>JASFXZ010000028.1:6067480-8859980 GCA_032209605.1 Mactromeris polynyma
GTGACTGCTCCCTTGACCAGTAGCTATACATCAGAGAAAAATGTCTTGTATATAATAATCTGGTATTTTGACCAAGCATGAAGGAAAATTTGTAGCATGGCCAAGTGTTCTGCCGAGACCGAATGTTAGTGACAAGTTTGCCGATAACATTAATATGTTGTGTAAAATATCATCTACTGGTGCAAATACTGTCGCAGTCGAAAATATATGAGTACAAATGGGGGCTTTATTATGGCCAAATCACGTTTAATCGTCACGATTAGTGAATATTACGCAACAGGAAGTAACAAAGGCATGCAGTCAAATCTAATGTGATTGGATGTTTTCAGCGTATCTACCAATGAACTAATTTGTTATGTATATCGCAAGTGTCAAATAAATAGCGTCTTCTGTAAAGTAAAAACTAGAACAAATAAATTTTTTTTAGTCAATTAAAGGACCTGTCTAAGAGAAATGAATTATTATAATAAAATAATAACGCAAGGTAAACATGTTGAGCCCGTCAATGATGCAGAGATTAAGAGAATGCGGTTATATATATAACGCTATACAGTGCATAACAAAAACCATTTGATAATGTAATCCTAAGATCTACAGACTTGAAGCATCAGCTAAAAAAGTGCCGGTTTGGTTGAAAAGCTAATACACATGTTATAAATACTAACAGTATAATTTCCAAGAGAAATTTGTAGATAAACAGTTGTTCCTTTGAGTTTTATTTCAAAAACCGACACTAGTCGATATTTATTGAATATGTGGCTAGACAGGCCTTTTTCTATAGTTCCCATGGGTCAGACTATCTGACCCATTCCCAAAGCCAAATATATGTGTTTAATCAGAAATAAGAATTCCCAATCAGAAGCACCTTCGAAAAATCATCTACTGGAGCGACCTGGTGATATCTTGAAGCTCTTTGAATAACTCTCGTCATTATTGTCCCTTGTGTCATAAATGTTTACGGACATTTTTTGTGATAAGAAATGTAAATAAGAATGCTTGTTAATATAGAATTGAGATATGAAAAACCTGTATTTTTAGCTTAGAAAATTCTTAAAATTGGAGTAGAGGTGATTAATGTTTTCTCAAATTGGCAAATTTTACGACAGAAACTTTCCCAATTTATCTAGGGTCTTTTTCCCAAAATGGACAGAAAAAGGCCTGCTACATTTAACTGAAGGTTAGTAGAAGAGCCTGAGCTTTCATGATAACAAACAAATATGTATTCCAGTATACTCTGACAAAGACTGCCTTATGTACTGGCGAACTCAGATTAGGAACGACTGCACTAGTTTTTAGTTAATAAGAACTAACTGATACGTCACATTTCCTACTAGCCGCAGCCGTGGTCCAGTGGTTAGTGCACTTGACTTGTAACCCGGCGATCCGGGTTTGATTCCTGGTCGCGGCAGGTCATACCCTTCCATGAAAATTTGATAAAAATGTCGATTTTCCTCCACATGTGGAGAAGTTGCCGGCTCCTTGTGGAAGGGTAAGTTAGTACTGGTAAGAATTCAGTCCAGGAAAAACTGGTTAGGTGAACCGGCCACCGTATATAACTGAAATATCGTTGAGAAACGGCGTTAAACCCGATGAAACTATCAAACGTCACATTTCCTAACTACAATGTTTTCATACTTACACAGCGGGCGTGACATCATCAGCTTCAATATTGTCGACTGGTTCCGGGGAGATACATATTTTAAGCTCGTCCAACCATGATAACATTTCACTGGAGGACGTGGCTTCTATCACATATTCTGTGGTCCCTTGACCCTTAAATCATGAAAAATGCACGTAAATAAAACATCCGTAATTTTTTTGGTAGAATTTTATGGCAGTATGGTTTTTCAATTTTTGTTCAGCTGCCCGGTGATTGTAATAATTTTTTTTCTGCTCTGATTTTTAAATACAGACATTTGCGTACTTTCTTTTCATAATATTTCCTCAGTGACACTTGTGATTGACTTTCTGATTACTTGATTGATTGATTGAATGATCGATTAATTGATTGACACACCGACCAAAAATTAAATTATTGTAGATGATACAAAATTGAGGTGGATATATATCCACTTGATAACACAGTAACACCGCACTGAACGACCATCTCAAAATGAAGGATACCTCATGAATAACTCTGTATTAATCATGCACTCATGCATCTTAAAAAAAGATGGTTGGCGCAATTTGAAGGTTAACATTTGTTGCGCAACAAACAAAATACCAAGATGTCACAATTGCTGGTCATTCCAGATCAAAAATGGATTTCGGTCAATTCACCCAAATTCAGTGGATTTTGGTAAGGTAACGTACCCCTCATGGAAAAGTTAACCAATCTGTGTCAAGGTTATAAACGTTGTTCAAATTGCCTTGATGGTTAACTTAAGATTGGATTGGTTTACACAACACTGATATGCAAATAGCAAAACCATGTGCGTACGGCTGCGCCGAAAAATCCTACTGTATAAAATAAATTTAGTTCACTTTATAAAAGAATTAAGTTCATGTAATTAACAACTGTTTTGAAAAGAGCTGCAACCAAATGGACATAAAAAGGATTTTAAACTGGAACCATGAGTTTTACAACCAGATGTGATGGCTTATTTGTTAATTTTCTTTCAATTAACAGATTACAACTGATCAGATAAATCCCTATGATGATGGCAAGATTACAAGGTTTTCCGAAATTAATTAAAATAATTTCAACATAACAATAAAGTACTTAGTGAATTATATTGAGATAATGGATGAAAAACAAAACATATAAGATAACCAAATTATGCATGATAATGCAGTCAAACAGTTTCCACGATTGTCATACATCAGGATGGATCCCTGACCTAACATCTGGATGGATCCCTGACCTAACATCTGGATGGATCCCTGACCTAAAATCTGGATGGATCCCTGACATCACATATAGATGGATCCCTGACCTAACATCTGGATGGATCCCTGACATCACATCTAGATGGATCCCTGACCTAACATCTAGATGGATCCCTGACATCACATATAGATGGATCCCTTACCTAACATCTGGATGATTCTGATCTCTGATCCCCAGAGACGTGATTGGTTCTCATATTCCTCACATCCAGATGGTTCCTACTCGCCCCACACCTGACCAACTCACATACACACTTGGATGGTTCCTGACCCCACACACCTGGTTGGTTCCTGCCCCCCATACACTGTAATGGCTCCTTACCCCTTACACACCTGGTTGGTTCCTGCCCCCCCCCCATACACTGGAATGGCTCCTTACCCCTCACACACCGGGATGGTTCCTGCCCCCCCCATACACTGGAATGGCTCCTTACCCCTCACACACCGGGATGGTTCCTGACCCCCCATACACTGGAATGGCTCCTTACCCCTCACACACCGGGATGGTTCCTGACCCCCATACACTGGAATGGCTCCTTACCCCTCACACACCGGGATGGTTCCTGACCCCCCATACACTGGAATGGCTCCTTACCCCTCACACACTTGGTTGGTTCCTGCCCCCCCATACACTGGAATGGCTCCTTACCCCTCACACACTGGGATGGTTCCTGACCCCCCATAAACTGGAATGGCTCCTTACCCTTCAAACACCTGGACGGTTCCTGCCCCCCTCATACACCAGGATGGTTCCTGCCCCCCCCCCCATACACTGGAATGGCTCCTTACCCCTCACACACCGGGATGGTTCCTGATCCCCCCATAAACTGGAATGGCTCCTTACCCTTCAAACACCTGGACGGTTCCTGCCCCCCTCATACACCGGGATGGTTCCTGCCCCCCCCCCAAACACTGTAATGGTTCCTTACCCCTCACACATCAGGATGACACCCTATACTACCTCACATACCTATATGATTCCCTACTCCCCCCCCACACACACACCTGGATGGTTCCAAACTCCACTAAATGTCTTTGACAGGAAAAAATGTTGATTTACCTTCAGAACAAACGTGTGTTCATGATCTGGCATTTCTAACGCTGTTGTTATTCGAGCCTCTGAGATCAAGAAGCAGAACAGACCAGACTTTGGTTTGACAGACTGAAATAAAACAAACAATAAGTATTATTCTTTGGCTTAAATACGCTGCTAAAAAAAATCATCCTAAGCCCCATTAAAATGTTTTGAGTAGTTATGGTAAACTAACAATTTTTCAAAACAAATTTATTTACAGTAATATCAACCGAGTTTTATAAATAATCTATAACTTATAGAAATCTAAAAAAATGTACTCTTCTCAAAACTAAATTGTCACCCAAAATATTTTTAAAATGCTATATTCCAGCAATTTATGCTAAGGCCAAAAAAAAAATATCTGTGTTTCGGGTAACCCAACCCTACCTGTCGAAAAAACCCGACCCTAGAGTTTTTTACGACCCTGGAGAATTTTTTTTCGATTTTAATTGTTTTTGAAAAAAAAAAAAAAAAATTTGTCCCTACCCTACCTAGCATTTTTGAAACTGTTACCCTAAACACAGATATTTTTTTTTTTGGCCTAAGGAACTTAAAACAAACACCACGCCTATTCTGTGTAATTTATGTGAAAATCTTATGAATATGGTTAATTATAATTTTTATAAATACAACAATAAATCATAATTTTATGACTCAAAAGTGAAATAATTAACATATTAATTTAAGGTAGCTAAGTTAGTCAATTACTGAAAAGGTAAATAGTTCTCTACAGATATTTAACAACTGAGTTACCAACATATAGGGTATCCATAAATAACTGCTAGTTTACTGTACCTGAATCAACCCTTTGAAATTGGCACAACTCAATTTCTTCTGGGCAGAAATATTTTAGTCAAATTCCCACTCATAATAAAAATAAATTAACATGTACATTACAGAAAGATATTTTAATAAATTGACCGACACATCTGAACCTATCCATTCAAACATAGTGGTCGGGCTAAGCCTAACAAACACGTTATTAAGGATGACCTCATACAAATTTTCCCCGTAATTTATTTTGTTAGAAACTTCAATCCACCATGGTTATTTTGATATATAAATCAAGAGTATATGTTGTCAAATTATAAAATGACAGACATTTAAAATGGTAACATATATTTTAAGACACCCTGTACAATGACCATGACGATATAACCTCTTGGCGAAACGACCTGTCATGACCTGTCATAAGTCATATAATTTACACCGAGCTCACTCAGTCGTTATACGCAGTAAAACCTTCATATATACACAAAATTTCAAAGAGTGACAGCAACAATGATGTTTCAAGATATTTTAACATTTAACCTTACAACCATTTGTATAAAAACAATAGGATTATGGCAAACATTACACATATAAGCACTAGCTGTGTTTTCATATTGTATGAATTAACTTAGCCTATCAGACATATACATGTAGCTACCTGTAACACACAAGGTTAAGGAGGCCCTGTGGCTCAGTGGGTAACGCTGCTGACTACGAATCCGAAGGTCGTGGGTTTGATCCCACATCTCGCCGGATAAAACAGAAATGCTTTTCAGTGTTTCCCACCTAACATAGTACTGGCATGTAACCAGGAAAGTATACTGGGTAGATTCCAGGAAAGTACTGGTTAGATGCCAGATGCACTGTGCAGTGACCGTATTTGGCTTCAAAAATTGTCTGTTTGACCTATACTGCTCTACTGGCAGGTAAATTTTCCCCTTCAGTTTCAAAAAGTATATTTATGGTGTGCAGGGGACATACCGGGTCAACCAAAATACCATAAAGTGCATTATAAAAAATGTGCGCGGTGACGGGCGACCTCATAAACACAGTAATACATACAAAACACAGGGTTCCATTTAACCCTAGAGTTGACCCTTTGACCCCTGGACTTTCCAAAAAGCCACATTTTGACCTACAGGGTTCAAGGTAATTTTTTTCTTCTAAATTAAAAGTAAATATGCTATAAAAGGGTAAAATCCGGCCAAAAATTAGCATTATGACCCTTGAAACTGCTGATGCAGATGTATTTACATAATTTTTAGTGATACAGTTTTTCCAAGTTATCAAAGTTGAAACCATAAACTACATTTTCACTACACCCCTTCATTAGGCCAAACAAATTTAGTGTGATTCCAGTTACATGCCTGAAAAAAATAGGGTAGGTAGGCTTTTTTTTTTTGGGTATTAACGGCTATAATTTAGTGTCGTTGTCGTCGCGCCTAACAGAGTTTCATATGGGACCCACTTTTACGATTTTTTAGGGTCGGCGGGAAAAAATAGGGTCGGTCGGGAAAGGGGAACCACACTTATTTTTTGTTTTGGCCTTACCATGGCTCTACCCTTGGTCCACTGGAAACCTAGGTGATCCACAGACCCCTCACCTTTGTAGTGAATCAATATTAACATATCCTTTCTTTAATGCCCCCTGTTTGTAATCCTTTTATAAAGGATAATAATGTGTTCCTATATATACCTTAGAAAACTACGCAGTAAATTGAAATAACTCTGTTTCTAGATATTCACTGATAATAACAAATTAATTTATCCTAAATAACATGCATAAAAAAGTCAATACAGCGGGGGTTCCATTTGACCCTTTAATTTTCAAAAAAGGCCCTTGGGATTCTGGCTGTCAATTTTTTTCTAAAGTATCGGGGGGGGGGGAATTATCAAAATGACCCTTGAGATTCAGCCCCTAGTGGAACCCCTGTATAGTATATCAAGGTACCCCACACCAAGTACTCAGGATAGCCTAAGTATTGATATATTATTGTGGGGAAAAACTCAGGATAGCCGAAGTATTGATAGATTATTGTGGGGAAAAACAATGTTAAAATCAGATCTCGTTTTGCAGAAACTGTATCGAATTTTGTACTCATTTTTCCTTTCCTACCACGAAAGTCCTATGCTGCATAGTATAGCTGTGGTTTACATGTGCTGACTGTATGGCTGTGGTTTACATGTGCTGACTGTATGACTGTGGTTTACATGTGCTGACTGTATGGCTGTGGTTTACATGTGCTGACTGTATGACTGTGGTTTACATGTGCTGACTGTATGGCTGTGGTTTACATGTGCTGACTGTATGACTGTGGTTTACATGTGCTGACTGTATGGCTGTGGTTTACATGTGCTGACTGTATGGCTGTGGTTTACATGTGCTGACTGTATGGCTGTGGTTTACATGAGCTGACTGAATGGCTGTGGTTTACATGTGCTGACTGTATGGCTGTGGTTTACATGTGCTGACTGTATGGCTGTGGTTTACATGTGCTGACTGTATGGCTGTGGTTTACATGTGCTGACTGAATGGCTGTGGTTTACATGTGCTGACTGTATGGCTGTGGTTTACATGTGCTGACTGAATGGCTGTGGTTTACATGTGCTGACTGTATGGCTGTGGTTTACATGTGCTGACTGTATGGCTGTGGTTTACATGTGCTGACTGTATGGCTGTGGTTTACATGTGCTGACTGTATGACTGTGGTTTACATGTGCTGACTGTATGGCTGTGGTTTACATGTGCTGACTGTATGACTGTGGTTTACATGTGCTGACTGTATGGCTGTGGTTTACATGTGCTGACTGTATGGCTGTGGTTTACATGTGCTGACTGTATGGCTGTGGTTTACATGTGCTGACTGAATGGCTGTGGTTTACATGTGCTGACTGTATGGCTGTGGTTTACATGTGCTGACTGTATGGCTGTGGTTTACATGTGCTGACTGTATGGCTGTGGTTTACATGTGCTGACTGTATGGCTGTGGTTTACATATGCTGACTGTATGACTGTGGTTTACATGTGCTGACTGTATGGCTGTGGTTTACATGCGCTGACTGTATGGCTGTGGTTTACATATGCTGACTGTATGACTGTGGTTTACATGTGCTGACTGAATGGCTGTGGTTTACATGTTATGACTGTATGGCTGTGGTTTACATGTGCTGACTGTATGGCTGTGGTTTACATGTGCTGACTGTATGGCTGTGGTTTACATGTTATGACTGTATGGCTGTGGTTTACATATGCTGACTGTATGGCTGTGGTTTACATGTTATGACTGTATGGCTGTGGTTTACATGTGCTGACTGTATGGCTGTGGTTTACATGTTATGACTGTATGGCTGTGGTTTACATATGCTGACTGTATGACTGTGGTTTACATGTGCTGACTGTATGGCTGTGGTTTACATATGCTGACTATATGGCTGTGGTTTACATGTTATGACTGTATGACTGTGGTTTACATGTGCTGACTGTATGGCTGTGGTTTACATGTTATGACTGTATGGCTGTGGTTTACATGTGCTGACTGTATGGCTGTGGTTTACATGTTATGACTGTATGGCTGTGGTTTACATGTGCTGACTGTATGGCTGTGGTTTACATGTTATGACTGTATGACTGTGGTTTACATGTGCTGACTGTATGGCTGTGGTTTACATATGCTGACTGTATGACTGTGGTTTACATGTGCTGACTGTATGGCTGTGGTTTACATGTGCTGACTGTATGGCTGTGGTTTACATGTTATGACTGTATGGCTGTGGTTTACATGTGCTGACTGTATGGTTGTGGTTTACATGTGCTGACTGTATGGCTGTGGTTTACATGTGCTGACTGTATGGCTGTGGTTTACATGTGCTGACTGTATGGCTGTGGTTTACATTATCAGACTGAGTTCATCAATTCAATATTATTTCCGTAACATTCAGATTGACCGTATTATATAAAGGCCTGCAAAGAATGTGAATGTTCATCAGATTTTTATTAACTTCCTGCAACTTCCTGCAATTATCGCCCTAGTATTGACGTAAAATGCCACATATCAATCAAACATACTCTTCCTTATGGAAACATTTTTGTACACCCAAAAGCTTTGAGCAGGGGTTCCACTGGGTGCTGAATCTCAGGGGTCATTTGATTATGTTTTACCTGATTTTACCATCTCATAGCCTAATTACCTATAATTTAGACAAAAAATGACCCTTCAGCCAGATTCCTGGGGGCATTTTGGAAATTCCAGGGGTCAAAGGGTCAATTCAAGGGTCAAATGGAACCCCTGTTTGAGGTATGGCAAGTTTTATTTTAAGTCAGTTAGGCAGCATAACTGTACAAGTTGTAGTATAAAAAACGTATAAAAATGTATATCATTTAATATACATGCACACTCAAATCATAAATACTGTTCAAGCCAGACTGAATATTTTGCGTTTCATGACAATTGTACTTGAAAATACCACGAATTGTTTTGCATTCAAAGTGCACTCAATATTGCTATATTTGCATATTCTGGATTACAGTGAATATCCTACGGTATCCGGCTTACAATATATTGGTACTTAAACCACTTACGGGACATAGTGCAGTTCACCGTAAACTTGACTTTGTTTTATTTCTTATCAAAACATTGTACATGTATTATGTTACGAGTTTCACATATTTATTTGAATCAGGAAGTAAAATAAACTTTAGGTCATCTTTAAAAAAATGTTTGGCTGGCATTTCCCTACATACCCCTAAAATGGCCCCTACTCAACAAATGTTTTGAGGGGTAGGAGTGGAGAATTTTTTGGGGGTTGTGCATCAATAGTTTAAATTTTAATGACCAAAAAAGGTAGTAAAAATAAATTCCCAGACTACATAAATTTCCTGGGTAGGTTTATGCTTAACAGTTGTTTAAGGACAGCCTTAATGTCAATGGGATATGTATATATATATGAATACATTTGTTGCATAGTAGAAAGAGTTGAATGCATTCTTTCAGTGAGAAATTCTACAGTAGATGAGTCATGTTATAACACTACATACTAACATAGTAACATACAATATTGTATCAAACTACCTTCCAGTATGAACAAGTCAAGCATTCTACAGCACTTACTGTCCTCAACATACCAACATCTAAATAGTATAACCCACAAATTGATTAAAACAAAAGACATGAGATCTCATATTACGCCCTGTCAACAAGTGCAGAATTCGAGGTACCGTACACTTGTAAGACAGATATACTGGACATTTTTTTTAATCCAGAAACTTACTTTACTGCAGTTTAGCAACCAATTATAAAAAATAATAATATGAAAATATGCATGGATACAGAGAGGGGGACCGGGGATCTGGACCCTCCTGAGATACGGACAAAATAATATTGACTCCAAGGCTGACTTAGAAGTTAGATCCGCAACCTTACCGACAGCTGGACCGGCTTCTTGGTTTAACTTACCTGAGTGCATCTGCTGAATTAGGGCAGAGTCTAAGCGTGTGATCATATCATGCTAAATGCGGAGTTGACCCTGGAATTTCCAAATGCCATATTTTGACCCTTAGGATTCTCAGACTGAAGGGTCAATTTTCTCCAAATTATAGGTAATTTGGTTATAAAATGGTAAAATCCAGTCAGAAATTATCAAAATGATTCTTGAAAGTCTAGCACCAAGTGGAACTCCTGTCATAGAGAAAGGGGTCCATACTGGCCCCAAAAAGTGCCAGAATGAAGGATCTATTCTAATACACACATTGAAATATAGCTATATCTACATTTTATAATACTTAAACATAATCAAATACGTGTAACAACTTGATAATCAAGTTGTTGCATTATCATGTTTTATAATATATAGTATAATATTGTGTTTAAATTGAATTGAAAATATTTGGCCACTATCAACACAGAATGCATGACTGTACGCTTTCAATCATACACACATAAAGCGACTTATTGTATCTAGTCATTATCTACATTATTGTTCAAACATGTACAATGTAGCTGTACAAATAAATAAAATAGTTTATTCAAATCGGGTCTTGTTATAATATCATCAATATTGGTATTCCTTTGCTTTTATACTATAGTATTTATCAATGTGCTACATGATTAATGCTTAAAATGTTTTTGAATGAAGAAAATAACAAGAAAACTAAATATTTCCTTTCAGCAAGTTCCGCTATTCAACAGTGACCGTTTCAATTCTTACACTACCATGCAAGCTTTTGGCAATTACGTGACATATAAAAATGACAAACTTGCTAAAAAATGAATAAGACTTTTTGGTAGTTTTATTCTAATGGTAAAAAGAATGAAAGCGCCGACAAGTCAATTACATATCTCTCTTTTTGTTGTTTGGATCAAGATGTATCATGTGATTGTTTGAAGTGTCCAGTGTAACAAGTTGTTCCATATCGCCCCAAGTATATAGGGCTGTCACAGATACAATCAATATTGATATATCAATGATTACTTTCTGTTGATTGATATTCGATACACATAAATATCAATATTAAGACGGGAAAATACAGGAGAATGGTTTAAGCCTACACCCTAGAGCCAAACATTTTGTCTAAATCCCCACAGAGCGAGATGTCTATTTCCAACATCCGGGATCTATTAAAAATCCAACTCTAGTCTATTTCCCCGAGACCCGGAATCATTTGGAACGTCAAATTAACTCTAGTCGAGAATCCTCTTCTATCTAAAGTCCTGTGTATGACGGCGGCTCCCCCCTCCCACCCCCCCCGGGCAAAACATTGCTAAGTGCATTAATCAAGATTACAAATGAAACTCACTCTGATATTATTATGGCTACTACATGTACAAGTATGTATGTGTATTGTGTAAGAGAGGAGTTCAGGGGCTCCACTAGGTGCTGAATCTCAAGGGTCATTTTGATAATTTTTTACTTTATTTTAACATTTTATATCCAAATTACCTTTAATTTAGAGAAAAATTCACCCTTCAGTCAGAATCCCGAGAGTCAAAACATGGCTTTTGGGGAATTTCAGGGGTCAAAGGGTCAACTCAAGGGTCAGATGGAACCCCTGAAAGTATATATATACTTTTGTAACTTTTCTGAACATGGAAAGAGGCCAAATTTTAGCTGGAAAAATAACAAAGAAATAAAAAATTAGCTTGTGATAAGCAGCTGGAATCAGACAGGGATGACATTCTTAAGATAATTGCAGGTGATGTCATGATTGATAGGGGATAGAACAGTGAACACATCATTCATCAACATAGAATATTCACAAGATGGTGTTCTACACAGAAACAGCTCACCTTGAAATTATAAGTTAATTTTTATGTATCAAGTGCAGGTTATCCCTAGGACTTTTCAGCTAGGGGTCCTTGGACTCTCACGTTTGATAAATTAGGGGTCCTTGGACCTCATGTTTGTTAAATTAGGGGTCCTTGGACCTCGTTTGTTAAATTAGGGGTCCTTGGACCTCAAGTTTGTTAAATTAGGGGTCCTTGGACCTCGCGTTTGTTAAATTAGGGGTCCTTGGACTCCCCCGTTTGTTAAATTAGGGGTCCTTGGACCTCACGTTTGTTAAATTAGGGGTCCTTGGACCTCATGTTTTATGAATATGGGGTCCTTGGACCTCATGTTTTATGAATTAGGGGTCCTTGGACCTCACGTTTGTTAAATTAGGGGTCCTTGGACTCTCATGTTTGATAAATTAGGGGTCCTTGGACTCTCATGTTTGTTAAATTAAGGGTCCTTGGACTCTCACGTTTGATAAATTAGGGGTCCTTGGACTCTCACATTTGATAAATTAGGGGTCCTTGGACTCTCACATTTGTTAAATTAGGGGTCCTTGGACTCTCACGTTTGATAAATTAGGGGCCCTATGTAGGGTCCCAAATACGCAGTTTATGCTTGACAAAAGTTTATTTAAGGGTCACAGGGATGCTTGAAAGTTGAAAATGCGAGTCCCTAGAAAGAAACATGAGTCAGGGACTCAAGATTTCTGTGTCAGGAAAATCCTTGGTTTGATTAATAATTTCATTATGTCACACTCACATAAACATACAGTAACTCTTCTATGTATAACAGTGGAGGAAGGTTCAGCTGTCCCTTCTAACACAGGGGTTCCACTAGGTGCTGGATCTCAAGGGTCATTTTGATAATTTTTGACCCAATTTTACCATTTTATAGTCAAAATACAGGTCTATAATTTAGAGAAAAATTGACTCTTCAGCCAGCATCCTGAGAGTCAAAATGTGGCTATTTGGAAATTCCAGGGGTCAAATCAAATATATAATATATCAAAGCCAAAAGGGTAACTTTGCAGTTGTTGTGCAAATAGTGATCAGTTTTTTCTCTAATTCTGAACAACATACTTTAACAAAGAAAAGCACTTTTGGGTCAACAACCATGATTTCTACTTGCTAAAATTTAATGTTACTTTCCCGGGGCTTTGAGCAAGCGGATTATATCAAAGACTGCAGATTTCTTACCTTAGAAGGTAAAGAACACTTACAATAATTATTCATATATATACACACCATGTATCTATATATGAATGTGTCGCCAATGCTGTTTGCGTACATTATAAGGAAACACTAAATCAAGAATAGCACATGCAACACTCTTGTTTACCTTAGTTGGTGAATAAAATTCCAGGAGGTAATTAGATTCTGTCTTTAACAAAACTAATCTCGTTTTCTCCCATCGGGATTTCCCTTTCGAGTCCTCACCAGTTAAAACATACACTATGCCTTCTTTCTTCATTTCTCCGACGGAGTGTGGCAAGTTTGGAGCTAATTTGTGTTTGGATTCTTTGTGATGTCTTCTATTACGTTTACTTATTTTCTGATCATTCAAATGTTTTTCACGCAAGTAGTTATCAGACGATCCGGCAGCAAGCTCCATCTCTTCTGAACTTTGTTTAAAGAGTCCTCGCTGTTTTATTTTTCTAAATGAAAACCTTTTAAGAATACTACCTTTTGGCTTAAGTGCTGGCGATGCCATGCTTGAATTGTGACTAGTATCAGCAGAAAAAGACGACTGATTACTATGTGAATTATCGTTATGAACACTTAGTTGATCGGACAACTGGTGACCATTTTCATGTCCCGATCTCGGGCTGGCATGACCAACTGAGCCGTTATATCCATTTAACTCGGTTAATGAATTATCACTAACATTATTAACATCTTGACTGTTCCACATTCCAGCACCATCAACAACTGACTGCTTAAGGAAAGTGTCATCGTCATTTACGCACTGATTCTTGTTAATCTTGTATTCGAAATGCTGAATAAAAAATTCCACGAACTTTTTGGCAAAGTCTATAGGTTCTCTAGGCCTGAACTCTGAAGTGGGATGGGCCTTCAGATACACCAGGAAGCTTCCAAAAAAATCTTCTGCGGCAATTCTGGCGTGCTTATCGCAGAATTCCATCCAACCTGGACGATGAGGAGACGCTCCTAATTCATACGCGTATGACTCCATAATTATCACAACATATCACGGCTCAGAATTGTACACAACATAAAATAATAGGTTAAAAATAAAAATATGTCAAAATTCACGCCGGAAGACAAACAATGTATGAAAGTGCGCGAGGATGATGCGCAAAGTTGAGTCGTAATCAAGTCGATCTCTTCCGTTAATTTCCGGAATGTCAATTATCGCATTCCGTAAACGGTACAGTCTACATTCCGTTATGCTTCGCTGATCTTCGTCCGTAAACATCAAGGGAGATAAGTCACGTAAACATTAGGTATTCAAAATGGCTTCCGCCTGTGCCCTGGAATGGGTTCCTGATTCTTTATATAATATGGCTGTTTCTGCTATTGTGACAAATTATTCCAGATACAGAAGAGAGCTTAAGGCACTCCCAGAAAATGTCCAGTTTGATATTTATTACAAGGTATACCACGTGACTTGATATGAAGCAGTTATTTTCTTGACAGCTGACAGAAGCATTCTTTATTTAGTGGGTGGGGTAAAGTTTTATATTTTGTAAAAACTGTTTACTGGCAACAACGCACTCCCTGGCAAGGCTCGTCCCGTACAGTTTTGAATACAACAATGTTTTGTTGCTAAACCAACTCTGAGCCTTTCAATACAGTGTTTGTGAGTTTCTGATTCCTCTGAATGCACATTTCAAACTTTCATTATCATACAGTGTGACAGAAACTGTCACTTCACTCATGATGGACCTAGTAGGTAATATAGAAAGTTTCCTTTCGATAATATATAATAGGCACATCATGAGTGAAACGGCAGTTGGTGTCTAGCACCTCACTACCACACTACCAGTGGTGTGTCAAATGACCCACAACACCCTAAACACTAATTAGCTAATTGGCTGGCCATCTAATGGTTACCCCACACCACTACACTCCTCCTTCCATCATTTGATGTTCATGGAGACTGGTCTGTCACACCTCTGCCACCATTGAACTTCGAGATAAAGCAAGGGAAAAGTGAACCCATTATCCACTAGCAGTAACACTAGTGGACCTGTTCTGAAGGCAAATCAGAAGATTACACCTCTAAAACCGTGAGATTGAGACTCAAAATGGGAGATTTTTTGTATGGCTGAAATTTTGTCAATATCATGTCTTCATCCGTATCATAAGCTGTTTATAGCAATATTCTGCGAATTAACTCGTAATCTGGTGGTCATCTGTTTAATAGAGTCACCAATTAACAATTGTATTTCCAATTGTCTTTTCTGAATACAATAGAAACTCGTGAAACTTGAATAAACAACATGACAAAGAGGGTAGCGTCGTATTTCAATCAGTGTCACAAAGCACTTGATATGGTTTAGTGTGTCTATATAACTCCAAAAACGTGATTTTCAGACTGGTATCCCGATTTTACACTTTCGGTTATCAGTTTGACAAGTTATTTCAGCGAACCAGTCTGGAATGAACTGAAAAAAACCCATAACAAAATTTCACGATGTTTACTTCGAAAATCAGGAGATTGTGGCTCCCGGTCAGGAGAGCGTGAGTTGCCTGTCAAATCCGGGAGTCTCCCGCAGAAATTGGGAGACTTCACATGTATACTGGGGCTCAAGCATTTGTTTGCCATTTTGGGGCTGTTTCAGTATACCATTACCCTTATTAGAAGTTATTTCCAATATCAATCCCCATTTCATTCTTCTGATGCTTTCAAGAATGCAAAATTACCCAATGTGAGGGTACATGTATCAGTCCCAAGGGATTTCCCATATGCAAAAATATTGAGTCCCTGGCTCTAGGTACTCCAATTTACAACTTACTGTACATCCCAGGGACCCCTAAAATAAACCTTTTGTCAAGTATAAACTGCATATCTAGGACCCTACTAATTTACTAAGGACCCCCAATTTATCGAACACAAGAGTCCAAGGACCCCTAGATGAAAAATCCTTGGGGGAAAAACCTTTCCAGCTGACTGCTTTCAGAGTGACATAAGGGTTTGAAAATGTCATAAATAAATATTCATATTGAAAATACACTGAATTAAACCTAGAGCAACTGAATTTGTTTTTATATCACTGAACATCTAAGTAAATATCCATTATTTTGTAAAAAAATGTACCTGTTCCAAAACAAATTTGTGACTCTTAAAATTGATAGCAATTGATCTAATTCATATATCCCCATGAAGATTTTGTAATGCTGCCAATACATGTATACAGTACTTCTGATACTGGCTAGTATAGGTGTGCATCTGTCCGTCCGGATTTTTTTGTTTGGACCATCAGTCTGTCATTGATTGGGAGGTTTTCAGCTTACTTGGCACAAAATGTTCACCATGATGAGATGGTGTGTTGTGCACAAGACCCTTCTCTGTAGCTCGAAGGTCAAGGTCACACTTGGTGGTCCAACATCAAAATGGTCTAAAACATGTTGTCGGGAAGAAAATTACACTGTCATTTATTGGGGGATTTTCAAATTCCTATTCACCATGATGAGACAGTGTATCACACACAAGACTGGTGTCCATATCTCAAAGTTCAAGGTCATACTAAAAT
Organism: Mactromeris polynyma; assembly: GCA_032209605.1. Lineage (NCBI taxonomy): Eukaryota > Metazoa > Mollusca > Bivalvia > Venerida > Mactridae > Mactromeris > Mactromeris polynyma. Next base: position 6,084,202 of record JASFXZ010000028.1, read on the forward strand.
TGGGTCTGAAACATTTTGTCTGGAGTATTACACGGTCATTTATAGAATGGCTTGGCACAAATGTGGATCATGATGACTTGATGTGTCACAAGCAAGACCTGTGTTCATAGCACAGAGGTCAAGGTCACTCTTAGAGGTCAAACATAAAAAACGAATGTAAAACATCTTGCCTGGAATATTACACTGTCATTAAAGATTATTATTCCTTTCATGAAACTTTGTCAGAATATTTGTATGCATGATATCTTAGATTATGTAATGCTTCTAACAATACGATAAATGGTACATGTAGTAATAAGCAACATTTACTTTTTCCTCTAAACATACATCCTACTGCAAATTTGCCTTTAACAAAATGAAAAATCCGGCTTTAATACAATTTCCACATACCCGGTAATTCTTTGGTTTGTGTTAGAAGTGTTTACATTATACAGGGGATCTAAAGTTTCGGATTAATGCGGAAATCTGGATTTAAATGCGCCAGGGTCACTTTTAGATCGATGTGAATCTGTTGATTTTTTGAGGGGTAGGGGCTAAATCGCGACTGGTACGAAATTTTTGTGTACAAATGCGTTTCAATAGTATAGATCATCAGACGCCTGCATCTGATAATGATGGGTCATAAGCTTCGATCAGAGCAGTGAACTTCAGGATTGAGAACAAACAGTCAGCTGTTAGAACCCCTGATTATGTGTGTGTGTTTTACCTTCTACTGTGTCGTAGTATTAACTACTGAACTCAAACAACTTGTGTAACAATGCAGCTAGGTATTTTGTTGTATATTTGACCAATTTGACAGTTTCTGTTTTTGTATATTTACAGCTGTATAACAAAGGCCGTCTTTGCCAACTTGGAATGGAGTTTTCTGAATTGGATACATTTGCAAAAGTTCTCAAAGTCCATGATAAAAGGTAGGTTCATTATTATCATGCGATATTGTGTGAGTAGTAGTTCATAATATCACTAATAAATCTAGTTTTGTTTCAATTTATATAAAATCCTTGCAGTTTTTCTGAATTGCAGTCTTTTTTAATATTTTAGTTGAGACTGTTCAGTTTTTTTGGGGTTCAAATTTTGCCCCTGTACCTAAAGTATCTATTTCTTCCCCATTTCTATGTCACATATATATGTGGAATTTCTCTCTCAACGAATCGTAGATTTGTTCAGTCAGAAGCCTGATACATTGACCGGTTGTCATTTTTTTCCAAAATTGTCATTTTTTTCAAAAATTGCCATTTTTTTCAAAAATTGCCATTTTTTTCAAAAATAAAAACATTTTACTGACTTTTTTTACCATCCTGAAATGAGCACTTCGAGATGAAAGAGGGAAAAGTAATAATACATTCAGCAAAAGCAAGAAATTAAAACATTTATAAGTAAAATTACCATGCTCTTATTTCCCCAAATTTGGGACTTATAGCGCATATTTTCCCAATTGAAAAGGCACTTTTTAAAAAAATCACTGCTTAGCATTGATTCAGACATTGAATGAAGACACGATAGACTTTAATAATTCTCATCTATTTATTTTTTTCAGGCGGCTACTACATCACTGTTTCCAAGCATTGATGGACCATGGCGTACACGCCTCGGACACTCTAGCGGATGCTTTCGCCAGTCAAGTTGCTCTCTCATTACCACAACTTACTGCCAAGGAAAAACTCATACAATTGGGATTTGCTTTAGGTAAATTCTTTTTGTACACTGAATCAGAAATGCTAATGATGATTAAATGCAATAAATAAACTAAAATATGCATTATTATGTGCAACACATAAACTGTGTATAGAACTGACACTGTGACATTGAGAATTAAAAATAATGTTATTAGTTCATTCATTGTACTGTTGAAATAATAAATAAGATTCACGGATCTGGGTTTCAACCTGTCATTTACAAAAGGAAGTAATCATTAATCATGATTACTTTCATTGCAAATAATCATAATTAATCGATTACTTGCAAATTATGCAGTAATCATGAAGTAATCGATTACTGAAAAAAGCAAAATAATCATAATTTAATCGATTACTTTTTCAAGTAATCGACCCCATGTCTGTCACTGATCTGCTTGAAGTTGAGGTACGGTCTGCGGGGGCGTATCAAGTATTTGGTATTAGGGGGGTCTTAGGAAGGGGCGTAACTTTAAATACAACGCTTTAAATTAGCAGCGAGGGAGCTATATTTTCGTATTTATTCTCAGACAAACATGCAAAGCTGGGTAATTTTATCTCTGAATCCGCTAGTGGTCTGTATGCAGTAATAACTGCTAGATTAGACTTTATTTTATAATCTAGGCTGAGTAGACATTTTCTTGTTTTATTTCTGAAAATCAGGCTTTTCTTAACTGTTTAAAGATTGAGTGTCATGTCAATAAAATTAGCATACTGAATTTAAAAATGGCATTAGACTATATTCTTTAATTTGATACCTTCAGATGAAAAAAAACGCAGCATTACTTACCTCAAAAGATGTACAAATAATTTGTACATCTTTTGATTGATCATTCGATATAAAAATTCATTGTTTGTTTTTCATTTACATTGGCACAACATATTCAGATTGTCTACATCTAAAATTGTATGTTTATGCCCCACACCCCAGTAACCCTTCATAGTCTCTAAGGTCCGTGGGAAGCAGGCTGCCATTTTTAAATACTATCGTCTTACTTGTTTACAAATATTGATGAACCTAATAAACCTAAGGCCAATAATAAGATATTGTTTGTTTCCCCTCCCACGACCGACTGTTGAAAATTACCCCTACCGTAAATATTCTATTGAGGTTAGCAAAAAAAATTTTTCGCCAAAATTGCCGGGTACAAATATTCCTGCGGTACAATAGCTATTGGGTACGAAAAACTGGAATCGCTGGTACCAGTCAGTTGAGTAGCCAAATCATCAATAAATCTATGAAGCAGGGATAAATAGATTTTAGCTACAAGTATCATATTTTTACTTACCCTAATGAAGATAAATCTATTAGGATGTTAAATTTATACAGAACACATTTTAAGCTTGTGAGAAAAAAAAATCTGAAAAAAAAATCTGCCCTACTTACCTGGTTGGCTAGGGTCGCGGGAGGGGAAACAAACATATTTTTAATGTCTGCCTAAACTACTCCATCCATTGGTATTTTTATTCATGACTGGTATTTTAAATACGCTAATTTTCCATTTCAATGCTCATGTTCATTCAACTTCGGCATAAAAAAATACAGGTTTATTTACTTTAAGGAATATAAAACATGTCCGTGGATCTGGACATTATCATGTGACAGGACTGGTGCCAAATTAGGGGAGAATGCCTTCGCTTGTTGAGAACATTCAAATTAGTTACAGATAAATTTAGTTACATATTTTAGGTATCATTTCAGTTTAAGCTTCAATTTCTGTTATTTTTGACAGATATTTATCTGATTGTTTCAGAATGACTTCTAAGAAATTCTACTTTCAGTTTTGGAAAAGAGATACTTTTCACCATATTACCAAATAACAGCTATAAAAATGGCCCGCTAATAAATCCTCAAAATTTATTTTCCGGATATAAATTTCAAAAATTATCAATTTTAATTTTCAGGTGGATTTCTCAGTGATGCTGGATGGTATGATGGTGCAGAGAAAGTATATAAAGCTTGTCTGTCTGTCTGCCTGGCTGAGGATTCTGTATCAAGTCTCTGCTTGTCGCTGGAATGTAGTGTAAGGTGAGGGATAGAAATTCTCTATTACCGCTGCATCTCCCAAATATCGTTTAGTACTTAAACTTCATAATTTCTTACATTTAACGCCATTAAAACGCAACTATTTCACTTAACCCTCATTTTGTTTAATGTTTTAAAACACGTTTTATTGTTACATTTGTGTAAATCATTCATCAAAAAGAAATCAAACTATGGCCCTAGTATTCATATTTCATAATTGATTAAGTTAAGCAAATTTCTTGTAGGTTGTTACATGTACAGAACTGTAACTGTAAATACGAGGAAGCCAAGGCGTCGTGTAAGGAAGCTATGGACATTATAGCCAAGATAGATGCACAAGGAACGGTCATCAACAAAGCCACATTGTATACCGAGTACTGCGCTCTTCTCTTTGCTGAAAGTCAATATGATGAGGTATTTGTGATGTTATTACCCATGTTTTCATGACATCATTGCCCATGTTTTCATGACATCATTGCCCATGTTTTCATGACATCATTGCCCATGTTTCTATGACGTCATAGCCCATGTTTCCATGACATCATTACCCATGTTTTCATGACATCATTGCCCATGTTTCTATGACGTCATAGCCCATGTTTCCATGACATCATTACCCATGTTTCTATGACGTTATAGCCCATGTTTCCATGACATCATTACCCATGTTTTCATGACATCATTGCCCATGTTTCTATGACGTTATAGCCCATGTTTCCATGACGTCATAGCCCATGTTTTCATGACGTCATAGCCCATGTTTTCATGACATCATTACCCATGTTTTCAAGACGTCATTGCCCATATTTCCATGACATCATTGCCCATGTTTTCATGACTACATAGCCCATGTTTTCATGACATCATTACCCATGTTTTCAAGACATCATTGCCCATGTTTTCAAGACATCATTGCCCATGTTTCCATGACGTCATTGCCCATGTTTTCAAGACATCATTGCCCATGTTTCCATGACATCATTGCCCATGTTTCCATGACATCATTGCCCATATTTCCATGACGTCATAGCCCATGTTTCCATGACGTCATAGCCCATGTTTCCATGACGTCATAGCCCATGTTTCCATGACGTCATAGCCCATGTTTTCAAGACGTCATAGCCCATGTTTCCATGAAATATATTGACTGTGGTAAATCCTTATTTATTTTACCAGATGTATTTTCTCAGGATAAATAATTTGTTGTAAACATTTTCTGAATTATTATTTGAGAATGGATTGTCTCCCTTGTTAATTTATTATGTTGGTGCTATTTACATTTTCAAAACTATTTTTGTATAATTTTATTTTTCAGGCATTTAAGTATTGTACTGATGCAATGCAGGAATTATCCCTGACTCTGCCACAGAAAGCTGTCGTTGATGTACTCAGACAATGCTCCAAGGTATGCTGTAGGGGTAGGGGTTTTTACATTGTGTTACGGTTACGATGAGTTATTTGGAAGCATGGTAATTGTCGTCAGTGGCATCTGGGTCCTTAAAAATGTTAGATATCTGTGTGAAGCTCAGTTTCTGAGAAAGTATGACTCCCACAGACAAGTGTCTGTTTATAGTGCGCTCTCCACTTTAAAGTTAGATAAACACCATCTTGTAAGTTCTGTTAGGGGATTGCTGATCTAGATAGAGGGAGTTAGACATATACCTGAGGCAGACGCTGTCTGTAGAGATAAGGAGGCTTTGTTTAACATTGCAAAGGATCAAGAAAAAAATACCTACAGAACTTTGTGTGACCAAGAGGGTGTCCACTAACACATTCATTCAGTCTTGTAAAAAATATATTCTGGTCTGCTACAGACTGGATGTGCTTAGGGGACTCTGATGAATGTACATGTATATAAATATTATGTTACATTTATTTACTTATAGGCTTGTGTTGTGAAAAGGGAATTCAGTAAGGCCGAGGTGTTGATAAAATACGCTGTAAATTATGCCAAGTAAGTAGATTGTTTATCTTTCACTCTAAATTCCTTCTAGTCATTGTCTGAATAGCAGACAACACCTGAGATTGGTGTTTCCAGCACATACCCTGGCATACACATGTTTGCCAATGTGTATAATTCATCAGCGAGACGGACTTACTATTTGCCATATTTACGTTGAAATATTATGTGACAACATGTTTATCCTATTTAGTGCAATATTTACCAAACCTTTAGGAGATGGTGTAGATCTCCCTCTGTTTACCCTGTCTCATTGAAACTGCTGGCATGGATGCATTCCAAGTCTGGCACCTATCTCCAGAAGCATCTCAATTTGAATAAAAATCGCAGCTCAAATATTGTCTCAAACCAGTGAGATTTTTCTCATCTGAGACCAGACCCAAAACGAAAAAATAGAGATTTTTTACAAGAGATGCAAATTGAGATTTGTCTCAAATTCTGACTCATATTTGAGCCAAATTTCAATATTGAGCTGAGATTTTGATTTGAGATGCTTCGGTGAGATCGGGGCCTGGTCTCATAAGTTGCTTGCTGAGGGATTATAACTTCAATTTGTGTATTAGTCTTAGTTAGGGGCCCAAGTATGATTATTTTGAAAGACATACTTTATCATGGTGTGATAAATTGCATATCAATTTCCATGAGAAGGTTTAAAGTATCAATTCATATTGTTGCAAATGTTATTTTTTCTGTTTTAGGGATGCATTTGGCTGCCATCATCCTAAATATTCTGATGCTTTGTTAGATTATGGATTTTATCTTCTAAATGTTGACTCTATTGCTGCAGCTGTGAAAGTGTATCAGGTATGAACAACTTACATTCTACTTTGTCGAATGTGGCAGGGTCTTTAAAGAAAACTTGAAACGACATCTTAAAATGAAAGGGTTCGAGCCCTTTGGATTTCTATTTATAGGCAATGAACAAAGGAGAATCCACTCCATGCCGTTCTTGTGCTTTTGAGGTATTGCAGGTCATATGGTTGTTAGTTTCTGCATAAGATATTAACCAATAATGAGGCACAAATACCAAACTAAGTGATCTTGATTTCTGCTGAATAATACATTAAAAAATAACCCCAAAAAAAGAAATGAAAGTAAAAAATTCAATTTTCCAAAGTGATGCCAGTTTATGCTGAAGTCAATGTTATTTATCAGGATATGCATTACATTGCAGAGGTTTCCCTGATGCAGAATTCTTGAGTCCCTGATTCATTTGTCTTTCTAGGGACTCCCATTTTCAACTGAGTATAAAATGAATATCTGGGACCCTACAAATTTACTAAGGACCCCTGATTTATCAAACACGAGTATTCAATGACCTCTATTTGAAAATTCCTAGGGAAAGTCCTGCATTGGCCGGTCATATGTTTCTCATTGTGAAATCAATTGAAATGTAATTATTGCGTTGTAAGCATTTTCTATGTCAGCCATTTGCATAATACTGGATAAACCATCGCGTTAATGAAAAATGTCCCCACTTTTTTTGCCTGAATTTAATTTTTAAACTTGATTTTGTTACAGAATGCCTTAGACATCCGACAGGCTGTGTTTGGAGGAAACAATTTACACGTAGCTGTAGCTCATGAAGATCTTTCTTACGCATCGTACGTACAAGAATACAGTTCTGGTCGATTTACTGATGCCAGGTAAGATTTGGAAGGCTGAAATGCTGTATTAAGTAATAACTAATGGAATGGATATATGTATGGTATCAATCATTGATTTAATCCTGTCTCATTTTGTACGTTTTGGCCATTGTTGGACAGATTTTATGACATTTATTTTTCGAAATGACCTTCAATTCTATAATCAGTATGGGGAATGGTGTGTTTTACAATTGGGAGTATGACATGGTGAATATCAATAAAACGCTTAAAGCCTCATCAAGCATTGTTGTTTTATTAATATATTGACATACAATCCACATTAATGAGGGCTATTCCAGCAAAATCGCCGTCGATTTTGACCCCACCAATGTAATTATGTCATTAGGTCATCGTTCCTACCCCCAGGGAGTTGTTCCTGGTATCCTACCCCCAGGGAGATGTTCCTGGTATCCTTCCCCCAGGGAGATGTTCCTGGTATCCTACCCCCAGGGAGATGTTCCTGGTATACTACCCCCAGGGAGATGTTCCTGGTATACTACCCCCAGGGAGATGTTCCTGGTATCCTACCCCCAGGGAGGTGTTCCTGGTACAGCTCTGAGTGTATTATATTGTATTACAGGGACCATGCCGAGAAAGCCATAGAAATCTTGGAACATATTTTACCTAAAGACCATCTGATGTTATCTTCATCAAAACGAGTGAAAGGTTTGTGCAAATAATTGACAGAACCAAAACTTCAAAAAACATTATTTTTAAACATTTTTACAAAATTATAGCAGTATTAGTTGAAGGACTGTATAATGATAAAACAGTATACATTTCATCTTGCTATAATATGTAGTTAGATAATTATTGCTAAAAAGCAAATATGGATATTTCCTTCCGCTTTATCGCCTCAACCATTGCTGCTCAGGACGCTTAAATACATACTGTTTATTTAAACATTCATTTTCAATGGAACTATATTTTAACTTCATTAAAAACAAAAACTTCAGAATAGCTTTAACCAAATTTCGAACTTCTTCTCATGACTTGGCAATTGAAAGCAGAAGATATCAAAATCAACCTAAAAATTAAAAGAATTTGTAATAATTGTAACTTAAATATGATAGAAAAAGAATATCACTTCTTTCTTATCTGTCCAAAATACAGAAATCTTAGAATTCAATACTTAAAACGTTATTATTACACCTGGCCAAACATACAAAAATTTACAAATCTTATATGCGGAAATCCAAAAACTACATGTAATCTTGCGAAATTTAGTTACTTTGCCAATTTATGTAGAAATCAAACCAATGTATGGAAATGATGTAAACTTGTGATGCTGTTTGAAAATCCATGTATTTCTTCTACATGTTGTATAGTATAGACTTTTGTTTGCTACAAACATTGTAACATGTTTTATGCAAGGCTGACATTAAAAATATGTTTGTTTCCCCTCCTGCGACCCTAGCCCACCAGGGTAGGGTAGGTAGGTTGGGCAGATATTTTTTTTCATATTATTTTTCACAAGCTTAAAATGTGTTCTGTATAGATTTAACATCTTAATATATTTATCTTCATTATGCTAAGTAAAAATATGATACTTGTAGCTATAATCTATTTATCCCTGCTTCATAGATTTATTGATGATGTGGCTACTCAACTGACTGGTATCAGCGATTCCAGTTTTTCGTACCCAATAGCTATTGTACCACGGGAATATTCATACCCGGCAATTTTAGCGAAAAAAAATAATTTTTTGCTAACCTCAATAAATTTTTTATGGTAGGGGTATTTTTCAACGGTCGGTCGTGGGAGGGGAAACAAACAATTTTATTATTGGCCCAATAAAATGATATTGTATTGTATACAAACCTTACTTTCATTGATCAGCCCTGATACTTGAGGAGATTGCTATATATATTGTATTGTATACAAACCTTACTTTCATTGATCAGCCCTGATACTTGAGGAGATTGCTATATATATTGTATTGTATATAAACCTTACTTTCATTGATCAGCCCTGATACTTGAGGAGATTGCTATATATATTGTATTGTATATAAACCTTACTTTCATTGATCAGCCCTGATACTTGAGGAGATTGCTATATATATTGTATTGTATACAAACCTTACTTTCATTGATCAGCCCTGATACTTGAGGAGATTGCTATATATATTGTATTGTATACAAACCTTACTTTCATTGATTAGCCCTGATACTTGAGGAGATTGCTATATATATTGTATTGTATATAAACCTTACATTCATTGATCAGCCCTGATACTTGAGGAGATTGCTATATATATTGTATTGTATACAAACCTTACTTTCATTGATCAGCCCTGATACTTGAGGAGATTGCTATATATATTGTATTGTATATAAACCTTACATTCATTGATCAGCCCTGATACTTGAGGAGATTGCTATATATATTGTATTGTATACAAACCTTACTTTCATTGATCAGCCCTGATACTTGAGGAGATTGCTATATATATTGTATTGTATATGAAGCTTACTTTCATTGATCAGCCCTGATACTTGAGGAGATTGCTATATATATTGTATTGTATATGAACCTTACTTTCATTGATCAGCCCTGATACTTGAGGAGATTGCTATATATATTGTATTGTATATACACCTTACTTTCATTGATCAGCCCTGATACTTGAGGAGATTGCTATATATATTGTATTGTATATAAACCTTACTTTCATTGATCAGTCCTCATACTTGAGGAGATTGCTATATATATTGTATTGTATATAAACCTTACTTTCATTGATCAGTCCTGATACTTGAGGAGATTGCTATATATATTGTATTGTATATGAACCTTACTTTCATTGATCAGCCCTGATACTTGAGGAGATTGCTATATATATTGTATTGTATATAAACCTTACTTTCATTGATCAGCCCTGATACTTGAGGAGATTGCTATATATATTGTATTGTATATGAAGCTTACTTTCATTGATCAGCCCTGATACTTGAGGAGATTGCTATATATATTGTATTGTATATGAACCTTACTTTCATTGATCAGCCCTGATACTTGAGGAGATTGCTATCGACAGTCACAACAAGGAGGTAGAGGACAAACTGTTGTCTGAGGCACAGGAGTTACATCTACAATCTCTCGCTCTCGCTAGAAAGGCTTTTGGAGAGAATAACGTACAGACTGCTAAACATTACGGCAATCTTGGTCGACTCTATCAATCAATGCATAGATTTGTGGTAAGTTTGAACATATATTTTGCGAACCAAACTACACATTAAAGCGCCGCTGTACGATTTCCAACCTCTTTAAGTGACGCCATTTCCATAAAATGTCACATATGACATCACCATGTACTGACAGTTAGCAATATTTGCCCCATATGGCAATATGAAAATGAAGTGACCATATGGAGTAAATATTGTTTCCTGCTTGCAAATAGTGACATCACATGTTGCGTTTTCTTGAAATGACGTCACTTACAGAAGAGGTTGTAAATCCCATAGCAGAGCTCAAGTATAAATCTTTTATATGTATTGATTATTTTTGTATTTATTACTGGCTGCGGCATTATTTACAAACACTACGTCTGATACTCAGAATTAGACATTTTTGCAAAACATATTTACCAGAATTTTTTTTTCATTTAATTCAAAGTAATGAAATTCTGTCTGAATAATTGTTGTTTCCCTCTTTACACTTTGGCCAGTTTTCATTTAAATCTGTACTGTTACAACAATGTAGGAGCAGACAGAACATGTGACATTTTAAATTCTAAGTCTGAGTTTCAGACTTACAAGAATAAGGGCCCGTGGTCTGTGTACTGAGGGTTTTATAAACTTGATTTGTTGTGACAACAGTTGGTAAATTATTTCACTTGGTCATGAGTCCACTTCTTGGTAAAAATAGGACTGGGTCAAAAATTATACCCGATGCTCACCACTCTGTACTCAGATGTCTGCCAAGTCTTTGTGTGGAGATATGAGTGAGAGATATGGAGTACAATGCTTTCTCAGCTGAGTGTTATTAATACACTTTCCTAGAGATTCGATTGTAAACCTTTAATAGAGTGTACATTATCAGTGGTGAGTGCTAAGTAAAATGATTATACTCAATTCTAACCCACAACTCTCCATTCACACTCAGTACCAACCATGTGTTTTATCTAGTGCTGTGCTCCAAAGTATTTGAAGTTTATACCAGACGTTATGTTTTGTCTAGTTTTTGTCTAGAGAAACAAAAGTTAAACATTTACTTGAACAGGGGTTCCGTTTGACCCTCTAGTTGACACTTTGACCCCTTGAATTTCCAAAAAGCCACAATTTGACCCTCAAGATTCTTGTTTAAGGGTCAATGTTCTCTAAATAATTGCTAATTTAACGATAAAATGGTAAAATCTGGTAAAAAAATATCAAAATGACCCTTGAGATTCAGCACCTAGTGGAACCCCAGCTTGAACATGTTTGTTTTTAAAAATGCCTACTTACCTACCAAAGTTCACAAACTTTACAGCAATGGCCTAACATAATATTGCACAATTTACCTTACATTCATTAGGAAGCAGAACAGATGCATCTACAGGCCATTGAGATAAAAGAGAGGTTGTTGGGACATGAAGATTATGAAGTAGCATTGTCGGTCGGACACCTCGCATCATTATATAACTATGACATGGAAAAATATACTGAGGCTGAAAAGTTATACCTACGATCTATAGAAATTGGTAAGTCCTGGGCGTAATTGTCGTCTGAGGTTATTAAAGTTGAGATCCGTATGGTGCTCGAAACCAGTTTTTGCTATAAAATGTTAATATTCAGATAATTGCGTCACATCGTTTACTGTTTAACCAATTGCATATTCCTAGCAGACTTAACATGAAATGATTAACTTAAAAAAATGAGATTACGACGTGGTGATCAATCTTAATTATCTTGTATTGTGCTCTATCAACTTGGTCGTTTGAAGACCAGTCTCGGAATGCAGCCTTATCATTGGTCAGTTTTTAGTTCGAGCTCAGAGACAGCCAATCAGAACCTTGATTTTTTCGGTTGGTCTTAAATCTCAGATTTATAACCTGCGACTATGGAAATGATAAGGTTTGTGTTCTACAAGATGATATGATTGGAAATCGCACATCTTCCTTGTGTCCAGTATTATTTAACATTTGCCTACCAACCCAATAGATCTACTGTGGATTGCAATAAATGAGGATTTTCCCCTGGATTGCTGCGGTACAAAAATCAATATACTGTTAAAATTGTGCTCGAATGGCAATGAAAATAATGACAAGATTTCATCTTGGTCTGAATGGATCTTAAATTAAACTTTTATTGTACCCCTGGTGAAAAAGCATTTTTAGCGGATTTGATCTATTAGATGACTAAAACTGATCACATTTATGTTTATTTATTTGACTTCTCAAAGTGTTCTATGATGTAACAGTTATCATGATACAGATTATTGATAATCAGCATCTCTGACGCTTGTTTTTTTCCAATCCCTTTTCAATAAAAAAAGGGGTTGAGGGAGCTGGACATGAAGAAGGGACCGGGTATGACTCTAAAGCTTTGTCTTATTGTGGCCATGTTTTCCTTTTTTTTTCAGGTAAATTATTATTTGGCGATGGGTATTCTGGTCTGGAGTATGATTATCGCGGACTTCTCAGACTTTATCGCCAAGTCGGCAACCGACAAATGGCGGAACGATATTCAGAAATCCTCCAACAGTGGAACAGAATTCGAGATCGGAACAACGCGATACAAGTGAAACCTTTAGAGTTCGAGTTGACTCCCTCCCTCACTGATCTAGTGACTACATATTTCAAATAACAGGAGTTCTTTCATCATCAGAAACTATTGTTGGTTTTCTACATGTCTGTGATTTTGGAGAAGATTCATGTAAAACAAGATAGTTCAGATAAAGCTGCTGGGATCTATATCTACTGATTTACGTTCATGCATTGTTGCTGCATCTTGAAATTATCAAAATTTATAGACATATTTACAGTCGGAACTCGTTCATTCGAATTCATCAGGTCCAAAATTTTATTTTGAATAGCCCATTTCAATTCAACGCGCCTAAATGGATACATTGGGACCCGGGCCCGCATTACAGAAGCATCTCAAGTAAATCTTAAATATTTTCACCTAAGTTAAAAACTTCAAATGGATGTAATTCCAAAATCGCATTAAAACTGTTAGACTTTTGAATGGTAATGACAACAACATATTAATACTACTCATTTATCACTCTTGGTTCGACCATATACTAGCCTGTATGTTAAATCAACCAGTTAAGTAAAGAGTTATTTTAAGGATAAGGATAAGATTTTACCTAAGATGTTTCTGTAATATTGCCCCCGATATTTATTTTTGATGAGACCAAGTATTCAGACTGAAGCTTATCAGAATTAACAAGGGCCGCCTGTACATGTTTAAAATCTGAAGAAAACTTTTCAGTTTACATAAACTTCGACTTTATTCATTTTTTCCCATTTGCTAAGAGGAATGAAATGCAATGATTTGACACGTTGCTATATGTTTCATTTTTCCTTACTGTTATGATTTATATCTGTGATTGTTCACTATGTGTATTGTTTGCAAGCAAGTAAATACTACCAGACATTTCATGGCTGAAGCCAGCTTGATAATGACTTATGATTTCTCTGTGAAAAGCCAATTTCAGAATGGATTTTTTATCAAGAATAAGATTATGTTCACAGAGCACTAGATACCAATACCTGCAAATGGGGGGGGGGGGGGCTTTAAACGATGATATGATGAATGATCAATTGTTTAAGTAGGGGAAAGGTACCCATAAATGGCCCCAAAAAAGGCTACACAAGTGCCCCTGGTTTGTTTCAAGGGGTGACAGTCAAACTTGTATATTTTCTCATAATTAAAGGAGTATATATCTTTAACTGCTTTCTATTTGAAGGCTTGTTTCATGTTGTTACAAAGAAATGTGACACAGATACATATAACCATATTGGCCTTGTTTTTATTACAGTACATGGGGTAATTGTTCAGTGTGAAATTATTCCTGAAAGTATGATATGCCATAGTGGTCTGTTAGGCTTTGTTTATAGTGTTTAAACTGTTGTGAATTCTTCAGCATTTTCCTGAGACTGTAGAACCAGATATTGATGGTAGCCCAAAATTTCTCAGATGCAAGTTACTGTGCTGCAATTTCTATGTATGATTAGAAAGAAACAAATCCATAAAATAGACAACTGACATGGCAGGTGGAAAGAAATATGCTCACTTAAGTTTTACTATTGCACCTCATATCATGGGTTTAAAGCGTGTTATAAATATTAAAATTTCATTTTCACAAACTTCATAACTTCATGATTTCTGTGAAAATTATTCATTTGCTAAAATTTCAGATTCTACAGTATATCATCTTATTATGAATTACATCTGTATGAAGTTTCTGAATTTTGTATTCCGATAATTTCGCATGTTGCTTTGTGATATAAATAGTCATTATATTTACTTTGTATTATGACATACATGGGACAAATTGTTGTTTATGTTGCTGTATGGTTTATAAAATAATGTTTATCTGTTACTATATGTGTCATATACAGGGGTTCTAAAGATTTAGAGGCTACAGGGTCACTTTTAGATCGATGTAAATCGGATGAATTTTGAGGGGGGTGGGGGCCGAATCGCGACTGGTACGAAACGTTTTGTGTACAAATGCGTTTCAATAGTCTAGATCATCAGACGCCTGCATCTGATAATGCTGGGTCATTGAAGCTTCGATCAGAGCTGCTGAGTGATTGAGATAATTTGACATGATGGCTCTGCCCTGCGTCCCCGACCCCCGGCAAATTTTCAGGATTGAGAACATTCAGCTGTTAGAACCCCTGAATATATCTGGTTGGTTTATGTGTTGCCTTAGTAATTATAATGATCATGTTCGTATAGATTATTTCTTCGATGCTAAATATTGCCACTATTGCTTGGGGGAATTCAGTCAGAATTAAGTTTGTCTGAATATCTGCCGTCTTCTATACACATGAATGTAAGTTTCTCATTTATTTTCTAATTCAATTTTATAAATGGTACCTGAAATTTGTCTGGGTAATGATTTGGTCAAATATTAGTTGTATTGTGAGGTAAGGCCCCCAGGGGTGGGAAGGATCTCAGGCATATAGTAATCACACTGTGTGTCTGTCTGTCTGAAACACTTTGTGTCTTAGCTATCACTTTTAAATGATTCTGTGGATTCCATTGGAAGCAACCGAATATTTAGCTTGGTGAGAAGGTGTGTAATGTGGCAATGTCAAGGTCAATGCAGTCACGTCCATGGTCAAGGATGGAGCGTCCAGCATTTAACTGTGACATATTTCATATTGTCTAGTAAATGTACAGTATAAAATGATTGTAAGTGCATTTGCATGAATTCACTGCAAGAAAATTATCCAAGCACATAGTTACACATCTTTTCTATATATTTTACTTGTTTCATTTTAAAGATTATGTCATCATTTGAGAAGTACCGGACAGAAAGAGAAAACATGTGAATAAGGACATTCTTGTGACATTTACCTATTTACTGTTGATTCAAATTAGGGAACATCAGTACATATATTTCCATATCGAGCGATTGTAGCCCTTGTTCAATTTGCTCACAGAATAAATCGTTTTCTATCATCTAATACACACAATCTAATGTTACAATAATAGATGAACATTCCAAAAGCATTTACACAATAAATGATGCAATATAGAACAATTTTTTTAACAAAAAATTCTCATATTGAGATGGAATTGTTATTTTATCAATCTTTCGTTCAGTCATTAAACACGCCTGCATCTCATTGGAACAACAACATTTTGTTATGCATTGAAAATGTTCCAATGGTTGTTGCGCCAATGAGTCCAAAATGGAGGTGAACAGTGAGTGTGGTCTTATTTATTTCCCTTTTAGAGGTTTATACATGTAAAATTCAAAATCAGGGAATGTAGTTCCACATAGGATTGCGTATGCCTTATGTTAAATGTAAAAGTTGGGAACAAATACCAAAACCCGATCGTCTAGAACTTGCATAACTTTCCAAAGCTTATTGTTGACATCGGCGAAATCTTGTTTTTATGAAAAGTTGTATCGCTCTCTGTATTTGACCACTTCAACTGCGCATGTTCCAATGAGACACAGGCGTGTTAAAGTAGAGAATTAGTTTATAAGGTTAATTATGTTTTTGAATGTTGTGTTAGCTGTAAGTGCTGTACTGTGGTAACTACAGTCTTTGTTATTCAGTTACAATTGTGCTCAATCTTCAATCAGTTGACCTTGTACAAAGTTAGGTGTTAAAGCACTACTAGTCTATCTGTGCGTAAATGAAGGAGCTGTTTGAACTGTTTCATGTTATCCATTAAAAATGAACTAACAACAGTATAGGTCCAACATCTACAATATTTACCTCCCTTGTTCTGAATTGTCGGCCATTTTGATAGGCAAGTTTCCTTAAAGTTTATGGGGAATATAATGTAAACGATGACAAACTAGTCCGATATATAAACAATAACTTATTCTTTATGCATTTTCGGGCATTTGGCTAAGTCAGTTGAAGAAAAAGTGGTTGCCATATGCAAATTCTCTTGGTATTTCTCAATTATCACATATTAGGGCTTATCAGTTTTGCCTATCAAAATGGCCGACAGTTTAGAACAAGGGAGGTAAATATTGTAGATGTTGGAACTATGTATTGCAGTAAGTACCCGGTGTACTAACCCTTTTGTGCAATTATTATTAATTAATAAGGGCTTCACGAATCTGAGAATATCCAGATATTGCAAACCTAGCGTTTTGTCGAATATCTCTAGACCATAGAAAATAATTTGTCTAAAAGAAAATTTGACATAAACGTCAGAAGGCTGTACTGGCGGTTTTTCGTAAGAAAGACAAGTTTATGAAAATTGCTTGAATTTGCACTTTATGTACCACTCATTAAAAAACAACGTGTTTTATAAAACCTCTTTTAATTCAAACATGATATGGTGTAATCGAGGTAACAAAAAATTTGTCTTAAGCAAGTTCGTCATAACGAGAGTCGACTGTCTACAGACTTGGTGTGCTCTTATCCCTCGATATGTCAAACTTGCATTGAAATATCTGCTCCTTTTAAACAATTGAGTACGTCAGAGACTCAGAGTAGATCTAAACTTGTTCATTAAGACTGTCAACAGATACCATGTTTGCTATTTTGTAAGGATGTTCTGTATATGCAGGTTTGACTGTATTATGTGTCCCCCTTCGTGAAGCATGTCCTTATATTGTGATGATTTCTCGTATTGTGAATCAGTGATTTTTTGAAAACTTTACTGCCTGTGCCTTTTCAAAATATGCGCGATAAGTCCCAAATTTGGGGAAAAAAGAGCATGGTTATTTTACTTATAAATGTTTTAATTTCCTGCTTTTGCTGAATGTATTATTACTTTTCCCTCTTTCATCTCAAAGTGCTCTTTTCAGGATGGTAAAAAAAGTCAGTAAAAATTAAAAAAAATATTTTCTTTTTGGGGGGGAAAAATGACAGAGAGGGGTTTTTTTGCTAGAGGAAATAGCAGAAAGTCAGAAGTAAAATTGAACAACAAAAATGACTGGTGATAAACGTTTTCTTACATCTGTCTGGACTAGGAATCGTTATAGATAAATTGTAAACATAATACTTTGTGATCACCCCTCTTGTACTGTTGTTATTGTTGCTGTTATTGTTGATGGTTTTTGTTGAGATTGTTGAGTGATATTATTGTCATTATCTGAGATGATACCAAATGGTTTAGGGGTTGTTGTTAGAAATAAGATGTGGTAGTTGGAAACTATATCTGATACAGTTTCAGGGATTTCCCTGACGCAGAAATATTGAGTACCTGACTCCCTTTTTTTCTTGTGACTCCCATTTTCAACTTAATGTGCATCCCTGGGACCCCTTAAATAAACTTCTGTCAAGTATAAACTGCATATCTGGACTCTTACACATTTACTAAGGACCCCCAATTTATCAAACACTAGGATCCAAGAACCCCTAGCTGAAAATCCTAGGAATGGATTCAGATCAACAGCAAGGGAATGCTTGGCTCAACAAGGGAAAGCTTGGCTATACAGTGGTCAAACTTGGCTCTACAGGGGAAAGCTTGGCTATACAGTGGTCAAACTTGGCTCAACAAGGGAAAGCTTGGCTATACAGTGGTCAAACTTGGCTCTACAGGGGAAAGCTTGGCTATACAGTGGTCAAACTTGGCTCTACAGGGGAAAGCTTGGCTATACAGTGGTCAAACTTGGCTCTACAGGGGAAAGCTTGGCTATACAGTGGTCAAACTTGGCTCTACAAGGGAAAGCTTGGCTATACAGTGGTCAAACTTGGCTCTACAAGGGAAAGCTTGGCTATACAGTGGTCAAACTTGGCTCTACAAGGGAAAGCTTGGCTATACAGTGGTCAAACTTGGCTCTACAAGGGAAAGCTTGGCTATACAGTGGTAAAAATTGGCTCTACAAGGGAAAGCTTGGCTTTACAGTGGTTAAACTTGGCTCAACAAGGGAATGCTTGGCTATACAGTGGTTAAACTTGGCTCAACAAGGGAATGCTTGGCTATACAGTGGTTAAACTTGGCTCAACAAGGGAAAGCTTGGCTATACAGTGGTCAAACTTGGCTCAACAAGGGAATGCTTGGCTATACAGTGGTTAAACTTGGCTCTACAAGGGAATGCTTGGCTATACAGTGGTTAAACTTGGCTCAACAAGGGAAAGCTTGGCTATACAGTGGTTAAACTTGACTCAACAAGGGAATGTTTGGCTATACATTGGTTAAACTTGGCTCAACAAGGGAAAGCTTGGCTATACAGTGGTTAAACTTGGCTCAACAAGGGAAAGCTTGGCTATACAGTGGTTAAACTTGGCTCTACAAGGGAATGCTTGGCTATACAGTGGTTAAACTTGGCTCAATGGTGGTTGAACTTGGCTCTACAGTGGTCAAACTTGGCTCTACAGTGGTCAAAGTTTGAATGTGGAGAATTTGAGTGAGATTTCTTTGTGATCCATTGGCTTTGTGATTTGAGTGTGACCCTGAGATTTGAGTGTGACCCCGAGATTTGAGTGTAAGTACCGAGGTACTATCTCGGGCCCTGATATTGAGCTTACTTTTTCCTATTTTATGTTTAGTTATTTTTGGTTTATTTATATAAATCTGTATTGAAGATTACGGGAGATATTGGTGTTAACAGATTTCAGACCTAACATCAAATGTCAGAGTTTACTTACATGATCAGGAAATTTTACCACTGTGGTATTGATTACCTGTGTTAGTATATTCTGTTTGATACAATAATTTGCAGGGCAAGTTTAGGCCTTAAATAGTCCTTGAATTTGATGGCTACCCTTGAAAAGTCCTTAAATTTGATGGTTATCCTTGAAAAGTCCTTGAATTTGATTGTTATCCTTAAATAGTCCTTGAATTTTATGGCTATCTCTGAAAAGTCCTTGAATTTGATGACTGTCCTTGAATTTGATGGCTATCCTTGAAATGTCTTTAAACTTATAAAATAAAAAAGAACCATATGTTCTTGTAATGATATAAAAAAATTATATATTATACCTATAGAAATCTCACAATATACATATTCCACCAACTGACACATCTCAAGTATTTTAGTAAGAGGGCAGAAATCAATTGTTTCATGATGGTCAGAACTTGCCTGAAAATGTCTGTCAAAATAATTGAACTCGGTGATTGATGTGACAAAAATCAGTCAATCGTGTTTTAGACAGAAAATAAATACATCCATGAAACTGCAATGTATATAGATAATCTCCATAATTATGTTAACATTTTGAGGGAAAATGATCATGTATTAAGCTGGGTGATTTGTATGGTATTCCAGAAGTAAAGTAACTGGAATAAAAATGTATTTTGGCGTAAAAAATGTTTGTTTCTGGTTTCCTGACCTACCCTATTTTTTTGCCTTAACCCTAGAACATTTTTCGCGTGTTAATCCTTTTTTCTGTTTGGTATAATTTCTTCCTTTTAGTAAATTTTCTTTGTGTGAATTTTTCTTTAGGTTCATATTTCTGCCCAGTTATTAGAAACTTTACGAGTAATCCAGCTATAGAGCATTTTTTCACCTTGATTAAACATTATCCAGGTTAAAAGCAAAAGGGGATTTGTCTTTCAACATATATATATTCGTTTTAAATCTATGATTAATTTCTTCGTTTGAAAATTAAAAATATCTCAAAAATAAAAAGAAGTTCGAACCTACCTACACTATTGTTTTGGGCATGAAACGTGAAACAAACATTTTTCTAATGTATCTATGATTTAAATGAATCCTTGACAGTTTCAGCTGTTTTATTAATGTGGATATTTTGACGTCAGTCTCCAGGCTAGTATTTTATGTTATGTACATATATTTCATTTCTTGAAATTGTGAATATACATTCAAAATGAATAAATAAATATGTTGATGTAAAATGAATGTGTTTTGTATCATTTCCACTGATTTACTGAAGCCTTGACCACAGAATCGAAAAAAGAAGGATAATTTAACCATTTCTTTATTCCGGTTCTGGTTGGAATCATCGATTTGTTTGGGCATGCGCCATTCAAATATGCCTGTGACCTGAAATTTGCAGGTGATCAAAAGCGCTGCCACAGACATTTAAATCATGGATTCAAACAGGCTGATATCGGTGAAACGATAAGAAGAAATAATTTACCCACAATCCTAAGCGGTCAATTAACCCATAATCCTTAGCGCACGCTCGTTAGGTATCGTGGATTTGAATTGAAATTTCATACGATTAGACGATGCTCGTTCAGTCTTACAACTTAGTATTGAACAAAAAAAATGCATACAAGCAAACAACAAGATCAACACAAAATATATGAAAGTCAATCAAGAAATATATAGCTGTTGTAAAAGATGACGCGATTACTGCGGTTCAAAATGTAAAATTCTCTCGAATCAGAAACAAGATGGCGGACGTCGCTTATTTTTTACTGTTAGTCGGAACACCGCGCTCATTATTGCGGATCATTTTTGTAGAATTGTATGAGGCGTTCCGATCATTTGATATCGGAAAAATATCTCACGGCTTCCGAGAGTTCAAACAAGTCTAAATACATTTTATAATACTGCAAAGAAAAATCCAGTAATTTCATTGGTTAAAGGCCCGCGTATAGGATTCTATATACACGGCGCTGACAGGGTATATGACGTTTTTCCCTTCATGCGCCTCGTGACAATTTTCGTTGACGGCTCGACTCGAAAACTTTTATCTCTTGATGTCTGCAAGTTACTAGTAATTGGCAATTGATCTTCACACATAATTCAATAAATATTGAACAGATTACATGTGTGCTAGTATTAATATTCAAAACGATAGATTTTTTAAGGTTTGAGCAAAATTCAGTTCGATAAAGTCCATGAGATCAGACGCTTGAAAATTAACATTAGAGTGCAAGCACGCGCTTAACCATGTGTATTGAGGTACCTTACGGGGTAATGCAATCAATTTTCAGGCAATATAACGTGTGAGTGAAATAAAAATATTTTGATCTGCAACAAGTAATTCCCGATATATTTTTAAAGAAATACGTTTTAATAACTGATATTTTACAAAACTAAAACACTCTTAACAATTTTATGAACCAAAAACACCAAAAATACACAGATATAATTATTAGATCTAGAGAGCTAGGCATCGGAAACATTGCTTGTTTAACTAAATTCGTATGAAAACACGGAATTGCAGTATTATAAATTCGTTATACAGGTTGTTGACAGGGTATATGGGGGAATATAACCAGTCTGCGATTCATATAACCCTCGGCTAACGCCTCGGGTTATATGGCACACAAACTGGTTATATTCCCCCATATACCCTGTCAACAACCTGTATAACTAATAATATACCAGCCTTTTTCGAATCCATGGCTTATGTGTCCTTTGCATTGCTAAACAAAATAAAGTACAAAAAATGCAATTAAATTTTAATATGATGTTTATTAATCAATGACAAAGGTCAACTATTATGTAACTATATACAATATAACATATGTAATAATGCTTCAGTTAATTAGCAACATAATTATGTTCTATGTCTAAAAAGCAAAACACTCGAAACATTCAATGAAGCAAATAATTGAGTAATTACCCTTTCCAATAAATTATAACAAAGTGAAGAAAATTTCGATGACCTAAGTACTTGCATAGCGAGTAAGCTCAGGAAACCAATTATATACATGTATTTAAAACAACATTAACCATTATATAACGACTACAGTGCAACCACCAGAGCAACCCTCTCTTGAGCAAAACAATTAATTCAACAACAATTAATTTTTTAATACAATAAGTCAACGTCTCTACAACAACATCCTCTCAACAACAACCAATATTTGCATCTCCCAAGGAGTATTGCTCTTGTTTGTTTGTTTCATCGGGTTTAACGCCGTTTCTCAACGATATTTCAGTTATATACGGCGGCCGGTTCACCTAACCAGTTTTTCCTGGACTGAATTCTTACCAGTACTAACTTACCCTTCCACAAGGAGCCGGCAACTTCTCCACATGTGGAGGAAAATTGACAAACCACTGGACCACAGCCGCGGCTAGTATTGCTCTTGAGAGGTTGCACGGTAGAACTGGGGATTTTATTTACTAACATTTCAAGACTGAAACTAAGACTTTAAATTTACAGTTATATTTACAAGCATTTTGTTTCCATTGATAAACAACTGAAATATTGTTTGTATAATTGTTGTTACCAAATGAACACGTTTGCCAATTTTTATTAAAATCTGCAATATTATAACAACGTTGAAGCAAAAACAACATTTAACAATTTTAAGCTTAACGTGCAAGTTTCAATGTTATAAGGTTTATGAATAAGGCACCAGAACAATGTTACACGGCAGCACGTGAATATGAGCGCATGTTCAAAGTTCACTAAACGTTATCCCCGCTTTTCACTTTTGGATTTTTCATTCCATAGTTAAGTTCAGCACCTCCGGACATCAATATGTTGATTCCTGTACAGAATGTGGCGTCCGCAGCCAGGAACAGACAAGCCTTACCACATTCCTGGATCGTACCATAACGTCCAAGTAACTGAAACAAAGAGGATATGAGCGCTGCTATTGGATTTCCAACCTCTTCTGTATAAGTGACGTCATTTCATTAAAACGCAACATACAAAGTCACTATTTGCAAGCAGGAAACAATATATACTCCATATGGTCAATTCATTTTCATATTGCCATATGTGGCTTACTGTCAGTACAAGGTGGCGTCACATGTGACGTTGTCTGGAAATGACGTCACTTCAAGAAGAGGTTGGAAATCGTACAGCGGCACTCATGTGTTGAATCAGCAAGTAGGACTGTATAAATGACGGGTTACAAAAACATTCTCTCCCATTTTGAACATTTGATGTGCTACCTTCTAATACTGATGCTGGAACATGCATGAAACAGCCAAGCTGGGGTAGATAAGAATTTTCGGTTCGGGGAACGTAAATTATAGATTGGGTTACAAGGACCGGTTGAATCCATCCCCAAAATCCGCCTATACCAGTTATAGGCATATGTTTTCATATACAGCGTTTTGTGTGTACGTCTATAACTTCAAATTGGACAAAATGTTAAATAGGGAGGACAATTATCCAATTATCTAGGCTCTCTCATTAAGTTAAATACCCGACTTTTCGCACAAAACGGCATGTTTGTAATTTTTTGCATATTTGGTAATGAATGACATTCTTGCATACGAAAAATATTTTTATTTTGCTGAATTTGACATAATTGACAATAAATGGGACATCAACTACTATTTTTGGTTGTGTTTTAATGGCGTTAAGTCTAGTACACCGCCACTGAACAACTCTAGGCATAAACTGTTAAATGGGCCGATTTCAGACATTTGAAAAACATTTTTTTTGTAATGAAAACCTAATGTCAATCCCTGTTTGTAATTAAAATGATAAGTCAGACATCCTGTATGATTTGTTAAAAAACCCGCTTTCATTTTGATGTCTCAAATAGGCTACTTTCGGTTTGGTCTCAAATAGGCTACTTTCGGTTTGATGTCTCAAATAGGCTTTACTTTCGGTTTGATGTCTCAAATAGGCTACTTTCGATTGGATGCCTCAAATAGGCTACTTTCGGTTTGATGCCTCAAATAGGCTACTTTCGGTTTGATGCCTCAAATAGGCTACTTTCGGTTTGATGCCTCAAATAGGCTACTTTCGGTTTGAAACATGTCAATATCAAACTAACAGAAACTTTTTTTGTGAAATGAAATGCAATTTGGAAGATTGAAAACTGTGATAGTCACCTGAGAAGGGGAAACATATAAAACCTCTTTAAATTGCCACATACATATAAGACAGTGCTTCCCCACACAGACCTCTGGGAAAACAACAATACGTAAAAATAAGGCACTTGAAGAGGCACAAGGATACAAACATAAGGGAACAGAGGCACAAGGAATGGCCTGGCCAACCATAAGGAATAATTGTCAAAGTGGACAAAAAGTGGGAGGGGAATTAATCGATGGAAAAGATCAAAGGACAATAGGCCGAAATGCACAGGGGAAAAGGAAATATAAAATACATTTAAAACACAAAAAGAAACAATAACCATACAGCGAATTACAGCATTGGAATCTGGGGCGTAGCTAGGAGGTTTGTGATGTGTACGCAAGATCCTTTTTGCGGGCGGTCCGGGAAAACAAATTGTTTCTAGATTGTCTGTAGTGACTTCTGGGCGCATTCTTATCCCTGAATTGAATGAAGTTTTTTAATGCAGATTTGAACTTTTTATTTTTTCGAGACAATGTGTACGCAGCTGCGTACTCTGTGTACAGGACGCTACGTGCCTGGGAACGGTCGGTAAAAATACTGGGGGTATTAGACAGCAACTGGCTATAACTGAAAAATTTGAACTAAACGAACAACTGGCGTAAATGGTAAGTAAAGAACCGGATCAGTGGGGGTATCCGAGGAGGGGTATCTGAGGAGGGATATCCGAGGAGGGGTACCTGAGGAGGGGGTATCCGAGGAGGGGTATCTGAGGAGGGGGGCATCTGAGGAATGGGAATGTCAGGAGAGGGGGTATCCGAGGAGGGGTACCTGAGGAGGGGGTATCTGAGGTGTATCTGAGGAGAGGAGGTATCGAAGAGGGGTATATGAGGCGGGGGTATCCGAGGAGGGGTATCTGAGGTGGGAGTATCTGAGGTGGGAGTATCTGAGGTGGGAGTATCTGAGGTGGGAGTATCTGAGGTGGGAGTATCTGAGGTGGGAGTATCTGAGGTGGGAGTATCTGAGGTGGGAGTATCTGAGGTGGGAGTATCTGAGGAGGGGTATCTGAGGAGGGGTATCCGAGGAGGGGTATCTGAGGTGGGAGTATCTGAGGAGGGGTTTTCGAGGAGGGGGAGTACTAGTATCAGAAGAGGGGGTATCCGAGGAGGGGGTTTTTGAGGAGGAGGTATTAGAAGAGGGGGTATCCGATGAGGGGGTATCTGAGGGGTATTCGAGGGGGTACCCGAGGCGGGGGTATACAAGCAGGGGTTATCCGTGTAGGGGAGGGTATCCGAGGAGGGTATCCAAGAAGGGGAGGGTATCCGAGGAGGGGAGGGTATCCGAGGAAGGTATATAACCTACTTGTGCATCTTCTCCAGCTTTCACACTCTTTTCATAGTTGGATGTTTGCTTTGCACCACTTTCCCACATAGGTGTCCAAATATTTCCAGGGGCAAACCTGAAACACAAGTGTCGTTATACTAGTACTCGTATATGATATAAGAATAAATGTGTGTTAATTGTAATACATGTTCTTGAAATGACACCCAACATGACAAATGCTGAAATTGCCACTAAACATCAGAATGAACTAAGAAGTCACATTTGGTGCTTCGCCACAACTGACGAGTCCCGAGTATACTATCATCGATTTTTTCAATTCATGATTTTAGACATAGTGGGTTAGGGTAGAGCTCCTATCTTCTGATCCAGATGCCTTGGGTTCAAATCAGGCCACGAGCGAGATTTCTACACAGCGGTCTTCACACTCCTCCAGGCGTGTTAAACACTGAAGCCGTCATTGATAGTGATTGGTATAATTTGTTAGACCTTGCTTCACAATCGATGTTAAATAAATAAGTGTAAACTTTGAGGGATGATGCTGAAATCATACAACAACTTACGTGTTTACTCTTACTCCATTCTCGGCTTCGTCTATTGCTAGTGCCTTTGTTAAAGATGTTACCCCACCCTGTAATGTCAGAAAGTTTGTACATGAGGTACATCACATGTTTATTACCCACAGTGCTTTGGGAGGGTCGTGGTAAACCCACAGTGTTTTGGGAGGGTCGGGGTTTACCCACAGTGCTTTGGGAGGGTCGGGGTTTACCCACAGTGCTTTGGGAGGGTCGGGGTTTACCCACAGTGCTTTGGGAGGGTCGGGGTTTACCCACAGTGCTTTGGGAGGGTCGGGGTTTACCCACAGTGCTTTGGGAGGGTCGGGGTTTACCCACAGTGTTTTGGGAGGGTCGGGGTTTACCCACAGTGCTTTGGGAGGGTCGGGGTAAACCCACAGTGCTTTGGGAGGGTCGGGGTTTACCCACAGTGCTTTGGGAGGGTCAGGGTTTACCTACAGTGCTTTGGGAGGGTCGGGTATAACCACATTGTTTTGGGAGGGTAGAGGTTTACCCACAGTGCTTTGGGAGGGTCGGGGTAAACCCACAGTGCTCTGGGAGGGTCGGGTATACCCACAGTGCTTTGGGAGGGTCGGGGTTTACCCACAGTGCTTTGGGAGGGTCGGGTATACCCACAGTGCTTTGGGAGGGTCGGGTATACCCACAGTGCTTTGGGAGGGTTGGGGGTAAACCCACAGTGCTTTGGGAGGGTTGGGGGTAAACCCACAGTGCTTTGGGAGGGTTGGGGGTAAACCCACAGTGCTTTAGGAGGGTTGGGGGTAAACCAACAGCGTTTTGGGAGGGTCGGATGGTCGATCATTGGGTTTAGATTCTTATATTTTGTTCAGATTTTTGAATATATCAAGCATGGAAGAGCGAAACATTAAATTATGTTTTGGAGCACTGTCATACTTTAAAATAAAACATGGCGGATTAACTAGTTCATATATACGTGTATTTACAGAATTTGAAACAGCTTGTAGACCGGCCGCATATTCAGTGACCGTGCTTTAAACGTACTAAAAGAAGATAAAACGGAATATATAACGAGAGATGGGTTATACACGCATATTTACCTTGGTAGCAACATACGTGCAGGCGCCTGGTTGTCCGATTTCGGCCACAAGACTAGAGTCCTGTATCAGACACCCTTTTGTCTTCCTAAGATATGGTAAAGAATACTGAAAATAAAAAAAAATAAACTTATGTAAAATAAATCAAATACAGTCAAACCTGTCTATAAAGACCACCCATGGGAACAGCAAAATGTGGTCTTTGTTTACAGGTGGTCTCTATTAACAGATTAAATATCATTGAAAATGGTCTGATGGGAGATAAAATTGGTGGTCTTTGCAGACAGGTTTTGCAATAGTGGTCTTTGTTCGCAGGTGGTCTTTAACACATGTTTGACTGTAAATAACTTTACCAAACGTATTACTGTAAATATAGAACTGTTTGTGAATGTAATGTTTCGCATATTTGAGATATTTTAACGGTCATTACAAGTCACGTGATTACACCAATTTTGAAATTATCAAAACAAATACATGTAACAGACTGGTTACCTTAGCAACGAGGAAGTAACTAACAAGATTAACGTCCAGCAGCTGCCTGAACTGATCGGCAGAGATTTCGTCAATTTTCAAGAATGGTGGATCTGTAAAACATATATAGTAATTAAACATCACTTAGAGACCACCTCAATAATAAGACCACCTCGAAATTAAGAACACAATGTTCAAGTCCATTTGCACTGTTTTTCTCTTTATTCAACCTCAATATTAAGACCACCTCAATAAGAAGACCAGTTTTCAAGTGTCCAAAGGGTGGTCTTATTATCGTGGTTTTACTGTATGATTTTACATGTACATAAAGTTAGAGCATATCTGCCTCTCCGTATTACATGTATATATCTGATCTTCAGCCTAGCAACGTCTAACACCCCGGTCTAACGTATATCACTCCCATTTGCATACGTTAGTAAATTTGCATATATGCATATAAATAATCACGTGTGCAAATTGGCGCATGTAAATGGAGCTTTAGCCTCAGCTTGACTTCTGAATTGAAATACGTATTGATTAAAGTACAGTGTGTACACATCAGAATATTACCCGCCATTTCACTGCCGCCTCATCAAGGAGTAAGGCGTACATTGTTAAATTAGTTTTTTTTCGGCGCAGTCGTACTAACAAATTTTGCTATTTGTATATCAGTGCGTTAACCAATCAAATCTTACGTTAACCACCAAGGCTATTTCTTTTCAACCGAACAACGTTTGTAACCTTGACGCGGATTGGTTAACCTTTCGATAAAGGGTACGTTACCGAAATCCATTTTAGATCTGGAGTGACCATCAATAGAAACATCTCGGCATTTGTTTATGTTGCACAACAAATTGCACCGACCATCTTTTTTCAAGATATTTCTTGTTGACTAATGCATTTTGTATCGGGATGTAATTTTAATTGAATCGATTTCGTTTGCAACCAACTTCACTACCAGTGAACATGTACAGTGCAGTCTTCTCACAGCTATCCGGCTTTATTGAGCAACAACCTCACTTCTACAACATTATTCATTTCTCTGTAGTAACCGTTTACAATTAATATCCATTTAACCTCTCCAAATAAACAACCTTCCAAGAACAACCAAACCTGTTTCCTGAAGGGAATGGCTCTAGAGAGGGTGTACTATAGTTAATAATATATATGTATAACGTCATTCGTGAATTTATGAGGGAGATGGACTGTTACGTGTGATAGGACAAGTTACAGCAAAGGCCGATGGTTAGATCAAATAGTACTTACGCTGTCCGGCATTATTGATAACGCAGTCAATTTGTCCAAACTTCTCCACAGTTTTATCAATCAAATTCTGAAAGAAATTGTACATGTACAACCTGAGACGAGTCGATAAACTGACATCGCAATGGTCAACACCAACATAATTATTATACAAGTCATGTATTGTCGGGTCACAAGAAACAATGAATGAACACGTGCTATTTACCACTGTAACAACACAATACTTTGATCTCTTACTTTCTTGCATTCAATCATTTTTCTAGTCATCTTATTTGGTATTAAAGAACAGCAACAACGGGGCAATAACTTTGCTATTTCAATATATACTCGGTCTACCTTGGTATTTATGATAACACATGAACTGACTTTCCATGCATGTATAGCTAATATCATAGCTTATCTATGGAACGCCAAAATAACTTTAATTTGTATAATAGTTTCACAAGTTTGTAGTTCTATATCCGAGAGGTGGAGCTATTTTCAATATTACCTAAAGGGGAGGGACTTACTTATCAAAGGACTGTGTGCATTAACTAACAGCACAATATTGGTTACCGCACTGATGACATTTCATATCAGCACTTTACCAAGACTGGTTTAACATCCTGGGGTCACTATCACGGTACATGTCATGGATGCTTATTTGCATACGTTACATGATAAAGAGAAACGCCTGTTTGTACACGTACTTTTAGTAATTGGACTCCGATATAAAACAGAGTGGAATCATTTGGATATCTAATTTAGTCTCGGTGGTACACCCCCTCAACTAAAATATCTTCTCACGTACTTTGAATTAGGGATGTCAACGAATGGCAATTTTGGTATTCGAATATTCGGTCAACCTTCCGAACGAATATTCGAACGTTCGACCTTCTTATTTAATAATAATATATTTGATATTCGAAGTTTAACTTTATGCTTATCAAATTTGTGTGTATAACTGATCACTTAAGCTGTAAATCCCCACGATTACTAATATGTTCAGGTCCTAAGTGTCATCAACATGACATGTCAATTAACACCTGTACATAGATAGTATGTTCACCTGTAAAATGTCATTCAAAGCGATAATGCCCAACATCGAAAGTGAATACTTTGTTTGTATTTGCGTTTATTTATCGTCGCCACCGGTTTCCCATAAGGGCGACGCCTCCGGAAGAATATTTAGTCATTTTAGATTTTTGGAGGATAGTGCATGATACAGGAGATGCCCCAGTTCCAGAAGCACCCCTGGTTCTTTTACGTGCTCGATGTAAAGCATCATACACTTGCATTCAGCTTTTATATTGAAAACACATATTTTATCGAATATTCGAATGCCGAATCAGTATTCGAATATTCGGACGTACAAACGAATATTCGAATATCCGAATTTTCGTTGACATCCATATTTTGAATACCTGCACATTTTATGTGTAAGAGAATACGGAAACAGAAGAGGACAAGTTGATTACTAAACCAACAGACTTTGAATTCATAGAAGTTGAACACCTTCAATGTGCATTGTGTTAATATTGGACGCATCTTATACCTTAATTGAGTCTTCATTGGTCATATCACACTGCACAAATGTTGCAGTACCAGGCCCCATAGCATTCATCTCCTTTTCAACTTCTTGTCCCTCTTTTTCTGAATCATACAAGAACAACACTGTATCGAACAGAAGTTATTTAAAACATAGAGACGTCGCGTCAGATGTTGGCGTCAGTTTGCGTAACGTTACGTCGTGTTTTTCATCAATTAACGTAATTAGACAATAGGCAGATGATTCGTTATCGATGTGCGCTTAAGCATATTTCGAAAATCTAATAAGTAGTATGCTTGAATAAGGTTTATTTGTTATGGTTATGTACAATACATGCGATACAAATACATGCAACTTATACAGTACATGGTATATTATAGCTACTGTACATGACGTAAATGACCTTTTAACAAGTAGTCATATTTGAGGCGCTCTACAGCACACATAGTGTTCACATGTTCGTCTTCATTGATGACTTGTGCTCCATCCGCTTAATCTTATCTTCTAGGATGTAGCATACGACTGAACTGTACACAATGGCCTCTTTCTCTTTGAAATACTTAGTTAATCATTTCTTATTTTTTTGCGTAACTTTAAGATGACGTTACACCTTTCTTAACGTGAGCGTTCTTACGTTAATATGGCCGCCATCTTTATCTATAATATAAACAGATGACGGGTACTTGAAGAATGTTTTTTTCGAGTGGGGAAAACGCAAGACGGTTTGCGTGAATGTGATAGTCTGTCCAACTACATATTTCATAGATGCTCTATCGAAGAGCTTATTCGATTGGTTGAGCCATATTATTTGTCTTTACGTAAGAAATCTTAAGAAAATGAATTAAGAAACGCTTACTGTAACGGTTTAGGAATTTTTTCAAAATCTTCTTTAATCGATGATTAGAATGTTAATGAAACGGGACAGTTAATGAAACTGGGTATTTAAATACCTTCGAACTTTTCGGTGTTTGATTTAAAAAATGGCCTTTAATCCCATAACAACAAATCAAAAGCCTACTATGAGTTAATGTATGTGTGTGTTGTTAATAATATCAATGCCTAGATTGTGCGCACTGTTAAAATTTCCCTTATCAGTACATGAATAGATGTTTCAAGGTGTGAACAAGGAATTTAGGACAACGAGATTGTTTGCATAGGTGAGAAAAGGTTGGGAACGAGAGATACAACCAAACAAACTGTAATTATATCTCAGCCGCAGCCGCAAGTCGGTCACACAGCGTTATGGCCATACAGTCGATGTTCGGTATTTCGAACTTGTCAATGGTTTGATATGGGACGGTATACACATGCCACCGAAAATCTTACCTCCTCTAGAACAGAAGACAACATTGGAACCATTTTGCACTGAAAACAGAAAAGAATCATCAAAAGTAATGCCAGGAATGTGCTAATCAAATAAAAGAATACATGCATTAGTATTATCAACGCATGTATGTTAAAAAAGATGCGCTTTCAAAGGGAGTGACTTTTTCATAATCTAAACATAACAGATTCCATGCCGCATACTTTATATTGCCGTAACCCAAGTGCAAAAAAACGTCCTGTCTCTAACGTTACACCGGGTCAAGGACGTACGCGGAAGCGTCCTGTCTCTGACGTTACACCGGGTCAAGGACGTACGCGGAAGCGTCCTGTCTCTGACGTTACACCGGGTGAAGGACGTACGCGGAAGCGTCCTGTCTCTGACGTTACACCGGGTGAAGGACGTACGCGGAAGCGTCCTGTCTCTGACGTTACACCGGGTGAAGGACGTACGCGGAAGCGTCCTGTCTCTGACGTTACACCGGGTGAAGGACGTACGCGGAAGCGTCCTGTCTCTGACGTTACACCGGGTGAAGGACGTACGCGGAAGCGTCCTGTCTCTGACGTTACACCGGGTGAAGGACGTACGCGGAAACGTCCTGTCTCTAACGTTACACCGGGTGAAGGACGTACGCGGAAGCGTCCTGTCTCTGACGTTACACCGGGTGAAGGACGTACGCGGAAGCGTCCTGTCTCTAACTTACACCGGGTGAAGGACGTACGCGGAAACGTCCTGTCTCTAACGTTACATCGGGTGAAGGACGTACGCGGAAGCGTCCTGTCTCTGACGTTACACCGGGTCAAGGACGTACGCGGAAGCGTCCCGTCTCTGACTTTATATACATCAAATCACGGAAGTACGCAGCATGGAATATAGTTATTTCAAGGCATATTCCCCGAATATGATAATATACAGTCGTACAGATCTTCATATCCACGATCCTTAACAAAATAGCGTTTACCTGCGAAGTCACAGATTAAATCAAAACACATTAATTAATTAAGCACATAATTATTGTGAAACCGTCCATTTCAATCATACTCGGGAGATTTTTCTGTTCTGAAAGTATTCAAGCGTCAGTGTTGAGTAAATGTGGTTCGGGATATTTAATGTTGAATTCAAAGGCCGAGTCTGTGTACCAACGACTTACCAAACACTTCCACACAACCTTTACCGATCCCCTTACTTCCTCCAGTAACTATGGTAACCTTGTCTTTGTACCGTAATCCTTCAGCCATTTCACTGAAAACAAAATTATAAGTATTAAATTGATTTAAACCCTCAGTATTGCTACTCACAGTTCCAAGGCTGTATATCGCTGAATGATTTTTATTTTTGTTTGTATTTTTAAATGTATGTTAAATTTCCCTCCCCACCTGTGCGATTCTTTCACTTTATAGTGTTCATGTTATTTTCTTGCCAGTTCGGCCTATTGTTGCCGGCTGTCTTGACTTGTCCTGTGATCTTTTCCATTCATTAATTCCCCCCTTTGTCCTCTTTGACTCTCCTAGTTATCGCTTATGGCCGGTCAGGCTATTCCCTGCGCCCCTGTTCCCTTACGTGTGTACCATTGAGCCTCCTCAGACGGCTTATGTTTATGGATTGTCGTTTTCCCAGAGGTATGTGCGGGGAGGCACTGTCTTATGTATGTGACTGATCTATCTGGTATAAGACGCGAATTATTAATCGACTTAGACCTCGTTAACCTCACAGTCCATGCATTGACTGTACGGTATAGACGGTAAAAATGAAGACCGCTGATCGGACGGATGTGTGTGACTGTGGTCATATTCCGAAAATAGACCACTTTCAATCAGCGGTCTATGTATGATAGACACTTTGGTTCTATTGTGTAGCGGTTCCGTGGTCCAATGGTAACACGCTGAACTAGTAATCCCGGGATCGATTCCCCGCTCCACCACTGACCGTATTAACAGTATTTCGGACGAGACTTTGAAAAACCAAGGTCCCGAGTACGATGCCTTACATCTGACATGTAAAAGAACCAGGTGTGCTTCTAAAACTGGGGCATCTTCTGTATCATGCAATATCCTCCAAAAATATAAAATGACTAACATTCTTCCCGGGAGGCGTCGCCCATATGGCAAACCGGTGGCGACGATAAATTTACGCAAATACAAGGTTCGTCATAATTATCTGCAGATTTCCATGTACCGTCACACCAGCGCTATCATGATTAGTCCAAGTGTTTTACATTGAATTATCTGATAGTACTAATTACTTTCATTAGAGGAAATCGCCAGATATCATGATATCATCTGTCAGAAACTACACCCCATGTGTGAGACAGGATATATCCGTAATGATACGTAATGCTTTGTGCTAAACAACTGACCAGTACCTCAGTACAGCTGATCTAATCAATGTTCCAGGGTTAGCAAAACGTACGAAACAGGGGCGGTTACAGGATTTTGGCTTAGATAGGGGAGCAGGGTCGAGACATTTTCTTTACATACAGTTGTCCCGGACTAATGTACATGTTAAAGTTGACTTGTCCGACATGGGAGGCTAATTGTCCAAGCATAGAATATGGTATTGATTTACAGTTAGGTAGGCCTGCATGCATCATAGATTTGTCCCGGATTAAGTCCAACTCAACTTTTGATAGCCCGAATCCGGGACGTTGGGCTACTGGATTTCTAGAGCCACGGTGGCGTGACATTTTGGTCATTTTTTGTTTTTGATCACTGAGCTTTATATAAAACGTCGTTTTATTATTTATAAAGTATAGGTAAATCATTCTCTATGAGCAATGTACAACCTTGCACTATGTGTTCACTGATG
This sequence comes from Mactromeris polynyma, assembly GCA_032209605.1. NCBI lineage: Eukaryota > Metazoa > Mollusca > Bivalvia > Venerida > Mactridae > Mactromeris > Mactromeris polynyma. The sequence continues at coordinate 6,119,135 of JASFXZ010000028.1, forward strand.
TGTGAAGATATGATTGACCATGTTATGAATTTTTGTAGCAAACTGTTTAAATTGAGAAATATTTTATTCCATTCGGTAATACTTACAATTGGAGTAGACGATAACGTTGACTTGTCATTGTCAACCAGACAATACCAACATGATCAGATAGTATCACTTGCTATTACTCAAGCTTTATCTCACGACTTTACTCTCATCAAATTAATGCATTACACGTTTTATAGTAATGTTACTAAACGCCCAGTGTAAGATATTCATATGAGGAAAAGTCACATTAAATATTTTAGTAACTTAAAACTTTGCGAACACGCATAATGTATTGTAGTTCTGTTATTTTCACAATGTTTTAATGAACATTTGTATTATGGAAAAAACGTATTTACTGTATTTTTGTGAGATGTTCATTTTTTATGATTTCCTTATTTATCATTTACTCTAAGTACATACTATGTTTACCATTACAATGCTTTATACATTTCGATTTCGGTTTAAATCATTAACGGTTTTGGAACAGCTTGCGAACCTTACACCGATTAGTCAACGAATAACTTGAGCCCAGCAATTTCGTTTTTTGTGTTGGGACAGTTAAACGTTCGTACTCCGTGGTTAACGAAATACCTTTCAAGTATTGTCTCTATTTTCACAATCGAATAATTGTTCTACCTTAGCAACGCACATTTCTAAAAGAGAGAGAATACGTAACTACAGGGAAAGCCACATACATAAGACAATGCCTCCCCACGCAGATCTCCGGAAAAACAACAATCCACAAAACATAAGGCACTAAAGGAGGTCAAACGGTACACATATTAAGGAATTGAGGCGCAATGAATGGCCCAGCAGACCACAAGGAATAACTAGGAGAATCAAAGTGGACAGTAAGTGAAGGGGAGGTGGGAATTAATGGATGGAAAAGATCACAGGACAAGTCAAGACAACTGGCCTTAATTAATAGGCCAAAAATGGGCAGGAAACAATCTGAACACTGTATAAAGTGACAGAATTGCATAGGGGAAAGGGAAATACAAAACACATTCATAACATTTAACATAAGCCTGATGTTATTGAGGTGACGTAATGTATATGTATGCCTGATAATGCAATATGTTTATTATATGTGCACTTGTGTCTGATATTGTGCGTATTGTATGCTCATTGTTATATGATATGTCTTGTATTACATATATTGTTATATGTGATATCATATGCACATTATATGTTCATCTGTATGAATATGTCATCTGCTTTTTACATGAATTGTTATATATTATGCTGATGTCTTTTGTATGAATATTGTTTGTTCAAATCTTCAAATTTGGAGGAGAAATAAACATATTATTATTATTTGATCATGCAAAACATGAAACTGCCTTTATTAATAAAGATTTGGTAAAACGTTATAATAAGTTGTTCGTATTTAAAAGGTTGAGCCAATTTAGCAACAACACAGAACAAATCCTGTTCAAATATCTTTCAGGTCAGATGGGCCACATAAAACTTTAAACCCAGGTAAACGAAGTCATCTCATTTCACACTATAATATACTGATATAAAAGGCAAACTTATTTAATTATATTCCTTTCATTCAGTCCTGTTTATACTATCAAACCTATTGGGGACATTTATCAGCTCTGACAACTGGATGATTGAAAAACTGAATTGGGAAGATTCAACAACGTCAACATAATGTTTGAATGATCTTATTCAAAGCATGCAGATATTTGGCCGCATGATTTATTGTGAATGCATGCATAAAGATAAATCGATTTTATCTAGACCGTTATATACGTACGTAAACCGAAACCAGATGTTTTCAGAATTTCACAGTCTGGTGAAAATTTCACACCTGTAGCGGTGAGGGATATGTGCTTTGACGTTGTCGATCGAAAAGACTCGACCCGGACGCTCCTCCAACAATTATGTTATATCAGTATATATAATTGATATATCCTCTTACAAAACAAACGACTCTAGTACATTATTTGCACATGCCAGCGGCGTATTTATAACCAGTGAAATAATATAACATAACATTTGCAGTAAACAAGTTTATCAACAGGATATAAATAAATATATTTACAAACCTTTCTCTGTACGTCGTCTGCACTTGAAGTAGATCTTAAATATCCGTGAATTGTATTTAGTTTCTGCCCTTTAGATTAAATGTGTATAATTATGTATAAACACTGGACTCAGCTGATATACTGACCTGTCTCTTATCTTCCAATTATATTCACATTGATAGCACGTATATATTTGTGTTACCTCCCTTGAGTGGATAAAAAACGTATGTTTAAGTTGTTTCCCCTTGTCTTAATTGTGCTTTTTAAATTGAAATAACTCCGCAGTTGTGTCACACAAAATACATGGATATTTACATATTTAGGAAATTACTGTTAGCTTTCGAGCAGAGGAAGAATATATCTGAACTTATTTTCACAAATCATTGTAGATTGTTTTTTCAAAAACAATTCAAAAGTCAAGTTGAGGTTAGTAATTGTACTTTGAACTATATCCTTTAAGTTCCACCAGTTAAGTGCATTTATGTATTGTGTTGAACGTGACTATGATATCCATAATCAACTTTGACTTATACACAATGTCGCTTCATGGTTTTCATACAGACGGGTTATTCAAAATACTTTAACTTCCGACATCTTTCACTCATTAACTATGTGTCCTGAATAAGTCAACAAGAAGCCACTACTGGCAGGTTTGTGAAGCTTCTGACAGGAAGCAGGGAGGAATAATATTGACCTGTCAGACTTATTTCAGAATTGTTTTCTTCTATTTCCTTAAATATGACAGACGGACATCTCAGCAAAATCCGCATAATTATTTTTAACCCTAATTTTAGATTTTATTATTTGAAGTTATATTATGCTCATTTTTAGTTCATTTGTTTACCCAAACAAACATGAAAAATATACTGTATATAGATAACAAATCAGTAAATATGCATCATCAAAGAATACACAAAGAATGTGGTCCTCAGTTTTTGTCGGAAAAAAGAAGTTTGCATTATCATAAAATTTTAAAAAAACTTCCAGGTTTAACAAGATCGTTTTAATCGGTTATACATTGCAATGATTCTTATTAAGGATGGGTTTAAACCTATGTCAAAAAACAAAGTGCATTCATTTCCAGAAAAATATACACTTAACAAAACTGTGCATGTATAAATATGACCGTACCTTGGTCAATATTTGTCTGATATTGCTGAAATTTTCAACAAATATAGCGTAGATACCAGACATAATTATTTTATTATTTCATGTCACAAATCCACAGATTGAACAAATAAAATCAATAAATGTAATGGAGTGTTAAAAATCAGTATTGTAGCTTCCACTTAAAAATGATCAAAATGATTGGTAGAGTCTAATAGCGTGTGTGCACACCCTGACTCAACACATCGTGTTATTTAAATCGATAAATTCGACCAGAGTATCATAATCTACACATAGCCAATAGCCAACATACACAATTGCATGAAGACATGTTAATCAATAAAAAAGGTATTCGACATTAAAAAAGTGCACACTTACAAGTTTTGTTAAGAAATGTAAAATGAAGACGGCGATACAATTAGTGACCAATCTTTCTTTTTGCAATATTCGATGCTTGGAATAAAAACAATGTTTAGAATAAAATTCCAGCGAACATTAATCAAACCAGGACAGTACAAGCATTCAAAGAAAATTGTAAAAATAGTTTTACATGTTATAATCAAGTGATTCTATCTTACAAATACACTTAACAAAAGTTGTAAGTACTCCGATGACATATTTATGATCTTGCAATTAAATATGAATATATCAAATAGAAATTTAAGACGCAGAAAGTTCAATCTGTCAGTAATGTTCCTTCTAATTTTCAGCGCAAAATTTAGCAAATTAATTGAAATCAAGCCCAGTAATACCACCACACAGAAATAAACAGTCTCATATTAACTCAGTCGGCGATTATCGAGTGAGATCGCCGTTTGACTGGGTAATGTTTGCCAGTGATAATCTTTCCATATCGTGTCCATGATGAGTTAATCCACCGCAGAACCTGACCCAAATGATATGAACAGAAGTGTCAAATATGTTCCAGAATTGAATTTGTAAATACATTATGTCAATGAGAAGAAGATGCCAAGCCGTTTTCCATGCAAACGGCGGTCACAATCGGTAATGACCAATTCAATTAATCTGTGCCTTTTTATATCTGAACTGTGTTATGTATTGGCTTGATTTCCATCAATCGGCTATATTTTGTGATGAGAATTAGTAGAAACATTACAGACATATTGGTCTTTCTGTGTGCGAAATTTCTATTTGGCATATTCATATTTAATTACAATATCCTAAATATGTCATCGGAGTACTCAGCTTCAAATTGTTAATTATCTACGCTTATGTACATATTTGACATTCAAGTATCACATTGATGATGGAAATTATTTTTGTTACTTATTTTAATGCGTAGACTGTCTGTCAGATGAATAAATGATAAAATACTGTTATTGGCTACGTTTCTATTTTTACCTGTATATTGTAAACATTTAACTGTTGTGGTTTTGTTTTTATGACATGGAGGTCTTACTGAAATTAAGTTTGCTTATATATAGTTTTATTTAGTGCTCTTTGTAAGTTAACTTCAATAACTAAATATTATTATTATAATTATGCTTTCTGCAACAATGTGTGACGTTGAAGAGATATACATGTATGTCTATGTAACAGATAGATACGTTTATTTCCTCCAAGTTGGAGAGCAGAACAGTATATAAAGTTTTTTAAACAAACATTATTTACAAATATCTACGGAACAAATATGAATAGATATATGATGAATGTATACGTAGTATATTACTGAGACTAGTGATTAATACTTTCAAACATCAATACATGCATCGATAACTAATGTTAAGGCTAGACATATTTCGAATTAAAAATAACCAATTGACTTGAATAAACAAAATGACTGTGAACACACTTTTGTCTTTCCGAAAACGAAACAAAGACAGTAGTGTGACGTACAACGTGATTAAATTCAAGCGTATATCATTTAGAGCCTAACTGAAATAGAAAGGGGGGCAGTAGCAAAACACTATCTAAACCTTAACAGGGTAAGGTACGTTAAGTGCAATGCGCATGTGCAGCGTTGTTGTCAAATTTAGATTTCTGATCAATAATGACACAACTCTAATCTCCATTTAATCTACTCGACTTTACACTTTCTAACACTATCACTGACCTCATTTATTTGTTCACCTATTAATACGCAGTGTTTAATATAATACATCAACTTTGTAGACATTCAAAATGTTTTTGAAACGTACCGTCAACATTAATGGACCCTAATAGTAATAATAATTGTAATACTTATAATAACAAAATCATGATAATAATATATCTTTATTTTAAGAAGGGACCATTGTAATATGTACAAAGCAAATCAACGTAGGTCACGTGTTTCCGACATGGCCTTCTATCTAGATACAACAACTTACATAAATAATGAAGATTTCTCTCAGTGTTAACATTATTGTATGTGCACTGCATAAACTTAAACGAATAAAGAAATAAAATAAAAATAATGAAGACTGTTATATATACAACTTTTATTCCTCCAATTTCTGAAGAGTTCCTTATAACAAGTACATTTATAAATACAAATCAGCAGTTGGACACCCATACTCAACCACACGTACACACGCACGCACACGTACACAAACAAACATGCACGCACGCACACGTACACAAACAAACATGCACGCACGTACATATACACAAAACAAACATGCACGCACGCACACGTACACAAACAAACATGCACGCACGCACATATACACAAAACAAAAATGCATGCACGCACATGTACACAAAACAAAAATGCACGCACTTACACGTACACAAAACAAACATGCACGCACGCACATATACACAAAACGCATAGGAACACATATGAATAAATACAGCAATGATATTTGAAACTGCCAAATGACTCAAAACCTAGATATAAAACCACCAAGGAATAAAATAGACGACATATCCACGGACCTATATAGGTCCGTGATATATCAGATAAGTTGTCTTCAGCACATCCCTGTTGCAATCACTTTCTGCGAAAACGAAATGATTATAGCAGATTAATCTATCACTAGCATATATTGTATCAAATTATCTTGAATATATCCCTTTTTCTGGCTGGAGTATTATGTCAGTAATTAACACATACACAATGTATTTATCCCAGGTTTAATAAATCATTCAGTCGTTGAATTGTGTGTAGTATTTCGCACGAGATAATCGTGCGTACATGTAGCTAGTATTTATACCCAGTTTACTGGTTTTCAAACTATTCGAAGTCTTCGCATTGTGTTGAATAGTTCGTACTGTGAGATACCCTTCCCACCCACCCATGATAGTTTTCACCCACTCATGTCAAAGTGTTGTTTAATAGTTTGCTTTATACAACAGAAAGAAATCTAATTGCAAGTTCGTGTAGTTAAATATTAGCAGGCAAACATAATGTATTTTTCAGGGGAAGTGTTAATGAAATTAGAATGAACTTTATTAATTTAGAGACTATTCTGCAGTAGACATAAGTGTAACATGAAACATTATAATGAGGAACATTGTTTGAACAGTTCGCACTTCATGTATGTGCCTTTTTTATATTATTGTATGTCTTCATTCGACAGTGTTGTATTATTTAGAGAGAACATTGAACAGTGTTGTATTATTTAGAGAGAACATTGAACAGTGTTGTATTAATTACAGTGAACATTGAATAGTGCTGTATTAATTAGCGTGAGCATTGAACAGTGTTGTTTTAATTAGAATGAACGTTATCAAATTGTATTTAAGTATTGTTATTGTTCTCTTTAGTATAAGATGTGACCACATATATGAATATTCAATACAATACAATGCGAGGTTCCTAATTCATGACAGTGTTTTGTTGTTTATTTCTCATGAATGAATTGTTGATTACGGGATAAATGATTTATTTCCGTTTAAGAGGATCGAATTAGGAAATAAACGACTTTATCATGTACACACATATTGACATAACGTTGCCCAACTTTTACATTGGTCACATGAGCTATAACACGTTTATAGGTCCGTGGCTATAATAATTAGATTTAAAAACGGAATCCAAATAATTCGTAAAATTTTGAAATACTTTTGCGATGAATGAATCAGCGGAGGTTAATACTTGTGTCGCTATAAACCGTCACGGAGACATAAAGCTATGTATTAACTAGAGCGTGGTCGCGGCTACCTGTCATCTACTGACAGTTTCGATGTTACGACTGAATGTCAGTATTAGCAAGCATACATTAAGACGACGAGAGTTTCATCTATCAGGTTAAATACATTGTCACACAAGATGAAGTGGACATTGCCTCATAGTGGGATCTTATTAACTGGGATTATTCTGTTGTGCAAAGGTAAGTCATACATTTTATTTAATATTGCTTCAGGGGACTACGCCCAAGACGTACTATCGATTATTTTGTGATTGTTACTAACTAACGTTGTACTAATTATACAATATTGTTCGATCTGAATCGTTATAATTAGTGTATATATGAGCTGACATTGATAATCGTTATAATTAGTGTATATATGTTATGACATTGATTATTTTGCATATTATGACCATATAAGGCAACAACAAGTAAACAAAGTACTTAAATGTAGTAACTTAAGTATGTATGTACAGTGTGTTATTCTCTCATCAAAGTAAAGTCACATCAAAAAGTTTAGCTTTATTTAGATTCGAGGTAATACATTTGAGTATAGAGTCCAGTCTAACACTCAAGCCGCTGATTGGTTGTTTATGAGTTCAGTCATAAGATCAACCAATAGCAAGGCTGCATTCTGAGACTGGTTTCCTAACTAAGTCATGATCTTACGTAAACAATATATGGATATGATCAAAAAGCATTGTTGTATAACAAATTCCAGACATACCGATGTTATTGTTAACAAAACGTGACTTTAAGACACGAAACAATGGAACAACGATAAATGTGTTAAGTTACTGTTTTGGACTACAAGACGGTTATATAAGGTTACATTTCAACAATATCACACATGTTTTATAATATTGTATCCGTTCCACTTGATCAATCTGACGATACGTTCACGTCTTTCAAACATATGAACATGCCCAGCTCGTTAAGTTCATGTGTATCTTTGGATTCCAAATTGACATATATTTGGTATAAGCTTGCAGATAAATTATCAACAAGACAAATTTATCCTTTTAGATTGCCTTTAAAGGTGCTGAACTCCAGATTGAAAACAAATCGTCGTTTTTGCAATTCCGCAAAATATGTGTAGTTGTATCATCATACACGTAAATAAAAGCTGTAGATGGTGAATATTTGAATAATTTAAAGCAATTAGGCTAATTAAATCGCCGTCGTAATATCGAGCAATCGGAGTTTTCCAGTTTAAAAATACCGCGGAGTTCCCATCCAGCATGCACCTCACGAGTCACATGATCAATTTGCAAAATAAACATACACAATGGCGTGATCCACTACTGACATCGAGGAGATAATTGTTCAGTGATTATTTATTTTCGTTGCGTGCAAATAAATAGTAAGTGACTTATGGCTACCTTGTTTACTGCATTTATTCTTTTCTTTGCGCTGATGAATTGTTTGAATGACAGAGACGTTCCGAATGTGCATGAGCTCAATGTTTACGGTTCTATTTTTAGATTTACAGGGTAGACTAACCCTAGTAAAATTTTCGATGGAAAAATACGAAAAACTACGCTATGACAATGTTTCGCAAGTAATGATGAATGAAAGTAATATTGTTTTAGAGCTTTACGTGCAACAATATCAAGATTTTGTAAATATTTGACAATTTTCTTTTTTTTGCTCGCTCGTCAATCTGGAGTTCAGCACCTTTAAGTAACTACGTGTACACGGTGACTGATGACCTTATAAAGTCAAGTTTGACGGACATAAATGCGGGTGGATTAGAATCGTTACCGTGCAATATTTTGTTAGATTGTGGAACATTTAACATCAAATACAGCGTTCTAATCACAACTGTTTTATTAATTGCCCAGCTGCATAATTACTCATACGATATAACAACAGTACTAATATACTGAGGTCATTGTGTTTTACGTTTGTTAACTTCTCCTTGAAGATATTTTTTCTTGTTCCGGAGATTAGTGATATAAGTACGCTTTAAGTTATTCCCAATGCAATATGTATGTATTATGCTGTAAAATATAAAACATTGCATAACAAATGTTTGTAAGATACATGTATTTGTATTGAGTAGAAAGAAATTGATTTAAAATGAAATGACATTATGATTTGTTAGACAAATCCGAACTCTATATTATGACATATGTGTGTAAGTTATTATAACTTTATAAACCAGTTGCTTATACTGGTGTTAAGATTTTTGTCATTTTAGCACAATTCTTATTTTCATTAACTATTTAAACCATAACATTGCTGGCACATTTCTTATGTTTCAATTTCCTTTCATCAGAGTGGAGGTGCAAAGCCATGTTTGGTATAATTGTGATTAGATGCAAGCAATTTTAATTGATGCTTTGATATGTTTGCAATTTATCAATCTTTATGGTGACCAATTGTCTAGATGTTTTATTGTTTTGTTTCTCATGAAATAGATTGCTAAACATGTGCTCCATATGTCAGGTCATGGACACAAGGCATGGTTTTTAAATTAAAAAAAAAGAATAATTTACTTGTGATGATGTACTTTGTGAAATAGTAACCAGTGGTTCCATTTGACCCTTGAGTTGACCATTTGACACCAAAAATCCCCCAAAAGCCACATTTGAAGGGTCAATTTTTCTCTAAAGTATAGGTAATTTGGCTATAAAATGGAAAATCCGGTCTAAATTGATCGAAATGACCCTTAAGATTCAGCCCCTAGTGGAGCCCCTGATTAATACTTACTTTGTGATATACTATGAACGATTAAAATACGATTTTGGAACTCCTTGTGAGAATAAATAAATTTTGAGTTATACCAAATCATTGGCAACTTTGAATAATTGATAATGATGAGGAGAGAGACGACAATGATGAGGGAGACGACAATGATGAGGAAGACGACATTGATGATGAGGGAAACGACAATGATGAGGGAGACGACAATGATGATGAAGGAGACGATAATGATGAGGAAGACGATAATGATGAGGAGGGAGACGATAATGATGAGGACGACGATAATGATGAGGAAGACGATAATGAGAATGATGATGATGAGGTCGACGGTAATGATGAGGACGGCGATAATGATTAGGACGGCGATAATGATGAGGAAGACGATAATGAGAATGATGATGATGAGGACGACGATAATGATGAGGAAGACGATAATGAGAATGATGATGATGAGATCGACGGTAATGATGAGGACGGCGATAATGATTAGGACGGCGATAATGATGAAGATGAGGACGACGATAATGATGAGAACGACGATAATGATGAGAACGACGATAATGATGAGGACGACGATAATGATGAGGACGACGATAATGATGAGGACGGCGATAATGATTAGGACGGCGATAATGATAAAGATGAGGACGACGATAATGATGAGAACGACGATAATGATGAGAACGACGATAATGATGAGGACGACGATAATGATGAGGACGACGATAATGATGAGGACGACGATAATGATGAGGACGACGATAATGAGGAGGACGACGATAATGATGTGGACGACGATAATGAGGAGGACGACGATAATGAGCAGGACGACGATAATGAGCAGGACGACGTTAATGATGAGGACGACGATAAATTATTGTAACTTGGTGCAAAAATCAAGTTTTAGATATCGTTTGTCGAAAGATGGAATAGTGTTACTCATTCTTAGTATATTTAACGTTCAATTGATACATGTAAATATACATTTAAAAGCCTACTCAGCAGTACAATTCTTATTTCGGATGATCGATTCTTCTATACCGTGTGTCCGGATGAATAAAGCAATGCTCTGTTGTCCTACTCTAAAATGTTCACTATATTTTCATCCAGATACATTTGTCATAAGCTATGGTAAACATAAATGTTGGCCACACCATAATAAAGCAATGAATGATAATTTAATGTATTTGTGAATGTTTGCATGAATAATTTATGTGTTTGTTATAACGCTAAAATGTGTTACTTGCTGTATTTCAATTAATAATTACATGTAATTCGTTCATGCAGTTGCTGTTTTGTATTTGTCATTTAATGCTACATTTATCATCTATAACATCATTTGCTGTCAGGTTGATGGTTCTGTAGCTTCATATCAGACATACATTAGAATGACGATGCTGACGTTATTGTTAACAATGTTGTTGTTGTTTTGTTGTGTTATAGTGACGCTGTTTAGTTGTTGATTTTGCTGTTGTTGTTACTGTGGCGGTATTGCGATAACAAGTGGTATTTCTTATTGATAATGTGTTAATGTTGCCGTTGTTGTTAGTGTAGGTGTTGCCGTTGTTGTAAGTGGTGGTATTGCCGCTGTTGTTAGTGTTGCCGTTGTTGTAAGTGTTGGTGTTGTTTATTGTGTTAGTGTTGACGTTGTTGTTAGTGTTGGTGTTGCCGTTGTTGTTAGTGTTGGTGTTGATGTTGTTATTAGTGTTGGTGTTGCCGTTGTTATTAGTGTTGCTGTTGCCGTTGTTGTTAGTGTTGGTGTTGATGTTGTTATTAGTGTTGGTGTTGCCGATGTTATTAGTGTTGGTGTTGCCGTTGTTGTTAGTGTTGGTGTTGATGTTGTTATTAGTGTTGACGTTGTTGTTAGTGTTGGTGTTGCCGTTGTTATTAGTGTTGGTGATGCCGTTGTTGTTAGTGTTGGTGTTGCCGTTGTTGTTAGTGTTGGTGTTGCCGTTGTTATTAGTGTTGGTGTTGCCGTTGTTGTTAGTGTTGGTGTTGATGTTGTTATTAGTGTTGGTGTTGCCGTTGTTGTTAGTATTGGTGTTGACGTTGTTATTAGTGTTGGTGTTGGTGTTGCCGTTGTTGTTAGTGTTAATGTTGACGTTGTTTTTAATGTTGTTGTTGCCGTTGTTGTTAGTGTTCGTGTTGCCGTTGGTGTTAGTGATGCCGTTGTTGTTGCCGTTAGTGTTTGTGTTGTCGTTGTTGTTTGTTTTGCCGTTAGTGTTTGTGTTGTCGTTGTTATTAGTTTTGGTGATACCGTTGTTGTTGTCGTTGTTGTTAGTTTTGGTGATGCTGTTGGTGTTGTCGTTGTTGTTAGTGTTGGTGATGCCGTTGTTGTTAGTGTTGTCGTTAGTGTTAGTGTTAGTGTTGTCGTTGGTGTTAGTGGTGGTATTGCCGCTGCTGTTAGTGTGGCCGTTGTTGTTGGTGTTAGTGTTGCCGTTGTTGTTAGTGGTGGCTTTGCCGTTGTTGTCAGTAGTGTCGCCTCCGCTGTTGTTGGTGTTGGTGCTGTATTTGTTGTTGCTGACAGTGCTGGTAACGCTGGTACAAGTGTTGGTTTTATTGACGGTCATATTCAGAAAGTTGATTAATATAATGTCATTGTTTTCGTTAAAGTTGTTCCCGATTAATTCGAGAAGCTGATTCATTCTTGGTGGGGACCCCTGTCATTCAGAGTATGCAGAAATGTTTAAAAACATATTTGTACAATTTTTTTATTCTTTTTCAGGATCATTGGTTCTAGGAACGCAATGCTCTCCTGCAGAAAGAAACAACAGTCTGACTACATGTTTGGACAATATAAGAGCAAAGTTGCTTGATCCAAACAGTTTCTGGTTCGGTAACAGCTATGAGTCACGCTGTAAGGACAACACAGATGGACCCCTTTGCGCAAATACGGAACCAGGCAAAACAAGCATAGAAACACGATTGTTTACAAGCTCAACTCCAATGTCCTCTATGGATAGATTCCTGGAACTGAAATATGAATCTTCCGGAAGTAAGTTATTTGATAATTCTCTCCCATATAACTGAAGATACTTTTAATAACATAATGGAACATGTGCTGTACTCTGATTGTTGTTCATGACTTCCGAGGTTGGGGTTGGGGTAGGAAAGTTGCTATGCACTTTTTGCTCAAGTATACACGTCTTGCCTATTACTATTATTTTAAACTGCCTTCTTTAAGGAATAGATGTACATGTATGTCATTGCACTGTCATGTTTTTTAAGAGTAATTAGATAGATTTTTATTTAATTGGTGCTTGCTAATTTTCACCGCATTTGCCATGTCATAATAATATACTTAAATGATTGTAACTTCCTAACTATGCGGTATTTTTTTTTTAAATTTGAAAATAAGTCACTGATACAGATGAAGGAAAACATTATAACGGGTATCATGGTAACAAGGCTTAAACTAAACTATATTTGTGTCCCCTCCTCTTCCTACACACACCATTCGCCCCATTTAAAACCATTATCAGTTCTTCGTTTTTGATACTTGAAATCAAATCGGTGATACTATAAACGATATTACAGAGCGGAAAAAGAGCTTCATACAATGTAAGTATTGGAGATGAGGACTGTCTCTCCAATATTCTACAAACTGAATATTTGTTCATTGGAAATTCATCTACAAAAGAAGCATCAAAGCTAAACACTATTTCGAATACGTTCCTACCCATGATCCGTACACTTAATATACATTTAGAGCGGGTGGGCGAACATCAATGTTTACAATTAGCCCTATGGTAACATAAAGTCTTGTTTTATTACAGAGAACTACAATGCATGCGGAAACCAGTTTCTAACCACAGAGCCATGGTCATATGACGTTGATCCCTTGTCTGACACTATTGTATACCCTTGGTATGTTAAAAACTTTCCGATCTACGCCAACTGGGACTACGAGCTCGGAGATCTGTTCACATTGATCGTGTATGATGTTGGTTATTTTATAACGCACGGCGTTTATATCAATATTCAGGGAGATGACCTGATATCAGCAGAGGTAAGTCTGTGCTGGGACAGGAATTATGTCTATTACGCAGCCCTAAGCTCTCATCACTCATCCCTCAGCTCTCATCACTCATTCCTCAGCTCTCATCACTCATCCCTCAGCTCTCAGTACTCATCCCTAAGCTCTCATCACTCATCCCTAAGCTCTCATCACTCATCCCTTAGCTCTCATCACTCATCCCTCAGTACTCATCCCTTAGCTCTCATCACTCATCCCTCAGCTCTCAGTACTCATCCCTTAGCTCTCATCACTCATCCCTCAGCTCTCAGTACTCATCCCTCAGCTCTCAGTACTCATCCCTTAGCTCTCATCACTCATCCCTCAGCTCTCAGTACTCATCACTCAGCTCTCAGTACTCATCCCTCAGCTCTCAGTACTCATCCCTTAGCTCTCATCACTCATCCCTCAGCTCTCAGTACTCACCCCTCAGCTCTCAGTACTCATCCCTTAGCTCTCATCACTCATCCCTCAGCTCACATCACTCATCCCTCAGCTCTCATCACTCATCCCTTAGCTCTCATCATTGAACCCTCAGCTCTCATCATTCAACTCTCAAGACTCTCAGCACTCAACTATCAGCACTCAACCCTCAGCACTCAGCTATCAGCACTCAACCCTCAGCTGTCAGCACTCAACTCTCAGCACTCAAACCTCAGCACTCTACTCTCAGCACTCAACCCTCAGCACTCAACCCTCAGCTCTCAGCATACAACCCTCAGCTCTCCGCACTCAACCCTCAGCTCTCGGCACCCAACTCTCAGTACTTATCCCTCAGCTCTCAGCACTCAACCCTCAAGACTCTCAACACTCAACCCTCAGCACTCAGCTCTCAGTACTAATCCGTCAGTACTCAACGTTCAGCACTCAACCCTAAGCTCTCAGCACTCAACCCTCTGCACTCATCACACAGCTCTAAACTCTGAGATGTCAACATTAAGTACTCAACTCTCAGCACTCCCCACTCAGTACCCAACTCTCAGCACTCAACCCACAACTCTCAACTCTCAGCACTCATCCGTCAGTACTCAACTCTAAGCACTCATCCGTCAGTGCTCAACTCTCAGCACTCGACCCTCAGTACTCAGCTCTCAGCACTCGACTCTAAGTACTCAACTCTCAGCACTAAACCCACAACTCTCAACTTTCTGCAGTCAACCATCAGTACTCAACTCTCAGCACTCATCCCACAGCTCTAAACTCTCAGCACTCGATCCTAAGTACTTAAATCTCAGCATTAAACCCACAACTTTCAACTTTCTGCAGTCAACCCTCAGTACTCAACTCTCAGCACTCATCCCACAGCTCTAAACTCTCAGTACCCAACTCTCAGTACTTAACTCTCAGTACTCAACCCTCAGCACTCAACTATGAGCACTCAACCCTCAATAATCAACTCACAGCGCAAAACCCTCAGCACTCATCCGTCAGTACTAAAATCTCAGCACACATATACAACCCTCTGTACCAAACTCTCAGCACTCAACCCACAAATCTCGACTCTCAGCACTCATCCCTCAGTACTCATCTCTCAGCACTCAATCCTCAGCACGCATATACAACCCTCAGTGCTCAACACTCAACACTAAACTCTCAGCACAAAGCACTTAGCACTTAAAAATCAACAATTAACAATCAGTATTCAACACTTGACATTTAACACTCTGCACTTAACAATCAACACGCAGCACTCGACACTCAGCGCTAAATATTCAACATTCAACATTTAACACTCTGCACGCAGTACTCAGCACTCGACATTAAACAGTCTGCACTCAACACTCGGCACACAGCGGAATGCCACATGTAAAGTGAATAATCACCCCGGCAAGCACAATGAGTCATGAAAAATGTACATGTATACTACTTCAGTAGCAAAGATACACAATAGACAAACATAAATAACTGATTGGAGAAAACAGGAGTACCAGCTTGGAATGGTCACTAGTGGCTTCACCCAACCTAACTCTTCTACTCATCTAAACAAAACGAACTGGATGTTGTATTTGCCCTAGATAAGAACAACCCCACTTGACAACACCCCATCATAATAGACGGCGAACACAGAACAAGGCATGTAGCACATGATAAAAACAAGAGATGTTTGTAAAACATTATGCCCCCCTGTGACCATATCCTTTGACCACATGACCCCAAAATCATTACGGTTCGTCTGCTACCCAAGGTTAATGTGTAGACCAAGTTGGAGGATGATAGGTCAAGGGGGTTTTGATGTAATTGATTGGAAACGAAAAGGTTACGGACCAACTGACGGACGTACCAACCGAAATGTGCAAACCAATATACCGTCTCTTCTTCAAAGGGGGCATAATAATTAGGATTCCTCTGCTACGCGAAATAAATGTATGGATCAAGTTGGAGGATGAAAGGGCAAGGGGTTCTGGAGTTATTGATAGGAAAAGGTTTGTGAACAATTGACCTCTGTGACCTTGACCTTTGACCCCGTAACCCTAGAATCGATAAGGTTCCTCTGCTACCCTAGATAAATTCGTGGACCAAGTTTGAGGATGATAGATCATGTTCAAAACATTATGCCCTCTCTTTTTCGAAGGGGGCATACTAAATGTACAAAGAAAACCATAGAGTAAGTCAAAATGTACTTGGTGACTCGTCAGAAGCCAGAGCATCTGAAGAGAGGTCAGTACAAGCACGAAGAGAGGGGCCAATACACACATCATGTTGCTGATTCTCCTGCTAATGTTACACTCGTCTTGATGAATTATTTACCTTTAATTAAAAAATAATATGGCGGAGCCTGTTATCTCAGTCGATACAGCACTCGACTGCTAATGTTGAGATCCCCTGGCGAGTCGTATGTTCTTCAGTGACAATATGACTAAATTCATTCATAGTCATTTGTCCTCGACTTCTGAACTCTGATGAATGCTGTTGCTTGTGAATAAGTAGGTTGGTAACTCAGGAACACTGGTTAGGTCATCCGGCCTCCGTATATAACTCATATACTCCTGAGAAACTGCGTAAAATCCAAAAGAAAAAACACCCACAATTAACAATAAACTTTATCTGACTCCCTTGTTTATATTTTTCAGGTAATTAAATACTACCATGGACCACTTATGACAACGGATTATCATAATCCCTACATTTTCTTGCTGTATAAACAAACTGGGGAGATAGAGTTGTCCGAAAAGTGGAGGACTTCATTCACAAGCAGCTACCCAAGATGGACTTTCGAAACCATGGCTACAGATCTGAATTTAATAGGTATTATTTATGGACACATTATGAAGAATGTTTGTCCACCAAACCTTATTTTATTGTATCGGAATTTAAGTTACATAAACCATCTAGGTCACATAGAGAATTCCCAGACACCAGGCATACACCTGGGTCATATAGAGAATCCCCAGACACAAGGCATACACCTGGGTCACATAGACATCAGGCATACACCTGGGTCATATAGAAAATCCCCAGACATCAGGCATACACCTGGGTCACATAGAGAATTCCCAGACACCAGGCATACACCTGGGTCATATAGAGAATTACCAGACACAAGGCATATACCTGGGTCACATAGACATCAGGCATACACCTGGGTCATATAGAGAATCCCCAGACATCAGGCATACACCTGGGTCATATAGAGAATCCCCAGACATCAGGCATACACCTGGGTCATATAGAGAATCCCCAGACATCAGGCATACACCTGGGTCACATAGGAATCCCCAGACATCAGGCATACATCTGGGTAGAACCACCGACAAGTCACAAGAGAGTTGAACAACTTTCTCACATATTTTATCCCTGGTGGGATTAGAACCCAAACAAGTGGGGGAGAGTGATTTGACCATGTTGAGCTTCCTTTCTGGATTTAGTAAGTTGCATGTAACACTTTGACATCGTTAGTGGTGTTTTGTTTAGTCTCTAAGACACATTGCATCGTACAGGAAGCTGTCATGGTCCGATATAACCGATACTCGCCAGTATGTACACAATATGTCAAATGTTACTATTTTACGAAGAATTACAAAAACGTTGAAAGCTTACACCAAAGAGGCGAGTGTTTTGCGGCTATATAATACAACGGCAAGGTACCTAACTCGAAGTTAGATTGTGCGAACTATTTGCAGGATCCCAGCAGGGAAGATATTATGAAGCAATGTAGAGAATCCACTGTACTGAAGGAATGTATTATGTAGATTAACATCCGGACAACATTCCCTATTCTGTATGATGTAATCTATATTGGGCTTATATTGGTTGTTCTCATTGTTTAATATTTATGATATCGTACATTACAGGTCCGGTCGGAGCGAACTTTATTGTTGCCACTGGAGATGAGTACGCTGCCGGCCAGATGATGTCCAGGCAGTTCCTTGCAATGTGTCCTGTATTTACTACACGAGGTAGGTTTAAATAGACGACTACCTCAATAAAAAGACCACATATACAACAACCTCTCACGAGCGGTCAAATATTTCTCTGTTTAGTCTGAGGTTGAAACTTTGAGTTCATATGAGAGAGTGAAATTAAGTTTTAAGTATTCTTTTGAAGCATTTTCTTAAATAATTAAGTGCGATACTTAGTTATCAGCTGTGATCTGAACAAAATTACAATATCGGTGCTTGTATAATGATTATATATATTTTACACTTACAGCATTACGCGAAGAGACACGCCCATTTATTCCATCTGATGTACAACTCACTGTATGGATTGAATTCAACTTCACCAACGAAAACCTTGATTTCAGTGTATGCTGTAAAGACTATTCATACGGGTACAGTTCTTTGTTTGGCATTTAAGCATTCCTTGTTTCTTGCTTGTTCAGCGTTCATGACATTTTGCATGTCGGTAATAAACGGCGGGACTGAAACAAGAGAAGAAATAAGTTGCTACAAGGAACGCCACATACATAAAACAGTGCCTCCACACACACACACCTCCGTGAAAACAACATTCTATAAAACATAAGGCACTTGGGGAGGTTAAAGGATACATACATTAGGTAACAGAGGACAAACAGTTAAGTGGGGGAAATTAATGGATGGAAAATATCACTGATCAAGTCAAGAAAGCGAACAACAATAGGCCGTACCTTGGCAGAAAATAAGCTGAACAGAATTGCACAGGGAAAGGGAAAATATAGCATACAACAAAAAAGAAATGATAACCATACAGCGAATTACAGACTTGGAACTGTCAGTAACAATACTGGGGGGTTAAATATAGCTAGCTAACCTCATACTTAATCGATATATGGTCATTGATTTCCAACATATACACATAAATTGTGAAGATAGAAGCTAATCATTAAAAGCAATTAACCATTACATACATAACAACATACAGTTTGTGTATAAACCAGTACGAAAGGAACAAGCAGCCTTATACTGACATGGCTCCCAGTAACTAAATTATAAATATCAGAATGTGAAATAACCTTAACATATAAACTTGATAACTAAATGTAGCAACAGGGAGGAGGCATGCACATGATGACACAGACACAGTATCAAACGGACTAGGAAACACGCCTGTGCTAAAGTCGACTTCCTGAATCCATCACGAAATGTCACAATGTCTTAACTGTTTTTATAAAAAGAATGTGTATCTGAACATACCACCTCAAGTGAAGACTGTATTGTATCTGAACGTATTTGTAGATACCACCTCATGTGAAGACTGTATTCTATCTGAACGTGTTTGTAGATACCACCTCATGTGAAGACTGTATTCTATCTGAACGTGTTTGTAGATACCACCTCATGTGAAAACTGTATTCTATCTGAACGTGTTTGTAGATACCACTTCATGTGAATACTGTATTCTATCTGAACGTGTTTGTAGATACCACCTCATGTGAAGACTGTATTATATATGAACGTGTTTGTAGATACCACCTCATGTGAAGACTGTATTCTATCTGAACGTGTTTGTAGATACCACCTCATGTGAAGACCGTATTCTATCTGAACGTGTTTTCGTTTTTTGTCCAGTAATATTTGTTAATAAATCAACTCCCATGTCGCCCCTGTCAGCGTTTTGCTGGAAACTTCACGCGTGTCTTGAAGGTAACACACGTGTTCTTTGTTTACCAGGTAGTTTTCACGCTGGTCCATACTTTAATACCATTCGCCGCATTCACGGAAGACAATTTTTGAATAAGACAAACACATGTATGACATATTTTATGTATAAGTGACGTTAAAATTACTGCATTGAAAAGGTCAGCCCGAGCTAAGTTTATGTTTCCAACCTTGCTGACAGCCGGTCAGTATTTTTACCATCAGTGGTGTTTAATGTATGCAACTTTATGTTTGGATTATGGCAGGATGTATGGTAGAACATATCACAAACATGTATATCTTGTATTTTCAGGGCCAGAACATTCACCTTGAATCCCATTGGAAACCCTATATATACCACAGCAGATGTACGGTCGAGCAATCCACATAGTCTGAGTTTCAGAAAACTCGGCATTTACAGTAGTTCTACAAACTTTACAGGTGTGTATAATTACTGATTTGTTTTGTTGCATCAAATATTTCGATTGAGACTATGTGCTTGTCGTATGAGTTGTGTCAAATTGAACATTCGGAAGACTCTTTCGGACAATTTATTCAAAAGGTGGAAAAAATAAACCTCACGTGGACGACACCTTATTTATATGTTTTCTTATGTGGTAAGGGATCCGAATTGACGACAACATGTTTTAACACATTTCGGGTGGTACCTCTTCAAAGCTTTGTTTAGGATAATTAATTTGTCTTTGATGCTTTTAAAAAATCTGTGAATGGGAATTTTCATCGTCACATTGCCGTGTAGAAAGTTCTCATACATATCATTGTCGCATAGAATCTAATTGTTTTAACGAATAGTCCTGATTTATGTACTGTGAAAGTTTGTTATCAACAGAACATAATTCAAGACATCATCAACTAGCGCCGATCATGTTGGTTCATTCCACATACACACACAAAACATCAAACATGTTCATAGTTAGTGTATATTATTTTAAGGGAACACCTACACTCTGATTACGTTCGATCCGGATGTGCCAAATTCCGGCATGGGAACTGAGAGCCGACCACTCCTTCATGGTCTTGTTACCAACATTGAGGACGGAAACATGGCAACGGGTATGTACAGACTATTCCAGCTATTAGGGCGAAGGAAGATGCCAGGCGGACACCTGGATAGACCCAATAACCTTGCGTAACCAAGCTGGATGGCTTTTTCACAAATTGTATATCCCGGTTGGGGTTCTAACCCGCAGCAATGAGGGATAAGTGATTTGAAGTCTGCAACCATAACCACTTGACCACCGAGGCCCCGATGGTGTGCTTCTGTGGTACTGGAATACCGCGCCGAAATGAGCGAATGCAAGCATTCCGCTATTTTCTAACATAGGGATTAAGATACGTTTGATGTTCTGTAACTTCAAGATATACATTCTAACAGTTACGACTGTTACCCAAATAACCATAAAACAACTGTGTAATATTACACCCGATCAATCATTTCTTGTTTCATTTCTTACACTACTGGCCTGACTTGTGTTCTGTGAATGTGGCCTTTCCGGTTCTGTACTGGATACCCTTCCCCCATGTTGTCCCCTCTCCATAAAGGTTTGCCATTCAACATATATGTTTGCCAATATCCCATCCCCATATATGTTTGCCAATGCCCCATCCCCATAAATGATTGTCATTCAACATCCCCATATATGTTTCCCAATGTCCCATCCCCATAAATGTTTACCAATGCCCCATCCCCATACATGTTTGCCAATGTCCCATCCCCATATATGTTTGCCAATGCCCCATCCCCATAAATGATTGTCATTCAACATCCCCATAAATGTCTGCCAATGCCCCATCCCCATAAATGATTGCCATTCAACATCCCCATAAATGTCTGCCAATGCCCCATCCCCATAAATGATTGCCATTCAACATCCCCATAAATGTTTGCCATTGCCCACATGCCCTTAAATGTTTGCCATTGTACCATCCCCATAAATATTTGCCATAGTCCAATCCCCATTACTGTTTGCCATTGCTCCATCCCCATAAATGTTTGCCATTAACATCACCATTAATGTTTGCCATTAACATCCCCATTAAAGTTTGCCATTGTCCCATCCTCATTAGTGTTTGCCATTGTCCAATCCCCATTAATGTTTGCCATTAACATACCCATTAATGTTTGCCATTAACATCCCCAAAAATGTTTGCCATTAACATCCCCATAAATGTTTGCCATTAATATCCCCATTAATATTTGCCATTGCCCCAATCCCGTTTATGTTTGCCATTGCCCATCCCCATAAATGATTGCCATTCAATATCCCCATAAATGTTTGCCATTGTCCCATTCCTATAAATGTATGCCTTTGTCCTATCCCCATAAATGTATGCCATTGACCCATCCCCATAAATGTTTGCCATAGCTCCATCCCCATAAATGTTTGCCATTGCCCCATCCCCATAAATGTTTGCCATTAAACGTCCCCCATAAATGTTTGCCAATGCACCTCCCAAGAAGGACTGTTGAGTATGTTGATGTTTCCCAGGGAATCTGTAAGGGGAAGCATTGTCATGTGAATGTTGCGTTACATGTCACAACTTACTCCTTCTTTTTCTTGGTCCTAAACTGAAAACAATTATCTTCATCATCAGTACAAGTAGATCTTGATGATGTTTGCTGGTATTTACAGGTGATGATGGTTTAGAGTATCAGGGTCCCAAACCTCCGGATACAACCCACACCTATTATACATTCCTCTACGAACAACAAGGTACACTGAATGCCACCGAAATGATGATGAAATATGACGGGAATATTTGTTATGGTTCATTAGTTGGACGGTAAGTTAAACTACACCTCTTGATAGCAATGTAAACAAATTCTGGTAAAACAACCAAACCGTTAGTAAAATTTTACAGTTATTTAAAAAAAACGCCACGACATGTAATTAGTCATGTATTTTGATTCTTACATTTAATTAATTGATATTACCGTCATTGTGTTAAATTTTGTTTATTGGTCATTATTTTCAAAAACCTGTTTTCACTGGCTGACCATCACATAATTTGTTGACAAAGGTTCTCAAGTAAATAAACAACTGACTGTAATTATGAATATACTTACAACATAGAAACGTTCAACGTTGTTTTCCAACAAAATCTTTAATTCAAGATCAGATAATAATTTATAGCAAATGCAAGAAGGGATTTTAATGCTGATATTAACTATGACAGAAGGAGTATGGATATTAAGCTTTATTTAAACAGAAGCTTATTCGGGACTTATTCACAAGCATTCATCAAATGTTCCGGATTTATTTTTGTTGAGTGTATGCCAATGATGAGTTCACCAAATAAACAGTCGTTGTTAGTTTGTCACAGACATGGTCAACGTATCAGAATGCCCAAGTGAAAATGATTTTACTACACAACGACGTTTTATTTGTCTTTTACTCGTAAGTTTATCTGTACACTTCGTGATATTGCTCTCTGACCTATCTTTAAATGAACTGAAAACGATAACTGCGGAAACAAATTTTTTTTTCGCCTGATCATGTGTTTGCTCCAAATAACAACTGCTTTATTTTACTAAATGATATGCCATTGTATTATGACAGATGTTTATTTGACATCAACCGAGCAGTGTCAGAGAATAACTTAACTCTCGTTGGTGCCACATGGTTCCGGGCAACCAGAGACGCTTACGTCATACAAAGGAATGTACAAAGTGGAGCAGTTGAATCGCGAGAGTGTAAAACGGTGCCAAATTATCCAAGCTTATGTGACACTTCAGGTTCCGCCATTATGACGTCATCAGTTTTCGTAGTTCTCATACTCAGTTGCATCGGACTATTATTACCGGTGTATAGATTTTGATTTCATGCAAAATTACCATCAACATGTGTAATGGAAAATGACGTCAAGCATCGTAAATGGAAGGATCGACACAACTCGTAATATTTAGATGCATTATATGGAATAATACATATATCCTTATTGATAGTAGTAATTATTAAAAGGTTTTGGCTTTTTGCAATTTAACACCTTATCTTGGACACGACGCTTACTTTTGCAAGCCCTTAAATCGATTGTCCATTTTTGTCTCGGAAATGCATGAACATGCGGACATATGTATCTTTACCTTCATCTAGCTGAAACATTCAAAAATTTCTGAATAAAACAGCTGTGTTACCGTCTTCTGTGACTGGTGAACAGAGATGATGTTATTAGCATGCACTCAGTTTGGTGCAATTCTGATGAGAACTTTTGAATCTACTGAAGTAGGCGTTATTGGCAAATCAATTGTTCATGTGTAGAATCGGGTGAATTAAACTGCGATATTTCAGTCCAGGAAAGATGTTAAGCTACTGTCCCACTGCAACGTTTAACGATTCCGTCTGAGCAACGAATGCGTACGTTTATTAGACGTTTTTATTCGTTTATCAGCTGGTTTACAGACTTATTTAGACGTTGACAGACGGCGCCAGCCGTTTCAAACTTTGGACATGTTCAAAGTTTGGAACGTCCAAATTCCGATAGCGATTGACGGTTCTCATATGTTACTCTGTTACTTTTTACCGTTTTCACCGTTACTCAGACGGAATCTTACCGGTTTTTATACTTTTATGGCTGTTGGACAGGCGGCAGCTCGTCCGCCTCCAGCCACGGAACGCACCATACGTCTATGGAACGGTGAAACCGGCAAGAAAACAGCTGAATAACGTCAAAGAAACATTCACTTAACGAATTCATGAGCGTCTGACGTCAGGCCATATACAGTGCTCGTAACGGTAGAAACGCATGAATATGGATAGATGAACGTTTATTAACGTCTAATCACGTGTTATTAACGATCAAAACGCCTATAAAACATAAGTGCGAGAAACGCCTTGGCAACGACCAGATGAGCAGAGACGGACCTGGAATAAAACGTTTGGGAAATGCGTACCCCTCATTTGATGTGCAAGCTGCCCGGCTGAGACTCTATGAACATGCTGTCCATAGAAGGAGGGCAAGGCGCAGAAGGTAGCAGAGTCGGCGGCGCAGGTTCTGGATTCGCCCATGGCTTGGCCCCGAGAGGCGGCAGTTAATGGTCGAGTTGCGAGCTGAGGATTCAAAGTCCTTCTGCAATTTCATGCGGATGCCACCGGATATGTTTCATGAGATTCTTCTCAGAGTCGGTCCAAGAATCACCAAGCAGCATATATGGTTCTGGGGCCCCATCGAGTCTGGAATGAAGCTAGCGATAACACCGACATTTGGCGTCAATGGCCAAGTACATGGACATGCGCTACGGATGGCGTGTTCCGCATAACACAATCTCAAAAATCGTGAGAGAGGTAAACATGAAATAGTATATGCTGATTTTTTATACTAAATGAAGGCATTTCTCCCTCATTAAGCAAAGGTATCCTTTGACAGGTTTTCCATCACACTTTTCACAGAATTTATTTGTTTGGATTTTCAACTGTTTAGATGTGAGTACAGCAGATGAAGGTTTAATACCAGAAATAGTACTATCCTTTACAGCAAAATTCTTCAGGGTACTATTATGATGAGTTTTTCAACTTGTTTTTTCCATGTTCCAATACTAATCATGTTCAGCAATTTTGTACTGTATCAGCCTGGCTGTGGCTTTCGCCTTGCCCTTGACGTTGCTTCTCTTTGCTGGCATGATGGAATGAAGTGTGATGTGACCTGTCCAGTAGCCACGGCTGTTGTGATGAGGCGATGAGCGGAGTTTGGCCTTTTATAAGACGCAAACAGGAAGTTGTTATACTAAATGTTGACGTTTTTCAACCGTTTTGTTCGTTACTCATACTTAAGCAGACGTTACTCAGGCGTTCAATGTGCCGTAAGCTGGACTGAATGAAGGCGCTACTCATACTTAAGCAGACGATTCTCAGACGTTTTTAGACGTTATTCCTGCTGTTCTTTCTTCCATCCATGGCCAACAAAATTGAACTTGCTGCCGTCTAAACACCGCATCAGGTAAACATTTAGACGGAGGCAGACGGAATCGTAGACGGCAATGTGGGACAGGGCCTTCAGGTGTAAGTAGCGTTAGTTGATAGTCTGCTTGTATTATACTTAGACTATAGCGGGACTATATATGATGAACATTGTTTTAATTTCCGATATTTTAAAATTGTTTGACACATTTTAAGAAGCACGTGACCGCATTTGCCTCAGGCATTACTTTAAATGGCGTGTTCTGTCTTTCCTGATCCCTGTTGTTTTAGAAGAAATCTATTGTTGGGTATGAATTTATTGTTGGGTAGAAATCTATTGTTTGGATAGAAATATATTGTTGGGTAGAAATCTACTGTTCGGGTAGAAATCTATTGTTGGGTAGAAATCTACTGTTTGGTAGAAATCTATTGCTTGGGTAGAAATCTATTGTTTGGGTAGAAATCTATTGTTTGGATAGAAATATATTGTTGGGTAGAAATCTACTGTTTGGGTAGATATCTATTGTTGGGTAGAAATCTATTGTTTGGGTAGAAATATTTTGTTGAGTAGAAATTTATTCTTTTGTTAAAAATCTACTGCTGTTGATCATCTACATATTGTCATACTGTGAGTAACTTTAACTTTCATACTACATATATACATGTGATTTAAACATATATTTATGTCACTTTAAAATAACATGCTGTTAACAATTTATCAATATATTACATTGTATAATAAACAAGAGAATTCTGTAAAGTTCGTTATATATTCTTCTTCTGCCTTCTTCAGCAGCAGCAACAACATTAGCAGCCAATCACTGAGTTAGCAACAATGTTATTTTGTATTCTTAAAAAAATATCGTAAACATGTATATAATTATTTTATTGTAAATAGTACACACACAACGTCATAAAAAATACACATATTATTTATTAAATCATCTACGCCATTTGTTTTACAGAAACTAACAAATTCATTTATAAACACTATATTTATATTACCTTTAGAAGTTCACCCAAACATGTTTGAGGGCGATCCATCAGGTGAAAAAGCTGACCATGTAGACATTGTTCTGCTGTATGAATACATTAGCAACACAAGCAACTACTTAATTAACTAGATGATTATCTTGTTATCACGTTAAAGAAACTAGATAACTACTTAATTAACTAGATAATTATCTGGTTAAATTGATAAGTATCGTGATAAATTTTAATACCAGATAAATAAATATCTTAACACGAAAATTGTCTGATAGTGCCCACTACTGCAACATACTATCTAGTTAATTAAGTAGTTATCTAGTTACTTTAATAACGCGATAACCAGATAATTATCTAGTTAATTAAGTAGATAACTGGTGGCAGAAATATACAACCATAGGATCCTTTGTTGGTTGATGACGATATGAAGATTGCCGTCAACGATAAAGGATCCTGTCGTGGGTATTGATGTCGCCCCAAGCGATTACATGGCCCCCATGCAAGGTTCTACTTTGAAGCACACATACATTACTGGAGCACTCTCCCGTGTGCCTGTATGCTCTCTACATCACGTCAGAGATATGACGGTGTATCCAGGATTCGCCAGAAAGTAGGATTTTACCTTGCCGTCTTCGAAGCTGTTGATATCATATGTAATAAAGATTTGGTAAAATTTTACAATAATTTGTATTTAAAAGTTTAGCTAATTTAGCAACAACACAGGACAAATCCTGTTTAAATATCTTTCAGGTCAGATGGGCCACATACAACTTTAAACCCAGGTAAACGAAGTCATCTCATTTCACATTATAATATAAAAGATATAAAAGGCAAACTTATTTAATTATATTCCTTTCATTCAGTCCTGTTTATACTATCAAACCTATTGGGGACATTTATCAGCTCTGACAACAGGATGATTGAAAAACTGAATTGGGAAGATTCAACAACGTCAACATAAGGTTTGAATGATCTTATTTAAAGCATGCAGATATTTGGCCGCATGATTTATTGTGAATGCATGCATAAAGATAAATAGATTTTTTCTAGACTGTGAAATATATCAACCGGGACCAGATGTCTCCAAAATTTCACAGTCTGGTAAATTTCACGCTGCACCGATCGCTATGCCTTTTCATTTCAATATCAGATGGAATTTAAGTCCAGCTATTAGGATTGAGGAAGACCCCAGGCGGACACCTGGGAAAGAAGCACCGAACTTCCGTAAGCCAGCTTCATGGCTTCCTCTCTTACAAATATCTTACAGATGGGATTCGAACCTGTAGCGCTGAGGGATACGTGCTTCCAAGTCGTAGACCGTAACGAATCGACTCGAACGCTCCTCCAGCAATTGTGTTATATCAGTATATATACTTAATATATCCTCTTACGAAACAAATGACTCTAGTACATTATTTGTACAGGCCAGCGGCGTATTTATAACAATATAACATTTTCAGTAAAAAAGTTTATCAACAGTATTTAAATAAATATATTTACTAACCTTTCTCTGTACGTCGTCTGCACTTGAAGTAAATCTTAAATATCCGTGAATTGTATTCAGTTTCTGCCCTTTAGATTAAATGTGTATAATCATGTATACACACAGTAAACGCTGGACTCATCTGATATACTGACCTGTCTCTTATCTTCCAATTATATTCACATTGATAGCACGTTTATATTTGTGTTACGAGTGGATAAAAAACGTATGTAGACTGGATTGCTTTTTAAATTGAAATAACTCCGCAGTTGTACGTGTCTAACTAAATACATGGATATTTATATATTTAGGAAATTACTGTTAGCTTTCGAGCAGAGGAAGAATATATCTGAACTTATTTTCACAAATCATTGTAGATTTTTTTTCAAAAACAATTAAAAAGTCAAGTTGAGGTTAGTAATTGTACTTTGAACTTTATCCTTTAAGTTCCATCAGTTAAGTGCATTTTTGTATTGTGATGAACGTGACTATCTATAATCTACTTTGACTGATACAAAATGTCGCTTCATGGTTTTCATATAGACGGGTTATTCAAAATACTTCCGATATCATTCACTTATTAACTATGTGTCCTGAATATTAAAGTCAACAAGAAGCCACTACATTCAGGTTTGTGAAGCTACTGACAGGAAGCAGAGAGGAATAATATTGACCTGTCAGACTTATTTCTGAATGGTTTTCTTCTATTTCTTTAAATATGACAGACGGACATCTCAGCAAAATCCGCATAATTATTTTTAACCCTAATTTTAGATTATATTATTTGAAGTTATATCATGCTCATTTTTAGTTCATTTGTTTACCCAAACAAACATGAAAAATATACTGTATATAGTTTAAAAATCAGTAAATATGCATCATCAAATAATACACAAAGAATGTGGTCCTCAGTTTTTGTCGGAAAAACGAATTTTGTATTATAATAAAATTTAAAAAAAAATCCAGGATTAACAAGATCTTTTTAATCGGTTATACATTGCAATGATTCGTATAAAGGAAGGTTTAGCCTATGTCACAACAACATTTGATGAAGCCCATTAAAAAATGAGGGTTCAGTCTGATGGGCCAGATACATCTTTAATAAAATAATTAAAGACAAAAGACTCAGAATAACTTATCTAAAACAATGTACGGATCATTGATGTTTTCCATGGACACATTTTCTACACGTACCAGAAAACAAACAGAGGTGTAAGCTATGTTCTAGGACCATATTTAAGATATTTAAAGTTTATGGTACACTGGCGAACCAACCGATGTTGACTTCGAATCAATTTCGTTTTTTGCGCATCCTTTTTCGCATCCTTTTTCTCCATTAATGACTTGTTTATTTACATATTACTTTCTATCCATCGTTTCAAATTTAAGGGACATCATACCGGAAACAGACACTTTATTAAGGACCACCTTACGTGAATTCTACAAAACATCTGTAATAAAGCTAGCTAGGCTTCTTATTATTTCTTTTTGTGTTTTGAATGTATGTTATATCCCCCCGCTCTGTGCAATTCTTTCACTTTATATAGTGTTCAGGTTATTTCCTGCCCAGTTTCGGCCTACTGTTGTCAGCTATCTTGACTTGTTCTATGATATTTCCCATCCATTAATCACCCCCCATGCACTGTTTGTCCTCTTTGATTATCGTAGTTAGTTATTCCAGGGCATTCCTTGCGCCTCTGTTCCCTAACGTATGTACCCTTTAACCTCCTCAAGTGCCTTATGTTTTAGGCACTTTCTTATGTATATGGCGTTCCCTGCAGCAACTTATTCTCTCTCTTTTCTTGCTTGCCGTGTCGATAGACTAATTTTAAATCCAGCACAGCTGCAACAATATGTACATCTCTGTAAAATCATTGACTAACATATTATTAGGTAAAACTGTAAAGTATTCAAGTCATTACTCTGTTGGAATATTTACCACATACATATTTGCAAGGACATCGATTATTTTTACAATTCGAAACAATATTTTTTGAAATTGTCTTGAAGGTTCGTGCACTTTCACAATCAATTGTTGTCGTTGTTGTTCTTGTTGTTGTCGTTATTGTTGTTGTTGTTGCTGATGTTGTTGTCTGTCAATGTTGTTAACGATGAATCATAAATCATATTAGTACTTGTATGAATTGGTTGTTTTGCATTTTTAACAAGATAATACTAGTGGAATTCTCATGAATGACACCGAAATGTACCAGAAGCAACATTTTCATACCTATATTGTAAAACAATTCCGGGGTAGATCCGACTGGGGTTGGTACAGGAAGTGGTGTCCCCTAGAAATTTTGTAAAATGTTGGTACTTGTATGAATTGGTCGTTCTTTTAAGCATGTAATACTAGTCATTTTTCATGAATGAGTCCTCAAATTTTAGACCTAGAAATGCACCAGAAGCCACCATTTCATAACTATATTATAAAATTTTGCGGGGGAAATCCGACTGGGAGTTGGTATAGGGACATTGTTGTATTTGCATTTGTTTATCGTCGCCACCGGTTTCCCACATGGGTGACGCCTCCGGAAGAATGTTAGTCATATTAGATTTTTGGAGGATAGTGCATGATACAGAAGATGCCCCAGTTCCAGAAGCACCCCTGGTTCTTTTACAAGCTCGGTGTAAAGCATCATACACGGGACATCGGTTTTTAAAGTCTCGTCCGAAAGACTGTTAGTATGGTCAGTGATGGAGCGGGGAATCGAACCTGCGATTTCAGGATTACAAGTCCAAGCGCGTTACCATTGGACTACGGATCCGCTACTTGACCACTTGCTTAGATGTCATTCCATTTATACTAAATATACATATACCCCGCGGACCCCCCTTCAGGGAGGGTACATTTGTCCTCATGTTTTGCCCCCCAGTCTGGAATGTCTGGATCCGGGCCTGGTATACGTAGTATATACCTGAGACTAGACTAAGTGATTAATTATTTCAAACATCAATACATGCATCGATAAATAATGTAAAGGCTAGACATATTTCGAATTAAAAATAACCAACTGACTTGAATAAACAAAATGACGGTGAACACACTTTTGTCTTTCCGAAAACGAAACAAAGACAGTAGTGTGACGTACAACGTGATTAAATTCAAGCGTATATCATTTAGAGCCTGACTGAAATAGAAAGAAGGGCAGTAGCAAAACACTATCTAAACCTTTACAGGGTAAGGTATGCACTAGCGGATTCAGGGGGCGGGGGGAACGGCAATGGGGTCGCGGATATTTTATGACCCCTACTTCACATTTGTACATTGAACTAGTAAAAATCAGTCTCACATTGTATTGGCATTCAGCCAAGATATTTAATACGCATGACCAAGTGTTATCATCGCTACCAGACAGGGACCGTCGCTAGTACCCTGACTGCTATCTAGGGTGTGAACACAGTCGGCGGATTAATGTAGGTATGAAAGGAATCATAATAACCAAGTGACAAGTATATTTATATTGGCATTGTTGTGAATCTTAAAATGTTGAACCCCACCCACCCCATCCGCGCAACAATGCTCAATACCTTCCTATGAATACGGAAATATACAGATATCCTTAATTATAAGATTTTAAAATATGCGATTCTGATTTATTGTAGCAGTATATACTATCATGATGATGTTTATAAACAATCATTGCCGTTTTATAAGGCTTGATCAAAACCCAAAAAAGTTACGCCCCCCCCCCCCTAAGACCAAATCCTGGATCCGCCCCTGGTATGTTGAGTGCAATGCGCAGGAGCACAGTTGTTGTCGATTTACAACTACAGCAATTTTAGATTTCTGATCAACAATGACCCAACTCTAATCTCTATTTAATCTACTCGACTTTACACTTTCAAATACTATCACTGACCTCTGTTATTTGTTCACCTATACGCAGTGTTTAATATACACTCAACAAAATTCCTAATCGGTCAGGTGGGTTTTATTTTTTGAAATTTCATAAGAATATTGACATTATTTGTTTGTAGCCATTATATTGGTGGTTATTTCCGTTTTCAACTTATTTTTGGGGGCAAGAACCTTCAATCGGCGGCTATCCACCATACAAGCTCTTTGTGTGAAATTCAATGTCAATATTCTTATGAAATTTCAAAAAATAAAACCCACCTGTCGTAAATGAGTTCCGGTCTGTATCACTCCGACGGCTCGGGCGCGTTCTTCTTCAGTCATTCTCACCATGTGTTGTGTTTTTCAAAAAGGATTTTCATCAGCAATGACAAAAGTGGACACGAACACGTGCAAATATGTGTCCATGCCCAGCACGTGCAAAACGTGCTATAAACGTCAATACGCCTAATACGATTAATTTCATAGCGAGCCGGCTAAAAAATCAATAATTCACTGCATTACCTGTTCAAATATTGGTATGTGAATTTTTTTATGAATACATGCATTACTAGAAAAATAATAATACAATATAAACTGACCGATTAGGAATTTTGTTGAGTGTAATACATTAACTTTGTAGACATTCAAAATGGTTTTAAAACGCACCGTCAACATTAATGGTAATACTAATTGTAATAATAATAATAACAAAATCATGATAATAATATATCTTTATTTTAAGAAGGGATCGTTGTAATATCACGGACCTATATAGGTCCGTGGTAATATGTACAAAGCAAATCAACGTAGGTCACGTGTTTCCGACATGGCCTTCTATCTAGATACTACAACTTACATAAATAATGAAGACTTCTCTCATTGTTAACATTATTGTATGTGCACTGTATAAACTTAAATGAATAAAGAAATACAAAAAATAAAACAATAATGAAGACTGTTATATATAAAACTTTTATTCCTCCAATTTCTGAAGAGTTCCATATAACAAGTATATTTATAAATACAAATCAGCAGTTGAACACTTGTAGATGTACACAAAATAGTAAAAGTATCATGAACCATACATACATACCAATACTCAACCACACGTACACACGCAAGCACACGTACACAAAACAAACATGCACGCACGCACACGTACACAAAACAAACATGCACGCACGCACACGTACACAAAACAAACATGCACGCACGCACACGTACACAAAACAAAATGCACGTACTCACATGTACACAAAACAAACATGCACGCACGCACACGTACACAAAACAAACATGCACGCACGCACATGTACACAAAACGCATAGGGACACATATGAATAAATACAGCAATGATATTTGAAACTGCCAAATGACTCAAAACATTGATATAAAACCACCAAGGAATAAAATAGATGACACATCAGATTAGCCTGGATTACCTGCCCTTACCATTACATTATCTTATGTGCAGCGTGACTAACATCAGATTAGTTGTCTTCAGCACATCCCTGATGCAATCACTTTCTGCGAAAACGAAATGATTATAGCATATTAATCTGTCACAAGCATGTATTATATCAAATTATCTTGAATATATCCTTTTTTCTGGCTGGAGTATTATGTCAGTTATTAACACATACGCCACGACTTTATCATGTACACACATATATTTATTGACATAACGTTGCCCAACTTTTACATTGGTCACATGAGCTATAACACGTTTATAGATTCGTGGCTATAATCATTATATTTAAAAACGGAATCCAAATAATTCGTAAAATTTTGAAATACTTTTGCGATACATGAGGTCAAATACTTGTGTCGCTATAAACCGTCACGGAGACATAAAGCTACTTGTCGTCTACTTACAGTTTCGAGGTTATGACTGAATGACAGTTTTAGCAAGCATACATTAAGACGATCAGAGATTCAGCTAACAGGTTAAATACATTGTCACAGAAGATGAAGTGGACATTGCCTCACAGTGGGATTTTATTAACTGGGATTTTTCTGTTGTGCAAAGGTAAGTCTGGGCGCGGGTGTTAAGACGTCGGTGCCATCCCTCACAGTCGTTATTAGTCCGTACTGGCTGTCTATACACACTCCATTCTGCCGGAGCCCACATGGCGTTGGTGATCCGTAATGGTAAAATCCGGTCTAAATTGATCGAAATGACCCTTGAGATTCAGCCCCTAGTGGAACCCCTGATTAATACTTACTTTGTGATATACTATGAAAGATTAAAATGCGATTTTGGAACTCTTTGTGAGAATAAATAAATGTTGAGTTATACCAAACTATTTGCTAATTAGTGCGTAAAACTATTTGTAGAACACCGTGAACTGTTATTGCACTTATTGTTATTATTTTGGACTTGTGTGAAATAAAAATGAAGAAAACGACATTCGCCTTGCGTGCTGCTTACAGTGGTGGTAGATATATGCAAACAACTATCGGCGAAGAAATACGCCCCTCCAAACGCTTCTTTAAAATATGTATCTTTAACGTTCAGTTTGTACTGTAATTAATGATAGATTCATCAAGCCACGAGGACGACAGATTTACAAATAAACTAAAATGACTACAAAAATATGAGACACGGTCCCGTTTCATTAACATTCTTATCTAAAGTTTCGATTTAAGATGACTCCCGTAGTTTGTGCAAACAATAATGTAATTTACAATCCAAGTGTAGCCAATAACCAAGACTGGACTATATTTACGATGGCTTCAATCGGCCACCTTAAGTTTCAAACTCAAGTTGAACGGCGTGTCAAGATTGAACTAGAAAGAAATGCATTTAGAATCAGTACGAATTTATTTTATACTGCACTGAAATATTGAATTTGATACAGCACTGAATCATCGAAATGTGATACAGCACTGAAATATTGAATTTGATACAGCACTGAAATAGATACAGAACCGAATCAGTGAATTTGATAAAGCACTGAATTATTGAATTAGATACAGAACTGAATCAGTGAATTTGATACAGCACTGAATTATTGAAATTGATACAACACTGCTTCAGTGAAATTTGATAAAGCAATGAATTATTGAATATGATACAGCACTGAGTAAGTGAATTTGATAGAGCCCTGAATTAATGAAGTTTAATAACCCACTGAATCATTGAATTTTGATAAATGTAGTCCTGATTGTGTGAGCACAGAAATTTCACAATTTTACTAAAATATTTCTACTAGGTAAGTGCCAAGTGTTAACCAAAAAAAAAACTCCAAAGTCTCGTGTGCACATATATATACATTCAAGTTGTGTCAACGTTTATGTTATCGGCAACTTAAATTTATCGACTGACACGATATAGTTTCTTATTGCTGCACACGAAACACCGTGGATGACAAATATAAGGCATTTCTCTGGTATAGAAGCGACAATAGCTTCTACATGTCACGCGATGTTCGTCACTAATCATCACGAGTATGTAACTGCGACAATTACAGGTGAAGAAGATACGCATAAACAATATGATATATGAATACATGAATATACACACATTCAACTCTCCATGTAACGGCATTTTGTTTGTACCCTGGATATCGTTGAATTGAATCAATAACGCAATGTGCAGATTGGTTCCCAGGATTAAGGTCGTTTAACGAATAGTTGGGAGTAACGAATATCGATGAGACAAGAGTTGACGGTAGTATTACGATTGTGGGTCATAGACGCTGCCTCCGAAGGTCCCTCCGTGGGATTTTGATAAGCGGTTGTACAATATATATGTATGCGAAATTCTCAAAAATCTCCCCAAATTAGGAAGAGGACGAAAACATAACAATTATCCAAATACATCTCATTGACGAACAAACGGACGAAATTTAAGCACAGACTAAATAATTTTAACGTTGGTTCATGTTCCACGGGGTTATATCAACTCGGGTGAGATAGGACGTGGTGGGCAATAATTTCTTGCCATCAAGTCTAAAGATGACTTTGATGTAAAAAACGAGGAAGAAAAAGACGAAAACAATGAGGGAGACGATAATGATGATGAGGAAGACGACAATGATGAGGGAGACGATAATGAAAATGATGTGGACGGCGGAAATGATGTTGACAAGGATAATGATGAGGAAGACAATAATGATGATATAGACGATAATGAGAATGATGTTGACAAGGATAATGATGAGGAAGACGATAATGATGAGGACGACGATAATGATGAGGACGGCGATAATGATGAGGACGACGATAATACGAACGGTGATGATGAGGTCGATGGTAATGATGAGGACTAGGATACTGATGAGGAAGACGATAATGATGAGATCGACGATAATGAGTATGATGTTGACGAGGATAATGATGATGAAGACGATAATAATGAGATCAACGGTAGTGATGAGGACGGCGATAATGATGATGACGGCGATAATGATAAAGATGAGGAAGACGATAATGATGAGAACGACGATTATGATCAGGAAGACGATAATGATGAGGACGGCGATAAATTATTGTAACTTGGTGCAAAAATCAAGTTTTAGATATCGTTTGTCGAAAGATGGAATAGTGTTAAATGTTATATAATCATTCTTAGTATATTTAACGTTCAATTGATACATGGAAATATACATTTAAAAGCCTACTCAGCAGTACAATTCTCGTTTCGGATGATCGATTCTTCTATACCGTGTGTCCGGATGAATAAAGCAATGCTCCGTTGTCCTGCTCTAAAATGTTCACTATATTTTCATCCAGATACATTTGTCATAAGCTATGGTAAACACAAATGTTGGCCACACCATAATAAAGCAAAGAATGATAATTTAATGTATTTGTGAATGTTTGCATGAATAATTTATGTGTTTATTATTACGCTAAAATATGTTACTTGCTGTATTTCAATTAAT
This sequence comes from Mactromeris polynyma, assembly GCA_032209605.1. Lineage (NCBI taxonomy): Eukaryota > Metazoa > Mollusca > Bivalvia > Venerida > Mactridae > Mactromeris > Mactromeris polynyma. The sequence goes on from JASFXZ010000028.1 coordinate 6,156,280, forward strand.
AATTACATGTAATTCGTTCATGCAGTTGCTGTTTTGTATTTGTCATTTAATGCCACATTTATCATCTATAACATCATTTGCTGTCAGGTTGATGGTTCTGTAGCTTCATATCAGACATTAGAATGACGATGCTGACGTGTTTGTTAGTGGTGGTATTGCCGTGTTTGTTAGTGGTGGTATTGCCGTGTATGTTAGTGGTGGTATTGCCGTTGTTGTTAGTGGTGGTATTGCCGTTGTTGTTAGTGGTGGTATTGCCGTTGTTGTTAGTGGTGGTATTACCGTTGTTGTTAATGGTGGTATTGCCGTGTTTGTTAGTGGTGGTATTGCCGCTGTTGTTAGTGTTGCCGTTGTTGTAAATGTTTGTGTTGCCGTTGTTGTTAGTGGTGGTACTGCCGTTGTTGTTAGTGGTGGTACTGCCGTTGTTGTTAGTGGTGGTATTGCCGTTGTTGTTAGTGGTGGTACTGCCGTTGTTGTTAGTGGTGGTATTGCCGTGTTTGTTAGGGGTGGTATTGCCGCTGTTGTTAGTGTTGCCGTTGTAGTAAATGTTTGTGTTGCCGTTGTTGCTAGTGTTGCCGTTGACGTTGTTATTAGTGTTGGTGCTGCCGTTGTTGTTAGTGATAATGTTGACGTTGTTTTTAGTGTTGATGTTGCCGTTGTTTTTAGTGTTCGTGTTGCCGTTGTTGTTAGTGATGCCGTTGTTGTTCGTGTTGCCGTTAGTGTTAGTGTTGTCGTTGTTGTTAGTGATGCCGTTGTTGTTAGTGTTGGTGTTGCCGTTGCCGCTGCTGTTAGTGTTGCCGTTGTTGTTAGTTTTGATGATGCCGTTGTTGTTAGTTTTGCTGATGCCGTTGTTGTTGTTGTTGTCGTTGTTGTTAGTTTTGGTGATGCCGTTGTTGTTAGTTTTGGTGATGCCGTTGTTGTTGTTGTTGTTAGTTTTGGTGATGCCGTTGTTGTTAGTTTTGGTGATGCCGTTGTTGTTGTTGTTGTCGTTGTTGTTAGTTTTGGTGATGCCGTTGTTGTTGTTGTTGTCGTTGTTGTTAGTTTTGGTGATGCTGTTGTTGTTGGTGTAGTCGTTGTTGTTAGTTTTGGTGATGCCGTTGTTGTTATTGTTGCCGTTGTTGTTAGTTTTGGTGATGCCGTTGTTGTTGGTGTTGTCGTTGATGTTAGTGTTAGTGTTGTCGTTCTTGTTAGTGTTGGTGTTGTCGTTGGTGTTAGTGGTGTTATTGCCGCTGCTGTTAGTGTGTCCGTTGTTGTTGGTATTAGTGTTGGCGTTGTTGTTAGTGGTGGATTTGTCGTTGTTGTCAGTAGTGTCGCCTCCGCTGTTGTTGGTGTTGGTGCTGTATTTGTTGTTGCTGACAGTGCTGGTAACGCTGGCACAAGTGTCGGTTTTATTGACGGTCATATTCAGAAAGTTGATAATATAATGTCATTGTTTTCGTTAAAGTTGTTCCCGATTACTTAGAGAAGCTGATTCATTCTTGGTGGGGACCCCTGTCATTCAGAGTATGCAGAAATGTTTAAAATCATATTTGTACAATTTTTTTTATTCTTTTTCAGGATCATTGGTTCTAGGAACGCAATGCTCTCCTGCAGAAAGAAACAACAGTCTGACTACATGTTTGGACAATATAAGAGCAAAGTTTCTTGATCCAGACAGTTTCTGGTTCGGTAACAGCTATGCGTCACGCTGTAAGGACAACATAGGTGGACTCGAGTGCGTAAATACGGAACCAGGCAAAACAAGCATAGAAATGCGATTGTTTACAAGCCCAACTGCAATGTCCTCTATGGATAGATTCCTGGGACTGAGATATGAATCTTCCGGAAGTAAGTTTTGTGATAATTCTATCCCATATAACTGAAGATAATTTTAATAACATAACGGAACATGTGCTGTACTCTGATTGTTTTTCATGACTTCAGAAATACGGAGACTTGATTTATTTGTAGGTGAAATTTCTTCTTTTTAAGATGTGGTTGGGGTAGGAAAGTTGCTATGCACTTTTTGCTCAAGTATACACTTCTTGTCAATTACTATTATTTTAAACTGCCGTCATTAAGGAATAGATTTATGTAAAAAACATTGCACTGTCATGTTTTTAAAGAGAATTAGATAGATTTTTATTCAATTGGTGCTTGCTAATTTTCACCGCATTTGCCATGTCATAATGATATACTTAAATGATTGTAACTTCCTAACTATGCGGTAATTGTTTTTAAAATTTGGAAATAAGTCTCCTATCTGATACAGATGAAATAAGTCACCTATCTGATACAGATGAAATAAGTCACCTATCTGATACAGATGAAATAAGTCTCCTATCTGATACAGATGAAATAAGTCACCTATCTGATGCAGATGAAATTAGTCACCTATCTGATACAGATGAAATAAGTCACCTATCTGATACAGATGAAATAAATCACCTATCTGATACAGATGAAATAAGTCACCTATCTGATACAGATGAAATAAGTCACCTATCTGATACAGATGAAGGATACAATTATAACGGGTGCCATGGTAACAAGGCTTAAAATAAACTATATTCGTGTCCCCTCCGCTTCCTACACACAACATTCGCCCCATTTAAAACCATCATCAGTTCTTCGTTTTTGATACTTTCAAATCAAATCGGTGATACTATAAACGATATTACAGAGAGGATAATAAGAGCCTTATACAATGTAAGTACAAGAAAATCATTGATGCAAAGCATCAAAGGTCGCTGCTATAGAATTGAATGATATTTTATTTACATTATTTTGTACAACAAAAATGTAACTAAAGCATTACACTCCATTTTAGTAGTATCAAACACGTAAACAAAAAATATTAATCTGTTTACAGACCCAGTTCCAACTTCTCTGTATATAGCAAGGTCTTTGTTCACAAAAATAATAATATTTAAAATTGCATTCTTTGAATCTTTTACGTAAATTCTCATTAAGTTTCTAAATAATTATCTCAGACTATCATGACACTCAAAATTTATCACAGGAACACATTTTCTTTTCTGATCCATACGTACGTAAGAAATAAGCTTAGAATAAGCACTACTTCTATCTAAATATTTATTTCATACAGTTAACGCATCACTTCTATTTGTTATAATTTGTTATGTAAAAGATTCAAAGAATGCAATTTTAAATATTATTATTTTGCTTTATACAGAGAAGTTGGAACTGGGTCTATAAACAGATTAGCTACTGTAATTGATTTTTACTTGATTGATCCACTAAAGTGTCATGGTCACTAAACATGCAACCTAGTCAATAATCGAATAACAACCTCTAATTATAGGTATACATGGTGCCTAGAGTTCAACTGTTTGTGTGTTCATTTAGTAATGTTAATATCGCTAGTTCTGTCAAGTGATTGAAGAAATCCAACCAATGTGCTGGATTTCCGCGGGATTTATTGTTTACATCACGTGAGAACTATTTTCAACTTTCTAAAAATAAACTTTCCATAGACTGGTTTCAAATATTATATCAGTCAAAATAGACCTTGATCATTTGAAATCGTGCACCACATGAGGGAAAAAATTAAAAGATTTAAAAAAAAAAAAAAAACAATAGAAAAATATTACAAATACTTTATTGTCAGTGGGTAAAATTATCTTGAATCGAATAATCTTGGAAAAAAAAATAAGTCACGTGCCCCTTCACGTACAAATTAAGTCACGTGCCCCTCCACGTACAAAAAATTATCCCATTCCAGACAGTACTCCGCACTTCAGTGCGGCGACAATAAGAGATGAGGACTGTCTCTCCAATATTCTACACATTAAATATTTGTTCATTGGAAATTCATCAACAAAAGAAGCACCAAAGATAAACAATATTTCGAATACGTTCCTACCCATGCACCGAACATTTTATAGACATTAGGAGCGGGTGGGCGAACCTCAATGTTTACAATTAGCCCTATAGTAACACAAAGTCTTGTTTAATTACAGAGAACTACAATGCATGCGGAAACCAGTTTCTAACCACAGAGTCATGGTCCTATGACGTTGATCCATTGTCTGATACTATTGTATACCCTTGGTATGTTAAAAACTTTCCGATCTACGCCAACTGGGACAACGAGCTCGGAGATCTATTCACATTGATTGTGTATGATGTTGGTAATTTTATAACGCACGGCGTTTATATCAATATTCAGGGAGATGACATGACAACAGCAGAGGTAAGTCTGTGCTGGGACAGGAATTATGTCTATTACGCAGCCCTAAACTCTCATCACTCACCCCACAGCTCTTAGCACTCAACCCACAGCACTTAGCACTCAACTCTAAGCACTTAGCACTCAACCCTCAGCACTTAGCGCTCAACCCTCAGAACTTATCACTCAACCCTCAGCACTTATCACTCAACCCTCAGCACTTAGCTTTCAAACCTCAGCACTTAGCACTCAACTCTTACCACTTAGCACTCAACCTTCAACACTTAGCACTCAACCCTCATCACTTAGCACTCAACCCTCAGCACTTAGCACTCAACTCTCACCACTTAGCACTAAGCCTTCAGCACTTAGTACCCAACTCTCGGCACTCATCACACTGCTCTAAACTCTGAGAAGTCAACCTTAAGTACTCAACTCTCAGTACTCAACCCTCAGTACTCAACTCTCAGCACTCAACCATCAGCACACATATACAACCCTCAGTACCCAACTCTCAGCACTCAACCCACAACTCTCAACTCTCAGCACTCATCCGTCAGTAATAAACTCTCATCACTCGAACCTCAGTACTCAACTCTCAGCACTCATCCCACAGCTCTCAACTCACAGCACTCAGCACTCAACTCTCTGCACTCAACTCTCATCACTCAACTCTCAGCACTCAATCCTCAGTACTCAACTCACAGCACTCAATCCTCAGTTCTCAACTTTTAGTACTCAACTCTCAGCACTCAACATGCAATACTCAACTCTCAGCACTCATCCGACCGTACTCAACACTCAGTACTCAGCTATCAGCACTCAACCCTCAGTACTCAACTCTCAACACTCAACACTCAGTACTCAACTCTCTGCACTCAACTCCCATCACTCAACTCTCAGCACTCTACTCTCAGCACTCAACCCTCAGTACTCAACTCACAACACTCAACCCTCAGTACTCAACTTTGAGTACTCAACTGTCAGCTCTCATCCGTCAGTACTCAACTCTCAGCACTCAACCTGCAATACTCAACTCTCAGCACTCATCCGTCAGTACTCAACTATCAGTACTCAACTCTCAGCACTCAACCCACAACTCTCAACTCTCAGCACTCATCACACTGCTCTAAACTCTGAGAAGTCAACCTTAAGTACTCAACTCTCAGTACTCAACCCTCAGTACTCAACTCTCAGCACTCAACCATCAGCACACATATACAACCCTCAGTACCCAACTCTCAGCACTCAACCCACAACTCTCAACTCTCAGCACTCATCCGTCAGTAATAAACTCTCATCACTCGAACCTCAGTACTCAACTCTCAGCACTCATCCCACAGCTCTCAACTCACAGCACTCAGCACTCAACTCTCTGCACTCAACTCTCATCACTCAACTCTCAGCACTCAATCCTCAGTACTCAACTCACAGCACTCAATCCTCAGTTCTCAACTTTTAGTACTCAACTCTCAGCACTCAACCTGCAATACTCAACTCTCAGCACTCATCCGACCGTACTCAACACTCAGTACTCAGCTATCAGCACTCAACCCTCAGTACTCAACTCTCAACACTCAACACTCAGTACTCAACTCTCTGCACTCAACTCCCATCACTCAACTCTCAGCACTCTACTCTCAGCACTCAACCCTCAGTACTCAACTCACAACACTCAACCCTCAGTACTCAACTTTGAGTACTCAACTGTCAGCTCTCATCCGTCAGTACTCAACTCTCAGCACTCAACCTGCAATACTCAACTCTCAGCACTCATCCGTCAGTACTCAACTATCAGTACTCAACTCTCAGCACTCAACCCACAACTCTCAACTCTCAGCACTCATCCGTCAGTACTCAAATCTCAGCACTCAACTATCAGTACTCAACTCTCAGTACCCAACCCTCATCACGCATATACAACCCTCAGTACCAAAACTCTCAGCACTCAACCCACAACTCTCGACTCTCAGCACTCATCCGTCAGTACTCAACCCTCTGTACTCAACTCTCAGCACTCCACCCTCAGCACACATATACAATACTCAGTGCTCAACACTCAACACTAAACTCTCTGCACAAAGCCCTCAGCACTTAAAAATCAACAATTAACAATCAGTATTTAACACTTGACATTTAACACTCTGCACTTAACAATCAACACGCAGCACTCGACACTCAGCGCTAAATATTCAACACTCAACATTTAACACTCTGCACGCAGTACTCAGCACTCGACATTAAACAGTCTGCAATCAACACTCGGCACACAGCGGAATGCCACATGCAAAGTGAATAGTCACACCGACAAGCACAAGGAGTCTTGAAAAATGTACTTGTATACTACTTCAGCAGCAAAGAGACACAATACACAAACATAAAAAACTGATTGGAGAAAACAGGACTACCAGCTTGGAATGGTCATTGACAAAAAGTCACTAGTGGCTTCACCCAACCTAACTCTTCTACTCATCAAAACAAAACGAACTGGATGTTTTATTCGCCCTTAATAAGAACAACCCCACTGTACAACACCCCATCATAATAGACGGCGAACACAGAACAAGGCATGTAGCACATGATAAAACAAGAGATGTTTGTAAATCATTATGTACCCCTGTGACCATGACCTTTGACCACATGACCCAAAAATCATTAGGGTTCCTCTGCTACCCAAGGTTAATGTGTGGACCAAGTTGGAGGATGATAGGTCAAGGGGTTCTTGAGTAATTGATTGGGAACGAAAAGGTTACGGACCAACTGACGGACCACCTGACGGACGTACCGACCGAAATGTGCAAACCAATATACCGTCTCTATGGTGGCATATTACTGCCAGCAGTTAGCATGATAGCGTTCGCGAATAAATTCGTGTTAACCACTTAATTATTACGATAATTATCTAGCTATCTAGTTAATATTCGTGATAAATTTTCGGTAAGATAAATATCATACATCTAGAAACAGGCTTGAAAGTGCCCATAACTGCCACCTCTTACATTTTTATGACGTATTACACTAGATTTAAGTGGCAACACGAATCTTATCTAGTTGACTACTTATTATGTTACTTAATAACTCAAATTCGCGAATTTCACTTAAGATTCGTGTTACCACTTATTTATAAAGACGTTTTTGACTTCTACATGTAAGTGGTAACACGAATATTATCTAGTTGACCACTTATTATGTTACTTAATAACTCAAATTCGCGAATTTCACTTAAGATTCGTGTTACCACTTATTCATTTTTGGCTTCTACATGTAAGTGGTAACACGAATCTTATCTAGTTGTCTACTTATTATGTTACTTAATAACTCAAATTCGCGAATTTCACTTAAGATTCGTGTTACCACTTATTCATTTTTGACTTCTACATGTAAGTGGAAACACGAATCTTATCTAGTTGACTACTTATTATGTTACTTAATAACTCAAATTCGCGAATTCCACTTAAGATTCGTGTTACCACTTACATCTAGAAGCCAAAAATTAATAAGTGGTAACACGAATCTTAAGTGAAATTCGCGAATTTGAGTTATTAAGTAACATAATAAGTGGTCAACTAGATAAGATTCGTGTTGCCACTTACCTGTAGAAGTCAAAAACGCATTTATAAATAAGTGGTAACACGAATCTTAAGTGAAATTCGCGAATTTGAGTTACTAAGTAACATAATAAGTAGTCAACTAGATAAGATTCGTGTTACCACTTAAATCTAGTGTAATACATCATAAAAAGGTAAGAGGTGGCAGTTATGGGCACTTTCAAGCCTGTTTCTAGTTTTATTATATTTATCATACCGAAAATTTATCACGAATATTAACTAGATAGCTAGATAATTATCGTAATAATTAAGTGGTTAACACGAATTTATTCGCGAACGCTATCATGCTAACTGGTGGCAGTAATATGCCACCATACGTCTCTTCTTCAAAGGGGGCATAATAATAAGGGTTCCTCTGCTACCAGTGATGCAAGTTTGAGGATGAAAGGTCAAGGGGTTCAGGGGTTATTGATTGGAAACAGTTTGTGAACAATTGACTCTTTGACCTTGACCTTTGACCCTGTGATCCTGAAATCAATAGGGTTCCTCTACTATCCGAGATGAATGCGTGCACCAAGTTTGAGAATGAAAGGTCAGGGGTTCTGGAGTTATTGATCGGAAAGTGTTTGTGAACAATTGACCCCTGTGACCTTGACCTTTGACCCTGAAATCAATAGGGTTCCTCTGCTACCCGAGATGAAGGTCAAGGGGTTCTGGAGTTATTGATTGGAAACGGATTGTAAACAGTTGACCTCTACTACCCGTAATAAATGCGTGGATCAAGTTTGAGGATGAAAGGGCAAGGGGTTCTGAGGTTATTGATAGAAAAAGGTTTGTGGACCTATGTGACCTTGACCTTTGATCCCGTGACCCTAGAATCGATAAGTTTTCTCTGCTACCCTAGATACATTCGTGGACCAAGTTTGAGGATGATAGATCGTGTTCAAAACACTATGCCCTCTCTTTTTCGAAGGCGGGGGGGGGGGCATAATAAATATACAAAGAAAACCATGAAGTCAGTCAAAATGTACTCGATGACTCGTCAGAAGCCAGAGCATCTGAAGAGAGGTCAGTACAAGCACGACGAGAGGGGCAAATACACACATCATGTTACTGATTCTCCGGCTAATGTTACAGTTTATGAAATATTTACCTTTTATTAAATCAAATAATATACTTGTTATCTCAGTCGATACAGCACTCGACTGCTAATGTTGAGATCGTGGGTTCGAACCCCGGGCGAGTCGTATGTTCTTCCGTGACAATATGACTAAATTCATCCATAGTCATTTGCCCTCGACTTCTGAACTCTGATGTATGTTGTTGCTTGCGGAGGAGCAGGTCATTACCCGGCCTCCGTATATAACTGATATGCTGCTGAGAAACTGCGTAAACACCCACAATTAACAATAATCTTTATCTGACTCCCTTGTTTATATTTTTCAGGCAATCAAAACCTACCACGGACCACTTGTATCAACGGATAATAAAAATGTCTACGTTTTCTTGCTGTATAAACAAACACTGGAGATACAGATGTCCGACAGGTGGAGGAATTTATTCAAAAGCGCCTTCGTAATAGTATGGACTTTCGAAACATTGGCTACAGAGCTGAATTTACAAGGTATTATTTATGGACACATAATGAAACATGTTTGTCCCCCAAACCTTATTTTATTGTATCGGGGGTTTAAGTAACATAAACCATCTGGGTCACATAGATTCCCAGGCATCACACATACATCTGGGTCACATAGAGAATTCCCAGACACCAGGCATACACCTGGGTCACATAGAGAATTCCCAGACATCAGGCATACACCTGGGTCACATAGAGAATTTTCCAGACACCAGGCATACATCTGGGTCACATAGAGAATTTCCAGACACCAAGCATACACCTGGGTCACATAGATAATTCCCAAACATCAGGCATACGCCTGGGTCACATAGAGAATAACCAGACACCAGGCATACACCTGGGTCACATAGAGAATTACCAGACATCAGGCATACACTGGGTCACATAGAGAATTCCTAGACATCAGACATACACCTTGGTAGAACCACTGACCTGTTATAAGAGAGTTGAAAAACTTTCTCACATATTTTATAATGTTATAAAATTAGAACCCACACAAGTGAGTGAGAGTGATTTGACCATAACTACTTTACCACAAAGGTAACATGATGTGGAGCTTCAATTTTGGATCTAGTAAGTTCCATGTAACATGTAGTGGTGTAGTGGTTCAGTCTCTAAGGTAGCTGTCGTACAGGAAGCTGTCATGGACCGATATAACCGATACTCGCCAGTCTGTACACAATATTTCACATGTTACTGTTTTACGAAGAATTACAAAAACGTTGAAAGCTTACACCAAAGAGGCCAGTGTTTTGCGGCTATATAATACAACGGCAAGGTACCTAACTCAAAGTTAGATTGTGTGAACTGCTTTGCAGGATACCAGCAGGGAAGATATTATGAAGCAATGTAGAGAATCCACTGTACTGAGGGAAGGTATTATGTAGACAAACATCCGGACAACATTCCCTATTCTGTATGATGTAATCTATATTGGGCTTATACTTGTTGCTCTTATTGTTTAATATTTATGATATCGTACATTACAGGTCCGGTCGGAGCGAACTTTATTGTTGCTACTGGAGATGAGTACGCTGCCGGCCAGATGATGTCTAGGCAGGTCCTTGCAAATTGTCCTGTATTTACTACACGAGGTAGGTGTTAATAGACGACTACCCCAATATAAAGACCACATATAGAACAACCTCTCACGACCGGTCAAATATTTCTCTGTTAAGTCTGAGGTTGAAACTTTGAGTTTATATGAGAGAGTGAAATTAAGGTTTAAGTATTCTTTTGAAGCATTTTCTTAAATAATTAAGTGCGATACTTAGTTATAGTTAGGTGAGTTATGCTGATTGTTGATTTTATGCTCAAAATCATTTGTTTCCCATAACTTGTTAAATCACACTCAAATCACAAAGACTGCTCTTCTCTTAGTAATTATATTATTATTCACATTGGACTAGTCAATATGTTGGGTTAGAAATTCTAAATTCTAAATATCATTTATATCTTTATAACTATAAGAGCCCATGCTTCAGTGCAATACTAATGTACACCATGAAATGGAGGTTCAAGTAAAAGGTTCACTTTCCTATTTTACGATTGCATTGTCCGCATGATCGTCACGGCATGTGTATACGACAATGACTTGTAAAACCAACTGTTTAAGTATTTTCGTATTGAAGGCATTATTTACTGACGGACTCTTCAGAAATATCCAATGGTAAACATCTTCATTAGAACTTGAGAAGTATAACTAGACCGTTGACCCAAACTGGGCACTCTTGACAGAGATATATCGTTTATATGATACTGGGTTAATATTTTAAACTTATTTAATTTACATCGATTGTGGAAAAAGTTTGTAAAGTATGTTAAAATTCTCTAGATGACTGCTTCCTGTGTTGTTGACTAATACTCTGCTTACTTCAGTCTTTTAAAAAGTTGCGGTTTAACCTCGCACGAGGCGGGCGTCGAGCTGCTGACGTCAGGATCACGTGACCGGTGCGTAACCCCCGACGTCACTTCTATATGTTATTTGATTGCGTCAAAATTCGTGAGCAATGCATTTTATTTGACTACTTTTGACGTCAGCTGTGACCTGAACAAAATTGCAATATCGGTGCTTGTATAATGATTATATATATTTTATACTTACAGCATTACGCGAAGAGACACGCCCATTTATTCCATCTGATGTACAACTCACTGTATGGATTGAATTCAACTTCACCAACGAAAATCTTGATTTCAGTGTATGCTGTAAAGACTATTCATACGGGTACAGTTCTTTGTTTGGCATTTAAGCATTCCTTGTTTCTTGCTTGTTCATCGTTCATGACATTTTGCATGTCGGTAATAAACGGCGGGACTGAAACAAGAGAAGCAATAAGTTGCTACAAGGAACACCACATACATAAGACAGTGCCTCCCCACACACACCTCTGCGAAAACAACAATCCATAAAACATAAGGCACTTGGGGAGGTTAAAGGGTATATACGTTAGGTAACAAACAGTGAAGTGGGGGGAATTAATGGATGAAACATATCACAGATCAAGTCAAGAGAGCGGACAACAATAGTCCGTAACTGGGCAGAAAATAACCTGAACAGAATTGCACAGGGGAAAGGGAAATATAGCATACATTTAAAACAAAAAAGAAATAATAACCATACAGCGAATTACAGCCTTGGAACTGTCAGTAACAATACTGGGGGGTTAAATATAGCTAGCTAACCTCATACTTAATCGATACATGGTCATTGATTTCCAACATATACACATACATTGTGAAGATAGTAGCTAATCATTAAAATCAATTAATATACATACCAACATACAGTTTGTGTATAATCCAGCACGAAGGAACAAGCAGCCTTATACTGACATTACTCCCAGTAACTAAATTATAAATATCAGAATGTGAAATAACCTTAACATATCAAATTTATAACTAAATGTAGCAACAGGGAGGAGACACGCACAGGATGACACAGACACAGTATCAAACAGATTAGGAGACACGCCTGTGCTAAAGTCGACCTCCTGAATCCATCACGAAATGTCACAATGTCTTAACTGTTTTTATAAACAAAATGTATATCTGAACATGTTTGTAGATACCACCTCATGTGAAGACTGTATTATATCTGAACGTGTTTGTAGATACCACTTCATGTGAAGACTGTATTATATCTGAACGTGTTTGTAGATTCAACCTCATGTGAAGACTGTATTCAATCTGAACGTGTTTTCGTTTTTTGTCCAGTAATATTTGTTAATAAATCAAATTCCAAGTCGCCCCTGTCAGCGTTTTGCTGGAAACTTCACGCGTGTCATGAAGGTAACACACGTGTTCTTTGTTTACCAGGTAGTTTTCACGCTGGTCCATACTTTAATACCATTCGCCGCATTCACGGAAGACAATTTTTGAATAAGACAAACACATGTATGACATATTTTATGTATAAGTGACGTTAAAATTACTGCATTGAAAAGGTCAGCCCGAGCTAAGTTTATGTTTCCAACCTTGCTGACAGCCGGTCAGTATTTTTACCAACAGTGGTGTTTAATGTATGCAACTTTATGTTTGGATTATGGCAGGATGTATGGTAGAACATATCACAAACATGTATATCTTGTATTTTCAGGGCCAGAACTTTCACCTTGAATCCCCTTGGAAACCCTATCTATACCACAGCAGATGTACGGTCGAGCAATCCACATAGTCTGAGTTTCAGAAAACTAGGCATGTACAGTAGTTCTACAAACTTTACAGGTGTGTATAATTACGGATTTGTTTTGTTGCATCAAATATTTCGATTGAGACTATGTGCTTGCCGTATGAGTTGTGTCAAATTGAACATTCGGAGGACTCTTTCGGACAATTTATTCAAAAGGTGGAAAAAATCAACCTCACGTGGACGACACGTTATTTATATGTTTTCTTATGTGGTAATCCGAATTGACGACAACATGTTTTAACACATTTCGGGTGGTACCTCTTCAAAGCTTTGTTTAGGATAATTAATTTGTCTTTGATGCTTTTAAAAAATCGGTGAATGGGAATTTTCATCGTCACACTGCCGTGTAGAAAGTTCTCATACATATCATTGTCGCATAGAATCTAATTGTTTTAACGAATAGTCCTGATTTATGTACTGTGAAAGTTTGTTATCAACATAACCTAATTTAAGACATCATCAACTAGCGCCGATCATGTTGGATCATTCCACATACACACACAAAACATCAAACATGTTCATAGATAGTGTATATTATTTTAAGGGAACACCTACACTCTGATTACGTTCGATCCGGATGTGCCAAATTCCGGCGTGGGAACTGAGAGTCGACCACTCCTTCATGGTCTTGTTACCAACATTGAGGACGGAAACATGGCAACGGGTATGTACAGACTATTCCAGCTATAAGGGTGAAAGAAGACGCCAGACGGACAGCTGGATAGACCCAATAACCTTCCGTAACCCAGCTGGATGGCTTTTTCACATACACATTTTATATCCCGGTTGGGGTTCTAACCCGCAGCGATGAGGGACACGTGATTTGAAGTCTGCAACCATAACCACTTGACCACCGAGGCCCCAATGGTGTGCTTCTGTGGTACTGGAATACCGCGCCGAAATGAGCGAACGCAAGCATTCCGCTATTTTCTAACATAGGGATTAAGATACGTTTGATGTTCTGTAACTTCAAGAGATACCTTCTAACAGTTACGACTGTTAAAAAATTACCATAAAACAACTGTATAATATTACACCCGATCAAACATTTCTTGTTTCATTTCTTACACTACTGTCCTGAAGTGTGTTCTGTACTGGGTACCCTTCGCCCTTGTTGCCCCCTCTCTATAAATGTTTGCCATTTAACATCCCCATATATGTTTGCCAATGTCCCATCCCCATAAATGATTGCCATTCAACATCCCCATACATGTTTGCAAATGCCTAATCCCCATAAATGATCGCCATTCAGCATCCCCATAAATGTTTGCCAATGCCCCATCTCCATAAATGATTGCCATTCAAACTCCCCATAAATGTCTGCCAATGCCCAATCCCCATACATGATTGCCATTCATCATCCCCATATATGTTTGCCAATGCCCCATCCCTATAAATGATTGCCATTCAACATCCTCATAAATGTCTGCCAATGCCCAATCCCCATACATGACTGCCATTCATCATCCCCATATATGTTTGCCAATGCCCCATCCCTATAAATGATTGCCATTCAACATCCTCATAAATGTCTGCCAATGTCCAATTCCCATAAATGATTGCCATTCAACATCCCCATAAATGTTTGCCATTGTCCATCCCCATAAATATTTGACATTGTCCCATCCCCATTACTGTTTGCCATTAACATTCCCATTAAAGTTTGACATTGTCCCATCCCCATTAGTGTTTGCCATAAACATCCTCATTAATGTTTGCCATTAACATCCCCATTAATGTTTGCCATAAACATCCTCATTATTGTTTTCCATTAACATAGCCATTAATGTTTGCCATTGCCCCATCACCATAAATGTTTGCCATTGCCCCATCCCCATAAATATTTGCCATTGCCCCATCACCATAAATGTTTGCCATTGCCCCATCCCCATAAAAGTTTGCCATTGCCCCATCCCCATCAATGTTTGCCATTGCCCCATCACCATAAATGTTTGCCATTGTCCATCCCCATAAATATTTGACATTGTCCCATCCCCATTACTGTTTGCCATTAACATTCCCATTAAAGTTTGACATTGTCCCATCCCCATTAGTGTTTGCCATAAACATCCTCATTAATGTTTGCCATTAACATCCCCATTAATGTTTGCCATAAACATCCTCATTATTGTTTTCCATTAACATAGCCATTAATGTTTGCCATTGCCCCATCACCATAAATGTTTGCCATTGCCCCATCCCCATAAATATTTGCCATTGCCCCATCACCATAAATGTTTGCCATTGCCCCATCCCCATAAAAGTTTGCCATTGCCCCATCCCCATCAATGTTTGCCATTGCCCCATCCCCATCAATGTTTGCCATTGCCCCATCCCCATAAATGTTTGCCATTGTCCATCCCCATAAATGTTTGCCATTGTCCCATCCCCATCAATGTTTGCCATTGTCCATCCCCATAAATATTTGACATTGTCCCATCCCCATAAATGTTTGCCATTGTCCCATCCCCATAAATGTTTGCCATCGCCCCATCACCATAAATGTTTGCCATTGTCCCATCCCCATAAATGTTTGCCATTGTCCCATCCCCATAAATGTTTGCCATCGCCCCATCACCATAAATGTTTGCCATTGTCCCATCCCCATAAATGTTTGCCATCGCCCCATCCCCATAAATGTATGCCATTGTCCCATCACCATAAATGTTTGCCATCGCCCCATCACCATAAATGTTTGCCATCGCCCCATCACCATAAATGTATGCCATCGCCCCATCACCATAAATGTTTGCCATTGCCCCATCCCCATAAATGTTTGCCATTGCCCATTCCCATAAAATGTTTGCCATTGCCCACCCCCATAAATGTATGCCATTAAACATCCCCATAAATGTTTGCCATTGCCCTATCCCCATAAATGTATGCCATTAAACATCCCAATAAATGTTTGCCATTAAACATCCCAATAAATAATGGCCATTAAACATCCCCATAAATGTTTGCCATTAAACATCCCCAAATATATTTGCCATTGCCCCACCCCAATAAATGTTTGCCATTAAACATCCCCATTAATGTGTCCATTGCCCCACTCCAATACATGTTTGCCATTGTCATACCCCCATAAATGTTTGCCATTGTTCCATCCCCATAAATGTTTGCCATTGTTCCATCCCCATAAATGTATGCCATTGACCCATCCCCATAAATGTTTGCCATTAAACATCCCCATAAATGTTTGCCATTAAACATCCCCATAAATGTTTGCCATTGACCCATCCCCATAAATGTATGCCATTCTTCCATTCCTATAAATGTATGCCATTGACCCATCCCAATAAATGTTTGTCATTGTCCATCCCCATAATTGTATGCCATTGTCCCATTCCTATAAATTAATGCCATTGTCCCATCCCCATAAATGTGTGCCATTGACCCATCCCCATAAATGTTTGCCATTGTCCTATCCCCATAAATGTTTGCCATTAAACATCCCCATAAATGTTTGCCATTAAACATCCCCATAAATGTTTGCCATTGACCCATCCCCATAAATGTATGCCATTCTTCCATTCCTATAAATGTATGCCATTGACCCATCCCAATAAATGTTTGTCATTGTCCATCCCCATAATTGTATGCCATTGTCCCATTCCTATAAATTAATGCCATTGTCCCATCCCCATAAATGTGTGCCATTGACCCATCCCCATAAATGTTTGCCATTGTCCTATCCCCATAAATGTGTGCCATTGACCCATCCCCATAAATGTTTGCCATTGCCCCATCCCCATAAATGTTTGTCATTGCCCCATCCCAATAAATGTATGCCATTAAACATCCCCATAGATGTTTGCCATTGCCCCGACCCATTAATATATGCCATTAAACATCCCCATAAATGTTTGCCATTAAACATCCCCATAAATGTTTGCCATTAAACATCCCCATAAATGTTTGCCATTAAACATCTCCAATTAATGTTTGCCATTAAACATCCCCATAAATGTTTGCCATTGCCCCATCCCCATAAATGTATGCCATTAAACATCTCCATAAATGTTTGCCATTGCCCCATCCCCATTAATGCTTGCCATTGCCCCATCCCCATAAATGTATGCCATTAAACATCCCCATAAATGTATGCCATTGACCCATCCCCATAAATGTTTGCCATTGACCCATCCCCATAAATGTTTGTCATTGCCCCACCCCCATAAATGTATGCCATTAAACATCCCCATAAATGTATGCCATTGTCCCATCCCCATAAATGTATGCCATTAAACATCCCCATAAATGTATGCCATTGTCCCATCCCCATAAATGTATGCCATTAAACATCCCCATAAATGTATGCCATTGACCCATCCCCATAAATGTTTGCCATTGTCCCATCCCCATAAATGTTTGACATTGACCCATCCCCATAACTGTTTGCCATTGACCCATCCCCATAAATGTTTGCCATTGCCCCATCCCCATAAATGTTTGCCATTAAACATCCCCATAAATGTATGCCATTGACCCATCCCCATAAATGTATGCCATTCTTCCATTCCTATAAATGTATGCCATTGACCCATCCCAATAAATGTTTGTCATTGTCCATCCCCATAATTGTATGCCATTGTCCCATTCCTATAAATTAATGCCATTGTCCCATCCCCATAAATGTGTGCCATTGCCCCATCCCAATAAATGTATGCCATTAAACATCCCCATAACTGTTTGCCATTGACCCATCCCCATAAATGTTTGCCATTGCCCCATCCCCATAAATGTTTGCCATTGCCCCATCCCCATAAATGTATGCCATTAAACATCCCCATAAATGTATGCCATTGACCCATCCCCATAAATGTATGCCATTCTTCCATTCCTATAAATGTATGCCATTGACCCATCCCAATAAATGTTTGTCATTGTCCATCCCCATAATTGTATGCCATTGTCCCATTCCTATAAATTAATACCATTGTCCCATCCCCATAAATGTTTGCCATTGTCCCATTCCTATAAATTAATACCATTGTCCCATCCCCATAATTGTATGCCATTGTCCCATTCCTATAAATTAATACCATTGTCCCATCCCCATAAATGTTTGCCATTGTCCCATCCCCATAATTGTATGCCATTGTCCCATTCCTATAAATTAATACCATTGTCCCATCCCCATAATTGTATGCCATTGTCCCATTCCTATAAATTAATACCATTGTCCCATCCCCATAATTGTATGCCATTGTCCCATTCCTATAAATTAATACCATTGTCCCATCCCCATAATTGTATGCCATTGTCCCATTCCTATAAATTAATACCATTGTCCCATCCCCATAAATGTGTGCCATTGACCCATCCCCATAAATGTTTGCCATTGCCCCATCCCCATAAATGTTTGTCATTGCCCCATCCCAATAAATGTATGCCATTAAACATCCCCATAACTGTTTGCCATTGCCCCATCCCCATAAATGTATGCCATTAAACATCCCCATAAATGTATGCCATTGACCCATCCCCATAAATGTATGCCATTCTTCCATTCCTATAAATGTATGCCATTGACCCATCCCAATAAATGTTTGTCATTGTCCATCCCCATAATTGTATGCCATTGTCCCATTCCTATAAATTAATACCATTGTCCCATCCCCATAAATGTTTGCCATTGTCCCATTCCTATAAATTAATACCATTGTCCCATCCCCATAATTGTATGCCATTGTCCCATTCCTATAAATTAATACCATTGTCCCATCCCCATAAATGTTTGCCATTGTCCCATCCCCATAATTGTATGCCATTGTCCCATTCCTATAAATTAATACCATTGTCCCATCCCCATAATTGTATGCCATTGTCCCATTCCTATAAATTAATACCATTGTCCCATCCCCATAATTGTATGCCATTGTCCCATTCCTATAAATTAATACCATTGTCCCATCCCCATAATTGTATGCCATTGTCCCATTCCTATAAATTAATACCATTGTCCCATCCCCATAAATGTGTGCCATTGACCCATCCCCATAAATGTTTGCCATTGCCCCATCCCCATAAATGTTTGTCATTGCCCCATCCCAATAAATGTATGCCATTAAACATCCCCATAGATGTTTGCCATTGCCCCGACCCATTAATATATGCCATTAAACATCCCCATAAATGTTTGCCATTAAACATTCCCATAAATGTTTGCCATTAAACATCCCCATAAATGTTTGCCATTAAACATCCCCAATTAATGTTTGCCATTAAACATCCCCATAAATGTTTGCCATTGCCCCATCCCCATAAATGTATGCCATTAAACATCTCCATAAATGTTTGCCATTGCCCCATCCCCATTAATGCTTGCCATTGCCCCATCCCCATAAATGTATGCCATTAAACATCCCCATTAATGTATGCCATTGACCCATCCCTTCAAATGTATGCCATTAAACATCCCCATAAATGTTTGGCATTGTCCCATCCCCATAAATGTTTGCCATTGTCACACCCCCATAAATGTATGCCATTGACCCATCCCCATAACTGTTTGCCATTGCCCCACCCTAATTAAAGTTTGCCATTGAACATCCCCATAAATGTATGCCATCGACCCATCCCCATAAATGTATGCCATTCTCCCATTCCTATAAATGTATGCCATTGACCCATCCCAATAAATGTTTGCCATTGTCCATCCCCATAAATGTATGCCATTCCCATTCCTATAAATGTATGCCATTGTCCCATCCCCATAAATGTATGCCATTGACCCATCCCCATAAATGTTTGCCATTGTCCCATCCCCATAAATGTTTGCCATAGCTCCATCCCCATAAATGTTTGCCATTGTCCCATCCCCATAAATGTTTGCCATAGCTCCATCCCCATAAATGTTTGCCATAGCTCCATCCCCATAAATGTTTGCCATTGTCCCATCCCCATAAATGTTTGCCATTAAACATCCTCATAAATGTTTGCCAATGCACCTCCCATGAAGTACTGTTGAGTATGCTGATGTTTCCCAGGGAATCTGTAAGGGGAAGCATTGTCATGTGAATGTTGCTTTACATGTCACAACTTAATCCTTCTTTTTCTTGGCCTAAAACTGAAAACAATTATCTTCATCATCAGTACAAGTAGATCTTGAAGATGTTTACTGGTATTTACAGGTGATGTTGGCTTAGAGTATCAGGGTCCCAAACCTCCGGATACAACCCACACCTATTATACATTCCTCTACGAACAACAAGGTACACTGAATGCCACTGAAATGATGATGAAATATGACGGGAATATGTGTTATTCATTAGTTGGACGGTAAGTTAAATCTCTTGATAGCAATGTAAACAAATTCTGGTCTCACAAGCCAAACCGTTAGTAAAATTGTACACTGTTATTTAAAACAAGAAATATTTTAAAAAAGATGGTCGGCGCAACTTTGTTTGCAAATTGGTTGCACTCTCTAGGTTAAATTCGTTGTACAACATAAAAAATGCCTAAATGTCATTCAATTACGATATACTACAAATACTTGGAGTACTGTAATCTTGGCGGAGCCAATAATGCCGAGGTGTTCCGAATGAGACGGCATTATAAATAACTCCGTAGTGTGATCATAAACACAGTATAGTCTGTTACACTATAGTTCAACATTACTTATTGCGTCAGTCGTGAACTCACACATCCATGTTAATAAACTTGTAACATAGCGATTTATCTTATTAAAATAATATAAATGTTCGCGACTGGTACATAAAACCAAGAAAGTCTTCTTAACCCTTTACTCCATAGATACGCCGATTGACGCCTCTACCGTATCTCCATGCAGACCCCTTTTAACGCCTCTGACTTTCTGACCAACATGTTGGGTTACTACATAAAGTTTTTGCATAAACTGCATTTAAAACATCACAGGTAGCGATTTTATGCTGCACTCGCGGAAGTGTAATTTCTTCACATACTCGTGGCAAGTTTCCAATAAATTTTCGGATTTTTATAATAAGTACCGTAATTTTAACTTACTCTAATGCAAATAGCAATCTTGTTAGATTATAATTCCACCAAAAATATATGGTTAATAATAAAGGTTAATCCATAAACGGCGATCAAACAATCCATTTTCAGAAAATTTTCAGAGCACGATTGCATCATTACTATTTTAAAAATGTCGGTCATTTTCCGAAAATGACCACTTCATTTTGGATATTTTCATTTAGTTTAATTGTACTAATACACTTCCTTGTAAACTATATATTTCAAAAGAATTCTGTGAAAAACAAACTGGGTTTAATTATCTTAAAAATGTGTAAAGATCCACTAAACAAAGGATGTAGATCACACGTGCCTGTCGTGTAACTGTCTAGACAAGTCGGCTAATTCCCCATCACAAATGTGTGAAAAATCAATACTAAGTAGGTCAAATCCAACACCAGAGAAGTCCCCGTGGAAATGAATAACAAGGCTACTGCTACTCACTGGATAAATCTTGAAATACACTATAGAAAATGTTAACCAATCTGCTTCAATGTTACAGCTATTTTTAAATTGAAGAGAAAATGCGCGAAATTGCCTTGGTGGTTAACCTAAGATTTGATTGGTTTACAGAACACTGAATATGTAATTAGCAAAACCATGTTAGTACGGCTGCGCCGAAAAACGTCATGTATTTTGATTCTTACATTTAATTAATTGATATTACCGTCATTGTGTTAAATTTTGATTATTGGTCATTATTTTCCAAAACCTGTTTTCACTGGCTGACCACCACATAATTTGCTGACAAAGGTTCTCAAGTAAATAAAAAACAGACTGTAATTATGAATATATACTTACAATTCAAGATCAGATAATAATTTATAGCAAATGCAAACAGGGATTTTAATGCTGATATTAACTATGGATATTAAGTTTTATTTAAACAGAAGCTTATTCGGGACTTATTTACAAGCATTCATCAAATGTTCCGGATTTATTTTTGTTGAGTGTATGCCAATGATGAGTTCACCAAATAAACAGTCGTTGTTAGTTAGTCACAGATATGGGCAACGTACTAAACGACGTTTTATTTGTCTTTGACTCGAAAGTTTAACTATACACTTCGTGATATTGCTCTCTGACCTATCTTGAAATGAACTGAACAAGATAACTGCGGAAACAAATATTCTTTTCGCCTGATCATGTGTTTGCTCCAAATAACAACTGCTTTATTCTACTAAATGATATGCCATTGTATTATGACAGATGTTTATTTGACATCAACCGAGCAGTGTCAGAGAATAACTTAACTCTCGTTGGTGCCACTTGGTTCCGGGCAACCAGAGACGCTTACGTCATACAAAGGAATGTACAAAGTGGAGCAGTTGAATCGCAAGAGTGTAGAGCGGTGCCAAATTATCCAAGCTTATGTGACACTTCAGGTTCCGCCATTATTGTTGGGTAGAAATCTACTGTTTAGGTAGAAATCTATTGTTGGGTAGAAATCTACTGTTTGGGTAGAAATCTATTGTTGGGTAGAAATCTACTGTTTGGGTAGAAATCTATTGTTGGGTAGAAATCTATTGTTTGGGTAGAAATATATTGTTGAGTAGAAATCTATTATTTTGTTAAAAATCTACTGCTGTTGATCATCTACATATTGTCATACTGTGAGTAACTTTAACTTTCATATAAACATGTGATTTAAACATATATTTATGTCACTTTAGAATAAAATGCTGTAAACAATATATCAATATATTACATTGTATAATAAACAAGAGAATTCTGTAACGTTCGTTATATATTCTTCTTCTGTCTTCTTCAGCAGCAGCAACAACATTAGCAGCCAATCACTGAGTTAGCAACAATGTTATTTTGTATTCTTAAAAAAATATCGTAAATATGTATATAATTATTTTATTGTAAATAGTACACACACAACGTCATCAAAAATACACATATTATTTATTAAATCATCTACGCCATTTGTTTTACAGAAACTAACAAATTCATTTATAAACACTATATTTATAATACTTTTAGAAGTTCACCCAAACATGTTTGAGGGCGATCCATCAGATGAAAAAGCTGACCATGGCAAACGTCGACATTGTTCTGCTGTATGAATACATTAGCAACACAAGCAACTACTTAATTAACTAGATGATTATCTTGTTATCACGTTAAAGAAACTAGATGACTACTTAATTAACTAGATAATTATTTGGTTAAATTGATAAGTATCGTGATAAATTTTAATACCAGATAAATAAATATCTTAACACGAAAATTGTCCGATAGTGCCCACTACTGCAACACACTATCTAGTTAATTAAGTCGTTATCTAGTTACTTTAATAACGCGATAACCAGATAATTATCTAGTTAATTAAGTAGATAACTGGTGGCAGAAATATACAACCATAGGATCCTTTGTTGGTTGATGACGATATGAAGATTGCCGTCAACGATAAAGGATCCTGTCGTGGGTATTGATGTCGCCCCACGCGATTACATGGCCCCCATGCAAGGTTCTACTTTGAAGCACACATACATTACTGGACCACTCTCCCGTGTGCCTGTATGCTCTCTACATCACGTCAGAGATATGACGGTGTATCCAGGATTCGCCAGAAAGTAGGATTTTACCTTACCGTCTTCGAAGCTGTTGATATCATATGTAATAAAGATTTGGTAAAATTTTACAATAATTTGTATTTAAAAGTTTAGCCAATTTAGCAACAACACAGGACAAATCCTGTTCAAATATCTTTCAGGTCAGATGGGCCACATAAAACTTTAAACCCAGGTAAACGAAGTCATCTCATTTCACATTATAATATAAAAGATATAAAAGGCAAACTTATTTAATTATATTCCTTTCATTCAGTCCTGTATATACTATCAAACCTATTGGGGACATTTATCAGCTCTTACAACAGGATGATTGAAAAACTGAATTGGGAAGATTCAACAACGTCAACATAATGTTTGAATGATCTTATTTAAAGCATGCAGATATTTGGCCGCATGATTTATTGTAAATGCATGCATAAAGATAAATCGATTTATTCAAGACCGTAAATATATCAACCGGGACCAGATGTTTTCAAAATTTCACAGTCTGGTGAATTTCACGCTGCATCGATCGCTATGCCTTTTCATTTCAATATCAGATGGAATTTAAGCCCAGCTATTATGATGGAGGAAGACCCCAGGCGGACACCTGAGTAAGAAGCACCGAACTTCCGTAAGCCAGCTTCATGGCTTCCTCTCTTACAAATTCTATATTCTTCAGATGGGATTCGAACCTGAAGCGGTGAGGGATACGTGCTTACAAGTCGTAGACCGTAATGAATCGACCCGAACGCTCCTCCAGCAATTGTGTTATATCAGTATATATAATTAATATATCCTCTTACGAAACAAACGACTCTAGTACATTATTTGTACATGCAAGCGGCGTATTTATAACAATATAACATAACATTTTCAGTAAACAAGTTTATCAACAGTATTTAAATAAATATATTTACTAACCTTTCTCTGTACGTCGTCTGCACTTGAAGTAAATCTTAAATATCCGTGAATTGTATTTAGTTTCTGCCCTTTAGATTAAATGTGTATAATTATGTATACACACAGTAAACGCTGGACTCATCTGATATACTGACCTGTCTCTTATCTTCCAATTATATTCACATTGATAGCACGTTTATATTTGTGTTACCTCCCTTGATTGGATAAAAAACGTATGTAGACTGGATTGTTTTTTAAATTGAAATAACTCCGCAGTTGTACGTGTCACACTAAATACATGGATATTTATATATTTAGGAAATTACTGTTAGCTTTCGAGCAGAGGAAGAATATATCTGAACTTATTTTCACAAATCATTGTAGATTTTTTTTCAAAAACAATTAAAAAGTCAAGTTGAGGTTAGTAATTGTACTTTGAACTATATCCTTTAAGTTCCATCAGTTAAGTGCATTTTTGTATTGTGATGAACGTGACTATATATAATCTACTTTGACTTATACAAACTGTCGCTTCATGGTTTTCATATAGACGGGTTATTCAAAATACTTCCGATATCATTCACTTATTAACTATGTGTCCTGAATATTAAAGTCAACAAGAAGCCACTACAGTCAGGTTTGTGAAGCTACTGACAGGAAGCAGAGAGGAATAATATTGACCTGTCAGACTTATTTCTGAATTGGTTTTCTTCTATTTCTTTAAATATGACAGACGGACATCTCAGCAAAATCCGCATAATTATTTTTAACCCTAATTTTAGATTATATTATTTGAAGTTATATCATGCTCATTTTTAGTTCATTTGTTTACCCAAACAAACATGAAAAATATACTGTATATAGATAACAAATCAGTAAATATGCATCATCAAATAATACACACCCACCCTGTGCCTTTATTTCACTTTATATAGTGCTTTGGTTATTTCCTGCCCAGTTTCGGCCTATTGTTGCCAGCTGTCTTGACTTGTCCAATGATATTTTCCATCCATTAATCACCCCTCTTCACTGTTTGTCCTCTTTGATTATCCTAGTTATTCAAGGGCATTCCTTGCGCCTCAGTTCCCTTAAGTATGTACCCTTTATCCTCTTCAAGTGCCTTATGTTTTACGGATAGTTGTTTTCCCGGAGGTCTGTGTGGGGAGGCACTGTCTTATGTATATGGCGTTCCCTGCAGCAACTTATTCTCTCTCTTTTCTTGCTTGCCGTGTCGATAGGCTAATTTTAAATCCAGCACAGCTGCAACAATGTATACATCTCTGTAAAATCATTGACTAACATATTATTAGGTAAAACTGTAAAGTATTCAAGTCATTACTCTGTTGGAATACTTACCACATACATATTTGCACGGACATCGATTATTTTTACAATTCGAAACAATACTTTTTGAAATTGTCTTGAAGGTTCGTGCACTTTCACAATAAATTGTTTACAATAATTGTTGTCGTTGTTGTTCTTGTTGTTGTCGTTGTTGTTGATGTTGTTGCTGATGTTGTTGTCTGTCAATGTTGTTAACGATGAATCATAAATCATATTAGTACTTGTATGAATTGGTTGTTTTGCATTTTTAACAAGATAGTACTAGTGGAATTCTCATGAATGACACCGAAATGCACCAGAAGCAACATTTTCATACCTATATTGTAAAAAAAGTCCGGGGTAGATCCGACTTGGTACAGGAAGTGGTGACCCCTAGAAATTTTCTTAAATGTTGGTACTTGTATGAATTGGTCGTTCTGTATTTTAAGCATGTAATACTAGTCATTTTTCATGAATGAGTCCTCAAATTTTAGACCTAGAAATGCACCAGAAGCCACCATTTCATAAAGTATATTATAAAATTTTGCGGGGGAAATCCGACTGGGGGTTGGTACAGGGACATTGTTGTATTTGCATTTGTTTATCGTCGCCACCGGTTTCCCACATGGGTGACGCCTCCGGAAGAATGTTAGTCATATTAGATTTTTGGAGGATAGTGCATGATACAGAAGATGCCCCAGTTCCAGAAGCACCCCTGGTTCTTTTACATGCTCGGTGTAAAGCATCATACACGGGACATCGGTTTTTAAAGTCTCGTCCGAAAGACTTTAGTACGGTCAGTGATGGAGCGGGGAATCGAACCTGCCATTTCAGGATTACAAGTCCAAGCACGTTACCATTGGACTATGGATCCGCTACCCCCCTTGTATGAATTGGTCGTTCTGTATTTTTAACAAAATAATACTAGTGCAATGCTCACGAATATGTCCTCAATCTTAGATCCCGAAATGCACCAGAAGCCACCATTTCATACCTATATTGCTCAAATTTTCAGGGGGAGATCCCCCGGACCCCCTTCAGGGAGGGTACATTTGTCCTCATGTTTTGCCCCCCAGTCTGGAATGTCTGGATCCGGGCCTGGTATACGTAGTATATTCATGAGACTAGACAAAGTGATTAATTATTTCAAACATCAATACATGCATCGATAAATAATGTAAAGGCTAGACATATTTCGAATTAAAAATAACCAATTGACTTGAATAAACAAAATGACTGTGAACACACTTTTGTCTTTCCGAAAACGAAACAAAGACAGTAGTGTGACGTACAACGTGATTAAATTCAAGCGTATAACATTTAGGCCTGACTGAAATAGAAAGAAGGGCAGTAGCAAAACACTATCTAAACCTTTACAGGGTAAGGTATGCATTAGCAGGGTAAGGTATGCATTAGCGGATTCAGGGGGGGGACGGCAATGGGGCCGCGGACATTTTATGACCCCTACTTCTCATCTGTACATTGAACTAGTAAAAACCAGTCTCACATTGTATTGGCATTCAGCCAAGATATTTAATACGCATGACAAAGTGTTATCATCGCTACCAGACAGGGACCGTCGCTAGTACCCTGACTGGTATCTAGGGTGTGAAAACAGTCGGCGGATTAATGTAGGTATGAAAGGAAGCATACTAACCAAGTGACAAGTATATTTATATTGGCATTGTTGTGAATCTTAAAATTTTGATAATTACATTAACTTGACTATCAATTAAATGGCGATAATCTCAATTACTCACAAAACGTATTTTAACAGTGCACACAGACACCAATTAAATACATGTTCTGAATCTCCATTATGAAAGTAGACTTTGAAATAGATGTTCCAAAATATATCCCTAAAAGTCTCGTGTTTTTTTTACAAAATTACACATATCACGGACATATAAACCATGTCCGTGCACATATACATGTATGAATAAATGTAATAATTTTTAAACAAATTTTAGGAAAATATCATTTTAAAAGTAATGGATTTTGCGTCTGTCAAAGGTAATTTCCTTAATATTTTCTCATCGGGAGGGGATACCCCTCCCCCACCCACCCCATTCGCGCAACAATGCTCAATACCTTCCTACGCGTCTGATGTTTGCGTATGAATACGGAAATATACAGATAGCCTTAATTATAAGATTTTAAAATAAGCGATTCTGATTTGTTGTAGCAGTATATAATATCATGATGATGTTTATAAACAATCATTGCCGTTTTATAAGGCTTGATCAAAACCCAAATAAGTTACGCCCCCCCCCCCCCCTCTAAGACCAAATCCTGGATCCGCCCCTGGTATGTTGAGTGCAATGCGCAGGAGCAGTGTTGTTGTCGATTTAAATAACGACCCAACTCTAATCTCCATTTAATCTACTCGACTTTACACGTTCTTACACTTTCACTGACCTCTGTTATTTGTTCACCTATACGCAGTGTTTAATATACACTCAACAAAATTCCTAATCGGTCAGGTGGGTTTTATTTTTTGAAATTTCATAAGAATATTGACATTTTTTGTTTGTAGCCAATATAGTGGTGGTTATCTCCGTTTTCAACTTATTTCAGACGGCAAGAACCTTCAATCGGCGGCTATCCACCATACAAGCTCTTTGGGTGAAATTCAATGTCAATATTCTTATGAAATTTCAAAAAATAAAACCCACCTGTCGTAAATGAGTTCCGGTCTGTATCATTCCGACGGCTCGGGCGCGTTCTTCTTCAGTCATTCTCACCATGTTTTGTGTTTTTCAAAAAGGATTTTCATCAGCAATGACAAAAGTGTACACGAACACGTGCAAATATGTGTCCATGCCCCGCACGTGCAAAATGTGCTATAAACGTCAATACGCCTAATACGATTAATTTCATAGCGAGACGGCTAAAAAAATCAATAATTCACTGCATTACCTGTTCAAATATCGGTATGTGAAATTGTTTATGAATACATGCATTATTAGAAAAATAATAATACAATATAAACTGACCGATTAGGAATTTTGTTGAGTGTAATACATTAACTTTGTAGACATTCAAAATGGTTTTAAAACGTACCGTCAACATTAATGGTAATACTAATTGTAATAATAATAATAACAAAATCATGATAATAATATATCTTTATTTTAGGAAGGGACCATTGTAATATGTACAAAGCAAATCAACGTAGGTCACGTGTTTCCGACATGGCCTTCTTATCTAGATACAACAACTTACATAAATAATGAAGACTTCTCTCATTGCTAACATTATTGTATGTGCACTGTATAAACTTAAACGAATAAAAAAATAAAAAAAATAATGAAGACTGTTATATATACAACTTTTATTCCTCCAATTTCTGAAGAGTTCCATATATCAAGTACATTTATAAATACAAATCAGCAGTTGAACACTTGTAGATGTACACAAAATAGTAAAAGTATCATGAACCATACATACAGACCCATACGCAACCACACGTACACACGCACGCACACGTACACAAAACAAACATGCACGCAAGCACACGTACACAAAACAAATATGCACGCTCGCACACGTACACAAAACAAACATGCACGCACGCACTTGTACACAAAACGCATAGGGACACATATGAATAAATACAGCAATGATATTTGAAACTGCCAAATGACTCAAAACCTTGATATAAAACCACCAAGGAATAAAATAGATGACACATCAGATTAGCCTGGATTACCTGCCCTTACCATTACATTATCTTATTTGCAGAGTGACTAACATCAGATAAGTTGTCTTCAGCACATCCCTGATGCAATCACTTTCTGCGAAAACGAAATGATTATAGCATATTAATCTGTCACAAGCATGTATTATATCAAATTATCTTGGATATATCCTTTTTTGCTGGCTGGAGTATTATGTCAGTTATTAACACATACGCCACGACTTTATCATGTACACACATATTGACATAACGTTACCCAACTTTTACATTGGTCACATAAGCTATAACATGCTTATAGGTCCGTGGCTATAATCATTAGATTTAAAAACGGAATCCAAATAATTCGTAACATTTTGAAATACTTTTGCGATACATGAGGTCAAATACTTGTGTCGCTATAAACCGTCACGGAGACATAAAGCTACCTGTCGTCTACTTGTAACAGTTTCGAGGTTATGACTGAATGACAGTATTAGCAAGCATACATTAAGACGACCAGAGTTTCATCTATCAGGTTAAATACATTGTCACAGAAGATGAAGTGGACATTGCCTTACAGTGGGATCTTATTAACTGGGATTTTTCTGTTGTGCAAAGGTAAGTCTGGGCGCGGGTGTTAAGACGTCGGTGCCATCCCTCACAGTCGTTATTAGTCCGTACTGGCTGTCTATACACACTCCATTCTGCCGGAGCCCACATGGCGTTGGTGATCCGTAATGGTAAAATCCGGTCTAAATTGATCAAAATGACCCTTGAGATTCAGTCCCTAGTGGAACCCCTGATTAATACTTACTTTGTGATATACTATGAACATTAAAATGCGATTTTGGAACTCCTTGTGAGAATAAATAAATTTTGAGTTATACCAAACTATTTGCTACTTAGTGCGTAAAACTATTTGTAGAACACCGTGAACTGTTATTGTACTTATTGTTATTATTTTGGACATGTGTGAAATAAAAATGAAGAAAACGACATTCGCCTTGCGTGCTGCTTACAGTGGTGGTAGATATATGCAAACAACTATCGGCGAAGAAATACGCCCCTCCAAACGCTTCTTTAAAATATGTATCTTTAACGTTCAGTTTGTACTGTAGTTAATGATAGATTCATCAAGCTACGAGGACGACAGATTTACAAATAAACTAAAATGACTACAAAAATATGAGACACGGTCCCGTTTCATTAACATTCTTATCTAAAGTTTCGATTTAAGATGACTCCCGTAGTTTGTGCAAACAATAATGTAATTTACAATCCAAGTGTAGCCAATAACCAAGACTGGACTATATTTACGATGGCTTCAATCGGCCACCTTAAGTTTCAAACTCAAGTTGAACGGCGTGTCAAGATTGAACTAGAAAGAAATGCATTTAGAATCAGTACGAATTTATTTTATACTGCACTGAAATATTGAATTTGATACAGCACTGAATCATCGAAATGTGATACAGCACTGAAATATTGAATTTGATACAGCACTGAAATATTGAATTTGATACAGCACTGAATTATTGAAATTGATACTACACTGCTTCAGTGAAATGTGATACAGCACTGAAATATTGAATTTGATACAGCACTGAAATATTGAATTAGATACAGAACTGAATCAGTGAATTTGATAAAGCACTGAATTATTGAATTAGATACAGAACTGAATCAGTGAATTTGATACAGCACTGAATTATTGAATTAGATACAGAACTGAATCAGTGAATTTGATACAGCACTGAATTATTGAATTAGATACAGAACTGAATCAGTGAATTTGATACAGCACTGAATTATTGAAATTGATACAACACTGCTTCAGTGAAATTTGATAAAGCAATGAATTATTGAATTAGATACAGCACTGAAATATTGAATTAGATACAGCACTGAAATATTGAATTTGATACAGCACTGAAATATTGAATTTGATACAGCACTGAAATATTGAATTTGATACAGCACTGAATTATTGAAATTGATACTACACTGCTTCAGTGAAATTTGATAAAGCACTGAAATATTGAATTTGATACAGCACTGAATTATTGAAATTGATACTACACTGCTTCAGTGAAATTTGATACAGCACTGAATTATTGAAATTGATACTACACTGCTTCGGTGAAATTTGATAAAGCACTGAATTAGATACAGAACCGAATCAGTGAATTTGATAAAGCACTGAATTAGATACAGAACCGAATCAGTGAATGTGATAAAGCACTGAATTAGATACAGAACTGAATCAGTGAATGTGATACAGCAATGAATTATTGAATTAGATACAGAACTGAATCAGTGAATTTGATACAGCACTGAATTATTGAAATTGATACAACACTGCTTCAGTGAAATTTGATAAAGCAATGAATTATTGAATATGATACAGCACTGAGTAAGTGAATTTGATAGAGCCCTGAATTAATGAAGTTTAATAACCCACTGAATCATTGAATTTTGATAAATGTAGTCCTGATTGTGTGAGCACAGAAATTTCACAATTTTACTAAAATATTTCTACTAGGTAAGTGCCTAGTGTTAACCAAAAAAAAAACCTCCAAAGTCTCGTGTGCACATATATATACATTCAAGTTGTGTCAACGTTTATGTTATCGGAAACTTAAATTTATCGACTGACACGATATAGTTTCTTATTGCTGCACACGAAACACCGTGGATGACAAATATAAGGCATTTCTCTGGTATAGAAGCGACAATAGCTTCTACATGTCACGCGATGTTCGTCACTAATCATCACGAGTATGTAACTGCGACAATTACAGGTGAAGAAGATACGCATAAACAATATGATATATGAATACATGAATATACACACATTCAACTCTCCATGTAACGGCATTTTGTTTGTACCCTGGATATCGTTGAATTGAATCAATAACGCAATGTGCAGATTGGTTCCCAGGATTAAGATCGTTTAACGAATAGTTGGGAGTAACGAATATCGATGAGACAAGAGTTGACGGTAGTATTACGAATGTGGGTCATAGACGCTGCCTCCGAAGGTCCCTCCGTGGGATTTTGATAAGCGGTTGTACAATATATATGTATGCGAAATTCTCAAAAAGCTCCCCAAATTACGAAGAGGACGAAAACATAACAATTATCCAAATACATCTCATTGACGAACAAACGGACGAAATTTAAGCACAGACTAAATAATTTTAACGTGAAAATGATGTGGACGGCGGAAATGATGTTGACAAGGATAATGATGAGGAAGACAATAATGATGATATAGACGATAATGAGAATGATGTTGACAAGGATAATGATGAGGAAGACGATAATGATGAGGACGACGATAATGATGAGGACGGCGATAATGATGAGGACGACGATAATACGAATGGCGATGATGAGGTCGATGGTAATGATGAGGACTAGGATACTGATGAGGAAGACGATAATGATGAGATCGACGATAATGAGTATGATGTTGACGAGGATAATGATGAGGAAGACGATAATAATGAGATCAACGGTAGTGATGAGAACGGGGATAATGATGATGACGGCGATAATGATAAAGATGAGGACCACGATAATGATGAGAACGACGATTATGATCAGGACGACGATAATGATGAGGACGGCGATAACTTATTGTAACTTGGTGCAAAAATCAAGTTTTAGATATCGTTTGTCGAAAGATGGAATAGTGTTAATGTTATATACTCATTCTTAGTATATTTAACGTTCAATTGATACATGTAAATATACATTTAAAAGCGTACTCAGCAGTACAATTCTCGTTTCGGATGATCGATTCTTCTATACCGTGTGTCCAGATGAATAAAGCAATGCTCTGTTGTCCTGCTCTAAAATGTTCACTATATTTTCATCCAGATACATTTGTCATAAGCTATGGTAAACACAAATGTTGGCCACACCATAATAAAGCAAAGAATGATAATTTAATGTATTTGTGAATGTTTGCATGAATAATTTATGTGTTTGTTATAACGCTAAAATATGTTACTTGCTGTATTTCAATTAATAATTACATGTAATTCGTTCATGCAGTTGCTGTTTTGCATTGTCATTTAATGCCACATTTATCATCTATAACATCATTTGCTGTCAGGTTGATGGTTCTGTAGCTTCATATCAGACATTAGAATGACGATGCTGACGTTATTGTTAAAAATGTTGTTGTTGTTTAGTTGTGTTATAGTGACGTTGTTTAGTTGTTGTTTTTGCTGTTGTTGTTTTGTTGTGTTATAGTGACGTTGTTTAGTTGTTGATTTTGCTGTTGTTGCTATTGTGGCGGTATTGCGATTACAAGTGGTATTTCTTATTGATAATGTGTTAATGTTGCCGTTGTTGTTAGTGATGGTATTGCCGTTGTTGTTAGTGGTGGTATTGCCGTGTTTGTTAGTGGTGGTATTGCCGTGTTTGTTAGTGGTGGTATTGCCGTTGTTGTTAGTGGTGGTATTGCCGTGTTTGTTAGTGGTGGTATTGCCGTGTTTGTTAGTGGTGGTATTGCCGTGTATGTTAGTGGTGGTATTGCCGTTGTTGTTAGTGGTGGTATTGCCGTTGTTGTTAGTGGTGGTATTGCCGTTGTTGTTAGTGGTGGTATTGCCGTTGTTGTTAATGGTGGTATTGCCGTGTTTGTTAGTGGTGGTATTGCCGCTGTTGTTAGTGTTGCCGTTGTTGTAAATGTTTGTGTTGCCGTTGTTGTTAGTGGTGGTACTGCCGTTGTTGTTAGTGGTGGTACTGCCGTTGTTGTTAGTGGTGGTATTGCCGTTGTTGTTAGTGGTGGTACTGCCGTTGTTGTTAGTGGTGGTATTGCCGTGTTTGTTAGGGGTGGTATTGCCGCTGTTGTTAGTGTTGCCGTTGTAGTAAATGTTTGTGTTGCCGTTGTTGCTAGTGTTGCCGTTGACGTTGTTATTTGTGTTGGTGCTGCCGTTGTTGTTAGTGATAATGTTGACGTTGTTTTTAGTGTTGATGTTGCCGTTGTTTTTAGTGTTCGTGTTGCCGTTGTTGTTAGTGATGCCGTTGTTGTTCGTGTTGCCGTTAGTGTTAGTGTTGTCGTTGTTGTTAGTGATGCCGTTGTTGTTAGTGTTGGTGTTGCCGTTGCCGCTGCTGTTAGTGTTGCCGTTGTTGTTAGTTTTGATGATGCCGTTGTTGTTAGTTTTGCTAATGCCGTTGTTGTTGTTGTTGTCGTTGTTGTTAGTTTTGGTGATGCCGTTGTTGTTAGTTTTGGTGATGCCGTTGTTGTTGTTGTTGTTAGTTTTGGTGATGCCGTTGTTGTTAGTTTTGGTGATGCCGTTGTTGTTGGTTGTCGTTGTTGTTAGTTTTGGTGATGCCGTTGTTGTTGTTGTTGTCGTTGTTGTTAGTTTTGGTGATGCTGTTGTTGTTGGTGTAGTCGTTGTTGTTAGTTTTGGTGATGCCGTTGTTGTTAGTGTTGCCGTTGTTGTTAGTTTTGGTGATGCCGTTGTTGTTGGTGTTGTCGTTGATGTTAGTGTTAGTGTTGTCGTTCTTGTTAGTGTTGGTGTTGTCGTTGGTGTTAGTGGTGTTATTGCCGCTGCTGTTAGTGTGTCCGTTGTTGTTGGTATTAGTGTTGGCGTTGTTGTTAGTGGTGGATTTGTCGTTGTTGTCAGTAGTGTCGCCTCCGCTGTTGTTGGTGTTGGTGCTGTATTTGTTGTTGCTGACAGTGCTGGTAACGCTGGCACAAGTGTCGGTTTTATTGACGGTCATATTCAGAAAGTTGATAATATAATGTCATTGTTTTCGTTAAAGTTGTTCCCGATTACTTAGAGAAGCTGATTCATTATTGGTGGGGACCCCTGTCATTCAGAGTATGCAGAAATGTTTAAAATCATATTTGTACAATTTTTTTATTCTTTTTTAGGATCATTGGTTCTAGGAACGCAATGCTCTCCTGCAGAAAGAAACAACAGTCTGACTACATGTTTGGACAATATAAGAGCAAAGTTTCTTGATCCAGACAGTTTCTGGTTCGGTAACAGCTATGCGTCACGCTGTAAGGACAACATAGGTGGACTCGAGTGCGTAAATACGGAACCAGGCAAAACAAGCATAGAAATGCGATTGTTTACAAGCCCAACTGCAATGTCCTCTATGGATAGATTCCTGGGACTGAGATATGAATCTTCCGGAAGTAAGTTTTGTGATAATTCTATCCCATATAACTGCTGTACTCTGATTGTTTTTCATGACTTCAGAAATACGGAGACTTGATTTATTTGTAGGTGAAATTTCTTCTTTTTAAGATGTGGTTGGGGTAGGAAAGTTGCTATGCACTTTTTGCTCAAGTATGCACTTCTTGTCAATTACTATTATTTTAAACTGCCGTCATTAAGGAATAGATTTATGTAAAAAACATTGCACTGTCACGTTTTTAAAGAGAATTAGATAGATTTTTATTCAATTGGTGCTTGCTAATTTTCACCGCATTTGCCATGTCATAATAATATACTTTAATGATTGTAACTTCCTAACTATGCGGTAATTGTTTTTAAAATTTGGAAATAAGTCTCCTATCTGATACAGATGAAATAAGTCACCTATCTGATACAGATGAAATAAGTCACCTATCTGATACAGATGAAATAAGTCTCCTATCTGATACAGATGAAATAAGTCACCTATCTGATGCAGATGAAATTAGTCACCTATCTGATACAGATGAAATAAGTCACCTATCTGATACAGATGAAATAAGTCACCTATCTGATACAGATGAAATAAGTCACCTATCTGATACAGATGAAATAAGTCACCTATCTGATACAGATGAAGGATACAATTATAACGGGTGCCATGGTAACAAGGCTTAAAATAAACTATATTCGTGTCCCCTCCGCTTCCTACACACAACATTCGCCCCATTTAAAACCATCATCAGTTCTTCGTTTTTGATACTTTCAAATCAAATCGGTGATACTATAAACGATATTACAGAGAGGATAATAAGAGCCTTATACAATGTAAGTACAAGAAAATCATTGATGCAAAGCATCAAAGGTCGCTGCTAAAGAATTGAATGATATTTTATTTACATTATTTTGTACAACAAACATGTAACTAAAGCATTACACTCCATTTTAGTAGTATCAAACACGTAAACAAAAAATATTAATCTGTTTACAGACCCAGTTCCAACTTCTCTGTATATAGCAAGGTCTTTGTTCACAAAAATAATAATATTTAAAATTGCATTCTTTGAATCTTTTACGTAAATTCTCATTAAGTTTCTAAATAATTATCTCAGACTATCATGACACTCAAAATTTATCACAGGAACACATTTTCTTTTCTGATCCATACGTACGTAAGAAATAAGCTTAGAATAAGCACTACTTCTATCTAAATATTTATTTCATACAGTTAACGCATCACTTCTATTTGTTATAATTTGTTATGTAAAAGATTCAAAGAATGCAATTTTAAATATTATTATTTTGCTTTATACAGAGAAGTTGGAACTGGGTCTATAAACAGATTAGCTACTGTAATTGATTTGTACTTGATTGATCCACTAAAGTGTCATGGTCACTAAACATGCAACCTAGTCAATAATCAAATAACAACCTCTAATTATAGGTATACATGGTGCCTAGAGTTCAACTGTTTGTGTGTTCATTTAGTAATGTTAATATCGCTAGTTCTGTCAAGTGATTGAAGAAATCCAACCAATGTGCTGGATTTCCGCGGGATTTATTGTTTACATCACGTGAGAACTATTTTCAACTTTCTAAAAATAAACTTTCCATAGACTGGTTTCAAATATTATATCAGTCAAAATAGACCTTGACCATTTGAAATCGTGCACCACATGAGGGAAAAAATTAAAAGATTTAAAAAACAAAAAAAACAATAGAAAAATATTACAAATACTTTATTGTCAGTGGGTAAAATTATCTTGAATCGAATAATCTTGGAAAAAAAAATAAGTCACGTGCCCCTTCACGTACAAATTAAGTCACGTGCCCCTCCACGTACAAAAAATTATCCCATTCCAGACAGTACTCCGCACTTCAGTGCGGCGACAATAAGAGATGAGGACTGTCTCTCCAATATTCTACACATTAAATATTTGTTCATTGGAAATTCATCAACAAAAGAAGCACCAAAGATAAACAATATTTCGAATACGTTCCTACCCATGCACCGAACATTTTATAGACATTAGGAGCGGGTGGGCGAACCTCAATGTTTACAATTAGCCCTATAGTAACACAAAGTCTTGTTTAATTACAGAGAACTACAATGCATGCGGAAACCAGTTTCTAACCACAGAGTCATGGTCCTATGACGTTGATCCATTGTCTGATACTATTGTATACCCTTGGTATGTTAAAAACTTTCCGATCTACGCCAACTGGGACAACGAGCTCGGAGATCTATTCACATTGATTGTGTATGATGTTGGTAATTTTATAACGCACGGCGTTTATATCAATATTCAGGGAGATGACATGACAACAGCAGAGGTAAGTCTGTGCTGGGACAGGGATTATGTCTATTACGCAGCCCTAAACTCTCATTACTCACCCCACAGCTCTTAGCACTCAACCCACAGCACTTAGCACTCAACTCTAAGCACTTAGCACTCAACCCTCAGCACTTAGCGCTCAACCCTCAGAACTTATCACTCAACCCTCAGCACTTATCACTCAACCCTCAGCACTTAGCTTTCAAACCTCAGCACTTAGCACTCAACTCTTACCACTTAGCACTCAACCTTCAACACTTAGCACTCAACCCTCATCACTTAGCACTCAACCCTCAGCACTTAGCACTCAACTCTCACCACTTAGCACTAAGCCTTCAGCACTTAGTACCCAACTCTCGGCACTCATCACACTGCTCTAAACTCTGAGAAGTCAACCTTAAGTACTCAACTCTCAGTACTCAACCCTCAGTACTCAACTCTCAGCACTCAACCATCAGCACACATATACAACCCTCAGTACCCAACTCTCAGCACTCAACCCACAACTCTCAACTCTCAGCACTCATCCGTCAGTAATAAACTCTCATCACTCGAACCTCAGTACTCAACTCTCAGCACTCATCCCACAGCTCTCAACTCACAGCACTCAGCACTCAACTCTCTGCACTCAACTCTCATCACTCAACTCTCAGCACTCAATCCTCAGTACTCAACTCACAGCACTCAATCCTCAGTTCTCAACTTTTAGTACTCAACTCTCAGCACTCAACCTGCAATACTCAACTCTCAGCACTCATCCGACCGTACTCAACACTCAGTACTCAGCTATCAGCACTCAACCATTAGTACTCAACTCTCAACACTCAACACTCAGTACTCAACTCTCTGCACTCAACTCCCATCACTCTACTCTCAGCACTCAACCCTCAGTACTCAACTCACAACACTCAACCCTCAGTACTCAACTTTGAGTACTCAACTGTCAGCTCTCATCCGTCAGTACTCAACTCTCAGCACTCAACCTGCAATACTCAACTCTCAGCACTCATCCGTCAGTACTCAACTATCAGCACTCAACTCTCAGCACTCAACCCACAACTCTCAACTCTCAGCACTCATCCGTCAGTACTCAAATCTCAGCACTCAACTATCAGTACTCAACTCTCAGTACCCAACCCTCATCACGCATATACAACCCTCAGTACCAAAACTCTCAGCACTCAACCCACAACTCTCGACTCTCAGCACTCATCCGTCAGTACTCAACCCTCTGTACTCAACTCTCAGCACTCCACCCTCAGCACACATATACAACCCTCAGTGCTCAACACTCAACACTAAACTCTCTGCACAAAGCCCTCAGCACTTAAAAATCAACAATTAACAATCAGTATTTAACACTTGACATTTAACACTCTGCACTTAACAATCAATACGCAGCACTCGACACTCAGCGCTAAATATTCAACACTCAACATTTTACACTCTGCACGCAGTACTCAGCACTCGACATTAAACAGTCTGCAATCAACACTCGGCACACAGCGGAATGCCACATGCAAAGTGAATAGTCACACCGACAAGCACAAGGAGTCTTGAAAAATGTACTTGTATACTACTTCAGCAGCAAAGAGACACAATACACAAACATAAAAAACTGATTGGAGAAAACAGGAGTACCAGCTTGGAATGGTCATTGACAAAAAGTCACTAGTGGCTTCACCCAACCTAACTCTTCTACTCATCAAAACAAAACGAACTGGATGTTTTATTCGCCCTAGATAAGAACAACCCCACTGTACAACACCCCATCATAATAGACGGCGAACACAGAACAAGGCATGTAGCACATGATAAAACAAGAGATGTTTGTAAATCATTATGTACCCCTGTGACCATGACCTTTGACCACATGACCCAAAAATCATTAGGGTTCCTCTGCTACCCAAGGTTAATGTGTGGACCAAGTTGGAGGATGATAGGTCAAGGGGTTCTTGAGTAATTGATTGGGAACGAAAAGGTTACGGACCAACTGACGGACCACCTGACGGACGTACCGACCGAAATGTGCAAACCAATATACCGTCTCTTCTTATAATAATAATTAGGGTTCCTCTGCTACCAGTGATGCAAGTTTGAGGATGAAAGGTCAAGGGGTTCAGGGGTTATTGATTGGAAACAGTTTGTGAACAATTGACTCTTTGACCTTGACCTTTGACCCTGTGATCCTGAAATCAATAGGGTTCCTCTACTATCCGAGATGAATGCGTGCACCAAGTTTGAGAATTGAAAGGTCAGGGGTTCTGGAGTTATTGATCGGAAAGTGTTTGTGAACAATTGACCCCTGTGACCTTGACCTTTGACCCTGAAATCAATAGGGTTCCTCTGCTACCCGAGATGAAGGTCAAGGGGTTCTGGAGTTATTGATTGGAAACGGATTGTAAACAGTTGACCTCTGTGATCTTGGCCTTTGACCCCATAATCAATAAAGTTCCTCTACTACCCGTAATAAATGCGTGGATCAAGTTTGAGGATGAAAGGGCAAGGGGTTCTGAGGTTATTGATAGAAAAAGGTTTGTGGACCTATGTGACCTTGACCTTTGATCCCGTGACCCTAGAATCGATAAGTTTTCTCTGCTACCCTAGATACATTCGTGGACCAAGTTTGAGGATGATAGATCGTGTTCAAAACACTATGCCCTCTCTTTTTCGAAGGCGGGGGGGGGCATAATAAATATACAAAGAAAACCATGAAGTCAGTCAAAATGTACTCGATGACTCGTCAGAAGCCAGAGCATCTGAAGAGAGGTCAGTACAAGCACGACGAGAGGGGCAAATACACACATCATGTTACTGATTC
Organism: Mactromeris polynyma; assembly: GCA_032209605.1. Lineage (NCBI taxonomy): Eukaryota > Metazoa > Mollusca > Bivalvia > Venerida > Mactridae > Mactromeris > Mactromeris polynyma. The sequence continues at coordinate 6,197,114 of JASFXZ010000028.1, forward strand.
TCCGGCTAATGTTACAGTTTATGAAATATTTACCTTTTATTAAATCAAATAATATACTTGTTATCTCAGTCGATACAGCACTCGACTGCTAATGTTGAGATCGTGGGTTCGAACCCCGGGCGAGTCGTATGTTCTTCCGTGACAATATGACTAAATTCATCCATAGTCATTTGCCCTCGACTTCTGAACTCTGATGTTTGTTGTTGCTTGCGGAGGAGCAGGTCATTACCCGGCCTCCGTATATAACTGATATGCTGCTGAGAAACTGCGTAAACTCCAAAAGAAAAAACACCCACAATTAACAATAATCTTTATCTGACTCCCTTGTTTATATTTTTCAGGCAATCAAAACCTACCACGGACCACTTGTATCAACGGATAATAAAAATGTCTACGTTTTCTTGCTGTATAAACAAACACTGGAGATACAGATGTCCGACAGGTGGAGGAATTTATTCAAAAGCGCCTTCGTAATAGTATGGACTTTCGAAACATTGGCTACAGAGCTGAATTTACAAGGTATTATTTATGGACACATAATGAAACATGTTTGTCCCCCAAACCTTATTTTATTGTATCGGGGGTTTAAGTAACATAAACCATCTGGGTCACATAGATTCCCAGGCATCACACATACATCTGGGTCACATAGAGAATTCCCAGACACCAGGCATACACCTGGGTCACATAGAGAATTCCCAGACATCAGGCATACACCTGGGTCACATAGATAATTCCCAGACATCAGGCATACGCCTGGGTCACATAGAGAATTTTCCAGACACCAGGCATACATCTGGGTCACATAGAGAATTTCCAGACACCAAGCATACACCTGGGTCACATAGATAATTCCCAAACATCAGGCATACGCCTGGGTCACATAGAGAATTACCAGACACCAGGCATACACCTGGGTCACATAGAGAATTACCAGACACCAGGCATAAACCTGGGTCACATAGAGAATTACCAGGCATCAGGCATACGCCTGGGTCACATAGAGAATTCCCAGACATCAGGCATACATCTGGGTCAAATGGGGATTCCCCTCACACCAGGCATACATCTGAGTCACATAGAGAATTCCCAGACATCAGGCATACACCTAAGTCACATAGAGAATCCCTAGACATCAGGCATACACCTGGGTCACATAGAGAATTCCCAGACATCAGGCATACACCTGGGTCACATAGAGAATCCCTAGACATCAGGCATACACCTTGGTCACATAGAGTATCCCTAGACATCAGGCATACACCTTGGTCACATAGAGAATTCACAGACACCAGGCATACACCTGGGTCACATAGAGAATTCCCAGACACCAGGCATACATCTGGGTCACATAGAGAATTCCCAGGCATCAGGCATACACCTGGGCCACATTGAGAATTCCCAGGCATCAGGCATACACCTGGGTCACATAGAGAATTCCCAGACATCAGGCATACATCTGGGCCAGATAGAGAATTCCCAGACATCAAGCATACACCTTGGACACATAGAGAATTCCCAGACACCAGGCATACATCTGGGTCACATAGAGAATTCCTAGACATCAGGCATACACCTGGGTCACATAGAGAATTCCCAGACATCAGGCATACACTGGGTCACATAGAGAATTCCTAGACATCAGACATACACCTTGGTAGAACCACTGACCTGTTACAAGAGAGTTGAAAAACTTTCTCACATATTTTATAATGTTATAAAATTAGAACCCACACAAGTGAGTGAGAGTGATTTGACCATAACTACTTTACCACAAAGGTAACATAATGTGGAGCTTCAATTTTGGATCTAGTAAGTTCCATGTAACATGTAGTGGTGTAGTGGTTCAGTCTCTAAGGTAGCTGTCGTACAGGAAGCTGTCATGGACCGATATAACCGATACTCGCCAGTCTGTACACAAGATTTCACATGTTACTGTTTTACGAAGAATTACAAAAACGTTGAAAGCTTACACCAAAGAGGCCAGTGTTTTGCGGCTATATAATACAACGGCAAGGTACCTAACTCAAAGTTAGATTGTGTGAACTGCTTTGCAGGATACCAGCAGGGAAGATATTATGAAGCAATGTAGAGAATCCACTGTACTGAGGGAAGGTATAATGTAGACAAACATCCGGACAACATTCCCTATTCTGTATGATGTAATCTATATTGGGCTTATACTTGTTGCTCTTATTGTTAAATATTTATGATATCGTACATTACAGGTCCGGTCGGAGCGAACTTTATTGTTGCTACTGGAGATGAGTACGCTGCCGGCCAGATGATGTCTAGGCAGGTCCTTGCAAATTGTCCTGTATTTACTACACGAGGTAGGTGTTAATAGACGACTACCTTAATATAAAGACCACATATAGAACAACCTCTCACGACCGGTCAAATATTTCTCTGTTAAGTCTGAGGTTGAAACTTTGAGTTCATATGACAGAGTGAAATTAAGGTTTAAGTATTCTTTTGAAGCATTTTCTTAAATAATTAAGTGCGATACTTAGTTATAGTTAGGTGAGTTATGCTGATTGTTGAATGTTATGCTCACAATCAATTATTTACAATAACTTGTTAAATCACACTCAAATCACAAAGAATGCTCTTCTCTTAGTAATTATATTATTATTCACATTAGACTAGTCAATATGTTGGGTTAGAAATTCTAAATTCTAAATATCATTTATATCTTTATACATATCAGAGCCCATGCTTCAGTGCAATACTAATGTACACCATGAAATGGAGGTTCAAGTAAAAGGTTCACTTTCCTATTTTACGATTGCATTGTCCGCATGATCGTCACGGCATGTGTACACGACAATGACTTGTAAAACCAACTGTTTAAGTATTTTCGTATTGAAGGCATTATTTACTGACGGACTCTTCAGAAATATCCAATGGTAAACATCTGCATTAGAACTAGAGAAGTATAACTAGACCATTGACCCAAACTGGGCACTCTTGACAGAGATATATCGTTTATATGATACTGGGTTAATATTTTAAACTTATTTAATTTACATCGATTGTGGAAAAAGTTTGTTAAAATTCTCTAGATGACTGCTTCCTGTGTTGTTGACTAATACTCTGCTTACTTCAGTCTTTTAAAAAATTGCGGTTTAACCTCGCACGAGGCGGGCGTCGAGCTGCTGACGTCAGGATCACGTGACCGGTGCGTAACCCCCGACGTCACTTCTATATGTTATTTGATTGCGTCAAAATTCGTGAGCAATGCATTTTATTTGACTACTTTTGATGTCAGCTGTGACCTGAACAAAATTGCAATATCGGTGCTTGTATACTGATTATATATATTTTATACTTACAGCATTACGCGAAGAGACACGCCCATTTATTCCATCTGATGTACAACTCACTGTATGGATTGAATTCAACTTCACCAACGAAAATCTTGATTTCAGTGTATGCTGTAAAGACTATTCATACGGGTACAGTTCTTTGTTTGGCATTTAAGCATTCCTTGTTTCTTGCTTGTTCATCGTTCATGACATTTTGCATGTCGGTAATAAACGGCGGGACTGAAACAAGAGAAGCAATAAGTTGCTACAAGGAACGCCACATACATAAGACAGTGCCTCCCCACACACACCTCTGCGAAAACAACAATCCATAAAACATAAGGCACTTGGGGAGGTTAAAGGGTATATACGTTAGGTAACAAACAGTGAAGTGGGGGGAATTAATGGATGAAACATATCACAGATCAAGTCAAGAGAGCGGACAACAATAGGCCGTAACTGGGCAGAAAATAACCTGAACAGAATTGCACAGGGGAAAGGGAAATATAGCATACATTTAAAACAAAAAAGAAATAATAACCATACAGCGAATTACAGCCTTGGAACTGTCAGTAACAATACTGGGGGGTTAAATATAGCTAGCTAACCTCATACTTAATCGATACATGGTCATTGATTTCCAACATATACACATACATTGTGAAGATAGTAGCTAATCATTAAAATCAATTAATATACATACCAACATACAGTTTGTGTATAATCCAGCACGAAGGAACAAGCAGCCTTATACTGACATTGCTCCCAGTAACTAAATTATAAATATCAGAATGTGAAATAACCTTAACATATCAAATTGATAACTAAATGTAGCAACAGGGAGGAGACACGCACATGATGACACAGACACAGTATCAAACAGACTAGGAGACACGCACAGGATGACACAGACACAGTATCAAACAGATTAGGAGACACGCCTGTGCTAAAGTCGACCTCCTGAATCCATCACGAAATGTCACAATGTCTTAACTGTTTTTATACAAAAAATGTATATCTGAACGTGTTTGTAGATACCACCTCATGTGAAGACTGTATTCTATCTGAACGTGTTTGTAGACACCACTTCATGTGAAGACTGTATTCTATCTGAACGTGTTTGTAGATACCACCTCATGTGAAGACTGTATTCTATCTGAACGTGTTTGTAGACACCACTTCATGTGAAGACTGTATTCTATCTGAACGTGTTTGTAGACACCACTTCATGTGAAGACTGTATTCTATCTGAACGTGTTTGTAGATACCACTTCATGTGAAGACTGTATTCTATCTGAACGTGTTTGTAGATACCACCTCATGTGAAGACTGTATTATATCTGAACGTGTTTGTAGATACCACCTCATGTGAAGAATGTATTCTATCTGAACGTGTTTGTAGATACCACCTCATGTGAAGACTGTTCTCTATCTGAACGTGTTTGTAGACACCACATCATGTGAAGACTGGTCTCTATCTGAACGTGTTTGTAGATACCACCTCATGTGAAGACTGTATTATATCTGAACGTGTTTGTAGATACCACCTCAAGTGAAGACTGTATTATATCTGAACGTGTTTGTAGTTACCACCTCATGTGAAGACTGTATTCTATCTGAACGTGCTTGTAGATACCACTTCATGTGAAGACTGTATTCTATCTGAACGTGTTTGTAGTTACCACCTCATGTGAAGACTGTATTCTATCTGAACGTGTTTGTAGTTACCACCTCATGTGAAGACTGTATTCTATCTGAACGTGCTTGTAGATACCACTTCATGTGAAGACTGTATTATATCTGAACGTGTTTGTAGATACCACCTCATGTGAAGACTGTATTATATCTGAACGTGTTTGTAGATACCACTTCATGTGAAGACTGTATTATATCTGAACATGTTTGTAGATACCACCTCAAGTGAAGACTGTATTATATCTTAACGTGTTTGTAGATACCACTTCATGTGAAGACTATATTCAATCTGAACGTGTTTTCGTTTTTTGTCCAGTAATATTTGTTTATAAATCAAATTCCAAGTCGCCCCTGTCAGCGTTTTGCTGGAAACTTCACGCGTGTCATGAAGGTAACACACGTGTTCTTTGTTTACCAGGTAGTTTTCACGCTGGTCCATACTTTAATACCATTCGCCGCATTCGCGGAAGACAATTTTTGAATAGGACAAACATATGTATGAAATATTTGATGCATAAGTGACGATAAAATTACTGCATTGAAAAGATCAGCCCGAGCTAAGTTTATGTTTCCAATCTTGCTGACAGCCGGTCAGTATTTTTACCAACAGTGGTGTTTAATTTATGCAACTTTATGTTTGGATTATGACAGGATGTATGGTAGAACATATCACAAACATGTATATCTTGTATTTTCAGGGCCAGAACTTTTACCTTGAATCCCCTTGGAAACCCTATCTATACCACAGCAGATGTACGGTCGAGCAATCCACATAGTCTGAGTTTCAGAAAACTAGGCATGTACAGTAGTTCTACAAACTTTACAGGTGTGTATAATTACGGATTTGTTTTGTTGCATCAAATATTTCGATTGAGACTATGTGCTTGCCGTATGAGTTGTGTCAAATTGAACATTCGGAGGACTCTTTCGGACAATTTATTCAAAAGGTGGAAAAAATCAACCTCACGTGGACGACACGTTATTTATATGTTTTCTTATGTGGTAAGGGATCCACATTGACGACAACATGTTTTAACACATTTCGGGTGGTACCTCTTCAAAGCTTTGTTTAGGATTATTAATTTGTCTTTGATGCTTTTAAAAAATCTGTGAATGGGAATTTTCATCGTCACATTGCCGTGTAGAAAGTTCTCATACATATCATTGTCGCATAGAATCTAATTGTTTTAACGAATAGTCCTGATTTATGTACTGTGAAAGTTTGTTATCAACATAACCTAATTTAAGACATCATCAACTAGCGCCGATCATGTTGGTTCATTCCACATACACACACAAAACATCAAACATGTTCATAGATAGTGTATATTATTTTAAGGGAACACCTACACTCTGATTACGTTCGATCCGGATGTGCCAAATTCCGGCGTGGGAACTGAGAGTCGACCACTCCTTCATGGTCTTGTTACCAACATTGAGGACGGAAACATGGCAACGGGTATGTACAGACTATTCCAGCTATAAGGGTGAAGGAAGACGCCAGACGGACAGCTGGATAGACCCAATAACCTTCCGTAACCCAGCTGGATGGCTTTTTCACTTACACATTTTATATCCCGGTTGGGGTTCTAACCCGCAGCGATGAGGGACACGTGATTTGAAGTCTGCAACCATAACCACTTGACCACCGAGGCCCCAATGGTGTGCTTCTGTGGTACTGGAATACCGCGCCGAAATGAGCGAACGCAAGCATTCCGCTATTTTCTAACATAGGGATTAAGATACGTTTGATGTTCTGTAACTTCAAAAGATACCTTCTAACAGTTACGACTGTTAAAAAAATACCATAAAACAACTGTATAATATTACACCCGATCAAACATTTCTTGTTTCATTTCTTACACTACTGGCCTGAAGTGTGTTCTGTACTGGGTACCCTTCGCCCTTGTTGTCCCCTCTCCATAAATGTTTGCCATTCAACATCCCCATATATGTTTGCCAATGTCCCATCCCCATAAATGATTGCCATTCAACATCCCCATACATGTTTGCAAATGCCCAATCCCCATACATGATTGCCATTCAGCATCCCCATAAATGTTTGCCAATGCCCCATCTCCATAAATGATTGCCATTCAAACTCCCCATAAATGTCTGCCAATGCCCAATCCCCATACAGGATTGCCATTCAACATCCCCATATATGTTTGCCAATGCCCCATCCCCATAAATGATTGCCATTCAACATCCTCATAAATGTCTGCCAATGTCCAATTCCCATAAATGATTGCCATTCAACATCCCCATAAATGTTTGCCATTGTCCATCCCCATAAATATTTGACATTGTCCCATCCCCATTACTGTTTGCCATTAACATTCCCATTAAAGTTTGACATTGTCCCATCCCCATTATTGTTTGCCATTAACACCCCCATTAAAGTTTGCCATTGTCCCATCCCCATTAGTGTTTGCCATAAACATCCTCATTAATGTTTGCCATTAACATCCCCATTAATGTTTGCCATAAACATCCTCATTATTGTTTTCCATTAACATAGTCATTAATGTTTGCCATTGCCCCATCACCATAAATGTTTGCCATTGCCCCATCCCCATAAATGTTTGCCATTGCCCCATCACCATAAATGTTTGCCATTGCCCCATCCCGATAAATGTTTGCCATTGCCCCATCCCCATAAATGTTTGCCATTGCCCCATCCCCATAAATGTTTGCCATTGCCCCATCACCATAAATGTTTGCCATTGCCCCATCCCCATAAATGTTTGCCATCACCCCATCACCATAAGTGTTTGCCATTGCCCCATCCCCATAAATGTTTGCCATTAAACATCCTCATAAATGTTTGCCAATGCACCTCCCATGAAGTACTGTTGAGTATGCTGATGTTTCCCAGGGAATCTGTAAGGGGAAGCATTGTCATGTGAATGTTGCGTTACATGTCACAACTTAATCCTTCTTTTTCTTGGCCTAAAACTGAAAACAATTATCTTCATCATCAGTACAAGTAGATCTTGAAGACGTTTGCTGGTATTTACAGGTGATGTTGGTTTAGAGTATCAGGGTCCCAAACCTCCGGATACAACCCACACCTATTATACATTCCTCTACGAACAACAAGGTACACTGAATGCCACTGAAATGATGATGAAATATGACGGGAATATGTGTTATTCATTAGTTGGACGGTAAGTTAAATCTCTTGATAGCAATGTAAACAAATTCTGGTCTCACAAGCCAAACCGTTAGTAAAATTGTACACTGTTATTTAAAACAAGAAATATCTTTAAAAAAGATCGGCGCAACTTTGTTTGCAAATTGGTTGCACTCTCTAGGTTAAATTCGTTGTACAACATAAAAAATGCCTAAATGTCATTCAATTACGATATACTACAAATACTTGGAGTACTGTAATCATGGCGGAGCCAATAATGCCGAGGTGTTCCGAATGAGACGGCATTATAAATAACTCCGTAGTGTGATCATAGACACAGTATAGTCTGTTACACTATAGTTCAACATTACTTATTGCGTCAGTCGTGAACTCACACATCCATGTTAATATACTTGTAACATAGCGATTTATCTGATTAAAATAATATAAATGTTCGCGACTGGTACATAAAACCAAGAAAGTCTTCTTAACCCTTTACTCCATAGATACGCCGATTGACGCATCTACTGTATCTCCATGCAGACCCCTTTTAACGCCTCTGACTTTCTGACCAACATGTTGGGTTACTACATAAAGTTTTTGCATAAACTGCATTTAAAACATCACAGGTAGCGATTTTATGCTGCACTCGCGGGAGTGTAATTTCTTCACATACTCGTGGCAAGTTTCCAATAAATTTTCGAATTTTTATAATAAGTACCGTAATTTTAACTTACCCTAATACAAAGAGCAATCTTGTTAGATTATAATTCCACCAAAAATTTATGGTTAATAATAAAGGTTAATCCATAAACGGCGATCAAACAATCCATTTTCAGAAAATTTTCAGAGCACGATTGCATCATTACTATTTTAAAAATGTCGGTCATTTTCAGAAAATGACCACTTCATTTTGGATATTTTCATTAAGTTTAATTGTACTAATACACTTCCTTGTAAACTATATATTTCAAAAGAATTATGTGAAAAACAAACTGGGTTTAATTATCTTAAACATGTGTAAAGATCCACTAAACAAAGGATGTAGATCACACGTGCCTGTCGTGTAATTGTCTAGACAAGTCGGCTATTTCCCCATCACAAATGTGTGAAAAATCAATACTAAGTAGGTCAAATCCAACACCAGAGAAGTCCCCGTGGAAATGAATAACAAGGCTATTGCTACTCACTGGATAAATCTTGAAATACACTATAGAAAATGTTAACCAATCTGCTTCAATGTTACAGCTATTTTTAAATTGAAGAGAAAATGCGCGAAATTGCCTTGGTGGGTAACCTAAGATTTGATTGGTTTACAGAACACTGAATATGTAATTAGCAAAAACCATGTTAGTACGGCTGCGCCGAAAAACGCCACGACATGTAATTAGTCATGTATTTTGATTCTTACATTTAATTAATTGATATTACCGGCATTGTGTTAAATTTTGTTTATTGGTCATTATTTTCCAAAACCTGTTTTCACTGGCTGACCACCACATAATTTGCTGACAAAGGTTCTCAAGTAAATAAAAAACAGACTGTAATTATGAATATATACTTACAATTCAAGATCAGATAATAATTTATAGCAAATGCAAGAAGGGATTTTAATGCTGATATTAATTATTGATATTAAGTTTTATTTAAACAGAAGCTTATTCGGGACTTATTTACAAGCATTCATCAAATGTTCCGGATTTATTTTTGTTGAGTGTATGCCAATGATGAGTTCACCAAATAAACAGTCGTTGTTAGTTAGTCACAGATATGGTCAACGTACTAAACGACGTTTTATTTGTCTTTGGCTCGAAAGTTTAACTATACACTTCGTGATATTGCTCTCTGACCTATCTTGAAATGGACTGAACAAGATAACTGCGGAAACAAATATTCTTTTCGCCTGATCATGTGTTTGCTCCAAATAACAACTGCTTTATTCTACTAAATGATATGCCATTGTATTATGACAGATGTTTATTTGACATCAACCGAGCAGTGTCAGAGAATAACTTAACTCTCGTTGGTGCCACTTGGTTCCGGGCAACCAGAGACGCTTACGTCATACAAAGGAATGTACAAAGTGGAGCAGTTGAATCGCAAGAGTGTAGAGCGGTGCCAAATTATCCAAGCTTATGTGACACTTCAGGTTCCGCCATTATTGTTGGGTAGAAATCTACTGTTTAGGTAGAAATCTATTGTTGGGTAGAAATCTATTGTTGGGTAGAAATCTACTGTTTGGGTAGAAATCTATTGTTGGGTAGAAATCTATTGTTTGGGTAGAAATATATTGTTGAGTAGAAATCTATTATTTTGTTAAAAATCTACTGCTGTTGATCATCTACATATTGTCATACTGTGAGTAACTTTAACTTTCATATATACATGTGATTTAAACATATATTTATGTCACTTTAGAATAAAATGCTGTAAACAATATATCAATATATTACATTGTATAATAAACAAGAGAATTCTGTAACGTTCGTTATATATTCTTCTTCTGTCGTCTTCAGCAACAACATTAGCAGCCAATCACTGAGTTAGCAACAATGTTATTTTGTATTCTTAAAAAAATATCGTAAATATGTATATAATTATTTTAGTGTAAATAGTACACACACAACGTCATCAAAAATACACATATTATTTATTAAATCATCTACGCCATTTGTTTTACAGAAACTAACAAATTCATTTATAAACACTATATTTATAATACTTTTAGAAGTTCGCCCAAACATGTTTGAGGGCGATCCATCAGGTGAAAAAGCTGACCATGGCAAACGTCGACATTGTTCTGCTGTATGAATACATTAGCAACACAAGCAACTACTTAATTAACTAGATAATTATTTGGTTAAATTGATAAGTATCGTGATAAATTTTAATACCAGATAAATAAATATCTTAACACGAAAATTGTCCGATAGTGCCCACTACTGCAACACACTATCTAGTTAATTAAGTCGTTATCTAGTTACTTTAATAACGCGATAACCAGATAATTATCTAGTTAATTAAGTAGATAACTGGTGGCAGAAATATACAACCATAGGATCCTTTGTTAGTTGACGACGATATTAAGATTGCCGTCAACGATAAAGGATCCTGTCGTGGGTATTGATGTCGCCCCACGCGATTACATGGTCCCCATGCAAGGTTCTACTTTGAAGCACACATACATTACTGGACCACTCTCCCGTGTGCCTGTATGCTCTCTACATCACGTCAGAGATATGACGGTGTATCCAGGATTCGCCAGAAAGTAGGATTTTACCCTACCGTCTTCGAAGCTGTTGATATCATATGTAATAAAGATTTGGTAAAATGTTACAATAATTTGTTCGTATTTAATAGTTTAGCCAATTTAGCAACAACACAGGACAAATCCTGTTGAAATATCTTTCAGGTCAGATGGGCCACATAAAACTTTAAACCCAGGTAAACGAAGTCATCTCATTTCACATTATAATATAAAAGATATAAAAGGCAAACTTATTTAATTATATTCCTTTCACTCGGTCCTGTTTATACTATTAAACCCCTATTAGGGACATTGATCAGCTCTGTCAACTGAATGATTGAAAAACTGAATTGGGTAGATTCAACAACTTCAACATAATGCTTGAATGATCTTATTTAAAGCATGCAGATATTTGGCCGCATGATTTATTGTGAATGCATGCATAAAGATAAATCGATTTTTTCTAGACCGTGAAATATATCAACCGGGACCAGATGTCTTCAAAATTTCACAGTCTGGTGAATTTCACGCTGCACCGATCGCTATGCCTTTTCATTTCAATATCAGATGGAATTTAAGCCCAGCTATTAGGATGGAGGAAGACCCCAGGCGGACACCTGGGTAAGAAGCACCGAACTTCCGTAAGCCAGTTTCATGGCTTCCTCTCTTACAAATTATATATTCTTCAGATGGGATTCGAACCTGTAGCGGTGAGGGATACGTGCTTCCAAGTCGTAGACCGTAACGAATCGACCCGAACGCTCCCCCACCAATTGTGTTATATCAGTATATATACTAGCGGAAAAAAGAAACTGTGCATGTTTATAATATGCTATAACTTAGGAGGTATGTAAGGAATCGCAATAAAAATTTCAACAGGGTTTTATCTTACCTTTATTTAACACCAGCTCAATTGATATGGTTATTGAATCAGCTGCGTCTTAGTTAGATCAGTTTTCAGAGACGTTCTCTAAACAAAGTTCAGCTCATCAATACCGTGTATGTCCACCATTGGAATCGATGCATGCTTGACAACGACGCCGCATTGATGTGACAAGTGTTCTGAAAAATGCTTGGGGAATACAATTCCAGATTCTGACAAGCGCACGTGATAGGTCAGGTAACGTCAACGGCTGATTTTGGAGGCCACGTAACCGTCGCTGCATCTCATCCCACACGTGTTCTATAGGCGACAAATCCGGTGATATTGCAGGCCAGGGGTGGTATTCACAAAGCATCTTAGATTTTATCGTAAGAAATTTCGTAAACTCTAAGAAATTTCTTAGCTAAGAGTAAAATATTTTTTACTCGTAAGTACTATTCAAGAAGCCTCTTAGGAATTATCTTAGATAAAATATTATCCTAAGTTTGAGAAATATCTTACGTTACAATTTTGTCCCAAGAAATTTCTTAACGTCGTTGCTATGTAAAAGTGGAATTTCCCAACCGTAAAATAGTAACGGAAGTAAACACAGCAGTACATATATTACAATCTCTATCCAGAGTTGTCGTTCCTGCATGGTTCAATTATACACATTAAAGAACAAGATACTTACAATTTGCATAGGTGTACCATACATTACATGGTCTTGAAGCCGCATTTTACTTAATGTACTCAACATGTTGTATAATGATGATATCATCAATATGTTATCAATAACGATAACAGCGATACATACTTGCGATAATTTGACATAAATGAGATTTCTGGAGTCTGTGTTTCACACAGTCTCCATTTTAATTCATCTATTTGTATATAGCAGTGTAATTCTATTCAGATTGTGAATAGAATGTCTATAATTAGTGTGCCATAGTCTCTTATAATTCTTATAGAAGAGTCTTGCATGAGTATGTATGCATTGTGTTACTGAAATATTGTGTTATATGCAAGAATGAGACTTTAATAAAAGATATATATATATAAACATACATTTAGGCAAGTACATGATGATCCATTTTAGAATGCACTTATCAATTACTTGGTGTTGTGTTGCTGTCAATCTAATGGCATTTTGTACACTATAAATGTGTTGCCTGCTGTAATATAACACAATAAAATGTACTGTTACTAGGGTGTACTAGGGAAAGTCCTTCAATTATAACTTAAATAACAATTACCCAAGCATTGTTTACAGGACACAATATTGTCTTAATAATTAATCAGACAGACAAAATTGAAATAATGTTCTACTTAAATGTTTAATATTCATTTAATACTTATTAAATGTGCATAAATATACAGCAATTAAATAATGTTAATGTATCAAACCTTTTTTTTGACTCATGTGTACAGTTTCCATTAAAGAGAATAATATTTACATTATCCCTAGCTGAGTAAGTGTTCATGCAAAATGATTTGCAATATAACAATTACACCATTGCACAATTACATGAAATGGAATTAGAATTACATCATTTTCAGGATAGAATATGAAAACATTGTACCAAATAGATTATGTAAAACAGAAATATTTAGCACTCTTGAAAATGAAGATTTGGGATAAAATTCTGCAGCATACATATAAAGCAGTAGGGAGTGCATGATTCATTTCATGTATCTAAATAAATGTGGTTTCTGTACCTTTTAAACACCCAAAGTAATATTTTTGTTTGAAAGTAGTCAGGCTAGTCATGAATATTTGTTTAATGTATACTAGACTGTAACTGAAGGGACATTTAATACACATATATACAGCTAATATGTGACTGAAGTGACTCAAAAAGTTGTGATTTTAATATCTTCTATCTCAGCACACACAGTGACACTTCCATGGTTGATGGATGTGTAAATAAACAACCTTGCAACAAACCTTTAAAGGATTATTTAAATACACATATTAAAGTTTACTGTTATTATATTCTTCAAGTGGTCAATATATTGCTGATATTATAGTCTGGTTCTTTGTACAATTATTTCCATCTTAAATGCAAATGGGCATTTTTTATTATGATAACTATTCCTAGTTTTAAGTGATTACAGAACAAATATAATATTGTTCATTTGCAAGTAAATATGGAGTGCTTAAATAATAATACCATTTTAAGATATGGTATACATGTTGTATATTTTTGGTGTGGGTTATAAGAATACTATAATACTTATGTTTGTGCAAAGATCTCCATTACTAATAAAATCAAAAACAAATCAATTCAGGATCCACAGTTTTTATTCAGGTTACATACAACAATAAATGATGAAATCATGACATACATGCTCTGCATACAACCGATTTTTCATATGTTTATGTTGTTTTTCCACAATAACTACCAAAATCTCATGTGTGTTATCAGCAACCAGATGATATGAGCTGATCAGAAAAGAATGACACTGTATTTTTCCGCATGTGCTAATAAATTGCTGACAAAACTAAATATGTATTACACAAACTTCAAGGTTTGAAACATTTTGTCTTTTAGTACACATCTTTGTTTCAAATAATGATGTTTCAGTAAAGTTTTGTAATATATTGGATCTTCATATCTTCTTTGTGGCACTGTACAGTGAATCTCCTGTTACAGTCAACTGTTGTACCATGGATAGTTCTATTCATCTCATACCATAACATCAAAATGATTCAAGTAATAAGATGATGTTTTTCCTGAAAAGATATTTAATCAAATAGATTTGTAAGGCCGAAAAAGATTCAACAAAATTATAAAACATGTACATTACACATACTTAAAGTTAACTATTAACTAAAACAATTAATTGAATGTGGTTCATAAAACATCTTATCACAGCTCTAAATAAATTACTGTTTTCTGACAAAACAGAGAGCACGATTTTATTCCTGTGCCGCCATCAGGTAGGAATGATCATAATCATTACAACAGCGTCCATTCAAAGAACTCATTTCAACAAACAGAAACTAATATGTATGCAAAATACATAAATAAGTAAGCAAAAGATTACTTCCGCATCGCGAATACATGTGACAAACACATAGTTTATGACATTTAGTAAATACTTCATGTAGTAGAAGCATATGGTAAAACGACCAACTATGATTAATGTCAGTTCAAAAACGAAGTTTACTAGTACCTATATTTAGTAATTAATACACTTTTACAAGACAAAAAACTAGACATCATTCGCCCTCTCGATTCGATTTTTTGACAGCTGATTTCCGTGCGTGTAATAAAGTAAATATACAGATTTAATCTAAATGCAATCTTTGAATAAATATGTTTGTAAAATATGATAAACTTACCTTGTATACGTTGAGAGAGCCGGGAATAACCGTGTTTAAAATGACGGAATGTACCGTCGCCATTTTAAAGAAATTTATCAAGTAGATAAGATACCTATAGACGTATTTTATTTATTGAAACCAATCTTAGATGAAATACGAATATTTAAGACTAAAATGGGCTATTTAAGACCAAATAATTCTAAGATGTTTTGTGAATAGCTTTTAAGAAATATTTTAATTTTTAGTCAAATTTTGTCAAATTTGAGAATTTTCTAGCAGATAAGAGAAATATTTTTATCTTAGATGCTTTGTGAATACCACCCCAGGGCAGCAGATTCACATTGTTCTGGGTCAAAAAGTCGGTGACGACCTGCGCGACGTGCGGGCGAGCGTTATCCTGGCGCAGCGTGGACAAATTGGCACAAATGGAAGGACGTGAGGCCGTATGATTTCGTCACGATATCTGATACCTGTAAGTGTGCCGTCTACAACCACAAGTGCTGTTCTACCACGGGATGAGGTGCCACCCCACACCATGACATCACCTCCGCCGAATGGACGTCGTTCAATCACACAACTGTCATGGAAACGTTCACCAACACGACGGTACACGCTAGAACGGTCGTCGCTGCTGTCGAGATGGAACCTGGACTCATCCGTGAAAAGAATACGTGCCCAGTCCTGTTGCGTGAAGTGTATGTGTCTTCTACACCAGGCAAAACGTGCTACACGATGACGTTGCTGCAGAACAGGACGTATGGCAGGACGTCGTGGACGTATGCCTCGTTCACGCAATCGAATACGTACCGTTCGGGGACTGATTCTTCTAAGGCCAGGAATACTTCTAGCCGTCAAAGAAGCAGTTCTGAGTCGGTCACGGAGATGAACCACCCGGATGTACGTACCCTGGCGAATAGACGTTACGCGTGGACGTCCTGATCGAGGCCGGTCTCTGGTTGCCCTAGACAGTTGGTACCGTCTCCACAAGGCGTCTACAGTATTTCGGTGAACGCCAAATTGTCTGGCAACGTCAGTATGACGTACACCAGCTTCAATCATGCCTACGGCGCGGCATCTGTCAGTTTCATTCAACCTTGGCATGGCGTATCAACGACGTTTTTCAAAATTATCCTGGTTTTGTGTCTTACATGTAACAACAATATGTTTTAACACAGGTTTAGGCAACAAACGTGTTTGCAATTGACTGCTGCACGAAAAAAACGTGAAAAAGAAGACGTTAGCCCGACAGGCAAACTACCCGTGCAACTCATGCACTGGCCAGTGTAAATGGCCGAGAGGGATACACAACTTACCTGTGTAAAGTTTCAAGCTTTAATTTATAAAATTGAAGGATATATGAACATTTTACACATGCACAGTTTCTTTTTTCCGCTAGCATATAATTAATATATCCTCTTACGAAACAAACGACTCTAGTACATTATTTGAACATGCCAGCGGCGTATTTATAACAATATAACATTTTCAGTAAACAAGTTTATCAACAGTATTTAAATAAATATATTTACTAACCTTTCTCTGTACGTCGTCTGCACTTGAAGTAAATCTTAAATCTCCGTGAATTGTATTTAGTTTCTGCCCTTTAGATTAAATGTGTATAATCATGTATAAACACAGTAAACGCTGGACTCAGCTGATATACTGACCTGTCTGTTATCTTCCAATTATATTCACATTGATAGCACGTTTGTATTTGTGTTACCTCCTTTGAGTGGATAAAAAACGTATGTAGACTGGATTGCTTTTTAAATTGAAATAACTCAGCAGTTGTGTCACACAAAACACATGGATATTTATATATCTAGGGAATTACTGTTAGCTTTCAAGCAGAGGAATAATATATCTGAACTTATTTTCACAAATCATTGTATTTTTTTTTCAAAAACAATTCAAAAGTCAAGTTGGGTTAGTAATTGTACTTTGAACTATATCCTTTAAGTTCCATCAGTTAAGTGCAGCTTTTTATATTTATGTATTGTGTTAAACGTGACTATCCATAATCAACTTTGACTTATACACAATGTCGCTTCCTGGTTTTCATACAGACGGGTTATTCAAAATACTTTAACTTCCCGCATCATTCACTCATTAACTATGTGTCATGAATAAGTCAACAAGAAGCCACTACAGTCAGGTTTGTGAAGCATCTGACAGAACCTGCGATTTCAGGATACAAGTCCAAGCACGTTACCATTGGACTACGGATCCGCTACCCCCCGGACATTTTTGTGCAATTCTCACGAATATGTCCTCAATCTTAGATCCCGAAATGCACCAGAAGCCACCATTTCATACCTATATTGCTCAAATTTTCAGGGGGAGATCCCCCGGACCCCCTTCAGGGAGGGGACATTTGTCCTCATGTTTGGTCCCCCAGTCTGGAATGTCTGGATCCGGGCCTGGTATACGTAGTATATTCCTGAGACTAAGTGATTAATTATTTCAAACATCAATACATGCATCGATAAATAATGTAAAGGCTAGACATATTTCGAATTAAAATTAACCAATTGACTTGAATAAACAAAATGTTTGAATAAATGTAATAATTTTTAAACAAATTTTCGGAAAATATCATTTTAAAAGTAATGGATTTTGCGTCTGTCAAAGGTAATTTCCTTAAAAAAAATCTCATCGGGAGGGGATACCACTCCCCCACCCACCCCATCCGCGCAAGAATGCTCAATACCTTCCTACGCGCCTGATGTTTGTTTACGGAAATATATTGTAGCAGTATATAATATCATTATGATGTTTATAAACAGTCATTGCCGTTTTATAAGGCTTGATCAAAACCCAAAAAAGTTACGCCCCCCCCCCCCTCTAAGACCAAATCCTGGATCCGCCCCTGGTATGTTGAGTGCAATGCAACTACAGCAATTTTAGATTTCTGATCAATAATGACCCAACTCTAATCTCCATTTAATCTACTCGACTTTACACTTTCTAACACTATCACTGACCTCTTTTATTTGTTCACCTATACGCAGTGTTTAATATACACTCAACAAAATTCCTAATCGGTCAGGTGGGTTTTATTTTTTGAAATTTCATAAGAATATTGACATTATATGTTTGTAGCCATTATAGTGGTGGTTATTTCCGTTTTCAACTTATTTCAGGTGGCAAGAACCTTCAATCGGCGGCTATCCACCATACAAGCTCTTTGGGTGAAATTCAATGTCAATATTCTTATGAAATTTCAAAAAATAAAACCTACCTGTCGTAAATGAGTTCCGGTCTGTATCATTCCGACGGCTCGGGCGCGTTCTTCTTCAGTCATTCTCACCATGTTTTGTGTTTTTCAAACAGGATTTTCATCAGCAATGACAAAAGTGTACACGAACACGTGCAAATATGTGTCCATGCCCCGCACGTGCAAAACGTGCTATAAACGTCAATACGCCTAATACGATTAATTTCATAGCGAGCCGGCTAAAAAAAATCAATAATTCACTGCATTACCTGTTCAAATATCGGTATGTGAATTTTTTTATGAATACATGCATTATTAGAAAAATAGTAATACAATATAAACTGACCGATTAGGAATTTTGTTGAGTGTAATACATTAACTTTGTAGACATTCAAAATCGTTTTAAAACGTACCGTCAACATTAATGGTAATAATAACAAAATCATGATAATAATATATCTTTATTTTAAGAAGGGATCATTGTAATATGTACAAAGCAAATCAACGTAGGTCACGTGTTTCCGACATGGCCTTCTATCTAGATACAACAACTTACATAAATAAGGAAGACTTCTCTCATTGTTAACATTATTGTATGTGCACTGTATAAACTTAAACGAATAAAGAAATAAAAAAAATAATGAAGACTGTTATATATACAACTTTTATTCCTCCAATTTCAAGAGTTCCATATAACAAGTGCATTTATAAATACAAATCAGCAGTTGAACACTTGTAGATGTACACAAAATAGTAAAAGTATCATGAACCATGCATACAGACCCATACTCAACCACACGTACACACGTAAGCACACGTACACAAAACAAACATGCACGCACGCACACGTACACAAAACAAACATGCACGCACGCACACATACACAAAACAAACATGCACGCACGCACATGTGTACAAAACAAAAATGCACGCACTCACACGTACACAAAACAAACATGCACGCACGCACGCACATGTACACAAAACGCATAGGGACACATATGAATAAATACAGCAATGATATTTGAAACTGCCAAATGACTCAAAACCTTGATATAAAACCACCAAGGAATAAAATAGATGACACATCATATTAGCCTGGATTACCTGCCCTTACCATTACATTATCTTATTTGCAGAGTGACTAACATCAGATAAGTTGTCTTCAGCACATCCCTGATGCAATCACTTTCTGCGAAAACGAAATGATTATGGCAGATTAATCTGTCACAAACATGTATTATAAATTATCAAATTATCTTGAATATATCCTTTTTTCTGGCTGGAGTATTATGTCAGTTATTAACACATACGCCACGACTTTATCATGTACACACATATTGACATAACGTTACCCAACTTTTACATTGGTCACATAAGCTATAACACGTTTATAGGTACGTGGCTATAATCATTAGATTTAAAAACGGAATCCAAATAATTCGTAAAATTTTGAAATACCTTTGCGATACATGAGGTTAATATTTGTGTCGCTATAAACCGTCACGGAGACATTAAGCTATGTATTAACTAGAGCGTGGTCGCTGCTACCTGTCGTCTACTTACAGTTTCGAGGTTATGACTGAATGACAGTATTAGCAAGCATACATTAAGACGATCAGAGTTTCAGCTAACAGGTTAAATACATTGTCACAGAAGATGAAGTGGACATTGCCTCACAGTGGAATCTTATTAACTGGGATTTTTCTGTTGTGCAAAGGTAAGTCTTACATTTTATTTAATATTGCTTCAGGGGTCAACGCCCAAGACGTACTATCGATGATTTTGTGATTGTTACTAACTAAAGCTGTACTAATTATGCTATATTGTTCGTTCTGAATCGTTATAATCATTGTATATATAAGATGACATAGATTATTTTTGCACACAATGACCATATAAGGCAACAACAAGTAAACAAAGTACTTAAATGTAGTAACTTAAGTATGTACCCTGTACATTGTGTTATTCTCTCGTAAAGTAACATCAAGAACGTTTAGCTTTATTTAGATTCGAGGTTATACATTTGAGTATAGAGACCAGTCTAACACTCAAGCCGCTGATTGGTTGTTTATGAGTTCAGTCATAAGATCAACCAATAGCAATGCTGCATTCTGAGACTGGTTTCCAAACTAAGTTGTGTAACCCCCCGGCCATGATCTTACGCAAACAATATATGGATATGATCAGATACCACTGTTGTATAACAAATACCAGACATACCGATGCTATTAATTTGTTAACAAAATGTGACTTTAACAGACGAAACTTGGAAACAATGACACTTGTAATAAGGTAATGTTTGAGACTGGAAGACGGTTATATAAGGTTACATTTCAACAACATCACATGTTTTATAATCTTGTGTCCGTTCCACTTGATCAACCTCACGTCTATCAAACATATAAACATGCCCTGTTCGTTAAGTTCATGTGTACAGTACTATTTGTTCAACAATTTCACTTCTATATTAGTCATTCACGTTGTACAACGTGACAGTGTATTTGTTTAAATGCTTAATAACATCTTTTATGGGTCAAAGTTGTCCTTTATTATAACCCAGTCAAGTAACCATGCGTTGGTCATTTCGTAACCATCAGTCGATTGGTGTTATAAGCTTTATTGAAAACCTAGACGAGGTGTTAATGGGTTTTTTGCACCTCGTTAAAGTTTCAAAAGGGAGCACTTTGCACCTCGTTAAGGGTTTAATAGCGTTCTTTATTTATGATTATTTTATTTTACACTCAACACTGAATATTAGAAAACAACAACAAAGAATAAAAACAAAAATATAAGAATTTATATTCATATTTTATTGTACATTATGCAGATACATAATCATAAATTTTAAGCACATTTAGCATAGTTAGCATATGAATAAGAGCACAAGAACTCAATTCTTCTATAAAATAGGATTCTACACTTTTTTTCTAATAAGTTACATACAGGTCATTTTTTGTTATTGATTTCGTTTAAAAGCACTATACATACATACATACACGGGAAATGAATGACTTGTATCTTCATAAAATGCACAACAGTATGGAATAGCTCATAACACATATCAAGTTATGCACACACTATTAAGTTACTTGCTGTATACGCGGGACAACCTGTACAGGAGCTTGTCCGCCGACATTCCATCATCGCTATACTCGGCCCATGTGGCGAAGATCTCCCCCTCCATCTGACGTGTTGCCTTCTTCCTGCGCTTGGTTAGTTTCTTCGCCGACACGAGTTTCACTTGTGTTGCCACGAACAGGGCCTCCCTGTACAGAAGTTCTACCAGAACGTAGAATGGTGGCGAGCTCTAGGCGCGGGTGTTAAGACGTCGGTGCCATCCCTCACAGTCGTTATTAGTCCGTACTGGCTGTCTATACACACTCCGTTCTGCCGGAGCCCACATAGCGTTGGTGATCCGTAATGGTAAAATCCCCTAGTGGAACCCCTGATTAATACTTACTTTGTGATATACTATGAAAGATTAAAATGCGATTTTGGAACTCTTTGTGAGAATAAATAAATTTTGAGTTATACCAAACTATTGGCTACTTAGTGCGTTAAAATATTTGTAGAACACCGTGAACTGTTATTGTACTTATTGTTATTATTTTGGACTTTATGAAATAAAAATGAAGAAAACGACATTCGCCTTGCGTGCTGCTTACAGTGGTGGTAGATATATGCAAACAACTACAGGCGAAGAAACACGCCCCTCGAAACGCTTCTTTAAAATATGTATCTTTAACGTTCAGTTTGTACTGTAATTAATGATAGATTCATCAAGCCACGAGGACGACAGATTTACAAATAAACTAAAATGACTACACAAATATGAGACACGGTCCCGTTTCATTAACATTCTTTTCTAAAGTTTCGATTTAAGATGATTTTTAAGAATTTCCTCAACCGTTGCAGAAAGCATTTCTTAAGATATTCATGTTTTCGTCGACTGTTTACATTATAGCGTCTCCCTTGGCCGAGTGGTTGAGGCATCCGCTTTGGGAGTGGGAGGTCGAAGGTTCGAATCCCGACAGGGGTCTGTTCTGAAATGGCCGGTTTGTGAGCCGCCAGCTAGATAAATAATGGTTACCGTGCGCCTACCTGCCAGGTGCCTGGCATTAAAAGGATAGGAATGTGCTCAGAAAGTAGGTGTCTCATAAGTCAAAATTGGCTGGCCCTTTAAATAGGGGTGACACTATAATTAGTAAACACTTTACTTTATAGATAACAATGGCAGCCATATTTAAACAAGAACGGTCGCGTTATGAAAGGTATACGTCATCTTAAAGTTACGCAAAACAATAAGAAATTCTTTAGTAAGAAAAGTTTACTGCAACGCTTTTCTTAGCAAAGAATTTCTTAAGAACTTAATGAAACAGTACCCTGGTTCGTAAATTACGGAGATGATATTCATTATTTGGGCAAGGATAAATCATCCTTTGTATTACGTCACGGAATATGTGTACACTTGGTTGCTCTCTAAATGGTGTTTGTATCACCCGATTGCTGTCCGAGTCTTTAAGACGTGCATCCGTCTGTCAGACTTGGAGTATGAAATATACAATACACTTTCAATTAAAAATGCCAAAAATACTTTTCGTGGTAATAAATGTAATTATAAGTATCCCTATGTGTATTATGTTAACAAGAAATAAACCTTCATTCTTTCTTTTTCTTATTCTGTATTTTTTTCTGTTCTGTTTTGAATTTTACTGTTGCCCGAATTTCCTAAATTGCTCAAATGATTTAAAGTTTTCACAGATTATGCACAAATATTACACGAAAAATATAAAATAAATTCGTACTGATTCTAAATGCATTTCTTTCTAGTTCAATCTTGACACGCCGTTCAACTTGAGTTTAAAACTTAAGGTAGGCGATTTAAGCCATCGTGAATATAGTCCCGTCTTGGTTATTGGTAACACTTGGATTGTAAATTGCATTATTGTTTGCACAAACTACGCAAACTATACTGGTCACAAGAGATAATCCTCACTTGCCTTATCAAAATATTAATTGTGTTTACAAACTTGCGTACATACATATAAACTGCTCTTGAAATTGACCGTAATTGTCAGTTTTGTAGCCCGTTTAAATTCAGTCACATATATAACAATCTACGACGTGTACAGGTAAAATTAGTGAATCATTGAAATGTAATTGTAATGATGAGGACTAGGATAATGATGAGGAAGACGATAATGATGAGATAGACGATAATGAGTATGATGTTGACGAGGATAATGATGAGGAAGACGATAATGATGAGAACGACGATTATGATCAGGACGACGATAATGATGAGGACGGCGATAACTTATTGTAACTTGGTGCAAAAATCAAGTTTTAGATATCGTTTGTCGAAAGATGGAATAGTGTTAATGTTATGTACTCATTCTTAGTATATTTAACGTTCAATTGATACATGTAAATATACATTTAAAAGCGTACTCAGCAGTACAATTCTCGTTTCGGATGATCGATTCTTCTATACCGTGTGTCCAGATGAATAAAGCAATGCTCTGTTGTCCTGCTCTAAAATGTTCACTATATTTTTATCCAGATACATTTGTCATAAGCTATGGTAAACACAAATGTTGGCCACACCATAATGAAGCAAATGTTTGCATGAATAATTTATGTGTTTGTTATAACGCTAAAATATGTTACTTGCTGTATTTCAATTAATAATTGCTGTTTTGTATTGTCATTTAATGCCACAATTATCATCTATAATATCATTTGCTGTCAGGTTCATGGTTCTGTAGCTTCACATCAGACATTAGAATGACGATGCTGACGTTATTGTTGAAAATGTTGTTTTTGTTTTGTTGTGTTATAGTGACGTTGTTTAGTTGTTGATTTTGCTGTTGTTGTTATTGTGGCGGTATTGCGATTACAAGTGATATTTCTTATTGATAAAGTGTTAATGTTGCCGTTGTTGTTAGTGGTGGTATTGCCGTTGTTGTTAGTGGTGGTATTGCCGTTGTTGTTAGTGGTGGTATTGCCGTTGTTGTTAGTGGTGGTATTGCCGTGTTTGTTAGTGGTGGTATTGCGGTTGTTGTTAGTGATGGTATTGCCGTTGTTGTTAGTGATGGTATTGCCGTGTTTGTTAGTGGTGGAATTGCCGTTGTTGTTAGTGGTGGTTTTGCCGTTGTTGTTAGTGGTGGTATTGCCGTGTTTGTTAGTGGTGGTATTGTCGTTGTTGTTAGTGATGGTATTGCCGTTGTTGTTAGTGATGGTATTGCCGTGTTTGTTAGTGGTGGAATTGCCGTTGTTGTTAGTGGTGGTATTGCCGTTGTTGTTAGTGGTGGTATTGCCGTTGTTGTTAGTGGTGGTATTGCCGTGTTTGTTAGTGGTGGTATTGCCGTTGTTGTTAGTGAGGTATTGCCGTTGTTGTTAGTGATGGTATTGCCGTGTTTGTTAGTGATGGTATTGCCGTGTTTGTTAGTTGTGGTATTGCCGTTGTTGTTAGTGGTGGTATTGCCGTTGTTGTAAGTGGTGGTATTGCCGTGTTTGTTAGTGGTGGTATTATTGTTGATGTTAGTGGTGGTATTGCCGTTGTTGTTAGTGGTGGTATTGCCGTTGTTGTTAGTGGTGGTGTTGCCGTTGTTGTTAGTGTAGGTATTGCCGTTGTTGTTAGTGGTGGTATTGTCGTGTTTGTTAGTGGTGGAATTGCCGTTGTTGTTAGTGGTGGTATTGTCGTTGTTGTTAGTGGTGGTATTGCCGTTGTTGTTAGTGATGGTATTGCCGTTGTTGTTAGTGATGGTATTGCCGTGTTTGTTAGTGATGGTATTGCCGTGTTTGTTAGTTGTGGTATTGCCATTGTTGTTAGTGGTGGTATTGCCGTTGTTGTTAGTGGTGGTATTGCCGTGTTTGTTAGTGGTGGTATTGCCGTTGTTGTTAGTGGTGGTATTGCCGTTGTTGTTAGTGGTGGTATTGCCGTTGTTGTTAGTGGTGGTGTTGCCGTTGTTGTTAGTGTAGGTATTGCCGTTGTTGTTAGTGGTGGTATTGTCGTGTTTGTTAGTGGTGGTATTGCCGATGTTGTTAGTGTTGCCGTTGTTGTAAGTGTTTGTGTTGTCGTTGTTGCTAGTGTTGCCGTTGTTGTTAGTGTTGGTGTTCTTTATTGTGTTAGTGTTGACGTTGTTGTTAGTGTTGGTGTTGCCGTTGTTGTTAGTGTTGGTGTTACCGTTGTTGTTAGTGTTCGTGTTGCCGTTATTGTTAGTGATGCCGTTGTTGTTAGTGTTGTCGTTAGTGTTGTCGTTGTTGTTAGTGATGCCGTTGTTGTTAGTGTTAGTGTTGCCGTTGCCGCTGCTGTTAGTGTTGCCGTTGTTGTTAGTTTTGGTGATGCCGTTGTTGTTAGTTTTGGTGATGCTGTTGTTGTTAGTTTTGGTGATGCCGTTGTTGTTGTTGTTGCCGTTGTTGTTATTTTTGGTGATGCCGTTGTTGTTAGTTTTGGTGATGCCGTTGTTGTTGTTGTTGCCGTTGTTGTTAGTTTTGGTGATGCCGTTGTTGTTGGTGTTGTCGTTAGTGTTAGTGTTGTCGTTATTGTTAGTGTTGGTGTTGTCGTTGTTGTTAGTGTTAGTGTTGTCGTTGTTGTTAGTGTTAGTGTTGTCGTTGTCGTTGTTGTTGGTGTTATTGCCGCTGCTGTTAGTGTGGCCGTTGTTGTTGGTGTTAGTGTTGCTGTTGTTGTTAGTGGTGGATTTGTCGTTGTTGTCAGTAGTGTCGCCTCCGCTGTTGTTGGTGTTGGTGCTGTATTTGTTGTTGCTAACAGTGCTGGTAAAGTGTTGGTTTTATATTCAGAAAGTTGATAATATAATGTCATTGTTTTCGTTAAAGTTGTTCCCGATTACTTAGAGAAGCTGATTCATTCTTGGTGGGGACCCCTGTCATTCAGAGTATGCAGAAATATTTAAAATCATATTTGTACAATTTTTTTATTCTTTTTTAGGATCATTGGTTCTAGGAACGCAATGCTCTCCTGCAGAAAGAAACAACAGTCTGACTACATGTTTGGACAATATAAGAGCAAAGTTTCTTGATCCAGACAGTTTCTGGTTCGGTAACAGCTATGCGTCACGCTGTAAGGACAACATAGGTGGAATCGATTGCGTAAATACGGAACCAGGCAAAACAAGCATAGAAACACGATTGTTTACAAGCTCATCTGCAATGTCCTCTATGGATAGATTCCTGGAACTGAGATATGAATCTTCCGGAAGTAAGTTTTGTGATAATTCTATCCCATATAACTGAAGATAATTTTAATAACATAACGGAACATGTGCTGTACTCTGATTGTTTTTCATGACTTCAGAAATACGGAGACTTGATTTATTCGAGGTGAAATTTCTTCTTTTTAAGATGGGGTTGGGGTAGGAAAGTTGCTATGTACTTTTTGCTCAAGTATACACGTCTTGCCAATTACTATTATTTTAAACTGCCGTCGTTAAGGAATAGATTTATGTAAAACACATTGCACTCTGTCATGTTTTTAAGATATTTAGATAGATTTTTATTCAATTGGTGCTTGCTAATTTTCACCGCATTTGCCATGTCATAATAATATACTTAAATGATTGTAACTTCCTAACTATGCGGTAATTGTTTTTAAAATTTGGAAATAAGTCACCTATCTGATACAGATGAAGGATACAATTATAACGGGTGCCATGGTAACAAGACTTAAAATAAACTATATTCGTGTCCCCTCCGTTTCCTACACACAACATTCGCCCCATTTAAAACCATCATCAGTTCTTCGTTTTTGATACTTTCAAATCAAATCGGTGATACTATAAACGATATTACAGAGAGGATAAAAAGAGCCTAATACAATGTAAGTACAAGAAAATCATTGATGCAAATCATCAAAAGTCGCCGCTAAAGAATTGAATGATATTTTGTTATTTACATTCTTTTGTACAAAAGACATGTAACTAAAGCATTACACTCCATTTTAGTAGAATCAAACACGTAAACAAAAAATATTAATATGTTTACAGACCCAGTTCCAACTTCTCTGTATATAGCAAGGTCTTTGTTCACAAAAATAATAATATTTAAAATTGCATTCTTTGAATCTTTTACATAAATTCTCATTAAGTTTCTAAATAATTATCTCAGACTATCATGACACTCAAAATTTATCACAGGAACACATTTTCTTTTCTGATCCATACGTACGTAAAAAATAAGCTTAGAATAAGCACTACTTCTATCTCAATATTTATTTCATACAGTTAACGCATCACTTCTATTTGTTATAATTTGTTATGTAAAAGATTCAAAGAATGCAATTTTAAATATTATTATTTTGCTTTATACAGAGAAGTTGGAACTGGGTCTATAAACAGGTTAGCTACTGTAATTGATTTTTACTTGATTGATCCACTAAAGTGTCATGGTCACTAAACATGCAACCTAATCAATAATCAAATAACAACCTCTAATTATAGGTATACATGGTGACTAGAGTTCAACTGTTTATGTGTGTTCATTTAGTAATGTTAATATCGCTAGTTCTGTCATGTGATTGAAGAAATCCAACCAATGTGCTGGATTTCCGCGGGATTTATTGTTTACATCACGTGAGAACTATTTTCAAGTTTCTAAAAATAAACTTTCCGTAGACTGGTTTCAAATATTTTATCAGTCAAAATAGACCTTGACCATTGATCGTGCACCACATGAGGGAATAAATTAAAAGATTTAAAAAAAAAAAAACAATAAAAAATATTACAAATACTTTATTGTCAGTGGGTAAAATTATCTTGAATCGAATAATCTTGGAAAAAAAATTAAGTCACGTGCCCCTTCACGTACAAATTAAGTCACGTGCCCCTCCACGTACAAAAAATTATCCTATTCCAGACAGTAC
This sequence comes from Mactromeris polynyma, assembly GCA_032209605.1. NCBI lineage: Eukaryota > Metazoa > Mollusca > Bivalvia > Venerida > Mactridae > Mactromeris > Mactromeris polynyma. The sequence continues at coordinate 6,225,793 of JASFXZ010000028.1, forward strand.
TTCGCACTTCAGTGCGGCGACAATAAGAGATGAGGACTGTCTCTCCAATATTCTACACATTGAATATTTGTTCATTGGAAATTCATCAACAAAAGAAGCACCAAAGATAAACAATATTTCGAATACGTTCCTACCCATGCACCGAACATTTTATAGACATTAGGAGCGGGTGGGCGAACCTCAATGTTTACAATTCGCCCTATAGTAACACAAAGTCTTGTTTAATTACAGAGAACTACAATGCATGCGGAAACCAGTTTCTAACCACAGAGTCATGGTCCTATGACGTTGATCCATTGTCTGACACTATTGTATACCCTTGGTATGTTAAAAACTTTCCGATCTACTCCAACTGGGACTACGAGCTCGGAGATCTATTCACATTGATTGTGTATGATGTTGGTAATTTTATAACGCACGGCGTTTATATCAATATTCAGGGAGATGACATGACAACAGCAGAGGTAAGTCTGTGCTGGGACAGGAATTATGTCTATTACGCAGCCCTAAGCTCTCATCACTCATCCCTCAGCTCTTAGCACTCAACCCACAGCACTTAGCACTCAACCCTCAGCACATAGCACTCAACTCTCAGCACTTAGCACTCAACGCTCAGCACTTAACACTCAACCCTCAGCACTTAGCACTCAACTCTCAGCACTTAGCACTCAACTCTCAGCACTTAGCACTCAACCCTCAGCTATTAGCACTCAACCTTCAGCACTTAGCACTCAACCCTCAGAACTTATCACTCAACCCTCAGCACTTATCACTCAACCCTCAGCACATAGCACTCAACTCTCAGCACTTAGCAGACAACCCTCAGCACTTAGCACTCAACCCTCAGCACTTAGCACTCAACCCTCAGCACTTAGCACTAAGCCCTCAGCACTTAGTACCCAACTCTCGGCACTCATCACACTGCTCTAAACTCTGACAAGTCAACCTTAACCTCTCATCACTCGAACCTCAGTACTCAACTCTCAGCACTCATCCCACAGCTCTCAACTCTCAGCACTCAACTCTCATCACTCAACTCTCAGCACTCAACCCTCAGTACTCAACTCACAGCACTCAACCCTCAGTACTCAACTTTCAGTACTCAACTCTCAGCTCTCTTCCGTCAGTACTCAACTCTCAGCACTCAACCTGCAATACTCAACTCTCAGCACTCATCCGACCGGACTCAACTCTCAACACTCAACACTCAGTACTCAACTTTCAGCACTCAACCCTCAGTACTCAACTCTCAACACTCAACACACTGTACTCTACTCTCTGCACTCAACTATCATCACTCAACTCTCTGCACTCTACTCTCAGCACTCAACCCTCAGCACTCAACTCACAGCACTCAACCCTCAGTACTCAACTTTCAGTACTCAACTGTCAGTTCTCACACGTCAGTACTCAACTCTCAGCACTCATCCGTCAGTACTCAACTATCAGTACTCAACTCTCAGCACTCAACCCACAACTCTCAACTCTCAGAACTCATCCGTCAGTACTCAACTCTCAGCACTCAACTCTCAGTACTAAACTCTCAGTACCCAACCCTCATCACGCATATACAACCCTCATTACCAAAACTCCCAGCACTCAACCCACAACTCTCGACTCTCAGCACTCATCCGTCAGTACTCAACCCTCTGTACTCAACTCTCAGCACTCCACCCTCAGCACACATATACAACCCTCAGTGCTCAACACTCAGCACTAAACTCTCGCACAAAGCCCTCAGCACTTAAAAATCAACAATTAACAATCAGTATTTAACACTTGACATTTAACACTCTGCACTTAACAATCAACACGCAGCACTCGACACTCAGCGCTAAATATTCAACACTCAACATTTAACACACTGCACGCAGTACTCAGCACTCGACATTAAACAGTCTGCAATCAACACTCGGCACACAGCGGAATGCCACATGCAAAGTGAATAGTCACACCGACAAGCACAAGGAGTCTTGAAAAATGTACTTGTATACTACTTCAGTAGCAAAGAGACACAATACACAAACATAAAAAACTGATTGGAGAAAACAGGAGTACCAGCTTGGAATGGTCATTGACAAAAAGTCACTAGTGGCTTCACCCAACCTAACTCTTCTACTCATCAAAACAAAACGAACTTGATGCTTTATTTGCCCTAGATAAGAACAACCCCACTGTACAACACCCCATCATAATAGACGGCGAACACAGAACAAGGCATGTAGCACATGATAAAACAAGAGATGTTTGTAAATCATTATGTACCCCTGTGACCATGACCTTTGACCACATGACCCAAAAATCAATAGGGTTCCTCTACTACCCAAGGTTAATGTGTGGTCCAAGTTGGAGGTTGATAGGTCAAGGGGTTCTTGAGTAATTGATTGGGAACGAAAAGGTTACGGACCAACTGACGGACCACCTGACGGACGTACCGACCGAAATGTGCAAACTAATATACCGTCTCTTCTTCAAAGGGGGCATAATAATTAGGGTTCCTCTGCTACCCGTGATGAATATGTGGACCAAGTTTGAGGATGAAAGGTCAAGGGGTTCAGGGGTTATTGATTGGAAACAGTTTGTGAACACTTGACTCTTTGACCTTGACATTTGACCCTGTGATCCTAAAATCAATAGAGTTCCTCTACTATCCGAGATGAATGCGTGCACCAAGTTTGAGAATGAAAGGTCAGGGGTTCTGGAGTTATTGATCGGAAAGTGTTAGTGAACAATTGACCCCTGTGACCTTGATCTTTGACCCTGAAATCAATAGGGTTCCTCTGCTACCCGAGATGAATGTGTTGACCAAGTTTCAGGATGAAAGGTCAAGGGGTTCTGGAGTTATTGATTGGAAACGGATTGTAAACAGTTGACCTCTGTGATCATGACCCTGAAATCAATAAAGTTCCTCTACTACCCGTGATAAATGCGTGGATCAAGTTTGAGGATGATAGGGCAAGTGGTTTTGGAGTTATTGATAGGAAAAGGTTTGTGGACCTATGTGACCTTGACCTTTGACCCCGTGACCCTAGAATCGATAAGTTTTCTCTGCTACCCTAGATACATTCGTGGACCAAGTTTGAGGATGATAGATCGTGTTCAAAACACTATGCCCTCTCTTTTTCGAAGGGGGGGGGGGGGGCATAATAAATATACAAAGAAAACCATGAAGTCAGTCAAAATGTACTCGATGACTCGTCAGAAGCAAGAGCATCTGAAGAGAGGTCAGTACAAGCACGACGAGAGGGGCAAATACACACATCATGTTACTGATTCTCCGGCTAATGTTACACTTTATGAAATATTTACCTTTGATTAAATCAAATAATATACTTGTTATCTCAGTCGATACAGGACTCGACTGCTAATGTTGAGATCGTGGGTTCGAACCCCGGGCGAGTCGTATGTTCTTCCGTGACAATATGACTAAATTCATCCATAGTCATTTGCCCTCGACTTCTGAACTCTGATGTATGTTGTTGCTTGCGGAGGAGCAGGTCATTACCCGGCCTCCGTATATAACTGATATGCTGCTGAGAAACTGCGTAAACTCCAAAAGAAAAAACACCCACAATTAACAATAAACTTTATCTGACTCCCTTGTTTATATTTTTCAGGCAATCAAACCCTACAACGGACCACTTGTATCAACGGATAATAAAAATGTCTACGTTTTCTTGCTGTATAAACAAACAGGGGAGATACAGATGTCCGACAGGTGGAGGAATTTATTCCAAAGCGCCTTCGTAATAGTATGGACTTTCGAAACATTGGCTACAGAGCTGAATTTACAAGGTATTATTTATGGACACATAATGAAACATGTTTGTCCACCAAACCTTATTTTTTGTATCGGGGGTTTAAGTAACATAAACCATCTGGGTCACATAGATTCCCAGCCATCACGCATACATCTGGGTCACATAGAGAATTACCAGGCATCAGGCATACACCTGGGTCACATAGAGAATTCCCAGACATCAGGCATACATCTGGTTCACAAAGAGAATTCCCAGACATCAGGCATACACCTGGGTCACATAGAGAATTCCCAGACACCAGGCATACATCTGGGTCACATAGAGAATTCCCAGAATCAGGCATACACCTGGGTCACATAGAGAATCCCCACACACCAGGCATACATCTGGGTCACATAGAGAATTCCCAGACATCAGGCATACACCTGGGTCACATAGAGAATCCCTAGACATCAGGCATACACCTGGGTCACATAGAGAATTCCCAGACATCAGACATACACCTGGGGCACATAGAGAATCCCTAGACATCAGGCATACACCTGGGTCACATAGAGAATTCCCAGACACCAGGCATACACCTGGGTCACATAGAGAATTCCCAGACATCAGGCATACATCTGGGTCACATAGAGAATTCCCAGGCATCAGGCATACACCTGGGCCACATAGAGAATTCCCAGGCATCAGGCATACACCTGGGTCACATAGAGAATCCCCAGACATCAGGCATACACCTGGGCCACATAGAAAATTCCCAGACACCAGGCATACACATGGGCCACATAGAGAATTCCCAGACATCAGGCATACACCTGGGTCACATAGAGAATTCCCAGACATCAGGCATACACCTGGGTCACATAGAGAATTCACAGACATCAGGCATACATCTGAGTCACATAGAGAATTCCCAGCCATCAGGCATACACCTGGGCCACATAGAGAATTCCCAGACATCAGGCATACACCTGGGTCACATAGAGAATTTCCAGACACCAGGCATACACCTGGGTCACATAGAGAATTCCCTAGACATCAGGCATACACCTGGGTAGAACCACTGACCTGTTACAAGAGAGTTGAAAACTTTCTCACATTTTTTATATCCCGGGTGGAATTAGAACCCACACAAGTGGGTGAGAGTGATTTGACCATAACTACTTTACCACAAAGGTAACATGATTTGGAGCTTCAATTCTGGATCTAGTAAGTTCCATGTAACATGTAGTGGTGTAGTGGTTCAGTCTCTAAGTTAGCTGTCGTACAGGAAGCTGTCATGGTCCGATATAACCGATACTCGCGTCTGTACACAAGATTTCACATGTTACTGTTTTACGAAGAATTACAAAAACGTTGAAAGCTTACACCAAAGAGGCCAGTGTTTTGCGGCTATATAATACAACGGCAAGGTACCTAACTCAAAGTTAGATTGTGTAACATCCGGACAACATTCCCTATTCTGTATGATGTAATCTATATTGGGCTTATACTGGTTGCTCTTATTGTTTAATATTCATGATATCGTACATTACAGGTCCGGTCGGAGCGAACTTTATTCTTGCCACTGGAGATGAGTACGCTGCCGGCCAGATGATGTCCAGTCAGTTCCTAGCAAATTGTCCTGTATTTACTACACGAGGTAGGTTTAAATAGACGACTACCTCAATATAAAGACCACATATAGAACAACCTCTCACGAGCGGTCAAATATTTCTCTGTTAAGTCTGAGGTTGAAACTTTGAGTTTATATGAGAGAGTGAAATGAAGTTTTAAATATTCTTTTGAAGCATTTTCTTAAATAATTAAGTGCGATACTTAGTTGAGTTAGGTGAGTTATGCTGATTGTTGAATGTTATGCTCAAAATCAATTGTTTGAATCACACTCAAATCACAAAGACTGCTCTTCTCTTAGTAATTATATTATTATTCACATTGGACTAGTCAATATGTTGCGTTAGAAATTCTAAATTCTAAATATCATTTATATCTTTATACATATCAGAGCCCATGCTTCAGTGCAATACACTGCTAATGTACACCAATACACTGCTAATGTACACCAATACACTGCTAATGTACACCAATACACTGCTAATGTACACCAATACACTGCTAATGTACACCAATACACTGCTAATGTACACCAATACACTGCTAATGTACACCAATACACTGCTAATGTACACCAATACACTGCTAATGTACACCATGAAATGAAGGTTCAAGTAAAAGGTTCACTTTCCTATTTTACGATTGCATTGTCCGCATGATCGTCACGGCATGTGTATACGACAATGACTTGTAAAACCAACTGTTTAAGTATTTTCGTATTGAAGGCATTATTTACTGACGGACTCTTCGGAAATATCCAATGGTAAACATCTTCATTAGAACTAGAGAAGTATAACTAGACCATTGACCCAAACTGGGCACTCTTGACAGAGATATATCGTTTATATGATACTGGGTTAATATTTTAAACTTATTTAATTTACATCGATTGTGGAAAAAGTTTGTAAAGTATGTTAAATTCTCTAGATGACTGCTTCCTGTGTTGTTGAGTAACACTCTGCTTACTTCAGTATTTTAAAAATTTGCGGTTTAACCTCGCACGAGGCGGGCGTCGAGCTGCTGACGTCAGCATCACGTGACCGGTGCGTAACCCCCGACGTCACTTCTATATGTTATTTGATTGCGTCAAAATGCCTGAGCAATGCATTTTATTTGACTACTTTTGACGTCAGCTGTGACCTGAACAAAATTACAATATCGGTGCTTGTATAATGATTATATATATTTTATACTTACAGCATTACGCGAAGAGACACGCCCATTTATTCCATCTGATGTACAACTCACTGTATGGATTGAATTCAACTTCACCAACGAAAACCTTGATTTCAGTGTATGCTGTAAAGACTATTCATACGGGTACAGTTCTTTGTTTGGCATTTAAGCATTCCTTGTTTATTGCTTGTTCAGCGTTCATGACATTTTGCATGTCGGTAATAAACGGCGGGACTGAAACAAGAGAAGAAATAATTTGCTACAAGGAACGCCACATACATAAGACAGTGCCTCCACACACACACCTCTGCGAAAACAACAATCCATAAAACATAAGGCACTTGGGGAGGTTAAAGGGTACATACGTTAGGTAACAAACAGTGAAGTGGGGGGAATTAATGGATGGAAAATATCACAGATCAAGTCAAGAGAGCAGACAAGAATAGGCCGTAACTGGGCAGAAAATAACCTGAACAGAATTGCACAGGGGAAAGGGAAATATAGCATACATTTAAAACAAAAAATAAATAATAACCATACAGCGAATTACAGCATTGGAACTGTCAGTAACAATACTGGGGGGTTAACTATAGCTAGCTAACCTCATACTTAATCGATATATAGTCATTGATTTCCAACATATACACATGAATTGTGAAGATAGTAGCTAATCATTAAAAGCAATTAACCATTACATACATACCAACATACAGTTTGTGTATAATCCAGCACGAAGGAACAAGCAGCCTTATACTGACATTGCTCCCAGTAACTAAATTATAAATATCAGAATGTGAAATAAACTTAACATATCAAATTGATAACTAAATGTAGCAACAGGGAGGAGACACGCACAGGATGACACAGACACAGTATCAAACAGATTAGGAGACACGCCTGTGCTAAAGTCGACCTCCTGAATCCATCACGAAATGTCACAATGTCTTAACTGTTTTTTATAAACAAAATGTATATCTGAACGTGTTTTAGATACCACCTCATGTGAAGACTGTATTCTATCTGAACATGTTTGTAGATACCACCTCAAGTGAAGACTGTATTATATCTGAACGTGTTTGTAGATACCACTTCATGTGAAGACTGTATTCTATCTGAACATGTTTGTAGATACCACCTCAAGTGAAGACTGTATTATATCTGAACGTGTTTGTAGATACCACTTCATGTGAAGACTGTATTATATCTGAACGTGTTTGTAGATACCACTTCATGTGAAGACTGTATTATATCTGAACGTGTTTGTAGATTCAACCTCATGTGAAGACTGTATTCAATCTGAACGTGTTTTCGTTTTTTGTCCAGTAATATTTGTTAATAAATCAACTTCCATGTCGCCCCTGTCAGCGTTTTGCTGGAAACTTCACGCGTGTCTTGATGGTAACACACGTGTTCTTTGTTTACCAGGTAGTTTTCACGCTGGTCCATACTTTAATACCATTCGCCGCATTCACGGAAGACAATTTTTGAATAGGACAAACACATGTATGAAATATTTTATGTATAAGTGACGTTAAAATTACTGCATTGAAAAGATCAGCCCGAGCTAAGTTTATGTTTCCAATCGTGCTGATAGCCGGTCAGTATTTTTACCAACAGTGGTGTTTAATGTATGCAACTTTATGTTTGGATTATGGCAGGATGTATGGTAGAACATATCACAAACATGTATATCTTGTATTTTCAGGTCCAGAACTTTCACCTTGAATCCCCTTGGAAATCCTATCTATACCACAGCAGATGTACGGTCGAGCAATCCACATAGTCTGAGTTTCAGAAAACTAGGCTTGTACATTAGTTCTACAAACTTTACAGGTGTGTATAATAACTGATTTGTTTCGTTGCATCAAATATTTCGATTGAGACTATGTGCTTGCCGTATGAGTTGTGTCAAATTGAACATGTGGAGGACTCTTTCGGAAAATTTATTCAAAAGGTGGAAAAAATCAACCTCACGTGGACGACATGTTATTTATTTTCTTATGTGGTAAGGGATCCACATTGACGACAACATGTTTTAACACATTTCGGGTGGTACCTCTTCAAAGCTTTGTTTAGGATAATCAATTTGTCTTTGATGTTTTTAAAAAACTGGTTTTCTGTGAATGGGAATTTACATCGTCACACTGCCGTGTAGAAAGTTCTCATTCATAGCATTGTCGCAAAGAATCTTATTGTTTCAACGAATAGTCCTGATTTATGTACTGTGAAAGTTTGTTATCAACATAACATATTTCAAGACATCATCAACTAGCGCCGATCATATTGGTTCATTCCACATACACACACAAAACATCAAACAAGTTCATAGTTAGTGTATATTATTTTAAGGGAACACCTACACTCTGATTACGTTCGATCCGGATGTGCCAAATTCCGGCGTGGGAACTGAGAGCCGACCACTCCTTCATGGTCTTGTTACCAACATTGAGGACGGAAACATGGCAACGGGTATGTACAGACTATTCCAGCTATTAGGGTGAAGGAAGATGCCAGACGGACAGCTGGATAGACCCAATAACCTTCCGTAACCCAGCTGGATGGCTTTTTTCACTTACAAAGTTTATATCCCAGTGGGGTTCCAACCCTGCAGCGATGAGGGACAAGTGATTTGAAATCTGCAACCATAACCACTTGACCACCGAGGCCCCAGTGGTATGCTTCAGTGGTACTGGAATACCGCGCCGAAATGAGCGAACGCAAGCATTCCGCTATTTTCTAACATAGGGATTAAGATACGTTTGATGTTCTGTAACTTTAAGAGATACATTCTAACAGTTACGACTGTTAAAAACTTACCATAAAACAACTGTATAATATTACACCCGATCAAACATTTCTTGCTTCATTTCTTACACTACTTGCCTGAATTTTGTTCTGTGAATGTGGCCTTTCCGGTTCTGTACTGGGTACCCTTCGCCCTTATTGTCCCCTCTCCATAAATGATTGCCATTCAACATCCCCATATATGTTTGCCAATATCCCATCCCCATAAATGATTGCCATTCAACATCCCCATACATGTTTGCAAATGCCCAATCCCCATAAATGATTGCCATTCAACATCCCCATACATGTTTGCAAATGCCCAATCCCCATAAATGATTGCCATTCAACATCCCCATATATGTTTGCCAATGTCCCATCCCCATAAATGATTGCCATTCAACATCCTCATAAATGTTTGCAAATGCCCAATCCCCATAAATGTTTGCCATTCAGCATCCCCATAAATGTCTGCCAATGCCCAATCCCCATAAATGTTTGCCATTCAGCATCCCCATAAATGTCTGCCAATGCCCAATCCCCATAAATGATTGCCATTCAACACCCCCATATATGTTTGCCAATGCCCCATCCCCATAAATGATTGCCATTCAACATCCTCATAAATGTCTGCCAATGCCCAATTCCCATAAATGATTGCCATTCAACATCCCCATAAATGTTTGCCATTGTCCATCCCCATAAATATTTGACATTGTCCCATCCCCATTACTGTTTGCCATTAACATTTCCATTAAAGTTTGACATTGTCCCATCCCCATTATTGTTTGCCATTAACACCCCTATAAATGTTTGCCATTGTCCAATCCCCATTACTGTTTGCCATTAACATCCCAATTAAAGTTTGCCATTGTCCCATCCCCATTTGTGTTTGCCATAAACATCCTCATTAATGTTTGCCATTAACATCCCCATTAATGTTTGCCATAAACATCCTCATTATTGTTTGCCATTAACATAGCCATTGATGTTTGCCATAAACATTCTCATTATTGTTTTCCATTAACATAGCCATTAATGTTTGCCATTGCCCCATCCCCATAAATGTTTGCCATTGCCCCATCCCCATAAATGTTTGCCATTGCCCCACCCCCATAAATGTATGCCATTAAACATCCCAATAAATGTTTGCCACTAAACATCCCCATAAATGTTTGCCATTAAACATCCCCATAAATGTATGCCATTGCTCCATCCCCATAAATGTTTGCCATTAAACATCCCCAAAAATATTTGCCATTGCCCCACCCCAATAAATGTTTGCCATTAAACATCCCCATAAATGTTTCCATTGCCCCACCCCAATGCATGTTTGCAATTGTCACACCCCCATAAATGTTTGCCATTGTCCCATCCCCATAAATGTTTGCCATTGTCACACCCCCATAAATGTATGCCATTGACCCATCCCCATAAATGTATGCCATTGTCACATCCCCATAACTGTTTGCCATTGAACATCCCCATAACTGTTTGCCATTGCCCCATCCCCATAAATGTTTGCCATTAAACATCCCCATAAATGTATGCCATTGACCCATCCCCATAAATGTATGCCATTCTCCCATTCCTATAAATGTATGCCATTGACCCATCCCAATAAATGTTTGCCATTGTCCATCCCCATAAATGTATGCCATTGTCACATTTCTATAAATTAATGCCATTGTCCATCCCCATAAATGTATGCCATTGTCACATTTCTATAAATTAATGCCATTGTCCTTCCCCATAAATGTTTGCCATTGTCCATCCCCATAAATGTATGCCATTGACCCATCCCAATAAATGTTTGCCATTGTCCATCCCCATAAATGTGTGCCATTGTCACATTTCTATAAATTAATGCCATTGTCCCATCCCCATAAATGTATGCCATTCTCCCATTCCTATAAATGTATGCCATTGACCCATCCCAATAAATGTTTGCCATTGTCCATCCCCATAAATGTATGCCATTGTCACATTTCTATAAATTAATGCCATTGTCCCATCCCCATAAATGTATGCCATTGTCACATTTCTATAAATTAATGCCATTGTCCATCCCCATAAATGTATGCCATTGACCCATCCCAATAAATGTTTGCCATTGTCCATCCCCATAAATGTGTGCCATTGTCACATTTCTATAAATTAATGCCATTGTCCCATCCCCATAAATGTATGCCATTGCCCAATCCCCATACATGTTTGCCATTGCCCCATCCCAATAAATGTATGCCATTAAACATCCCCATAGATGTTTGCCATTGCCCCATCCCCATTAATGTATGCCATTGAACTACCCCATAAATGTTTGCCATTGCCCCATCCCCATAAATGTTTGCCATTGCCCCATCCCCATAAATGTTTGCCATTGCCCCATCCCAATAACTGTATGCCATTAAACATCCCCATAGATGTTTGCCATTGCCCCGTCCCCATTAATGTATGCCATTGAACAACCCCATAAATGTTTGCCATTAAACATCCCCATAAATGTTTGCCATTAAACATCCCCATAAATGTATGCCATTGACCCATCCCTTTAAATGTATGCCATTCAACATCCCCATAAATGTTTGCCATTGTCCCATCCCCATAAATGTTTGCCATTGTCACACCCCCATAAATGTATGCCATTGACCCATCCCCATAACTGTTTGCCATTGCCCCACCCCCATAAAAGTTTGCCATTGAACATTCCCATAAATGTATGCCATCGGCCCATCCCCATAAATGTATGCCATTGACCCATCCCCATAAATGTATGCCATCGGCCCATCCCCATAAATGTATGCCATTGTCCCATCCCCATAAATGTATGCCATTGACCCATCCCCATAAATGTTTGCCATAGCTCCATCCCCATAAATGTTTGCCATTGTCCCATCCCCATAAATGTTTGCCATTAAACATCCTCATAAATGTTTGCCAATGCACCTCCCATGAAGTACTGTTGAGTATGCTGATGTTTCCCAGGGAATCTGTATGGGGAAGCATTGTCATGTGAATGTTGCGTTACTTGTCACAACTTAATCCTTCTTTTTCTTGGCCTAAAACTGAAAACATTTATCTTCATCATCAGTACAAGTAGATCTTGATGATGTTTGCTGGTATTTACAGGTGATGTTGGTTTAGAGTATCAGGGTCCCAAACCTCCGGATACAACCCACACCTATTATACATTCCTCTACGAACAACAAGGTACACTGAATGCCACTGAAATGATGATGAAATATGACGGGAATATGTGTTATTCATTAGTTGGACGGTAAGTTAAACTACAGCTCTTGATAGCAATGTAAACAAATTCTGGTCTCACAAGCCAAACCGTTAGTAAAATTTTACACTGTTATTTAAAAAACGCCACGACATGTAATTAGTCATGTATTTTGATTCTTACATTTAATTAATTGATATTACCGGCATGTGTTAAATTTTGTTTATTGGTCATTATTTTCAAAACCTGTTTTCACTGGCTGACCACCACATACTTTGTTGACAAAGGTTCTCAAGTCAATAAAAAACAAACTGTTATTATGAATATATACTTACAACATAGAAACGTTCAACGTTATTTTCCAACAATAATTTTAATTCAAGATCAGATAATAATTTATAGCAAATGCAAGAAGGGATTTTAAGGCTGACATTAACTATGACAGAAGGAGTATGGATATTAAGTTTTATTTAAACAGAAGCTTATTCGGGACTTATTCACAAGCATTCAAATGTTCCGGATTTATTTTTGTTGAGTGTATGCCAATGATGAGTTCACCAAATAAACAGTCGTTGTTAGTTAGTCACAGATATGGTCAACGTATCAGAATGCTCTAGTGAAAATGATTTTACTACAAAACGATGTTTTATTTGTCTTTGACTCGAAAGTTTATCTATACACTTCGTGATATTGCTCTCTGACCTATCTTGAAATGAACTGAAAAAGATAACCGCGGAAACAAATATTCTTTTCGCCTGATCATGTGTTTGCTCCAAATAACAACTGCTTTATTCTACTAAATGATATGCCATTGTATTATGACAGATGTTTATTTGACATCAACCGAGCAGTGTCAGAGAATAACTTAACTCTCGTTGGTGCCACATGGTTCCGGGCAACCAGAGACGCTTACGTCATACAAAGGAATGTACAAAGTGGAGCAGTTGAATCGCAAGAGTGTAGAGCGGTGCCAAATTATCCAAGCTTATGCGACACTTCAGGTTCCGCCATTATGACGTCATCAGTTTTCGTAGTTCTCATACTCAGTTGCATCGAACTATTATTACCGGTGTATCGATTTTGATTTCATGCAAAATTACCATTAACACGTGTCATGGAAAATGACGTCAAGCATCGTAAATGGAAGGATCGACACAACTCGTAATATTTAGATGCATAATATGGAATAATATATAGTATTGATAGTAGTAATTATTAAAAGGTTTTGTTTTTTTGCAATTTAACACCTTATCTTGGACACGACGCTTACTTTTGCAAGACCTTTAATCGATTGTCCATTTTTTTCTCGGAAATGCATGAAATGCGGACATAGGTATCTTTACTTCATCTAGCTGAAATATTCTAACATTTCTGAATAAAACAGCTGTGTTACCGTCTTCTGGGACTAGTGTACAGAGACGATGTTATTAGCATGCGCTCAGTTTGGTGCAATTCTGATGAGACCTTTGAATCTACTGAAGTAGGCGTTATTGGCAAATAAATTGTTCATGGGTAGAATCCGGGATTATTTCAGTCCAGGAAAGATGTTAGGTGTAAGTAGCGTTAGTTGATAGTCTGGTTGTATTATACTTAGACTATAGCGGGACTATAGATGATGAACATTGTAATAATTTCCGATATTTTAAAATTGTTTGACATATTTTAAGAAGCACGTGACCGCATTTGCCTCAGGCATTACTTTAAATGGCGTGTTCTGTCTTTCCTGATCCCTATTGTTTTAGCAGAAATCTATTGTTGGGTATAAATCTATTGTTGGGTAGAAATATATTCTTTGGATAGAAATATATTGTTGGGTAGAAATCTATTGTTGGGTAGAAATCTATTGTTTGGGTAGAAATATATTGTTGAGTAGAAATCTATTGTTGGGTAGAAATCTATTGTTTGGTAGAAATCTATTGTTTGGGTAGAAATATATTGTTGAGTAGAAATCTATTCTCTTGTTAAAAACCTACTGTTATTGATCATCTACATATTGTCATAATGTGAGTTACTTTAACTTTCATACTACATATATACATGTGATTTAAACATATATTTATGTCACTTTAGAATAAAATGCTGTTAACAATTTATCAATATATTACATTGTATAATACACAAGAGAATTCTGTAACGTTCGTTATATATTCTTCTTCTGTCTTCTTCAGCAGCAGCAACAACACTAGCAGCCAATCACTGAGCTAGCAACAATGTTATTTTTTATTCTTAAAAAAATATCGTAAATATATATAATTATTTTAGTGTAAATAGTACACACACAACGTCATCAAAAATATACATATTATTTATTAAATCAACTACACCATTTGTTTTATAGAAACTAACAAATTCATTTATAAACACAATACTTTTAGAAGTTCACACAAACATGTTTGAGGGCGATACATCAGGTGAAAAAGCTGACCATGGCAAACGTCGACATTGTTCTGCTGTGTAAATACAGTAGCAACACAAGCAACTACTTAATTAAATAGATGATTATCTTGTTATCACGTTAAAGAAACTAGATAACTACTTAATTAACTAGATAATTATCTGGTTAACTTGATAAGTATCGTGATAAATTTTCATACCAGATAAATAAATATCTTGACACAAAAAATGTCTGATAGTGCCCACTACTGCAACACACTATCTAGTTAATTAAGAAGTTATCTAGTTACTTTAATAACGCGATAACCAGATTATTATCTAGTTAATTAAGTAGTTAACTGGTGGCAGAAATATACCACCATAGGATCATTTGTTGGTTGATGACGATATCAAGATTGCCGTCAACGATAAAGGATCCTGTCGTGGGTATTGATGTCGCCCCACGCGATTACATGGCCCCCATGCAAGGTTCTACTTTGAAGCACACATACATTACTGGACCACTCTCCCGTGTGCCTGTATACTCTCTACATCACGTCAGAGATATGACGGTGTATCCAGGATTCGCCAGAAAGTAGGATTTTACCATACCGTCTTCGAAGCTGTTGATATCATATGTAATAATTATAATGTACCCATCCATTACCGAACTGAACCAATCTATAAATAGTTGCACAGAGCTACACCAAATATCAGCATTGGAACATATGGTCCAGATAACAACAAATAAAACAACGTAACGGCAATACAAGCCATCGAGATACACGAAGACACGAACGATACAATACCATGAGCAGTGTTTTCAGTTGCAACAGGTTTTTCCAATACGTCTAACTGTACAAACACTGTTTGCTATTGAACGCTAAAACTGCATAACCTTAAATATTTCAAGAGCTCTTCAATTATTTGGAGAGAGCTCCAATTCATTTGAAGAAAGTTTCAACTGAATTATTGATATTATCAATTGAATTAGAGCTCACTCAAAATCATTCGGAGATCTCTACATTTCAATTAAAGATATCTCCAAATCAACTCAATTGTAGACTATGGATAATTAACAGAATGTAGTAATTGTTCAGTGCGTTTCCACATAGCCAGTGCGTCAGATGAGCTTATTGAAAATGTGCAGGGTATGCCATTCGAATCCTAAATTGTTCGTACTGTGTTCACAAAAACTGTTACAATATATATTTGTTCTGTATCGAAACGGATCACATAATTAGCATAAACTTTGATGATATATTTTATTTATCAGGGATTATTATTTCCTCAAATTGGTGGATTTTGAGTATTTTTACCACAAGTCTTTGTTGTTCCACGTACGTCTGCTTTATTCATCCTCGTTTTATTTAGTACCCTTATATCTATGTTAGAAGCTGCCGACTGCGTTTATATTCCTTTTTTATTTTGTTCATGGAAGGGTCAGTTATTGTTTCGCTCAGTGCGTGCGTGTGTGTTCGGAATTACATAACGTAATATGAGTGTTTGTTTGAAAACTTAATGGTTTGAAAAAAATGTCACTGGACCGAACATTCATCGTTTTTCTACGTGTGACAATATATTGTACCGTGCTATAAAAAGTCGTTGTTTATGTTTTTTGTCATGCTGGGTTAAGCAAGGAGATCATATACACGCATTAAAATATCCCCGCCAGTGTCAATTTATACAAACAATCAATAAAAGTAACGAAACAATTTAATTTAATGGTCCGTTTATTATTTTCGTTCAGGGTAAGATTAGGATAAATGAATATCGAAACTGGTAATTGTCCATTCCAATACAATAATTTAAAATTTAAAATGTAAACAAGAGAAAGTTGATGCAAGGCATCCTTGTCGCCGGGAAAATAATTATTAAGATTGACTTATATAATATTCGTATTCTTTTCTACCCTTTTCGGCCCATGGCCACTGGCTTTCATAGGGGTACAAGATATATGAAACGGGCGCAATGTAAAACGGGGGCAGACAGATTTGCCATTGTCCGTCCGTCTGTGTCCGTCCTGCCATCCGTCACAAAATATTGTGTCGCACGTATCTCCAAGAGTATATTTGCTAGACTTGCTAGTTTACCAGCATTTGTAGTTTTGTACATTGGGTTTCATGTTTGCCTCATAAAAACATTACAAACTCAAACCTAATAGCGCATGAAAGTTTACACACACGAACAAGAGCCTCCCTCACATATATTTAGGTTGTACAATGAAACTAAAACAAAGTAAAAGGGACGCCATGTGGAGCTTCACAGGATTGCACACCGATGCAACATAAAGAAAAACTGATAACAAATGCCTTGACACCGGGCTCAAGAGTAGATGACGGTATTTCAACCACGTAGTTAACCAATATACAACAGATGATAAACTGAATAATACTTACTGTACAGCGAAGAAAGGCGATTGTCCACGGCACTTATTCGGCTTGATTGATTGACTACCTGAAGTACATAATAAAGACAAAAGCTGTATAACATTATGATTTGAACCTTATGTGTACTACTTGTTTAAAGATATCTTATGGTTACTGACCACTCTGTACACAGGTCTAAACATTTACTCTGCTTTAGATTTGGGTGTTCGATGTAATGAAAAATACTTAGTGAGTGCTGTGTACAATTTCTCTTCATTTTCTGTAATATTTTAGTGTAAATATGAGATTTTAGGGAAATAACTGACTGTAACAGAATACTCAAATGATTTACACTCAATCTGCGATCACACTCAAATCTCAAATAAAGTGTACCAAATCCATACTCAGATTTGTAATCTATTTCAATCATTCAAATCACAAACTGGCCCAGCTGAGTAGATATCACTGCAGTGTATTATTTCTGACACGGGATTCCATATTTGTATTCTTAAAGCTGTCGAGAATGACGAGTATTTAAGTAGTGTGTTACCAGGTGTGGATATTTCGGAAGAGTTGCATTTACTTACATCATGACTGAATGTTATCCCATGGTTCTGAAAGTTATAGGCAGGCGCTAGATTTTGATGTTATTATTGAACTATCATGTTGCCTTATCATGATCGAGGAATAGTATAGAATATTTACAAATATAATACTCTAAGTAGCAATATGAAGTTATGAAACTTAATTAAAATGAAGTTCGTTAAAAACAACAAAATAATTTGATTAATATTGGTATAAATTATTGAATTGAAACTCTAAAACTTAAACTTACTTAGATTATTTTCAATATTTTTGACTGAGTTGCGAACGTCATTCACTTTAGATACAGTTGTTTCATGTTCGGTGGCAGTATTGCTCGTCGCGGTCTCAAATTCGATGATTACTTCTTGCAGCTCTATGTCTGAGTTTGACTTGAATTGATTCAACGAAGTATTCAAATTTGCTTCGGTTTCCTCAATTTTTCTCTCCAAACTTTCGTTTGATGCTTCAATATATTTAGTCATTAAATTCATCTGATCATTAACTGCTTTCCGCAATTCGGTAAACTGTTCTTCGTATTATGTCAAAGCATTGCTTATAAAGAGCTTCTCGGATGCAAAAGCGTTCAGTATCGTTTCTTTTGCCTGATTCATTTGCTCCAGCTCAACATTCTCGCTTCTTCCTTCGGAAACCTCGATCACATGCGTATTTGTGGGTAACTGTGATTTAATTTACATTTCAATACGATCAATACGATCGTCGATGCTTATCAAACTTGTTTTGATAGAAAATGTTATCAATTCAAGATGTTATAATCCACTGCTGAGCAGAGAATACGCCACATCTACAGTTAACTCGCCATGCACATCGAACATTAAGCACACAATTATTGTCATATACAAGCACAGGCTTAGTCCAAACATCGTCATTGTAAAAATCACGCTTCTCGAATATGCATGTAATATAATAAATAATTCCCTTGACAATATGCACTGCTGGTATGCAATATCAGATCTGACTTTTAAGACATTGAAACGTAGGAATGGCACTTAGGTTACACTTGATGCCAGCTGGTATGTTCTTAATTATACTAAAAGAGAAGTGTGTTTACAGTTTTTATGCAATAACAATCTGCATAATTCGCATTTAGCATTAGTAACATTTGTCTTATTGCATATTTTTCAATGGTTGTATAATCTTTCCCGTGGCCGCTGGATTTGCTTATACTTCAGCACAGACACTGAACATTTATAGGTTTTTCATACTCATCATTGCATAGTTACCAGTGAAAGCAATAGTCTTACATGCAGTTAATTACATGAGGAATTTCTTCTCCTGTTAAATCAAATTAATGATATAACGGAATACAACCTTTTATTAGCGAATTTAACGCGTTTATAGCGATAACCTGGCATTTTAAGTCTCGAGAATGCTGCATATCAGTATCTATCCATAAACAATTGAAGAGTCAAATACGCGCAAATCAATGGGTGTCGCTAAATGCACACCGTTTAAGCATGCACACCATGTATGTGCAAGCATCTACATAAAATGACGAAGACCATACACGTTTGGTGCCTATTGATGCATCTTTGGTTGAATGTCGATCCATATTGATGCACAACATTGAATTCAGGTGCAATGTATGATCACATACACGGTAACAACTAGGTAAAATGACGCTCACCATACATAAATGTCCCGCCCATCCAGACGTACCGCCGCCTCTCCCATCCATTCTTACATGGCGAGCATGCTTAAACAGTGTGCATTTAGCGATCTCGGCAAATCAATGCGCAAAAACAACCACTTAAGCACGTCAATATTTCAACATTTCGTTGTCTTGAATCATATACGATACTCGTATTACTTCGTTGGGTGAACTTCGGATGTGTTAGTTTAAGCTGGTTCCCTGCTTTCAGTATTGTTTGTGTTTTGAAAACGGGAACTGTAGTATTGACATGTTTTGTCAGGTCTTAATCAAATAATACCCGATAAGTTTCACTCATTTTCTCAAAATCCTATCCTTAATCCCTATCAATTAAATATCTAGTGTTGATATAAGTAGTGAACACCAAATCGCATGTTAAATATCTAAAATAGCTAACATTCCTGATACAATTTAATATAACCAAGTAGTCATTTCCAAGTTATATATTACGACAACCAGACCGTTGGTATATTCAGGCATTTGAGCCAAACTTGAGTTAACAGTATTATAATAAGTTTACACTATGTTAGTTTTTGTGTTTTGTATATGATATCAATTTGTGCAGCTCAATAATATATGTAATGTGATATTTTCTATGTAATATGTATATGTTTGTAAATGTTTGTATGTTTACTTACACGTTTATATTTGATGTTTTCAGTGCCAAGAGATTTGTCAAATATTATGAAGAAATAAACTTACTACAACCAAAACTTATATGTTGTTATCAGCACAACAACAACATATGACTATATAACAGAACCAATTGATGTATGCCTCTCAAATGCTTACACTACTACAGACGGTACCTGAGCGCTACCCTTCACAAATGATGGCGTTTATGTAAATACGCGACAGTCAATATATTGTCGAACGATGACCATTTACATGCAAAAACACTTTCACGCTCGTTGTTAAATGGTTATCACTAATTTCTGTATTGCCTTTGACAACTTTCGTTTACAAACTACGTCATGTGTGACATTGTCGCTCTTGCCTCAAATTGCCGAATTACTTCACTGACTTTCCGTGTGAGCTATAAACCTGCATTTGAACACAATCATTGACGACGTCAAACCCTACTATAATAATAGATTTTTTTATAAACAACTGACACATAATGATACGTGTCAGGCGATATACGTCGCGTGTTTCTAAACGAACTTTTGAAATTATATTGGAAATGACATTATTTTATCACAATCCATTTCATTCTTTCAAATACATACGACCATGACATCAGCATTTTGTTTCCCGTGATAATTTGACAATATCTATGTCCTATCGAATGGGTTCCAGCTTGTGATTGTCAGACAATATTTGTATACGGTGTACGCAATTCCTAAACGAAACCATCAGAAAATTGCTAAAACTGATGTTGTATTCTAATGTATACGAGTCCTCATTAAATATTTTGCTAGAATGCTTGGGTTTCTATGAGAGTATATGTGAATATATATGACATCATTGTGAATCATATGGTTAAATGCCATTCCTTACAAATGCAACACTTTTACATTGTAATAAAGTCTGCGATATGACAAGATCTGTATTTAATCAGTTCCCATGTGAGTTTAACATTTGAGTAAACAATTTTACATCAAATAAAATTGTCAAGAGTTATTCTCATTCTATATCTCATCCATAGTACATGTATATATAGATACATAGATATACCATACAAGGAGTTTAACGCTTTTTTACACATGGCCTCTTTCCGCGGCTTAATGCCCACTTTAACATAAAAATATATTCATGAAATGCTTGGAATTCTAAGCATCAATAATGTATTATTCTTACGACACATACTTAAAGAAAAGTCAGTCAAGAATTGGTGAAACTCTCCATGGATCAAAAAGCGCACATGTCAAAAACCTCGTCGATTTGCTGAAACGCAAGATGGCAGCAAAAATGCAAGTATGGTTTAGCCGAGTTTTCAATGGTTCCTGCCAGATAGACAATAAAATGTATTCTAAAAAACGGGTAAAGAAGGGGATATAACTCATGACAATCTATCGTGTTCCAAATGAAACTGATAATACTTCTTGTTTATTGTATGATTTCAGGGAAATGTCGACACTTATACTGCCCACCACTCACTGATGCCATATTTGGGTCATGTCATACTTCTTAAAGTTTATTGAAAAAGCGTGGTATGTGATAAGTGAATAAATGTTCCTGTCTGGATTGATCAAATACATGTATATACGTGAAATACGTGAATAAACGTTCTTGTCTGGATTGATCAATACATGTATGTACGTGAAATACGTGAATTAACGTTCTTGTCTGGATTGATCAAATACATGTAGGTACGTGAAATACGTGTATAAACGTTCCTGCCTGGATTGATCAAACACATGTATGTACGTGAAATACGTGTATAAACGTTCCTGCCTGGATTGATCAAACACATGTATGTACGTGAAATACGTGTATAAACGTTCCTGCCTGGATTGATCAAACACATGTATGTACGTGAAATACGTGTATAAACGTTCCTGTCTGTATTGCTCAAATACATGTATATACGTGAAATACGTGTATAAACGTTCCTGCCTGGATTGCTCAAATACATGTATATACGTGAAATACGTGAATAAACGTTCCTGTCTGTATTGCTCAAATACATGTATATACGTGAAATACGTGAATAAACGTTCCTGTCTGTATTGCTCAAATACATGTATATACGTGAAATACGTGTATAAACGTTCCTGCCTGGATTGATCAAATACATGTACATGTATAAACGTGAAATACGTGAATATACGTTCTTGTCTGGATTGATCAAATACATGTACATGTATATACGTGAAATACGTGAATAAACGTTCCTGTCTGGATTGCTCAAATACATGTATATACGTGAAATACGTGAATAAACGTTCCTGTCTGAATTGATCAAATACATGTATATACGTGAAATACGTGAATAAACGTTCCTGTCTGGATTGCTCAAATACATGTATATACGTGAAATACGTGAATAAACGTTCCTGTCTGGATTGCTCAAATACATGTATGTACGTGAAATACGTGAATAAACGTTCCTGTCTGTATTGATCA
Source organism: Mactromeris polynyma (assembly GCA_032209605.1). Classification (NCBI taxonomy): domain Eukaryota; kingdom Metazoa; phylum Mollusca; class Bivalvia; order Venerida; family Mactridae; genus Mactromeris; species Mactromeris polynyma. The sequence goes on from JASFXZ010000028.1 coordinate 6,248,419, forward strand.
AATACATGTATATACGTGAAATACGTGAATATACGTTCCTGTTTGGATTGATCAAATACATGTATGAACGTGAAATACGTGAATATACGTTCTTGTCTGGATTGATCAAAAACATGTATGTACGTGTTACGTGTATATACGTTCTTGTCTGGATTGATCAAATACATGTACATGTATATACGTGAAATACGTGAATATACGTTCCTGTTTGGATTGATCAAATACATGTTTATACGTTAAAAAGTGTATAAACATTCCTGTCTGAATTGATCAAATACATGTATGTACGTGAAATACGTGAATAAACGTTCTTGTCTGGATTGATCAAATACATGTATGGACGTGAAATACGTGAATAAACGTTATTGTCTGGATTGATCAAATACACGTATGTACGTGAAATACGTGTATAAACGTTCTTGTCTGGATTGATCAAATACATGTATGTACGTGAAATACGTGAATAAACGATCCTGTCTGTAGCAGGACCTATTAGATACATTAGTTACGTTCCTGTCTGTATAAGGAACTGACCGTCACAAGGTCAACTCTATACAAAATGACACTAACAACAACAGCAATACACATATTATTTATTTCATTTATTCTCGTAACAAACATTAACACGAACAATTATATTCAATGGATGATACGATATGTGACGATATTATGCAGGAATGTATATATATACATTTTTCTCGAGAAGTACATTGTATATAAAAGCATATTACCGGCTATCGATGGCTAACTTTATAGCTCTTTATAACCTTTACCTTTTGTATAGGTGCTTCTTATCAACACTTTACATGCATTTATAATTTCACTGAACACACTGACGTTTCACATTACAGATGTCTATCATATCAGACCAGTGGTCACATGACTAATTATTGCACATGAAATAATAAAAAAGAAATTATATACGATTTAGAAAAATGACAGCTTTAAGCAGAGATAAGTCACTGATATAAGTTCAATTAATAAAGAAATATAGAATACAGTCCATATTCAGGATTTGCCGACTGATCTCAACATTAATAATTGCCTAATGGAATCCGATGTCTTTACAGGGAATGTAACTCATCATTCTTATTCACATTTAATGCCCAGCTGGATAGACTTTTAGCACATAATAAGTCATTAGCCAGGTTGTCCGACAAATGCAGAAAAACGCAAATAACATTTAAAAATTCTGAAACATTTCTTAAAATTCCTCTGCTTTTGATAGTAAAAATATGCTGTTTTATATTGTACGTATGTTTGTCAATGTTTTGTATAAAAACAACTTCACTGTCGCAGTTCTTCATTAAATCTTGTGCAGACTCAACGATAGCCCAAAAGTAGCCAAACATAAATTTGCATTTTTTAATGGCGTTAAGTATATATTATGTTCCTCCAGTTTTTGTCTTTCTTGATCAGTTTAACTCATTATAGCATAATACTGTAACTTTGTTTAAAGTGTGTAGAATCTGTGTTCAGATAATATCCACCATTCCCGGACCTTTCCCTGCACCATCAATCATCGAACGTGAGATGCTGACCACATCTATGCTTTGTGTACAAATAAAAGACGTATTAGCCAAATATGAAGACGGACAGACTTAAAGGTTGATGCAAATGTTCACGAATTTAACTTCAATTTACAGCTAACCAGTCCCATGGTTCAAGACATGATGACATTATACGTAACGACAGACACCAACAGGACAAGTATGTTTACGTGAATGAAACGCCCAGAATTCTCTAAGTTACGACTATTCTTCTTAATATCAACACTTGTCTTAATTGTTCTTTCATCTGGTATATCTGCCGGGCCTTCTACTTCATCCTCCGGGTCTTCTACTTTATCTGCCGCGTCTTCTACTTCATCTGCCGGGACTTCTACTTCATCTGCCGGGACTTCTACTTCATCTGCCGGGTCTTCTACTTCATCTGCCGGGTCTTCTACTTCATCTGCCGGGACTTCTACTTCATCTGCCGGGTCTTCTACTTCAACTGCCGGGACTTCTACTTCATCTTCCGTGACACATAAGTCAGAATCCTTTACAGTTTGGTTGTTAGCATTCAGTACTATGTCTGCCACATTGGGAGCACGAACCTTTAGATGACCATGTTCACAGACAACAGACGTACCATCTGTAATTGCTTCAGCTGCACCACCCAAACACGACCAGCCCAAAACTTCATCATGTGGTAAAAATCCCTTCTTATTCACGTTCCTCATTTCAACAATGTTAGAATTAAATGTAGGTATCTTGCAGTTACACAAACAAGCCATGTCAGTATTGTCCCATACGTTGTCTGCACATCTTGCAAATGAAGGACCTACTTTTGTACCCGATATATTATCATCATTTTGGCACACCATGAAAAGAAGATTATTAGAATAACGGTAGTCTTTGACACAACGATTATCGTTAAGACCAGGATATGGCTCACAAGATGTTTGCCGACAGGATGGTGTAGGTTCCCATTGTCCGTTGGATTGACACTTCAATTCTGGCTTCCCATTCAGTACATAACCACGGTCACAGGTGACCTCTACGATACTACCGAATGTATTCCTTTCCACATAAGTACTGTCCTGAAATATTTCCCCATTCGAAACATCCCCAAATACGCCACAATCTCGGATAGTACACGTTGGGGCTGAGCGCGGGTTCCACTCGCCATCGATTCTGCAAAATAACGAGCTAGTTCCCGTCTTTTCATAACCTTCATGACAGTCGAATCTCAAAAAAGAGCCAACTTCATATGTAGGCGAACTAACCACATATCCACCATCCGGAGTCTCAACATGTCCGCAGAATATTTCTGAGCAGTCTATTTCTCCCACATGTGACCATTGTGTATTCGAGCACGTGTATAGTAACGTGTTAGTTTGTAACATGTAACCGTCATTACAGGTTAATCTCACAACCGTACCTTCGGGAAAAGGCGGGGACTCCGTTAGGTTCGGCGTGGTGTTTTCTATAGACGGTGGGGGAGATTCGCATTCAGCACTCACAGAGACAACATCTGAAAATGAATAATGAATAAAGAAAGAAAGATTAAGATGTTACAGGGAACGCCACATTTACACAAGTCTCAACCAAACAGTATATGGATAATTTCTAGAACGCCATAATTATGTTACATAAAACTTCACACTAGCTCTTCAGTGGTTGAACTTGCACAAAGCGTCGTTCCATTACGGGGTATTCATAGCGGACTAAAAACATGCACTCAATCCAGGCACACAAACTCAAGTCTAACAATCAGACATACAGGCACCATTGAAACGGTAACCTTGTAGAATTGGCTAGAACTGTTGTGCTGGATTTATACGATGTCAACGATTATTCAATTATGTGTGGCGGTGAGATGACCTAGCCAGTCTTCCAGCAACCACTGTTACCAACCAGTATTCAACTGTTCTGCAAACTTTCACTCATGAGTTCAAGGACAATGAATTTGGATGCGTTACTACCATCATGGAGAACACTTTCACTCAGGGTTTGAACCTACGACCTGCAGACTAGCAGATAGCTCCAACGACTGAAGTGGCCAGATTGGCGTGGAATTGGCGAGAATGTAAAGTACTTACATAATGATATGACAGATAGAAGACAACAGAGGGGTGTAGCTGACACCATTGTCTCTTTATCTCTTTACTTTCTCTCCTATTCTCTGAAAAAGAAAATAGATATGCTAGTTAAAAGATTAGGGAAACAAGGATTCAATTCTGATCCATTATTGACAAACGACTATAGATCTACTAACAGCAAACGGTTATTTATATGTACATTGGTGATCATTAATTATCATTCATTGGTGACAAAAATGCCACATTCAATTATCAGAACTATTCTTAAAGATCCTGTTAAAGGAAATGGAGGAAGCACACACATGAAAGAAATACACAAACAATACCAAATGGACCAGCAGCTATACACGTAGATAGACACTATACACGTGGATGGACACACAAACAGACCAACATATATATACACGTTGGGGGACACAAAAACAATCCAGCAGATATACACGTAGATGGACGAACAAACAGACAAGCAGATATACACGTGGATGGACAAACAAACAGACTTGCAGATATACACGTGGATCGACAAACAAACAGACTTGCAGCTATACACGTAGATGGACAAACAAACATACTTGCAGATATACACGTAGATGGACAAACAAACAGACTTGCAGATATACACGTAGATGGACACACAAACATACTTGCAGATATACACGTGGATGGACAAACAAACAGACTTGCAGCTATACACGTAGATGGACAAACAAACAGACTTGCATATATACACGTAGATGGACAAACAAACAGACTTGCAGATATACACGTGGATGGACAAACAAACAGACTTGCAGATATACACGTGGATGGACACACAAACAGACTTGCAGACATACACGTGGATGGACACACAAACAGACTTGCAGATATACACGTAGATGGACACACAAACAGTCCAGCAGCTTTACACGTGGATGGACAAACAAACAGACTTGCAGATATACACGTGGATGGACAAACACACAGACTTGCAGCTATACACGTGGATGGACACACAAACAGACTTGCAGCGTTACACGTGGATGGACAAACAAACAGACTTGCAGATATACACGTGGGGGACACACAGACAGACTTGCAGCTTTATACGTGGATGGACAAACAAACAGACTTGCAGCTTTACACGTGGATGGACAAACAAACAGACTTGCAGCTATACACGTGGATGGACACACAAACAGTCCAGCAGCTTTACACGTGGATGGACACACAAACAGACTTGTAGATATACACGTGGGGGACACACAAACAGTCCAGCAGCTTTACACGTGGATGGACAAACAAACAGACTTGCAGATATACACGTGGATGGACACACAAACAGTCCAGCAGCTTTACACGTGGATGGACAAACAAACAGACTTGCAGATATACACGTGGGTTACACACAAACAGCTTTGCAGATATACACGTGGGGGACACACAAACAGACTTGCAGATATACATGTGGGGGACACACAGACAGACTTGCAGCTATACACGTGGATGGACACACAAACAGACTTGCAGATATACACGTGGATGGACAAACAAACAGACTTGTAGAAATACACGTAGATGGACACACAAACAGTCCAGCAGCTTTACACGTGGATGTACAAACAAACAGACTTGCATATATACACGTGGATGGACAAACAAAGACTTGCAGATATACACGTGGTGGACACACAAACAGACTTGCAGATATACACGTTGATGGACACACAAACAGACTTGCAGAGATACACGTAGATGGACACACAAACAGACTTGCAGATATACACGTGGGGGACACACAAACAGACTTGCAGATATACACGTGGATGGACACACAAACAGACTTGCAGATATACACGTAGATGGACACACAAACAGACTTGCAGATATACACGTGGGGAACACACAAACAGACTTGCAGATATACACGTGGGGACAAACAAACAGACTTGCAGATATACACGTGGGGGACACACAAACAGACTTGCAGATATACACGTGGGGGACACACAAAACATACTTGCAGATATACACGTGGGGGACAAACAAACAGACTTGCAGATATACACGTGGGGGACAAACAAACAGACTTGCAGATATACACGTGGGGACAAACAAACAGACTTGCAGATATACACGTGGGGGACACACAAACAGACTTGCAGATATACACGTGGGGGACAAACAAACAGACTTGCAGATATACACGTGGGGGACACACACACAGTCCAGCAGCTTTTTAAAACTGCATTGCAGTAATTACGTTGCATATTTTATTATTTGTGACATAATGTGTAACCACCTTCTCAGAATAAAGATGCTATTATTATTATTTACAAAATATATCTAAATAAAGCATTATAGGCCTATAACCCATCGAACGTTGATTTTCTGTTCCGGGAACATTGAACATTACAGCTTTTAAAACTTTATAACTAAGTACGTGATATACCGGAAACTGCAATCTAACAGGAAGCAAATTTGCGACTAAACTGATTACTGATAATACAATGCAAATATTTTCATCAACATCATTATAGAATAGATCTTCAAATATCTTCTGCAACAATGAACCGGACGTAAATTTAAAGATATCAGTTGAATTGATTTAAAATATATTACGGATAAGGACATTTCACAGTGATGTTAAAAGGAGAAATATAACATTATACATATAATATAACTGGATTCTGTGGACGAGAAGAATGGGTACTAAATTCGATGATTCTTTCTGGGTAAGTTAATAAGATTGTTATTAAACAAGAAATAGCTTTAAAATAGATAAACGGGGAAGATGGAATAATTTCTTGCAATATGTGAAATAGAAATTTTCTAAAACAAAACAGTAGAATTTCTCCATGTCAGCACCATGCGGAATTATTCGTTATTTAGTCTTACAATAGTGTTGAAATAATTTTTAACATTTTTTAGGCTTGTTGCTCGTATTTGACGATTTACAAAATCGACATTATGACTTGTAAATATAGCAGTTGACGTTCATGAATGATTTCAGTGATGAATTTACATCAGAAAACCGTTAATGTACACGTTATTTCAAGAGACAACCTTACACAATTACAAAGGCGCATTTATGGGTGTCCGTACTTTGTATTGTGGCAAAAAGAAGTTGCTTTATCCTTCTGGTATTAATCTATGCAATAGCTCGTACAAATCACTCAGCATTTAATACAATATCAACACATAAAGCAGATATATACATAGTTTGATTGGTGCTATATCAGAAACGGTAACAGTAACAACATACCGGTAAATGTCATGTTTTATCTTTAAATGAAACAGCACACGCATGTGATGAATTGACCTTACATGTAATAGAGGAGGCTATGTGTAGAAAAATTCCACACTATGGTCATACTCCACATTCCTATTGGTCGGAAACAGTGTAAGTGTAATCGACCCCTGTGACCTTGACCGTTGACCTAATGACTCCTAAATCAATAGCGTTCCTCAACTGCACGCTGTAGATGTGTGGACTCAGTTTGATGAGGTTTCGTTAGTTTCCGTTAGTTTCCGCTACTGTTTAACGGACTTAACCGAACATATAAAATAATTACAGGTGGTTTGACAAAAGTATTAATTCCCCCGCCTAATTTTTTTTCAATTTCACATTTAAAAACATCATTGTTTCAAAAAATGTATATTTTATATGAAAGTGAATGCGAACCTCAAAAAAGTTTTAAAGGGAAAAAGTTATAGCTAATTAAACAACAAAATTTGATGGATTTTTCAGTGAAATTACCGACTTTGTACGTAATTCAATAGGAATATAGGGTCACTCTATGTTTGTATGAATTCCCCCACCTAAATTCTGTCTCTTATTATTTATTTTTATATATTTGAAATCCTAAGATTTTGTTCTTTCCAAATCTGAATGCGAACTTGAAATATGTTAATAAATAAGAAAGTTATTCCCTAATTTGTTAAACGTCCCTTCTTATTTCTATATAGCCGATTATCGATTTTTTAGTTTTCGACAGAAGACAAATTGTTGCATATGGTAGGACAATGTGTTCTCGAGTTATTGGCCAAAAACGTGTCATGATGACCTCTGTGACTATGACCTTGACCCAGTAACCAAAACAATCAATAGTGTTCTTATACTACGCGCAATCAATGTGTGGTCCAAGTCTGAGGAGAGTAGGTCAATGCGTTCTCGAGCTATTGCTCAGAAACGAGGGGTTATCGACAGACCGACCGACATGTGCCATGCAATATAGATATATATTTATGTTGGCACAAGATCACTTACGATAGTCTAACACAGTGCACACAATGTAATTTAAAGCACAATGATTATAAATATAAATATTACAAAGCTTAGGTAAAAATAAAATAATACTAACTCATGCCAATAGTTAAAGCTAATACAAACACATCACACATTTAAGAAATTGATACAACAAGGTAACATTAAGAAACTGCAAACGGCTTTCAATAGTGAACGATAGTGATAAACGCTTTGAAGATGATGCACTTGCGTACGGTTGTACAGGGAGAGACACACTACGCAACTGACTGCTGATAACTAGAAACAGATCCGGCACCGACAGTTAGATCTTCTTCCCTTGTACACTCCTCTATTATGTATATTTACCAGGGGACTGTCTCAGAAATACGTAGAATTTTGCAATAATATTGTTATTCATCCATAGATTTTGATAGAAATTCTCCTGAACAATAACATTTTAGCTTTCAAATTATAGCAACATTTTCTCACCTAAGTCTGTAGAACAGTGTGTTTCACATCAACATAGAAACTAACCTTTATATTGTCGTATAAATACCATTAGATTAGAAGGGGAGGTAACTTTGTCACAATCTCGTTCACATCGCATACGGTTTTATAACCCATATCAATTATTGATAAAATATGTGTGAATGTTATCATCATAAAACACATTATGAATAACGTATGCATTCTGGCCTGAAGCAATGTATGAATCATACTACAGAATGTGTGATATATAGCGACACATGTGCAACACTTGCAAACGTAACAAAAATATAAAAGTGCGTACTTTTGTTTCTATCGTTAAAGACGATCGCTACAGTTTCATCATTTTTTTAAAGCATTCAGAATTTTATGAAAGTTTGTATGTTGATAGCATACAACCTAATCTACAAAAATATGAAATAAAAAAATTGGGTCACCAGGCTTGGAAAAGATTTACGGGCCCCTTTCTTCTGTATACCCCTACTTTGGCAAATGTGACCGCCGTTTCGTATGTAATAAAAAAAATCTCAAAATTTTCAGATTTGATTCCAAGTTTTACATCATTTGTTTGGCAACATTTCACTCTTCATTTAACAAGATGAATTGAGTGTCAAAAATGTAGCCATCATGAAAATATACCATGAATAAAAAGTAATAAAATATAATTATATGTATAAAAAATCACTAAATTTTCAAAGATTTTTTTTTTAATGTTCAAGCATTCAGATTTTTTTTTAATTTTTCATTAATAATGTTTAAACTTTACTGTATTAAAATCAGACTTAAAATTCATACGTCACCAGGCTTATTTTCAAGTATAATAGTTTTTTATTTTGGGTGGGTGGGGTATTGTCCCAGAAAAAGGCCAAACATATAAAGCGCACTTTTACTTTGGAAAAATATGTTCCTCATGAACAGAACAGGCAATGGCTATTTAAGCTGTTTACAAAACACACACAAAAAACAACTACACATATTTAAACAAAATTTTATTAAATATATTTCATACGTTTTTTTTACACACAGTTGAGAAAGTACCTTTACACAATTATTTTGCATACCAAAAATACTAACTTGTGTTTCATTTCATTTAGCAAAGCCACAGTTAAAATATTTGAGACTTAAAGTATATTAATTACTGAATATTTTTTCACCAAACAATGACCAGTGCAGATCATGGTAAGACTCAACACATATGCAGGATGACTATCATCTGTACTGTCTATAGCAGGGTACAGCTTAATTTGCATTGCTCATAATAACATTTTGACATAAATACTGATACATATTGTCAATTATACATCTTGGGGCAGTAACCCTTGATTTACCATTATTTTTTTCAGTCAACAAATGTTTTAATCCATCACATCCACCTCTTTCAACAGTTACTGAAAGTCCTAAATATGCCAATTTCAGACCACTTCTGGAAATTTTTAAAAGCCATTTGTTTACCAATTATATTTTGCTGTTCCATGGGAAATAAAGTAAGCAAGTTCTCATCTGACACTTTTTCAAAGTTATATTTCTCTAAACAAGTAATAGTTGTTGCACTATAATTTGAAATCATGTGCAATGGGACATCAGATGCATTGACCAACTTTTGCAAAAGACAAACATGTGCAACTGCATTATGTGCAGCATATGTTTCATGTAAAACTTGGGTCACAATGTATTCTTGATTATGTTTGTCAAAGTTTGGGGAATATATCCCTCATCAATGGAAGAGTATCTACAATGCCAAAAATGAAATATTGCTGGTGGTGGTATCTCCTTGATGTCATTATTGTCAGACAAGCCAACGGATGATTTGTAGGTAACACATTCCCTCATTTCCAATTGTCGTATTTCATTTCAACGGTAACAATACCCTCACATCCTGGATAAAAAAATGAATTCAAATTAACAGTGTAGATAAGTTGAAATAAAGTTCATGTATATAAATGGTTCTGAGTGCTCTTGACCTCCACAGGGTTTATTATGATTCAAATCAACATTAAAACTCAAAAAAACTTTGTTTGAAACGTTGACTGTAAATTAAAGTAAATACTAACATAAAAAGAAAGGAAAACTAGGATCACATTCAGTAATGTTTTGAAACATGTATTTATATATAGCAGGATATTTAGTTAATGATTATTCTTAACTGGTAAATGCATAGTCACAGTTCATAGTTATAATTAAATCTAATGAAACTGATATTACCTCAAACAAGCAACCAATGTGTATATAATTATTATTTAACATTGTCAAACTGTGTACAAACACACAAATGTACCTATTTTTCCTTTTGCAACTCAATTTCTTCACTTAGTGCATAGATCTTCACAAGACTGACCAGCAACTCTAGCAATATGGTGTTCCACTTCCTTCTCTCACTTCTGTTATCCTTTACTTCTATTGTAGACATGAAGTTTGTAATATGAGTGTGACCTGAACCACTATGATACATCCCTGTAAACAGATATTAGAATATGTATTAGTTTACTATTACCCTACACTCTTGTTAGCTTAATAATTTGCAATTCAACTTTTGGAGACCATAGCATTTCATGAATATTTGTTTAAAAAATTATCATATATGAGATTCAATAGCTCAAATAGAACATGTTTCTAGTTATTTATATCTTGCCCGGTTTTAAATACAGCTTATTACTATTATTATTATTATAACAATTATAATACCATGTTTGTGTAGAAATTAATTAAGACAAATATTCTCTAAATTCAATTTTTTATGATCATTCCTCTGATATTTTACAAAGTTAATCAATGTGGAAACTCACCAACTGCTGCCTTAGTATTTATATCAAAGACCATGATGATTTCCATCGGGACGATGCCGCTTACTTGTCCCACTTTTTTTTCCCAGTCACATCTTATTCTTAACACGGAACCAAATCCATAACGGCGTTCTTCAACAGTATTTACTAGATTTAAATAGCATTCACAATTGTCACATTTCAACTCGTTTTGAAGATGTCCCAACTCGACAATCCTTCGACCCGAAAGTACACTTTCTGTTTCTCTATTTTTTAACTTTTTGGGTGAGCTACTTTCGTTTTCATTCTCACCCACAGTTTCAAAGTCAGTCATCCGATTGCAACATTTCTTGCGTTCTGATTGAAGATCATACTGCCTTTTGCGTTTAGCTGACAAAAAAATCCGTTTCTCGCCATTCCCCTTTCCATCAATGTAAGTTTGCTTCAGTGATTACAAGGCGCGTTGTCAATCACCGTTTCGTCCGAAAATATTTACACTTGTTAAACGGTGTAAATGTAATATTTACTTTAGCGTTATAATCGAAACTGCCGCGATCGTCTTTAACTTCTAATTTTGGGTTTACCGCCATTTTCGACATTCGTTCAGTTATACATGGCGGTCAGACGACCTGACACGTTTTCCTGGAATTATCAACCAGTTCAAACTTTCCCTTCCTCATGCAGCCGACAACTGCTCCACATGAATGTGAGGTGCTGGACAAATGACCGTGGTCAAATTTATTGTCACGAAAGGACATGGCCTTCTCCAGTCCTGAATCATTCGAAGTTCGAACCCGAACCTTCCAGGTGGACAGCTAAACGCTCAACCAACCCGGACCTCCCAGGTGGTCAGCCCAACACTCTACCAACCCGGACCTCCCAGGTGAACAGCCCAACACTCTACCAACCCGGACCTTCCAGGTCGACAGCCCAACACGTTACCAAACTGGCACACCTGCCTGGCTCTATCCACATCTACCATATTCGAAAAATAATACAGTTTTTAAACCAGACTTTGTAAGCAAGTTGTCCCTGTATATTGAAGAATAAAACAAACATATATTGTCTCTATTTCATGTCATCCATCTAGATTTTTCGGCTGTATCAATGAATGCGGACATTGTTTTATTGTAAACAAATGTTATAGTTATGCAAATCCATACATAAAATTAACATACCTTTCCACTAAAGTCGGATCAACATAGTCCTACGAATATGATGTAGCATTGTAGTTTCTTCAGTTTTTATATTTTCCAGTGAAGAGTTCCGCTTAAAAATAAATTGAAATAACGGGCTATAAAAGTAGGAAATGATTCACCAAGTGTTGAACGTCTATATAAAACACTGTAACGCAGAACACATATCAATTGTATCATAATTAAATTACATGATATCTAAATTACTAATCCATAGTCCTAATCAGGCGATTTGTTACCGTGGACACAACTTGACGTATCTAACATATAAGCCTTTAGGCTTTCATCCACCATAGAATGAGCGTAAACTAGTTATGATAAATTGCTCAATATTGTAACATACATTCGTTATTGTCAATGTTGTGTGAACTATTATTATCAATAATCAACAATTTCAAACCACAACAATCACGTGACATATCGCAGTTAATTTATAATTAATTTATTCATTATGTTATCAGAACACACCTGCGTTTAATCTCTCGTGTACTTAGTCAGGTTCGTATTACATGTAGTTGTTTATAGATGTTTGTGTTTTTCGTGATTTCTTTTCTTGTTATCAAAATCAATGAGTCAATTACCGCCCCAACTAGTTGACACATGTTCATTACAACAACAACAGCAGCAGCAGCAACAACAACAACAATAGCAACAAAAAACAACAGCAGTAGCAACAACAACAATAACAACAAAAACAACAGCAGCAGCAGCAGCAACAACAACAATAGCAACAAAAAACAACAGCAGTAGCAACAACAACAAAAACAACAGCAGCAGCAGTAATAGCAACAACAACAGTAACAACAAAAACCACAGCAGCACCAGTAATAGCAACAACAACAATAACAACAAAAACAACAGCAGCAGCAACAGCCTCAACAACAAAAACAACAGCAGCAGCAGTAGCAGCAACAGTAACAACAAAAACAACTGCAGCAGCAACAGCAACAACAACAAAAACAACATGAGTAACAACAGCAACATCAACAGTAACAACAAAAACAACAACAACAGCAGAAGCAACAGCAACAATAACAATAACAACAGCAGTAACAACAGCAACAACAACAATAACAACAGTAACAACAATAACACCAACAACAGCAGTAGCAACAACATCAGTAACAACAACAGCAGCAGCTACAACAACAACAGCACATTCATATATTCAAATTATTTTTTTCTGGCTCATAAAGTCAGTAACAAAACTACAAAAAAACCTTCACTAATATCAATTTCTCTTTTCCTGGCCAAATTAATGTAGTTTAATCGGATATTTCCAAAATCGGATATTTCCAAAAGACAGACTAGAGTCTAGGCACTTGAAATATTTCACCATTTGTATGTACGTTTATCTCATATGTGATTTTTTTCCATGAAATGAGTCGATTATTGTGTTTATTATCATTAATTCCATTCCAAACTTGTGTCAGTCTTTGATACTTTTTACTGATTTTGAATACTAAGTTTAAAGCATTCTCAAGTTTTAACTATGCCACAGATAAAGCTTAAATATTTGAATCCACATTTGAGTCGGGATTTCCCTCAAAAAAATTCTTGAGTAGCATTTGAAGGGAAATTTTAAATAATCTACTTGAATTTACAAACTTGAGTTTTAGTGTGGACCTGAGATGTTGTTATATATTATGTACTTTGTTCTCACTCGGTTAATAACAAACTCTAACTTCAAACCGTAAGATAACATCACACGACAATAACAGCTGTGTTTACATAATTACGCATACACTTAAGCAAAATTTCTAATTGGTCACTTCATATTTATTGAAGAGACAATACCATATATATCCGTTTTATGACTTTTAATTTTAGGGTTATAAGTGTTGATATGTCGTAAAATTCACTTGAGAATCAATATGGATTAATGTATTCTGAACAGTTGTACGAAGAAAGTATTTATGTGATGGTGTTTGCATTGTTGAATTTTCATTCACTGTTAAATAATATCAATAAAATCCAAGTGACCAATTAGAAATTTTGCTGAGTGTATGTCCTATAACACATATATGGCCTAAAAAAAATTCAGGTTTCAACCCCACACAAATAGGGTAGGTAGGTCGGAAATATTTTTATTTTGAGATTTTTTTGTATTATTCAAACGAAGCAAATTAAACATAGATTTAAATGAATATATGTCAAAAGACAAATCGCATTTCCTTTTTACATGGATAGTGTTTAATCAAGGTGAATATAACGCTCTATAGCTGGAACACTCGTAAAGCGTCAAATAACTGGGCAGAAATACGAATCTAAAGAAAAAAATCACACAAAGAAATTTAACCAAAAGAAAAAAAATACAAGAAAGAAAAAAATACCAAAAAATAAAAAAATACCAAATACCAAAAAATAAAAAAATACCAAAAAATAAAAAAAATACCAAATACCAAAAAATAAAAAAAATACCAAATACATTTGTACCAAAAAATAAAAAAATACCAAAAATAAATAAAATGTTACTTGCAACCATATGTTCTAGGATCGGGACAAACACAGGGTAGGTCGGGAAACCTGAAACAAACATATTTTTACGCCTTACGAATTCAATTTTTTTATATACAATGTAACCCATAAAACTTAGTTAAACTAAGTCATCTTAATTTGGCCCACTTAATATAACGATATTTACATTGCTGTTTTCTTACAAACTTGGCAGCCTGTGTGTCTGAATACTGGAAACCTCTCTAATCTGAAAACCTCTCTAATTCGAACATTTTATTTGGCCCGAACAACTTGGGATTAGAGAGGTTTCCTAGTGTTAATATTTTATATTTTAGGTGACTGACTTCAATGGTACTTTGGGGTTTGATCTGCTGTGTAAGAGAATGCGAGAAGGTCAGAAAGTATGTCATGACATCATAGATTTCTTCAAGAAAAGGTATCTATGACAATAAACATTGATAATTGACCGTAAAGGTTTAGCATGTATGACTGATGCTCGTTGTATCCTATGTTAAACAGAAAAAACGTTTTTGTTGATAAACGTGGTGAAAATGTATGAACACAAATTGATAACAAATTGGTTCCGTTCAGGGTGATGCATGTTTGTAGAAGTCAAATTCACACGGGAGACGTAGTGGTGGAGGGGCAGAGCGCCTGTCTCTTGATCGGAATGTCGAGAGTTCGAGACTCGCTTTAAGCAGGCTTTCATCACCAACGTCTATGTGTACCTCATATGGCGCGTGTTCTGGATAGTAACATACATGCGGCCACCGAGATTGATCAGTATAAATTGCAATCACTTGTTTCACAATTGATGTGAATCTCATAAGTTTAACTCAATAATTTGATCACCTCAACTTTCTCATTCCACGTCACTAACCTATTATTCTATTTATCCTGTCACTTCTTGTGTTAAGTAAGGGGGAAATACCTTTAATTCTAAATAAAACCGAGTTACATCCCCTAAATTATGACGTAATTAATTTTGTGACGTATTGAATAACTTGTGACGTATTGAATACAAGTGTGGTTAGCACCTTACGCCGAGAGAAATAGTTCCCATGAATATGAACTTATCTGCGTTTGCGAACATCTGATGAGCATTACAAATAATCAATAACAAATCTAAGAATTTGCAACAATTTAGTAAGAGTCAAAAATTATAATTAGTTCATACGCAATTTCCCACGATTTGTTTATGATGAGAAATGTCAAGCGCTATAGAACACATGAAAAAAGTGATATTACAACTATTTCATTTAAAACTGCACTAGAAAACAAGGAATTAATCTGTGGATTCAGTCTATCAGTGTCATTTACGATTGCAATGGAATTTTCGGTACAAATCGATGAAACCGGACTGGGATTCTAATATTGAGAAGATGGGTGGGATACGTACTGCTTTTGCTAATCAATATGTTATTTCCATGAGAAACTCGACCGCACGGTCAGTCCTGATAAGTTCAAACGCAGATGGACCCAAATTTCCGAAATGATGTTGTTCCAATGGTTTAAACAGCCGACACTTTGTTTGACTACGTTGTTTACTACGTGTTCCAGTAAGCACTTACATTCGGGTCAAAATGCAGACTGGGTTTGTCAAATAACGGATAAGATTAAGCACCGCTTGAATGAACTAGAACAATTTTGTGGAAATTAACATTTAATTGAAAAGTGTTATAGTATCCAGTTGAAAAATCCATTGTTTTAGTAAGTCCGGAAAAATGATAACATCGCGATACTTAACTAACAATAGTCCGGCTTGTCACGTGGTCATGTGACGTGAGATAAAAATCATGTGACCAAGTGACCTGATAAAGCAAAACATATCAGGCACCCTGTTATCAGGTCGAAATTACAGCAAGTGACAGGATAACATTGTTTAATGTATTATATCTAATCTTATACTTGCGTTTAACTCATATTATATTTACATGGCTGCCTCTACTAATGTCATTTCGGAGTTTTATTTGATAACAATTGATTGATATTGATCGGTTGGTTAAATTTTCCATGAAATGCTCTTAAACCCGGATATTTGTCATATAATCACAAACGAATAATATTAAGCACCAAAGTAAGCCGCACTCTCATTGCTTAATTTAAATACTAAGTTTCTTTGCCTGTATTATTGGGGATAATTACTTCAGGGAGGCTGAGTGGTGTTGGGGTGGGGCCTAGACACCTGCTCCCGGGGTCGTGGGTTCGAATTCTGACTATTCTATAATTTTCACAAACTCTGAACTAAGCGCACGTACTGGTTGGACATCTAGCACTCAGTCCATGATACGGATAAATGTAACTCTACAACTTGTTTTACAATCAGTGTAAAAAAATAAATGTAAATAATTTTCAGTAAAATAATGTAGTTTCACTGTCCAATAAGCCATAGATGACACATATAACATGAGTATGTGAGATCCAATAAGCCATAGATGACACATATAACATGAGTATGTGAGATCCAATAAGCCATAGATGACACATATAACAAGAGTATGTGAGATCCAATAAGCCATAGATGACACATATAACATGAGTATGTGAGATCCAATAAGCCATAGATGACACATATAACATGAGTATGTGAGATCCAATAAGCCATAGATGACACATATAACATGAGTATGTGAGATCCAATAAGCCATAGATGACACATATAACATGAGTATGTGAGATCCAATAAGCCATAGATGACACATATAACATGAGTATGTGAGATCCAATAAGCCATAGATGACACATATAACATGAGTATGTGAGATCCAATAAGCCATATGACACATATAACATGAGTATGTGAGATCCAATAAGCCATAGATGACACATATAACATGAGTATGTGAGATCCAATAAGCCATAGATGACACATATAACATGAGTATGTGAGATCCAATAAGCCATAGATGACACATATAACATGAGTATGTGAGATCCAATAAGCCATAGATGACACATATAACATGAGTATGTGAGATCCAATAAGCCATAGATGACACATATAACATGAGTATGTGAGATCCAATAAGCCATAGATGACACATATAACATGAGTATGTGAGATCCAATAAGCCATAGATGACACATATAACATGAGTATGTGAGATCCAATAAGCCATATGACACATATAACATGAGTATGTGAGATCCAATAAGCCATATGACACATATAACATGAGTATGTGAGATCCAATAAGCCATAGATGACACATATAACATGAGTATGAGAGATCCAATAAGCCATATGACACATATAACATGAGTATGTGAGATCCAATAAGCCATAGATGACACATATAACATGAGTATGTGAGATCAAATAAGCCATAGATGACACATATAACATGAGTATGTGAGATCCAATAAGCCATATGACACATATAACATGAGTATGTGAGATCCAATAAGCCATAGATGACACATATAACATGCGTATGTGAGATCCAATAAGCCATATGACACATATAACATGAGTATGTGAGATCCAATAAGCCATAGATGACACATATAACATGAGTATGTGAGATCCAATAAGACATAGATGACACATATAACATGAGTATGTGAGATCCAATAAGCCATAGATGACACATATAACATGAGTATGTGAGATCCAATAAGCCATAGATGACACATATAACATGGGTATGTGAGATAATTGTTTACAATGAGGACAAACAAACATAATCAATCTACGAGATAGAGACGGAATCGTATAACACAAAACCAAACATGTATACATACAATTAACCTCAATTAAAGACCATCTCAATAATAAGACCACCTTAAAATTAAGAACGCAATTTTCAACTCTATTTTCGCTGTTTTGCTATTTATACAACCTCAATTTTGTAACCACCTCATTAACAAAGCCAGTTGTCAAGGGTCCCAAGGCTGGACTTATTATTGAGGTTTTACAGTATATATAAAGCTACAGTGGACGAACAGGAAAGGAACATGCTGGTACATTAATACCACACACACAAACTGGTACACATGTATATATAAAGCTACAGTTGATGAACAGAAAAGGAACATACTGGTACATTAATACCACACACACAAACTGGTACACATGTATATATAAAGCTACAGTGGATGAACAGGAAAGGAACATACTGATACAATTATACCACACACACAAACTGGTATACATGTATATATAAAGCTACAGTGGATGAACAGGAAAGGAACATACTGATACAATTATACCACACACACAAACTGGTATACATGTATATATAGCTACAGTGGATGAACAGGAAAGGAACATACTGATACATTAATACCACACACACAAACTGGTATACATGTATATATAAAGCTACAGGGGATGAACAGGAAAGGAACATACTGATATATTAATACCACACACACAAACTGGTATACATGTATATATAAAGCTACAGTGGATGAACAGGAAAAGAACATACTGATACATTAATACCACGCACACAAACTGGTATACATGTATATATAAAGATACAGTTGGTGAACAGGAAAGGAACATGCTGGTACAATTATACCACACACACACACTGGTATACATGTATATATAAAGCTACAGTTGATGAACAGGAAAGGTACATACTGATATATTAATACCACACACACAAACTGGTACACATGTATATATAGCTACAGTTGATGAACAGGAAAGGAACATGCTGGTACAATAATACCACACACACAAACTGGTACACATGTATATATAAAGCTACAATTGATGAATAGGAAAGGAACATGCTGGTACATTAATACCACACACACAAACTGGTATACATGTATATATAAAGCTACAGTGGATGAACAGGAAAGGAACATGCTGGTACATTAATACCACACACACAAACTGGTATACATGTATATATAAAGCTACAGTGGATGAACAGGAAAGGAACACGCTGGTACATTAATACCACACACACAAACTGGTATACATGTATATATAAAGCTACAGTGGATGAACAGGAAAGGAACAAGCTGATACATTAATACCACACACACAATCTGGTATACATGTATATATAAAGCTACAGTGGATGAACAGTAAAGGAACATACTGGTACATTAATACAACACACACACTGGTACACATGTCAATGCGAATGACCGTCGGACAGTCGGACATGTCCGGTATTTTTTCATTTTGACCGATGGAATTTCTGTTTTTGTCGGGCACATTGTCCGGTGAATAATTTGAGTCAGCACCGTTTTTTTTTGGAAACTGGCTGAAGAAAAATCAAGTAATCGAAAAGCTGTCGCGTCGAAAAGTATGAATTTTAAATTTACCGTTGGCGAATGTTTTATTCCACTCAATTTTGATGATAATGCGGTTAAAAGCGGCTGCGGTTCTCAATGTCTGTGATAACCAAGCAATTTTCGATAAAGTCCGTGCCGTACGGTCCGTAATGCCGCCCGCTACGAATTTTACGAGGAATGAAAATTATTATGATAAATTCAGATAACTATTATTTTTGCCTGTGGAAACTGATGATTTATGTCTCATACTCTGTGCTATGACTATTCACATATAATTTACCTCACCGTATGATAAGTTTTCGTTTCATTTGTTGCCTAGGTTTTTTTGTACAGCTGACTATTTTGAACATGTACTAGTGCTTCTTGCACATGATTGACTTGTGTTTGGGGGAATACATTGTCTTAAAATTTCAATTTGAATAATGAATAATTGATAATAAGATGTGTAGTTTAAACGTTAATATCAAGAATAAAATAAACAAGATATAAAATAACAGTGCTACAGTGCTCTATTAGAAATGATTTGTACCCTATTAAAATCATTTTTTATTTCAAAGAAACACTAAAAAGAATAACAGTGAAATAACAAAGTCTTATGCTATAGAATATTGGGGATGAGAAAGTCGCGATGATGAGAAAGTCGTGACCTGTGCTTCATGCATAACGTGTTATGGGGAAAACCCAAAAACTAATCCTGCAATTTACATTTAGAACACCTTGTTATATTATGGAGGTATACATATATATATAAGAACTACACTGTGTGTGCTCTAACTGTTTATTGCAACAAGTATTGTATGGTCTCTACACTAGAACTGATAAGCATGTGGCAGTGCTTAGGTATTTAACCCAGTAGGGTAGATAACCCTTAGATGATAAGCTATATTGTAACATCTCCGTTTTTTCCCAATGAAAAATAATCAAACTTAATATGTGAACAACAAGCATACACAATAAAGAAATAACACACAAATATATGAATATAATTGAATTAACAACTGTGTATTAATATGCTCAATAACTCTCCTTGAAATTAGCAATAATTATACCAATTATTACTAATGATCTTATCTATCAGTCATTAATTAATTCAATAGGTTTCCACTGTCTATTTACACATCTGCTACAACTCGTGGCTTAACAATTCTGCCCGAGCGTGTTACGTAATGTCGCTCATTACTTTCAACTTCTGTTGGTGAGCTGCTTGCTGGCATTTCTTTGTTTGACAATGAGTGATCTAAATTCGAATCACACTGGTCTTCATTACCTGGCACTACAAAATCAGGACTTAATGCACCATTAGAATTAATACGAACTTCCTTTGATCTCATTAAATCTCGCCTATTTCTGCAGTAAGTATGACCGTTTTCAGTTTCGACTACATATGACCGTTCATTGTGTTTATCAATCACTGAAGCTGGACTCCAGGTCTTATTTAGACGCTGAATCCTAGCTGTGTCACCTACTTTGAAAGATTGTTGCACTCTTGCATTTTTGTCATAATAACGCCTTGATCTTGACTTACTCTCAGTTATTTTCTGTTTGACCGTATTAGGTGAAGGTACTTTAGGAATCAAATTTTCTTGGACAGTTGGCAAGATAGAACGTAATTGCCTACTCATTAACAACTGCGCTGGACTAAATCCAATGTCTGCGAGAGGCGTAGTCCTATATTCAAGAAATCCTAATCTGGGATCAGTTTTGTTCTGTTTTGCCTTAATCAAAATTCGTTTTGAGACTTTGACCATGGCCTCAGCCAAACCATTTGTCTGATTATGATAAGGACTGCATTTAACATGTACAAAATCCCATGACTCTGCAAAGTCATCAAATTCCTGTCTAGCAAAACATGGACCCCCATCTATAACTATCTTCTGACAAATACCCCATTGCGACATAATGTCTTTCATATGGCTGATGACAGTGGAGCTTTTCATGTTTGAAAGTTCATGGACAATTGGATATCTTGAATAGTAATCTGACATAACCAGGTAATTCTTTTCATCTAGTGAAAACAAATCACACCCTGCTATTTGAAATGGATATTCTGGTACTTCAGAGCTAATTAATGGCTCCTTCTGGTTTGAGGATCTATGTTCCAAACAAATTTTACACTGACTAACCGTTTCTTTGATATCAGCGGAAATCCCCGGCCAAAACATAACTGACCTTGCTCTAGATAAACATTTCTCAATACCCAGGTGACTTTGATGGAGTTTCTCTAACATTTGTGGTCTCAAAATCTTGGGAATAACTAGTTTTTCACCTTTCATGACCAATCCATTTGTTACGGATAACTCATCTCTATAGGCCCAAAATGCTTGAATGCTGATATGACAGTCTTGCTTATGCAATGGCCAACCCATGTTAATGGTTTCCCTTAATTTGCTTAACTGCTCATTCCTTTCAGATTGTGACCTAACTTCCTCAAGTTTTCTGTCTGAGATTGGTAATGATGTAACCACCATACACACATGTGCCTCTATTCCCTGAGTAAGATCTGGCCAAGTTTCTTGTACTGAATGTCTACTCAATGTATCTGCTAATGGAATTTTCTTTCCTGATACGTATTTGAACTCAAAATTATATGAACTCAATTGCAAAACCATGCGTTGCAAACGCATTGGGATTGTGTGCATTGGCTTTTTGAATATTGATTGCAAGGGCAAATGGTCATTTTCCACTGTTATGTCACGCGCATAACAATACTGATGGAATTTCTTGCATCCAAACACAATTGACAACATTTCTTTCTCAATTTGACTCATGTTCTTTTGAGATTGTGTCAAACTACGTGAAGCATAAGCAATAGGACGCTGATCTTGAAACAACACAGCCCCCATTCCATGACTAGAAGCATCGCATTGTAGCACTAATGGCTTCTTTGGATCATAATAGGCCAAGACTGTGTCATTACAAATGAGTTCCTTCATTTTCTCAAATGCATTGCTCTGTGAATTTCCCCAGGTAAAACCTACGCCTTTGTTCAGTAATTCTCTTAATGGGGCTGAGATAGCTGATAGGTTGGGCATAAACCTTGAGAGGTAATTAATCATGCCAAGCACTGTTTGTAGTTCAGCCTTGCATGTTGGTGGCCTCATGTTCTTAATTGCCTCAATTTTCAAGGGATCGGCCTTCAAGCCTTCTGATGTAAGAACATGACCAAAGTATGAGATTTCGGTGACCCCAACTTCAATTTTCTTGGAATTGAACCTAATTCCTTTTTCAAGAGCTCGGTCAAGGACGGCTCTTAAATTCTTGTCGTGACTTTTCCTTGTTGGCCCATATATGCAAATGTCATCGACAATGGTTACAACGCCTTCAAGGCCTTGTAATGCATCCTCGAGCGCACGCACGAGAAAATCGCCCGATATGTTCAAACCATATGGACATCTCAAATACCTAAATGTACCTAGCGGACTATTGAAAGCTGTCAAATATGACGACTCTTCAGCTATTTTAATTGACCAATATGCCGACGTCAAGTCTAGCTTGCTATAAAATTTTGCATTTGAAAGCTGAGGCAAAGCATCATCCAGAGTTTTGAGAGGGTAAGGCGATCTTTTGATTGCACTATTTAATGAACGAGGATCCAAACATAATCGAATCTCACCGCTCGCCTTCTCAGTAACCACCAAATTATTACACCATTCAGTTGGCTGTAATACTTTGGAAATGACCCCAAGCTTTTCCATGCGTAAGAGCTCATTTTTAACCTTTTCTTGCAATGCAACAGGTATACGACGAGGTGGATGTACAACAGGAGTTACATTTTCATCAACATGAATAATACATTCCCCTGGAAGCAACCCTATCCCTTCAAAGGCTTGGTCATAGTCCCTCAAAACGGACGCTTTTGTTAGAAAGGGCTCAGAATCATGTTCTGATATTTGTTTGTGTACACTGTGTGCTAACTGTATCAAATTGAATTCTATGCACATATCACACCCGAGTAAAGGAGGAGATTTGGTATCTACAATGTGAAACACCACTTCTTTTGATTGACCTGACATAGCATTAACGCATGTTAATGTTATCGTACCCCTACATTTGAGAACATTGCCATTGTAAGCGTTCAATTGAGATTTAGACTTTTCTAATGGTGCCTTAACTCCTAAACCCTGAAATGCTAATAATGGTAAAATATTTACCTGACTACCTGTGTCACACTTCATTTTCAGTGGCTGCTTTTGATTTCCAATTAGCATACCAGCAAACACCTGACCGTTCGAATGCTCAGTCTTAATTAAGTCCACACTGTCAATGAATAGTTCCGACATTTCACTTTCCACTTGAACTTCGCTCACTCTCTTAGTCTTGCAGCATGAAGTCCAGTGATTCCATTTTTTACAAAAGTTACACTGTGTCCCCTGTGCCGGACATCGCTGTTTTGCTGTGTGGTTGGTGCAGCAACGACTACAACGTGAACCTCTCCCTGTCTGCTGTGTCCTTTGTTTCTGGAAGTGTTTGGCTGCCCCCTTCTTCGGATAAGAGGTAGCTGACCCCGACGGTATTGGCTTCGAGCCTTGGCTTTTGTTGAACGGACGTGCGACTGCATGTACCGGTGCACCCATGTCCTTACTGAACGATTTCAGCTGTTCCTTGCCGTACTCATACTCCTGGCAAGTTGTTATTGCCTTGTCCATGGTTAAACGAGAACCTTCTTGTAACATTTTCTCTCGAGTTTTGTGATTTGACACACCAAAAACAATTCTATCTCTTATCATTTCGGCTTTCTTGTCACCAAATACACATTCATCTGATTTGTTTTTTACCACAGTTATAAATTGTTCCATTGTGCTGTCACCTTGTGTGATGTTGTAAAATTGGAATCTTGCAAAAACTGGATTTATTTTAGGAGCAAGATGATCTCTGATTTTGGTAACAATTACGTCTGGTTTTTTTCTGTCCTCATCACTCATGTTCGTTGCTCGAAACACGTCTCTCCCTTTGGATCCCATGTACAACAATAACATTGTGACATGCACATCGTCACCTTGGTCTTTAATGGTCCTTTGAAAATCAAGGTACAGTGTTCTGTGAACTTTCGCCATTCCTCCGTAATGTTTGTTGAGTTCCAGTCAATTGTTGGCGCTGGTATTCCTTGATGATTCATGATTAATTTGTTTCTGTTTAAATCCTATTATCGTTGAATAACATTCCACTTTTGTCCAGAATTATTATTTAATCTAATCCCAGTTCTGACACCATGTTATATTATGGAGGTATACATATATATATATAAGAACTACACTGTGTGTGCTCTAACTGTTTATTGCAACAAGTATTGTATGGTCTCTTCACTATAACTGATAAGCATGTGGCAGTGCTTAGGTATTTAACCCAGTAGGGTAGATAACCCTTAGATGATAAGCTATATTGTAACACACCTGAGAAAGATACCTTCACTTGAACAATAAACTGAGAAATTTTGCTTAGTTATCATGGTTATACATGTAATAAATGAACGTTTAAACTGTTAATCCTGTTCAAAACATTGCGACAGGTAAAAAATTGTTGCGACAGGTAAAAAATGTGGCTTTGCCTGTCGCAATGTCCTGTGAAAGAGAAAAAGTTTTCGCGTTGACTGCAGTGACATGTATATATAAAGATACAGTGGCTGAACAGGAAAGGAACATGCTGGTACAATTATACCACACACACAAACTGGTACACATGTATATATAAAGCTACAGTGGAAGAACAGGAAAGGAACATGCTGGTACATTAATACCACACACACACACTGGTATACCTGTATATATAAAGATACAGTGGCTGAACAGGAAAGGAACATGCTGGTACATTAATACCACACACACAAACTGGTATACATGTATATATAAAGCTACAGTTGATGAACAGGAAAGGAACATGCTGGTACATTAATACCACACACACAAACTGGTACACACGTTTTTATATAAAGCTAAAGTTGATGAACAGGAAAGGAACATGCTGGTACAATTATACCACACACACAAACTGGTACACATGTATATATAAAGCTACAGTGGATGAACAGGAAAGGAACATACTGATACAATTATACCACACACACAAACTGGTATACATGTATATATAAAGCTACAGTTGATGAACAGGAAAGGAACATGCTGGTACAATTATACCACACACACAAACTGGTATACATGTATATATATAGCTACAGTGGATGAACAGGAAAGGAACATGCTGGTACAATTATACCACACACACAAACTGGTACACATGTATATATAAAGCTACAGTGGATGAACAGGAAAGGAACATGCTGGTACATTAATACCACACACACACACTGGTATACCTGTATATATAAAGCTAGAGTTGATGAACAGGAAAGGAACATGCTGGTACATTAATACCACACACACAAACTGGTATACATGTATATATAAAGCTAGAGTTGATGAACAGGAAAGGAACAAGCTGATACATTAATACCACACACACACTGGTATACATGTATATATAAAGCTAGAGTTGATGAACAGGAAAGGAACATGCTGGTACATTAATACCACACACACAAACTGGTATACATGTATATATAAAGCTAGAGTTGATGAACAGGAAAGGAACAAGCTGATACATTAATACCACACACACACTGGTATACATGTATATATAAAGCTACAGTGGATGAACAGGAAAGGAACATGCTGGTACATTAATACCACAAACACAAACTGGTACACACGTTTTTATATAAAGCTACAGTTGATGAACAGGAAAGGAACATGCTGGTACAATTATACCACACACACAAACCGGTACACATATATATATAAAGCTACAGTGGATGAACAGGAAAGGAACATACTGATACATTAATACCACACACACAAACTGGTATACATGTATATATAAAGCTACAGTGGATGAACAGGAAAGGAACATACTGATATATTAATACCACACACACACTGGTACACATGTATATATAAAGCTACAGTGGATGAACAGGAAAGGAACATACTGATACAATTATACCACACACACAAACTGGTATACATGTATATATAAAACTACAGTTGATGAACAGGAAAGGAACATGCTGGTACAATTATACCACACACACAAACTGGTACACATGTATATATAGCTACAGTGGATGAACAGGAA
Source organism: Mactromeris polynyma (assembly GCA_032209605.1). Lineage (NCBI taxonomy): Eukaryota > Metazoa > Mollusca > Bivalvia > Venerida > Mactridae > Mactromeris > Mactromeris polynyma. The sequence continues at coordinate 6,275,521 of JASFXZ010000028.1, forward strand.
AGGAACATACTGATACAATTATACCACACACACAAACTGGTACACATGTATATATAGCTACAGTGGATGAACAGGAAAGGAACATACTGATACAATTATACCATACACACAAACTGGTACACATGTATATATAGCTACAGAGGATGAACAGGAAAGGATCATACTGATACATTAATACCACACACACAAACTGGTATACATGTATATATAAAGCTACAGTGGATGAACAGGAAAGGAACATGCTGATATATTAATACCACACACACAATCTGGTATACATGTATATATAAAGCTACAGTTGATGAACAGGAAAGGAACATGCTGGTACATTAATACCACACACACAAACTGGTATACATGTATATACATAAAGCTACAGTGGATGAACAGGAAAAAAACATGCTGATACATTAATACCACACACACAAACTGGTACACATGTATATATAGCTACAGTGGATGAACAGGAAAGGAACATGCTGATACATTAATACCACACACACAAACTGGTATACATGTATATATAAAGCTACAGTTGGTGAACAGGAAAGGAACATGCTGGTACATTAATACCACACACACAAACTGGTATACATGTATATATAAAGCTACAGTGGATGAACAGGAAAGGAACATATTGATATATTAATACCACACACTAAAACTGGTACACATGTATATAAAGCTACAGTTGATGAACAGGAAAGGAACATGCTGGTACAATTATACCACACACACAAACTGGTATACATGTATATATAAAGCTACAGTTGATGAACAGGAAAGGAACATGCTGGTACAATTATACCACACACACACACTGGTACACATGTATATATAGCTACAGTGGATGAACAGGAAAGGAACATACTGATACAATGATACCACACACACAAACTGGTACACATGTATATATAGCTACAGTGGATGAACAGGAAAGGAACATGCTGATACATTAATACCACACACACAAACTGGTATACATGTATATATATAGCTACAGTGGATGAACAGGAAAGGAACATACTGATACATTAATACCACACACACAAACTGGTACACATGTATATATAGCTACAGTGGATGAACAGGAAAGGATCATACTGATACATTAATACCACACACACACACTGGTACACATGTATATACGGACGGAAAGCACGTATTACCATATCAATGAAGCAATCTTCATTATTCTATTCCACGAAATAATTGTTTTTTAAATACTGAAAGGTTTTACACTTTGGTATCCACTTTTATTTGGAAAATTGAGACAAATGTCGTACCGTTTGTATAATCTTAAAGTTCTTAACCATAATATAACATCATTTATAACAGATATTGTTAATAAAGACGACGATAGGAAATATTTGAACAATAACACCACTTTTTGCCATGTCGGTTGTCATTGAAAATATATATGACCAAAATAATTAGTTTTTCCTTCGTCACTTCCGTTTTCAAAGGTCAGTAACTTTGCTCTGACATCACTTCCGTTTAAAGGGCCAATCACTTTGCTCATTTATCCGGTATGGGACGGAATAATTCCTTGACCAGGCTAGTCAACTAATCCGTGCGAGAATACATTGACTGACATAAGATAAATGTTTAGTGCCATCAAAACTGGTTTAAGCCCTCATTTGTTCAAGACGGTTTCAAGGTGGAATGTCCGCGTTGCTTCGATTGTCTTAAATGTTTAATTGCTGTACAGTCCGTTTCCCCCACATCCCTACTGTATAGTATCAATTGATACCACTGCCTCGTTTTTAAAAAAATGACATAACCAAGGGATATGAGATGGTACCATGGATTCCCCGCACTACACATTGTCCGTATGAAATTCACAGCGTACTGTCTTATTTTTATTTCATTACAAAGAGACACTTTAGATAACCATTGAGATATAAAAATGAGTAAAGAGGTCGATTTCAAATATGCGAGAAAAAAGAAAATGATCCATGAAAATATGAATTCATTGACGACTAATACAACCGACATTGAAAATGGCCAACATTTGATTTATCGCTAACGATTCGAATTTTGAATAAAATATCGACTAACATCGCCGAATTCAACAAAGACACCTTATCGATATTGCGTAAAATATCGATTAACGTGATTAGCATGGTATTTTATCGACACCGATTCGATTGTTGTATAAACTATCGGTTGACGCTGTAAAAATCGACTGTTTCGTAAATTCGCTTTATATACTCCGATTTGGGTATAAAATATCGATTACAAAGCGGACAAATATCGATTTTTCAATGAAACTGTCATAGCATGATCGTAATCGAAATGTTTCGATTTCAGATCTAAAGCAGACCTACAGTACAGTAAAACTCTGAGAACACTGTCACGGACCGCTGATGGACGGGAGGAGATCGGGTAAGAGGAAATAGGAGGTCCAATAATAGCAAATATAAATGCTCATTTGCGTATTGTACTCTTTGTTGAATGTGACGTCATACAGTGCGAAACAATATGGCGAAAATGGATAGGACCACATGAGATTTGTCATGAGTTATCTCCCTTCATCCATTATTGAGTTCTCTCCCTTTATTCATTGTATTACTATAGAAGGGAAAGAGGTACATACCTCATGACAAAATCCTGTGGTCCGGGCTGTACCATACTTCCCAACGGGGTTGTGTGTATAGCACGGGATTGTGTGTACATCACGGGGTTGTGTGTATAGCACGGGATTGTGTGTACATCATGGGATTGTGTGTACATCACGGGGTTGTGTGTATAGCACGGGATTGTGTGTACATCATGGGATTGTGTGTACATCACTGGGTTGTGTGAACAGCACAGGGTTGTGTGTACATCACGGGATTGTGTGTACATCACGGGATTGTGTGTACAGCACGGGATTGTGTGTATAGCACGGGATTGTGTGTACAGCACGGGGTTGTGTGGACAGCACGGGATTGTGTGTACATCATGGGATTGTGTGTATAGCACGGGATTGTGTGTACATCACGGGGTTGTGTGTACATCACGGGATTGTGTGTACATCACTGGGTTGTGTGGACAGCACGGGGTTGTGTGTACATCACGGGATTGTGTGGACAGCACGGGGTTGTGTGTACAGCACGGGGTTGTGTGTATAGCACGGGATTGTGTGTACATCACGGGGTTGTGTGTACATCACGGGATTGTGTGTACATCACTGGGTTGTGTGTACAGCACGGGGTTGTGTGTACAGCACATTTAGTGCCTCTCCGCTTAAAATGTAAACAAATGAACACAAAAAGTAGCATTATCGTGATTACTTTAATACATTTACAGAGATCTCGGGTTAAGCTGGCAGGCGGTTAAAGCTCAAACAGAAAAAACGGCGATGTTTCACGAAAGTTCTTCGCTACAATACAATCGACTCGCTGATGAACTTTCAAGATTTGAGGATATGTCAAGAACGGAAATCAAGCAGGTAACACAATGCTTCAAACCTGTCGAGCACATGACCTGGCCTCGATCTCCCGAAGCATCTCAATTAGAGCTAAATCTCAGCTCACATAGTCATTCTCGACAGTTCTCGGGTATTTCCGTACCACTTCGTTACTCGTATAACACCTTCTAGTGTATGTAAGGCGGAGCACTATGTAGTAAAACTCAACATTATGTGCGGTCAAGAAATAGTTCTCGTAAAACGGATTTATAATTTCAATAACTTCGATAAATTCACGTAAGAGATAAATTATCGTTGTCATTTCTAGTTAAAAACTATATTTCAGTCTTCATATAGCTATAATATTACATTCATCAGCACTCCAGCGTTCATGCCGCCATCTTGTTTTCATGACATTCGAACGGTATTTCCGAAAGTAGTACCTAACGTACATCCGAGGCACTTGACGTAGTTGGCCGAGGATTTCCGAATGCTCACATAGTGTCTCAAATCGTTGAGGTTTTCCAAATCTGATACCTGACTCAAAATCGTTATTACAAAACGAAAAAGATGAGATGAGGTTTTCTTCTCAAACTATTTTCAAGCGGATTCAAATGAGATTTGTCTCAATCCCAGTCTCTATTTTGAGCCAAACCTCAGATTGAGCTGAGATTTTTGTATGAGATGCTTTGAGAGATCGGGGCCTAACACATACAACTTAGTGGTTAGGTGACCACTGTAAACAAATGTTTGTTCCCTTCAATCCCACGCTGTTTTCCTGCCATCACCAAACTTTTTTCAGTCCAATCAGAAATACCCCAGCGTGTATAACCGTTATCAATATTTTCCGTGTTAACAAGAAATATCTTTAAAAAAGATGAACGGCGTAGATAGGATGATGTCTAAAGAATCGCCCTATTTCGGAACACCAGAGGGGTATGCTGCGGAAAAGTGAATTATCTTTTCGATACACCCCTTTTGTGCCTCTCCGCTTAAAATGTAAACCAATGAATCGTCAAATTTGTTGCATTTTTAAACAACGCGCTTGATATACAACATTTGATTGGTCTAAAATGTGGGGCAAAATCAATATGATACAGCTACGCCGAAAAAAGGGATTATTGGGGACTATATTTTAAACAAACTGCGTATCATGACAGTCATCTGTCAGATACTAAATAGTTTTAATCTGGCTGTTTATGTAAACAGTCCAGGCAAAAAGATTATTGTTGTGTACATGTATATACTTGTATATATTCTGAGCATCTGAGCTGAGTTAGGAAGGGAGAGATTTATCTGGAGTCTAAAATGGATTATGTCTCTTAGTCCAAGCAAATCTCGTCATCTGCTATCTTCACCAGGTATGTGAGCCTGGGGCGGTCGGGGCGCTGTATCACAAGTTAATCTTAGACCAGATCCAGTGCCTTGGTCGCCCCGGGCCCACATCACAAAACATGCCAATTATTTTTAATATACACAAATTGACCGGCGGAATCTAAGTGATGGATCAATTCATTGATCATTTAATCACAATTCTGCCGGTCAATACACTTTAAACTCCCATCAACAATCTGCCCCTGTAAACCTGATAGGAAAAATCTCAAATTTAAATATGGAGGGCCTCGCCCGGCAACTGGATGGTGGGTTATTCATTGCCAAACTATCTGGATGTGGGGTGTTGGCCCTCCACTACATCCAGAAATGCTAATTAAAAAGTAATCAGTGCTGGGACGGAGCATATCCACTACCCTGGTTCCCATCCAGCATCACCGAACCAACTCCCCACTTCTAAATTGTTCTATTTTATTTTTAAAAACTTTTTTATTACATATCGAGGGCTCAACGCAACACTGTCGTTACTCCTATGTATTTTTATAGGAGTTACGACAGTGTTGCGTTGAGCCCTCGATATATCCTCTCTCTGTCAGTTGTATGCTTTATGTTAAGATAACATTTATTCTTAAAAGCGTTGCAAATGTTTAGGCGCTTTAAAGAATGCCGTTCATTCGCCACGAATGCTTAAAGTTATATATATAATTAATGCATTTTGTTTTGTTTTTATCTATCAATGTCTAGTTGTTTTAGCACTGCAGGGAGAGGATCTAAAACTCTTAAATTTTGTCTGTTATGTCATTAAAGCGGCTGGGCCGCAGAATATGAAGTTTATTCAATTTTAAATTTGTAAATATAGTATTATAATATAGAAAACTGCTAGACAGTACTTTTAATATTGTAATTTTTTAAAAATAGAAAAACTATTCTTATGTCATAATTTTTTTTTTAAATAATAGTTATTATAAAAAGACATACACATTTTATTATGTGATATAGACCCACACACAGACATTCACTATAGTCTTTATCTTAAACATAGAATTTTAAATATAGTGAATCATGTATGGTAGATTGGTAACATAGTGAATGCTCGCCCATATGGGATATCCCGGTGGCGAGGATACATAAACTCAACTCCACTAAAAGGACACACTGGTCGAGAGAGAAAATCGAATGACTCCTGATCCGAAGGTAGTGGGTTCGAATATCGCCCTGTGCTAACATGAATAGCGATGTCCACACTCCCTGAATAAGGCATGAGAACTGGTAAGTAGGCATAACCCTGGAAGCAGCCATGGGGCGTGGTTTACATGAGTTGTAAGGGTGCTTCACAATCAATGTAAAATAACTAAGTTTAAAATTAAAACATAAAATATGTGTGTGAAATTGCAATTAAAACAATACTGTGTAAGGTTTAAGTAGTTACAGGAACTAGTTTACAGTAACGTTGTTTGTTTTTATTTACTTAAGAACGGTTGTAAACAAACAGTTAGATGACCAGTTGAAATAATGTACAAAGGGACGGCACTCTCTATTAACGTTTACAGCAATAGAACAGCTCACATTATCATCACCGACACTAGCCTTATAATGTGCGGAGACTAAGCGGAAACACAAACATTTGAGTCTTTCACTGCGGGCGCAATGTTAAGCAAAATTTACTAGGTTTTGTATACGTGATATCGTCTTGATTGTAATCATAACAATGAAACATGCGGTGATCTCACGTTATGAATCATTCCTCGGTCAATATCCTTCGCATATAAAGTACAAGCATATTAACTGACATATTCCGAATGCTTTGTATTTTTCACAGACTGAGGACAAAGTCAAGGAAAAACAGAAGATGAAAAGAAATGCTCATGGTAAAATGATAGAGGTAAGTGCGTAGCGTATATTATACATATTTCATGCATGTTATGTACGTTTAATACGCCATTTGACATCACTTCCGGTGCAATATTTCCCGAAATTCTCATCAATTAGGCCTTGTAGTGATGAACACACACCTAGAGTCCATACCTACACTTAAGTTTGAAAATTCACTCAAATCATTTGCATTGTTCCTATAATCCTATTCAGCGCGTATCCAATGCGTACAATTCGTCAGAAAAAATCATATTTTCTTGGATGAGGTCCCCCAAACCCCCTCTAACACCTGCCCCCCCCCCCCCCCCCACTCGCAGCGTTGCTGCTTGTTTCCCACTAACAATGAAATCTCAAATAAATTACCAGAAAGATGATGATAACCATACCTTTGAAAGCCGAACATTTCATGCGCAAATAATGTACATGCAATACATCAACAACAGTCATCCATTTTGTATGAGATGGAATAGAAATAATTCTTCAAAAAGAAGACAAACTTCTGGTTTCACAGCGTATTTAGGCTATTCAATAATCTTGATCAGGTAAAGCATTCAAAAATAATTTAATGACAACGTCATGAATTATATGACGTCATAACGTCACAACATTCATAAAGAATGATATGACGTTATGACGTCACAATAATGACGTTACAACTTGGCGTACAAATTTAGTCACGCTGGTAGTAATACTAATAATAACAATAATAAAAGTAATAATAATAAAAGTAATAACTTCTCTATTTAGAGAAGGTAACATGAGATGGTTAGGGTATAATTTTGCTGTTGTAGTTTTAAGGGCATCCATTTTAGTTTTTTATATCAAATGTTGAAATAGGAATATTTATTTATTCATTGTATTAAAAAGCTTTAAAATGACGATGTTGGATCCGAGCTCGATATTTGTGAAACAAACAAAAAACGATAATTGCCCGTACGCCTTAGTTTCAAGAAAGTTTCATGATTTTGATTCTACTAAGTTGTTGTAGGGTAAGGTGGGGCACAAAGCCCATACGAGGTAAATGTCTCCGAAATCTGGGGATTCGGCAAATCTAAAGAAATTGAACGCATTCATCTTAAATTTTGCAAATATGTCCTTGGCGTCAAAACTACTACCTGTAACATGGCTATCTACGGGGAATTAGGTAGATACCCATTATATATAAACAGATATGCAAGAATTATCAAATATTGGTATAAAATTCAAAATTCAGAAAATATTGTTATTAAAACTATGTATAATACAATGTTAGAAAACCTTGAATCTCGTAATAATTGGGCAAATAAGGTTAAGATACTTTTAGACACATTTGGTTTCTCTGAGGTATGGAGGTACCCAGAACGTGTAAACATGAAAACTTTCCACCATATCTTTAGAAATAGAGTTTTAGATGTTTTTAAACAGACCTGGTACGAAAATGTTTGTAATAGCAACACATTGTGTACATATAAATATCTTAAAGAAACTTTGTCAATCGAATATTATCTAGAAAATCTACCAAAAAAGTTAAGAATAGCTATGTCAAGGTTAAGACTGTCTTCCCACAGACTACGTATTGAAGCAGGCCGATATGGCCGTCATAGAGAAGAACGATCAGAACGTTATTGTATTTTATGTCATTCAAATGATATAGAAGATGAGTATCATTTTCTTATCATATGTCCCTTTTACAATGGTCTCAGAAAGGAGTTCATTAAACCATATTATGTCAGACACCCAAGTGTATTCAAATTTTTAAAAATGATGAAATCTGATAACAAACATATATTGATAAACATTGGTAAATTTATTTCCCAAGCATTTGTCATAAGAAATTCTTTTGTCAACAACATTGTTTAGACTAGTTACTAGTCACATTAAGTCTCCCATACCAAAATATTTGAGGAGCTATTGTCATTACTTGGTCGTAGTTGGAACCATATTATGTATTATTTATTTGGTGTTACCTATGTATGTGTATATTCGACATTATATGTCTAGAAAAATGTTAGTCTTTTTTTCTTATAAATAACTATGTATACATGCCATGTAACGTATGACTTTGTTTAAAATTATATTGTAATGTAAGTTTGTATGTCAAGAAACTATACTGTTTACGACAATAAACTAAGTTGAAGTTGGTAAAAGGCCTACTCGTAAAAAATCTGACTTCTGACAGATTTACCGTGCCGCGCGATATTCTTTTTTTGTGACGTCGTAGGCAGGTGTGAATACCGCGAAAAAATTAAACATGTATCTTTAAAATGTAAATTTTTAATTCTCATTTTTTGTAATTTTACACTATTATGTGTTAACGCTGATTATGTATTGCCTCGTATACCTTGTATTCTCGATTTTTGCCATTCGTGCGTTACTTTGATATGGGCAAAAAGCCAACATCAATAACAGGATTGATTAAAGGAAGATAGCTTTATTCTCTACAAAATATCCTTAGTCATAAATCTGAGAAACATGCTGGTAACAAGCTTGATGCAGAATGTACCCTACAACGCCGCATTATCAGTTTTCTTACATGTTTCCCAAAACCACAAATACAAGTGTCCGATACCAGTATGTTCTTGAGTGATCTCAAATATCTGTATTATAACATTAAAACTAGTAATTCTTGACAGATAGGCAGATAGGCAGATAGGCAGATAGGCAGATAGACAGATAGACAGATAGACAGATAGACAGATAGACAGATAGACAGATAGACAGATAGACATATAGACATATAGACAGATAGACAGATAGATAGATAGATACTTCATTATCCTCCATGGTTGAAGATTATAACTTATTTACAACAAAACATGTATAGCAAAAAACATAACAAACAACCTCCTGATATAAATGTATCTTTTAAAAAACATTTCCAATCTAAATAAATGATAGTTTACCTTACATTATGACACGACACACCACACATCATGTATATATCTCCAACACAAGGATTCAAGTAATTTCTCGGCTTTTCGTATTGATTTAACATCATTGTTTCAATCCATGTAGCTAGCTTTCTGCTTGATTGATCGTCGTCCTTGATTTCCACGTGCGTTGATGGTTTGTTCAGGCGTAAGGCAACTAAATGTGTATGACGTTCAAACCATGTAATTACATTAACACCAATCCTCTTAGCAATATAAAAGTAATTACTATAATACAGTCGACAACCTTCTATCCGAATATCTGATATCATCCGAAATAAATATCAGGTCCCAATGTATCTTCCTGTGCAAGTCGAATTGAAATAGGCTATTCGAAGCTATGTATTATTCAAAATGTAATTTCTGACCCATTGAATTTTGCATATAAGAGGTCAGACTGATCTATAAAATGTACCCAAATGACATAATACAAAGTAACCTCCCCAGAGTAAAACCCTTTCAAAGATGCGAAATTCGGCTGTTGTCGAGAGGTTGCATTCAGAAGAGGTTCAGTTGATAATATATATTTACTAACGGAATATTAATAATGTTGCTGAAGAGAGGTTGTTGCTGAAACCATGGTCACTCTGGAAACGTTACAACGAACTGTAACACTGTATGTGATGGTAGAGTTGTATGTACTGTATAAAGGGAGACAACTGCGGTATAGTAGTATGTACTGTATAAAGGGAGACAACCGCGGTAGAGTTACATGTACTGTATAAAGGAAGACAACTGCGGTATAGTAGTATGTACTGTATAAAGGGAGACAACTGTGATAGCGTTGTATGTACTGTATAAAGGGAAACAACTGTGGTAGAGTTGTCTGTACTGTATAAAGGGAAACCACTGCGGTAGAGTTGTATGTACTGTATAAAGGGAAACAACTGTGGTAGAGTTGTATGTACTGTATAAAGGGAAACCACTGTGGTAGAGTTGTATTTACTGTATAAAGGGAAACCACTGTGGTAGAGTTGTATGTACTGTATAAAGGGAAACCACTGCGGTAGAGTTGTATGTACTATATAAAGGGAAACCACTGCGGTAGAGTTGTATGTACTGTATAAAGGGAAACCACTGCGGTAGAGTTGTATGCACTGTATAAAGGGAGACAACTGTGGTAGAGTTGTATGTACTGTATGAAGGGAGACAACTGCGGTATAGTAGTATGTACTGTATAAAGGGAGACAACCGCGGTAGAGTTGTATGTACTGTATAAAGGGAAACCACTGCGGTAGAGTTGTATGCACTGTATAAAGGGAGACAACTGTGGTAGAGTTGTATGTACTGTATGAAGGGAGACAACTGCGGTATAGTAGTATGTACTGTATAAAGGGAGACAACCGCGGTAGAGTTGTATGTACTGTATAAAGGGAAACAACTGCGGTAGAGTTGTATGTACTGTATAAAGGGAGACAACTGTGGTAGAGTTGTATGTACTGTATAAAGGGAAACAACTGCGGTAGAGTTGTATGTACTGTATGAAGGGAGACCACTGCGGTAGAGTTGTATGTACTGTATAAAGGGAGACAACTGTGGTAGAGTTGTACGTACTGTATAATGGGAAAAAACTGCGTTAGAGTTGTATGTACTGTATAAAGGGAGACAACCGCGGTAGAGTTGTATGTACTGTATAAAGGGAAACCACTGCGGTAGAGTTGTATGTACTGTATAAAGGGAAACAACTGCGGTAGAGTTGTCTGTACTGTATAAAGGGAGACCACTGCGGTATAGTTGTATGCACTGTATAAAGGGAGACAACTGTGGTAGAGTTGTATGTACTGTATGAAGGGAGACAACCGTGGTATAGTAGTATGTACTGTATAAAGGGAGACAACCGCGGTAGAGTTACATGTACTGTATAAAGGAAGACAACTGCGGTATAGTAGTATGTACTGTATAAAGGGAGACAACTGTGGTAGCGTTGTATGTACTGTATAAAGGGAGACATCTGTGGTAGCGTTGTATGTACTGTATAAAGGGAGACATCTGTGGTAGCGTTGTATGTACTGCATAAAGGGAGACCACTGCGGTAGAGTTGTATGTACTGTATAAAGGGGAAGCACTGCGGTAGAGTTGTCTGTACTGTATGAAGGGAGACAACTGCGGTAGAGTTGTATGTACTGTATAAAGGAAAACCACTGTGGTAGAGTTGTATGTACTGTATAAAGGGAAACCACTGTGGTAGAGTTGTATGCACTATATAAAGGGAAACCACTGCGTTAGAGTTGTATGTATTGTATAAAGGGAAACAACTGCGGTAGAGTTGTCTGTACTGTATAAAGGGAGACCACTGCGGTAGAGTTGTATGCACTGTATAAAGGGAGACAACTGCGGTATAGTAGTATGTACTGTATAAAGGGAGACAACCGCGGTAGAGTTACATGTACTGTATAAAGGAAGACAACTGCGGTATAGTAGTATGTACTGTATAAAGGGAGACAACTGTGATAGCGTTGTATGTACTGTATAAAGGGAGACATCTGTGGTAGCGTTGTATGTACTGTATAAAGGGAGACATCTGTGGTAGCGTTGTATGTACTGTATAAAGGGAGACCACTGCGGTAGAGTTGTATGTACTGTATAAAGGGAGACCACTGCGTGGTACACTGTTATTCGCGTTGTTTTATTCTCAGCAACACCGTCGTTTCTATCGTACAAAAGTAACATTGAAATGTGACTTCAAAATGCAATCGCAACTGTTATACTAGGTTTCCGAAAGTGCTTGTAATAGATCTTGATACATTTTGCTGAGTCTGCCCCACGAGTTATTTCCCTGTTTTAAGCGTGATATCGACCGCTGAAATGAGTCAGTTATGAAAAGCAGAATACTCTTGTATTATGTATATATATACATATAAAGAATAAAGGGAGTCAACTCTTGAATTGATAAAATGAGAGAACTCGTGACAATCTCCTGGGCAGGACAAGCTCTCGACAATGTGCAGGTCATAGCGTAGAACGGTAGGTGAGGCGAATGTTCCTCATGGCAATTCGATAGAAGATTATCCCTCCAAAGTGACTTGTCATACAGGCACGTTGTCAGTTGATCGATGAAGAACAGCTTATTTATTGTTTGCATATGAAACCAGACTAAACACAAACTTTGCACTAACTCTCCGACGTTTACATGTTTTAATGTAAATGATATTTGTTGCAGTGTCAGAAAACTTACAACGATAAATGTCAAGATAAGATAAAGTTAGAAAACCAGTTTGACGTAGCCACACAATCGGTAACGACGAGTTTGAAGGATTTAGAGAAGGTACAGCATGTATACAGCAAGACAAATCATACCCTTATAACCATAGAGGAGATATCAGTTTGCACCGCTCACTCAGTTTTACAGACTATTTACAAGAGTCTCGGCCTGTTGTCCGTGAACCACATGTATCGATGGCTGCTGTGATGAGTAGTGACTGCTTCATGTGCTGCAAGGTGGTTAATTAAAGTTGGTTACTCTTAAATTCAACAAAAAAGCAACACAAATAGCAAATACTTACCCACCGTCGATATCGCACCTTGCACATAAAGCAGCCATCAATCAACACAGCAGCCATCGATACATCTGGTTGAACGGGGTGGTTATAGTGTAATAATGTGGCGTAATAACATAGACGATAATTGTTATTGTATCAAAAAAGTAGTACAGCGGTTTTACTTATACATATGAAACGTCGAAATATATCAGTGTTTTGAAATCTTACACTATCCGTTGATCATGTACTGTATAAGTGGTGGCATTGAGTATTGTTCATAATCAAATTGTTCGATTATGCTTTCCGCTTTTTGTGATGTCGGTTTTCACTTTGTACCTTTTTTAACAAACAATTGATTACCCAACCGATCTAGCTTCCTTATATAAATATTATCCGGGTAAACGGATTTTTGAACCGAGACAGGATATGACGTATTTACGTTCTTCAACCAATCATCGCCTTGCAATTCGTCTTCTTAAACATTTCCCCGTTTTTTTCCTTATTGTTTTAGTTCAAAACGAAAGCAGAGAAGAGTCGAGAAGTGATGGAGAAGTCCGGTAAGTCAATACCAAGTTGTAGCAAATAAGGTAGATGTATCATACACATTTTTAAGTAAATAAACCTGTATTTGTTATGTCAAAGTTGAAGGAACTTAAGCAATGAACTCGAACATTAAGACATTCAAGTATCCTTCATAAAAGAAATACGTATGAAGGGAAGTAGCTTGGCTTTGTCGGGTTTATCAACCATTCGGAAAACCTCGGCCAACTACGTCAAGTGCCTCGGATGTTCATTAGGCACAACTTTTGGAAAACCATTCGAATATCATGTAAACAATATTGCGGCGTGAACGCTGGAGTTCTGATGAAACGGGATTAAAATCACATATTTAAGCTATATGAAGACTGAAATATGTGAGTTTTTAATTCGAAATGACAACGATAATCCATTCCTTATGTGAATTTAACGAAGTTGTTTTGAATTTTAATCTATTTTACGAGAACTATTTTTTCACCGCACAAAATGTTGAATTGTTTCACATAGTGCTCCGCCTGACATACACTAGAGGATGTTCGTAGAGTAACGAAGTGGTACGGAAATATCCGAAAGCTGTCGAGAATGGTTAATCATCATTTAGAAACAAAAAAAGACGACTGTAATAAAAATAGTAGTGGTCATTCCATGCACGGACCTTATAGACTAGGACGGGTTACCGTTGCGTGACGCATACACACACAACAAACTATGTTTTGTGCCATTCTTTTTTAATAATCGACTTTTTTTGAACATTTCAACAATCACACAGGATTAAATTGTTATTTATGAAGAACTAATTCTTTCATTTGTGATTAAAATATAATAGGTCTGTCTGTCTTTCGATGACGGTATATTAACTTAGAGGAAAACATCGTGGTATTTAGTTTTCAGTAAACTTCAATTCACGTGAAAATATTTTTCTGCATTATTTTTCGGCGTAGCTGTATAATATTGATTTTGAACTTGTTTTTAGACCAATCAAATATTGTATATGAAGCGCGTAATTTAAATATGCAACAAATAAGACGATTTGATTGGTTCATATTTTAAGCTGTGCGGCACCAAACGGGGTGTCTCGAAAAGATAATTCACTTTCCCGCAGTGTACCCCCCTGGTATAATCAATGTTCCGAAATAGGGCGATTCTTAAGACATCATTTTATCTACGCCGTTCACCTTTTTAAAGATATTTCTTGTTTATAGTTCAATATTTCCGAAGGTCGATCAATCCAGTTGTCTATTCGAGCAATCCCAACATTATGTTTATTAATTGAGTTTAGTTGTATATAGGAACATGTTTTCAATATGAAGTTTGTACATTATTTACAGACATAGCTTATAGACAAGCAGTAGAAACACTTGAACAGATACGAGTGAGCTGGGAAGCAGACATGAAAGATGGCTGCCAGGTTTGTGCGCGCATTCGGCATAATTCGGGTCCATCTCGCTGCATAACAAATAACCAAACTCCCTACAACGATTTTCTCCCGTATTAATTAAATATATTCAGCTTCGGCAACAGCACATACTTCAATAGCACAGAAGATTTTATTTATGTACTCTTCAAATTCATAAACACATATGTCATTAGACATCTGTGATAGGATGATGACCTAGAAAAGATTTATTTGGCTAATGCAATATCTCTACCACTAGGGTGAAAACAACTTAAATTATGAATATTTGTCTTTTATAAAGAAGAAATGTGTATATTACATGTGTCCCTCTGTGTTGTCCTTGGTTATTTTATGGTCGACCAGATCCGTTCCCACGCATGTATACCCTTGCGCCTCCTCAGTGCCTATTGTTTGCGGACTGTTATTTTCCGGGGTTCTGTGTGTGGGGAGGCATTGTCTTGTGTGTGTGACGTTCCCTGTGGCAACTTAATATCTCTGCAATAGGTTAAGGGACTTCTTAAACGTGTTTTCTCAAAACGATAAAAACGAAATATTTGAGCTGTTTTCTGTAATTAAGTTCAATAGATATACTTCTTGGCACATAATACAATTGACCATCGCTCTGAAGGAAGGCATGGTGCAGAGGACGCCACATTCACATGATAATGCCTCTCCATACAGAGCCCAAGAAAACATCAGCACACAAAACAGTAGGAGCTGAGGGGTGCAAGGGCCAACATATATTGAGGTGAGGCGCAACAGAATTGTCTGGATGTTTACCAAAACATTTGAGAATAGCAGACAGGGGGAGGGGGAACAACAGGGAATCCATAGCAGAACAAGCTAAGAAAACAAAGGTTGCATTGGACCTAAAGGGAAGCAAATGAACACGAACATTATGTCAGGCCAAATAACCATATACGGTGAAAAGGGAAACTTACTATCTCTCAACAACAGGGAAATATAAATCACATATCGATTTACAGCCTTGGCATGGTCAATGAAATACTGGGGGTTAAAATCGATTTAACAGACAATTAATCTCACGCTTAACCCATATATGATCATAAATTCCAAGCATATACAGAAACATATACCACTAATATTGGAGAGACTAACAAGAGCAATTATGATGTCAGGCCATTTGTTGTTTCACCGTGATATAATAACTTATTAATTAGTTCAAATTAAAATCTTTGTTTAACGGACACCACTACGTGATAAGTTCAGATCACATTATAACATATAGTAGCTATTGTGCGAGTGGGATTTTGTCCGGTCCCTCAAAACAAGTCAGTAGCACGATCAAACATATCACAATAAACATACGTTGTATAAACCAGACCACAAAGCGTGTGAATCTTTATCTTTATCAAAAGTCTCAACAGAACGAATACTGTCTTAGACTTACAGATTTTTACTCTGGTATCAGTATTCTAAAGTGAGTTTTCCAAGTGACCACGCATCTAGGAGGAAGCGCTGGTTCCAATCCCACAAAAGTGACAACCACACCTCAACAGATACCAGCATTCAGTTGAGAGTAATGGTCAGACTTAGAGGTCAAAGGTCAAATGAGTATATTTCGTGTCCGCTCCATCTCTTGAACCCCTTTAATGATATCGAGACGATGTCCATAGCATGTTTCAACCAACTTCTTTCAAGGTCAAGTTCATATTACTGGTCAAAGGACATATGGCTATATTTCTTGTTTGCTCCGTAAAAATCATTTTATTCGAACATCCTGTATCAGTATTACAATAACTGACAAACTGCCATGGGGGAGACATATGTTGTTGTTGTTTTTTTAAAACAACAGCCACCTAGTCCTTGTTACTGTTTATAGGTTTGTGTATATTTAATATTTCGATGTGTTTGGGGAGAAATACGCACTGTGGCACCTCTAGCTCGACTGCTAGAATCATTTTAGTTTATTACAAACATGTTGTTACAGAACTTTCAAAGATTGGAGGAAGAACGAATTTACAACATACGAGATGACCTGTGGAAATGTTCTAACATTGACTCTCAACTTTGTGTTGACTGGGACGAGGTAAGATAGGCATCTCTCAGATGTTTGGCCAAAATGCACTGAGCCTCGATTCTGAGAAAATATGACGTCATATTTTCACATTAATTGCAAGAGCTAATAGGAGGTGAAACATTTTAGTCAAATATTTATTATTCAGCGTCGAGCAGAAGCAAATAAATATTGGTTAACATTGAGACGGCCTCTTTTTAACTAAATGTATATATATGTCCCCCATGTCACATAAGAGGATTGTTTCCCTTTGTATAACAGGTCTGTTTTTATAGTCCTGATGGTCAAATTAAAATTGCTGTAATTCCGTGAAAAAATGCCATTTTGCAAAAGCTTAAAATTGTTTTGTGGTACATGTATATCCCTGCATTCAGAAGTGTTAATACATGTAGCTGAGTTACATGTATTCGCCCAGATATGTCATTTGGGCCAAAGATCTCGGAGAATGATTTCTACTGAAAGCAGTAATTAAACTTTAAAACCACTTGATAACAAATGCTTGAAATAAACTGAAAACAACCATTTCAATATTTAGGGACAATTAACCATTTTAAGTGAAATTTGAATTCCGTTAAACTCAATTGGGAAATAATAGCTTTTATACAATTTGTCAATCCTTTTACATGTCTATACTATGGGACTTAAAATATGTTAGCAAATACGTCTGTACATTTAAATTAGTATCACTGTATGACCATTATAATGATAAATTGTTTGTGTGTTTCTAGCTGATTTTACGCCTTTTTTCAACAATTTGTCTGTCATATACGAGGGCCAGTTGACCTTACCAGTTTACCTGGAATTAATTACATGTATCAACCAGTACTAAATCATTCCACCACAAGCAAATGACTACTTCTCCACATGCATGTGGAGGACATGACCGTAGACATCGTCACGAAAAAGTATAACCTATCCAACCCAGGAATAGAACCCGGATATGTCGGGTGACCGTCTAGCGCTCTACCAACTGAGCTAGCCGGGCGGGCTATGATGGAAGTAACCATGGCGGTAACCATGAAGTTGTGTGTTGTGGCACTTCAGCTGTTGGTGGAGTTTTTGTTATAAACTTCTTTAATTCAGGTACAGTACTTCGAGTCGTATAACGTCTTATGCGTACTTGCAATATATCGACTTTCACAAAGGCACATATACTTGTCTTTACTAACTAGCTCAGAAATGAAACACTGACTTCAAAGTCTCATTTTGACCATGGTTTTGCTTCAGAGCTGCGAGACAGTACGACAAAACTTGGAGAAATGTGACATACAGAAGGAAATGTTGGACTATATAAGAAACAACATGACTGGAGTTGTCCGACCAGGTACACACTCATTGATCATACATGTGGATAGTCTCGGAACATATTTCCGTAGTCCCACCAATCCTTAATTATGATACAGTAGGCCCAACATCTGATGTCGCAATAATATTTACCTAGTATGCAAATTGGCAGACTGTTACACTTTAAATATTATTTTTTCACAAGCTTAGTGGTGATATGGAACGACCTCCTTTCTTAACAGTAACCAAATAAACTTAGAGAGGTTCAAGAAATCGTTGTGCTACCCCCCAAACCAATGAACAAGTTGTGAATTGTTTTTATCTGTTTTTACCTTTGAATTTCGCTCTTGTTTACACTATCAGATGTTTATCCTCTCTACTATCTCACTGTACAGTCTTCTTTCACATATCTTTTTCTTTTGCACTGACGCACACCTGTCATTGATACCCGTTAGGGGAGACTGACAGTATATATATATATAGATATAAAAGGGGGGTTATTATAGTATGTGTCATACCAGCCCATGTTGGATACATTCTTACAGAAACTTAAGTTTATAAAAGTATACATGTACATCATGTGATAGTGGCTCTGTGTAGCATAAGTATCCGTCCCTTGATGTAGAGGTTACGGGTTCGAGTCGCTTGTTCATATGTATTTTTTCCTTCCTTTTTGGACAAAAATGTGTATTTGTTCATTTTGACATCTAAACGCATACGTTTCTTTTACTTTAACACTGAAAATGAATAAATTGAACCTCGCATTTACATATTCATGGCAGGTCTAAATTGTTACGAACTTGCGCAAACCTTTTATCTATTTTTAAATTAGCTTTTGGTGATACACCATACCATTTTCATGGACATTATGCGTTGTTCGAGCAAAAGAGGTCATTAAAAAGTCTATGAATTCAAGGATTTGAAACCGGGTTGTCCACGTTAAAAATAAAGTACGTATCAGCTACGCGACGGCTGTCACCTACTTGTAGAGCTTCAACGATTCACTGTCCACCGATTCGATTTGATTAATTTCCCTTCGATTTAGATTTTTTCGATTCGATTTTGTATATGTATATGTGACAGCATCTCAATCATCTTAAGGCTTTTGCATTAATGTTAGGCCAATTGAAATTAAGAGTTTTGCAATTAATAGACTAAAGAAAACTAAAATTTACTTCCGGTAAATAATGTAGCAACAGGGGAAGCGACTACGACGTGACTAAACGTGGTTAAAACCCCTGATTACTGGCGATTAATTAGGACTTACAAAGTCCTAACTAGGAGATACTATCTCCTAATTACTCATAATTACGACTTAGTATCTCCTAATTACGACTTACTATCTCCTAATTACGACTTACTATCTCCTAATTAGGAGATACTATTTGTATATGGCTTCTTCCATTGTAAAAGGCGGTGTGTTCAGTTCAAACTTGCACTAGTTTGATGTTAACTTAATCTATTCACTTTATAACGATTAGCTAAGTCATAATTATGAGTTAGTATCTCCTAATTATGAGTTAGTATCTCCTATTTAGGACTTAAGAAGTCGTAATTGGGAGATAGTATCTCCTAATTAGGAGATAGTATACTGGAAAATATTTTTCACTTTGGAACCTGGACGCTTCCATAAGTTTCAGTCGACAAAGTACGAAAATGTTTTACAGATTTAATTCGATGGAAAATTCTATCGCGTCTTTACTTTATGCTTTGCGCTCGAAATTCATATACCTGACAATGAGAGAACCTGTACAGACAAACCGGTGTTCTCTCCACCTCCAATTCTACTTGACATATAACGTCTATTATTATATTAACAGGATAACACATACCGTTTACCACCAACATTGCAAATATATGTTGAGGACAGGGGACCTTACACCAGTTTATTTGCTTTCCAGCCAGGATCAATTTGTTCTGCAATACACTATGCTTTTTAATTCATTGTCATCGTATTGACTTTCAGCTCGGATAGATTATTCAAACTATTTCGACGATCGCAGTAAGGATGCATCACCATCACTACGAGGTATTGAGTTAGCCGTTCCTAAGTCACCAAAATTGAGTAGATCTTCATGTTCGTCCTCGAGAAGCTCTCCCATGCCTTCCCCAAGAAACTCGCCAAGAAACACTCCCCTGAATTCGCCAAGTACTCACAGTTCGCCAAGTACTCACAGCACAGGTATGTTACATTATTGTGCGTATGTGCGTGTCATATTATTTGACATGTTTTGATGGGAGCACGAAGCTCTTTATTTACTTTTGACCGGTTGTAAATAAAACTTGAAGTGGTCAACTAATGAAAACATGTTTCAATATATGTATGTCATGAACCTAACAATGGTGTTCTCAACCACAAGAGATTGTCACGGGTTCTCTCCACTTTTATATTCATTCGATAATATATGTCTATATATAGTACAAGAAGTGTAACGTGTTCAACACCTGACCACAATTCGCGGCTTAATAACGGACTCCAAGCATAAACATATCCATGAAATACAACGAATTCTAAGCATGAATAATACATCTTTCAAACTATGCATACTTCAAGCATTGGTGAAGTGTTCCAGAGAAATGCGTCAAAATGCGCACATGTCCAAAACCTCGTCGATTTGCTTTCACACCAGAAAACGGTTAAAGACGCATGTTGTAGTCAAAACTTACCATGCTTTGCTTGTACTACATACCATTTCACTATATAAGGAATATAGAAGGGGAGTTAACTCATGACTATCTCCTGTGTTCTCACCTAATTTGAATCACTTCATTATGACGTATTGGGGGAGTAACCACGAGGGTTATGCTTGTATCAGTGAATATCACTTTTTCGGTTGGAGAGTATCACTTTTCAGTAGCTACTTGCCATATCTTGCTGCATGTAAAGTCCAGAGAAGACTATTTAACTTTGATATTATCAATTCTTGAGTTTTCTTGTTGTTCACACGAGGATTCTTTACATGAATTATAATATTCAAAGCCTGGGTTTTGTTGTGGCTAATTAGATTCAAACATGCATACATTTCATAATTGCGCTTTTTCGTGATCAACTTCTACATTCTTTTAAATCTTTTCTTTAGGTGTGTTTTTTGAAAACACATATGCAACCGTCGAATAAGAAGAAGAAGAAGTGTTCTGTCATGTTTTCCAATAGTAACAGACATTGCTATCTCGAAGCATATCAAAAACATTCCTTATTATGTTATGTTCTTTATAAATCGCAAGTGTTGTAATTATTTAATTGTGTTTCAATGTGTTATAAATTCAATAGACTTTGGAGGAGTCTTCAATAATTTCGTACTGTCTTGTGTACTATCTCCTGGCATATATTAACTATGTGGAGCACGGAGTGTGGGGACATTCATACATCTGAACGTCCAGAGACTAGAGAGAGATTAAATTGTTCGAGTAAACGCCACATGTACAAGACAATGCCTCCCAACACAGACCCCCAAGAAAAAAACAATCTACAAAACATTAGGCAATGATGAGGTGCAATGGTACACATGTTTAGGAGGATGGGTTCAAGATAATACAGTCAGGATACACCACGTTCTTTGAAAAAAATATAATTTGAATTATTCGACATGATAACACGTTATATGGACAAGTTACCACGACACTTCGACATGATAACACGTTATATGGACAAGTTACCACGACACTTCGACATGATACAACGTTATATAACAATACATACCTTTACGTATAAAAAGAAAAAAATGTTCTGTTTTTCAAACTTCTATTAATATATGATATATATACTTCAGTGGAATATAACTAGCTCTATTTAATAGCACAGTGTGCATGATATTATTCAGTATACATATATGTTGTATGGTATGTATCAATTGAGGTAAGAAAATGCCCAAACTACAGTGCATTGAAGTTTAAGAGCTATTTGGTTTGCTTACCAAACCACAGTCGGAGCCATTCTCCACCACACCAACAGTTTAATACACCTATTTTGAAATGTATACTGAACAAAAAAGGCCATCTGTACAGGCAGTTAGGAGTCGCAGACGGCAATTCGCACACACCGGAAGTACCGACGACTTACCACGGAGCGGCAGACCACGTGTTACTACGCCATATAAAGACAGCTATATCTTGAACCAGCATCTACGATATCATTTTCTCACTGCAACGACTACAGCTTCCGTCATCCCCGGTACTCACAACGCCCGGGTTACCGCACAAACGTTATCGTTTGCCGGAAAGCGGTTTGTACGGACGGCCGTATCATTGCCGTGACAGACTTGAATGGGCCGAGGGACACATCAATTGGACAAGGCAGAACTGGCAATTGATTCTTTTCTCCGACGAATCAAGGTTTGCATTGTCTCGGGTAGATGGCCGATTGAGATTCTAACGACGTAGGAATGAGCGTTGTGCCGACTGTTGCATACTGCAGTGAGATTGTTCCGGGGGGCGGAGGGTCAGTTATGGTCTGGGTCTGGGCCGGTATTGGTTATTCATATCGGACCCCAGTTGTGGTCATTGAGGGTAATTTAAATACTCGTCTCTACATGAGAGAATATCCTAGCACCTCATGTTATCCTTCTCCCACATACTCATGGCGTCATTTCAACATTTCAGCAAGACAACGCTAAACTAAAATCGATTTCATAGGCAACTGGATTAAATCCGATAGATCATTTTTGGGATAATCTTGATAGACGGCGACATTCAAGTTAAGCGGAAGTTTCTTTTTGGTTCAGTTTACAAGATTGGATAGTACCTGTTTACAGTTGACAAAATACTGTAATGAATAAATCACCGAATGTTTGTCGAGTATGATTTATATCTTTTTTGTGACTTGCGTTTTCTTTTATGAAATTTATTTACATATGTTTACATTTTTCACGTTTAATGTAATGAGGCCACTTAAAATGATACATCTTTACGTGATTACATTGGTTCAATAGATCAATATTCAAAACTGTCATTTTTATTGTAATTACAACTGTCATTATTATCTTTCTCTTTCTCAATTTATCATTACTATTACAATATAACCTATTTATTATTATTATCATTAATATAAGAATATTATTGTCATTGTTATTATCACATATTTATTGACCAGTACAATTAAAACAAGAAATATCTTGAAAAAATATTAAAGGTTAAGTTTTGTTGAGCAACATAACAAAATGCCGAGATGCTACGATTGCTGGTCACTCCAGATCCAAATTGCATTTCGGTACATGCTTCGAAATTCAGTAGGTTTCGGTAAGGTAAGGTAAGGTACCCTTTATCGGAAGGTTAACCAAGCCGCGTCAATGTACCAAACGCTGTTTGGTTGAAGAGAAATTGCCTTGGTGGTTAACGTAAGATTGTATTGGTGTACACAACACTGATATGCAAATAGCAAAACCATGTTATTACGGCAGCGCTGAAAAAAATAATTATTCAACATTAGTGTTGGATGTCCATATAGCTGTAAACTGTGAGGTTAGCTAGCTGTTAAATCGAATTAAAGCCCCGGTCGTTTTACTAACAGTTCCAAGGCTGTAATTCGTTACGTGGTCAGTATTTCTTTTAATGCTATATGTATTTAAAGTTCCCGTTTCCCCATGACTTGACTCGATATGATATTCGTGTTCTTTTCCTCCATTTCGGCCCATGTTCACGAACTTTCTTAGCTTGTGATGTGGTGTATTCCATCCCCATTGCTCTACCCGTAAATTCGCTATGTTTGGTTAGATAGTCGGCCAGACAATTCCTTACTTTCCCATCCCCATATATAGTTACCCAAAGACATCATCGATCGTTACTGTTTCATTATCTGGTGTTTCCCTCGATATGTGTGAGGAGTCATTGTCTTGTGAAAGTGGCATTCCCCTGTCAGGAAGGTAGGTTATAAAACAAAACTGACGATGACGGTAAACACAGAACACAGTTTAGTTGGCCAAGGTGTGTATGTTGGAATTACATAAAGGAACAAGGGCTTTGTTGCTTAAACGTAGGATTATGTTGGAAAACGCCATATTCACTAGACAATCCATAAGCCTCCACACACAGATCTCGGGGTAACATTAACACACAGAACACTAGTTGAGTACATGTACAAGAGTACACACCATTTGGGCATTGTGCAATAAAGGAATTGTCTGGTTGGTTACCAAACAATTTAGGATTATACTTGGCGGAGCCAAACTTGACACCCCAGGTGCACAACTACATATTCCTGCAAAGTTTAGTGAGTCATGCTGATATGCTGTTAGAGATACGCACAACACAAGTATGCATGCCATATTTTAAATTATTCGAGGGCCATAATGCACTTACTGGGCGGAGGCAAACATGAAACCCAATGTACAAAACTACAAATGATTGTGAACATTACTGTAAAGTTTTGTGAGTCTAGCAAATAAACTTTTAGAGATACGTGCGACACTAGATTTTGTGACGGACGGCAGGACGGACACAGACGGACGGACAATAGCAAATATGTATGCCCCTGTTTTACATTGTCCCGTTTCACATATCTTGTTCCCCTTATAGGATTTCGAAAAAAAATGGCACAAATGTTCATGATATTGAGACGATGTGCAGAGCGCAAGTTTCAACCAGCTTGTTTCAAGGTCAAGGTCGCACTTATAGGTCAAATGTTTGTACGTCACAAATCGTGTCCGCTCCATAACTTTTGAAAACCTTGAAGGATTTTGAAATAACTTGCCACTAATGTTCACCATATTGAGCCGATGTGCAGGACGCACGTTCTAGTGGCTCAGTTGTCTGTCACAAATTGTGTCCATAACTTTCGAACCACTTACATCTAAAACATCAATAGAAATTATAACCATACAGCGATATACAGCCTTTGGACTGTCAGTAAAAATAATAGTGGTTAAATCGCTAGCTAACAGCACACTTAATTGCTGTATAGTCCTTGATTTCCCACAGATACACATGAATTGACTAAGTAGGCAGTAACTAATTTTCATTTAAAAGAAATTGACCACTAAGTACATAATTACAAACACACCGTGTATAATCTAGTAGGAAGTGACAAACAGCCCCAGTCTAACCTTGCTCCCAGTATACACAATATACACAATAATACGAATTAACCATAAAATAGTAAATCAAAAACATTATGTAAATTCAACCCGACAAAAAAGTTAATAACTAGACATAATCTTAAGTACTGGTGATATTGAAAAGGAATTGAAAATAAAGACAGATAGAAATAAAATATAAACAATACTCTAATCAAAACTGCCAACGCATCACTTGGGTAATGCAATTTTATTTCATGTCAGTAATTACCATTACTAGTAATATTGAATGGAATGTGTGCTTTTATCATTCATGTTCAATAACAAATTCATGACCAAAGCTTACCATTTGTGTATGTGGCGTTCCCTGTAATGACGTAATCTCTCTTTTATACACCGTTTCAATTGACCGATTAATTGTCGCCTAAGAGTTGCGCCCCCTACCGGACGTGACGTAATGCGAGGATAAATATTTCCAAAACGGCCAAAAAGTTTATGCGTTGCGCAAATTTATTAATGTTTTCGTAAAAATCGGACATTTTATTTATTCTTATCAAAAGATCAACCTTTTTATTAAGTTAAAGTAGATCTATACAGAAAGTATTAGGTTACAATATATTAAAGTTTTTGCGTTAACAGCATTCAAAAAATCAAAGGTTACGAATTAACGCTGCACACGGGGGAGCGTAATTTTTTCACATACTCGTGGTTAGTTTCCTATAAATTCTCGGATTTTCACAACAAGTACCATATATTTAACTTACCCAAATGTAAAAAGCAATATCTTAAGATGACAAATCCTCCATAAACGGTATTCAAACAATCCCAGTTTCAGAGCATTAATGCAAGTCGGTAATTTTCCGCTTCATGTTTTATTATATTTTCATCGAAGTCTAATTGTACTAATACACTTTCATGTCAATTAAATATTTTAAAAAGGCTGCTGTGAAGAACAATCAAGGCTTACACAATCTTAAAAATGTGTAAAGATCAACTAAACAAATGATGTAGATCACGCCAGCATGTCATGTTTTGTGTACACAAGTCGTCTATTTTCCCCAGCACAAACGTGTGAAAAATATAAATTAAGTAGGTCAAATCAAGGTCTTTATTGTCTGTAAGACAAGGGTTTTTTGCATCAATTTAATTCTGAACATGAATTAACATTCAAAAATGTCGGAACAGGCTGGCTAAATCTTTGAAGTATAAATATTTTTGAGTGACAGACAGTTGCAATCTCATTGTGTTTATTACAAATTGAGATCACAGACTGATATGACCTAATCATTTTAAATAGCAAAGGCACTCACTAATTCTATCAAAACAGGAAATAGCAATATGAATTTACACATATAATAAAGATCTCCTGGGGTTTTATGACTCTTGTGTTTTTACAGCTGACACCTAGGACAATTTTCAATTACAGTAGCGACCAGTAGAACTAATCTGCCGAGGGCGTGGTTTATGAATTGTAAAACAATAGGCATCCACCAATCAAATTAATTAAAATACAAGAAAATTGATGAATAACAGTACGATTTCACATAAACATCAAAATACGGTCTTCCAAGTCCAAATTAACGACTGAGTTTGTAAAATTAAAATTAAAATTCCCAGTAAGTCGCAAATATATGTGACAAACAAATATTAAGCATCTAAGTAAAGCAATTTCGCAAAATCCATTCGGTACAAGTTCTTTTATATTTCTCAAAATATATCATAAAACAAATTACATCTGTAACATACATGTACCTTATCTTTCATTCCATCGCCGAAATATTGGTTACGTCGCCATTTCGCGCTCTGAATTTTACCGTTATAGTAATTGTTTATCCTCTGATGACGTCATCGAAGGACAGATAATTCTATTAACGGTATAATTGAAACGGTGTATACAGCCGTTTAGTGCTTGGCTTTGTCTTGAACTTTGGATAACCACCCATTGAAGATATTTCGGATTAATTATTTCGGCGCAACCGTACTTGCAAGACTTTACTATTTGCCTATCAAATCTTACGTTAACCACTAAATCAATTTCCCTTCAATCGAACAACGTTTGTAACCTTGGTGCGGATTGGTTAATCTTTCGATAAGGGGTACTGAATTTCGGTAAATATACCGAAGCCTTATGTTTTGGATTTATTGATTGTTGATTTCCCGGAGGTCTGTGTGAAGAGGCACTGTCTTATATATGTGGCGTTCCCTGTAGCAACTTATTCTCTCTCTTTTTCTGACACAACATCTGCACTATATATTTCGAATTTCTTGTTATAATATTAAATATTAGGTGGATTTAAATGTACATACAAAAATCTGAGAAAGTATTGCATATTTAGAAAGATATAGACGATTACGTCTCCAGTGGGTTTCGGCTAGGTAAC
Organism: Mactromeris polynyma; assembly: GCA_032209605.1. Taxonomy (NCBI): domain Eukaryota; kingdom Metazoa; phylum Mollusca; class Bivalvia; order Venerida; family Mactridae; genus Mactromeris; species Mactromeris polynyma. The sequence continues at coordinate 6,303,150 of JASFXZ010000028.1, forward strand.
GTATCGTTCGTTAAGGCTTATATAAGTATATTCCGTTCGCTATATCATGTTATTCTCTCGCATTCGGATATAAATATTTAAATTATTCAGAACATGCTGATTCAGCCTGATTGTTAAATTTGTTTCTTCAATATTTATGGTTTTGTACTGTGCGTTACCGCCAACTTAGTGAATATGTTAGTATATGTTTAAAATGTAAGACCATGTAAGCACACTTAGATCCCAGGGAAACACCAATTTACGAATCATTAGGGATTGAGGATGTGTAAGGGTAAATATCTATGGGTATTGAGAAGTCAGGAATGGTCTGGCTGACTCTTAAAACAAACATGGAGAATTTAAGGGGAAAGCAAGTGGAAGAGATTGAATGGATTGAATACACCAAAGGGCAAGCTATGAAAGCCAGTGGCCATGGGCCGAAACGGGTAGAAAAGAATACGAATATTATATAAAGTCAATCTCAATAATTATTTTCCCAGCGACAAGGATGCCTTGCATCAACTTTCAGTCCCTAGGGGTGTTCTGTGTGCAAAAAAGGTCCAGAGCTCAATTATACATCAATGTGTAGAGGAATATCTCAAGTGTCGGGAAATCTTGGATGCCGTTGTCGCATCATGGTACTATTTGAGAAATCCAAGATGGCCGCCAAAAATGTGAAAAAAGTGCATTTTCATATGTTGGGAAAAATAAAGTTCATTTTGTGTATATGATTTCCTAAGTGCGATAAAATTGTTCATTTAACTTATAAATGTTTTCAATTTACATACAAATTTAGCTGACTTAATGGGGATTCTTTTTTAAAATAAAGGATAAATGCCCCAAAATGCCCCTAAAATTCGAAATATTGCATAGTTTTCACTTATATTTTACAAAAAATGTTGTTATATTATTTCCTTAATGCTGAAATCATTTGCGTTACAGTTATATCGTTTTTTCTTGATAATGGATATAAAAAGGCAATAAAACGACAATTTGAAGTGGGTGGGGTAAGTAGCTTCAAAATCGGCATCTTTTTTACATATTTTTATTATGCATTATTTTTGTATGAAAGAAAGTATTTCATTTTTATTTCATCAGGTGAAACAAGATACGTATGCTCTGGTGTGAATTACGCATATTTGAATTAAGAAAGTGTACTAGTACTCGGATATACACATGTGGTAAAATGTGTTTATTTTAACTGACCATGTCATACATTATTTTTCAGATGCAGTACATTACATAATTTTTAAGTGCATGTCCCTCCACCATGTGTAAATTATCACTTAACTTTTAAATCAAGCTTCTAGTTCTCACAAATGTAAACAATAACTTGTTTCACAATCGATGTAAAATAAATATGTTTTAAGTTACACCTTAGAAAAGCACCGAAAAATTATAAAAGGGCTAACAGATATATGAAACGGGCACAATGTTAAACGGGGGCATACCGAGTTGCTATTGTCCGTCCGTCTGTGTACGTCCTGCCGTCCGTCACAAAATCTTGTGTCGCACGTTTCTCCAAAAGTATATTTGCTAGACTACCTAGTTTACCAGCATTTATAGTTTTGTACATTGGGTTTAATGTTTGCCTCCGCCCAGTAAGTGCACAGTTATGGCCCTCGAATAATTGAAAATATGGCATACATACTTGTGACGTGCGTATCTCCAACAGCATATCAGCTAGACTCACTAAACTTTGCAGGAATTTGTAGTTGTGCACCTGGGGTGTCATGTTAGGCTCCGCCCAGTATGATCCTAAATTGTTTGGTAACCAATCAGACAATTCCTTTATTGGACAATGGTCCAATGGTGTATACCCTTGTACCTGTACTCAACTAGTGTTCTGTGTGCTAATGTTACCCCGAGATCTGTGTGTGTGGAGGATTGTGAATATGGCGTTTTCCAACTTAATCCTACGTTTAAGCAACACAGCCCTTGTTCCTTTATGTAATTCGAACACACACACCTTGGCCAAATAAACTGTGTTCTGTGTTTACCGTCCTCATCAGTTTTGTTTTGTAACCTACCTTCCAGACAGGGGAACGCCCCATCCACGAGACAATGCCTCCTCACACATATCCCAGGGAAACACCAGATTATGAAACATTAACGATGGATGATGTCTTTGGGTGTAACTATATATGGGGATGGGAAAGTAAGGAATTGTTTGGCCGACTATCAAACCAAACATGGAGAATTTACGGGACAGCAATGGGGATGGAACACACCACATCACAAGCTAAGAAAGTCCGTGAACATAGGCCGAAATGGAGGAAAAGAACACGAATATCATATCGAGTCAAGTGATGGGGAAACGGGAACTTTAAATACATCTAAACGATGTACAGCCTTGGAACTGTCAGTAAAAAGACCGGGGCTTTAATTCGATTTAACTGCTAGCTTACCTCACAGTGTACAGCTATATGGACATCCAACACTAATGTTGAATAATTATTTTTTTCGGCACTGCCGTACTAACACGGTTTTGCTATTTGCATATCAGTGTTGTGTACACCAATAAAATCTTACGTTAACCACCAAGGCAATTTCTCTTCAACCAAACCTTGACGCGGCTTGGTTAACCTTCCGATAAAGGGTACATTACCTTACCGAAATCCACTGAATTTCGAAGCATTTACCGAAATGCATTTTGAATCTGGAGTTACCAGCAATAGTAGCATTACGGCATTTTGTTATGTTGCACAACAAAACTTAACCTTTAATATTTTTTCAAGATATTTCTTGTTTTAATTGTACTGGTCAATAAATATGTGATAATAACAATGACAATAATATTCGTATATTAATGATAATAATAATAAATATTTTATATTGTAATAGTTATGATAAATTGAGAAAGAGAAAGATAATAATGACAGTTGTAATGACAATAAAAATGACAGTCATGAATATAGATTAATTGAACCAATGTAATCACGTAAAGATGTATCATTTTAAGTGGCCTCATTACATTAAACGTGAAAAATGTAAAAATACGTAAATAAATAAAAAAAAGAAAACGCATAGCACAAAAAAGATATAAATCATACTCGACAAACATTCGGTGATTTATTCATTACAGTTTTTTTGTCAACTGCAAACACGTACTATCCAATATTGTAAACTGAACCAAAAAGAAGCTTCCGCTTAACTTGAATGTTGCCGTCTATCAAGATTATCCCAAAGATGATCTATCGGATTTAATCCGGGCTTTTTGAGGGCCATTTGCCTATGAAATCGATTGTATTTTGTAAAAACTGAATGTTATCACGAGCGTCGTGGGCTCTAGCGTTGTCTTGCTGAAATGTTGGAATGACGCCATGAGTATGTGGGAGAAGGATAACGTGAGGTGCTAGGATATTCTCTCATGTAGAGACGAGTATTTAAATTACCCTCAATGACCACAACTGGGGTCCGATATGAATAACCAATACCGGCCCAGACCCAGACCATAACTGACCCTCCGCCCCACGGAACAATCTCTCTGCAATGTGCAGCAGTCGTTAGAATCTCAATCGGCCATCACCGCGAGACAATGCAAACCTTGATTCGTCGGAAAAAAGATTTATTTTCATGTTCTGCCTTGTCCAAATGACGTGTTCCTCGGCCCATTCAAGTCTGTCACGGCAATGACACGGCCGTCCGTACAAACCGGTTACCGGCAAAGGATAACGTTTGTGCGGGAATCCGGGCATTGTGAGTACCGGGGATGACGGAAGCTGTAGTCGTTGCAGTGAGAAAAGGATATCGTAGCTGCTGGTTCAAGATATAGCTGTCTTTATCTGGCGTAGTAACACGTGGTCTGCCGCTCCGTGGTAAGTCGTCGGTACTTCCGGTGTGCGCGAATTGCCGTCTGAGACTCCTAACTGCCTGTATAGATGGCACTACTTGTGCTGTCACCTCCTCACTAGGAAGTCCTGCCTCCAGCATCCCAACTGCTCTTTTCCGTATATCTTTTGGAATCCGAGGCATTGGAATTCAGTAGTCAAACCTTTATTTCTAATGTTTTGATTATTTTTTTACTGAAGTCGTCTAAAGCAATGTATTGAAATGAAAGTATTTTCTACATGTGCATCGGATATGTCCACCCCGTCGTTGCACATGGAAATGCATTTTTGGCTGAATGTACAGGTTTCTATACATGAATCTTTTAGATATATTCTACGAAAATTTTCCTTTTTGGTTCAGTATACATTTCAAAATAGGTGTATTAAACTGTTGGTGTGGTGGAGAATGGCTCCGACTGTGGTTTGATAAGCAAACCAAACAGCTCATAAACTTTAACGCACAGTAGTTTGGGCATTTGCTTTCCTCAATTGATACATACCATACAACATATATGTATACTGAATAATATCATGCACACTGCGCTATTACATAGAGCTAATTATATTCCACTGAAGTATATATATCATATATGAATAGAAGTTAGAAAAACTGAACATTTTTTTCTTTTTATACGTAAAGGTATGTATTGTTATATAACGTTTTATCATGTCGAAGTGTCGTGGTAACTTTTCCATATAACGTTTTATCATGTCGAAGTGTCGTGGTAACTTTTCCATATAACGTGTTATCATGTCGAATAATTCAAATTATATTTTGTTCAAAGGACGTGGTGTATTCTGATTGTATTATCTTGTACCTATATTCCTAAACATGTGTACCATTGCACCTCCTCACTGCCTAATGTTTTGTAGATTGTTGTTTTCTTAGGTGTCTGTTTTGGGAGGCGTTGTCTTGTGCATGTGGCGTTCACTCGAACAATTTAATCTCCCTCTAGTTTCTGGACGTTCAGATGTATGAATGTCCCCACACTCCGTGCTCCACATAGTTAATACATGCCAGGAGATAGTACACAAGATAGTACGAAATTATTGAAGACTTCTCCAAAGTCTATTGAATTATAACACATTGAAACACAATTAAATAATTATAACACTTGCGGTTTATAAAGAACATAACATAATAAGGGATGCTTTGGATACGCTACGAGATAGCAATGTCTGTTACTATTGGAAAACATGACAGGACACTTCTTCTTCTTCTTATTCGATGTATGCATATGTGTCTTCATAATACATACCTAAAGAAAATATTTAAAATAATGTAGAAGTTGATCAGTAAAAAGCGCAATTATGAAATGTATGCATGTTTGAATCTAATTAGCCACAACAAAACCCAGGCTTTGAATATTATAATTCATGTGAATCCTCGTGTGAACAACAAGAAAACACAAGAATTGATAATATCAAAGTTAAATAGTCTTCTCTGGACTTTACATGCAGCAAGATATGGCAAGTAGCTACTGAAAAGTGATACTCTCCAACCGAGAAAGTGATATTCACTGATACAAGCATACCCCTCGTGGTTACTTCCCCATACGTCATAATAAAGTGATTCAAATTAGGTGATAACACAGGAGTTAGTCAAGAGTTAACTCCCCTTCTATATTCCTTATTTAGTGTATGTCTATGTAGTACTAGGAAACCATCGTAAGTTTAGACTACAACATGCGTCTTTAACCGTTTTCTGGTGTGAAAGCAAGTCTATGAGGTTTTGGACATGTGCGCATTTTGACGCATTTCCCTGGAAAACTTCGCCAATGCTTCAAGTATACATGGTTTGATATAGTATTCATGTTTAGAATGCGTTGTATTTGATGGATATGTTAATGCTTGGAGTCCGTCTTAAGCCGCGGAAAGAGGCCATGTGTTGAAAACGTTAGACTCTTAGTACTATATAGACATATATTATCTAATGAATATAAAAGGGCGGATAACCCGTGACAATCTCGTGTGGTTGAGAACACCACTGTCAGGTTCATGACATACATCTATTGAAACATGTTTTCATTAGCTGACCATTTAAAATTTTATTTACAACCGGTCAAAAGTAAATAAAGAGCTTCGTGCTCCATCAAAACATATCAAATAATATGACACGCACATACGCACAATAATGTAACATACCTGTGCTGTGAGTACTTGGCGACTTCAAGGTACTGTATCTTGGGGAAGGCATGGGAGAGCTTCTCGAGGACGAACATGAAGATCTACCCAATTTTGGTGACTTAGGAACGGCTAACTCAATACCTCGTAGTGATGGTGATGCATCCTTACTGCGATCGCCGAAACAGTTTAAATAATCTATCCGAGCTGAAAGTCAATACGATGACAATGAATTAAAAAGCATCGTGTATTGCAGAACAAATTAATCCTGGCTGGAAGCAAATAAACTGGTGTAAGGTCCCCTTTCCTCAACATATGTTTGCAATGTAGGTGATAAACGGTATATGTTATCCTGTTTATATAATAATAGACGTTATATGTCAAGTAGAATTGGAGGTGGAGAGAACACTGGTTTGTCTGTACAGGTTCTCTCATTGTCAGGTACATAGATCTCGAGCGCAAAGCATAAAGTAAAGACGCGATAGAATTTCCCCTTGAATTAAATCTGTAAAACATTTACATTTACATTGTCGTGGACTGAAACTCAATCAAGTAAAATTATGATTAGTTTTCAAATATCGGTCTTAACGTATTAATTATCAGGTTTTTTTGCAAATAAATAGATCGGAGAAATTTGCGAATTTGCATACATATCATATTGCATTGGACGAGTAAGCTTTGCAAAACAATGTTTTGAAAGTTTGAAAGAAACCATAATATTTTCCGGTATACTGTCTCCTAATTAGGAGATACTATCTGCTAATTACGACTAACTAAGTCCTAATTAGGAGATACTAACTCATAATTATGACTTAGCTAATCGTTATAAAGTGAATAGATTAAGTTAACCTCAAACAAGTGCAAGTTTGAACTGAACACACCGCCTTTTACAATGGAAGAAGCCATATACAAATGGTATCTCCTAAGTAGGAGATACTAAGTCGTAATTAGGAGATACTAAGTCGTAATTAGGACATAGTAAGTCATAATTATGAGTTAGTATCTCCTAATTAGGAGATAGTATACTGGAAAATATTTTTTGACTTTGGCATCTGGACGCTTCCATAGAAACTCATCTAGATAAAATTATGATTAGTTTTCAAATATCGGTCTTAACGTATTAATTATCAGGTTTTTTTCAAATAAATAGATCTGAGAAATTTGCGAATTTTCATACATATCATATCATATTGCATTGAACGAGTTAGCTTTGCAAAACAATGTTTTGAAAGTTTGAAAGAAACCATATTTGATCTTGATGTTGATAATGAAATCTAATAATTTGTGAACAAGGGACCTGGTGTAAACAACAGAACCCTTGGTAAGACAGTTGAAAGATATTATATTAGGGCCAAGATCTGAAGACACAATAACATTTACAAAACGTCATTGGTTGGAGCAAGTAAGTAGGATAATCTACATTATTGAGGCACTTTGTCGACCTCTAAAAAGAGGAATATAAAATCGAAGATATTATACAAGTAGGTAGAGCTTCAACGATTCGATGCGATGCATCGGAATTCGACTACGGGGCTCATGATTCGATTCACGATTCATACCCTGGTATTTTCGATACGATTCGCTTTTTTTAGTTCCAGTTCGCCAAACTGTTATTTGGTACAGTAAGCACGAGTTTTAGTTACGTTAAGTCACGTAGTCGCTTCCCCTGTTGTTACATTTTTTACCGGAAGTAAATTTTAGTTTTCTTTAGTCTATTAATTTTCATTTGCAAAACATTTGGCCTAAAATTAATGCAAAAGCCTAAAGATGATTGAGAATGCTGTTACATATATTATAATCGAAGGGAAAAATGAAATCGAATCGGTTGACAGTTGAATCGTTGAAGCTCTACAATTAGGGGACTGCCGTCGCGTAGCTGATACGTACTTTATTTTTAACGTGGACAACCCGGGTTCAAATCCTTGAATTCATAGACTTTTTAATGACCTCTTTTGCGCGAACAACGCATATTGTCCTTGACTATGGTATGGGTGTATCACCAAATGCTAATTTAAAAATAGATAAAAGGTTTGCGCAAATTCGTAACAATTTAGACCTGCCATAAATATGTAAATGCGAGGTTCAATTTATTCATTTTCATTGTGAAAGAAAAAGAAACGAGTTTTTGTGAGTTTTTAAAGTCAAAATGAACTAAATTTAGCTAAAAAACAAATACACATTTTTGTCCAAAAAGGAAGGAAAAATACATATGAACAAGCGACTCGAACTCGTAACCTCTACATCAAGGGACGGATACTTATGCTACTATGCTACACAGAGCCACTATCACATGATGTACATGTATACTTTTATAGACTCAAGTTTCTATAAGAATGTATCCAACATTCGCTGGTATGACATATACAATAATAACCCCCCTTTTCTATCTATATATATATACTGTCAGTCTCCCCTAACGGGTATCAATGACAGGTGTGCGTCAGTGCAAAAGAAAAGATAAAAGATGTGAAAGAATACTGTACAGTGAGATAGTAGAGAGGATAAAACATTGATAGTGATAACAAGAGCGAAATTCAAAGGTAAAAACAGATAAAAACAATTCACAACTTGTTCATTGGTTTGGGGGGTAGCACAACGATTGCTTGAACCTCTCTAAGTTTATTTGGTTACTGTTGTGAAAGGAAGGTCGTTCCATAACACCACTAAGCTTGCGAAAAAATAATATTTTAAGTATTTTTCGTGGGAAGTGTAACAGTCTGCCAATTTGCATACTAGGTAAATACTATTGTGCCATCAGATGTTGGGCCTACTGTATCATAATTTAGGATTGGTGGGACTACGGAAATATGTTCATATTCTATCCACATGTTTGATCAATGAGTGTGTACCTGGTCGGACAACTCCAGTCATGTTGTTTCTTATATAGTCCAACATTTCCTTCTGTATGTCACATTTCTCCAAGTATTGTCGTACTGTCTCGCAGCTCTGAAGCAAAACAATGGTCAACATAAGACGTTTTACGACTCGACGTACTGTACCTGAACAAATTTAAGAACGTCATAACAAAAACTCCACTAACAGCTGAAGTGCCACAACACACAACTTCATGATTACCGCCATGCTTACTTCCATCATAGTCCGCCCGGCTAGCTCAGTTGGTAGAGCGCTAGACGGTCACCCGACATATCTGGGTTCTATTCCTGGGTTGGATAGGTTATACTTTTTCGTGACGATGTCTACGGACATGTCCTCCACATGCATGTGGAGAAGTAGTCATTTGCTTGTGGTGGAGTGATTTAGTACTGGTTGATACATGTAATTAATTCCAGGTAAATAAGGTCAACTGGCCCTCGTATATGACAGACAAATTGTTGAAAAATGGCGTAAAATCAGATAGAAACACACTAACAATTTATCATTATAATGGTCATACAGTGATACTATTAAAATGTACAGACGTATTTGCTAAACTATTTTAAGCCCATAGTATAGACATGTAAAAGGATTTACAAATTGTATAAAAGCTATTATTTCCCAATTGAGTTTAACGGAATTCCAATTTCACTTAAAATGGTTAATTGTCCCTAAATATTGAAAGTTTGTTTTCAGTTTATTTCAAGCATTTGTTATCAAGTGGTTTTAAAACTTAATTACTGCTTTCAGTAGAAATCATTCTCTGAGATATGACATATCTGGGCGAATACATGTAACTCAGCTACATGTATTAACACTTCTGAATGCAGGGATATACATGTACCACAAAACAATTTTAAGCTTTTGCAAAATGGCATTTTTCATTTATTAACATTTCTGAATGCAGGGATATACAGATATGTAGGTCACTACAAATCAAACACTTTTGCATTTTTCAGGGAATTACAGCACTTTTAATATGGCCATCAAGACTATAAAAACAGACCTGTTATACAAAGGGAAACAATCCTCTTATGTGACATGGGGGACATATATATACATTTAGTTAAAAAGTGGCCGTCTCAATGTTAACCAATATTTGTTTTGCTTCTGCTCGCCTCTAAATAATAAATATTTGACTAAAATGTTTCACTCCTATTAGCTCTTGCCATTAATGTGAAAATAAGACGTCATCTTTTCTCAGAATCGAGGCTCAGTGCATTTTGGCCAAGCATCTGAGAGAATGCATATCTTACCTCGTCCCAGTCAACACAAAGTTGTGAGTCAATGTTAGAACATTTCCACAGGTCATCTCGTATGTAGTAAATTCGTTCTTCCTCCAATCTTTGAAAGTTCTGTAACAACATGTTTGTAATAAACTAAAATGATTCTAGCAGTCGAGCTAGAGGTGCCACAGTGCGTATTTCTCCCCAAACACATCGAGATATATTAAATATACACAAACCTATAAACAGTAACAAGGACTAGGTTTTTAAACAAAACATGTGTCTCCCCCATGGCAGTTTGTCAGTTATTGTAATACTGACACAGGATGTTCGAATAAAATGGGTATGAAGAAGAAGTCAAATGAAAAAATTATATTTTTACGGAGCAAACAAGAATTATAGCTATATGTCCTTTGACCTGCAAGTATGACCTTGACTTTGAAACAAGTTGGTTGAAACACGCTATGGACATCGTCTCGATATCATTCAAGGGGTTCAAGAGATGGAGCGGACACGAAATATACTCATTTGACCTTTGACCTCTAAGTCTGACCATTACTCTCAACTGAATGTTGGTATCTGTTGAGGTGTGGTTGTCGCTCTTGTGGGATTGGAACCAGCGCTTTCTCCTGGATGCGTGGTCACTTGAAAAACTCACTTTAGAATACTGATACCAGAGTAACACATCTGTAAGTCTAAGAGAGTATTCGTTCTGTTGAGACTTTTGATAAAGATGAAGATTCACACGCTTCTTGGTCTGGTTTATACAACGTATGTTTATTGTGATATGTTCGATCGTGCTACTGACTTGTTTTGAAGGACCGGACAAAATCCGACTCGCACTATAGCTACTATATGTTATAACGTGATCTGAACTTATCACGAAGTGGTGTCCCTTAAACAAAGGTTTGAATTTGAAGTAAGTAAAATAAAAAGTTATTACATCACGGTAAAACAACAAATGACCTGACATCATAATTGCTCTTGTTATTCTCTCCAACATTAGTGGTATATGTTTCTGTATATGCTTGGAATTTATGATCATATATGGGTTAAGCGTGAGATTAATTGTCTGTTAAATCGATTTTAACCTCCAGTATTTCATTGACCATGCCAAGGCTGTGAATCGATATGTGATTCATATGTTCCTGTTATTGAGAGATGGTAAGTTTCCCTTTTTACCTTATATCGTTATTTGGCCTGACATATTGTTCGTGTTCAATTGCTTCCCTTTAAGTCAAATGTAAACTTGTTTTCTTAGCTTGTTCTGCTATGGATTCCCTGTTGTTCCCCCTCCCCTTTTCTACTATTATCAATGTTTTGGTAATCATCCAGACAATTCTGTAGCGCCTCACCTCAATATATGTTGGCCCTTGCACCCCTCAACTCCTACCGTTTTGTGTGCTGATGTTTTCTTGGGCTCTGTGTGGAGAGGCATTATCTTGTGAATGTGGCGTCCTCTGCACCATTCCTTCCTTCAGAGCGATGGTCAATTGTATTATGTGCCAAGAAGTATATTTATTGAACTTATTTACAGAAAACAGCTCGAATATTTCGTTTTTATCGTTTTGAGAAAACACGTTTAAGAAGTCCCTTAACCTATTGCAGAGATATTAAGTTGCAACAGGGAACGTCACACACACAAAACACACAGAAGGCAATGCCTCCCCACACACAGAACCCCGGGAAATAAAAGTCCGCAAAACAATAGGCACTGAGCAGGCGCAATGGTATACATGCGTGGGAACGGATCTGGTCGACCATAAAAATAACCAAGGACAACACAGAGGGACACACGTAATATCCCACAATTAAGAACATATGTTTCTTTATAAAAGACAAATATGCATAATAAGTTGTTTTCACCCTAGTGGTAGAGATATTGCATGTTTTAGACAAAGGTCATTATCCTAGAACAGATGTCTAATGACACATTTGTTAATGAATTTGAAGAGTACATAAATAAAATCTTCTGTGATATTGAAGTATGTGCTGTTGCCGAAGATGATTATACTAAATTAAAACGGGAGAAAGTCGTTGTAGGGAGTTTGGTTATTTGTTATGCAGCGAGATGGACCCGAAGTATGCCGAATGCGCGCACAAACCTGGCAGCCAGCTTTCATGTCTGCTTCCCAGCTCACTCGTATCTGTTCAAGTGTTTCTACTGCTTGTCTATAAGCTATGTCTGTAAATAATGTACAAACTTCATATTGAAAACATGTTCCTATATACAACTAAACTCAATTAATAAACATAATGTTGGGATTGCTCGACTAGACAACTGGATTGATCGACCTTCGGAAATATAATTTATAAACAAGAAATATCTTTAAAAAATGTGAATGGCGTAGATAAAATTATGTCTTAAGAATCGCCCTATTTCGGAACTTTGATTTCACCAGAGGGGTACGCTGCGGGAAAGTGAATTATCTTTTCGAGACACCCCGTTTGATGCCTCACAGCTGAAAATATGAACCAATCAAATCGTCTTATGTGTAGCATATTTGAATTACGCGCTTCACATACAGTATTTGTTTGGTCTAAAATGTAGTTCAAAATCAATATTATACAGCTACGCCGAAAAATAAAGCAGAACAATATTTTCACGTGAATTGATGTTTACTGAAAACTAAATACCACGATGTTTTCCTCTAAGTTAATATGCCGTCATCGAAAGACAGACAGCCTATTATATTTTAATCGCAAATGAAATAATTAGTTCTTCATAAATAACAATTTAGTGATGAGTGATTGTTGAAATGTTCAAAAAGTCGCTGATTATTAAAAAAGAATGGCACAAAACATAGTTTGTTGTGTGTGTATGCGTCACGCATCAGTAACCCGTCCTATTCTATAAGGTCCGTGCATGGAATGACCACTACTATTTTTATTACAGTCGTCTTTTTTTGTTTCTAAATGTTGATAAACCATTCTCGACAGCTCTCGGATATTTCCGTACCACTTCGTTACTCTACGAACATCCTCTAGTGTATGTCAGGCGGAGCACTATGTGACAGTTCAACATTTTGTGCGGTCAAAAAATAGTTCTCGTAAAATAGATTTAACTTCAAAACAACGATAAATTCACATAAGGAATAGATTATCGTTGTCATTTCTAATTAAAAACTCACATATTTCAATCTTCATATAGCTTAAATATATGATTTTAATCCCGTTTCATCAGAACTCCAGCGTTGACGCCGCCATATTGTTTACATGATATTCGAATGATTTTCCAAAGGAAGTGCCTAATGAACATCCGAGGCACTTGACGTAGTTGGTCGAGGTTTTCCGAATGGTTGATAAACCCGACAAAGCCAAACTACTTCCCTCCATACGTATTTCTTTTATGAAGGATACTTGAATGTCTTAATGTTCGAGTTCATTGCTTAAGTTCCTTCAACTTTGACATAACAAATACAGGTTTATTTACTTAAACATTTGTATGATACATCGACCTTATTTGCTACAACTTGATATCGACTTACCGGACTTCTCCATCACTTCTCGACTCTTCTCTGCTTTCGTTTTGATCTAAAACAATAAGGAAAAAAAGGGGAAATATTTTAGAAGACGAATTGCAAGGCGACGATTGGTTGAAGGACGTAAATACATCATATCCTGTCTCGGTTCAAAAATTCGTTTACCCTTATATAAGGAAGCTAGATCGGTTGGATAATCAATTGATTGTTAAAAAGGTACAAAGTGAAAACCGACATCACAAAAAGCGGAAAGCATAATCGAACATTTGGATTATGAAGAATACTCAATGCCACCACGTATACAGTATATGATCAAAGGATAGTGTAAGACTTCAAAACACTGATATACATTGTATTTCGACGTTTCATATGTATAAGTAAAACCGCTGTACTACTTTTTTTATACAATAACAATTATCGTCTATGTTATTACGCCACATTATTACACATTATTATAACCACCCCGTTCTACCAGCTGTATCGATGGCTGCTGAGTTGATTGATGGCTGCTTTATGTGCAAGGTGCGATGTCGACAAAGGGTAAGTATTTGCTATTTTTGTTGCGTTTTTTGTTGAATTTAATAGTAACCAACTTTAGTTAACCACCTTGCAGCACATAAAGCAGCCATCACTCATCACAGCAGCCATCGATACACGTGGTTCACGGACAACAGGCCGAGAATCTTGTAAATAGTCTGTAAAACTGAGTGAGCGGTTCAAACTGATATATCCTCTATGGTTATAAGGGTATGATTTATCTTGCTGTACCTTCTCTAAATCCTTCAGACTCGTCGATATCGATTGTTTGGCTGTGTCAAACTGTTGTTCTAAGTTTACCTTATCCCGACATTTATCGGTGTACGTTTTCTGACACTGCAACAAATATCATTTTCATTAAAACATGTAACCGTCGGAGAATAATTGCAAAGTTCGTGTTTAGTCTGGTCTCATATGCAAACAATAAATACAGTAAAACTTCGAAACCTCGAACTGCCGTCGGACCTAGCAATTAGTTCGAGCCATCTACTGTTCGAGGCATCTACGGTAAACGTGTATGTGTTCCCGGTACAAGTCTACTAAGCATGTAGAACGCATGTCATATGTGTGTTGTTTGTGTTTTCATAGCTCGCTGTAAGCGGTCAATGAAAGGTGTGAATTATTGTATTGTTCGACCTACCAATGGTGAACAATGAATGGAATGATAGCTAGGGACCGCAAATCCTGTTCGGGTGTTCGACCTATCTCTGTTTGAGTGATCTACTGTTAGATAATATGAAATAAGAAGGAATTTCGCCGGGACTTAAGAACCTGTTCGATTTATCCACTGTGTTCGAGCCAAAACTGTTCGAAGCTTCGAAGTTTTACTGTAATTTGTTCTTCATCGATCAACTGACAACGTGCCTGTATGACTAGTCACTTATGAGAGATTCTCTTCGAACGAATTGCCATGAAGAACATTCGCCTCACGAACCGTTCTACGCTATGACCTGCAGATTGTCGAGAGCTCGTCCTGTCCAGGAGATTGTCACGAGTTCTCTTTCTTCATCAATTCAAGAGTTATCTCCCTTTATTAATTTAGGTATATTTATACATAATCCAAAGAGTCTTTTGCTTTTCATACCTGACTCATTTCAGCGGTCGATATCACGCTTAATACAGGGAAATAACTCGTGACAATCTCCTGTGGGGCAGACTCAGCAAAACCTATCAATATCTACTTCAAGCACTTTCAGAAACCTAGTATAACAGTTGCGATTGCATGTTGTAGTTCTATTTCAATGTTACGTTGGAACGATACTAACGACGATGTTGTTGTGAATAATACAATGCGAATGACATTGTACCACGCAGTAGTCTACATGTATACAGTACAGACCAACCTACTGCAGTGGTCTCCCTTTATACAGTACACATACAACTCTACCGCAGTTGTCTCTCTTTATACAGTACAGACAACTTTACCGCGGTTGTCTCCCTTTATACAGTACAGACAACTCTACCATCACATACAGTGTTACAGTTCGTTGTAACGTCTCCAGAGTGACCATGGTTTCAGCAACAACCTCTCTTCAGCAACATTATTAATATTCCCGTAGTAAATATATATTATCAACTGAACCTCTTCTGAATGCAACCTCTCGACAACAGCCGAATTTCGCATCTTTCAAAGGTTGTTGCTTTGGGGAGATTACATTGAATTATGTTATTTTTTGTACATTTGTTATTTTATAGAACAGTCTGACCTCTTATATGCGAAATTCAACGGGTCAGAAATTTCATTTTGAATAATACATAGTTTCGAATAGCCCATTTCAATTCGACTTGCACAGGAAGATACATTGGGACGTGATATTTATTTCGGATGATATCAGATATTCGGATAGAAGGTTGTCGAAATAACAACGTCCGACTGTATTACAGTATTTACTTTTATATTGCTCAGATGATTGGTGTTAATGTAATTACATGGTTTGAACGTCATACAAATTTAGTTGCCTTACGCCTGAACAAACCATCAACGCACGTGGAATCAAGTACGACGATCAATCAAGCAGAAAGCTAGCAACATGGATTGAAACAATGATGTTAAATCAATACGAAAAGTCGAGAAATTACTTGAATCCTTGCGTTAAAGATATATACCTGAGTTGTGGTGTGTCGTGTCATAATGTAAGGTAAACTATCATTTATTTAGATTGGAAAGGTTTTTTTAAAAGATACATTTATATCAGGAGGTTGTTTGTTATGTTTTTTGCTATACATGTTTTGTTGTAAATAAGTTATAATCTTCAGCCATGGAGGATAATGAAGTATCTATCTCTCTATCTATCTACCTATCTACCTATCAACCTATCTACTATCTACCTATCTACCTATCTACCTATCTACCTATCTACCTATCTACCTATCTACCTATCTACCTATCTACCTATCTACCTATCTATCTATCTACCTATCTACCTATCTACCTATCTACCTCTCTACCTCTTTACCTCTCTACCTCTCTACTTCTCTACCTCTCTACCTCTCTACCTCTCTACCTATCTACCTATCTACCTTTCTACTATCTACCTATCTACCTATCTACCTATCTACCTATCTACCTATCTACCTATCTACCTATCTATCATCTATCTACCTATCTATCTATCTATCTACCTATCTATGAAGAGTTACTAGTTTTAATGTTATAATACAGATTTTTGAGATCAGTCTCGGAATGAAGTCTTGTCATTGGTTCATTATAAGACTGAGAACCAACCAATCAGATTTAAGTGTTTTCAGACTGGTCTCGAATCTCAATATGAAGTCTTTAGTAACGTTAATAATTACTGAATACGTACAAATTAAGAAAATATGCAGCGTTACGACAAATGCTATTCATTAACAAAGATTTGGTTGTATTTTGAATGATAATTCTAAGCCCGGAAGGATCGACGGTGATTTCTGACAGGTACATAGTCATGTCTTCTATAAAAATGTGCTAATTATAGTTTGTGAAACTGAAATGTTAATGCCTTCAAACACACATACGCTAAACATTGCATTGTAACTATTCTTAATAGTTTCCAAGAACTGCACAACACGAGTCAGATACAGCGAGGTATTTCCTATGCTAGCTCTAACTCAGCGCGTAGGTCAGGATAGAACATACTGGTATCGAACACTTGTATTTCCTATGCTAGCGCTAACTCAGCGCGTAGGTCAGGATAGAACATACTGGTATCGAACACTTGTATTTCCTATGCTAGCGCTAACTAAGCGCGTAGGTCAGGATAGAACACACTGGTATCGGACACTTGTATTTCCTATGCTAGCGCTAACTCAGCGCGTAGGTCAGGATAGAACATACTGGTATCGGACACTTGTATTTCCTATGCTAGCGCTAACTCGATCAGAGCGTAGGTCAGGATAGAACACACTGGTATCGGACACTTGTATTTCCTATGCTAGCGCTTACTCAGCGCGTAGGTCAGGATAGAACATACTGGTATCGGACACTTGTATTTCCTATGCTAGCGCTAACTCGATCAGAGCGTAGGTCAGGATAGAACACACTGGTATCGGACACTTGTATTTCCTATGCTAGCGCTTACTCAGCGCGTAGGTCAGGATAGAACATACTGGTATCGGACACTTGTATTTCCTATGCTAGCGCTTACTCAGCGCGTAGGTCAGGATAGAACATACTGGTATCGGACACTTTTATTTCCTATGCTAGCGCTAACTCGATCAGAGCGTAGGTCAGGATAGAACATACTGGTATCGGACACTTGTATTTGTGTTTTGGGAAACATGACAGAAAAAAGATACTGCGGTGTTGTAGGGTACATTCTGTATCAAGGTTATTACCGCCACGTTTCTCAGACTTATGACTAAGGATATTTTGTCAAGAATAAAGCTATATACCTTTAAATCAATCATTTTACAAGCATAAACACATTGCATCCATCACGAGTAATTTCACCATTTTATGATACGATATAGTGAATAAAAAGTTGTAATCTGTCGACCGTATCAAACATATTACTTTCCAGATTTACAATATATGACAGAAGCGGATCAGTATAGAATGTCATACTACAACTTAGTAGAATCAAAATCATGAAACTTTCTTGAAACAAAGGCGTACGGGCAATTATCTTCTTCTTTTTTTCACAAATATCGAGCTCGGATCCAACATCATCATGTTAAAGCTTTTTAAACTATTTTACTTTACAATGAATAAATAAGTATTCCTATTTCAACATTTGATATAAAAAACAAATGGATGCCCTTAAGGTAAGACCACTCTAATTGTTGCATCGGGTTTAACGCCGTTTCTCAACGATATTTCAGTTATATACGGCGGCCGGTTCACCTAACTAGTTTTTCCTGGACTGAAACCTAACCAGTACTAACTTACCCTTCCACAAGGAGCCGGCAACTTCTCCACATGTGGAGGAAAATCTACATTTTTATCAAATTTTCATGGAAGGGTATGACCTGCCGCAACCGAGAATCGAACCTGGATCGCCGGGTTACAAGTCCAGCGCACTAACCACTGGACCACGGCCTATTTTATCATTTGGTTGTGTTTTTCTTAAAAAGAAAGTGCTAGTGATATCATTAGGGGAAAAAAACAAAAATAATATGCTTTGTAAAAAATATAGGTGGTACTTAATATGCATACACCCTCCTGTAAATGACGTATTTTTTAAGTTACAATAAGAAATACCAATGTTCAAGGTAGCATAATCATACATAATAACGTGAGTACTCCAATAAAATGGACATCCAAATTATCCTCAACACCTCTTTAACAAAATATAACAAAATGAAAAACTTTTACCGTCCAGTTTTGCTTTGATAACATCTTGTAATATGTATGTATCAAATTTTACCGTGCAGAATTATCAAACTTTGGAGAAATATGGCATTTTTTTAGAAACAAATTGATATAATTTATATTTTATAATTTTATATCAGTTTCCTTGTCAAAAAAATCAGTCAAACAAGAAATGTCATGAAAAAAACAAAGAAAAAAGTTAGGCCTAGCGGAGATTTGAACCCAGGACCTTGCGCATGTAAGGCAAGAGGCTTAACACATAGGCTAAGGATTGATATTGACCAAGGTATTCCAAATGATTTAAAATTTCCATTCTCATTAGGGTGGCCTAACCTTAAAACTACAACAGCAAAATTATACCCTAAACATCTCATGTTACCTTCTCTAGATAAAGAAGTTATTATTTTTATTATTATTACTTTTATTTCTATTATTATTATTATTGTTATTATTATTATTTATACTACCAACGTGACTAAATTTGTACGCCAAGTTGTAACGTCATTATTGTGACGTCATGATGTCATATTATTATTTATGAATGTTGTGACGTTATGACGTCATATCATTCATGACGTTGTCATTAAATTATTTGTGAATGCTTTACCTGATCAAGACTATTGAGTAGCCGAAATACGCTGTGAAACCAGAAATTTGTCTTCTTTTTTGAAGAATTATTTCTATTCCATCTCATACAAAATGGATGACTGTTGGTGATGTATTGCATGTAGGCCTACATATATTTGCGCATGGAATGTTCGGCTTTTAAAGGTATGGTTAGATCTATCATCATCTTTCTGGTAATTTAATTTGAGTTGAGATTTTTATAATGATGTTTACTATGTAAATGTTCGAGTTGAATAGGATTACAGGAAAATTTCAAATGTGTTCATCACTACAAGGCATAATTGATGAGAATTTCGGGAAATATTGCACCGGAAGTGATGTCAAATGGCGTATTAAACGTACATAACATGCATGAAATATGTATTATATACGCTACGCACTTACCTCTATCATTTTACCATAAGCATTTCTTTTCATCTTCTGTTTTTCCTTGACTTTGTCCTCAGTCTGTGAAAAACACAAATCATTCGGAATATGTCAGTTAATATGCTTGTACTTTATATCTGAAGGATATTGACCGAGGACTTCGGAATGATTCATAACGTGAGATCACCGGATGTTTCATTGCTATATGAATACAATCAAGACGATATTACGTATACAACACCTAGTAAATTTTGTTTAGAATTGCGCCCGCAGTGAAAGACTCATTTGTTTTGTTTCCGCTAAGTTTCCGCACATTTGCATTATAAGGCTGGTTTTGGTGTAAAGTGAATACCGTTATTGTATACACACTTTCTATTGGTCCATGATTTGCTTTGTTTTCAATGGCTGATAAGCTCATTTTTGTGTTACCACCGTTCTCTAGTAATAACAAGAAATTTCTTGAAAAAAGATCTGAAGCAAGCAAATGAGTTGCAGTCTGAAGGTTAAGATTTGTTGTGCAACATAAAAAAATGTCGAGATGTTACTATTGCTAATCACTCCAGATCCAAAATGGATTTCGGTAAAATTATCTTTAGGCTAAACTAAATCATTTCTGAATTAATTGATATCCTTTGAAAAAAGGCATATTACATAGCCTACGCTCTCCTGACAAGATATTCTGTTCTGTGAGTCCATGTTTTAACAAAGTCGTCATTCTGTTGGTTATACAACTCTAACATACTTGTTTAAATGACTTATAAATATGTACTAATAAAATACTTCGGATCAAGAGTCAGGCGCTTTTCTCTCTCGACCTTTGACCTACATTTTAGACCAATCAAATGATGTATATAAAGCACGTTGTTTAAAATGCAACACATTTAACGATTCATTGGTTCAAATTTTAAGCGGAGAGGCACAAAACGGGGTGTATCGAAAAGATAATTCACTTTTCCGCAGCATACCCCTCTGGTGTTCCGAAATAGGGCGATTCTTTAGACATCATTCTATCTACACCGTTCATCTTTTTTAAAGACATTTCTTGTTAACACGGAAAATATTATTAACGGTTATACACGCTGGGGTATTTCTGATTGGACTGAAAAAAAGATTGGTGATGACAGGAAAACAGCGTGGGATTGAAGAGTACAAGCATTTGTTTACACCTAATCACTAGTGCAGTATGTGTTGGGTCCTTAAGTCGACTTCAAGTCATGTGTTTGACAGGTTTGAAGCATTGTGTTACCTGCTTGATTTCCATTCTTGACATATCCTCAAATA
Organism: Mactromeris polynyma; assembly: GCA_032209605.1. NCBI lineage: Eukaryota > Metazoa > Mollusca > Bivalvia > Venerida > Mactridae > Mactromeris > Mactromeris polynyma. The sequence goes on from JASFXZ010000028.1 coordinate 6,324,268, forward strand.
TTGAAAGGTCATCAGCGATTCGATTGTATTGTAGCGACGAATTTTCGTAAAACATCGCTGATCTTTCTGTTTGAGCTTTGACCGCCTGCCAGCTTACCCCGAGATCTCTGTAAATGTATTAAAGTAATCATGATTCTGTTCATGTTTTGTGTTCATTTGTTTACCTAAACAAACATGAAAATATGTTTCCTGTAGTTAAAATATCAATTAACATGCATTAACAAAGAATGAACTCATAATGTATTGATCCTTATGTGTTGAAGAAAGCTACAGTACAGAAAGTACATCAATTTTTTTTTAAACTTTCCTTTTTTTTATAGCAGGCTATTTTACAAATTTTGACTGTTAGTAATATGGTAAAACAATGTTTTTTCAATCGGTTATACATTGCAATGGTTCTTATTAGAGATGTTTTAGCCAATGTAACAACAATCCGGGATGAAGCCAATTGAAACATTTTATGTTCAGATGAGCAAGATACATGTTTAAGCAAAGTTTGATGTCTTGAACTGAATGCAACAGTGAAATGTAGATAGTCTTATTTTTTGTCGAAATATGCTCTGTCATATTTATGAGAAAATCGATGGTAAATGCCTACATACAGATGCACTCTACAACTTAGCATTTTTACGGAAGTATATCAGGGCCACTGGTAAACAAATAAAATATTCAAATCTCGGGAAACGACAGAAAAGTCGTAAATTTAGCGTTGTAAACATACTGGCAGACATCACAACCCCGTGCTGTACACACAACCCCGTGCTGTACGCACAACCCCGTGCTGTACACACAACCCCGTGCTGTACACACAACCCCGTGCTGTACACACAACCCCGTGCTGTACACACAACCCAGTGCTGTACACACAACCCAGTGCTGTACACACAACCCCGTGCTGTACACACAACCCCGTGCTGTACACACAACCCCGTGCTGTACACACAACCCCGTGCTGTACACACAACCCCGTGCTGTACACACAATCCCGTGATGTACACACAACCCCGTGCTGTAAACACAATCCCGTGCTGTACACACAACCCCGTGATGTACACACAATCCCGTGATGTACACACAATCCCGTGCTGTACACACAACCCCGTGCTGTAAACACAATCCCGTGCTGTACACACAACCCCGTGCTGTACACACAATCCCGTGATGTACACACAATCCCGTGCTGTACACACAACCCCGTGCTGTACACACAACCCCGTGAAGTACACACAACCCCGTGCTGTACACACAACCCCGTGCTGTACACACAACCCCGTGCTGTACACACAACCCCGTGCTGTACACACAACCCAGTGCTGTACACACAACCCAGTGCTGTACACACAACCCAGTGCTGTACACACAACCCCGTGCTGTACACACAACCCCGTGCTGTACACACAACCCCGTGCTGTACACACAACCCCGTGCTGTACACACAACCCTGTGCTGTACACACAACCCCGTGCTGTACACACAACCCCGTGCTGTACACACAACCCCGTGCTGTACACACAACCCCGTGCTGTACACACAACCCCGTGCTGTAAACACAACCCCGTGCTGTACACACAACCATGTGATGTACACACAACCCCGTGCTGTACACACAACCCTGTGATGTACACACAACCCTGTGCTGTACACACAACCCTGTGATGTACACACAACCCCGTGATGTACACACAATCCCGTGCTGTACACACAACCCTGTGATGAACACAACCCCGTGATGTATACACAACCCTGTGATGAACACTATCCTGTGATGTACACACAACCCCGTGCTGTAAACACAACCCCGTTATGTACACACAACCCCGTGCTGTACACACAACCCTGTGATGAACACAACCCCGTGCTGTACACACAACCCCGTGCTGTACACACAACCCAGTGAAGTACACACAATCCCGTGATGTACACACAATCCCGTGATGTACACACAACCCCGTGCTGTAAACACAACCCCGTGCTGTACACACAACCCCGTGATGTACACACAACCCCGTGCTGTACACACAACCCCGTGATGTACACACAACCCCGTGATGTACACACAACCCCGTGATGTACACACAATCCCGTGCTGTACACACAACCCTGTGATGAACACAACCCCGTGATGTACACACAACCCTGTGATGAACACAACCCCGTGCTGTACACACAACCCCGTGCTGTACACACAACCCCGTGCTGTACACACAACCCCGTGCTGTACACACAACCCCGTGCTGTACACAAAACCCCGTGCTGTACACACAACCCTGTGATGAACACAACCCCGTGCTGTACACACAACCCCGTGCTGTATACTTAAATCATGTCGGGGAGTATGGTTCTGTCCAGACCACAGGATATTGTCACGAGTTCTGTCCCTTTATCCCTTCTATAGTAATACAAGTGTTAAAGGGAGAGAACTATCTGATTGATAAAGGGAGAGAACTCATGATAAACTCATGTGGTCCTGTCCATTTTCGCCATATTGTTTCGCACTGTATGACGTCACATTCAACAAAGAGTACAATACGCAAATGAGCAGTAATATTTGCTATTTTTGGACCTCAGTTTCCTATTTCCTCTTACCCGGTCTCCTCCCGTCCATCAGCGGTCCGTGACAGTGTTCTCAGAGTTTTACTGTATTGTAGGTCTGCTTTAGATCTGAAATCGAAACGTTTCGATTACGTTCATGCTATGACAGTTTCATTGAAAAATCGATATTTGTCCGCTTTGTAATCGATATTTTATACCAAAATCGGATTATATGAAGCGAATTTACGAAACTGTCGATTTTTACAGCGTCAATCGATAGTTTTAACAACAAATTGGTGTCGATAAAAGACAATGATAATCATGTTAATCGATAGTTTACGCAATATCGATCAGGTGTCTTTGAATTGAAGACACTGTCGAATTCGGCGATGTTAGTCGATATTTTATTCAAAAATCGAATCGTTGGCGATAAATCAAATGTTATCCACTTTCAATGTCGGTTATATTTGTCGTCAAGGAATTCGTATTTTCATGGATCATTTTCTTTGTTCTCGCATATTTGAAATCGACCTCTTTACTCATTTTTATATCTCAATGGTTTTCTAAAGTGTCTCTTTGTAATGAAATAAAAATAAGACAGTACGCTGTGAATTTCATACGGACAATGTGTAGCGCGGGGATGCCATGGCACCATCTCATATCCCTTGGTTATGCCATTTTTTTTAAACGAGGCAGTGGTATCAATTGATACTATACAGTAGGAATGTGGGGGGAAACGGACTGTACAGCAATTAACATTTAAGACAATCGAAGCAACGCGGACATTCCACCTTGAAACCGTCTGTAAAATAATGAGGGCTTAAACCAGTTTTGATGGCACTAAACATTTATAATATGTCAGTCAATGTATTCTCGCACGGATCAAGGAAGTAGTCCGTCCCATACCGGATGAATGAGCAAAGTGATTGGCCCTTGAAACGGAAGTGACGTAAGCAAAACAATGTCTAATTATTTCGGTCATATATAGTGTCAACGACAAACGACATTGGCACAAAATGGTGTTATTATTCAAATAATTACTATCGTCATCTTTATTAACAATATCGGAACTGATATAAACTGCGGACGATGTTATATTATGGTTAAGAACTTTAAGATAACATATACGGTACGATGAAATTCATAGATGTCAAGCAAATTTATTTTCATCTATAAATTAATTTGTTTTTACTTTTCCAAATAAAGGTGGATACCAAAGTGTAAATGTTTAAACCATCCGGTATTTAAAAAAAGACAGAATTAGTAACTAAATAATTTATCATCATTAAATATAATTATGATTATTAAGGCCTCATATATCTATATATGTTGGTTTCAGTTTTCGTGCCCCCCAAAAATTGGGTTTGTAGGCCGGAAAATTATTTGTTTATTTTCAAACGAAGCAAATAAAACATTGATTTAAATGAATATTATATTAAAAGACAAAGCTCCTTTAACATGGATAATGTTTAAATCAAGGTGAATATAATGCTCTATAGCCGGAATGCTCGTATTTTAGCGTCTAAAAAATGGGCAAAAATTTGAAAAAAGTTGTTTTTTAAAAATGTTTACGGATTAATGATTTCTCTCCCTAAAAAAGTCCAAGTTGTATCCAGTATGATTAATATCGTGTGTGGCCACCATTTGCACGAATACGCGCCATAATTCTACGGCGCATGGACGTGACGTAACGCACAATTAGTGGCAAGCCTGGCATGATGAAAAGAGTGAAAAAGTAAAACTTTTTTCAATTTTCGGATTAGCCTGTGTCGCAAGTATCGTACGACGCAATCTCATTGAACTCAGCCCTTAACTTTAGCTCCATAATTCTCCGCTGTTAGGATCTGACTACACTTGGTAAGAGGTCACGTTCATATAGCCTCTCTAAAAATAGATATGCGTAACCAGGTGCTAGTTTGTGGTCAAATGAAATTTCTCCTTACAAAACCGCGTTTGTCGTTCTTCGTTTTTTCGGAGTTTCTGTTTATACTGTTTTTAACGTCCTTTCTGCCGCTTCCGGTTATAAATATTTCCAAAAACGAAACACCACACAAAAAACAGCGATCAACCAAAGAATGTTACCGTGTAGAGTTGCGGTTGTTTCCATGGGCGCGGCCATATTGAAATTTACGTAATCGGAACGCCTTGGTGATCTACGCTCAAATAGAATTTATGGAGTTCGTCAGAGATCGACGAATATTCATAACTCTATACCAAAGCATTTTGCAGGCGACGATTTGATTGGCTACTCAAAGATCACAAGAACGTGACATGAGGTGTGTTTGTTAGAGGTAGGGGAAGTAAGCGAGAAAAGTTAGCCAATGTAGAAAAGGTAGCTGTCTAAAAAACGCTTGAACGCTTCGCTAGATATAAAATGGCACCCGCCAGACCAGACGACACTGTTCCGCATGGACGCCATTTTGTTTAGCAAAGCTAGCACTGTCAGATCATGCTACCTATCTAAAGATAGGGGCTACTTTTCCTACGTCTAAGAAACGGCAGCGCTAATTTCCCTACGTAGCGCTAGGTAGAAGATTTTAATGAGATTGCGTACGACGTTGACTGAATTAATTTATCGAGCACGTGTATAACGCACACGAGCATTAACTGAAAATCAAGGTTCCGGTTGGTGAACGGTTTTCACGTGTTGCATTTGGTGTCAACCTTACACATGTGTATTTAAAAATTACCAGTGTATCGCATGTTCATTCACTGAATGTGTTACATAAACATAGCCGAAGATATGTCTGTTCAAAAAGTGAGACGTTTGATTGATGTTTATAAACAGTCATTGTCGTTTTATAAGGCTTGAGCAAAACCCAAAAAAGTTACGCCCCCCCCCAAGACTAAATCCTGGATCCGCCCCTGGTTTCTACATTTGCTCAGTATAGGTTAGGGCGGGAAACATGAACAAACATACTTTTACGCCTTAAGATCTACATGTATTTAGAATTTATATCGTGGAATGGGTCAATTAAGATTGGTTTATTGATATGATGATACGTTCTTTCCGTCCGTATATACATGTATACCAGTTTGTGTGTGTGGTATTAATGTATCAACATGTTCCTTTCCTGTTTATTCACTGTAGCTGTATATATACATGTATACCAGTTTGTGTGTGTGGTATTAATGTATCAGCATGTACCTTTCCTGTTTATTCACTGTAGCTGTATATACATGTATACCAGTGTGTGTGTGTGGTATTAATGTATCCACATGTTCCTTTCCTGTTTATTCACTGTAGCTATATATACATGTGTACCAGTTTGTGTGTGTGGTATTAATGTATAAACATGTTCCTTTCCTGTATATTCACTGTAGCTTTATATATACATGTGTACCAGTTTGTGTGTGTGGTATTAATGTATAAACATGTTCCTTTCCTGTATATTCACTGTAGCTTTATATATACATGTATACCAGTGTGTGTGTGTGGTATTAATGTATAAACATGTTCCTTTCCTGTTTATTCACTGTAGCTTTATATATACATGTATACCAGTTTGTGTGTGTTGTATTAATGTATAAACATGTTCCTTTCCTGTATATTCACTGTAGCTTTATATATACATGTGTACCAGTTTGTGTGTGTGGTATTAATGTATAAACATGTTCCTTTCCTGTATATTCACTGTAGCTTTATATATACATGTATACCAGTGTGTGTGTGTGGTATTAATGTATAAACATGTTCCTTTCCTGTTTATTCACTGTAGCTTTATATATACATGTATACCAGTTTGTGTGTGTTGTATTAATGTATCAACATGTTCCTTTCCTGTTTATTCACTGTAACTTGATGAGGTGTTTTGATATTGAGGTTGAATAAAGAGCAAAACCGTGAAAGTGGACTTGAAAAATGTGTTCTTAAATTTGAGGTGATCTTATTATTGAGGTGGTCTTATTATTGAGGTGATCTTAACATTGAGGTGGTCTTATCATTGAGGTGGTCTTATTATTGAGGTGGTCGTATTATTGAGGTGGTCTTAATATTGAGGTGGTATTATTATTGAGGTGATCTTAACATTGAGGTGGTCTTATCATTGAGGTGGTCTTATTATTGAGATGGTCTTATTATTGAGGTGGTCTTATTATTGAGCTGGTCTTATTATTGAGGTGGTCTTATTATTGAGGTGGTCTTATCATTGAGGTGGTCTAATCATTGAGGTGGTCTTATTATTGAGATGGTCTTATTATTGAGGTGGTCTTATTATTGAGGTGGTCTTATTATTGAGGGGGTCTTATTATTGAGATGGTCTTATTATTGAGATGGTCTTATTATTGAGGTGGTCTTATTATTGAGGTGGTCTTATCATTGAGGTGGTCTTATCATTGAGGTGGTCTTATTATTGAGATGGTCTTATTATTGAGGTGGTCTTATTATTAAGGTGGTCTTATTATTGAGGGGGTCTTAACATTGAGATGGTCTTATTATTGAGGTGGTCTTATTATTGAGATGGTCTTATTATTGAGGTGGTCTTATTATTGAGGTGGTCTTATCATTGAGGTGGTCTTATTATTGAGATGGTCTTATTATTGAGGTGGTCTTATTATTGAGGTGGTCTTATTATTGAGATGGTCTTATTATTGAGGTGGTCTTTAAGTGAGGTTTTATTGTATGCATGTTTGTATTTGTGTTATACGATTCATTCTCTATCTCGTAGATTGTACATGTTCGTTTGTCCTCACTTATCTCAAATGCTCCTGATATATATATGTCGTATGGCTTATTTGACAGTAAAAATACATTTACATTAATTGTAAAACAAATTGTAGAGTTACATTTATCAGTACCATGGACTGAGTGCTAGATGTCCAACCAGTACGTGCGCTTAGTTCAGAGTTTGTGAAGATTATAGAAGAGTCGGAATTCGAACCCACGACCCTGGGAGCAGGTGTCTAGGCCCCACTCCAACACCACAAAGCCTCCCTGAAGTAATTATCCCCGAAAATACAGGCTAACAAATTTGTAAATTTGTATTTAAATTTAGCAATGGGAGTGTGGCTTAATAATTTAGTGAATAGTAGTATTCGTTTTTGACTACATGTATATGACATGTATCCGGGTTTAGTGAGCATTTCATGGAAAATTTAACCAACCGACCGATCACTATCAATCAATCTTTATCAAATAAAATTAGGAAATGACATCAGTAGAGTCAGCCATGTAAATCTAATATGAGTGTAACGCAAGTATACGATTAGATATAATTAAGAAGTATATTTACAACCTTAAAACCTTAAAATACATGCTAAAACTTTACGGTTATTTATCAATGTTTATTGTCATAGTTACCTTTTCTTGAAGAAATCTATGATGTCATGACATACTTTCTGACCTTCTCGCATTCTCTTACACAGCAGATCAAACCCCAAAGTACCATTGAAGTCAGTCTCCTAAAATATAAAATATTAGCACTATGAAACCTCTCTAATACCAAGTTGTTCGGGCCAAAGAAAATGTTCAAATTAGAGAGGTTTTCAGATTAGAGAGGTTTCCAGTATTCAGACACACAGGCTGTCAATTTTGTAAGAAAACAGCCAAAAGTGGGCCAAATTAAGATGACTTAGTTTAACTAAGTTTTATGGATTATATAAAAAAAATTGAATTCGTAAGGCGTGAAAATATGTTTGTTTCAGGTCGCCCGACCTACCCTATGTTTTTGCTCCGACCCTAGAACATTTGTTCGCATGTTAACATTATTTTTTCTTTTTGGTATTTTTTTTTCTTTTGGTTAAATTTCTTTGTGTGATTTTTTTCTTTAGGTTCATATTTCTGCCCAGTTATTGGACGCTTTACGAGTATTCCAGCTATAGTGCATTAAATTCACCTTGATTAAACATTATCCAGGTTAAATGCTACTGCTGTTTTTGTTATTGTTTTTGTTGTGATTGTTGCTGCTGCTGTTGCAGCTGCTGCTGCTGTTGTTGTTGCTGTTGCTGTTACATCTGCTGCTGCTGTTGTTGTTGTTGTTGCTACTGCTGTTATTGTTGTGATTGTTGTGATTGTTGCTGTTGATATTGCTGTTGCTGTTGCTACTGCTGTTTTTGTTATTGTTGTTGTGATTGTTGCTGTTGCAGCTGCTGTTGCTGTTGTTGCTGCTGTTACAACTGCTGTTTTTGTTATTGTTGTTGTGATTGTTGCTGTTGCAGCTGCTGTTGCTGTTGTTGCTGCTGTTACAACTGCTGTTTTTGTTATTGTTGTTGCTGCTGTTGTTGTAATGAACATGTGTCAACTAGGTGGGGCGGTAATTGACTCAGTGATTTTGATAACAAGATAAAAATTCACGAAAAACACAAACATCTTATAAACAACTAATACGAACCTGACTAAGTACGAGAGAGATTAAATAAAGGTGTGTCGGATAACATAATGAATAAATTAATTATAAATTAACTGCGATATGTCACGTGATTGTTGTGGTTTGAAATTGATGATGTTTTATAAGAATAGTTCACACAACATTGACAGTAACGGATGTACGTTACAATATTAAGCAATTTATCAGAACTAGTTTACGCTCATTCTAAGGTGGATGAAAGCCTAAAGGCTTATATGTTAGATACGTCAATTTGTGTCCACGGTAACAAATTGCCTGATTAGGGCTATGTAACGTAATTTAGATATCATGTAATTTAATTATGATACAATTAATATGTGTTTTGCGATACAGTGTTTTATAGAGGATCTTACATGCTTATTTGATATTGTTTTTAGGAAACGAGTCGACTGAATATGACGCGAGGCTCTGCCGAATAAGCACTCATGTAAGATTATATTTATCACATAACACCATAAATAGATTGTTTTCAATCTTTAAATAGACTTTAAATAGTGCTGTGATTGGGCTATTTATGTAACTAGTTACATATGATATTTATGTCACTGCTTTATGCCACTCCTGGAGTGCAAGTTATGTGATATATAGACGTTCAACACTTGGTGAATATCATTTCCTACTTTTATAGCCCGTTATTTCAATTTATTTTTAAGCGGAACTCTTCACTGGAAAATATAAAAACTGAAGAAACTACAATGCTACATCATATTCATAGGACTTTGTAGTTATCGGCTGTAGCGGAAAGGTATGTTAATTTTATGTATGGATTTGCATATCTAATTTGTTTACAATAACACAATATCCGCATTCATTGATATCAAGATGGATGACATAAAATAGAGACACTACATGTTTGTTTTATTCTTCAATATACTTGGACAACTTGTTTACGAAGTCTGATTGAAAAACTGTATCATTTTTTCGAATACGGCAGATGTGGATATAGCCAGGCAGGTGTGCCAGGTTGGTAACGTGTTGGGCTGTCCACCTGGGAGGTCCGGGTTGTTGCTGTCGACCTGGAAGGTCCAGGTTCGAACTTCGAATGATTCAGGACTGGGCAAAGTCATGTCCTTGCGTGACAATATGGCCACGTTCATTTGTCCAGCACCTCACATTCATGTAGAGCAGTTGTCGGCTGCTAAGAATGACAAGTTGTTACTGGTCTGACCGTCATGTATAACTGAACAAATGCCGAAAATGGCGGTAAACCCAAAATTAGAAGTTAACGATGGAAACAAAAAAATACGCAGACGAGTTTAATATTTTGTTACGTGTTTCTCACGTGTCGCTTATATATCGCACAAGCTGTTGTATGATTCATATATCGCTTCGGGCTAGAATGCATCCGTTATTCCTAATGTGGTTTTAATGATTATATTCACATATATTTTATCAATAATTGATTTGGGTTATAAATAGAGATTGTGACAAAGTTACCTCCCCTTCTAATCATCTTATATGGTATGTATACGACAATATGGAGGTTAGTTTCTATAATGATGTGAAACACACGGTTCTACAGACTTAGGTGTGAAAACGTTGCTATAGTTTAAAAGATAAAATGTTAAATATGTAGGGATTTCTCTGACGTAAATATCTGGAGTCCCTGAATCCCATTACTTTCTAGGGACTCCCATTTTCCACTTACTGTGCATCCCTGGCACCCCTAAAATAAACCTTTGTCAAGTATAAACTGCATAGCTGAGACCCTGCACATTTACTAAGGATCCCCAATTTGTCAAACACGAGGGTCCAAGGACCCTTACCTGAGAAATCCTAGGGAAAACCCTGTAATATTGTTTAGGATATTTTTTATCAAAATCTACGGATGGAAAATAATGTGTGTGCCGCGGCCGTGGTCCAGTGGTTAGTGTGCTGGACATGTACTTCGGCGATCCGGGTTCGATTCCCGGTCGCGGCAGGTCATACCCTTCCATGAAAATTTGACAAAAATGTCGATTTTCCTCCACATGTGGAGAAGTTGCCGGCTCCTTGTGGAAGGGTAAGTTAGTACTGGTAAGAATTCAGTCCAGGAAAAACTTGGTTAGGTGAACCGGCCGCCGTATATAACTGAAATATCGTTGAGAAACGGCGTTAAACCCGATGAAACAAACAAACAAAACAATGTTATAGCAAAAGTCTATGCATTCCTGAGACACCCCTCGTAAATGTACATACTAGAGGAGTAACTATCACCATTCATGTGCGTAGGACGTATCTGTCTATACAACAATACGCGAGAGAAACGTGCATGTATGCGCAATGACACCTAGCGTCATATAAAGAATATCCTTTCCGATGTGTTAGACATTGTAAATACAATCACATAAAATTTGGACTTTCGTTTTGGTATCTAAATATAGGCTACTACGCGTCATTAACAAACTATTAAATAGAAATTCGTTTCGAGAAATGAAGTGCAATTTGGCTGGTTTGAACCTACCGTATAGCAACCACTGCTCCATGATTCACAGATAGTTGTATCTATATGACACATATTACCACGCTGTGGGCGTTTTAAGTGTTAATAACCGGAAACAAATCGTTTTAAGTCGTAAAAGGGCTAAAACTCCTTCAAAACTGGTGGGTTATAACCGAAATCGAACTTAACCTGTATTATATTATCCTATGTTTATGTGCCAAGTATGAATTAAATCCATCCAATCCCTTCAAGAGACAACTGTTGGAGTTATGTTTCCTTGAACCCCTCTCCGAACCCTCTCTATTTTTGTGAATGCACATTGAACAAACTCGAGCTATGCGCCCGTCATGAAATGCTTATTATATGCATGTGTTGACATCTTGATAACCCTCAACTATTCATGAATGTTTAACACTCTTGGTGACTTTAAGACGATTTCGGTAGTTTTTTATGCGCAACTTTATTACGCAGAATACTCTTCAAAAGTGACGTAGTGGAATAGTAATTCGGACAATCACAATGTTATGACGTTATCGAGAAAACGTGACGTAAAAATTCATTCAAATTGACAAGTAAACTCGCTCTATCTGATCAGAATTAACGTTTTTTAATTTATTTTTGATAGTGTAGGACGAGTGTTATTAAACTTATTGTAACATCATTTCGATAGTTTCGTGAGACCATACGGAAACGATATACTTGCGATTAAGTCGCCTGATTGTCGGTAGTGATCTCCCCTGAGCAATTTCACCTTGGATACGATTACCGGGGATAAAAATGTTTATTTCGCCGTGTTTCGTGTATGTCAACACAAGGACTACATACGACAGTATCAACAAACATCGTTTAGTAAGTAATCTTTCGTTTAAACTTTTTTAATTCGTCTGATTTATGAAATATACGTGTTTCGGATGCAAATTAAACCCGGAATGGCATTGATAGCCATGTTTAAGTGTTTGTTTAAGTTAGATACCAACTTGATGACCCCTTAAATTTGAATTTGTTTTGAAGTGTACTCAATGGGGAACCATTCCGTTCACAATATCTCTGATTTCTGAATCCATTGAGCTGCAGACTGATGAACGTTTGTATTTCCCCCATTATCCACAGAGTACAAGACCGTTGTCAGTGTTGACAGTCTGCTTAATGTACAAAGTAGCGATAGTTCAAGTGATACAGAGTGTGATTCTATATCTGAGTCAAGTTCTGATATTGAAAAGCAGGTATCAGTTGCTGTAAATACTAGGGCAGCTGACACCATTAAGTGCAACTGCATAGCAAAGTTTATGAATGACACCTGTGGTTGCAAACAACTATGGCAAGCCATGTAGTGAAAGATCACCTCTATATAAAGTGCCAGTCATTTCTGACTTCCATGACACCTTCTTTCTGAGCCTTTAATGACAGGCATGAAGCGGATATGCAAACGATAACCTTTATTATTTAACTAGCTTATGGCTAACTGGGATTTGAACCCTCACCCTCTCGTTCCAAAGGTAGATGCTTAACATTTGGCCATGGTGTCTATGCATAATATAATTTTTTTCAGGTATTACAACCAGGTTTATTTCCTGATTGATGAAGCAGAGTGTTTGTATCAGGATGCTTATGCTGTGGCAAGCATGGTTCATCATTATTTTGAGTAGTTGGAGAAAAACATTCACAGGTATTATCACTGAACCTGATTTAGCCTGTTAATTATAATACTAATATTGAAAAAAATACACTTCAATGAAATAACTTTATTCAGTCCATACACACTTGCAAGTAAGTAATGAGTATGTTCTTTCTTTCAAAAGTTATAATCATGTCCAAATTTTTAAAATGTTGAATATTTGTTGTATTTGAAACCAAGTGCTTTTATTATTTTCTTTGTTTTCTGTCAGGTACACTTTAACAATAAATGTGGTCAGAACAAATACACCTTATTACTTTTGTATACCAGTTTATTGACAAGTTTATTATTTTATAACTGAAAGTAGAAATGATGTTTTACAATCTATTCATTATGTAGTGTGTTTCATGATCAATTCATCTTAATCACATATGCTAGATATGATACTTTTGGATGTCATTATTAAATATTGCTTTAATACAATTACATTGAACTGCATTTTTTAAAATGGATGATTTACATGAACATATCATTGTTATAATTGTTTTTAAATTAAAGGGCTCCACACAACATTTGAGATGTCAACCATGGTTGTCGGACACACAAAGTTTGCTCTACATTGGCACTTTGGTTTCTGGAAAATTAAACAGAGGGATTCTGCTGCATAATCGATTCAAAGAATTGCTGCGACTTTTTTAATGCCGGTAAACCAGGAGTGGTAACCTACAAAAAAATGCTTTATGTCTGACAGAAAGAAATTATGGTTACTTTAGTGCTCTCCTGATGATGTAACATGATTCAAGTTATTCCTAAAGGCTTGGACCCAGACAGGCAATATGAGGGAGTTTGTTCGATCTAAAGATGATTCTTGGATTTATGATTTATCTAGAATATACATTGTCAACATGCGTTAAAAGTTGTTTAGAACTGTCATACCAGTATTGTTGTGTAATATTTCATAATTATATATATATTAAACATAAAATTAAATCAAAGTGCCCTTGCACAAACTTAGCTTAAGTCTAAACATGAACATATAGGGTTATTATAATGTACATTTGTAGTTGTCTGTGCATTTCATGAATTAAAATTATTATTAAATTATATTTATGAAATGGAACATAACTAGATTGAGACATTGTTGTGAAAAGCTTGAGGATTTAACTGTTTGTTGGAAAATAATTGACTGCCCATCATTTATTGAAACTTCATTCAAAACTTAATGCAAGTCAGTTTTTATGTTGAAATTTGTTTACTTTGGTGTTTTTCTCATGCAAACCTTATTCATAAATCAGTAATTCTTTCTGAAGAGATATAATATTTATATTGTAGATGTACCTGTACAACATGCATATTGTTTTATGTGAATGTTCACTTCTTAGTGTTATAGTTGCTTAGCTACAAAAGAAAACAGATGTGTTCTGGTCAGTGTTTTCTGTGGACGTTATTGTAATTCATTTACATATATGCATAAGACACTTCAGTTAGTATGATATTGCACAATATGCCTGCGCTTTCTTAATGCAATCATTTATAAGCAAAAAGGAATTGTGTGAAAACTAGCAAGTAGAATTGTTTGTTCAGTTGTAGCCTGGATTTCATTTCTGCAGAAAACACCTAAAATATACTCTTCTAGAGGTTTATACACTATATAGCATGTTTTTAGAAGGTTCTTGACTTGATTTGCCATGCTGTTTCAAGCAAATATAGGTCTATGGCAAATTTTGTCAAAATTTCATTTTATCTTGGTTGTTAAGCAAACACAAAAATGTCGTTTGTTATTTTACAGTTAAATGTCAATAACAACAGTTGGTATACAAATAAACTACTATGAAGTTATATATGTTTTGTTTATTGTTTAAATGTGCTTATTATATCCTAATGTATACTAGATTTGGAATGGAAATAGTCGGATTTTGCAGGAAATCAATGTTACTTTAGTAACAACAAAATAGTCATAACTCTGTAAATATTCAAGACATCAACTTGAAATTTTCAGGATTTAAATATATAATATATATTATATGTATGTATGTGTGATTGGAGAATTATTGTCTATGTATATACATCTAGTTAGGCATTACAGTCATGGTCACAGTTTTTATCAAGCATGTAGTTTTGTAAATTCTTAAAGAATGGAAATAGTCGGATTTTGCAGGAAATCAATGTTACTTTAGTAACAACAAAATAGTCATAACTCTGTAAATATTCAAGACATCAACTTGAAATTTTCAGGATTTAAATATATAATATATATTATATGTATGTATGTGTGATTGGAGAATTATTGTCTATGTATATACATCTAGTTAGGCATTACAGTCATGGTCACAGTTTTTATCAAGCATGTAGTTTTGTAAATTCTTAAAGTAGACCTTTTTTGCCAAACATGCAAGGCTAACTATACATGGTATTTGTACCATGCAGATATTATTCTGCTTTTAGCAGACAAACATGTTATTTTTCTATGAAAAAAGGAATGCAATCAGTAAAAACTGTTTTGTAGGTATAACATATTGGATAATTGTATTTTGTTATGCATATTATGATGTCTGAAAATACATAATTGTATATTCAATGAAAATGATTCAAAACGAAATAAATTTGGTTTCCATGGCAACATAGGTCTTAAACAGATAGAAGTAAGCTTTAGAACATTGATCATATAATTGAAATGGATTCGATTTGTGCAACAACTAAAAAGAAATAACTTTATATCAAATAAATCACAAAAGGAGCATTTTATATGGGTTTCATTTTGGGGTTGTCATGGTGACGTATTCAAATACATCTTATATTTGTCTTTTTTTTCATGATGTTTGTTCTTCATGCTTTTATTAAACACTAATTTTATCAAACTATTTCCAGTGCAAATATTGACCCTTCGTGAACTAGCCATTTCAATGTGTTCGTCATATTTCAATAGATTTGGTAAAAATGACCACAATTCCAGATTGAAAGTAAAGGTCAAGGACACCAGATATTTAATTTCTTAATAAATATTTCCAATTTAATCAGTTACTCTTCGAAAGAAAACTTGCCGTATATCGACATCTTAATCTTTATTATATGTGTAAAGTATGTTCCGAAACCGAAAAATTCACGGATAATTTATTTTAATCGGCCTACATTCTAGATTTCTCTCCCAACATACTCATTATAAGTAAAGCAGCAGTTATCTCCCATTTCTGTTTACGTTTGTGACGTTTCTGCTGGTCTGTTTGGTATTGTTTGTGTGTCCTCCATGTGTATATCTGCTGGTATGTTTGGTATTGTGTGTGTGTCCTCCACGTGTATATCTGCTGGTCTGTTTGGTATTGTGTGTGTGTCCTCTACGTGTATATCTGCAGGTCTCTTTGGTATTGTTTGTGTGTCCTTTACGTGTATATCTGCAGGTCTCTTTGGTATTGTTTGTGTGTCCTCTACGTGTATATCTGCAGGTCTCTTTGGTATTGTTTGTGTGTCCTCCACGTGTATATCTGCTGGTCTGTTTGGTATTGTGTGTGTGTCCTCTACGTGTATATCTGCAGGTCTGTTTGGTATTGTTGTGTGTCCTCTACGTGTATATCTGCAGGTCTGTTTGGTATTGTTTGTGTGTCCTCCACGTGTATATCTGCTGGTCTGTTTGGTATTGTTTGTGTGTCCTCCACGTGTATATCTGCTGGTCTGTTTGGAATTGTTTGAGTGTCCTCCACGTGTATATCTGCTGGTCTGTTTGGTATTGTTTGTGTGTCCTCCACGTGTATATCTGCTGGTCTGTTTGGTATTGTTTGTGTATCCTCCACGTGTATATCTGCTGGTCTGTTTGGTATTGTTTGTGTGCCCTCCACGTGTATATCTGCTGGTCTGTTTGTGTGTCTCTCCACGTGTATAGCTGCTTGTCTGTTTGTGTGTCCCCCCACGTGTATATCTGTTAGTTTGTCCATCTACGTGTATATCTGCTGGTCTGTTTGTGTGTTCCCCCACGTGTATATCTGTTGGTCTGTTTGTGTGTCCATCCACTTGTATATCTTCTGGTCTGTTAGTGTGTCCATCTTCGTGTATAACTGCTTGTCTGTTTGTGTGTCTCTCCACGTGTATATCTGCTGGACTGTTTGTGTGTCCTCCACGTGTATATATGCTGGTCTGTTTGTTTGTCCATCAAAGTGTATATCTGCTGGAATGTTTGTGTGTCCATCTACGTGTATATCTGCTGGTCTGTTTGTGTGTCCCCCACGTGTATATCTGTTGGTCTGTTTGTGTGTCCCCCCACGTGTATATCTGTTGGTCTGTTAGTGTGTCCCCCCACGTGTATATCTGTTGGTATGTTAGTGTGTCCATCCACGTATATATCTGCTGGTCTGTTAGTGTGTCCCCCCACGTGTATATATGTTGGTTTGTTTGTGTGTCCCCCCACGTGTATATATGTTGGTCTGTTTGTGTGCTCCCCACGTGTATATCTGTTGGTCTGTCAGTGTGTCCCCCACGTGTATATCTGTCGGTCTGTTAGTGTGTCCAACCACGTGTATATCTGCTGGTCTGTTTGTGTGTCCATCCACGTGTATATCTGCTGGTCTGTTAGTGTGTCCATCCACGTGTATATCTGCTGGTCTGTTAGTGTGTCCATCCACGTGTATATCTGCTGGTCTGTTAGTGTGTCCATCCACGTGTATATCTGCTGGTCTGTTTGTGTGTCCATCCACGTGTATAGCTGCTTGTCTGTTTGTGTGTCTCTCCACGTGTATATCTGCTGGACTGTTTGTGTGTCCTCCACGTGTATATCTGTTGGTCTGTTTGTGTGTCCATCCACGTGTATATCTGCTGGTCTGTTTGTGTGTCCATCCACGTGTATATCTGCTGGACTGTTTGTGTGTCCTCCACGTGTATATCTGCTGGTCTGTTTGTGTGTCCATCCACGTGTATATCTGTTGGTCTGTTTGTGTGTCCATCCACGTGTATATCTGCTGGTCTGTTTGTGTGTCCTCCACGTGTATATCTGTTGGTCTGTTTGTGTGTCCATCCACGTGTATATCTGCTGGTCTGTTTGTGTGTCCATCCACGTGTATAGCTGCTTGTCTGTTTGTGTGTCTCTCCACGTGTATATCTGCTGGACTGTTTGTGTGTCCTCCACGTGTATATCTGTTGGTCTGTTTGTGTGTCCATCCACGTGTATATCTGCTGGTCTGTTTGTGTGTCCATCTACGTGTATATCTGCTGGTCTGTTTGTGTGTCCATCTACGTGTATAGCTGCTTGTCTGTTTGTGTGTCCATCTACGTGTATAGCTGCTGGTCTGTTTGTGTGTCTCTCCACGTGTATATCTGCTGGTCCGTTTGGTATTGTTTGTGTATTTCTTTCATGTGTGTGCTTCCTCCATTTACTTTAACAGGATCTTTAAGGATAGTTCTGATTATTGAATTTGGCATTTTTGTCACCAATGATAATTAATGATCACCAATGTACATATAAATAACCGTTTGCTGTTAGTAGATCTATAGTCGTTTGTCAATAATGGATCAGAATTGAATCCTTGTTTCCCTAATCTTTTAACTAGCATATCTATTTTCTTTTTCAGAGAATAAGAGAGAAAGTAAAGATATAAAGAGACAATGGTGTCAGCTACACCCCTCTGTTGTCTTCTATCTGTCATATCATTATGTAAGTACTTTTACATTCTCGCCAATTCCACGCCAATCTGGCCACTTCAGTCGTTGGAGCTATCTGCTAGTCTGCAGGTCGTAGGTTCAAACCCTGAGTGAAACGATTTCTCCATTGTCCTTGAACTCATGAGTGAAAGTTTGCAGAACAGTTGAATACTGGTTGGTAACAATGGTTCCTGGAAGACTGGCTAGGTCATCTCAATGCCACACATAACTGAATAATCGTTGACATCGTATAAATCCAGCACAACAGTTCTAGCCAATTCTACAAGGTTACCGTTTCAATGGTGCCTGCATGTCTGATTGTTAGACTTGAGCTTGTGTGCCTGGATTGAGTGCATGCTTGTTTTCAGTCCGCTATGAATACCCCGTAATGGAACGACTCTTTGTGCAAGTTCAACCACTGAAGAGCTAGTGTGAAGTTTTATTTAACATAATTATGGCGTTCTTGAAATTATCCATATACTGTTTGGTTGAGACTTGTGTGAATGTGGCGTTCCCTGTAACATGTTAATCTTTCTTTCTTTATTCATTATTCATTTTCAGATTTTGTCTCTGTGAGTGCTGATTGCGAATCTCCCCCACCGTCTATAGAAAACACCACGCAGAACCTAACGGAGTCCCCGCCTTTTCCCGACGGTACGGTTGTGAGATTAACCTGTAATGACGGTTACATGTTGGAAACTAACACGTTACTATACACGTGCTCGAATTCACAATGGTCACATGTGGGAGAAATAGACTGCTCAGAAATATTCTGCGGACATGTTGAGACTCCGGATGGTGGATATGTGGTTAGTTCGCCTACATATGAAGTTGGCTCTTTTTTGAAATTCGACTGTCATGAAGGTTATGAAAAGACGGGAACTAGCTCGTTAATTTGCAGAATCGATGGTGAATGGAACCCGCGCTCAGCCCCAACGTGTACTATCCGAGATTGTGGTGAATTTGGGGAGGTTCTAAATGGGGAAACATTTCAGGACAATAATTATGTGGAAAGGAATAAATTCGGTAGTATCGTAGAGGTCATCTGTGACCGTGGTTATGTACTGAATGGGAAGCCAGACTTGAAGTGCCAATCCAACGGACAATGGGAACCTACACCATCGTGTCTGCAAACATCTTGTGAACCATATCCTGGTCTTAACGATAGTCGCTGTGTCCAAAACTACCGTTATTCTAATAATCTTCTTTTCATGGTGTGCCAAGATGATGATAATATATCGGGTACCAAAGTAGGTCCTTCATATGCAAGATGTGCAGACAACGTATGGGACGATTTGGACATGGCTTGTTTGTGTAACTGCAAGATACCTACATTGAATTCTAACATTGTTGAAATGAGGAACTTGAATGAGAAGGGATTTTTACCACATGATGAAGTTTTGGATTGGTCGTGTTTGGGTGGTGCATCTAAAGCAGTTACAGATGTTGACTGTGAAAATGGTCATCTAAAGGTTCGTGCTCCCAATGTGGCAGACATAGTACTGAATGCTAACAATCAAACTGTAAAGGATTCTGATTTATGTGTCACGGAAGATATACCAGCTGAAGGAACAACTAAGACAAGTGTTGATATTAAGAAGAATGGTCGTAATTTAGAGAATTCTGGGCGTTTCATTCACGTAAACATAATTGTCCTGTTGGTGTCTGTCGTTACGTATACTGTGATCATGTCTTGAACCATGGGTATTTACAATGTTATGCCATAATGAGTTAAACTGTCTGTCCGTCTTCATATTTGGCATATACGTCTTTTATTTGTACACGAAGCATAGGTGTGGTCGGCATCTCAATTTCGATGATTCATGGTGCAGGGAAAGGTCCGGGAATGGTGGATATCATATGAACACAGATTTGATACACTTTAAACATAAGTTACAATGTTATGCCATAATGAGTTAAACTGATCAAGAAAGACAAACACTGGAGGAACATAATATATACTTAACGTCATTAAAAAATGAAACTTTATGTTTGGCTACTTTTGGGCTATCGTTGAGTCTGCACAAGATTTAATGAAGATAACTGCGACAGTGAAATTATTTTTATACAAAACTTTGACAAACATGTACAATATAAAATAGCATATTTTTACTATCAAAAGCAGAGGAATTTTAAGAAATGTTTCAGAATTTTCAAATGCTACTTGCGTTTTTCTGCATTTGTCGGACAACCTGGCTAATGACTTATTATGTGCTAAAAGTCTATCCAGCTGGACATTAAATGTGAATAAGAATGATGAGTTACATTCTCTGTAAAGACCTTGGATTCCATTAGGCAATTTTACTATTAAATAACTGTTGAAGTTATGTGTCCTTAAATCCCCCTTGCTATTTTAGTGAATGCACATTGAACAAACTCGATCTATGAGTCCGACATGAAATTCTTATTATATACATTTGTTGACATCTTGATAACCCTCAACTTATCATGAATGTTTAACACTCTTGGGTGATATTGAGTGCTCTGCTAAATTAACATGTTCGTGATATACGTGAGCAGTATCAGTTTCTTAAAAAATACTGCAATATAAATATGAGCCAAACTTATGAAACGTACCCAATATACGGGACTGGTGTGCATTACGGCGATATTGGCATACAAGGAGAGATATTGGCCCAAGGGCTTTAGCAAGTTAACAAGTTGAATAATGTGTTGGAAATAATTGAACATTTAGAAATAATTTAGAATCCACTTGTCTAGATCTAAAGGTCTAAAAGTGTAACTTGAAATTCGTATACGTTTATATACATTGTAAATGTGTTACTATATTTAGAAACATGTGCGATAATCTAATTTATTCATCCGATAGACGCTCCATAATTAAAATGAGTAACAAAACTAATTTCCATCCTCAATACGATACATGAATGGCAAATACGTACACAAGCATTGATAGTTAAAATATGATGTAATTGTCAGATATATCTACTTGATTGTAACATGTAAAAATAGTTTTTGCAATAAAAGAAGAAAGGTCGTTGTAACAAAACATTACCACCGTTCGAACATGCTGTTATCTATCTATCTATATGTATATTGCTTTGCACATGTCGGTCGGTTTGTCGATAACCCTGTCGTTTCCGAGCAATAGCTCGAGAATGCATTGACCTACTCTCCTCAGACTTGGTCCACACGTTGATTGTGGGTAGCATAAGCACACTATTGATTATTTGGGTCACTGTGTCAAGGTCAAGGTCACAGAGGTCAATTGTACATTAAACGTTTCTGGTCAATGACTCGAGAACGCCTTGACCAACCCTCATCAAACTTGGTCCACACCTCGATCACGGGTAGTTGAAGAACCCTATTGATTTTGGAGTCATTAGGTTAAAGGTCAAGGTCACAGGGGTCAATTACACTTTAAATGTTTCCGATCAATATGAATGTGAAGTATGACCATATTGTGGAATTTTACTACACATAGCCTCCTCTATTACACGTAAGGTCAATTCATCACATACGTGTGCTGTTTCACCTAAAGATAAAACATGACATTTACCGGTATGTTTTTTACTGTTACAGTTTCTGATATAGCACCAATCAAACTATGTATCTATCTACTGTATGTGTTTATATTGTATGCCATATTGAGTGATATGTCTGAGCTATTGCATAGATTGATACCAGAAGGATTACGCAATTCATATGTATTCAAGTATGCCATGTTTCTATGCAGAGGGGCGGAACCCCCCCCCCCCCCATGCCTAGCACATTATCATGTTGTAGTCATGAAAGAGCTGTTTAGTAGCGAAATAAGTTGAGCACGTTACTGAGTCCAGAATGCATCTGGATAACATAATGAGGCACTTCGATCACCAACTACACTTGTATAGTGACTATGGTGACTATGGTTGATGATAACATTCAGTCTGGTCTGGTAACCTCTTAGAAATTGGAAGTTTGAATACTATATAGAGGTGTTCCGAACATTTGCTATGGTTCTATCACCGATTTAGTACGTTTAAACTATGGTTGATATTCGGAACACCGCTATAGGCTTTTCAACCCTCCAAATTCTAAGACTGACCAGAGTAACAAGACCATAGATGACATAGACTGAGTTTTATCATCCAACCATAGTCAATATAGTCGGTGATCGAAGTGACTCAATATCGAGGGCTCAGCGCAAGACTATCCTAACTCCTATGTATTTATATAGTAGTTAGAACAGTCTTGCACTGAACCCTCGATATGTACTTCAGTGGAATAGGAACATAACAGTAACACTCATATCAGCTTTATATTTTACACTTCAACTTATTGTTGCCAAAATACAAAGAACGGACACCCATAAATGCGGCTTTGCAATTTTGTTCGGTTGTTTCTTGAAATAACGTGTACATTTAACTGTTTTCAGATGTCAAATTCATCACTGAAATCATTCATCGACGTCAACTGCTATACTTACAAGTCATAATGTTGATTTTGTAAATCGACCTGACATCAAATACGAGCAACAAGCCTACACAATGTTTACACTTATTTCAACACTATTGTAAGACTAAATAACGAATAATTCCGCATGGTGCTGACATGGAGAAATTCTACTGTTTTGTTTTAGTAAATTTCTATTTCACATATACTGCAAGGAATTATTCCATCTTGGCCGTTTATCTATTTTAAAGATATTTTTTGTTTAATAACAATCTTATTAACTTACCCAGAAAGAATCATCGAATTTAGTACCCATTCTTCTCGTCCACAGAATCCAGTTATATTATATGTATAAAATTTATATAATGATATAATTCTCCTTTTAGCATCACTATACAATTTCCATATTCGTAAGATATTTAGATCATTTCAACGGATATCTTTAAATTTACATCCGGTTCATCGCTGAAGACATTTGAAATATTTGATCTATAATATTATTATGTTGATGAAAATACTTTGATTTTATTATCAGTTATAAATCAGTTTAGTCGTAAATTCGTTTCCTGTTGTAGGTTAAACTTAAGTTTCCCATATTTATCCGGTATAGTACGTACTTAGGGATAAAGTTGTAAAAGCTGTAATGTTCAATGTTCCCGGAACTGACAATCAACGTTCGATGGGTTATATAGAGGATCTTACATGAGTGTTCATGTTGTATTGAATTTATTAAACGAGTCGGTCAAAATGATATAATGCCAGGCTTTGCCAAGCATTATATCTTTTTGGCCGACGAGTTTAATAAATTCAATCAAATATGAAAACGAATGCTAGATTCTATTTATCACAGAACTTGTACACGGGCTTAAAACAAAACAAAATCACACAGACTCGTTTCTCTAGCCGCCCCTGCATTTTGTCTCTACTTTAGTGATTCGGTCTAGAACAAATAATTACAAAGATTTTCACAGAATAAAAACGATAATTAAACCAAATGTAATGTCGAATGTTGAAATTTAACACAAAACAAACAATTAACAACATGATCGATAATTTACTGCAGTTTTAAGGAAAACATTCAAGAAGTTCAACATTTAGTGCACACGCGCTGCTGTGACGACATGAAGCCGTGACGTCACCGAGTCCATTCTAAAGTAAAATCGTTGACTGAACGTAAATCAACAGATATACGTTGACACAGTTGAACATATGTCACTGTGAGTCGCTGTCAATCATTCGTACTCGTTTTCTCGGAGGATGGATTGCATCAGCGTGTGGTCTATTCTGTTTATGTTCACATAAAAAAAAACACCGTGATCCGGATGATGGACAGCGAACCAAGTGTTGATACCTCCAGACAAGCTGAAATGTGCACTCGCATCGAATTTGAAGTACGCGTTCAGCTCGCAATGGTTAGCAGGGGCGGATCCAGCGGGGGGGTCCGGGGGGGTCCGGGGGGGTCCGACCCCCCCTGGAATGGCTCAGACCCCCACTGGAAAAAATAAAAAAAATGATAAACAAGCGTGATAAATCGACAGCTTTCTATAACATTAATCAATGAATAATAAATTTATCAAACATTATGTTCCATAGCTTCACTTTAATCGTTATTGTGTATCTTTCTGAATTCAATATTGCATCAATCACCCAAGTAAAGAATGTGTATGCGACTGTGTTAGGCTGTATGTCAGGTTGTTGCTACGCTGCGTAAAATTTATAGCTGACACGCAAATATTCATATTTGTGACGTCATTTAAGGCAATAGTGACGTAGTTATTTGAGGTATCAAGAATTTGCAGTGCAGTTTGGCTTTCGAGTAAAAACAGCACGTCATTCTTGTTAGCTTGATTTTTTTCCGCAATTTGTTCTTAAAAATACTAAAAAAACTTTAAAAAAAACAACAAAAAACGGATCTATATTAGTGGAGACCTCCTCGTGGTTAGAACCGGTAACGTTTGTTAAAACAGATACAAACGGCTAACATCTGCTTGAATTTGGAAAGGGATTATATTTCTGTAATTTTGTGGGCAAAAGTTGGACCCTCCCCCCCTGGAGAAAAATCCTGGATCCGCCCCTGGTTAGAATTCTGATAAACTTTCGTTTATGAAGCTGTTTGACATTTAGACGATCGCGAAATGCTACATATTTGTCACTCCCGTGCTGTATGTTATGTGATAAATGCCTATATTATAATGGTTTATTTAGATATATTTGTAAATAATGCTTGCACGAACTAATTAAAAACCCTGAATTTAGATGAGATTAGACAAAATACACTGGTATTTGGACCAAGTACTTAATGGCTATTTCCATACGCTTAATAACCAATCAGGCGTGAGCTTATTAAATCGTGAAAAGCAACCAGTTATTTTTCCATGACGTCATACATGACGTTACAATTGTTTTTTTTAATGACGTCATATAATCGTTCATGACGTCATGTACATTTACAAGAACTTGAAGAAGTAACGACTGCATGTTTACTTTGATTCAAAGTATTAGGGATCATTATATATCAAACTAGGTAAGATATGATTCTATATACGTGATAGGTATCAATATCGACGACTCATTCAGGGCCGTAGCTTGGCTGTTTTTATGATGATACGCACGACTAGGGGAGGTACAAGGAGGGGGTGTCCCCCTCCTTTGTATAGCGGTGGGTACGGGTGTCCCCCTCTTTGTATAGCGGTGGGTACGGGTGTCCCCCTCCTTTGTATAGCGGTGGGTACGGGTGTCCCCCTCCTTTGTATAGCGGTGGGTACGGGTGTTCCCCTCCTTTGTATAGCGGTGGGTACGGGTGTCCCCCTCCTTTGTATAGCGGTGGGTACGGGTGTCCCCCTCCTTTGTATAGCGGTGGGTACGGGTGTCCCCCTCCTTTGTATAGCGGTGGGTACGGGTGTCCCCCTCCTTTGTATAGCGGTGGGTACGGGTGTCCCCCTCCTTTGTATAGCGGTGGGTACGGGTGTCCCCCTCCTTTGTATAGCGGTGGGTACGGGTGTCCCCCTCCTTTGTATAGCGGTGGGTACGGGTGTCCCCCTCCTTTGTATAGCGGTGGGTACGGGTGTCCCCCTCCTTTGTATAGCGGTGGGTACGGGTGTCCCCCTCCTTTGTATAGCGGTGGGTACGGGTGTCCCCCTCCTTTGTATAGCGGTGGGTACGGGTGTCCCCCTCCTTTGTATAGCGGTGGGTACGGGTGTTCCCCTCCTTTGTATAGCGGTGGGTACGGGTGTTCCCCTCCTTTGTATAGCGGTGGGTACGGGTGTCCCCCTCCTTTGTATAGCGGTGGGTACGGGTGTCCCCCTCCTTTGTATAGCGGTGGGTACGGGTGTCCCCCTCCTTTGTATAGCGGTGGGTACGGGTGTCCCCCTCCTTTGTATAGCGGTGGGTACGGGTGTCCCCCCCCCCCGACATTTGTTTGAATAGTCGAACACAGATGGTGAAATGTGTTTTGGATGTCTACAGGATTTTTTCATCATAACCCGATTAAGGTTATTTGATATAGTTTGATATAAACGGAGTCGAAATTTTCATTTATAGGGACCATTTATTTAAAAAAAAATACAGCGTCCGTCAACATTCACAGCACAAACATTTACATAGCATTATAGCAGGCGCGTAGGAAGCATTGGGGCCGCGGATTGGATGGGTGCGGGAGGAGTATCCCCTCCGGATGAGTAATATTTAATAATAAAATCACTTTTCTCAGGCGCAAAGTCCATCACTTTTAAAACGATATTTTCCGAAATGTTGTTTTCTGCTTGTAAGTTATTACATTTATTCATACATATGTGTAATTTTGTAAATATACACGGGACTGTTAAAGTTAAATTTTGAAACAGTTCAATCGCATTTTAATGTATTTATTCAGGTACATGAAAGCAATATAAACAATGAGAAATATCATCATTAGCACTTGCGTAATCACGAAACCAATACGTGCAATAGTTCATAAAACACAAGTGCAACAGCTGTGTTATCTGCAAGGTTCAAAATAACACATGAGTAAATTAGCATACGTCGTATTTAATTATACAAACAAATGCAATCACATTCGGTAGTAATTGTATAGTCTCGCGTCAACGCATATATATTCAGAACTTTCCAATGCTGATTTAGAGTTTTTCGTTTTTCGACTTTTGAAAATGATGATACGCATGGGCGTACGTGCGTATGCCCAGCTACGGACCTGTCATTGTCCGAACAATTTTCTAGCATTTTTTAAATTAGAAATATTGTAAGTACTAAAGTAGAGTTGTTCCATTCTGCCAAATCCAAATCTAAAGCCTGTTGAAACCAGATCTAGTTCCCGAACGATACCATTTTGAAACAATTTTTGATTTTCCGTATTTCTTCGAAAGAAAACTTGCTGATACATATCGACATCTTTATCTTTATTATATCTATGTATAAAGTATGTTCCGTAACCGAACAACTCACAGATAATTTTATTGAAACGGCCTACATTCCATGGAGAGTTCTCTCCCATCATACACATTTTAAGTAAAGCAGCAGTTGTCTCCCATTTCTGTTTACGTTTGGGACGTTTGATTCAGTTGTCAAAATGGAAATGGACGAAGAAACTAAGGATTTTCCCTAGGATTTTTCACCAAGGGGTCCCTGGACTCTCGTGTTGAATAAATTAGGGGCCCTTAGTAAATGTGTATGCTCCCAGATATGCAGTTTATACTTCACGGTCAGAAGTTTATTTGAGCGGTCCCAAGGATGCACTTTTATTTGTAAATTAGAGTTCCCCTATAAAAAGGGAGTTAGGGACTCAATATTTCTGCATCAGGGAAATCCATGAGATATTTACCATGACGTCATGATCCAGCGTGAGAGATAATCCTTCCAGAACACAATTAATTCTTAAACTTTTATTTCGTTTTACACATTGTTTACTAGACTTCAATAGATTCTAGATTTATATATTTATTGATGTGTGGCGGTAATTATGGGCTTTTTCAATATTAATTCTAGTCCCAGATCATCAATTAAACAATAATGAATGATAATTGGTTCTACAGTATAAAAAAAAACTAAGTTAAGATAACTCGATAGTAAACACGACCATACCCACTTTCCAATACATGTACATGTAAAGCAGCTTACGATCATTAGCATGCCTGTTATCTTCAGGATTAGTATTACATTTTGATTAAATATCGCTCAAAGTAGACAGTAGCGATAGCTCAATTGGTCGCGCTTCTGACTAGTAACTTCGACCAATAGATACGGTGTGAGTTCGAGGCATTCCTGCCTCCCATTTTTATGGACAATATGTTTTTTTATCCCTTACTCAGTGCTTGTCAAGTACTTGTTGTTTGTTGTTTCCGTCTGTTTATTTTTGTTTTTTTGTTATCGTCTAATTGCTTTTTCGTTAAATCAAACGTGTTTAATGATGGCTATAGCGTCGTTGCTAAAATGTTCATTTGAACCCCTTACGTTTTTCGAAGTAGCCATATCAACTTTGTTCCATATACTGTGAGTGTGTAGCGATACATGTACATGCACATCTACTGCACGATGATATCGTGCACTTTAAAAAATATGAAACCATATCGGTATTACTGAATAGCTTATAAATGGACATGCTATACAGTGTTTTTAATTAATAATATTCGAGCGAACATTAATTAGTATAAAAACACCTCCTGATGGTCTCGAACTCGGACGCAAAACTAAAAAGCTTAATTAGCATTTTAAGGCGCGGACTCGCTACCATCTGAGCTATCACGGCTGTTAGTTTTATGAAATCAATATCACAATAAATAGTTTTGCTTGTTATTTGATTTACCTATTTTGATCAATAAAAGTGGTCAAACCATGTAAACATTGCGTGACGTCACTCTCAACTAATCGTGGTATACTTATATTGATGTTTATCTTCTGGTAACATTTTCGCATAGTCATACAATGCTAGTCATTGTGTATCTTGTTAAGGGAAAGATTCATTAAACACGAAAATCTAATGCTTTAGTCTAGGCAGTAAAAGGCAGAGTTGCCAACACTTAGTACTCTGCTCACGGACATTCACACGGTAGATTTATCTCTTGTCACGAACTGTGCTACCTCTTTAGAAATCAATTGAGGGTCCATTTTGTTACTTTTAGTGGGGTTCAAAATTAGTAAAATCAAAAGTCTGTTTCATCTCTTCATAAATGTGTGGCTTTTATGTAGCAGTAGGGTAGTTGAAATTATGTTTGTTCGATATGTGTAGCATTAAAGCTAATATAATATTATAAAGAAATAAATCATCCTTATTTGTAGAAGTTGTAGTCAATTTAAGTTAGTGTGAATAATTTATATAAAGAGTGAACCTTTCAAACAGCAATTCCTGTTACAGATGTATGCCGGTAATTTGATTGGCATTTTTCTTTCTTAAAATATAATAATCGAATATATCATTTATCTCCTTACTCTATGATGAAATACAATACACGTTCTCTGCAGAAATGTAAGAAGATATTTGTTTATTGACGAACAGTTTTATGGCAGATGAGCGTGTGTCCCCTCCATGAGTGCATGTGGCTTGTGCTGGTCTGTTTTGTATTGTTTGCGTGTCCCCTCCACGAGTGCATGTGGCTTGTGCTGTTCTGTTTGGTATTGTTTGCGTGTCCCCTCCACGAGTGCATGTGGCTTGGGCTGGTCTGTTTTGTATTGTTTGTGTGTCCCCTCCACGAGTGCAAGTGGCTTGTGCTGGTCTGTTTGGTATTGTTTGTGTGTCCCCTCCATGAGTGGATGTGGCTTGTACTTGTCTGTTTGGTATTGTTTGCGTGTCCCCTCCACGAGTGCATGTGGCTTCTGCTGGTCTGTTTGGTATTGTTTGCGTGTCCCCTCAACGAGTGCATGTGGCTTGTGCTGGTCTGTTTGGTATTGTTTGTGTGTCCCCTCCATGAGTGGATGTGGCTTGTACTTGTCTGTTTGGTATTGTTTGCGTGTCCCCTCAACGAGTGCATGTCGCTTGTGCTGGTCTGTTTGGTATTGTTTGCGTGTCCCCTCAACGAGTGCATGTGGCTTGTGCTGGTCTGTTTGGTATTGTTTGCGTGTCCCCTCCACGAGTGTAAGTGGCTTGTGCTGGTATGTTTGGTATTGTTAGCGTGTCCCCTCCACGAGTGTAAGTGGCTTGTCTGGTCTGTTTGGTATTGTTTGCGTGTCCCCTCCACGAGTGCATGTGGCTTGTGCTGGTCTGTTTGATATTGTTTGCATGTCCCCTCCACGAGTGCAAGTGGCTTGTACTTGTCTGTTTGGTATTGTTTGCGTGTCCCCTCCACGAGTGCATGAGGCTTGTGCTGGTCTGTTTGGTATTGTTTGCGTGTCCCCTCAACGAGTACAAGTGGCTTGTGCTGGTCTGTTTGGTATTGTTTGCGTGTCCCCTCCACGAGTGCATGTGGCTTGTGCTGGTCTGTTTGGTATTGTTTGCGTGTCCCCTCCACGAGTGTAAGTGGCTTGTGCTGGTCTGTTTGGTATTGTTTGTGTGTCCCCTCCACGAGTGTAAGTGGCTTGTGCTGGTCTGTTTGGTATTGTTTGCGTGTCCCCTCCACGAGTGTAAGTGGCTTGTGCTGGTCTGTTTGGTATTGTTTGCGTGTCCCCTCCACGAGTGTAAGTGGCTTGTGCTAGTCTGTTTTGTATTGTTTGCGTGTCCCCTCCACGAGTGCATATGGCTTGTGCTGTTCTGTTTGGTATTGTTTGCGTGTCCCCTCCACGAGTGCATGTGGCTTCTGCTGGTCTGTTTTGTATTGTTTGTGTGTCCCCTCCATAAGTGCATGTGGCTTGTGCTGGTCTGTTTGGTATTGTTTGCGTGTCCCCTCAACGAGTGCATGTGGTTTGTGCTGGTCTGTTTGGTATTGTTTGCGTGTCCCCTCCACGAGTGCATGTATCTTGTGCTGGTCTGTTTGGTATTGTTTGCGTGTCCCCTCTACGAGTGTAAGTGGCTTGTGCTGGTATGTTTGGTATTGTTTGCGTGTCCCCTCTACGAGTGTAAGTGGCTTGTGCTAGTCTGTTTTGTATTGTTTGCGTGTCCCCTCCACGAGTGCATATGGCTTGTGCTGTTCTGTTTGGTATTGTTTGCGTGTTCCCTCCACGAGTGCATGTGGCTTCTGCTGGTCTGTTTTGTATTGTTTGTGTGTCCCCTCCATAAGTGCATGTGGCTTGGGCTGGTCTGTTTGGTATTGTTTGCGTGTCCCCTCAACGAGTGCATGTGGTTTGTGCTGGTCTGTTTGGTATTGTTTGCGTGTCCCCTCCACGAGTGCATTAATCTTGTGCTGGTCTGTTTGGTATTGTTTGCGTGTCCCCTCCACGAGTGCATGAGGCTTGTGCTGGTCTGTTTGGTATTGTTTGCGTGTCCCCTCAACGAGTACAAGTGGCTTGTGCTGGTCTGTTTGGTATTGTTTGCGTGTCCCCTCCACGAGTGCATGTGGCTTGTGCTGGTCTGTTTGGTATTGTTTGCGTGTCCCCTCCACGAGTGTAAGTGGCTTGTGCTGGTCTGTTTGGTATTGTTTGTGTGTCCCCTCCACGAGTGTAAGTGGCTTGTGCTGGTCTGTTTGGTATTGTTTGCGTGTCCCCTCCACGAGTGTAAGTGGCTTGTGCTGGTCTGTTTGGTATTGTTTGCGTGTCCCCTCCACGAGTGTAAGTGGCTTGTGCTAGTCTGTTTTGTATTGTTTGCGTGTCCCCTCCACGAGTGCATATGGCTTGTGCTGTTCTGTTTGGTATTGTTTGCGTGTCCCCTCCACGAGTGCATGTGGCTTCTGCTGGTCTGTTTTGTATTGTTTGTGTGTCCCCTCCATAAGTGCATGTGGCTTGGGCTGGTCTGTTTGGTATTGTTTGCGTGTCCCCTCAACGAGTGCATGTGGTTTGTGCTGGTCTGTTTGGTATTGTTTGCGTGTCCCCTCCACGAGTGCATGTATCTTGTGCTGGTCTGTTTGGTATTGTTTGCGTGTCCCCTCTACGAGTGTAAGTGGCTTGTGCTGGTATATTTGGTATTGTTTGCGTGTCCCCTCTACGAGTGTAAGTGGCTTGTGCTAGTCTGTTTTGTATTGTTTGCGTGTCCCCTCCACGAGTGCATATGGCTTGTGCTGTTCTGTTTGGTATTGTTTGCGTGTTCCCTCCACGAGTGCATGTGGCTTCTGCTGGTCTGTTTTGTATTGTTTGTGTGTCCCCTCCATAAGTGCATGTGGCTTGGGCTGGTCTGTTTGGTATTGTTTGCGTGTCCCCTCAACGAGTGCATGTGGTTTGTGCTGGTCTGTTTGGTATTGTTTGCGTGTCCCCTCCACTAGTGCATGTATCTTGTGCTGGTCTGTTTGGTATTGTTTGCGTGTCCCCTCAACGAGTGCATGTGGCTTGAGCTGGTCTGTTTGGTATTGTTTGCGTGTCCCCTCAACGAGTGTAAGTGGCTTGTGCTGGTCTGTTTGGTATTGTTTGCTTGTCCCCTCAACGAGTGTAAGTGGCTTGTGCTGATCTGTTTGGTATTGTTTGCGTGTTCCCTACACGAGTGCATGTGGCTTGTGTTGGTCTATTTGGTATTGTTTGCGTGTTCCCTCCACGAGTGCATGTGGCTTGTGCTGGTCTGTTTGATATTGTTTGCATGTCCCCTCCACGAGTGCATGTGGCTTGTGCTGGTCTGTTTGGTATTGTTTGCGTGTCCCCTCCACGAGTGGAAGTGGCTTGTGCTTGTCTGTTTGGTATTGTTTGTGTGTCCCCTCCACGAGTGCAAGTGGCTTGTGCTTGTCTGTTTGGTATTGTTTGTGTGTCCCCTCCACGAGTGCAAGTGGCTTGTACTTGTCTGTTTGGTATTGTTTGCGTGTCCCCTCCACGAGTGCAAGTGGCTTGTACTTGTCTGTTTGGTATTGTTTGCGTGTCCCCTCCACGAGTGTAAGTGGCTTGTGCTCGTCTGTTTGGTATTGTTTGCGTGTCCCCTCCACGAGTGTAAGTGGCTTGTGCTGGTCTGTTTGGTATTGTTTGCGTGTCCCCTTCACGAGTGTAAGTGACTTGTGCTGGTCTGTTTGGTATTGTTTGCGTGTCCCCTCCACGAGTGTAAGTGGCTTGTGTTGGTCTGTTTGGTATTGTTTGCGTGTTCCCTCCACGAGTGCATGTGGCTTGTGCTGGTCTGTTTGATATTGTTTGCATGTCCCCTCCACGAGTGCATGTGGCTTGTGCTGGTCTGTTTGGTATTGTTTGCGTGTCCCCTCCACGAGTGTAAGTGGCTTGTGCTTGTCTGTTTGGTATTGTTTGTGTGTCCCATCCACGAGTGTAAGTGGCTTGTGCTGGTCTGTTTGGTATTGTTTGTGTGTCCCCTCCACGAGTGCAAGTGGTTTGTACTTGTCTGTTTGGTATTGTTTGTGTGTCCCCTCCACGAGTGCAAGTGGCTTGTACTTGTCTGTTTGGTATTGTTTGTGTGTTCCCTCCACGAGTGCAAGTGACTTGTACTTGTCTGTTTGGTATTGTGTGTGTGTCCCCTCCACGAGTGCAAGTGGCTTGTACTTGTCTGTTTGGTATTGTTTGCGTGTTCCCTACACGAGTGCATGTGGCTTGTGCTGGTATGTTTGGTATTGTTTGCGTGTCCCCTCCGCGAGTGTAAGTGGCTTCTGCTGGTCTGTTTGGTATTGTTTGTGTGTCCCCTCCACGAGTGTAAGTGGCTTGTGCTGGTCTGTTTGGTATTGTTTGCGTGTCCCCTCCACGAGTGTAAGTGGCTTGTGCTGGTCTGTTTGGTATTGTTTGCGAGTCCCCTCCACGAGTGTAAGTGGCTTGTACTTGTCGGTTTGGTATTGTTTGTGTGTCCCCTCCATGGGTGGATGTGGCTTGTGCTTGTCGGTTTGGTATTGTTTGTGTGTCCCCTCCACGAGTGTAAGTGGCTTGTGTTGGTCTGTTTGGTATTGTTTGCGTGTCCCCTCCATGAGTGTAAGTGGCTTGTGCTGGTCTGTTTGCTATTGTATGTGTCTCTTTCATGTGTGTGCTGCCTCCATTTACTTTTATCAGGATCTTTCAAGGATAGTTCTGATTATTGAATGTGGCATTCTTGTCATCAATGAATGCTAAGTAATGATCGCCAATGTACATATAAATATCGACCGCTTGCTGTGAGTAGATCTATAATCATTTGTCAATAATGGATCAGAATTGAATCCTTTTTATGCCCCCACTCTGAAAAGGAGGGGGGCATATAGATTTGCCCTTGTCCGTCTGTCCGTCCTTCCGTCCGTCACTAAATATTGTGTCACTCATATCTCCAAAAGAATATTAGCCAGAGTCATAAAACTATACAGGAATGTTAACCAGCATGTGAAGTTTTGCACCTGGGGTTTCATGTTTGGTTGTGTCCAGTAAGTAAAGAGTTATGTCCCTTGTCTTAGTTAAAATATAGCCTACAGAGTATGCAATCTTGTGTCACTCGCATCTCCAAAACTATATGAGCCAGAGTCATTAAACTTTACAGGAATGTTCACTAGTCTATATTGTTTTGCACCTGGTGTTTCATATCTGGTTGTATCCAGTAAGTGCAAAGTTATGGCCCTTGACTTAGTTAAAACATAGCCTACAGAGTATACAATATTGTGTCACTTATATCTCCAAAAGTATATGAGCCAGCAGGTGCGTAGCTAGGAGGCTTGTGATGTGTATGCAAGATCCTTTTTGCGGGGGGTCCGGGGGGTACTCCCCCGAACAAAATATATTCTATATTGTCTGTAGTGACTTCTGGGCGCATTCTTATCCCTGAACGTTACTCACCCTACTACAAGTAGAGGTCATTTTTTTTATGCAGATTTGAACTTTTTATTTTTTCGATTTTTCGAGACAATGTGTACGCAGCTGCGTACTCTGCGTACAGGACGCTACGCGCCTGGCCAGATTCATTAAACTTTACAGTAATGTTCACCAACCTGTATAGTTGTGCACCTGGGGTTTCATGTATGCTTACGCCCAGTATGTGCAAAGTTATTGCCCTTGACTTATCACCATAATCAGTACAGTTGTTCACTTACTAATTTTGATATCCATTCACAAACTATGAGCAGAATAATAGCATGGGGGCACCTGTGTCCTATGGACGCATTCTAGTTTCACTTATCTTTTAACTAGCATATCTATTTTCTTTTTCAGGGAATTAAAGAGAATAGGAGAGAAAGTAAAGATATAAAGAGACAATGGTGTCAGCTACATCCCTCTGTTGTCTTCTATCTGTCATATCGTTATGTAAGTACTTTTACATTAGCGCCAAATCCACGCCAATCTGGCCACTTCAGTCGTTGGAGCAATCTGCCAGTCTGCAGGTCGTAGGTTCAAACCCTGAGCGAGACGTTTTCTCCATGATGGTAGTAATGCATCCAAAGTCATTGTCCTTGAACTCATGAGTGAAAGTTTGCAGAACAGTTGAATACTGGTTGGTAACAGTGGTTCCTGGAAGACTGGCTAGGTCATCTCACCGCCACACATAATTGAATAATCGTTTACATCGTATAAATCCAGCACAACAGTTCAAGCCAATTCTACAAGGTTACCGTTTCAATGGTGCCTGTATGTCTGGTCGTTTGACTTGAGGTTGTGTGTCTGGAGTGAGTGCTTGTTTTCAGTCTGCTATAAATAACCCGTAATGGGACGACTCTTTGTGCAAGTTCAACCACTGAACAGCTAGTTCAAATTTACGTTTTGAAGCTGAAATCATTTACAAACGATTCTTGAACTACTGTAAACTTGCGTTATTTAATCAGGCCTTGCAGGCGCTTCGTGTGAAGTTTTATTTAACATAATTATGGCGTTATAGAAGTTATCCATATACTGTTTGGTTGAGACTTTTGTGTCTGTGGCGTTCCCTGTTAAATCTTTATCTTTCTTTCTTTATTCATTATTCATTTTCAGTCCGCTATGAATACCCCGTAATGGAACGACTCTGTGTGCAAGTTTAACCACTGAAGAGCTAATGTGAAGTTTTATGTAACATAATTATGGCGTTCTAGAAATTATCCATATACTGTTTGGTTGAGACTAGTGTAAATGTGGCGTTCCCTGTAACATCTTAATCTTTCTTTTTTATTCATTATTCATTTTCAGATGTTGTCTCTGTGAGTGCTGATTGCGAATCTCCCCCACCGTCTAGAGAACACACCACGCAGAACCTAACGGAGTCCCCGCCTTTTCCCGACGGTACGGTTGTGAGATTAACCTGCAGTGAAGGTTACATGTTGGAAACCAACACGTTACTATACACGTGCTCGAATTCACAATGGTCAGATGAGGGAGAAATAGAGTGCTCAGAAATATTCTGCGGACATGTTGAGACTCCAGATGGTGGATTTGTGGTGAATTCGACTACATATGAAGTTGGCTCTTTCTTGAGATTCGACTGTCAAGAAGGTTTTGAAATGTCGGGAAGTAGCTCGTTATTTTGCAGAATCGATGGTGAGTGGAATCCGCGCTCAGCACCAACGTGTACTATCCGAGATTGTGGTGAATTTGGGGATGTTCTAAATGGGGAAACATTTCAGGATAATACTTATGTGGAAAGGAATGAATTTGGTAGTTTCGTACAGGTCGTCTGTGACATTGATTATGTAATGATTGGGAAGCCAGACTTGATGTGCCAATCCAACGGACAATGGGAACCTACACCATCATGTCTGCAAACATCTTGTGAACCATATCCTGGTCTTAACGATAGTCGTTGTGTCAACTACCGTTATTCTAATAATCGTCTTTTCATGACGTGCCAAGATGATGATAATATATCGGGTACAAAAGCAGGTCCTCCATATGCAAGATGTGCAGACAACGTATGGGACGATTTGGACATGGCTTGTTTGTGTAACTGCAAGATACCTACATTTAATTCTAACATTGTTGAAATTAGAGACTTGAATGAGAAGAGATTTTTACCACATGGTGGTTTTTTGTCCTGGTCATGTTTGGGTGGTGCAGCTAAAGCAGTTACAGATGTTGACTGTGAAAATGGTCATCTAATGGTTCGTGCTCCCAATGTGGCAGACATAGTACTGAATGCTAACAATCAAACTGTAAAGGATTCTGACTTATGTCTCGCAGTCGATGTAGTAGCAGATCCGGAGGATGAAGTAGAAGACCCGGCAGATGAAGTAGAAGGCCCGGCAGATGAAGTAGAAGACGCGGCAGATATACCAGATGAAAGAACAAATAAGCCAAGTGTTGATATTAAGAAGAATATTAGTAAATTACAGAATTCTGGGCGTTTCATTCACGTAAACATACTTGTCCTGTTGGTGTCTGTCGTTACGTATACTGTGATCATGTCTTAAACCATGGGTATTTACAATGTTATGCCATAATGAGTTAAACTGATCAAGAAAGACAAAAACTGGAGGAACGTATGTTCACCAACTGTCCGGACCCGGTCTGCATAATATATACTTAACGCCATTACAAAATGCAACTTTATGCTTGGGCTACTTTTTGGCTATCGTTGAGTCTGCACAAGACATAATGAATATAACTGCGACAGTGAAGTTATTTTTATACAAAACTTTGACAAACATGTACAATATAAAATAGCATATTTTTACTATCAAAAGCAAAGGAATTTTTAGAAATGTTTCAGATTTTTTAAATGTTAATTGCGTTTTTCTGTATTTGTCGGACAACCTGGCTTAATGTGTTAAACATCTATCCAGCTTGACATTAAATGTGAATAAGAATGATGAGATTGAGTTACATTCTCTGTAAAGACCAAGTATTCCATTAGGCAAACAATTAATGTTGAGATCAGTCGGCAAATCATGAATATGGAATGTATTCTATTTTTTTTATTATTTGAACTCTTTATTTCTAATCGAAATTATATCAGTGACTTGTCTTTGCTTAAAGCTGTCATTTATCTAAATCGTATGAAATTTCATTTTTTATTATTTCATGTGCAATAATTAGTCATGTGATCACTGGTCTGCTATAATAGACTACTGTGATGTTATATGTCAATGTGTTCAGTGAAATTATAAATATCTCAAAGGTAGTTCTCGAGAAAAATGTGTACATTCCTGCATAATATCGTCACATATCGTATCATCCAATGAATATAATTGTTCGTGTTAATGTTTGTTACGATAACAAATGAAGTAAATTATATGTGTATTGCTGTTGTTGTTAGTGTCATTTTGTATAGATTTGACCTTGTGACGGACAGTTCCTCATACAGACAGTAACGTATATATTCACGTATTTCACGTACATACATGTGTTTGATCAATACAGACAGTAACGCATATTCACGTATTTCACGTACATACATGTGTTTGATCAATACAGACAGTAACGTATATTCACGTATTTCACGTACATACATGTGTTTGATCAATACAGACAGTAACGCATATTCACGTATTTCACGTACATACATGTGTTTGATCAATACAGACAGTAACGTATATTCACGTATTTCACGTACATACATGTGTTTGATCAATACAGACAGTAACGCATATTCACGTATTTCACGTACATACATGTATTTGATCAATACAGACAGTAACGTATATTCACGTATTTCACGTACATACATGTGTTTGATCAATACAGACAGTAACGTTTATTCACGTATTTCACGTACATACATGTGTTTGATCAATACAGACAGTAACTTTTATTCACGTATTTCACGTACATACATGTGTTTGATCAATACAGACAGTAACGTTTATTCACGTATTTCACGTACATACATGTGTTTGATCAATACAGACAGTAACGTTTATTCACGTATTTCACGTACATACATGTATTTGATCAATACAGACAGTAACGTATATTCACGTATTTCACGTACATACATGTGTTTGATCAATACAGACAGTAACGTTTATTCACGTATTTCACGTACATACATGTATTTGATCAATACAGACAGTAACGCATATTCACGTAGTTCACGAATATACATGTGTTTGATCAATACAGACAGTAACGCATATTCACGTATTTCACGTACAAACATGTATTTGATCAATACAGACAGTAACGTATATTCACGTATTTCACGTACATACATGTATTTGATCAATACAGACAGTAACGTATATTCACGTATTTCACGTATATACATGTATCTGATCAATCCAGACATGAACGTAATAGTCACGTATTTCAAGTACATAAATGTATTTGATCAATACAGACCGGAACGTTTATAAATACACATATTTCACGTACATACAT
Organism: Mactromeris polynyma; assembly: GCA_032209605.1. Classification (NCBI taxonomy): domain Eukaryota; kingdom Metazoa; phylum Mollusca; class Bivalvia; order Venerida; family Mactridae; genus Mactromeris; species Mactromeris polynyma. The sequence continues at coordinate 6,363,368 of JASFXZ010000028.1, forward strand.
GTATTTGATCAATCCAGACAGGAACGTTTATTCACGTAACACGTATATACATGTATTTGATCAGTACAGACAGGAACGTTTATACACGTAACACGTACATACATGTAGTTGATCAATCCAGACAGGAACGTTTATACACGTAACACGTACATACATGTAGTTGATCCATCCAGACAAGAACGTATATGCACGTATTTGTCAGGGGTAGTTCAGTAGCGGGTTGCGAAATGCAATATAATTTCAGCAACTTTGACAACATGAAATTATAGTCGTAGGTCTTAGGCCTTCTAGATAGATTGACTGAAACAATTATGTCGAAGACATTATTTATTTATTCATAATACATGTACAGCAATTGTGCGTCCGTAGGACGATACTACAATAAATGGAATGCCGTAAAACAATATCTAGAACACGTAAAACAATATCTGGTACACGTAAAACAATATCTGGTATACGTAAAACAATATCTGGTACACGTAAAACAATATCTGGTACACGTAAAACAATATCTGGTATACGTAAAACAATATCTAGTACACGTAAAACAATATCTGGCACACGTAAAACAATATCTGGTACACGTAAAACAATATCTGGCACAGGTAAAACAATATCTGGTACACGTAAAACAATATCTGGTACACGTAAAACAATATCTGGTACACGTAAAACAATATCTGGTACACGTAAAACAATATCTGGTACACGTAAAACAATATCTGGTACACGTAAAACAATATCTGGTACACGTAAAACAATATCTGGTACACGTAAAACAATATCTGGTACACGTAAAACAATATCTGGCACACGTAAAACAATATCTGGCACACGTAAAACAATATCTGGCACACGTAAAACAATATCTGGCACACGTAAAACAATATCTGGCACACGTAAAACAATATCTGGCACACGTAAAACAATATCTGGTACACGTAAAACAATATCTGGTACACGTAAAACAATATCTGGTACACGTAAAACAATATCTGGCACACGTAAAACAATATCTGGCACAAGTAAAACAATATCTGGTACACGTAAAACAATATCTGGCACACGTAAAACAATATCTGGACGTAAAACAATATCTGGCACACGTAAAACAATATCTGGCACACGTAAAACAATATCTGGCACACGTAAAACAATATCTGGTACACGTAAAACAATATCTGGTACACGTAAAACAATATCTGGTACACGTAAAACAATATCTGGCACACGTAAAACAATATCTGGCACAAGTAAAACAATATCTGGTACACGTAAAACAATATCTGGCACACGTAAAACAATATCTGGACGTAAAACAATATCTGGCACACGTAAAACAATATCTGGCACACGTAAAACAATATCTGGCACACGTAAAACAATATCTGGCACAGGTAAAACAATATCTGGTACACGTAAAACAATATCTGGCACACGTAAAACAATATCTGGCACAGGTAAAACAATATCTGGTACACGTAAAACAATATCTGGTACACGTAAAACAATATCTGGTACACGTAAAACAATATCTGGTACACGTAAAACAATATCTGGTACACGTAAAACAATATCTGGTACACGTAAAACAATATCTGGTACACGTAAAACAATATCTGGTACACGTAAAACAACATCTGGCACAGGTAAAACAATATCTGGTACACGTAAAACAATATCTGGTATACGCAAAACAATATCTGGTACACGTTAAACAATATCTGGTACACGTAAAACAATATCTGGTACACGTAAAACAATATCTGGTACACGTAAAACAATATCTGGTACACGTAAAACAATATCTGGTACACGTAAAACAATATCTGGTACACGTAAAACAATATCTGGTACACGTAAAACAATATCTGGTACACGTAAAACAATATCTGGTACACGTAAAACAATATCTGGTACACGTAAAACAATATCTAGTACACGTAAAAATCGTCTTCATACTTGCTGCGTCTAAACTTATTGTGGGACGTTAAGCTAATAGATTCATATAGTACGGGTCTGCCTAAAATGCGTATACTACATTTTCAATAAATTTTAATATTATAAACGTTGAAATATTACATTTTGCCCGCAAAATACGTCGACTAAGACAGCAAAATGTAGAGAAATTTAGCCAGTGCCTCCAATGCGTTATGTAGAATATCGTTGCGATGAAAGGCAAAATGTTGGTATGAAAGTGCAAAATGTAGCAAAATGTTGCGATTAGAGGGCAAAATGTTACGATTACAGGGCAAAATCAAGCAAAATATTGCGATAACAAGGCAAAATGTTGCGATAACAGGGCAAAATGTTGCGATAACAGGGCAAAATGTTGCGATAACAGGGCAAAATGGGCGCCTCCGGAAGAATGTTAGTCATTTTAGATGTTTGGAGGTTAGTGCATGATACAGGAGATGTCCCAGTTTCAGAAGCACCCTTGGTTCTTTTACGTGCTCGATGTAAAGCATGTAAGTATCATACACGGGACCTCGGTTTTTAAAGTCTCGTCCGAAAGACTGTTAGTTCTGTCAGTGATTGAGCGGGGAATCGAACCTGTCATCCCTGGATTACTAGTCCGGCGCGTTACCACTGGACTACGGGTCCGCTACACGCTCTCCTTCAGTTTATGGATTATTAATCGCAACGTTTTTCTACATTACGCATTTTAGGCACTTGCTAAATTTCTGTACAATTTGCCCCCTTAATCGACGTATTTTGCTACGGACAAAGTGTAGTATTTATACGTTTACAATATTAAATGTTATTGAAATGAGCAAAAAGTCGCAACATTTTGCCCTTTAATCGCAGCATTTTTCTACATAACGCATTTTAGGCACTTGCTAAAATTCACTCGATTTACATTTTGTTCTTAATTAGGCGTATTTTGCTCAATATAGCCCCATTTCGCCCGCAAAATGTCATATTATAACAAACATGTATATGATATTCAATTGCTTAATAATTTACAAAAGTCACTACATTTTGCCGTTTAATTTCAACATTTTGCTACATTTTGCCACATTTTAATACATTACGCATTTTAAGAACACCGATACAGTACTTTGATTTGGAAAGTTATTTTCACAGACGAGTTGTTCTCATTCTCGTCAGCTCTCGGGTATTTCCGTACCACTTCGTTACTCTGTTGGCAGCCATTACGAAGGACCTCACTGCAGAAGATATCGTCGTCTTAATCTACAGAACGAGGTAATGTCGGATGTGTCAGTATTTTGTTGTTATTGGAATGAGTCATATAGTTTTATGTCATAATAAATGTTGCTGTAACTTGCGTTTTCGATGTAAATATTAACGCTGATCAGACGACTTCCTTTTTTAGACTTCCGACCGCGTTCTAGATATTGACACTTCCATATTTAGCGTTTCGTAAAATATTTAAACTTCCTTGACTGACGTCGATATTACTCATTATTATTCGCATGGTACTTGTTCTTCTTCCGGTATCTGGTATCGAACGCGTATCATACTATGTGATAATCATTATTAATGTGTACTCTTCCGGGCTTTTTACGAGGGTATCCAGCTTTCTGGTAAGCAGACGAAACGGCCCAGATTTCTGGACAAAGCGGCCCAGATTGTCGGATGAAACGGCCCACTTTATTTGCTAGTTATTTAGATGTTATTGTAAATATAAATAATGAAACGTGTTTTGTTTCCCTGCTATGAGTATATTGGTATTTGTACATGTATATATTTTGTTCCCGGTTAGAAAATATGGTATTTATACAAGATATATGTAATTTAATGTGTTACAAGATGCCAATATTCAATTGGACTAATTATACACAGTTCTGCAATAAACAATATTGCCCCCTGTGTGCACTATATACACAGTTCTGCAATAAACATAATATTGGCCCCCTGTGTACACTATACACAGTTCTGCAGTAAACAATATTGCCCCCATGTGTGCACTATACACAGTTCTGCAATAAACATAATATTGCCCCCTGTGTGCACTATACACAGTTCTGCAATAAACATAATATTGCCCCCTATTGACTATACAAAGTTCTGCAATAAACAATATTGCCCCCTGTGTGCACTATATACACAGTTCTGCAATAAACAAAATATTGCCCCCTGTGTGCACTATACACAGTTATGTAGTAATCAATATTGCCCCCATGTGTGCACTATACACAGTTCTGCAATAAACAATATTGCCTCCTTTGTGCACTATACACAGTTGTGCAATAAACAATAGTGCCCCCTGTGTGCACTATACACAGTTCTGCAATAAACAATATTGCCCCCATGTGTGCACTATACACAGTTCTGCAATAAACAATATTGCCCCCTGTGTGCACTATACACAGTTCTGCAATAAACAATATTGCCTCCTGTGTGCACTATACACAGTTCTGCAATAAACATAATATTGCACCCTGTTGACTATACACAGTTCTGCAATAAACAATATTGCCCCCTGTGTGCACTATACACAGTTCTGCAATAAACATAATATTGCCCCCTGTGTGCACTATACACAGTTCTGCAATAAACAATATTGCCCCATGTGTGCACTATACACAGTTCTGCAATAAACAATATTGCCACCTGTGTGCACTGTACACAGTTCTGCAATAAACAATACTGCCCTATGTGTGCACTATCTTGATATCAATCTAGTTCAGACCATTAATTAGCATAAATTTCACAATATCTGGCCTAGTGGGACTCCAATATACTTCCAATCAAGATTTGCTGTCACCATCTGACACTTCTATATATATACAGTCAGTGATTTTTTCTGGGTTTGAGCCATGCCAGAGTCAAACACACGCTTTTCATGACTGTCATTTATGTTGCCTCCCACATCTTTTGCATGCGGGGAAAGTTGGCAGATTACATTTAATACGAATAACACATTGCTAGTACTGGTTAGTAACCCGGGAAATGTACGAGACTGCACGCTCACCATATGGGTTTCCGGTGGCAAAGTAAAATAAGCCTAAAGTAACTAGCATGTAAATAGTTCTATATTTCACTATTTCTTTCTTATTTTAATATCTGATAAACATTTACATATCATAACAACTTCATGGGATTTACCCGTACAGTTTGTGCACTTTCGTCTGATGTCAAATTATCATTTGTTTTACCTTTAATATAAACCACTTTGTTTTAAACACATTTTAAGGAAAATGTGAAAATATGAAAGTAGGCTTACTCAGGAAAAAATTATATTCTATGTTGCAAAACATTAGGCCCAAGTATTACATTCCCTTCCATAAATTATTGCATTGAATTATTTTAAGAAGATTTTAATGAATTCAGTAAAATCGGGTCACCTTCAATTGAATTGTTTCTCATTAAAACAGATATCTGTCTCTGTTAGGTATGATGCTCAATAAGCTGTGTTTTACAGACGCTTTCAACAATCAAAATACGTATATATATATACGAGATGCGGAAATTGAAAGCGCCCGGCTGATGTAGAGTGAAAACACACTCTTCTTCTAGACGGTCAAAATAAATAAGTTTAAAGTTATTTGGCCTTTACCAAGTTATACCAACAAAGTATTTGCATGCTACTGAAAAGCCCATAGCAGGTACAGGGTATCTGTGTTCTATGATGCATCTAGATTATATGTTATTTTCATACGTTATATTTCAGGTAAATTGTAAGTTATATAATTGTATTGTTCCAACGTTTGTCTAGTGCGAGTAATACTGTTACTTACTCCCGTAATCATAGCCAGGATCTAAGACACGCATTTATCCACAGATGTGCATCCGTGTGGCCCACAAGTGTCCGTTTAGCCCATTTCAGCAAATCATCACTATTCGTTTTATAAACACATTTGTGGATATTACTTTCACCCGATATTGCCGCAGTGCTTGCACCTTGCAAAAGTTAACAGCCAAATTTAACTCAAAATTGATCAGAGACACACAAATTTGCTAATGTGGCATTCACAATAACCATATTTGAAAAAATGCAAGTGAAATCCCTGCATAGCCTGTACAGTGTTGATAATCGACAATAACGTGACTCCTGTAATCCTAGAATGCCAGCGTAATTTCATCAAATTTATTTTCAGATTCAAAACTTGGCATTGACGTTTGTATATACAGATTAGAGTCGCGTTGTTCATCGCAAATCGAGGTGCTGGAGCGATGCCATTCAATTGTGATTTCAGTGGATTGGTGAAAATGATCGGAGCTGTGATCTTTATAAGAACTTTATTAGTTATGGCAGGGGTCGAGCTGAATCCGGGTCCTAAAGGTACGAATTTTTTAATCTACAATTTCAATATCTTACAAATTTTATGTGTATTGATGCTTTAAAAACACTGTGCTAACATGGTGTGTTTTCATGCGGTCATGTTTATTTAATGTAAAAATCAAAGTATGTTTTCTGGTTGACTTGGCCAAATTCCGATGGTACCTGATTGAGGCTTTACTTAATTCAAGTAGTATACTTGGCCAATACTAAAATATTGTTTGTTTCACCTCCCATTGAAAATTACCCCTTTTTTTTTCGCCAAAATTGCCGGGTACGAATATTTCCGTGGTACAGAAATTGGGTACGAAAAACTGGAATCGCTGGTACCAGTCAGTTGAGTAGCCAAATCATCAATAAATCTATGAAGCAAGGATAAATAGATTTTAGCTACAAGTATCATATTTTTACTTACCCTAATGAAGATAAATCTATTAAGATGATACATTTATACAGAACACATTTTAAGCTTGTGAGAAAAAAATTATGAAAATAAACTACCCTACCCTGGTGAGAAAGGGTCGCGGGAGGGGAATGAAACATATTTATAATGTCGGCCCTGTAAGCAGACGGTCAAGCGGTCCTTATTTTTCCTACTTTTTCCTTATTTTCCTTCTTTTTTTTTATTTCTTCCTACCATTTCCTACTTTTTGGTCCAAAATTCCTGAAATGTTCTACTTTTTTGGTTCAAATTGTGTACTTCACAGAGACCTTGTAATAATAGTTAGAAAATGGTAGTATATTTGTTGGATCTTTTCAATTGGGAGTGCATAGAAGACTGGCATCATCTTGATGAGACTGTATACACTTGGCGGTGCAGACTGTGGGCCTGTGGCTGCTTGCTTAATTATAAGCAGGTTGGTAAGAAGCTTTAGCAAGGGTGGAGGCCCAAAACAGGCCCTTGCGGCAAAATAGCATATAGCTGTTTTATGTCTTGTCCTAATGAAAGACATCATTATCATCATCTGTTCTAATTTAAAGAAAACATGTTCTTCGATCATGTCAAGGTAAAAGATGTATAAGAGTCAAAAGACCTGTCTATGCAGTCTCGTCAAGATGTATTCTAGTTAGCAATTTACCAGATTTTACCATTTTATTGTCAAATTAGCTGTAATTTAGAGACAAATTGACCCTTCAGCCAGAATACTGAGGGTCAAAATGTGGCTTTTTGGAAATTACAGGGGTCAATGGGTCAACTCAAGGGTCAAATGGAACCCCTGAAGGTCACTATGTCGAAATGATATCAGAATTAAATGTGAACGATCAATTGTCAGCTTTATTTCGTATAATTAGCGATAAATACCACCTACGTGGATTTCAAATAACTGTATTAGATGCCATTTGTACTATGTATCATATATCCTTGTTTTGACTTGAGATGCCACAATTTCTGTCTGAATTTCATGTCAATGTCATGTTGAGATTGGGTTACATGGGGTTAAATACTAGGTCACATGATTATATCATAAAAAAACTTTGTTAACTCTCTGGAGGCCGCATTCATAACCTGGACAACAGGCAACCAGGTTGGAATCTTTGTGTTGATGAATAAAAATGAGTAAAAAATATGGTCATGCTGTTCAGTTCATAAGGCCGAGAGCTTTTATATTTGGTATTATTGTCTAGTAGTCTTCTACCAAGATTGTTCAAATCATACCCCGGGGGTAAATATTTTATTTACAACTTAATCTCTCTTTTAATAAACCCAACTGTAATATTTTTGCAAACTCTGAGCCAAGATATAGTTTTAAATAAGACCACCATGGAACAAGACTGAATTCCAAATTATTTGATAGAAAAAAGCCTCCACTAAAAAGCAACTGTTTTCCTTGTTGATTTATAAAATAAAGATTGTATTTTTTTCTTTTCAGAAGTATTTGTATTTCGATATCAGTATCTCTTGATAGAATTGGGTACAGAAGTTCTGAGGAAGTTGTTGGACAACAAAGTGGGAAATGACTTCATGCGATACTTGAATGCAAACCCAACCGAGAACAAACAACTTAAGTATCTCAGGAATAATGATACAATAACTGATGCACAGAAGAAGTTCTTGCCACCAGATGATATGAAACCAACTTCCTCTAACTTCGATATTACACTGCTTGCTCTACTCCTCAGAAATGTATGTGGTCTGCGTAATAGAAGAGATCCTGTGTGGAAAACACCAGCTCAAGGAGATTTGTCTGTTGAAGCTGAGATCACCAGATTACGAGTTTGCAGGAACAATGTATGTGCAAGTATTTTATGATTGATAGTAAGTTCATGCCTCGATTGATAGTCAGGATGTGTTTGAATTTTGATAATTGTCAGGATTGTTTCGAAATAATGTTACATCAATGTGGAAATAAGATATTGAGAAATATGTCATTGAATCCTTATTTGTAGAAGTTGTAGTCAATTGAAGTGTGTGTGAATACTTTTTATATAGAGTGAACCTGTGAAGAGCAAAGCCTGTTACAATATCTCCTGTAGCGATGATGAATGGATTTTGTCACACAACTTCACAAGAATTTTCCTCATCTGGAAAGTGGAAACTCATCTACTACTTCAACATTTTAAGTTCTATAAATGGTTCTGATCTGCTGCAAAAGTAGGTCATAAGAGTTAAACATGGATTTTAAAGTAAAAAACATTGTAAATCTTCTTGTGCAAAACTATAAGGTGTAGGTGTAGAGCTTTGATATTTGATGTACAACATTGTGTTTCCAAGATATACATTATTAAGTTGCTTCTAAAAACATTGTTGCAATTGACAGCGTTTTTGTTTGTGCATTTAGTGGATACTGTACGTGACAACTTGACATGAGTTTTGAGTCTGTTACATCAATTGGATTGTATTTTTGCTGATATTTAATTAGTTTGCAGTTAATTAGTTCTGAAAACAAATTGACAAAAACTTTATATCTTTGTATTTCAGCTCATGCACAGAGATACAGTGTTTATATCTGAGACTGACTTTGATGATAAATGGAAAGAATTAAGTGGGGTAAATATGTGTTAAATTGATTTTATCTACTGGGATATTGTATTTTAACTTTAAACCTTTAAAATCATATAATGTGGTATAAAAATGGATTAAAACATAGTCATACAAGGGCTTTTCTAGCTGTCATACACGTCCATACACCCTGTAGATCCTATTTTTCCCACTTCGAGAGAATAAGTCAAATTTTAAGGGAAAAATTTGACAAATAAACAAATAAGGCACAAACCAGCCATGTAGCAGTTAACATTGATTGTTATTAGTTTCGTTTACTGTGATTGTCAGCCTGTTTCAGGTCAGAGTTGGGCATAAAACATTTTGTGGTTCAAGTTTCCCGACCCTACCATACGTTTTCTGATCCTGAAATAATGAAAAGAAAATCGATTAATCGTTGATATTGGATATATCATATGATATTTACATGTATATAAGACAGTTAATAATAAAGGGCCATGCCTATTGTTTATGTGACTGAGATCATCATTATTTAATCAGAGAATTTGAGGTGCATGTGTGTTTATTATGTCAAAATTGTTTAAATATGTTCTAAATAATTCCTGAAAAGTGTGAAATTTCACAAGTTGCATGTGTCTTTGCAATTAACAATGTGTAGTAAGCCCCTGTTGTCTTCAATGCCTCATTTACGCGGCAGGCTGATTTATTTAATGGACTCTGACATTGCTACATCATAGAGTAAAGGCACTTCTTTGCACATGTATCCAGTATTACCAGATCATGTGAACTTACTTAACTGTGATACCCATGTCTGAGGAATATCAAGATATTTCATTCAATACTTAATAGGCTATGGTCAAGATGAAAGTCACTGTTACCATATAGAAGGGCATTACCTGTCATTCAGATTGACACAATATCATAAAAGTTAAATATAGAAAGCTAACATGATGACCTAGGTGATGTTACCTAACAATTCATATTAAACACCTGATGTGTGTTTCACATGCACTATATTTTCAGATCCTAACTAGACTTAATAAGACCAGTGGAATTACTGATTTATCAGCATTAATTGTCAATGCTAGAGCAATGGATATAGATGAAGAGTTGACAGATAGGCTAGATAAGACGTTGAAAGCATGGGATTCATTGGACCAAGACGTGATGTCAAAATTAGACTGGGTGGAGAAAAGGTGTGCAGATGGTCATGATAGAGTTGTAAAAAGGATACAAACTGTCAAACAGGGAGTTGCAACAGTGCAACAAGAAGTGAAAAAAGGGTTGTCAACAGTGCAACAAGGGTTGTCAACAGTGGAACAAGAAGTGAAACAAGGGTTGTCAACAGTGCAACAAGAAGTGAAACAAGGGTTGTCAACAGTGCAACAAGAAATGCAACAAGGGTGGACCACCGTACAACAAGAGGTGACAACAGTGTAACAAGGGCTGGCAACAGTGCAAGAAGACATGAAGAAACTGAAAAGCTTTCCTACTGAGGATGCAAAAGGTATATAATGTTGTTTTTCTTATTTTGTGATAGCAAACATAACAAGTATGCTCATGGTGAGCTTATGTGATTGATTTGTGTCTTTCATTGGTCTGTATTCAACACAAGAGGTCACAAGTTTGTTCAATCCCGATCAAGTGGTCTGAATATCTGCTTTATTACAAATGAGGTGGATTTGATATTTGGGTTATCTTTCTAAATAATTGGGTTAAATCATACAGTCATAATTACCAGTCTAGAGCAACAAAGTCAGAATAATTTCTTTATGAATAAAATCCACCTTACAAAGTTGCTGATGTAATCAAGGAGAGTGATTCAGATCAACCCTCTTGTTCATTCTAGATGAATACAGTAGTAATTGATGGTCTTTTAAAACCAAGGCTAACACAAAAACTATTAGCATATACTCGTATATATAACAATAATATTTTTGGTCAAAATGGTTTTTCTGTTTATTATAAAGAATTGGTATTATTAATTAGCATAGCCTCTCATACAAGTTGCCCAGCAATAGTCTCTTGTTCAATGTTTTAACATTGCCCATGTATAGTGGTCAACCTGTGTCTGTCTGCACAAGAGCCTGAGGTCACAATTTAGTCCTATTTGAATTGAAGCTGGTCAGTATTAGTGTCATGATATATCAATATATTGCAATATGCAGTAAATTATCTAGTCAGTACATCAACATATTAGCCATCATCTGAAATGATAACTGTTTAGTTTTAGCTCAGTATAATATGTATTATGTTCATTTGGAGTAGAAAAATGTGTTCAAATGAGAAAGCATCTGCTTTCATAGCTTAGCAACTAAAGTAGTGCAATATATTGTGGTACACTTCAGGCATATTGTGACACATATATATGGCAAAGGAACCCTATTGATTTTGGGGTCACAGGGTCAAAGGTCAATGTCACAGGGTCCATTGTACATAAACCGTTTCCCATGAGAGGGCATAATGTTTTACAAACTTCTCTTGTTTAGTATAATTATGTCAGTCTTAACAGTCTTAGAACAGAAAAATGGTCAATGTGAGGTTGTAATTGTGTTTACAAGTAGATGTGTATATTCATGCCTTCCTGTGCTGCCCTTTGGGTGGGGCTGTGCACTTTGTAAGTGGTACAAAAAAATGTATCCCTGCTTGACTTTGATATTCATTTTAATTGACCAAAGTTTATAATTTTCAGATCTCAAAAATCGTCTTATAAAGATGTACCAGGAAGATTGTTGTACCTTGCCAGTGTTACCTTTGTGTGATGATGATGAATATGGGGTGGACCTTTTATCTTTTTATAAACCTCCATCTCTGTTCCATGTTCCTTATCACAGAACTGAGGAAAAAGAAGAACAATATCGAATTTCCACTTACAAGGAAATATTTAGTAAGGGGGATCATTGTTTCAGTAATGTATTTATTACTGGTGATGCAGGAGTCGGTAAATCATCCCTCTGCAAGTGTATGTCGTTGCTTTGGAACAAGTCGCAATGTAATGAAAAAGTTGATGATGAAGTTACACAGAAGAATATTGAATTCATGGCAAAATTCGACTTTACATTTTTTGTATCTCTTCGAGATACTGATAGAAACGATGTGATAACAATGATTGTAGAACAGGTATACACTGAAACAGAATGTGATGGTAAAATGAAAGAATTATGCAAACTTGTTGAAAATACTTTGAATGAACATGTTTGTCTTGTAATCTTAGATGGACTTGACGAGTGGACCCCAAAAACTAGTCGTAAAAAAAAATGCGTGCTACCTGACAAAAGAACAGTAGAAAATAGCTCTTTTTTAATAACATGCCGACCGTATAAAATAGAAACTGTTAGGTTGTCGCACAAAGATCTTGATCGTCAAGTCCAGATGAGAGGAATTTGTGGAAAGTCAACAAAGCGTTATGTGGAAGAAATTGTGGCTCGTTGCAATAAGGCAAATGATGAAAACAGAAGTCCGAATGACTTTGTTAGAGAAGTTAAAAAGTGTGGACTTTATAACCAGTTGTGTATACCAGTAGTTGGGTCACATTTGGTAGGGATATGGTTTGACTGTAAACTGACTGACATGTCGAGAGCACTTATATACAGTAACATAATGGAAATGCTCTTTGAACGAGCTGAAAAGAGAGGTATTCATTCGCCATCAGCACCATTATGTAGTGTACAACTTCCTGATTCACTCGCAGACCTTATCTATTTCAAAAATCATTTTGCACTTTTAGAGAAAATATGTTTCCTATCATTTAGATCATTGTTCAAATTAGACAAATATGTATTAGTTCTTGTATGCACTAGAAAACAGTTAATGTCAGAACCTTACTTTTTCTCAGATGAAGAAATGGATTTCTTGTGCAAGATTGGCATCTTATCCAGAAACAAAGTAATTGGTCAATTTGGAAAACAGGAACAAAAGTTGTCGTTCTTGCACAAGAGTTACCTTGAATATTTTGCAGCATTGTTTGTATCTTCATTTGACAGCAGTAATGCATTTGATAATGTTGTTAAGGAATGGACCACAATCAATGATATTGTGCAATATCAAAATCTTTTCATCTTCCTTACTGGATTTTCTTGTGAAAAAGTAAAAATTTTGTTTGAGGAAATATACTTGAGAATATCAGATGATTTAACTTGTTGCAGAAGAAATGCTATATTTCACACTAATGATAGCATTGCTTACAAAAAACAAATCCAGTCACTACAAAGTACGGTTATCAATTGTTTCAAGCAAGTCAGTAGGTCAAGTAATCCAAACTTTTCATTGAAACTTGAAGACTTTATTTTCGATTATGATTGGGATACGATTCTGAATAGGTATTCGGGCGATATCTCAGACTCTGATAGTATTGATAGTTTATCTGTTGATGATAAATCTTATACTGTTAGGTCTTTGCAACAACTTTTATGGTTAAATAGAACATGTATACATTACTTATGTTCAGTTCATGGTAAATATTTTGTTGAGATTGATCAGATCAAAAATCTACAAATTTTACATGTTGGTAGTATGGCGTGTTTTGAGGTATGTGCTGAAGAGTTCACTGAGTGCATGTTACAGAATCAATCCACACTGAACACTGTTTGTATTGAAAGTATTATTGGAAGCTTGATACCAGAATTACCTGTGAGAAATCTCCAACATCTGACATCATTGTCTGTGTCTGGTGTTAAAATACAACATAACCATTTACATAATCTGGTGAAATTTCTGTCTGACAATGTTCTAGTTGAAGATATTAAATTATCCTCTGTGAAATGTGATAATCACCAGAGGAATGATAGTGACTGTACATTGACTCTAAATCTTCCACAGCATACAAAACTCACTTCATTATGTCTGTATGATGTTAATATTTTATGTAATAATGTAAACAATTATAGTTTAAAGTTCATCACATTGTGGCCATTATCTGAGAGGATTGGTAGCTGTAATATTTATGTATTTGACTGTATGAAGTATTCACAACTTGAACATCTTTATATCAATAGATTGTACAAGTTAGATAACAATGGAATGAAAACATTGACATGTGCAGTGAAAACTCTTCCATATATCAAGTCACTATCACTGTGGTGGATGGAGTTACCTGATGATGTTTTATTACAACTACATCCTGATGTAACACAAGTGAAGATAACGCTGAATGGTGTCACAATGAGTCGTCAATGTTTTCATTGTTTCATTGAAAGTTTTGTAAACAATGAATCTGTGATAAAAGTTGAGTTACGTAAGTGTAAGATTACATCAGTTGATGGAGAATCTCACAGAGAACTGTCAGAGGAGGTGTCGGTGGATTATATGTCTGAGTATCTTACATCAATACCTACAGTAAACATCACATTTCGTGCTGGTACATGGTTAGACTTTGAAACAACGAAGTGTCAGTAAATGTTTGCTTTTGTTTCTGTAAACATTTCGTGTAAAAAGAACATTTTATAAACAAAATTGATGAACATGACAACAAAATGCTCCGAGATGGAGTTGACAAAAATGACCGTAACGTTTTTATTACTGAACAGATATGCATCGCGTGACCATGCATTTTCTTAGTTACATCTTTTCTTACAAAATTATTCACGTTTAGATGCATAATTCAATAATATTTGATTTTTGACGTTTTTGGTGAATTTGATAATTTCTATGTAATGGTCGTAGTGTTTGACTGTGGATGAGGACTATGTACTCCATAACTGAATACAATATACAACATATGTCCTCCACATCTGATTCATGTAGGGAAGTTGTCTTCAGTTGCTTCCGGAAGTACAAGTTGGTAATGGTTGGTAACCCAGGGACACTAGATTGATCAAATAGCCATCGCATATTACTGAAATGTTGAAAAAGTGTAAAACACCAACATAGCCATTGATTGAATGTAATATGTTCTGATGTTATGTTTGGTTTGTGGAAAAGCTCGTAAAATGTCGTTGTGGTCACTTTATACTGATATAGAGTTACATTGTTACATTGGGTGACAAAATATTGATGTTTGAAAGCTATGGTCTGTACATGAATGATTGAAATACGTGAAAGTCATTTATTGTGTCCTCATAGTTTTATAAATTTGAGAAAATCACAGTATGCATTGAATCAGAAATGTACTGATAATGATTTCATGTCAAATGTAAGCATTTAAAAAAGTGTTTGTTTGGCATTACCCTACCGTGCAAAATTAGTGTGTTGTTTAATAAAGGGTGTTGATCAGGATGGATGCTTTTGAGAGGTTACATTGTAGTTAGTGTGTTGTTTAATAGAGGGTGTTGATCAAGAGAAGGCCTCTGTTGAGAGGTTGCACTGTAGTTAGTGTGTTGATCAAGAGAGGGCCTCTGTTGAGAGGTTGCACTGTAGTTAGTGTGTTGATCAAGAGAGGGCCTCTGTTGAGAGGTTGCACTGTAGTTAGTGTGTTGATCAAGAGAGGGCCTCTGTTGAGAGGTTGCACTGTAGTTAGTGTGTTGATCAAGAGAGGGCCTCTGGTGAGAGGTTGCACTGTAGTTAGTGTGTTGATCAAGAGAGGGCCTCTGTTGAGAGGTTGCACTGTAGTTAGTGTATTGTTGAAGAGAGGGTGTTGATCAAGAGAGGGCCTCTGTTGAGAGGTTGCACTGTAGTCAGTGTGTTGTTGAAGAGAGGGTGTTGATCAAGAGAGGGCCTCTGTTGAGAGGTTGCACTGTAGTAAGTGTGTTGTTGAAGAGAGGGTGTTGATCAAGAGAGGGCCTCTGTTTAGAGGTTGCACTGTAGTAAGTGTGTTGTTGAAGAGAGGGTGTTGATCAAGAGAGGGCCTCTGTTGAGAGGTTGCACTGTAGTTAGTGTGTTGTTGAAGAGAGGGTATTGATCAGGAGACGCCTCTTTTGATAGGTTACATTGCAGTTAGTGTGTTCTTGAAGAGAGGGTGTTGATTAAGATAGGGTCGTATTAGAGGTTGCACTGTAGTTATAGTGTTGGAATGATGTGGTAAATATTTCATGCATGTTATATTTAGATGTATACTCTCATGCTTTCTTCGAATGTTGAAAGTCATTTTATTACACTTCGTATATTTCTTTGATGTTTATGCTTATTGCTTAATTATTGTGATATTTTATTCTTAAATTATTGATGATTATCTGCAACCATGTGTTAGTTTAGAAATATATCATTTGTTACCAAACTACCAGTCTTGTTGTTATAATATTCTGTTCTCTGCACCCTTCAAGGGATGCATATCTTATTGTGTCTGTCTGTCATTTTGACGCATCTCCAAAACCTGCAGCTGAATTTAAATGATTTAGAAGAATGATCACTTCCAAGTCTATTTGTGTATATTCTGATCAGCACTTGAAGGCTGTTGATCTAGAGGTCGCATGACATTGCAAACCTAGATTTTGTGATCGCGTTTATTTTGTTAGAGCAGACTTGACATATTTCTAGTTGGTTTGTGTCGCTTGTAAAGTATAAAGTCGTTGAACTTAAGTTTTGAAACAGTATAAATACATGTCAGCGTATGAAATTTTGCAAAAAAAGTTTGGCATCACTCTCCTCCCAGGGAAAACAAGAGTTATTGACCTTTATCAGACAAAAAATAGCATTTTAGCTCGCCTGAGTGGTGATATTTTAGGATAGTTGGAAGTCTATCGTGAAGACGTCAGTTGTCCATTCTCAATTTATGGTCACTTTAGATGTTACAATTTGGGCACAATGCTGATGGAATCTGCTCAGAATTCTTGGCTCAAGTTTAACCTTGGTTCATTTTGGCTAAGAAATAAGTCAAAAAGTCAAATAATGGAAAATTAACTTTATTTCTAAGGAAATCGCCGAGTGATGTTCCGACTCATGTTCAGTTCTAATGTACTCGAGTGTCGTGTAAGTGTCCAGAAAATGAGTTTGAGTGAATATTCCGGAAGTAAATTTTACTCGTAAACCTTGACTGTGGTTGATACGTTGATGAAGTTTATAAATATGTTCATGACATTTTCTTATTGTTTTAGTCTTCGGCGTCTGTCCGTCTTGTCTGTCCATCCATCTGTCTGTCCGTCCACTTTTAGCTTGTTCGCGCTTCATCTCCAATACTGCTGGTTGGATTTCAGCCCAACTTCATAGGATTGATCAGCATCAAGTGTAGTTGTACATCCTAGTCGTTTCATTTCGCTCAGATAATTTTTCACTGAGTTATGGCATAATATTTCGGAGAAGTTCGATAACCAGCCATATCGCTGGAGTCACTCGGGAGTTATCGCCCTTTAATTATAGAAATTACCTAAAATAAATCTTGTGTGATCAATATCTTTAGAAGAATTTGGCCAATCATCACCAAATTTAGTCAAAATGTGTATTGGCATAATATCTTGGACAAGTTTGATAACCAGCCATATCGCTGGAGTCACACGGGAGTTATCGCCCTTTGATTAAAGAATTCACTGAAAATTTTTCTTGTCTGATCAATAACTTTAGAAACATTTCTCCAATCATCACCAACTTTGGCCAGAATGTGTATATATCATTATCGCTCTAATCACTTGGGAGTTATCGCGCTTTATTTATAGCTATAACCTAAAATTTGTCTTACATAATCATTTTTACACTGATTTGTTCACACTCCAGTGACATAACCGAAGAACGCTCTTGTCCTTAATCTTTAAAGTCCTTCCCAAAACTAGGTAGGCCTAGTCTCCCTTAGAAAATCACCGCTTACATCCCCTGATAACTTCGTCAGTACATTTGTATTATCTACCTGATGATCCAAAGAGAAAATTATCGACACGCACTATCGGGTGATTTGAGCTTAAGCGTCACCGTCCGTATGTCTTTCAACACCGGTGTTCCAAAAATTGTCATTTTGTTAAAATTCAACCATTTTATACGAAACACACGAAAGCAAGTTTTTAAACAAGAAGTTATTCTTCACTAGTGTGCAAAACTTTGATGTTATTTCTACCGAAAACTGTAGATAAAGTTCGAATTTCTGCTCATAAAAATAATACGATCAATAATATACAACATGTACAGATATCATTATAATGGAGATTTTACGCCTATTAACTGTAGAATTTCGCGATTTTGACAACAACTAAACTTTGTAGATTCATTCAGAAACCAGTCGTACCAGTAGCAAGAGCGCGTGACGTCTTCCGGAGTTGAATTGGTAATGGGATATTTCCCTACATGCCGTATCCGTCTATTATTAGACCGACAGTCTTTAGTACCGCAAATCGAAAATATCTATACATGTATAAATGCGCCCTGTGGTGTATCCACGTAAGCGCGGTTAGAATTGCGGTGATGACAAATTTGGACGCGAGTCAAACAGGTCATTTAGTCATAAGCACTGGACAGTATTTAGTCTGTATATATTGTTTACTTCATTTGTACACTTTTGGTGCTAAAACATCCATTTCACGTTAAACACAATACCCATGACACATTAGAGAACAGTTGCTCACATTACATGTAAACTATTTGGATCCCCGCTAGATACGACACTGAGTACGACGAAAATGAATACGCATAAGAAAATAAATGCGGTAACGATTAAACTCCAACCTTTTATGCAAATGTTGTGAACTATTTCTGTAGGAATGCGGCGAAAATGTGTACTTCAAAAGAATAGAACGAATCTCAAATAAAACATGGAGAGAAAGCAGGCACATTAAGATTGAAAACTGTCACGTGATACACACTAAATGACCCGGTGCGGGCGCGGTTTTTCTGTTCAATCGTATCGACAGGATTAATTAAAAGAGAGAGAATAATTAAGTTGCTACAAGGAACGCCACATACATAAGACAGTGCCTCCCCACACAGACCTCCGGGAAAACAACAATCCATAAAACATAAGGCACTTGATGAGGTTAAAGGATACATACGTTAAGAAACAGAGGCACAAGGAATGGCCTGGTAGATCATATGCATGTAGAAAAACAAGGAGAATCAAAGAGGACAAACAGTGAAGGGGGAATTAATAGATGGAAAATATCACAGGGCAAGTCAAGACAGCTGGGAACAATAGGCCAAAACTGGGCAGGAAATAACTATAATAACACTATATAAAGTAAAACAAATGCACAGGGGAAAGGGAAATATAACATACATTGAAAACACAAAAAGAAATAATAACCATACAGCGAATTACAGCCTGGGAACTGCCAGTAAAAATACTGGGGGTTGAACTCGTTTTAACAGCTAGCTAACCTCACACTTAATCGCTATATATATGGTCATTGATTTCCAACATATACACATGAATTGACTAAGTAGGCAGTAAGTTATCATTAAAAGCAATTAACCATTACGCACATAACAACAGACAGGGGAATAATATCTGGAGACACTCCTAATATGCTATAATAAAACATTGTATAATACGACAGATTATGTGTAGGCCTACATATGGAGATTGCCACAGTAAATTATAACGAAAATCTCATTTGATGTATAAGGTATTGATTTCATTTGCAGCTTAATCGGTGATAGACTTATTCGATTACGGCAAAATATAAGTATAATATTTACTCAAGTCGTCACTTGACTCTTCTGCTTATGTAATTATCAAACGACATATAGTTGTTGGAATCATTTTCACAATTTATCAGAAACAGACTGAATATGAAACCTGTTTAGGTTTTTGAGCCGGCATTACGGCATATGCCACGTATAAACCCGCTGACTTAAGCCATTGATTTGTTCTAGGTACTACCAAGTCTCTAGTCAAATGTAGTCGAGCCACCCATTCATTGAGCTCTGATCAAGCCAACAGTCTTTCAGCGCTTTAAGCGCTTTCAGCGCTTTGATTGTTAACACTAGGTTATTTATGC
Source organism: Mactromeris polynyma (assembly GCA_032209605.1). NCBI lineage: Eukaryota > Metazoa > Mollusca > Bivalvia > Venerida > Mactridae > Mactromeris > Mactromeris polynyma. The sequence goes on from JASFXZ010000028.1 coordinate 6,383,346, forward strand.
GACTCCGTGTCATGGTGTCATATCATATTAGACGTATACGGTGTAGTACCACAGTGTCGCAAAACTATATCTGTTACACGTAGACATCGTCTTCCTACTTGCTGCGTCTAAATTGATTGTGGGACGATTCGTACTGTCACAGTACTTTGATTTGGTTCATGAAAGTTATTTTCACAGACGAGTTGTTCTTTCGCAGGACCGATCACGTTGCGTATGTAAACAATCGATTTAATCAGTTTACTTCCGTGTAAATTTGTGACATCGTTTTGAATATAATGATGAGTAATGATTCTTTCAAAATAACTTAAAACGGCAATGTCCGGTTATATAGTCCCACCTGATGTTAAAATGTGCGTTTTACGGAATGAATATTTTTTATTTATTTTCAATGAATTGACAGAAAAATAGTTAATACATCAATAATTGAACTATTGTTAATATTAAGCCGGTTATTATTTGACGATGGAGTCACGACCTGAGGTTCATAAAGTGGGTCATGTTGACAAGAGAGATGCCAAAGTGGTGAAAATCATACATATATCGGATACACACATGAGACATGATAACTATGTCAGTTCTCTTCCAGAGGGCGACATTCTTGTTCATTCTGGGGATTTCTCGGCATTTTCTATGGGACGATATTGTGGAAACAAGACAAGGGATCGGGACATTGTCATCGATGAAATCAATCGCTTCTTTGATGGTGTTAACTTCAAACACAAAGTATTTGTCGCCGGAAATCATGAATTGAGTTTTAACGATCAATGTCGATCATATATAAAAGAGAAACTGACTAATGCTCATTACCTACAAGACGAATCAGTGACTGTTGAAGGCTTGACAATCTACGGCTCTCCCTGGAACAGTAAAAGATGGACATCGTATGCACGAGGATTTGCAAGGAGTAGCGAGAAATTAGCGCAACATTGGAAGTCAATACCACAGGAAACAGATATTTTAGTGACACATTTGCCACCGGAAGGTATCCTGGACTTGGCACCAAAGAAGTTTTCTGGCATTAAGAATTTATTTTCCCGACATTCGACGTGTGATGTTTGTAAAACTAGTCATGAACTTAAGGATCACTGGGGTTGTAGAGACTTGAGAAATGTTGTGCTTACAGATGTGAAGTGAGTAGAGTTGCATTTATTTATTCTATTAACAATCTGTATTCTGTTGTTTGAGTTTGAGCCTTAACAATATGAATCAGTTCGTAGTCCAAAATATTAGACGTTTACATGCCCATTTAACCATAAACATTCATTATGTTGTTATTATACTTTCACTTTGCATTGTAACTAACCGGAAAATGTCAAAATGTGAAATAAGTTATGTAGGGTCTTATTTATAGGACTGCGTCAGTTGGGTAACTTATTAAAGTCTGACAGAAAAAAATCTGAAAATGTAAAAAAATCCCAGTAATGATGTTAAATTGTAACAACATTGGTCCATTTAACTAAGGACACTGTTTAATAAGTAATTAATCCATAGTTTTAATTTTGTCGACATTTGGAATGCGCTATCCACTAGAGCACTGTTTAACAACCAGCTGACTTATTTATGCACCAGTCAATTGTAACCACGGCCCCCCCAGGTCCGGGGAATAGCTGGGACTTTGACTTTCGGTCCAGCCAATCCCAGGTAAAATCCCCGCCCTGCGGGAGCAAACTGCTGGTAAAATCCCTGCCAAATGCCCCCCGCAACCCGGGGACATCCTAGGTAAGGCCCATTCCCCGCTATTTTCGGCGCGAAAACAAAACCACCGCATTCACTCGGCACTGCGGGGCCACCTGGAAGGTAAAAACACGGCCCATTTCCCCCGCTATCCCCCCGGACCTGGAGGGGCCGTGGTTACAATTGACTGGTGCATTAGCAAAAGTTACGCTATTTTGGCACATTATTAGACTGTTCCCATTCTCCTGTATTTTCCTGCCATAATATCAATAATTGTAACTGTGTTTCAAATATCAATTGACAAGAAAAAATTGTTGATATAACGATTGTGTTAATGACATCCCTAGACAAAATTCATGTATGAAAATGTAAGCTTCCATGAAAAGCCCCTGAGGAAAATATTGTTTTAGATTTTTTATACTTTACTGTACATAGGGACATACGAGATCGCAATTCCTTTCAAATTATTAGCCCCCACAAATTTCAGTACAGGTAAAATATCAGAGTCACTTGGGTAACAGGAAACAAATGTTTTTAAGCATAATTTATCTTTATTCATACTTTGAAATTTGATTACCTCCCTTGAAAATTCATCAACCTGCTGTGCGTTCGGTTAAGGCTAACACTCGCACGAGTAAGAAACTGTGCACACATTTTGCAACCGAACGCTCTGTTTGCCAAAAAGTACGCGCCCACTGAGCGCCCACTCGCTCGAGCATCTCCGAGGTAGCTAGCGAAGGGCGCATACTTTTTGGCGAAATGCGTGCACAGTTTCTTACTCGTGCGAGTGTTAGCCTTAACTGAACACACGGCAGGTGTAATTGATGTGTCTTTGAGATATGATTGTTACACGACTGTATTAACTATATATTCCAACATTTTGTTTTCAGACCAACTCTCCACCTGTTCGGACATGTACATGAGGATACTGGGGTCCGTGAAGTGGGTGGGGTGACATTTTCAAATGCAGCCATGAAAATCAATGAAACAATAAATGTGTTTGACTTTTATGTTTGATGTTTGCGTGTATAGTGTGGTTTTATTAACCGCGAACGCTTGAACATATTACCTGGACCATTGCATTTCAAAATAGGTGTATTGAAATGTTTGTGTTTGTCTGTAAGCTTGACAATAATAATTTCCTTTTCTTTCTCTGAAAATTCCCCTTTAAAACAATTGACTGGACTCGAAGTAATGGTCCATAATGCATCATACTTCACCTCATTTTAACATATTTGAAAAGCACATTTTACGATCTTTATTTCAAATACAGTAAAACCTCAATAATATGACCACCCTTGGGACCTATGAAAACAGGTCTTACTATTGAGGTGGTCTTAATATTGAGGTTGAATAAAGAACAAAACAGTGAAAACGTACATGAAAATGATGTTCTTAATTTGGAGATGGTCTTATTAAGTGGTCATTAAGTGCGGTTTTACTGTATTTGACAAAAATGCTGCTGCTTTGTAACATTATTTTACCAAGTTCAAATCACCTGTCTTTCCTTATGTCATGTATGCACGAATTGTCCGAGGGTTATAAACTGTCCTTGTATTCTCTCTGGCATATGCGTGCACACGTTAGGAATCTCTTTATTTTGTAATATTTATTGAATTGTAGTATGAACTTGCAGTAATGAAAGCAATTTACAAATAGTTCTAGGAGATGGAAGTTACAGGCTAATACAAGTTTGTGAGGTTTTTAGTAACTGTTACATCGTGGCTAGACTTTGATTATGGAAGTATTAATGATACATTAATTTTTCCATAGTAGTCTTGGTTCAGAAGACTACGTACAGTAAAATGATTTCCAGAATAACAAATCATCATTGACAAAGGGTTTCTGTCTTTGATATAAATAACATTTTTCATGTCTGTGTAACTTTGGCTTTTATAAGCCAATTGCTTGATAATCATATTTTTGTAGTGACGTAACGAGGGATGGGAATGTGTGGGAAGACTTAAAGTATGTGTACGTATTTGAAATTCAAAAGTGAAACTGTACATGCAATGTTATCAGAATCAATAGTTCATATAATGTTGTTTAAGCGCCTCAAGCTTGAACGGTTTACAAGGGGAATAAGTCTTGTACGTTGCAAGATGACGGTCCGGGTTTTCACAGAAAAGTTAATGTTTGAGGAGTTGGCAGGATATTTTTGTTCTAAAAGGTTTCAGGGACATTGTATTTTATTGTGCAATTCAGTAATTGGTTCGAAGTCTTGTACGTTGCAAGACGACGGTCCGGGTTTTAACTAACCCCTTCCTTTCCGACATTTTTTCTCAAGCATGTAAGTTGGCACGTCACAGAAACAATCTACAAAGTTACTGTTTGTGGAGTTGGCAGGATATTTTTGTTCTATACATTTGTCCTTTTATATTATGCCTATGCAATAAAATTTACAGTTATAAACACTATTTTATATAAAAAGATTTTACATTTTTGTGATCCATAAATCTGATTTATTCTCTTGAATAAACCTGGTATATACACATAGCTGTGATCAGTGTTATTGTTTGTTCCACACTTTGATGGGATACTAAAGCTAAACTGCATGATGTGGTTCAAATAGCTGTTTTTGCCGTTGGTAAATTGCGCTTGAATTCAATGACTGAACAGACATACTGCAGATGTTATACTAATATGCATAAACAATGTCACACACTGCAATTATCCTCAAGCATAAATTTCAATAATTCACTGGATAGACGACAGATGTCAGATGTCTTACAGTAATAGCACAGCGTAGTTGATTTGTACATGTAATACGTGTATTCAGGGCTCTAGAAATCCACTAGCCCGACGTCCAGGTCTAATCTAATGCTGAATCTGGTTACCCAACAGCCGAGTTGAAGTTAGCTCCGGACAAGTCTGTTTTAAAGCTAACCAACATTAGCAACTGTTCAGTTGTAAGTCAAACCTTAGAATACGTGATTAATAATTTTAGATTCTGGTGCTATCATTGCATATGTTAATTTGTTACTAAATTGACAACTAGCTTCCTATGTCGGACAAGTCAAATTTGACATTTCCATTAGTCAGGAACAAGTGTGTTCGAAAAACATTTATGTGTATTTACAATTTATGATATGAAATATAAATTTATTGAATGCATTGAACCACTTTTCCAAAAAAGGCTCATTTTCGTTGTTTCAGAAAAATTGTTTTGATAAATTCAGTATAATTTGACCACTGGTACAAAGTAAAACCCCAGGTGCACAACTTTGTAAACTGGCAACCGGGTAGAATTTTTATAAATTTCATGCATTCAGATCACAAACAGGAACTTTTTCAAAATAACTAAACGCAATACAAAAATGGATAGACTGACTGACCAGGGTAAATTCGAAAGACTTGGGGCATAAAATATGACAAAATACAGAGTTTGTTTATCATTGGTTTATTTGAAGTAAAATTGACTACAATGCAAAACTTGCATTATTATATACATCAAAATGCAATGAGATTATATGTTCAGACTGTATCAAACTATGTGGTATATGATTTTACGTAGTCAGTATATGACCTTAATACATTATACGTAATTACACAGTACATATAATCAAATAAAATACGCAGAGAGAGTAAAGCTCATCTTTATACAAACACAAGGCACTATCGTTCCCTACAAGCTAGATTTCAGAGCAGCAAGTCAAGTGACATCTTGCAACTTTTCAGGTTTTTCACACAATAAACATTTATATTGAGAAGATGAGATTTTCAAAATGAAATTCAGATTTCTCAAAAACAAGCAAACACTCGGTGTTGTGTATGAAAGGTATGTCGCATATTTGTTGACGTTATAAAGCATCATGTCCACTACCTCAATAAAACCGACAAGTCCCTGAATATGTTGTCATTATCAAATACAATGAATTCAAGCCATTTCTTGTACTGTGTTGATGATGGGGCATGTATCGTTTATTCAATGTATCATTTTCTCATGTCCGTCTTTGTAAAAATATCAATGATCTTTATATATAAGGCTGAGTAGAATTCAAGGGAAATCACTCTGGGGTGGAGGAATGACAGTTGAAAATAAGGGGATCACCCAAAGAATATTTTAGTAGTTTTTTTACGCCCCACCCCCCACCATTGTAATTTTAATTGGTGGTTGATCCTACTCCCCCCTCCCCCTGGGAGATTTTCCTGGAATACCCCTCAGTATAAATGTTAACAACCAGCAGATTCATATAAAGATGCATTATCACAAAACAGCCAGGTTTGGGATGTTTAGCCGGAGTTTCAGATGTACTGCATACTGGAAATGTTCTTAAATATATTGACCATTCATTTGATCAGTAAATATGTCAAGAAAAACAATAATCGTTATGCAAAAAAATATAGATTTCAATCCACGTAAGATAACTTTTAAGTAGAAGTAAAAACTATTCTGGATAAGGTGACTGTGGTATTATCATCAACACTAAACATATGTAAAATGTTCACAGTAGGAGTTTCATTTCAAAACTTTTGAATGAATACAAACACCAGTAACTGGAAGACGAGACATTTACTATGGCACCGATCCATAATTATTTAAGGTGGAGTAGGTTTATAATTATGTTTCGTTATAGATCCAATAATTCACAAATGAAGCAATTATAACACTTAAGTAGAACACTCAATTTTAATATAAAATCTAACACATAATATTCTTCATTGCATTTTTATCAATTAACATTCACTTCAGGTAAATGGTAATTAATAATTTCCTCAAAAAAACAACATAAAAAGAATATGCATAATAATATGTTCCCATACTTTAGATAACAAATTGGAACTTCATCGATTTGCAGTTTGCTAACACATAGACATACATTCTCATATAAACTGCTTCACACAAATTAGCAAGATTTCCTCAGACACTGATCAATCCAATCAGATCACATGATTATAGTCAATATTTACATATCATTATCATTGACAGACAAAATTATTGCACATACAAAGAACTGCATAACTAGAAATAATATCTACACAACGAAAATAAAAAGTGCAGTCGGAATTTACTGGCAACCGAAGAAAATAGAGCAATACACACGGGATAGTATACAAAGTATGTTTGGTGTTAGCACGGACATATAAACCATCGATTCGAAACAAGACTGATATCGGTGAAACAATTACGTGAAATAATTTACCCACAATCCTTAGCATGCGCTCGGTAAGTATTGTAAATTTCCACCAATTAATCGATCGGCGATAGTCGGCAATCTCTGTTCAATTCTGTCTGTTCCTGGCTCTGTTAATTATACGCTTAAATTTCCATGTTATAACCTATTGATCTGTGCAATTCTTAATTGTCTAAGTACATTGTATAGTTATTTAAATGTATTAAGACTTTAAATATGACGATTACGGCACTTCTTTCGATTCAGAAACAAGATGGTGGACGTCGCAAATTTTTATCGTGGGATTGATCTCGGAAAAAAATCCTGCTGATCACGAGATTTCAAACAAATCTAAACACACATAGCAGGACGTTTCCAATGCATGGTTTATATGTCCTTGGTGTTAGAATGAGCAATAAATTCAGGTCAATGACACAAGAACACAATAATGCAACTGATGGAACTTTAATCAATACACTTAAATGATGCATAAAAAACTGCTCAAGTTCAGTACGATATATTCAGAGATTAAAACATCACTAAGCACTCAGGTTTAACGCTGTTTCTCAACGATATTTCAGTTATATACGGCGGCCGGTTCACCTAACCAGTTTTTCCTGGACTGAAATCTAACCAGTACTAACTTACCCTTCCACAAGGAGCCGGCAACTTCTCCACATGAGGAGGAAAATCAACATTTTTGTCAAATTTTCATGGAAGGGTATAACCTGCCGCGACCGGGAATCGAACCCGGATCGCCGGGTTACAAGTCCAGCGCACTAACCACTGGACCACGGCTGCGGCTTGTTTGATAACAAACGTATCCAGTTTTAGAATTTACACAAGATGGTTTATATTACATGGAGACTTCCATAAAGAAATAAAATTTCATATATGAACAAAATATGTAGAAAAAAACACAACATTCAATGATGCAGGAGACACACAGACAACACTGTACAAGCACTTAGTAGTAACCATGATCACTATCATACCTCGGGTCACACAAATATGCTGGTCAAACAAATTTTTCTGACCATTTTGATTATCGAAAATATTCTAATATTAGTTGCAATACATTTCCTATTCATACATACAATAGTAAAAAAGCCTCTTATTCCTTATATTGAAATTTCAAAGCTAATCTAGTTGACAAAACAAGACAATCTATGTACTGCTAATTGCTAAACAAATTGCTTGGTTTCTAAATATTCTGTTTAGCAACAATTATTCCGTTGCTACGCTCTAACAACCTTCATATAGGTACTAAACAATTTTCTTATACATCTTTATATCCATTCTTCGTGTATCTTCCATTTACAGGGGCGTCAGTAAGACTTGGGAGCTGGTAAAGTTACCCAGTAACTAAAGCATCATCACCCGGCTGCTTGTCTTGTATGAATGACCATAATTTTTGGGGAATACACGTACCACCAAAGATCCTGCCTACATTTGCCTGCTACTTCAAGAATTAGTGACACCCCTGATTACCTTTGACATCAAAAAAATAAATATACATGTACTGTTAACAGGAATACTGGTGGGTCTGTATACTTCAATAGGAACAAAAACATTCTTTCCCAAGCATTTGTAATTTAGTTTTCAAATGCTTCAAAATCAATCTTCTGTAACCCCTTAAATAGAACATAAAGAAATCAAACAATTTTCTACTTGTTTGGCCTACAGGGACTTAGGGGACAAAGGGGGTTTATTCCCTGATGAAAGAAAATGAGCAACGATGCACTGATAAGTGCCAGCTGTATAAATGTATGAATGCAAGTTTCACAGAAACACGGCAAAACTTTACTTGACTTGAATCAGATCTGGTAGAGGGTCGATGAATAATGTGAATATGAAATGAGTCCAGTTATTTTAACATAGCTGCGTTACTTTGGTCCTTACTTTTAGCATTTAATGAAAACAATATAAGACGATTATTTGAGGCGTTCCCTGGAGATAAGTGCCATGGGTGTAAGATAGGGTTTGTCAGCGCCGGTGGAAACACAGGAAATCCCGGCCTGGTATGCAAGAAATATGTAAGATAGGGTTTGCCAGCACCGGTGGAAACACAGGAAATTCCGGCCTGGTATGCAAGATACTCTATCTGCTTGATTTCTGCGTAGATCTTGCTTTCATCCACCAAAATGTCAAGTAAAACATTCAAACATTTCCGTACTGAACAGCAAACATTTATGCTTCAGGCCATTAAATACACAAGTTATATAAAGAATGTTTCTGAATTTTTAAAATTCTTTTGGTTTGCAACATTAATCTGTTTACATTGTACATGACAGAGTCTTGTAGAACAATAATTCACTGACTGATATTCATTAATCCTTTCAACAGTCTCAGATATTCCAAAGAAGAAAATTCTAAACTTGTGTTTTTAATGGTGTTAAGCATATAAGGATGATGAAAAGGTAAGGCAGATTCAATCAGTAACCAAATTTCGTGTTTAAAATTTACAAACTAACACATGAAGAACCAGAGACTTTACACAGTAAGCAATAAATGCCACTGACGTGGAGAACCCTCGCTGGGGACCCTAGAGGTACAGACCTCACCTGTGTGACGTATCTCGTGATGCTTGACTTTGGTACCAAGTTTCATCAGAGTCGTTTGATTCTTTAAACTTTTCAAGCAGAGACACGAGGTGATTTTGACAAACGAACGTACGCACATACGGACAGTGTTGTCACTACATGCTTCCTGTCGGAGCATAAAAAAAGGCAAATAAAAAAGTCGGAAAATCTACGAAAAATTCAGAAAAATAAGCATTTCATAACAGAAGCCATAAAAAAACAATAAACAGTGAATGACTGACATGTACACATGAATGGACCCTGTCTTCAATGAAGTCACTTCATTTCAAAGCAAAAAACCAAAAGGTACAACATACGAGACTAAAATGCGTAGCAGTAACATTGGACCATTGACCATTGGTCACGTAAAAATGTCTTTTCAATGTAGAATATGAGAGTACAACATGAATCAATTGGCAAACTGGAAGTTTCTAGCTTTGTTCATTATGCTGTAGTTATTTTCAGTGGGTATCTTCCTTCTCATTTTCAGATAAATACCTGAAATAGATAAGATATATATATATAAAAATCGTTCGTTCGGGTCCGAAATTTTAATTTGAACAATACTTGGTTTGAGCCCATTTCAATTCGGCATAAGAAGACACATCAAGACCAGATATTTATTCTGGATGATACCGAGTATTTGGTTAGAATGTGTCGAACAAACAAGGTCCGACTGTATATAGAAAAACAGTTTACTATATCCATTAATAACTTCAAAGGGCCATAATTCTGCTGACGATACATGTAAGGCTTGATGCTGGTATGTTCCACCAAGTTGAAATCAAACCAGCAGTTAGTAGAAGTAATCCAGATACATGTTAGACAAAAAGTTAGAAAGATGGCTGCAAAAAAGGACAGGCCAGTCAATATGTCGTCCTTGAAATCGGAACACTTAATAATCGAGTTTTACCCATAAATATTCATAAATCCTTGTAAAATTTCTTTTCATACAAATCAAACATCCCATCAGATTGTTTAACGTATATAAATTTTTCAGAATAAAATACAGGCATTGTGTAATTGTGAGTAACTATGTTACCATTCTAAAATCAGGGTCAAATAACGATTAAAACAACCTTTCGTACGGGGTCAATAAATATGTTTCATGAAATATTTGACAATGTCAGTTTTGACAGCCGTTTCATTAAAGACTATTACAAGTAATATTGAGACAGTGAGTTTATAACCATGCTGCCGTGAAATCTGTCATAGATAAAATGAACAATGAAAAGAGACTGTATTTTAAAAAATAAAAATTTGTTATTATTCAAAATAACACATTTTTTCAACATTGTTATCAGTTATACATGGTTGACTAAACCAGTTTTCCTGGAATTAACTAACAACCAGTACTGATTTGCCTTTCTGTAAGCAGCTGACACTTCCTCGCATGAAGCAGAGGTGGAAGACAAATGACTGTAGTCAAATGTCACAGAAGGACATGACCTGCCCCGCCTGGGAATCAAACTCGAACTTCCCACATGGCAGCCGAGCATTCTACCAACTGAGCTAACTGGGTGGGAATCAGTAAGTAACAGACATCTAACTATCACATAATCATTTGTGTACTACGAACACCTGAAATAACTTGTTAATTTTGACCGTATATTTACCTTACCAACTATACATTATGTGACCGCACGCCATTCTGCTGACCACCCTGTTTCTGGGCATCCATTTCATGTCCCACATGACAGCCGAGCATTCTACCAACTGAGCTAACTGGGTGGGAATCAGTAAGTAACAGACATCTAACTATCCGATAATCATTTGTGTTTTACAAACACCTGAAATAACTTGTTAATTCTGACCGTATATTTACCTTACCAACTATACATTATGTGACCGCACACCATTCTGCTGACCACCCTGTTTCTGGGCATCCATTTCAGCCTGCATTTTGGCGAGCATTTCCTGCATTTTTCTCAACTGAAACATTTCAATACAAATTATTATTATCATTATTGTATGGATGGACACAATAAACCATTTATAAACAGGATTGCTGTTACATATGGGGCTCAGTTAACCTAACCAATGTTAGTTCCTATTTATCCTACAAATCTACCCCTGGCTTCTGGTATGGACAGAAATATCTGGCTCGATGCTATTGTATAGCAGGACTGAGGCTCAGTCAAGTTGCCACGTTAACAGTTACCCAGTTCCGGAGGTTTCCATCCACACATGAAGACAGTGATAGATTCTTTTTCTTGCATACCCTAGCATAAAGGACAAGACTCATCCTACATGGGGTGTATAAGATAGAATTTTCCGCACACCGCATGATGAAACTATAATTCATCCCATTCTATGAACAGGCATATAAAAATGGGATGCAATTTTCCTGTAGTAAGATTTTACAATCATTTATCCTCTCAAGAGCAACAACATCTCAACAACAGTCAACAATTTGCCCCTCCAACACAGTGTAGCTGTAGAGCTGTTGTGTTGTGGTATATATAAGATAGCAGTAAAGTTCTTGACACGCTTCGTCATGATTTTTTCAGTGCACTAGCATGATGAACTTGTATAACACTTAATTCGTAAAATAGTGGACAGTCACAATCACGTACGAACACAATCTGATAAAGTCATGGATGGATTTTATTCTTTCTCTCTTTCCGAAAAAAGTAGATTCACTAAAATTGAGGACATGTTCAGGCTAGCACTTGGAAGTTACAAGTCTGGGCTTCAGGCTAGATGGTTACCATGAGGACTGTCCTGAATTCACAATGACTGTCTTTCTCACCAAGACACAATAAATCAGACAAATTACTTCTAGAATAAAACCAAATTATAAAATTGTGTTGGAGAACACTGACGGAAGGAACATAGATCCAGTATAGCATTCAATATTATGCACATTTCAACAAGAAATAAATTTGATTGTGAAGTTGAGTTATTTTCCCACACCATGCCTGAAAAACATTTTAATGCATTTGATGATTTAGGAGCTGTAAATCAATATATCATTTTCCTAGTGACTAAACGTACCTCCTTTTCCTTTTCTTGAAGAGCTTGTTCTCTCTGGTCGACTTGATTGTCATTTCTGGGTGGATTATTAGCACGACTAAAATGATACAAATGTGTCACTGATATAACAATGTCGGCAAATATCTGTGATCAATCACTATAATGACAGTTGCCACGGAAACATAAAATCCAGGAAATGGGACACAAACCATTGTCAGTAATGGCACAATCAGGATGTGAGAATAGACAGATTTCTCAGAAAATAATTGAATTAATCACATTCAGCAGAGGTTGACAGTGACAATCAATTTAGATGATTATTCAATCTATACTTTCAAGACATTTTCTGATGATCAAGAAAAATCCCGAATTTACCCAGAAAAGGCAATCTTAGGGCGTTTAATAAGAAAGTTATAATTTCAAACATTGCTAATATGACTTTTATAGGTACAGCTACATGTATATATACAACATGTACAAAGGCATACACAGTCAAACTTTAGGGAATTTTGCAAGCATACAATAATGGAGAAATGTACAATAATAATACTGAGAAATTATAAACAAATAAAAACTAGGTCTATAACAGAAATTAAAATTCTCATTAAATGAATGTGAGTTCTAACTTTAATTTGTATCAATAATTTTCAGAATCAAAATAAATTTCAAAATTGTCTACTGCAAAGAACATCACAAATGATGACATCAATAACTGTGTACACGCAGTAAATATTGACATCAGTGAAAATCTGTACACAGCAAATGATGACGTCAATAAATATGTGTACACAGCAAATGATGATATCACTAAAATGTGTACATAGCAAAGGAAGACATCTCACTCTAAGTAAGTCTTGTTTACACAGCAGACATCTTGTTTACAAAGAAAACACCGCAGCAACAAAACATAAACAGAATAAAGACACACACATCTATCATTTACCCCTTACTTCACAAACAACCCTTTCTTAGGAGTTAAGTCTTCTTAATCATCAAACAATAAGTCCAGTCTAATGCTAGCATCTTATGATATTATTTACAAGGGCAAAATAAAGCAGAAAAAGGATATTTTTTTCAAATTTAGCCATATTCCAACAGTATATCATTTACATATCGACTGGTCAGTTGATTGGGTTACCAACCAGTCCTGACCAGTTCTTCTGCTAGCAGCTACCCAACAAACCTACTTTTCGAAAAAAATAGTTTTTGAAGAGCGACCCTAGAGTATTTGGATTTACATGTTTATAGAGTAGAGATTGTCCTGTCAAATAGTACATGTACATCAGTGGCAATATCACAGAAACATCTTAAGTAAAATTGCATCCTTATCCTTAAAATTACATTTTCCGTAACTGGTTTATTTTACATACAGGCTATTATATGGTCAAATCAAGGGTGATACATGAATAGTTTTAATATGTTGTTGTCATTACCATTAATACGCATAGCAGTTTTAATGTGAATTTGGAATTACATCCATTTGAAGTTTTGAACTTAAGTGAAAATATTTGAGATTCACTTAAGATGCTTCTGTAATACGGGCCCAGGACCCCTAAAGTGACAACCTAGACACACTTAAATGAGACAAACAAGAAGTGAAACTTGTGAAACTAATTCCTGCGCTGATAATATGTGAAACACGAAACTAAAAAATACACAGCATAGCAACACAAGATATACACGGAGACAGAAAGAGATGATAATCAATATACAGTTTTCTTCTTGAATATAATACAGTATATAAACAATATCTTTCATAAAATACACAGTCATAATGTCCTTTTCATTACATTTCCATGTGATTAACTATTTTTTCCTCACTATTATCAAAATCGTTAAATTTCTTCGATCTGTTTTCTAGCCAGGACAAGCTCAAAAAGTTTGGAAAATTCAAATCGACAAAATAAATATTTTCCAAGATCATTTGTCTCTCTGTTATATTTATTGAAAAATTGCTCAAATCAGATACAGGACAGAGAGTTGAGCAGTCAAAATACCATCTTATTTAATTATGCTTAAGTTAACAAATGATTTCAAGTAAGTTCATGCATTACACAAAAGCCAAACAATGCCATTGAGAATTGTACACAACTGTACTGGAAATATAACTGGTCAGAATTTCAATGTATTTATTTCATTGATAAAAGTTCTTATCAAATGTAAGTATAACAATAAGTGTTATATTCTTCCAATAGTCAAGCTTAAAATTTAGTTTGGATCAATTCTATGTACACAACATGCTCCTACAAACATATATACTGGGTACAGGGTTACAGAGAGTTGTATCACAGAGTACAGCATTACACACAGTGAACACAAACAGTACAACATTCAGCGGAGTGAAATCTTACCAGTATAATTCAAACGTCCAGCACACAGACGTGCAGACAGTCATAAAGGCAAGTTCATGGAAAAATATGCAGAAATAATGTGTTAGTTCTAAGCTATGGAACAAATATCATTTTTATATTTTCTACAGCAGAACATCGCCATATTTTCATCATTACCGTATACATGTACAAGCTTACTATTGCATATGTAAGTATCAATTACCATACAAATTCAAATAAACAAATTACCATACATATACTATCAAATACACTATCATTCACATAACACAATACTCTTCTATACTAAACCACATTTCCCTCCCATGTAACACATTACAGCTACATGTATGTACAATATGAAACATGGTGAAACCACGCAATAAAACCTACTTTGAAAAAAATTAAAATCCAGGTTACTTTATTTTACTTAATTGAAATTCATACATTTTAACAAAAAAATGACTTCAACCAGTATTTTTGAACTTTCAACACAGTCACATCTCTTGCAATAGAATTATCAATTGATTTCGTTATTGGATATAATTTTACCCTCTTTATAATATCTATAGGAGTACACTGCAAAAAGGCCAAAATAATGTAATTGTTTAATTGTCCTCCCCGTCTGTCCCCGCTTGTTAAGCTGCCAAGACGTTCTTCAATTATCATCTAAATGATGCAGAGCTTCGAGAGTGAATTGACAGAAACAGAAAAATCAATCTACTTGAGGAAACTGTTGGATGATAACTTGACATTTATTTTAGAAAGGCCTTCAATTCTATTGTTCAATAAAATACATAGACAGTTTTATTACCATATCATTAAGACCAATCATCAAAATATCTTTGTATCCCCTCTCCTAACCCATACCATTAAAGCTTGGGTACATAGGTACGCAGAATATTCTTTTAATACAATTCTTTTCTGTAATGCAATTCCAATGAACAAGCATACAAGTGATAATGTATGACATAAATCAGTCAGTCCCGTGTGTATTTATAATAACACTGTTTCATCGGGTTTAACGCCGTTTCTCAACGATATTTTAGTTATATACCGTGGCCGGTTCATCTAACCAGTTTTTCCTGGACTGAAATCTAACCAGTACTAACTTACCCTTCCACAAGGAGCCGGCAACTTCTCCACATGTGGAGGAAAATCGACATTTTTGTCAAATTTATATGGAAGGGTATGACCTGCCGCAACCGGGAATTGAACCCGGATCGCCGGATTTCAAGTCCAGCGGACTAACCACGGCTTTATAATAACACTACATGTTTCATGTATAACTAGGTTATACATCTACAATTTGTACCATCATCTTTAATGTGATAAAACTGAAATTATAGTTTTTTGGAATAAGAATCCCTAAAAATAGTATGGCTTTAATATTTGCAATAAAATATTTTGGCTGGGAGCAATTTCTGGGGGTAGGTATTGTGAGGGGAACAGAGCATATTTTTATCTAGGTCTAATCAATGAGAATATATAACTGCGCATTCAATATGTATGAATTGTCATATACCACTTGTATAATGTTATCACAATCGTATGATACCATCTAGTCATGCTTGTTGTATATATCACCTATAAATATACATGTATCTTGTGAATGGTCTTTAAAAGTAGATAGTCCAGAAATTTTGTTAAAATATGCTTACCAGTAAATATGAGAAAATTGGTAATAACTCTACTCATACACATAATATATTCTTCTACACTGCATCGTCACTTTTCTGACATGTTTCCCAAAACCGCAAACACAAGTGTCTGATACAGGGGTTTCCTATACTGAAGTACTAGCATAGGAAATTCCTGCTTAGCACTTTGTTTTGCAGTTGGAGAAAACTTTTTAGAAAAGTTATGCTTCAGTGTTATACAGTACATCTGTATGAAGGCATTAACATGCAACTTTCTCAAATTTATTATTTGGCTTATTTTAAAGAAAAAGTAAGGCAATCTACCTTACAACATTTACAGCAAGTGCGACATAAGATCAGCCAGACACACAATGTTACAGACCAACGCTACGCTCAGGACTAAGAGCCTTATACATTTCTTTAACATCAGAAAATTATTTGTGACATTTGTGACAATCCCTGTGAATTATCAAATTTGTGAGAAAACCCTGTGTATTATCAACATTTGTGAGAAAACCCTGTGGATTCAATCCCTATGGATTATCAAATTTGTGAGAACACCCTGTGGATTATAAAAAATTGTGAGAACACCCTGTGTATTATCAACATTTGTGAGAAAACCCTGTGGATTCAATCCCTATGGATTATCAAATTTGTGAGAACATCCTGTGGATTATAAAAAATTGTGAGAACACCCTGTGTATTATCAACATTTGTGAGAAAACCCTGTGGATTCAATCCCTATGGATTATCAAATTTGTGAGAACATCCTGTGGATTATAAAAAATTGTGAGAACACCCTGTGTATTATCAACATTTGTGAGAAAACCCTGTGGATTCAAACCCTATGGATTATCAAATTTGTGAGAACATCCTGTGGAATATCAACATATGTGACAAAACCCTGTGGATAATTAACATTTGTGACAAATCTGTGATAAACCCTGTGGATTATCAACATTTGTCACCAAACCCTGTGGGTTACTTACATTTGTGACAAAACCCTGTGTGTTATCAACATTTGTCACTAAACCCTGAGGGTTATTAACATTTGTGACAAACCCTGAGGGTTATTAACATTTGTGACTAAACCCTGTGGGTTATCAACATTTGTGACAAACCCTGAGGGTTATTAACATTTGTGACTAAACCCTGTGGGTTATCAACATTTGTGACTAAACCCTGTGGGTTATTAACATTTGTGACTAAACCCTGTGGGTTATCAACATTTGTGACTAAACCCTGTGGATTATATACAAATTTGACAAAATGGATTTACAGGTCACAGTGACATTACCCAAAGGAACAAGTCCTGCATGTAATGATGTATGTCAACACTTGCTGTGAATGCTACTAGACTGTATTCACAAGATACAACACGTATAACCAGTAAAACTAATTGTTGAAATGCATTCATGAATGTATACACATACTCTGCAGCAGCCTCCTCCAGCTGGCGACGTCGAGAACTGACAAACAAAATACTCATTCTAAACATTTGCCGTATTTAATATTGGACAGAACTCAATATTCTACAAAACAATCAGTATGAAAGATCGCGTACCAACGCATTCATCAAACAGAAAACTACTTCGAACAGTTTACAAATGTAAGTGCATTGTACAAACATAATTTATGTGAAATTCCAAAAAAATCGAAGCTGCAAAATAAACAAGGGTGTATCTTACAGCCAGAAACAAAAGCTTTATACAGGGTGTAATAAGTCTATTACAAACTTTAGCCAATATTTTTCCCACATAAAAGACAGATGAAGACAGTTTGTCAATATTTGGGTGATGTAAGTTCATTAATAATTTAGTACAGTCAGAATTTGCAATCAGTCAAAATGAGAGATTCCCAGAGTTACACTATTCAATTGTGTAAACTACGGTTTTAGTATACAGTAAGTATATTGTTCAGAATAAAAAATATACAAGTTTAAAGCGCATCAATTACTTATATAACTAAAGCCATGCCTCGAAGGAGTCCTAAATAAAAATGAAGGTTTTTTATAAAGGTTGCAATTTAAGCAAAATAATTTTTTCGGGTAATTTCTTTAAAAATATTGAGCAAATAAAGGCTAGATTTGACTATCTTATTTGATGTATTGAGGTGGCCAAGATGGGCCGACAAGGCGCCTTCCACCACGAGGACAACGGGATCCTGCCTAAGTTTTAAGAGACTGTCTTCATAAATACTCAAGATGATCTACAAAAGTAGTATCATAAGCTACAGTTAGTAGTACAATATAAATGTAGTATTCATTGCTCCCACAAGACACAGCTGAGTGAAAACATAGTAAGGTTTGGAAAGTGAATTATAGAGGTTTTTCAGAAAAAATAAAGGTTTTAAAGGATTTTCCAAAGATTGAAGGTTATTACAGGTTTTACTAGGAGGCCTTATAAGGTAGAAGTAAGCAATACATAAACTTAAGGGTATTTCCAGGAGAATCTCCCCGTGGAGTGTAGGAATGATGACCAATTAAAACAACTTTGGTGGGGTGAGGTCATAATCTATTAGTGGGGGTCAAAAACCATTTAAAATTCTGTTGGTGGTCCCCTTATTTTTGACTGCCGTCCCCCCCCCTCCCCCTCTGGGACTTGAGCTTAAGATCATTTGTTACATGTTACAATACATAAATGGTGTCTTTTAAACCCTGTGATATACATATATAACGTTTTGGTTTCCTCAAACAGTGATTTCATGACAACACTTCGGTATTAATTATTGTTCATACTTCACAAGATTACATGCTGTTTGAAAGCAAAGCACACAAAATTGGTAGAAGCATTAAAATGACAGTCAAAACACAGATTCAAATGTGCAATAATTTTACAAAACATGATAATAAAACTTCAATCATTTGAAACAGTTCAAGAATAAGATAAGAAGCATTATGCTGTAAACTACATGGAATTTCTGTAAAACACATTAGGCCAAGCTGCACTTCACAAACAATCTCATTTGAGGCAAGTCTCAAATTTAAATATTCAAGAACTTATATTTTGAGTTTTGGAACACAAAGTCATCAAAGGGCTACTTGCGTATCTCAATGAGTATCTGTTCCGAACTAATTTTTCACGACCATATATTTTGCTGGCGTATTCCTTCCCCATACCCGACATATTTCGTATGATACATTTTAAAATGTAATAAATATTACATGATATGAAAGGAGTATCATCAACATTGATAATCACGCTCATCACGCACAGTGTCTCAATACTAACCTTGGTTTCTTGGCTGGCATCGGGGTACCAGACGCGAGTCTTTCAGCACGGAAGTTTTCATAGTGAACTTCTTGAGTCACTTCCTGTAAATCTTGCATATGCGTTCTGAAATAAACAAGTGACAACACTAGTAAGTGACTAATGACCTTGACATGGAGTGACCTTGGAAGTACTGACCTTACCCTTGATCAAGTTAGAAATATTTTTTTGCGTACAATGTTTGCTTGTTTCATAACATCAACATTTTTGTGGTTAATATATAATTGTATTGTGTAACTACATCATCAACATCAAGAAGAATATTTTGAGAAACATCTGAGAAAGTCAAGTTACATCCTGACACTTGTTTTAAATATCATCCCGATTAAATATCTATCATTAGTGACGTTGGTTCATTTTCCTTGTATAAATACCAATACTTGCCGTATCGAAATCAGTACCAGTTTCTGAATGTACCTGGTATATACTGGAATCCCCTTTAATTCACAAATCTCTCAGTTTATTACAATGACAATAATCCTTTGACTCCTGAAACCCTTTGGAACTTTCTCGGAAATAAGAGTTTCCGATATGATTTTACTAAACTGGACAAATGATTGTATCAGACATAAAAATTAGTAAATTTGGATAAATTGAACATTTGTGTTTTAGGGCAAACTTGACCCCTAGGTATATACACCTGTCTTTTCTCCAGTGACTGCTGTGTACACACTGTGTCTAAGAAGGGGCTGATCTACTAATTAATAACATAGTGCATGTTTACATCCTTTATGGATCCTTTGAGATGAAACAAATTATAATTCAGAAACCCCTTTATATCATGCATTTTGCTTGGTCCCCAGCTTGTCATAACTAAAAAGGGTACCAGTGTATAACATTAACTTTGTATTAAAATCTTACATGAGCATGGTTCTTAATTTGATAAAATCACAGTGGTCAGGATTCTCTACTTCCACGACTCCCCATGGGTACATACGACCTCTAACCTTCTTGCCTTTCACCTCTATAATTGTATTTGATCCTACAACAGCAAATGGGACAGCTGACTGAAAAACAGAACATAAAGTTTGTAAAAACATTATAATACACAATTTCTTTTTTTATCTGATTTGTTTAAGCAAAGGTGCATTTTGCTTTCCCATCCGTAAGCACTTACGAGCATTAATAACGTTTCTTTTTTTTTTTTTTTTTTTTTTTTTTTAACACAGTTGCTGTGAATGTTTTATCAAACTTCTTCATATTTGTTCTAAATGTTGTATGTTTACCTTCAGTTGTCGACATTGTTCCTTGTAATCCTCATCTTCATCATCATCACAGTCAGGCAGTGGATATAGACTGATTCCAAATTGTTCTATCTGTTGCATTACCTGTAATATGAAAAACAGGGATACAGTCATACAAAGATAGACTGATTCCATATTGTTCTATCTGTTGCATTACCTGTAATATGAAAAAACAGGGATACAGTCATACAAAGATAGACTGATTCCAAATTGTTCTATCTGTTGCATTACCTGTAATATGAAAAAACAGGGATACAGTCATACAAAGATAGACTGATTCCATATTGGTCTATTTGTTGTACTACCTGTAGCACGAAAAACAGCAATATAGTCAAATTTTGAACTAAACATACCAACAGTTTGATGCAAAACTCCTGAAATAAGTGATTACAGTAAAACTTCACTTTAAGACAACCTCAATAATAAGACCACCTTAAGTTCAGCCCACAACTTTCTAGTCAATTTTCACTGTTTTACTCTTTGTTCAACCTCAATATTAAGACCACATCAATAAGAAGACCAGTTTTCACGGGTCCCAAATGTGGTATTTTTATTGAGGTTTTACTGTATATCATTCAAGCTACCTTACCAAAGGTGACATGGTGGTCCAGGAACAGCACTCGACATTCCTGATCCAAAAGTCACAGGTTTGAATGTTACCACGGGGACAATATTTCCCCATTCTTCCAGAAGTAGGCGCTAGTACTAGCACGGAACCCGAGGAAGCAGACATCAAGTGGGATTGATTTAAGTTGTAAAACCTTGTTTCACTGTCAAAGTAAATAAGCTAAACCTAACATGGCCATAATTAAACAAGAGATGTTTGACCCTGTGACCCCAAAATCAATAGGGTTCCTCTGCTAGCCAAGATGAATGTGTGGACCAAGTTTGAGGATGATAGGTCAAGTGGTTCTAGAGTTATTGAAAAGGTTACGGACAGACCAACCGACATGTGCAAACCAATATGCCCTCTCTTCTTTGATGGGGGAGGGGGGGAGGAATACAAAATATGTTTGTTCTGCATAACCCTACCTACCCGTGAAAATGGCCCCTAACTCAAAAAAAAATTCTGGGGGCGAAATTTTATAGCAGTGTATTAATTGTTAAAGGTGCTGAACTCCAGATTGAAAACAAATCGTCGTTTTTGCAATTCCGCAAAATATGTGTAGTTGTATCATCATACACGTAAATAAAAGCTGTAGATGGTGAATATTTGAATAATTTAAAGCAATTAGGCTAATTAAATCGCCGTCGTAATATCGAGCAATCGGAGTTTTCCAGTTTAAAAATACCGCGGAGTTCCCATCCAGCATGCACCTCACAAGTCACATGATCAATTTGCAAAATAAACATACACAATGGCGTGATCCACTACTGACATCGAGGAGATAATTGTTCAGTGATTATTTATTTTCGTTGCGTGCAAATAAATAGTAAGTGACTTATAGCTACCTTGTTTACTGCATTTATTTTTTTCTTTGCGCTGATGAATTGTTTGAATGACAGAGACGTTCCGAATGTGCATGAGCTCACTGTTTACGGTTCTATTTTTAGATTTACAGGGTAGACTAACCCTAGTAAAATTTTCGATGGAAAAATACGAAAAACTACGCTATGACAATGTTTCGCAAGTAATGATGAATGAAAGTAATAATGTTTTAGAGCTTTACGTGCAACAATATCAAGATTTTGTAAATATTTGACAATTTTCTTTTTTTTTGCTCGCTCGTCAATCTGGAGTTCAGCACCTTTAACACTAGTATGACCATAAAAATTAATTAAAATTTGCTGGGCAGGTTTATTATGGCAAACAAACAATTTATAAGGATATGCCTATTTACCTTTCCTTTCAGTTTCAGAACTTCTTTCTTGGTAAGTGTATCAGCCTTGGCTAGAACGGGTACAATGTTCACTTTGTGATGTACAGATTTCATGAATGCTATGTCTAATGGTCGTAATCTGAAACACATACAAGCAAAATAGAATTCAAATAATTCTAGAAACAAATGGAGAAAATTGCATAATTCTAACTGCTTGTAACTTACACAGCAGATAGACTTGTATCACTTCACATCTCGTAGTGCAATCTGCATTACACGTACCTGTTGTTGTTTTCACCGATTTACAAAATGAACTTTAAAACAATTCTGTTCATAAAATTATTAACAAAACCTTACATAAAGTGTAGAATTTACTTTGAGGGCAAACATACACAATACGAAAAAATATGTGGACTAAAATGCAGTCAAAATGACGATTAGAACTTAATTTTTACCGCTTAATAATTTACCAGTACCAACAGCAGTACTTCAATTAACTAACAGAAACCAGTAACAAGTTAGTATTCATAATTATTGACTCTGGATAAATGAACCAATGATGTGCGATACGAGTGATGATGTCACCTACCCATGACCTGATGGATTGATGAAATAGAAGCAGCAGTGTACACGATTGTCTATAATATGTCTTCTGTTTAACCCACTCTCATCATTTAGATAACGTTCAAACTGATCGTCTACATACTGTATGATTGGTTTAAAACTGAAAATAAAGGAAATCAACAATCAAACATCTGTATTTGTTACAATGTTTTCTTGTACGATGCATATAAAGGTCACATGACAACTTTGATGCATATAAAGGTCACATGACAACTTTGATGCATATAAAGGTCACATGACAACTTTGAAGTATATAAAGGTCACATGACAATGCTGATACATATTCAAGGTCACATCAGACAATGTTGATGCATATAATGGTTACATGAAACCTTTGATGCATATAAAGGTCACATGACAATGTTGATGTATATAAAGGTCACATGACAACTTTGATGCATATAAAGGTCACATGACAACTATGATGCATATAAAGGTCACATGACAACTTTGATGCATGTAAAGGTCACATGTCAACTTTGATGCATATAAAGGTCACATGACATGACGTGCACAATGAATTGTATCTGAAGTTGGGTGAACAGTTGTTTCTTCCCTGTAAATGTTTCCAAAGCTCTACAGTCAACAAAGTTGTATTGTTATGTTCGGACAAAAACTGCAGTAAACATTGCAAAGTCTGGGACGAAAATGCTGATGAACTTTCTTAGCAAGCTTTTTACAAACGATTACACAAAATGAACAAGGCAGAAAAGGTATTGTATCATATTACTACATGCCGCTTGAATTTCAAGTACCTGCAAATAATACATCAATGGATCATTTTGTTTGCAACACAGAAATATCAAAATTCAGGACAAAAATCAAGATATCAACGGTATTGTATATTTCAAATATGAACTTGAGTCGATTGAGACAAACATTTTTTTCATGAATTTTGACTTTGCACTTTCATTCAACATTTTAGAAACCAGACTGAACCAGTCCATAAATTCATTTAATAAATGACATACCAGTCTACAGAGTTGAGAGAATCACCGAAGCCAGGCGTATCTACAACGGTAAGACGCAACTTGACACCTCTCTCCTCGATCTCGACGGTCGAAGCATCAATCTTTACTGTCTGCTGTATCTTCTCTGTAATACCATATAAAACATAAATGTAATATATTACAATGTTATATAAATTCAATGTACCGTATACCCCCTATAAATGCTCCTGAACTATTTTCACAGTAAAACACTCCCCATGAGCAGGTTTCTCCACATTAAAAGGGATGTTTGTAAAACATTATGCCACCCTGTGACCTTGACCTTTGACCCCAAAATCAATAGGGTTCCTCTGCTACCCAAGGTGAATGTGCGGACCAAGTATGAGGATGATAGGTCAAGGTTTCTTCAGTTATTGATCGGAAAAGAAAAGGTTACGAACCAACAGAAGGACGGGCCGACTGACATGTGCAAACCAATATGCCCTTTCTTCTTTGAAGGGGGGCATAAAAATGGTCTCATTGATGTGTCCATGAAAAGATAGACCCAAATTGAGTGTCCCACTTTTGAATAAAATTGTGAGGCCAGGGGGGCATTTATACATAGATGGTAATACTAAATTTGAGTTAGTTCCTCATAACTCATTCTACTCATAACTGCACCTCCGCAAAAACAAACATAATTTGTCATAAAATGCAGATGTATGTATGAAATGATAATAAAAATTCATTGTCAATATCAATTTTATATAATCTATACAGCTTTAAATACTTAAGTTTGTGTAACTGAAGACTGAGTTTCGTTTTGGTCTATATTTCTGGACCAATTTTCCAGTTTTTATTACAATGAAATAAGCGTTTCTCTTGGTTTTAAAACAGGAGAGAGTGTACACAAACATTGGATATACAGTCAAACCTGTCTGTAAAGACCACCCATGGGAACAGCAAAATGTGGTCTTTGTTTACAGGTGGTCTCTATTAACAGATTAAATATCATTGAAAATGGTCTGATGGGAGATAAAATTGGTGGTCTTTGCAGACAGGTTTTGCAATAGTGGTCTTTGTTCGCAGGTGGTCTTTAACACAGGTTTGACTGTATCATGAATACACCATTAACAACTGACAATAATCGCAATGTCAAAATCCTTACAGAAGAAGATGTGGGAGCAATTATTAAGTCCGAGTGTGGAGTATGGCACTCAAACCCAATAATTGATCCCTTATCTCATAATTACTTTAAAATCTATAAAAATGGACCAAAACGAATATTCGGCACTCATTCGACATTTTCATGCATTTTTCACATTCAAAAAGAGTTATTTTTGTGATTTGAGATTTGAGTATTCGTTATAATCTCGAGCCCAGGTTAAATGAAACAGAATTTTCTTAAGGTTCAATGCTAACTATACAAACTATGATATTCAGACATACAATGATAGTAGAAAGACTTACAGCTGAACTGTTACATAACATTTGGTACAGTTAGAATGCAGTAAACTCAAGGAGTAGGTTGATAGAGGAAGACTAGGCCAGCAACAGTTGCCAGGTGTAGTGTTCATGACAATACTTTCAATTGTGTGTAGTTTGAAAGCTGATGCACAGAGAATTATAGGTATAGGAATGTTATAGAACGGTATGAGAATATAGAAGCTAGAAACTCAATATTAGCCCTAGTATTGATTTATTCATGCCTGAGGACGTTTTCATGAACATGTAGAAATGGACTATAGGGGCTCGATAGCAAGTTGCAGTATACTTTTGTTCAGATACATTTCTTTAGAGCAACAAGCAACAGGAGTATAAAACACTTAGTCGTGAAAGATGATAGAAAGTTTCAATATACAACTGAAAGACCTGAGGTAAGTAGAACTTGCAACATATTTAAACAGAAGGACCAATGTGGCCTTCTATTGCTCACCTGAACAACACAAAGCTTTATGAGTCTTGTATCATTTGACCTAATGACCTACTTTTCACATACAGCTGACCAAGTTTACATATGCAGCTGACCCATTTTTCACCTAGTTTAGAAACTGACCCAGATTGTATAAAGAATAACAATCAATAAAAGTTTCATGTAGATCAGGGTTTTTGCTAATCTGACCCGGTGACCTTGTTTTCTCTCGCTCCCTAGAAGATACGTAAGTATCACACTGATCTGAGCCTGAAGCGAACACTCGGACTTAATTTCATGAAGACCGAGATGAAATTGTTACTTTTAGTGTGTTAACAAGCCATTAGTTGACAACAGACGACGGACACAGAGTGATCATAATACCTCACATGGAGCACCATGTGCTCAGGTGAGATGAAGAGTCAGTCAAACAATCAAATATTAAGCACTCATTACCTCCCTTGGCATCTAAAAAATCAAATACCATTCAATTACATTTACGATAATTGCTTAAAATTGCGATGTGAAACTAAACAGTTATAAATTTGAGAATTTTTTTATGCATACATCGGCAAAAAATGAAGTGAACAGAAAATCACAGAACTGTCTAAGATAGTCTATTATAGACAAAACTGACAAAAACAACTTAGTGAATTAGGTCGTCCTGACATCACCGAGATAGGGACCAGTACCGAAATAAGGAGACATTTTTATGAATATTAGAATAAAGTAAAAAAGGAACTTAGGGATGTGAAACTTTTTTTTCCAACTCTTCCTTTTTGTACTTGAAATTTTTATTTATCATCGTTTATGTCTCAACATTCCATTAATCTGGCTATAGCGCCAGCGTGCAGTGATGTCATGTCTAAATATAGTAAACTGATGTCTGGCTATAACAGCAGCGTGGAGTGATGTCATGTCTAAATATAGTAAACTGATGTCTGGCTATAACGCGAACGTGCAGTGATGTCATGTCTAAATATAGTAAACTGATGTCTGGCTATAACAGCAGCGTGGAGTGATGTCATGTCTAAATATAGTAAACTGATGTCTGGCTATAACAGCAGCGTGGAGTGATGTCATGTCTAAATATAGTAAACTGATGTCTGGCTATAACACCAGCGTGGAGTGATGTCATGTCTAAATATAGTAAACTGATGTCTGGCTATAACGCGAACGTGTAGTGATGTCATGTCTAAATATAGTAAACTGATGTCTGGCTATAACGCGAACGTGTAGTGATGTCATGTCTAAATATAGTAAACTGATGTCTGGCTATAACGCGAACGTGTAGTGATGTCATGTCTAAATATAGTAAACTGATGTCTGGCTACAACACCAGCGTGGAGTGATGTCATGTCTAAATATAGTAAACTGATGTCTGGCTATAACGCGAACGTGTAGTGATGTCATGTCTAAATATAGTAAACTGATGTCTGGCTATAACGCGAACGTGTAGTGATGTCATGTCTAAATATAGTAAACTGATGTCTGGCTACAACACCAGCGTGGAGTGATGTCATGTCTAAATATAGTAAACTGATGTCTGGCTATAACGCGAACGTGCAGTAATGTCATGTCTAAATATAGTAAACTGATGTCTGGCTATAACGCGAACGTGTAGTAATGTCATGTCTAAATATAGTAAACTGACGTCAGGCTATAACACCAGCGTGCAGTGATGATATATCTAAATATAGTAAACTGATGCAGACATTTATTAATTTGTACAAATAAAATGACAGCAAGGTATGTAGATAAATTGCAATAATGTCTGTTATGATGTTACTGTGTCATAAATCATACTTAAACACCAGTAAATCTAAGTGTCCAAGAACACGATGACATACACCTGTCTATGTAACTCACGTCAGTCTAACACGCTTTCCACAAACTAACATAGCTTAATCAACGTATGCACGTGACTCATTGTAGAAATAACAAAACATAAGCACTTTAAAAAATACACTTTTTACCAAAAAATATGTTTGATCCTATAACTAACTTCATGACCTTTGATCTCACAATATGACCTTGACCTGACCTGACTCAAAGTTGCTTTCTGCATATTGTCACATTATGGTAACTACAGTCAAACCTGTGTTAAAGACCACCTGCGAACAAAGACCACTATTGCAAAACCTGTCTGCAAAGACCACCAATTTTATCTCCCATCAGACCATTTTCAATGATATCTAATCTGTTAATAGAGACCACTTGTAAACAAAGACCACATTTTGCTGTTCCCATGGGTGGTCTTTACAGACAGGTTTGACTGTATTTGTACTGAAGTATTGGAGAATGATTTCTGACACCACTGCAGCCTGGCTGGTCGGGAATTGTTGAAAATATTTTGAGAGACAATAGAAGTGCAGTTGACTTACCTATAGCTGTAGGGATCTGTCTTTCTGGGTAGAGGTCAGTAAGAAATAGACTGTTAACTAGAGTAGATTTTCCAAGCCCTGACTCTCCTGAAAAAATAAATACATATTGATACATAAACATTGTCTATGACTCTAAACACCATATAAATTATGTCAGCCTTGAAAATAGTTTGCACTTTTATAAGTTTACAATGTTTTTGTAGTTGGTATCTTTCAGTGAAAATAACTGATCTTAAAACAATGATTCACAAAGATTGATTTAAAATTAACTCTGCACAAGTCACATGGCGAATTGTTTCCCCAAAATGTTTGCGTTCAATTTCAGCGCTTGATTAAATCTTATTTAAAGTACTGATGGAATTATATACATTCAAAATAGTATTCAATAAACAAACCCAAGATATGTTTGCATTGCCAGAAAGAACACAGCCTGCTACAGGTAGATACAATTATAAGCAAACTAATCTGAGCAGGTATTTAAATGTGCAACTTTTTTCATACTTTTCATTTTTTGTTTAAACATGAATTGAGTAACTAGTAGTCACAATGTATATATATCAATCTTTCGCGATTATGTTAGAAAATGTCTAACTGATATCAATTTTACCAGTACTACATTTTGTTAAAAAGTTAAAAAATATATTTTTTGAACCAAAATTGACGAGTTGACCGCTAAATGTAAGTTTCACAGCCAATAAATCCTGTTCAAGACTTCCTGTATATTTTCTACATAATCTAATTAACATAATTAAGTAATTAGCAATATGGGAATGATACACAACACTGACATTTATATTCTCCTGCCATCCTGGAATTTCTAGCTCACTTCTAGTTCAGTGAATTCATTGTCTGTATACAATTAAATAACGTCTCTTGAATTTTTAATTGTAATAAATTCCAGGAAATTATCTTCTAACATCTTAAATCATTATGAAGGGAAACAGTGCAGACAGGAGTATAAAGAAAGCCAAGTCAGCATTCTGTACTGTAAGCAATTAGACAGGGGGGGGGTGAAAGTAGTCTACCTGCATATGAATACTTATTTTGATTTCACCCCTTAAAAAAGGCTGTTTTATAAACAGTAAAAAATCACTTAAAGACCACCTCAATATTAAGACCACCTCAATATTAAGACCACCTCAATATTAAGACCACCTCAATATTAAGACCACCTCAATATTAAGACCACCTCAATATTAAGACCATCTCAATATTAAGACCATCTCAATATTAAGACCACATCAATATTAAGACCATCTCAATATTAAGACCACCTCAATATTAAGACCATCTCAATATTAAGACCATCTCGTGCATAAGACCACCTCAACATTAAGACCACCTCCTTCATAAGACCATCTCAATATTAAGACCACCTCTTTAATAAGACCACCTCTTTCATAAGACCACCTCAATATTAAGACCACCTCTTTCATAAGACAACCTCAATATTAAGACCACCTCAATATTAAGACCATCTCGTTCATAAGACCACCTCAATATTAAGACCACCTCAACATTAAGACCACACTCTTCAAGTCCATTTTGACTGTTCTGCTTTTTCCAACCTAAATATTAACCACTTCAATTTTAAGACCAGTTTTCAAGGGTCCCAATGATGGTCTTATTATTAACTGTAGTTTGATACTTCCTGTACTACAATGCACCTATTCATGTTTGCTTCATCAAATGGGACATGCACATGCAATGACAAATTACTAAATCCCAGATCAATGGCTGTTTACAATGTTTACGAGAATTATGTACTCAAATATCTTAAATAAAAAATATGGGCTTTAGCAGTGTTGCAGCCAGAGCAGTACTTCCCCTGTGCTTGTATTGTCTGAACAACAGGTGTTTGTTTGTCAAAAACATGTATAGTCCAAATAGCTGGGTCATCTACTGACATGAAGCAATCATGCAATAAAAATAGACCCCAGTAGACCTTAGTGATCTTCAGTTATTGATTCAAAACCAAAGTTTTACCCAAAGCATACAGACAAATCGACAGGAACAAAACAATAAACCTCCGATTTTTCCCACAGGAGGGGGGGGGGGGCATTACAATACTAAATTTTTCCTCTATGTGGATGATATATTTACAACGAAGTTCAGACAATATGGAAGACTGATCAATACAAATCAGACAATTATCTTGAATATCCTAATCTGCAGCGCCGTAGCCACACTGAGGCACAAATTGGAAACATGCCTCCGGACCCCCCTAGACTGCCTCGATGTAAATATGCCTCTGGCTACGGCACTGATCTGAATTGTAAATAGTCTTTAATTAATTGTCAAACTGCTATCTTAGTTTCCATATATATTTAAATATGATCCTATTAATGTTTTGTTTGGTTCTGAGATGATATGGTTATTGGTTTCTTTTGGCGTGCATTTTCCACACAGACTTCTAACATAACATCAGTGAACTGCTGCAAGTATTCCCTATGCATATCTTATAATTGATTAGTCTCAGATTTTGAACACCTGGCAGCATTAGTAAACAGATAATCTTTATCTGAGATCAAAATAACATCAGGGTTGATGATTATCTTGGGCAAATTAAACACATGCAGGCCTTTCCTAACAACATAGGTAGACTTGGACAGCTTTAACTAGAGACACTAAATCTGTTGATACATTGGATTGAACTTTATCCATATCAATCACTTGAGTATCTCAGAATGTTTGTAACTTGGTATATTAAAAGTTTTATGATGATTGTTCAAGTTATGTGATTGCTATTGGGGTTAGAAAATCATGTCAAGTAAGCATTTTTACAAGTTCAAGGGATGTAACTCTGGTGTAACTCCAGTCATCTTGCCAATTTTATAACTTTACTAAGATCTTGTGTCTATATATATTCCGAAAGTTTCATGAAGAATGCTTCAGCAAGGTGGCTTCTTATGTGCTACAATAATGTCAAATAAGGCAATTTTGACTAATTCAAGGGCCATACCTGTGACATTACTGCATCAATTTGCAATGCATCTTATCTATCAAGGTCCTGTGGAAATAATAAAAGAATCTGTGCAAGCTTCCTGAACATTGCTCAAGACACATGACCTCATAATAAGAATTATGACAATTCTGACTTATTAAAGGGCCATAACTCTTGTTTTAGTGGAGTAATCTTGCCTTTTATCTCATCAGACCAAGATTTTGAAGCATGAAGATTCTCAAATGTACTAAATTATTGTTGAATACAGATTGACTACGACATAGGGTGGTAAAAAATGCTCATGTTGACCATCTTGTTCCAGATGAGCCAGAAACACTGCAGAAGTAAAGCATAACTTACCAACAACCATCAACGTAAACTCGAACCCTTTCTTGACAGACTTTCTATGGACTTGATTTGGAAGATTGGCAAAGCCAACATAACCTGACTGCTCGGGATTCACGAACTGAAAGTATAAAATGAAAATCTTAGTATAAGTCACATTTGGCCCTGTTAACAGGGTTTCCCTATAATTTTTCAGCTAGGGGTCCTTAGAGAGGTTGCACAGAAAATGTAAACAAACACAGTACAATTAAGGGCCGGTGATCCTCCGTAACTGCGGCTGAATATGGGCCTCAATCCCCCATTCAAATTAAATTTTCTCACTCAAAACCAAGAAAAAAAATATAAAAAACAGTCTGACATTGACAGGAAAGATGCTTGAAATTCCCCGTATTAAGGGCTGCAAACCCCTTCCCCGAAAGTAAGAGTGAGGCCCTGCAAATGTTCAAGCTTTATGTAATTCACTACTACCGCATGATCTATGCATACATTACTTTCTATAGATGTGGTAACATGCAATTTTTGCAAACCATACCAGGATTTCCCATGTCTCCACTGGTGCTGGAAAACTGCATCTTACACCCCCACCCCCCCGGGGTAGGACGAGTCTTGCGCTGACGACATCATGCCCTGTTAGACATTTTATTCAAACTCGTCCTTTATTTCTTGAAAAAGGTATGCAAGAAAAAGAATCTATCTGGAAATAATCCGGCTCTTGGGTAACTGTTTTCTCAGGAACATTCCCGCCAAACCAGTAACCATCGAGGTGAATACTTTTACCCATACCGGAAGCAAGTGGAAGATTCTTATATTACACATAATGAGGCAATGGGTAACATAAATATCTTAGTAGATCTTATACACAGGTTGAAAAGTACATGGCAATGGGTAACATAAATATCTTAGCAGATCTTTAACACAGGTTGAAAAGTACATGCATCTTCCTCTTGTTACAGGAAACATTCTGAGAACAAAGACAGAAGACACATTATAGAACTTGCAGAAAGTTAAATCTACCATAACATGTGTAACCACTGGTAAGTACCTTGGAGGTTTGCTTCTTTTTAATGATTATAACACAAGTTCATGTTCAAGTTGATTATGCAGCCTCATTTTGACACCACAAAACTCCTAAATGGCATTAAAATATCGTCAGGAAAGTGCTCCTATCGCATTTATTTAATAATGGTAGACATTCAAAAACAAGAAATCTCTTGAAAAAAGATGGTCGGCGCAATTTGAAGGTTAAAATTTGCAGTGCAACAAATAAAAATGCCGAGATATTACGATTGCTGGTAACTCCAGATCCAAAATGGATTTCGGTAAATTCACTGAAATTCAGTGGATTCCCGGTAAGGTAACGTACCGTTTAAAGATAGGTTAACCAATATGTGTCAAGGTTACTAACGTTGTTCGGTTGAAGATAAATTGCCTTGGTGGTTAAAACGTAAGATTTGATTGGTTTACACAACACTCAATATGCAAATAGCAAAACCATGTTAGTACGGCTGCGCCGAAAAAGGTTCATCATTTTACAAATAAAAGGAAAAGGGAAATAGATAGGATAAAAATCAACATTTTCTTTCCCTCAAAAAAATAAAACCAAATAAGGCCATAATTAAAAAAATGTTGTTTGGCATAACGCTACCCACCCTTGAAAATCTTGAAATTTAAATAAAGATGGCAGACTGGTTTCACTTTTATGATCCCTCGAATTAAGTGAGTCATTTCGGTCATAATGCCATTGATACATGCATATAACAGGAAATCCCTTAGTCTCACCTAATTTTCACCATATATTTATTGCAAAGAAAGACTTAGAGACAGATGTTTGATTGCCTGGACTGTACCGTTCCATTGTACTCATTATTTCTGATTAAATAATCATAATTCTTATAAAATTGAATACTCTAGTAATCAAATCAATTCTTAACACGGAGAAATTTCAGTTTAACTTTCAACATTTTCTCACGTCGTCATGGCGATTATCAATGATCTCAACAGCAGCAAGCAAAATTTACTGATTAAAAAACTACCCTGCCAAACGCTTATCAGCAGAAACTACAACATGCATATTGAGACTATTTACAAGAGAAACATAAAAAAACAAGGAAACATTTTCAGACAGGCAACAAGAAAATTAACCCAATTGTGGAGTTACAAACATTTAATAATTCACCACCCAGGGTTAATATCGCTTTATAATAACACTTGAGCTAAGTGAATAATGGTTCATTCGTCCCAATCTGTTCAACTGGTGTATATACACAGATAAACAATTTCTGTACAGATATTGTAAACATTCCGAAAGAATTTCTCACAGAAGCTATAATCAACTTATACATCTGTCTATAAATTCCACAAAATGGAAGAATATTTTCATGTATTTGAGGTTTATATGCAAAAATGAGAATTCTGACATCTGAGCTGCAGACTGTGTTTGAAAGCAAACACCTATGACTTGTTAACATGAACATCAAACAACCATGCAGTGTTCTACAAGGATTGTCACATAAAAGGACAAGAAAATTATCCAATAAGGGTCACACAGTGAGAAACAAATCAGTCAGAAAGGGCCAGGTAAGTCCCTTACTTCAGCTAAAGATTCCAAGGCTGTACAATTGAACCATTCTTTGAATCACTGTTTTAGACAAAAAAAATCCATTTTGGACAAGCAGATTTTCTAGCTCCTGTATCGGAATAGTGTAAAAGTTTCCCTATACAGACTGGAAAGGCAAGACAATTCTGGAAGTGAGCCACTATACCAGCGCTGTAGCTAATACAACCTTATGGACCAATTTCTCCAAATGTCTCGGTAAAAAATAGAATTCAAATGTCCCTATAAAAAACACAATTCAACTGTCTCTCTGTAAAAAAGCCCACTAAAGAATGTCAAACATGTTTTAGGAGAGCTTAAAAAAATTGACATGTGACTAAAGAATGTCAAACATGTTTTAGGAGAGCTTAAACACAGTTGACATGTCACTAAAGAATGTCAAGCATGTTTTAGAAGAGTTTAAAAAAGTTGACATGTCACTAGAGAATGTCAAACATGTTTTAGGAGAGCTTAAAAGCAGTTGACATGTCACTAAATAATGTCAAACATGTTTTAGGAGAGCTTAAAAAGGGTTGACATGTCACTAAAGAATGTCAAACATGTTTTAGGAGAGATTAAAAAGGTTGACATGTCACTAAAGAATGTCAAACATGTTTTAGGAGAGCTTAAACAAAGCTGACATGTGTATCCATATACATATGGCGATATATCGAACCATCCAGCCCTCGTACAGAGCCAGTTACAGCAGTATAGTACAAACCTTGGATATCGAGGGTTCAGCGCAAGACTGTCCTAATTCCTATGTATTTATATAGGAGTTAGTATAGTCTTGCACTGAAGCCTCAAATTATATAGGCACAGTGAGACAACTAGGAGGTGAAATATTTTATAGCCTATAAAAAATTATCAATGTAAATCAGTGGTTCTTTGAAGTTTAAGAACAGAGGGGGCTTCATTCACATTAAGGCCAACAATAAAAAAAATATAAGTTATATACAGAGAAAAGTTGAGCAAGTTAAAAAGAAATTTTATTTACGTTTGTTATGTATTTTTATACCTACATGTGCAGGGATGGTGATACATGACTTGTACATTGTTACGGCCATGCACCATGGTGTTAGGATGTAAATGTAACAATTTGCTTGGGATACAAAAGACTCACATACTTTCTTAAGGCCATATTAAATTACATAATAAAGCTCCTGATGAAATGTCGGATACAGAAAATATTTATTACAATGCCTTTTTTTATATTTCAATTTTGGGATGTTTTCTGACTTCCATATATAACAGGTTAGCTCTCAGATATAAGGCTGTTCTAAACAATCTGTTAAAGGGCTTTGAGTCACATAAACGACTTTTCTAGCTATATGCATGGAGGAAGACACCAGTTTCCCCTACTAACATTATTTTGGGTATAGGAGGGGACCTGCATAGCACCATTGACGTTCTGTATGCCAGCTAGCTGCGTATCTCCCTCACATACCAACTCTACATCCCAGGTGTCATGCAAGACAATCTGGATACGCAGCAGCAAAAAGTGCGCCCAATTAGAAAATTGCATGAAAACATCCATTCTTTACAACAACTCATACCAAAATCTTAATGAAATCACAATATATATACTGTGATTCACCAACATCAACATGACCATATGTTTAATACAGCGCATAGTAAGCCCCCCATACTGTAAACATATTAAGTAACAAAATCCAGTTTACAAGATAACATCAGTGCAAGTTAGTCGTTATACAATATGACATAAAATCTACACTTATCTGTTGTATCAAACCTGACACATCTTTATAACAAGGTGAGTGATTAAAACTTATCATCCGATACGGTGAAACCAGTCTTCCATACAGAGATACATGTATCACTCTTTTATCACATACAGTACTTTGATAATATGCACGTAAACTGCTGTATATTAAGGTCTTGATATTGCAATGTGAAAGTGTAACTAGGCTATCTGAATAAAGAATAAAGCATCATATAGACTTGTTTCGCTTCCCCCCTTGATATATTATAATAATGTCATTGACAGCCAGACAAGACATGTTCTTACGGATATCAGGTGAGTAAAATGTTTCTCAAGAGGCCGTTAATCACAGGGTTTTCCCTCA
Source organism: Mactromeris polynyma (assembly GCA_032209605.1). Classification (NCBI taxonomy): domain Eukaryota; kingdom Metazoa; phylum Mollusca; class Bivalvia; order Venerida; family Mactridae; genus Mactromeris; species Mactromeris polynyma. The sequence continues at coordinate 6,419,810 of JASFXZ010000028.1, forward strand.
AACTTTCCAAATAGGAAAAACCCAGTACCCCACACAACACACATAAATGAAAAATAAAGATCTGTCACTGTATGTATTAAATGATACCAGATGTCAATAATGCAAGCATTGGAATGATAATGGTAAATTTAATTACCCAAAAGAATAGGAATACCCACAAAGAATAGATATCTAAAATGCGGGATCGCGGGTCCTCGGGATGCACAGTCGGTTGTAAATGTGAGCCCTCATAATGTCCGAAAATTGTCAGTGACGCGTTCGTCCGGGAGCCCTTATCTTCTTACAATAAAATGATCTTTAAATGCTCAAAACTAATCTACAAAGAATCACACTTTTAGTAAAAACGAAACTTCAACAGCAGGTCAACCCTAAGAAAATGTTTTCACGGTCCCCCAACCAAGTACTAACCATTTGTTTGGTTACAAGCACTCGGATCTCGTTTGGCTCTTCCTTGCAGGATGCCAACCTAAACATTTGACAAGCTTGTCCTGACTTGCCCACCCAGATAATTATAGGAAGAGAGGTTTTTGTAACAGATGATCAATGTTTCAAGACCGGCTCACGGTGAGACCTAAATTGATACATTGGCAACCATAGCAGTTTCCAACTCAGACACTGTATGGATCAAGTTACCCACAATTCATCATGTCTGTCATCAAATCCAGATAATTAGCCTCATTAATGCGTACTAATGGCAACATAAGCCCACTGGTGAAAGTCTTCCTGCATAAACGCAACATCCCATCGAACAACACCATCTGCAGGGAAGTTAAACTCTATACATTACTAATTAGGAATGGAGGGATTGAATTTCAAGGACGTCAGTAATAGCTGCTGCATCTAGTAAAGGTACTGTACTATGGAGAGACATGCGCATTCTCCAGTCATTGGAAGTACAAAGAGGTCTGAATGATTGGGATAAATACTAATTGCCTGAGTGTTTTACAATTAGTGTAAAATGAATTTAGTATTAACATAGAAATAAAGTCATGTTTTGAGGAACACACAAAATCAGTTAACATAGAAGCCTTAAAAGTGTACATTCTATATACAGTGTGAAAGACTCAACAAAATTAAGGGTCCATTCGTATTTTATCTGATACCTACTGGAGTTCCTGGTTTACTGTGAAATAAAATATTGATATCATTTATCTGTCTGTGTATCAAGTCATTATCTATATCTTCATCAACAGCGAGGACTGCAGAGTTGTTCCCCTATCTCTATAAATACCAAGGGTTATTTATTGATTTCTAACACTGATACTGTCAGCCTTGTGTTTTCAGCCTGTAATTCACTTAGGGAGCTGGATAAGGGAGCTCCAGGGAGTGACCCCATTTCTAAACAGATGTTGACAAGCAAATTCTCCCATCAGACCAGCCAACAATGAGACGCACTAATGTCTGAGGGCTGATATTTTAACATTATAATATTTATTTTCATTCTTTTTCGCTTATATGAATCCCAAAATATGGTTTAATGAAATCCACTCCGGTCTACATAGACACTTAGTTGCTTTTCTACACAGTACAGAAATAGGTGGGTGGGGTAACAGCGTCCGAAACAGCTTTATTACCAATAGTACGTCAAATCGAAAACAATGAAAACAACATATGCACCAGTCAAGTGTCATGCACCATTAAAATGATTCCCATATTAATGTAATATTTCCCATGCAGAACATTTCATATAAATCATGTTTTTACTTATGCCATTTGACATTTCGCATTTTTATTCAATAAAATGGACAGATTTCAACGTAAATTGCCATCAAAACATGGCAAAACAAACTTTAATGCTCAGGAAAAATCGCCATGACACCATCAACATTATTTGATTAACATTTTATGCAGTAAACTTGTCACATGCAATTAACATTGTCGCCAATTTTCAAGTTTCGATTCATTCTACAGCACAAAAAATGATCAAAACCTATTACCATAAAACAAGTAAATTGCTCGGATATGAATAAAAACATTTGTTTTCGTTGAGACATGCAAAAAAGTCAGTAAAAATACAATTTTTCCCAAAATTTTGTTTCATTTCGAGATGTTTAGCCTGAATGACAGACAACTTTGTACATAAAATTTTGACAAGTTAATAATTGACTTCAACAATGTGTCACATGATATGGTTATAAAAATGATAAAAATGAACCATGTATAACACAGAAAATAATCTTACCATTTCTTCTGAGCCAGTAGGAAGCATGGTGGTTACACAGAGACAAGCACAGTGTGGCAGAAATGTTTAATTCAATAAGAAAATATTCCCTTTAAACACAGTAAAATTTTACAAATATTTCCCAGCGAAATTCAATCCATAGAAAATGAAAACACAACAATGAATGAACTTATGAAGCCATGAACATCTGTGCGTTGGTTTACTTCCTATCTGCTCATACAGAATACCACAACATGTACGATAAGACGGCAGTGAGTCATGTGATCAGACTCTGCAACACTGCAGGGGGGATCATCTCAACAACATAATTGAGTTTCTTCAACATACAATAGGGAGCATCTCAAGATAACTGACACAAATTCAGCTTTTTCTTAATCCAATTTTGTTTCTACGATTTGGAATGCCCTCAACCCTTACAATCATGTATACCTATTGACAAGGAATATAAAGTCTCTCTCAAGCTAAAAAGTTTTAGTCAATGAAACAATTCTCTACCATTATGAGTACAAAATATATTTTCTACAAATTTAATTTAAAGTTATACTATGCTCATTTTTTGTTCATTTGTTTAATTAACCAAACATGAAAAATGTATGTCCTATGATTAAAACATCACTAAACATGCATTTACAAAGAATGAACTAATAATGCATTAATCCATATTTGTTGAAGAAAGATGTTTGTACATCATAAAATTTTAAAAAAGCTTCCAGTTTTTTTAACAATCGGGCTATTTTACCGGTTTTGACTGTTAGTAATATGATAAAACAATATTTTTTCAATCGGTTTTACATTGCAATGGCTCTTATTAGAGATGTTTTAGCCAATGTAACAACAATACTGGATGAAGCCAATTCAAACATTTTATGTTCAGATGAGCCAGATACATCTTTAAGCTGTCATGTTTTTGTGTCTATTTCATGATTAATGCATTTGTTCATCATGAACTCATTAACAAATAGTTCATCTATTCATGAACTCAATTTATGAACTCATTCATAAATATTGGTACAATTGTAGTAAATATAATCATGAACTTGACCTAAAGCATTTCATGAACTAGTTCATAAGAAGTAAACAAATCCATGAACATGTTTTATACAACTCTCCTTTAGCACCGGGCACTTATTTCGATACCTCCATATTCACCCTCTGCTTTATAAATCCCACATGACTCATATTTTCTATTTTTAGACAGGCGAATCGACGCGCGTCAATGAGACGCGCGTCAACGAGCCGATAGTAAAGACTTGCTTATGTCCCAAAAGTAGGACAGTAAACATGTGTAAATAAAGCTGATTTAATAAATGCGAGTGTGCATTGAATAGACAGTTTTCCCTGTCATAGGAATGGCGCCGTGACAATGAAAATTGTTAGAAAAAAATAAATAAATATAACGTAACTGACTATCGTTTTGTCGGCATGCCAAAATTATTTCGATGCCTGTAAATGTGTAGTGATTTAAGGTCATTTAAACAGCTGTCAATGCGGAATCTGCGTATATTTTAAAATGCGTCATCTCGTTCATACTCAGTATGTCGTTACTCAAATTCGCCACACTATTTGTAACACGTTTCAGTACAATCCTTGATGAAAGAACGAAACACTGCCTACTGTAAATGGAAAACCGATTAGCTAGATAGTAAGAATTTCCCTCGGCACGAAAGTCTATACATTGTGTACACATTTGATTGGTTAAAAAACTGGAAAATACCCATCCATTATACACTCAGTAGTCACATGATCGTGCCGACCAATGAAATTTAGTATCAGGAATGAACGGTGATTTTGAGGTCAAATATCAAAATATACTGGGTAATACAGCAGCGTGTGATCGAATGTAACGGTAGTGGAATCAAAGCGCTGTGTGGGAGCGTAGTTTTAAACTAGCTCACGAATTAACAAAAAGTTGATACTGTGTTACACTGGTACATGAACTAGTACACAAATAGTTAATACATTCATGAACTTAGTGTATGTCATTTGTACTTCCAAGAATAATTCATGAGCAAATCCAGCATTGTTCATTTAAACACAACAATATATGAGGAATTTAATGGTAATTTCATATAATGACAAAAACACAACATTACAGCAAATTGGGTTTTCTTGTCCACTTTAAAACAGATGCTATTACTTCCTTGAAATATTAGAATTTTGGGAAATAACAAAGAAATTAGTGTTAAAACTGTGAATGAAAGTAAATGTTTTAGTTAATCCGCTTCATCAAGAAGTCACAAAAATAAATACAATACATACCTTTGGTGATTGAACTTTTCCAGTTGGAGAATTTACAGCAGTGACATGGGAACCAGCTTTGTCAACAGGACTCATTGGTTCCCCGTCCAGACTGCTAACTGAACTTGTTGCACTCGCATGTCTGCTAGATGCGGAAGACTGTTCAGAACGGGAACCAGTCGAACCATTCTGGTTCCCAAAGTCTTTAGATCTTGAATTTATACTAGAGCTTCTGTTTAACAGTTCTTTAGGTGTGGTTGGACCACGAGGTAATTTAGACGGAATATTTTCTTTCGCCGATTCACGTGACTTTTTTGTGAAACTGGAAACGACGGACGACACAGTCGAACCACTTGAACTAATCCGATCTCTTCGATACATTGTTTTACGTACATACAATCCCTACGACACGATATATCAATCTCTGTTCACTGAAGAATGTACAACACGGAGGTCAACACTTCATTTAATCCTTAATTGGTACCAGTACTTCACTTTAAACATTTTAAATCATTCGCAAATAGCGACATTATCACTCAGTGTCTATTACCCTGTGTATTTACACTCTCAATATCTGACGGCTCCTTTAAGTACAATATAGATGTCTAAATGAATTAATATTCAGATAAACTGGAAAAAAACACATAAATCAACCAAAACGGAATCCTACTCATCAATATACGCATTATTATTTATATAAGCAAAAGCATTTCCAAGCCATATAATAGAATCTGACCAAGTTTTGTCGCCGAGACGACATTACATGATACATGAAATACAAGACTGATATTGCAACCAAAGGCACAATAAGATCTTTATTACAAAATTATGCAGATTACTTGGCAACAACAATTCACTGAAATTTAACCCATGAAACGCACAATCCGGTCTTCAAAATATACAATCCAAAACTCATGCAGGAACATAGACCGAAAAAGTACACCATTATTTGATAATTTACGACTTTATTTCATAAAAGTAACACCACCATGAAAACTGAACCTTTCTGTGTCAGTGAAAATCATAATAATAGTTTTGTTACATTCATATACCTGAATATTTAATTACTATCCTATCTGACCTTGTACTAAACCATATAAAAATACAAACAAGATACCAGATATAATCCATCAACATTTATATGTTCGCCTCACGTCAGTCATTCCCATTTAAACAAGTGACCCATAAAATTCAGGTTTTTATGGGGCACAACGTAACAATGTAAACAAGTTTATCACAACTTTGAGTTAGTATCTAATGATGCTTAAGTAAGGCGAAATATGATAAAACACCATAAATTCATAAACACCATTAACCCAATGATATACAGTGAAACCACCTCAAACCGGACCCTCTAAAAACCGGAATACTCCTGAAACCAAGACATTTTTTGCAGTCCCGAATTTTCTTCTTCTATTTTTATTGTATAAAAACACTCTGAAAACTGGAACCTCTGAACTCCAGAAACCGGACGAAAACCGGACGAAAATTCAACTTAATTTGTTTCAATATCTACATAATTTCACCTCCGAAAACCGAGATGACTTTCATCATGAAAAAACTTGCATTATGTTGACACTTTGTGTATTTTTAACAGTTTGACATGTTGATTTACATTGAAATGTGGTGCGCGTTTTTAATACACATGTGTGAAAATCACTTATTGTTACGGACGTCGGGTCTGATTAATGCTGATGGCAATTACTACTGATTGACTTTTAATCCGTTGATTATGTTTATGATTGGATTATTATAGAATAGTCCTATTAATGGATAATTATATAAGATCATAGAGAGAAATATTGACTTTGAAATATCTTGTTTCAAACATACGATCTCGTGTGAAAACATACAATGTTGTCAAAAAGCAGGAATTATCACTTTTACGAGTCGTTCTTTTTTATAATTTTTTTTTTATTTCATGTGCATCTCTTTTCAATGAAGTAATGACCTGAATCTAGTATGAAATAGCGTCAAGATGACAAAAACCCTCTACAAACCGGAACCTCTGCAAACCGGAATTTTGAACAGGTCCCGAAGAAGTCCGGTTTAGACAGATTCCACTGTACCAACATACCAAGTCTGTAGGGGGACAGAGACACCTGTTATAACAAGAAAATGGGTAAAATCGATTGGATGCTCCCGAAGTATGTACATGAGGAAAGAGCCGCAACGTGAAAAATCATCGAACCAAACGTGCCAACAACTTTGAGTGAATATAGTCTTCTAAGTCAAGCTTTCTATAAAGTTTCATTGAATTCCAATAGGGGTTCGCTGAAATAGATCAGACTTCAATGCAGTACAGATGGATGCACATACTAACACACGGACAGAATAAGCAACAGCTAATGGTCCACTTAGGGGTGCATAATAATAATTAGCTTTCAGCCATTTTTTTCAGTTTTAGGGGAGGTATGAAGAGTCCTTTTCATAGGGGAAATTTGCATCATGAATCACTGAATTTGGGTATTTATCAGGCTAAAATTTTAAATAATTTTACAGAAGGGAAATTTTCTTTCTAAGTAGGAGAAAAATATGTACATTTTTCTTTGGGGAATGGGGCCCAATATCAGCCCCAAATTTGCGATTAAAAAAGGGCTGGCTTTATTTCAATATGGTTATAATAATTCAGACTCAAATTTAATTGTCACAAAAATTTAACCAATGGATGCTAAAAATCAATGCTTGGAATGATTCAGAAGAATAAAATTCTGCGATCTGATTGGTTGAAATATCAGTGACTGTTAGAATAAGCCAATCAGAACTTGAGGACAAAGCTGTTTTAAATCATCTCACTCAAAACACCTCTTGTACCAAGTTTATATAAGCAAATCATTGACCAATTAACTGGAATTTGCTAGAGTGTTTTCTGATTATCGTAGAACAAGAAACCTATGTCAATGATCATACTTAACTGTGAAGCTGTAAATGTTAGAATAAACAAAGTTCGCAGAACAATCACCAGATATCATATATTGTTTACAATAGTCAGATACAAATAATTTACATTACAGAATCTGTGTAGTATGGTGTTTCCCTCCTTCGTCTTACAGACACTCACAGAATTACCTCCCTTTATAACTTTTTACAAAAAAATATCAAAAATTACCTCCCTTTTTCAGAATAAAATCTTCCACTCTTTCAGAATAGTAAACATTTTAGTTCCCACTTCCAAGACATTCTTTCAAACCAGCATTTCATGTTTTTATAAAAGATACGTGCTACTTTCCCTACTTGTAATGTAGCTATAGTAAAGCCATAATTAAAGTAATATTTGTTTGGCATATTACACTCCCCAGCCAGGGCTCTCGTTTGGCACAATTTGGGGCCCCATTTCCCCCTTAAAATAGTATGTTTTTTCCCCTATTCCAAAAAAAAATCCCCCTAAAAAAATATAAAAAATCGGACAATCAGGGAGTACATTGTGAGTGCAAGGAACGGTAACTCTGCAATACCGCATACTGTAAACGGCGGTCAGGTCCGGACAGTTTCTATTTCCGAAAAAAAATGTTTTTACTTGTTGATAAGCAGAAATTAGATTAGTTTCAGTAAAGTTGATAAAACTGTTGATATTTGTTTGAATTTTTTATATCATTTTGATATTACGAAAATTCCCCCTCCAAGGAAAAATCTTAAAAAAATCATGCAAAATTCCCCCCTTGCATGGACCCTGGCCCCAGTCCCAAAAAGCAAACGAGAGCCCTGCCAGCAAATTGAGGGATAGGAAGGTAATTAATTTTTTTATTTTTTTTTTTTATAATTATTTAAGTTTCAACCATTCATACCAAAACATTTTCTGAAGTGGGTGGGGTTATGCTAAACAAATAATTTTTCAAGAACAGCCTCAAACTATTAACTTTAATATACATTTGGCTTTTTTAATAACTATGAGGAACAGTAAATTATGGGAGATTATATGACAGTGATTATCTAAACCTCATAAACTCCTACAAACGTACAAGTACTGCTGGACATTAGTGACCGAGGAATTCAGCAAAAACTTGACCATTTATCGAGAATTTCGAGCAATACCGCAGTAACTTAGTTTCACTTAAGTAGCATTTACCGCCATTTTGCTCCACACCCTAATTATCCTAACATAAAATGGGGATAATGTAAACTTTCTCATCAGTCGAGAGAAGATTTAAGTAAATGAGTATTTCAATATTTGGAGGTTCACAACAACTTATTGTGCAATCTCAGATAAGGGCTGAAGTACCAAGATGTAAATTGGCATCAAAAGACCACAGTCTGAACATTGACCCCAATGCTTGTATTGAATTTACTGAGAATCTGATTTCACTCAAAGTACTAGGGATGTAAAGCAACTCATAGATTACTATATAAGGGGTGTGAATGATTCAAATTCTTCCATATATCAATGTTATAATTTATGGAAAGACAAATAACGACAATATGTCGGACAAATCAAATATTTTTTTTACATTTTCCTTTCTCCTGTTTTTCCCGCCATAATATTGATATTCATGAATCATGTGTACCGAATTGCGATTGACAGAAAAAATTTTTTTATAATTATATGGATATCAATTGTATCAATGACTGCGCTATAGATTACAACTTTGGTATATCATGTTACTACAGGAAGACAGATTCTTAGACAAGGAGAATATTACGTTTATAAGGTTATCAAGTTTAAATAAGAGAAATTGAGATGAAAGACTTCAGCTCATACACCTCATAAACTCTGCTATATTCTATCCACTGTAGGAGCCGATTTCATGACAACCGATCATTGGCAACAAAAGAATGAACAATCCAAACTGTTAGAAGACCAAGATCACTGAATCAAACCTTTTTAAGACTCAGATCGGATCAAAATACATGCATTAAGATGGTATCTGATTAGCTGTGGCTACGACCCCATTCACATGTCAGCCATACCAGATTGTCACCGTCAATATGACCAAGTCTCTGGTTCACTTAGCTAAACAAGACACAGATTGAACTCACAGATAGCTTTCATTCTGACTGTCATTCTACACAAAGTAAACATTAACATGTGACTGACAACCCAGCGTTAATTGACGTTGACTTTTTTCCATTCAAATTAAACTTATGACTCACATTTATAAGGTCTTCCATCAGACGAACGTTGAAATCAGGCTCAATGAACGGTTATAACACATAATTATATTTACTTAAATTATTTGAAAACAAGCTTAAAGTACAAGTATATTTAACATCATTAAAAACGCAACTATTTTAATTAGGCTTCATTTTGTACATGGTGTAAAAGCTACCAAATATTACCAATGTTTAAAATATTGTTCAAGAAGTATTGAAACTATGGACCAATAATTCATGATTGAATAAGTTTAGGAAATTATGTTAGCAAATTAATAATATAAAATTATTTCTTTTTGAAGCAGATAATTTTTGGTTGCCTTTTTAATGACTTTAAGTATATTACACATAAATTGTACAGTTTATTTAAAATATTGTCATTTGTCAACACTGCATCATTTTAATAAAATCTGCCGTCTCACCGATTGTTCAGGTTAGGTAACTCTATTCGGACTAATTTTGCATAAATTATAATTTTGCATAAATTATAATTTTGCATAAATTATAATATATAACATTTAATTTATAATGCTTACTTCACAACACTGTCATATATATATGTCATTAAATTAAGTATATACACTGTAGAACGACAGTCATCAGTGACCTTGACCTTTCAAAGGCAATTTTAATACCTGTACCAAATATATTCATGAGCATTAAAAAATAGACCATTAAAAATCCACCAATACCTGTTAACTTTCCTACTTGCCTACTATTAAAGAAAAAATCTAGTGAGTCCCAAAAAAACAAGACAAAAACTTATCCGCATAAACACATACATACAACTTTCAGCGATCTAGCTCATGTTACAACAAAGCCTATTTTTTATATTAAATCTAATCCAACATAAATGTTAAATATTGCTCCTAACAAAGAAACAGCTGCACATAATTTCACTATAATCCACGTAGCCTCACGTAACTACGACCCAACAGCGGTGTACATCCAAATATGAATAAAATTCACACATGCTGATTCATCAGACGACCTACGTTAAATTTTCCCTCCAAATTTCTCCCGTCGACTCAGTAACATAACTGTCAACACACATACAGTGAAAGAACAGCTGACATATACTATATTTAAAATAAAATTTATAGTTTTAAATTATCTTAACAATACTTCAATGTAGTCATAATACCGTATCTAAAAAGGTAAAGTGATTAACATTGCCGTAAGCAAAACACCAGCTGGTTGAAGTACTGGTATAGTCAGGTAAAGTATTTAAGTCTCTAATAAAAATACATCATAAACTGATTCGTACATGAAAATTGGATCTTAATTGAATTTATACTTTTTGACCAAGGAAAATGACACACTATGTACAATGTATTTTTGAATATCAGATATCTTGTAATATGTACAATGTACATGTACATCAAATGAAAATGTCTTAAGGCATTTTCAATTATATTTTCATCTCACACAGTAAACAGTTTATAATGAACCCTTCAGAATGTGGAATTAACAATGTTTCTTCAAATGTAACAATTAGCGTACAAAACGACCCTCAACTTTTTGCAACAATTAAGAATTGCTCAACCATCCAGCAATCAGACTTTAAACGAAACGACCAAATATGGAATTAAGCTGAAATTCACACTTAATTATGACTCACGCAAGCCATAAAACGCACAATTAGCTAACGAGCAAGACCTTGCGTAAACATCCATCAATGAACAGGTCAAAACAACATCCTCCTTCATCCAAGGTCGCGAAAAACATCAAACATCAACATTCACCACTCGTACAATAACAGCATACAATAATTTTCCAGTCAGAGATCCAAACAAGAAGTCTTGTGAATGTTTTGTTCCAACAATAACAATTCTTGAAAATATGTACTACAGAATAAGTTAAAAACAAGTATAATTCAGGGTGAAAAGCCAGACTGGACTATCCGCCAATCTACAACCAGCAGATAAGCCTGTCTGTCTTCCACCCATTGGAACGTTTCGGCAGATCTCAAGCACCGCCTGCACATAAAACAAAAAGTAAAGCTCTAATGTAATTATTTTAAAGTTCTTACAAAATCACTAATAAACTCAAATAAAATTCCACATCTCAAACATAAGCATATATTTTATGAAAACATTATAGCTCATTAACAATTTCTGAACACTATTATGTTAACCCATGAATTTGATTTTTCCAACCATTAATAATGAAGTTAGATTATTCACTAAAATGATGGGCAGAAAAATTCCGAACATTTTTTAGTCACACACATCAAAAATGTTTATTAGGTCCATATAACATACACAACTGGTCAAGGGTCACAAAATTAGACAAATCAAACCAGGAAGAACAACAATGTGACCACCAACCGGAGCAGTGAAATGTCAGCTCATCTACGAATTCAGTGAAACTCAAATTGCCAGCATTTTTTATTTACTGTTGAAACAAAATAGAATTGACCCAACCCAACAATTTGATCAAATTGAGTTGATCGTCAAAAACAAACACCAAAGATGATTTAAGGCAAACAACACCAGGAAGCAACACTGAATGACAACAACAATCAACAACAAACAACAACAACCTCTGGATTAAAAGAAAGGCACAAAATTCTTCTCATAAAAGTCCAATGATAGAAATAATTAACTTCCAAAAATTAATTACAACCTAAATTGGTAATATCCAAATTGATTTATATCCAGGTACTATGACACTTAAGTTCATACTATTTGAGCAATTTCATTCACAGTCACCATTAGATTAAACCTCAGCACATCCGTCACATTGTAACTTTATTTGAACAAATTTAAATTCATAAATACGAAACCCTAACATGATAAGATTCCTGTGGCTATCGTAATTAAGTTTACACCGAAGCCTTTAGTCCGTCAAATACACTAGCGATAAAGTAAAGCTTTACTGCATTACAGAAATTAGTAATAGTCAGGTAATTTATATGACTGTCAACTCATAACAAAACTCTCAAACTGTTATATATTTACACAGCAATAATATCTTTTTTTTTATTCATTTCTTATAGAAAGACAGCGATTTAAGAATCATATCATTCACGGTGCAACACCTTGCATGACAAGCTTGGTATTTGTATGATGCTCCTCACCGGTCTAGTATGTAATGTTTCTATACTATTAGGCCTAAAAAAAAATATTCTTGTTTCCGGTGACCCGACGACCCTATTTTTTGCTGCCGACCCTAAACATTTTTGGCAAAAAAAAAAAATCAAAAAAAAATCCATCTATCTATTGAAGGTAAAATTTGGCGTATCAGATTCGAAAGAGATATCTGTCCAGTGAATGAAAGATTAGTAATATGAACTTTGTCAATAAACTAGTGTTTGGTAAAAAAAAAAAAAAAAAAAAAAAATTAATTAGCCTACCTACCTACGCTATTTTTTTAATCAATGTCATTGGAAACAAACAATTATTTTTTTTAGGCCTTACCATGATCCAGAAATACACTCCATTGCAAAAATACAAAGTGGCCATTCAGAGAGTCAGAAAATCATGTCAAATATTTATTAGCGAAAGAAATATACAAGAAATAAAATAGCTTCATTGTGTAGCGCCACCATCTTGGTAAATTATTTATTGCAAGTACACCACCTCGTTAGTACGGAAACAATTAACATATATTTAATGGAAAACAAAATAGTCATAAATCATCATTATACAACACAATGAGTTGTGCCATTATACGTGTACAGAAATATACATAAACAAGAAGATGGTTGTCGGCCATTATTTTCAGTTTTTGGGGAAGTATGGCGGGTCGTTTTGATAGGGGAAATTTGCATCATGAATCACCAAATTTGGGCATTTATAAGGCTCAAATTTAAATAATTTTTATGAAGGGGAATTTTTTTATAAGTAGGAGAAAAATATATACTTTTTTCTTCAGGGAATGGGGCCCAATATCGGCCCCAAATTTGTCATAAAAAAAGGGCTGGTTGTGTTTTGAAATCACATCGACATTACAACACAGGCTTCCTTGCTTATGTATAGGAATGCTAAAGTGGAAGAGAATAATATACTGTATTGAAATCAGAAATAGGACACATTCTAAACATAGGTCACTTTTATTTATTTAGGGGCCACTATCTGTGTTTAGGGTAATGGTCTCAAAAATACTAGGTAGGGTAGGGACAAATTTTTTTATTTTTTTTTTCAAAAATAATTAAAAATCGAAAAAAAAATTATCCAGGGTCGTAAAAAAACTCTAGGGTCGGGGTTTTTCGACAGGTAGGGTCGGGTTACCAGAAACACAGATATTTTTTTAGGCCTGACCACACATTTTATACCCATGCAAATATTAATGGCATGGTAAAGGCCACAGGAGATTGTCACAAGTTTGATCCCTTCTAGAGTTCTCCCCCTTTGCGCCTTCTATGGTAATTGGTATAATGTTCTTTTAGTACAAGGAGACTAACACTTTTCACACCTGATCTTCCGGAGCCAAAATCACACTTCAAACAAGATATGCACCACATTCTATGCATTCTTCGAATTTGTTGTATTTGCACTTCAAATATCAAATATATCTATAAAGATATAGCCGCGGCCGTGGTCCAGTGGTTAGTGCGCTGGACTTGTAACGCGGCGATCCGGGTTCGATTCCCGGTCGCGGCAGGTCATACCCTTCCATGAAAATTTGACAAAAAATGTCGATTTTCCTCCACATGTGGAGAAGTTGCCAGCTCCTTGTGGAAGGGTAAGTTAGTACTGGTAAGAATTCAGTCCAGGAAAAACTGGTTAGGTGAACCGGCCGCCGTATATAACTGAAATATCGTTGAGAAACGGCGTTAAACCCGATGAAACAAACAAAGAGAACTTGGACAATCTCCTGTGACCTCTACCGTTATCAAGACAAATTTGATGAAAATCCAGTAATCATAATGACCTCAGATGTATAAAATATCAGTTTTACTTATCTTATTCGTACATCAATGAAAGTTAAGAACAATTCAGGGGGAACCAATTACAACTTAAATATGCCATAAAAATGTTCACTTCATAAAAACAAATTCGCACACAATTTTTTCTCTCATGCATTTAAACAAGACATTATGACCCAATAAGGTTTCGTTAAATTCTTATCTTAAACCATCAAATCAACATCAAACGTTGGAGTTAATTTAAAATATAGACCACACTGACCCTAATACCTGTAAGGTTAATTCCCCATCGTCATTTTAGAATGCCAACGCCATTAATAGGAAAACGGTTTATTGCAAATCCAGCCCATTTTCATACACCCGTAACATGAATGAAGTGGATTTAGAGGTAATATACCGAGTGTAGAACTGTGTATGATTGCACCTCGCAAACCCTCACAATATAGAACACACAGGTGCGAAATGATCCCAAAGTCTTGTTGACCTGTATACCCTTATAAATGTAAATGAGATGGAGTTACACATACCACAGATTTTGGTTACAAACATGAATGGATTTCTGGTATATGTCAACATCACATTCATTCGATACTAACAAAATATGCATCTAACAGGATATTTGATTCCATTTGCAACAATGCCTTTTTTTTTAACTTCCTCCCCCCCCCCCTCCCCCCCCCCAAACAAAATATTTCAGTCTAGTTTGTTTTGTAGGGAAGTCTGGAGAACAATATTTTGCATTTATATTAAGTAAAAATTTCAATATTCAGTTCATTCAAGGGAACTAATCCAACCTGATTTCCTGATCTAAGGGAGAGAACTCAATGTAAAGAAAGTCAATCATGGCAATGCCAAAAATAAGTATCTGTAATAAACGTCAAAATAAAAATACCAAAATTACTGCAAATAATTTTATAGCTATCCACTATGCAAACAAGTCATCAGTGAATTTGAGAAATCTTGGTTTTCAAAAAATGCAAACACTATCACTCCTAACAACAGAAACATTCAGATCATTGTTCTTCCTTGCATTTATCACTTTTTCCCATGCACAGTCATGTTCCAAATCCAGTGAGTCCTACAAGATTCCCACAACAGATCATCACAATCTCATCTTTTAAAAAGTGTAAACATCAAATTATCGAGTGCATTTAACTTACAACACAATAATAGCACAGATGCACTTGTTATTTTAATATTTCCCACACACCAGAAAGCCAACTATCACTTAAATGGAACTTATATCAACCGCAGTCATGTACCACTCCATAAACCTTTATATGTATATATATACAAACTGTCCTATTTATCTTACCACACACACAATAACAACAACAAACATGGTTCTGATGCTGATAACTAACAAATTAAAAATATACTGCCCAAGAGTATGAGACACTTGTGGTTTAGGCCTTCAAACCAAAGTTTCTGTATAGCAATGAACAGCGTATTATTTTTCCAACAAAGTCAGCACCTTGCTTGATTTAATTAATTGATTTAATATTTCTCCATGGAGAAAAAGAACAAAATTGTCACTCCATAATTATTACAGGCAGACAAAGGAGATATTAAATATGCCTTGAGCAATCTTGGCTTAAAGTCTGAATTTAAAATGAAGGCTCACTTTTAATTCTGCAGTTCAATGCTGTATATATTTTAATTAAGAGACATTTATGTGGCTAATTGCCAGCGTCGCTATAAACCATAACAAACCTGTTCTACAAGACACTGACAATCTTGACATGAAGAGAATAAAAGGTGGAGGACAAGAGGTGGAGGACATGAGGTGGAGGACACGAGGTGGAGGACAAGAGGTGGAGGACATGAGGTGGAAGACATGAGGTGGAGGACACGTGGTGGAGGACACGTGGTGGAGGACATGAGGTGGAGGACATGAGGTGGAGGACATGAGGTGGAGGACACGAGGTGGAGGACATGAGGTGGAGGACATGAGGTGGAGGACATGAGGTGGAGGACAAGAGGTGGAGGACATGAGGTGGAGGACATGAGGTGGAGGACATGAAGTGTAGGACATGAGGTGTAGGACATGAGGTGTAGGACATGAGGTGTAGGACATGAGGTGTAGGACATGAGGTGTAGGACATGAGGTGGAGGACATGAGGTGGAGGACAAGAGGTGGAGGACAAGAGGTGGAGGACATGAGGTGGAGGACATGAGGTGTAGGACATGAGGTGGAGGACATGAGGTGTAGGACATGAGGTGTAGGACATGAGGTGTAGGACATGAGGTGTAGGACGTGAGGTGGAGGACATGAGGTGGAGGACATGAGGTGGAGGACATGAGGTGGAGGACATGAGGTGGAGGACATGAGGTGGAGGACATGAGGTAGAGGACATGAGGTGGAGGACAAGAGGTGGAGGACAAGAGGGCGAGGACATGAGGTGGAGGACAAGAGGTGGAGGACATGAGGTGGAGGACATGAGGTGTAGGACAAGAGGTAGAGGACATGAGGTGGAGGACAAGAGGGTGAGGACATGAGGTGGAGGACATGAGGTGGAGGACATGAGGTGGAGGACAAGAGGTGTAGGACATGAGGTGGAGGACATGAGGTGGAGGACGAGAGGTGGAGGACATAAGGTGGAGGACAAGAGGTGTAGGACATGAGGTGGAGGACAAGAGGTGGAGGACATGAGGTGGAGGACAAGAGGGCAAGGACATGAGGTGGAGGACATGAAATGTAGGACATGAGGTAGAGGACATGAGGTGGAGGACAAGAGGGTGAGGACATGAGGTGGAGGACATGAGGTAGAGGACATGAGGTGGAGGACAAGAGGGTGAGGACATGAGGTGGAGGACATGAGGTGGAGGACATGAGGTAGAGGACATGAGGTGGAGGACAAGAGGGCGAGGATATAAGGTGGAGGACATGAGAAGGAGGACAAGAGGTGGATGACAGGAGGTGGTGAACATTAGGTGGAGGACATGAGGTGGGGGACGTGAGGTGGAGGACATGAGCTGGAGGACCAGAGGCGGAGGACAACAGGTCAAGGACAACAGGTCAAGGACTATGATGTATGACAAGAAGTGGAGGATTGTTGTTTTTTTGCCTTCACTATAACTATAATTGACAACACAAAATCATGCACAATGTACTTCACTGGCAGCTGAGCTCATGTGCTTTTCCTTTAAATCTGGTTATAATGAAACAGTTAAGTACATCTAAATTCCAGATTCTAAGCTCTACTTTAAGAAACATGTAGTACACTCAAGTGATGTTTAAATCAATTGTCTTCAATTTGTATATTAAAGAAAGGGTTGCTGAAAAGTAACGGAAACTACTTAACAACCATGAGCATTGCAACAACAACAACAACAAAGAGGGGGGATCAAAAAGTATTTACATCAAACATGGAAAAATAGACAAATATAAATATGTTACAACAGATAGGCATTTAGACACTTGATGAAATTTGTACTATAACCCTGGACAGTAAAACAATGCACTTGTACAAGAGAAATCCTACAAGTATCCACTTATCACAAGGAAGTGATGTACTCCTAGCTTCAAACATACCAACTATTCAACATTAAATGTTGAGAGCTTAAGTTTAAACATATGCTGTGATTTTGAGTATGTGTTGGAAAACAAACAGCTTCAAGCTGGGGCAAACAATTCAATCAAAAAACAGTCTGAAACCAGAAAAGGAGATTTGTAGATACATAAAGCTTAGAATAAACCAACTTACATGGATAGTGGATAGCTATTAAGTGGTGAAATGCCTATAAAAGGAATCATGTCATTGCAAACCCTAATTGTAACCAAACAATACATGTTTTACCTGACTTAACAAGTTTAACCAATCTAAGTGGGTTTTACCAGATTAAAATGTCTGTTTTACCAGATTAAAATGTCTGTTTTACCAGATTGAAATGTCTGTTTTACCAGATTAAAATGTCCGTTTTACCAGATTAAAATGTCTGTTTTACCAGATTAATATGTCTGCTTTACCATACTAAATGCAATTTAGCAGAATAAAATGAATGCTTTACCTGATAACTGTATTTTAACTTTCATTTTTTACCAGATTAAATGTGTCTTAATCCGACCAACTTCATTTTTACTAGACTAAATGTGTTCCCCCCCCCCATTAAATGGCCTTTGACAAGACATGCTAGACAGAAAATACATTTGGTGAACACTATATTAGATGCTACCTGTAATGTCTACATCGAATATTTAGCATTCAAAACTCAATTAAAAGGCCTTAAATATGAAGTATTCACTATACAAGTCACACGACATGCCAGAAGGCAGAACAGCTGCACATATTTGCAGACCCTGTATTCTATTAACAGCATAAATAGATATAATCTAGACAAAATTTAGTGTCGCATGAATTGTCAAACGTCATTATGCTGCAGTGTATTCCAGGAGTTGATATTGTAGCATATATGAAGGGAGGTAACTCTATCAACAACTATACATATATATATGAACAGGGTACAGAAACACGAGCAGTCAGCTGATACAGACCAGGTAAATATCTCTCTCTATGATGTATAAGCTTGGTGATATCCTGGTGAACAAAACCACATTTATTTCTACTCCTTATAACTGTGACATATCCTTGTGTAAGGTACAGAGGTTCCACTAGGTACTGAACCTCAAGGGTCATTCTGATCATTTCTAACAGGACTTAACCGTATTGTAGTCAAATAACCTATATTTAGATAAACATTCACCGTTCAGCCAGAATCCTCAGGGTCAAAATATGGCTTTTTTGGAAATTCCAGGGGTCAAAGTGTCAACTCCAGGGTCAAATGGAACCCCCCCCCCCGAGTTACCATGTGTAAAATTTTAATTTGAACTATAAAATATTGAAACCAGTTGTATATATAACAGATGAGTAACAGCACAGGTTTGGTGTGAAGCTGTAGTAACCAAGTTACCATATAGTACAGCACCAATCTGTCAGTGCATGATTCACGATATAATTCCCCCAGACACAGTAATTACTCATTCTCGATTCTGAACATAATTCACATTAATAAAGTGAAACAATACATTATGCAGCAATTATTACATTCACAGTTTCAGGCAAATACCAGGCGAACACCAAGGAACATACCGTTTCAATAGTGACATTGCTGTAACAAAAATTTGGCTTACCTTGAGGTATCGTGACAAAAGAATTTCACCACAATTTTTACGAAGTTTGAGGTCCTTAAACGCTTCTCCGGGTGACGTGGGTTCAGACGAGACGGTGCTAGCCGTAGATCCCTTACTGCAGACAGAGTCCGAGCGCTTCACGCAGTTCACAGCAACGTCACTCATGACGATGCTGATGAAAGTCAGTTTTTATCACAATAATATTATAAACACAAACTGGGTAAATGTAATCCACTCATATAAATGTCATGACAAGCAGGGAGACTTCACCATACTGTCGTCACTTATACCCTATACTGTAACACTTCATATCAACATTAACTTCCCTTAGTTCAACAATATCAGGTCTGTTCACGGATTTACTACTAAAATCCGGTCCCTGGTAAAACCATCACTTTGTCAAGTTAATGAAAAATTCAGTATCATTGCAATAATGTCTTTTTTTTATAAACTTTTCAGTTATTTTATCGCCTGGCACATTAATTATTTCTCAATGATAAATGATTCTGGAAAAAAATACATTACACCATATGCTTTAGCACAAATCAACCACTACATGTTATAGTTAACCGAAATCATGGTTTTTAAGTCCTATAGCAACATTACTCACTCTCACCCACAACTAACTGAGGTTTTGATGTATATGCTTGTAATCGGCTCGAAACAGCTGATAAATAAACGACACTCAAGTAGTTAATGACAGGCCGTGTGTGCAAGTGCACTATTACAGCACCGCGAATTCCTACTAATCTTTCCCTATTGTTAATTTTCAGCATCATTTAAAGCCACGCTTGACCTTTTAAACGTAAGCCGCTAATGGTTAAATTAGGCTATCTCCTACCCCACTGCAGACAAAATACACCCAACAAGTATCATTTTATCTTAACCAACAGTAAAATTCTACACCACCTACCGATATCATTATTCCAATCCCCATAATTTACGCATCAGTTCAAAATTAAAGCATTAAATATTGACCATTAAGTTCTCTGTATCTTAAACCCAAATTTGTCACAAAAATAAATCTCTTGAAGTTCTCATTTTAACATGAATTTATGGAGTATAAACAATATATAACTTTCAGATATTCATGCATTTTACACATTAAATATGCTCGATTATATTTGAAACATTCAAACTGTTTTATTTTGTTTTTGATAACTTTAAATGACTCCTGACAGACAGCCGAAAACAAACAGCTGTAAAAATATGCATGATAAACTCATTGCATGATGTTTTTTGCAAGCAGCATCTCGAGTCTACATCCGTGAGTCACTCATTTTTGTTAAGAAAATCTCTCTAAAAGATTTCACTCACTGTTTGAACACATTATTCTGTCTGAAATTACTTAAGTTAAAATACGCGCAGTCTAATTAAATTACAGGCAGCTGGCACAGAATGTATTTCACAGCATCCTTTAATTACTAATTAATTTCCCAATTAGCAGGATAATTTCTTTTCTGATGTCCAATTAAATTCAGAACACAATCTGATGTCAAGTGTTATCAACTCTGATTAAAGGTATATACATGTATTTTGCCAAAGAATCTAAAGATCTATAAAAGCTGAGCATCATATTTCTTTCCCCCACCCTCACAGCACGCATTCTAAATGTGGTGACTTCAGTTACAACCTATAAAGTTGACATGTTATTTTGTTATAACAGTTTTATGATTTTGTCACAGACCGCACAGTTTCATATGAACCCTACTTCGTCAAATTCAAGTCTAGACATAAACACATTCAGCAGAAAAAAGTGATGTCATCATTTTGAAGAGTAGTGTTAAAAATATCGCATGTGTTCCTATATATATCAAAATTGTGTTATAATTACAGTCAGACCTCGTGTATTTGATAACCTTCTATCCCAATACTCAGTATCATCCGAAATAAATATCAGGTCCTGATATATTATCTTCTTATGCACGTCAATTCAAAAATGGTTTTTCGTAACCATGTATTACATGAAATAAAAGTTTGGACACAATGAATTAAACTGAACAAGGTCCGACTGTACTTAACATGTATAAAATTTACTTTTTTTTATAAAAAATGCTTCCATTGAATGCTTTTAAATTTATATGGTAATTTCAATGAGACTTTTAAAGAGCCTTTATGCAATTTTAAGGAGCTTGAAAACGAATCTTCCCAATTCATATCAGATTTACCCAAACATTAGAAAATTTGTAGTTCTAAAACGATGCATAAATTTCAGATAAATATTCAGTCTCTGGAATTAGCTTGCCGCTGCATAATATGAAAAGCATATAAAATAGAAAATACACCCATTAAAATAACATGCAATATTTAAATATGCTCGTAACAAATTAACAATTCATATTCATAATTTAGTGCATAAACGTACTTACAACGAATAAATAAGAAATAAAAATGCAGTTTTATGTACATTAATATTGATACAAAAAACTTCGGAAAAAATCCACTTTAAAGGAATATAAAACCCACTTAAGGTCCACAATATAAACTAAATCGTATGTTCCTCGGTGATAACATAAATACACAATCAAAGTGTTTTGCTGTTGCTGTAAACTCCCTTCCTTTGTTTGGTAATTAATTTTGTAAATAAAACGTCATTATTTCCTTTCCATTCAATTCCGAATCAGTTTAGTGTGCAAAAATTTGCCACGAAATGAAATACATTAACGACTATGTAACAAATCTTGCGAGCAAAATTTAAGAATATTTGTGAAGACCGTTTTATCAGACACAGTAAATTTTAAGTCTTATTGCGGATTTAGTTTATGAAATATTTAAAGGAAATTGCAACATAAATCACTTATAATTGATACAAGAAATACGTCAGTGACCTAAATACATTGTAAACAATATTACACGTTACTAAACTACTCAATTGAGTATAATCTTCATAATCTTCATAATCTTCAATGGTAAACCTTCATCATTTAAAGTGAGTCTTGTACTTGGATAATCAAGTCATAAAATTAATTTATTGCTATAATTAAAAATGGGCCACAACGATCAAGAACTTTAATCAGTGTGTATGGCATTTAAACCAACTCAGAAGTCACAGGAGTTGATTTTGTTTAAATTACCTCCCCTTACAGATAAAAATATCACCCAATTATCAGTCACAAAATTATCATTTAAAGATTTTTATCCATATCTGCAAATGGATACTTTTCAATACTGAAGATTACCCAAATTTTGAAGAAAAAAAAAATTCCATACAATAACTAAAATTATACAAGTTATAAAATCTACGACCCTGTCAATTACACTGGAAGTTATATAATGATAATCTTCCCTTTATAACGAAAAATCCATACTATATTACTTCCCTTTACCTAATTTTAAATTCTCAATCAGGCCTGAATGTATAATTTCCCTATTACCCACCAATCCAAACATTGTCATCACATCACAGGAATTTACAGACAAATATCTTTTAAGCCTCACATATTTAAATTAAAAAAATAAAAATAAATAGTTCAATAAATCACTTGCGATAATTCAATACAAAGTTAAACACTGTACACGGAATTTATACCACAGTATGTTTGAACACTTCCAATCACGTAGAGACACAATTTAAGTGGTTTTCCACAAACCCGTATTTCTTACCACATAAAATTATTTTATGACAGGTTTACCATCAAACGCAGGTCATAGCAGGATAGGTTCAATTCAAACAATTGGTGAACAATATATCGCCTTCTTACAAATTGTGTTACCCAACTTACCCCATTTCTGAGAGATTTTGAGTCTATTTTGTGGTCAAAGGAGTGCAAGATTTATGCTTGAATCAACGCATGACTAAACTTGCGCTCTATGTTTTTTTGGTAGAGGGTTAAACAATATTCATCATCAAGACAAGCCTTTACCTAGAAGTCTTGCATTGAAATATAAACGTTTATGGAAGCCAAAAAACAATGACAGTGTTTCGATCTCTAATAATCTTGAAATGTGTATCAGTATAAGAAATAAGACACTTATGTACATGTACATTTGTACATTGAAATAAAGTTTAGCAATCAGTCATTCAATAAAATCAGGTTTATAAAATG
The DNA here is from genome assembly GCA_032209605.1 of Mactromeris polynyma. Lineage (NCBI taxonomy): Eukaryota > Metazoa > Mollusca > Bivalvia > Venerida > Mactridae > Mactromeris > Mactromeris polynyma. Next base: position 6,443,368 of record JASFXZ010000028.1, read on the forward strand.
GCTACAAATAATTTGAAAACTAAGAAAAATGATAATTTTTGCAATTGAACAGTGATTTTGAAACAAATAGGGCATTTGGTTTTATATCTACATTAAATACTGTTTGCTTAATTGTCAAAGCTATTATTTTGTAAACACAACAGAAATCTTGAAGTCTAGAAATCAATGTTTATTTTCAAGAATATGAAGTATTTTCATGTAAAAATGTACCATTCAACAGTTCGTGGTCTTCACATACATTATTTGATACATAAATATATGATACTGTTCTAGATACATTATATTTATGATGAGTTCTTGAATGAAGCACACACGGAAGTTAAGTCAAGTGCGACTTTAGCAACAAAGATATGTAGCGGACACAACACTTTCAAGTAATATCATACATTATATATTAAGTATGTAGCAAAACCTGGTTGCTTAGCAACATTTAAAACCGTAGTTTTGCCAAAATGGGCAGCAGATAAATGCAGGTCAAATTCAAGAGATATTTTAATAACATAACTTCAATCAAATTCTAGGAAACTTACAGGTCAAATTAAACTAAATTTCACAAACACTTATAGGTCAACTTAAGTCCCAATCAGGTGAACTTTAACTACATCCAAATACATATTTAGGTCAACTTTAACTAAATGCAAAGATATTTTCAGGTCAACTTTAACTAAATTCAAAACATATTTAGGTTAACATGAACTAAAATTCAAAGAAGTTCACTTATACATCATGATTCAAAATAAATGTCACTAATAATGTTTTTCATTATCAAATTTCTTTTTAACAATTCATGATCCTTAACCAAAGGATTTCTGTATCTCAACCTTGTTCATCAAATGATAAATTTTAAATGGTTATAAAAAATATCAGGTCATAAGGTTTGCAACATAAATCATAAAAAAAGTTTGAATTTTGCTTCCATATCTTATGATATTTAAACATTTAAAAAAATATATATATATTATCAGTTTTGCGGATCAGTCAAGTTGGTGATATGGAAAGACACGAACCACAAGTTGAGGTGATGTATGATATCAGAGGCAACGCACACTCGTAAATATGGAGTTAAACTTGACAAGCATGGAACATTAAACATGTTTTTATCATGAACATAATTACAGCAATTATTTAAATATTTCATAACTTCATCACAAATTTAAAGAACATTTATCATAAAGTGGCCATTCTGACAGTTTGTATGTATGGAAAAATAACATGATCTGTTTGTAAGACACAATTATACCCCCAACTGAAAACCTTTTGGTCACATACAGAAAGGAGGTAAGGAGATAAACAACCTTTGACCTTGCAAACCTCCAAAATAGAGGTTCATTAACCGACCTATAAAGTTTGATGAAGCTAGGTATAAGAATGATCCAGTTATCAATGGAGACAATTCTCAACTTCAATGTATAAGTGATCTTGACCTTTGACACAGTAACCCCAAAAAGAATAGGGGACAACTACTCTCCACCATCAAATTTAATATCCTGATAAGTTAGACTGACATAGGCACAAGCATTATACTTGCTAGTAATTGAACAAACACCCTTTCTGACTCAAGGTCACTGTGACCTAGTGACCTTGACATTTGACTTACTTATCCTAAAACAATAGGGGTGATCTGAGGACAGTAGGCAATATCCTAATGCTTAGGCATTTACTGATCAGAATGGCTTCAATCTCAATCTCAAGGTCACCATGACATCTCAAAACAGGCAACCATCCTACAACAAAGTTTGACCACTGCAGCCCAAGTGTTTTGATTGATTGATTGATTGATTGATTGATTGATCACACAATAAATCAATAGATCGTTTTCTCTTTGCTCACTCACTCAATAGTATTATGATGTATGAATTAATCAATCAATTAATTGATTCAATATTTACAGTACATCCTTAAAACATTTATTTCAGTATAATTACTCCCACCAGCAAATCACACAATCTCCCAGGGAACGGAATCAACATAAATCTTAATGTTTACCCACTTCCTCTAGAAACGTACTCACACGAAATGTTAAAATATTGCAGAAATCTTAACTTATCACTTAATCACACATTCAAAGATATCAAAACATCCACACACATATTTCTACAATTCTAAATCATAAAATGCGTCCTGTTTTGTAAAATTTATATCCTGAGTTAGTCAAAAATTATAACTCTTTACCAGACACATAACATTATTTTCTGCTTATAACTTATGTGATACAAATTTTTACCACACTAGTTGTAAATTTTACCCGACTAATCTGGCGGTCCACGATACATTGGGTGAATTTGGTTTAAATATGCAACAATAAACCCGTTGATTCCTGTTAAATGTCACACATTATGCAATGTACATCTTTTCAGTAACATCAAAATGCAATCCCACCTTTTCATTATCAAATATATCGAATTTTTCATGAGAATTTAAATCTTTAACAATGCCTTCAAGTAGGGTTCTTATGGCTTGAAGCCCAGGACCAATATTTACATAAGTTTTGACTAAATATGTGTAATTATTTATATAACACTTGTTAAAAATTCCGCAAATTTCAATCTTTATTACTGAATAAATCATGAATGAATCCATTTAATTCAGGTAAATAAATTGAAATGCATTGAATGTACATTAAAAGAAACCTTCCAGTATTTTGACGTTTTCGATAAACAACAATAAGTAGATCTAAACTGCTGTATTTAAGTGGTATTAAAAGTTTGTGAGGCGGAAAAATTTGTGAATTTCGCGAACGCACAAAATGCGCAATCAAATTCCACAACTTAAATTTCCACATTCACCAAAGTATATTTTTATCTACGCACCATATAGCTGATACTTAGGAGTCTGGTACCCCATTGATCACATCCAAAGCACTCCCTGCCCTACAATCGATTATAGAATAGCGAATGTTTTGATGTGTAGTCACGTTATGATCAAAGTAATTTCGTTGATTTGCAAACATTTATGCACGCAAAAAGTCTGGAATCGGCAATTCGCGAACTTTTCGACACGCGATATTATCCACGTATGCAGTATACAACAAGTCACAATACAACAGTGCTGTACTTTGAGCACCTTACTTACGCATGTCCAAATTCTGGGCTTAAACTGACAATTATGTCTTGCTAAGACGTGTCAAACCTTGCCACCGTGTCAAACCTTGCCACCGTGTCAAACCTTGCCACCGTGTCAAACCTTGCCACCGTGTCAAACCTTGCCACCGTGTCAAACCTTGCCACCATGTCAAACCTTACCACCATGCTGTTGTTCATTGTTGCAAGTATGACTAAATAATTATGTTTTGAATCTTATCATTGCAGATGCATCAATTTTCAGGTTGTCTGAAGACAGTGGTCGAATCATGTATCCTGTTATACCATATAACTTGGTATCACACACAGACTGACATATATAGCTTGGTATCACACACAGACTGACATATATAACTTGGTATCACACACAGACTGACATATATAACTTGGTATCACACACAGACTGACATATATAGCTTGGTATCACACACAGACTGACATATATAGCTTGGTATCACACACAGACTGACATATATAACTTGGTATCACACACAGACTGACATGTATAACTTGGTATCACACACAGACTGACATGTATAACTTGGTATCACACACAGACTGACATATATAACTTGGTATCACACACAGATTGACATATATAACTTGGTATCACACACAGACTGACATATATAACTTGGTATCACACACAGACTGACATGTATAACTTGGTATCACACACAGATTGACATGTATAACTTGGTATCACACACAGACTGACATGTATAACTTGGTATCACACACAGACTGACATATATAACTTGGTATCACACACAGACTGACATATATAACTTGGCATCACACACAGACTGACATATATAACTTGGTATCACACACAGACTGACATATATAACTTGGTATCACACACAGACTGACATATATAACTTGGCATCACACACAGACTGACATATATAACTTGGTATCACACACAGACTGACATATATAACTTGGTATCACACACAGACTGACATATATAACTTGGTATCACACACAGACTGACATATATAGCTTGGTATCACACACAGACTGACATATATAACTTGGCATCACACACAGACTGACATATATAGCTTGGTATCACACACAGACTGACATATATAACTTGGTATCACACACAGACTGACATATATAACTTGGCATCACACACAGACTGACATATATAACTTGGTATCACACACAGACTGACATATATAACTTGGTATCACACACAGACTGACATATATAACTTGGTATCACACACAGACTGACATATATAACTTGGTATCACACACAGACTGACATATATAACTTGGTATCACACACAGACTGACATATATAACTTGACATCACACACAGACTGACATATATAACTTGGCATCACACACAGACTGACATATATAACTTGGTATCACACACAGACTGACATATATAACTTGGCATCACACACAGACTGACATATATAACTTGGTATCACACACAGACTGACATATATAGCTTGGTATCACACAGAGACTGACATATATAACTTGGTATCACACACAGACTGACATATATAACTTGGTATCACACACAGACTGACATATATAACTTGGCATCACACACAGACTGACATATATAACTTGGTATCACACACAGACTGACATATATAACTTGGCATCACACACAGACTGACATGTATAACTTGGTATCACACACAGACTGACATATATAACTTGGTATCACACACAGACTGACATATATAACTTGGTATCACACAGACTGACATATATAACTTGGCATCACACACAGACTGACATATATAACTTGGTATCACACACAGACTGACATGTATAACTTGGCATCACACACAGACTGACATATATAGCTTGGTATCACACACAGACTGACATATATAACTTGGTATCACACACAGACTGACATATATAGCTTGGTATCACACACAGATTGACATATATAACTTGGCATCACACACAGATTGACATATATAACTTGGTATCACACACAGACTGACATATATAACTTGGTATCACACACAGACTGACATATATAACTTGGTATCACACACAGACTGACATGTATAACGTGGTATCACACACAGACTGACATATATAACTTGGTATCACACACAGACTGACATGTATAACTTGGTATCACACACAGACTGACATATATAACTTGGTATCACACACAGACTGACATATATAACTTGGTATCACACACAGACTGACATGTATAACTTGGTATCACACACAGACTGACATGTATAACTTGGCATCACACACAGACTGACATATATAACTTGGTATCACACACAGACTGACATATATAACTTGGTATCACACACAGACTGACATATATAGCTTGGTATCACACACAGACTGACATATATAACTTGGTATCACACACAGACTGACATATATAACTTGGTATCACACACAGACTGACATACTCTTCCTGTAGCTACTTCCAACAACCATTTCTTCACACTTATTAACACGAAAAATGATTATATTTCTGTGGATATCACAGAGGTTTAATTTGACCCTTGAATTGACCCTTTGACCCCTGGCTTTTCCAAAAGGCCACATTTTGACCGTTAGGATTCTGGCTGAAGGGTCAATTTTTTCTCTAAATTATAGGTATTTTGGCTATAAACGGTAAACTCCGGTAAAAAGTTATTAAAATGAACCTCGAAGTTGAACACCTAGTGAAACACCTGATACCATCTAATGCCGGTAGGGAGATGTAATGAAAATAAATCCCACATATGAGAAAAACAATTTTCATAAACGAGCTTGGTTTTAACATAATCATGTCTTACATAGTATTATTATCTCCTATATAGGACATAAATGTACAATGGATATATCCTCAATGGCACTCGTACTCCTCCATAAATTTCAAATGCCACTTCTGTGATCAAACACATCATAAAAAGCAATGAAAACATGTGATCAGTGGGCAATTAAACCCAACGTTACAGTGATACAGGTAAAACATCAGATTTGGGAGACCACAGGGTTGAGAGAATATAGGAAACCTTCACACATGAGAGCAAATCGTCCCCTAAACCCTTAAACAAAATTTTAACATTTTTGCACAAAATGTGACAAAATTCGACAATTTTTATATCAAAATTATTTTCCTAATAAAAAAAATAAATCAGCGAAAAAGAAGAATCTCACATCTGAGATAAGTCTCACAAACAGTCAGTGGTTCAAAGCTCAGTCTTATGATTGGCCAATAACCAGAATGCATTCTGCGGTCTCCATCCACGCTCAGATCTATAATCGCCAGCCCTGCTATTGCAGAATTATTCATGGTGTTCAGGGCAAAAGTGAAAGAAATACTTCATACAAAAACACATTTCGTATAACACAGGACTAGAGTAGGAGGAGTGGGCGGACATTTTTTTACTGAGTAACAGATAATATATAGTTTGTTTATTCAAAAATAACATTAAATCTTGCATTAGAGCGCAGTTAGTCATGATTTGTAGTCATGTTGTTGTTTCAATGTAACATATTTTGGAAAATACTTATTTAGAGCTTTGCCAAGGGAGACAACTCAAATCATATAAAATATCAAAGTATACAGAGTAACTTCCCTTGGAAACATATTTTCTCTCATACAATTGATGATAACATTAAATCAAGCTGAAAAATGGGTATGTCCATCTTAAGAGGACAGATATTTGGTCATTGCCAAACAAAAACAACTGAACTATTTCTATAATTTATGCAATGTACACCAGAAATCTGACGGCTGCCACATTTAATTATTTTACCATATATGAATATCACCATGTATAGTCTAGAGGTTTTGAGTTAACTTAAACAGGTTAGCAGAAACAGAAGTCTATGACTGGCCTATGGCATTTGTCACTTCTTGTCTGAAAATATCGTAAATCAGGTAAGTTATTCTCTTTCTATATTATGCAGAAAGTCTGTTTCCACTTCAAAATATTGAGTTACAATAGTGTACACCCCAACTCGCAGTAATGTGTGGAAACAACCCTGGTAGATTTTTAAACTTATTAATTTTACATCAATTGTGATACAATTTCTTACAACTTATTCTAATCACTCTCATCGATTGCTTCCTGGTTACCAAACCAGTACTCACACAAAATTTAGGGATTGTGAAGTTCATGACTAAACCCCCCTAATCGCAGGGCTCAAACTCATGACCTTCGGATCAGGAGTCAGATGCACTACCCCTCGACCACTGCCCTCCCCCTCGAACACTGCCCTCCCCCTCGACCACTGCCCTCCCCCTCGACCACTGCCCTCCCCTCGAACACTGCCCTCCCCCTCGACCACTGCCCTCCCCCTTGAACACTGCCCTCCCCCTCGACCACAGCCCTCCCCCTCGAACACTGCTCTCCCCCTCGACCACTGCCCTCCCCTTGTAGATGTACATATAACACCAACAAGGTATACATAGAATCCGACTTCAGTCCTGTCACCTTACAGCAGAATTCATTCATTTAAAATAAGTACAACAATTGCACAGTCATCAAAAAGTTACCATATAGACTGCCATACTATATTGTGCAAGGACATAGATGGGGGGGGGGGCTATGGGGGATTTTGGCAATAAGGGTTGTCCATAACTAATCCTAGATCAAGAGGGATGCCAAACACATTGTATGGCAAAATTCTAGGGACCCCAAAGACTGACTTAGATCCAGAGCCTTACCAGGAGCTGGACCCCCTAAACCCCTATGACATAAATAGCTGGATCTGTGCATGTGCATCATATAACGGTGGTAAGTTTGTATCACCCAAACTATAAAAATACTGCTGTCATACCTAAAATAACAAAATGTTCAAAACGAACATTCCTATCATAACTTCTGTCGATGTCCAAAGTATCAAACTGACACATCAAAGAAACAACTGTAACTTTAACATATACAGTCAGACCTCGTTTTTCAACAACCTCCTATCCAAATACCTGGTATCATCCGAAATAAATATCAGGCCCCAATGCATCTCATTACGAGTGCCAAATTGAAATCAGCTATTCGAAACCATGTATTATTCGAAATAGAATTTCGGACCCGATGTGTTTGAATGAACGAGGTTCGACTGTAGTTTGAAACCAGTAAAAACAATTTGAAACCAAAATACAAAATGAACACGACGCTGTTACAGACAAAGTAGTATGCCTGAAAAAACAGCATGACCTTGAACACCGGAATGTAACACTATACTTACAGGTGGGGGCCGCACAGGGGTGCTGTCCCCTGGAATAGGTGGGGGCCGCACATGGGTGTCCTCGTCGTTCATCCTCAGTGATTCTGGCATCAGGGTGCGATGCTCGATAAAACAAAATTTCAGTCAAGAGCAAGCTAACCCTAATTTCTATGTCAGTTGATATCTGTCAACTAATTTTACCACAAAATCTTCACAAATATTTTATCACATATAACACTGGACAGATCACTTTCACCAAACTGACCGGATATTATCTGTACATCCAAAACACTATTTTGCAAAAATAAATCCGAAACGATTTCTGAACAAGAAACACTGCACAATGCAACAAAAGTTCAATAAATGAAATAATTACACCGGGGTAAGTCCTGGATAATTGTTTCCTTGTACAAATATTACAATAACCTTAGGTCTTCATTGATGAGAGGTTGTGTTGACTCACGCCCTGCAGGTATGTCACATGACACAAGAGTGTACACTGATGTGCAGTATTGATCACTTAAATTAGCACGAAATCTGTTAAAAGTCAATATATCAAAAACAGCCTGTCAATCAGTCACAACAAAGTCAGTGTACACAATTTACAACCAGGTGCCCTAAACAGCCAAGTATTGAACAGGTATCGAATAATTTTACAACAATCCACACACAAATGTTCATGTTTCCTTTTAATTTCACGTTATTCCAACTCGGATACAAAAATAAATCTTAAATTTACACATACAATAACACATCCCAGAATGAATTATAAGCACGTTTTTGTTGAGTCAGTATTAAACAAATACTTTTTTTCTGAAATCCATATCAAAGATCAACCCAACGATCACCTTCTGAAATTTTATACCATTTTTTTCACAATTTCAGCAATAAAATTTCCGATCCACTGAGAGTATTTTTGTGTAATAAATCGCTTTATACAGTACAGTTTTTATTTTCCATAGAAGTATTCATAAAAAGTAGTTAATTTGAGCTTAAATAACAGAAATTACTCCGTATTATGTTTCTATGTGTCGTGATTCACTGCAATACACTACAGTCACGTACCCTAGTGAACCGATCATTTATCATGGTAAATTTCTCTATATTTTTGCAACTAAATGACACTTATTTAAGCCAACTGCCATCTGGTATTGTGTTAATATACTATAATATACAATAGCACCCTTTATGTATAATCCAGCTCCTATTATTTGTTTGCTTACTACAGTAGTACAAAGATAGTACGACCATTACTAATCACCATGCCAAAGAAATAATTGGTCACCCTGGGGGGTGGGGCTGGGGGGGGCGACATCCTTAAAAAAATGTTTGTTTGGCATGACCTAGCCAGAAAAATTTAGTTGGGTAGGTTCGGTAGGCAATTAAACTTTTATTTATCATTCTTAAGTTCATACTAGTGTTATTAATACGGTGCCAATAAAATCTCCAACTTCGAAGATTAAGAAGAAAATTTCAACCTTAATAAATCATGTAATGTTTACATCTTTCAACATATTCATATAATCGGTAAAGTTTCAAGTTTTTATTAATAATTTCCAATACAGCCCAAAGTAATTAATTGACTTGCGAAAAACTAAGTTGACGCTTGTGATGGCAAAACTCGCAGCGATCATCAGCTTGTCACTACAGAATGAATATTATAGTATCGTCAAACTGTGTTTGTTGCAAATTTTGACAGGGGTAAATAATAAACAGTAATCATTGATTCAATAGTAATAGTCACTGACCCGTAGTCACTACAATAGGACAGTGACCGATAGATAACCAAACAAAAAATAGGCTTATCTATAATGGAAAAAGACTAATCATCATTAGGACAAGAATCTAGATATGGGTCTTTAAGTATTAACTTTAAAGCAAGCTACAGAAAGGTATAGAATAAAACCATTACTTTTCATTCAACTTTTTTTAAAAGTAAAGAAAATATGGTCATGTATCAGGGCTCTCGTTTGGCACAATTTGGGGCCGATATTCGGCCCCATTCCCCCCTTAAAATAGAATGTTTTTTTCGCCCTATTCCAAAAAAAAATCCCCCTTAAAAAAAATCGGACAATCAGCGAGTACATTGTGAGTGCAAGGAACGGTAACTCTGCAATACCACGTACTGTAAACGGCGGTCCGGTCCGGACAGTTTTTAGCACAAGCGTTGTTTCTATTTCCAAAAAAAAATGTCGCTTTCAATTTGAAGGACAGAAAACTTATGTTTTAACTTGTTGATATACAGAAATTAGATTTGTTTCAGTAAAGTTGATCAAACTGTTGATATTTGTTTGAATTTTTTATATCATTTTGATATTACGAAAATTCCCCCTCCAAGGAAAAATCTTTAAAAATCATGCAAATTCCCCCTTGCATGGACCCTGGCCCCAGTCCCAAAAAGCAAACGAGAGCCTTGTGTATAGTTCAGAAAAAATTGCAGTTAAGATTCAAAATCAAGTATACAATTAGAAATACACATGATTTTGCACACTATCGAACAAAATTGAATACAGGTACAAATTTCTCAACTAAAGGCTCTCTTTATACAAGTGTCTGTTTGGAACAACCCTATCTCCTCCTGAAAATAGGCCCTACTCAAAATTTTGTTGTAATGGGAATTTATTTTCATTGCATATAGTTGAAACTTGATCAACAATATAAAGTAACACATAAAATTTACCTACCTACCTTCCCTTATAAATTTTACTACATACCATTATGCCAAACAAACGATTTTTAAGGATAGCCTGTGCTCGACTTTAAGTAGAGCATTTATTAGGATATTAACATTTATTAAGTATTTACGGTAGTTTTATATCACTTGTAGGTCCATAGTTAGGCAGAAATCATTAACCATAAAAAACTACACAGTCTAGTAGGCAATATAGGTATGTCACAGAAAAATAATACTTATAGTTTGACAGTAAATAATGTGAACTTGCCCTGAGGGCACAAACGTATTTGTCACTAAAATCTCTGCTTTGATTACCTCAGCTGATAATGTACTGAACAATTAGTTAGTCTGCAATATCTTAAGATAAGATAAGATGGCAGTTACAGTACAATACCATGGTAAATTATGGAGACACATAAAATGTTTTAATACACAACCACGGTTGACTGTTAAATAGACATGACCAGAAATTTGTATTGAACCATACTTAATATATATTTTGGTGGAAGGCCAGAACATTAGCTATACTCAACAAAATAAAGAAACATGGCAGGGATTTCCCTGACGCAGAAATCTCGAGTCCCTGACTCCCTTTTCTTTCTAGGGGCTCCCATTTTCAACTTACTGTGCATCCCTGGGACCCCTAAAATAAACTTTTGTCAAGTATTAACTACATATCCGGGACCCTACAAATTTACTAAGGACCCCCAATTTATCAAACACGAGGGTCCAAGGACCCCTAGCTGAAAAATCCTAGGGAAAAACCGTATTATTTTTTATTGAAAATTGTCAGCCAATTATTTCATTTCTGTATCAGACACGAATTATTAGCAAATGTAAGAAGATAACTTATAACACTAAAATTAATTCTAATAATTGAAAAATGAATATCTAGATTTTTATAAATCGATGCCTATTTGGGACATTCTATTCAGATATTATAGGGAAGGATTTTTTGTCAATGTGCACTCACGCCCTCGACCAATACCACTATGATTTTTAGAAATTTAGTGGGATTTTTCCTACTTGATTTGGAAAAATCATTCCTGATCTCCAAATAATTTCAGAGGTTCCATTTCCCTTTGACGCCTTGAATTTCCCAAAGACCTAATTTTGACCCTGATGATTCTGGCTGAAGGGTAAATTTTTCTCTAAATTTTATAGATATTTTGGCTATAAAATGGTAAAATTCAAAATGACCCTTGCGTTTCAGCCCCTAGTGGACCCCTGAATTTGTTCTGAATAGACAGACAAAATGCAAACTTAAGACTTATTGTTCAGTGCATAATTTGAAAATCATGTTGCAATATTTGAAAATTAGTCACTTTAATAGACTCATATTTTTCTGTCCACAACACTGGTTGATCAACTGACAGACAACACCATTGATCAATATTATGACAAATCATTTCCTCAGCTACAGCCAACACAGTTCTCATGGCTACTTGTACAGTAAGATCAATCATTATTCTGATCAATTCTCTTCATTGAAAAGATTACAAATTTTACGTGTCTTTGGATTAACAGACCATAAACTTGTAGGTTTTATGTAAGGGGAACAACTCTAATTGGACTTCCAATAAATTCCATTCCATTTCGAAATTCCACCAATGGGGTAGCTTGAAAAAGCCCTGCTGCCAAATTAAATGGATTTCTTTTAGAAAACATGCAAATATCGCAACCGAGGACTTTGACGTGCAAAACGAAGCGTACATCAAAAAGAAGATAGATGTTTTTTATTTGTATGAAGTATATTTGCAGCTAGAATCTTTATGACCTTGGCCTACTGACCTCATGAAACAATAAGGGTAATCTATAGACCACAAACAAAATCTATAGAAATTTGACCAAGCATCCTCCAGCTAGTACCAGGAAACCAAAAGGTCATCCAACCGACTTGACCAAACCCGTAACCCCTTCTTTTACTAAAAGGGCATAAAAATCACAGCAGAAAATTGAAATCATATTCATAAACAATTCATATTACCAGTGTTCAAAATGAACATAAGATTGTGTTCAAGTTTTATGGTACTTTCCCGAAGCATTTCCATTAAGCATTGACCAAATCTATGTTTCTAAATCACCACATTAAACATTGTTTTCTTTCCAAAAAAACAATGTACATCTTTCTCACATTTTAATTTCAATTGTTTTTTTTTAATTTGGGAAAAACTAAGTCTGTTGGAATTTCGATAGAGCCATGACTAGTCCAACAGGGCTGCTAGAAAGCACTGAATGCTAAAATTATAGAAATGTTGACCAGTAAATGAGTAATGCAAAAGTAAAACTAAATGAAATTAGTAAAAACAATGATTACATTCATAATGCCTAGACAATAGAGAGCACATTGTAAGTAGTTTGAACAATCTACCAGGAAGTAAACATGAAACAGCCACTTACATTACATAAAACTGATAAGATACATCTTTCTTTGAACTCAGAACACTTCAATACAGTATTCAAACACAATTTTAAATCATTAACAAACAATACACCAAAAGAAATTTTCAGGACAATTGGTCAGGCTGCTAACATGAATATACTTGGGTTCCCTTTTAATGATGTAGATAATCTTATTTTCTATCAAAAAATGGTTAGTAATAATTTACTAAACTATTACTATGAGTGCCTTCCTCCAGACATACTCAAAAACATTGCATTATAACTTTTCATAGAAGTTTCTTGGAACTGCAAAACATAAGAATGATACACTATCCTAGCCCTAACTCAGCAGGTACTGGTAGGTAAAGATAGAAATACCTGTATTTCACTCACATATTTGTGGTTATGAGAAACATGTCATACAAGTGGCAATGCAGTGTTAAATAGAAAACATCTGTTTGAGGACATGTACCACGGATTTTCTCATATTTACAAGTATGAAACACCAGGGTCTACTGTCCCTAGCTGAAAATCCTAGGGAAAACTCTGCTGACCATCAGCAAGGACACACATTATATTGGCAAATACAGTTTATTGACAGAGCTGGTAGTGGCACAGTAATCTTGGTCAACGAAAACTGACAGAAGTCAGAGACCTCACTACTTGGGGGGAAGTGTGACCCAGCCCTTGGTAGAAAAGTTGAACAAGTTCTTTGTCAAATTACCCATCAATGATCATGATGATCACATAGTGACATACAAGCTAAATAACTTGAGAATTATCATTGAAATACTGATGTGAAAAATGGGTCATCTCATGTTTATTATCAGTATCTGAGTACAAAAAAAATGCAAAAAACACACACGCCACACTCTTAACAGTTAACTACTCATAAACCTGACCATACTGACCACTCCAGACAATGAGTCGAATGACAGAATGAGTCATAGAATCAATGATCAAGTCACAAACTACTGCTGATGCCATGGACAATATCAACATGCATTGAGATAAATATTTCAAATACAACTTTTACCAGTCATTGCATGCTCCAGATCAAATTGTCAGAGATTTATCTGGCTGCTGAAGCTGATTATTTAGACCGGAAGTAAGTTTTTACAAAAACATGCTAGAAAATGTTGAATTTACGTACCTGTCTGCCGTCTGTTAGAACATCAACATGAAAAATAACAAATGCAATACGTGAGTTTTTGGGAATTAAGTCTAAAAATTAAAATCATACGCTTTTAATCACGAGCGACAAGTATTCATTGTTAAAACAATCCACTTTCGCCTTACCTGCCGCCATTTTCTTTTCAGACTGTACGCGCTTAATGACGTCATACCAAATATTATTAACCCAAAGAACAAAATGTATTCAAAGCAACATCTTGCATATAAATAAGCTTAGAATTATATTCAAATGCAATATTTGTACCTGAATATTTTTTTACCGAATCAGCCGAAATGAGCAATGTAATTAGGCGTTAATACAGTATGGTGCAGTTTGGAATATATCATTTGTTAAGTCATTGTTAGAAAATAATGTCACATAATAATTAACAACAATTTACAATGTAATAAAGATTATTGAGTAATTACTTCCGAATTATTGCTAAAATGCTTCGAAAAATGTTAAGATCGAAATGCTTTGGGGACGAAAGATTATTTTGGCATTTGTCTTAATCCAGACTTTTTTGTTACAGGCATTTTGATTGGTTCACTATAAACCGGGCGGTGCGATGTAAACAATGGGTATTCGTATCTTGCTCTCTGGTGCAATATTCTTTACTAGCGCCAACATTGTTTTAAGAAGAATATTCAACAAATTATCTAACAAAAATCTATCATTAGCAGATCAATATCTCATCACAGAAAAGTGAGTTTTAGTGTTTGTTCTTGGAAAACCAATGAACTGTTTTAAATTTGTTTCTCTAGCTATCTCCTCGTACAGTTTATCCTATGGCTACTGAACAGAGAGGGGCTCTGTATATATCGAATAGTATGTAAAAACTGTTTGAAAATATGACTTAGCAGTGGAAATTCAAGTAAGTCATTATGATGCACTGTTGTATATACCATATACATTTCTTCTCCTGTATGGAATAAAACTATCTTTATAGATCTCTAAGTCTCTTCACAAATCTTAGTCTTACTAACATTCTTGCAGCTTGATGCGCACATGTCTAGGTCCCTAGTAAGGGTTTGACATTAACAGAAGATAGATAGATCACACTTTTAAACACAACTAGCGCAACTAATAAAGAAACGCTGCCATTTTAATGGGAAATTTGGGTCCGACATCAGCCCCTTTCCCAAATGCACCAGTCAATTGTAACCACGGCCCCCCCAGGTCCGGGGAATAGCGGGGACTTTGACTTTCGGTCCAGCCAATCCCAGGTAAAATTCCTGCCCTGGACAAACTGCTGGTAAAATTCCCGCCAAATGCCCCTGCACCCCGGGGACATCCTAGGTAAGGCCCATTCCCCGCTATTTTCGGCGCGAAAACAATACCACCGCATTCACTCGGCACTGCGGGGCCACCTGGAAGGTAAAAACACGGCCGTGGTTACAATTGACTGGTGCAAAATAGTAAGATAATATTTTCCCCCAGATTTTGTCAAAATGTCTCCATCAGTATTCGTACCAGTTATTTCCCTACAGTAGTTGTATTGTCTGCATTCAAATGTAAACTTTATATTGACCATTTATAACACTCAAAACAATCTATGAAATAGGAAATTCATCCAGTTTTGCAATTTATCTAGCATCCAAACAATAAATTTGGTGATATGAAGTTCCGTAAATTCCCAATTGCTGGATTCACCGTATGCAATACATTCTGTGGTACCTGCTGTGGATGAGATAGTATTGACAATGACAATGAGTTTATTGCATAATTGTAGAAAGTTTTTCTGGGACTGAGCATATTTCACCACTATGGTATGGCATGCTTCAACATGTAAATGAGTTTATAATTCAGGGTTGTTGTGGCAAACATCCTCATATTACAGATACCTGGCCTACTTTTTTCAAAGTTTAGATGCATGTAGACAGAGTGTTTTTTTAAAGACAGGCTTTAAGACATAAACGGCTCTTCTTTAAGATGTGCTTCTTCAATATTTACATTACTGGTATACATTTGATTTAGAGAGGCTCTGTGGATAAACAGGGGTTCCATTTGACCCTTGAGTAGCCCCTTTGACCCCTGGATTTTCCAAAAGACCACATTTTGACCTGTAGGAGTCTGACTGAAGGGTCAATTTTTTTCTCTAAATAATAGGTAATTTGGCTATAAAATGGTAAAATGAGGTCACAAATTGTCAAAATGACCCTGTAATACAAATGTATAAACAAATTATAGAGGTGATTTGGACTCGAAGTTGGACTTGGACATATCTGTTGTGTTACTGATCATCTCTGTCAAACCTGTTGCAGCTACTAGTCCATTCTTTCATGTTTCACTTAAAATAGAATTTAAAAAATCTGATAAAATGGCTTTAAAGTTTAAATGCAGATTTAATTGTATTCTAATATCAAACTTTATATGTACACTGGTCAGCAAGTTTTAACACCGATTTAGTTCTCATCTAAATCTCTGTATCTGGGTTAGGTAAACATACAGAAATAGCACATAACATTACAAAAAAAGCAATTTAAATGTGTTAATTTAGTATGATAATTATGTAGTTCAGTTTCATTACATGACTTTTTCAGATGTGTAAGTTCAATGCAGGCGATCATGTCTACAATAGCTGGAGTGGTTATCTTGCAGGCTTGTCAGCAAAACATCATGACAGATATGTAAGTTGTTTGATGCACAGTCAAGACGGTCTTTCTTTTGTACAAACTATTCTAGTCAGCCTGATGTAGTAACATTTATAGTTAGTTACGTATAAATAGTAAGAATACATTATTAAATAATAAGTTTTTCACTAATACATGTACATGTATAACTAGTACATGTATACATGTGTCCAATGTTGAATCTAATCAGTCCTCTTGTGTTCAAAGGTACAAAACTGAGTTTGGAGACCAATCTCAGAATGCAGCCTTGCTATTGGTCAATATTAGGACAGTGCTCATCAATAGCCAATCTGAGTTTTGAGACTGGTTATGTTAATTGTGCCAGACTCAGATACCTCAGAGTCTAGAACCTGGCCAGGTTGGACTTAAACGCAAATTCAGTTAATTCTCATATATTGACTTCTGTTTCTGTACAAATGTGTAAGAAATATACATGCAATATATACAAATATGTATAAATATGAGAAAATACTGGACTAGAGTTGTTTCTGTGTATTGTATTTGTATTACTGTGTTTGTGAGGTCGCCCGTCGCCGCGCACATATTTTATAATGCACTTTATGGTATTTTGGTCGACCCGGTATGTCCCCCGCACACCATAAATAGACTTTTTGAACCGAAGGGGAAAATTTACCTGCCAGCAGAGCAGTATAGGTCAAACAGACAATTTTTGAAGTCAAATACGGTCACTGCACAGTACCAATGAGACCCATCGTACAGTTACCATTTTCCTGGCATCTAACCAGTACTTTCCTGGTTACATGCCAGTACTATGTTAGGTGGGAAACACTGAAGAGTATTTCTGTTTTATCCGGCTAGACAAGGGATCGAACCCACGACCTTCGGATTCTTAGTCAGCAGCTTTAACCACTGAGCCACAGGGCCACCTCTTGTTTCTGTGTGTTACAGGCAACAGTTTATATTTAGGATGTGTTGAGCGATGCTTTAGAAGAAATGATTGCTTTCTTGTTTCAGTCACTGGTTAACAAACGCGTATGCCTGGTTTGGTTTACCGTACTTTCTGTATGATATCTGGGCTATATACAATACACATTACTACCTGAATGAAGATCACATGTTGACATTGAGTATTGATAGAAGATTGAGACACTTTGTACAGCACAATATTCCCATGTTGTTCCATCATGTGCTCCTGCCATGTTTCTTCTTTCCCAGTATACTGGTGAGTATATTATATACATTGACCAGTGTATATTGATAGGGCTACAATGATACAAGGGTCTCTCAGTTTGGTTCGGTTTCAATTACATGTACTACCCTATTGGTTATTCGGTTTTTGTTATATAAATATATGAAATACCAGTGTATATTGATAGGGCTTCAATGATACAAGGGTATCTCAGTTTGGTTCGGTTTCAATTACATGTACTACCCTATCGGTTATTCGGTTTTGTTATATAAATATATGAAATACATGAAGTACTCAATAATTGATAGCTTAATGACTTGTAATGACCAGACATGAACATTTGATTAGGTAAGTAGAATTAAAATGATGTGGTACAGTATCAAAAAAGTAGAGCCCAGTGTTTTTTTTGGGGCCTTTTTGGGGCCGAAATTCGGACCCATTCCCCTCACTCAAAAGTATGTTTTTTTCTCAGTAAAAATTCCCCTCCTACAGCTTTTTTTTTAAATTGGAGATATGTTGCCAGTATTGTTGATATTTTTAGTCAGAAAGATAGAAACATTGACCAGTAATGAAACTAACTAATCTGTTAGCATGTTTACATCACTGCAACAAAGAAGTGTAGTGAATACAGACATAGAAATGTATACTTTAAATGCACATTATTTTCACCCTATTTTCCCCTCACAACGCTATTTTCCCCTATTTAAGGGCCCCTCACCATTCCCCTAGAAGTGAAAAGAAACACTGAGAGCAAATACTATAAATAGAACTTCATGTCCTATTATAAAAGTATTCAGTTCCTATAGCTATGTATCTAACAAATAATGAGTATATCGAGGTGTCGGTACCAGATCCAGCTATCTCCATATACTTTTATTAAGGAGATGGTAGATTCTGGCTCTAAGCCCTCGATATATAAACTTATGAATTGTCCTACTTGACCATTGCTTCATCTGATTTACCAAACCTAATATATGTAAGACTGTACCAAACTGAACCGTGAGAAAAAAGAACCGAAAATAATTGAGCATTAGTTATTGTTTGCAGCCATGTTTATTGGAGAGTTTGTTTATAGATATTTATTATTGTTATCGGAACATATCCAAACGTTTTACCTGATGGAATGAATTTACCAGACTTGTCATGTGGTTTAGACAAATTTGACAAGCTGTTTTTGTGTTTCTTTTCTTTTCCGTAGCTATCTATAATTATGTCGCCTTCCAAAGGAGAGGGTGCGTGCCGTGTTGGTCATGTTGGTGTGTCTATGGTTTAGTATACTACAGCCTGCTGAAATTTTGTTTTGATAATTTTCTGTTATCAGCAGATGACCCTACATTTTGGGATCAGTTGATCAAAGGTCAAGATCACAAACATTTGATTCTGGCATTAATACCTTCTTTATTATATTTCAGTATTTCCGCAATAATAAAGGAGATTATTTTGTTGGTGTGATGTATACATGTGAGTCAGCGATACCGTTTATATCATTGAGGTTTATACTGGCACAGGTACATAATATTGTTTTGTCTTTTAGCTTGATAGATGGAATGATTTTGTCGTCCTTACATTGGCTTAAACATTCATGTCGATTGAATTTTTGGCATTTAAGGAGATTTCTCCGTAACTTAAAACACCTTTACTCCATTTGTGGTAAAAAGTACATATTGTGTTTGGAAGCGACAATTACTGGTAGTGTTCAGACCTACAAGCAATGTTGACTTGTTGTTGCAGATCTCAGAAAAGCCGCATCCATATCAACGATAGGTCTTCAAATATATGTCTAAAAGTGGAATAGAAATGCCCCTGTCCACATGCTGGAATAAAGACATTGTTCATTGTTAATTTTGGTTATAACAATAAAAACTTATGAATTAAAGTCAAGTTTGAGAAACACGAAAAATCGGTCACTGGCGCTACCGGGAATCGAACCCAGGTCTACGGATTGCCGGTCCGTTATGCTAACCACTACACCACAGCGACTAAAGTCCCAATAAGGGTTGAAAATACAATTGTTTCGAACCATCGGCACTATCCAGAATATTGCCAAATTTAAGTATGTGTGTACCCTAAAGCTTACTTCCTCACATACTTATAGCGTCTCATCAGATTTAAGAAGATTCTATGTCGAAATAAAAAGGTCTTATTTCTCAACTTGTCGACCTGTACATTTGACTTAATTTCTATAGTTTTTGTTTACACTCGCTGCATGGCGATGTTCCTGATTGCGTCAGACAGCTGCACATAAACAGGTGACGTCTCATTACGTGATGGCAATGTTAAATATGATTAGTTGTTGTTGAAGTTGAGTTTGACATAATCAATATTGGTGTTCAGATGAACATTTATGTCACACACGGAAGCACAACGGCCATTAACAGAAATCGCTACAATGGCAAACATGACATATTTTGTAAACATGATGTCTTCCGTTGGTCTTATTTCCGAAAAGGTTGCAGATATTATTGATGACCATCAGCTAATTGTTTCTTATACGAAGTACATGTCACAATTATTACGGTTTAAATTGATTAAAATGGCCCTTATTGGACCTTTAATAGTTCATCAATTTCAAATACAGTCAGACCTTGTTCATTCGAATTCCTTGGGTCCGAAATTTTATTTCGAATAATACAGGGTTTCAAATAGCCGATTTCAATCAGTGTATAAGAAGATATATCAGGACCTGATATTTATTTCAAATGATACCAAGTATGCAGATAAAAGGTTGTCAAATAAACGTGGTTCGACTGTACATCAAATTCATAAGATAAACAATTTGTTTCTTGTATTGAACTGATAGTGATAATTTTATGACTTTTTCCATGCAATACTAATGCCAGGGTTTTTTCTATAATTTGAATGAAGATTTGAAAGTTGTATTAAACAAAATGATTATATTTTTTGTATGTTTTTCTTTCAGTTGAAGATGAAAGACAGTGCAATATACATCATCTCAGGATTATTAATGATATTTGTATTTTTTATTGCGCGTATTTGTATATTTCCCTTCCTGTATTGGAAGTATAGCATTCACGCTTCGATACCCTTTTTTGAAATACCTTTTAGAATTCCATTTAAGTGCAATATTGGATGTCTTGTCGTATGTTTATTTCAAGTATATTTTCTGTGTCTCATGGTTCGAGGTGCTTTCAGGGTATTTTATAAAATATATAAAAAGAGAGCTAACTCTGCATTGATTAAACATAAGTAAGTATTGTATTACCTCCCTTTACTAAATTGTTTTTGGTTCAGTTGGTAGAGCACTTTGAAATTCTAATCCAATCTGAAGGTTGTAATTTCAAACCACTGGGTTATAAAATATATAAAAAGAAAGCTAACTCTGCATTAATTAAAAATAAGTAAGTATTTGTTACCTCCCTTTACTATATTATTTTTAGTTCAGTTCATCAATTGCTGACACTATGAAATTCGAATTCAATATGAAGGCGTAGTTTCAAACCACTGGGTTAGGGGTATGTTCTCATTGACAATTTGATTGAAGATGATATACGTGCTGCCATGACAAAACCTGTATTAGTGATGTTGGTTATGACGTTGTGTATTTCTCTATCAAAGTGTTGACGTCACAAACTAAGCGCTTTGTCCAAAGATGTTTTGGAGGCTTAATTGTGATTTATAGAATTGAAGGAACGATGAAATATTTATAAGTACAATGTATTGCATAATTGTGTTTTTCTATTTGAAGATCTGACAATATTTTTAAGAATTATGTACATATGAACGCTGCTATGAGATTTTCAATCTCTTCTTTAGGTGACGTCATTTCAAGAAAACACAACATGTGATGTCACAGTTTGCAAGCAGGAAACAATATTTACTCCATATGGTCACTTCATTTTCATATTGCCATATGAGGCAAATATTGCTTACTGTCAGAACATGGTGACGTCACATGTGACGTTTTCTGAAGATGACGTCACTTAAAGAAGATGTTGGAAATCGTACAGTGGCGCTCATATCATCATTTTGTAGCTTAATTTTGCATTTTGTTCTTAATATCAGAATTGCTATAAAAACAAAACTTGACATCTGTTTTTAATACTTTTGGTATCAAATAAAAGTTGAAAAAATATATCTGTTAGAAAATGTAAAAACCTGAAAATGGACTTTTTAGTCACTAATAGAGGTTTTATTGTGGCATATATATCAATGATTCTTGTTTGGAAGTTGTTAGTTAATTCAGAAGAACAAGTTGATACTGACTGGTAACCCAGGAATATTGTGTCAATCAACTGACTTACGTGCATGACTGAGGTACTATTGAACAATAGTATAAAACTCCTACATTAGTTATTTTTGCTTGTTTTGTACTATTTTTTCTTCAACATACAGATGCTACAAATACTAACCTGTTGAATCCAAGTAATGTGCCTGTACGTTGTATTTTAATTATAGCAATTAATTGCTCAGGAATTGTTTAATTTCATACTTGAAATGTATTCACTTGTAAATGTATTGTAAGTGCGCTTAAATGCTTTTCTAAATGGTCAATTCCTATATTGTCATACTTTTATATGCCTGTCTCTGGAGACGGTCCGAGTTATCGAATCATGGGTGGCGTCGGCGGCATCCATGTCCGGTCTCTAACTCAAACAGTATTTTGTTGGATCTTGATCAAACTTGGTCACAATGTTTATGGGCGTAATATCTCATTACAAGTTCAATAAACAACCACATCACGATAGGCATTCTGGAGTTAAGGCCCTTCAATTTTCCAAAATTCACAAAATGACCATGCATGACTATCTCCCTTCTAATAAAAAATCAAAATGTGAACATCACAATGTTTTCTGTTTAATATTATAGATTTTTGCCCCAAACTTTTGATTGGCGTATTTTATAACAATTTGGTACTCGTGTTAAAATTAATACTGTGAAATATAAATTGAGTAAAGTTGTTTTACCTGATTTGTACCCATATGTCAATCTTTTGAAACCAAAAATTCCTTCAAGATTGTAAAAAAATCTGCTTTCCAAGATTTTTATCAAAAATGATAAACGCAGAAAGTGGGGTGACCAATTACAACTGTGTTATAGTGTATTTTTGTGTTACTTATCTGTGTATAGTTACCGTGATATTACAATGAATCCTTTAAACAAATTACTATCTGGTGCAACTTCTCCAGAGCAGACCCTTTGGGAGACACTAAGATTGACTGTTGTTGAGAGGTTGATGCTGAAGAGAGAATGTATAAATGAGCGCTGCTGTAGGATTTCCAACCTCTTCTGTTAGTGAAATCGTTTCAAGAAAACGTCAAATGTGATGTCACTATGTGCAATCTATATTTACTCCATATGGTCACTTTGTTTTCATATTGACTTATGGGCAAATATTGCTTACTGCCAGTACATGGTGACGTCACATGTGACATTTTCTGGAAATTACGTCACTTATAGAAGAGGTGGGAAATCGTACAGCGCCGCTCAAATGGTAAATTCTTACTATAAGAAAAATGATACTGTTCTTAAATAGAGGTTGCTTCTCAAGATAGGATCACTTACAAAAGGTTGTTGGTCAAGAGAAGCAACACATTGCACTGACTCTATTGACAGAAAAGTTTTGTTTTATTATGCATGATATTAACTTGGTAGATATAAGATATCTCTGTAGTATGACATACCATGATATTAACTAGGTAGATATAAGATATCTCTGTAGTATGATATACCATGATATTAACCAGGTAGATATAAGTTATCTCTGTAGTATGATATACCATGATATTAACCAGGTAGATATAAGTTATCTCTGTAGTATGATATACCATGATATCAACCAGGTAGATATAAGTTATCTCTGTAGTATGATATACCATGATATTAACCAGGTAGATATAAATGACAATGTATCTCTGTAGTATTATATACCATGATATCAACCAGGTAGATATAAGTTATCTCTGTAGTATGATATACCATGATATTAACCAGGTAGATATAAATGACAAGGTATCTCTGTAGAGTTATACACCTTGTGTTATAGGATTAAAGTATTGTGCTGTATGTGCCTGCAGTCACTCATACCTGGTAATTGATTAAGTTCTCATATCATTGTAACATTTGAGTGATATCGTTAATCTCTCGTCTTAGATTTTTCCAAAACTAGCTCTTTAAGTGGCGGATACAAAATTGTGACCATTTTGAATCGGAAGCATGTGAACAAATATTGTCATCTGATGGTGACTTTGGCATCACAATCTTTCAGTCTCTGACATTCATTTATTGTCATGACAACAATAAAGTTGAGTTATTCTTGAGTTAGTGCCTTCTATGAAGATATCATGTTTACTACTCGGGTAAGAGGGTGATAATAAATTGTAGATCTTTAAATCCTGTAACAAATGTGGAATATTAAACGTGTTGATATGTCTTGTTGATGCTTATAAAACACTGTGTTCATTATCTGTGCCATACTGACCTTTTTCCTCGATGTTTTAAACTTTTGTTGTCACATTTAGAATAAGGAGAATGAACTAGGAATTAAAGCATATTACTCATCAGATGCCTGCATCTAATAATGCTGGGTCATTGAAGCTTTGATCAGAGTAGCTGAGTGATTGAGATCATTTGACATGACTTCCGCTGTTAGAATCCCTAATATTAGACAACTAGGTACCCAGGGCAACAATTCAACCTATACACGGCCTACTCACTACCTTATATGTGATTGTGTTGTCCCTATGTTATAAATTAACATAGATACTATTAAATAGTGTGTATTGGTATATTTATGAGTTGTAATATGACTTTGTTGTCGTTCAATATGTTGTTTGTATGCATTTATATATTGGTATTATATCTCTCTGTGATAGCAATGAAAGTGTTATAACTTGGTAAACCTGTACATGTACTGTTTTACTTACAAATTATAAAATCAAACTATATATACATGTAATCTTATTCCACATGGTTTTTGTACTATTATTTCATTAAATTTGGTAAATTTTATGTATGTGTTTTGTTTTGTCTCTACCTGTTCATTCAGCCAAACCATGTTCATGTAGTTATTCCAAACTTCCAGAGAAATGAAGATCAATGTGGTTCTGCTAGTATCTTGACTAAGGTACCAGTCTGTGTGGTGACCAATGTACCAGTCTATATGGTGACCAAGGTACCAGTCTATATGGTGACCAAGGTACCAGTCTATGTGGTGACCAAGGTACCAGTCTATGTGGTGACCAAGGTACCAGTCTATGTGATGACCAAGGTACCAGTCAATGTGGTGACCAAGGTACCAGTCTATGTGGTGACCAAGGTACCAGTCTATGTGATGACCAAGGTACCAGTCTATGTGGTGACCAAGGTACATTTCTGTGTGATGACCAATATACCAGTCTATACGGTGACAAATATACAAGTCTATGTGGTGACCAATATACCTGTCTATGTGATGACCAATATACCAGTCGATGTGGTGACCAATATACAAGTCTATGTGGTGACCAATAAACCAGTCTATGTGATGACCAAGGTACCAGTATATGTGGTGTTTAATGTACCAGTCCATGCGATGACCAAGGTACTAGTCTGTGTGGTGACCAAGGTACCAGTCTGTGTGATGACTGAGGTACCAGTATATGTTATGACCAAGGTACCAGTCTATGTGATGACCAAGGTACTAGTCTATGTTGTGACCAATGTACCATTCTATGTAGTGACCAAGGTACCATTCTATGTGGTGACCAATATACCAGTCTATTTGATGACCAAGGTACCAGTCTATTTGATGACCAAGGTACCAGTCTATGTGATGACCAATGTACCAGTCTGTGTGATGACTAAGGTACCAGCCTATGTGATGACCAATGTACCAGTTTTTGTGATGACCAAGGTACCCGTCTGTGTGGTTACCAAGGTATCAGTCTATGTAGTGACCAATGTACCAGTCTGTGTGATGACCAATGTACTAGTCTGTGTGATGACCAATATACCAGTCTGTGTGATGACCAATGTACCAGTCTGTGTGATGACCAATGTACCAGTCTGTGTGATGACCAATGTACCAGTCTGTGTGATGACCAATGTACCAGTCTGTGTGATTACCAAGGTACCAGTCGGAGTTTATGTGAAGACCAAGGTACCAGTCTGTGTGATTACCAAGGTATCAGTCGGAGTCTATGTGAAGACCAAGGTACCAGTCTGAGTCTATGTGAATACCAAGGTACCAGTCTGAGTCTATGTGAAGACCAAGTTACCAGTCTAAGTCTATTTGAAGACCAAGATACCAGTCTGTGTGATTACCAAGGTACCAGTCTGAGTCTATGTGAAGACCAAGGTACCAGTCTGAGTCTATGTGAATACCAAGTTACCAGTCTAAGTTTATGTGAAGACCAAGGTACCATTCTGTGTGATGACCAAGGTACCAGTCTGAGTGTATGTGATGACTAAAGTACCAGTATGTCTGATGACCAAGGTACCAGTCTGAGTGTATGTGATGACTAAGGTACCGATCTATGTGATGACCAAGGTACCAGTGTATGTGATGACCAAGGTATCAGTCTATGTGATGACCAAGGTACCAGTCTATTTTATGACCAAGGTACCAACCAGTCTATGTGATGAATAAGGTACCAGTCATTGTGATGATAAGGTACCCGTCTCTGTAATGACCAATGTACCAGTCTATGTGATGACGTAAGGGATGCAAAGAGGTAAACATACATTCAGATAGGGATAGTTCTTGACAACCCTTTGTATTAGAATTGAGAACGTATTTTGTCCAAAACGAAAGAACGGCATATTAAATAATAACCTGTCATTTACTAACTAGTAACTGAACAAAAACCACTATGAGATAAATACGACTATGATTTATATTCCAGGTTACATATATACTTGACGCCATTAATATGCAACTATTTGAACTATGCGTCATGTTGTAGTATCAACTGTTAAAAGCGTGTTACAGTTATATATGTGTTAATTCTTGTTCATAACTTTATTAAACTCTAGACCAATTAAATTTAATTTCATTATTGATTAATATCATTAAATTATGTTTCAGAAATAAACTCTTTATCTATATGCACTGTTTTTGGTTGCGTTTTTAATGTCGTTTAGTACAAATTATGTACATGTATATATAATAGAAGACAAAACCAAGCTCATGGTAGACATTAATTAATCATTAGTTTCTTTAATTGTTGTACTCTGTGCAACCATGACCTCCGTATATTGTCGCAGCTTCGTTGCTTTCATCCCGTTGTAAAACTGGGTAAGACTTTTTGAAGACATTTCACGAATAGAACGTACATACCGGAAGCCATGCAAAGAAGGAAAGACTTTCCGAACGATTGTCCGGAATATTCTGCAGCAAAGATAATACAACCAATCAAACTCAACAGACCTGAAAGGTAAACAACATATAAAAGACGAGTTTTTAACAGTTTAGCAAGCCTGCACGTATATCGACTTTTTATATTTGTGTTTCCCTGTAAATGCAGTTCATTTATGTCAAAGTGAAGACACAAACACAAGTGTGGATTGGAAATGTCTGCCATCTAACCAATGTCAGACGTTTTATTAAATATATAAGTTGTTAAGTAAACAATCTATAAAGTTGTGATAATGAAAATACTATTATCAGTGTGACATAAAGTTTAACACATCCAAGTCAACAAGCCAGTCCAACCAAATTGACAGACAGTACACTTTACGTTATCACACTAGACAAGGGGTTTATCTTGTTTTTATTTTTGTTTTATTTTTATTAGACGTATCCATGTTATGTATTTACACAGTTTTGCAAATAAAAATAGAAAAGCAATAATGAAAGTGAATTTATAGATTTGGAAAAAAGTGTGTATTTGGTTGATTTTTCAAAGGGATATAGACAAAATACATGTAGAAGATGCTACCAGGTTTGACAAGTACTCACACATATATATACCAGTCCTGTTATATATATATATAACATATAAGAATGTCTTATTATTCTAGATATATATGCCTGCATATGAATAAATGTAATCTTGTTATCATGGACTGAAAACTACAAATTTTATAATTTATTCAAGTTCTTATTACTAATACTACATCTTAACAAGAAAACAACAATATTAACTACATGGAAGTAACACATTGTAACATAAACATGGTAACACTTCAAATGACTTAATTATTACACACGTTATCTTAAAATTCTAATCAGACGAATATCATCATTATAACTCAAAATTGTGTCAAGATTAGGTCAAATAGATGTTTTGATTATGTAAATGATTGGGCATATAGTTTTTAAGCCCGACATTAACTTGCTACACATTTAGAATATTCGAAAGAGGAGCGCACAAGTCGGAAATTCCAACAAAACCTTTTTATCATTGAAAATGTTATCAAACCAACCTGCGATTTGATATAAGTATAGTCCTTCCAGGAAGGCTTTGCACGAGCCATCACAACAACCACAGAATATAGTTGGCGGTAGGCATAACAAATGGATAAACAATATCATAAATGCAATCCACTGCATGGCATTGACACCTTGTTGCAGATCTAAATAAAGAAACATTTAATTAAATGAACGCCATACATGTACAAATTATTTTATCGTGTTTGGTTCTGTGTTGTATCCTGCACTTCATGTATGTGTGAACTGTGTAGGTGCTGTTATTCGACGAAGCTGTACTAACATAGTTTTGCTATTTGCATATCAGTGTTGTGTAAACCATCCAAATCTTACGTTAACCACTAAACATAATTCTCTCCAACAGAAATCAAAGCGCAGAAAGACTGGGGCAGACGAAGTTTCTTGTGTTCTGTAAAGACTTGTCAACCAGAGATCGTAGAAGCATGATTGCACAGTCTCTTTCGAGTATACAAATAGGGACTGGTTTAATTACAAGCAATGTTAATTTCAAAGCGTGCATGTATGATATATATTTAAACTGGACCATTGATAAGACAGGTTTTCACTTTAAAACGATATGTATACGGGCGAGTACTCGCACAGTCTTAACGTGTCTTGTTTTTAAACGAACCTTGTTATAAATCATTTGATTGCCAGTTGGACAGGTATATCAAACACAAACATTTTTTCTGAGTTAGGTATGAACAATTTGAAATAATCTGAAAATATTGCTAACGATGTGTCAAATGGAGAATCTGAACTAAGATAATTGTCTCATGACAACTTCAAATTGATGTCTTCTGATACACGATCAGCAAATTGAATGCCTGTTTTAAAACATTATTTGAGATGAAAGGCAAAATTCATTATTATCTATTGGAAAGTTTATGGCATTATTTTATTAATTTACCTTTTATTGCAGGGAGAAGCTGTATGTGAGGTAATGAGAATGTCAAAATGAAGTCAATATATTTAGAAGATGCAACAAACAAATGTAAGGTGGCCTTATGGCGCAAATGTGTGAATGAAACCTTTCAACCTGGAGACTCGTCATAACAGACAGCTGAGTACAAACACCTACAGAAATGACGTTTCCCTTTCAACAACATCCAAAATCTTAATCACGGTATGTCACATGGTTCTCCTACTGTATAATCAGATTATGTGCATTTTTTAGGTTTCCCACGCTTCCTGGAAAACTG
Source organism: Mactromeris polynyma (assembly GCA_032209605.1). Lineage (NCBI taxonomy): Eukaryota > Metazoa > Mollusca > Bivalvia > Venerida > Mactridae > Mactromeris > Mactromeris polynyma. The sequence goes on from JASFXZ010000028.1 coordinate 6,473,209, forward strand.
GAAATGTCCTTGATTTTTTCATGTCATTTTCAGGGCCTGGAAAATTACTTGAATTTAAAAGAAAGAGCAAAAACAGGGAAAAGTCGGGAATTCTGTATTTTCTGGACACTCACAATATCATTGTGTGCTTTAAAAAACCATCACTTTAAACAGATAAAAAATAGCAGCTTTGCAAGCCTCGTCGAAGTGAGTGTAACATTTCCTTGTATATAAGTTCATAATTTGAAGTTTAATACTTAAATGTTCTTGGAAAAAGTTAATTTGACAGACATGTTGAATGAATAAAATAGCAGTACAAATGCTGTTTTGGTCCTTGAATTTTGTGAGAATATCTTGAACAGAATTTTGTTCTGGGTAAAGAGTGGGAACCATGATTTGTGTTGTGTCTTGAACAACAGATAAATTGTGAGATTAATTATTGCAATTATAGGAAATGCTGCATTCAAATTCTGCTTTAACAATTTAAATAGCAAGTTCAAATTATTGCAATCCTGTCGCATGTTAAGCTAAAATGAAATATTGCAAACAAATTCTGAATATACTGTACTATCCCAATTATTATGTATATTGCAATATCTCAGTAATGTTCTTCAAATTAATATGAACCCTCATTAAGGCTCATTTTTCTGTTTAACACCGCATATGCAATAATACATATATGTGTATATGTAAGAAATGGAACAATGTTTTTGTTGAATTAAGTATTATAGTGCACATGTAAGTATATGTTGTTTTCTGTATCAATGTACATATCTTAGTAGATTAGTAGATTATTGATCTAGTACCACTTTTTCAGACAAATCTGCTTGCATATTTAATTGTACGCTTACAAAAGTGTAAGCTGAATTCCATGTTTTTTGCTCACCAAGATACCTATTGCCATCAGTTACCATGCGTCTGTTGCCCACTGCGACAGCATTGTCGTAAACGTTTACATTTCCAAAACCACTTGGACAATTTGAATCCAATTTAGTAGATTTGTTCATTGGATGATTGACCTCAAATATTAGCCCACTCAAATATACTTTCAACATACTTTCTAAATTTTGTTACAGACTAAGCTCAAAAGAGTTTCTTTTAAAACAAAGCTTGAATGCTTTGACCTGGTTTCATGTATATACTATAAAAGATGATGTAAAAGCTGCAGATGAAGTAAACAGTAATATTGTTATTGCTTGTACATATGTGTTCATCGTGTTGTATTCATTATGTCTCCCCCATGTTGTATGTTTGTCTGTCCAGTTAACCTTGTTCTCCCTTTATCTCCAAAACCCAGTGTTAGATTTTCATCAACTTGCTGGGAAGTATCAGTATGAAGTCTAGTAGTGCATATTGTAATTTGGGGTCATAATGTTAAAGGCACAGGTGTCTGAAACTTGAAAACCTTGGCTGCTGTTCATATCTAATCCCCCCCTGTTAGATTTTCATCAAAGTTGTGCTTGGAAAATTAATTGGAAAATACCCCATCACAACAAGATAACTCATAACCTATGGCAAGCTAGTGTTATCATAACTTATGCCTGTGCATGCTGGTTTTACTCACAAACGTTACATAAAGGGTCTGATATCTTTGTATTTCATTTATTTACAATCGTGACAAACATTTCACTTGTTTTACAGTCTTAAGGTTCTACCATTATTACTGACCATTTTTTCTTTATTTCGGATTGAAAATCTAGCATTTCTAGTACAAGTCGGATTGAAGATCTCTTGGAAAAAATGTTTACTATTTTTTCAATAATTTTTTATTCTTTTTCACATTTCTGTCTTATGTTTTTGTTTTATTCCATATTCCATGCAAACCATCTGACATATTTACACATACTTTGATATTATAAAACTTGTTTAGTTACAAAACGGAAACTTGTATGCAACGAGTTGCCAGCTTAGCTACAGAGACAAGTTTTACCGTCCCACAGCACTTTTGTGCTTTGATAATCATGGGGCTCGGCTTTGAATAAACATCCTTTCGGTATTTTTATCTCTTTTCCGATAACCCTTTCCATTAACAACTGTCCGTTTTGCGCATGCGTTACTACGATATTCAGAGGTTACTATCTCAAAGAGGTCTTTGCTATTGTCGATCATAAAAATTGTCCGCTTTCATTCATAAACATTTCCCGCTCGCTATTTATTAGACCTAAGGAAATACCTTGTACCTGAACGCGCTTGACAGACGAGACGTAACAATATTTCGGAATCGGATTCTGACCATTTATTTACCGCACGAATACTGTAGCATATTCTACACCCATGTTAAATAATATTTGCAGTTATTGTTACCCTCTTTGGTATGCTTTATTAGACAATTAATTCCGTTCGTGATTCCGTATTGTTAGGAATATTTTCGAACTTTCCGAGATGTTGCGACTGAAGGTAGAGTTCAAGGTCGCGCCAGAAGTAAACTTGTGTGTCGAGCACGCATGGGATGCAATTCTCACTATCAAACCGCGCAGAATGGAGATTCAAATTGAAACAGGCATACATAAACCATACCAGATTTCGTATACACTGGGAAACGTCCATCTAAGAGGATGTTGTTTGCTCGTCTCGACAACTATGGCTTTCTGTAACACAGAAGGAAATGGTCGCGAATACGCGATGTCTATGAGCATAGCCAGAGTCTTAAAACAACTAAGATTAGATTAAATGCTAGCTTAAATACGTACTGTTTGATTTGTTGTCTTGTGGTGTAAGTCTGGCCAACGACAAACGTAATGTGCTGACGCTAGCATTAGCTTCGATATTGGAAGGAGAGATTCAGATTAGGAGTTAAAATCGTCTGTCATGTGAGTCAGTTTGTTAGAAGCTGTTTATGCAGTGGTTTTCCGCCGAAGTGGGCAAACCCTGAATAACATTTTTATTACATGCTGGTAATATTTTTGTAAAAAAACATTTTATGCATATGACCTCTATGATGTAATGGAGCATTTCTATAGGATCTAATAATTGAGGTTATTTTGTGTATTATTGTCCGAAACAGGGGCACACAAATACGTTTGTATATGCCTAAAGAAGTTAGTCTGACTGTTTTATTTCCAATTTAACACCAATTTGAAAAAAAATCCAAAAGAAAAAGACGATTTTGCCCTTTGTTGTTATTTACATTAATAATGTATATGTGCATTTCTTACACGAAAATTTGGAACGTTCAATATATGCAAAATTTCAGTTTGTGTTATTACGTCACTTTTGTTTATTTTATCTACATATTCCCTTCAAATATTTCACAATAATTATTTTGCTAAACATTTTCCCTGCGACTTTGTTGCCTTGCATCTACTTTCTCTTCTATAGTGTTGATAAACATAGAAAAAAAAGAACGTGGTATGTCCGGATCATACATAATAGATAGACATTTTATTGAACTCTGAAAAGAGGTTTTTTTACAAAGCAGCAATAATCATGTATATTGATATTTCACTTATTTTTTAAAAGTTATTGTTTTGTACGCACATGTTCCACAATCAATATACATATCTCACATCTCGATTATATTCCTATTCTGCTTTGTTTATTTTCACTGTTCCAAAAAAGGACATAGATCATTAAAATGTTGTCATAGCAATGACAATACTAGGAACTTACCACCGAGTCCAAATGAGGTATGACATGTTGAATGAATACTGGACCTATTACTCTTACAGCATGCAGGTTTGTCATCGAGCGCTTCACAAGACGTCGCGGTGACCCAGTCTGTACCAGACACTCCACAACCTTGTAGTATAACAGGGCTCAACGCAAGGAGAAAATAACACCACCACGTGTCACAGGTATCCATTGTAGTGATTTTTCACCTCGCCTGGAGATAGTTACAATACTTAAACTATTGCTAGGGTTAAATTATAGTATTGTACATATATCAATTCGTGTATATTGACCTACATTTTCGTGTATATAGACCTACATTTTGTAGTTGTATGTAGATCTACATTTGCGTATATACAGATCTAGAGTTTCGAGTACATACATTTAATATGTCCGTGATTCTGTCAATAACTGCAAGATTTGCAGAGCGAATTTACTAGGGGTCGAAATGTCTAGGGGTTGAAAAGTCATGATACCGTATGTATAAGTTCAACTGTAATCTATCGAACAAGTCTCCCTAGTTGAGCAAATATTTCAATCGTCACATACAATTGTAACCACATACAACTAAACATGATTGGGTTCACTTCTCACTCAAGCCAATACAGCGTAACCTCAATAATATGACCCCTATTGGTTCTGTAGAAAGCCGTTCTTAGTTGTGGGAGGATCTGTTTGAGATATGGAAAAAAAATGAAACAGTGGTCCGTGAAAATGCATGTTGTAATGAGATGGCTTTAATTTTGAGGTTATCTTTATGAGAGAATTTACTGTGCTCTACATTTTGTTATTCATTAGTAATTTTCTAGGATCGTCAACAGGATTGTACTTTATAAAGGTATGAATGAATTCTTCGTGGTAGCAGGTGCTGTGACACACATTTCATATCGACATTAATTTTATCTATCGCTTATCTAACAAAGCAATGAGAAACAACGTCAGTATAACGAGTGTGTGCCTGTCTACAAACTCAGGGTCAATATATATTTCTTCCAAGATAAACTTCATTGTGCAGTTATCCATAATCGTTGTGACATATGACAAAAAAATGCGGTTTTTACCATTGTTCCTAGTGAACACTAACAAGTCAAGGTTACAAACTTTGTTCGGTTTGATGAGAAGTAAACATATTCACAAGAAACAATACATTCGAAATACAGTAAAATCCCTTATTAATATATGTGTAAAAAACAACAACGAGGGTTTTAGTAATTAATTTTCGCATCCCCTATGAGATAAATGTAATTAAAATGGTTCATTATACAGTTACTATTATATCAATACAAAATATTGGCGGACGAAATCGAGAGTAAATTAAGTTGTCTACGAATTATTTGAACATTCCTTCAGACCAGTAAACATTCAGTATTGAAAGGTGTTTGATATACTCTGTTGCAATCTTCTTGAGATTTGCAATTATAACAATTCTGCTGACTAATAAATCTGAAACAATTTCTATATTTAATTGAACGTTGTTAAACTTAATACCTTACCTGTTCACTTGGTTTGTCTATCTTCGAAATGAAAACTCACAACGACTTCTTCGTAACGTTAAGACGCGCATGCGCGTATTGGTCAACACCTGTCAGAGAATATCTTACATTCGCCCCCCGTTTAAAAAGGCGCGTGCGCGTATAATGCATGTTTTACTTGGGGAACTGTGCTTGGTTCAAATGCATATGTGTGAATCGTCCGAACGACTTTTAAAGTTTGAGATATTCATGCTAATTTCATTATTTCGTGTTACAAATGGTGACAGCGGATAACGGATACAACGATGTCGTGCTTAGATGCTTGCGTGTACTTCCTGATTGGAGGATGTTTTACCGCACCAATAACCCGAATGTTTACGCTTAGACAATAATGCTATAGAAACGACAACTATACAGCCACAATATGCACATGATAGTCAAAGATCTACTAGGATAAACATATTTGATTTATGGTCATACAAATTATTTGTTGCGTGTGTGTATTAATATTATTGTTTCAGAATGTTTGCATTAATTAAGGTATACGATATTGATCAAATTATTGTTGTAACTAAGCAACAACCAATGGGAGAAACTGGTCGAACGTAAAATAAGGGGATACCATTTAGTGCTGTCCGATCCAAATAAACTTCATGAACAGGAAATCAGAGTCGGCATTTTGTTTGTTTTGCTTCCTCATTTGAAAGTATGGCTTCTAATAAGGGATATTGCTGATTTCTTTTTAATTTTGCATGGACTTAACCACCACATTTAATAAAAACTAGACACTTGTTTAAAAAATATCGCAGTGAAAATTGCAAGTTAGTTGTCTTCTGGACAGTTTTCTAGAACCATTAAAGTGACAATGGCGCGAGAACTGGTGGGTAGCCATGAAGCTGACATCGATAGTTACATATATTTCTTACAGGGGATAATTGAAGTACATACTTGCGAGCAAACTACTTTATCACATAACGTACGGCACGGGAGTGATTATAACATTTGCATTATTTCTCGTAATACACTAGTGTCTAGTGGATTATTTATGCAAATTAGGCGGCCGCATCACATACTTTGTTGATTTGTTTACTTAAACAAACATGAACATTATACTTTATCTTGAGTTAAAACTTCAATAAATATGCATTATCACAGAAAACATTTATAAGGTATTTCTCTGTATTTGTCGAAAAGGACGTTCGTATTATCATAAAATAAAACAAAACAAGCGGGTGTTTTTTACTACTTTTGTCGGTTGGTAATATGATTGAACACAATTGTTTTAAACGGTTACACATTGCAATGGTTCTTATTAATAATGTTTTAGACTATGTTACAAAAAACAATACAGTATGAACCCCATTAACAAATGTTAGGTTCATCTTTAATACGCCCTGTCAAAGACACAAATAAACATGGCCGACGTTCACGTATCGGTCTGCGACAAATATACATGTAGAGCATTTTGCAATTTTAAGCAGAAGTTGATCCGAATTCAAATTTGATGGTAGTGCACAGTATGTCTGGAGGTATCAACGCTTTCTTAACTGATTCTGTCCATCATCTGTGTTGATTGTTTTATGTGAATATCTGTCAGAATAGTCCACATGTTCATGCAAGACATCCTCGGTATGAGTAAGGATGATTGATGGTGACTCACAGTGACATGCTATTATATACCATTGTGTCAACGATAGATCGTCGTTTTATTTTACAATTAAACTCGCATTGTATTATTTTGACCGACTCGTGTAATATATTCAATAAAACGTGAACACTCATATCATATCCTACATATGTCCGCAACGTGTCCGTCACAATTCAAGCGTGTCATTTCTGTAATTACTCTTTCTTGGGACATTGTGCAGTCAACCTTTAAATAGTAATGCTTTGAATATGAAGACAATGATTATTTAACATAATCTTCACATAGTGGAAACAAAATCTTCAAATGTACGCAGTCAGATCTTCTGAACGCAAAACGAGTATACGAGCAAATGGGGAACGTGGCACTGCCGTGTACCATGCAAATACGTATATACATCTGTTAGTTAATAACTGATAAAATGAATATCTATCGGGAGTAATTTTGGGGAAACTACGTGGCTTGTGACGTCATTTTTACCATCGAAGTAACTTTTTGATTTCTGTACTGATTTTGATGACATTCAGCGCAATAATGTGCTCCTTATCTAGATATCACTTATACACTGCCTCAATGTATAAAACAGAACTTTCGTGTTTTCAAACATTTGGAGAAAGCTTTGTTGGTGAAGGTATCTGACGCGTGCGTATTTTCTGTATGCTGTTTCTACTTAATTTAATACACGTGTAGTTTAATGTTTATTCACTGCCTCTATACAAATGTTTAGTTGTCATTTCCTCGAACATGAAGCTTCCATCTTCGCATATTTTAGCAGATAATTGCGTATTGGAGTCACATGTCTTATGATCGAGGCTGAGTATTCAACAAAGGGACAGTACTTGGTTAGACTGGATTGTGGACTTGGCTGTGTCCAACTTTATGTCACACTGGTAATAATATTATCATTTTCACAACTTTATAGTTTCTTTACTTAACTTATATATTTAATAAAACGTCTGACGTTGGTGACATGTCAGATATTTCCAATCCACGCTTGTGTTTGTGTCTTTACTGTGACACAAATGAACTGCATTGACAGGGAAACACACATTTTGATCAAGGTACTCTAGCGTCGGTAAAGTATCATCACTTACTTCCTGTAAGAGCTTATACGTGCGGGTCCTGACCGTATCTTTTTTACAAGAATGCATGTTTGGTACGGCTGAAGCTTTAGTACTACTCGTGACAAGTTTTATATCTAGTCCAACAACTTTCTCTAAATTGTCGAATTCAAAACACGAACTAACAAACCATCTAAATTATATAGACTTTCTTGAAACAACTTTCACTATTTCACGTCTGTTATACATAGGTCATATAAATAATATAATTATGTATTCGATCAGTGTATTGTCTTGGCCCCCATGCTTTATTTAGCATATTCCAATGACAAAATACATAACACAAGGGACACAACTCGAGTGTCGTTACAGTTATTGATTGAAGTGGTTGTGTCCCTTTCGTCATTGGAGATTAAGCTAGTCTATATCACAGGAATTGAATTTAGATTTGCATGAATCTATGAAAGCGAAACGATATTTTAAGAGTAAAGAGTGTACAAGAAACAATTGCAATTTAACATGATCGAGAAAATGATTATTACGTGCATGTAAAATAAATTATTTTCATTTGAATTGCTAGACCTTTGTAGAAAAATTGCAATATTTATAAACTAGGACAAGTAAGAATGTTGTGCAAGATTAGTGTTATATCATGAACGCATTGTTATTTGTGATATTTGAATGCAATAATTTGTAATGCTTCTTAATTTTACATTAATAATTTGTGTCAGAGTATGCATTCTAAAAAATATAATACAAATACCACCTGCGTTCAGTAAGGTATGTGCGGCTAACGTTTCGTAACGTTTCCATTTTGGTTCCCTCTGTGCAGTGAATGCGTTACGTCGAGCCAGGGATACAAAAAAAACAGTTTCGTAACGTGAACAGCTGTTAGCCGTAACTGAACGCAGGTACGAGAAACGGGAGAAGTAGAACATACAGGTACATTATTTTAACACATGTATTAACTTTAACAATATAAATGGCGACAATGTAATATAGCAGACATTGATATCATAGTAGTAACGACCCCATTTCTTCAATCATTCGGCGAAGATTATCTCCCTTGTCAAGTTCAAAATTACTCTCGATATTGCGATCGTTTCCCTCTGTCCATATAACTAGGAGATTATTGGAATGCATATAGGTGTGGTATGTCTGCATATGAATAAATAAGCAGATGGACTCGTTTCTCCACACCCTTTGACATGTATATTGCGATCGCTTCCCTCCATCCAAATAACTAAGAATTTATTGGAATGCATAAAGGTGTGGAAACAAACTGGTCTGTCTGCATATGAATAACTAAGCAGATGCACCAGCGGATCCAATGTCACATTTCCCCAATTCTTCCCTATAAAGAGCACTAATTGTTAATTAACAGCTTGTATATTCGATGAATCCAGATATATCACGTCAATCGGATGGCATGCTGTGCGCAAACTGTTAGATACCAATCACGCGTACACCGCAAACATCGTGACAAGAAAGTTGGGTATGGTTTTAGTCATTTCAAAATTTTACATATTTTGTGTCATTGAATAAATTGTTGAATTTGGAGCAATGAATATAGCAATAAGCTCCAAATTCAACAATTTCTTCAATACGCATACTAATGAATGCAAGATAAAACTCGTTGTAGTCCTGTGTAATGTGATAACATTTACCGCATTCATTAGTATGCGTATGCACACTTACGTCAATACTACAAAAGTGAAAAAAACATAAATACACATCTGCACTATGAATATTGTTTTATTTGGTTTAGCACAATTTTCTACATATTTCAGTTACATATGGGGGCCAGTTGATCTCTTATGACCACAATGTTTTCGCATAGAATGCTTTGTATATGTATTTATAAATACATTTGTAGTTTCCGGAAAGTTCAGCTAGCATGCTACTTAGATCTATAAGAGATACAAATATGGTACAATATCATGTTGTGTATGTATAGTTATAATTCAATTTGTCAGCGGAATGCTAAAGTAATAGTATTTACAATGTTTTGTTTTCAAGTGATCTCTAAAATGGTACTTACTTCTTACACATTATCATACAATCGACGTTCCGTTCTGACACAACTGTGATGCAAAAAGTTAAACACACATTCACAGAGGGATAGTTTCTAAAAAAAACTTTGTATAAGAATTTAGAACGTATTTTGTCCTAAACGAAAGAACAGCATAAATAATAACATGTCATTCACTAACCAGTAACTGAACGAAAAATACGATTATGATTTATATTCCAGGTTGCATATATACTTGACGCCATTCAAATGCAACTATAAGAACTAGGCGTCATTTTGTAGTACCAACTTTCAAAAGCGTGTTACAGCTATCTATGTGTTAATTCTTGTTCAAAACTTTATTAAACTCTGGACCAATTATTTTTAATTTCATTATTGATTAATATTATCACATTATGTTTCAGAAATACTATTTTTACCTTTGTAATGTCACTTTATCTATATGCACACTTTTGGGTTGCGTTTTTAATGTCGTTTAGTACACATGTATATATAATTGAAGTCAAAATAAAATGTTTATTGTCAGTGTCTAAGCTCGTGGTAGACATTCATTTTCCTAGCAAATGCAATGAAGTGTCCAGTTTGCGGATCATGAACGACGCCTGTTTCTTTAATTGTTGTACTCTGTGCAACGTATTAAACACCTCCGTATTGTGTCGCAGCTTCGTTACGTTCACCCCGTCGTACAGCTGTCTCCTCTTTACACATTATTGTGGTGCACTGCCAAACTATCAGTATGACTGTAATTATTAGAACGTACACACCCGAAGCCAAGCAAAGATTGAAAGAATCTCCAAACGATTGTTCGGAATATTCACGAGCAAAGATCCCACAACCAATACAACTTAACAGACCTGAAAAGTAAACAAAATATAGTTTTTAACAGTTTAGCAAGCCTGCACGTATATCGACTTTGCAGTTCATTTATGTCACAATAAAGACATAAACACAAGTGTGGATTGGAAATGTCTGACATCTAACCAACCTCAGATGTTTTATTAAATATATAAGTAGTTAAGTAAACAATCTATAAAAGGTGTGATAATAATACTACCATGTGACATAAAATTAAACACAGTCAAGTCAACCAGCCAGTCCAACCAAATTGACAGACAGTAAACTTCACGTTATCAACAGTAATGTGCGCGTAGGAGCTGGGATCGCAGGAGCCGCGGTTGCGGCCCTAATATTTTGGCTCGCAGCGACGATGGGCCGTGGATATTATGAGCCCTACTTCTCTTTTGTGTCTTAAACTAATAAAAAATAGCCACAAATTTTATTGGCATTCAGCCAAGACATTTAATACAAATGACAAAGTGTAATCATCGCTACCAGACAGGGGCCGTCGCTATTACCCTGACTACCATCAGTCGGCGGATTAATGAAGGCATGAAGGAAAACAAATGAACCAGGTGACAAGAATATTTATTATGGTTCGTAAATGACACGGACCATCGCCATGCAGTGTTAAGAAAGTTCTGAATGTGCGTTGACAACCGGATGTTATTACATTTGTTTGCATAATTAAATACGACATATGCTAATTTATTCATTTGTTTTTTTAACCTTGCAGATAACACATCTGATGCACTTGTGTTCTAATAACTATTGCTCGTATTGTTTTCGTGATTTCGCATTCGCTAATGATATATATCAATGTTTAATAGCTCTTAGGTACCTGAATAAATACAATATTTAAAATGTTACTGAACTGTTTCAAAATATATCCTTAACAGTCCCGTGTCTTGTCATTTATCCTGGACAACCATAAAAACGATGATTGAATGCAGATGTGAATTGAGTTCAACCCAATTACCCATGTCCCATCTGCATACAATCATCTTTAGTATTTGTAACATACAAACAAAACAAGTAAAACCTTTTTATCATTTATTCAGTTTTCATACTGACAATTATTGCTCTTTTAAGACTGCATAATTAATATTGGCAATTTATGGGCGCGACTGATGTATACGTGCATAAAGTTAATTTATTACATGTTTAACTCATATAATTAAGTGTATGCATAAACTGTTTGCATCCATTGGTAACTTTTCAGTATATGCATCCAATGTATGCATCAATTGATATATTCTAGTGTATGCATCAAATGTATGCATCAATTCATATGTTTCAGAGTATGCATCAACATATATGCATCAAATGATATATTCTAGTGTATGCATAAAATGTATGCATCAATTCATATGTTTCAGTGTATGCATCAAAATGTATGCATCAATTCATATGTTTCAGTGTATGCATCAACATGTATGCATCAATTGACGTATTTTAGTGTATGCATCAAATGTATGCATCAATTCATATAATTATATTAAAGAGTATGCATCAAGTGTATGTCACTAAATGACATTAAATACCGTGTGGGCTTATGAGAGAGCTACCGGCCAACTTGGCTTTAAGGGCTGCTCCCGGACGTAATATGATCTAAAATTTATCATAAGCCCCAATGTGTGAGCTGCCTGCCAATTCGGCGTAAAAGGTCAGCTCCAAGTGTATGCATCCAATTTATGCATCAATGATTATAAATGTTCAACTAGAGTTCATAGACTGATAATATACATAACATTGACCCTGGGTAACAGTGGTCACAAATAACTGTTCAAATGTTACACAATACCAAGTTTCATTGCAATATATCAAAGATACACTATGTTTTGAGCTCGCTGCTTGCCACATCAGTCGCACCAAATGTCCTTCGCACTTGAAATTTCACAATTTTGCCGTTGATCAATTCTCATAAATGAATCCTACATCTGAATTCCATCACTTGATTTCACATGTTCCATTCGTGATTTAAACATTTATTTGTTCATGTAGCTGAAAATATATATGACAAAGCACAAAAATCCATCCACTACAAATATGATTTGTTAAGGGGTGGGAAGGGTGGGTTTTAATATGCAAAACATAAGATAATATTGGTAGCCAAAATTTTACGTACCTTCCTCCACAATGATTTACAGGAAATGTGGTCAAATGTGTTCAGGTGTGGTCAAGCATAACAGTGTGGTCAAGCGTAACATAATTTATTAATATCATGACAGTTACTATGATGTAAGGTATATGATACTAAAGTTAGGCGTAAGACCCCTAAAATTCATGGTCCCCCGGATAACACGCGACTATAGGATATTGCCCATAGTCGCTATTATCCTGGACAACCATAAAAACGATGATTGAATGCAGATGTGAATTGAGTTCAACCCAATTACCCATGTCCCATCTGCATACAATCATCTTTAGTATTTGTAACATACAAACAAAACAAGTAAAACCTTTTTATCATTTATTCAGTTTTCATACTGACAATTATTGCTCTTTTAAGACTGCATAATTAATATTGGCAATTTATGGGCGCGACTGATGTATACGTGCATAAAGTTAATTTATTACATGTTTAACTCATATAATTAAGTGTATGCATAAACTGTTTGCATCCATTGGTAACTTTTCAGTATATGCATCCAATGTATGCATCAATTGATATATTCTAGTGTATGCATCAAATGTATGCATCAATTCATATGTTTCAGAGTATGCATCAACATATATGCATCAAATGATATATTCTAGTGTATGCATAAAATGTATGCATCAATTCATATGTTTCAGTGTATGCATCAAAATGTATGCATCAATTCATATGTTTCAGTGTATGCATCAACATGTATGCATCAATTGACGTATTTTAGTGTATGCATCAAATGTATGCATCAATTCATATAATTATATTAAAGAGTATGCATCAAGTGTATGTCACTAAATGACATTAAATACCGTGTGGGCTTATGAGAGAGCTACCGGCCAACTTGGCTTTAAGGGCTGCTCCCGGACGTAATATGATCTAAAATTTATCATAAGCCCCAATGTGTGAGCTGCCTGCCAATTCGGCGTAAAAGGTCAGCTCCAAGTGTATGCATCCAATTTATGCATCAATGATTATAAATGTTCAACTAGAGTTCATAGACTGATAATATACATAACATTGACCCTGGGTAACAGTGGTCACAAATAACTGTTCAAATGTTACACAATACCAAGTTTCATTGCAATATATCAAAGATACACTATGTTTTGAGCTCGCTGCTTGCCATATTGGCAGCCTGCAAAGAATTTGCAGAAGCTGCCAACCGCCAAACAGTAAGGAATAAAAAGTGTTTGCGGCAGCGAGCAGAAACACTTACAATATTCAATATCTCAATTCAATCATTTCATCCATATTGTAATTGATACAAAACTAAGCGGTTTTAATTTAGTTAAATAAATTCGAATGCATTTGAAAAATTTGTATAGACAAAGATGTAATGTGAAGCTATGTTTCTGAATATAAATTAATCCAAATTATAGGTTTAAATGATGATTTTAAATCCTCTGAAATTGAATTGTTTTTGTCTACGAGTTATATATGCTTGAACTGTACAAAACTCTACTTCCGTAATTGTTTGATATATATACTAATCCACTTATGCCAACATCAGCGCTACCCATATACTTATTCTAGGGACAATATCTTTGCCCCAGTAAACATTTTGTAATTGCATTTTTAAACTGATTTATTAAAACACTATTGCCAATATCAGTGAGGTGAACTCCATCACTACATAAGTATTTTGAATTATGGACACATAACTTTGGATGACGAAGGTACATCCCACAATTTTTCATTGCTAATTTGCCAGTGAAACTATTTATCCTTTTTCGGCATCGGTCCATCAATTCATCGTTCATGGAATACCGCCATGTTTTCCTAGGCAATATTTCTGACCAAATGATTTTTACTTTAGGCAGAACTTCTAAAATTAAATCAAATATCTTAGAAATTAAAGATCTTAACTGTTTTAATGGCAAATTACCTAAATCGTTACCACCGCAATGGAGAATAATTACCGACGGTACGTCACCTACTTTTATCAAAGTTCTTATTTTGGCTCTTACATTTTGCAAAGATAGCCCACCATAACCTTGCCACCAAATAGATACATCATTCATTCCCAGATTTATTCCTATGTTGCTATTTCTCGCTGTTAAAAATGCTCTCTTCACTATGGATGAACCTAAGCACCAAACCAGTGTTCCTACAATACTTTGATTGAATAATATACGTGCAAATTACTTAATTTTTCATGAAATGCATAATTTGATTATTTATAAAACAGAAAAACAAATATTAAGTGTTATTGGCCTTAAAAAAACAACTGATCATTGTAATACATGCCTATATATGAACTGCCAAATTTGCTTAGTTAATTAAAATATTTGCATAAACAATTATGACCAACACTAAATTAAGCATCCTGTTATTGCAATATTGGCATGGAACTATGCCCAGTGTTCAACTTAATATATGTTTTATAAGCGTCTGAGCTCCACCGACCAGCTTCCTTAATTTTTTCCACTGAGTAACCCATTTTTGCTGCAGTCGTTGCAGCACCTATCCTAAAAGAATGTGCTTTGTAAGAAGCAAAGTTTACGTTAATAAGCATCATTGCCTTTCTTAACACAGCTGAAAACTGATAACGCGTCAGCGGTTTTTTGTTGAAGTGACAAAATAATGGACCATTTATATTAGGTCGAATATCTAAGTATTTTAACATACTATTAACTGGGCATACCTCAGTATTTGATCTTGCCAACTTAACATGAACTCCTTTACCAGTTTGATCGGTTTTTGAATACCTCAAAACGATTGTCAAATGATTGTTATCACAGTCGAAAGCAATATCATTGACTGCCACTATTTTATGGATGTAATCTATTTTTGTTACCGTAATTTCTCCTACCCGAAAAAACCCAAAAAACGCTAAACAATAAGCCGCTGCAAATAGTTTAGTTTCATAAGCATTTGTGCAAACTGATGCAAGTTTATCTATAATAGATTTTAATAGAGAGACTGTTATAGGCAACCTTGGTATAGAGTGTTTGGATTTTTTCATTCCTTCCAAAATCTTTGACAGTACATAATTTTTCGTGACATCTTGTACCAACTTAACTTTGCATTGGAAACCAATGGCACTTAAATACAACCTGGCAGTATTATATGCCAGACCTTTCAATGATAAGTAAGCCAGAAACAGTGTTAAATGCTCGACATGAGGGGGCCAACACAGTTCTAAATTATACTCTGCTCTAAAGTTTTGAAATCGTTTTATTCCTACTTTATAAGAATCTACTGTGTTAACTGCAAGTGAATTAGTGATTAATCTTTGGGCTTCATTTCTGAGATGTGATAACTGAACATGAGGGGTACTGTATCCGGGCATACTGCTGCTTCTGGTGCCAAAAGACGGAATCTGTCCCACTGTTTACGAGAAATAGAATCAGCAATCCCATTTAATTTAGATGCAATATGGGTAGCTTTGAAACAAATTTCAAATTTCATGCATATCAAAACAAATTCTCTTATCAAAAACATTAATCTTTTTGATTTAGCTGACTGTTTATTTATTACCGCTACTAATGCTTCATTGTCAATATATAGTAAGATTTGCTTCTGTTTTAAGGTGCTTCCCCATAAATGCAGCGCAAGCAGAACCGGTACCATTTCTAGGAATGTCATATCTAATAGTATATCAGTATTTGACCAGTTTTCCGGCCATGGAAAGAAAGCCCAGCTACGATTAAAATAACAACCACAACCTAACTTTGCAGACCCAGCACTGTCAGTAAACAATTGCAAACGATCATTGCTTGTCCAAACTTCATCTGGTATGTAAGAAACGCCATTAAATTCTGCCAAAAACTTTAACCACATTTGCATGTCTTGTTTAAGCTCTTTCGATATTCTGAGTCTATGATGAGGCTTTTTAAGAGGACACATCACATCATAAAAACGCCTTAAAAACGCCCTACTTGATCTTATTGCTTTACTGAAAAAACTTAGTTTTCCTACTAGGCTTTGTAGTTCCCTTAATGTAATTTTATTTTTATTTAAATAAACGGACAATAGTTGCCTTAGTTCTTCAATCTTATTGGCTGGGATTCTGATACACATACAAACTGAATCAATTTCAAGTCCTAGAAAAACCAAAACTGTTGTAGGTCCCACCGATTTATCTTCTGCTATAGGCACTCCTATTTCCCCACATATTGACGAAAATGTCGATATCAGGCTTTGACAATTCTTGGTATGTCTATTACCCGCAAATATAAAATCATCCAAATAATGGTCCAAAGAATCAATATTTGATTTGAAACTTACTAGCCAATGTATAAACGATGAAATTTTTTCAAAAAGAGCACAGCTTAAGCTAAGACCCATTGGTAGCATTTTATCAATATAATAATATCCATTGACCTTAACACCCAATAAATGAAAGTCATCTGGATGAATTGGTATTAATCTAAATGCCGATTTAATGTCTCTTTTAGCCATCAGAGCACCTTTTCCTAAATTGAAAATCATCCTTGCTACATTATCAAATGACGTATATGACACTGAACAAATTTCTTCATTAATACCATCATTTACACTAAAGCCATGAGGATATGATAAGTGTGTAATAAGTCTCCAACTACCATCAGACTTTGGCACTAACCCAACAGGAGACAGTTTTAAATTTTGTATAGGTTGGTTCTTAAATGGCCCAATAATACGACCTAAATAAACTTCCTTATCAATTTTTTCTTGTAATTCCTTAGGGTGCAATTGCGCAGATTTAAGGTTATTTATTTTAGTTTCTGAATTTTTTCCTGAATATTGAAGTCGAAACCCGTGTCTAAATCCATTTTTTAAATATGTTGCGATCTCATTGTTTGTGTATGCACCCAAATATTCGCAAAGTTTAATAACATTAATAGGCGAAAATCCTAGATTATACAAATTACTTTGGGAATCTCTGGCCACTAAATCTTGGCCTGATGTTTGGCTGAATTTGTGGTCTAACTTGGCCCCGGGACGCGGAGGCTTTCCAGCTAGGGAAATTACTTCCACCGTTTCTAAAACAGTTCCTGTAAGGATGATTTAAGTTGCAAGTGAAACAAGTATGTCTATAAATACAACGGGGGTTTTTACAGATTCTATAATTAAAGTCGTAGCATTTTTTATATATAGTTCTGTTTGCAAATTGCAAACTTGAATCTGGATAGGTAGAGGGAACCATGCACAGCAACCAAAGTTCATTATCAATTCTATCAAAAGAACACATTGTTGGATCTGATGCCATTCTCAGTCTAAACTGTTCATCATACTTTTTCCATCCCAAACCTCCATGGCGTTTAGCCCCCGTACGCACATTGTGCATATATTTTAACATATGCAACATTTTTTCATTATGTGCAGATACATATATACTGCAATAAATAAGAAAAGCATCAGTCCATAGTTCAATACTATTAATTTTAGTTTTTTCTTTAGCAGATTTTAAAACAAGCTCCCCAGCTTGATTAATGATAATTTTATTGTCCGTGTTTTCAGTTTGGTTAGACAATAGCAATTCTAACTCTACATATTGCCCAGCTACAATTTTTTCTTTGGTTGCCGTAGATACATGGGCCCCTAACCCCGAATGAACGCTTTGCAAAGTCTTATTTTCTTCTATAAAAGAATCCAAATTAAGGTTTAGGTCCAAATTGACCTCATTACCTTGTGCTTGAGCAATGTCACCCTCATGGTTATCCTCCTCCGTACATGGCCTCTTTGACCCCGATGGTATGGGTTCTTCACTGATGGATCTCTTGGACATAATCTGAAATTGTATAAAAACAACAACAAGCAACTTTGTCTTTTTATGTATAACATGATAAGGCAATTAATAATGTTCATGAATGATGGCTAAAACCCTATTTTTACTACTAAATAAATGTATATCCAATTCTGAACACAAAATAATTGTCGAACAACACTCCGTATAATGTAAAAGGACGGCAACTCGTGTCACAACGTAATGAATTTTAATATAAAATAACTAGTTGATAGATGTTTGCTCCATTGAAGATGTACACGTGCAAAACTTGGATCAATTTTAATGTGGCCTTCGATATGCAACCATTAACATAAAATATTATAATAATTAACATTTGAAATAATAATTATAATTACAATAATCAACTAACAATATATTTTAACAAAACTTCTCCAATTTAAAACATCAATGATAATGTCCATTTGCTTTTGCATGTGCGTTTGTCCCAAATTTTCTAACTTCAATCTGTTTCAATCAGCCAATTTCCAAACCATCTCCATCATTAATTAACCGCATCATAAAATGTAACATCTCTATTTGCTTCATCAATACTTATTAACAAAGAAATTGAATTTTTTAATATGCAAAACATAAGATAATATTGGTAGCCAAAATTTTACGTACCTTCCTCCACAATGATTTACAGGAAATGTGGTCAAATGTGTTCAGGTGTGGTCAAGCATAACAGTGTGGTCAAGCGTAACATAATTTATTAATATCATGACAGTTACTATGATGTAAGGTATATGATACTAAAGTTAGGCGTAAGACCCCTAAAATTCATGGTCCCCCGGATAACACGCGACTATAGGATATTGCCCATAGTCGCTAATATGTATGAATATATATTTTGTAAATGTCATAACTTACAAGCAGCAAACACATTTGCGGAAAAGTATCATTTTAAAAGTGATGGATTTTGCGTCTGAGAAAGGTGATTCCCTAAAACAATTCTCATCGCATCCGCGGCCCCAATGCTCAATACCTTCCTACTCGCCGGAGACAAGGGGTTTATCTTTTTTTTTTATTTTGTGCTTTTTTTATTAAACGTATCCATGTTATGTCTCAACATAGTTTTAAAACAAAAAAAGAAAAGCAAGAAAGCAAATATGAAGTGTATTCATTGATTTGGAAACAAAATGTGTATTTGGTTGATGTTTTCAAGGGATATAGACAAAATATGTGTAGAAGGTAACATGTAGATAGCGCCTTGATTAATAGAAAAGGTTTCCAGGTTTGACAAGTACATTTATATATATGCGAGCACTGTTATACACTGTTACCCTAGACTGAAAGCTATAATTTTGTATTTTATTCTTATTACTTATACTACATATTAACAAGAAAACAACACTATTAACTGCATGGAATTAATACATTGCAACAAAAACATAGTAACACTTCAAATGACTTAATAATTATACACTTTATCTTAAAATTCTAATCAGGCGAATATCATCATTTTAACTCAACATTGTGTCAAGATCGGGTCAAATAGGTGTTTTTGATTATGTAAATGATTGTGCATATAGTTTCTAAGCCCGGCATTAACTGGCTACACATTTAGAATATTCGAAAGCGTAGCGTACAGTCGGAAATTCCAACGAAACCCTTTTATCATCGAAAATGTTATCAAACCAACCTGCGATTGGATAGAACACGAAGCAATATACTCCAGGGTTGGAACCACCATTATCACAACAGTATATATATGACAGCAGGCAAAAATTAGGGATAATCAATATCACAAATGCAATCCACTGCATGGCATTGACAGATCTAAATAAAGAAACATTTAATTAAATGAACGCTATACATGTATAAATCAATGTACAGTACTTGTAACTGTGTAGGTACTGTTATTCGGCGCAGCCGTACTAACATGGCTTTGCTATTTGCATACCAGTGTTATGTATGTTCTATGTGTGACTCAATGCACTACGGAGTCATTTTTATCCAATTTCCTTCCCATTGATTTCCCCTTGCAGGTATAGGAGAGAGAAATAGGAGTTGTAATCGAGGACCAGCAATCGTTACATCTTATATATATTATATATAGTGTACAACAAATATTAACATTAAGTTTGCACAAATTTGCCTGATTCTAATTCTCCATCTTTTTTAAGATATTTCGTGTTATTCCTTTTTCATGTAATCATGGGGCTCGGATTTGATAACCCTTTTCTATTTACAGCTGCCCGTTTGGCGCATGCGTTAATATTTGAGTTTTTTTGCTCTTTTAAGGTTTTTGCACTTTTGAGGTTTTTGCTCTTTGAGTTTTTTTGCCCTTTGATGCATTTTATGAGATAATATTTTTTGGAGCAATTTGCTCTTTGCAGGGGAGACAAACGCTACAAAAACTCAATTGTTTTTATTACTGCTTTGTCCGGCAATCACGTGAGTGGAAAATTATTTTTTTAATTCATATTGGAGTCTCAAAGAATTTAAACTTCAAGTGTACTAAACAATATGACTGTTAGGATAACTTTAGTACTATCATATTTCACATTTTATCAACATGTTTATCAATTCGGTTACCTGTGAGTGTAAGTGATGTCACGAGGTGAGTAGATGAATAATATGGTTATTTTGCTAAATTTTAAGCGTTTTGACGAGTAATAAGATCTGGTAAGCTAATTGTTCGACGCATTAAATGAAAAAAAAAGATGGAATGTGTCTTTTAGAAAAGAGCCAAAAAACTCAAAAGTGCCAAAAACCTCAAAAGTGCCAAAACTTCAAAAGTGCAAAAAAATTCAAAAGGGCAAAAAAAATCAAAAGAGCCAAAAACCTCAAAAGGGCAAAATAACTCAAAAGAGCCAAAAACCTCAAAAGTGCCAAAAACCTCAAAAGTGCAAAAAAACTCAAAAGTGCCAAAAACCTCAAAAGGGCAAAAAACCTCAAAAAGCCAAAAATCTCAAAAGTGCAAAAAAACTCAAAAGAGCCAAAAACCTCAAAAGGGCAAAAAAAAACTCAAAAGGGCAAAAAAAAACAAAAGAGCCTTAAAACCTCAAAAGGGCAAAAAAAATCAAAAGAGGTCCCCCCCAGTTTACTTACTCGAGTCGTAACAATATTTCGGAATCAGATTCTGACCATTAATTTGCCACACGAATACTGTAGCATATTCTACACACCCATGATAAATATTTTTGTAGTCACTGTAAACCTCTTTGTTATGTTTTTTAAACAATTCAATCCGTTCGTGATCCCGTATTGTTAAGAACATTTTCGAACTGTCCGAGATGTTGCTATTAAAGGTAAAGTTTTTGGTCGCGGCAGAAGGAAACATGTGTGTCGATCAAGTATGGGATGTAATTCTCACAATCAAACCGCGCAGAATGGAGATGTCAAATTGCAACAGGCATACATAAACTGACAACCATATCGGATTTCGTATAAAATGGAAAACGATCATCTAAAAGCATGCTAATCACTCGTCTCGATACATATGGCTTTCTGTAACACGGAAGGAAATGGTCGCGAATACGTGAAGTCTATGGACAGAGCCAGAGTCTTCAAACTAAGATTATATTGAATGCCAGCTTAATTACGAAATGTTTGATTGCTGTATTGTGGTGTAATGCAGGCCAACGACAAACGTAATGCAATAGCTTCGATATAGGAGGAAGGGATTCAGATTAGGAGTAGGAATCAACCAACAATACTCATGTATATGTTTGTATATTCACTTATTATTAAAAGTTATTGTTTTGTACGCACATGATCAACAATCCATATACATATCTCACCTTTCGATTATATTCCTATTCTGCTTTGTTTATTTCACTGTTCCAAAAAAGGACACTAAAATGTTGTCATAGCAGTGACAACACTAGGAACTTACCACTGAGTCCATATGGCATTGGGCCATAACAAGTTGAGCTCTTACAGCATGCAGGATTGTCATTGACCGCATCACAAGACGTCGCAATGACCCAGTTTTTACCATACAGTCCACATCCTTGTAGTAAAACAGGGCAAAGAGTTAACGCAAGGGGTAAATAATCACATCCTCCCATTGTATTGATGTTTCACCTCACCTGGAGATAGTAACAATACTTAAACTATTGCTAGGGTTAAACTATAGTATTGTACATATACATTCGTGTATTTCGATCTACAGTTTCGTGTATAGACGTACAGTTTGTAGTTGTACACATCTATATACAATGTAGATCTACATTTGCGTATATATATATCTAGAGTCTCGTGTACATACATTTAAAATGTCCGTGATTCAGTCAATAACTGCAAGATTTGCAATTCGACTGTTGGAATATATCAAAATATATCGTATCCATTATATAAGTTTGAGATTAACTGATTATAAGTTTGTGCACCTTGAATACGGATGTTATAAGTTAAAGTACGGCTCCAAGACATTTCAGCCGCTAGACATTTCGACCCCACGACACATCGACCCCTAAGACTTCTCGACCCCTGATTTGTATAAGACGTTTCAAAACTGATTTATAAATATATATATAAAAACTGCCAGATATGAAAATTTAAGTATATCTGATCGTAAATGTCCCTTCTATGGTGAATTTTAGACAGAAATTCATGTTTTGTTTCATTGCAACTTATATAGTTATACGCACGCCCCTTGTATATATTGACTTGCTAATTGAAGAGGTGCGAACATGCTCGGATTTATAATTCATACAATATGATTGATCTGATAATCCAATACATTTCATTGTAGTTATTTTCTGAACAATGAACATTGTTAATTTTGTTCAACAAACAACAACTCATTAAAAAGGCTATTATAATTATCTGTTACAAACACTAAATGTGCTAAATGTGACGATCAATTAATTGTATAATAAACCTTAAATAATAAGACCACCATTGCGACCCTTGAAAACTGGTCTTCTTATTGTGATGATCTTAATATTGAGGTTAAATAAAGAGCAAAACAGTGAAAATGGACTTGAAAATTGTGGTCTGCATTTTGAGGTGGTCTTATTATTGAGATGATCTTTAGGTGAGGTTTTACTGTATATTTAATTTCAGTCACATAATACACTATTATATAAAGTAGGGGTTGTCCCACAGGTAGGGGTCGAAGTGTCTTTAATTACATGTATGACTATCTGTTACAAACACTCAATGTGCTAGATGTGACGATCAATTAATTGTACAGTAAAACCTCAATAATAAGACCAGCTTTAGGCCACTTGAAAACTGGTCTTCTTATTGAGATGGTCTTAATACTGTGGTTGAATAAAGAGCAAAACAGTGAAAATGGACTTGAAAATTGTGGTATTAATTTTGAGGTGGTCTTTAGGTGAGGTTTTATTGTATATTTAATTTCAGTTACATCATACACTATTATATAAAGTAGGGGTTGAAACGTCCAACTGGTAGGGGTCGAAGTGTCTTGAAATCAGGGGTCGAAATGTCTACAGGTTGAAAAGTCATGATACCGTATGTATAAGATCAACTGTAATAAATTAAACAAGTCTCCCTAGCTGAAATATTACAGCGAAACCTCAATAATAAGACCACCATTGGTTAATTATCATCATTATTATTAACACTGGCCTTGTTTGATGCTTCAATTGATTAAACATTAAGACAGTTTTATACTTATTTTATGCTAATAAATAAAATAAAATGTTTGACTAGCAAGCAATTTATTAGTGGTTTAATTAACAAGTTAAAATAAAAATTAGTAAGATATATGTTTGCAACATTAGAGGAGTACCCTTACTCGCAAAGTTTCTAACATTACGTTGCTTTGTCTTAAGTTCTAACGACAGCAACAACAACTATGGAACCAAGTACATTGAATTGTATTGAACAACATACTGATGGGTAAAAACATGACTAAAAACAAAACTTCCACAAAACAACTAACCCACGGTTAAGACAATCCAAATTTATACTAAGAGAGTGTTTTGCATTACAATATTGATAAGATATATATAGGTATCAAGGATTCAAAACATTTCAATGCAACCACTGTATGCATTAGTTGAATTCTTCGTATTTAAAGGATCATAATTATATTGTTGTCATCATAATTATGATGACTTGATGGTTGTCATAATTAAATTGAACTTTCACCGTCATATGATTGTGACGAACTTAGGTAAACATAATCATGAATAGATTAAACTATGGGAGTAAATCATAAAAAAACACAATATTTTTGTATCTATTAGAAAAAAAGGTCTAGACACATTGTAATCATGCACCACGGAATCCAAAATCTGGATTTATGTGTAAAAAATAGGGATGTCAACGAATAGCAAATCAGGTATTCGAATATTTGATCAGCCTTTCGAACGAATATTCGATTATTCGATCGTCACTTAGACAGATTTAAAAACAAATCATAATTCCTTACGTGCTGCGTGTATTCTACTTTCGTTTTCACCGGAAGTTAAGACTATGACGAATAACGTTATTGCAGTAAATAGATCATCATCTGAATGGCAATATTCGTGTTTATGAACATCTGTGTCGAGACAAAACTCATTTGTCTTCGTGTGGAGTTGAGTGTGTTTACTATCGCCACCTTTTGTTGTATTTGCGTTTATTTATCGTCGCCAACGGTTTCCCATATGGGCGACGTCTCCAGAAGAATGTTAGTCATTTAGGATTTTTGGAGGATAGTGCTTGATACAGGTGATGCCCCAGTTCCAGAAGCACCTCTGGTTCTTTTACCTGCTCGATGTAAAGCATCATACACGGGACCTCGGTTTTTAAAGTCTCGCCCGAAAGACTGTTAGCGCAGTCAATGATGGAGCGGGGAATCGAACCTGCGATCCCTTGATTACTAGTCGAGCACGTTACCACTGGACTACGAATCCGCTACATCTTGTCACCGAGAAGTTGCTTTCTAACTATATGCATCGCCACGCTTATTTTGAATAGTGAGTACTTAATTAAAAATAGAACCAAACAAAATGCATTTACTCGTTGTAACAGTCAATTTGATTGGATGATACGATCTACGTGAACAATAAGTATAGGCATTTTTTCGGCATGTTTCTTTTCTCAATCCCAGCTTTGAATTTCCTTAATTAAAAAGCGAGTCATTAACTCAAGTCCCTGTCGGTGGTTTTAACTGCTCTACTTTTTTTTACATCTTTCGTCAATAACAAAATTACCGACGATTAGACAAATATTTTCTTCTATTTGACAGTATGGACTATCAAATGGTTACAAACGGTCAGTAATTAACGGATTATCGAAAAAGACAAACCGTCATCACCCCAACGATATACAATTATATTAGCCCCCCCTCCACCCCCCCCCCCCCCAATATACACAATGCCACGTTTGCAAGCGCGAATATTTCTACAACAACAACAACAACCTTTATTACTCTCTTACACAAATCGGAGACGGCAAATAAATCAAAACAAACAATTTTCATTTTCTCATCAAGTTTTTATCAAGTATATTTTTCCGAATATTCGAATATTGAAACAGAATTGGAATATTCGAAGTTATGAACGAATATTCGAATAATCGCTGAAATCCCTAGTAAAAATGAACGAGTGTTTTAGTAATCATTTTAAAATAAGGGATACAACATCATGATCAACCCATTGCAAGAAATATATTGCATTCCCTATGAGATTAAAGTCATTAAAAAGGTTCATTATATAGTTACAATTCAATCAATACAAAATCTTGGCGGTCGAAATCGGAAGTAAATTAAGTTGTCTACGAATTATTTGAATATCTTAAATGCATATTCCTTCTGACCAGTAAACATTCAGAACTGAAAGGTATTTGATATAATCTGTTGCAGTATTTTTGAGATTTGCAAATACAACAATTCTGCTCACTAATAACTTTGATAACAAATCTATAATTAATTGAACGTTGTTGACTTAATAACTTACCTGTTCAATTGGTTTGTCCCTCTTCGAAATGAAAACTCACAACGACTTCTTCGTAACGTAAAGATGCGCATGCGCGTATTGGACACCACCTTCCAGTGAATATCTTACATTTGCCCTCCCGTTTAAAAACGCGCATGCGCGTATAATGCATGTTTAACTTGGGGCACTGAACTTGGTTCAAATGCATCTGTTTGAATCGTCCGATCGACTTTTAAAATTGGAGTTATTCATGCAATTTTCGTTATTTCGTGTCACAACTGGTGACAGCGGTTACCTGAAACTGCGGTGTTATGCTTAGATGCTTTCTTGTACTTCCTGGTTGGAGGATGTTTAACCTCACCAATAACCCGGATGTTTACGCTTAGATTAGATTTGTACGAGATATACATGTAACATAAAGCTATAGAAACGACAACTATACAGCCATAATATGCACATGATAATCAAAGATCTACTAGGATAAACATATTTGAGTTATGGTCATACAAATTATTTATTGTCGTGTGTGTATTAATATTATTGTTTCAGAATGTTTGCATTAATTAAGGTATATGATATTGATTAAATTATTGTTGTAACTAAGCAACACTCAATGGGAGAAACTTCCCGAACGTAAAATAAGTGCTGTCCGATCCAAAAAACTTCCTGAACTGGAAATCAGAGTCGTCATTTTGTTTGTTTTGCTTCATCATTTGAAAGTATGGCTTCTAATTAGGGATGTTGCTAATTTCCTTTCAATTTTGCATGGACTTTTCCACCACATTTAATAAAAACTAGACACTTGTTTAAAAAATATCACAGTGAAAATTGCAAGTTAGTTGTCATCTGGACAGTTATCTAGAACCATAAAAGTGACAATGGCGCGAGGACTGGTGGGTAGCCAGGAAGCTGACATCGATAGTTATTAACTATAGAAGTTGTAAGTACACAAAATGTTTAAAATAAATAAGTTTAAACTCTTTTTCCATACCTGTAGTCGCAACGAGTATGCATACATAATGAAGTGTTTATTATCATATACATGCCCATATATTTCTTACAGGGGATAATTGAAATACATACCTGCGGGCAAACTACTTTATCACATAACGTACGGCGCGGGAGTGATTATAACATTTGCATTATTTCTCGTAATACAATAGGGCCTAGTGGATTATTTATGCAATCTAGGCCGCCGCATCACATAATTTGTTCATTTGTTTACCTAAACAAACATGAAAATTATACTTTATCTTGAGTTAAAACTTCAATAAATATGCATTATCACAGAAAACATTTATAATGTATTTCTCTGCATTTGTCTGAAAGGACGTTCGTATTATTATAAAATTAACTTCCAGTTGTTTAAAAAGCGGGTGATTTTTACTACTTTTGTCTGTTGGTAATATGATTGAACAAACTTGTTTTAAACGGTTACACATTGCAATGGTTCTTTTTAATAATGTTTTAGACTATGTTACAACAATACAGTATGAACCCCGTTAACAAATGTTATGTTCAGATGAGCCAGATACATCTTTATAATAAAAATAATAAAATAAACATGGCCGACGTCCACGTATCGGTCTGCGACAAATATACATGTAGAGCATTTTGCAATTTTAAGTAGAAGTTGATCGGAATTCAAATTTGATGGTCGTGCACAGTATGTCTGGAGGTATCAACGCTTTCTTGGCTGATTCTGTTCATCATAGTCCACATGCTCATGCAAGACATCATCCGTATGAGTGAGGATGATTGAGAGCGACAGCGACTCACATTTTATATACCATTGTGTCAACGATAGATCGTCGTTTTAATTTACAATTAAACTCGCATTATATTATTTTGACCGACTCGTGTAATATATTCAATAAAACGTGAACACTCATGTTATATCCTACATATGTCCGTGTAACAGTATATGCGTCACATTTTAATGGTGTCATTTCTGTAATTAATCTTTCTTGTGACATTGTGCAGTCAACCTTTAAATAGTAATACTTTGAATATGAAGACATTGATTATTCAACATAATCTTCACATAGTGGAAACAAAATCTTCAAATGTACGCAGTCAGATCTTCTGAACGCAAAACGAGTATACGAGCAAATGGGGATGTGGCACTGTCGTGTACCATGCAAATACGCTCATACATGTGTTAATTAACAAATAATAAAATGAATATCTATCAGGAGTAATTTTGGGGAAACCACGTGGCTTGTGACGTCATTTTTGCTGCAGCAAAATACCGAATTTGTCAACAATCGGAACTTACCATCGGAAGTAACTTTCTGATTTCTGTACGGATTTTGATGACATACAGCGCAATTCTGTGCACCTTATCTAGATATCCTTTATACACTGCCTCAATGTATAAAACAGAACTTTCGTGTTTTCAAACTCTTGGAGAAAGCTTTGCTGGTGAAGGTATCTGACGCGTGCGTATTTTCTTTATGCTGTTTTTACATAATTTAATAGTTAATGTTTATTCATTGCCTCTATAACCGTGAATGTTTAATTGTCATTTCATCGAAAATGAAGCTTCCATCTTCGCACATTTTAGCAGATAATTGCGCATTGGAGTCACATGTCTGATGATAGAGGCTGAGTATTCAACAAAGGGACAGCACTTGGTTGGACTGGTTTGTGGACTTGACTGTGTCCAACTTTATGTCACACTGATAATAATATTATCATTTTCACAACTTTATAGTTTGTTTACTTAACAACTTATAATTATATTGAATACAACGTCTGACATTGGTTAGATGTCAGACATTTCCAATCCACACTTGTGTTTATGTCTTTACTGTGACATAAACGAACTGCATTGACAGGGAAACACACATTTTGATCAAGGTACTCTAGCGTCAGTAAAGTGTCATCACTTACTTCCTGTAAGAGCTTATACGAGCGGGTCCTGACCGTATATTTTTACAAGAGTGCATGTTTGGTGTAGCTGAAGCTTTAGTACTACTCGTGACAAGTTTTATATCTAGTCCAACAACCTTCTCTAATTGTTGAATTCAAAACACGAACTAACAAACCATCTTAATTATATAGACTTTCTTGAAACAGCTTTCACTACTTCACGCCTGTTTTGCATAGGTCATATAAAATATATATGTATTCGTTCAGTTTATTGCCTTGGTCCCCCTTGCTTTATTTGTCTTATGTCAATGACAAAATAAACAACACAAGGGACGCAACTCTAGTGTCGTTACATTTATTGATAGAAGTGGTTGTGTCCCTTTCGTCATTGGAGAAAGCGAAACGATATTTTAAGAGTAAATTGTGTACAAGAAACAATGATTATTACGTACATGTAAAATAGATTATTTGAATTGCTAGAATTTTGTAGAACAATTGCAATATTTATAAACAAAGACAAGTAAGAATTATATGCAAGATTAGTGTTATATCATGAACGCTTTGTTATGTGTTATATTCGACTACAATAATTTTAAATGCTTCTGAATTTTAAATTAATAATTTGTGTCATGTGTCAGAGTATGCATTCTAAAAAATATAATAAAAAATTCCACCTGCGTTCAGTAAAGGTGTTTGCGGCTAACGTTTCGTAGCTTTTGTAATTTGGTTCCCCGTGTGCAGTGAATTCGATACTGTGAGACAGGGATACAAAACAAAACAGTTTCGTAACGTGAGCAACTGTTATCCGTAACTGAACGGGACGTCAGGTACGAGTAAGAAGGGGAAAGTAAGAACATACGAGTACACTATTTTAACATATGTATTAACTTTATTTAACAATATAAATGGCGACAATGTGAGGAAGCTGACATTGATATACTGTAGTAACATCCCCAACATTACTTCAACCATTCGGCGAAGAGTATCTCCCTTGTCAAGTTCAAAATTACTCTCGATATTGCGATCGTGTCCCTCTGTCCATATAACTAAGAGATTATTGGAATGTATATAGGTGTGGACACACACTGGTCTGTCTGCATATGAATAAATAAGCAGATGGACTCGTTTCTCCACACCCCTTGACATGTTCTTATAAATCTGCCACATGTTAGTTTCACAAACATTTATGTTTTGTGCACAGTGAATTATACAATCTCCATTGTCACATACATTACAGTATTAGTTAATTATTATGTATACTTTCCACAGTCCTGCTTCAAACAGGCAGCTAAGGCAAAAGCAATGTATGTATAACACCAGATATCCGTCCCGGTGACATTGGGTTAAACGAATTCATGCAGACTGAACTCAGTATTCTAGTGGAAATGTTGGGGTCTATTGACGAGTCATGTTTTGTCCATGCATGTATGTTTAAGGTCCTTATCATTTGGCACCGTTAAGAAATATATGACTCAACCACCAGGCTGACTGTATTACCGATTACAACACTGCAGCTCACAGCTGGCGTCAAGCGATTTATTCTCTTTTCACATAGGTTCCTATATGTCAGAAATAGACCACTGGAGGCTGTATGGAAGTTACTCTTTGATCACTGCTGGAGGCTGTATGTAAGCTACTCTTTGATCACTACTGGAGGCTGTATGGAAGCTACTCTTTGATCACTGCTGGAGGCTGTATGTAAGCTACTCTTTGATCACTGCTGGAGGTTGTATGGAAGCTACTCTTTGATCACTGCTGGAGGCTGTATGGAAGCTACTCTTTGATCACTCCAGGAGACTGTATGGAAGCTACTCTTTAATCACTGCTGGAGGCTGTATGGAAGCTACTCTTTGATCACTCCAGGAGACTGTATGGAAGCTACTCTTTGATCACTGCTGGAGGCTGTATGTAAGCTACTCTTTGATCACTGCTGGAGGCTGTATGGAAGCTACTCTTTGATCACTGCTGGAGGCTGTATGTAAGCTACTCTTTGATCACTGCTGGAGGCTGTATGTAAGCTACTCTTTGATCACTGCTGGAGGATGTATGTAAGCTACTCTTTGATCACTGCTGGAGGCTGTATGGAAGCTACTCTTTGATCACTGCTGGAGGTTGTATGGAAGCTACTCTTTGATCACTCCAGGAGGTTGTATGGAAGCTACTCTTTGATCACTGCTGGAGGCTGTATGGAAGCTACTCTTTGATCACTGCTGGCGGCTGCATCGAAGCTACTCTTTGATCACTCCAGGAGGCTGTATGGAAGCTACTCTTTGATCACTGCTGGAGGTTGTATGGAAGCTACTCTTTGATCACTCCAGGAGACTGTATGGAAGCTACTCTTTGATCACTGCTGGAGGTTGTATGGAAGCTACTCTTTGATCACTCCAGGAGACTGTATGGAAGCTACTCTTTGATCACTGCTGGAGGTTGTATGGAAGCTACTCTTTGATCACTGCTGGAGGCTGCATGGAAGCTACTCTTTGATCACTGCTGGAGGTTGTATGGAAGCTACTCTTTGATCACTCCAGGAGGCTGTATGGAAGCTACTCTTTGATCACTGCTGGAGGTTGTATGGAAGCTACTCTTTGATCACTCCAGGAGACTGTATGGAAGCTACTCTTTGATCACTCCGGGAGACTGTATGGAAGCTACTCTTTGATAACTCAAGGAGGCTGTATGGAAACTACTCTTTGATCACTGCTGGAGGCTGTATGGAAACTACTCTTTGATCACTGCTGGAGGCTGTATGGAAACTACTCTTTGATCACTGCTGGAGGCTGTATGGAAGCTACTCTGTTTGTTATATTGGTCCCTAAAATGAATATTGCGCAATAATGTACAGCTCAAATGTTATGCAAACAAGAGTAGAAAGTAAAGCATTGTATTTAGACTACAATTCAGCTACAAAACTGTGAACATATTTTTGTTTAACAAAACTACACCACAACAATAGGAAGTGGAAATATTTGGAACTACAGTTGTACTTTTTTACAATGTGTGTGTTCAATATGACACCAAGTGTAGAACTTTGGTATTAACACTAGAAAGGGTTGATACTGCTAAGTACAAGAACTGGGTATTTATACGAGTAATTTAAACGATAAATGTAGGTTTAATCTCTTTTGCTAATTACAGTTGAGGACCTAAGGAGAGACATGCAATAGTAATTATTTATGAAACAGTTTGAGCATTTGGCTCTCTTAGATTCAGATTGATCTTGATTCAATATGTGTCAAACATTTGCCCATACCTTCATGCACTCGCATGTGAAATTTGAGGTCAAATATATGCGGAAACTGCTTTCCACATTCTTTGCATGTGTTGGCTTTCTCGGGCGCATGCGTACGTCTCACGTGACTGTCATGTGCCGCATGGGAAGCAAATGCTTTTCCGCAATATTTACACTGAAAACAAAGATATGATTATGTCATAATAAAGTAAAATCGCAGGTTGGGAGAGATGCACGTATATTTCATTTATTTTAACAATAACTGACATCTATAACAGTGCCACTGAGAGAATAGAGCAATGTGCACTATAAATACATGCTTTGGTGAGTCGAAGTGTTTCTTTTCTCATTCTTTTTCAAATTAGCATGGTCTGATATCGGTTTCAATAGTATAATGCAAGTCAGGCATGTTGTCTTCACATCTGTGGGTGATAACATCTTGTCCACATTTTGATGTTCGCTGATTGTCTAACTTTAATCGTAGTTTGTTTGTTTCATCGGGTTTAACGCCGTTTCTCAACGATATTTCAGTTATATACGGCGGCCGGTTCACCTAACCAGTTTTTCCTGGACTGAAATCTAACCAGTACTAACTTACCATTCCACAAGGAGCCGGCAACTTCTCCACATGTGGAGGAAAATCGAAACTTTTTGTCAAATTTTCATGGAAAGGTATGACCTGCCGCGACCGGGAATCGAACCCGGATCGCCGGATTTCAAGGACAGTAAGGCAAACATAAAGGTGTGTATTTTGTGGTATTGTACGTAAAGGCTTAGGTATTGTGTCACGAAAGCATGGTCATTGTTTCTGTTTCTGTTAATACTATGGTTCCAGTTCTACTAACCAAGCCAAACAGTGTCAAACTTTAGAAAGAAACCATTTTGAATACAGCTAATACTACTAAGTGTGACACAATCGTCAGCTGTAGATACAACGGGAGTCTGTTTCTAGAAATGAAACTTTATCTTTTTGTCAATTACTCCACGTCATACTCATTGTTATTACCAAAATCAAACGAGTACAGTCAAACCTGTGTTAAAGACCACCTGCGAACAAAGACAACTATTGCAAAACCTGTCTGCAAAGCCACCAATTTTATCTCACATCAGACCATTTTCAATGATATTTAATCTGTTAATAGAGACCACCTGTAAACAAAGACCACATTTTGCTGTTCCCATGGTCGGTCTTTACAGACAGGTTTGACTGTATTATTTAATGCAGCAGTGTTTGATGACAAACACCAAAATTCCTTCCATGACAAATAGATTACAATCTAGAGCCAGAGTGCCAGACCCCTGATACAAAGGTCGCGGGTTCTAATCATACCAGGGGGAAATTATCCGGGGTCTTTATGCACTAGTACTGGTTAATAACACAAAAAGCAGTGATCGAGAGTGATTAGTTTAACTTGTTTGATAGTTGTAATATGGCTTTATGTCACATAAACAGCCCGGGTCATGCAGTGACTATTCCAGCTATGAAGGTGGAGGAACACCCCCTGGTGGGTACCCGGGTAGAAGCTCCGACCTTCCGTCAGTTCGATGGTTTCCTCACTTACAAAATTTAATTAAATATCTCGGGTGGGATTCGAACCCGTAGCGGTGCGCGGCAAATATGTTAAGTCAGAGACATTAACCACTCAATCGCAGTGGCCACTGGTCTTTAAATTAAGTTAACAATTACGAATACAATAGTTTTATAAATACCTTAAACGGTCGTTCACCACTATGCTGTCTGATGTGAGTTCTGAGGATACTGGAGGCCGTGAAGGATTTGTTACAATATACACATTTATATGGCCGCTCACCGCTGTGTACCTGAAATACATTTTGTTTGAAGATACATGTTGTGTGTAATAGATCAATATGCAAACGTTTTCTTTGCACAGATCAAACTCTCCAGAATGACCATCTCTCGACCTCTCTTCAAGAACACTATCGATATTCCTATAGTTAGTATTTACAACCAAATTAAACTGACTAAAGTAACACTATCACAATAATAGACAAAATGTACATCTGCCAAAGTGCTGCTCTGCAGAGGTCGGGTTGGATACCCGGATGTTTTATTCACACTTAATACATTGCAACGCATAAATAAATCTGCAGTATGTTTAACAGTTTTAACCACAGAAGATTGTCACGAGTTCTTTCCCTTTATCCCTTCGAGAGTTGTTTCCCTTTATCCCTTCGAGAGTTGTTTCCCTTTATCCCTTCGAGAGTTGTTTCCCTTTATCCCTTCGAGAGTTGTTTCTCTTTATCCCTTCGAGAGTTGTTTCCCTTTTTCCCTTCGAGAGTTGTTTCCCTTTATCCCTTCGAGAGTTGTTTCCCTTTATCCCTTCGAGAGTTGTTTCTCTTTATCCCTTCGAGAGTTGTTTCCCTTTTTCCCTTCGAGAGTTGTTTCCCTTTATCCCTTCGAGAGTTGTTTCCCTTTTTCCCTTCGAGAGTTGTTTCCCTTTATCCCTTCGAGAGTTGTTTCCCTTTATCCCTTCTATAGTGCATTTTGTATACGTATATTAAAATTCACGGGATGAAATATAAATAGTTATTATAGTGATAGCTATATCTATACAATACAGTTATAATATGAGTAGATGATATACTTATAAATTTAAGCATAAAGACCAATGGACCTTTACGTCCCCTGTTCAAACGCAGATGTATACATGTACATTATTCCACATACTTACCCTCATATGTTTGTTTAGACTCGACGACTGACTGAAACTTTTACCGCACACACTACATTTATGTGGTCGATGTTTCTCGTGCACGTGTAGAATGTGGATACGTAACCTGTCCCTCTTCTCAAATGACCTGAAAATATGTGGCGGTAAATGTCTTTTCTATTACAGTAAAACCTCACTTAAAGACCATCTCAATAATAAGACCATCACAAAATTAAGAACACAATTTTCATGTCCATTTTCACCATTTTGCTCTGTATTCAACCTCAATATTAAGACCACCTCAATATTAAGACCACTTTTTTAGGATCCCAAGGGTGGTCATATTATAAAGGTTTACTGTATATTTAGAATGTGAAAGCCATTGAATATTTTGCTTGGAAGGTTTAAAGGGCATATATACAACTCCACCGATGCAGTAAACGTTATTATATAAAATTGTGAAGTTTGTACGAGTCAATACAAAACGTAAGGCGTGCAAAGGTGCCTTTGCAACAAATATGTATCATAACAAACCAAAGTTTAATTTAATCGTCTTTTTTCAGTGAACATGTTGCAATGCTGAGCTATATCGTTTTACAAGCGTGCCTTTTTAACGATGTTTTCTGGTCAAATAAAACACGGGTAAAGTGCCGTATTGTAAGATTACATGTCACTATTGGCGCAGGATTCACGGTACTGTCGGGGCATTGTACATTCATTGAAGTTCAGTCAGATGTTAAATCCTGTTTTCATTGCAATTCGAGTACGATTTTAATGGTACGTTAATGTCTGTACCGAACTTTTAGAGGCAAATCCCTTTATTAATATCAATCGGGATCGATCTATTGCCCCTTCCTGTTAGGGTATGAATTATAAAAACATTGCGGGATGAGCTGCATTAAGTAATCAAACTATCAATGCAAAATTTTAGCACACTTTGAAAAAGGAATTGTTCTGGTAAAACCCATTATGAACCACAGGAGATTTCACGGGTTATGACCCTTTATCCAATCTAGAGTTCTCTCCCTTTGCCTCTGCTATAGTATATGTATATGTATATACATATATAATTATATTAAAGGAGAGAACTATAGACAGGAGAAAGGGAGAGAACTCTAGAAATAATAAAGGGAGATAACTATACAATGGATATAGGGAGAAAACTCTAGAAATGATAAAGGAAGAGAACTATAGACAGGAGGAAGGGAGAGAACTCTAGAAAAGATAAAGGAAGAGAACTATAGACAGCAGAAAGTGAGAGAACTCTAGAAAAGATAAAGGAAGAGAACTATAGACAGGAGAAAGTGAGAGAACTCTAGAAAAGATAAAGGAAGAGAACTATAGACAGGAGAAAGTGAGAGAACTCTAGAAATGATAAAGGAAGAGAACTATAGACAGGAGAAAGTGAGAGAACTCTAGAAAAGATAAAGGAAGAGAACTATAGACAGGAGAAAGTGAGAGAACTCTAGAAAAGATAAAGGAAGAGAACTATAGACAGGAGAAAGTGAGAGAACTCTAGAAAAGATAAAGGAAGAGAACTATAGACAGGAGAAAGTGAGAGAACTCTAGAAAAGATAAAGGAAGAGAATTATAGACAGGAGAAAGTGAGAGAACTCTAGAAAATATAAAGGAAGAGAATTATAGACAGGAGAAAGTGAGAGAACTCTAGAAAAGATAAAGGAAGAGAACTATAGACAGGAGAAAGTGAGAGAACTCTAGAAAAGATAAAGGAAGAGAATTATAGACAGGAGAAAGTGAGAGAACTCTAGAAAAGATAAAGGAAGAGAATTATAGACAGGAGAAAGTGAGAGAACTCTAGAAAAGATAAAGGAAGAGAACTATAGACAGGAAAAAGGGAGAAAACTCTAGAAAAGATAAAAGGAGAGAAGTCGTGACATTCTTCTGTGCAATATACATTGACAAGTCCTTTTAATACATACAGACAAACATGTAACACAAACAGCGATATACCTTGTACATAAATGACAGGGGAACTTTCTGTCGCCTTGATCCACACACCGGGTGTATTTTAAATGTTTGTCTCTGTAGTAACGGTAAGCGAACACCTTTCCACATCGTTCACACTCATAACCTTCGTTACCTGAAACTGTAAACATACACATTGTGTCAATCCATATATCGAGGGTTCAGTGCAAGACTATACTAACTCCTATATAAATATATTGGAGTTAGTATAGTCTTGCGCTGTACCCTCGAATTATAGTCGGATCTCGTTCATTCGAATTCATCGGGTCCGAAATTTTTATTTCGAATTGTACATGGCCCATTTCAATTTGACGTGCCAAAGAAGATGCATCGGGACCTGATATATATTTCGGATGATACAAAGTATTCGGATAGAAGGTTGTCGAATCAATGAGGTTCTACTGTACTGTGACATACTGCATAAATCATATTGTTGCAGTGTCTTATTCGTGACTGAAACCGTTAAAGACATTAAATTTTCAAAAGTTATGTTTACCAGCCTTTCGTTTTCGTTAAATCTAAACAAATAGAATGTTGTCTGAATAATTCAGTGCTGTTACCCATTATACAGGTTTGACATATTTTTTTAAATTTAAATCCATATTGTTTTAACAAGGTAGTGGCAAACGGAACATTTTTAAAGTCTACGTCTGAGTTTAAGTCTTACAGTATTTAGGTCCCAGATATTTCACGGAAAATCTAGATTGAGTTATGTATTAACCTAAATATTACACACCTCTCAAAATTCATTGACTAACAACAAAACAGACATGTAGACCAGATGTAGACATGCTAGCTCCACTGAACTTGGCAACACTGTTTGATGCATCACTCCACAGGAAAATAAATTTCTTGAGGAAAAATCTCAATTGGAATAGTATGGTGAAACAACGGTCCGATATAACTGTAACAGAGTTATGGAATCGGTCCGGTGACTCGGTGGTACAGCGTTAGTCACGGATGGGAGGGTCGCGAGTTCGAGATAGCACTATGGCCATTCGGCCCGCAGTCGGATTAGTGTGCCTGGGTATCAATGTCATGTGTCTACAGTATGGTGTCACCGTACTAGCAAACACCATTTTCTGTTCGCTGTAAATCATATAGACCACCCAGCAATTTAAGTCAGGTGGGTTAGGGGCCCAACTCCTGGTAAGGCAGCGGATCTAAAACAGCCTTCCGACTCCCCAGATGTTTGCATTGTGATGCATTTTCTTGTAATGTAATACGCTAATTTTGGACAACAACAGTAAAACCCTTGAATTTGGGATCCCCTCTTGCTTTAGTATTAGAAATGGACAACCCTATTTTGCCAAAATCTCAGGGGGGTCCGATACCCCACCCCCTATGGATCCGCGCATTTAAACAGTCGAAGCGCCATAAAACAACAATGAAATTATAAACATTCCTGTCACGTGATAGCAATACTGTTAAATGAAAAACAAAAATTACCATGCGATAAATGAATATATGCAGCAGCTAAAGTATTCACTGTTCGTGTAATATTCACTCGTAGCAAACGATAGCAGAGGGTATTAAATAAATAATGGATTTTTCATTTGATATGAAATACATGTGTCATGTCTTTGCCGTCTGTTCACTGTCGTGAGTTTATGATTATTTTAAAATATTACAATTATTCGGACATTTATATCGGGAAACTCGCCGTTATTTACAAGGCGATATTTGATTCCGCCGTCTTACAAACATTTTATTATGAAAAGACTTTTATTGACCCGTCCTTAGGTCACAGCATTAAACATAGTAAAACATGAACTTTTATTATTGTTTTATAACCAAGGAACGCGTCAATACGAAAGTGCTCATTTTTCGTACAGCTTAAACCATTTGGTCAGGGTTATAAAGACGCTCTTTAAAATCATAGATTTGTAGATTAAAGAAATAAAATCGTCCTCTCTCTGTGGTCTGAATATCATAAAATTGAGATCTCGTCTTAAAAGGCGTGAAAAGACGATACTAATGCATTGTGGGTAATGGTGATTACGAACTTAATCTTTTCAGCCCTTTTGGTCTTGAAATCGCAATAAAACAGCAGCGTTCTGTGAGTTTTAGAAATGTGAGCAATATACTGAGGATTCATTTGATAATAAAATCTAGAAGTATTGTCCAAAAACCGTCATAAAACGTAAAGAGGATCTCGCACGTGTAATAATTAGAGGACCAGTCTGCCATTTCGATTTCTGTATTATCTTGTCGCAATAAGCTGGTGTAGCTTCCTGGAGACATTCTTTGTTGTTCGGGAACTATGGGACCGTACTTCCAGTAATTTGTGTTGAGAAACCCGAATTTCTAAACTTTGAAAAACACGCAGAAGGACTGAACCGATCGTGTGATAAGTTCTCAAATCTACACTGAAGCTGAGCTTAACCGCCATTTTGTATTTGGAGAATCTTCAATAGATACATGTAGCTCCAGCATCTACAATATTAACCTCCCTTGTCTGTAATCATTAGCCATTTTGATAGGCAAAACTGATAAGCCCTTATAGGAGTAATCCCCAAACATGTGATAATTGATAAAATGCCAAGAGAATTTGCATGTGACAACCACTTTTACATCAACTTTCTAAGTCAACTTCCCACTTAAGCAGAATGAATAAGTTATTTTTTATATTTATGATTATTTTATCATCGTTTACATTATATTCTCTTCAAACTTTAAGGAAATGTGCCTATCAATATGACTGACCATTCAGAACAAGGGAGGTAAATAAATGTGGGAACTATCAATATGACTGACCATTCAGAACAAGGGAGGTAAATAAATGTGGGAACTATCTATATGACTGACCATTCAGAACAAGGGAGGTGAATAAATGTGGGAACTATCAATATGACTGACCATTCAGAACAAGGGAGGTAAATAAATGAGGGAACTATCAATATGACTGACCATTCAGAACAAGGGAGGTAAATAAATGTGGGAACTATCAATATGACTGACCATTCAGAACAAGGGAGGTAAATAAATGTGGGAACTATCAATATGACTGACCATTCAGAACAAGGGAGGTGAATAAATGTGGGAACTATCAATATGACTGACCATTCAGAACAAGGGAGGTTAATAAATGTGGGAACTATCAATATGACAGACCATTCAGAACAAGGGAGGTAAATACATGTGGGAACTATCAATATGACTGACCATTTAGAACAAGGGAGGTAAATACATGTGGGAACTATCAATATGACTGACCATTCAGAACAAGGGAGGTAAATACATGTGGGAACTATCGATATGACTGACCATTTAGAACAAGGGAGGTAAATACATGTGGGAACTATCAATATGACTGACCATTCAGAACAAGGGAGGTAAATACATGTGGGAACTATCAATATGACTGACCATTCAGAACAAGGGAGGTAAATAAATGTGGGAACTATCAATATGACAGACCATTCAGAACAAGGGAGGTAAATAAATGTGGGAACTATCAATATGACTGACCATTCAGAACAAGGGAGGTAAGTAAATGTGGGAACTATCAATATGACTGACCATTCCGAACAAGGGAGGTAAATAAATGTGGGAACTATCAATATGACTGACCATTCAGAACAAGGGAGGTAAATAAATGTGGGAACTATCAATATGACTGACCATTCAGAACAAGGGAGGTAAATAAATGTGGGAACTATCAATATGACTGACCATTCAGAACAAGGGAGGTAAATAAATGTGAGAACTATCTATACATTATGACAAAGTGATTTGAATCGGTAAAATGGATGTTGACAGGTTAACCTCGACGTTTTGTTATAGTTTAGTTCATCAGAATTATAAATCTTACAGATCACTGCAATCCAAATGAACAAAAGAAGTACAGTCAAACCTGTGTTAAAGACCACCTGCGAACAAAGACCACTATTGCAAAACCTGTCTGCAAAGACCACCAATTTTATCTCCCATCAGACCATTTTCAATGATATTTAATCTGTTAATAGAGACCACCTGTAAACAAAGACCACATTTTGCTGTTCCCATGGGTGGTCTTTACAGACAGGTTTGACTGTATACAATAATTTTCCAAAAACTACAGTCGGACCTCGTTCATTCGAATTTCGAATAACAAATGAGAGAATAGTTTCGAATTGCCCATTTCATTTCGACGTGCCGAAGATATAATTTTATTTGTTCTTTAGTTCGAATGATACATTTGAACCCACCCACAAACATTTCTTAAACATTGTGTTGATTTAGTTGTCACATTGCTTCGATTTTTATTTTCGGCGATTTTTACGAGATTAATGCACCAAGCGAATAGTGGAGAGCTGATTGCTCGTAACGGTTCTCTGTACACATATGTAGCTATAAATATTTGTAACTCAGAATTTCAAAGCGTTCAGCTGTCTAATAGCAGTTAGGGGTCGCATTTAGGTCTCTAAACGAGGTCTTAATGTAATTAATTGTGTGATAAATATCTAATTAACAGCACATGGAGTGAGATCGATAGATACACCCGTACCCGAATCTCTTGATGCTTAAATGCCAGTGAATCACCACATAGAGCAACGTATGACACCACACGACAATATGGTGTGCATTGTAATGAAATATTTATAGATAAGTTGTTTATACAATTATTAGTAGAATGTGTGATGTCAAGTTTTGATTGATTTAGTTGATGTCTCCCATTCACACACACCACACGACTGTAACTGTTGTATAGTTCCGATTGATCTCTTGCTATCACAGGGCAATTAAATGTGATTTTCATTCTATAGAGTTCGAAACTTTTGAATCGAGAGGCTTTTAAATATGTTGGCTTGTATAATAATGCAGACAATCATCGTTAACAGATTCACGGACATGCATTTCATCTTCAATGCTGCACAGTGAACACACGAAGCACAACTTGCGTTTCTGTCGTTGTGAACAATTAAGGCTTAGAATTATATAATTAAACAATTTTAATCTACGAAATCATAATTGCCTGCATTTTCTGTGGTTAAAAAGATGGCGGATGGAATGGTCTAAAACTTACGTTTGTCCTCGGCACCGGAACCGTCTCGTTTATCTTCACCACTGAGAGCCATGGTAACCGGGATACCCATAAACTGTGAGTACATGTCCCCGTACCACACAAGGATTTCCATACCGACAGGAATATCTCTACAGACCTGAAAACGTGTTTGTGTGATTAACCATCTCGGTATTCAAAGCAAACTTGATTCAAAATGAATATTTTTTATTCAACACAAATAAAAATAAAATGATGTTAAATAAACAAATCTGCCATCAAACAGATGACAGACACATACCACGACTGTATATAAGTTGATATACAGTAAAGTCATGTTTTGAGCAACACGAAAAATCGGTCAATGGCGCTACCGGGATACTGTAAGCCTTTATAACATTTCTTAGTTTACAACGTACTGGTTGGTTGTATTAATATGGAAATGTACATTGTTTGAATTGTTACACAATAGATAGACAATAAAGGTACACATTTTATCATAATCTTAATTACAGAGCAGATCAGAGCAGAACTGCAAATTTCGATTTGACCATAGCAAACCATCAGTTTAATTAAACACATGACGAATTACATGTATTGTGTAGAGACAGAAATCTGATATAAATATTAGCACCGGTTTGTAGAATAACTTATACCTATACATTCAATTAAATGCACACAATCATTCCTTTAAATCACACTTATCAATACAAGCGGAACATAGTTCGTAGAAGATGATAGTATGCACTGGCTTACCTCATAGAATATCTGGTTTACTTCTTGAACTACGGTCACATTTTGTTCAGAGATATGCCGGGCACAATTGACATATGACATCCAGTTACCAGTGGCTCCTCTACCATCTATGAAATGGCTTAGTTTCCCTTCTTTAAATATCTAGAATACATCGAAATGTGATTTTATACTTCATATAATAGTAAATCTACGGAGCCCCGTAAGTGCCATACACAAAGTTTTTATTTCGCTATAAAAAGATGGGGATACAGATTAATGGTATGTCACAACCGGTACTCCGTAACAGCCACAGTCACACACAGTAAGTAAACTTCTTTCAACTGGAGGATACATAAGACTATGGACGTCACCTTAGAAATAGCTTTATTTATGGCAATTTCAACATAGAGGAATAAACAATGTACGCCTAGCTAGAAACCACTTCAATTATCGCGTGCAACTCTTGTATATACCATCATTATGAATGTTTCGTATTTCATGTTGATAATTTAAGTTCTTCGTCAACACCTGTGAATGTTGTGTTAGTAATTTAAAAATCGAACATTCCGGCCCCTTACCTCCCACATATACGTATTGTCATCAAACGATTTTATCTCACTCGTATTTACGACCTTTCCTTTAAAGGGGCCATATCGCTTTCCCTTTGGTATCGTCTGCTTTCTGCAGAATATCCCATAATGCACAACTCCACCAAATGTCGTTGGGTAAATACATAATTCTGAAACAAATTCACACAAACTCAGTCTATCAATGAATAAACAAATCTATGAATCGGTCCGGAAAACCGACCAACCTAGCAATGTACCAACTTAACAATCGACCGACCAAAAAGCAAGTAACCCACCGATAGACCGTCCGTCCCACTGTCCGACCGTCCGTCCCACCAATCGACCTTCCGACCGTCCAACAGACAGACCGACCGTCCCATAGACCGACCGCCCGTCCCACAGACCGACCGACCGTCCGTCCCACAGACCGACCGACCGTCCGTCCCACAGATCGACCGACCGTCCGTCCCACAGACCGACCGACCGTCCGTCCGTCCCACAGACCGACCGACCGTCCGACCCACCGACCATGACTCAAGTCAATATACCGATCAACCGACCAAACTACGAACCGACCGAGCAACCCACTAAGCCATCAATCAAACAAGGTACCACATTAATCAATAAATATCAATAAACACGGGCTAGCTTGTTCACAAACGGTTTTATCTTTAATTGTCGGTACCATAAGATGATCACCATTTAAATCGACCGCTAGATCTTCAAAAC
Source organism: Mactromeris polynyma (assembly GCA_032209605.1). NCBI lineage: Eukaryota > Metazoa > Mollusca > Bivalvia > Venerida > Mactridae > Mactromeris > Mactromeris polynyma. The sequence goes on from JASFXZ010000028.1 coordinate 6,517,334, forward strand.
GTAGAATTAGTCAAAAAGTAAAATCTTCTACAGACAATATTTTAGATGGCAAATACTCATAGCGTATGTTTGTTTGACCATTTGATTAAGTAAGTAATGTGTCGGCTGTGATTGCCAGCATAGTACCGGATCAAAGTATATAACTTGAGGTAACATGAGAGACATTTAGATGCGTTAGTGATCTTTCAAAAAATACATGGACCCTAGTACATGTAGTTGGTATATGTCATGTTTACGAAAAGAAACCTGTGATTTAGTAATTACAATATCTTTTGATCGATCTCTGGTTTCAAAGATAATCGTTAGCAAGATTCTAATGAGGTTTGATTCGCTAGGACAAAGGTATTCCGAAAACGTATACATTTTTCGTTTTTCTTTGCTTTCAAAGACCCCATTAAACGGTCTTCAAACCCCACTCGCGTGCCGGTCAACAATTATGCTCATTTAGGAGAATGTGAGAATAAACCAAAGCGTGTATAGCTTTTTGTCACACATTAGGATTATAAATCTAGCGATGAAAGCGATACGAGTCTATCGGTTTCTTTACAAATATCATTAAATATCAGTTTCGCTTTTACCTCCCGGAGTAATCCGTTTGTCTTGTCTGTGTTCGGTGTTTAAGTTTATTCAGTTTAACCATTAAACACGGAAAACTGTACAACACTCACAATATATTGTATACATAGCTTGTTAAATCATGTTATTTGTTTCCTATGTATACTGCTTGCCACTTCCACTAAAACTGAATATTAAAGATATCTAGGATTCAATTCCTGTAAATATACGTTGTCTGTCTGATACAGAAACATTTAAAAATAATTATAAGACCTTCTTAATGCTTAAACAATAATATCAATAATATTTTATTATTGTATGTATGTGTCTTATGTGAGGTGTCTGTTGTTGTTGTTTTATTTCAATTTTTATTTTCAGATCATCTTAACTTTTGTAGTTTTTAATAGTCTCATTTACATCCTGATGTTAAAACATGATGTACATGTACAATGTATTGTGTGTGCGTTTGTGAATGCGTGTTTGTTTGTGTGCGTGTGCGTGTGCGTGCGTGTGCGTGCGTGTGTGTGCGTGTGTGAATTCTTGTTTGTTTGTGTGTGTTTATATTGTAAAATAGAAGGCCATATTGAAAAAAATATGAACAATTTATTGTTAACCTTAAATATGTAACCTTCTGAAAATAAAGAATTTATTGTTGTTATTATTATACCAGTGATATTGTTAAAACATGCTTCATTTATTCCATAAAAACATTTCGGGCGATGGTGAGGTACTGTCGAGCAATAGAAGCGACTGTTGCTTGCAGGTAATACGAATAAACAAGACCTCAACACACCGCATAAAACGTTTCACTAATTCTTTAAATAAAGTATGTTTCGTTACTTTTATGGGCTAAATTAATACATGGTCGATGAAATAACAAACAAATATGTATAACTAAAAACGCACCGTTTCGTTGGCTTCTGAAATGTGAGAAAGTCTCTCTTACCTGGTGGTAGGTCATGTGGTGGTGGATCAGTTCTAGAATATCTAAATGTTGGCATGATCATCTGGTTGCTACCCCCGGGGCTTGGGTGTGACAATATTCTGTCTATACCTGAAAATCATTAAATACAGTGAAACCTCACTTAAAGACCACCTAAATATTAACACCACCTCAATATTAAGACCACCTAAAAAGAAGAACACAATTTTCAAGTCCATTTTCACTATTAACTCTTTATACAACCTCAATAATAAGACCACCACAATATGAAGGTACGTGTAAATGGGCGGGGAGTGTAATAATCCCGCCCTTATAGTTTAACATTAATATTGAGATATCGGAATAGTTTTGTGGAAGATATTTTGATTGTGAAAGATTGGTGAAATTTGTCGTATTTCTACGGTGGCACAGAGGTGACATGTGTATGTTTTTATTTATCTCGTGCGCACGACATACTAAGTCGTGCACACGAGATACTAAGTCGTGCGCACGAGATATTAAGTCGTGCGCACGAGATACTAAGTCGTGCGCACGAGATACTATGTCGTGCGCACGAATTAGTATGTCGTGCGCACGAGATAAATAAAAACATACACATGTCACCTCTGTGCCACCGTATATGTCCGAGGTTATTTCTGAATAATTACTTCTATTTAGAGAAATTCATTATATATCCTCACCATGTGATATGTCTCCCACTTTCAGCCCACTCAAGGCGTGCATACTCATCCGTGGGTGGACACCTTGTCTTGTATATCCATACAGGACGTGGTCGAGATCACCTTGGTTAAAATAGAATGTCTTAGGTAGTTGGTCACGTGGGTCGCTGTGAAACAGCCGATTGGATAATTCTGTTAGAGCCTTGAAAGGCAGCATATCAACCGGATATGACGCACGTTGTTGTTGTTGTTGTTGTGACTGTTGTTGTTGTTGTTGATGATGTTGTTGATACAACATATGAAGCTGATTGGCAGGCAATAAACTGGAAAAAATAACATTGACATATAAATGTTATAATAGAATTACATTTTAATCACTAACAATACTAACAGTCTTTCGGATGAGACAAAAACCGAGGTCCCGTGTACGATGCTTTACACCGGGCACGTAAAAGAACCAGGGGTGCTTCTGAAACTGGGACATCTCCTGTATCATGCACTTGCCTCCACAAATCTAAAATGATTAACATTCTTCCAGCGGTGTCGCCCATGTGGGAAACCGGTGGCGACGATAAATAAACGCAAATACAAACAATATCTACAGTTGTACAAGCAGAGCGAATGTTATTATACAAGTGAACAGAAAGCAATCAGGGTTGGGTAATAAGCGGAATGTGTAGAACAGGAGGTTAGAGGAATATTATACAACAAGATGGCATAGCCACTAACATTGAATGTGATGCTATCGAACACACAATGAAAGACGTGAAAGCAAGCACATTCCTATTTCACGTTTCAAGATTTCACATTTTTTGATAAAACAGAGAAACGTGAAAGATGCAATATTGATTTTAAGATTCATGCATTCACGTTTTCACGATATGGAATAAGGTATAAAGAAGACACTACCGCCTTTCACTTTGTCCCTTCGCTAACATTGTCGCACAGTACTCAAGTGAATGAAATTCATAGGCGAACAACAACAACGCACATGCAAAGTGGCGTCTTTATTCAATAATGTCCTACAGCAATTTGTCTAATCATTGCTTAGAAAAATAAAGAACAAAGCTCATTGAACACTAATAGATTTGTTTGTGTAAAATTGCTCACGTCGCCTTTTAGAGAACGCTGTGATAATGATATTATCGAACATTAAGGTTCCAAATGAAAACTGCTCATATCTCTGCTTTCTAATGAAATTTCATAGATATCGTATTTCCCTCGAGATGTTATTAATTAGCACCGGACACTTAAGGCAAAATAATTATAAGCATTAGTCGATGACTTTGAAGTTTTAATCACTACAAAACCAACATCAGGAGTATAGATATATAATCTGATCAAAATATAACTATATGATTGAAGCTGTCGTATTAATAATATTGTCAGGCTTAGTAACAGTGTATATGATAGTTGAACATTTTAAACAAATTGCTATAGTCACACATTTCTGAAAAATTCGTCAATGTCAAGACTTAAAATTGATACCTTAAAGAAATCTTGTTCAGTACTTAAAACACACTTAAAGATATATTATGCTCATTTTTTGTTCATTTGTTTACCTGAACAAACATGAAAAATATACTTTATCTAGTGAAATCTTCAATAAATATGCATTATCACAGAATACATGTATAATGTATGTCTCTGTATTTGTCAAAAAAAGACGTTTTATATTATCATATTTTTTTTTAAACGGGTGTTTTTTACTAGTTTTGTCTGTTACGGTTATACATGACAATAGTTCTTATTAATGATGTTTTTGACTATGTAACAACACTACTTGATGAAGCCCATTAAAACAAATTTTGGTTCAGATGAGCCAGATACATCTTTAAAGTCACACCAAGGATCGTACATACATTGTGATCGAAACATTTGTATCATCCAGAATATTCCCTTAGTTACGTTTACCGTTAACCTCGATAATCACGTATTGATAGTGCCCAGTCAGATTTCAGAACTTGAGATTCAATATCGGTGCAAAACGTATTTATTTCTTATCTTGTCGACCGGTTAATATAATCCAGTTTCTCGCGTTTTGGTTTACACTTGCTGTATGATGGCGTTCCTGATTGTAACATTGTGGTGCACATAAATCAGTTACGTCTCATCACGTGATAGCAATATTACATATGATTAACTGTTGTTGAGTTGAGTTTGACGTCATCATTATGTGTGTTCGGATGTAAACCGCACACGGAAAGTCACGGAGGCACATCGGCATTTTTCGGAAATCGCGACAAGATTTTGTAAACAAGATATGATGCATTTAAGACGGAGAAAGTATTTATAACCATCAACCAATGAGCGTAAAGCTGTTTCTAATGCGAGTACGTGTTACAACTGTTGCGGTTGTTACCCCTATTGTGCCTTTAAAATACATTCTTTGGAGTAAAACTAAACTTTTCTTTTCCCATTACCAACTAAAATGACTCATTTTAAGCGAACTGTGTCCAGTACAGTCAAACCTCACCGAATGACCGCCTCATATTCAGAGCAATTCATTAATAAGGCCGTATTTTCTTGGACTATTTTTTCATTGTTATTATTTATTTTCTATATTTAATCTCAATAATCAGCCCATCTCACGAATAAGACCGATTTCCTTCAGAACCAACGGTGGCTTTTTAATTGAGGTTTATTTTTATTTTACATAATCATGCTTAATAATAATATATATCTATCTCAGGGTAGGCGCGAAATGTTGCTTGAAAAATGGGTCAGTAATGATAAATGTATTGTTTATGTACCGCAATGCTCAGATCGGGTTTTCATGATAAATTTATTTTTTAACGATAATACAGTATAACCTCGATAATAAGACCACCTTTGGAACCATTGAAAAATGGTATTATTATTGAGGTGGTCTTAGTATTGAGGGTGAATAAAGAGCAAAATTGACTCGAAAATTGTGGTCTCAATTTTCAGGTGGTCGTATTATTGAGGTGGTCTTTATGTGAGGTTTTACTGTATATATATGTAGTATGTACTCCCTCGCACCTATATAAACTTTGAAAAAATAACGGTTACTTTTTTCCTTTAATTATATTTTTAACTGATCGTTTTTTATCTTTTTGAAACAATTATACACAGTTAGACGCAATTAAAGTGAAATATATTCAATTGCTGTCTTATAGCGTGAGAAAATCAAGATCAACCCCAGACAACGCTTCAACTTTCAAACTACAATCCGCGCACCCATTACTCGTTAAGCGGTTAATTTAAGGAGCAAATTGTAATACATCGCTTTAACATTGCACGGGAGAGTAAGTTTCATTCATAATTTATACGATACTTCGTACAATCGACTTCAGAGACGCGAAAAACGTTTAATTTACATTTCATAAAACGCAACTGTTTGCATTGTCATTGCACCGATAATTGTTGCAAAGGTTCACTATGACTGTCTCCGTCTTAATGCAATTTTTAGCGTGAGTTAAAGCTGATAAAAACGATTTAAATGCATCCTATTTTGAAATATAACAATGATAAACTAAAAACAATTTTAAACATTAGGTTTCACTGATAATTTTAATGCGACAATTATTCATGAATAAGGAAATTGGGGTGGGGGGTTTGAAAAAACAAGAAGTCGAGAAATGTCGAGATTTACAACTGGAGATCGACAGAAAAGACGAGCGAAAGCACTCGGACGGACGGACGGAACGATAAACTAAACACGATATACATGTGCATATTATTTCCAGTAAATGAAATAATTTTTCTCTATCGAAAACATTGATTTAAAATCAGGAGTAATGATACAGTTTAAAAGATAATTACATTTTTTGGTAAAGCGAGCCGATACAAATTATTTGGAAGTGGCAATAAAATTTAATCAGGTAATAAATAGTTCATAGATATGTCATATACTTTTAAACTGACCAATCAGGGACTTCGCTTCTAGTGTATAACTTATCGTTATGAACTAAATTAAATAAAATTATTTTTGAACACTTGAAAACGCCTTAAGTGTCCGCTGTCAGGTCCATTGACTTCGCTAATTTGTTTCTTAAATGGTTAATTATTATAAAGACACCGTTTGACGGTGTGGCTCCTTCATTATCCAGGGTAAATTATCCTACATGACGGTATATCACTTTACGAGTTAGATATTTCCGGTGTATAAATTAGAAAATTGGCATAATTATTATTTATTTAAGCTGACCCGTAGTTTGAACTTTGTACATACAAAATAAATCAAATAATACGATAAATAAATAAATCAGTTTTCAGGGATTGTTGATTTATATGAATTAATAAATTATAAATATTTTTCCTGCACATATTAAAATTGTACTTTTACATAAAGAATAATAATCATGCATATAATGTATGCTGCCAATCGTCTTTTTATTTAAACCAACTGTGTTATTATCGGTTAAGAAACACATGAGCAATCGACTTACGTTTCTGAAAAACGCTTCATCGTCAGAATTTAATCGTCCATTTAATCGCCCCCCTCCCCGTTTGTCCTCTTTGATTCTCCTAGTTATCCCTAATGGTCGGCAAGGCCATTCCTTGCGTCTCTGTTTCCTTACGTATGTACCCTTGAGCCTCCTCAAATGCCTTATGTTTTATGGATTGTTGTTTTCCCGGAGGTCTGTCTGGGGAGGCACTGTCTGATGTATGTGGCGTTCCCTGTAGCAGCTTATTCTCTCACGTTTAACATATTGAACATTTTAGCGCTTACATGTGTACATTTATGATCGCCCTACAATGACTATCTGTGTAGATTTCAAGCTGGACACGGGGGATACAGTAGAGTCAGGCCTTAGGCAGCAACATCGCGTTCATACGAGTTTAACTCCGGTCCATGTTTTGTTCTAGATGTCAATAATGTATCATAACCTTCGTCGGAAGCAGCCGTAACCTGTCATGCTATTGTTAAAAGAACCTACCCCCCGGGACGAGACCGTTGTTAACAGTACAATTAAACATTTACATGCTTAGTGGGTGAAATATGTATGATATATGTAATACTAGTCAAAGCTTTAATTAAAATTTAATGAAATATTTATATCTCTCATCGGACATTATGAATTCATAACACAACCTCTATCATCACACCATGGCCCTGAATGACCACAGAAATATCGTGAAACAAGTTTACCATTATTTTGCCGCTATTTTTGACTGACGAAGAGATAAAGTTTTTTCTCACAATTTCAAATAGTTTATGATTTGTAGAAATAGGTAAATATGTAGTGAATTATAAGCACGGGGTTATTGGTAAACCAAAAATGTACATTTTATGCTATATTCCTCCCCATTCTTTAAGCTTATTTTGTACCCTAGGGATCTGTTTGGAAAGGCCCTATCACCATTTTTTTTTAAATATTTTGACCCAACAAAATTCTTCGTATGAACACCCATAGACCGGCATACAACCGTTCTTAACATGTACCCCCTGTATTTAACCCCCCCCCACAAAGCCACATTAGTGGACCCCCCTTATTTTACTGAAATTTCCTCAATAATTCTAACAAGTAGCTATGCGTCAATTTCACTGAATAAAAACGCCGTTTGTCATGTTTTTATCCAAACATTGAAATAGTGAATGCAATTAAACGATATATAACATTTCTCTGGAAATAATTGCAGATTTTAATATGAAAAAATCCACGCAAGTTTGTTGTTGCAAATATATACCCTGAATAATTCGACTACCATCGCCTGGGCCCTGAGGTTGAAATCCTAGATTTCAAAAATATTTAAGTCAAAAGACAAAAAGGGAATTAAAGGTATTTTTTTTTTACTCGTATTTTAACGCAACAGTTTGAGCATATAGACGAATGGTCCTACAGAACGTGTTTACTGCTTGTAAAGTTACCAATACTACACAATTGAAATGATACTGTTGTATACATTTTCAAATAATTTATCTATATCATTTCTTAACCAATTACAAGTTGAGAGAATTTCAATAATCGTTTGCTTCCAATTCTATCCACTTTTCTATTACATGCACATTTCTGTCTTGTCATATACTATATATTACACAACAACTTAGACAGATAAATACAGTAAAATCTCACTTAAAGACCACCTTAATATTAATACCAGTTTTTCAAGGGTCCCAATGGTGGTCTTATTCTTGAGTTTTACTGTATATTTAAACTTATCAAGTATTATAAATTAATTCCACATTAGATACAATACAGACAATTTATTCACGAAGTAATCTAAAATTATGATTTCATAATCTCTGACTTCTCCTGTCATACAATTTTTTGTATCGTTAAATAAAATTGAGCAGATTAGAAAATCACGGAATATTAAACGAACATAAAAAAGACCGAGTAGATGAATACGTAAAACAGGTGTCAACATTAAACAGAATTTTCGTAAATTAAATTTTACAATTACTATCAACAAATCAGAGTTACGCTTGGTAAATGACAGCACGGTGTAAAATAGAGATTTATCGCGTCGGGCAAAGAGGTGAAGATTTGGTATACCGCGATGAATTAAGATGCAATTTTCAAGACTTTAATTTATAGGTGTATCAAAATACAGGGAAAGTTGAAATCAAGCGTATATAAAAATCAGACAGTAATTCTATGATTTTTTTGTTATAAAATTGAACGTTATAATTATACAAATATTACTAACGGTGTTTAGACGAAATAAAAAATATATTATTCTTCAAAACTTCCTAGTCATAACCTATTGAAGCGACCGCCTCAACGCATCTCATGTAACAAAAGTGTTATAGATAATATATTTGTCAATTTGAAAGACTTATATTTATTTTTCCTATTTAATGCACGAGTAATATTGCTGGAATACCATTTATGCGACATATTTTTCTTAATCTAAAAATATATATATTATAAATACCTCTCAGCGTGTTTCACTAAAATAGTTCAATTATGTATAATGCAAGAAAAGCATATTTTTACACGCATAAAAAGTTCTACTTTAACGTGTATATAGTAACTAAATTAATGCATTAAAAATTATGAAAAAATATTCTATATGTTATATATTGGGGGTCTGTATCCGGTGCCTTACATAACAGCAACCCTTACTCTGACCCCGTAAATATAGCTACACAATTAGGAGAGGAAGCGAATCACGTCTGTATGCTTTATGATTTATATGAAATTAGACGAGATTCATTTTTCTTAGGCCTGTTTAAGGTTTCACGCCCCCCAAAAATATGGAAACTAGGTCGGATTTTTTTGAGATTTTTTAAATTTTCAAACGAAGCAAATTGAACATAGATTTAAATGATTACATGTTAAAAGACAAACCCCCTTTCCCTTTTAACATGGACTATGTTTAATCAAGGTGAATATAATGCCCTATAGCTGGAATACTCGAAAAGCGTCTAATAACTGGGCAGAAATATGAACCTAAAGAAAAATGCACACAAAGACATTTTACCAAAAAGAAAAAAAATGTTTACACGCGAAAAAAAGTTCTAGGGTCGGGGCAAAAAATAGGGTAGGTCGGGAAACATGAAACAAACATATTTAGTACACCTTATACAAAATATGCGCGATATTTATGCATTCCTTTAAATTACAAAAAAAACACCACAAAGTATTTAAAATACGAACTACAGACTATTTACAAAACTATCGTTGACATGTTGATGATAAATTTGATTGCAAAATGAAAATATAAATATCTTCTAATCCTAGAAAAATATAGAAAACCTAAAATATTATTATTTGTTACATAGGACCTGTACATAATTGGTTTAAACATATTTATTCGTCAAGATATATTAATAAATTAGAAACACATCATTATAAACAAGCAATAGGACGTGTTACTAGCAATAAATGTAATGCATGTAAATTATGCTAGAAGCAGCTTAGGTATTTTGAAGAAGAAAGCATAGTAAATTCATACATCGTTATCATGATAAGTTGGTGGCAAACATAAAGCTTCTCATATTTTCACTGCATTTAAAATGTCGGAACAAAATAATGACGATTCGTAATTGTAAGAATTGAAAATAGATCCATAAGTTAAATATTTAGTTTATTATGATAACATAAAATATGAGCTTTGAGCATTTATTATAAATTCGAAGTTTTATTAGTCAATCAAAATGTCGCATACATTAAACATATGCACAGTAATCATTTCATGAATGTTCCCACAAGAAAAATAGTATTTTATGATTAAAATATATAAACTTCACATCAATACATTTCCGTATCGTACGCATATATTTTAGGATATATCTTAATAGAAATGACGTACGCAAGTCGAGCATAAACGATGAATTAAGCTTGTACTGATAATGTCTTTGAATTATATTTTATAATGGCGGCTGATTACTAATTAAACGTGTTCTCTTTCAGTCGATTAATTAAACAACGAAACAAATCGGTGGAATATTTATTATCCCCGTATCGAAAAAAATGCGACCACGAAAAATTCGAGACCTTCGTTTTCTCTAAATATGAATTACTTGCATATTCTACGAAGATTAAATAATAGTTATGTCTTAGTTACATTTTAACATAATGTGTGCACAATGCCGTCGCTTACCTTTTGCATGCTTGTTGGTGAAATATCGCGTTAGGATAAATAGTCGGTCGAAACATTATTTTCCGTCAGTGAATAAAAATATCATGAAAATAACACATTTAATATGAATAGTTAGGATCACAGAATTGTATACAAATGATAGGTTCACAAAAATGCGTCCCTGAATAACGAAAGATAATGAACAGTTCGATGAATATTCATTAGGTCTCTTACAATGAAGTCACAGCTCACGTGCATTAATTAACCCGCTAGCCAATCAGATTGCGAGAAATTCGATATTGTCAGCTTCACTTGTACGGACGTGCGACGACATCTCTCCGTATAGGATACATATTGAATTGATAACCAACTTAGGCGACAGGCTTCAGCGACAGTTTCAAAGACAATACGAGGCTTAGTGAGATGTTACCACGATGTCATTTTGTAATAATTGGTGCTAGCATCTCCCTCGGCGTTAGACTTTCTTTCCTATTTTTAAATGATGTTTTTTTTTGTAAATATTTTGATTTAACCAAAAAAGCAACAAACTAGATACTGCGATTTAAAAGTATTGGTGTTATGTATACGTACATACTCGCTTATACTCACAGAAGTGTGACGTTATCAATCGAGATGTTAAAATAGTCTACTTATGTTCGTATTTACAATGATGTTATAAATAGATATGTGCGTTCGATTTAAAAACCGAATTAATCATATTCACCGAGTTTTGGAGTGTTTGAAAGTCACTAACGGCTCTACATGTGTGTTTTATGTATCGCTCAGTTCATGAATTCATTTTGTTTGTTATCCTTGTATTTTCGAAAAAAACCATAAAACTCATCGCGAAATATGTCATAAGTATCGCGATATGTGTAATAAGTATCGCTAAAATGAATTATAAGTATCGCGATTTATGCCATAAGTGTGCTCACAAAACATTCTAAAATGAGAGGTCTTTTAAAACTGCCCCAATATTGCTGCAGTGAGATTTTTATTCTTGAATATTAGAATATTGTGGAATTAGTTTACTTAATTCATTTTTTAAATTAATGAGCTTAAATACATCAAAGTTAAGAAAATTATACTCTGATTTCAGAAAAATTTAACAAAGACATCTTTAAACGAGTTACGTTTTAAACCGTTTAATTTTTATTTTCAACCATTTATTATGACTTGGCCTTCAGGAAAATATCGTGTAGTGCTGTCGTAAGAAATTGGATTAAATAATTTGATAACAATTAACATCTACGTATTCTATGTAGTCCTAACTCCAAGATTTTCGAACGTATTTTCGAACCTCATTAGGAATATTTCTTTTCAACATCTGATTGTTACGAACAACAGAAATCTGATTATAGTTTTTTTGATAAAAAATTACTGTTTTCACATATTTTCTATTTTTATAGCTATCTAGGATTTGTATGTAAAAAGGTGGGTGGGGTAAGCAGTGATTTGCTGTACTATTTCTTTACAAAATTATATAATCATTACTATTTGTGTTCAAGTCTTCATTTATATGACATTTTCAACACAGGAAGACACAAGCTTTCTAAATAAGAATACTTTTATAACACCAAAGCGTAATCATTTTTTATATTTTGTTCGTTAAATACCCTATTGTGTATAAACAATTCTTGATGATTTTTTTTTAGCAAAATCTTACGACTGTTTTTGTTTTAATATACATAGTTCCTACATCTACAATATTTACCTCCCTTGTTCTCAACTATCGGCCATTTTGATAGGCAAAACTGATAAGCCCTTAAAGGAGTAATTTCCAATTATGTGATAATCGAGAAAATACCAAGAGAATGTGCATGTGACAACCACTTTTTCTCCAACTTATTGAGCCAAATGCCCACATGAGCATACTGAATAAGTAATTTTTTATATATTGGATTAATTTATCATCGTTAACATTATATTCCCCATAAACTTTAAGGAAATTTGCCTATCAAACTGGCCGACAATTCAGAACAAGGGATGTAAATATTGTAGATGTAGGAACTATGTATTTGTAAGTGTATTTTTTCTTTCAAAATACATCTATCATTTTGTAACGAATACGAGGGTGAGATAAAACAATCAAATGAATAAAATAAGTATAATAAATTTCACTCGCATGCTTTCAACTTTATATTTGCAGATATGTTTTCATAAAACGTTTAACTTTAACGTTTTAAAACTAACGATTTAAAAGAATAACGCCCAAACTACCTTAGTTACGCCAATTGAGAACCATTACATACGCGGTGCATATTGAAAAATCCTGTCTGAGGTTGATATACAAATGAATGATTTCGTTCAAACATTGATATGCCATTTACTATGAAAATTCAATATTTGTCATGTAACGTAATCGGGGACTATTTCCGACGACATGAAAGGACACAGATTAGACCCTAAATTGATCCCAGTTTCATTTTCACAGGGTTTCAAACTCAGAAGTGCAGACTAATATGAAATTAGCGTAGTTAATCAAAGCTCATCGTCGAATCTTTTAATTGCTTTGTGTTTTGTTTTAACAATTAACCCATTAAAATAATCAGTTTTTCTTTACGTTTTACGCAATCCCAAAAACTCTCACGATCTCATAAAGTAGACAACGTTATCTGTTTTACTGTTTAAATGAGAAATTGATAATTTCAAAGAATTTCAAGACGACACAAAAGGCAAACCGAGTCTGTTTGATTTCAATTTTTCCACTTTTCACGCACCCGTTAAACGTTCAGCTTGATAACTAGCTGAGTTCAATTTTACGACATTTTCCCCAGTAATTATCATTTATGATACAAAATTTGACAGTGTTAAATTTTATCGGTATTAAAACCGCAACAAAAAACAACATTGATTGCCGCAGATGTGAAAGCAATGAATTTATTGTTGCCACATCCCATGAACAAACTTCAATTGATCGCAAACATATTTAGACAGAATAGGGTTAGCTGTAGTATAGAATACTTACCATACAATGTCTAAATATGGTGGAATAAATGTGTAGTCTTTGATTGAATTAATTGCGAGTATTTGGGCGACTACTGACGCATTATCATACGATGCATCTCAAATCCCAGTATGTTTTGCTGACAGTTCCAAGGCTGTAATTCGCTATATGATTGTTGTTTCTGTTTGTGTTATAAATGTGTTTTGTATTTCCCTTTCCCTGTGCAATTCTGTCACTTTATACAGTGTTCAGATTGTTTCCTGCCCATTTTTGGCCTATTGCGGCCAGTTGTCTTGACTTGTCCTGTGATCTTTTCCATCCATTAATTCCCCCCTCCACCTCCCTTCACTGTCCACTTTGATTCTCCTAGTTATTCCTTGTGCCTCTGTTCCTTAATATGTGTACCATTTGATCCCCTTAAGTGCCATATGTTTTGTGGATTGTTGTTTTTCCGGAGGTCTGCGTGGGGAGGTATTGTCTTGAGTATGTGGCGTTCCCTGTAGTTACGTATTCTCTCTGTTTCATTATTATTGGGTTTAAAACGCATTTTTAAATATTTTTCCGTTACACATGGTGGTCATTTCCGTGGTAATAATTATTATCCAGATCTCAATCTGAGATAAATCTCAGCTCAAATATTCTCTCAAATCGCTGAGATTTTTCTCATCTGAGACCGGACTCAAAATCGGTATTACAAAACGAAAAAATGAGATGAAAATTTTCATGAGAGGCAAAATGAGATTTGTCCCAAACCCATGGAGGTTCTAATATTTGAGCAAAATCTGAACATTGAGATGAGATTTCTACTTGAGATGCCGTGGGGGATCAGGGCCTTCACTACTCCCTTCCGGAAGCAGCTCATAACGCACAAATCGTTTTTGAAAACAAGCTCTTACACACACAGTTACAACAGTTCACACACGCGTTGAATAAATGAAAAATAAAAATTACATTCTGTCGGCCTACTTCAACATTTAGTCTCGCTTGAAGTTTCCCAAACGTATCTAGATCATACATCACCATTTATTGATTATTTTACACAAAGCTACGCTGACAAAATCGTCAAGTTTACGTGACTATCATTCAGATATTTATTCGATTGTGTCTCGTTATTCATTTGAAGTTCAATCACTGTTTCCCTATAATTGTTCAAATTTTTAATATAGAATAAACTCAATTAAGTAATTTTGTTATCAATTTTAAGTGGCATATCTCACCGTTATTCTGTTTGCTTTGACGGGAAGAAAACGTCTAAATTATCAATTTCAAATTCAAAGCAAAGCTTTAAACGTTTAGCGGAAAATGTTCACTGAAGACCCCACCTGGCTATGTAAGAGGGCTAATCTTGTGGGTGGGGCTTCGTTACGCCGTTTGTCAACAGTTATACGTTATAAAAATGGAAAATTGACCTAACCAGCTTTCCTGGGTTACCAATTAGTATTAACTTGTTCTTCAGCAAACAACTAACCAATTCCCCACGCCAAAAGAGATGGTGGACAAACGACTTTGTATGTATTTATCGTCGGAGAATACGCGCCACACCTAGGTTCGAACCCTAGACCTCTGAAGTGACAGTCGAGTGATCTACAATCTGCACTTACCCTGAGAAAGACTCCCTGCGATGATTCGGTTGCGAGATAATAAGTCCGAGGCAAACTGTACGTTATTTCAAGGTCAGATCCTGAATTAACAAAAAATCTTAAGCTCATATTTACACTCGGTTTTTAATTGAATTATTTGAGAATTACTTAAAATAATGCGCTAAGGAAAGTTAAGAGAGGATCTTATATCAAAGTTTTTATCCAAATGCTTCGAGTTCGAGTTCAGACTATTTAGTTCATACAGATTCAGATGATATGAGTTCTTTTAGGGAATTCTCGAAAAGAGACTTTTATGTATATAGGCTAGGGCCCGTCAAGATTTTAGGTAAGGACATAAGATCTCCTTAAAGTAACACTTAAGAAATTTTCCAATATGTAAGGAAAATTCTAAAAAATCTAAAGAAAATTGATAAAACTAAAGGAAATGTTCTCCTTAGTAGCTTTATGAATACGGGGCCTGACGGATAAAGTTTGACCAATGTGATAGTCAAGATGAAATGAACGCCGCCGTACGATTCACAAACCTCTTCGCGTGATTCAGTGACGTCATTTCCAGAAAACGTCACATGTGACGTCATCAAGTACTGACAGTAAGCAATATATGCCCCATATGGCAATATGAAAACGAAATAACCATATTAAGTACATATTGTTTCCTGCTTTCTTGAAATGACGTCACCTACATAAGAGGTTGGAAATCCCATAGCAGCACTCAAATACACAAACTGGTGAAGATTCTAATCGATGCCACATACACCCATACACGTAGGTTTGAGCAATGTTCAGGTGGTGAGTCGTTCAAGTTGCAGTTGTTTTTAAAATTATTATTGTCTGGCTCAAGTTGAGTAAGTTGCGCCACGTGCCATATTGCCGTAAACTGTCTCATTGTCGTAAACACGCCACAAATTGATCGTATCACAGTTTTGCGACAATTATCTATTAATTTCCATCAGGAAAAGGAGAAATTAAAGAACCCAGGTAAAATGCCACGACCAATTATATGCGATATGTGTGATTAGTAAAATTTCATGATATCATGTTTATATTGCTGTGGGGAGGTAGGAGAGTCCTAATGGAAATTTCTGAGTTACAAACAACCATCTCTACATCAGTAGAAAGGTAATTCATTAAGGTGATAGCGTCTTTGTAATCGGTACAATAGGGAATAGATGCTTAAAGTGAGCATTCCAGAAAGCGCCACTAAATAACAAAACGTATTATATCCACAGGGGTAATAAAACCGTTTATAGATAGATGGTAAAGCTATCGCTTGAAACTACGCGTAATAAGACTGGGAAATCGATAAAGAGATGTGACTGTTCATTTTTACAAAGAGAAAGTCGCACAGCCAGTGATGGAGTTATAAAATTATATTCATACACCATAAAACTATGGTGTACATGTTGGGGTTTTACGTTCCTTCAACACTGCTTCAGTCATTTGTCTAGATACCACATCCAGTCACGTACATGCTACCACACACAGTCATGTACATGATACCACACCCTGTCACGTACTGATACCACACAAAGTCACGTATATGATACCACGCACAGACACGTACATGATACCACAACCAGGCAGTACATGATACCACAACCAGTCACGTACATGATACCACACAAAGTCACGTACATAATACCACAAGCAGTCACGTACTGATACAACACAAAGTCACGATACCTAACCCGGTCACGTACATGATACAACAACCAGTCACGTACATGATACGACACACATTCACGTACATGATACCACACCAAGTCACGTATAGGTTACCACACACAAGCACGTACATGTTATCACACACATTCACGTACATGATACCACATCCAGTCACGTGTTGATACCACACAAAGTCCCGTATATGATACCACGCACAGACACGGACTTGATACCACACCCAGTCACGTACTAATACCACACAAAGTCACGTACATAATACCACAAGCAGTCACGTACTGATACAACACAAAGTCACGATACCTAACCCGGTCACGTACATGATACAACAACCAGTCACGTACATGATACGACACACATTCACGTACATGATACCACACCAAGTCACGTATAGGTTACCACACACAATCACGTACATGTTATCACACACATTCACGTACATGATACCACATCCAGTCACGTGTTGATACCACACAAAGTCACGTATATGATACCACGCACAGACACGGACTTGATACCACACCCAGTCACGTACTAATACCACACAAAGTCACGTATATGATACCACGCACAGACACGTACATGATACCACACCAGTCACGCTAACTTGACAGCCGGATAAATTAGTAACGCACAGCACTACACTGAAATGTCGGCCGAATTGTTATGCAGCGACTTGTATCATTTGTGAAAGCCTTTGATGTGTCACGGTCGGGACTCGAACCCTCGGCATCCCGCACCTACTGAATATGACGAAAACACTTTCTTTCAAATTGATTTTAAGATTGAGTTCTGTGTCTCGTGATACGATCAATGTGTTTACTGAAAAGCAGGACAATATAGGAGTCGCAGAGATATTACCATCACTGTGCATTAAGACGAACTGTTTATCTAAGTAAATATGTAATTTAGAATTTAGCCCACAAAAGAGTAAGCGTTATTGTGGATGCATTTAAATAATATATATAAGAATATATCATATAAGAATGTTAGAAATACACGATTCGTGCGTTTTGAATACTTTTACGGTTTTTTTTAAGCAATATTCGAACATTTTCTAACTAAAATAGAGCAACTGTTCCCATCAGCACTCTCAGTGCTTTGATTTTTACAATGTACATGCCGCCTCTCCTAAATGCAGGTCTGCCGTATTTAAATTCCTAAAGAACATAATTATGGTCTTCTTTTTAATTTATTCTGAATGATTATAAACAAATTGTGAAGTGGTCAGCTAATGAAAACATTAGAAAATATGAACCAACAGCCAATGAAAACGTGTTTTAGAAAATATTAACCAATGAAAACATTTTTTTAGAAAATATGAACCAACAGCCAATGAAAACGTGTTTTAGAAAATTTTAACCAACAGAAATCGTCTACACAATTACGGTGTTCTCCACTAATTTTCAGTCCACTGTAGATACATGTACTGCTTGCATAACAAAATGTATAACTTCCCTCATTATGCTCATTTTTTAGGCTTCTTTAAATGACGTCATTTCCAGAAAACCTCACTTGTGACGTCACCATGAACTGAAATTAAAGCAATATTTGCCCCATATTGCAATATGAAAACGAAGTGACCATATGGCGTAAATAGTGTTTCCTGCTTGAAAAAAGCGACATCACATGATGCGTTTCTTGAAAAGACGTCACTTACAGAAGAAGTTGTAAATCCCATAGCAGTGCTCATATGTGTTTATTGCTTTTAAAATATCTCTTACAAGACTGGAAATGTACGAAATAAGATATCTGTCCATCCATCTACTTATCTTTAACCTTGTGTCTGTTTCCTTAGTTCATTCTCTGTCATACTTTGAGAGATATCGAAGACAACAAAGGCTTAAACAATCCAACAAACATCCGTGATTTTTTCAGCCAGTAATTAGCTTAAGAGGCTAATAACTGCGACATAGTAATCTACTAAAATACCTTACTCGAATAAAGTAATAGAACATGGACGCTACAGTATCACGTGTTTGTCTGATGGGTATTGCTGTCACGCATGCGCAATAAAATATTCTATGGATTGCCCAAATAATTTTATATCCAATGCCATCTATATCAATTTCTTCGGAGAAGAATAATGAACAAGCTTTATCGGGTTACAATTCGTAATTAATTAGTAGAGATAATGAAATGAATAGAGATTAAAGAAAATTGCGGCCGGTGCTCAAATATTTATACGAGAGTGGCTGATATCTTGGACTTGGACTGGCTACGGTTGGTAGAACCCTTGGCTGTCTACGGTTGGTAGAACCCTGGGCTGGAACGGTTGGTAGAACCCTGAGCTGGAACGGTTGATAGAACCCTGGGCTGGAACGGTTGGTAGAAACCTGGGCTGGAACAGTTGGCAGAACCTGGACTGGAACGGTTGGTAGAACCTGGACTGGAACGGTTGGCAAAACCTGGACTGGAACGGTTGGCAGAACCTGGACTGGAACGGTTGGTAGAACCCTGGGCTGGAACGGTTGGTAGAACCTGGACTGGAACGGTTGGTAGAACCCTGGGCTGGAACGGTTGGTAGAACCTGGACTGGAACGGTTGGTAGAACCCTGGACTGGAACGGTTGGTAGAACCCTGGACTGGAACGGTTGGTAGAACCCTGGGCTGGAACGGTTGGTAGAACCCTGGGCTGGAACGGTTGGTAGAACCCTTGGCTGGAACGGTTGATAGAACCCTGGGCTGGAACGGTTGATAGAACCCTGGGCTGGAACGGTTGATAGAACCCTGGGCTGGAACGGTTGATACAACCCTGGGCTGGAACGGTTGATACAACCCTGGGCTGGAACGGTTGATACAACCCTGGGCTGGAACGGTTGGTACAACCCTGGGCTGGAACGGTTGATAGAACCCTGGGCTGGAACGGTTGATAGAACCCTGGGCTGGAACGGTTGATAGATCCCTGGACTGGAACGGTTGGTACAATCGTAGACAGGTACGGTCAGTTGTCCACCACCTCTTATTAAGCTGTTTGCAAAAAGAGGTAAGATATAAGATTATTAAGTCAACGGACCGTCGTGTATAACTGAAAAATAAACAATTCGGACCACTTCAAGAATCATTGCATGTATGACGACCGATGTGAAAAGTTTAGAATAAACCGAAAGTTGAGAGTTTATAATTGAATCTCATGCTGTCTACTGAAATTGTACGGCGTACAGCGCATACAAATACAGTGTATTGTGTATATACACTGAACAAATCTTCTAAACGCCCATGTAATAAAATATAAATTTAAGAAAACGGTTTAACATGCCGACTTGGAATTTGGCATTATAGTATTTTACATAGTACTCGATCGACTATACAAAGAAAATACCTATTTATCGTCATGGTTGACCACGCGTGACGGTGAGTACGAGTTTCAACTTTTGGCACGAGGATCACGTGTACTGTGTAGTAAGTGGTCAATTTCATTTCAATGCAATCCACATTGTATGTCCAACGCGAAAAACATAAAAGATGGGGAGAATGAATACTGAAGAACGCACCAGGGCCGTCGGTATGATTGATGCTGGTACTCCGATTCGACAGGTATGACTAACTTTATATGTTAATTAATGAATTCAAATACTATTTTGGAAAATAATAATAAAAAAATATAAGTTGTATTATTGACGACTTTTATTAAATATTTCAGGCAGCCGGTCTGTTCAATTGGCGCAAATATGTACATTTGTTTCTGTTCTTATATTACGACGAAGCACCCTGTGTTTTGTTCAGTGTATATCGAGAGCGAGTATACCATACGCATGTAGGCTACAAGGAAATATTTTAATGGCAAGGCATAGGTACCAAATTATATTTATTTTAACATGCCAACGTTTATTTAGACCAACGTCTCTTTTCTATAAACAACCTCGAAAATCACCAGTAAATCTTCTACCATATTTATGACGGCAAAAAGTATTTCACTTAGACATCTCTTCTCGGCTGAGATGAGATCTCGCTAATACCCCCAATCCCTGCTGACCCATCAAATTAGAAGCTGATATATCTATGAAATGATCTGTAATGACGCTTTGTATTTTGGGCCATTATTTAAGACCTTTTGGGTACGGGGGTTGCAATGAATGTCGAAATAAAGCGGGAATTGTTCGCATATCACGGAAGCTGCAAATCTCGCGAGAATTCTTTGTTTGCACTTCGGCTTTACGACTGTTATGCGGATCCATTAGATGTTCAATCTTATTTTCAAGCCATGTCTCTTCCAATTTCTTGGAGGAAGATTACATCGGTGATTAGTGTGCTCAAGTTAACACATATCTTGCTCAGATTTTGTCTTTAAGTCTCGCCGGCATTCCCGATGTGTGGAAATGAAATTGAGCCTCGTCAGTAATGGAGCTCGTAAAAAGACAATAGAAGACGCTGACAAAATTCTTGACACAACACGCCTAATAATATCGACATCATTCATATTGTTACATTTAAGATGAAAGGAACACATTTATCATTGATTCAGAATTAATACAACGATTCTTTTTTTTAAATGTGGTTTGTATTCATCGCCGAAAATTTGCGCAATTTTAAAAAATAATTATTTAATACAATAATGACATGATATAGTTAACCCAATAGTCAAATAATAAGTTTTTGAAACCATGATAATTTTAAATAATCATTTTGTGTTGATTTACTTGATCGTTTTAACCTAACACACTTCTCAACAATAAACAGTTTTACGATTCCTTCAGTATAGTTCATGTAATTGGTGCATGCAACAAAACTTTGTTACTCGTTTGGTAAGAAATGTACGGAGTCCCTAACATGACATTCCGTATTCTTTTTATATTTCGTATAAACGTAATATTATTTCGTAAATACGAATAATAATACGTATAAACGAAATAATATTACGTTTAAACGAACTAATAATTGGTATTTACGAAATCATATTACGTTTAAACGAAATAATAATTCGTATTTACGAAATAAAAATTAAAGTGTCGCTCGAAAAAAATAATATGGAATGTCACTTTAGGGGCTCCGTAGAAATGACATTCATGCCAACGAAATAATATTTTTTGTCACTGAATTGAAATAATTTGCAATAAATAAGACATTTATATTCTTTATTTCAGTCTCATCTATGAACAGTACAACATAAAACAAACAACAATATATTATCTACACAAAGTACATAGCCATTCTGTATAGAATTATAAGGGACTTTTATTATCAATACATATTCAGATCCGATTCAACAATATTTAAAAGGTAAAACGGAGGATCAGTCGTTTATTGTATATTAAAAATGTAATAAAACAGAACACAATATGATACTGAAGTACAAAAATGGCGCAAATGCGAATCTAAAAAATAGTATTAGAAAAACAGTTACCAGCCTCGATCAGATCGAGAGTGAACTAATTAGCAGCTTTTTCTCAGAATATTTTTTCTAAGACATTTTCACTGGCATTGAAGAACATGCATATGCTGTTAAAATTGCGTTTACGGCAATAATTCGCATAATATATACATACAGCTAGATTACGACAAATAATTCATAATTTTGATGCTACCGGAATATAATCTGATATGAAAACGTTTAAATGTAAAGAAATCCAATTTATTACCGTGCTCGTTATCGGAAAGCTAACTTAGACAGTCCACTCCAATCTGTCCAGTCCCTACTTTCATTTAGGTAACTAAAATCGGCTACTTTCGATTCAGAAACACGTCAATATAAATGTATCTACAAAGTGCTATTAAAGTACGTACTAATCTATTAAGTTCTTGATTAGATGTTATATTTATAATGCTGTTTTATTCATATTGTATCACTGTCGTTTGTCATGTGTATTTGTAATATTTGGTTTGACTATGTTGTATGTATACATGTACATGTACTTACTCTCATAGCGTATGTTAATATTATTATTGTAAATTGTACATATTGGATGATAAGTATTATACTTAAATCCAGATATTAATAAATCATTATGTTCTGTTCTGTTCTATAAAACTAACAGAAGATCTTTTTGTTACAAAAAATGCAATATGGGTGGTTGGAAACTATCGTACAGACGTCTGAGAAGACAAACAGTTACACAGCCTTAATACAATCTGTCTACTCTTTTTCTGCCCGAGATAAATTCTTACCCGTAAACTAGTGTTCAATATCACTGTGATATTATTTTCAAAATTGCGTACTGCACATAAAAGTCTTTGTTTACTTATTACCAAAAAATCGCGTAGAACATCGAGGTAAATTAATGTAAAATTGTTAAAATAATTTGAGTGACAAGTCTGTCTTTTAAAGCGACATTTCGTTATTCTCTCTTTCCTCAGATGGCTATATTACGGAATCCTGTTTCCGCCATTTACTTTCTACTTTTTGCGCTTTCGAATTACCTGAAAGGTAGAAAGCTGATGTTTGAACTTGTCGACCCGTTATTTAGCATGAAAGGTTGAAATTTATACTGGCTAATTTCTGCTTGTCGCGCTAAGAAATTCTAACCCTAATATATTTGTACTATATTTAAATATATCCAAAACCTTTTGACAACTATTATACTATACCGCTTTATGATACTGTCTGGTTGTATTCGGGGTTGTGGCAGATATATCTATGTCTGACTTATATACAGGTACTACACGATACAATCATGTACTTGCGACATATTGATGCTACCAGTAACACAGATTTGCCACCAAACCATTTCTTTAACTTCTTGGCCATAAAATAATTGTTAGGTTTAAGAAAACATGTGTTTATTATGATTTGGATTCGACCTTCTTGATTCACCGTGTCTGTGCATTCATTCCATTTAATTTCTTATATTCAGACATTTTAATTGACAAAGTGTCCGACAAATGACCGCATGTTATATTGAACGACAGACAAACACAAACAAAACTTAATTAAAATCTTTCAAATATTTACCGTTTATGATGCAATGATTAGAATAAATTAATCAAATCTTTACAAATATCAATCGTGGATTAGCGGTCAATCTACAAAACACCTGACACGGCTGATTTTATCAATACTAGTAATAATAATGACCTTTTAAGTAGACAGTGGGGGTACTTTCTGTGACGTAGACGAAGTACAACTATGCGTGGGTGGATAGTAATCTTCCATACTGTGTTATCGTTCTGGCTCATCTGAAACTAAATTTTTCGGTGCAGCCGTACTAATATGGTTTTTGCTATTTGCATATCAGTGTTGTGTAAACCAATCAAATCTTGCGTTAACCACCAAGGCAATTTCTCTTCAACCGAACAGCGTTTGTAACCTCGACGCAGATTGGTTAACCTTTCGATAAAGGGTACGTTACCTTACCGAAATCCACTGAATTTCGGTGGATTTACCGAAATCCATTTTTACCAGCAATCGTACCATCTCGGCATTGTTTATGTTGCGCAACAAATCTAAAACTTCTCATTTCGTCGACCATCTTTTTTCAAGATATTTCTTGTTTTGATTAGCTTCATCTAGTGTTGTTGTTACATAGGCTAAAACATCACGGATAAGAATTATTGTCATGTATAACCAATAGATAGTTCCCACATCTACAATATTTACCTCCCTTGTTCTGAATTGTCGGCCATTTTGATAGACAAATTTCCTTTAAGTTTATAGGGAATATAATGTAAACGATGATAAAACTAATCTGATAAATAAAAAATAACTTATAAATTATGCTCATGTGGGCATTTGATTCAGTAAGTTGAAGAAAAAGTGGTTGTCACATGCAAATTCTCTTGGTATTTTCTCAATTATCACATTTTTGGAAATTACCCCTATAAGGGCTTATCAGTTTTGCTTACCAAAATGGCCGACAGTAAAGGACAAGGGAGGTAATTATTGTAGATGTACATCATGCAGGAACTATGTATTATTTAAACAGTCTTGTTTTATAATATAACTCTCAGACAAAAAAAACCCGCTTGTTAAAATATGTTTTTATTTCAAGGTAATACAAACTTGTGTTTTTTCAACAAATACAGAAGAAAACATTATTAGTGTATTCTTTAATAATGCAAATGTATTGAAGTTTTAACCTGTTTTATAGTTTTAACTATATAAAGTATATTTTTCATTTGTGTTTAGGTAAACAAATGAACAAAAACATTAGCATGACATAACGAATTAAATATTTCTAATACATTTTATTCAGTGATATTAAAAACCGGCTATTCGAAACCATGTTTTATTCGTGATAAAATTTTGGACCTGATGAATTCGAATGAACGAGGGTCGACTGAATATTGATTACGACATGAAATGTGTCTGTAACCCAGGACTCGTATCTAGAGTGTTGACCACGTGATTTGTGCCATACACCTGTCCGTACTTGCGGCGCATTTGTTATTTTATTTTGCTGCAATTATTCTGGTCAACTGGTCAATATGTACACCAAGTAATTCAATCAGACCATGTAATTAAATATATACAAATATATCTATCATTGGATTTGGAGTTAATCTCCTATCTAGAGTACATTTAATTATTTTGATTGGAAAAATCCACCCTGAGGGAAGGTATGTACTGTTAGTGCTGACAGGTGGGAGCTATTGATAGATGACCTCAGAACGGGTATAAATGGGTATAAAACAAGACCCGGTCTGTATGTGCAACTAGAGACTTCTGTGCTGGTCACCAGTTTATATAAGGTAGGGTAGAGTTATCTTATTTCCGATTTTTATTGAAATTTGTATTCATTTGAAAAAAAATCCGATCATTTTTTAAAACATTAGAATTAGCCGAATTTTTTATTTTTTTTTATCTTTTCTTAATTAATTATATTTATTTTATACTGAAATAAAAATTTGCTTACATAGTTAGCTTATTAATCAAGCCATCTCACATACTTGATACTTTAACATCAACCGATAGTGATTTTGTCAAATCTAATTTACGCATCCAAAAACAAACTGGTTATATAAAACGGCATTAGTAGCACGTAGCTTATATTGTTTTTCATATTTTGAGCGAGAATAAAAGAGATATCTAATAGTCAGCTTAGTATGTTGTTTCAAAGATGCTATGAAAATGTATACTATAAATGCTGTCGCAAATGTGTGATAAAAATTGGAAAAAAATAACGAAGACGTTTTAGTAATTAATAGCAAAATGTCAGATATAGTAGTTTTGATAATTCACGAGTGAAAAGTAATGTACACAATGTATATGTAAATTCTAAAGGGCTGAATATACCTAGTTTATAGTAAGTAAATTGTTTATTAAAGTGACATGTGTATGAAGTTACAAGACAATAAATATATAACATACAACAAATACACCCGGCCCAATGGACCTATAAGTCACTGTTTAACATAGAGTATACAGTTTGATATGACATGAAATTAAATAAATGAATAACATATTAAATACAGTAAAATTAACATTCCTCTGACAAAAACGATAATTCTATATACGAAATGTTACAAGCATAATAATTTGACAAACATTTGCACTCGTATTTTATAGTTATAAGGGAGGAAGACATCCTTACTTATTCATACGAAAGACTTTGTTCATAATAAATGTTTTCATGTTTAAATGATTTCAGTAATGGACCTATACGAATGGTTACAACTGACAGTTTGTTATTCCATATGTAGTTTTAAGATAATTTGAAAAAAAGTTATAGCCAAAACTGTTAACGCTCCCTCTATAGTCTATAGTGTCGACTGAAGCCATATCGGAAAAACTAAATTGTTGTACATGGCATATTGTTCCAAGTCTGTGCACAGACATATTTAAAAGAAATTTTCATGAAGCTGTTTTGGTCTCACAACGTAATTCTTGGAAACTGATCGATGGCTAGGCTATGGAAACGTA
The DNA here is from genome assembly GCA_032209605.1 of Mactromeris polynyma. NCBI lineage: Eukaryota > Metazoa > Mollusca > Bivalvia > Venerida > Mactridae > Mactromeris > Mactromeris polynyma. Next base: position 6,544,014 of record JASFXZ010000028.1, read on the forward strand.
TATGGACCCCGCTGATAATTATTTTATCACGATATTTCAGGCTAATTTATTACGTGAAAAAATAAAAATAGTTGAAAATGTCGTTATAAATATGCATTATTCGACTTTTATCCCGCCATAAAAAACACATGATCTCTCAAACTTTATATCGTTTGTTGCGATAGTTTTCTCGCGCTATTTATATGACACCATGAAAAATGCATGAACTTGAAATGGTCGTTATAAATATGTCTTTGAAGTTCAATGTTAATTTTTTATGACGACTTAAACATTACTAGAAACTCCAAATTTATGTCGTTAGTTGTGACAACTTTCTCGAGAACTTTGATATTTATGGTGTTATGTGATAAATAGAATCTTACATTCGTGATTATTTGATATTGTTTTTATGAAACTCGTCGACTGAAACGAATATACACATATATGTAACATATTCAGTCGACTCGTTTCATAAAAACAATATCAAATAAGCACTCATGTAAGATCCTCTATATATATGTTGTAATATTCTGTTTAGCAGCATTTTGCAACTAAACTATGTCGGAGATGATAAAAATATCGCGCGGAAACTATCGCAACAAATTGCAATATACGATATAAAGTTTGAGAGTTCATCTGTTTTTTTTATACCGTCATAAAAATTAAACATCGCATTTCAGCGATATATTTATAACAACCTTTTCAATTAATTTTACATGTTCACGTAATAAATTGGCCTGAAATATCAGGGGGTTCATAAACGTTTCCATACTAGATTGATGCCGTTAATAAACTTAATATAATAAAATTTTGAACAAAAATTAACACATTATTAACACAAAATAACTGTAACACGCTTTCGACAATTGCTCCTACAAAATGTCGCCTAGTTCAAATAGTTGCATTTTTAATGGCGTTAAGTTTACATGTAGTGATGAAAATTATTTTTTACCGATAAATGAAAATTTACAAACTTTCCGATATAAATGAAATATGACATCAGCATAACAAGTACATACTAAATCGTGAAACTCGTTTTCAAAAACGCAATAAAAACTTACCAAAAATTATGTTCATACTTTTGTTCAGAAAATCCGCGGTCGTGGTCTAGTGGTTAGTCCGCTGGACTTGAAATCCGGCGATCCGGGTTCGATTCCCGGTCGCGGCAGATCATACCCTTCCATGAAAATTTGACAAAAATGTCGAAGTTGCCGGCTCCTTGTGGAAGGGTAAGTTAGTACTGGTAAGAATTCAGTCCAGGAAAAACTGGTTAGGTGAACCGGCCGCCGTATATAACTGAAATATTGTTGAGAAACGGCGTTAAACCCGATGAAACAAACATTTGTTCAGAAAACTCCAGTGAGTTAGAACTACTGACGCAATATCCTACATTAACATTTATTGCATTTTATCAATTCACCCTGGTTTTATATGTGTCGTATTTACGTGCAATATGTATATATTGTATGACTGACATAACATTATGTATTTAAGAATTATGACATTATGACACTTATTTAACACTTATTTATTTATTGTGTTATTTTTGGCCACCGGTCCATTCACATAATATCAATACAATACATATATATACAATGTGAAGCAAGATCAGGATCAGTACACACAATGTCATCACTTGACAATACAACAACATAAATGTTAGGAAAAAACTGACATGAGTGAGTTCCTGGTTTTAAATGCATAGTATACATACATAGCTAATCCTCTCATAGTGTCAACATTTGTACAAGACATCAAATGATTAAATTTATGTAATGTTAGATATGCGACATAGTAATCTGACAAATACATTGAACGAAGGTTCGAATATAGAGGACATATCATTAGGAAATGGTAGTGGTCTTCTACACAACTGTCACAATAGGGACACAGTCTGTGTTCCCTTAGAATATTAAAATATCTGCCTTGTTCAATCATAAGGTCGTGACTGGAACATCTAAAAGAAGCTAGGCTGGACCGAAATTTAGAAATATCAATATCTACAATGTAATTTTCTAAACCAAAAACAGGCTTAAACTGTGTATAAAACATTAGTTTACTATTTTGAAGACAGTTTGCAGACCATATTTGTCTATGACAATGGTTAAATAATGTGTGTATTTTTATTGTATAGTCTCTTATAACTCAATTTGAGTAGTGATATACATGTTTTACGATATAATTGTTGTAGTTAAGTAATATGTAAAATGTGTATTAATGAGACTTTAATAAATAAATAAATATTTCAGATAACTTGGTTTCATAGAGTGACAATGTTTGCACGAGTTTTCTTGTGCCTTCTGGTCGTCAAGGCAACTGCTGCCTCGTGTCCGGATGTGCTACAAAAGTTTTCAACATTATACGGAACTGACGTCAAAGTGAGTAATTAAAAATATATTAGCCCCCTAAATAGCTTCAAAAATATTACAATCTCTAATGAGTATTGAATTTATTACATGATGAAAGCATCATTACCAACCTATGACAAGAACGATATGGTGTGCGAATATCTGAAATTAGTGCTAGTACCTTCTTGTTGAAGAGTCACAATTGCGCAGAAAGATGCGCAAAGAAAACTACAGAAACCGTATTTATATCAAAGAGCTGAAAGCGCAGCGCAGAAAGACTGGTGCAGACGAAGTTTCTTGTGTCCTGTAAAGACTTGCCAACCAGAGATTGTAGAAGCATTGCACAGCCTCACTCGGGGATAAAAAGATGGACTGATTCACTTACAAGCAATTTTACTTTCAACGCGTGCATGTATCACTACTTTAAACTGGACCATCGATAAGACAGGTTTTAGTTTACCGACTTCACTCTGAAACGATTTGTGTGTCGGCGAGTACTCTCACCGTCTTAACGTTTCTTGTTTTTAAACAAACCTTGTTATAAATCATTTGATTGCCAGTTGGACAGGCTTGCAAGCAAGCATTACATATACTCGGTTTATTAAAGAGAAACAGTTTTTGTGAGTTATGTTTGAACAATTTGAAACAAACTGAAACTATTGCCAACGATGTGTTAGAACTTGCATTGTTTTCGGACAATACACATTTCGGACATGTTGAACTTTTTTGAATGCATAAACATGGCATATCAATACATCAAGTGCTTGCATCATGAGGCATCATTTAATCGTCTCATCTCTATTATAGTTACATAGTCACCTAGTGACCTGGTACAGGTTGATACTTCAGTAGAAATTTATTGACTAGGTATATATACATACCAGGTCATTAGATGACTATGTATTGAATTTACCCCATGATTACCATGTTTGTTTACCAATACTCACAAGGGAGACAACCCGGAAACATAGAAAATACCATCCAACATCTTGCATCTGCTATTAGGGTCCCCTCTATAGACAGACCATAACATTACGCAGATGCTTTTACAGCATTTTAATATTCTATGTAAACTCTGTTGTATTTCAGTTCATCTGGTCTCTGTAGCACACACATATTTTACTAGACTATAGTTCTACTTTGCTCGCAGCACGTGGTTGCTGCCGTACAGTGTAAAATGAGTTGTAAATAGTCGTATTACACCTTTTGTATTAGTTATAGGTAATAATTTCTATGTGAGTTGACTTGTTTGTAAGTCGTTATTTTGCCAATGTTCTGACTCATCTATCATCTTAGCATCATAACACTATTACCTTCATGTTGTTCTCATCGTTGTACTCCTTTGATAAATCAAGTCGCTGCCACAATCTCTCATTTTTTTCTATCATTCTCATTTTGAGTTAATGTGATTTAAACTCCGCCCCCATAAAGGTTTGAGGCTTACCCATCGCTTACTTAAAATTGAATTGCTACACCGATATTCGGCCGCACGTTACATATATAAGAAGATGGTGACAATTATACGTATATTGAAATAATGGGAAATGCAATTTACCGTCATTGTTCCGTTGAATATCTACGATTTACGGAAATTGTTCTAAATTAAATCAATTCACATACCTTTTGTTTTATTGCCACCCTGTCTGTAGGTCGGTTGATTGGTTTTTCTGTCCAATATACAACATATGTAGTTTGTGTGGCTAACTACTTCTTCAGTTTTCAAGGGATTGCAATGCAATTTGATAATACACGTACCATGAGCCAGCTCGTTCATCGTTATTCGAGTTTTCTGAATATTTGAAAACAGACCTTGTAGCGAGTTGTTGGTCATATATCCAATTAAATATGCTAATTGGAGCACGTGACTAAAACACATTTGATGTAGGCAATGAACGTTTACAGTGTGGACCCAGACTTCTGCAAGTTAATTTAATGTACAACAAAGCATGCCAAAACTGGTTGTAAAAATGTTTCAGATCATGTCGCATTATCAAAACTATCCAGTACAACATGATGTTTTATCTTTTTTATTTATCTTTTGTTCTTTTGACATTAGTTTTAGAAAAATGCCTATTTAATTTGGGGAGAATTTTTGCCATGGAAAATAGGCCAGAAAAACGACTGTGTTACAAACAGCTTGAAAACAATAGGACAGTACTGAAATATATTTTCATTACGTTTATGTTACGTGTATTGTTATGGGTGAGAGTAAGGTTTTGTGTAGTTTGCGTATGCCCCCGGGGCACAAACTTTAAATGTAGAGACGTAAAATCCTGAACTTAGATATTATACTTTTGCTAATATCTATTTCATTAAGCTGTCGATTTGAACGCAATATCAAAAACCAAGTTGTTTAATACAATCGACAGCTTTTTTCAGAAACGTTATTACATTAAATGCCACTTTAAATTTATTGGACATAGAAATACAACTAAATATCGTCAGATGCATTTCTGTGAAAGCCGTTATAAAGTTATTAAGCAATTGTATAAATGTGGTTTGGTATTTGTTCACGTATCTATCAAGCGCGGATCTTGCTCCGTTTGTTTCCTTACATTAATTGTATAAGGAGCAGTCGTCGAGCTTATCAGTGCCTTTGTAGACTTTTATGTTTGTTTCTTTTAGAGACGAATACCGCATGATCCGTGTATGTGGTCGCCCGGTCATGATACCCCTTGACTGAAATCTCCGATAAATTCCGGCAATTATCAGTTATCTCTGTTATCATCCGGCATTTTTCAGTAATTTCCGTAACACTTCGGCAATTTTAGGTTATCTCCGTTCTTATAAGTAATCTACACTGATTTTCAAGGGAAGTCACTCTAACAGACTCAAATTTTAAGTCTTACATAGTAACCTCCCCTGATTTTCAAGGGAAGTCAATCTTAACTCAATTTTTGTTTTTTACACAGTGGCCTCCCCTGATTATCAAGGGAAGTCACTCTTGCCGACTCAAATTTTAAGTTTTTCTGAGTGGCCTGCCCTTTTTTCAAGGGAAGTCACTCTTACCGACTCCAATTTTAAGTTTTTCAGAGTGGCCTCCCTCTGATTTTCAAGGGATGTCACTCTTACCCGACTCAAATATTAAGTTTTTCAGAGTGGCCTCCCTTAATTTTCAAGGGAAGTCACTATTACCGACTCGAATTTTTTAGTTTTACAGAGTGGCTTCCCCTTCTTTCCAATGGAAGTCACTCCTACCGACTCTAATTTTTAAGTTTTACAGAGTTTTACAGAGTAACCTCCCCACCTGATTTTAAAGGGAAGTCACTCTTATCGACAGAGTGACCTCCCGTGATTTTCACGAAGATCTATTTTGCCAATTCGACATGCCGTATTGGTCGTATGCAAATGATACAGTTTCCAAAATTACGGTTACTAAAGACGATCGAATTGCTAGAATGTAAAGAAATGATAACTAGAGATATCTTTCCTGGCATGGATTAAATTTTATGTTTTTTTTCCGAACAGCGGTATTACAGTTTTTATTATAAAATTATGAAATTTCGGAATTCATTATGTAGATAAATGGAATATCATATCATATATTACTCAGTGCATTTAAAAACGTGATATGTCTTTTAAATGCATTTTAACGCGTTTGATATGGAAGACTATTTATCATTTATCATTGCGCTAAAATGAAACAATATCATGTCAAGTTGTAACCTTGCGTCCCTAGGTAAGTTCATGATTATTATTATACACTAGGTCTAAACAGGGGATACTGAAAACCGAGGTCCCGTGTACGATACTTTACACCGGGCACGTAAAAGAACCAGGGGTGCTTCTGGAACTGGGGCATCTTCTGTATCATACACTATCCTGCAAAAATCTAAATTGACTAACATTCTTCCGGAGGCGACGATAAATAAACGCAAATACAAAACAAAAGGATTAAATAAAACTTTTACGTTTTGGATTTCAGAAAAGTCAAACTATTACCATCAACGATAATGTGCTTCTTGATGTATCGGAACTTGATGTCGACTACATAGAAATAAGAGGTCAAGGTTGTTTGGAGTTCAATCGAGGTCATGACATCACCGTGAGGACAAAGGGCATATTTGTGAAAGAGAACGGATCACTTGTCATTGGTAGTGAAGATAATCGACACACGGATAATGTTCTAATTGTTCTAGAGGGTAGGTAAACCACAGATGGCCATGTTTTAACGGAGGACCATGTGTGACTTCCATGTTTTAACGGAGGACCATGTGTGACTTCCATGTTTTAACGGAGGACCATGTGTGACTTCCATGTTTTAACGGAGGACCATGCGTGACTTCCATGTTTTAACGGAGGACCATGTGTGACTTCCATGTTTTAACGGAGGACCATGTGTGACTTCCATGTATTAACGGAGGACCAGGCGTGACTTCCATGTTTTAACGGAGGACCATGTGTGACTTCCATGTTTTAACGGAGGACCATGTGTGACTTCCATGTTTTAACGGAGGACCAGGCGTGACTTCCATGTTTTAACGGAGGACCAGGCGTGACTTCCATGTTTTAACGGAGGACCATGTGTGACTTCCATGTTTTAACGGAGGACCAGGCGTGACTTCCATGTTTTAACGGAGGACCAGGCGTGACTTCCATGTTTTAACGGAGGACCAGGCGTGACTTCCATGTTTTAACGGAGGACCAGGCGTGACTTCCATGTTTTAACGGAGGACCAGGCGTGACTTCCATGTTTTAACGGAGGACCATGTGTGACTTCCAAGTTTTAACGGAGGACCAGGCGTGACTTCCATGTTTTAACGGAGGACCAGGCGTGACTTCCATGTTTTAACGGAGGACCATGTGTGACTTCCATGTTTTAACGGAGGACCATGCGTGACTTCCATGTTTTAACGGAGGACCAGGTGTGACTTCCATGTTTTAACGGAGGACCAGGCGTGACTTCCATGTTTTAACGGAGGACCATGTGTGACTTCCATGTTTTAACGGAGGACCAGGCGTGACTTCCATGTTTTAACGGAGGACCAGGTGTGACTTCCATGTTTTAACGGAGGACCAGGCGTGACTTCCATGTTTTAACGGAGGACCAGGTGTGACTTCCATGTTTTAACGGAGGACCAGGCGTGACTTCCATGTTTTAACGGAGGACCATGTGTGACTTCCATGTTTTAACGGAGGACCAGGCGTGACTTCCATGTTTTAACGGAGGACCATGTGTGACTTCCATGTTTTAACGGAGGACCAGGCGTGACTTCCATGTTTTAACGGAGGACCAGGCGTGACTTCCATGTTTTAACGGAGGACCAGGCGTGACTTCCATGTTTTAACGGAGGACCAGGCGTGACTTCCATGTTTTAACGGAGGACCAGGCGTGACTTCCATGTTTTAACGGAGGACCAGGCGTGACTTCCATGTTTTAACGGAGGACCAGGCGTGACTTCCATGTTTTAACGGAGGACCATGTGTGACTTCCATGTTTTAACGGAGGACCAGGTGTGACTTCCATGTTTTAACGGAGGACCAGGCGTGACTTCCATGTTTTAACGGAGGACCAGGCGTGACTACCATGTTTTAACGGAGGACCATGTGTGACTTCCATGTTTTAACGGAGGACCATGTGTGACTTCCATGTTTTAACGGAGGACCAGGCGTGACTACCATGTTTTAACGGAGGACCAGGCGTGACTACCATGTTTTAACGGAGGACCAGGTGTGACTTCCATGTTTTAACGGAGGACCATGTGTGACTTCCATGTTTTAACGGAGGACCAGGTGTGACTTCCATGTTTTAACGGAGGACCAGGTGTGACTTCCATGTTTTAACGGAGGACCAGGCGTGACTTCCATGTTTTAACGGAGGACCAGGTGTGACTTCCATGGTTTAACGGAGGACCATGTGTGACTTCCATGTTTTAACGGAGGACCAGGTGTGACTTCCATGTTTTAACGGAGGACCAGGCGTGACTTCCATGTTTTAACGGAGGACCATGTGTGACTTCCATGTTTTAACGGAGGACCAGGCGTGACTTCCATGTTTTAACGGAGGACCAGGCGTGACTACCATGTTTTAACGGAGGACCAGGCGTGACTTCCATGTTTTAACGGAGGACCAGGTGTGACTTCCATGTTTTAACGGAGGACCATGTGTGACTTCCATGGTTTAACGGAGGACCATGTGTGACTTCCATGTTTTAACGGAGGACCAGGTGTGACTTCCATGTTTTAACGGAGGACCATGTGTGACTTCCATGTTTTAACGGAGGACCATGTGTGACTTCCATGTTTTAACGGAGGACCATGTGTGACTTCCATGTTTTAACGGAGGACCAGGTGTGACTTCCATGTTTTAACGGAGGACCAGGCGTGACTTCCATGTTTTAACGGAGGACCAGGCGTGACTACCATGTTTTAACGGAGGACCAGGCGTGACTTCCATGTTTTAACGGAGGACCATGTGTGACTTCCATGTTTTAACGGAGGACCAGGTGTGACTTCCATGTTTTAACGGAGGACCAGGCGTGACTTCCATGTTTTAACGGAGGACCAGGCGTGACTACCATGTTTTAACGGAGGACCATGTGTGACTTCCATGTTTTAACGGAGGACCATGTGTGACTTCCATGTTTTAACGGAGGACCAGGCGTGACTACCATGTTTTAACGGAGGACCAGGCGTGACTACCATGTTTTAACGGAGGACCATGTGTGACTTCCATGTTTTAACGGAGGACCATGTGTGACTTCCATGTTTTAACGGAGGACCAGGTGTGACTTCCATGTTTTAACGGAGGACCAGGTGTGACTTCCATGTTTTAACGGAGGACCAGGCGTGACTTCCATGTTTTAACGGAGGACCATGTGTGACTACCATGTTTTAACGGAGGACCAGGTGTGACTTCCATGTTTTAACGCAGGACCATGTGTGACTTCCATGTTTTAACGGAGGACCAGGCGTGACTTCCATGTTTTAACGGAGGACCAGGTGTGACTTCCATGTTTTAACGGAGGACCATGTGTGACTACCATGTTTTAACGGAGGACCAGGTGTGACTTCCATGTTTTAACGGAGGACCAGGCGTGACTACCATGTTTTAACGGAGGACCAGGTGTGACTTCCATGTTTTAACGGAGGACCATGTGTGACTACCATGTTTTAACGGAGGACCAGGTGTGACTTCCATGTTTTAACGGAGGACCAGGCGTGACTTCCATGTTTTAACGGAGGACCATGTGTGACTACCATGTTTTAACGGAGGACCAGGTGTGACTTCCATGTTTTAACGGAGGACCAGGCGTGACTTCCATGTTTTAACGGAGGACCATGTGTGACTACCATGTTTTAACGGAGGACCAGGTGTGACTTCCATGTTTTAACGGAGGACCAGGCGTGACTTCCATGTTTTAACGGAGGACCATGTGTGACTACCATGTTTTAACGGAGGACCAGGTGTGACTTCCATGTTTTAACGGAGGACCAGGTGTGACTTCCATGTTTTAACGGAGGACCAGGTGTGACTTCCATGTTTTAACGGAGGACCAGGCGTGACTTCCATGTTTTAACGGAGGACCAGGTGTGACTTCAATATTCAATATTTCATGTTCTAAAAAGAGAAATCGTATAATATAAATTCGCAGTTAATAATTCCATAATTTTGGATAAAAATCCACGATTCAAGATTTCACGACTTTCGAATATGAGACAGTGAATTATGAAGTTACCACCGGTATTTCGTAAGTTATATTTAGAACAAATCAATGGTGTCGTTGTCACCAGCGTTAGACCACGCCCACTGCACTCCGTCCATTCAGCTTCCTATATTTCAACCTTCAATATCGTATATTTAACAACAATAAAGTTCATCAGACTTAGATGTACAGTGTATTGTTTATCCTACACAAACAATACCATCATCCATCAGACTTAGACGTACCGTGTATTGTCTATCCTACACATACAAGAGCATCATCCATCAGACTTAGACGTACCGTGTATTGTCTATCCTACACATACAAGAGCATCATCCATCAGACTTAGACGTACCGTGTATTGTCTATCCTACACATACAAGAGCATCATCCATCAGACTTAGACGTACCGTGTATTGTCTATCCTACACATACAAGAGCATTATCCATCAGACTTAGACGTACCGTGCATTGTCTATCCTACACATACAAGACCATTATCCATCAGACTTAGACGTACCGTGTATTGTCTATCCTACACATACAAGAGCATTATCCATCAGACTTAGACGTACCGTGTATTGTCTATCCTACACATACAAGACCATTATCCATCAGACTTAGACGTACCGTGTATTGTCTATCCTACACATACAAGACCATTATCCATCAGACTTAGACGTACCGTGTATTGTCTATCCTACACATACAAGACCATTATCCATCAGACTTAGACGAACCGTGTATTGTCTATCCTACACATACAAGACCATTATCCATCAGACTTAGACGTACCGTGTATTGTCTATCCTACACGTACAAGACCATTATCCATCAGACTTAGACGTACCGTGTATTGTCTATCCTACACATACAAGAGCATTATCCATCAGACTTAGACGTACCGTGTATTGTCTATCCTACACGTACAAGACCATTATCCATCAGACTTAGACGTACCGTGTATTGTCTATCCTACACATACAAGACCATTATCCATCAGACTTAGACGTACCGTGTATTGTCTATCCTACACATACAAGACCATTATCCATCAGACTTAGACGTACCGTGTATTGTCTATCCTACACATACAAGACCATTATCCATCAGACTTAGACGTGAACAAGTTATTGCGACTTATACATGTATATTCACTTTTTTGACTGAGTTTCTAACCAGAACTGTACCTAATGCAGGGATCGCCCTAAGGCGTTTTTCATACTCTGATCAGGAGTCGCCAGGCGCTTTATCTTTCGATGAACATGCTCACACCCCTATTTATTATAATTGTACAAAATTTAAGCATTATTCCAATTATGAACTACAGTCGGACCTCGTTCATTCGAATTCATCGGGTCTGGAATCTTATTTCGAATGATACATCGTTTCGAATAGCACATTGGTAATCGAAACGCATTAGATGCTAAATCGGGACCTGATATTTATTTCGGATGATACCGGATATTCGGATAGGTTGTCGAATTAACGAGGTCCGACTGTAACTGCCCACGAATGTTCTCGTATTATTGACAGTGTATATTGTTTGTATTAAATAACGTTGATTAAATCAAGCTATATACATTGCAGGACGTCGTTCTGTGAATCGATCACTTCTGGGAGATGAGGGGGAGAAGTATATTGCTGTACAAGATAACGGAAGTTTACAGATCCACGGCGAGGAGAGAAGAGCCTGGACCAAGCTGTCTGGCACTGTCGACAGATTCAACGCCGACACCGTGCATTACTATCATAATGTTAAGGTAAGCAATTGACCTAGGTGGCCTACTGGCTCAGTGGTTAATGCTGATGACTACTAATCCGCAGGTCGTTGGTACGATCCCTCGTCTAGCCGGATAAAAACAAAAATGCTTTTCAGTATTTCCCACTTAACACAGTACTGGCATGTAACCAGGAATGTACTGAATAGATTCCAGGAAAGTACTGGTTAGATGCCAGGAAAATGGTAACTGTACGATGGGTCTCATTGGCACTGTGCAGTGACCGTCCTTGGTTTCAAAATTGTCTGTTTGACCTATACTGCTCTACTGCCTGGTAAATTTCCCCATTCGGTTTCAAAAAGTCTGTTTATGGTGTGCGGGGGACATACCGGGTCGACCACAATACCGTTAGTGCATTAGATCAAATGTGCGCGGCGACAGTGACCTCATAAACACAGTAATTTGCATTTGCAAGCAATTTACATGCATGCTACCGTTATATCAGATATTTTCGCTAAGGCAATACAGTAAATCTTCGAAACCTCGAACTGCCGTCTGACCCAGCAATCAGTTCGAGGCATCTATGGTATACATGTGTATGTACGAACTGACTGTTCCCGGTACGAGTGTACAATGCACGATGAAAATTGTTAAGATAATAAATTTCGGGTCGAATTTATATTTTACTAGTACGAACTTTACTCAATGAAGATTGAAGTTGATAAATTGTTGTGTTTAGAATTGCATTTACTCTGCAATTCAATAGATAGTTAACAATTAACAAATATTTGCCGGGACTTTAGAACCTGTTCGAGGTATCTTCTGTGTTCGAGCCAAAACTGTTCGAGGTTTCGAAGTTCTACTGTATATTGCGAATTGAAGTTATAAAGTTGTTTCGCGAGGATTAACGTTCCTCTTTTCTGTTTATTCGTTAAATAAAAACAAACACTATTGAGCATTTATTTTTGCGAATTTAAAAAACAGGCAAAAATAACGAATATTAACCCCTCGCGAAAAGTTCTGATATAGCAACAATTTTCTATGAGTACTCGCCCCGTGGGACGGAGAAGGACGCCTGGTCTGCTCTCGCTCAATATCGCGTCTTTAAGTGGTACGGTGAAACAATAAATACAAATGTAATGAAGTGAATAATAAGTTTGATATTCCTGATTTGAATCCATTTCAATCATGTATAGATACTTTGTAAAAAAAGTAGATTTATAATGAATTGTCACACCTTTCATTTGACATAAATTTCAATATGACTAAATACAAAAACTGACCCCACATTTATAACAGATGGACCCTTATTATCACATAGTCTGGCTAGCGTATTTCCTTATTTTATAAGTAGTATATTGTACATTGTACATGTAGAATGACATTTGATGATGTTTTACATTCCGGTAAAAAGTATACACAATTCTGTTAAGTAATTTTAATATCAAAAGTATTTTTGGAAAGGAGAGAAAGTATACTAGCTTATGCTGTCGAGTAATGTAAATGTGTATATACAAATATGTAAATATGTTCCACATGGGTCTATGACCTTCTGGTATGATTGTTCTAAAGTTTGTTCTAATGTATGTATATGTGCAAGTATGTATGTTAATTGTATTAGTAAATGTATAAGTAATGTAAATGTATGTAAATATGTACCACATGGGTCTATGACCTTCTGAGTGCTTGTAAATAAAACTTGTAAACTTATAACACTTGTATAACTATGTAAAGAGCTCCACCATTACATGTACAGTCAAACCTGTGTTAAAGACCACCTGCGAACAAAGACCACTATTGCAAAACCTGTCTGCAAAGACCACCAATTTTATCTCCCGTCAGACCATTTTCAATGATATTTAATCCGTTAATAGAGACCACCTGTAAACAAAGACCACATTTTGCTGTTCCCATGGGTGGTCTTTACAGACAGGTTTGACTGTATAATTGTTTATTTTAGGGAACTAAAGAAGCGTCTGAATCAAAGGCCGGAATTCGTTTGAATATCCTTGATGCTGACCTGTCCAATCCAGTGTATTCATCATATGGTTTACAGACAAATAAGGTCAAATCGCAGACAAAACAACTCCTAAAGATAGCGACACAATTATCAGGTACGTATATAACGAATACATAACGGTATGCGTGTGATGATAGACCACATAATGGATATACAGATATATATCTTAACGTAACTACGATAGTACATGTATATATATTAATAACCTTTTAGAGACAGCCGCCCATCGTTCATTCCACAACCGACTATCCGAATACTTGGTATCATCCGAAATAAATATTGATCAATAGATATTATAAGATCCAGGTGTATCTTCTTAGACACGTCAATTGAAATTTGCTATTCGAAACCATGTGTCATTCGAAATAAAATTTCGGACCCAATGAATTCGAACGAATGAGATCCAACTGCAGATTAGAAACCTGTTAGTCATATTGAAATTGCTCGACTCATTCTTTCAAAATAAAGAGTACATGTTTATATTTTGATAGGGTCACAAGCCTTTGTGTTCGATTTTACGTTCCACCAAAAATCTTCAGGTTATTTGGAGATTGTATGAGCTAGAAGCGGGGAAAGTTGTGTAAGCCAATCAAATCTTACGTTAACAATTAAACCAACTTCTCTTCAACCGTTCAACGTTTGTAACCTTGACGCGGATTGGTTAATCTTTTGATAATGGGTACGTTACCCAAATCCATTATGGATCTGCAGTGACCAGCAATCGTAACATCTTGACACTTTGTAATGTTGTCCATCTTTTATAAGATATTTCTTGTTATATATTGCAGAGTTAAGTGATGGAACCGTTGTTGGGTTCACGGTAGCGAATGAATTCACGGTAGTTGACGGTGTGGATATTGAAGACTTTTTTAAGTTTATAGAAGAATTGGTGGGCATGGAGGAAGGAGAATTGTTGCTACGCAGCGCGACCCAGTATGATTCGTTCTCCTTGGTATTTGTCGTAGGTGAGTGCATTTATTCACATCCGAAATTATATTTGCCATACAAACATTGATCACATACATTCTTCAGTTAACCACAGGCTATTTCAATTCGCTATGTTTATACATCAGGAAACGTATTTATTTTATTTAGATTGTGAAGCAAGTTCTTACAACTTAACAAATCATGTTCAGTGACTGCTTTCTGGGCTACTAATTGCGCATAAATCAGCAGTGTTGCCAGCTCGCGACCTTAAGATTACGAGTCAGGCACTATATTCCTCGACCACACGTCCTTATGTTTATATAAAAAGGACTTACTATTGCTCAAATTTTGACATATTATGACCAACGTTGGACTTATTGTCACCTAGGTTGGACTAATTGTCACCTACGTTGGACTTATTGTCACCTACGTAGGACTTATTGTCACATACGTAGGACTTATTGTCACATAGGTTGGACTTATTGTCACCTACGTCGGACTTATTGTCACATAGGTTGGACTTATTGTCACATACGTAGGACTTATTGTCATATAGGTTGGACTTATTGTCACATACGTAGGACTTATTGTCACATAGGTTGGACTTATTGTCACCTACGTTGGACTTATTGTCACCTACGTAGGACTTATTGTCACATACGTTGGACTTATTGTCACCTACGTTGGACTTATTGTCACCTACGTTGGACTTATTGTCACCTACGTTGGACTTATTGTCACCTATGTTGGACTTATTGTCACCTACGTGGGACTTTTAATGGCATACGTATGTCTTCGTATCAGCCATGTGGTACTTATTAGAAATCGTCCTGCTGACATGTACACAATTACAATGTACATGTACATACTCATATTATAAATGAAATGGACAACTTTGAGAAAAAGTGTACAGTTAAAAACTAACACTTATAAAGATGTTGTTTAATTACTCAGGTGAGGATCTGTATGATCAGGCGCTGGAGCAACAGATTGGTTTCAAGCATACAGAAGCCAGATCTAGCATTGTGTACAAGGGAAAGAAAATATCTTCAGTCTCTAAGATTACACCGAAACGATCCATGGATTCGTTTGTTGATTTAAGGGTGCTCGACCTAGATGCCGGTTTTCCGGAAGTAACCGTGACACATGATATATCATCATGGAAGGCGGGTAGGTTTGGATTGTTACAATATAATGTTTCTTCGGAATTTAGGTCAACAAACATCTAAAAGATGGGCAAATGCTCATAATACAAACGAACATTGTTGTGCGTATTTTGGTTTTAAGATTATAGTTTATCGATTGGTTATATTACATGCATTATTCATGGTTGGCCTGAATCTACGACCTTTATTTACATTGTATACCTGTAACTTATTCGACAGAGCAAGCGATTGCAAGTGTGGACCACGAATTGTTCAAACACCAGCGCCCGGGATACTTACAATCAGCATTCAAATAAAACAAACTAACTGTTATCAGTATGATAGTGACTAACATTGAACATGTATGATAATGGTTAATGGGAGCTGAGTACATGCATTCTTATAGACACATTTTCTAGATTGAGTGTAATATGAGATCTGGTATTAATAAATACGTTTGAGAGTTGAGTGAGGCACTCAAACCCAATACTTACTCCTATATATCATAATCACATTAAATATCAAAGAAAATAGACCAATATAAATATTCTTTTACATTATTATAAATACGGAAAGTTATAGGCAACACTGATACTGCCACAAAAATGGCTGCATGTGCCAGCAAATTGAACAATAGCGACAGTGGAGTACTCGTAGATGATAAATGGGTTTGTTCTAGCTGCGAGAACAGGTTTGAAGCTACCACGACCATCATTGGTGTAATTCTCGCGTCATTATTTCTCTCGTAGCATATATTAAATTCGAGAAAAAAGAAATCGTGAAATCAGGATGTTGAAATCGGGAAATTCAGGATTTCAACTTCACGAATTCATTAGTTCAACTTCAGGAACTGTTGCATTTAATATTTCATGCATGTCGCCATTGGCCTTCCGTAGTCGCTGCTACTAATGTCTAGACAATGTACAGTTACACGGTGCTACTAATGTCTAGACAATGTACAGTTACACGGTGCTACTAATGTCTAGACAATGTACAGTTACACGGTGCTACTAATGTCTAAACAATGTACAGTAACACGGTGCTACTAATGTCTAAACAATGTACAGTTACACGGTGCTACTAATGTCTAAACAATGTACAGTTACACGGTGCTACGCGTATATTGTTGTATTGTATGAGAACTTTGCAGGAGACAAAGTGCTGTTCACATCCACTGACTATGCCTGGAATCATGGAGAGGTTAGAACCATCAAGGAAGTTACAAGTGACAGGAGTTTCACACTGACACGTAAGTTCTCCAGTCACAGATATTGTTAGTTTAAACATATTGATTTGTCTAAATGGTCATGTAATATACAATAAATGACAATATTACAAAGTGCATATAATAGACAAGTGGATAGAATTGAAAGCAAATGCTTATTGAAATTCTCTCCACTGTATACTAACTATAAGTACATGATAGGGCGACTTAGTGACAGAAATTGACAACTTTGATTATATACTTTGTATAATACGTTTGTTCATGTCTCATCGTATAAAATAAAAATAAAATGACAAATATGTCAACGAAATGTCATTCTCGTCAGCTCTCGGGTATTTCCGTACCACTTCGTTACTCTAATAACACCCTCTAGTGTATGTAAGGCGGAGCACTATGTGACAAACCTCTACATTTTGTGCGGTCAAGTTCTCGTAAAACGGATTTATAATTTCAGTAACTTCGATAAATTCACGTAATAGATGGATTATCGTTGTCATTTCTAGTTACAAACTCACATATTTCAGTCTTCATATAGCTTAAATATTAGATTCATCAGCACTCCAGCGTTCACGCCGCCATCTTGTTTTCATGATATTCGAATGATATTTCCGAAAGTAGTGCCTAACGAACATCCGAGGCACTTGACGTAGTTGGCCGAGGTTTTCCGAATGAATGAAATGTATGGAAACGAAGGGAAGATAAGGTAGAGGTAATAGGTATTTTGCGCGGGAATGAAAGAACGCATGCACAAACTGACCTACAGAGATCTCATAGTCAACATCATGATGTTATATAGTTGTTCAGTGTATACGTAAAATGAACACCAAACCAATACTAAGACAAAACATAAACTCAAGATACATGTACGAGTACATCTATATATCTATTGTGCAGATGAATTTGACTACCGTCATTTTGGGGAGATTGAAGACGGCGTGGACATGCGAGCAGAGGTTGCCCTCTTGTCGAGGAACATTAAAATACAAGGAAAGATGCAACGTGGATGTCCCGGAGAGAACGGCAATTGTGAATCCGCAACCAAGTATTATGATACATACGGCGGTCACATCAAGGTTAGTTTTATTGACATACCGGAGAACGTACAGATTGGTGAAGTTTGTATGATGCACAAATAACAGGTATATAATTTATATGCGAGGAGAAAACTTGGTCCATTCTACAAGCAGGGCCCATTGTACAAACAGGGCCCATTTGACAAACAGGGCCCATTCTACAAGCAGGGCCCATTCTTCAAGCAGGGCCCATTCTACAAGCAGGGCCCATTCTACAAGCAGGGCCAATTGTACAAACAGGGCCCATTCTACAAGCAGGGCCAATTGTACAAACAGGGCCCATTCCACAAACAGGGCCCATTCTAAAAAGAGGGCATATTATATAAACAGGGCTCATTCTATAAACCCACTGTATTTCAAGTTCGTGTCGTAAAAAGCTATTGTCATGTTAATAAGACTGGATTCGTATAGACATCATATTTTACTGTTCCGCATAGATATCTTTAACATTGTAAGGACACATGCTTTATTTCGAAGAATTATTTCAGGTTTTCGGATTTTCTTCCGTAGTGATTCAAGGCGCAGAATTACAGTTTATGGGTCAAACCATGGACAGAGGTAAAATATAACTTAAATTTTAACCTGTAAGAAGTCATTTTGAAACACCTGAACGTCTGTACAACCACTTTAATAACTATAAAATTTATTTAGTAATTGTTTTGCTGTTTTAATACTTCGCATTGATATTTGCTGGTGAGAGTTTGGAGAAAATTTGATACCACACGACAAAATATTGAGATTAAGTAAATAATTACGGTGTAATTGTGCATTTTCAAATAATGTACAAACAGTAATGCATACAAAATATGAGAAGCATCCAGGTACAGTAGTATTTCTATATGTAACCTGAAATGAATATAATAAGTATATGCATGTACAAACCCCATCCCAATGTGTCAACTGCTCGATTCCTTTTCAGTCGAACACATTTAAACGTTACTTATAATCAGTGTTCTATTTTCCCCAATACCTGAATACCAACAACGAACGAGCGAACTAACGAACGAACGAGCGAGCAGGCGGGAGGGCGGGCAGGCGTTCGGACGGAGGGGCGGACATTCGGGCCTGCGGACGGACGAAATGTTTGATTTATCCATTTATTCATGATTTACATTTGTATTTAGGCAACTATCCCATACATTTCCACATGTGCAAGGACATCACTGGTAAGACAGCTCTGATAAGGAGGAATTCCATACACCACACGTACCGTCGGGCAATCACAGTGCACGGAACATTTGGTACATCGGAGGAACAACCTGGAGTACAGGTATGCTTGTTGACATTAGTCGGGTTTTCTGTATGTGTAGAATGATTCAACTTTATTGTCAAAACCATTCCAATATTAACTGCAAACTTCTGACCGACTTTCAAAGTTTCAGAATGGTCCGCCATGTGGTGTGCTTACTGTCTTAGCATACATGTAACGTTGTGTTGGAGATTTAAGCCGTTGTTAGCCAGTATTCCAGTTATGCATGCTGTACCTCAACAAGGTTCCTACGTTACAAATCAGTACATAAATATTCATCCGCAAGCGACTGACCAACTTCTCTGCCTGAACCGGAAATGAAGGAAGAATGACTTTTGGATGAATGACTTCAGTCAAACTGTCATGGGGAACAAACGCCTTACTTGGGATACGAACCTATGGCATCGAGAGTGTTCTATGGTCTGATCCAGTCTGGTGGGTAGAATAATTGTCAAACCAGCTAACAATCTACAATTAATTTGCAATCTATCTGAAAACTTATGGCATACAGTGCAGCAGTGCAGTTCAGGAGAGGTTGGTTTCTGGTGACTGGTGAAAGATTGAAAGTTGACCGGAGAGGAATGGAAGGATTGCGGAAGGGGGATAATAAGGTGTTCATGTGACGGGAGAGGATATAGGAGATATAGCGAGAACGTTACGGTTCAATTGAAATATGACTGTAGATACACAGATAATTATGTCAAATGTATTTCTTTTATGCAGATAATTGAGAATGTGGCATACTACGTGTTGGGTCACACCTACTTTCTGGAAGATGGTGCAGAAAAGGCAACAATACTGAAAGGCAATCTTGGTGCTGCTACAATGCATGTAGACAATGATTTCAAAACAGACGCAAGGTAAGTGTTGTACATTCTAGTTCAACAATCACACATATACTGCACATATACAGTGCAACCCATCCAGAGTAACACCCTCTGGGAGGCGCAAGTTGTCCAGAGTTACGCCCTCTGGGAACAGCAAGTTGTCCAGAGTTACGCCCTCAGGGAGGCACAAGTTGTCCAGAGTTACACCCTCTGGGAGGCACTAGTTGTCCAGAGTAACACCCTCTGGGAGGCGCAAGTTGTCCAGAGTAACACCCTCTGGGAGGCGCAAGTTGTCCAGAGTTACGCCCTCTGGGAGGCGCAAGTTGTCCAGAGTTACGCCCTCTGGGAGGCACAAGTTGTCCAGAGTTACACCCTCTGGGAGGCGCAAGTTGTCCAGAGTTACACCCTCTGGGAAGCGCAAGTTGTCCAGAGTTACACCCTCTGGGACGCGCAAGTTTTCAAGAGTTACGCCCTCTGGGAGGCGCAAGTTGTAGCTAATGTAGAGATAGTTGTTCCAGAGAGGTTGAATGTATAATACTGCGGGTAATTGAAACCTGTACATTTATTGCAGACTGGTTGTTGCTCAAGAGAGAACCACAGGAGAATTAATCCTTTTAATCCTGTTTAATCCTTCTATACATGTAAACAACGCAGTTAGATGATGTTCTAATGAGACCTTGTAATAATGGATTATATTTTTATTCTCGTTGTTGTTTTGTGATTATGTAACCAATTTACTAGGGGTCCATTTTGAACACCCTCGATGTGTATTTATTAACAAAATATATTTTATGATTCAGTAAAGCCACAACGTATTGGATTACCAACCCGAAGACAATAATGATTGATAATGTTGCCGCTGGTTCACAAGTTTGTACAACATTTCTTATAAATTTGTGTGTAAACTTTTTTATGTATATAGGCCTACAATGTCAGTAAAAAGATATGGATTGGACGTATCGTTAATAAAAAGTCTAAGCTGTGAATATTAACTGTGCTGTAACCCTTTTGCCCCTCAGCCTTCGATTTTTAATGTTGATTTCGTTAGTATTTCGTATATAGACTTTTGAAAATGATGATACGCACGGGCGTACGTGAGTATGCCCAGCTACGGGCCCGAAGACAGCCCCTTTTTTCTTAAGGAAAATAATAATATACATTTATTTGTAAAATATTATTGTATCAGAAGACATATGATATTTTCAGTATTAAATTTGCGAAACCCAGAATATGTAGATCTATTCTTGATGACCATATTAAAAGTGCATTAGTTCCCTAAGAAATGTCGTTTTACAATAATTTTTATTTTTAGTGGCCAACAAATATCTGAGCATTCAGAAATGTTAATAACTCAATTTCATCCAGATATGTAATTTTGGCCAAAAATCTATATCCATGTGTTCGTTATATCCATATGTTCGCTATATCCATGTGTTCGCTATATCCATGTGTTCGCTATATACATGTGTTCGCTATATCCATATGTTCGCTATATCCATGTGTTCGCTATATCCATATGTTCGCTATATCAATGGGTTCGCTATATCCATGTGTTCGCTATATCCATGTGTTCGCTATATCCATGTGTTCGCTATAGACAAGTTTGACCTTAGTTTAATACAAATTACGAATAATGCAGTTCAGTTTGGAATATTACTATTCCATGTAACAGTGTTTCGTTTTATTAACAATTTTATATTTATAAACAGATGTATGTACGGTAAATATATTTCCTGCAGGGTTTTGGTATATGGTACACGTTCCCCATTTTACCAGTCGGACCATCGGAGGGTTTGGCTTATGAAAAGAATGAGGCTAAACGAACAGCACTATGGACAGTGGATAACAATGTTGTACATTCTAATCTGAGGGTAGGCTCATCTCATGGGAGTGTCCATTTTCAATTTAGTAAAATACATAGAATTGAAACATTATAATTTATTTTCAGTTTATAAAAGTCTCAGAGTAGGCCTATGTTACAGCTATTGACTTACACCTGCACGGTGGAAAGTAATGAAACGTTAAAATGTTATAAATGAATTCGCTATCTTTTTATGTGATATCGGACAATTTACTGAATGTTAAAATTCTTCTAAACAACATAATTTTTTTTTTAAATGCAAAAATATTACGCATGTTTGTATCAATGCTAATCTTTGAGCTGAACTTCAAAATATTGTTCAAGCTACTTAACAATACATAGTTCTCACATCTACAATATTTACCTCCCTTGTTCTGAATTGTCGGTCATTTTGATAGGCAAGTTTCCTTAAAGTTAATGGGAAATATAATGTAAATGATGATGAACTAGTCCAATATATAAAAAATAACTTATTTATTACGCTCATGTCGGCTTTCTTGGCAAATGTATAAAAATGTTAACCATTCGCGTCCGTACATTTCAATTCGACTGCTTTTATTTATACAAGTGAGTTTTATAACATTATAGACGACATTGTTTTCAACATTGATCATATTCACAGGGAGGTTTCAACTTTGATTTTATCTTGGCTGACGAAGATGGGTCAGTCCAGGGCTGCATGCGATACACGCCTCGTGTCAACCCACTGGATAAAGATTCAAAGGGCATGAAAGTTCAGATCAATAGACTTACAGGTGAGTTCAGATCAATAGACTTTCAGGTTAGTTCAGATCAATATACTTACAGGTGAGTTCAGATCAATAGACTTACAGGTGAGTTCAGATCAATATACTTACAGGTGAGTTCAGATCAATAGACTTACAGGTGAGTTCAGATCAATGGACTTACATGTGTGTTCAGATAAACAGACTTACAGGTGAGTTCAGATAAATAGACTTACAGGTGAGTTCAGATAAATAGACTTACAGGTAAGTTAAGATAAATAGACTTACAGGTAAGTTAAGATAAATAGACTTACAGGTAAGTTCAGATCAATAGACTTACAGGTGAGTTCAGATAAATAGACTTACAGGTAAGTTAAGACAAATAGACTTACAGGTGAGTTTATATCACACAGAAAAACACGTGATAAGTCTATAACGAATGTACATTGATTCTGTCGGATGAATTTATTAACCTTGTTATCGTCTGGGTTCATGTTCACAAAGAATTAGTTTTCCAGTCGGGATCACTTTGAAAAAATGTTATGCAAAGCTTAATCTTCTACCATAACTTGATGTAATACGAACGTATTGCAAATTGTTTAAGATTTTATATTCAAATCTCATTGTTATTAAGGAAACGTTGGTAAATTATTTGTTAAGATCGACCCTAGTAAATTTAGCCTGATTTGATCCAGATCATTGATTCTATCATATAAGAATAAGAAGATTTTCAGGTAATTTTGTTCGTTTTTTTCTGAGGGGGTGGGGGGGTGGGGGGTTGTATTATATAAAACATATTCATTTGCTTTAAAAATAGCAAATATTTTTCATGATCAAATTGAAAAAGACCAGTTGATCCTCTGTGAACACACCGGGTCTGATGCATGTTACTGGTCGGTCAATCCATGACGGAACACGTAGAGACGAACGCAGTTTAAAATCTACGTGCCGCTGATGTGCGGCTATTATAGAGCTTTCATCCAAATTGTTTTCTTTATTTTTTCTGTCATTTTATTGTAATTTTTATTCCGAAAAAGTAAGATGACGATATCCCTTAAAGCCTTGAAATATCATTGTGTTCGTTATATTTAAGTTGACTAGGGGAGAGAACTCTAGTATGAAATGTCATACAACGTATACGAGTTGTTCCCCTTTGTTGTATATTTTTGTATATTTAAAACCCTCTTGTAACAAATAAATGTAATGTCGTTTTTCACAGCATACAAGAACCGGGATATCAATGTTTGGCTGCGGGGTGGTTGGTTCGATATTTATCAGTTATCGTGAGTACATGTTTCATATCTGTATTTTAGTCAGTAATTTGTAAAATGTATTAATATTTTACCGGCTTGTTCCCAATGTCGACGCCCAAGCATTGTGTAATGTGAAAATAAATTACATGTACATGTATCATTATATGACATTTTGTGATATTTTGGCTATATTTAGTTACAATATGTCCTCGTCTTATGGTGTGAGAGGTGCATCATCAAATGTTCAGATAAAACCATTAAAGATGTATCTGGCTCATCTGAACATAAAATGTTTGAATTGGCTTTATCCAGTATTGTTGTTACATTGGCTAAAACATCTCTAATAAGAGCCATTGCAATGTAAAACCGATTGGAATTGTTGTTTTTATCTTATTACTTACAGTCAAAACCGGTAAAATAGCCTGATTTTTAAAAAAATTATGATGTACAAACAGCTTTCTTCAACAAAAATGGATTAATACATTATGAGTTCATTCTTTATAAATGCATGTTTAGTGATGTTTTAACCATAGGAAATATATTTTTTATGTTTGGTTAATTAAACAAATGAACAAAAAATGAGCATAGTATAACTTTAATGTCTAACTTGATTATTCGGTACAATACTCAAGTGAATTACATTTGAAGCTTACTTGTAATGTATTGAAAAACAATGTTATGAAAACAATGACGAATTAAAAAGAAAGCAATGCTATGTTCGTGTGTTTAAAAATTTAACTCGATCTAGACCAACAAAGGCTCAAAATGATAATTTTCTGTATATGTGATGAACAACATTAGGACGTTGAATTTTTTTTCACTACATCAACGTTTCGCTATATCCATGCGTTCGCTATATCCATGCGTTCGCTATATCCATGTGTTCGCTATATCCATGTGTTCGCTATATCCATGTGTTCGCTATATCCATGTGTTCGCTTTATCCATGTGTTCGCTATATCCATGTGTTCGCTATATCCATGTGTCCGATATATCAGTGTTCGTTATAGACAAGTTTGACCTTAGTTTAATACATAATACGAATAATGCAGTTTAGTTTGGAATATTACTATTTCAGGTAACAGTGTTTCGTTTTATTAACAATTTTATTTTTATAAACAGATCGGCAGAGAGCAAGAAAGGAATACAGCTGGCCAGGTAAAGTTGTGTTTATTTATGTTACCATAGCGACAGAAAATAAAATGATCGTGGTTATATGTATCTAATGTTTAGAAATATAATACGATTTTTTACAAAAAAGGAAATACAGTTCGTACGCATGTATTTGATAAAAAAAATATAAACTAAAAAATCTGATTTCTTCGATTTTGTATTCAAAGACTGTACAATGCACATATGAGTCGAAATATTCGTAAAGTTTTTTTCAATCTAACACGAAAAGGGATAGTATTTATGTAAGTTACAATGTTTTGATCACATAACAATGTACGTTGATGACCATATGAGCGCCGCTGTACAATTGTCAACCTATCCTTTAAGTTACGTCATTTCCAGAAAACGTCACATCTGACGTCACCGTGTACTGACAGTTAGCAATATTTGCACCATATTGCAACTTACAGAAGATGTTGTAAAACTCATAGCAGCTCTCATATCAATCTAATTTATTAATTATTTTTTCTACAGAGGTGGAAAACAACAGATGTTTGTCAAGAAAAGCTTGTTTATTGGTCAGTCACGTGGTAATAGCGAAAATACCGGCTACCCCGATGCTGTTACACCGGTCGAGTAAGTATTAAAGCATAGCTATGAATGCTGGTCTTTATACAGGACTTTTAACCATTTTAGTTCCAGCTAGAAAGGAACTATCAAATCAATAATACCCATACTCAGCTGTGTGGAAGTTTATTGGAGAAACTGAACTTTCATGTTGACTTCACCTCAAAACATACACCTTTCTTCGAGTTTTTGGCATCTTGGCATTTACTAGCCTATCAGCCATGTACAATATATAGTGTTAGCGAGAAACGACATACTGTAGCATCTGAACGGAATGTGACGACATAATGTTTCTTGTAATGTAAATATTTAATAACTAGGCATTACGTAATAGAGTATTAAAACACAATATTTGCGTAGACCCGAGACTCAGTTAGATATCCATGTGTTTTACTCTGTTATGTTTCATAGTCCAATGATAAACGTGTGCGTTTCTCTTGATCATAAGACCTCACTGACGTATGCAAATAAGCAGACATAACATGCACTGTTATTGAGAAATTAACTCCCCTCCATAAATTTAACCAATCAAATAAACGTATCAGACATTATGACTGTGAATCCTTTGACGTTAAACCAATCAAATACACGTATCAGACATTATGACTGTGAATCCTTAGACGTTTAACCAATCAAATAAACGTATCAGACATTATGACTGTGAATCCTTAGACGTTTAACCAATCAAATACACGTATCAGACATTATGACTGTCGGAATATGTTGACGTTTAACCAATCAAATACACGTATCAGACATTATGACTGTCGGAATCCTTTGACGTTTAACCAATCAAATACACGTATCAGACATTATGACTGTGAATCCTTTGACGTTTAACCAATCAAATAAACGTATCAGACATTATGACTGTGAATCCTTTGACGTTAAACCAATCAAATAAACGTATCAGACATTATGACTGTGAATCCTTAGACTTTTAACCAATCAAATAAACGTATCATACATTATGACTGTGAATCCTTTGACGTTTAACCAATCAAAAAAACGTATCAGACAGTATGACTGTGAATCCTTTGACGTTTAACCAATCAAATAAACGTATCAGACATTATGACTGTGAATCCTTTGACGTTTAACCAATCAAATAAACGTATCATACATTATGACTGTGAATCCTTTGACGTTAAACCAATCCTGGTGAGGTATTGATATAAAATGTCGCTTTTGTCAAGTGTGGTAACTAACATTGTGCCGGTGTCTAATTATCGCACGGTAAGTTATTGCACTCTGTCCTTTGAGAATTCAGTCCATCCCCTTCACTAAACCCTCTCCAGATGTTACGCTACAAATTGAAAAGAAAATCACCGTGCCTATGATATAATTGTATGTTACATTGCTGATTAGACAAATTTCATTTGTCATAAAGGCCAAGGGACCGAAAGTTCAAGGATAAAAATATGTGTTGTGATATGCGAACGAACTTAATAGTTTAAATACATTTACTAACATGATTGTATCTTGTCGGCTTCCTCGTCTGTCTGACAGAGAATGATAAATTATGAATGTGTTCTAAGGAAGCGTCGTACTTTTGATACAGATGACAACTACAAACACGTCAAGCATTATGTACCGGATAGAATTTACCATATAATATAAAACATTTAACATATGATGATATTTTCCAGTCTTGGGCAGTATCTAGGTGTAGTTTAATTTTCGTTTACAGACTTTTAGGATACCAGAAATGAACTTGACACGACATAATTGCATGTGTACTCAACATGCTAAATTTCACGACAATCGACACGTATTTTTTATAAAAAATGAGTTTCTAAAGTAATAAAATGAAATTTTAAAGAAGTATGCTTGGCAATAAAGTGTGCGTTTTTAAATGTACTGAGTATATATCATAATATTTTCCAGTCTTGGACAGTATCTGGGTATAGTATTCCACGACGGACCTACATACTTCCAAAGTTGTTGGTTTAACGGGTTCGATTCTGACGGCTCCTATGTCTCCGGTGCTATTGGCTTCGCTCCAAAGAGGAAATTTCATAGTTCCATCGTTAGCAGTGTGACTGACATGAGATTCGGGTTTGTTGACGGGGTAAGTAGACAATGTATAAGCTTCGTGAAATGAAATGTCATAGTAAACTTTAAATGAGCGTCGCTGTACGATTTCAAACCTCTTCTTTAAGTGACGTCATTTCCAGAAAACGTTACATGTGACGTCACAATGTACTGACAGTAAGCAATATTTGACTCATATGGCAAAGTGAAAACGGAGTGACCATATGGAATAGATATCGTTCCCTGCTTGCACATCGTAACATCACATGTGACGTTCTCTTGAAATGACGTCACTTACAGAAGAGGTTTTAAATCCTACAGCAGCGCTCAAATATACATTCAAAAAAATATGTTATATTCACAGTTTGAAATCGGTTAATTTATGTAAATTTACAAATAATGTCTTAAATGAGCATTCAAAGTTTCCTAGATTTATTATGTTACATCAGTCTTGGCCCTTGAGCGATTGAAATTTTGGGTAATGACAAAAATAATTTTGGGATGCGTTTTTTATTTTTGAACCCTTAAAGCAATCACATTCGAGTGAATAGGGAAATACGTCACTGATACGAATGAGTGCATTTTCTTTAAACAAATTCAACCGAGTCCTACCCTATTTCATTTATATACCGGATGACTCTGTGTAGGAGATTGTGTATGTGAGAACAACGAACGATAACTCTGTATAGGTTCTCTGTGTTCATTGGGGGGGAGGGGGTATTTTTATTTTCCTCGTGATAAGTATGTGTGGGTCGAGGACATCCCACTGCATACGTGACAAAATAGCAGTTTGTATGCATGAGACAAAACGGATGGTTAGTATTTCATATATACTTTCATATAAGATTTAATTATTGAAGAGAGACAAGTATGGTTATATTACACTATCGCACTCTGTGTTCAAGGTTGACGGAAAGCGCATCAGTGATGGACTTACAGATGACACTGTTCAGGGAGTTGCTGACTTTGACAATGATGAGACGGCAACATTCCGTGACACTGACGGCTCGGTTACCAGCTGCCCAGGGGACTCCGAGTTGTCAGGACCAGTTCAACTTTTGAAAACAGAAGCGAGCTTTCTGACAGAAAACTGCACTTTCCGAGAAAATTGGAACATGGCCGTGTGTCAAGCTTTGTACGGAAAGGTAAATATATCCCGACACGGTCTCGATATCTGGAATCCCACAAAGAACAACAACAAAGAGCTTTTCATCAAATATTTTCTTTTCAACTGGTCAATACTTTTTTTGCTATGTGTTTATGATTCTTTTAGTAAAGTAACATTGAAAGTTTCCAGTGTAAAAATATGAATTTTTCAATGCCAGTGAACAGTGTTTCTTGTAAAATGTTGCCATCGCGGACTAGTTTATTTGTAAACATTGACAAATCCAATCTGAATATTGATTATTTGAATTTCAGCTAAAAATAGGCAGTCATATGCCTTTTTCTGGATCATCAAAAGATTTTGATCAGAGTGGACAGATGAGACGCCGTCGTTATAACAACACTGATGATATCTATGTAGAAGATCATACTAATGTACCAATAACTGAATATACTGTGCTAGTTGGGAGCGATGTTTTCTACTACGAATTTCAGTACCTCACCGAATTTCCAAAATCGTTCCGAGTGTATGGGGTGGGTATTGGCAAGTAAGTACCGTCCTGATGGCCTTGCCGGTATGGGGTGGGTATAGGCAAGTAAGTACCGTCCTGATGGCCTTGCCGGTATGGGGTGGGTATAGGCAAGTAAGTACCGTCCTGATGGCCTTGCCGGTATGGGGTGGGTATAGGCAAGTAAGTACCGTCCTGATGGCCTTGCCGGTATGGGGTGGGTATAGGCAAGTAAGTACCGTCCTGATGGCCTTGCCGGTATGGTGTGGGTATAGGCAAGTAAGTATCGTCCTGATGGCCTTGCCGGTATGGTGTGGGTATAGGCAAGTAAGTATCGTCCTGATGGCATTGCCGGTATGGGGTGGGTATAGGCAAGTAAGTACCGTCCTGGTGGCATTGCCGGTCAATTGAAGTACATTGCATTGTAAAACAAAGACAATCTCCATTATAATTATGTTGGTTTTATGTACAGATAACAATATAAACTATAAGAAGTAAACAAATTGTTTGATTGCTAATGATGGCGCGATTATCGAAACTAATCGAAAAATCGTCGCTTGACATCGGACGTCTGCGACAATCGATTATGAATTACAATAATCGACAATAATCTGAAATTTTGACCTAAGTGTTATTTCGATAATATGATATTATATATATTCATTTTTTAAGGTATAATTTTAAATTTTACAGTTTTATAGAATTGTTTTCGATGTATACAGTCAAACAGATATACAAAGTAAACATGCAAAAACAATATTTATTGAATGATAAAATGATCTTATAATATAAGTGTGATGTCAAACCCCATTGATGTTAAATGTCGTAAAAAGAGATACATAAAGTTGTATAAATCAAATAAGCTGTCAGCATTATACTTACACTAAAAAAAAAATATTTCGATTATTTCCGCTTCGATTGATGATTATATGTTTTCAATCCGATCCGATAATCGATTATGGAATTTTTACGATTATCCATCACTAGTGGTTACTGTAGTATTTAATATAACTAGTTAGTCTTATAATGTCTGTTTCAATATAGAATACAATACAATATCATTTTATTGCATAACACATGTTACAATGTTTATAGCTAACAAAAGTCTATACTATACAACATGTAGAAGAAATACATGGATTTTCAAAGAGCATCACAAATTTACAACATGTTCATACATTGGTTTGATTTCAACATAAATTTGCAAAGTAAATAAATTTCGTAAGATTACATGTAGTTTTTGGATTTCCGCACATAAGATTCGTAACTTTTTGTAAGTTTGGCCAGGTGTAATAATAACGTTTTAATTATTGAATTCTAAGATTTTTTATATATTATGATATATATTCATGTTCCTACTTAGCCACATTTCTTCCTAATATAAGACATTTTTCATACAGGCATAATGAAGTTGTCATCGGTATATGCTTACCAGAAGGCGCCACCTTTGCTGATGTAGATCTTGCTGTAGTTAGACCCAACGATGATAAATTTCAAGGTGCTGATCATTTCCTGTTTGCTGAAAGTCTTGAAGAATTGAGTGGTGACACCAGCATGAGGAAGATATACATGGATGGGAGGTAACCATCGTCTTTCTCGTAAATACAATGTTGATATATGCAATAAATGATAAGTTCATTTCTCAATACATTAGACTTTACAGTCTCTGAGTATACAGAATCAATAAATATTCACAGCAGTTGAACATTTACAATATATGGTCAATGGCCACATTAATACTTTCAGAATATATGTATATAGGTTCAACAGTTTTAGTACAATGTAGATGTAACAAAAAAATGTGATACTATCTAAATAGCGTTAATTTTACGTAACTATAATAATAAAATCTGATGAACCTATATAAGTATAATTATTGTACTGATAAAAAACAACAGTATCTATTAATTAATGTAAGCATAGTAAGACATAGGATACGTGGAGTACTAAGCTGCATGAGAGTATATTAATTCATATAAAATGTTTTGTTTCTCATTTAAAATGATTTGTAAGTATACATGGCAAGATTTCTTATATTAGTTTTGTTATTTGAATTGATCAAGTCATTAAATATATGTTGTCGGTGGCTCGTCCAATCATTGCACGAGTCCCCATATCGTTAAACTTGAACACAGGTTTATAACATTGCCAGAAATATTTAAGAATTTTACTTGATAGTCTCCCTTGATTATCCTTGATTCTCCAAGATGCGAGACTAATTGAATTGTCTCCCTTAGACATCGATCGCGGGGAATGCTGGATACTGGATCGATATTCGTTCGCGCCTTGATTAGCCACCCCGCTGTGTTTAGTCAGCATAATGAAATTGACCCGGGCTGTACTAATTTATCAGAATGTATTATACATTTATGATACTTATATTGTAGCCTCTTTCAAAACAAATATATTGAATTATGCACCATATGGTTTTGTCTTGTTTTTTTGCAGAAAGAGAAAATAAAGTCGTTGTTGAATTTATCGAATGAGTTGAATGAAATAATATTAAGCGAACCTCTTTTTCTCTTGAACCGAACTCTTCAAATAAGGAAAAGGATATGCCTTAAATTCCTTCAAACACTTTTGATCGAGTAATTCATCCGTCACATGTTACCGTTACTTTACATGTGTTTTATTTAAGTTATGAAGTTTTCAGACCATACATTGTACGTGCTAAGTTTGGTTTGCACCTGAGGCCCGTGGTTTCCGGGTACTGTTACCACGAAGTTATTGCTGTTTTATGTTCGGTGACTTGACGCAGCTACTGTTTTTGTAAAAGAAAAGAGAGAGAATACGTAACAACAGGGAAAGCCACATACATAAGACAATGCCTCCCCACGCAGATCTCCGGAAAAAACAACAATCCACAAAACATAAGGCACGAAAGGAGGTCCAACGGTACACATATTAAGGAACTGAGGCGCAAGGAATGGCCCAGCAGACCACAAGGAATAACTAGGAGAATCAAAGTGGACAGTAAGGGAAGGGGAGGTGGGAATTAATGGATGGAAAAGATCACAAGACAAGTCAAGACACGACAACTGGCCTTAATAGGCCGAAAATGGGCAGGAAACAATCTGAACACTGTATAAAGTGACAGAATTGCATAGGGGAAAAGGAAATACAAAACACATTCATAACATAAACAGAAACAACAATCATATAGCGAATTACAGCCTTGGAACTGTCAGCATAAAATGCTGGGGGTTTAAATCGATTTAACAGCTAGCTAATGTTGTAATGTTCAATGTCTGTTGGATGTAACAACTTTCATTTCTTGATGTAATAAAGTTGACAATGTTGGTT
The DNA here is from genome assembly GCA_032209605.1 of Mactromeris polynyma. Taxonomy (NCBI): domain Eukaryota; kingdom Metazoa; phylum Mollusca; class Bivalvia; order Venerida; family Mactridae; genus Mactromeris; species Mactromeris polynyma. The sequence goes on from JASFXZ010000028.1 coordinate 6,576,703, forward strand.
ACAGGATGATGTATGTACGAATTAGTTCCAAGAAGGTTCGCAATGAACACTGGGATAGACAAGACACTGACCATTGTCCTGGGGAGGAATGTCCACTATTGAAAGTATTCATGCTGAAAGAGTTTGCGTACACACCCTGCTTCACTCCAACAAAGGCACAGGTTTGTAGGAGCATGGCTCAGTTATATCTATGTTACCATAACATGTAAATAAAATAAATGGTTCGTTATGTATATATTTATTTTGAGTAAATAGCTTAATGCTTCATTATTTATACCATGTTATACATTATCCAATTAAGGAAATAATATGTACATACTTGCAATTAATTGTTCATTGTTTACCAATAACGATGTGTGTTATGATATTAATGACAAGTTGTTATTAAAATGTCGGCAAATAATATTACACAGAAATCATTGACTATAATAGGATACATTTAGTATGTACCATTTCCTACATTAACCACATTCAAACTTGTATATCGTGCCTGAAATGGTCAACCATTGTTTAAGTGTCTAGCAAGGGAAACGAACATACGTGTATTTAATAAAATGATTTTTATAATATAACATTTATTCCATCTCATGTAAATGTCCCCATGCACAATTCTCGTAAGTCAAGTAGGCGATATTTCGTATGATCATGTTGTATAAACACCCCCACCACAGGAGTGCCAGGTACTAAAATGGATTTCGGTAAATTAACCGAAAATCGATGGGATTCGGTAAAGAAACGTATTCTTTATCGAAAGGTTAACCAATCCGCGTCAAGGTTACCAACGTTGTTCGGTTGACGATAAATTGCCCTGGTGGTTAATGAAAGATTTGATTGGTTTACACAACACTGGCATGCAATTGCAAAACCGTGTTAGTACGGCTGTGCCGATAAACTTGTGTTTACATATAGACAAAGTCACTGCGGTACATGACAATGTATTTTTTTCCATTAGCATCAGAGTGTTTTTAACTAGTAGCGGCTGCTGTAATCTGAGCCGGACAACTGTTGTTCAAATTTTAATTCAGGGATAATTATTGTAACACACAGTAAAATTCATGTAGCTATAGTTATTAAAGGAAATAATACCGCTTGCTAAACTGAGATAATGACATTCACCGCTCAACTGTTAGACTTACAACGAGTGCAGATGCAAGGAAATCGTTCAAAATGAAAACGACGATCAATTGTCCATTGTAAATTAATTATTTTATATACAAAAGCATGCAACTGAAAGGACAAACTCAGATCTGAAGTTTTGTATCAACAGGTTCGAGAATTATGCTATATTAGAACGATTCTAAGCTGAACACCGAATGACAACTAACGCTTTGGCCATGGTTATTAAATTTTGTTCCAAAACAAAATACATAACAAGTCATACATCTAGAATACTTAAGTTTGTACTTTGTACCATGACACATTGTTTAAACTAATGTTCTTTTACAGCTTAGCAACACTGACGTGCTGGCAGCAACAGACGATCTTAGCTGCTTGCTTCCATCGTCTTCTCCAGAACTCGTAAGATCCACTTATCAACATAATTATATGTGGCCCAAATGATATACCTTGGTTGAAAATGAACATTTCTGAATGCAGAGATATTTGTAGGTCACTACAAAACAAAATATATTTCAAAACGACAGGTTTTTAGGGATTTATATCACTTTTAATAGGGTCACCAAGACTAGATCTTCAAACATTTCTGAGTTTCCCTTTATAATACAGCAACTATATTTTACACAAAAATGTATGATATTCTTTTCCTTAAGACAAGGGACCGGCTCAATGTTTACCGATAATTGTTTTGCTTCTGTTCGCCGCTGAATCTTAAATCGTTTGCTGAAATGTTTAAACTAGCTGTTGCAATCAATGTGAAAACATGACGTAAAAATGTGAAAACATGACGTCATAATTTGAAAACATGACGTCATCTTTATTGCGTTTATTTCAGAAACGAGGCTGGCTCAGAGCATTTGGGCCAAACATCTCAGAGACTGCCACATTTAAGTTGTTATATAGATATTTTATTCAATATATTTTATATTAAAGAATTCACAATCAGTGCTATCGGAGCGTTAACGCAGAACTATCTAAACTGAACAACTCTTTTCGCGTTTGTGCTACTTGAAACTGGCATACACTGTATCTTCTTTGTAGATCGCTTTCAGTATTTATCTTACATTGTCATGCAATAAGCAACTATTAAGTCAAATGTTCTGTTCTCGATCGCTCTCCTATCTTTTCCTCCAGGATTGGGGGGCTCGAGACACGTTATTGAATGAAGATGGAGACTGGGGACAGTGGAGCGGATGGTCGCAATGTTGTAATGGTAACATATGTGTTTCGTTTTGTATCGTATTTTTTATCATATTACAAGTTTTTTATCACACACCATTGTATGGTTTATAAGATGTATTGTTTCGGTTATGTCTGTTAGACGATCAGGTGCCAATCTGAAGGTATCCATCAGACGAGGCATGTGTACTCCCTGACAATGTGATTTTGATTTGGCCTCCCAATCCGATTAACATTGGGCAGTGTATTTTGTCTAACAAAATAACAGATAATAACTGATATGTAATCAATGTATACTTGCTAGGTCAACTGACAGACGCAAATATAGGAAATAATTGTTGACAGGCATTCCAAAACATCTATTAATAATGTATTGCAGAAAGATTATTTTAGTTTTTGAGCTTTCTGCTGCCTCCTGTATGTTCAACATATGAGCAGAGCATTTGCTCATCACAGTAATTGCGTTACATTTATTTTTTTATTTTACTCCTGTTGACAGAAGGTGGCAGTGTGGTTGAAAGGACGAGGTTCCGACTATGCGATGACCCTGCACCTCGTGGTTCCGGTGCTAAGTGTGCTGGTGTGTCAACACAGTTAAGTGATTGTCCATTTGAATGCCCTGGTGAGTTCGCAGACATTTTTTGTTTATGGAAATCAGCAAGTACCTATTTCGTCCGTATTGTCGAAATTTTCTGAGTTAGTTCGCCGCCCGAAACACAAACTCCCGCCATAACATTTCAACGATGCAGATTTATCCTTAAAGAAAATCATTTTCATGCAAAGTGCCGAGTTATAGACCGTAAAGTTGTAGCAATTAGTCGTTTATTTGCAGTGGATGGTTCTTTAACATCGACATCAAGCTGGGGAGACTGTTTTTGTGACGGAATTGCTGTAGGATCAGGTGGTGTCCGCCGTAGTTCTAAGATGTGTGAGGTTGCTTTCGGTGGACAGTTTTGCAGGGGAGGCCTCAACAAAGTGACTATGTGCAGAAACAAATGTGGAACGAGGGATGAGACTTCAGGTTTGTATTTGATAATAGATATAATAACACGACATATGTCCTGTGTTGTCCTGCAAACTGCCTCTTATTCACCGCTGATTGTTGTTAATTCATTGCGTATGTAATAAATCAGTTAGGAGAGGCATAAGTCTCAATATTGCATCCTTCAAAATGTTTATTTATTAAAATATCAGGGGTTGTAGTCTTAAAGATACGTCATTGTTGTAAATAACCGAGGGACCAAAATGGAGTCGATTTTTTATTTACCGCCTATGGTGTTCAACACAAAAGTTCGTTTCGCATAGGCTACGGTACGCATTATGGTGTCAACCCACCTTTTTATGAGACACAAAGTGCATTGCTTATGGGGCCGTCACACCGTAACGTTCTGGTCAGCGTTCTATGACGTTTGAGGAAACGTTGGTAATCGTCCGTGATCGCTGGTATAGTGCCAGAAGAGCGTTGTGTGAACGTTGGTGAACGTTGGTGATCGTTGGTGATCGGCGGAGAACGCTGGTCCGAAAATTAAGTTTTGAACATGCACAAAAGTTCTCATGGAGACCAGCGTTCTTCAACGTTTAACTTTAAACGCTGGAGAACGCTGGAGAACGCTGGATAACGTTTGTGGAACGTTGTACTAACGGTCGCCGAACGTTGCACGCGTTCGGCTATTGTTAGTCAGTCGTTACCCTAGCGTTACTTGGTTGTTATTAATCGTTCACAATCTTTGCTTTGAAGTAAACGACTCACTGGCGACCTGTCAACGACCACTGAACGGACCCCTAGCGCACAAGAAACCCACACACCAGCAACACGCTAGTCTGTCGTTAGTCACACGTTAGTCACACGCTCAACACGCTCGTCTAACGTTGACTAATCGTTCGTCGCGCGCCAGTGACACGTCGGCACACGCTCATAGTTTTCAGGGGTGTCTTACTTGGTCGCTGGTACACGCTCCTCATGCGTTAGTAACACGCTAGTCATGCGTTAGTCACACGTTATTCACACGCTAGATGTGTCCACCTCACCCTAGAACGCTCGACAATTGAACGATTAAACATTCTTAGAACGTTCATAGAACGCTGACCAGAACGTTATGGTGTGACGGCCCCATAATGTTCACTACTAACGCACTTTGATGTTATCTGTTGAAATGGTCCATACACTATTTCTGACATACATACATACACGATTTTATTGCACATTATACGTCATGTTCATTTCATTGACGAGTGCCAGGATAATGTTATTTCTCTATTCAATCAACATTATTAATACTGTTACTGTTGACAGTAACGCTGCCGTTATCACTTAAACGAAATTTGAACAATATTTCTACAAAGTAGATCTAATGCATGAGTGGGTTTTTTAAATGTTTTAAATATGTCATGTGAACCGGTCTTTTATTTCATTTTATGTGCTTCTTTGATTTGTATGTTTTATACCAGATTTGCATACGCTGCAGCGGTAGTTCAACATTTATAGTCAAAAGTTATTGTTTTCAAGAAAAAACTAAACGTGCTAATATCTATGATGGCATATTTCTGTCACCAGTCTACTTTATTAACTAGATAAGAATGTGGTTATCACGTTAAATAAACTAGATAACTTCTTGTTTAACTAGATAATTATGTGGTTAAGTCAATAAGTATCGTGATTAATTTTCATACCAGATAAATATGTTAACACGATAGTTTTTGCAGTTGTGGGCACTATCAGACAATTGTTCGTGTTAAGATATTTATGCCGCGGCCGTGGTCCAGTGGTTAGTGCGCTGGACTTGTAACCCGACGATCCGGGTTCGATTCTCGGTCGCGGCATGTCATACCCTTCCATGAAAATTTGACAAAAATGTCGATTTTCCTCCGCATGTGGAGAAGTTGCCGGCTCTTTGTGGAAGGGTAAGTTAGTACTGGTTAGAATTCAGTCCAGAAAAAACTGGTAAGATGAACCGGCCGCCGTATATAACTGAAATATCGTTGAGAAACGGCGTTAAACCCGATGAAACAAACACTAGTATGAACATTTATCACGATACTTATCTAGTTAAACACATAATTATATAGTTTCTTTAACGTGCTAACCACATACTTATCTAGTGTATTAAATAGTTGGTTGTGGCAAAAAAATGCCATCATATATATCCAACCAATTGCATTTCATAATGGTAATATCAAACAATACTTACATCCCAAACATTAAATGCCGTCGAATGATATTCGTCAATCATCGTGAGATTCTGTCTATATTTATATGTTGACAGTCAATGGCGAATTCTCTGAATGGAGTGATTGGTCGGATTGTTTCTGTGATGGTGTAGCCACTGGATCTATGGGTGCTCGAATGAGGAATCGAACATGTGTTGGCACACAAAACAATGGAGACTTCTGTTCTGGTTTCATCGACGATTACCGCCCATGTGATGCAGATTGCGTACCAGAACTTGATTAAAACGTCTGGTTACATAGAGCGGACGATGACTTGTTTCCAATCTTACTGCTAGACATTAGTGTTAAGTTGTTTTCAGCATTGACAATTTATACCTTATCATTTACTAATTTAAGGTCAATTTTAATCTCTAAATTGTTAAAAAATGTCAAGTTTTAATATTCACAGAATACAAATAAACAATAATAATCAACAATAGTGTTATAGTCAATTATCTTAGCGTCCATTCAAATATGCTTATGTTGACAACATACTAGTAATTATGTTGACCAACCAAATGAGCTATTGCGCAGAGTAACTGATCTATTTGAATTGAAATTCCGGTAGACTAGCCCGAATATGCAGGTTCAGGTATTCTGGGTTAAAATATCCAGTGTTGGACGTAGAGTTTCCATGGATCCCGGTCGGAAGTAACAAATTCGGACAGACCATAAATTTGCTGTCAGATGGTCACTTTAATTGTGCAACTTAATAACTATCAGTCATGTTTTCTCAATCTTAGAATTTTTCTCGCTATTGTCAACAGAAGTAGAAATCTTAAATCTTTGGCCAAACTGCACCTTTTACAGTATTACCTGTTAAATCAACATACACAGAGAAGTGAAAAGACGCACAGCAGGAAATCCACATTCGAAACTCAGCTTGTCCGAGACAGATCCAGACATAAATTCAGCTTGTCCGAGACATATCCAGACATAAATTCAGCTTGTCCGAGACATATCCAGACATAAATTCAGCTTGTTCGGGACTGTTCCAGACATAAACTCAGCTTGTCCGAAACAGATCCAGACATAGACTCAGTTCGTCCGAAACAGATCCAGATATAAACTCAGCTTGGCAAAGACAGATCGAGAGATAAACTCAGCTTGTCGGAGACAGATCCAGACATAGACTGAGCTTGTCCGAAACATATCCAGACATAGGCTCAGTTCGTCCGAAACAGATCCAGACATAAATTCAGCTTGTCCGAGACATATCCAGACCTTAATAAAAGAATGAGTATAAACAATGACAAGATGAGTGAATTTAACATGCAATCCCTGAAATATGAACGAATAATAAAATCAATAAACATGTCGCTGATGCACCTCCACAAGTTTGATACTTAAAACGTTTTGAATAGATTGAAGGTTATTTCAATTTATGTTGATATACTTATGTGAACAGTACGGGAGTAATACCGGCCACACCTACCACTGTTATTCCCTGCATATCAGTTAATTAATTTACGTCGTCCGAACGTAAATGTTACTACAGCTATAGTACTTAGAAACTTATCTAAGAACTGAAGGCCCTGGGAGGAGCTTCCAAGGTAAGACTGCACGTTTACCATATTGACGTATTAGAAATTAATACGCGACTATTCGGGTAAACTCATTTGCCAAAATTGATACTAATAATCCAAAAAAGCAGTTTATACCAGACTCCCGCCATTCTACACTTGATATATCCCTGACAAATCAGTCATTATACTCATCAAAGTTATAATAAAATCAGAAGCTTTTACATGTACTATTTTCTGGAGACGATGAATATGGCGCCTCAAAAATCAATAGCGAATCCATATATTGTCAAATTCAAGCATAGCATGGCACATGAGGCACTTAACTCCTGATTATGCGGCTATTGCTTCGAGGCTCACGTTCGTCACCTCCAATGTATTGACGTTTTCATATAAACTGCATCTACTATATTCTGGTCGTATCTGGTGAGAACTTTGACCATGATACTTGGCTTGATTTTTTGAAGGTTAACACAATATCGTGTATGTACTGATCAGTTTTAAATGTAAACGTAAATATGAGTTGTATTTTATTGTATATACAGTAAACATACTTTATAATTGGTCACTTGGGTTTCCTTGATATTACAAACAGTTAATGAAAATTTAACAATGCAAACATCATCGTGTTAACAATCTCCTGGTACAACTTTTTCATTCGGAAATCCTCGGCCAACTACGTCAAGTGCCTCGGATGTACGTTAGGCACTACTTTCGGAAATACCATTCGAATGTCATGAAAACAAGATGGCGGCATGAACGCTGGAGTGCTGATGAATGTAATATTTAAGCTATGTGCAGACTGAAATATGTGAGTTTTTAACTAGAAATGACAACGATAATCCATCTCTTACGTGAATTTATCGAAGTTATTGAAATTATAAATCCGTTTTACGAGAACTATTTCTTGACCGCACAAAATGTTGAGTTTTGCTACATAGAGCTCCGCCTTACATACACTAGAGGGTGTTATCCGAGTAACGAAGTGGTACGAAAATGCCCGAGAGCTGTCGAGAATGCAACTTTTTATGACAATATGATTCCGCTTTGACCTCAAGTTGAAATAAACAAAACACAACACACTACAATTTATCACGTAGAACATTACACAACGCTTACAACAATAAAGACTATTCAGCTATGTGTATGATTGTATTTCTTTATTTCTCAATAAACGATGCTATCGAAACAGACGGACATCAAATCAGCATGCTTAAACGTGCATGCACGAATAAAGATGCAAATATAAAAAGATAATCAAGGCACGAAATTAAATGTTCGGTCTGTGTTTCCCAAAACTTATCCGGCAACCAAAACACTTTATGTGTAGAATGAGTAATGAACGGTTTAACAATTTCTAAGTTCAAAGGGGTAAAATTCAAGAAAATTCATTGTAGAATTATTCCATTGTCATTCATACTCCTCTAATTAAAAGTAACGATTTGCCTCAAATTGTAATAAACTAGATCATATAGTTATAAAATAGTGGAGTGTACATAACGCGAAGGTAAACCAAGGGTTTTCAATTTACAAGGTCCAAAACAGCAAAATTCTAGTCGTTGAACTTCAACACAGACTTATCCTTTATGTCTTACATACTAATCTAGTTGAGTGTTAAGAAGTAGACTCTATGTCTTTATACTGTAGTTATAAAATATAAGGGACTGTAACAAAAATGTTAGACCAGGGGACGCCGATGACAAGGCCGACGACAATCAAGTGATGATAATATTTAAGTGTTTTGTTTAAAAAAAATAGACGAGCGAAATGACAGGACACTTGTCTCAAGAACATCTTAATTTCATCTCGACATATTTTAATGCAAAATGTTGCCATACAACTCCGTCCGTGTCTTTTGTAACGGAACGATATCTCCCATTCAAGTCAGATTCGTAACAGTTTTTGTACCACCACCCACTCTCCCAACTTTGTGCGCAAGATCCTTCGAAAAAATTGTAATCATTGTCTCTGTCATAAGTAGAAAATTTCATTCCATTATGATATGTTAAGCCATCCTCGGCGTCTCCAGTGAATCCATTGACTTCTAGTCTGTATCCACTATTTTCTGAATGGACCTTAAATTTGCTGTATTTTGCAAATAAAACATAGTCTTCATCACTTATCATGTTAATAAAAAGTTCGCAGTTATCCGATCTAGTGAGTATGGTCAGTTTTTCATTTCCAAGCCAAAATTCCTCATTTAGATGACCAAAGCCGTTTTTGTAGTCCTTCCAATTTCGATGGAATGATTCAGACCCGTCTCGTCTTCTTTGGAATACTGTCCAACCACCACCATCTGTTTCCTGGTCACAATAAAGGCGCATATATCTAGTATTGTATACACCACTACTAGTGTACGATGTGGCTAGGTCCGAACAGGACGTGAAGTTTCCAACTGACTGGTGAATCGTTTCCGCGATATGAAGCTTAAGTGTCTCATTCATGACAGATAAGCTATCGATAGAAGTGTTTATGGCGTGAGTAAGTAGTTCCAAGCCTTCGAGAACATCGTATATCCCTGTACTTAGATAGTCAAACTCACAAACGTCTTGTACCGCGTCGGATACTTGTAAAGCAAATTTTTCAACATCTTTTGATACGCGGTCAATATCTTTACTCATATATTCCTTATCTTCGACAACAGTCTGTAATGTTTCTTCAATGTAACCTAAACGTTGGACTATCATTTCGTAGAATTGTGATATTGATTCGTTAATTTGATAGAAGTCCACACTACTTGGTGCTATATATTCCTCAATGGTGTCAATGTAACTGTCATAATCAACTAAATTCGATTCATTAACATCTTGTATATCCACAGTAAAGTGTGGTGCACTAGCATTATCAACTTCGCTATCAGAATTGACAGAAGAGTGTACAGGAATGTAAGCGTCCGTTCTGTTATTAGTATCGGTGCCATGGGTTGTTTCAAGAACAAATTCATTTTTGCCATGTTTTACATGTCCAATGTCATCAGTAGGATCGACGACAACCTGCCTCCGTCTCCGAGTCTTAATAACATCGTCATTTGCATCGACAACATCTAAGTCGGGATCATTCAATTTTCTCTGTTTCATACCATTCTGCTCTTCCAAATTCACAATTTGCGCATCACTCATATGACTCCCTAACTCACTGAGCCTTCGAGCAATTTCCTCCATCTTCTCTGTTTGTACATTGCTTCGTTGACTGTTTTCATTCATTTTAATTTCAATGTCATTGACTGTTTTAGACAGTTTATCTACTTTCTCGTCAATGATATTAAGTTTATCCATTACCATTTGCAACTCCACTGCTTGTAGTTGTCCTACTACAAGAATGATGAACATCCCATATATCGCCAACATAGTTAAATTGTACAAGTTTCTGGTTCGAATTTATTGTCTACACCATGAAGCTACTCTCAATTATTCTAATTCGTTTGCATTTAATGCATTCTGCGCATATATGCAAACGAGAACATATAAATAAACAAATTCATCATTAGTAAAGGGTTATTAATTTCTTTATGCGGTATTGTGTCTGAATCATGCGAGATACTCTTTCGTTGACAAAAAACGTTTCAGTATTTAGCAAAAACTCACGATTTAACTTCCATTACCATTTCATTCTGAAGCATTAAGTCGTTTAATCTAATCTATCAAAGTTGTTCGCATTCAAAACAAAAACACTGCAATGTTAACCTATCTTAAATATGCAAACAAAGGATATATATACGAGGGATGATCAATAAATACGTGGACTTTTCTTATAACTTTTGAATGCGTTGTATGTGGAAACTCATATTTAATATACTCAATATTTTATCTTATTTCTACGATATCTTGAACTTGTGTCTTATCATACACACAAATAACGATTTTACAGTCAACCGAAAATGTATTTCTGACGTGCTCCGTGGAAGCGTTAGTATACATTTTCGATTTACTGTAAAATCGTTATTTGTATGAAGAATAAGACAGAAGTTCATATAATCGTAGAAATAAGATGCAATATTGAGTATATTAAATATGAGTTTCCACATACAACGCACTCAAAAGTTATAAGAAAAGTCCACGTATTTATTGATCACCCCTCGTATACTTGGATGATTTTATAATGTTATACAGGTGTATTTAATTGAACTTGGTATACAAATTGCGTAAGTAATTATCATAAATCACTTGCAGTGAACACAGAATACATAACCTGGTCATTAACTATGATAGATAATAGGTGTGTAAACTTACATGCAATGTTTAATTACAATTTAGGTGTTTACAAGGATACACTCGAAAAATGTTGTAACATTAATGCCTATATGCAGATATTGATTGCTGACAAAGGATTACAATTGTACAAACCCATATACTGATCAATCTTTTAAGTCAATACCTGTTATTTTGTAAATACATAAAATTGCTGAAAGAACTGAACGTCAGCACAACTTTGAGTTGCGAATAACATAAATTAGCAATGATATCAAATTTCGTTATGTACCAAAATGTTCATGCATTTTCATCATCATCATGTTTTAGTGTTCATGTTATTTTCTCCCAAGTTTCGGCATATTATTGCCAGGTGTCTTGATCTTTCCTTCCATTAATGCCCCAGCCTGTTTGTCCTCTTTGATTATCCTAGTTATCCCTTATGGTCGGTCAGGCCATTCATTGCGCCCCTTACGTATGTATCATTGAACCTCCTCAAATGCCTTATGTTTTATGAATTGTTGTTTACCCGGAGGTCTGTGTGGAGAGGCACTGTCGTATGTATGTGGCGTTCACTGCAGCAACGTATTCTCTCTCTTTTAAACAGCTAAAAAAGCTATCTACGCGTTTTTGTTTCTATAAAAGGAGCAAATCTCGAGATGGTCTTGAAGTGAGGTTTGTTTTAATGTATGGAGAAAAAAACCAAGCGGATCAATTCATGCATGTTGTATCACCTTTCACCAACAACGGCGGGCAAGTGCTTAATGACCGTATGATGCTGATTGTTTAACAACAAAAATGCAGAACAAAAATTCACTATTTTCTGTAACAATGGCAGGAATGTGAATGATATTCGCTTCATCAAAACGGTTTATATAAGGTTGATTCATATCTTTTGGCGGTGCTATACCAAAGCTATATGTATACCATGTTGTTGCTGCCAGCCGGGACTCACCATCAAACTTTGCCGGGAATCACCGGGATTCCACAACTATGTATTTTACAAGCGGTCGTGGTATATGTATTTTTGAATCACATGTATAATCTAGTTTTTATATTACATGCTGGTTGTGTACACACATCTTGTCGTTACCGCGCGTTTATACCTCGTCTAATTTGTTCATTATCTATAATGACTGCTATAAACATTCAAACGAGCGCCGAAACAATCTTCATTTCACCGACATCTTACTCATATTCGCCGGAAGGATCAAATGCATTGTCTCTTGGGTGGACAACTGTATCCTCTTATGGTAAGAAATATTGGTATTACTTTACCTTCGCCAACTTCATACTTGACAGTCTCATATAAACAAATCCTCTAATTGTTATATTTTGCATGCGAATTATATACTTCAACTCATCCCACGATATATTTCGTTTCAGTAAGCTTATACATTCATAACACCAAGACAGAATTCTTTAGCGATATATCCTAATCCCACTTCATATTGTTCCCTCAAGGTTACATTCGTGATTTCCTTATAAAACAGCAAATGTTGCAGTTAGTTTAGGTAGGCATTAAACAAGCATACAACATGATACATTTGCAACTGTGTTCAACTAATATACCAATTGGTAATGTTTTCCGGATGCATTCCATGTACTTCTTTATCGAATTCAATTATGTTTTCCGCTCTATTAAAAAAATGGGGCATGAAATATGACAACATGGTTGTGGATATGTGGAGGTTTGATAGTTTAGGTTGGAGTACAATACTTACAGTAAGCTTATAATATTAGGGTAAGTGTCAGTACTCACCGCTAGAAACTAAGGCTAAATCTCAAAATCGTATATAAATCGCAAAATCAGAGACATAACCACTTATATAAATATCAACACAATCTGATACTGTTTTGTTTATTAAATGACTGCTTTTACATCAATTGAAAAAAATCTGTGTTTCTTTCCGAGAGCGCACTGTTCGTATATCTCAGAGAAGTCTGTAAGTAAACGTTCATAATCAAGAAAATGATCAAAAAGTACTAGAACAGTGAAATATTCCTATAAGAGGTCACAATGTATTGAAGAAAACATTTCCATGTGGGGTCGCAATGTATTGATGAAAACATTCCACGAGAGGTCGCAATGTGTTGATGGAAACATTTCCATGAGAGGTCGCAATGTATTGATGGAACCATTTTCATGAGAGGTGGCAATGTATTGATGAAATAATTCCCATGAACCATCGTCGTGAGATAATTGAAAAAAATAACTACCACATTATTATTCATTTTATACTTAAATATTGCCATCGTCCATTTTTCTTGACTGATCATATACATTTTCATCTATCTTATGTTGTAAATGGTATCAGAGAGTAAGCAGCTAACATAGAAAAGCTGAGTTGGTTTTTGGAATCAAAATATCATTCAACGTAAAATGCTATCAAGGTAAACTTACCAACAACCGCAATTGGAGCAAATGTCACAATATGACGACTGTTTGAGGAGTTGGGATTCGAAGAATGTCAATGCACGGTTGTCTATAATATGAAATTAAAATATTATTATATCAAATGGGATGCCAATGCTCTATCTTATATAAAACAACCGATATAAGAGATTTGTGGGGGAAACTTGGTCTAATACGAAACCTAGATACGTGATTGTGATTTCTTCAATGTGTACTTCATTCTCCTGCCATTATATATATTCTCGTATAACTGTTTATATAATATTATACTGTCAACCGATATTTAGAATCAAGTACATGTACGTATGTTAACAAATCACTGCACTTGTTTAAGACCTTCTGTACTAATACCCCGTTTATTTGGACACCTCTATGTAGACAAAAACATATATTACTGGATGGATTTCAACCAGATAAACAATGACAAAACACGACCTTAATATGTTTCCTCGAATACTACAATTGCAATACAAAACACGTTAGATATCATTGATCCTTTATAACATTGTCACTGTCCTTGTTTCTTAAGAATCAAACCAACATCAAAGTTACCTGGCTTATAATAGTCAAATACACGAACAGCAGCAGGCTTTGTCTTTGCAACAAGGTCTGTTCGAATCATCTCAACAGTCGCACATACGCCGGGATAGGTAGGTAAAATCTGAAAAGAATCAAAAAGTTTACGGAATAGTAAGCTTAAAACAAAGATGGATACATGCGGCTGAATATAGAGAAACACACTTCATTTAAATTGCTAGAAAAGGTTTGACCCATATGAGGTCAACTTACGAAGCAGCTTGTTAATTAGGAATTGGGTAGAATATTTAATGTTATAAGCTCTGTTGTAATAGTACTGATTAAACATCACCGATCAATCGTTTGTGATGGAGATAACATCGACTCCTATTAAACAGCTGCTTGCATATACATTTGTAAACACTTTTATGCAAGACTATAGTTGAGCCTAAGTTGAGTACAGGATGTATAATACAGATGGCTGTAGGTAAAAGGGATAGTACTTGTTTCACTGACCACATTAAAATAATACATTCTGTAATCAACATTTATTTTCATCCTACACAACATAAGTTAACGTGACACATTTACAGTTTTGTTATTATATATCTTGTGTGCAAACCATAAATGTTTTTCAATAAATAGTCAAATAAATATTGTCACCTCATCATAGTACAACACGACAGTTTTTTCGTCCCTAATTTCTGATCGTTGGGAGCCTTTAATGTCAGTTTCTGGACTTTCGAGATCAGCGGCAAAGCCAGACGGAAGATCAAGTTCCATCACTGCCATACTTCCGCTTTCAAATCGTTGAGGCAGATATCTTCAAATTATAAGAATAATGTTGAAACATACACTCGATATGCGGATAGAAACTATACACTTAATATGTGGATAGAAAATATACACTCGGTGTGTTGATAGGAAACAAACATACCGAATGGATAAAACAAATGCTTTGTGGTCAGAACTAATGGGCAACTCAGTTTGATGACACAGAAATAAACGAATGATATAAGGTTATGGATGGACGATCTACTGGAAACCCTTTCGACAAATGTGTAGCGCACATTTCCCCATCAGTTGTAATGAAAGAGAATAACACACAAACATCCCAATAAGAGAGCATTGATGCTTCTACTGCAAGACATGAGTCTATCAAATTAATACCTTGTCGAATACGTATTTACATATTCGACTTGTTTCATGTCGGTCATTAGGAACAATACCGACATGTATGACTAGTCCTCGCTGTTTATATTCATCTAGAGCAATGTCATACAAAATGGAATGATTTATGGTAATTTTATTTTCATAAAATATATTGACTCGATCAGCAAACTCATTTGCAAAACCAAACACAAGACAGGAAGCGAAAATCTGCACAAAAAGAACAAATCACACATTAATACAACGCTTCAAATCTACTTGTGGCATAATGAATAGCGAAGCCAATAAAATAACGATGAACACGTTTGCAACATCTCAACAACTCAGTTAACTAGGTTATAAACCATATCATAAGTTTACCTGGCGCATGCCTTGACGATGATAGACCTGAATGTCTCCGAGTAAATGTTGGTGGTAATGTTAAAGGCTGGCATGGCAACTTCAGTCTCAACGTTAAACGATACCGACACCTAAAAGACAAGCATCTCGGGAGATAACAAATCTATTTGTATTACTCGTAATAATCGATACAACTATTACAGCTGTTGTAAGGTTATCACGTACAAAGACAACAAAACACGTGAATAATATTCCTTTATAGGACATTTATGTTTGAAACTTTTCTAAATTGTTGATTTTATTTAAGACATAGACATGAAACTTACTTGAGCAAGAACAGATCCTGTACCATGACCTTGCAGGGATACAGAGTGTGGAGTGTTAGAATTGTTACCACGTCCTTGATTCGTCGTCTGGAGAGGAACCTAAAATATAGCACCAAAGCGTAACCGAATAAAATGGGCTATATGATAAATGTCTGGAATTGTCGGGGTTTTAGAAACATAAATTATTTTAATTGGTAGGAATGGTTCAAAGTGTGGATGTAGAAATGTTTATATATACATGTAATGCTAAAGAAGAAAATCAATGGCATATTTATTTACATACGCATTATAAATTGTGTATATCTAATTTCGCCTAAGCAAACACTAGTAGTGCGCTAGGTATAACTTGCATAATTAAGATTGAATGGCTTCATATTTTGCATCAAATATTTTGTGGACAAATGCTACATTTTAACGGCTATGACAAAGTATTCGCACTTCGAGGAAATCTGCATAATTCTGTCAAATCTGTTAAAAAACTGATAAATCTAGAAATACTTCATTTTAAAACTTACGTCAACCAACTTCAACACCATGGCATCATTCTGTCCAACATGAATCTGTTTGTGGAAGTTACCAGACGATATATCAACATCAAGGTCGAGTGGATCAGAGAACATTGCTCCATATTCAGACATTGCCTGTAATCCTAACACAGTATCCTACAACAACAAGACACATATTGTTTGATGCTCACTGTTCTCTCATAACAAGATGTTAAAGCGAGACTAACGAACGTGTTGCGTATAGAAATTGTATCGTCTAACTTTATCTATAAAAAACAATAAAAACCCTTTTCCAGGTTTTATTTGGACATCCCCCATAGTTGCCTCCACCTAAATTCTCGTTATATGCTTTCATGGTCGGCCAGATCATTCCTTGCTACCCGATTCATATACACGTTTAACCTCGCACCTTCTTAATCTGTTAATTTGCAGATGTTCTGTATGGGGAGGGATTGTCTCTCAATCTCTCTTTGATGAATAAGGTAATAAAACAATATATGACATTTCAATATATAAGAGAAGTTTAGGTTTTGGAAAATAACACACGAACAAAAAGCCCTTAACCGGAACATAAATAAAACAAATTTAAAGACTCGAATTTTCTCCAAAACAGTAGTTGAATATGAAGATTTAATATATCACCTGTGTTGACCTAAATGCACCACGAGAGTTACGCTGTCCAACTAGCCATTGAAGAATTGGGAAACCATCCGAGTACTGATGTATTTGTGTAAGATATAACAAGGCATATGAAGCTATCTCTACTTCTAAAGGAGGACTCTGGTAGTAACTGTACTGCCAACTGTACATGTTGGGCCTTGTCGTGACATTCCAGTACTTTTTACCATCTATTGTAAACATAAAATATCACAGGCTCATATAGAAAATATAAGTGCGCATGCTCAGAGATTGATCAGTAACAGGGGTGAAATATTCATGTTATTGCTTCTGTCCTTGGCTTTGATTATCATACAATCATGAGTCATTGTATAGATACGAAACCGCTAATATACAAAACAGAATTGTTCAGTTAGAAACTTGGAAATTCAGCAATGTGACACATATACGAATAAGGTAAATCATTATATCTTCTTAACAAAATACAATGTGTAGTACTGTTATACGTAAACATTACCAATAAAATGATACGAAGTCGATTTCTAAGTAAATAATGTGATTTTGCGTTTAACATCCAGCACATACTATTGTATAGGTATTGTTTACATGAAAATGCACTGCGTACAATTTATTTTTGGTTAAGAAATTTATAGGATATACCTAATCCACACATCTCTGTAAGCTGCCTCTCAAAACTGAACTATAATTAATCAGTCAATACCAAAGCACATACAACTATAACTATTATATTACCATTGTATTATCAAATAAGGAGCAAACTAAAGTCCCAAAATGTTAAAATCATATTATTTTCTATCAATATGTGATCACACTTACCGGGAGTGGTAACCGCCATTTTGTTTAACTTCGTATAAGAAGCGTAACCTTTCGGGCTCCCAGCCAACCCTAAGGCATAACTGACAACTGCCAAATCATACGCATCGGTAATTGTATCGGCAGTAATTTTCTGTTCTAGGTAGCTGATGGCTTTCACTATAGCATTCGTGTATCGATAAGAACTGTATTGACTCTGAAATAACGTGTTTTCTATCAGCATGTTTTCTTTGGAACAGTGTTATCTTCACTTGTTAGAAATATGTGGTATTTGACTACATGCGATTAAAAGACATCTTAAACCCACATTCTAAGCTCAATTCATTTCGACAACGTGATGCAGATCGGAAGTTACACATCTCGCAATGTTATAAATAGAGTAATAATTTCGAAAATGAAGAAATAACGTCATTGGTCCGTCAAACATCATTTAGTACAAAGTCCATGCCCATTTCTCAAAATGTTTTCACGTATTATTATTTTTTGGATTCAAATTGCACTAATTAATAGAGAGGAATGACTTGAAATTACAAGAAACATCACATTGAAGGCCACGTACTAAAATTAGAGACTTTGCATATGGAATACAAAATGAAACGAACAAGGAGAAGATACTCGTTGTACTATGTAGCACAAATAAGTAATGCACGATTTGAAACGATGATGCGAGTGCATTTGATCTCAAATAATGAATGATTGATTTAGAAATCACAATTGATATTCAATAACTGTATTTTCAATAGAATTTCAGTCATGTCAATCTGATCGGTGTATCTGAAATCCAAATCAGTATTAACTTCTTCCTCAACAAGAGACTCAAACATCTCCACATGAGCCTGGTAAGAAGGAATAATGCCTCCTGACGACAGAGAAGATACACTTTGTGATTTGTTAAGGTAATTGCAGAAACTTACTTTTTTAAGTGTTTGCTGGGATTCAAGAAGTGATATCAAAACAAATCCAGTCAGACTGTCTAAGGAGCTAGATCCACCCTGTGTGAACATAGAAAATTAATTTATTGTTTCTTCAGTTCAGACACGCCACCTAGCTACTTTAATATACTGTATTACATATGTATTACACTAAGTCGTTTTGATATAATCTCCATATCTATTTATCAATGTTCTACTTTAATCAAAGTTTGTCAATATAAATGTCAAAAAAGCCATTCTACAAAATTACTATTAGCTTGCATAATAGGAAATAAATGTCGAAACACGATCATAGTATTATATTTTCTTTTTATTATCGATAAAGTTTTCACAATATAAATAATTTTCTTCAGAATATTACTAAAAGAAAGTATCACTTTCTTCATACATATTACTCTTTCTATATTGGTCACATTCTTAAATTATCAACCATCCCAAATATGCTTATCATTGATACTCCGCCAGTAATAATTATATCATCTTCTCCACATTTATCACATCCCACATATTATTACCTCACGATATACCACTGTCCCTGTTTATTCTTACCCGCGATAACGAGAGAGATTAAACATTCTTTGTAAAGGACCGAACTATGAATAGACAGTAAGATGAATCCTATTATATTATCCTCCTGCAAACTTCTTTTCTACGGCTATGTAGCCACCTCTAATTGATATCATACTCAAATTATGTATAACACTACTGGCAAAGCAACAGCCTATTCTACACTAATATTTACCTTTAGACTTGTACTATGAACACGTCCTATTTGAGGGAATGACCCATCACTGTTTTGATATCGAACGATCCAGTCAGTAAGTCGGTATATAATGTTATCTTCCACATAGATATGTTCTTTTGCTTGATGGAATGATTTCAAAACGAAGGCAGACAACCTGCAAATACACAATACTACGTTATAAAAGATAGAATAAGTTGCTACATGGAACACCATATATATAAGACAATGCCTTTCCACACAGAACTACGGGAAAACATCACGTAGCGGAACAAGGGTGCACGGATTTGCATGACCTACCATCAAAAACAACTAAAGATAATAAATGAAGACAAACTGCGGGTTTGAATGAATGAAATACATCAAATGACAGGTCAAGACAGCTGACATCAATAGTCCGAAGGGGGGGGGGGGGGGGGGGTAACATGAACACTATATAAAGTGAAAGAACCGCACAGTGGAAGGGAAACCCAACATACATCTAAACACAAATATAATTAATATCCATACAGTGATTTACAGCCCTGTTGGAACTGTCAGTAAATATACTGGGGGTTTAAATCGATTTCACAGTTAGCTAACCTCACTTAATCGCTACATGCTTTCCTACACATACATATAAATAGACAAAGTGGGCAATAACTACAGATCAAACATTATAAAAGACATTATGTGTGTAAGAATTATAAATATGATGATGCTGATAACAATGATGACGATGATCCTGACGAAAATAATAATACTACTGATGATAATGATCAAAGAGATGCATGAACCATTAAGTTTACTGCTATGGTTTAAAAAATTACCTTTGTAAGCACACATTTATCAATGTATATACTCACCAAATGCTGCCTTGTCTATCAGACTGACCCCAGATACTAAATGAGCCATCGTTGCGTTGGAAAGTCAGTTCTCTTTGATAGCCTAAATAAAATAATGTTAACATTTATAAAACTTGTAATTTTGAATTGGTATATCCCTTTTATCTGTTAATTCCAGCAAAAAATACAGCAAGCTTGATGGTAGACCCATTTACAGATTACTAATGCGCTTTCCAATATAGACATACTACGCATGCACGAGTGTATCACTCTATGATTGCGATCCTTCCCAAACTACGTGTACATGAATTAGCATCCGTTCAAATAGTGTCTCCAGATAACGGTTAGGGCAGATCCACTAGCTGTACAAACAATAGGTTTTTAGCATTTTGTTATTCAGTAAGTGACACATTATTAACATGTAAGTTTTATATTATACTTTCATAATGATTATTGTATTTTTGTTAGTATAAGAAATAGTTACGATCTAGCAAACGCTATGACTTGTCTATGTATTGGGTTTTAACAGAATCTTTCATGCGAATGTTAGCATTTAAAAGTTACAAACGTATGAACTGCAAGCAACATTATTAAAAGCAGCCTCCCAAGACCGGAGACCGACTTTCAGAATGTTCAGCTCAAGCCAAATGTGGCGTTCATCTTGATGGATATTTTACCTTTGTACATGAATTGCAAGGCCATGTCAGCAAAATCAGGTGTTAGTTGATTCGTCTTCTGTAGATAGTTATACACAAATACATCAGGAGCAAGACTTGTCATGGTTTGTTCTCCACATCCGGTTGGCATGCGCAGCAGACCCTTCAAATTGTTTAGTGTGGGTCCCATTGTATCACCTAGAAAGTGTAAGTAATACAGAGTATGCATTATCACACTGAACGAGAATACTATTTATTGCATGAAGGTCCGCGTTTTACCGAAATATATTGGTAAATAAACTGTCAAACTAATTTGTCTTTTATTCTATAAAGCAAATGACAAAAATGCATCAACACAACTTTCATTAAGCGTAATTTGGAAGCATTTAATGATTAAAAACCTGCTAAAAACGTGATATAAAAAGTTTGGTTCGAACATAAAACGGAAATAAATATCATATTGCGTAAAGCGTTCAAACGTGACTAGGCCAAGTGCTGGTGAATATACTTCTTGCGATAAATGATGTTAGTCTTTACATTCCTACACCCTATCGCCACATGCCATCCACCTTGCAATTCCGTTTTTCTTCGAGCTTTTGAAACGCATCCACAAACAATAGTACGGTACGGTGGCACAACATGACCCATTACATTGGTAGACGAGTGATATTAATATTGTTTGTGATCATCATACAATAAACATCTGATTTGATTAGAAATCAAACGCTTGACCACCTATCTTGACCTAAGTCGGTCAATTGGGTCATTGTATAAACAATTATTTTAGTAATTTATCTTTAATTTAACAATAAACATAAGTTTTGATTAGGAACCTAACACTTCACCTCTAGAGTATCACTTGATCACTAAAACGACCAAAGTTTAAATATATGTATACTCATTGTACACATAAGTATGACATAGCAATAGTACTAATCATTGTTTATACACTCATTTCAGTATTTCACCGCAAAACAAATGATTTACCTATCACTGATACTTGTATCTTTTGCGAGTCAGCTACAAATGTTGGTGGGAATGATAATGGAACATCAACACCTGTGTGTTCGTTCAGAATCATTGGTACATTAAAATGCATTGTGGTTCCTTCAGCTTCAATAATAAGATCACGTATAACTCTATCCGCGGAGAGAACGGTTTGTGCTTTCACTGCAATTTTGGTTACTCCAACAATGCTTGCAACAACAGGTACGAACACCGACTCAGCCATGCCCGCTTTGATCTGAAATGAATTTGATAAATGACTCAGGAATGCGAATATGTGCAGTGTACGTACAGTTATGGACTCATTTGCTTTATCTGACTTACGTCGTAAACGGTTGCTTCAGAGGTGGCTTGAATTGGCGTCAAGTTGAATCGGAACAACCAGTACTTAGAGCTGGATGTCATCGACAATGTCCTGGAGTAGACGAATATGTAACTCCCCATGAACTACATATGCATTTCTTATACCTTAGAACACTACTAACCATTAGCTATGTCTCTAAACACATCATCATCAATACATAATACCGAAACACGCCATTACTTAAACTCAAAATGTCCCTCCGATAGAATAATCTCTTCGCTTTCTTTAATGACTTTTTATTTTACCAAAATCATGTGGCTATTATTTCAATAGTCATGGCTTTATTAAAATTTATTCAGGTACATACATTTGTTATATATTCTATCGAACTATAGTACATAGCGAGCTACTCACGTGAACATTCTGTACAACGTCCATTGATGAATATGTCACGTGGCCTGACTGATCTCTGTTGATGACTTGATAATCAGGTGATTGCTCGAACGTGACAACAACCTACATGCATGTTCAGATATGAAGGCGATATCAACAGATATACATGTACAGATATGGACGTACCAACACATTCACACACCTTCACACGATGATAGCATAATGTCGATGACGTATTTAAATATGACAGTTTCGAATCAGACCGTAATGTAACCGACTGATTTTCAAGCTGCTATTTTAAACATTATACAGATTTAGTTTAATGAATGTTTCATGATTGCTTTAGCTTTATCATAATTTGAGAACTCAAATCGCTTATGTAAGTTTTGATTTATGTGCGAGGTACACGTATTTATAACCGATATACGGGAGTTTTATAAGTACAACGGTCGTTAGATATCTACCGCGAAAAGCATAAAGTACGTTCTGTAAAGTACAATTAATGTTCTCACATCAAGATCCTGACCCATGTAATTGAAAACATTGGCTTGCAATACGACTTCCTCACCCCGCACCACCGAGTACGGTAGATTCAAATTGATGAAGAATGGACGAAATGTGGTAAACTGTAAATGAAAACACACAATTTATGCAGACCACCAGCTATAAGTTTCCACCTCAGCGGACCAACAACACTTTTAAAATCAATTATGTAAAGCTTAATCAAACGAACTTATTTAGGGCGTGAAGAGCTAACATTAACATATCGCAAAGGACATACCGATCGGGATATTGCTCTGTTTTACGGTGCACTTAATTATGTTGAAACCACAAGTTTATAACCACCTATTAAGCAATTATCGTTGCACTACGTATGCATTTTATCAGAATACCGACTTAATCGAAATAACTTCCGGTATATAAACTGTTATAAAACATTTCTATTACGATTTATACTTAATTGATATGAAACAGTTGTTTCGGATTAGCAGTTACTTTACCTTAGCAGCGGAATCAGTTATACCTAACCCAGAAAGTTTGTTGACGGAGAATGCTGTTGCATACCATGACGTTATGGTATCTGGTATCGTTGTCTGTAATGTAGCTGTTCCATTTCCTCTGTAAAATACATAAAAAACTATTTTGTATTTTTTGTTTTGTAACGTACATATCTACACGTTCAAATACGAGTTACATGACATTAGATGATACCCAGACATAAAACTACCACCAATTAATTTCCATTCTGATTGGTCCCAAGGTTGTCCATTTTAGGTCCATTTTAGCGATACAATATCTGAGGAAGGGTCAATTGAAATACACTAAGCACACTCTTTCGGTTACTGACATTCGATAAACAGACGCGATGTCTTCAATTGTGTCGATATTTCAAAGTATATATCTACTCGTTTGTATATAAGACATATCGATATTTTCTCTATTGACGCCCTAATGAAAAGTCTTCATATTCGAAAATGTGTGTAGATTTGACTCACCGCACGGTAAGATTTGTCCACAACCAGGTTTCTGGAAACGTTTCCCTTGTATGTGTTACCTGTTGCAAAACCGGTCCTACAGGAAAAATAAATTAAATTATGGATGAATTAGTTTACGTAACCACATCATATAGACAATGCCCTAAATTAGTCACTACCGAATTATCTCCCCTGAATACTCTTCTTGTCCGCAATTATGGTTCTGCTACGTAAACAGCGTTATCTAAGTGAAAGCATGTCTCTAAAAGATGAAGAAACACAAAATTACAACTTAAACTGTATTTGTTTATCATAATTATCTATGAATTAGCATACTCTTATAGAATGTATACTATTTAGCAAAAAATCTCGCTTTTTATGTCATTCTAACCAATAATTTGAAAGCGGTCAACATTTTTTTCTCCAAAATATATCTTTCTCGTCGTTTGGTTTTAATCAGTTGCGATCATCAATATATCTGGATGTTGAGGGAACGTTATATTAGTTTTCTTAACTAAAATAATTGACTTATGTCAGCATTCAATCAAGTATTTGTACATTTTCTTTGCTTAGTTTGTATAAATAAAACGACCAGAATCAATTATAACATCAATAATTATCGAGATTAAAGACAACAAGCTAAAACATATATCGCTATAAACATGTATGTAGAAATAAATAGTTAATTTTAGTAATATTAGTTAAAAATGAAAATACAGGTGATATACTGGTATTGGTTTCTCACTGTTTATTAAGCCTTTCTTTCAAAAGTGATTTATAAGAGTCAGACAAATTCTTACTTCTTCATTATTTCATTTGCACTGGGGTTTACAATTTGTGTAGAAATGTGAAATATATCATGTTTAAAATCCTAAATATCACACATGTGTTGATTTGTTTTTTAAACATTCAAGGCAAGTCTGATCAACCATTTTTATAAATTGTCTTTTAGGTAAAGTCCATAAAATAATTTACACTTCTCAACTTTACTGCATATATGTGTCAGATGGTGACATCAAATGCTGATCAGATGTATATTGGACTCCCACTGGGTCAGACACTGAAACGCTGATTAGAGGTCTGGATAAGATTGACATCAAGATAGTGCACACAGGGGACAATATTGTTTATTGCATAACATTGTATAATATGTCCAACCCAACACTGGTCTTGTTTCTGCCTCTGTTTCTGATTTTTATCATATTATCTTAAAGTATAATTTCTGGAATTCATAGAATTATGTGCTGCGGGACTTATTGAAGATTTGAAAAATAATCCTATTAATGTAATGTCCGTCCATTTTTTGTAGTGTCCGTCCATACACTAAAGTCTTTGTTTTAAAGACTTTATTGTCAATTTTAAGAAATAAATTTTACTACATGAACTTTAAACATAAATGGACCCTTCATTACACAATCTGTTTAATGATTGTAATAGATAAAATATCCTTATATTGTCAAAAAGATGCCAATTTTGTGCATTTTAGTTGCAGTAGTATAACATAGATGCCTCACTATGAAGTTGATTTTACTTTCTTTCTGGACAAAATAAAGGTTGTCTGTGTACATAAACATAAATATTTTCCTAAACCTGATGCCTAAGATGACTTTCATTCACACTAAATAACATTATACATAAGGGCACGGACATAACGAGGACGGACATAACGGGGACGGACGTTACATATAACATTTCACTTTTCGCTAATAATTCCATTGTAACCAAGAATAAGCTGCAAATACTGCCTTACGTGGTATTATAATGATTAAATGTATTGAATAGTAAAACAAATGTTTTATTAAACAATTTTTGTCCTAATTCTTAAAAATCACATGGGGGACGGACATTGCACATTTTTGGACACAACTTGCTAAGTGGAAAAAGTATTTGTAAAATTACAAAATTTTGTGATATTCATGGCATGTATATTACATTATCCTTTTATTTGACTTATTGTCTTTATAAATATGTCACGTTTGTGAATTTCTTTTATTTATATTGTCCTTATAATTAAAAAAGTAGAATATAGGGAAATACAAAAATGGAAACCATTACATAGATACATATTTTGTTTTTTTCAAACATACATTAGGAAGTATTGATGCTACAGCATTATGCCTTATACCAAACTAACGAGCATGGATTTATTCAAAGGAAAACCAAATGTCTTATAAAACATAACTATTGGTTTTCTCATAATAGTATGTGGAAAAAGTGGAGACAAAAAACTGATGCTTACACATTACACGTAACAATGGACCATTTTTTGGTCTTCAAAGTTGTATAAATTAAAAACCATATGATATTTCTTCTTAAACTGTTCAGCACACCTAAAACGTAATGCATATTTAGATATGCATGTATTTTTGTCATAATTAATTGTGTAGTTTTTCAGAATTGAGCTTGTAAAACTATTTATTAAAAAAAATGGACAAAATACTATCCACCAGGCCATGTACATTATCATCTATCAATTCAACTATCATTCATGGTCCTTGACAACATTGCAATGCTCATAATATACTATCAGCACGAACACTTGAAATACGTTATGTTCGTCTGTGATTTCACTGATATAATATCAACAGGAATGTCCCGGAGAACAATGTCTCGTTTTACAAAACGTATCAAAACTGCACGCACGAATCCGTGCTACACGTTCATTTTGTACATACATTGTTGAAGTTAGCCTCAAAGATAGATACAAAACAATTTCCCTGTGTATAAACCAAATTCAATAAGGCGTTAAGTATCGATGTATCAGTTGTATTGGGTATAGGGAGGGAAGGTTGTTAAAATCATATGTTTATTTGGGGGTAATTATAAGCAGACGTGCAGAAACAAGAATCCGGAATCGCAGCACTGTAGCAGTACAGTAATGGCGGACGATCACGTGACCAACAAAATGGCGGCGGTCAATTACTCGATTATGGAATTGTCTATAGAACGGCACAGAATACAACAGTATTATATTTAAGTCAGTGAAACACACTACAGCGTTGGTACTGTTAGTAAAAGTACTGGAGGCTTTAACGCGATGCTGACATCGTATTACAAACAGCTTGTTTGTTTCCAAAATCATGTCATTGATAAATGTGATAGAAAACAAGCTAATCGAAACCCATCCAACAACATGAATTAATTACAGCGCAGTGAGCGCTGAAGGCCTAGGGCTGCTGATAGTGACTTGTTTGTCAAGAATTAAATGACGTTTTGAATTCAAATTTATAAAATATAGAAAATTTTCAATATATAAGGCTTTTGATGTATTTTCAGCAATATGTTTTTGTGTTTGGTGCCAGTTTTAAGAATATATATGAGGTATTTAAATGATGATACATGTACTATTTCATGTTTTTCCTAATGAAGATAAAACTTATAGTTTAATTGCTGGTCGACCTTTTTCAAAGAGCATCACTTTAGTTTTACTTGTATTGCTTTTTAAGCCAAATCTATTACAGTAGTTTTCTACGTCACTCAACATGCATTGTAATGATTCCGGTGAAGTATTCTCTTTATCTCTTGACAATTGTTGCACAAGCTCTTATCATATAAAAGTAACTGTAAAGTCAATTATTTTTTCGATAAAATGTTAAACAATAGTAACTGTACTTCGTTAACTAGGATATGTGCGTTTGATAAATTGAGTCATCTTTAACACAAATATATGTCAATTTTTCGACGCAGCCATACTAACATGGTTTTCTATTTGCATATCAGTCTTGGGTAAACCAATCAAATCTTACGTTAACCTTCAAGGCAATTTCTCTTCAATCGAACAACGTTAGTAACATTGATGCGGATTGGTCAACCTTTCGATAAGTGGTATGTTACCTTACCGAAATGCACTGAGTTTCTGTGAATTTACTGATATCCATTTTGGATCTGGAGTGACCAGCAATCGTAACATCTCTTTATTTTTTTAACCTTCAAATTGCGCCTACCGTCTTGTTTAAAGATATTTCTTGTTTACTGTATTCATGGGTTTGTTTTCACTTTGTTCAATAAATCTGATAAATTTATTCTAGAAGTATGTATTTAATCAGTTCAAGAAAGGTGACAGTCCAATCATTTGTCGCCTTATTTCCAGAACCCTGTAACTCAGTTTTTGGTGGTTTTGAGTATTTGGTGTCGTCGAAACCGTCTTTTTAAAGCTCTTTCTATATGTACTACCTATATTGTTACTTAAATAAAATGCAACTACGTAACCTTGTATGTAAAAATTACCTCACGAGGGCAAAACTTCAAAGCTGTTGTTTCTCAAAAAGACGAAAAACAAGTTATGGGGTCCTGGAAATAATGCGACACATTGTGGTAACTTTAATGTTACATTCAATTACAGTTGTATTGTGAATATCAAAAAATTTAATAATTAATAAATATGTGCATTAGAATATTCCAGGATATAATATCTCCAGATATTTTTTGGGGCCAGTTGGGAATTCAAACCAGCATGGTCGCAAGTCCGCGTACCTAAATTTAAGCACGCGCAATCTTAAATTTAAGCACGCGGACTCTGGAGCTTGCAACCTTAAATTTAAGCGTGTTAACGTTCCAACCGCAAGCTTGCGCAACCTTAAATTTAAGCACGCGGGCTTGCGAGCATGCAACCTTATAAGATCGTATTCGTTCCAATCGCAAGCATGCGCAACCTTGTAAGCTTGCGCAATCAAAATAAGGTTGCAGTAAGCTCGCAAAGAAAAGGTTGCGCAAGCATGCGCGCGCTTAAATTAAGATTGCAAATGTTCCAATCGCAATCTTACTGCGTGCTTAAATAAGATCGTCGCACACTTAAATAAGATCGTTGCATGCATAATACGATCATGTCCGCAAGCTTGTTGCAAGCTTCCCGCAATCTTAATTAAGTGTGCGATTTTGGTTTGGGTACAAACTGAAAATTGCAAGCAATAAAATAAGCAAAATGTTTTAGCGAAAAGTGACATATATACACCATTTGTCCCCAAGGCAATCCAATTGTCTAAGTGTTAGTGATTGTTGTTATACACTGTTTTAAACGGGGTATATCTGTTAATTTTAGGGGGTTATAAATGAGGTATCATAGTTTGTGAGTATTAGACCAATTGCCTTGCAAGTGTACTGTTTTGTGTTCACACCATGCAACTGCTAACATAAAATCGCAGTCTTAATTGATAAGTTAATTATCAAGAAAATAATACATACATTTTCATCAAGAAAAGCACGGTTGTGTATTTTTCGGATTCAAAGATGAAAATGAAGCAAAGACACGCCCAAAATGCGGACTAGTATTTATATATTATCGAAGAAAGATAACGCAATTGAACATAAAAAGTTATAAGTATTTAGAATATACTAAACAAAAAATATCAATTTCATTAATTAGAACTATTGGCATACCTACCTTTAAAACTTGCTTTGGATCATGAAGAGAACTGGAGTCTTTGTCAGCATGAGCGGTGAATTTTAAAGACGATATTATCTGCAATTTGATGTCCTAACTTTAGTTTTATGATTTATTGTGTAAGCATCATATGTACTACAATTAACAATTAACTTGATGCTTGATGCGTGTTCGATTCAGGAAAAGAAACACAGATCTGCCGGGTGACAGTCTAGCGTTCTACTAACTCAGCTAGCCGGACGGGATACTTTATTAACATAAGTCTCCACGGAATGAATACTCTGAAGCTCTTTTTTGGTTGATGTGCAACTTGTTACTCTATTATGCTACTATATTTGTATCGGTCGATAACATTTATTTCAAGACATTTGTTGTACTGATGATATACTGTCATACTCTTTCATTCCATATAAAGTTCTTTGAGTAAACTTACAAAGCATTTCTCATCATACGCAGTTCTTATTTTTCCTGCGAAGATGAGAGTTTGTGTTAGCTTCAGAAAATTTAGTAAACTGATCCTCTATATACATGTATAATAAAGTGGTTCGACAACTTAGCGTATACATACGTCGCCTTGAGTGATGTCATTTCCGGTGGCCAATAGCAGAACACTCTGATCCACTGCAAGAAGATTAACAAGTGACATAGGATCCGTTGTTACAGACAGACTAACGTTGGCACCGGGTTCACCGGTCGTTTGATCAAACGACAATGCAATCTGAAAAAGGTACAATTCACTAATTACTGATTGCATAGTCCTTAAGCATTCCATTCTGACTGTACACCATTACAGATACTTTAAATTTGCATTGCAAACTCTACTGAACACATTTTGAACATAGTCCTTTTGAAAAGCATGGATTTGGACTGGACGAATTTCCTTATATAACTTAACAAATTTTGTGACCCCAGGCCGGGACCGGTTTGACCCCGGGGTCATGATTTGTAAAACTGCGATAGACCACTAAGCAATGTTACAATGTCAATTATGGTTCTGTACAATAAGGCTTAAGCATTTTTCAATTTTAAAATCTATTATATTTCAACATTCCCTTGCAGGTTCAAGTTTGGCATAGGAGTAGATGTCGTTTGAATACAACTTTAACGGACGGACCGCCGTGACCAAGGCTCTCAGGCCTCTCGCCAGTAGAGCTAAACATGTAGTTGCTGTTAATTGGCAAAATGATCGCACTTACAAACTTAGCACATTTTTGTTTCTTATCTTTAAGTCACACAAAAACCCAGGATTACGTAGCAATTGATCCATTAATTTGGGAATATGAATACAATAGGCGGACACTTATGTAAAACCACCATTATACCTTATTTCAAATGCTCCCATGAGAGATTTGAATCGTCAGTGGTAAGGGGAAATTGATTTTTAGGTAGAGACCTGCACCATTCGGCCACGGATATTCGTTTACATCTATAACAGAAAATGTTATAACAAATACGGAATTAATTACCTTGTTCTTGAATTTATTTGAATCTTCATGAACGTCGAAGAACATAGCATCAGCATTCCACATGCTAGTTTGGAAATAATATACAATCAGTTTTCCGTATGGTTTCATTTGTGACGTCACAGGAAATGAAATGTGTACTAGACCACTTGTTGAATCATGTACCGCGCCTGACTGAACAACCCTGTCATTTGCAATAACCTATGAAATAAAAAACGAAAAGGTAAAAGACGCCTAGACTTGTCAAGTTTATTTCTGGATTGGTCAATTGATTTGTCGGTCATCAGTTATATCATAAAATATCGAAATCTGAACACTAAAACAGTACAGCAATTAAGGTATTATAGAATCTGAAATAAATGACCGAAAAGAACCGAGTGTTTAAGGACATTTATAAAAAATAAATAGATAAATAAATATCCTATTTTATCACATAACTTGCACTCCAGGAGTGCCATAAAGCAGTGACATAAATATCATATGTAACTAGTTACATAAATAGCCGAATCACAGCATTATTTAAAGTCTATTTAAAGATTGAAAACAATATATTTATGGTGTTATGTGATAAATAGTCATACATTCGTGCTTATTTGATATTGTTTTTATGAAACTCGTCGACTGAAACGTCGGCAGATCGGCAGAGCCTCGCGTCATATTCAGTCGACTCGTTTCATAAAAACAATATCAAATAAACACTCATGAAAGATCCTCTATATAAATAACGAAAACATACCAACTTAAAAGATTACAGCTGATTACGATGTTCGATAGTATATAAAAACAGTTTTCCTATGTTCCTAAGTGTATTGATAAGAATGTTTAAATATCATGTATAAACAAGACGACGAGAGGTTCTGCATTGCTCTTTTGACAAAATGCTTTGACATTGTTTGATAAAAGCATTCAGCCTTCAGCAATCAGATATATGGAGCATATGTGTTAGTTTGCTTAAGGAGGAGGGGACAACAACATATTTGATGCACTTGTATATCGTTGCCACATGGAATAAGGCAGCAAAAGAAGCCAGAGATAGAGATGTCTAGAAGAGACTTGATCACAGCCATATTGAGCCATATTCTCTACTAGGATTGGAGGAATAAAGTCATGTGTTTCAAATCATATTTGTCATTGAATGAGATTTCCAATCATAATTAGTTCAATTTCCAGTCGTTTTTCTGAAGAAGAAGTCGATTGTAGATTATATAAAACTTTTATCACACTTACAGCATAGAACATTGTCGTGTCGACCATTTCTTGGGATTGTTTCACGTTGAATACAGCATCCTTTCCAACCTATTTCGTGATATTGTGTGGAGATTAATGCATATATAAGACAAACCTTTCACAATATGTTAGAAACAATTGACTGAATGTCACAATTTGTGTAATTGAAAACAACTTGTCTCATAGGTTTGTTATTGTCACCAAAATCTCGTAAATATTCGGTCAAGTGTATGAACTATGAAAATATCTTAGATCTACATGATGTGGGTACATCTTGTTTTGGACAGACATTGGATATTTAGCATTAAATCTGGATAGTTGAAAAATGAACGCGTGAGTTAATTGTTTGTTATTTCAATTTCTTCAGTACCGTTTTCGAAGCCCAAACTAAACCTTCAGTTATAAATAAAATGTAAAATTGGATAAAAATTGAGATCTGTACAAAGTGTTAAAATACAAAATGTACATATACAATTTGATATGTAAACAATTAACTGAACATCCAAAAGTCGTTAGTAAATGTCTTCATACAATACATTGTGTAGCAATAGCGGAAAAATGATAAACTCAATGAAATACTTAACAGTTACAGACGAAGACTTCTTAGAAAATTGGTCAGGTTAGATAAGCCGTTTTCAGACCAGACAAGTGGTTAGAAGCTGTGTACATTGCCGTAAATATATTTAACATAGAAACAAATTCTCAATCGGACACTACTTTATAATAAATACAAAAAGAAATTATAATTAAGATATATCATCTCACTAGTAATGCTATGGAAACATTGTTTATTTTGTTTACTTACCGTTATAGATGAATTTTGTGATATTTGTATATTACCAGTATTCAACAACCAGGATGGTTTATCCACGTTCATCGTGTCTTTAATTCCTTGGTAAAACGCCTACAGTAAAGTTACATGTAAAAGTATATCCCATAAAGACACATGTATATATGTGTTAAAATTAAATGATATTATCAGTATTGCATAAGATAAATTATAAAATACACGTTTTTAAATATATATTCACTACACGATAAATATTTAAATTAACATTGAAAACTATTAAGTTTATTATTTACATTGAAATTGCTTTCATTCAGTAATCAAAAAATATTGCAAGTGCAAACAGTTTTATAGATATAGACAATGAATTCAGCCTTTTTGTATTATTTACAACCGTAGTATTTGTTTTAAATTTTGATAAATAATATAAATACGTTACTAAATATATAATACAGTTAAACTTATTTAAAAGGAACACCCTTATGACCTTTGGACGTGTACATTATATCAATTGTTCACTGTTTTATAATGAGTTAAATTGAAGGGATTTGAAATGTGTCTTATATCCAAGTGTACGTTATATCATGATTTCCATAAACAAGTAATACTAATTTTACCATTTTATTTATCCCAATGGTTCAATATTGCCTTTTCACATCGGTAAAGCTTAACGGCACGAACATATGCTGGTGTCTTAGTGATAAAAGTCAGTCACAGTATAAAATAAGTTTATATCGATTACGGCCAAGGAGTTTAGCTCGTCTCCGAATGCTGGGTATAATTCCTCATTGAAAACAAGTATAAACTGAATAAATGTTTTTTCTAGGAACAGTGTTTCTCGCAAACCAATGAGGTCTTCAAAAATTAATACCTTCGAACTACTCCATGCAATGGATTTACATTCCGACAGCGAGTTTCGAGATCTGAAAATATGAATGTTGTTTGAAAGATGATTTGTGGTAAGTATTGTAGAACAAACAAACCTCTAAATGCAAAGACGAAACATTAACAGGTGGATCCACTACAAATTCCAGCATACCGTTTGGTGGAGGTGCGAAAGTCTGCTCAGCCAGGTATTGTGCTCTGTACTTGTGTAAATCCTTGTCATAATATTTCACGTAACTCACCAAGCGTACTTCCTCGTTGCTCGATATGAGTGGATTCCCGTTGGCTTGTGTCAGAGAAATCTGGAAATAAAATTTCACCGGTAACCATGGCTGCAAGAACAGCCTTTCTGAATTAAATTCACGGACGCATTAGTCAATTCAGACAAAAGCACATTTCAAATAGCATTCCAATATTTTATTTAATGACTACACAACACAACAGCGGAGTGCGACCTATTAACAAAATGAAGCCAATACATAGCAAAGATTGGGAAAGTTGGAAAACAATTAAACGAAAAGGCACACAGAAGACACGTGATTCTTTTCAATTTTTTAATATTGTTTACTCGGTAAACAATTTGTCCAGATATTTGTTTAATAGCTTTATAACAATTGAGATAACACCGGAGCATTACCAATTTGGCGACGTTGAAAACATCTTTAAACAATCTGAACACTCTCGTGTGGCAATAACACTGACATTGATACACTGTTGACAGATCCTAATGTCAACCATACATGATAATCAAACACGGCATTACGGTGACAGTTAACTAACACATATATTCTAGAAAATACTTTAAATACTCACAAATCCAACATAAGGAAGACCAGGTTTGAAATACGGCATACTTGCTGATTGGTCGAATGACATTTTGTATGGTTGACTGTAAAACACAACCTGAAAATATACATTATCATGCGGTCATTGATTAACATGAAAACCAAGACGTGACTTGTGAGAATCGTGGACATGCAGTAATAAAAGGTACAGATGTGATGTAATGACCAGGTGCAGTTTGGCTAGGTTGGTTTAGTATCGGATCTCTGTGTTTACCTCCTGGTCCGTATGGTCTTCTTTTTGTGTTCCATACCTTTGCGTATCTCTTGTTTTGTTATGGTCTTGTTTTGGTGCCCTGTCCATGTGCATCCATACAGGTCCGTGTGGTCTTGCTTAAGTGTTCATCCCTGTGTGTTGCTTCTGTTCCGGTTGGTATTGTTCAAGTGTGTACCTCCTGGTTTGTCTTTTGTTTTAGGGCATCATGTATGTTCCTTCAGGTCTGTTTTGTCTTGTTTTAGTATATCATCATGTATGTTTCTCCTGGTTTGTTTGGTCTTGTTTGAGTATCCCATTGTGTATGTACCTTATCTATATTTATCTTTGTGTACTGTTTTCTCGCCTTTCGGGTGTCACTAACATACACGCAGTCAGTCCAAACAGAATATTTCGACAAAGGCATTTAAAATGTGAGACTAAAGTATTGCATACTTATTAGTAAGAGTAAACATCAGATTAAATCCACAACTAATTGTACGTGTTTTTTTTTTGCTTTGGAAGTTTCTGATCTATTCACTTTCATACAGAGAAAACCAACAACAAAAAATGCACAATAATATCATTACATATATTCGATTTAATTCTAATCTAGGAAAGTATCGCCAGGATTTCAGTCTCAATGTTAAACACCTATCCTGTTTAGGCGGTAAAAAGATATGTAAGATGCATATCTCAAGCATGTGCAATCTATCATACGCTGTTTAATTCTCTATTGCGAAATTTATATATATATTGATTTTGGTAAAGAAATATGTAAATAATACAAATATTTCAAGTGTCGAAGTTAACAGAATTATATTCGATGTCGTAAATAGAAATGAATTAAGTGCCACGCGTAACAAAAAACAACCGGTCATCAATGCATAGCACAGGAAATGCGTTTATATGTTGAATACAAACGTATGATGCATTGAAGAATTTGTCACATTAATAAGTGTTATATTATTTTACCTGTGATGTTGCATTTCTTGTTATGTTGTTAAGGCTTTCGGTCACAGAAGCTTTAATTGTCAGATGGTATCCAGCGAGTTTTTCTACCAGGGGCTGGAAGCTGTACGGATCCACTTCGTTTGTAATTCTGCTGAACGGGACAGTGAATTTAGCTTCCCCATTAATCTGTCCAAAGTAAAATTATAACATAACATGAAAGTTTCAAAACTACACACCATCAACATTATACGTGATAGTTGGTGTTCTTATGATGAAAATCGTCTTAATGTGACGTATACGTCGATGATAATTGAGGAGGATACTTGTAAAGACAAAAGAGTTGGCTATCGTCAGTATATGTAAATTACGGTAAGTACATATATAGCGGTAGGCAATTGCAAGAGTGTGGTCTTTGTGACATTGAGGATGTTTCTGTCTTCATTGCTATTGCATTTTTATAACGGAAGGTTTGATATGTGATCCAGCCGCTGTAAGTTTGGGCTGTCGTTTGGTATTTAGTACTTTTATTGGATATCTCTCCTTTTCGAATACTAGATATCTACAACTCAAAGTTTTGTTTCAAATGAGTCAATGCATGTACGCTTGTACTAAAATAATATACCCTATACGTATTCACCTTTTGAACAATAGGGAGATAACCGGTTGCGTACAGGCAGTGGCTAGAACATTTGTCGTAATGTATGTTAGTGAATAGTTATAATGAAAGTGATTTGAATAAACGTGATTACATTTACGTAATTCTAATTTGGGATTACCTGAGTACAGCATATACGAGTATATATGATTAATAAACAATCGCCGTAAAATATCTAGTAGTTGGTTGTTCTCCCTCGCGTGTTTTATATAAATGTTTGTATAACTGATGAAAAACAAACTCATTCTACAACATGTTCCTTAACCAGGTACAATGTATATTGACCGTCTTACGGAACGTAATTATGATTTATTGTTTGTCTCTTTAGTGTTATAGGAGAAACATACGTACATCAAATGCCGCCTCCACCATAACTTCATCACCTCGATATTTCCAGGGGGCTTGATTATAATCGATGTCGGCATATAATCTCACAGTTCCAATCACTGGTTTGCCGTAAGTATATCTGAAGATGTAACATCAGATGATTACATGTATAATAACTGTCAGAATTATTTTATTTTCAATTGCAACTATAACCTTTTTTTCCTTATTGAGCATTAATAAGCACGACGTTCCGGTCTTTGATAATAGATATCATTCGGCCGTTATCACTCTGTTATTATGAACAAAATGCCGAATAGAATAGTTCTGCATTCTTGAATGTATTGTGTTGGAGTTTTACGTTTTCAACAGTACTTAACTAAATATGTTAGGCGGTATGTTGACCCCCCAATCAGTGTTCGTGAGTAACCAGTATTAACATTTTCTTCCCTAGGAATTTCTAAGCTTTCCCATATGAATTAGATGATGAGGACACATCACTTCATGTGCATTATCTCCTTTAAATTTGTCACGGATTACATACGCCTTCTCCAGTGTTTAGGTTTTTGACCTTCCGATTGACAGTTGAGTGATCCACCGAGGGAACAAACTGGCCGGGCCAATATTTTAATGAATTCCTGTGTAAATATTAATACTTGAATTTATAAATTTGCTATTCTGAGGGAATTGATGCAACATTTTCAATTAAGCTATGTACTTACTTTGCTCTGACTGTGCCATGGAATTCATTGTCAGTCGTCACAGCAAATGGAGGAAGTTCCAATTTTACCTCAAATTTCGGCAAAACTGGAAACATATAGAAAAATCGTAAAAAACAGAAGGCATTTTGAAGAAACATCTGTATATTTGTTACGATAAGATATAGATTAATTTTGATGGCGCATAACCAAGCGGAAATTGGACGCCTAATGAATTGATTGTTTTTGTATATTTTTCCAAACTTTAATTTTTTTGCTAATGCGAAATACACATTTCACAATCATTAATAATGTAGATTGCATACGTTTTCGAGCTCTAGAGTTTGTATGCTTGTTGAACGAAATTTTCTAAAAATGATTTTGTATTCGTAGAATAAGGAAATGCCTTTGTTCATTCAGGAAATGGTATGTAAAATAAATGTCATAAACTTAAGCCAATCATGAATACAATAAATACTTTCATAGATAGTAAGTGATCTTAAGTATTTGATTATTTAATCTACAACGTTCCATTATTCTTATACATGTTTAAAATGGTATCTTATACAATATTAATCAATTATCATTTATTTTTTTAAATCGTTTCTTTTACAATAATCAATCATTCTCGTATATCTTTAATATCGTAAATTTCACAACAGTGTCTCTAGATGTTTCATTTGGTGCGATAACACAATCATGTTTCTTACCATATTTATCCACTGTAAAGTGCTTCGTCTGTGTGGTCTAAATGAAAAATAATTTACACGTTCAAACATTGACTAGATACTAGATGAAATAAGGATTGTATCGTTTACTCCGAATGAAGAGAATACATTAAGAAAAGAAGGGGATGGATTACATTTTGGCCAGAATAATGAAAGACTGTAGAAGACGTCTTAATTAAGCAATTGTTTTGCAGACGAATTCCATGATTTAATCGTCTAAGATGTCACAACTTTCAACCAAATCGTGAAATGAAAATTCAAAGTTCGGGTCTTTAAGATATTATTCAAATAAATCAATATTGAAGTTCATTATCTCGTCTCTTTATTTTAGGATTTTCGGAAAGTAAAATAATTATCGAAGAAAATCATGCAAAACTCATATTAGACCAGTGTACTTTGAGTCCAATTACTGAGAATCAGAAACTACTGAATTTTTGACCGGTAGTCTTTCGAAGCAGGCAAACTTCATAAGTGAATACATGGTTCACAGAGCGACTCAATGAAGATAGCGGTATATATACCTTAAATTGTAAGTTCACTTCTACAAAACATTGATGAAAGTAAGGACGAGTAGTAAACTTTAACAAATAGTGCGTTCATGTATATTTGTATATTTTATAATTAGATACTCTTAACCAAATTACCTGTAAACTATCTTCATTCTCTCTAGCAATCACTGTAAGAACCCATTTTCCAAGAACTGGTTCTGTGTCCATGATAAGAAAATCTTCCACGACGCCATATTCTGACTCCGACACATTTACCATGTGCTTCATTAAGTTTCCCTTTGGGTCCTGAAACGTTGTTCACATAAAAATAGCTTATGGTTCCTGCTGTTTGTAATATTTGACAGGTCACTGGACTGGACAATTTTGCTGACAATTGCAATCTATTTATATTAGAAATGTTTCTGTATGTTATCTAAAACTAGTTTTATGTATCATTAGTAATTTAGTGATTATATA
Organism: Mactromeris polynyma; assembly: GCA_032209605.1. Taxonomy (NCBI): domain Eukaryota; kingdom Metazoa; phylum Mollusca; class Bivalvia; order Venerida; family Mactridae; genus Mactromeris; species Mactromeris polynyma. The sequence goes on from JASFXZ010000028.1 coordinate 6,616,072, forward strand.
AAAAAAATGCAAAAGTTACCCGTATGGAGATATTAAAGAGACCTGTGTAGACCATCATGTCAGATGATATTCCGAATGTTCGAAAGTGAACTGAAATGTAAAATGATTGCATGTTTAACAAAACATTACTTTGAATGAACGTATGGCGCATTGACAGTTTAGATCCATAAGTATGCATTAACCAGTTCAATATAAATTGTATGTCCTTTGTTATCTATTTGTGACGGATAATAAATATGTTTTATTCGACGAGAGATATTTTATATCAGATTGTTAATAGTGTCGTCGGATAATAGTTGATTAATATTTAGTGATAACTATATGTATGACAGATTATGACTTTTGTCAGAGAAAATGTACTTATGTAGGGAGATTGCTTTTGAATGCCGGATACTAGTTAGTTTAGGAGGATTGTAATCCGAACTATTAAATATAGGTAGTCACTTGTACCGCAGTATCTAGTGCATCTTACTATTCGTTGTTTTATGCACATAGCTATCTTTAGAAGATCTTATAGACGCTCTCCAAATATGTTTTTCCCCAAAGGAAATTGTATTTTGTTATTATGAACTATATGCATCAGTTACCTGTCTGTCCAGGCTTGTAAATTCCTTTGTCTGTTTGAATATGCACTGCAAATTTATCAGGCATTTCGCCGGAGTCATGGTGGACGCGTGCGTGGTCTTGAAAGTACACACCACTTAAACCATTTATAAGTAGTGTGTAAACACCAGTATACACGTCTCCACTGGGTACCTGAAGATGGGAAATTGTCTCTACAAAATGTATGAATAACGAAGGATGTCCGAAAATAGCGTATATTTTTATAATACGTTTGTTTTGCGACTAGATATAGCGATTTAACTTTCAAAAATGCATGATCTACATGATTAATTATAGTAAATTTCCGGTTTACCACTATCGTTACAGGCCAAATCATGAAATCCATGGGAAAACAAATGTTCCTGATATTGATGAATAACGTTGGAGGTTCTTTTCTCACACGCTGTTCATCCCGGTGAAACAGATAAGGCAGCCTATTTGATACAGGTATTGCAATAACTAGCAGATAGTTTAGCTATTTCCTAAATAATGATAATGCTCATTTATAATAATTATAATTAGGAATAGACGCTATGAGAAATGTATTGAGCACAAAGTAGAGTATTTTGAATTTATAAGACAATATGTCGTTGTGAAATGTGACTGAAGTTAACGTGGAGTTGGCCTTGACCCAATATATGATGTTCTGTAAATGGCTGTTAAATGTCAATCTCATTAACTACATGATGAATATATATTATACGCTATTTTGGGACAAACCTCACAGTTTTTGAGAAATAAATAAAGGCATCATATTTGGATGTTCATAGTCAATACTGAATAACGACGTGTTATTGAAAGATTCGGTTAATTGACTTTACCGATTTGATCTCCAAAGATAACGAGAACAATACATTACTTATTTTGCTCCACATTTTGGTCTTATCAAACGATACATCAGGGCCCCTAAATCTTTAACAGATAAGGCATTTTGGTTGTAAAATAATTCCGCTAATGTAGAAAGATAAAACAACAAGTGTCCATGATCTATGTCAGTATTTTACGATATATATATTAGTCAAAGTCCTATGACGGTTGATAAAGTTAGGCATTTCATACATAGAACTGACGTAATTATGAAAACCGCTTTCAGAATGTAATTCATGAGTTTCATTATGAATCAAAAGTGATCAACGCGGACTTACCGTCACAATTCCATTGCCCCTGTGAACAAACACTAAGTGACATAGATAGCATGGTTATTGTTATATAACCCTTCATATCAACAGTTGGACATATTACAGAATAAACAGAAGATCTCGGGTTCGATCCCATACTACGACATTCCAAAGTCATTAACATGGTGCTACTAGCACTAATCCTATGCTTATTATAACGAGGTGGGGTATTATATCACGTGTCTAGGGCGTGATATAACAACGTGCTAGCAATATCGCCTATAAAGAGTCCTTTATTCGATATTCGATATAACTAAACAGTTTTTAGGATTTACGTAAACTCGAACACAAGGCAATTCAAACGAAGTAATTCTTATCGATTTACCTGAAGTTGGATTATTTCTGGTTGCCCTGTAATAGAACGTATACACTTGGGACTAGATTTAATTGATAGATGTTTGAGTATCCAAACATTTCACACACTATTTTATGTATTGATACAAATATGAAAACGTAATTTTTATCCAACATTTAAAGCATAGATTAATATTAGTTCAACTGTATCACAGAATAGACATACAGGGAGTCAACGTAATTATGATGAGTTGTTTGTGACAAAGGTAGGTTATTTCTTCGAACTAGGTAGGTTGATAAACAAAACGTCTAGGTGATGGATTCATTTCGTGAGATGTTTAGTCTTTAAATTACTGTGTTAACACTCTACAACATAAGAAATATCGCTAACCTTGTTTAAAAGTATGGGTCATGTACCCAACCAAATTATGGTCATTCGTAACCAAATCAATTCGTACTTCTACATCAGTAGATACGTTGTAAAAGGAAAACGACAGTGGCATGGGTTTTCCAGGTATGTATTTATCTGGTGCAACAATCCAGTGAGATCTGAAATCATTCGATTTACATCAATCAATCCTTTGAAGCAAGTTCTAAGCGTACAGGGATTGGTCTACAGTAAACACATCTAATTATCTGACCGTAACATTCATATTTCAACTCTCAATCCTTCACAAAATGAAACAAGAATTAAGATCTAGTCTATTTGACATACATATGTTTACTTGACAACCAGAAAGTACCGCAGCTTATATCATAGTCTGTTGAATGATTGTGTTGTTTGAGAGTATTTAAAGCTAACTTTCGGCTGGCGTATCGATCATCCAGGCGATGAAAGAGGCGCATTCCGCTGCACTACTATCAATTATAATAATCTTTAGCGTAATCATTGAATACGCAACACAGCATTACAGATCGAGAACATCGATGTTAGTGGAGGAGATTTACAAACTGATGTTAAGAACATAAATATGCCATTGATTAAATAAATAATTTAATAACAATTTAAATGCAAAAAAAGCATGCATGCTTGTCGGTAAATATTAAAAGTGAGACAATGGTATGTTGGTTCTTACCCTGCGTAAACATATGTCACATGCAGTACGCCTAACATTAACACTAATAATGACGTCATCATTGATGAAGATATATCCACTGTCTAGTGAAGCCTCTTCGGTTTGAAGCTATGTATCTTGTTAAATCTGCAGAAATATCCAAAATACGTCCGTTAAATGAGATAACCAAGAACTTGTTCTGACCGGTTTCTTAATGCATATCGTTTTGAAAGCTTTAACATGATTATGACAGACGACGAGTGACTGATTCGTTGTTATATGTCAGTATACAAATATAACTGAAAGCTTTAACATGATTATACAAATATAACTTGGCAGCGAGAGTGACAGTACAGAATAAGGAAAATAATATCACTGCTAGATATTCATATTCATTTAGATTAATAATCGTACTAATACAGATCATGGCTCCCAGACTGCTTACGGACACAGCTACTACACTACCAACGTGATCGTATTTACCAGGCTATCCCAGGGCGCACAGTTGCCAGGCTACCCGTGCTCTACTAGGCTGCGTACGGGCTCTCAACTACTAACCTAACAGTTACTTGGCTACCGACGGTTTAACAACTATAATATATAGAATAACAGAGTTATTAGGATATCCACAGGCTATCATTAATCAGGCTAAAGTTGCAAAAGTTCACAGTATAGAGGCCGTGTTGGGACGCATTTTCTTGTGTTCCCCGTTGCAACTTAATATCTCTTTACAAATACCAAACAACCTACTGGCTAAAAACTACAAGTCTATTCATATGCTTGCAATTTACTGGCTACCCACGGTCTCAATGTTACCAAGCAATCAATGGACTCTCGTGTAACAGATTAACTTGGGACTCGCATTTTAACCATTCCTATACTTTGATACACCAACATTATATTTACTTCTTAGAACTTCTTAAGCGATGTGCTACGTTTCAAGTTTTAATCATATACCCCTGCATTTATCTATGATATCATATGTTTAAATCATATGACACAGTGTGTATGGTTATTATTAATATTGCAGCACAAACGATTCATGTTTAAGTCTACTTCAACAAATTGGCAGTAAACAGAACAACTTTTAATATCAATATGTATTCGCGAAGTTCAATCTTAGATCAATCAAAATGAATCAGATTCCTCATATTCCTCATACTGGGATTCGAGTCAGATCTATGCAACGGACTCACTGAACACTATATACTGAATGACGCCACGGACGTTTTATGTGATGTTGTCATTGAATTTATTTATAATTTTGAGACGAAAGGTTTTCGGTTTTTGTATATTTTACAGATACGCTTGACATTATCGAATGCATGTACGTAGATACATATAATCAACTAGAAACTGATCAATAAGTGATACATTTGTCAATAATTCCAAACATAATTTTGTAAATGGTGCTACTATTTCGGCTATTTGGTATATCTTTGGTTCAATAGCTTAAATATTTATATCATCAAGCTCAAGCTTGCATAGATGTTTCTATTTAATTAGGTTTGTGATAAACAGAATATTAAAGTCGTGTTATTTACTATAACATGTATTGCACTCACTGACTAAAAAGACAATGAAGCTCACCAGTGGATTACTTTGTATATTGTCATTTGTCCAATAATGTTAATACTTATACAACACTTATTTACCCTATAACTTACGGCAACATTCATGAATATAAAACTATTTCCAACAGTTGATGTAAGTAAACGCTACTTACCTTAAAAAAAATCCTTATTCACTAAATTCAACTTCGTAAATAAATGTTTATATAGTAACAAACACGACGTCTTATCTATAGCACATACTGAAAGCCGCCACATGGTGATTCCGCTTTAAGTTTATCAGTATTGACCTTAATGACTGAACAGGCGCGTACCTGCATGTACACAAAGTACGCATCTACTCCAGAGCTAAAATAATTCATAATTATATGCAATACAAAAGTGAACTAGTGTAAGCCTGACTCGAACTGCTTTGATAGGGTTGAAGATTTAACGAAAAAAGTGTTACATCCTATCTCAAAACAACCATGTCAACCTCTTACAAATGTAGTAACAACTCATTCAAGTTGGGTTTTTGTGTCGTACTAAAGTATGTATATATCGATTAGATTTATCTCCCTTTGAATGTTTTCTGCCGCAGTATATTATCAAAGCTCAGAAGGTGCTGTGTGACGGTACCACTCGTCTCTGTAGCCAAACTTGCAACTCGTTGCATACTTCCGTTTTGAATCTAAACAGTTTTATAATATCAAAATATGTGTAATTATGTCAGATGGTTTGCCTGGAATATGGAATAAAACAAAAACATACGACAGAAATGCGAGAATGAATGAAAATATATTGAACAAATAGTAAACCCTTTTTCCAAGTGATCTTCAATCCGACTTGTTAGAATCTCGGTAGCGCCATTGACCGATGTTTCGCGTTCCTCAAAACATGACTTTATTGCTCTAGAAATGGTAGATTTTCAAACCGAAATAAAGACAAACGGTCAGTAATAATAGTAGAAGATTGCAAAACAGGTGAAACGTTCGTCACGATTGTAAATAAATGAAATACAAAGATATCAGACCCTGTATGTAACGTTTGTGGTTATTTAACTATAAAATGATAATGAAAAAAATGATATTAGCACTAAAGTAAAATCAGTATGCCCAGGCATGAAGTAATGATAACACTAGCTTACCATAGGTTGTGGGTTATCTTGTTGTGGTGGGGTATTTTCCACTTAATTGTCCAAACACATAGCGAGATGTACTTAGATAGAGGACAACGATAATGTTCGTAGTCGAGCACACCAAAATCATATCTACTTTAAATAACAATAAAGAACAACAACACCAGAAACAATTAGTATTACATTCATCGACTTATATATATATCTTTTAAACGCAATCTGAACATGAGTACACTTCTATGTGCGAATTTACCGCGTTTATAGCGATGACCCGGCATTTTAAGTCTCGAGAACGCTGCATATCAGTAACTATCTGAAAACGAATGAAGAGTCAAATACGCGCAAATCAAAGGTGGTCACTAAATGCACACCGTTTATTCATGCACAGCATGTATACGCTAGCAGATATATAAAATGACGAACACCATACAAAGTAAGTGGCTACTGAATGCATCTTTGGATGAATGTCGGTCCATATTGATGCACAACATTGAATTCAGGTGCAATGTATGATCAAATACACGGTAACAACAAGATAAAATGACGCACACCATACATAAATGTCCCGCCCATCCAGACGTAACTCCGCATCTTTCATCTATACTTACATGGTATGCATGCTTAAACGGTGGGCATTTAGCGACCTTAGTAAATCAATGCGCAAACAAACTATCGTTACCGAACAGTCTTTAAACCCTTTGAGCTTTAATAGTTCACAGACACTTCAGCATGACCATTTTTCAATATTGCGTTGTCTTGATTCATTTATGATTCTCGTATGACTTGGTTAGGTGAATTTATGAATACTTCGATGTGTAAACTTTGGAAGTGGACGTTTTTTTAGTTTTGAAAACGGGAACCATTGATGTATGCCTTTCAAATTGCCAAACTACTATATATGGTACCTAAGCGGTACTGTCCAAAGATGGCTGACCTTATGGCTACCCCTCCGCCCTATCCCGACATTTTGCATGAATATACTGTAACCGAAAACCAAATCAGATAGAACGAAGCAGTGAAAAGATGTTCAACTTTTTAAGTTTCTAGCAAGGTAAAACTACATACATAGCATGAACGAGCCATAACAGTATTTATTTACATTTTACGCTGAGAGCATTCCGGTGGTCAAATGAAGATGATGAAAAGACAATCCGCTATTACGAGATCACTTACATACAAATAATCTAAAAACAAATACACGTCCCCTGAAGTACAAAATGAAATCATTCAGATGTGTGGTAAAATGATAGTATAAGACATTATGAGAGACTGCAACAAAAGTCCGTATTTTGGATTCATTGAAGATGAGGCTAGTAACTGTGCAACAATTGATGAAATGGTGTGTTTGTTTTTATGACATGGCTCAGTGAATAATCAGAACGAAATTCCTAGGTTTTGCTGAACGCAACAGAAGAAGCTCTCACAAATGCGTTCCATAAAACTCTGACCGAAAAAGGCATTCAAAACATGAAAGGGCATGGGTAAAATGGGACGGCAAATGTGAGTGAAGTATCGTGTAGTACAGGCCTATGTTAAGCAGCGTTTAACACCAGAAATAGTACATTATTCATTACATATCAATATAAGTTTTAATTACATGTACCTATTTTGTTCTTTTTTCATGATTTCACTAATTTCTTACTAGATTTCCCCCCCCCCACAATAATTAGTCATATTTTGCTGCCGGAATGCTCCCAGAAGTCACCACAGTTGGTCTTGGAAAATAATTTTCCGGAGGGGGGGGGGCATGCCCTGTGCTCCCCTAGCATTCTTCTCAGTTCAATATAAATGTAGGTGCATTGTATAGATATGAACTGTATGTAATCTCCATAAACGCGAATATAGGGTTGTCTGTGACCTTATATTTATGTGTGTGTAATTGGCGACTTCTTCATAATTAGAATTATCAATCGCACATAAAGCGATGTTCTGTAGGTTGTTCACTCCAAATGTTCTCCCGCTCATCAGTTTGTATTTACTTGTCCGATAATTAGGTAGAAACCCTATGTTTTTTTATTAGTTAATAGTTAACAGTTGCTAGAAGAGGGTTATAGAAATAATCCGATCATGATGTGTTCTTTAACTTTTTAAACACAGACCATAACGATCAACATTTGTATGTGGCCTCTCTTGCTCGACCTTACTTATTGTGTATGAAAGGCTCGGGGTGTTATGAATTGGTTATTAGACAATAACTGTTCTTATTACCATTTGTTACAAATTATAAAACATATGACTTGTGTCTCGTTGCTCATTTTGTATTTCAAATGTCATATAATACATTATAAAATCTATACATGCTAGTCAATTTGCAAGATTGTAAGTATGTAGTAATTGCTATGAAATGTGATGATACAATGTAACGGAACTAAACATTTTAAAAATGAATTCCGCGTGGGCAGTAAAATGCAAAATATGACATTGTGGCACTAAATTGTTTCCTCGGGCTGCGGTAAAATACGTGTACATGTATATATAAAGTTTTAAACTCGATCATATGACTAATTTCTTTTCCCACAAAATGAACTGCGAGGACATGTCCTATATGTGAATACGACATTACTCTCTGCTAATATTTCTAACGACAATTAACGCCGTGAACTAATCCCACTTATCTCACTTTATGCAGACAATTCAGTATATATTGTCTTCAATATTTGATAATTGGGTGCTTGGTATTCCAATATAATTTTTTAAAATAGATTTGTTTAGCATACTGTTAAGCTCAAATGGTGGGTGTATTATAACATTTTTATAACGTATTTGCCCATGTACCTCTTCAAATGCCTGATGTTTTATGGACTGTAGTTTTCCTGGATATCTCTGTGAGGAGTCACTGTCTTGTGTATGTGGCGTTCCCTGTAGCAACTTATTGTCTGTTTTAATTTCTTCTTCGCAACTCCATTTACGCAGTCTGTTGTATACAATAACATACATTTATTTCACAATAATATAAACATCACCATCAACTGTTATTCATTAGTTTATTATATGACTGCTTTGACATCAAATTGAAAATTGAAATTATTTTTCGTTTTCAGAAAATAACCTTCTCGGATATCCCAGAGCAATCTGTAAATAAACAACCAGAGGTTAGAATGTAATAACAAAGTATCAAAGAGAAGCCTCGACCAATTTAAAGAAACATTTCAATGAAAGGTATTGATGGAACATTCCCATGGGAGGTCTCAAATAGTAATGGAAACATTCCCATGGGAGGTCACAATGTATTCATTGAACTATTCTAACGGGAGGTCTCAATGTATTGATGGAAACATTCCCACGGGAGGTCTCAATGTTTTTATGGAAACATTCCCACGGGAGGGCTCAATGTAGTAATGGAAACAATCCCGCGGGAGGTCTCAGTGAATTCAGTGAAACATGTCAATGATAAATCTTAATGTATATTGTATTCATGGAAACATTTCCACGGGAGGTCTCAATGTTTTTATGGAAACATTCCCACGGCAGGGCTCAATGAAGTAATGGAAACAATCCAGCGGGAGGTCTCTGTGAATTCAGTGAAACATTTCAATGATAAATCACAATGTATTGATGGAACATTCCCATGGAAGGTCTCAATGTATTAATGGAAACAATCCCGCGGGAAGTCTCTGTGAATTCAGTGAAACATTTCAATGATACATCTCAATGTATTGATGGAACATTCCCATGGGAGGTCTCAATGTATTCATGGAAACAATCCCACGGGAGGTCTTTGTGAATTCAGTGAAATATTTCAATGATAAATCTCAAAGTATTGATGGAACATTCCCATGGGAGGTCTCAATGTATTAATGGAAACAATCCCACGGGAGGTCGCTGTGAATTCAGTGAAACATTTCAATGAAAAATCTCAATGTATTTATGGAAATTTTCCCACAGGAGGTCTCAATATATTTATGGAAACATTTCCACGGGAGGTCTCAATGTATTTATGGAAACATTCCCACGGGAGGGCTTAATGTATTTATGGGAACATTCTCACGGGAGGTATCATTGTACAGATGGAAACATTCGAGTTATCGGAGATAGAACACGTTTGAAACAAATAACAAGTACATAGTCATTCATCTTCTACTTAAAACTCGACATCGTTCATTTTAGCGGACTGAACATATACCATGTTTCATATTTTTTCTGTAGAGAGAATGGTATCAGAGAGTACAAAGCCATAATCAGCTAATTACTAATGCTGAGTGTTTCTTTGGAATCGAAATATCATTCAAACGTAAGTTGCTATCAAGGTAAACTTACCAACAACCGCAATTGGAGCAAATGTCACAATATGACGACTGTTTGAGGAGTTGGGATTCGAAAAATGTCAATGCACGGTTGTCTATAATAATGAAATTGAAATATAATTATATCTCACATAAGGTGCCAATGATATATCTCCTTAATATACAAAACCAAAATTAGAGTGTTGATGGGAAAAACATTGTCTGATACCAGACATTATAATACGACAACAACAATATAAGATCTTCAGTTCTTGCTTCATTCTCTTGCTATGGAAATCATAATAGCTAGACAAAATGACGTAAATATTTCTGTGTAATTCTTTCAGCTCACGCTTAATTACCGGCAGAGCTAATTGGGATGAATAACGTCTGTATAAAATAACGGTGGCCAACATGTGTTTGACGACATGAAGGGCGTTAGTTTAAACATACATTAGCAGTTAAATGAATTATGTATTTCTTATCATTATTTATAACCCCGTAACTACAAGTACAGTTTATGTCGACGCTTCTAAATTTAGAACACATCCAAATTTTGTGCATTCAGAATTCAATGACATACCTCGGTCGAATAGCTAACCCAACTTGTAATTTTATGTCTATCACTTCTTTATGGATGTATTTCAGTCAGAGAAAAAAAATCAAAACATGACCTTAATATTTTTCCACAAATAGTACAAATATAATAGAAACACATTACTTATCTCACTTATCACAATTCTCAAACATTTTTACTGACATTGTTTCGTAAGAATCTAAACGATATAAAATTTACCTGGCTTATAATAGTCAAATACACGAACAGTAGTAGGCTTTGTCTTAGCAACAAGATCTGTTCGTATCATCTTAACAGTCGCACATACTCCAGGATACGTAGGTAAAATCTGAATATACATGTATTCATGAATTGTACGGACAAAGCAGGATACTGTACATATAGCTGGCTGTAAAGTAGCACGCTCATTTTCAAATGATAGAGACAGAAAATGTTTGACCTATATGAGGTCAGTTTACCAGATTGTGTAGAATATTTAATGGTATAACTTATTAACTTATGTTGTGAAAGTACAGGTAAACATCACCTATCAATCGTTTGAGTTGAAGACAATATCACTTACTATGATACAGATGCTTGCATATACATTTGATATGTATCAATATAGTTGAGCATGATGTGAGTACAGGATTAAATTAACAATGCAGTAAACAGGGACAGTATTTGGTACACTGACCACATTAAAGAAAATAAATTGCAAAGTAACGCTTAAGAAATTGAGTGAATACATTCTGTCACGAACATTTAATTTCACCCTATGTACCAGAGATTCATTAGTAAACTAACGTTTTTTCTCAAGTAACGGGAACTATAACGTGTGTGCATATCACGTACTATGATGCAATATTAGAATTAAAAGTCAAATAAGTATGTTCTAGTCACCTGATCATAGTACAACACCACAGTTCTTTCGTCCCTTATTTCTGATCGTCTGGTGCCTTTAATGTTAGTTTCCGGACTTTCCAGATCAGCGGCAAAACCCGACGGAATATCAAGTTCCATCACTGCCATACTTCCGGTTTCAAATCGTTTAGGCAGATATCTGCAAATGATAGAAATAATGTTGAAACATACACTCGATATGTGGATAGAAAATTTACACTCGGTGTGTTGATAGGAAACAAACAGACCGGGTGGATAAAACATATGCTATGTGGTCAGCACTTATGGGCAACTCAGTGTTTTGACACAGATATAAACGAATATTATAAAATAATAGATGGACGATCTACTAGAAATCCGTTCGACACATGTGTAGCGCACATTTCTCCACCAGCTGTACTGAAAGAGAATAACAAACAAACATCCCAATAAGAGAGCATTGATGCTTCTACTGCAAGACATGATTCGATCAAATTAATACCTTGTCGAATACGTATTTTAAAGATTCGACTTGTTCAATGTCGATCATTATAAGAATATATATATATAGGCCTCTGCAACTTTTCAGTGACCTTGATTAAGCAGCTTAAACTACGGGTGTATTACAAGTTTATATAAATATAAAGATTGTAAAACGGACGAAGAAGGTTTTGCATATTTAAGTTATTTTCTACCAACGAAGCCAATTTTGGTTTACGTTTGAGATTTCTAGTAATATCACGGTTTAGTGCTACGTGTGCATGCTGCCAATCTGGTTTGAACCTAGAGTACTAATTGCACTGAAAATTCCAAGGCTGCGAGACCGTTGAGTTGCTAAGTGTAATGTTATTGTTACCCACATCACATGATATATCGATGCGTTACCTAAGAATCTGCGTATGTATGTGCTGCTTTATGAACTATGCCGACATGTATAACTATTCCTCGCTGTTTAAATTCGTATAGAGCAATGTCATACAAAATGAAATGATTTATGGTAATTTTATTTTCATAAAATATATTGACTCGAACAGCAAACTCATTAAGCAATACAAAACCAAACACCAGCCAGGAAGCGAAAATCTGCACTAAACGAAACAAATTATACATAAATACAACACTTCAAATCTACCCTTAGCATTATAAATAGGGAAGCCAACAAATATTGTTGAACACTTTTGCAACATCTCAACAACTCAGTTAACTACAATGTAGATTATAAACCAAATCATAAGTTTACCTAGCGCATGCCTTGACGATGATAGATCTGAATGTCTCCGAGGTAATATTGGTGGTAATGTTAAAGGCTGGCATGGCCACTTCAGTCTCAACGTTAAACGATACCGACACCTAAAAGACGAGCATTTCAGGAGATGAATTGTATATGTGTTTTACTATGAATTGATACAATAATAATAGTTGTTGCAAGGTTATCCAATTAAATGTTCGTGTCTGTTTAGGTTCAAATTAACAAAACGAAACGTGAGAATAATATTCATTAAAAGGAAAACTAAATTGGGAAACGTTTCAAACTTTATGTTGATTTTACTAAATACCTTACCTGAGCAAGGACAGATCCTGTACCATGGCCTTGCAGGGACACTGAGGTTGGAGTGTTAGAATTGTTACTACGTCCTTGATTCGTCGTCTGGAGAGGAACCTGAAATATAGCATCAAACCATATTAACCTGTTAAAATGATAAATATTATAACTGTCTGGAATTTCGGGTTTTACAAAACTTAAATCACTAAATGGTGCGAATGGTTAATAGCAAGGTAATAGACGTATGCATACATTAAAACTCGATTTTGAGATCAACTCATCATTTCCTTTTTCCGCAGCAGATTGTTTCTCTATATAATTCAATGGTCGCGCAATTCGAAATTGCGGGCAACTCAATATTGCATAATGCGGCAGATTATTCAGGTCCCGATCAATAATGAAAGCACATTTTCAACTCGAAAATACGACCACGTACCGTTCCTAAACACTAGCTTCCGATAGTCAAGGACGCACTTGTTGTCAATTCGGGTATTTTAACGATAATTAACGACACTTTAATTTCTCCAGGCAATCAGGTTTGAATTTGATTTTGTTTGATAAACCTCTACCTAATTGCTGCTATGTCAGATATGAGCAGAAAACGGAGATCTTCCCTTGGAAATCAAAGACAGTCAGCGAAACTAGCTCAGATATTGTGACATCTGCTTTACAAAACCTTTGTTTATAGGTAAAATATATGTTAATAATTTACTGAGAAAGCAATTAACACCCGATTGCTATGAAAGTTTGAAATATAAAATATATATTAAAAATACATTATTTTGTGGAAAACAATTCATGTCTTTAAGTGCCTTGTGTTGTGTGGATTGTTGTTTCCCGGAGGTCTGCGTGGGGAGGGACTGTCTTATGTTTGTCAAGTTTCCTGTAGCTACGTATTCTCTCTCTTTTAATATAACTGTATTGCCTGTGGCATTACCTCTTATAGGTACCATTACACACTTCTAGTGTATTATTTATTTCCATTATTAACGTGTATCTTTAATAGTTTTGTATGCTTTAATCTTTATGTTCTTTCAATCCTCAAGAGGATTGGTTGAATAGTTTGTTGACTACGTTTCTCTTTTTTCAGAATTGTTCATCGTTGATCCTATTTTTATTCTAAATGTTGCGTTATTAACTAGTTTTGTTCCATTGTTGAACATGTTTATAATTTTAATGTATAGGACACATCCGTATGCAAAATATTTAGTTCTGATAGGAACTATATAACTAATCTGAATAATAAGATCTACTTGATATTAAGACCCCTTTATGGCAGACTCATTATTGAGCTTTTACTGTACCTGTAAGGCGATAGTAGAAAATCAGCGGTGCAGGGCTTTGAGTACTTAAACGATGAAAAAAACATCGTGACAGTAAACATGTGAATACTTTTCTATATATTAATATGATAATTGCGATATTGGCATATCTATTACAGATGCATGATACATTTTGTAGGTCAAATACGCTTACGCAAACACTGGTCTAGCACAATGTATAACTTGCATTATCGAGATTGAATGCCAACATATCTTATAACATTATCTAAGATTGTTTGGACAAAACGGAGAAAGTATTCGTACTGCGATAAAATCTGCTAAACTTGTCTGTGTAATGTTGAATTTAAAATAACTACTTTTGAAAACTTACGTCAACCAACTTCAACACCATGGCATCATTCTGACCAACATGAATCTGTTTGTGGAAGTTACCAGACGATATATCAACATCAAGGTCGAGTGGACCAGAGAACATTGCTCCATATTCAGACATTGCCTGTAATCCTAACACAGTATCCTACAACAACAAGACACATATTGTTTGATGCTCACTGTTCTCTCACAACAAGATTTTAAAGTGAGACTGACAAACATGTTACGTACATAAATTGTATCGTTTTACATTAGCTATAAAGAACATAAAAACCCTTTCCATGTATGTTTTGGACATCCCTTAAACATATCAAGCATTATGGTAACACAAATCTAATATCTATCAGTTAGATTTTTTAAAGCTTCTTTCTTTAATACAACGCAATTTAATACATTTTCCAAATATTCCAAGGCTGCAAATCGCTGTGTGATTATCATTTCTATTGATGTTTTAGATGTATGTAAAGTTCCCATTTTCCTATGTGCAATTATATTGCTTAACATAATATGCATGTACTTTTCATCCCCTTTCGGATTATTATTACTGACTTTCTTGACTTGTTCCTTGATGTATTCCATCCATTAAACCACTCTCTTCTTGTATCTCCCCTCCCACTAAATTCTCCTTTTATGCTGTTATTGACAACCAGACCATTCAGTGCACACCTTTTCGCATACACGTTTACCCATTCACCTTCACTAGGTAATAAACGATATTGTACGTTTCTATATATAAGTAAAGTTACGGTTTTGGAAAATAACAGACGACCAGAAAGTCGTTTACCGGAGAAAACATAAATAAAACAAATTTAAAGACTCGATTTTTATCTAAACCATAGATGAATATGAAAATTTATTAATATCACCTGTGTTGACCGAAAGGCACCACGAGAGTTACGCTGTCCAACTAGCCATTGAAGAATTGGTAAACCATCCGAGTACTGAAGTATTTGTGTCAGATATAACAAGGCATATGAAGCTATCTCTATTTCTAAAGGAGGACTCTGGTAGTAACTGTATTGCCAACTGTGCATGTTGGGCCTTGTCGTGGCGTTCCAGTACTTTTTACCATCTAGTGTAAACATAACATAACCATATATAAAATGTTAGTACGCATGCTCAGATATTGAACCGTAACAGGGTTGAATATATAGTTATGATATATTCATGTTATTGCTTCTGTCTCGTAACTTCGCTTATCATAAAATCATGAGTCATTGTATAGATACGAAACCGCTAATATACAATTCAGTATAGTCCAATTTTGACACTTGGCAATTCAGCAATGTAACACATATACGAATAAGGTAAATCATTATATCTTCTTAACAAAATACAATATGCAGTACTGTTATACTGTACGTAAACATTACCAATATAATGGTTTTGTTGGATTGAAAAGTCGATTTCTAAGTAAAGGATGTGATTTTGCGTTTAACATCCAACACATACCATTGTATAGTTTTTAGTTACATGGCACATCACTGCATATAATTTGTGTTTGGTAAAGAAATTCAAAGGATCTACCTAATCCACACATGACACTCAAAATTGCACTATAATTAATGAATTTGTATAATCAGTCACAAACAAAGCGCATACAAAAATCACTCTTTTATCACCATTTCCTAATCACATTAAGGAGCAAACTAAATCCCAAAATGTTAAACACATATAATTATCTATCAGTATGTTATTACACATACCGGAAGTGGTAACCGCCATTTTGTTTAACTTCGTATAAGAAGCGTAACCTTTCGGGCTCCCAGCCAATCCTAAGGCATAACTGACAACCGCCAAATCATACACATCGGTAATTGTATCGGCAGTAATTTTCTGTTCTAGGTAGCTGATGGCTTTCACTATAGCATTCGTGTATCGAAGAGAAATGGGAAAACTCTGAAATAACATGTTTTCTATCAGCATGTATCCTTTGCAACAGAGTGATGTTCACTTGTAAGAACTGCGTGGTATTTGACTACATGCGGGTAAAATCAATACATCCTAAACCCATATTCTAAGCTCAATTAATGCAGATCACGTGAAGCAGTTCACGTGATGTACGGAGGTAACACATCTCGTAATGTTGTACATAGGGATAAAATTTCGAAAATGTAGAATATTTTCGGATTTAAATTGCACGAATTAACAAAGAGGAATAATTAGAAGTTACAAGAAACATCACATTGAAGGCCACGAACAACAAAAAAAGACTTTCCATGTAGCGTACGAAATAAAACGAATAAGGAGAAGAAACACATTGTACTATGCAACCCAAATAAGTAATTAGTCCAGTCGATTTGGGCAGATTTTAAGCAAAATTGCTCAGATTGTGGTAAAAGCATGACATTTTTGCATAATAGTAGTATAGGTCATGGAAAACATTTTCAGCTATGGACCCACTCTGAAAGTCGAAATTAGCGGGAGCGGTGGCCATTTTTAAAATGGCGGACGTTGGATTTCTATAAAATACTTAAAAAATTCATGAAAATTATATTAGTTAAGCTATTGACATGAAACCTGGTAAATACAGTGACAATGCTTATACCAATTGCCATGTTGAACACAATTTATGAAAATGTTACCCATATTGAATGGCGGCCATCTTGAAATTTTTAAGCCAAAATATGTCGAGCTCCAAATTCAAAATTCGATGAAAATAAATCGTTTGGTTGATATTGTTTATCTGAAAAAAAAACTTTCAAAAAACCTCCATTGCAGACATAATGAGTAGCATATCATACAAGTAATGTCATAAGGAAATCATCTGCTTAAATGTTCTCAATTGACGTTATAAATATCACACAATAATTGTCAAATCACACAATAGCGGTCACTTTCTATTATTCCCTATCACATTGTCCTCCACATTTACACAGAGCAGTACAACTTAATGCTGCCTTTATACATTTGCATCGTCCTCGGCAACCGTTTTCACTTTTACATCCACATTTTATCAGTTCAGCGCAGGAATCTGAATCTTGCTGCAGCGATGTCCAGAATGCTTCCCATAACCCCCCCCCCTCCCCCTTGGTTCCGCTTCAAACCCAGCTGGTAGGTGATGGTGTTTCTTTGAGTTTTACAAGAGCTTGTCCCCAGCAAAATCCTGCTTGGTAAGCAGCTCTCTTTATGTGTTGCTGTAATGCGGCAGAGCTTGGTGGAATATTTGCAATAGATCGTCCTTTTCTGGTGAATAGATATTTTCTTGCTGCATCTACACCCAAGCACTCGCTGCTCCTGTCATACATTAAGAGGACAAAACGCTCAATGTTTCCTGCAGATTCATTAATGCAATCTTCATTAGGTTTATCACTCAATACTTTGAAATCATCAGTCACTGCATCGAAGGTTGACCATGTTTCCCATGCAGTTTTCTTTCCAAGATTCAAAAACGATGAAACTTGGTCACAACCACTAAATGCGTGGAAGAACAGTAGTGTATGGGACTTGGATGGCCCCATATGCAGAGCGATTTCATGGACAGGGATGTACCTAAAGATTTTTCCAACTCCAAATGCCACCCATAGGCATGTAATGTTCAGTTTGAGCACTGCTGATACTGCAATTACAACAACGTCGGTGTCAACGGTTCTGATCATAAAATTTTCCGCATTCCATTGTTCACCGCATCTGCAGCATGTAACACAATGCCGGTGTCCGCCTCTTCATGGTTACATCGCGATAGTTCACTGTTATTATTATTTGGTTTGTTGCATACTATTTCCCTTCCCATGGTTGAAACTACTGTCTTCTGATCACTTGGGGTAAGCGTCAATAGCTGTTCCGCTAGATAAGCAAACAACTATGTATTGTTATCGTCAATTCTGAGAAAGGACTCCCAATTTCCAGGAATGGTAGAATCTGCCTGCACTCGGATAGCTTTTCCTCGCTTACCACGAGTTGATGCCTTCAAGCTGTCCTGATGGTATTCATCCCATATAACATCTAGCCGACTGCATGACTTCAAGTAATTATCAATGACACATGAGGAAACCATCGAAGGATTACAAATACATGTATGCATGTAATTCTTTTTTTTCTGGCTTAATCATGTACGTCAGGAGATTGAAGATGACGACACAGACACCAAGAACATGACATGGTCTGCATTCCATGCAAATCTCTCTCAGACTCAGGAAGTTGAAATGGCACCTTTAGACATGAGTTCAGTATTACCATTGTTTCAAGAGGAAGCAAAATCCACTGCAATGATTCGCCACTCGATGACAGTTATTAAAGAGTGTGTGTCTTTCTTGAACCCAGGACAATACCGGTCATGGCATGTGATCAGCCTCTTTATGCCCTTGCTAAAAACATTCAATGGAATTGGTCTGCAAGATATTATTGTAGTCATGTTCGGTGGTCTTCATATTGAGATTGCTGCTTGAGAACGATTGGAGATTGGCTACAAAATAGTGGATGGGTAAATGCTTTGAGCCAGTCAAACGTTGCATCTGCTGGAACAGCAGAATCATTCCTGAAAGCATCACAAGTGACCCAAACCCGACATGCCCATCAAGTGACTGCTTGTTCATTACATATTCTAATTCATAAAGACTACAGACTATTTTTAGATACAGTTGATATTCCAGAGGAAAACACTATCAGCTTCGAGGAGTGGAAGAAAAGGAGAGAAATTGACAGCCCTTTGTTTCATTTCTGGTCACTTACATTGAAGCTTGAACTGATCATTCTTATGTATACCCACCTTCCTATCCCATTTTGGTCAGTTGAGACTTGGTTCCAAGTCAGATTTGTTGGTGCCACTAGAGAAAATTTGCGCAACTGAATCTGAGAGTCCTGATGTAGATGCCATTATTTTAGATGGAGTTGTTATTGTTAACATGCTGAAGCCTAGGTTAACGAAATGGTTGCTATTTATATTGGATATAACACCAAATAGTCAAATAAGTCATGCACATGATTTGCAAAACTAGTTGTAAATTGCATCAAAACATTAGTATAAATGCAAATAGCAAAATAATTAAAATAGCCAATAATGATAAATTGGAAATTCTTGTTTTCAAAATGGCCACCATTCAAGATGGCCGCCAGTACTTCAATATATGAAGTCCTCAGATGATAGTCCTTGTCATTAGTGATAAATATACCAAGTTTTATCAAAATTGGTAAAGCCATTTATTTTTCATAATATTTTTGTGATTTGTTTATTAATTTTCTGGCGGCCATTTTAAAATGGCCACCCAGAGCAGCCATTTTGATTTTCTGAAATGGGTCCATAGCTATAAATGTTATCTATGACCTAAAGTAAAACTCTGCAAATTTTGATGCTTTTACCACCATCTGAACAATTGTTTCACAAATCGACTGGACTAAATGTACGATTCTAAGCGATGTTGCGAGTGCATTTGATCTCAAATAATGAATGCTTGATTAGGAAATCACAATTGATATTCAATAACTGTATTTTAAATAGAATTTTAGTCATGTTAATCTGATCGGCGTTAATGAACCCAAACCGTGTTAACTTCTTCCTCAACAAGGAACTTACAACCAACATCTCCACATGAGCAAGGTAACACAGAAATAATAGCTTCTTGTGGCTTTAGTCCAATAATGACAGAGAAGATGAACTTTATAATTTGTTAAGGTCATGTCAAAGACTTACTATAAGTGTTAGCTGCGATTCTAGAAGTGATATCAAAACAAAACCAGTTAGACTGTCTCCGGAGCTAGAGCCACCCTGTTTGAATATATAAAACAATTTATTGTTTATTCAGTTCAGACACGCCACCTAATACCTGTATGATGCTATATTACATATGTATTACACTAAGTAATATCAATATAGTCTCCATAGCCTTTTCTTAATTTTCTAATAAAATCAAAGTAGGTCAAACATGACAGGCATTCACCAAAATTACTAGACGGTTGCATAATAGAAAATCACATGTCAAAGAACAATCATAATTTTATATTCTCTTTTAATTATCGATAACCCTTCAACCCTTCAACAATATGAATAATTGTCTTCAGACTATTACCAAAAGAAGGTATCACATTCTTCATACATATCACTATGTCCATATTGGTCACATGCTTTAATTATCAACCATCCCAAACATGCTTTTCATTGATAATCCTCCAGTAATAGATCATCTTCTCCACATTTTTCACATTTCACATAGTATTGACATTTCAAGATACCTCACGAAATATCACTGTCCTTTTTTATTCGTACCCCACGTTAACGAGAGAGATGAAACGTTCTTTGGAAAGAACCAACCTCTTGATTGACAGTTAGATGAGTCCTATAACATTATCCGCCTGCAAACGTCTTTTCTAAGGGCATGTAGCCAACCTCTTATTGATATCATAATCAACATATTTATAACACTCCCGACCAACGCAACACTCTAGTCTACACTTATATTTACCTTTAGACTTGTACTATGAACACTTCCTATTTGACGGAATGACCCATCACTGTTTTGATATCGAATGATCCAGTTAGTAAGTCGGTATATGATGTTATCTTCCACATATATATGTTCTTTTGCTTGATAGAATGATTTCAAAACGAATGCTGACAGCCTGCAAATACATAATACTACGTTATAAAAGATAGAATAAATTGCTACACGGAACACAATATATAAAAAATAATTAAAATAAGTTACTACAGGGAACACCACATACACAATACAATAGCTCTCTTCACAAGCCTCCATGGAAAACAGCAGGCATTTGAAAAGGTGCAAGGGTAAACACGCAGGGAAACAGGGGCGCAAGGATTGGCTTGGTTGACCATAAAGGACAACTAAGGAGCATTAATGAGGACAAACATGGGGGATTTAATTACTGGAATACATCACAGGACAAGCCAAGGCAGCTGGCATCAAAGTGAGGAGAAAATACCAAGAGCACTACATAAAGTAAAAACAACTGAACAGGGGAAAGATAAACCCAACATATGTCTAAACGCAAAAAGAAATCATAACCATACAGCGATTTAAAGCCTTGGAACTATCAGTAAAATACTGGGGATTTAAATCGATTTAACAGCTAGCTAACCTCACTCAATCGCTACATGGCCATCGATTTTCATCATATACACATAACTTTACTAAGTAGAGAGTAGCTACTCATTAAAAGCCATTAACCATTACGTACATAACAAGGCACAATGTGTGTAAGAATTATAAGTACGACGATGGTGATAAGAGTATGGCGAACAAAATAATAATACTGATGATAATTATCAAAGAAATGCTTGTACCATTCATGTTACTGCTATTTTTAAACATTTACCTTTGTAAACAAACATTAATCAATGTATATTACTCACCACATGCTACCTTGACTATCAGACTGACCCCAGATACTGAATGAGCCATCCTTGCGTTGGAAAGTCAGTTCTCTTTGATAACCTAAAACAATAATGTTTACATTTATTAAATACTCGTATTTGTGAATTGCTCTATCCATTTTATCTGTAACTGCCAGCAAACATGTAAATATGCAACAAACAGCAAGCTTGGTGGTAGATACTTTTATAGATTACCATTGCCATTACCAAATTTGGATATACGACGCCAGTACGGGTGTATCACTCTATGATTGCGATCCTTCCCAAACTACGTGTACATGTAATATCATCCATCCAAATAGTGTCTCCAGATTACGGTTAGGGCAGATCAATGCGCTGTGCAAACAATATGGTTTAGCATTTTGTTATTTCAGTAAGTGACACATTGTCGCATATTTAAGTATTATATTATACTTTCATAATGATTATAGTATTTATGTTAGTATTAAACAAAGATAGAATTAAGAAATAGTTAAGCTAAGACAAAAGCTATGCTTTGTCTATGTATGGAGTTTAAACATAATATTTCCTGCGAATTTTACAATTACTAAAGTTACAAACGTATTAACTGCAAATAACATTATTTATAGCAATCTTCCAATACCGGAAACTGACTTTTAGAATGTCCCGCTCAAGGCAAATGCAGCATACTCCTTGATGTATAATTGTAATTATGGATATGATATTTTACCTGTGTTCATGTATTGCAAGGCCATGTCAGCAAAATCAGGTGTTAGTTGATTCGTTTTCTGTAGATAGTTATACACAAATACATCAGGGGCAAGACTTGTCATGGTTTGTTCTCCACATCCGGTTGGCATGCGCAGCAGACCCTTCAAATTGTTTAGTGTGGGTCCCATTGTATCACCTAAAAAGTGTTAGTAATACAGAAAATACATAATCACACTGAACGAGAACATAATTTATTTCATGCAAGTCCGCTGTTTACCGAAATATATTGTTAAATTATATCTTGACCACAAACATTTAAATCAGTGCGAATATCATGTGTTACATGTATTCGTTGGTTTGCGTATTGATTTGTCATGTTAAAAGGTCACATAAATGGACACGATGCAGGATTCTACAGACTTACCAAGTGTACAACTGTCAAACTAATTTGTTTTGTACTCTATTATGCAAATAACAACAATGCATGAACACAACTTTCACAAAAGCGTAATAACGTAAGCGAAGCAGTAACTCATGACGTCACGTTGGACATTTGGCATACAGCGTATAACGTTTCGTGGAATTATGAAGCATTTAACGATTACAGACCTGCTAAAAAGCCTGAAATAAGACAGTTAGTTTGTTTCGAACCAAAAAATGGAAATATTATCATCTCGCATAAACCAGTTTTAAACGTTGGTTAATATCGACATCGAACTTGCCATCTACATTGCAAATTCCTTACTTGCTGGTGCTTTTGAAACGCCTCCACGATCCGTTTATCATGTTATCCTCGTCAACAGAATATTAACTGCTCGCTTGTATATCATAGTATCACAAAATGGCATCACAAAAAGTGTAGTATATATGTAGATTGTGGCAATGTACTACATGTAGGTATATGTTTGAATATGAACGACAATGGAAAATAATCAAATTCCATAGTACAACTGGGCGAGGTACCAACTGTTCATGGAAAGTGAATAAATGAGTCATTTTGTGTATTGTACAGTAAACTCCCTGAATACCGGACCCCTTGCGGACCGGGCAAAAAGTCCGGTTTTCTGAGAGGTCCGGTTTTCAGGGGGTTAACTGAAATATTGAATATTGAATTTTTTCAGAAGCAGGCAGCTTGAATGACTGTTTCAATTGAAACAAATAATGCAAACAATGTTTAAGTAAACAACAATATATTTTATTTTTGAAAACAATGCCAAACCCAATAAAACATAAATACAAATGTACAATGTATACAAAAATGTAAAAACTTCAATTGCAAATTCAACAATCACACAAAACTTTAACGACTTAATCGTATTGGTTAAACCAATATGACCAATCGTAACGATCAAGTGAATGTTCACAGGACCCATAATTTGGCGTTAATTACATAATTAAAAAGAAAAGAAATATGCAAGCTGAGACATTTTGCAAGAGCCAAAACATTTTAGGGGCCGATAATTTGCACGATCAAACGATGCGCTAATTGTTAAGTCGTGGACACGGGAGCAACCACGGTTGTAATTAGTCATATAATAATACATACCAACAAGTGTTTTTCACGCCTGTATCAATTGCACGCGCGCCTGTAAACAATGTTTTCACAACACTTGTCCGAAACGTTCAATTAACAGTAAACAGATTGACACCCGATAAAAAAACAATCGCGTCCGGTATTCAGGGGTTAATTAACGCATCAATATTGATTATGGGCCCTTAAAAGCCGTCCGGAATCCGGAATTCAGAGAGTCCGGTATTCAGGAAGTGTTTTACGTTGAATTTATAAGAGAAAAAAACGGGACTTAACAAATCGTCCGATTTTCTGAGAATTCCGGTTTTCAGAGAGTCCGGTATTGAGGGAGTACACTGTATATTATTTACGTTGGAGGTTTTAAAATGTTGTCTGTCTATTATCTTTAATGAACACAATAAACATAAGTTTTGATAAGGAATCCAACGCTTGACCTCCACTTGAGCACTAAAACGACCAAGCCAGTTTGGTCGGCAAAGTTTCTGAGTTGCATAGCCATTGTACACGTACGTATGAAATTACTATAGTACTAATCATTGTTTACACAATCATTTCAGTATTTCGCCGCAAAACAAATGACATATAAAATACCTATCACTGATACTTGTATCTTTTGTGAGTCAGCTACAAATGTTGGTGGGAATGATAATGGAACATCAACACCTGTGTGTTCGTTCAGAATCATTGGTACATTAAAATACATTGTGGTTCCTTCAGCTTCAATAATAAGATCACGTATAACTCTATCCGCGGAGAGAACGGTTTGTGCTTTCACTGCAATTTTGGTTACTCCAACAATGCTTGCAACAACAGGTACGAACACCGACTCGGCAATACCCGCTTTGATCTGAAATGTATTTGATAAATGTATCAGGAATGTTAATATGTACAGTGTACGTACATTTATCGACACACTTGCTTTATCTGACTTAAGCTGTATTTAGCGGGTATCGGAATACTTCAGAGGTGGATTGAATTAGATTCATTATTACGAGGAACAACTAGTACCACTTTAGAGCTTGAGGTCCTCGTCTTGAAAGGCGGTCCAGAAGAGTATGACTACA
This sequence comes from Mactromeris polynyma, assembly GCA_032209605.1. Lineage (NCBI taxonomy): Eukaryota > Metazoa > Mollusca > Bivalvia > Venerida > Mactridae > Mactromeris > Mactromeris polynyma. Next base: position 6,641,346 of record JASFXZ010000028.1, read on the forward strand.
TATGACATTCATTTTACCCACGAGCAACACTAAGCAGAAACTATGCCTGTACCAACATCATCATCAAACAGAATACTAGAATAGGCCTGTCCTTACACTCAATATATCTCTCCGAGAGAATATACGCCTGCCCGTATATTGCAGATCTCTTTACTTGTACTAAATACGTTTTATTTGAACAATCTCTTGTGGATTTATTTCAATTGTCATGGCATTTGGTACATACGTTTACTATATGTTAGACATAACTATGTTAAATAGCGAGCTACTCACGTGAACATTCCGTACAACGTCCATTGTTGAATATGTCACATGACCTGACTGATCTCGGTTGATGACTTGATAATCAGCTGATTTCTCGAACGTGACAACAACCTACATGCATGTACATATATGAATGGGATTATAACTGATAAATATCTACTTGCAAGAACAAATATGAAAGTAATCTCAACCTACTTACATTAACTGATATAAACATAACACTAATTTCCATACATGTTCATATATGAACGAGACAACATCCCTTACATATATGTACATATGTGAACTTGACAATACCCTACATGCATATACAATTTATACAGATATGAACCTGACATCAATATACATACATGTACAGTTATGAACGTGACAGCACGTTGGATACATATACATATATCGACGTGACAACAACCTACATACACGAACACTTATGAACGTGACAACATCTTACATACATGAACAAGTATGAACGTGACAACACATTACATACATTTACACACCTTCAGAGCCTGATAGCACGAGAAAGTTGATGCCAGTTTCGATTCGGACAATTTTTTTAATGAAACTGGATTTTCTACATTCGACTGATCGCGTTTAGTTAACAATAGTTATATCATTATTGTTTTGACTTTTCCCTAAATACAATGAAACAGCATATAAAACCGGTTGAAAATATATCATAATTGGCCTGAAGTAGGCTTTAATTCAAGTTAAAGGTACATGTATTTATAATCAGTATACAATACGTTCTTTAAAGTATTATTACTGTCCTTACGTCAAGATCCTGACCCATGTAGTTGAAAACATTGGCTTGCAATACGACTTCTTCACCCCGTACCACCGAGTACGGTAGATTCAAATTGATGAAGAATGGACGAAATGTGGTAAACTGTAAATACATTCAACTACTGTAGACCAGCATCCATAAGTTTCCACCTCTACAGAGTTTCCCTACAACACTTCAAAACATTTCTTCGCGTAGTAAAATTTTCATTTCCAAATTATCTTCTTCAGGGCGTCAATCAGTTGAAACTTAAATTGCATGAATAACACCATTCATAATTTCCGTTACATTATTTTATCAGAATACTGACGTAATTGAAATAACTTCCGGTATTTAACTTTTATTTTAATACCTTTTACAATTATTTGATAGAAAACCGAAGTTATGTTTCGGAATAGCTGTTACTTTACCTCAGCAGCGGAATCAGTTAAACCTAACCCAGAAAGTTTGTTGACGGAGAATGCTGTGGCATACCATGACGTTATGGTATCTGGTATCGTTGTCTGTAATGTAGCAGTTCCATTTTCTCTGTAAAAAAGCCATTACTATGCTGTAATTATTGTTTTGTAACGTACTTATCTACACGTTCAAATACAAGCAATATGACAATAGACAAAACTAATTTATTGATATGCAGACAAAACACTGCCAAACAGAAATATTCGATTCGGAAATACAGGGTTCCAAGGTTGTCCAGTTTAGAAAGGTTTCATCGAAGTTATTATAGTATACGTTCTTAAACATATTAGTGTTATTAGTGTATATAAAAATCTTTTCTAACACTTTTGGCAATGAGTGACATTCGTGCTGACGCATTTATATATATTTCACTGAATCTGACCTGATTTACGATTAAATCAATCTCCTTACTTTCTTCACAGGAACTTTGAAATAATGGAATAACTCGAGGCTTAAACGGTTTAATATGACACTTTCTGACATGAAAACACTTATATTAAAAAATGTTTTTATCAACTGATTTCTAAATTCATTCTCTGTTATAATAAAAATGATGAATTAGGAAATCTCCGATTTGTCGAAATCACTACTTCCGTTTTGAGATATATTGTACTTTTAAATGCAAATATGGTTGTTTAAAACTACCGTATATTCATATAAGAAGCGATAAAATGTAATACCGATTATCGAAAAATGAATGACATCGACACTACGTTTTACGGTTACAAATCATAAAACATGTATTATGAACATGGCTTCATTATCAGCATTTGACGGGGATTGCGTTATTAACAACGATCACTGAAGTTATTAAACTTTAGCGATACAATTTAAAATACAACTGTAAATATCGATAGTGTTTCTTACGATGTCCTTGTACGATTTAAAAGTCTTCATATTCGAAAATGTGTGTAGATTTAACTTACCGCACGGTAAGATTTGTCCACAACCAGGTTTCTGGAAACGTTTCCCTTGTATGTGTTACCTGTTGTAGAGCCCCACCTGAGGAAAGAAATTATATTATGGATGTATTAGTTTACATAACCACATCAGTAATATATTTAAGTCAGCAACACGCACTACAGCGTTGGTACTGTTAGTAAATGTACTGGATACTTTAACGCCTGGTTTGTGTCAAAAATCATGTCACTGATATATCTGATCGAAAACAAGCTACACGATACCCAGTCAGCTACATTAATGTATTACAGCGCAAGTTGCGCTGAATGCCTAGGGCTGTTGAAAGTGAAATATTTGTCAAGAAGTAAACACTGACAAGAAAGTGTTCAAATTAAAAAAACAACACTATTATCACAAACAATCAAACTTTAGAAGTTTATCCTAGCAGTTTCAACAGTAGTTATCCGAAATTACAAGAGTGGACACGAGCATCCACTATATAACATATGGTTCTAGGATTCCATTTGATTCCTAACACTTATTCTGAATCCTTACCTCCAGTGCTGAATATATATTAAGCTAGTATTCACTTTAATCTTAATTAAGTGACTCTCGTCATATGATTTCGCTACTAGTTCATCCAGTGTCAAGGAACTACATACTGACAGCAATTTATATCCTATTAGAAACAGGTATTCCATGTATATAACATGACTTACGGTGTTGAGTGGTAATTACACCAATGTATTAGTTTCTATAATTTACTGGTGCAATACATCACATCAAAAGAAACGTGACTTAGATGCGCTCAAACTTGCCTGCAGCTATCGTGGTAACATGATAGGCCAACGCTGTCGGTGTCGCTGTACTGCCAAACCAAATCCCAGCTGTCGGTGTAACATGTGTATCTGTATACATAGGTGAAGCTGTAGGGAGACAGTCTACTTGACGTTTGTATTGAGGATGTCCCCAGCTGAATCCATCGACGTCTGATAGTAGCTGAATACCACTTGACTACGAAGATGAAAACATTGTTAACATTGTCATATATCATTTCAAATACCTACCAGGTGCATATGTTTGTCCCGGTACAGGGGTTGGTATAAAATTAGGCCCTAGTATTGAGACTGGTAGCAGTGTTGGAACAAATCAAGGAACACAAGTTGGAAACGGTCCCAATCTACTGTTTGCCGTTTGCCCAGTGGAAATCATTTACATTTGTTATCAGGCACTGAAATCCTAAGAACTGGACCCGCTGTAATTTGGACACCCCTACAAGAGGACATTCAACTGGTCGTGTTTTATTACATAAATCTCTCCATTAAGTAACAAAACCCTATACCCAGGAAACAATAATAGAAAAGCGATAAAAAACATTAATTTAACATAAACGTTTTATATCAAACCGGACGAATTAACAAGATTGGACGTATTAATTGAAAGGAATGAATCATTACAATACGGTGTTGAAGAGGAAAGTGACATTTATGCAAAAGTTCACAAGGCAATCCATCTTTCTCAGTGCCAGTAATTGTTTTATACACTGTATAAAACGGAGTTTATCTACTAATTACATGGGACTGTAAATGACGTTTTACACGTGATGAATATAAGACCAATTGCCGTGTAATTGTTTGTGTTTAAACTATGTAACCTGCTTCATGAGCTCGTTGTCCAAATGGGTTCATTAATAATCAAACAGTACAGTCTAACCTGCCAATGCCACCTACTGAAATACACTTCCTGACATATGCGACCATATTTTCTCCTCCGAGTACATTTCCCCTTATTTAGCCCCTCAATAAAACAACTACCTGTCTCGCGAGCAATAACCATAAATTCGACTCCGAAACACACATCCGTCACTGTTTTTTAGCGATTCTTTATCAAAATGAAAGAACTTATTTAATAGTTATATAAAATACTATTTTCATACATGCCGTTATTTATCAGACATTTATAGAACTGAAGAATAATCTATCGCGTAAAACTGTTGATAGGATCAATCACGCGTGAACCATGCGATGGGCAATAGTATCTGCACCACGCCTGGTCGTACTTGTTACATCAGTCTGTTAACACATTATTAACGATTTAAAAATATGCATCATCTGACAAAATCACCACCCACATCGGTCGACCTCGGAAATTAAGACGCAGCGCCTTTTAAATCTACGAGCAGAAATATTTCGACGCGCGTTGCATCAAACATTGTGCCGACCACTTTTGATCCAACACGTCGAGACGTGGGGCATTTGAAGACTACAAGAACAATTTTTTAACTCGCTCAAACATTTGGCATACATACCTTTAAAACTTGCCTTGGATCATGAAGTGAACTTGAGTCTTTGTCAGCATGATCAGTGAATGTTAATGACGATAGTATCTGCAAAATTGATATCCCCACTTTAGTTTATTGATTTGTTGTGTGAACATAATGTGTACTACATTGATGCTTGATGTATGTTAGACTATTGTGTTTCGATGGATGTTGTCATTTTCATAAAGAAATGATTACCGGCGTGTTTCTCAAACTATTTAAACCGATTTAATTAACGTTTGTTTGTATACGATTTAACGCTGTTTTTCAACAATGTTCAAGTATTCATCATACTGTGCTAACTTGCTCTACCGAAAGCAACTGACAACTTCTCCTCATATAGAGGATATGATAGTAGTTATTATCACGGAGGAAAATAATCTACCCACTCGGGAATCCAACCCGGATCTGCCAGCTGAGAGTCTAGCGCTCCAGCAACTCAGCTCCCGGGCGGGTTTCTTTATTATCGTTTGTCACCACGACTTAAATACGTTAGAACAATGTTTAATAACTGTTTCAGATCAATTCGTTAATGTGTAACCTGCATTTGATTATTTTTAAGAACTTTGTAAATATTTGAATAGGGATTTTAAACTGGCGACAAAATTAGTGGTATACATAAGTCATTGACCATTGACCAACACACATACAGTGATACTCTCGCATTCATGATAATATCTTTGCGAAATCTATCAAAGCCTTTCTCATCACACCAACTGTATGCAGATCTACCTTTTTCTACGCAGCTGATAGCTCGTTTCAACTTTAGAAAATTGAGTCAATCGACGTTATATATATGAAAGTCTATCGGCTCATTTACGAGTACATACGTCGCCTTGAGTGACGTCATTTCCGGTGGCCAATAGTAAAACACTTTGATCAACAGCAAGAAGATTCACAAGTGACATAGGATCCGTTGTTATAGACAATCTAACGTTTTCACCGGGTTCACCAGTAGTTTGTTCAAACGACAACGCAATCTGAAAAATTGATTGCCAAAAGCGTAGGCACTTATTCCAACTGTATACCATTACGCACACGGTAAGTTTACAATTACAACTAATACACAAGAGGCACACAAGGGCTAACACTCATCTGGACACATTGTGCACACGGAAACAACATGGTTCTGGACAGGACGATTTCTAAAGTTATTGCAGATATTACTTTATTGAAAGGAGAAAAAACTTTCCAACATTTCTCCTATATTCTATAATTATATAGACATAATGTGAACCAATTATGATTTGACGGGGCCAATATTGACATCAGGGGCATGGTTGGAACAGTACTGGTAGACAATTGTATATACCAATGGTTTGGGCTATATGACTCTGGACAAGAAGATTTTTGAAGTTTTTAATTTTAAAGCTTAATCTTAGGTCATGAGACCTACTTATACATCAGAACCATACCATTTTGAAACCGTCTGAAAGTGAACTGCACATGAAAGTGTAAAAAAGGAGATGTCGTTTAAATGAAAATTCACAAATATATAGGCGCACGCACGCACAACACAACAAACAATTTGCCAGAATATAAAAAGAAGTTGACGTTAATGGAAATACGATCGCACTTACAAATCTGCAAAATGTTCGTATATAGTTTTGTACTTTTCGGTCTCAAGAATACTGAGAGTATTGTAGTAACTATTCCAACCATTATGGATGAAGAAATCTCCAGACGGACACTTTGATGGAACCCCCGACCTGCCGTTAGTCAAATGGGTGGCTTCCATATTAACATATTCATTTATATATCCCACTAGGTTTTCGAATCATCGGTGGTGAGGAGAAATTGATCGTTAGTTAAAGACATGAACCACTCCACCATTGATGTTCGTTTACGTCTGTACCAGAACATGTGAACAAATATGGAATTAATTACCTTGTTCTTGAACATATTTGAATCTTCATGAACGTCGAAGAACATAGCATCAGCATTCCACATCCTCGTGTGGAAATAATATACGATCAGTTTTCCGTATGGTTTCATTTGTGACGTCACAGGAAATGAAATTTGTGCTTGGTCTCTAGTTGAATCATTTACCGCGCCTGACTGAACAACCCGGTCATTTGCAACAACCTGTGACATAAATACGGAAAACTAAAATATATCTTGACTTGTCAATTTTATTTGTTTGATTAATGTATTCCATTTTTCGGTCATCTGTGCAAATCATAAATTTCCGAGTTCTCAATATCAATCAAGTAAAGCGCAAAAGGTGTACTCTTATCTGACATAAATTACCGAGTACAGCTGAGTGTTAAAAGAAATAAATATATACATAAATATCCCCACATAAGAAAATAGAACACACCTACATGTAGCTGAAAAAGCTGTCAGTTCATTAAGATTCTAATTACAATGTGATTACAGTTTTCCTAAGTGTATTGGTTCGTGAGTACATAATCATGTATTTTCAATTTAAACGAGGTTTGAAGGTCTTCATCGCTCTTCTTTCAAAATGCGATGGACGTGTTTGACACACCTGTTCCGCCTTATGGATGGATGCAAGCTAGAGTAACTGATGACAAATATGCTAATTTGGGGATTGTCTCGAATAAAACGAATCAGTTATAGAGATAATATAGAGTTTTGAAGCAGCCTTTTATAGGCGATAGTTTGCTCTTAGTGGAAGGAACAATTGGCATCTATGTGTAATTGTATCATTGTCATTTGGAATGTTGCAGCGAAGCAATCAGGAATATAGAAGCCTGGACGAGACTTGATCACGGTCATATTCTCCACCCAGATAGAAGGAATTAAGTGAAGTGTGTCAAATCATTGTCATTCAATGAGACTTCCAGACAAATACAGTTGAATTTCCCGTCGTTTGTCTGAAGAAGAAGTCGATTGCAGGATACTTATATTCGATATCTTAGACTTCCATCACACTCACCGCATAGAACATTGTCGCGTCGACCATATCTTGGGATTGTTTTACGTTGAATACAGCATCCTTTCCCACCTGTGCCATGATATTTTGTGATGAATTATGTATATATAAGACATATCGTTCATACTCTTTTTAAACAAATGATGGAATTTAACAGGAATTTAAACAGCTTGTCTAACTGGTATCTTATTGACACCAACATCTCGTTAATATTCGGTCAAGTATATGAACTATGAACAAATCGTAGATAGTTCACATGATGTGGTCTTATCAGTACTGATTGCGAAGCTCAAATTAAAAGCTTCAGTTATAAATAAAATGTAACAATATATTATACAATTGAGATATATACAAAGTGTTAAAATGCAAATTGTACATATAAAGCACGATATGTAAACAATCAACTGAATAAACAGAAGTCGTAGTTAAAAAGCTTCATGCAATACGTTGTATAGCAATAGTGTATAAATAATAAAAGCAATGGAACACCAAACAGTAACTGACGAAGATTTCTAAAAAAATGATCAGGTTAGGTAAGACATGGTAAGACCAGATAAGAGATAAGAAGCTGCGGCCATTTCCGTATAGATACTAAAAATCAAACGATCCATCTCATTTATTTCTAAATCGGATACTTATTGAACAGTAATTATAATAATGATATAACACGTGACTATTAGTGGTATGGCAACCAAACTGATGCGATTTTGTTTATTTTGTTTACTTACCGTAATAGATGAATTTTGAGATATTTGTATATTACCAGCATTCAATAACCCGTATGGTATATGCACGTACATCGTGTCTTTGATTCCTCGGTAAAACGCCTACAGTAAAGTTACATGCACACTATTATCACATAAAGATACATGTATGAAAGTGTTTAAATACAACGTTACTATCATTAAAATGACCGGAGCCTTGCATTAGATAAATACTAACAGTATTGTTTAGCTAAATATCAATTACTACAGGATAAATATGCATTAAAAGAGAAAATTATTTTCAGTCTGTATTTTCCATTTAAATTGCTTTTATTTTGTATTGTGACAAGAAATTTTCTTATTCCTATTGCAAATAATTTTATTTATATTTATTAGACAATTAATGCAGCCTTATTATAATATTGCAACTAAATACTTTATACAGTAAAACTTATTTCTCAGGAACACCTTAAGGGCCTTGGCAAGTGTTCAGTTGTTCGCTAATTCATGATGACTTGAATGTAAAATGTGCATTGTGAGGATTTAAAATGTGTTTTTATTTCCAGGTGTTTTTATATCCGTGTTCTTCATAAGCAAGATTACTGACTTCGATACCAATTCATTTCTCCTAATAGTTCAATATCGCTTTATTAAGAAAAGCGTAACGACGCGACAAATGTTCTGGTGGCTAAGATATAACTAGCCTTTGGAAATAAGGGAGTCAGTCATAAAACAAAAATATCTTAACATCGATTCTGGCAAGGGCGGTTGCCTTGTTTACAAACGCTTGGAATAATTTCGTTTTGAAAATAATGAAAAGAAAACTGAAGAGAAGAGAGTTGAGAATTGGTGATGGTATGTTTCAAGAACCGATAAACTAAATATTGTTGAACGATGCTGAGGTTCTATTATTGGTAAGTATTGTAGTACAAACAAACCTCTAAACGCAATGCCAAACCATTACGGGATGGATCCACTACAAATTCCAGCATACCGTTTGGTGGAGGTGCGAAAGTCTGCTCCGTCAGGTTTTGTTCTCTGTACGTGTGCCAATACTTGTCAAAATATTTCACGTAACTCACCAAGAGTACATCCTCGTTGCTCGATATGATTGGATTCCCGTTAGCTTGTGTCAGAGAAATCTGGAAATAAACTTTTCAGCGGTAACCATGCCTGATAGATTGAGACCAAAGCACATTTTAAAATTGTTCTTCAGTGAATAAACAAAATAACAACAGAGCGCATCATAATAACAAACAATGAAGTCATTACATGGTGAAGAGTGAGAAAGTTCGGAAATAAATAGTTTCAAAGATATGCAGACATCTCGACATCATGTCAATTGTTAGACAATACCCATATTCATAAAGCTCCTAATGAGAACATTTCCCTTAGTTTTATAAATTTTCTGTAGATTTTATAGAATCTTTCTTAAATATTTCAAAAAATCTTAAGTGTATTTGTATGGATATTTTATAAAGAGATGGAATTTCCTTACTTAAATTCTTAGGAGCTTTATGACTACGGGCCCTGAGACACAATTTGTACAGAAATTTGTTTTAATGATAAACATTGGATAATCACCATGTGTGGGAGGCTGTTAAACGACGGAGAATAACCAACTTGCATGGTCTTGAAAACATCTAAAACAATATGACAACTCAGGCGTGACAATAACAATGTATTTGTTACTCCTACGATATATCCCAGTATCAATCGTATTTATCTTTGTTTTAATTATGTGAACTAGTTAACAGTCGAAAACTTCATTAACAAAACAGTTAACCGATGAATTTTAATACTTACAAATCCAACATAAGGAAGACCAGGTTTGAAATACGACATACTTGCTGATTGGTCGAATGACATTGTGTATGGTTCACTGTGAAGCACCACCTGAAGGAAAATCACGCGTTCATTGTCTATTAGGGAATGCAACATGTGAATTGTGAGAATCGTGTGCCACCAAAAATTAAAGGGTAAAGATGTGATGTTTTTTACTTTCAATATCCCGGTTCGTTTGGTCTTGTTTCATTGTCCGACCCTGTATGTGACCCAAGGTATGTTTAGTTTTGTTTCAGTGTCCCCCTGTATGTACCTCCCGGTCTGTTTAGTTTTGTTTCATTGTCCCACCCTGTATGTACATGTACCTCCCGGTGTGTTTAGTTTTGTTTCAGTGTCCCACCCTGCTATACCTTTAGGTATGTTTGGTTTTGTTTCAGTGTCGCATCATGTATGTACATGTACCTCCCGGTGTGTTTAGTTTTGTTTCATTGTCCCACACTGTTATACCTCCAGGTATGTTTGGTTTTGTTTCAGTGTCCCACCCTGTATGTACATGTACCTCCCGGTATGTTTAGTTTTGTTTCAGTGTCCCACCCTGTTATACCTCCAGGTATGTTTGGTTTTGTTTCAGTGTCGCATCATGTATGTACCTCCATGTCTTTTTGGTATTGCTACAGTGTCCCACCCTGTATGTACTTCCAGGTATGTTTGGTCTTATTTTAGTGTCCCATCTTGTATGTACCTCCATGTATGTTTAGTTTTGTTTCAGTGTCCCACCCTGTATGTACATGTACCTCCCGGTCAGTTTAGTCTTGTTCCAGTGTCCCACCCTGTATGTACCTCCATGTCTGTTTAGTTTTGTTTCAGTGTCCCACCCTGTATATACATGTACCTCCCGGTCAGTTTAGTCTTGTTCCAGTGTCCCACCCTGAATGTACCTCCATGTCTGTTTGGTCTTGTTTTAGTCACCTATCATGTTGCACCTGAATGTCTGGTTGGTCTTGTTTCAGTGTCCCACCCTGTATGTAACCCAGGTCAGTTTGGTGTTGTTTTAGTGTCCCACAATGTGTGTATCTCCATGTCTGTTTGGTCTTGTTTTTGTGTCTCATCCTGTATGGACCCCAGGTCAGTTTGGTCTTGTTTTAGTGTCCTATCATGTATGTACCTTCCGGTCAGTTCTGTCTTGTTTCAGTGTCCCACCCTGCATGTACCCCCTAGGTCAGTTTGGTATTGTTTCAGTGTCCCACCCTGTATGTACCCCTTAGGTCAGTTTGGTCTTGTTTCAGTTTCTCACATTGTATGTACCCACATGTCTGTGTGGTCGTGTTTTAGTGTATTACCCTCTATGTACTACTAGGTCTGTTCCGTCTTGTTTTAGTGTCCCACCCTGTCTGTAATTCCATGTCTGTTTGGTCTTGTTTAAGTGTCCCACCCTGTGTGTAATTCCATGTCTGTTTCCGTCTTGTTTCAGTGTCCCACCCTGTTATACCTCCAGGTATGTTTGGTTTTGTTTCAGTGTCGCATCATGTATGTACCTCCATGTCTTTTTGGTATTGCTACAGGTCCAACCCTGTATGTACTTCCAGGTCTGTTTGGTCTTATTTCAGTGTCCCACTATGTATGTACCTCCAGGTCTGTTTAGTTTTGTTTCATTGTCCCACCCTGTTATTCCTCCAGGTATGTTTAGTCTTGTTCCAGTGTCCCACCCTGTATGTACCTCCATGTCTATTTGAATGTGCTACAGTGTCCCACCTCGATGTACCTCGAGGTCTGTTTCAGTGCCCCCCCCCTGTATGTACCTCCAGGTCTGTTTGGGCTTGTTTCAGTGTACCCCCCCCCCCTGTATGTACCTCCAGGTCTGTTTGGGCTTGTTTCAGTGCCCCCCCCCCCCTGTATGTACCTCCAGGTCTGTTTGGGCTTGTTTCAGTGTCCCCCCTGTATGTACCTCCAGGTCTGTTTGTGATTGTTTCAGTGTTCCCCCCCCTGTATGTACCTCCATGTCTATTTGAATTTGCTACAGTGTCCCACCTCGATGTACCTCCAGGTCTGTTAGGGCTTGTTTCAGTGTCCCACCCTGTATGTACTTTCATGTCTTTTTGGTATTGCTACAGTGTCCCATCCTGTATGTACCTCCCGGTCTGTTTGGTATTGTTTCAGTGTCCCACCCTGAATGTACCTCCATGTCTGTTTGGTCTTGTTTTAGTCACCTATACTGTTTCACCTGAATGTCTGGTTGGTTTTGTTTCAGTGTCCCACCCTGTATGTAACCCAGGTCAGTTTGGTGTTGTTTTTGTGTCCCACCATGTGTGTATCTCTATGTCTGTTTGGTCTTTTTTTTGTGTCTCATCCTGTATGTACCCCCTATGTCAGTTTGGTATTGTTTCAGTGTCCTATCATGTATGTACCCCCTATGTCAGTTTGGTATTGTTTCAGTGTCCCACCCTGTATGCACCCACTAGGTCAGTTAGGTCTTGTTTCAGTTTTTCACATTGTATGTACCCACATGTCTGTGTGGTCGTGTTTTAGTGTATTACCCTCTATGTACTACTAGGTCTGTTCCGTCTTGTTTTAGTGTCCCACCCTGTGTGTTATACCATGTATGTTAGGTCTTGTTTTAGTGTCCCACCCTGTGTGTAATGTCATGTCTGTTTCGTCTTGTTTTAGTGTCCCACCCTGTGTGTAATACCATGTCTGTTTGGTCTTGTTTTAGTGTCCCACCCTGTGTGTAATTCCATGTCTGTTTCGTCTTGTTTTAGTGTCCCACCCTGTGTATAATTCAATGTCTTTGTGTACTGTTTACACCCCTGTCTGTGTTACTAACAGTTGTTACAGACAGTGCATGAACACAGTAGGACGTATACAATATACAGACGCCAGTAATACAATCCGATGAAAAACACACTCTGCTGCAAGTGGTTGTCCCTGGTTTGGCATTCAGCATGATTGAGAGATTCTGATCTATTTGTTCTGTGTCCCCATCCTTTTCTTTTGTTTGCTTTTGTCGAAGTATTCGACTGTGATGTTCTGAGACTGACCAATCCAAGTCTGCATGTATTCACTTTCATACATAGAAAGTCAGCTACAAGATCAATGCACCATTTGCAGTGTTGATTTACTCTTCTGCCAAATAATGTGTTTCGGTAAAAAAGATATGTTTATAATTAGTGTCGAAGCCAACAGTATTTTGTTCGTTGTCGCTATAGGCATGGATTAGGTGCACGAGTCACCGATCATAAATACATAGCTTATGAAATGCGACCATCTGTTGAATACAAACGCATGATGTTTTGAATTATTTCTTAAAATTATACACTATTTTACCTGTGCTGTTACATTTCTTGTTATATTGTTAAGGCTTTCGGTCACAGAAACTTTGATTGTCAGATGGTATCCGGCAAGTCTTTCTACCAGTGTCAGGGGGCTGTACAGATCCATTTCGTGTGTGATTCTGCTGAACGGGACAGTGAATTTAGCTTCCCCATTGATCTGTAATCCAAAGTAAAATTAGGACGTAACATCATCATTCTCCAAAGTTAGACACCGTCACAATTATACGTGGTAGTGTGTTTTCTTACGACGGCAATCTTGTAATAGTTACGAGTGTAAACGTCGGTTGTATCATTTTAGTATGAAACTCGTATAGACAAAAGAGAGGGTTGTCCATAAGCATGGGGATAGGTACACACATAGCGGTAGATTATTGACAGATTGTGATCTTTGTGGCCGTGTGGATGTTTCTATGTTTTGTAATAATTGTATAGCATTATACATGGTTGGATATGTCATGTGTATCCGCAGTAAGTCTGATATAGTCAATGATTTAGTCGCAGTAAAAGAAATCACCGTTTTTCCATGATACTAAATTTCATTAGTCGGCACGATCACGTGACTACTGAGCTTATAATAGACAGGTAGTTTCCGGTGCTAGAACCAATCAAATGTGTACACAATATATTGCCTTTAGTGTCGAGGGAAATTTTGAGCTTATCGGTTTTATTTCATGTCATGTAACATTTACAGAAGACAGTATTTCGTTCTTTCATCGAGGATGGTACTGATATGTTTTACAGATATTGTGGCGACTGTTTCAAGCTCCACCAAATGTTAATGCTGAGTGACGGGATGACGCATTTTAAAATATACGCATAATTCGGACCGACAGATGTTTGAATTACCTTAAATTACTTCACATTCACAAGCATCTAAATAATTTTAGGAATTCGAGAAACGTTAGTCACTCATTGAGAGCTGAACTCAGTTGCACAGTTTTTGATTTAAACATGTTTTAGCACATAAGCGAGTCGTTGCAAGCGGCTCATTGAAGGGCTATAGACGCATGCTGATTCGCCAGTCAAAAATAGAAAATATCAGTTGTGCGAGAGCTATAACGTAGAGGGTGATTATGCTGGTATCGGAATAAGGAGAGATCAATTACCGATGAACATGGCAACGTTATAAATGTTTGTGAGTAATAATGATAATGATTTGAATAAATTTGTATGAAAACATACGTACAACAAAACCAGGTATGTTGACCGTCTTACGGAACTTAATAATAATTGCATTACTTGACTGTCTGTTTAGTTTTATAGGAGAAACATACATACATCAAATGCCGCCTCCACCATGACTTCATCACCTCGAATTTTCCAGGGGGCATGATTATAATCGATGTCGGCATATAACCTCACAGTTCCAATCACTGGTTTGCCGTAAGTGTATCTGACAAAGAAACATCAGACGATTATAATACCTGTCTATTTTCGATTTCCATATGAAAGAATAACGTAATGGAACTTTTTATATGAATACAACGGATATTTGTTTCGCCAATGCTTGGGTGAGAAATGATTGGAGGTAAATTCCATGGAGAGGGAAAAATAAGACACGTTCCAGACACAGACCTAGTTTCGAGACTCGATCTAGCCAGGCAAATACTTGAGCTTTTGATTAATTTGTTCTGTTCTTCGGACAGATTTTATGCAATATTTTCGAATAAACAAGTTGTGCTTACTTTGCTCTGACCGTGCCATGGAATTCATTATCAGTCATCACAGCAAATGGAGGAAGTTCCAATTTTACATAAAATTTCGGCAAAACTGACAACAAAAAATATTCGAATTATAAACACAGAGGGCATGTCAAAGAAACGTGAGTAAATTTGTTACATAATAAAAATAATTTAAAAATTGCTATATTTTTATTTTTATTTATGTAGTGGGTGACCATACATGGACTTTTAGCCAATGCAAGCAGCGAAAGTTCTTCGCTACAAACGTATATATCGTTGTAAGTACTATTTCGACAATGTTAATGGTACATAGACAGGAGGAAAAGTGTACTCCTTAATAATGTTTTGCTCGTTGGTCATTTTTTCGAAACATCATAGATAATGTTTCAAATTGCATGGAATTTTATTTCATATCACTAATGGTGTAGATTACATGCGTTTTGATGCTTTGTACCCGTATGCGTGTTGGACGGAAGTTAAATGAGTAAGGTTAGTATTCGTAGAATAAGGAATTTGTTCATTCAGAAGCAATTTTCGTAAAATATATATCCGCAACTAATCCTATCATGAACAAAATTGATGTTGATATAGTTATAATAATACGTATTTGACTATTAATGTGAAACATCCATAATTAACATACGTCTTTAATTTGGAATATCTTACAACATTCAACAGTTTCATATACATGAAATATATAACTCAATGTTTCTTACCATATTTATCCACTGTGAAATGCTTCGTCTGTGTGGTCTTACATGTAATGCAAAATATGTTTACGTGTTAAAACATTGTAACATTGTTAACTAGTTACTTGATGAAATAAGGAGTGCATCATGTACCCCAATGTTAGAGAAATTAATGTACAAACTCATGTAAATATGATAACTCAGTTCATGCTATTCTAGGCCAAAGCAAATTATTGGACACAATGTGGGGCTGTGAAGAAGGTTCCATGCTCGATCGTGGTCAATGACACGAAGTAAGTGACGAAGTAGGTCAGAATTGTGAAAGACCGGCGAAGACTTCAAAATTAAACAATTAATTTTCTTATGACTGAAAATTCAAAGTTCACGTTTATAACATTTTATTCAAATAAATCAATATTGAAGTTCATAATCTCGTTTCTATATTGCAAGATTTCCGGAAACAGAAGTAAAATTACTTACCCAGGAAAACTATGCAAAACACATATACGTCCAGTTTGCTTTCAGTACAATTATTGAGAATCAGAAACTCTCGTTTTGTAGACCGGTTGTTTTTCCAAGCCGACATAAATGAATACATGGTTCACAGAGTGACTCAATGGAGATAGCGGTATATGTACCCTAATGTGTAAGTTCACATTTACGTAATCTTGGTAAAGTAATGACGCTTTGTAAAAATAATGATGAGAGCGTTATTATCGATACGCAAGTGAACAGGTCGCAAGGAATGACCCCTGCCGACTATAAAGGACGGCTAAGAAAAAATAATGAGGATGAACGGATTTATGGAATACATCACAGGACAAGTCATGACAGCTTGCAACAATAGGCCGAAAGAGGAGGAGCAAATACCATGAACACTATATCAAGCGACAGAATTGCACTAGGGGAAATTGTCATATTCTATAAAAAACTGAATACAGTTCCTCAACAAGGATGGGTGAATGAAAATAAAATGGCGGCTTATTTTGTTTATTGTACATATTTGTATATTATATAATAGGAAACTCTTAACTAACTTACATTTGAACTATCGTCCTTCTCTCTAGCAGTAACTGTAATGTCCCATTTTCCAAGAACTGGTTCTGTGTCCATGATGAGAAAATCTTCCACTACGCCATATTCTGACTCCGACACATTTACCATGTGCTTCATAAAGTTTCCCTTCGTGTCCTGAAATTGGGTTGACATTTTATGCACACGTTTTTTTACATATAACATGCTTATTCTTTTCATAACATTCGACAGGCCACTCGGGCGAATTGTGCTGACAATTGCCAAATTTTTACTTTGTTATTCAAAACTATTTCTATGTGACATTAGTAAATATATGTTTAAAAAATCAGATGAAAATATTACCCGTATGGAGATATTAAAGGGACCTGTGTAGACCATCATGTCAGAGGATATTCCGAATGTTCGAAAGTGAACTGAAATGTGAAATTATTGCATTGTATGAAGTTATTTCAAGCCATGCATGTATAAACGTAAATCTGACCAACTATAAATATGTTAGTTCCCAGTATCGCACCATCTAGTGCATCTTACTCTTAGCGTTTGTGTGTTATACACATAGCTATATATATAGAGCATCTTTAGTGAAGCACTCCGACTTTGTTTCACTTCAATATAATGAAATCGTGTAATAATGGTAAAAATAAATCTTTACAAGAGCTTATAGACGCACTCAAAATATGCTTTTCCCAAATGGAAATTGTATTTTATTATTACGAACTCTATGCATCAGTTACCTGTCTGTCCGGGTTTGTAAATTCCTTTGTCTGTTTGAATATGCACTGCAAATTTTCCAGGCATTTCTCCTGAGTCGTGATGGACGATTGCGTGTTCTTGAAAGTACACACCACGTAAACCATTTATGAGTAGTGTGTAATCACCCGTATACAGGTCACCACTGGGAACCTTGTAACAGGAAATGGTATTTATAAAAGGTATGTATACGAGGGATGTCCCAAAATAGCGTATAGATTTTTAATAATTTTCTGTTTGTTTTGCCATTAGATATAGCAATTTAACTTTCCAAAATGAATAAGCATTATGCTTGGACATAGTAAGTTTATGTTATTTTATTTTAAATGGATGCATATGAATCATTTAAATGGAAATGTTATAGTAGTGTGTGAGGCGTACTTGCCAACACCAACGTTCAGAATATATTTCGATGTTTCTCTTGCGTGACTTTATCCAAATACATATCAATACACACACAAAGTATACTGACGTCCACGCGAATTATGGGAATTATGTTTTTGATATGACGTCAATAAGTACAATTGTACGGGTATGTTGTGGTACGCATTGTTTTGACCTTGATTAAAATGGCGACGTCAGTCGACGATGCGGCCAAGCGCTCCACTATTAAATACTGCTTTGATAGCGGAATTTTTACCTAGACAACTCATTAAGAACATGGAATCATCGCCGACGAATGGGAATGTTTCCAGGGCGTTGATTTATAAATAACATAAGCGATTTCATACAGAGTGGAGCCAACGTTATGAAAAGAAAGGCGGGCCGACCGAGCTAAACGACACGATATTAAAGAAAGTTTCGGACGTCATACGAGCTGATCGACGCCATACTTTACGGGTTGCTAACATTGTATCACTAAGTCGTCAACCAAGCGAAGCTTATGAATAACTTGGAAATGTATTGTATATGTGCTAGATGGGTGCCACGCCTGTTAACGGAAACGAACATGGAGTGTAGAGTTACTGAATTCCCAGGATTCATTCTGCGATACAGACGAGACACGAACTTTCTTAACTCAAGTTTTACAATGGACGAAACATTGGTGTATTATTTTAATCTAGAAAACTTCAGGTACACCACCATCGTTACAGTCTATATCAGTGAAATCCATGGGAAAAGTTATGTTCAAGGTATTTATGGATAACAGAGGGTTTCTCCTCGCACATGCTGTACATCCCGTTGAAACAGATAAATCAGCCTATTTTTAAGGTATTGCAATACGTTTCAGCTATTTTATCTATTTTCTAAGTATTGATAATGCTTATTTATAATAATAATAATGATAAAACTCATTATAATAACTGCATTATCATTATGTTTAACATATTAATACATTTTGTTATTTTGCTATTTTCATATCGGTGTGGTGTAAACCAATCAAATCTTACGTTAGCCACCAAGGCAATTTCTCTTCAACCGAACAACAACGTTTTTAACATTGACGCGGATTGGTTAACATTTCGATAAAGGAAACATTACCGTACCGAATTAACAGAAACCCACTTGGATCTGGAGTGACCAGCATCGAAACATCTCGGCATATTTTATGTTGCACATCAAATCTTAGCCTTCAAATTTTCAAGATATTAATTGTTTCAACTAACTGTCGTGCGGAGAGATTTATTGATAGCCTTACGAAAGAAGTTGCCGGAAATGACCGATAAATTAGAAAACGTGGAATATCACCATAACAACGCACCGCCCCATCAAGCAGCATACACAGAGCTTGAACTCGCTATGTTGGGTTTCCAAAGGATGGCACACCCCCGTCCCGTATTCGCCGGACCTTGCTCCATAAGATTTAGCATTTTTTCCAGCATTAAAGAATCACTTACGAGCAAGACATTGTTGAAGTGAAGCATGGATGGTTGTCATATAACAGGTCACTCAGTATAAACTGGATTGCTGACACTTTTTAGCGTTGGATTAGACGCCATACGAAATATATTGTCGACATTTTTTAGGCGTTACGGCGGCGAAATGTTTCGTCAATACTCTGATTGCTGTTTCGTCAATGTTTTCGCTTAGTAAGTAACTTAGATTGTTTTGTTTAAATATTAAGGAGAGATAATTTCTGTGTTGATTGTGTGTACGCTTAATCAAGACGGACAATTAGGACAATTAAACTTCGTTAGAAATTAAAACTGTCGTTGTTGTTAAATCAGTTAATATACTTTAGACTTTACACTGTGATAAAACATAAAACAAGGCACAAAGCATACCATTATTCGATCGGGCTATATTATGAAAGGTCTATTAGTCCAAGTCGAAGCACGATTGATAAAGTTGTGCACTTCATACATGAAACTGACATAATGATGAAAAGTACGTTCATAATGTTACTTATACATTCCATAATAAAGCAGAAGTGAAAAACGCGGATTTTCTTCACAATTCAATTATCGCTAATAAAAAACACCCCGCTCAGTGATCTTGATAGCATCAGTTCGACACATTACCATGTTTGAACCCAAACTGCAAGAATGCCTATGCTTTGACTTGCTGGAAACGTGTCAGCTTCATATAACGGGGTAGGATGACGGGGTGTGGATAGTATATCACGTGTCTGGGTCGTGGTATCGCAACGTAGTAGCGCAAAATAGAATTCAAGTGTCAAGGAGTAACGTACGATCGAACACAAAGCAATTCAAACGAAATGAGTTTTCTAAATTTACCTGAAGTTGGATTATGTCTGGTTTTCCTGCAATACAAGGTATACAATTGGGACTAGTTTGTATTTGATACATTTCTTTGTTTAAATTAATTACATATAACAGTTTATGTATTGATGCAGGTATGATAAGGTTTTTTTAAATATCATACAATGAAAAACAATTAGATGAGTTCAACTGTACCACTATTTTTACATTAAACAAGCACATAAAAGACGGAAATATGTTAAGTTGTCTCTGACAATGTTGACTTATTTTTTCGAACTAGGTATGTTTAAAAACGGTCTAGTTCATGATTCCTTTGGTGAAATGTTTACTTTCTAAATTGCTAAACGTTCTATAATATAAAACATATAGCTGACCTTGTTTGAATGTATGGTTCATGGACGCCACTGAATTATGGTCGTTTGTAATCAAATCGATTCGTACCAAAACATCAGTATAATTTACGCCGTAAAATGTAAACGACAGTGGCATTGGATTTCCAGGTATGTATTTATCTGGTACAACAATCCAATGAGTTCTGAAATCATTCAAATTACCTCATTCAATCGTTTGTAGCTTTTCCTAAGCGTTAAGTGATTGCAGTCTGCATTAATACAACTTTTAATTTTCTGACGCTTATCTTCCATTATTTTAAAACACTCACTCTTTCACTAGATGTAACAAACAATACGATCAAACTTATTTGACATAAAAATGTGTAGATGTCGTTCCACCCGGAGACCAGGGAGTGTCGTTACCAATAAATTAGTCTGCTGGTTGATTACGTTGTTGCAAGAGTATTCAAAGCGAAAGTTCAGTCGCCTTCACCGATTATCAAGTCACGCAAGCAGTGTTTTTCGCTGCATTATTATCAAGTAAAGATAGTTCTATAACTACTGCTAATCATTGTCAACGAATCATAACATTAAGCATCGATGACATTTAGTTCAGAATATTCAGAAATAGACATTCTGAAAATACAAACTATCATATTCCAATGCATAAAAGCATGCAACTTTTCAGTAAATGTTAATAGTGACACAATGGTATTGTAACTGTTGGTGCTTACCGTGCGTGAACATATGTCACATGCAGTACGCCAAACATTAATGCTAATAATGACGTCATCATTGATAGCGATATATCCCCTGTCTGGTGAAACCGCTTCAGTTTGCAGCTGTGTATCTATTAAATCTGCAGAAAATCCAGATATCACTGCTAAATTTATCGATTCATTCAGATTGATTGAAAATGGCCATATAAGCAATATTATTGAATTGAGACACGGCGCCCAGGCAGCTCATCGGCTCTAATCTACCACACTACTAACGAGCTCACAGTAACCATTCTACGAACGGTTTCACCACAATAAAGCTACCATTGGGTTGGCAGCTACCAAACTACCAACGAGCTCACAGTAAGTAAGATATTCACAGGCTCACAGTAACCAGGCTATCCAGCATTAAGGTTACCCAAGTGCTCCCATGTACCACTCTACCCACGAGATCAGAACTACCAGTCTACTGACGGGCTCAGAGATGCCACGCAACAACTTACTCTCTGCTACCTGGCTTTCCACGGGCTCACCGTTACTACGCAACCTACAGGCCCATGTCTGAAAGGCTATCCACGGGTTCACTGTTCCCATGCCATCAACGAGATGTCAGACATAATTCTCCCTACATTGCTCACAGTTATGGTCTTACAGCTATCAAGCTTCTCACGCACTCACAACAACCAGGCTACACACGGGCTAACAACAGTCAGACTACCCACGGGCTAACAACAACCAGGCTACCCACGGGATCACAGCAATCAGGCTACCCTCGGTATAACAACAACCAGGCTACCCATGGGCTAGCAACAACCAGGCTACACACGGGCTAACAAGAACCAGGCTACCCTTGGGATCACAACAATCAGGCTACACTCGGGCTAACAACAACCAGGCTACCCACGGGATCACAACAACTAGGACCACACGGGTTTTCAACAACCAAGCTACCTAAGTATATAATATTCTCAAAACGTAACATGCAATTTACGACAAATGGACGAAACGTCTCCAAACCTGGATATCCAGTTCACCAAGTTTATTGCAACACAAACAATTCGTGTTTTAGACGAAATCAACAAGTTATTAGTGTACAAAGGAACTGTTAACATCACTAAACTGTATTCGAAAAGCATAGCCCTAGATCAATGAAAATGAATTAGATTCCTCATACTTGATAGCGATTTGAGTCATATTATGGAACGGGTGAATGACACCAGAGACTTGTTTATGTGATAGGTCATTCAATATAATGTTTCAATGGCATTTTGAGACGAAAGGTTATCCTTAATTTATGTTTTTCGGTGACGCTTGAAATAAGGGAATGACAAGATATATTTAATAAACTAGAAAAAATAATGATCAATTACTAATAGATTTGTCTTACAAAACTAAAATTTGTTTTGAAAATGGTGCTACCTTTTTACAGCTTTTTATTCTATTTGTAATTCATTAGCCTCATTAAGTTCGCGACGCTGCTATCTATATCAACGTGGTTACGGTTCAAGGGGCGATACTGTTTTGATATCGAATTGAAAAAAGAAGAATATGTTGCTCGACCGAGGTTTAATTCACATTATTTCATTCAACTCGTTTAAGAAAAGCAATACTAATACAACACACATTTGATATCCTATATTCCGAAAACATGAAAATAAAACTCATTTGATGTAAGTAAACACTGCTCACCTTAAAGAGAATATTTAAAATCAAGTCCGTAAAAAAATAGTTATAGTCACAAACACAACGTCTTATCTACACAACGCATTCTGAAAACCGCCAAATGGTGATTCCAGTTGACGTTTTTGTTTAGATATGCACTGTCTGTAGTCTCAATGAACGTAGATATATGATAGCCCATGACCTTACGTGCTTTTGTTGATTTCTGGCTGATCGTGCGACTTCTTCATAATTAGAATTACAAATCACGAGTTAAGCATGTTTAGCTGTTTTTACATTAAATGATAGGCCCGCTGATCATTGTTCGTCCGGTCAATAGCTATAATCTCTATATACATAATTTATAAACAGATCCAGGAAGTGACTAGAAAACGGCTAACGAAATCATCCAGTCATGGTGCGGAACATGTATGGCGTCTTGATAGACACTATGGAAAGAATTGCGGTGTTTTACGTGTACTTAAGAGAAATTCATGTTGAAAAGTCATGCAACTTGAAACTGTCAGCAAGCTGATCAGCTCCGCTCATTGCAAAAACAACAGAAAGCATAAATATAAGTCATGTTTTGATTACATTACACCACAGCATCAATTTATACTCGCGCATTATATAATTATACACCAACTACACGGTTACATTGTAGTTCTGTTAGATAGTCTGCAAACTGCATGAACTTTAAGACCGACTCATTTAGATAAGGAAGTGATCTCATACGTAATGCTTTAACAGATGTTTGATTTACTTTTCTATCAAACCACAATTGCGACTTTCCATCGTCGAGTGCACGGAATAGCACCAAGAAATTTGAGCACGTATTTTGAAACGAATTGCACCAGGTTATATAATCATGTGTTCGCGATTTATAAAACAACACTATACTTATTGTAACATATTTGACTGAAAGTATAATTGTATCATGTCATCAAAATTTCTTATAATATAATTAAATAATAATTAGGTTATTTTACAAAACATTAATATACTTAAAAAAACGTACAATTTGTTTTCCTTCAAGAACTCAAAGCCTGTTACAAAGAGAAAAGTTGCAATTGTAACAGCACCAACTACTAAGCTGATTCCACAACAAAAAATGTCTCATGCAAACATGTGTTTACACAATCCGGTATACAAAATATAATGAGCATTGATATAAATCCAAGACGTGATGTGTACTATAAGATATTTACGAGGATTAGTTTCGGTGGAATACCAAAAAGTACTTTACTCTACCAAATATCAGATAACACAATTGTCTGCGGGCGTAACAGTGACTGAAATCATATAATCTCAAAGTCGTAATCATCTCGTTTATCGTGAATTTTATAGTAATTATGTCATTATATATGGAAATGGCTTAGTCAAGCAACAAGGCATGCGTACCCAATGTGTTGGCAATCGAAAGTTGGAGCTATGTTAGATATATTCTATTTATATTGGCTGGAAAATATTCATTATTAATATTCTATATATCGTCTAAATAACGAGAGGTATTGTTGAAAACGACAATGATATGTATTTGATTATCCTTGGATAGCATGAAGTCTCTTCATAACATAATAAGAATAAGTCGGCTATAAGTAGAGCACAGTTATTCCTATCGGAATACCAATTTTCTGTTGGCTCACAATCAACAGCTTTGCAAACGTCCTGAAATGTTCACATGGCATGCCATGTATACATGTTGACTGCTTCCAACTGTTTTTCAATTAAATGTCTAGACATAAACAACATGGTACTTAAAGCTGATACATATGATGCAATATAAGGAAAGTACCACACATACACAGACAGTGAATTAGTTTATAGTTAGAGATAAATGTATTCAATTATGTCGCTTCTAAAATAAAATATGCAAGAGTTTATTGTATACACAAGCAATTCAAGATGAATACGAGATACACCAGTTATATACTCAAACGCAAAAGAAAGTGTGCACGTTTGATTTTTTTTTATTAACGTTGTCAAATTTGAAACACACGAATATCGATCGTTACGGTCTATAGCAATAACAAAAAATCAGTCAAATTATGGCTAGTTTTACGTAATAGCCCGAATTGCGATTTTGAAAAATTTCCATGTGGAACATGTAAACACAAGTACAAGTGTGAATATCACTGTAGATTTAGAAAATGTATAACAGAGAAAATGCCAAGACTATCAGAACGTCAGCGTATTGACGATTTAATGATGCTGGTCAGAGGTGACTCAGTCGCTTTAGTTTCACGGGCACTTAAATGCCATATAAACGCTATAATCAAGTAACGTGATACTGTTATACTATGTTTTATGTTGACATACACTATTGTAGATACTTCAAGATACGTACATTACGTATATAAACAGCATTGTATGAAAAGTAATTGTCCTTATGAAAAAAGCGGTCGTACATTTTCTAAACAAAACATATTGTGACAGTTTGGTGGTAATGATTTCATTATACATGTTTAGAATAATAATTCTCTTTTGAAAACAGCTGTTTGGACAAGTAAAATTACAACATCTTCTAAAGGATAATTAGACATGACATTACATTATTTACATTTGTATATATGACGATACTAAATATCGGTGCATCGCGTAATGCTATCATCATATTTGCATGTGTTTGAATTCGATTCGTCTAAATCAGAGTCCATTGAACGGGCATACAATGTAGTTGTCGGTGTTTTTGTTCGATTGTTTTTATTCAAAATCATAGTATGGTATTATGATTCGAGTTACGATATTTCTTTGTAGGTTCTTGTTGTTTGTCTAGTGGAGTCGGTGGTGAGCGAACAACGACTTTTCTGTTTTGATGGGGTATTGGCTGTTGCACTTTTCACGAATTTGTCCTCGTTTGATTGTTTTCTCTTTTGTGATCTAGCACGAAGTTCTCTACGTGGTGTTGATAGGTCAGTTGTTTCGTTTGATGTGTGTTTTCCATCGTCCGTTGTTGAGTTGAACCGTTTTGATTGATTACTTCTGTATACGTTTCGTTGAAGTCTTCAGATATGGGACAGTCGCCTTGTTCATGACCAATTTCATTACACTTAAGGCATTTCCAATCGTTAATACATTAATCATTGCGGTGACCCTCTTATAAGCATATCTTACATTTAGCAGTTTTTGTAATTTGTCCTTTATGAATCACTTTGGCTTTGAATTGTCCAAAGTCTATGACTCTAGGTAGAGAGTTAACAAATGTAAGTTTCGTCACTGTGATTAAACGATCACCAGTATCACAGTTGGTAAATTTCCAATCAAGTCTTAGTTTTTCTCTTTTGATATCGATTAAGTTATTTTGATAATATTGTCGTCTGCGGACAGGGGAATGTTTTGTATTATTATACGCACAGTTTGTTTTCCATCTAACCGATAAGGAGTCGCGATAAGGACTGGAACATAACATGCTCGTAGATAAATACCTTCAGTAACTTATTTTGCCTTGTCGTCTAAGTTGTCTAGATAGATCCTCCACATTCCGTTTACGCGTTGTAAAGCAGTAATATGTGACACGTTTAATACCTGTCAAATTTATTTATAAAGTTCCTCGTGTTTAATCCATTATTTATAGTTAATTCTCCTTTCGCCGAAAACACTGCGTTCTCGAACAAAGAACTATAGGCACGCTAATATTGTGTTCGTCGCCATTTTCTTCGTTTTCAACTGAGTAATTTTCCCGCGAGGTTAAATTCTCACTTATTTCGTCCATTTTTCAAGCATTGATTTTCTGTATATGTTGATTACAACTAAAGTTTGATGTATATACTATTATTAATCGATAACTTTATCCAATAATTAAAATTATTGAAAATGGTTACCACTAAATGACAACGCCTTAGTACTATTAATTAGAACATCTTCTCCGACCTATCAAAATTAATTATTTCATTTTGATTCTAAGATCAGATACTTTCGGTTTAGAACAGAGAGAATACGTAACTACAGGGAACGCCACATACATAAGACAGTGCCTCCCCACACAGACCTCCGGAAAAACAATAATCCACAAAACATAAGGCACTTAAGGGGATCAAATGGTACACATATTAAGGAACAGAGGCACAAGGAATGGCCCGGCAGACCACAAGGAATAACTAGGAGAATCAAAGTGGACAATGAAGGAAGGTGGAGGGGGTATTAATGGATGGAAAAGATCACAGGACAAGTCAAGACAACTGACCGCAAAAGGCCAAAAATGGGCAGGAAAGAATCTGAAAACTGACAGAATTCTACATGGGAAAAATAATACAAAACACATTCATAACACAAACAGAAACAACAATCAGATAGCGAATTACAGCCTTGGAACTGTCAGCAAAACATATTGGGGGTTTAAATCGATTAACAGCTACATGTAGCTAACCTCACCCTTAATCTCTATATGGTCCTTGATTTCCAACATTATACATAAATTGACTAAGTAGGCAGTAACTAATCATTAAAAGCAACCAACCATCACGCACATAACAACAGACACTGTAACTAATCCAGCACGAAGGAGCAAGCAGCCTCAGTTTGACCTTACTCCCAGTAACTAAACTAGTAACATAAGAATGTGAAATAACCCTAAAATTTCAAATTAATAATGCAATTTAAAATAAGATCAACTCGTTAATGCAGTTAATAATTAAACAATTCTAAGATATTAGTGATAGGGAATTTAAAACCAAAATAATTATGTCTATTAATAAAACGAAAACGAAAACACAAAATACGATTGTACCTAATGAATATTAAGATGTGTTATAAAAAACTGCATTGTAGAGAGACAAGTTTTCTTGGTAGCGCATAATAAAATATCTATGACGTCATAGAATACGCGGCCACAGGGAACGTTACTTTCACAAGACTGTGCCTTATAAACTGATAAATATACAAGAGAAAAAAATTAAGTAAGTAGTTACAGAGAACATCACAAAACAACAAGAAACAAGGACAACATCAACGTAAATCCGAAAAAAATATATATTACACGACACAACACAATCCCAAATGGGCTGGTCGATAGTTTAAGATACTCCTTGGAACACATCATGTTAGTTCCAGAGTAAAAGTCAATGCCTACAAAGTCCCGAACATAATCCCCTAAGACATTGTGATCAGTCATATCCTGCCATAACAAGTACGGTTTACACATATAACTTCATTTAGTCTCAAAACATTAGTGTCCGGCGTGCAGTAAAAACAGGTGTGAAAATCTATCTAGTATGGATTTACTTAAAAACTTATCAGCAGTTGTTCTCATTAGGTCAGGATTATAACCATTCCTTTTGAACTTGTTAATTAATTTCACAAATAACTGATCAAAGTAACAACTGTTATAAATTTTACTAATTTTATATAATAGATCTCCATAAAATGTAGGTTTAGTAATTCCTGTCTCTAACATAAATTTTACACTAGTGCCATATTTTAAATTATTGTCGGTATATTTATGGCAAAACTTACGAAAAGTCTTATATAATTTATGATAACGATATCCTTGTTTTAGCAGATTACCTGTAGAAGGTTACGCTTATTAAAGTCCTCTAGATTAGTATTAGCCCTTAGCTATCTAATAAGTTGAGATATATGTATGCCATATGATGTATTTGTCGGTATATCACTAATAAGCCAGGGAAAATTTATAAACTCAAAGTCATAATCATCTCGTTTATCATATATTTTAGTAGTAATAATACCATTTTCTATTGAAATGTCCAAGTCAAGAAACGAGGCATGTGTATCCAAGGTGTTAGCTTTCGATAGGTGTAGTTATGTTGGAAATATAATTATTATATATCTTGGTTGGGAAAAACTCATTATCATATATAGTGATATAGTGTCAATATCAAACTAACAGAAGGTCTTAATGTAACATGACAATCAGTTTGGAATGTTTGAAACTACCATTTAACCATTTGAGAAATATAAAAACATTAATCCCGCTTTGAAATATTTCCGAACACACAATAATCGATGTGATCAAAACCATTTCTGAGTAAAACTCAAGCGTTTGATGACATTTTGAGCGACTTCCGTGTACTTGTTAATAACCTTAGAATCTAGAAAATTTAGCATTTGAAAGAGTGGTTCAGAAAATAGAATGTGCGCTTTATGAAGGCGTAATTCAATTATTATTCCATTGATTATATTGTGATTTTTACTATCGAATATCTGGGAGTTATAAATTCTTGTAACATCATTTTCATGGCAAGAAATCATATTTAAAATGAAATTCGCTGTTTTGTTTAAGTTCTGTATATTACACATGGCGGTGGTATAAATGTATAAGGTCTAATATATGAGGATTAAAACGTTTACATATTACGTAATATGCTATTCTCAGAGAACATGTGCAGCTTTCTTGGATAAATATCATGAATGATCTCCCTTGATTAGAAGCAATGTTTAAGCCATTTCCTCCAATTTGATTGTCTCCCTTCCACGCGAAAATGACACTTGAAAATGGTCAATAATCAATAATCGATATTAGCTCTGCATTCTATAACCTAATATACTCGAATTAAATTATGCTAATGGGGATAATACTGATGATAGTGATAATGTAAATGATAAGAATGATAATGATAATTATGAAATAAGGATGATGATAATAATAACGATGATAATAATTACGAAATACCTTTTGTACACTGAATGCTTTATGAATACAAACTATTAACTTTTCAACAAATGGTTAGCATGTCATCTGTTCAGTACTGGGTATGATTTCTTAAATCTTAAATAAAGGATGTTGGTAATGATATTCCATAATTAGAAAGAAAATATCATACTAATTATGAATTAAAGCCACTGACCCGCAGTGTTACTTTCTACCAGCGCACATGCAAGCTTGTATATACAGTGAAGCAACGCTTTAAGACCACCTCAATAATAAGACCACCCCGAAATTAAGATTACAATGTTCTATTCCATTTTTCACTGTTTTGCTTTTTATTTAACCTCACTATTAAAACAACCTCAATAGGAAGACAATTTTTTCAGTCGTACCAGGGGTGGTCTTATTATTGAGGTTTAGCTGTTATTTGTTTTTATTCTTAGTGAAGGAAATTGTATGGGAGCTATACATTGCCATTACCAAGCGGTTGTTGCAAATCCTCGGCAGTGTTATTAATCGTTTCTTTGCACGAAAAGCTAAAATGGACTGATTTTTAACAGTATACGTTATTCAACCATATACTTACGTGAGTTATTAATGCATTTTTAAACCAACTTTAGTGGTTCTAAATTACGCATTATCTAAACTATTGAACAAATATTGATTACAACCGATAAAAGATTTTGAAGGCAAGACTTTAAATAGCAATGAATTATTTAATCGCTTGATTGCACCGTATGTGGTTAATTATGTTACATTAAGAACATATTAGTCGAAGGGTAAATGATTTATCTTTCTTTGATTACATATACTAACTGTAAAAGATAGGTATCTTGTATATGCATTTTGAATGACCGTCATGTATAAGTATTTATGATAACGATTGCAAATTAATCATTTACAGACTAGAAGTCTGACGGAACAGATGTCTAAATCACACTGTCGTACAAACAACGTGCGATAGACTCATTAACATAAGATATGTCACAACTTACTGTCATATTCACCGTTACATATTTTGCCCTATTTTGTACAACCAGGGTTCATTTACTATGTATTTTACAAAAGATATAAGGTGGTATAAATGCCCTTCTCCGTCTGATTCTTGTGTGCATGTTGTCGGTTGATTCCAGATGGACTGTACTGGTCAAAAGTGCTTACCCGCCAGTACTAATTCACATATATGCTAAAACTATACTGGATACATCTTCTCTTGGTTTCTATTAGACATCGAGTTGGCTCGTTCGACCAAGTTAGCTGAAAACAAATTGATCAGGCTCTGTTTGTTTTCAGTTAACTTGGTCAAAAGAGCCAACAATATGCAACCGTATTATACTGATAACCGATTAAAATCACAACCGAAATGATTTCAGTATTATAATGATTTAAATTTGAACGGCATACAAAATACAAATTTCAACGAATAACAACTGCGTATGCTGCATAACATTCAACACAATCATCAATATAATAGTTTGCTTTTCCTCATAGATGTAAGCACAGTCTCGCTTACATTACGCTTACATATGTGTAGCATGGTGTATTAAAATCACTGTTCTAATTAAAATATTTTCTGTAAAGTAATAAATAAAGTGAAACTTCACTAAAAGACCACCTCAATGATAAGACCATCTCAAAATTAAGAACACAAATTTCAATTCCATCTAGACTATTTTGCTCTTTATTCAACCTCAATATTAAGACCACCTCAATAACAAGTCCAATTTTCAAGGGTCCCAATGGTGGTCTCATTATTGAGGTTTTACTGTACATTTTGAGCCGACGATAGTTCTCTGTATCGTAAAGATTGGTAGCGTTTGATGACCGCAGAGCAACACCCTTTGGGAGGATGTTGTTTGACAGAGGTTCAATTCTAAGTGAATTATAAACAAATTACAATCTGATATTGTTGTTGAACAGAGACTGTTGCTGAAAAGATGACTACTCCGTAGAGGTTGTACAATGTATGATATGTCCCTCACCACTTCACACTAGTACATGCCTACATACTCAGATAATGTTTCTTTCGAATATTTAGAAATGCGTATGTACATAAATCGAGTGTGATCATACATGTTTACAAAGGCACATTTTATATTGAACCATCCCTCAAAAAGATCAACTTCTTGAATCGTGTCTGCGCCTTCAGTTTATTACTACTAGTTTCATTTTTCGGCGGACACTGAGTCAACTTTATCCTCACGTCTCCATCATCTCGAAGCTTTTTCTTTGTATTATTCGATTCATCAATACATGGTAACATACCGCGATAGTGTCATCTTTCATTCACAGTAGTTTCCGGCGTTTCTGGCTCATGCGGGACAATATGATCCTCACTAACAGCTTCGACATCGTCTTGAGCTTTATCAACTGCCACATGTGTGTCATTTAACTTTTCATTATCACGATTTGATGTTCTTTGTATCTCATCCAGAGGCAACTTGTTCGATGATTCGAAATACCTTGGGGATAATGTTTGTGGCGTAGGGGAGCTTACTCTAGTAATGTCAACTGTGAAATTAGCATTCAAATTTAAAAGATGTATAAATACAATAACTTTGGGTACAATAACGAATAACATGCTATTAATGGTTTCATCTTTGAATGGAGAAATATTATAAGTGGTATCGCTACGTTATATCGATGTTATCCAAAGAAAAAGCAAACAGACACGAATGTTAAAAAATACAAGTAAGTCATTGGACTTTTTGACATTTTGGTGATTTTTTTATCACGTGTGGTATTAACGAATGCTTGCAATAAATTGAAGTTAAGGCCATACAGATATAAATTATGACATTAATTTAAAAACTCAAATTAAGCAATTTTACACTTTGCAGCATAAAGAGATCAATAATTAAACTGACTCGTGTTGACATATTCCGTGCATCAAAAGCCAAACTTATTGTGTGGTAGATCTTAATAATGACTCTTAAAATCCCTAGCAATCTTTTGACTTGAGATAATAGTTATGATTTGCCATTATTTTATTCAATGCCTCTTTTGGATATATACAATTCGAATACTAAATATGTAGTCTCCGAATTGTAGATACAATTTTTACTTAACTTGTTTAAACTAGACCATTTATTTTCAAAATGGTTGACTTGGGGTCGGTACAAATATATTGGCATCCTCATCTAAGTATTAGTACACAGGTGAGTGTTATGCATTTCAGATAACGTTTTTGAGTGGTTACCGAATGCGTTTATACGATGATTGCATCACATTAGTCCATATATATGTTTTAAAAGTGGTCATTTTTGCAATCAATTGGTTAAGTGAAATATTTGAATATCACTCTGAATTTCGGGGAGAAGTTGTAAGTTGCTTACGGAGGAGCAAGTTTGTACTGATTTGTAACCCAGGAGCATTGGTTAGATCAACTACTGCCATATATACGAGCGTAACCAAACTGCTGAAACGGCGGTACGCCCAAAACAAAGAAACATGCAATTGTTTTTAATCAACAAGGCAGTGAACACCTCCGATACAGTTTAGACATTTGTGTAGTTCTAAAAATCCACTGAAAATATGTTGTTTTTGCCAATGACTAGATAAGTAATGTGCCGATATTTAGATACATGTATTGTGTTACAAAGAAGACTGTATTGTATGTACTACATTAAATTTCCCTGTAATTGTCTTTGAATACTTTAAGTACATTCAATAATATCAAAACACAAGATAGCGTGACATTACAGCGTTATAAGAAAAACAAGCGAACCGAGACCCACTTGTTACTTGACAATCGAGTGTACACATTGGTTTATAAACTTAATTTATTTATCAAGTTTTCAACTTCATATATCACGCCTCACAATAGACCAAATGTGAAATTTAAAGTTATTGATCAAATAAGTGACGTTATATTACTTCACTGTAATGTTTTTTTTAAAGAAATCTGCCTACCGTCTGAAACCAGTATAATACTATTCAATACCAGTTTATGATATTGTATTACTCTTCATAGAATAATACTACTCAAAATTTGATAAGGGCCACTTTTGTAATCTGTAACTAGTATTGTTTGGGTTAACACACTAAACAGTTTTTGATGTATTAAGTTTTGTTTGTATTGTTTATTTGACAAAATCGATTAATTAGACATCTGAGTTGAATTATTGAACTAGAACATGAGTGTAAAGTTATCTAAGCTGGAAAACTTGAAAATTCGTAAGTAGGCGATCATTTGTAAAAGTGGTTATTTTTTCAAATGCTGCATGTAATAAGTTTCAATATCTTGTATGGTGTCCATGAGCATTAATTACAGCCTGACAGCTCCTGGGCATGCTGTGAATTAGCCGGTTGATCTTTAATTGTGGAATTCTGTTTCACTCCTCTTGTAAGGCAGCACGAAGTTCTGCGAGGGTGACCGGTTGCACAGGGTGACACGATATGGCCCTCTGAAGCAGGTCCCAGACATGTTAAATTGGACTGAGGTCCGGGGATCTGGCAGGCCAAAGCAAGAGCTCGATTGTTTCACGTGCAATGTATTGGTTAGTGAGGCGAGCAGTGTGTGGGCGAGCATTATCCTGCATTAGAATAAAACCTGGACCCACTGCACATGCATACGGGCGTACACGTACGTCAAGAATCTCGCGACAAGACCTTTCTGCTGTTATGGTACCGTTATCACCAATATGGAGGTCAGTTTTGCCATTGACACTTATTCCTCCCCATACCATGACAGACCCTCCACCATATCGGTCGTGTTCAGAGATCCAAGCAAGTGCAAAACGTTCATTTGGTCTTCTCCACACTCTGGCACGTCTATCTGTGAAGTCTAGACAAAATCTAAACTCATCAGTAAACAACACTGGGGTCCAATTGCGGGGTCTCCATTGCACATGGTCACGGGCCAAACGTAGGCGTTCTCTGACGTGGTTATTAGTATAAGGAACACGAATGGCAGGACGCCTAGCATTCATACCAGCATCAAGCAATCTATTCCTTATTGTTTGGGTAGATTTGTTGCATTCTGCAAGCTGTTTTGTACGGAAGTAGCGTTCTTAAAACGATTGCGCCGGGCCTGAACAACAATATATCGGTATTGTGAATGTGTTGTACATCTAGAACGGCCACCACCATGTAAATGTGCTACATTTCTTTCGATTTGGAAACGATTCCACATGTGTTAAACAACGCTGTGGGACACATTCTATGTGCGGGCAACCTGCCTCTGGGACACGCCTGCCTGCAGCATACCGACCCCCATATTCATCTCGTCAGGCGTAAGCCGCCTTCTTAGGTTTTGATTCATTATATTGAATGCTCACACAAACGCTGAATTGCAAAGTTTTAACAAGAACACAGAAATTCAGACATGTACACTCAGTATACATGCAGTCAAAATCGAGATTTTCGAGGTTTACGAAGTCCCCGTGCTTCATGTGTCGCCATACGTGTAAAACACAATAATTCCCTTAAATGGCAATAACGCCAACACTATAAAGTTTATTTTGGCTGAAATTTATGTCGCTGCACATCTTATTGATGACGCTATCATCGGAGAAAATAGTGGCCCTTATCAAGTGTGGAGTACATGTAGTATGTAAATACGTTTACACAATGCCAGTAAGCTGCGTATATTGTGCACAGTCTATTCTAGTAGAAATATATACCATGTTTCGATCCCTCCATTCAGTGACATTGAATAGATATATGTTTTGTCATTGAATTGCTAACTTCGTGTATTATTAATGCAAAACAAATTAAAAATAAATTTGTAAAGCGAGGGAAGGTTGAAATTGACGCATATTAGAGATTCACAGTGACTAAATCATTTTAGACATCAATTGAGAAGCACATGAGCGGTTTGACTACAGCAACAGGTTTAAGACAGCGAGAGTACTGATTAATATCAAATGTGTTAACGAGAACACGGATATAAGTTTAAGTGCCGAAACAACGTTTCATTTAAAAAAATAAACTTTACGTAAGAATGTGGCAACTTCATATATTATGTGTCTTTAATATAGCATTATAAGTTAGCGTACAAGGGAATATAACCTAGGTTTCATTGTGATATAATGGCAACGAAGGACTATACTGAACATGATACAGACGGCAGTGTAAGTTGTTCACTCATTACTGACTTTTAAGTTTTAATTTAATGAGACGTCTTATACCATTATTGAACAATACACAAATATGTTTGTTTTTATTTTATGTTTTTATGCCATGAAATACTGAAATTTATCTGTGAAATATAAATTTATATTTCACTGTTTCAAGACTGTTTTGATAACAAGTACCCGAACAATTCAATGACCTATAACTTAGACTTAACTTTAAACTTCAATTTCATGTCACGCGTTGCCTACTAGTTAGGTCCCTGTTTGTTGTTGTATTTTCCATGGCATTTTTCTTGTAATTTCAAAATGTGGATAGCCACTGATATGTTGATATGATGATGGATTGTATGCTTATTATGATTAAAATAAAATATATAATATTCATGTTCATAAATTATTCAATTTATTAAACTCGTCTTCGGGAGACGCGTTTGATACAGTTCGTTATACAGTGTAACCTATATGAATGTAATTTATATTAAACAAATATTTTGGATGGCATTTTATGTTCTTGACAAGAAATTCAGTTGCTGTATTGTTTCTCTACAAACACGTCATACTCAGCTTATCGTAAACTTACGTTATCTTAACACGTATTATTCATTTAGCATGTGTATTGTATTTGATATTGTTTTCAAATAACATCAATTCGTTGTATCTTAGAAAGATTCAGATTATTTGGAAGAATTCCAAATTCCACGTATACATGTACGTCCAATACAAGGGACTCGTTTGTATACAGTAGAAGAGTTGATGAATGAACGAGACAGCTATAAGAAGGCAAACGAACAGCTAGGCGCCCAGATATTTACATTAAATAGAAGAGTGCTGGCAAGCGAGGCGAAATTTTGGAGAGAAAGAAAGCTTCTTGAATCTAAGACAGTTGAACTGACGAAGAAAAACAACAACCTACAAGAGGCTAAGGTTAACTTTGAAAACATGCGTACAGATAACATGGCATTGTTTGGGAAAATTGAAGAATATCAAAAAACTATCAAGGATTTGAAAACGAACGAAAAGAAATTGGAAACGAAACTTAAAGCTTTTAAGAAGAAATCAATAGAATCCGAATCGAGAAAAACTGAAGACAACCAGAAGGAACTTCGGGATTTAAAACAACGACTACGAGATCTGGATACAGAACTTAATGAAAAAAATGAAATTATTGCCAAGAAAATTACAGAGGAAAGTAAGGTTAATAATAAATTGGATGACATGAAAGGTATACTGTGCCAAATGGCAAATTCAATAAAGGAGGGCAAGAAAAAAGAAGCTATAATGGCTCACAAATTAGATAATGTGGAACAAAAAGTGAATGATATTCTCGCGGCAGTGAAAGGTGCCAACATTGAAGGTACCAGTGCGAACAATCCTGGGAAACAACAAACAGAAATGGATAGACCAACTGAAATGGCACCAACACTTCCACCAATCAAAAAACGTCAGGATAAAAAACGCTGGCAACCTAACGGCCTATGAAGAAACAGTAGTGTTTCTTTTGAATTCTGTCTGAACAAAATAGTATATCGTTTCACAGTAACTATCAATAACACATACACGAAGATAAATTAACTTTGTTTGTGAAACATATACAATAACAAATGACTGTTTTCCTGTTGACAAACTAATAATTCCACATTACTTCTCCGGTTCTACTGTTAATTATATAGATAGAGAACCAGTACTAAAACAACTGCGTGTGTGATTGACTACTTCAGAGGAGTTGTGTGTTATTACGTTCGTTCATCTACGTTCAAATAAATTGCACCGAGGACCCGATGATGACACATGAAGTGTAGTGAAGTGGTTTACATTCCCTTACAAAACCGTGTTAATCAAAATATATCTCCATACACTTCAACGTTACCGAGAAGTCCAACTGACTAGATATTGACTCTTTAAAACGCATTCTTTAAATTAACGAGTGTCACGTGTCTAACACGCACCTCACATGTGAATTAATAGAATTATAGAACAAGTATCTAAAGCATTGTCATGGAAATTAACGTTGTTCAGACAGACACTTGGCAGTTTTAATTTATTGTATCCAGGAACATAAATATGCATTGTTTACATTTCTATTTAAACATAAAGCCCGGTACTTGACTTAAACTACAATTAGGTATAAAAAAACTTACTAAATATGTCTCTGTCGTACGTGTGTCTGAACGTGTATTGGTTTCACATTTACTTTTTATACATTTTCATTATTATGCTATCGAAAACATATCGTCATAAGTGAACGAACTCTTTAATCCACATTAATATAAAACATGTATGTATTTCTGCGTTAGTGTAATATAACCTTACTTGTATCTCTTGAATCATTGAATCTTATATATATGAAATACTAACTTCAGTTTCATTCATGCACACTAACTGATATTGTGTAAAGTACTGAGTGGGATTTCCTCGACCCACACATACTTATTTGCTAGAAAAGAAGTTCTCCTCTAGAAAACGTAGTTGTTACATGTATAACCTATTGTGTATAAAGAAAGGACAACACTCTAGAATGTTTTAATGCCATCTCCTATGCAGTTACATCCCTTTACAGTAGAACCAGTAACGATTATTCCTGAGTGGGGTTTGGTTTTGGTTTATATGTAACAAATGTAATGTCTGGCTTCATATCAAGCGTGGATAACAATCTGATTAAATCCAGACCTTCACTACCGTTTCACTATCGTTACACTATACGACAAAGCGTCTCGGTGAGCTCTGATTGTTACACTAAACGTTTCGGGAGGTGGACTTTAATTATATTGTGGTGGAATCGTACAGAGATATGTCGTTGTAATAGGCATTACATATTTTATGTATTGTATATATTTAATATTTGATTATCAATAACATTCTTGCTGACGAAAATGTTTTTTCCACTAAATTTGTCATGTAAATTAGACATTTAAAACTCCCGATTTCCTTTTCCCGATTGCCCTCCTCAATCTAGAGCCCCTACTAGAAATACCTATCAAGACGATTAATTAGAAAATCTTCTACAATCTATCAAAATTAATTATTTCGTTTTGATGTCTAGATCAGCTACTGTCTGTTTAGAAACATGTCAATATGAAACTAACAGAAGGTCTTAATGTAACATGACAATCAATTTGGAATGTTTGAAACTACCGTTTAACCATTTGAGAAATATAAAAACATAAATCCCGCTTTGAAATATTTCCGAACACACAATAATCGATGTGATCAAAACCATTTTCGAGTGATACTCAAGCGTTTGACGTCATTTTGAGCGAAATCCGTGTACTTGTTAATAACCTTACAATGTGGGAAATATAGTATTTGAAAGAGTGGTACAGAAAATGTAATGTGCGCTTTATGAAGGCGTATTTTATTATTATTATTCCATTGATGTTAGCGTAGTTTAAACTATCGAATATCTGGGAATTATACATTATTGTAACATCATTTTCATGGCAAGAAATCATATTTAAAATGAAATTCGCTGTTTTGTTTAAGTTCTGTATATTACACATGACGGTGGTGCACTCAAATGTATATGGTCATATATATCAGGATTAAAACGTTTACCTTTTTCGTAATATGCTATTCTCAGAGAACATGTGCAAATTTCTTGGATATATATCAAGAATGATCTCCCATAATTAGAAGCATTGTTTGAGCCATTCCCTCCAATTTGTGATTGTCTCCCTTCCATGCGAAAATGACACTTTAAAATGGTCAATAATCAATAATCGATATTGGCTCCGCATTCTATAACCAAATATACTCGAAT
Organism: Mactromeris polynyma; assembly: GCA_032209605.1. Lineage (NCBI taxonomy): Eukaryota > Metazoa > Mollusca > Bivalvia > Venerida > Mactridae > Mactromeris > Mactromeris polynyma. The sequence goes on from JASFXZ010000028.1 coordinate 6,680,757, forward strand.
TAAATGGTGCTAATGAAGATAATACTGATGATAGTGATAATGTAAATGATAAGAATAAAAATGATAATTATAAAATAAGGATGATGATAATAATAACGATGATACCTTTTGTACACTGAAATCAGCCAATGCTTTATGAATACAAACTATTAACTTTTGAAAAAAATGGTAAGCATGTCATCTTCTGTTTGTTTGTTTCATCGGGTTTAACGCCGTTTCTCAACGATATTTCAGTTATATACGGCGGCCGGTTCACGTAACCAGTTTTTCCTGGACTGAATTCTTACCAGTACTAACTTACCCTTCCACAAGGAGCCGGCAACTTCTCCACATGTGGAGGAAAATCGACCTTTTTTGTCATCTTCTGTTCAGTACTGGGTATGCTTTCTTAAATCTTAAACAAAGGATGTTGGTAATGATATTCCATAATTAGAACGAGACGATCATACACATTATGAATTAAAGTCACTGACCCGCAGTGTTACTTTCTACCAGCGCACATGTAAGCTTGTATATACAGTAAAACCTCGCTTTAAGACCACCTCAATAATAACACCACCTCGAAATTAATAACACAATTTTCAATTCCATGTTTCACTGTTTTGCTTGTATTTAACCTATCTATTACAACCCCATCAATAAGAAGACAAGTTTTTAGGCGTACCAATGGTGGTCTTATTATTGAGGTTGAACTGAAATTTGTTTTTATTCTTAGCGAAGGAAATTGTATGGAAGCTATTAATTGCCATTACCAAGTGGTTTCTTCAAATCCTCGGCAGTGTCATTAATCGTTTCTTTGCACGAAAAGCTAAAATGGACTGATTTTTAACAGTATACGTTATTCAACCATATTGAAAAAATTGAAATAACAAATGGAGCTGAAGAAAGATTTTATGAAATCTCCTTTGTCACTTACGTTAGTTTTTAATACATTTTTAAACCAACTTTTGTGGTTCTTAATGACGCATTATCTAAACTATTGAACAAATATTAAAACCGTTAAAATATTTTGAAGGCACAACTTTAAATAGCAATGAATTACTTAATCGCTTGATTGCACCATATGTGGTTAATTATGTTACATTCAGAACATATTAGTCGAAGGGTAAATGATTTATCTTTCTATGATTACATATAATAACTGTAGAAGATAGGTATCTCGTATATGCCTATTGAATAACCGAACTGTATACATCTTTATAATAACGATTGCAAATTAGTCATTCACAGACTAAAAGTCTGACGGAACAGATGTCTAAATCACAATGTCGTACAAACAACGTGCGATAGACTCATTAACATAATATATGTCACAACTTTCTGTCATATTCACCGTTACATATTTTGCGCTATCTTGTACAACCAGGGTTCATTAACTATTTATTTTACTAAAGATATATAGTCGTACAAATGCCGTTCTCCGTCTGATTCTTGTGCGCATGTTCTCGGTTGATTCCAGATGGACTGTACTGGTCAAAAGTGCCAACCCGCCAGTGCCAATACACATAGCTGCTAAAACTATACTGGATACATCTTCTCTTGGTTTCTATTGCAATAATCTATAATATATTTCATTCAAAGGAAGTGAACTGTCGAAAAAAAGTCGATATAAACTAATCAAAATCGCGTTCATAGTTTCAGATCAGTTTGACTTAATGTAGTGAAGATTCTCGAAATTCAAAAATGACGAGTTGGCTCTTTCGACCAATTTAGCTGAAAACAAATTGATCAGGCTCTATTTGTTTTCAGTTAACTTGGTCAAAAGAGCGAACAATATGCAACCGTATTATACTGATAACCGATTAAAATCACAACCGAAATAATTTCAGTATTATAATGATTTAAATTTAAACGGCATACAAAATACAAATTTCAACGAATAACAACTGCGTATGCTGCATAACATTCAACACAATCATTAATATAATAGTTTGTTTTTCCTCATTGATGTTAGCACAGTCTCGCTTACATTACACTTACATATGTGTAGCATGGTGTATTCAAATCACTGTTCTAATTAAAATATTTTCTGTAAAGTAATAAATAAAGTGAAACTTCACTAAAAGATCACCTCAATGATAAGACCATCTCAAAATTAAGAACACAAATTTCAATTCCATCTTGACTATTTTGCTCTTTATTCAACCTCAATATTAAGACCACTTCAATAACAAGTCCAGTTTTCAAGGGTCCCAATGGTGGTCTCATTATTGAGGTTTTACTGTACATTTTGAGCCGACGATAGTTCTCTGTATCGTAAAGATTGGTAGCGTTTGATGACCGCAGAGCAACACCCTTTGGGAGATACAAACCACTGCTGGAGGATGTTGTTTTACAGAGGTTCAATTCTAAGTGAATTATAAACAAACTACAATCTGATACTGTTGTTGAACAGAGGCTGTTGCTGAAAAGATGACTACTCCGTAGAGGTTGTACAATGTATGATATGTCCCTCACCACTTCACACTAGTACATGCCTACAAACTCAGATAATGTTTCTATCGAATATTTAGAAATGCGTATGTACATAAATCGAGTGTGATCATACATGTTTACAAAGGCACATTTTATCTTGAACCATCCCTCAAAAAGATCAATTTCTTGAATCGTTTCTGCGCCTTCAGTTTATTACTACTAGTTTCATTTTTCGGCGGACACTGAGTCGCCTCTATCCTCACGTCTCCATCATCTCTAAGCACTTTCTTGGTATTATTCGATTCATCAATACATGGTAACATACCGCGATAGTGTCATCTTTCATTCACAGTAGTTTCCGGCGTTTCTGGCTCATGCGGGACAATATGATCCTCACTAACAGCTTCGACATCGTCTTGAGCTTTTATCAACTGCCATATGTGTGTCATTTAACTTTTCATTATCACGATTTTATGTTCTTTGAATCTCATCCAGAGGCAACTTGTTCGATGATTCGAAATACGTTGGGGATAATGTTCGTGGCGTTGGGGAGCTTACTCTAGAAATATCAACTGTGAAATTAGCATTCAAATTTAAAAATGTATAAATACAATAACTTTGGGTACAATAATGAATAACATGCTATTAATTGTTTTATCTTTGAATGGAGAAATATTATAAGTGGTATCGCTACGTTATATCGATGTTATCCAAAGTAAAAGCAAACAGACACGAATGTTAAAAAATACAAGTAAGACATTGGACTTTTTGACATTTTGGTGATTATTTTTATCACGTGTGGTATTAATGAATGTTTGCAATAAAATTGAAGTTAAGGCCATACAGATATAAATTATGACATTAATTTAAAAACTCAAATTAAGCAATTTTACACTTTGCAGCATAAAGAGATCAATAATTAAACTGACTCGTGTTGACATATTCCGTGCATCAAAAGCCAAACTTATTGTGTGGTAGATCTTAATAATGACTCTTAAAATCCCTAGCAATCTTTTGACTTGAGATAATAGTTATGGGTTGCCATTATTTTATTCAATGCCTCTTTTGGATATATACAATTCGAATACTAAATATGTAGTCTCCGAAGAACTCTAGTAGTGGATATCTAGTGTTCAAATTGTAGATATATAGAACTCAGGTAGTAGCTATATAATGTTCAAATTGTAGATATATAAAACTCAGGTAGTAGCTATACAATGTTCAAATTGTAGAGATCTAGTATTCAAGTAGTAGATATCTAGTATTCAAGTAGTAGATATCTAGTCTTCGAATTGAAGATATCTAGTATTCGAATACAGATATTATTATTTAAGTTATGAACTGTATGTTTGCTGGTCAGATCAGTTTGAGTTTGATTCGTAAGACTATCTTCAGTGATCTGAAAACACTGAAAGCTAAATAATGTGTACATATAAACGATAACAGATACATTTGTAGTATCATATAGTGACAGGTACAATATATCAGTTGTCGTGGCGGAGTGGTTAAGGCGATGGACTAGAAATCCATTGGGATCTTCCAAATGTTGTAACTTTGATGTTATTGAGAATGAATACCATTTCCTTATGTTTTGCAATTGTTATAGAATCATGCGTACTAAATACCTCGGTCAGGGTGACCTGTAAATATTGTTTAACACGGCCGACAATGAGCAAGAGCTAACGTATTCCGAATAGTGGACAAAAAATGTCGCCAAGGGCGCAGGATAGGACAAAGTAATAGTACACAGGTGAATGTTATACATTCTAGATAACGTTTTTTGAGTGGTTACCGCATACGTTCATACGTTGATTACATCACATTAGTCCATATATATGTTTTAAAAGTGGTCATTTTGGCAATCAATTGGTTAAGTGAAATATTTGAATATCATCAAACTGGTTTAATACCACGTTAATTGTACAGACATTCCTAAGGCGGCGGTGTCTACGTTTCTCTTTATTGATTATTGACCCCTCCTCACCTTTAATCACGTCATAAGCTAGGGTTCTGTGTTTGGAAAAGTTTGTAGCGCTACATATCGAGAGGTGGAGCTAAAGTCGATGTTAACTAAAAGTGGGACTTATTTACCGAATGATAGTCGACATTAACTAACAGTGTGGGTATTACAAAAGCGACATTACATAAAAATAGTTTACCATGATTGGTTAACCATACAGGGTTTGAACATAACGATTCATGCTAAGTTTATTAATTGGTTAAATGGCTAGGATGATACAATCACGGTGCATGCTGGTATCATGTCTGCTTATTTGCGCTCGTCACATGACGAAGTGAAACGCTTGTTTCTTTTGTATAAACTCAATTCGATAAAGCTTTCATTAGCGATTTATTCTTTATTTTGGGTAAAGGGTGAGAAGGTAGTTTAAATCATGTGATCTCATTTTAACTCGCTGTAAATAGGTTGTATAAAACGTCCCTATAATCCTATAACCCCTAAAATAATTGTTCTTTCAGGTAATACAGTTTTCATAAATTTAATTCCAACCGCTGTGATAAAAACACAGAAATGAATAAATACTTACTTTTTCTCTGAGTATATATATTACGCAGAGCACTGAGTATGTCTCTTAAAGACTTCGCAGAAATATAATACAAAACAAATAGATTTGATCAAGGATGTGTTACATAGATCTAATTACCAATGACTCGAAAATGATGTGTCCCCGTCCGAATTGCTGAATTGATAGAGCGCTCGACTGCTCTACTTGTCATTGGTTCGAAACCCGGGCGAGGTGTATGTTTGACTGAATTGACATACTTCACGAAAGATGCATGCATAGTCATTTGTCCTCTGAACTCTGATTTAAGTGGAGAAGTTGTTCGTTGATTACGGAGGAGCAGGTTAGTACTGGTTTGTAATCCAGGAGCACTGGTTAGATCAACTACCGCCTTACTACCTTGCGTAACTGAAATGTTGAAACTGCGGAACGCCAGAAACAATCAAACATGAAATTGGTTTTAATCAACTACGCCATGAAAACCTCCGATACAGTTTAGAACTTTATGTTGTTCTAAAAATCCATTGTATATATGTTGTTTTTACCAATGACTAGATAAGTAATATGCCGATATCTAGATAAATGTATTTTGTTACAAAGAAGACGGTATTGTATGTACTACATTGAATTTGACTTCCCTGTACCTATCGTTGCATACTTTAAGTACATTTAATAATATCAAACCACATGCTAGCGTGACATTACATCGTTATAAGAAAAACAAGCGAACCGAGACCCACTTCTTACTTGACAATCGATTGTTAACATCGGTTTATAAACTTAACTTTTTGATCAAGCTTTCATCATGATACTTGTTCAAGTAAATAACGACAATGTTGGTTATAGCGATGTGTTTATATATATTTCGTTCTACAAGCAAGTATCACGTCTGGCAATAAGACAAATGTGAAATTTAAAATTATTGATCAAATTGGTGACGTTGCATTACTTCTATGTAATGTATTTTATAGAAATCTGCCTACCGTTTGAAACCAGTATAAATGATTATATTAAATACCAGTTAATGGTATTGTATTATTTTTAAAAGAATTATAAATACGCTTACAAAATGACAGTTACCTGCATTGTGCGCATTTTATCCTAGTATGAATATAATTATACCATAGTACAATCCCTCCATTCAGTGAGATTGAATGAATACATGTTTTGTCATTGAAGAACTACAGGTAATACTAATGCAAACTAATTTAAACTAAATTTGTAAAGCGAAGGTTGAAATTGACGTTTATTAGAGATTAACTGTGCCTTAATCATTTGAGACATAGATTAACAAGCACATGTTTGACTAAAGCAACACCTGCTGGTTAAAGACAGCGAGTGTACTGATTAATATAAAATGTGTTAACGAGAACACGGATATATAATAAGTGCTGAAACAACGTTTCATTTGAAAAAAATAAAGTTTACGTAAGGAAGTGGCAATTTCAGTGATTGTTTAATGTATTTCTGTAATGACATTTACGTGTTTAAAGTGGTGCACTCTAATACATAAGGTCTAATATGAAGATTGAAGCGTTGGCCTTTTACGTAATCTGCAATTCACACAAAACCTTCACATATTCGGTCTAATCGTAACATAATTATGCCGTGATATTAACAAATTCTGTAAGATTGTATGACATTGGCAAATTGGTAGCATACGAGGGGCATTCAATAACTTCTGCCACTGGCCTTATTAATATACTGAAAACAACAAAACTTGCAGGGTTCAAAACTATTTTAATCCTTGAAAGTAATCTGGCACTACCAAGGCCACTACGAGAGTCAAATCTACTTGCAGATAATGTCTTGTTCAATCGCGGAAAAGGGAAACAGTCCCAAGGGCTCAAGTCCGGACTATAATAATGGAGGATGAGAGAGTTGAACTGTTTTCGAGGTTCAGAAAGTCCGATACAAGTTCACACTTGTGTGTGGCAGCGCTGTCGTGAATAAGGCATATCCCTTTGATACCCATCCTTGGACGACGCTTTTGGTAGAATTTCTTCACATTATATAACACCACTTCTTTGTTATACCTGCCAATAGCTGTGTGTATACGTGGAACGGGAATCTTAGCAACAGCGCCCTCCGTATTAAAGAAAGTTGAGAACATAATTGTATTGGTGATCTTAGGTCTCTTGGCTATGATTGGTCCCTGGTCATGTTTAGCCAGATTTGTTTGTTATGTATGCGTCTCTGTGGTTCAAAATGATAAATACAAGTCGTGTCACCAGAAAGGTGCTCCGACAAACGACGATTGTCACATTTTGAATACTTTTTCAACAATGCTATTGTTTTGCTGTTTTAAGTCGGGTGTCCTTTTGTTCTTCTGTAAGACTATAAGGTACCAAGCGAGCACAAATCTTAGTAACTTTAAGATGCTGGTTCAGAAAGGTGTGAACTGTCCCCGCTTTAGTTATCATTTCACCAACTGCAACGAAGTTTTTATGGATATTACTGATCATGGTCTTCCACGTCAGGGCTTATCTTCACAGCCAGATTTACCATATTTTAATTACGTTGACCACATAAAAACAGTTCTCTGTGATATGGCAGTAGATCTATGTGTAAGGTATACCTCTTCATATATCACTCAACATAAACTTTTTAGTAATTTGCGTCGATTAATGTAACTCATGATTTCAATTATTTTTTGTTAATGTTTCATTTTAGACTTCAAGAAATGGCCAGTGTATAGTACTTACCCTTTAAAAAGTAGTGAAATTCCAAATTGAATACAGTTTTGTGTCATTATACATGGTAGAATGGTCATTTTATACCCACAATTTCCACGTGCTACTTGTGATATAACGTAGTAGCGACATAATTTATTGAATGCCCCTCGTATAGCGAGTGTCTACGCAAACTATTTTTCTTCGTACGTGTCAATTTACCATTCAGTAGAGCCATATAATTACGCGTAGTTAACGTCACAGATGGATATATTACTTACAGTCGATATTGGATATTATATAAATACCAGATCCCAATGAGGGTGATAGCATATAAGGTTAACCCGAGAAAGTTAATGTAAACCGAGGCGTAAGTTCCGAGGGTTAACATTATATGCATCCATGATATTTATTTTATTATAAAGAACACATATTTTGATTGTAAAATCATGATGTCACAGGGTAAACACGATAAGTTACAGGGTAACATTACAGATTTCCTGATAGCGTGATTTATTTCATTTTGATGATTCATTGCCTTTCAAACACGAGAAAACTATACCACAGCTTCTGCTATTTTAACATAATGGTATGAACGTATGTGGGATCAAACCATTGTTCTGTAACAAATTATTAATGTTTTTGTTACCTATTTTTATGTCGAGATACCTACCTGTGCGTCTATATGGGGAGACTTTTGACAACGTTAATATATTTTAGATTTTATAGCTCAAATACACATTTGTACCGTACAATACCTACATGTAAAAGGTCAACTCTACTCCTTTAACCTGCCACCGGATGAGAAATATTGTACCTTGAATGGTGCAAAACATTAAACCTGCCACCGGATGAGAAATATTGTACCTTGAATGGTGCAAAACATTAAACCTGCCACCGGATGAGAAATATTGTACCTTGAATGGTGCAAAACATTAAACCTGCCACCGGATAGACATAGTGTGCCTCGAATGGTGCCAAACATGAAACCTGCCACCGGATAGCAATAGTGTGCCTCGAATTGTGCCACATATAAAACCTGTCACCTGATAGAAATAGTGTGCCTTGAATGGTGCAAATCATAAAACCTGCCACCGAATAGCAATAGTGTGCCTCGAATGGTGCCACATATAAAACCTGTCACCTGATAGAAATAGTGTGCCTTGAATGGTGCAAAACATAAAACCTGCCACCGAATAGCAATAATGTGCCTTGAATGGGGCCAAACATAAAACCTGCCACCGGATGAGAAATATTGTACCTTGAATGGTGCAAAACATAAAACTTGTCACCGGATGAGAAATATTGTACCTTGAATGGTGCCAAACATAAAACCTGCCTCCGGATGAGAAATATTGTACCTTGAATGGTGCAAAACATAAAACCTGCCACCGGATGAGAAATATTGTACCTTGAATGGTGCCAAACATAAAACCTGCCACCGGATGAGCAATATTGTACCTTGAATGGTGCCACATATACAACCTGTCACCTGATAGAAATAGGGTGCCTTGAATGGTGCAAAACATAAAACCTGCCACCGGATAGCAATAGTGTGCCTTGAATGGTGCCAAACATAAAACCTGCCACCTGATGAGAAATATTGTACCTTGAATGGTGCAAAACATTAAACCTGCCACCGGATAGCAATAGTGTGCCTCGAATGGTGCCATACATAAAATATGCCTCCGGATAGAAATAGTGTGCATCGAATGGTGCCATACATAAAATATGCCTCCGGATAGAAATAGTGTGCATCGAATGGTGCCAAACATAATACCTGCTACCGGATATAAATATTGTGCCTCGAATGGTGCCATACATAATAATAAATATGATTTATGTAATAAGTAAAAATCTAGGCTAGCGCTAGCCAAATATCCATTAGACTCCATTCAAACCAATACATTTCGCTAAGATTTATTTTTCATACGATATTCAATCTGACTACTATCTCCTTCAACCTAGCACCAGCCATGACACAATCGATTCACAAACTGTTAAATATGTAATATAATTATTTGTATTTAATTATCTAACGCTTTATCTTAATATGTGTGTACATGTATGAATGACACTCTAATGTATGCAGAATATGCTTTAATGCTAAATGTTAAATTAAGATAAATAAAAGCACAATTAAACATTTCACGTTGTCGTCTTTGATAGATATGTGTACATGGTAACATTTACTATTGATGCATTACACACACTACAAATCATGTATGCATAAATACAGAAACGTCAAAGTGATATTGAAAAATCACTTTCGGAAAACTTGCACATTTCAACATTTTTACATTGTTAGAAAGCTCGGAGCATTTTCCTTCATTTGATACCAACTTTATGCACATACATTAATTAATACGATTTCTAATACCCACTGTTTTTCGAACCCAAACAGATTGAAAATATGTTTTCGTAAAATTTGCTCATTTTTAAATTCACCGATTTCCAATACTTTTGTATTTTTTGAAAGCTGAGAGCATAATCTTTTATCTGGTATCAACTTGATGCACACATGTAAAAAATGAGAATGTTTATACCTACTGTCGTGTTTTCGAACCAAAACAGATTGAAATTTATTTCACGTAAAAATGCCCATTTTCAGAGTCTAATGAGAGCAACAAGAAATTCTCTGATGTTCAGTATTTGTATGTCGTTGGAAAGCTGGAAGCATTACCTATCAATTGATACCAAAACAAGTATTGTATGTCAAATATTAAAAAAGTAAATGGCTACCGCCGTATTGTTCATTCTATATTGGTTGTAAAGTACTGCGCGACCGCCTATACCCTTTTGCCCACCAGTTAACTGCGCATGCGCGGAATCTGACTCGCTTGTTTACAAACACGTTCCCTATTCTCTAAGTGTCTGTCTTGCTTATCATGATTTCTGTGGATTTTTCCTAGCAAATACAGTTCTACACACAAGCAATACATGATTTATGGTAGTTATTATGCGCCACATACATCAACTACACGCTGTGTGCATGCATACACAACAATATCGCTTATCAGATAAATCCGGCCGATGCAGATCGATATCGATGGGCTACGGGTCAGCAGTCAATTTGTCTGTCGGTAGTTTCCGTAAGTAAACGTAAATGTTCCGATGATCACCGATTGATAACTTGTATACCACATTTACATGTTGCCTCGAGCTATCTTAGATCTATGTATCCAATAGACGCTTAAAACATTATGTTTTATGCACATAAAGCGAAAACTATTTTATTGTTGATGAAACATGAGATACTTTTATTATTGAAAATGACCTATGTGGTAGGCGAATGTTTTTATCATGAAGTAGAATATAATGGTCCCATATTGAAGTAATACATCCGGATGCAGCTAATATACCAACTGTTTCATTTAACATCGATGTCGCTTTTAGGCAATACTTTGGGAGGAAATATGGCATTTTTATAGAATAGCAATGAGGTGAAATATTGGTGGGGTTATATTTGTATATCGAATGACAATAGCTTGACTTTTAATCTGTGAATGCGTGAATTCACGGACTTATGTCCGTGGGGAAATTAAACTTCATATTTTTATAATATACATAATTTAGGCTATGCTATTATTATTATTATACCAAATTTATATAGCACTCTTTTCATATTATAAATATGTTCAAGAGTGCTTTACAATAAAAACATAAAATGCACACAGTTAGCATAGATTCGAATATAACATTCTAAAAAAACACAAACTTTAAAACACTAGCTTAAGTTAAAGTCAGCCTGAAACAACTCACACAGAAAAGGTAAAAATCCTATTGTATTTAGGAGATATAAAAACTAAAAGTAACTGTACTTGATTAAAAGAACACAACGTCATGTGTTTTGTCTAAACCCGAAGTTCAGTTTGCATAATAATTTAAAAAAGGTGGGTTTTCAACTGTTTCTTAAAAATGTTCAAAGACTGAGCACTTTGGACTGAGCCAGGGAGAGCATTCCATAAGCTCGGAGCAGAATGGCTAAAGCTCCGGTTACCAAATGTAACAGTTCTGGTCCATGGGACCACTAATGTCAATGCACTGCTGGAACGAAGGTCTCTAGTTGGTCTGTATACATTTAACAACTCTTTAATATATTGAGGGCACAGATCATGAAGTGCTTTGTACGTATATACTAGAATTTTGTAATTAATCCGTTGACACACAGGTAACCAATGGTGTTCCTTCAGCACTGGTGTTATATGGTCATGGCGTGAAGTTTTTGTGATGATTCGTGCAGCAGTATTTTGAACTCGTTGAAGTTTACTCAAAGTAGATTTTGAGATACCAACAAGGAGAGAGTTACAATAGTCCAATTTTGAGGTTACTAACGAATTGACCAAAGTCTTCGTAGCATCAGTTGTGAGAAATTTACGTATGCGACCAATGTTTCACAACTGGAGATAGGCAGATCTGCAGGCAATGTTTACATGTTTTTCCATGTCCATGTGTGGAGTTAAGAAAGCACCAATATTTCTGATAGAGTCCGACGACCTTATTGAGGATTCTCCAACCATGACGGAAACGTTCTCAACATGTTTGAGATTGTGTTTTGAGGACAACAACATTACTTCCGTCTTTTCAGCGTTTAGTTTTAACATGTTGCCATTCATCCATGCAATACTTTCAGTCAGACAACATTCAATGCGACGTAATGCTTCATACTTTGAGACACAGTCTATAGGTTTAAATGATATGTACAGCTGTGAATCATCAGCGTAAAAGTGATGTAATAGTCCATGATGTAGACAAATAGTGCCTACTGGCTTTGTGTACATAGTAAAATACTTTGGGCCTAAGACAGATCCCTGTGGAACGCTATATTGCATACATACAGGTTCTGAAAGTTCACCCTCAACAAACACTGTCTGAAATCTGTCATTCAAGTATGCAGAAATCCAAGCAAGAGCATTACCAGAAATATTATAGTGATTTTCTAAACGACTTAGCAGTGTATTGTGATATATGGTGTCAAATGCTGCTGATAGGTCAAGCAATACAAGGATAGTAACACAATTATTGTCTAGAGACTGAAGGATGTCATTTTGCACCTTAAGTAGCACTGTTTCAGTGCAATGAAACTTTCTGTAAGCTGATTGGTATGGCTCGTGCAAACTGTTTTCTGTAAGATGGTTCTCAATACGCACATCTACAATCTTTTCTAAAATCTTTGATGAAAAAGGAAGGTTTGAAACTGGTCTGTAGTTCTTCAGTACGTTTGGGTCAAGATCAGGTTTCTTCAGAAGAGGTCTAATGATAGCTCTTTTAAAAGTTTTTGGTACTTGGCAAAAACTAAGTGATGTATTGATTATAGTTGTTATTAAAGGCAGAAGTTCATCTAGGCGGGATTTGAGAATTCATGTTGGTATTGGATCAAGTTCAAACGACTTGTTTGGAGACCTTTCAATAATTTTCCTTACTTCTTCATGTGTAGCTGGTAGCAGGTTGACAAGTTTAGAGTCAGTATGCATCTCCGTTATATGTTCAGTTGTAGACTCAGTCTGATTTAACTTGATTTCATTTCGGAGGTTTTCAATTTTGGATGTGAAAAAATCAGTAAAGTTCTGGGCGGTGTCTTTTGAAGAAGAACCAGCGGGAAGAACAGGGCCATCATTGCTGCCACCAAGTAAATGTTTTGTAATTTTAAATAAACTCTTGGTATCACGACCAGAAGCTTCAATCTTGTCTGAGTAATGGTTTTTACGAGCTTCATTCAGCATGATTGTTTAACTCTATAAACAGAATGCGACCTTATTGCAATAATGATAGTGAGATATTGTGATACAGATGTTACTAGTGTTTTTTGCAAATAACTAACATAATAAATAAAAAAAAATGAAAGCTTGATATTTTATATTTATTTTATACTTAATTTCGGATTTTTTACGGAATAGAAATAATTCGGCCAATAATATCATTACATTTAATTATGATCGAAGTTATAGTGTGTGTTTGACTGAAATCTATCGTTAAGATAATTCATGTCGATTATTCTCATTTATGCTCTGCCATATGTTTTTTCAATTTTTGTTATTTGTCCCAGTTATAATTCATAACACTACTGATAGGGAATAATTATAATCACTACTTTACCACACGCAAGCTAGCAACTCTTTGCAAATGTAAAATTAGGTGAAATTTGATAGGTAGAAATGTTCTATTCAAATTGATATTTGGGTATAATTGTCTCTTCAAAGTAAGATATCGTAGTTTGTCTTATTGTTTGTACCAATTTATAAGTTTTAGTTATAGAAAGTCATAGAAAGATTTGGAAAATTGTACACCTCATATTAAAGAACTCATTAAACATTTCTTAAACTTCAATAATTTAAGGAATGGAATGTAATACTTCGGCTTTTAACATTAAGTTGCTTTTGCACATAATGAGAAACTATTGGTGTTCGATTTTGTTGATGAAGCGCGAGATTATTTTATTATTGAAAATGAAATATAGGACCGTATAGTTTCCAGGTTTTGCTCATGAAATAGATTAGAAAAAATAAGGAATTCGTTTCACTTAGCATGTGTACGTAATAAACACCTAGTCATGTAATTTTTCAATTCAAATTGAAATTACAAATAATTTTGGACACTTTTGTAAATACGCAAGATACTGTGGTTTCCCGCAAATACCAAGCAAAACTTCTGTTTTTAGAAGTTTTTTACGCTATGGATCGGGTCTGCGAGACAAAATCTTATGAGAACAATTATACTCGTCATGGCGTCATCTACGATCCCTTCCCAGGCCTGGATCCACCGGAAACGAAAGGGGTCCTAGCCCCCAAGTCGGTTGTGAAGTGACCATATTACCTCTCAATGTTACTATTCTTCTAGCACTTTAAATACAACACAGCAATGTAGTATCGATTTCTATGGCGGAAGCAAGTGCAATAACATTTGACCCCCTGATGTGCACTTTGGCCTTTTGTGACCGTCTAGTAGAATTGTATGCTTTTCAATCTACATCAGTCAGGCGCTTTCAAATTACTTAACATTTACACGGACACATGTATGTATATATGTAATGAAAGCGTCTGTAACGCGGATATCTGTCGTGATGTCGTTTTAGTGATAAACAATGGAAGGGGGGGGGGGGGTGAAAATTGTACACCTCATATTACTCAATTCATTAAAATAATCAATTCAATAGTTTATGAAAGGGATTTTAATATTCAAGCCTATTGTTTTGCAAAAATAAAACCATTTTGTTTTTTCCAGATACAGCCTACAATCATGATTTCACATTTTCGTTAAAATTTGTTTAAAACATGTTTATAATATTAAAAGTAATATGAACAATGTAATCCATCCCAATAGGAAACGAAAATCTAATGACTAGCCAGCTCTTAGCTCTATTCCAAAACGTATGTATGACCACTAGGACAACTGCAATTTCCTATCAGTTTTATTTATCATTTTAAACAACCGCTGTCTATAAATATAAAATGCATATGAAACTTATGTATGCCACCATAACTGATTGAATATTTAATCATAAATCTTGTAAAATAAACCTTTAACATACTAATTGGGTCATTCATTTTTCAATTAACATTTTTTTAGTTTTGCTAATAATACACTGATTCCGAATTTTCTTCATGAAACAACTGCAACGCATGCACCTATCGTAGAGGGCAATACAATGATGACACATCCGATTATATAGAAAACTCGCCCGGAACTTGACGGAAATTTCGAAAGTTCGGTAATCTCCGTAAATCTCCGTATAGAATGCCGAACGGGCAAAAGAAATTGTTAGTGACTTTCTGTTAAATTTTCGGTGTTTTCAAGCGCATTCTTCAGATTACAAGTTAAATGAGACGAGTTCATA
Organism: Mactromeris polynyma; assembly: GCA_032209605.1. Taxonomy (NCBI): domain Eukaryota; kingdom Metazoa; phylum Mollusca; class Bivalvia; order Venerida; family Mactridae; genus Mactromeris; species Mactromeris polynyma. Next base: position 6,696,200 of record JASFXZ010000028.1, read on the forward strand.
TTTCTTTCGGTCGAATTAATGTAAACGTCAAAATATTAAAATAATTAAAAAATAAGGAGGTTACAAATGACAGTTTGTTATTCCACCTGTAGTTTTAAGATCATTTGAAAAATTAAAAGTGTTATAGCCAACAATGTCAACTGCTCCCTCCATATTATATAGTGTCGAATATAGCCATTTTGAGCACTTTCGCGCTTATCGGAAGAGCGAAATTTGTTGTACATGATATTCAAACTGATAACAGGGCTCAAATTTAGCACTTGCTAACTTTCTTTATGCAAGTTGTGTTTGAAATATGAAAGTACTTATTCCAGTCACTTGACTTTTTCTGCATTGGCGTTCAAAAGTAGGATTGCACTGCTTCTGTCAGGTACTCTTAAGTCTCATATGTTAAGTAGTATTTATGCATACTTCATTTAGTTTTATATATTTGTCATAGAATGAAATGATATACATATCACATGTGTGAATAGTCTAATCAGAATTATCATGCAACACTTGTCAGTACCATTTTTCCAAAAATAATGTTAAGCGGAACTCCAATTCAGCAAGTGAAAATGCTGGCCTACTAACGCAAGTGAGAACAATGCTAAGTTTGACCCCTGTGATAATAGATTATGTTTGTATATACTGTGTTTATGTTTGCATAATAAATACAGACACATGTATACACATGTGTACATAACTTAATGTTATTGAATTTATGTTTTTTTCAGCAAGGCGAGCATTAGAACAAGTTTATTTATATAAGAAGAGAAAAATATAAAGCTCCAAAGGGGTAATGTACTGTTATTAGTTAAAGATTAAACTTTAAAATGTTCATGAAAGTTTCATGTTTGCTTACCTATAATTACAGATACTGAAATATAAGAAGACGATAGTTTCGTGATAATGAACTTATTGTTCCTTCAAGTAAGCCTTCATTAGAACCATAACAAGAGGATGTCTATTTATTTACTGGTAATGTGATATGTTTTACAGATTATATTCAATATGATTTCTTATTTATTGTACTCGTTTAATCTTCTTTGTAATTGTTCATGTTTATATTTTCATGTCTCCAGCTTTTCGGGTGCACGCATTGTTTACAGAACTTCCTGTTTGAGGTCTATATCTACTAATATTATACTCGATGCCTTAAAAGTATTATGACTACGAATAAAACATTATTTGCTGCTGATAATCCTCTTGCAATATTTTGTTTTTTAGATTCAAGTTGGCGACGGTGTGGATGCAAAGTGGTTGAATGGAGGTGCTTATTAGGCAATCGTTATTTTTTTTAAATGAGTGTGTATCGTTCATGTTATGATCTCTATAATGTATGATTCACTATGTGAGTGCACAGAATAGTTGAATCGTGGGGGAGTTGTGGTTAATTTATTCAGTGATAACAGATATAAATGAAATTCAGTTCTGTGTATAATTGATTGTACTTTTATCTTATTGGTAATACAATTATATGTTTTCAGTAATTTGACTACAAGGAAGTCAGCTAATGTACTGCACCATGTCTGTTTTGTTCTGTAGCCACATTTCTAATCACGAAAATGTATGTCTTGAAGTGAAGGACCTTTTTTTGCTTTTCATGTTACTTACAAAACAATTAAAAATGAACATCTGAAGAAACCAAAAAACATGATTAAAAGATGCCTAAGCTGTTTTTCTCTGCAGACTCTCCTAATACGCCTTCCTAATACGATCGTGTACATTAAAACACTGGGATTAGCACAATGGAGTTTTACTTTATCGTTTTACATCAATGTGACACTGGCTTCTAATTCTTGGATTGTGAAGTTCAGAGTTAAACCTCGCCGCAGGCAGGATTCATGGTTAAACTATACAAATCATGAGTATAGTGTTCTACCAATCGATCCTTATGTCTACCACGGACACTTATGTGACTATAACTTCGTAATTTGTAATCTAAGAAAATATATATTTGTATAGCACTTCGATGATTGTGTTCAGTGTACCATGTGGAGTTTGATTTTGACAGAGTCAGATTAAAAATCACGGAGGAAAATTTGTCAGTGTAGTTGATCAGTAAGCTCCACTGGAGTTGACTATACTCCTCACTACAGTGGGACTAAGTTCATAATTCGACGAATGGTGTTTTTGTTGCATAATGCAATGACTTTGACGAAAAGAAGTACGGCATCAACTACAAAATTTAACATTATATACAGTTATGTAACAAATGTAGAATAGTAACTACCGGTCCAGTGTTCCATTTGTTTAAATGATGAATATGTTGTGACATAAGCGATGTGATCAAACAGTTTCTATATAAACCGAGTAAATCTATTAGTCCTTATAATTTCCTGATGAGAATGTTTTTTTTAATGAGTGTGTGTATTGAGATTGTGTGTTAATACCTGTTTTATCATAGTTTGCTTTCATGTGCAATTTACTACCATTATTGCATGTACTAAATAGTTTATTATAATGTTTATTTGAGATAATTCAACAACAATAGTTTATTATCAGTTTAGGTTTCTTTACAACATTTTAAGTCATTTAATTATAATCTGACTGTAGTATTTCCTTGAACATTTCATCGTATGCTTTGTCAACTTCTTGACATGTATTGAGAGATGATTTCTTTCTTCATAATGTTTCTAAAACGATTTATGCAACATTTTCTCTATGAAAGTTATAAGATATTATGGCCACTTTCGCTTAGTACGTTCTACGGTATATGGCCATTTTCTCTAAGAATGTTCTAAGGGTTTTGGTCAATTTCTCTAATAACGATCTAAGATATTTGGCCATTTTAATTTTTTTGATTCAATTTTGATTAGATCGTTCTTAGTTTTTATATCAATTTCTCTTAGAACGTTCTAAGGTTTTTGAGTCAATTTCTCTTAGAACGTTCTAAGGTTGTTGAGTCAATTTCTCTTAGAACGTTCTAAGACTTTTTGGTCAATTCCTCTAAGAACGTTCTAAGATTTTTGAGCAATTTCTCTTAGAACATTCTAAGGTTTTGAGTCAATTTCTCTTAGAACGTTCTTAGACTTTTGGGTCAATTTCTCTTAGAACATTCTAAGGTTTTTTGCCAATTTCTCTTAGATCGTTCTAATGTTTTTAAGTCAATTTCTCTTAGAACGTTCTAAGGTTTTCTGATAAATTTCTCTTAGGACGTTCTAAGATATTGCATGTTTTCGTGTTTTGTGTTTTTATATTGAAAATATTATGAAAATAAACAGAGTTTGTAAACCATTCGTACTTTTTCGTCTTCACTTTCATTTTTTAAGTGCATTAAAGCAGGGGGTAAAACTGGGAGTAGTGTACGAAGTCCCTTTTTAAAATATAACGAGTTATTTAAGGAATTATAATTACGCATACAAAATGACAGTAAACTGCGTACATTGTGCAAATTTCTATCATAGCAGAAATGTATACCATGGTACAATCCTAAATTCAGTGTGATAGAATAAATAAATGTTTTGTCATTGAATAGCTACATATGTACAGTGTAATATTAATGCAAAATCATTGAAACTAAATTTGTAAAGCGAAGGTTGAAACTGACGTTTATAAGAGATTAACTGTGACTTTATCATTTTAGACATACATTAAATAGCACATGAGCGGTTTGACTAAAGCAACGCATGAAGGTTTAAGACAGCTAAAGTACTGGTTAATAATGTGTTAAATGTGTTAACGAGAACACGTATATAAAATAAGTGCTAAAAAAAGTTTACGGAAAGTTGTGGCAACTTAAGGGATGTTTACACTCTTTTTGTAAGAATCTAATAAATTTATCAACAAGTAACTATATTTTCTCAGATTTTCATTAATCTATTCATATATGTGACTTTAATATAGCATAATAAGTTAACTTACAAGGGGACATAACCTAGGTTTCATTGTGTTATAATGGAATCGAATTACTGTAATGAACAGGAGACAGACGACAGTGTAAGTTGTTTCACTCATTACTGACTTTTAAGTTTTTATTTAATTAGACTTCTAATATCATTATTGAACAATACACAAATATGTTTTGTTTTTATCTATGGTATGAAAAGTCACACAAGTTCAATATTTCGGCCACACTTCTTTGTTTGTGAAACATATTAAATAACCAATTATTTTTTTCCTATTGACATACTAATCATCCCTTATTGTTTCTCCCGTTCTACTGTTAATTTAATCGACAGAGAACAACTGCTAGAATAAATGCCTGGATAATTAAAACTTCAGAGGAATCGTATGTATTATTGGCCGTGCACCTACGCTCAAATAAATTGCACCGAGGACACGATGAGGACAAATTGAAGTGTAATCAAGTATTTACATTCACTTACATGTCAAAATAGTGTATTCATAATACATCTCCATATTAGTGGAGTGAGGTTTGCCTGAAAAGAGGCTTATTTCAAGGGGTAGGTGACCACAAGGGTAAAACAAACAATATCACATACCTAAGTATTCGATAGGGTCTGTAGTTTATCAGACCACCGGCATAAATATTTGAAGTTGGTGCGGGCGCCAAAATCCAAGATGGCGTCCAAGATGGCCGTCGTTTTTGAATATAAATGTATAATATGAAAAAGGCCCTGTAATCATATTCTGAAAAGAAATGTGGTTATATTTCTAAGATAACTAAACTTCACTGTACAAATGCAAATCAGGTGCATATTCAGATATATCCAAAACGTTGAAGGTCAATGTCAAACTCAATGTCAAATGCCAGATGTGTAGAACAATGACCATTTTACCATATATTACATGCAAATAAGACATTTAAATCACCCGATTTATTGTTGTTCTCTTCCGATATAAACACTTATACGTGACATTTCCGATGTGAAAACGCGTAGCTCAAGGGCTCTAGAAATATTTAAATACAGTTGTCCCGGACTACAGTAAATTTTAATTTTGACTTGTACGACTTGGGGGTCAAGTATTACAAACATAGACTATGGTACGGATCAACATTAGGCCAGCATAACAGTCTTGTCCCGGGCTACTGGATTTCTAGAGCTCATACTAGGATAAACTTATCAAAACGATCAATTAGAAAATCTTCTACGATCTATCAAATTGATTATTTCGTGTTGATGTCTAAGATCACCTACTGTCGGTTTAGAAACATGTCAACATCAAACTAACAGAAGGTCTTAATGTAACATGACAAAATATGTACAAAACATACACGTATCCTTTAGCCTGTCACCGGATGTCAAACAGTGTGCATTGAATGGTGACATGCATAAAAATGTCCACAAAACATTAAAGCTTTCATACAAATGTTAACTCTCACTTGTTAACATAAACTTTCACTTTGACATTTTGATCTAGCATTTTTGGCAATTTCATTAAGAATATGAACTCAGATTAACATATAAGATGTATACTCGATACATATATGTACTACACAAATATGTGTAAGAAAACTGTCCGAGACTATTATGGTGCGAATATACAATATACACAGTGATGTTATACCACAATCATTGTTCGAATATGAAAGCTTCAGTAATACTTGACCTTAAGATGTAATTATATCAGATGTTCTATTGCTTTTAAAATGTGTGTACAAAAAATACAATGCTTCCAGTATTTGTACTGACAGTTCCAAGGCTGTAATTCGCTGTATGGTTATTATTTCTGTTTGTGTTTTGAATGTGTTTTATATTTCCCTTTCCCCTGTGCAATTCAGTCACTTGATATGGTATTCGGGTTGTTTTCCGCCCAGTTTCGGCCTATTGCTGCCGACTGTCTTGAGTTGTCCTGCGATCTTTCCCATTCGTCCCCCCTCCTTCACTGTCCACTTTGATCCTCCTAGTTATTCCTTATGGTCTGCCAGGTCATTCCCTGTGCCTCTAACATATGTACCCTTTAACCTGTTTAAGTGTCTTGTGTTTTATGGATTGTTGTTTTCCAAGAGGTATGCGTGGGGAGGCATTGTCTTATGTATGTGGCGTTTCCTGTAGCTACGTATTCTCTCTCTTTTTCTGCACAGTATCGCAACATCATTGACCATCGTTTTAGAAATAATCATTGATTCCCTTTAACTACTCTGTTTCCCTGCTTTTGTAGCTCGCTCCAGGAATTTATCCCTCACTGTTCATCTTCCGTCCGCCATTTCACAGTTTCTTCAGACCACTTTTATTTTAAAACCATTCGGTGAAATTTCGATGAAACTTAGTGTTGATAATTTATTAATTGTCAGACTGTAATTTAATTTCACTCAAATGTCGCTTGGGTGACCTGCAGATAGTGTTCAACATGGCCGACAGTGAGCAATTATGCTATTGCTCTATGCATTTCGTGGGGATTCCATTTTGTTCGAATCTATGATATTGATTTCAAAACAATGCCAGACAAATCTTACTTGGTAGATGTCCTACGATCTTAGTTAAAGTATTCCGAATAGTTGACAAAAAATGTCGCCCAGGGCGCAGGATAGGACAAGCCTTTCTTACATATATGTATGTCATATTCAAATGTTCAAATGTCTTGGCTTCATTTCAAAATCAATTATTTGAGGTGAACTTGGATAATTTATTACTTAACTTTTTTAAATTAGACAATTTATTATCAAAATGGTTGACTGGGGTCGGTACAAATATTTTGGTATCCGCATCTAAGTAATAATTCACAGGCGAGTGTTATACATTATTATGTTTTTTGTGTGGTTACCGCATATGTTCATACGTTGATTGCACCTCATTAGTCCATATATATGTTTTAAAAGCGGACAATTTGGCAATCAATCGGTTAAGTGCAATGATCGAATACCAAACTGGTTTAATCCAACGTTATTTGTACAGACATTCCTATGGCGGTGAGGGTTTAAGTTTCTCTATTGACCCCTTCTCACCTTTAATAACGTCATAATCTAGGATTCTGTGTTTTGATGTTTTTAAGTGGATGTAAACTTCTCCTTCTAAAATTCAGTTGTCTCTGCTATTGTTATATCTTGTTTCATAGCTTTTTTAAAGTTTTCTTTGAAGTTTGTAGTTGGTACATACTTAGAGGTCGAGCTAAATTCGATGTTAACTAAAGGTGAGACTTATTTACCGAAGGACAGTGTACATTAACTTTCATTGCGGGTTTTAGAAAAGCGACATGACAGAACAATAATTTACCATTATTGGTTCAACATACTTGGTGTCCACAAAACGGTTCATGCTACGATTATGTGATTGTTTAAATGTCTGGGGTCTTACAATCGCTGTGTATGCTGGTGTCATGTCTGCTTATTTGCGCTCGTCACATGATAAAATGAAACGCTTGTTTCTTTTGTATACACCCAAGTCGATAAGGCTTTCATTATCGATTTATTCATTATATTGGGTAAAGAGTGAGAAGGTTGTTTAAATAATCTCATATCATTTTAACTCGTCGTTCATATAGTGTATACAACACCCACATACTCATATAACCCCTAAAATTATTGTTTTATCGAGTAATACAGTTTTCATAAGTCTAATTCCAACCGCTGTAATAAAAAGACAGAAATGAATAAAAGCGTATTTTTCCTATATGTAGTACATATAGGGCCCGTTATATCAATATTCGTACGATCTACGTTCGTAAGATTCGAAATGTTCGTAAGAATTTTCTTACGAAAATACTTACGACCGTTTTATCAAGGCATTCTTACGAAAATACTTACGACCGTTTTATAAACGCGTTCGTACGTATGACAACGATTTTACGAATAAGAATATTCGTACGCAAACGCTCTTTAATTGGAGGTAGAAAACAACGTAGTTCGCGCCATCTGTCATCTACACGTTTGCATAGAATTATCATGACTGACGCGGCGGAAACAAAAACAAACTGCAGACAAACAAACGGGTCGGAGGAGGAGAAGCAGGCGTTAGTGGAATGTTGTTATGAAAAGCAGCTGTCTGAAATGAATGGCATGTTTTGGGTGGCTGTAACTGCACAGTAAGTAGTTTTAATTTGTTAAATTATTCAAATAGCCAAATACATAAATACCGTGTTTAGTTCTTTGATATAGCAGACATTTATCATTTACAAGTAAGACAGGCTACCCGCCTATTAATGGACTTGTAGATACACAGATTTGCGCTAAGGTAAACGAATGCCTAACCACTGCGAGTCATAGGTCCCAGTTATATTACTGAATCAAGAGCTACTGGTCCCAAGGGGATCGTCGTGATGATTGCTTCTACTTTGCAATATGTAAATCTATATACAATTGTTATGACGGTTATGCCAGTAAATAATCACAAATGAACTTTTATTAAGCCTAAAATAGATCAATATGAATTTGGTGTTCGAACCCTCGACCCCAGATATTCTAGTATAGCACTCTACCAAATGAACTAACTGGGCGTCTGATTAACTTTTTTTCATTTGTAAAATAAATTCATACTTCTTATACATTTCAGCCGCTACATGTTCCAACACCAACAATGCACAGGCGGGCAAAAGGAAGCGTAAATGTATGTTGGGTTTACTGCTGTCCTATAGTTATTTGTATTAATTTTTAGTAATTATCCACAATTTTCAGTCCAATTAGGTAAATAAAAAGTTCATATTGGTATAAGGATTAAAAAACTAGAACAAAATTTGTTGACAGAACAAAGTTATATTTGTAGCTGTATCTGCATATTTGTCTCACAATAACTTTCCTGTATTTCAGGTGACTGTCTATCAGAACTGATATAATTGAAAAAAGAGAAATTGTCTCTTTTCAGAGAATTGGTGCAACTTAAAAGGGAATCTTTATAATTTAAACAACTGAAATTTGCCACATTGAACCCCTTCAGTTCTAAATGATTTGTTTATTATTGTTATATATATTTTGTTATTGTTATTTTCTTATTGTTTATGCAGCAATAAATTGAAATGTGTATTTGAGTTGTGGTGTTTGTACATTTCTAAAAAACAACACTGATGATAATATAGACAAAAGCAAAGTAAAATAATGTATGTGCTTTGAAGTAAGGACACAAATACAATTCAACACTAATTTAAAGGTTAACATTTGTGTATCTTAGACTGCAAATAGAATGCACTGAAACAAATAACTATTCATGAATGTTTAATGTCTGCCAATGAATAAGACACTATAATGACATGCATACACCACTCTTATGCAACCATCTATAAAACAAGAGACCAATGAGGGCATGTGCTCTACTGGCTGACTGAATTCGTTCACTTTTTGTCTTTAAGTTATAAGAAGGCAATTATGGAGGCTATATTGATTGCAGAAATATTGCCAAATTCAAGGGCCATAATGCAGTCATGAATGCACGTATCTGTCTTTTCAAAAAGAACCAAGATCTCATGGATATCAAACGACTGTCCAAGTTTGGTGAAGATCAAATAAAGAATAGAAGCTATTCACAAGCTCATGCATGGCAATTTTGTCATTTTCGAGAGATCATAATCTAGTCAAGCACTAGTGGATCTGGCTGGTATCATGGATATCTACCTACTGTATAAGTTTGGTAAACAGCAGATAATATAGAAGGTGCTATTCTGTTCACAAGCTGTATTATAGAACATTTGACATTTTTAAGGGCCATAATTCAGTCATGCATGGGCAGTTCTGGCTAGATATCTAAAGGAACAGAGCTCTTATGGATATCTTACTACTGTATAAATTTGATTGAAATACAACCAAACTAACGTCTTTATCATGTTCACAAGCAATTGTTTACGGACGTACGGACGGGCGTACGGACGACAGACACCGCGCCATCGCATAAGCTCTTCTGTTCTTTTGTCAGTAAGGCTAACATTATTGAAATTGTTAATTGCATGACACTTAAATAAAGAATATAGAATGGTTCTCTTTAGCATCTAATCAAATTTGTCTCTTAGCCTATATTTACGAATGTTACGCATGCCTATGACCATTCGTAGCATTTTGGCTTAAACTTACGAATTTGTAGCGTCTGCATGCGTAAGAAAATATTGATAAAACGCTCTTGCGATAGTAAGAACGTCGTAAGAAAATCTTACGAATTCGTAGCGTCTGCATGCGTACGAAAATATTGATAAAACGCTCTTGCGATCGTAAGAATGTCGTAAGTAAATCTTACGAAAATTTCGTGCGTAAGAACGTTGATAAAACGGGCCCATAGAGTATATATATTACACAGAGCACTTAGTATGTCTCTTAAAGGACTTCTCAGAAATTTATTACAAAACAAATATATTTTATCATTGATGTGTAATATATATCCAGATATCAGTGACTTGAAAATGATGTGCCCCCGTCCATTTAGCACAATCGGTAGAACGCTCGACTGCTCTACTGGTCATGGGTTCAAAACCCGGGCGAGGCGAATGTTTGACTGAATTGATATACTTGAATGAAGATGTATGCAAAGTCATTTGTCCTCTGAACTCTGATTTAAGTGGAGGTTTGTAACCCAGGAGCACTGGTTAGATCAACTACCGAGCGTAACTGAAATGCTGAAACTGCGGAAAGTCAGAAACAAAGAAACACGAAATTGATTGTAATCAACTACGCAATGAAAACCTCCGATACAGTTTAGAACTTCTTGTTGTTCTAAACATCAATTGAAAATATGTTATTTTACCAATGACTTGATAAGTTATTTGACGATCTCTAGATACACGTATTACGTTACAAAGAAGTCTGTTACATTATGTACTACATCAAACTTGACTTCCTTTTACCCGTCTTTGAAAACTTTAAATACATTTATGATATCGTAACAAAAGATAGTGTGACACTACATCGCAATAAGTTGAACCAGCGTACCGAGACCCACTTGTCACTTGACTCAAAATTTGATGAGGGCCATTGTTTCCTCCGATGATAAAGTTTATAGTGTTGGCGTTATTGCCATATAAGGGAATTATTGTTTTTTACACGTATGGCGACACATGAAGCACGGGGATTTTGTAAACCTCGAAAATCACGATTTTGACGGCATGTATACTGAGTGTACATGTCTGAATTTCTGTGTTTTTGTTACAACTTTGCAATTCAGCGTGTGTGTGAGCATTCAATATAATGAATCAAAACCTAAGAAGGCGGCTTACGCCTGGCGAGATGAATAGGGGGGTCGGTATGTTGCAGGCAGGCGTGTCCCAGAGGCAGGTTGCCCGCACATTGAATGTGTCCCACAGCGTTGTTCAACGCATGTGGAATCGTTTCCAAATCGAAGGAAATGTAGCACATTTATATGGTGGTGGCCGTTCTAGGTGTACAGCACATGCACAAAACCGATATATTGTTGTTCAGGCCCGGCGCAATTTTACTCCATGTTCCGAAGTCCATCTCCACATCCAAGTCCGAGACCACCTCTTCAGTTACAATGTAAAAAATGCCAATAATGACGACTAGTGGTGAACGATAACCATTGGCAATGGCTGCCAAAACCATGAGAGAACCCCCAACCCCGAAACGATCTTGTTCAAATACACAACAAATAGCACATCATTCATTTCTCCAATTCCAACCAGTGTGTACACGAGCCAAATTAAGACGATTTATACGATGACGTTGCGTTAAAACGCATCCGGCTTAAGGACGCCGTCCGTGTAAACCGTTCTCCCGCAGACGATTACGAACAGTTTGCCCACTGATTCGTTTATTATACATTTATGAACGGACTTGGATCTGGAGATGGACTGCGGAACATGGAGTAAAAAAGGGGGTGTTCTCAGAGTATTTTGTTCAAATAGCTAGCAGTATACCATGTACAGTATACACGAAATAAAACCTAGACGATACTTGAACTCATTCAAGCGACCTTAGCATTACAGCTGTAGCTATCGTACAGTTCAGCCTTACAAATATGCGATTCAATACAATATACCCGATGTATAATCTGCTTTGAATGTAATATTGGAATAACAGGTGAATCGCCAGAAACTTCTATTGATTTTGTGAATATGATCATATTTCATCGCAACATTGCAAGTATGTTATCTAGAAGAAACCAAGTGCTTCTGGTTTTCATGTGGTTGAGGTCACATCCTTCATATAGGTTTATTGTGGTGTTGTTTAACATAAGTATCTCAACGGTTAAATAACTTATAAAGGTAAACCTGTACTTGACAATATCTTACATCATTATTTACACGGCCTACGGTGGAAGAGTGGTCAAACCTGGGTAACTGGGATAAACTTGACATAGCTGTTGGTGCAAATAATGGTACACGCCATGGAAGTAATACAACTGTAGAAAATCAGCAGCAGTTTTACTCAGGACATACATGCTTTCACTGTATTCACACCCAGGTTGTCATAGACAATAATGGAATAATTAGACATTTAAAGACGGGGTTTCTGGGCCATCGGAATGATCCCTAGCAGTTTATGCTCATGCATCAAATAGGACAACAACTTCCATTTCCTGATTATTTAATATTGCTGGTTGATAAAATTTTATCTAACAGGTTTCCGGTCATAACACCTTTCTCCAGCGCACAGCTTGAGACGTGCATGCCGATAAAACCGCTTTAGTTCACATTACAAAATTCAAGTGGAACATTCGATAGCAGAACTTAAGACCTATCACTGCGCTGGTTCCCTTTGGCAGCACCCAAGACCATTGCGAAACTTGTTTGTCGTCAAAAAGAAATTGGGCTGATACATGCATATTTAGTATGTGGTTGTTCTTGAAAATAATTATCAATTGTTATTGTTAGATTAGAACCATATTGTATGGTTTTCAGAAATTATATTGCATAAATACTTTGAGACACTCTTTGACGTTTCTCTATTTTCTAATGTTACGAGTATATGTCTGAAACATTGAATACAAATCAATAAAACAATGTTGGTTTATTTGGTCTTATGACTGCCTTTCACAATGTACCAAACTACCCCCAATTTTACTCTGTAATCCGATGTCCATCTCCACATCCAAGTCCGCTCACAAATGTCTATTATGAAGCACAGGTGTGTTACCAGAAGTAGCAATTGCAGTTTAGAATCGATTGCGCAATTGCGTGTTCATGATATAGGGTGTTCATGATATAGCGGTCTAGACTACGCGTTGTAAAGCCCCACCATCACGACTTTAGGTGGCGAATGGGTACGAATGTAGAAATCGTGAACTTTCCTCATACTTCTTAAAGGGTTTTTGTTTGGGAAAAAAAGAGAGAATACGTAACTACAGGGAAAGCCACATACATAAGACAGTGCCTCCCCACGCAGATCTCCGGAAAAACAACAATCCACAAAACATAAGGCACTAAAGGAGGTCAAACGGTACACATATTAAGGAACTGAGGCACAAGTCAAAGTGGACAGTAAAGGGGGGGGGGATAAATGGATGGAAAAGATCACAGGACAAGTCAAGACAACTGACCTTAATAGGCCATAAATGGGCAGGAAACAATATGAACACTGTATAAAGTGACAGAATTGCACAGGGGAAAGGGAAATACAAAACACATTCATAGCACAAACAGAAACAACAATCATATAGCGAATTACAGCCTTGGAACTGTCAGAAAAAAAATACTGGGGGTTTAAATCGATTTGACAGCTACATGTAGCTAACCTCACCCTTAATCGCTATATGGTCCTTGATTTCCAACATATATACATAAATTGACTAAGTAGGCAGTAACTAATCATTAAAATCAACCAACCATCACGCACACAACAACATAAACTGTAACTAATCCAGTTAGAGGGAACAAGCAGCCTCAGTCTGACCTTGCTCCCAGTAACTATACCAGTAACATAAGAATCTGAAATAACCCTAAAATTTCAAATTAATAATGCAGTTTAAAGTAAGGTCAACTCGATAATGTATTTAATAATCAAACAATTCTAAAATATTTGTGATAGGGAATTTAAAACTAAAACAAGGATATCGGTGGAACCGATGGATGCTCCCCGAAGTATGGTTATAACTTCGAACAAGACTCTAATTGGAAAATCTCACTTTGTTGATGGTTACAATCTGAATGTTATATGCAGCACTGGAAATGTCCTGGATCTCCCAAGAAAATAGGTATACAAAAATGTACAATGAAATTGAGATAGTGAACAATTTAACAACATGCTGGGCTAGGATAATCCTGCTAACTGAAAAAAAATGAAAAAATGAATCTTGCTACAGATATAAGAAGCTTTTATTCACAATTAATTTAAGAGCGCATGTCAATGCAATGCGTACCTTTACAACAAAGACTGTAAGTTGATACAAATCCATATCAGCTGATGATCAAATACGTATGGTATACCGTTTGTACATGATCATTTAACTAACTTGTAATTAGATATGGACTGATCCAACCAATGACGTTTTGTCAATGTTATTTTGCCCTCAATCAATAATAAGGTTTATACTCAATACTATGATGTGTTATATAGTGGATCGTTTAAATCAATGATGAGCAAGCAGTAATATGATAATAGGTTATGCATAACATAGAATTAATCCGTTTGTTTGTAAGAATGAATACCCCGGTACAATTCTACATTCATTAAGATGTATAAGTGTATGCGTTTTGTCATTGAATGTTAAGATAAAGAACTACATTGGAATTTTTGTATCTAGGTACGCAACTATCTGCACTCAAATCAATAATGATATTCGCTTTGTGCTTGTTCATATTTTCAATAGCTTTAAAGGAATACGTGCAGACACAATTGATAATTTCTCTAAAACAAGAATGCCGTCGAACTATGGCAACAAGCATGATACAGACAGTGTTAGTTTTTCGTTTAGGTTCGATAATTTGACTCTTGCTTTGTGCATTTGTAAAACATTTTCATATGAAATATCCTCCTAACTCGTAAGGTGGAAACGCCTGATCCGGTTTCATAAAACATCCCCAATTGATCATTGCGTGACTCTCAATAAAGAGTGTTCAATCTATTTTGATTTGTAACAAACGTGACAACCTAGCGGCTACGTGTTTGTGGCATGTTAAATGTATATAGGCACTATACTTGTATTAACAGGATTTTAAGTACATGTACCACAATATATTAAGTACATGTGTATCACAATTTGCAATTTATATATACTTATCTTTGATGGCAATTTATATTTTGAAAAGCAAATTAGTGATTGTTTCTTTACAGAAACACGATACTCAACTTACCGTAAACGTTCGTGTAACATTTATCATTAATTAACATGTTTATGCTATTTGATACTGCGATGTAATAACAGCATAATATTGTATTTTAGAATGATGAACACTCCAACAGCGATTCAAGTTATATCGTAGTAAGCCAAATTCGACGTCCAACAATTGGGACACTTTCAAAAACAGTAGAAAGGTTGAAGAATGGTCTAGTACCCCTGCAGAAAGCAAACGAACGTCTCCAAACTAAGATATCTAAATTGAAAACAGAAGTGATGAAAAACGAGCGACAACACAAGAAAGAAATGGCAAGTCTTGAATTAACCACAAAGACTGAACTGATGGAGAAAGAATCCAACATACATCAGACTATGCATGAAATTGAGACAATGCGTCAACGTAACACAGAATTGCATATGAAAATTAAAAAATATGAAAACACAATCAATGGTTTAGAAACGAACGAAAAGGCATTGCGAAAGGAACTAGCAGCTTTCGAAGACACAAAAACAATTGAATTAGAAAACGAGTCGAGAAAAACTGCAGACATCGAGAAGGAACTTCAGGATTTAAAACAACGACTTGAAGAAAACGATAAACAAATTTCCAAGGAACTAAAGGACCATACAGTTGCATTGAATACATTGACAAAAGCATCAGAGGAAAGCAAGAAAAACGAAGCTAATGTCAATCAGAAATTAAATGATATGCAACAAAGTATGAATCAAATGGTATCACTAATGCAAACGCGCAAGGCAGAAGAAAGCGGCACTGGCCAACCCAATACTATAGCTACCAGACTAAAAGCACGTCCACCATTCCGAGGCAATAAGCCTAAACGTCCGGAAAATAAACAACAACCCTGGACAAATAATACAAAGTAGTGTACTGTATGCTAATGTATCGCTTCACCGTAACACTTTTAATAACAAAAGAACGAAGATAAATGAACTTTGTTTGAGTAACGTAATAATCGTTTCGTGTTGAAGAACTAACAAACCCTTATTACTTTTCTGGTTCTACTGTTCAGTTTATAGATAGAGAAACAGTGCTTTCACAGGAGTGTCGCAACCAGTCATCGAATTATTGAATGTGGGATTGAATTCTTCAGAGGAGATGTATGTAATTCCGTACGTTCTTCTTCCTTCAAATACATTTTACATGCCACCTGGTAAACACAATTGCCTCCAAGACAAATACGTTAAGGCGACATTATAGGAAGATGAATAATTAAAATGTTAAAATAAAGGCCAAAGGCACGACGTATAACATGCCACAGGGTCGTTAGTATAGGGTTATCTGTTAATGGCATTATATTGTATTTGTCAAGCTTTATTTGATACTGGGTCCATGTTGACCACATTGTGTTATTCGTTTTTTCAAACGTTGGATCCTGCTTCTACTCATTATGAATTATCAGATTTTAGTCTAGATCAATCTGGGGCCAACGACAGTGTTGTACCGTATCAGGGATATATATGGTTACACTTATCAATTCCCAATAACCCCTTATTACGGGCACTAACACACTTAATTGTTTTAAATATATGTACTCTAATGCCACTGTTTCTCCTCAGTGGGGACAATCTATAGACTAATGCACATACACATGCTGTCCCGATGAAGTACATGAGTACTTAACCTATTTCATTACAATTAATTGAAACTAAAACTGTTACAGGTACGATAAGACAAGTGGGTAGCACGACCACTGGTATTACTGATGTGAATACTAATACGCCATGCTATCGAAATGTTTGTCATAGTCTAGTAAAAGTTAAGCCGCCTAGGTTTGCAACTTAACAACTGCAAGGTATGTTATTTTATTCCAAAGTCGGTTTTGTGTAATGTGAATGAAGTGAAGGGTGTGCGCTCTATTGATCCTCTTGAAGGATGCAAATCGTAACTGCATAATCATGATACATCATTAAAGCAACTTGGTACAATGTATAAAGGTCCCCGAAGATACTTTGATCTCTGTTCAACAGAATAGAGCCAAATAATACTTATCGAATTGTCGTCAGCTGTTTTCGTCTGGTTTGAGTGACTTTGGATGCACTAATGTAGTTCAACATCAAATATAATTAAATGACCTAAATACATTTAAGGGACCCTATAGGATTATTCCTCCTGGTTTGTATGAAGGGGTAAGTGAAAATGTGGAAGAAATGTTAGAAGCTGTCGCTATCAGAGAGTTCAAGAGCCCTTTTTCATCAAATATTGTTATTATTTGCAAGAATGACAACTCTTTACGTTTTTGCATCGACTTTCGCAAACGAAATAATCGTACTATCAAGAATGCCTACGCTTTGCCTCGTATTGAGATGACTATTGATTGTCTTGCTGGGTTTTCATTATATTCTAACATAGACTTGAGGTCAGAATACTGGCAGATTCCCATGCAAAAGAGTGATAGTCAAAAACTACTCTTACCGTTGAAACGTTTTTTTAGGATTCATGAATGTCCGTCGTCCGTCGTCGTGAATCGTGCGACGTGCATCGTACGTCGTGCGTCAATATTTTCTTTTAAAAACATGTCCTCCTATACCACTGAATGGATTTTGTTCAAATTTGCATAAATTATTAATTTCCGTAGAAAATGATTTGTTGATATTTGGTGTGTAGCATTGTCTTGTGGCCGCCAGGGGCGTGGCCGTGTTCTCTATATGTATATAGATGAAGCTATAAAAGACATTTCCTCCTAAACCACTTAATAATAAATTTTGATCAAAATTTGCAGAAATGATCCTAAGGTGGTCCTCTTTTGATGGTTCGAATTATTTTTTGAAAATATGAATTATTTTTTCGAAAATACGAATTTTTGTTTCTTACGAATTATTATGTGAAAACAAATTATAATTTCGTAAAAACAAATTATAATTTCGTAAAACCAAATTATTTTGTGTCAATACCAATTATTATTTTGTAAATACGAACACGTATTTCGTAAAATCAAATGAATTTTTCGTAAAAACGAATTATTATTTCATAAATAGGAAATAGTTTTTCGTAAAAACGAATTATTTTTCACTAAAAACGAATCATTAATTCGTCAAAATGAATTATCGTTTCGTAAAAACAAGTTATTTTTTTGTAAATATGAATTATTATTTCGTAAATACGAATGACAGTGTACTCGGGTGAGCGATATAGGGCCACCATGGCCCTCTTGTTTAGTGTAATCGCATGGCATTTCGACTGTCCAATGCTCCTGCAACATTCCAGTTCTTATGGAACGTTGTATTAAATAGCTTAATCTTAATATATGTGTTATCTATCTTGATGGTTTTATTGTATTTTCTTAAGATCTTGGTGACCATTTTTTAAGACTAGAAGCAATATTTCTACGTCGAGCAAAATTTGGTATGAAGTTAAAGGGGATCGAAACTCAGATTCAAGTCAGCTACATGTTCTTAGGCCTTGAAGTCAGTAAATATGGCATAGAAACGGATCCAGAGAAGATCCAAACTATTAAAGAATGGACGATACCATCTTGTGTGGATGATGTTTGTAAACTTCTTAGATTTACAGCTTACTACCGCCGACTCGTCAAGGACTTTGCAACGATTGCAAAACAATTGAACGAGTTGCTTGTGGTCACTCGACCAACAAAAGGTGCAATTCGAGACGGAATTCAACACCATGGAGGTTGCCCAGTGAACAACAGACTAAATTTGACTCTCCAGTTGAAATGCTCACGTCCTCACCTGTATTGGCATATGCTGGTTATCAGAAACCCTTTATTCTTAATGTTGATGCTGGTTCTGTATTATATCATG
The DNA here is from genome assembly GCA_032209605.1 of Mactromeris polynyma. NCBI lineage: Eukaryota > Metazoa > Mollusca > Bivalvia > Venerida > Mactridae > Mactromeris > Mactromeris polynyma. The sequence goes on from JASFXZ010000028.1 coordinate 6,715,009, forward strand.
AGTATGACGGTGAGAACAAGGTTATAGCCTATGCAAGTCGGTGTATTAGACATACAGAGCTTGACTATCCCGCTTACAAGTTTGAGTTATTAGCTCTAAAATGTTCTGTTCTAAATAAGTTCGATGAGTAGCTGTTTGGATATCAGTTCAAAGTCCGAACTGAAAACAATTCACTTAATTACGCAGTCCATGTCCTGCAAAGTTTGATGTGACCTCGCACAGGTGGTTAGTAACCTTTTCAATACAGTTTAGGAGCGGTCGTTTGAATAATGACGTCGACAGTCTTTTTATCAACCTTAAGAAGCCCCGTTATTAGTACATGATGCTATCAAAGCTATTTGTAATGTTCACCTGTGTAATGTTGAAAAGATTCCGTCACTCGAAAGTAGATTCTGATTCAATCAGTGATATTGGAGCCAATGGAGTTCATGTGAGTGATGTTAAATCGAAAGAAGTACGTTCCGATGACATTACTATTATGAGAATAATGACGTTGTTAGCCATCAAATATCCTGAAGTGCGACCACTACTCCTCGAGCGATTTTCCTTGTTTGTTATGGATGCAGCTTTGGAACGTAATGGGTCTGTCGGTGGCCACCCTTTTGTGTTATCTGTAGTATGTTACTATATTGTTTTGACGGGCTACATGACAATGCAGTGCACCAGGTTATGGACAGAACTCGTTTTCTGTTGAAGTCGAGCTATTTTGGCCAGGTACGGATTCATATGTTGAACGTCGAATGAGACAGTGTCCCCGATGTATCAGACGGAAAACAACTTGCAGACCGGCCGCCACACTAATACATACCTCATGGAACTGATATGTATGTATTTCTTACTGCATATAAGAGAATATCCTAATCATAACAGATCACTTTACACAATTCGCCCAGGCTATGCACACTCATCATCAAACAGCCGACACCACTGCAAAGATGTTGTTCGAATCTTTTATTTGCCACTACGGTTTTGTTTTCCTGCCCGTTTGACCAAGGGCACAATTGTAATGGCGCTGTCTTCAAAAGTTGTGTAAGCTGGCAAATACAGAAAAGACCCGTACTACTCCCTGTCATTCCCAGTGTAATGGTATGCCCGAACGTTTCAATCAAACCCTTATGATCATGTTGGGTACGATGGAGAACTTATGTACCAACTTAGATGCATGCATATAACTCCACTAGGCATGAAAGTACAGGGCGTCACTCCTCATTATTTATTTTTTGGGAGACACCAACGCCTAGCTATTGATGCGTCTTTAGGTATCACGCCTGGCAAAGCAGTAATGTCCACACGTAAGTCAAATTACTTATCACACTTAAAGAAACGTCACAAGAGGCACTATGACATTCGGGTACGTTTTGTTTAGGAATGTCGACCTTGAAGGTAAACACAAATTGGCTGATAAATGGAATAAATGCCTTATGTTATTATGGACCAACCAAATGAAGACATCTCAATATACAGGATTTATAAAGGAGTGAGGACTGAGTGGTATATAAACCCATCGTAATATCCTTTTATCATTTTACCGACAGCCCCCTGCGCGGGCTACCAATTGTAATGATACCAACCGTACTGTTGAATGCGCTTCTGACGTGTTAAATAAAAAGTTCACGAGTGGCTACTCGCAGTAAACTTCTAAAGTATGCCATTTCGGCTTTTAGAGATAGACATATTAACCGACATCGTTCTAAACGGTGGCTAATGTATGACTGATTTATGTTCGTATCTTAAAGAATTAATTGGGTCATACAAAATATAACGAACGATGTACAGGAAATTGGAAATGAATACCTTATTTTGAAGTCAATCAATATGTAAAAAACCTGCTCATTTTCTACATTAACCTGCCTGAATTTCGAAAAACGTACACACACATGATATTAGACAACAACGATTATGCTGCAATAAAGACATAAAGCCAAATACGAAGACTACTTTACTGTATAATGACTGGATACATTCGGATATTTACTTTTCAAATGACATTTTAGATGACAAATGAAATTACCACAGTAACAATATCTTACGAATGGAGATCGTAGCTCACTTCTATGTCACAACTACGGTATACTTGAAAATAATACACGCGTTTTTATCGAATGTCCTTATATGTTTTTGCTCTGGACGAAGGTTGATATCAATTTTAAGAAAATATGCTACAATCAAAACTTCCTGATCTTACACTAAATTGTCTTAGGTTTCAATTCTGGACTTAAAAATCACACTGAAATCAATATTTTCATAAACTTTTTTTAAAGGTTTTTGCATTTGAAGGTCTTTTTTGTCACTGAAAGGAGAACAAAAACAAGGAAGTATTAAAAACGGGTTTATGAAAGAATTACAGCTGGCAATATACATCCTTAAACACAAAAGAAGCGTCCACTTCTATACAGCAAATTCATAATTACCTCAGCACAGATAAATACGATTGTATAAAATTATCACATTCAATGTGAGTGAAATGTAGAATTGAATTGTTTATATAACGTTTATTTTAATATTGGTAAAATGTTGATGATATGTTTATGCGATCTGAGTGATATGTAAAAACTGTTTATGTACTGTTTATGTTATGTGAGTGAAAGGTTAAATTTTTTACATACAGTGAGTGAATTTATTTGTGTACTGTGAGTGAAATGTTGAAAATTGTTAATGTTCCGCGAGTGTTGAAACAATCTTTAGATACGTGAAAGAACTTCTTTGTGTAAGTGCAATGATGAAATTGGTTATATACTTAGTGGAAGTGTCTATATAATATGAGTGAAATTGTCAGTTAAATATGTAATTGTATAATATACTGTAATGTGAGTGAAATGCTGAAATTGTATAGTGAGTGAAATTGTTTATGTAATGTTAGTGAAACGTTAAAATTGAATAGTGTCTATGTTTAAATGTTGAATTTTGTTTATATACTATGTTAAAATGCTAAAATATAAATAATAAGTTGCTACAGTGAACGCTATATACATAAGACAGTGCCTCTTCACACAGACCTCCGGTATGACAACAATCCATAAACCATCAGGTATTTGAGGAGGCTTATTGGTACATATGTAAGGGAACAGGGGTGCAAGGGAATTTTGTTTTTATTTTATTCAAAAAAGATATGGGGAGAAAGTCACAGGGTCGTTTGTATAGGGTCTCTCTCGTGGTCTCACACATCCTATATTTAATCGCTCCTATAATATACGCTTGTACCACTCCATTTTCACTTTGCTTCATTAAATCATGTAACGCTATAACACTTTTATACCACAAAAAAACATTTGATACGGGCCTCATTGTTGTACGGACTTTGTATACAGTCGTTACGAACCGACTTTCAAGTATATTTATTACTTTTCACTATTTTCCTCACGCCGTTTCTTCGTTATTTCATCCATTATTTTGTTATCAAATGTTGCATCTATTAGTATAATATTAATTAGAGTCACATACATGTATTAAACCTCTTACTGGAAGGTTGTGTTTTCCGTTTCATTTGTGTGTGTTTGCAGGCTGATAAGTCCCTATTCGTCACCAAGTCTATAATTGTCGTGAGACAACTTACGACATACATACATATACTGATTCTCAATAACTAAATCCATCAGCTAAAACATAACTACGGACAAAGTTGATGTGGACTATTGAATCAGAATGCCTTACGTATCGAGAGATCAAATCTAAATTTCTTGATACATAACTTGGTTTTGTTTCTCTGTTATGGCCATTATATATATATCCGATACTCGACCATGAATTTGTAATATGACTATACACTAAATTCAAAATCATTATTTCACATAACGTGCAAACACAATTATGTGAAAATAGGAATTTGTTCAAATGTTGCTATACCGATACGGGTAATATTAACATGAATCAATTCGTTTGATGTAATAATTTGTCCATTACCGTTCACAAACATGTCAATAATTACGGTCATATAGCAACATGATCGAATGACAATGCCTATGTGAAAAACTACTATATAGGCAACGGATATTTCATACATGTATTAGGTACATTTACGTAACGTACTGAAAAGGAAGAACATATTAAGTAAAATGAACTGATTTGTGATATGTGTTTGCAGTGTATTTAGTATGAAACCACACTAACATATAAAGAAAAATCATATTCATATGATCTTGAATAAATCGAAAAGTCTCTACCTTGAGATAACAGTTATCACCTACATGTATATCACGATAGGCCTACAAATAATTCAAATTTAGGTTTGTAATTCCTATAAATATCAGGCTAATGCAATGTTCTCCCACCTCATCAACAATTTTGCCCAAGTACCACGTTTCTTCATAAAAAATATACTACAGCAATAATGAGATTTCCGATTTTGTATTCTTCATTATTTGACTTGTTTATGTTACTCTCAAATGAATTCAAAACGTGTCCGTACTAATGTAGACACTTTCGTCTCGGGTGGAATATGATGTTTGATGGCTGCGGCAAGGTCCATGTGATGCAGGGGCAATTACGTCTCTGATAAATGTTCACCATAACTTAACCCTTAACAGAGTGGAGTTTCATCGTACCACGTATTGCTTTAAACAGTAATTCTCTGACTAAACGATTGTTCTACATACATTTACTAGCAAACACAAATTGAAAACAGACATCTATGGGTCGTATGTTTTTGCCCACTCAAACATTATTTTCGCATCCTGAATAATAAATTTACCAAACCTAATGGCTTCGCCTGCCAGCCTTTTACAACTCCAGCCATGTCCGTTATATTCACCTTTGCCATGTCCACTCTCAGAATTATTCCATACTGTATGTATGTTTCAAATATCATGATGTTTAGAGACCAAGTATTTATTTCTGTACTGACTACATTGCGCGTCACTCCAGTAATGAACTGTATTTAACGCTAGATTTAATTTCTTTACGTTTGATATGACATTATCTACATCATCACAGATGATTTTTTAGTATAGCAAGAACATTACACCTACGATAACTTATAGTCTAATTTATAAATTATGTGAGTACTGCAATATTGCACACAGCATGTAGACATGTTAGTGACAAACAACCAACACAGCATTGCACGGCAGAGGTTTAGAAAAAACTTCCAATGAAGTACTTGACTATTTCTTAAAAACTATACGAATAAATATCGATGTATTGTACTTCATTATTGATTCAAAACTGTGCCTCTAAATACAACATTCACTAAAATCCAAAAGTTCAAAAGACATGAAATTTCTGTTACCATGCAGTAACGGTAATTTGATATATTTGCACCGAATTTATTCAGTGACTCCGTCAATAATGACGTTGACCAATATTTCAAAATGAACAAAACATAGCTTACACATTTTGCAGTAATATGCTACCACAAATGAAGCAAAATAATACGTATCAACACAACAAATTTCAGGAAGTGAAGATTTCTTCTAAAGTGTTCTAAAAACAAATAACAGACCAGCTTTGAGCACAGGGCAGAAGCGGCGTAATAAATGACGTCATACGTATGACATTTTACCTGGTTTCCGGCTGTTCTTGGACTGTATATCAGGTTTGAATACAAAATCATCACGGAATGAATTACGGAAATTTAATTTTGTGTATAAAATAAAGCATACTATCTCAAAAAAATAATGTTGATAAGTTTTAAGTACTTATTTATTGTCTATATTCGTAATTAATGTTGAGAAATCGTTACAGCTTCCTCCATATTTACACCAGACGTGGTAACGGAAAGTTAGGCGATTTATTTTTTATTTTTATGGGATGCCTTATCTTTTGACATAGACTTACTATAATATGACTGATCTTTCATTAATGTTTGTGTTTACCTTTGAAAACCATGTACCGGAGAATTATGTGTAAGTCTTTTCAAACAAATTACATTAATACATAATCTCTTATTCCTGAGGCAGAATGTTCGATAACGGAAATTATATGAAAAACGTCTACTCCAGGGACATACATTATGTAGAGCATTATTCAAAGGTGCAACCATCCTGTGTTTGTACAGCTTATTCAAGACAATACGCCGGCATTAAACACAACGTTAATTGGTAAAACGAAGCGGATACAGTATACTGATTTGATACAAATTGGAAATTCACTTTTCCCATGTAATGGAAATTTAAAATATGGACTTAACAATAGTTTACATTTGTATTACATGTTGTAACCGTTGATTTTTTTAGCACTTTTCAACAGTTTCAATGTCAATACATTGAGTAACAAATAAACACTCTAAACTTTTCTCTACAGACACGTCATACTCGTAAACTTACGTTAGTTTAACACTTATTATCAATGAAGCATGTTTACGGTATTTGATATGGTGTTATAATAACAGCAAGTCGTTGTATTTTGGAAATGTTATATTACTCGAACAGCGATTCGGGATATTTGGTAGTAGACCAAATGAATCGATAAAAACTGAAGACAACGAGAAGGAACTTCGGGATTTAAAACAACGACTCTAAGATCTGGAGACAGAACTTGAAGAAAAAATAAAAGTATTGCCAATACAATTTCAGAAGACAGTAAGGTTAATGAATCATTTGAAGATATAAAAGGTATAATGAGTCAAATGCCAAATTCAATAGAGGAGAGCAAGAATGTGAATCATATTCTCTCGGCAGTGCAAGGTTAGAATTTACCCAATGATCCGGGGAGAGAAGATAAAAAAAACAAGCCATTATCACGAAAGCACTATTTAGGAAGAGAAAATTGTGAGTGGGATGTTAGCCGGTGCCAAACATTAAGTTATCAGTGCTAATAGTATCAGCAGTGGGAAACAACGAACATAGATCAAGAGAAAGGGTAACACAACTTCAACCACTCAAAATCAATCGGTCAAAAAACCCAGATAAGTCACCTGGCATTATACAGGGCCGATGCAGAAAAAGTAGTGTTTCTTTTGAATTCTGTCTGAACAAAATAGTATATCGTTTCACATGAGCTTTCAATAACAAAATCAACGAAGATACCTGAACTTTGTTTGAAAAACATATAAAATAACCAATTACTTTTTTCCTGTTGATAAACTAATAATTCCCTACTTCTCCGGTTATACTGTTAATTCTATCGATAGAGAACAAGTGTTAGAATTATTGCATGTAAGAGGAGGGTAATGTAATAGTGTTTGTTCATGTACGTTCAAATAAATTGCACCGATGACACAAATTGAAGTGTAATCAAGTATTACGTATATGATATCGACCGAGTGCGAGGGCTTTCTTTAAAAGAAAGACCTGTCCACGGACTTCGTGTAAAGCCGAGAGCGCGAGAAGGTCCATATTTTCAAGAAGCCCGAGAACAGGTCTTTCTTCACAGAAGCCCGATATACGAGGTCGATATCCGACTTACACACCATCAAACCATTCACAAAACCTCAATTTTACTGCGAACGGCTGACAGCTGTTGCGCTGACAATACTCATCTAGTTACAACTCAAACGTGTAGCAAATGTTCAAATCCATATTTGTATAACAGTGGATCTATATATTATTTACGTATGTAAAATCTTGAGATGTCATTTAGTTTATTCCATATACATGTAACAAATTCAGTAACAATACAACTTCACTAGTATTGATATTGTGTTTAAGTATGTTTAATAATTCTAAATGTGTTACGGTTCTCTTTTTTATTTTTTATTTTCCCTTAATGTTCTATGGATATTCATGCCGACGACAAAGAAAACATATTTTCGATTTTTGGAAAGGCGGTCGGTATCAGCGATATATTATTTTAATCTTGAGTAAACAGTCATTTCAAATGTAATTTTGTAACCCATTAAATGAAACGTTTGGTTTTTCTTTATACAAGTGTTTGAATTTCGTGCCATTGACAGAGATTAAGTATTGTGGCCAGGTCTTTCTGTGCACGAGGACAGGTCTAAGTAGAATGAGAGGCCTGTCCCCGTGTACAGTGCACAGAAATACCCGGTCACGAGAATTCCATTGTTCTGGCAGGTCTTTCCAAATAGTAGTACAGCAGTACATTTTAATTTTGACATGTCCGACATGGGAGGCTAGTAGTACAACATAGAGTAGAGTACGGATTAACATTAGGCGTGCATAACAGACTTATCTCAGACAAGTCCAACTCGACTGTTGGTATCCCGAATCGGCAATTAGACATGTCCGGGTCATCGGACTACTGGATTACGCCATATTTCCACACAGTCACTTGTTGACTTTTTCGGATTTTGAGAAAATCGGCTTCATAACGTCAACGAGTTACAACTTTTTACTTGTACAATGCTAAGTAACCAAAGTCCGTGTAGGGTGCTGTTTGATACGACGACAACAAAATAAGATACTGTTTCTTCAGTTCTTGATTCATTGTCTAGCCAAGGAAACCCCTTCATCTTGTTTATTATTTCAGCTCACGCACTATTTCTGGAAGAGCTCATTGCGTAGACGAATGTATTTATAAGCATGTGTTTGACAACATAACTATTTTGCTTGTAGTGTTCGCAGTTAACTGTATTATGTAATTCTTATTATTATTGTTTACTTTCAACCAACATTTAGAATCAAGTATGAACATTAACAAACCACATTACTTATTTTAGACCTTCTGTACTTATACAATTCAATTACACACCTCGGTCGTATAGCTAACCCACGTGACTTCCATATATCAGTCAATTGTTCTATATGTTATTTAACATGTTTATTATGTATTTATTACTGGATCGATTTTAATCAGATAAAATATTTCAAACCGAATAAAATACAAAACACATTAATACTCAGCGTTCCTCTCAAACATTGTCACTGTCATTGTTTCGTAAGAATCAAATCTACATAAACTTTACCTGGCTTGTAATAGTCAAATACACGAACAGCAGCAGGGTAAGATTTGTCCACAACCAGGTTTCTGGAAACGTTTCCCTTGTATGTGTTACCTGTTGTAGAGCCCCACCTGATGGAAGAGCCCCCCCCCCCCGCAAAACTCTAATTTTGGTTGTAAATTAAGTACATATATCGTTGGCACCCCGTATGATATAATTATAATTCTATTTCATTGTTACAGACAACCGTGCATTGACATTCTTCGAATCCCAACTGCTAAAACAGTCGTCATATTGTGACATTTGCTCCAATTGCGGTTGTTGGTAAGTTTACGTTGCTGGCAAATTACGTTTGAATGATACTTCGTTTCCAAAAAAAAACTGTGCATCAGTATGTTAACTCATAATTATTTTTATGTTCTGTATTATTTTGATTAACTGGAGAATATTTCAATTTAATCTTTATAAAATCTTTGATGTGATTTACATCCTTTAAAAGTTAGTTGTTGAATTTCCAGTAAGAATTAACGTTCCAAACATTATTTTAATAAAACCAATAAATCAATGAATGACCAGTTCTATAGCCTGACTCATTTCCGTAAATAAATTATTTAAAATTTGAAATGTCAAGTCTAGCTTGTTGTTTGGATTTCTTTTAAATTGTCTTTCTTCAATATTCTGCTTTCTCCAGCAGTCATTTAAATACAGTGTATCTAGCACGTTTTAAACGGATTACATGTAATACAAAATGTTGTGGGTATTACTAATTTTTGATCTTCTTTGTTTTATCATAAATGCGTCAATTTATATTATAATTAACTTGTGTTAATTAATGTTAATTTGAATTGAGATTGACATCTGTCAAAAATCATATTCAACAGTACTTTGATTGTTTAAAGCATGTATATGTACGTAATTGGATTTAGAACAAATATACTACTTGGAACGAAGAAGCGTTTAGTTTAATATTAATTCCATTTTAATACTTCACAATTTACAGTCATTTGAACAAGTACTGCCAATTTAGTTGTTCTTTATCTATAGCGACACAGGTGTTTGCGAATTTACACTTGTTTCACCAAGCGGACATAGTACGATTGACTTCGTTATAAAGTCACAACGTATATTTCCATTGATCGATAATTTCATTGCACATGATCATTATACGTTTTTCTTATCATAAGACAGTCATACAGTCCGTTTCTTAAACTTAAACGGGACAATAAAATAACCCATATAATCTGTAAATGATATATTGTCATCAAGTGTTAACTTCGATGATGATATAACTACGTTGGATGGTTCAACAAGGAATGCAAAATGTCACGTTCACGATTTATGAAAGCAATCAAACAGTACGGCCGTTGCAAATATACCTAATTTATTATAAAGAAGAGGATGATTTACTGTTCTGCCAAACGTAAAGTTAAATATCTATTTCAACATAATGAGAAATCTAAACTACATGAACTATCAAATAATAACCGCAGACAAGTTTGGAAAGATATCCGTTCAATGAGAGGTCACTAACAAGACAATTTATAGACATTGAAAACTTTTATAATCATTTTAAAAACTTATTCTCGTCAACTGATTGCGATTCTAATGACGATACTAGAAAACCATAAAACAAATGTAAATATGTAATGAATTACCAACAAATCAGTTTGTTAAGTAAATTGTATAAAGATTTTTATTTAGAGCTCCTGGGGACCTAATGTTAAAATTAAGTACCTATTTAATGGTTATACTCGTACAATGTTAATATGTGTTATCTGTATCCACATTATTTATATGCATGTACTATCTAAGAAACCCAAAGTGTGTTGCAAATGTCTATAGTTAAAAGTTATACTCTTTGTTTATTGAAAGTTTTATTTATAACCTAAATCTCGGACTGTATTATCCATGTTGTATAATCTCCATGCTTGCTCTCTGTATAACCTTCTTTATTCTCATATTACTATTTTAAGAAAAACATATTTTTAATTTGTAATTACGTGAAACAACTTTAGAACTGTAAAATAACTAGTACTGCTTAAAGGTATGTGTTGTCTTCCCCCTCTCTCTATATACATGTATGTGTTCTATCTTTGACTACCAACATTACTCTAATGTTGATATTGTACGAGTATATATATGTATAATTATTCATATAGTATGTATTAAAGGATACATAATTTTACATGTTCTAACATGCCAAACAACTTTTATTCGTAAACCATCTATATTACATTTCATTCCTTCATATTATCTGTGTGGTATAAGTGAAAATATGCTTCATGTTCTTCTCTTTTTGACATTTAAAGGCCACCGAATTGAGGGCAGTTGTCTGTAAATACTATACATAACTGAATTGTAATTGATTATCATTGGTTCCATATGTACATAATTCACAATATTTCCTCAGCCCAGGTGTAACATTTAGAAGAATCAGTCAACCCTCATTCAATGCTTTTTGAGTTATCAAAATCAAATAAAAAATATCACACAGGAAAGCCGTGTTTTTGTGTAATAATGCTTGTTGTGGAAAGGAGGTAACTCTAGAATGTTTTTATTCAATCTCCTACGCAATTGTCTCCCTTAATAATGAAACAAATAATACTTATTCCTGCGTGAAGCTCGGATTTGGGTTTCATCCAACATATGTAATGTCTGGTTTCATATCAAGTGTGCCCCTTATTCGAAACTCTGGTCCACAGTTTCGAGGATATAGCTTTATTGTCGCATTGCTTTCGACCTGCCGCTAGACTAGGTTCGTATAACATTTCCATTGTCTTCTACGAAAAGCCTGGTGGTGGCATTTCGACTTCAAGAATTCTCAAATTCAATTTCATGAATTTACGAGTTCATCTTCACGAATTTACCTTCACGAATTCACGATTTCAACATCGCGAATTCATGATTTTAACTTTACATGGATCCTTGTAATACGTTCATATCTATTTAAAAAGGTAAACACAATATTGAAAGTTTGTGTGGAATATGACGTCGTTACCTTATCGTAGTAAATGTAACGCACCTGATTTTTGTATTCGGCATAATAACCTTATAGTCAAAGAAGTCTATACAATGACATCAATGTGCAAATACAAAGTTAAGAAAGAGTAATACATTCGTAATGTACTTAAAGCCATTAAAAACACACCTATTTGATTTAGGCGTCTTATTCTACCTACTGTTGTTTAACTGTTACTCTATTGTTTTATATTTATTCAAACCGTAAATAAACTATAGACCAAACATTCTTGATTACCTCATTGAGTAATAATGGAAATTCTGCTTATAGAATAAACTATAATAAACCTTCTAATTGTAATTCGATTTAAGTTAGTGGCGTTCTTAATGACGTTTAGTATATATTCAACGTTGGTCATACCGTAACGTTGTTTCTAACGTTAGGAAATTCCACATTGTTTCAACGTAATCGCTAAATACAAGATTGTTTGCCCAGTGAGTTACTAGCGGATTCGTTGAAGTTGTCATGTGATAGTAACTAGATGGCTGTTTTCGATTCAAAAACATATGTCTCCCCCATGGCACTTTGTCAGTTATTGTAATACTGATACAGGGTGTTCGAATAATATGGATGTGGAGAAGAAGTCAACTAAAATCATGTAACAGACATACAGACATGTAGGCAGACAACCATGCCGAACGTATACTCGCCAAAAGTTATATCGCATCATTTGGGGGATTTCTTTATTTCTAATAAAACATACGCAGGTTGCAAATGTATTCTATTGTATTTCAATGTATAATACAAACACTTAACAGGAAGGAAAAAAGTAAATGAAATATCACAGTAACTAAAATGAAATTAACAATTAATTAAGGTACACACCAAAATCAACAATCACAAACAATGGTTTTAGTTAACCTGATTGTTTTGTCCACATTGTAAGCTCCTTTCACAATAAACAATACTAAATCAGTGAGACTCCCTCTGGCTGCAAGGCAGCGACTTCGTATGGACATCAAGGAAAACCAATTTGGAATAACAATGTATTATTTCAATTATAAGTCTTAATTAATATATTTATTGTCTCTTTAATTTATGTCTGAATAGCATTATGCTATTTGACAACATAACATGAATGACTTTAATTAAATAGTACATGTTATGTTATATTTTTAACAAAATTAAGATAATTTGTAAAATATGATCAAGTTTTGACATACTTCCGATATTTTATTCATGCGGTCGTTCATGTTTGTCCAAAAAAATACAGATACTTTTAGATAGAGTCCACGGTCGTGATTTCCGAAAGCATGTTTGGCATTAATATTAACCTCAAGAATCTGAATTTGATTTTAAAATGCTAATTGTAACTACTGAAAACGTAATTATTTGGAAGAGAATATTTACAATCAACGTTCTGAGAATGAAATTACTATGTGAATCGTTCACTTCCACAATCAGCGGAAAATCAGGGAGTTCAGGGTCTCCGATCAGGAAGCGTATAATTATAGTTTAATTCCCGTTCGCCGCTAAACAAAAAAATTGACACTTTTTACGGTTCCAAAAAACTGTCGAGTGGCAAATGTCCTGCCGAGACAAAACAATTTTGGCCATTAGTTCATACAAATGGAATGTATATCACAATGTCTAAACAAAGAAAAAGTACCAAAATCGTTAGCTTAGAAGTTAGAAACCATACTTCCCAAAGTTTTAACCAATGCCGGGCAAAGTAAGGAGGTACTTACAGGGAGAGGACAGAAAACAATACCTATACAAATAACACAATTAAAGACTAACAAGCATGTTTAAATAATATTTAATGAAACTTTACTCACGTGCCAGAAGTCTATCCATAACCACTATCATTATTCAATGCATGTCTGCACATTTAAGTATATATTTATCTTCATTAGATACACTTTACCTATTTATGTCTGCTGTTCAAAATTAAATGTGCTTTCGGAAAAGAAATCAACACCCACATATTCAGATAATGAAATAGAGACAATGATTCCGAAAAAAATTAACTATCCGATGTAGTATTTGAATAAAACAATGAGGAAATGTATAAAAGTCTATCTTTAAGACATATATTACCAACTGCGGTATCAACATTTAGATTTCAAATGTATAAAGATATTGATGGATATGATAAGACAGATAATAAGTTTCTACAGGGAACGCCACGTACTTAAGACAATGCCTCCACACACAGACCTCGGGAAAACAGCAGTCCATAGAATATAAGGCATTTGAGGAGGTGCAAGGGTTAATACGTAAGGGAAAAGGGACTTATGGAATGGCCTGGCACACCATAAGGGGTAACAACTAGGAGAATCAAAGAGGATGAACAGTGGGGAGTTAATAGTATGTAACAATGGACGCTATATAAAATGAATGAACTGCACACTACTCGCCCACCAGTTGCTACATGTAACAAAACAAAGTTTTAATCCATATTTTATTTTTGTTTTTTTAATTCATCATATTGACAAAGGAATGTACTATGTTATAACATAACGAAATATAAGAAGATACTTCTTACCCTTGGGTAGAATATAACATGTTAAAACAAATAGATTCCACTTGACTACAAGACAAAATGAACATAATCAGTTTAGTTCTTAGACTCTTAACTTCATATTGTCGCGGATATCCCTTTTTATGGATCTCACTTTGTATGATAACTATACAATGACTGGTCTAGAAGTCTAACATTTGAACCATATTCAAAACCATAAATTCAAAAATGTAACTTTACATGTATATACGGTTGTTCGGGATGATTATTTCGAACTATGGTATTTTAAATCATCAAAAATAAAAACGCGGAGTGTGTCATGTTGGAACGACGACATACATGTAAAACTCGAATTTAAAGCTTTATCAAACAAATTTGGTGCGTATACGACATTTTTAGAATACCATTGTTACACAGATAATGTTTTTGTCTCCATCTAGGGTGGACCTCGCCCCATTACTGTGTTGATATGTCGTCCATACCTTTTATCTTACTCAATATTAAATATTGTATCATTCTCGTATATTTCGCATTAGCTAATCTGTGTAATACACTGTACATGCGAAATCCACTTTGGCAAGTTAGTGGCATTGACCTTTTGGTATTGGAACTTGGTCAAAATCATTATATCAAAGAAACCTTGCAGTACACGGCTAGTGTTCATCCAAATGTTTTCGTCTGCATGAATACACTTCTATATATGCAAATATTGATATGAGTTATATATGATTACAATAGGATTATGCAAGGGTGCTCTATGTTGACATTTTAAAATTCAAAATATAAAACCTCCCCAAGACTGGAGTAATATTTCAATGAAATTCTGACGTATTTCCACAGCATATACACCAAAGTATAAGACAGAGAAGGGAGTTTACTGAGATGATCAACCATTTCAGTAGACATAAATAAAAGCATCTTGCTATTGTGTATTGTCCCTATGTGTACAAACTGGCCACTTCGGAGCTATATTTCTATCCCTCCCTACGTGTGCTCTCACACCCATCTTGTGTCTAACAGGTCTGGCAAAGTAGTCATTTGTTAATCGTTGACCATATGTTAGTCTGGATGTTATCGCGTTGTTTACAATGAGGTATTTAATCCAAACATCTATAACTCAACAACAATGAGTAATGACAAAGTTTCAAACAATGAAAACAGTAATGTTTCTAAACTTTCTGGCGAAAGTCTCGAGATTATACTACTGGCGATGATTTATTTTCCTATTTCTTTCATTTATGGGCGCAATTCCCGAATTCAGTTCTTTTTTGAATATGAAACAACTATAATCAGTCTGTAGTTTCGCCCCAGAACTTACATCAGAAATGTTCTGAGCCATTATCATACATCCTGAATCACCGTGGAGTCAATATGGATAGATTCACAGCATGTAACCAATTCATTTCTGATCACCATCTGATACGCCCAAAATATAAACAACTTAAGAGGTTTCTCAACGCCCAATATGAGGTATCATGTATTTTTTTTTGTGTCAAGAATACTAACCATATATTCTTTTCTCAAAATTAATGTTAGTCTGCATGATGATACTTATAACTTTAAGAAACGTATATGTTTAATGATGGATATTATTCACTGCTTCATATTTTAGATATGGATAAATATATTATAGTATACCTATTGCATGATACATAATAACTATATAGTTAGCAAGCACTTCTGCTGATGTACGTTGTTTCATATCCGTGAACATCATCACATAAATGGTTTCCTTTTTTTCACTTAGCATTTTTTGTGTTTATTGATACACAAATCATGATGTAATTGATACACAAATCATGGTATAATTGATACACAAATCATGGTATAGTTGATACACAAATCATGGTATAATTGATACACAAATCATGGTATAGTTGAAACACAAATCATGGTATAGTTGATACACAAATCATGGTATAGTTGATACACAAATCATAGTATAGTTGATACACAACTCATGGTATAGTTGATACACAAATCATGGTATAGTTGATACACAAATCATGGTATAGTTGATACACAACTCATGGTATAGTTGATACACAAATCATGGTATAGTTGATACACAAATCATGGTATAGTTGATACACAACTCATGGTATAGTTGATACACAAATCATGGTATAGTTGATACACAAATCATGGTATATTTGATACAAAAGGAAGAGAATATGATAATTGTGCATGACTTTATTTATATTTGCAGATGTTATAATGAAACTTTTGAATAGAAGTGGACGCCTTCTTTCGTGTTTAAAACTGTATATTGCCAGCTGTAATTAATAATTCCTTGTTTTGTTCTACTTTCAATGACAAAAAATGACTTATAAATGTAGAAACCAATTAAGTTTATGATAATATTAATATCAGCGTATTCTTTGAGTCCAGATTGGTAACCTAAAACAAGGTACTTAAATTGCTGGAAGTTTTGATTGTACCCTTTTTTCTTAAACTCGATATTAAATTGCATCCAGGGCGAAGATATATAAGAACATTGGATAAAAAGTGTGCATAATTTCCATCAATGGTTTCATTGAGGTTGCAGAAAATAGATTATAAATCATCAAACCTTCAAACCACCACTTCTTATTCATGTTGAACATTTCTGTAGCTTCGTTAAATGTATGTTAGTTGTGGTAGGAGACGTAGGACCGCTGAACATAATGTAAACTGTTCAAATGTTGTTATACTAACCACCAGAACCAGATGCTCAGTTTGTTGGTATATTCAGTACATTGGCTGAGGAAGGTATTACTTCTTCCTTAAAGCCATTTGAAATGCATTTGAATAAAACTTGGGCGATTTCAACACACGTAAAAGCGTTTATTATATGAAACATAGCTTAAATTACAAAATTTTTCAACATTTGTTTTAATAAACATGACCTGCCAAAGATCGGGAGTCAAAATGTAGTTGACCTACCAGATGACAGCATTGCACTCAAACCTCTGAACTAACCGGCCGTGCGATTTGACCATTGTCTCGGTACGACTGTCAATGCTTTTAGCAAGGGGCTCGTTAGAGCCAAATGTTATAGTAGGCGAAATCTGCGGACACTCAAAGAATAAGTCATCTCAAGTCTGTAATTCTGAACCGCCGAAGTCTACATACTCCGGAAGAAAGCAGTCCTTGTCTAAGAACAAATAGCGGTAGGCATTTGCGATATCAGCTAGAAAACGGATTGGAGCTGACATCGAGTTTGACATGATACATGTAATGATCCATCGACTGTCTATACCAATTATTTATATACAATCGTGTGTGTACAACTCCCATATTATATAATACACTTACATAACAAAGTGTTCTTCATAGACTATTGTGATAGGTAAATCTATGTCAAAGTGACGTCTGTGATCTGCAGTGAGCCCCTTACTGTCAGCAATTTCAATGCTTTGATTTTTATTGTAAATCATGTTAAATATAACAATGCTCGTATGAACGAAACCCGTAGCTGTCTACGTGTTCAATAGTAAACGTCGTTTACTGCTCATATGGTGGACTCCATGGCCAATATATCCCTCACTAATAGTCGGTTGTTCTAGTTAAACTCAGTCGGGGTTACGTACTGTATAAATATGTGATATAAGGAATGTTCCGTGGAAACAACCGAAATGGAGTGCGTGCGTACATTTGTACGTATCCACTGATATATAAGTATTGAATTGAACGCATAACTCATATCATTTGTTTCCTGTATTAAAATAAATTATTTACATGAGGCTGTGTTGAAGAAAATGTACAGTGTCTTTAACGGAGTAAAGTTTTGATTTTAACAATAGCCTCGAAAATCGCCGTGATCATGATAATGACCGATTGAGTTCATGTAACTTTAATTTCTGTGTGGTGTGATGTAATTTCAATAAATTGTCTGTATTTTGCGCTGAAATTAGTATACAGACATATTGAGCGTTATGTGTGTAAACAATTATTTTGATATATTCATACGTTTTTACAATATAGGTCAGCGGAATACTTAACACCTTTGTTAAATGTATTTTGATAAATCTTTTGTACTTCACGTTTTACATTTTAAATAATTCTTTTAAGTAAGCATATCCATTCATTCCCATTTCTGAATATCACCGGATACAGCTTTTTAAATTACTTTATTTTCCCAATGTATCATTCGTAATGTCCCCATATTTGTACACATCAGTTTAAACGCTGCAAGTAGTTTAAAAATACATTTATCTTTCTTAAAATACTTGTATGTTACTTCGTATTACTATGTTGTATATAATTGTGTTAATTTATTTGTGACAGATGAACTGTAGTGGTTTCGTCTATGCATGTACATGTATCTGCTTATAATGTAATCCAGAGGAATTACATTTTTTTCACGCATTTGAATATATACTACAATCTCCCCCGTTGTGTTTCATACAATATAATAAATATTGTCTCACAATAATATAGACATAACCATCAACTGTTATTCAATCGTTTATTATATGACTGCTTTGACATCAAATGTAAAAGCAAACGTTTCCATATTTCTCAGAACGAGACGTGTTCGGATAACTCAGAGCAATCTGTAAATAAACAAACATATGTAAGAATGTATTGAAGGAAACATTTCAGTGAGAGGTATCAATGTGTTTACGGACAAATTTCAGTGAGAGGTATCAATGTGTTTACGGACACATTTCAATGAGAGATGTCAATGTGTAGATGGTGGCATTTCCATAAGATATATCCATACATTGATGGAAACATTCCCACATGAGGTATCATTCTGTTGATGGAACAATTCCTATGAACTATCGTAGTGAGAATAGGTTTGAAACAAATCCCAAGTATATAGTCATTCATTTTCTACTTAGGGAATTCCACCCATAATTGATATACGTCCTATCCATTGTATGTGTATGGCTTAGTAAGCAAAACATAAAACTTATTACAAACTTTGTATCAAAATATTATCATTTATTTGAATTATTAAATTCTATTTGAAATTGTAATTTTTCTAAAAAAAATTATTGCAATAATAAAAATACCTGAACTATTTAATAAAGGGAGGTAATTCAGTGACAATATATTGAAAATAAACAAATAATTTATAAAGAGACCAAAAGTGTCCACGATTTTGTTGCACAGTCAATATGATTATGTTTTACAACAACAATGAGTAAAATTTTAAGAAGATAAAAACTAATATATTTGTGCAAAAGCAAACAAAACCACCTTTTTGTTACTGGTTCTCAGAGAAATTAGCACGTCATTATGTTCAAAATGAAATTGCGTTGTAACCGGACGGTAAAAGTCTCTGAAAGTTTGATATATTCTGTGTAGATTATGTGAATAATTTTTATCACAGACAATTTGATGGTACATTGATACATCAATTTAGTTAAGGTCATCTGCTATTAACACTGTTTAAATGTTGAAAGGAAATGTGCACATTTCTTAAATGCTATATGCATCAATGTAAAAAAGAATTAAATTTCTTGTAGCTGTTTCTTACATTACTTTATCTAGATATCTGATTCAACATACTGATGCCGAGTTTCTTTTTGGAACCGAAGTATTATTCACACGTACTTTGCCATCAAAGACAACTTACCAACAACCGCAATTGGAGCAAATGTCACAATATGACGACTGTTTTAGCAGTTGGGATTCGAAGAATGTCAATGCACGGTTGTCTGTAATAATGAAATAGAATTATAATTATATCACACGGGGTGCCAACAACAATATAAGATACTATTTCTTCAGTTCTTGCAATGGAACCTCCGATAGGTAGACACAAATAACGTGACTATTTCTTTTTGTTTAATTCTTTCAGCTCACGCACTATTACTGTAAGAGCTCATTGCGTAAACGAATGTCTTTATAAACATGTTTTTTGACGTCATTAATATTTTGCTTGTAGTGTTAATTGTATCATGTAGTTCTTATTATTATTGTTTACTTTCAACCAACATTTAGAATCAAGTATGAATATTAACAAACCACTATACTGATTTCAGACCTTCTGTACTTATACAATTCAATTACACCTCGGTCGTATAGCTTACCCACCTGACTTCCATATATCAGTCAATTGTTCTATATGTTAATTATGTTTATTATGTCTTCATTACTGGATGGATTTCAATGAGATAAAAACATTCAAAACAAATAAATACAAAACACATGAATGATCAGCGTTCCTCTCAAACAATGTCACTGTCATTGTTTCGTAAGAATCAAATCGACATAAACTTTACCTGGCTTATAATAGTCAAATACACGAACGGCAGCAGGCTTTATTTTTGCAACAAGATCTGTTCGAATCATCTCAACAGTCGCACATACTCCGGGATACGTAGGTAAAATCTGAATATATTAATAAAATGTACGGACACATCTGGATACATATGGCTGGCTGTTACATGTTAGTAGCACACTCAGTTTAAAATGATAAAAACATAAACGGTTTGACACATACATGTATGGGGTCAGTTTACGAAGCGGTTTGTTAATTAGGAAAACCAGGTTGTTTAGAATATTTAATGGTATAATCTCTGCTGTGATGGTTAAACATTACCAATCAATCGTTTGAGTTGAAAATAACATCACTTACTATCATACAGATTCTTGCATATACATTTTAATACAGTTTAATCTGATGTGAGAACAGGATGAGATGAATAAGAGAGTTAAAAAGGACAGTTTTGTTTCAAAAAACCTTGAAATGTAATGTTGAAGACATTGAATGAGTACATTATAGCATAGGTCCACGTGGCACATTTATATTTTTGTTAATATAGCTTGTGTCCATACCACGTATTTATTATAAAATATTTAAATTCAGTCAAATAATCATTGTCTAATCACCTCATCATAGTACAACACGACAGTTTTTTCGTCCCTAATTTCTGATCGTTGGGTGCCTTTAATGTCAGTTTCCGGACTTTCAAGATCTGCAGCAAAACCTGACGGAAGATCAAGTTCCATCACTGCCATACTTCCGGTTTCAAATCGTTGTGGCAGATATCTTAAAATTATAGAAATAATGTTGAAACATACACTCGATCTGCGGATACAAAATATATACACTTGATGTGTGGATAGGAAAATATACACATGGTTTGAGGTCGGAAACAAGGGCAACTCAGTTTGTCAGCAATAAACAAACGGTATGTGGTAAGGAATAGACGTTATACCAGAAACCATTTCGAACAAACATGTTAGGCACATATCTACTGTACTCTCGGAGCAATACAAATTCGACCTAGGCGAATACTTATTTGAAAGATGCTTCTTGTTTCATGTCAGTATCATTAGAATATGTATAAATATGCATTTGAACTCCTTTTCAGTGAATTTTAAAAAAATACTAAACACTGGTGTAGTAGTATTTACATATGTAAGTTTCTACCGATGTCAATGTTTGTTTTTGAGCGGAATTTCTGATAATATAACAGTATTATGCGAGTTTAGCATATCACCAATCTGGTTTAAATCCACAGAATTGGTAGTGACAGTTCCTGCGAGACCATTGTGTTGCCAAGCTGCTCTATATGGACAATTGTAGTGCAGTACTGTGTTGTCCCATAAACTGCCCCTTCTTTATTCACTTTGGGAGTTTAGGATTTCATACGCAACTCTTTCTTGCTATTTATATTCATCTATAGCAATAGCATACAACGTACTCTGATTTATGGTAAACATTTTGTTTTCATAAAATATTGACTCGATCAGCAAGCTCATTAACCGATCCAGAACCAAAAGCCAAGACAGGAAGCGAAAATGTGTACAAAACGAGATTTTACACATACATTTTATTAAACATTAAGTTATCTTTATATGTATACTATAAAACAGATTTTACTGTTGAACAATATGTGAGTGTTCTAGATGTAGCGAAGTTTCGCAAGTGTTATGCGTCATTTAGATGTTCTGTTCATAGTCTCCTTATTGAAACCGGTAGGCATTATGGGCTAAATAGGGAAGAACGCATATGCCCATATTGCGAGACCTACACTGAAGACGAATATCATTTTATGTTGATTTGTCCCTTGTATACTGATTTAAGATTTTTTTATATACCTAGTTACTACATGGAATTCCCTTCACTAGAAAAATATTACTCTTTAATGTCCAGTTCACATGACATAACTATTCGCAATATAGCTATGTACTTATATTACGCTTTTGAAGAAAGGAAACGGTTTTTGGAGGTTTTTCATTAGAAAGTGTCCACGTATCTATTATACAACACCCTGTATATGTCTATGTCACTCACTAACAACTACTATGTTTGTATATATAAATATATGATGTCATGTTTTGTGTATGAGCCGGAGGACTTTATACAATAAAACTTTGAACTGAATTGAATTGAACTAAACGGTTCATATATACTCAGGGCATTATAAAGACAGGAAACAACACAATATCAGTGAACGCCTTGCACCATCTCAACAACTTATTTCAGTGGGTTATAAATCATTTCGTTACTTTACCTGGCGCATGCCCTGACGATGATAGATCTGAATGTCTCCGAGTAAATGTTGGTGGTAATGTTAAAGGCTGGCATGGCCACTTCAGTCTCAACGTTAAACGATACCGACACCTAAAAGACAAGCATTTCAGAGATAAAATGTATATTTGTACTACTCGTTATAATCGATACAATTATTACAGCTGTTACAAGGATATCAACTTTTTTATTAATGTTTGTTTACGTACAAAGTCAAAAAAACATGCGAATAATATTGCATTGAAAGAAATTTAAGTTGGGAAACGTTTCTAAAATATAGATTTTTTTAAAGACATAGTCATGATACTTACTTGAGCAAGAACAGATCCTGTACCATGACCTTGCAGGGATACAGAGTGTGGAGTGTTAGAATTGTTACTACGTCCTTGATTCGTCGTCTGGAGAGGAACCTAAAATATAGCACCAAAACGTAACAAGATAAAATGGGATAAATGATGCATGTCTGGAATTGTCGGGTTTTTACAAAAATAAATCATTTTAGATGGATGTAGAAATCTTTATAGATACGATGTAATGGTAAAGTAGAAAATCCCTGGCATATTTATCTACAGACGCATTATAAATTGTGTAGATCTTATGTCGCCTAAGCAAACACTAGTCTTGCGCTAGGTATAATTTGCATAATCAAGCTTGAATGACTTCATAGTTTGCATCAAAGATTTTGTGGACAAATCATATATTTTAACGGCTATGACAAACTATTTGCACTTCGAGGATATCTGCTTTATTCTGTTAAAGCTGTTAAAAAAGTGATAACTCTAGAAATACTACTTTTAAAACCTTACGTCAACCAACTTCAACACCATGGCATCATTCTGTCCAACATGAATCTGTTTGTGGAAGTTACCAGACGATATATCAACATCAAGGTCGAGATGATCAGAGAACATTGCTCCATATTCAGACATTGCCTGTAATCCTAACACAGTATCCTGCAACAACAAGATCACATATTGCCTGTAATTCTAAAACAGTATCCTTCAACAACAAGACACACATTGTTGGATGTTCACTGTTCTCTCATAACAAGATTGTGAGGTGTGACTAACCAACATGTAACATCTTTTTTTATCAATAAAGATACTAAAACCCTTTTCCATGTATTATTTGGACACCCCTTGAATTTATCAAACATTATGCTAACACAAATCTGATATCTATCAGTTTGATTTCTCAAAGCTTCTTTCTTTCTTATGGCGCGTTTAATACATATCGCCAGTTCCAAGGCTGTAAATGGCTGTAATATTTTTTCCCATTTCCCTATGTGCAGCTCTATTCCTTGTTTTCATATGCATGTACTTTTCACCCTCTTTCGACTTATTATTACTGACTTTCTTGGCTTGATCCGTGTTTTATCCATTGAACACCCCCCATTGTTGCCCCCACCTAAATTATCTGTTTATGCTTGTATGATCGGCAAGACCATTCCTAGCACGCCGATTCGCATACACGTTTACACTTGCACATTCTTAGTGACTAATGTAGGCTGTTCATTTTCAGGGGTTTTGTTAGAGAAGGGGTTGTCTTGTATGCATGTCGTGTCCCTTGTAACAACTTAAACTCTCATTCATAAACTAAGTAATTAAACTAATATTCGACTTTTCAATATATAAGTAATGTTTAGGTATTGGAAAATAACAGACGAACAAAAAGCCCTTCGCAGGAGAAAACATAAATAAAACATATATAAAGACTCGATTTTTCTCCATAAAAATAGTTGAATATGAAGATTTAATATATCACCTGTGTTGACCTAAATGCACCACGAGAGTTACGTTGTCCAACTAGCCATTCAAGAATTGGGAAACCCTCCGAGTACTGATGTATTTGTGTCAGATATAATAAGGCATATGATGCTATCTCTACTTCTAACGGAGGACTCTGGTAGTAACTGTATTGCCAACTGTACATGTTGGGCCTTGTCGTGGCGTTCCAGTACTTTTTACCATCTATTGAAAACATGCAGTGTCATATAACTATATATAAAGTGTAAGTGTGCATGCTCAGAGATAGATCAGTAACAGGGGTGAAATATTCATGTGATTGCTTCTGTCATGGGTTTTGCTTATTATACAATCATGAGTCATTGTAAAGATTCATAAACGCTAATATACAAAACAGTATAGTACAGTTTTGACACTCATTCAGCAATGGGACACATATACGGAAATGTAAATCATATCTTCTTAACAAAATAAATATGCAGTATTGTTATACAGAAACATTACCAAAATGGTTGTGTTGGATTTAACAGTCGATTGCTAAGTAAATGATGTGATTTTGCGTTTAACATCCAACACATACCATTTTTGTTTACATAAAAAAGCACTGCATATAATTTTTTTTTGGTTAAGAAATTCAAAGAATCTACCTAATCCACACATGACTATAAGCTGAACACTCAAAACTGAACTATAATTAATCAGTTTTATGATCAGTCACCACAACAGCACATACAAATATCGCAATTATATTACCTTTGCATTATCAAATAAGGAGCAAACTACAGTCCCAAAAATGTTAAACTCATATAATTAACTATCAATACATGTATGTTATCACACTTACCTGGAGTGGTAACCGCCATTTTGTTTAACTTCGTATAAGCAGCGTAACCATTCGGGCTCCCAGCCAACCCTAAGCCATAACTGACAACCGCCAAATCATACGCGTCAGTAATTTTATCGGCAGAAATTTTCTGTTCTAGGTATCTGATGGCTTTCATTATAGCTGTCGTGTATCGATAAGAACTATATTGACTCTGAAATAACATTTTTTCTATCAGCATGTATTCTTTGCAACGGAGTGATCGTCACTTGTAAGAACTGCGTGGTATTTGCCGACATGCGATTAAAATACATCTTAAACCCACACTCTAAGCTCAATTAATGTCGACCACGTGATGCAGATCGGAGGTACATGTAACACATCTCGCAATATTATACATAGAGTAATAACTTCGAAAATGGAGAAATAACGTCATTGGTTCGTCAAACATCATTTTGTAGAAAGTCCATGCCCGTTTTTCAAAATGTTTACATGCATTATTATTTTTTGGATTCAAATTGCACTAAATAATAAGGAGGAATAATTGGATGCTAGAAGAAACGTACTAAAAATAGAGATTTATATGGACTACAAAATAAAACGAACAAGGAGAAGATACTCGTTGTACTATGCAGCACAAATAAGTAATGATGATGCGAAAACTTGTTTTTTCAATAGAATTTCAGTCATGTCAATCTGATCGGTGTTTTTGAAATCCAAATCAGTATTAACTTTTTCCACAAAAAGAAACTCACAACATCTCCACATGAGCCAGGTACGAAGGAATAATACCTCATGAAGGCTTAAGTTAAATCATAACAGAGAAGATGCACTTTGTGATTTGTAAAGGTAATTGCAGAAACCTACCTTTTTAAGTGTTTGCTGGGATTCAAGAAGTGATATCAAAACAAATCCAGTCAGACTGTCTCCGGAGCTAGATCCACCCTGTGCGAACATAGAAAAATTATATATTGTTTCTTCAGTTCAGACACGCCACCTAGCACCTGGATGATACTATATTAAATATGCATTACATTAAATAGTTTTGATATAATATATACTGTTATTTATCATTTTTTTACTGAAATCAAAGTTTGTCAATATCAAATATCAAACAGGGCATTCTACAAAATTACTATAAGTTAATGCATGACGAAAAACAATCATAGTATTATATTCTCTGTTTATAATCGATCACACATGCACAATATGAATAATATTCTTCAGAATATCACCAAAAGAAAGTATCATCTTTTTCATACATATTACTCTTTCCATATTGGCCACACTCTTTATCAACCATCCCAAACAAGCTTATCATTAATACTCCTCCAGTAATACATCATCTTAATTATTATTACCTCAAGATATACTATTGTCCCTTTTTATTCGAACCCTCGATAACGAGAGACATTAAACATTCTTTGTAAAGGACCGACGTCTTGATAGACAGTAAGATGAATCCAATTATATTATACTCCGGCAAACTTCTTTTCTTGGGGCATGTAGCCAACCTCTAATTGATATCATACTCGACATATTTGTAATACTTCAGGAAAAGCAATAGCCTATTCTACACTTATATTTACCGTTAGACTTGTACTATGAAGAACACTTCCTATTTGTCGGAATGACCCATCACTGTTTTGATATCGAATGATCCAGTCAGTAAGTCGGTATATAATGTTATCTTCCACATAGATATGTTCTTTTGCTTGATGGAATGATTTCAAAACGAAGGCAGACAGCCTACAAATACATAATACTACGTTATAAAAGATAGAATAAGTTGCTACAGGGACCTCCATTTATATAAGTAAATGCCTTTCCACACAGAACTCCGGGAAAACATCAGGCCGCGGAACAAGGTCGCAAGGAGTTTCATGGCCGACCTTAAATGAGAGAATTAATGAAGACAAATAGCGGGGATTGAATGAATGGAAGACATCACATCACATGTCAATACAGCTGGCATCAATAGGCCGAAAGGGGGAGAAAATAACATGAACAGTATACAAAGTGAAATAACCGCACACTGGAAGGGAAACACAACATACATAAACACACATAGAAATAATAATCATACAGCGATTTACAGCCTTGGAACTGTCAGTAAAAATACTTGGGGTTTAAATCGATATCAAAGCTAAGCTAACCTCACTTAATCGCTACATGGTCATTGCACATATTGTTCAACGCGTCCGCTTTATAAACATGTAAAGCGGCAAATCGCGCACCAAGCTATCAAGAACGATAATGATTGTATTGCTTCGCGAAAACCAAAACAGTATTTTGTTTTGTTTATCGATTGTAATCGTTTTTATCGACACATTGAAGGTAACTGTTTTCATTATTTGTTACGTAATTGCACAATTTGTTACATTGTAGTTTCTTTTATTTTCTATATTATTAACGTTATTTTTAGTTGTAAATATGTGTTTGGTGTGAATTTCGTTGTAAAATTGGTGGGTGGGGTAGTTGGGAAAGTTATCAATTTGGAATTGCTAAATTATCTTAAGAAATATACTGATGTGCTAGTTAAAATGACATATATGTAGTTATTTGTGTCTATTTTTGTAAAACTTATGAACATGCTCATTTAACTTTTAAGCTAATTGTGTCTCTAATCATAGCTTAATTAATGTAAATAAAATACACATCAATTCATTATCTTAAAACTCAGCCTTTATTTTTCGGGCTGGTAAAAACATCGATTGGGCAGGTGAAACCGCTTTCCTGTCTGCCCGAGGGGAAACCTGGTACACAATTTAGCGTCAACCCCTGGGATGTTGTCACATTAGTCGAATTATTGGAATATGAAATGGTCCTGATGTTCTTGTTATTTTTTCCAGGTGTCTACACTCAATCAATTGAATGAAACTTCAACAATTGATGATGTTTGTCAGTGGCTATCACACAAGGGCTTGTCTGGAAATGTGATCAGCGTCATTCAAGGTAATATACTCTATAATTGCAATTCTTTGGAAACGGATGAATGCAACATATGTAGTCCAAGATCAGGTCATGCATTTTAAAACAATATGTACTGCACACTAGGGATGTGCAATATTATCAATAAACAAATTCACTACGATATGGAACAGAAGTGATAGATTTAAATATTTATGGGCAATTATATCAACAATTTTAGTTTGTATTATAGGATGACATAATGCATTGCCTGTTTGAATACATTTTAATAGTTCATGATAGCTACCTTCCGTGGTCATATAACATGCAACGTCAAAGCTTTTAAATTTAATTGAAAGTTGTCCATATGCAATCGCTATCTACGGTTAACTTACAAATAATATTTATCCTGATGGGCAAATACATAAATATGAGTCTATTGACTAGATGATGAAACTACCTTTTAAAATTTTGCAATTTGGTCTCAACTAATCATGGCATTATCTTGCATGTTAATTGTTATATTAGTTTTGCATGTTATATTATTTTTGAATGAATTTTCTTTCAGTGGTGTTGGACCTTAACCAGTACCCCGATGCATAACTGCTCTATGTGCCCATTGTTGTCAATAGATAGGGATGCATTGATAAACCATTTGACACTAAAACATAGAAATTCAGCAAACTATATAGTACATTGTAGTGCTGTTGGTTGTGCAGCATCATTTGCTCAGTTAAGAAAATTTCAAAAACATAGTAGTCGCTACCATCAGAATATAGTATTGGACAATGAAGATGACCTTGAAGATTTGAATATTGGTGATGTACAAGAAGCAAATAACATTAATGAAGTTGAGAACATCAATGCCTTTACTTTATGTGAAGCGCAGTATATTTTGAAATTAAAAAAATGAGCATAATTTGTCACAAAGAGCTATTGAAGACAGTATTAGTTCTACAAAGTTTATTTTGAAACAATATTCTGATGTTACAAGAAATGATCTGATGTTACAAGAAATGAATTACATGCACAGTTAAATAATGGTACTTTAAATGCAGCTGTGCTAGATGAAGCATTTGGCAGTGAACAATTTAAGGGGTTAAAGACAGAATTTCTGCAGGAAATTTTTTTTGAACAAAACTTATTGTATGGTTAATTATTCATGTATAAATGTATCACCTCATACATAAAATGAGGTGTGTGTTTTTACACTACTTAGTACTACATATGCCTCTTATTATGATATACATCAACTATATTTGATTGGGCAGAATTATGCTTGCTGATCTTTGTTGTGTTTGTAGCTCTTAAAATAGAAGAGAATATGCCTATTAAAATTGTTGTTGTTTTTCACATTATAAAATATGATAAAATTAGTTTAATATGTTCATTAAACAAAATTTTATTTGTTTGATTCATACCCCACGGTTATTAAATACTATCTGTCAATTTGTACCTCTAATATTTCGTTTCGGTTAGGGATACAAGAAGGAATTTACTTAACTAAACCTTTATCGTTTCTTTTTTGTTGCATTTATCCCAAGCTTCAATTGTGAAAATCTTGGAGTTTCTTTATTCCTTTAATTGTATCGTGAATTGATTATTTCTTGTACTACGACAATAGTTTTGATAAATATATATGTTCTAACCTTAAAAGTTATACCTCAATGGGTAAAGTCATTGTGAATATTTCACAATTCCATAAACTTGGACGAACATATTTTTTATCTGTACGTGTACATGTTGTTGCTTTTTTACTAAAGTCTAACTAGTCGAACATAATAATGAATTAAAATGTATGAGTTTCTTCTTTGTATTAAAATGTATCAACCTAGACGTTCTACCTTTAATAGAAAGTATTGTCATGTTGTACCATTGAATTACTTTGTTCAGATCATGTTTTGTACATTTGCAATTTCATATTGGACATGTGCGTAAAGCATATATAAATTATGAATTAAAGGTATTGTTTTAGATGTCAAAAGAGTGTACTGTTTAATTTGATCCCATGACCACGATTTGATCATTTAGATACATTCTCAGATAATTAGTCAAATACCTTGTTTATTGACAAGTTGGTTTTGTTGGGGTATTATTAATGGCGTCAGTAATAGCTCTAGTTGGAATTATCTAAACATGTTATCCTTCTAAACATGTGGATTATGTAAACACGTTTATAATGTAAGCGTTTTCTAAACATGTTACAAGTACCCATCTAAACATGTGGATTCTGTAAACACGTTTATAATTTAAGCGTTTTCTAAACATGTTACAAGTACCCATCTAAACATGTGGATTCTGTAAACACGTTTATAATTTAAGCGTTTTCTAAACATGTTACAAGTACCCATCTAAACATGTGGATTCTGTAAACACGTTTATAATTTAAGCGTTTTCTAAACATGTTACAAGTACCCATCTAAACATGTGGATTATGTAAACACGTTTATAATTTAAGCGTTTTCTAAACATGTTACAAGTACCCATCTAAACATGTGGATTCTGTAAACACGTTTATAATCTAAGCGTTTTCTAAACATGTTACCCATCTAAACATGTGGATTTTCTAAACACATTATAATATAAACGTTTTCTAAACGTTTGAATTTAAACGCGTTCAAAAGTTGTCACAAAACATGCGTTTAGGAAAGTGTTTAGATCCTAACGCAATTTTTACAGTGTACACATACATTGACAAAGTGGGCAGTAACTACTCATTAAACAACATACATACTGTGTGTAAGAATAATAACTATGATGATGGTGATAACAATGATGACGATGATCATGATGAAAATAATAATTATACTGATGATAATGATCAAAGAGATGCATGTACCATTAATTTTCTGCTATGGTTTAAACATTTACCTTTGTAATCTCACATTTATCAATGTATATACTCACCACATGCTGCCTTGTCTATCAGACTGACCCCAGACACTAAATGAACCATCATTGCGTTGGAAAGTCAGTTCTCTTTGATAACCTAAATAAAATAAATAATTTTAACATTTATTAAAAACTTGTATTTTTGAATTGGTATATCCCTTTTATCTGTTAATTCCAGCAAAAATATTAATATGCAACACAAAGCAAGCTTGAAGGTAGACCCATTTACAGATTACCAATGTGCTTTCCAATTCGGATATACGACGCCAGTTCGAGTGTATCACTCGATGATTGCGATCCTTCCCTAACTACGTGTACATATATTATCATCCATTGAAGTAGTGTCTCCAGATAACGGTTAAGGCAGATCAATTTGCTGTACAAACAATACGTTTTTGGCATTCAGTTAGTGTGTAAGTATTATATTAAACTTTCATACTGATTATTATTTGTAAGTAAAAGAAATAACTACAATCAGACGAGAGCTATGTAGTGTCTATGTATTGGGTTTAAACAGAACATTTCATGCGAATGTTACCATTTTAAAAGTTACAAACGCATAAACTGCAAATAATATTACTTAAAGCAGCCTTCCAAGACCGGAGATCGGCTTTCAGAATGTTCCGCTCAAGCCAAATGTGACGTTCATCTTGATGTATAAGTGTAATAGTGTATCGGATATTTTACCTTTGTACATGTATTGCAAGGCCATGTCAGCAAAATCAGGGGTTAGTTGATTCGTTTTCTGTAGATAGTTATACACAAATACATCAGGAGCAAGACTTATCATGGTTTGTTCTCCACATCCGGTTGGCATGCGCAGCAGACCCTTCAAATTATTTAGTGTGGGTCCCATTGTATCACCTAGAAATTGTTAGTAATACAGATAATACATAATGACACTGAACGAGAATATTATTTATTTCATGCAGGTCCGCGTTTTACCGAAATATATTGGTAAATAAACTGTCAAACTAATTTGTCTTTTATTATATTATGCAAATGAAAAAAACATAAACACAACTTTCATCAATCGTTATTTGGAAGCATTTAATGATTAAAAACCTGCTAAAACCGTGAAATAAAAAGTTTGTTTCGAACATAAACAGGAATAAATGTCAGATTGCGTAAAACGTTCAAACGTGACTAGGCCAAGTGCTGGTGAATATACTTCTTGCGATAAATGATGTTAGTCTGTTCTTTTCTACACCATACCGCCTCATTGAACATGTCATCTACCTCGCAATTCCGTTTTTCTTCGAGCATTTGAAACGCATCCATGAAGAGTTAGCGCGGTATGGTGGCACAACATGACCGGTGACATTGGTACATGACGTATATTAATATCGTTTGTGATCACAATACAATAAACATCAGATTTGATTAAAAATCCAACGCTTGACCTCCTATGTTGACCCTTTTGAGCGCTAAGTCGCCAATTGGGTCATTGTTTACACATTTGTTTTAGTAATTTATCTTTAATGAACACAATGAACATACATTTTGATTAGTAATCCCACAAGTATGACATAACTATAGTACTAATCATTGTTTACACAATGATTTCAGTATTTCGCCGCAAAACAAATGATTTACCTATCACTGATACTTGTATCTTTTGTGAATCAGCTACAAATGTTGGTGGGAATGATAATGGAACATCAACCCCTGTGTGTTCGTTCAGAATCATAGGGACATTAAAATGCATTGTGGTTCCTTCAGCTTCAATAATAAGATCACGTATAACTCTATCCGCGGAGAGAACGGTTTGTGCTTTCACTGCAATTTTGGTTACTCCAACAATGCCTGCAACAACAGGTACGAACACCGACTCAGCCATACCCGCCTTGATCTGAAATGTATTTGATAAATGTCTCAGGAATGCTAATATGTACAGTGTACGTACAGTTATGGACTCATTTGCTTTATCTGACTTACGTCGTATTAAACGATTGCAGTTATTCGTCTGAGGTGGCTTGAGATGGCGTCAATTTGAATCGGATTTTCGAGAAACAACCAGTACTTAGAGCTGGATATTATCGCCAATGTCCTGATGTAGAAGAATATGTAACTCCCCATTAACTACATATGCATCTCTATACACCTAATGACACTACTGATCATAATATATGCCTCTACACACATCATCATCATTACAGAATACCGAAACACGCCATTACTTACACTCAAAATGTCCCTCCGATAAAAAAATCTCTTCGCTTGTTTAAATGACTTTTTATTTTAACACAATCTGGCAAGTATTTCTATTGTCATTGCATTGTTATAATTTATTCAGGTACATACATTTATTATATATTCTATTGAACTATGGTACATAGCGAGCTACTCACGTGAACATTCTGTACCACGTCCATTGATGAATATGTCACGTGGCCTGACTGATCTCGGTTGATGACTTGATAATCAGGTGATTGTTCGAATGTAACAACAACCTACACGTATGTACACATATGAAAGTGACAACAACCAACATACATGTACATATATGAAGGCGATACCAACCGATAAACATGTACAGCTATGAACGTACCAACATCTTACGTACATTATCACACCTTCATACGATGATAGCATAATGTCGATGACGTATTTGATTATGACAGTTTCGAATCAGACCGGTGTATGTCATGCAAGCGACTGTTTGTCAAGCTGATTATACGGATTGAGTTCAATGAATGTTTCATGATTGCTTTAGCTTTATCATAATTTGTGGACTCCAATCGTCTAATGTAAGCTTCAAGTTGGAGGTACACGTATTTATAACCGATAGACGTGATTTTTATAAGTGCACGGTCGTTTGATTTCTACCGAGAAAATCATACAAATACGTTCTATAAAGTACAATTAATGTTCTCACGTCAAGATCCTGACCCATGTAATTGAAAATATTGGCTTGCAATACGACTTCCTCACCCCGCACCACCGAGTATGGTAGATTCAAATTGATGAAGAATGGACGAAATGTGGTAAACTGTAAATGAAAACACACAATTTATGCAGACCACCAGCTATAAGTTTCCACATCAGCGGACCAACAACACTTTTAAAATCAATTATGTAATGCTTAATCAAACGAACTTAGTGTGTCAAGAGGTCTGTATTACTGTACACTTAATCATGTTGATACCACAATCTTGTAACCACATCTTAAGTAAATGCCTATGCACTACGTATGCATTTTATCAGAATACTGACTTACTTAAAATTAATTTCGGTATATAAACTTTTACAAAACGTTTCTATTACGTTTTATACTGAATTGATATGAAACAGTTGTTTCGAATTAGCAGTTATTTTACCTTAGCTGCGGAACCAGTTACACCTAACCCAGATAGTTTGTTGACGGAGAATGCTGTTGCATACCATGACGTTATGGTATCTGGTATCGTTGTCTGTAATGTAGCTGTTCCATTTCCTCTGTAAATTCATTACTATGTTATTTTTGTTTGTTTTGTAACGTACATATATACACGTTCAAATACCAGTAACATGACAGTAGATGATACCCAACCATAAAACTACCACAAAGTAATTTCCATTCTGATTGGTCCTAAGGTTGTCCATTTAAGCGATACAATGTACACGTGTATGTGACAAATTGTCATGAGTATGTCTGCAGCAA
Organism: Mactromeris polynyma; assembly: GCA_032209605.1. Classification (NCBI taxonomy): domain Eukaryota; kingdom Metazoa; phylum Mollusca; class Bivalvia; order Venerida; family Mactridae; genus Mactromeris; species Mactromeris polynyma. Next base: position 6,749,757 of record JASFXZ010000028.1, read on the forward strand.
CAATTTAATAGATCCAACTGATATTTAATCATTAGGATCAGTCCATTTATTCCCATCATAATATAAATGTTCCCATTTATAACAAAATCATAACGATTCATTAAAATGGTCCGAATTAGGCCCCAGTGAGGCTAGCATTTTGATCATAACACTCTTGATCAAGCACATCACAGAGAGTCGATGACGACAATTGAAAAAACAGTATGCACACAATTTCGATAACTGGCAATACTGTCTCTGTATCTACTCGTTTGTATCCATGACATATTGATACTTTCTACACTGTCGCCCCACTGAAACTTCTTCATATTTGAAAATTAGATTTGACTTACCGCACGGTTAGATTTGTCCACAACCAGGTTTCTGGAAACGTTTCCCTTGTATGTGTTACCTGTTGTAGAGCCCCTCCTGATGTCCCTGACCCTGGGAAAATTCCTACGTGAAAAAGAAATTAAATTATGGATTAATGAGGGTACGTCACCACAGAATAAAGAACGGTAGACTTCGAGACACAACAGCAATATAATTATATCAGCAAAACGTCCTACAACGTTAGTATTTAAAAGGCTTAAAGAAGGTTAACGCCATGCTAACATCATTTAGCAACAGCCTGATGTTGACAAAACATATGATATAATACAACTACTCGGCACACATCCAACAATATGAATTAACAGTGAGCGCCGAAGGTCTAGAGCTGCTGATAGCTGTAGTGGCATGTCACCAATAAACGGTGCATTGCATATATCTGTACCAATTTGACACCAGTTTACTTCGGCTCTCCCGATAAATTCCTCAACCTTGCGTGATAAACTTTCTCCTTCCACATCACTAACCTATTAGTCTCTATAACTAAACTTCCTGATACGCATTTTCTAATATTCACTAAGTAATACGCATAAACATGCCAGTATGTGTCGTGGTGTAAATTAATCCTACGCCAGGCCCGAACCCTGGCAAGGATGTCGTTGTATAACCTGGATACATGGGTGGATATGTAGAGTTACAGTCTACCTGACGTTTGTAGTGAGGATGTCCCCAGCTTTATCCATTAACATCCGTTATTAGCTGAATGCCAGTTGACTATGAGGAGAAAAATATTGTTAATTATTTCAAATATCATTAAAACTACCTACCAGGTGCATATGTCATGCCTGGTGCCGGTGTTGGAACCATTCCAGGAACCCAGGTTGGAAACCGTCCAGGTGGATATGTTAGTCCCGGGGCAATCTGTCCACAATCTATTTGCCGTTTGTACACGGGGTGAGCCCAGTGGAAATCATCTACATCTGTTATCAGTTGAATTCCTGTCGACTATTGGAAGCAAAATTAAGTACCAACCGATTAAAAAATACGAACTCAAACTGGTTTCTAGAAATTTGTCGGAAACCTTAAAGGTCTTATTTTTTTAAATAAAGAAATATAATAATAAAGTCATGTTTTGAGGAACACGAAAACTCGGTCAATAGTGCTACCGGGATTTAAACCGGGTCACGGATTGCCGGCCCGTTATGCTAACCACTAAACCACAGCGACCTAACGTCATTATCGTCTAAATTTAACTTATATAAAGTTGATTATAGTTAACTACACATTGGACGAAGTACGGGGCGAATTTTTACATATGCATTGCCACTTTTTTACATGTTTACCAAAATCACAAATACAAATGTCCGTTACCGGTATTTTCTATACTAACCTACGCGCCGAGTTAGCGCTAGCATAGGAAATACCTCTATCAGACTTGTGTTTTGTAGTTCCAGGAGTATTTGTGAAGAAAATTTACAATGCAGTGTACCAGAGTATGTCTGTGTGGAGGCATTACCATGCAATCTTCTAAAATTATCACTCAGCATATTTTGAAAGAAATTCTCCCTTAACAAAGCAGTTTCAACGACTATATGGTTTGAATTACTTTGCCGCATATACGCCTATAAAAAGGTGTATTGAACGCTCCAACGACGTCATTTCATGTTTATTTTGTGACCAAACAATGGCGTGTGGTATGTAAATCTGTTAAATTTTATTAAATCGTATCTTGAATTATTCGAGAAAACAGATTCTCCGTTACAGGTATTCAGGAAACCAGACAATGTTTTTGGTAGAATTGGACATACAAACTGAAAATTATGAATCAATAAAGTACGACGGTTTAGAAAAAAGTGACACGTATGCATCATTTGTCCCCAAAGCAATCCAATTGTCTCAATGTGTGTGATGGTTGTTTAAAACTGGTTCTGTCTACTATTGAAGGCGATTTTAAATGAAGTTATATATTTAAGTTTAAGAACAATTGCCTAAAATTGTAACACTATATTTTCATACCATATCATAACTGATATTCGGGTATGCTAACATAAAATCGCAGTCCAAATTTATTAATTAATAATCAAATGGCCAGTACATACAATTTCATCAAGAGGGCACGGTTGTGCATTTTACGGATTAAAAGAAGAAAAAATAGGAAAGACACGTCCAAAATGCAGACTTGGATTTATACATGTATATCACCAAAGAAAGATAAGGTACAACAACAAAATAAATATTTTAAATAGTAAATATATACATTTTCAATTATACTTACCTTTAAAACTTGCTTCGGATCATGAAGATAACTTGAGTCTTTGTCAGCATGAGCGGTGAATTTTAGTGAAGATATAATCTGCAATATGTTGTCCTGACTTAAGTTTTATGATTTATTGTGTACTACATCCAACAATTAACTTGATTCGTAATCGGCTCGGGAATCGAAACATAGATCTGCAGCCTGACAGTCCAGCGCTTTTGCCGGGCGAGCTACTTTATTATCGTCAGTCTCTACGAAATTTATCTGTTTGGCTCAACCGTTTCAGCTTTTCTGGTAAATGTACCAACTTGTTACTACATCATGCAAACGATTTATATCAGTCGCTAAAATTTATTTAATTATCTGCATAGTGATGTTATACTGATGACAAAAGCAGTGATTTACATAAGTCATTGACCAACAAACATACAGTGATACTCTCGCATTTCTGATAAAGATGTTTAAGGAAACTTTCAAAGCATTTTCACGATATGAACTGTACGCAGTTTTGCTAATTCCTACGCTGCTGTGAGTTTGTGTTAGCTTCAGAAATTTAGTAAACAGATCCTTAATAAATATGAAAGTAGTTCGACTACTTTACGTATACATACATCGCCTTGAGTGATGTCATTTCCGGTGGCCAAAAGCAGAACACTTTGATCCACTGCAAGTAGATTTACAAGTGACATAGGATCCGTTGTTATGGATAGGCTAACGTTGGCACCGGGTTCACCAGTAGTTTTATCGAACGACAATGCAATCTGAAAAAGGTACAATTCACTTATTACTGATTGTCTAGTCCTTTAGCATTCCATTCCGACTGAACACCATTACGCATACTGTACATTTACATTGCAAACTAATATACAAGAGGAAAAAGAGGGCATTACTCTCTGCTGAACACATTTTGCACATAGACTTTCGAAAAACATGGATTTGGACAGGAACATATCCCCTAAATAACTCTATAACATATAACATATGTGATCCCAGGCCGTGACCGATTTTGACCCCGGGGTCATGATTTGAACAACATATATCTCAAACCACTATGTCAATTATGGTTCTGGACAATAAGGCTTTTAAAGTTTTCAATTCTAAAATCTATTTTGTTTCAACAACATGCCCATGTAGCTTCCAATTCGGCGTAGGAGAAGATGTAGCATGAATACAATTTAAACGGGTGAACAGGCATGCACACTCGACAGACAATTCGCCGTGACCACAGATCTCCGGCTTCCTGCCAGTAGAGCTAAACATGTTGTTATCGTTAATTGGCAAATGTTCGCACTTACAAAGTCTGCAAAGGTTTCCACATTTTCGTTATGAATGTTTAAGTCACATAAAAACCCAGGATAACGTAGCGATTGTTCTACTGAATTGGGTATAATAATACGTCAGGTGGACACTTAGGTGAAAGCACCAACCCTCCTTATTTACAAATGCTCCCAGGAGGTTTTCGAGTCGTTAGTGGTGAGGGGAAATTTATTTTTAGTTAGAGACCTGCACCCTTCGGGCACGGAGGTTCGTTGACTTCTATAACAGAAAATACCTTGTTCTTGAATTTATTTGAATCTTCATGAACGTCAAAGAACATTGCATCAGCATTCCACATGCTAGTTTGGAAATAATATACGATTAGTTTTCCGTATGGTTTCATTTCTGACGTCACAGGAAATGAAATGTGTACTAGACCTCTCGTTGAATCATGTACCGCGCCTGACTGAACAACCCGGTCATTCGCTATAACCTGTGAGAGAAAAACGAAAAGGTAAAAGACGTATTGACTTGTCAATTTTATTTCTAGATAAATATATTCCATTTTCGGTCATCCGTTCTATCATAAAATATCGAAATCTAAACATCAATACAGTACAGTAATTAATGTGTAATAGTATCTGAAATGGATGACCGAAAAGAAGCGAGTGTTATAGAAATAATTTATAGAAATAATTGTACAGATAAATAACTCATTATCAACTTAAAAGCTTACAACTGATGACGATTGCTCGATACAATATAAACACAGTTTTCCTAATTCCCTAAGGTGACAACAGCATCATGTCTGCAATTGTAAATCATTTTCACATGGAATAAGGCAGCAAAACTAGCCAAAGATAGACTTGTCCGGAAAATGCTTGATCACCGCCATCATCCTCACCCGGATTGAAGGAATTAAGTCATGTGTGTCGAATCATGTTTGTCATTGAATGAGATGTCCAGTGAAATTAAGTTCAATTTCCAGTCGTTTTTTCTGATTAAGAAGTCGATTGCAGAATATGTATACGCGATATTAAAACTTTTATAACACTCACCGCATAGAACAGTGTCGTGTCGACCATTTCTTCGGATTGTTTCACGTTGAATACAGCATTCCTTCCAACCTATTTCATGGTATGTTGTGGTGAATTATGTATAAATAAGACAAACCTTTCACAATATGTTAGAAACAATTGACTGAATGTAACAATTTGTGTCAATGAAAACAGCATGTCTCATAGGTTTGTTATTGTCACCTAAATCTCGAAATATTTGGTCAAGTGCATAACTATGGACATATTTTAGATATACGTTACATCTTGTTTTCGACAGACATTGGACATTTAGCATTTAATCTGCATTGAACAATGGATGCGCGAAAAAAAAAGTCAAATAAGGGAATGTTCTGTTCAAGTTAAAGTTTTGTTATTTAAATTTCTTCAGTGCCGTTTTCGAAGCCCAAACTAAAACTTATAAATAAAATTGGATACAAATTGAGATATGTACAAAGTGTTTAAATACAAATTGAACATGACAACAATCTGCAAACAATTAACTGAACATTGAAAGCCGTGAGTAAATGTCTTCATACAATACATTTTGAAGCAATAGCGGAAAATGATAAACTCAATGAAATACTTAACAGTCACTGACGAAGACTTCTTAGATTAATGGTGAGGTTAGATAAGCCGTTTTAATGCCATACAGTTGGTTTATACACGTAAGCTGTGTCCATTGCCGTTAATATATTTAATAAAGAAAATAACTATTTCTCAATGGGACACTACTTTAAAGAAAATGCGAGAATAAATTATAATTAGTATCTATCATCTCACCAGTAATTATATAGAAACATAATTTATTTTGTTTACTTACCGTAATAGATGTATTTTGTGATATTTGTATATTACCAGTATTCAATAACCAAGATGGTTTATCCACGTTCATCGTGTCTTTGATTCCTTCGTAAAACGCCTAAAGTAATGTTACATGTAAAAGTATATGTGTTTACATTATATGATACTGTCATGAAATGACCTGAGTATTGCATAAGATAAATTATAAAATACATTTTTTAAATAAATGACATTCATTACAAGATAGATACGCATTAACATTTAAAACTATTAAATATATATTTAACATTCAACTTGCTTTAATTCAGTAATCAAAACTGTGCACATAAGGCGTAATTTATATCATTGATTTCCATACATAAGTTATGGTTATACTGATTTTGCCATTGCATTTCTCCCAATGGTTCAATTTTGCCGTTGTGCATCAGTAAAGCTTAACGACACGAACATAGTCAGGTGTCTTAGTGATAACTAGCTTAGGAGTCAGTCACAGTATAAAATATGTTAATTCGCCAATGAGATTAGTTTGTCTTGGGTAGTATTCCCATTTGAAAACAAAAGTAAAACTGAATAAACGGAAGTATCATAAATATTAAGATGACATCAGAGAGGAAGCCATTCGTTTGTTTTTACAGAATATGAAACTTAAAATGGCGTATGAATAAAATTGATGATGGTACTGTTTTTTCTAGGAACATTGTTTCGCAAACCATACGGAGGTCTATAAATATTGAATTACATTAACAAACTTCGAACTACTTCATGCAATTTATTTACATTCAGACAGCGAGTTTCGAGATCTGAAAATATGAATGTTGTTTGAAAGATGATCTTTGGTAAGTAGTGTAGTACAAACAAACCTCTAAATGCAATGACGAAACATTAACGGGTGGATCCACTACAAATTCCAGCATGCCGTTTGTTGGAGGTGCGAAAGTCTGCTCCGCCAGGTATTGTGCTCTGTACTTGTGTAAATCCTTGTCATAATATTTCACGTAGCTCGCCAAGCGTACTTCCTCGTTGCTCGATATGATTGGATTCCCGTTGGCTTGTGTCAGAGAAATCTAGAAATAAAAGTTCATCGGTAACCATGGCTGCAAGAACAGCCTTTCTGAATTAAATTCACGGACGCATTAGTAAATTGAAATTATCGCATTTTAAATAGCGTTCAAAGCTTTTATTAAATGATTACAAAATTCACAGCGGAGTGCCCACTATTAACAAAATAAAGCCAATACATGGTGAAGATTGAGAAACAATTAGACGCAAAGATACACACAGAATGCCCGTGATTCTTTCAATTAGTTAATATTGTTTATCCGGTACAGAATTTGTCCAGATATTTGTTTAATATTTTATAACAATTGAGAATCACCCTATGTGGCCGCAATCACAAGAGAATAAACAACTTGCGCGAAGTTGAAATTATCGTTACAAAGTCTGAGCACTCACGCGTGATAACAACAATGTCATAGGTACACCAAAATCCCAATGTCAACCATACTTGACAATCAATCTCTTCAATACCATGACAGTAAACTAATACATATATTCTACAAATGGATTTTAATACTTACAAATCCAACATAAGGAAGACCAGGTTTAAAATACGGCATGCTTGCTGATTGGTCGAATGACATTTTGTATGGTTGACTGTAAAACACAACCTGAAAATATATCACGCATTCATTGACTAACGTGAAAACCATGACGTTACTTGTTAGAACCGTGTACATGCAGAAATAAAAGGTCCAAATGTGGTGTACTTCCTGGTCGGGATGGTATTTTATTTAGTGTTCCATCCCTTTGTTCCGTTACGGTTTTGGTGTCCTACCCCTGTGTCCGTTTGGTATTGCTTAAGTGTTTCACCCCTGTGTGTTTCTCCTGGTTTGTTTAATCTTGTTTTAGTGACCGAACCTTTAGGTACCGTCAGGTATGTTTGGTCTTGTTTTTGTGACCCATCATGTGTGTACTTCCTGAAATGTTCGGTCTTCTTTTAATGTTCAATCACTGCGTGTTCCTCCCGATCTGTTTTGTTTTGTTTAAGATTTCCAGACCTGTATTATTGTCCCATCCCGGTGTTTACCTGATAATCGGTTTGGTCTTGTGTTCGTGTCATATCATGTATGTTTCTTCTGGTATGTTTGTTGTTGCTACCTGTTCCAACCTGTTTGTTCGTATTGGTATATTTGGTCTTCTTGTAATGTCCCAATGTGTGGGTATCATCTGGTGTGTTTGGTCTTGTTATAGTGTACCACCATGTGTGTACCTCATTTTCTATCTATGTGTAGTGTTTACTCTTCAACTTTCGGGTGTTACTAACAGGCACGCAGTCAGTGCAATAAACAAGGCATTTACAGTATGACATCAAAGTAAAAAAGTGAATCTAAAAATATTGCAATATTATACAGAAACGATTTATAAAATCAGATTAAACAACAATCGTCTGCAACCAATTGTACGTGTTTTTTTTGCTTTGGAAATTTCTGATCTATTCACTTTTATACAGAGATAACCAACAACAAAATAAATGCACACGTATATGATTAAATCAATTCGTTTAGATCTAATCTAAGAAAGCATCGACCGGAATTCAGTCTGAATGTCAAATACAATGTACCTATTCTGCTAAGGCGGTAAAATGACATCTAAGATGCATATCTGAATCATTTGCAACATATTATACACTGTTAAATTATACACCGAACAGCAATATAAACGCAACGGTTGGGGAAACACATATAATTCGAATATAAACAATTCAAATGATGAATAACGAGTTTATTTCATTTCATTGGTACCTTACATACATACTGTGTAAATTTCATTAAAATATATCAACAAATAACCCCGATTTCATTATGTCAAAGTTCATTACCCACAAGTTCAATTTTCACACATTGTCAATATCTCGTGTATCCTCCATTGGCCTGAATACAAGCAACGCATCTACGTCTCATGGAGCCAATTACCTTCGCGATATCGTTCTGTGGAATATTGTTCCACTGGATAAGAGCCTGACGTAACTGTTGAAGGTTGTTCGGTTGTGGTTGACGTGCATACACGCGTGTTTTGAGCTCCGCCCAGATGTTCTCTATCGGTGCCAGGTCTGGCGACAAGGACGGCCAGTCCAGGACATTAACATTATTGTTTCCTAGAAAGTTAGTTGTTAGATTCGCCGTGTGAGGCCTTGCATTATCATGCTGGTATATGCCACCGCGTAGGTTCTGTCGCATATACGGGATCACTTCCGGTTGGAGAACGTCATTTACGTACCTATGGGCGTTGACGTTGCCGTTGAGAATTAATAGATTAGTACGTCCAAATTGTGACACACCAGCCCAGATGTGCACGCTTCCACCACCCCTCTGTACACAATGATCTGCTACTCGCTCACCACGTGCGTGCCATACACGTACACGTCCATCCAGCCGGTTGACGTTGACCTTGGATTCGTCCGAAAATAGCACTTGACCCCATTGCCTGCGGGTAAATCGTAGATGTCTCGTAGCCCAGTTTAAACGCCCCTGCCGATGTCTAGCAGTGAGAATCAATCCTTTCTTCGGGCGTCTAGCCTTGAAACCAATAGCATATAGCCGACGGCGTATGGTATCAGTGCTGACGTTACGTCTACAATGAACAAATATGCAATTAGTACAAGTACATGCACATTACGTTATTTGTATCATTGTATGAAGTAGTGCACCGAATCGCATATGAAATATTATTAATATGACTTCATTGCGTTATTTGTTTATTTGATACCAACAAGGTTGATACATATAACTGGTTATTTATTTAAAATAAAGAATGATTGCAATGTTAATGTTTTGTACATGTATATGAGACTCACCCATTAATCCCAATAGTATTCCTGGCGGTAGTTGTGGCTTTGAGGAATCTGTCCTGACGGTGGGCAGCTTGCACCTGTGCGTCTTGTGCCGGTGTTGTCACTTTGGGACGTCCTGTCCTTGGTCGATCCTGAACATTACCTGTTTGTAATACACGTTGATGGAGTCTTACAATCGTCGAAGCATGACAACCTAATGCTGCAGCTATACGTCTCGTGGACATTCCGGCATGTAGCATTCCGACAGCCTGATTTCGCAAATTATCCGGAAGTCGTGGCATTGCAAAAGACTATGTATGTCATCTAAAAATCTTTTGGGGTGTTTTTTTAATTGTAACATCGTAACAGGTCACGAAATAAGCGATTTATAAAAATCGTTTACTTTCTTTCAGCGCGCACGTGCAAAACGTGCTTTTCGTATTGTTGACAGTCAGGTGTCACGGTACGATGATTTCAATAAATTTTAGTGGCATAGTAATACCTTACATGTATAAATAATATTCAAATACGTTTGGGTGAGTAAAATATATTTACGGTGGAAATATTAAAAAAACAAGCGTTGCTTGTTTTCAGGCCAATGGAGGATACACGAGATATTGACAATGTGTGAAAATTGAACTTGTGGGTAATGAACTTTGACATAATGAAATTGAGGTTATTTGTTGATATATTTTAATGAAATTTACACAGTATGTAGGTAAGGTACCAATGAAATGAAATAAACTCGTTATTCACCATTTGAATTGTTTATTTACGAATTATATGTGTTTCCCCAACCGTTGCGTTTATATTGCTGTTCGGTGTATATTGCCACATCAATATACGAGGGTTGTTCGGGAAGTTCGCGGAATTGTGCTTCAATTTGTTTAAAGGGACCGAATAATGATAAACAAAAATAACAGTGATGAAAATCTATTTTTGACTGCTCAATTGCCAGAAATTCTTTAAATTCGATAAACAATAACATATACTCTTCAAACATACTGACTGTGATCACTTTGTCGCACGATAAGTAACGTTAACGTCAAACGTCATCAAAATATAGTCAACGGTCAGTTTTCTCAACGTAATCCCCACACGTTGCAAAGCACTTTCGGTGCCGATATACCCACTTAGTGAATGTTTGTTTATACCATTCACTGTCGAAGGTATTAGCAACAACCCGTCCTTCAGCAATCCGTAGCTCAGCGGATGTTGCAATCCGCTGCCCCCTCGGTTGAGCCTTTAGGATGGATGTCCAGCAGTTCGAAACATTTCTTTTCCACAACTTCTCTTAGTTTCAGGGTCGAAATAGTCTAACCAAGACCCATCCGTTGTCACTATTCTGTCAAAGAATGATTTCTCCAACAATTCGTAACGTTGAAGAAATGAACGCAAACATTCCACTCTACGGACCCTGTCTTGCTTTTTAAGGATACGTGGGCTCCATCACACTGACACCTTGGACATTCCCAAATATTTTGTGAGTATTTCATGAACTACAGTGTCCGTCATTCCTAGTAAATCTGCTATGACCCTGACTGTCAAACGTCTATCGCCATTCACACTAGTCATCTTCGATTGATGTCCTTCAGTTCCTAAGTATAGCATGACACTTGTATACACATATTTTCTCACATTCATTTCGGGAGAGTGTCAGACTCAACAACCAACCGCATTGTCTCTGCTGGTGATTTCCTTTAAACCAACGCAAAACTTATGGCGCTAAAATGTTATATTAATTAACCGATTTCAAAATTTTAAGGTAATTTTGACCTGCGTCAAAATAACATATACACATGTAGGTGTTGTCATGGACACCTGAAAACTAGATTTAACCAAATGTGTTCACTCAATCTAAACCGCATCAGACTTTATTGGTACCAATTAACATTCATTTTGAATGACATTTGTTTTTTATGTTACAATTCTCCAACAACCCTCGTATATGTATTTCGGTAAAGAAACCTGTATATAATACAAATCTTTCAAGTGATTAAGTTAACATAATTCAGTTCGATGTCGCAATATAAATGAATAAGGTGTCATGCGTAACCAAAAACAACCGAATAAATGCATATCACATGAACAACTATCATCAAATGAATACAAAAGTATGATACATTGAATAATTTGTCATGTTAACAAGTGTTATATTATTTTACCTGTGATGTCGCATTTCTTGTTATGTTGTTAAGGCTTTCAGTCACTGAAGCTTTGATTGTCAGTAGGTATCCGGCAAGTTTTTCTACCAGTGGCTGAAAGCTGTACGGATCCACTTCGTTTGTAATTCTGCTGAACGGGACAGTGAATTTAGCTTCCCCATTAATCTGTAATCCAAAGTAAAAATATAACATAACACCAAAGCTTCAAAGCTAGATACCGTCACAAGTATACGTGATAGTTGGTGTTCTTATGATGGAAATCGTCTGAAGGTGACAAATGTATACGTCACTGTTATTTGAGGAGGACACTCGTATAGACAAACTAGTTGATTATCGTCAGTATATGGACATTAAGGTAAGTATAGATATAGCGGTATACAATTGGCAGATTGTGATCTCTGTGACATTGAGGCTGTTTCTGTCTGTTTTGCTATTGCATGTTATAATAGATGGTTTGATATGTGATTAAGCCGCTGTAAGTTTGGGTTGTCGTTTGGTATTTAATATATCTTTTCGGATATCTCTCCTTTTTAAATACTAGATATCTACAACTCAAATGATTTGTTTCAAATGAGTCAATACACGTACGCTTGTGAGAAAATAATAGACCAATAATGTACGTATTCACTTTTTGAACCAAAGGTAGATAACTGGCTGCGTACAAGTATATTCCCTTATTTGTTATCTATGCAGTGGAAAGGGTACTGGATTTCTGGTTCCCTGGACGCCAATTATAGATGAACATTTGTCGTAATGTATGTTTGTGAATAGTTATAATGATAGTGATTTGAATAAACGTGATTACATTTACGTAATTCTAATTTGGGATTACCTGAGTACAACATATACGAGTGTATATGCTTAATAAACACTCGCCGTAAAATCTAGAGAAGTCGGTGGTTCTCCCTCGCGTGTTTACATATAATGTGTTTGTATATCTGATGAAAAACAAATTCATACTACAACATATTCTTTAACCAGGTATATTGACCGTTTTACGGAACGTAATTTGTTTTATTGTTTGCCTGTTCTTTAGTTTTACAGAAGAAACATACGTACATCAAATGCCGCCTCCACCATGACTTCATCACCTCGATATTTCCAGGGGGCTTGATTATAATCGATGTCGGCATATAACCTCACAGTTCCAATTACTGGTTTTCCGTAAGTGTATCTGAAGATAAAAACATCAGACGATTCTAGTATCTGTCAGAATTATTTTATTTTTAATTATAACTATACCCGCTTCTTATTGAGTAGTTTGATATTAATAAGAACGATGTTCCAGTTTTTAAAAATATAAATAATTCGGCAATTATCGCGATATTTTAGTGTAATTTCACTATATTATTATGTACAAAATGCACTTATTGCTAACCATGTAAAATAGTTGGCAGTCTTGAATTTATTGTGTGGGAGTTTTTACGTTTTCAACAGTACTTAAATTATTTTAGGCGGGAAGTTGACCTAACCAGTGTTCATGCGTTATCAGTATTAACATCATCTTCCCCTATCATTTCGAAGCTTTCTCATATGAAACAGATTATGAGAACACATCACTTCATGTGCATTATCTCCATTATCTTTGACTTTTGGATTAGCATTTGAGTTATCAACCGAGCGAGCAAACTGGCCGGGCCAATACTTTAATCAATATAATTATATTCCTGTGTAAATATTAATCCTTCAGCTTTTTATTAATTTGTTCTTCGAATGGATTTTATGAAACATTTAATAATAAACCAGTAGTACTTACTTTGCTCTGACCGTGCCATGGAATTCATTATCAGTCGTCACAGCAAATGGAGGAAGTTCCAATTTTACCTCAAATTTCGGCAAGACTAACAACATAAAAATATTCACAACATAAACACATTGGTTTTCAAGCTCTAAACGTTGTATGCATGTTGGACAAAAGTTCAGAAAATGAGTTTGTTCATTCAGGAATCAGTATGTATGATAACTATTATATAACTAAATCAAGCATGAAGAAAATAAATGGTTTCATAGATAATGAGTGAAACTAAGTATTTAACTATTAATATGCAACGTTCCATAATTACCATACATCTTTAAAATGCTATTTGTTACTACACTCGACAATTTCATGTATCTTTCATATCGTATTGTTCACATCAGTGTCTCTAGATGTTATACTTGGTGCAATAACTCAATGTGTCTTACCATATTTGTCCACTGTGAAATGCTTCGTCTTTGTGGTCTAAATGTAATAGAAATTAGAAATTCATGTAAATATGATAAAACATTTCGGGATGAACTAGGCCAAAGCGAATTATTGGACACAATGTGGGGCTGTGTGGAAGGTTCCATGCTCGATCGTGGTCATTGACATGAACTAAATGACGAAGTAGGAATCCATTTTGGTCAGAATCTTAAAGACCGGCGATGACTTTTAAATTAAACAGTTAATTTGCTTAAGAATTTCATGACTTAACCGCATACAATTTCACAGTTTTCAACCAAACTGTGAACTGAAAATTCAAAGTACAAGCCTTCAACATTTTTTTGAAATAAATCAATATTGAAATTAATAATCTCGTCTCTTTATTTCAAGATTTTAGGAAACGAAATTAGGTATACAGAAATAAAAATACTTATCCAGGAAAATTATGCAAAACACATATCAATCCAGTTTGCTTTGAGTACAATTACTGAGAATCAGAAACTATTGTGTAGTTGACCGGTTGTTTTTTTAAAGCCGACCAAACTTAACTGAATATATGGTTAACAGATTGACTGATGAAGATATCGGTACATGTACTTTAAATTGTCAGTTCACTTTTCACAATGTTGATGAAAGTAAGGACGAGTAGTTAACGTTAACGATGAGTGCTTTGTGATCGATATTCCTTGTGTATCATGTAATTGTATATTATATAATTGTATACACTTAACCAACTTACCTTTGAACTGTCGTCATTCTCTCTAGCAGTCACTGCAATATCCCATTTTCCAAGAACTGGTTCTGTGTCCATGATAAGAAAATCTTCCACGACGCCATATTCTGACTCCGACACATTTACCATGTGCTTCATTAAGTTTCCCTTTGGGTCCTGAAATTGGTTGCATTGTTTGCACACATTTTATACTTAAATATAGGTTATAAGTTCCTACTATTTGTAACATTTGAAAGGTCATTGGTGAATGATGCTGCCAATTTTGTAACTATTTATGTAAGAAATGTTTCCATGTATTATTTAAATAACTATTTCAATGTAATTTTAGTCTATCGTTGATTTAAAAAATCAGATGAAAATATTACCCGTATGGAGATATTAAAGAGACCTGTGTAGACCATCATGTCAGAGGATATTCCGAATGTTCGAAAGTGAACTGAAATGAGAAATTATTGCATTGTATAAATTTGTTTCAGGCCATTCATGTATAAACATAGTAATACTCATGTCACTTAAACCTGATATTCATGTAATGAATGAGGCTGCCTTACGATGCATCGACAGGTTAGATCAATTACATGTAGTGTGAATTAAACTGTTCAATACACAAATGAATAAAACGTGGAACATTGTTACGATGGTGTAAATATGAAGAACATAAGTAACAAGTTCAAAACCTGACAGCAATGATACATGTGACAGGGATTTGATATTCTACTCATTTAAAAACACCAACACTAAAAAGGATCCAATTTAAGGCCAACATTAGTTGAACGTCTGGATCTGTAGCCAAAGAACCGCATCGATTCCAAGTTTCGATTTCCCCTTATCAAACTTTAATTCACCATTAGTCATCAATGTCTGCTTGATTTAAAACGCATTGTTAGATAATAGTTACTTCGTGTTGAGTAATATTTGCTTGTGTCGTATGATGGCTGTGTACGTGATGCCCCCTTCACATACACGGATTTTTCTAACGAGTCCTTTCGGATCGCCAACTCGCAGTCAATCGCAAGCATCCGTAAATAACTCGCTGGTATCCGTAAATAACTCGACACAACTCGGAACAATTCGCAGACACTCTTAAGAATCCGTGAAAGGAGAGACAAATTGTTTGACATGTCAAAAATCTTCTTACGATTGTCCACGGATTGATTTTTCCGTAAATAACTCGTAACAATCCGTAAGTAACGTAAACCGCTCGCAACACCACGTAACCATACGTAATTTGCTCGCAATAATCCGTAAATGACTCGTAACAATTTTTTTTACGATTTGTTAGGGTTAGTTTACGATTTGTTTACGGACTATTTACGGATTATAACGAGTGCTTACGTGTTGTTTACGATTTCATTCGGGTCGTGTTACGATGGCTTTACGGATAGCTACGAGTTATTACGAGCACTTTACGTGTAGTCACGAGTAGATACGTATACTTTCCGTATTCTTACGTATTGTTTACGATTTGGGGAACGGTATAAAAGCTGCAAAATCGAACACTTCATTTTCAGTTGTTATTAAGAAGTCATAGAAGTCGTAAGGACTCGTAAATACTCGTAACTAACTCGTAACTATTCGTAACAACACGTAAACAGGTAGTAACTAACACGTAAAAGCTTCGATGAATAGTAACATTCCGTAATATACTCGTAACAATCCGTAAAAAGCTCGTGAAATGCCCGTAAGTTGCTCGTAGTTATCCGTGACAACTCGTAACAAATCGTGGAATTTTGCCGTAAATACATTGTAATAACTCGTAATAATCCGTAATAAACCGTAACTAGCTCGTAATAACTCGTAACAACTCTTAAATCGGCCGTAAAAGTGGCCAAATCGTAACGATCCGTGAAATATGCGATCCGTAAGGACTCGTAAGAAAAATCCGTGCATGTCAAGGGGCATTACATTTTGTAGCTGCGAGTTTATGTCAGATACTTTAATTCATCTTTATTCATCAATGTCTGCTTGATTTAAAACGCATTGTTAGATAATAGTTACTTTATGTTGAGTAATATTTGCTTGTGTCGTATGATGGTTGTGTACGTTAGCTGCGAGTTTATGTCAGATGTTATCGATTTATGTCGGATAATATATACTTATGTTATATCGGATCAAAGCATTTTATGTCGATATGTAAATAGTGTTTTAGGATAACAGCTAATTGATAGTTGATGGTAGTTATAGCGGTCTTATTATGGCTATTTATGTGGGATAACATCTTTTTCTGTCGGGACATTGCTTCTGAATGCCGCATACTAATTTGTATAGGAAGATGATTGACTGTACTCGGATTGTAAATCAGACCAACTATAAATGCGATAGTTCCTGGTACATGTAGTGCATCTTACTTTTAACTGCTTTGTGTGATACACATATCCATCTTAAGCGCATCTTTAGTGCAGCACACCAATATTGTTTTAATTTGTTATAATGATATCGTGTAATGATCGTAAAACTATATGATATTTTGCTCTTATGAACTATATGCATCAGTTACCTGTCTGTCCTGGTTTGTAAATTCCTTTGTCTGTTTGAATATGCACTGCAAATCTTTCAGGCAATTTTCCAGAGTCGTGTTGGACGCGTGCGTGGTCTTGAAAGTAAACACCGCTTAAACTATTTATGAGTAGTGTGTAATCACCAGTATACACGTCACCACTGGGGACCTGAAGATAGGAAAGTGTCTCTACAAAGAGTATGTATATTTTCATATGTGTGTCAATAATGAGTAACCGCACTGAATCAATTATAATTCGCCGCGTTGTTCTTCAAAGTTGACGTGTATATCAGAGTATTTAGGTTATTTTGCGTAATGTTTCTAGGTCAGGCTGGACCAGTGTCATATTTATATAACAGGGTGAAAGAATCACGTGTCTAGGGAGTAGTACTGCAACGTGAAAGAGATTCATCTGCTATAAGTAGACACTAACTATATATAACAAAACAATAGTTAGTAGGAACGTAAAATCGAACACAAAATAAATTTCGAAATTTACCTGAAAGTGGATTATTTCTGGTTGTCCTGTAATAGAATAAACAATTGGGAGTAGTTTTTATTTGATAGATTTCTGAACTTGCATAAATGTTATATACTATTGCATGTATAATTATGAAGAGGTAATTGTTTACCAACCATACATTGGATTAGGAATAGTTTAACTCTATCACTATATATCATACCTTACGTAAGCACATACTATACAGAGGGAATGTCAAACACAAACACGTGTTTTTAAATTATTGTGTTAACTTATTGCGAAACACTCTAAAACTGAATAATGATCGCTTACCTTGTTGGAATGTATGGTTCATGGACGCCACTAAATTATGGTCGTTTGCAATCAAATCAACTCGTACCAAAACATCAGTAGATACGTTATAAAACGAAAACGACAGTGGCATAGGATTTCCAGGTATGTATTTATCTGGTACAACAATCCAGTGAGATCTGAAATCATTCGGATTACCTCAGTCAATCATGTGTAGCAATTCCTAAGCTTACATTTATTGAGTGATTGCAGTCTACCTTAATAGAAATGTAATTATCTGACGGAAATCGTCCTATTTACAACACTCGCTCCATCACTAAATGAGACAAGAATACGATCAAATCTATTTGACTCAAATAAGGGTAGACGTCGTTTCACCTTGGGGCCAGGAAGTGCCGCCACCAATAACCAGTTGATTGGTTTATTTGAGAGTATTCAAAACGTTCAGCCGCCCTCATTGAACAACCAGGCGATAGAAGGAGTGATTTTTGTTGAATAATCATCATTTAAGGCTAGCTTTAACACGCAGACTTTTAATAATTGATTACGCATCATGAAATTAAGGATCAATGGCATATAAACTAGTTAATGAGACTCAACAATATATATTTCGAACATAAATATGCCATTGTTTAAATAAATAATTAAATAGCAATTTCACAAAATGTACAAGCTTGGATCATGTCGGTAAATGTTAATATGGAGACATTGGCATTGTAACTAACTGTTGGTTCTTACCCTGCGTGAACATATGTAATATGCAGTACGCCAAACATTAACACTAATAATGACGTCATCATTATTGGTGGAGATATATCCCTTGTCTGGTGAAAACGCTTCAGTTTACAGCTGTGAATGTTATTAGATCTGCAGAAAAAATCTAAATATGTTGGTTAAATGAGAACGATGTCACATGGCGATGGATTGATTCGTTGGTATGTGTTATTGTAAAAAAAGTAATATGACAGCGAAACAGACATTACAGAACAAGGAAAATGCTATTATTGCTAGATTTACCCATTGATTCGGATAGATTTTAAACGCCAATATAAAACAAATGTATTAAATTGAGATCAAGAATTCTAGACAACATACGGGATCACAATTATCAGGCTATCAACAAGTACTCAGTTACTAGGCAATCCACAGGTCATCAATTGCCAGGTTACACAGGCTGACCACGGGCTTTCATTTATAAGGCTGCCCACGAACTTTAGTTACCAGACTGGCCACGGGTTTTAGTTACCAGGATGGTCGCGGGTTTTAGTTACCAGGCTGGTCGCGGGTTTTAGTTACCAGACTGGCCACGGGTTTTCAGTAATCAGGCTGGCCACGGGATTTAGATACCAGACTGGCCACGGGTTTTAGTTACCAGACTGGCCACGGGTTTTAGTTACCAGACTGGCCACGAGTTTTAGTTACCAGGCTGGCGACGGGTTTTAGTTACCAGGCTGGCGACGGGTTTTAGTTACCAGACTGGCCACGGGTTTTAGTTACCAGACTGGCCACGGGTTTTAGTTACCAGACTGGCCACGGGTTTTAGTTACCAGGCTGGCCACGGGTGTTCAGTAATCAGGCTGGCCACGGGTTTTAGTTACCAGGCTGGCCACGAGTTTTTGTTACCAGGCTGGACACGAGTTTTAGTTACCAGGCTGGACACGAGTTTTAGTTACCAGACTGGCCACGGGTTTTAGTTACCAGACTGGCCACGGGTTTTAGTTACCAGACTGGCCAAGTTTTTGTTACCAGGCTGGACACGAGTTTTGGTTACCAGGCTGGTCGCGGGTATTAGTTACCAGACTGGCCATGGGTTTTAGTTACCAGACTGGCCACGGGTTTTAGTTACCAGGCTGGCCACGGGTGTTCAGTAATCAGGCTGGCCACGGGTTTTAGTTACCAGGCTGGCCACAAGTTTTTGTTACCAGGCTGGACACGAGTTTTGGTTACCAGGCTGGTCGCGGGTTTTAGTTACCAGACTGGCCACGGGTTTTAGTTACCAGACTGGCCACGGGTTTTAGTTACCAGGCTGGCCATGGGTGTTCAGTAATCAGGCTGGCCACGGGTTTTAGTTACCAGGCTGGCCACAAGTTTTTGTTACCAGGCTGGACACGAGTTTTGGTTACCAGGCTGGTCGCGGGTTTTAGTTACCAGACTGACCACGGGTTTTCAGTTATTAGACTGGCCACGGGTTTTCAGTTGTTAGACTGCCCATGTGTTTTCAGTTACCAGGATTTAGTAACCAGAATGCCGACGGGTTTTCAGATACCAGTTGACTATGGGTTTTCAGTTGCCGGGCTGACCACGGGGTTTTAGTTACCAGACTGGCCATAAATCCTGAGTTACCAGGCTATTATGGGACTCACAGTTACCACGCTACCCACGAGTGCACAGTTACCAGACTACAAAGTGCTCGCAGTTACCTGGCTATCAACGAACTTACAACAACCAAGCTACCCACGTGCTCTCAATTAATTGGCTACCTATAACTTACAACTACCAAACTATCAACAGGGTCACAGTAATCAAACAACACACATACTCACAATTAGCATAGTATCATGGGACTCTTACTGTTAACAATTACTCTACTTTGATTGATCCAAATTTAATATTTAAGTGGTTTGCTACGTTAACATTTTATCACGCTCCCGTGCATGTGTCTACTTTAACATGGTCAAATCATATTGCACAGTGTACATATTATATGCAAATAAGAGGGAAAACGATAATTGTCTCATTCAAATACATGTGTAATGATAAAAATATCTACGTCGCCAACTGTGGATGCATTATTCTTGAAAGGTAGCATGCAATTTACGACAAACATACGAAACATGTTCTGTAATATTCTCTCTAATCAGTACAGCAAGATTTTTTCAACACTAACACGATTCGTGTTTTAGACGACATCACACTTTCAGTGTACAGTCATTAATACAAAAATGTATTTATCTTGTTTCGATTACCTTAGCCCTAGACCAATGAAATGTTTCCTTTATTTATGTTTTACAGTTACGCTTAACATTAGCGAACAATTATATATATCTAAGAAACTGGAAACTGATCAAAAACTAAAAATATTTTCGAATGGTGCTACTCGGCTCTTTAATCTATCCTAACTCAATAGCTGATTTTTATATCAGCGATGTCAAGGATGGGTGTTTCTGATTTATTGTATCGGGTATGTGATCAATATAATTTTAAATTTGTGGTCATTACAATAAAATTGAACCCATTGAATTAAAATAATACGAAGCTCGAAACGAAGCTCATAAATTATACTTCCAACTCGTTCAATAAATTAAATACTAATACAACACTTAGTTGATAGTCTGTATGACTTGCGGCACCATTTATTAAAATAGAACATTTTTAACATTTAATGTAAGTAAACGTTGCTCACCTTAACAGGAATCCTTGTTAATTAAAATAAAGTTCATAAATAAATGTATATATAGTCACAAATACAACGTCTTATCTCTAATACATCCTGAAAACCGCCTCCTACTGAATCCGGTTTCGTTAAGGACCGGTCATCGCCAATCCCGTATTCAACAGTTTGATGTTCACTCTTATCTTGCTGTTATATAAATGAACTCTTTCTTCACAGTGCAATGAAAATGTTGGCGCAGTGTTTAGATGTGTACTGTCTACAATGACGCGGATACATGATTGTCAGTGAATTTACTTGCTTTTGTTTATTATTGGACTAAATTGCGATGTCTTCATAGTTATAGTATTTAATCACAAATCAAAGCGTCCTGTTCCTATCTACATTCAAATTTCAGGTCCCTTAATAGTTTATATTTGCTTGTCCGATGAATAGGCAAAACCCTATATACTTAATTTGTAAATAGATTCTGTGTCACTCCAAAGGGTAATGCCATGCAAACAATAATCCTATCATATTGAGTGAGAAAGATGCTTTCTTCACAGACGCTTTTGAAATAATTGCAGGTTTTAAAAACATCACTGTCTGCGTGTAATTAAGACACATTTACGTTGAACAGGCATGCACTTTAAAACTGTAAGCAAGCTTATCAGTGCAATGTTAAACAAAAGAGAAAGTGTACACACCTCACTATAAAACTTATTAAATAATTACGCAGCATCTGCTTAATTAAATCACTTATTTGGTTGCATACCTGACTGAAAGCCTAACGATTTTTATCATGTCACCAAAATGTCTTAGTTCTAAATAAAACATAATATATCTATTATACAAGACAGAACAATTTATTTTCCTTAAAAACCTAAAAGCCAACTACAAAGATTAATGTTGCAATTGCAACAGCGCCAACTCCTAAGCTGATTTTACTTTTAGAAATATCACATGCAAACATTTGTTTCACAAGCTGATTTACAAAGTAATAATAAGCATTGATAAAACTCCAGGACGTGATGACGTAAAATAAGATAAAATAAGATTATAACCGATACTTACACTCGGCATTGAACATTCTTAGCATCCCATTATCGTTCAGATATGAAAGTAATATTAGAACTGGGAGTAATAGGTCTAGGATGGGAGTGTCATTACTCGAACCCAATGAGTTCTCTCATATCTCACAACCATACTGGATATTGGGCCCAAAAGAATATTATACGCTAATTTGACATTTCCATGCATTTTCCAAGGCTGTATTTCGCAGTAAGGTTATTTTTGTTTGTTTGTGTTTTGAATGTATTTTATATTTCCCTTTCCCCTGTGCAATTATATCACTTTATATAGTGTTCATGTTATTTCCTGCCAAATTCGTCCTATTGCTGCCAGCTGTCTTGACTTGCCCTGTGATCTTTTACATCCATTAATTCCCCATCCTTCAATGTCCACTTTGATTATCCTAGTTATTCCTTATGGTCTGCCAGGCCATTCCTATACACCCTTTATTCTCCTCGAGTGTACTATGTTTTATGGATTGTTGTTTTCCTTGAGGTCTGCGTGGGGAGGCACTGTCTTATGTTTGTGGCGTTCCCTGAAACTACTTACTTGTAGCTACTCTATTTCATATGAGAAATATGTGTGCTTTGTGTGAATAATTATTCGATATACTACCTGGACTAGAATGGCTCCTCGTTTATTGTGTAGACTCATTAATAATATGTTTTATGTTGAAGCATGAATATTTCAAAACGCGATGACTTCGACTTAAACTTGAACAATGAAGATCAGTATTTTCTATGATTTTACAACATTTTTGTGTTTGTCGGACTGATCAGCAAGCACAATTTAATACGTACCAAGTGGTGTTTTAATTATACATTTTGATGTGTATGTCCCCGGTGGTTTTGGGGATTGCCGTGCGACCTCTCCGTTCAATGGTATATGATAATGTAAAGGACGATGGTATGGTTCCTAACATTTGGGAGTACCACTATGCACCTATGAATAGCGCATCATTCTACCTTTACTGGTTTTAATACCAGCTAAAAGTATTCAGTAGTCGTCATAATACATTTCAACACGTGGGGAAGTTAAACTTTTCAACATATGATATTGTCGGAATCAAAAGGATCCAGCAAACGTGTATGTTATACGCACCATTCCATTACTATTATATTTGCCTATTATGTGTTATTTTGGTTTCTTTCCCTTTTGTAATCATTATAATGGTTGATGTTCATGTAAATAGTTTCATGTCTTCCTGTTTGCGTTTTGTATGTGGCCTCGTCTGCTCTACAAATTTTATATGTAACAATATGGTTCGAGGCTGTTCTTAGACAATAACTGTTTTATTACTCCATATGTCACCTATATAAGGGTAAACAATTAATACATATGCATTGTGTCTCATTGTTCATTTTATATTTCAGATGCCACTGAATACGTTATAAAATTTAAAGATGCTAGTCAATTTTCACAAATGTAAGTCTGTAGCAATCACAGCGAAATGTCAAGATAATACAATAAAATATTTTAAACGTGTACTAGTTTTAACCCTTTACTCCATAGACCCCTAACCCATTTACCTAATGTATCGTGATAAGAGACTGGTCACATAGCCTACACTATCTACATACAGGTTATTGGAAAATAATTGGTGATTGACACCTATATACTTCAACATGAAATAACAGTGTAAAGTATTGGTTTAATTATTTATACATGATGGTAAAGTTGTATGGAATTGAATGTTCTGTATAATGATGTAAATGTTATCAATTATGGAAGAAAAAGGAGTAATAATTCAAGATATACATAAAATTGGCTCATTTCTAAAAATGTTTATGTTGAAATTGGGATTATAATCCCAATATAACATATTAACTGGCTATTACAGTTATTTATATACAAACACATTTTATACTTCAGTCACTGTTTTTAATTATTCTATTTTGAAATAGATTCATTCATGCAAAAAACATGTTCAAACACACTGTGGATGTTCATATATGTAAGTAAAACAGAGTGCCTTACACTGAAATGGTTGATCCTTATATTGTAATCAAACATCAGTATTAGAAGAATATTTCTTTGAACAAAGGTTTTTGTTTCTAGTATTCACCAGATGTTATAACATGACAAGAAAACGTGTGAACACTAAAGGTGTTCTTCAGAGTAAATTTACAAATCGACTCAAATCCGGATTCGCGGCCGTGTTTTCGACGCTTTTTTTAAAGAAAAAAATGAAAGGCTGAAACTAACACATCTCTATTAATTCTAGAAGTTTATATGACATGTATCAGGAATATTTGCTTCTTTAAAGTATATCAACACATTTGCCCAAACTGCACTGACAAAAGTTCCTGTCAACTTTTTTCAACTGCTTGTATAACTCGGACCCAAAATATAATTATCCCTAGACAGCTGTCAACACAAAGAAAGCAATACAACCCCGGGTGATCTACACACTTTGTTGATTGGCAAGGCCACTTACCAGTTTCTTAAAACAATACCGCACTCGTGTCACGCTGACATCATGAATAGAGGCGACGAGGAAAGAAGATGAAATATTTGAAAGATTCTCTGATCTACTGAAGGCCTATTTTCTTTGATCTGTTAAATTCCGAGTATGAATTTGGCAGAATGTAACATTTGATTTATTTAAAGATTTTGTTTACCAGAGAAGCAAACTGGAGCATTGCCAGTAGTCTGTAAGTTGTGTCGTAGTGCATGTGTATAGAAAAGTCGTGTGTGTTGAAAATCTTTACCTTTGATCGTTTATGCGCCATTTTTTGGAAAAGTTTAAAAATAGACACAACGTTTTTACACATGCTTTCAATAGATAAAAGGTTGATGTTTAAAATGGAATAATTAAAAGTAAAGAGTTAGTACACATAAACATGGCTATTTACCTTTTTCAACCAAACGAACTGAGAAGCTAGGTTCTTTATTGAGAAAACGACACTACTATCAGCCATTAAGTATTGGTAACTCTTATAAAAAGCTATGCGTAAAATTGGAAACAATATATCATTCGTGTAGAAAATTGTTTGTTTTGTTTCGATCAGGTATTACGCAATGTTTTAACAATTTTAGTTCTATAGGGCGGCCAGTTGACACAACTAGTTTTTTGGAATCAATTATAAACCAATACTACTTGCTATTCCGCAAACAACTGACATGACCGTAGACAATGTCACAGAAGAACACAACCTAGCCCATCTGGTTACAAAGACAAAAGGAAAATAATACACAAATGATATGAGAAAATGGGAGAACTGCATTAGAACGACCAATGCCAAAACACCTGTTGAGATTTAAGTCTGGTTTAATGTTACAGACACCATCGTACGTGTAGTCTCCTGAATGAAATAAAATTTCGAAGTCACCGGTCCATTTTTTTACACGCTTGTGTGTTCAACTCCTATATTATCTAATACACTGTCGTTTACTGCTCATATGGTGGAATCCATGGCCAATATATCCCTCACTAATAGTCGGCTGTACTGGTTAAACTCAATCGGGGTTACGAACTGTATAAATATGTGATAGAAGGAATGTTCAAATGTGCGTGTAGTACTTATCCACTGAGATATAAGTATTGAATTGAAGACATAACTCATATCATTTGTTTCCGGTATTAAAATACATTATTTACATGAAGCTTTGTACAGTATCTTTAAAGAAGTTAAGTATTGATTTTAACAATAGCCTCGAAAATCTCCGTGATTATTATAATGACCGACTCAGTTCATATTATTTTAATTTCTGTGTTGTGTTATGTGATCGGCTTGGTTTCATTAAAGTGGCTGTTTTATTGCGCTGAAAGTAATTTTAACGTTATCATACGGGACTGGTGTACCTTACGACGACATTGGAATACTAGGAGAGATATTATGTAATATGTAAAACGTGAAGTACAAAATATTTATGAAAATACATTTAACAAAGGTGTTAAGTATTCCGCTGACCTATTTAGTATATTAAAAATACGTATGATTATATCAAAAGAAATTTTACACAAAAAACGCTCAATAAGTGTGTTTATTGCATGTGTTACTAAATATAGTAACACATTTGCACTGTACATAAACGTATATGGACAATGTGAGGTCAATATATATGATCATGTGACCTGGTGTGCCGAATACCGGATGTTTTGCACACTTTCGGGCGTGCCAAATCTCGATGTTTGGTATACATCTGGTGTGACATCATTATTTGGCGCGGGGAACGTCGACGTTCAGAAACGAAACATTGTCATTGAACAGACGGCCGACGTTCAAATGGCTAATTCGCCTGTTTGATTTAAAAAGTCAAAGTTTGTATTAAAATTTGTTAAAAATCTGTGTGATAGACTTTTAAAAAGTTCAAGTTACAATTTTAGACCTATAGATCTAAACAAGTTGATTCTAAATCATTTCTAAAATGTTCAATTACTCAAATACATTATTCAACTTGTATACTATTATCGTGTTTTCTGATAACATTGCGCAATTCTTCACTGGAGTCGAACATATGCACGTTTTACATATTACAAAATTCTTTTAAATAAGCTTATTCATTTATTCCCATTTCTGAATAATTAAGTGATATCACCGGATACCGCTTTTACAATTACATTATTTCACCAAGGTTTCATCATAATGTCCCCTTCTTTGTACACATGAGCTATAAACGCCGCAAGTAGTTTCAAAATGTATTTATCTTTCTTACAATACTTGTAAGTTACTTCGCATTGCTATGTTTTAAATAATTCTGCTAACAGTCGAACTGAAGTGATTTTGTCTATGTATATACTTATCGGCTTATAATGTAATTCAGAGGATTTCAATATCTTTTTTTCTCGCTGTTGAATATACATGCATAGTAAAATCTCCCGCTATGTGTTTTATACACTGGAATAAATCCAGTCTCACAATAATATAGACATCACCATCAACTGTTATTCAATCATTTATTATATTACTGCTTTGACATCAAATCGAAATTTTTTTTTCATATTTCTCAGAACGAGACGTGTTCGAATAACTCAGAGCAATCTGTAAATAAACAAACATATGTAAGAATGTAATGAAGGAAACATTTCAGTGAGAGGTATCAATGTGTTTACGGACACATTTCAATGAGAGATGTCAATGTGTAGATGGTGACATTTCCATAAGATATATCCATATATTGATGGAAACATTCCCACATGAGGTCTCATTCTATTGATGGAACAATTCCTGTGAACCATCGTAGTGAGAATAGGTTTGAAACAAATCCCAAGTATATAGTCATTCATTAACTACTTAGGGTATTCCACCCATAATTGATAAACGTCATTTCCATTTTATATGTATGGCTCAGTAAGCAAAATATAAAACTTGTTACAAACTTTGTATAAAAATATTATCATTTATTTGAATTATTAAATTATATTCGAAATTGCAATTTTTCTAAAAATAAATTATTTAAAGAGGGAGGTAATTCAGTGACAATTTATCAAAAATAAATAAAAGTATAAGTCTGATATATTCTGTGTAGATTATGTAAATAATTTTTATTACAGACAATTTGATGCCACATTGATACATCAATTTAGTTTAGGTCATCTGCTATTAACAATATTTATATTTTGAAAGGAAATGTGCACATTTCTTAAATGTTATATGCATCAATGTAAAAACAAATGAATTTCTTGTACATGTAGCTGTTTCTTACATTGCTTTATCTAGATATCTGATTCAACATACTGATGTCGAGTTTCTTTTTGGAACCGAAGTATTATTCACACGTAATTTGCCATCAAAGACAACTTACCAACAACCGCAATTGGAGCAAATGTCACAATATGACGACTGTTTTAGCAGTTGGGATTCGAAGAATGTCAATGCACGGTTGTCTGTAACAATGAAATAGAATTATAATTATATCATACGGGGTGCCAACGATAGATGCATTTAATATACAACCAAACTTAGAGTTTGGTGGGGGTAAAATTTGTCTGATACGAGACATTGTGATATGACGACAACGACAATATAAGATACTATTTCTTCAGTTCTTGCAATGGAACCTCCGATAGGTAGACACAAATAACGTGACTATTTATTTTTGTTTAATTCTTTCAGCTCACGCACTATTACTGCAAGAGCTCATTGCGTGAACGAATGTCTTTATAAACATGTTTTTGACGTCATTAATATTTTGCTTGTAGTGTTAATTGTATTATGTAGTTCTTATTAATATTGTTTACTTTAAGTATGAATATTAACAAACCAATATACTGATTTAAGACCTTCTGTACTTATACAATTCAATTACACCCCTCGGTCGTATAGCTTACCCACCTGACCAATATATCAGTCAATTGTTCTATATGTCAATTATGTTTATTATGTCTTTATTATTGGATGGATTTCAATGAGATAAACACATTCAAAACGAATAAAATACAAAACACATGAATAATCAGCGTTCCTCTCAAACATTGTCACTGTCATTGTTTTGTAAGAATCAAATCGACATAAACTTTACCTGGCTTATAATAGTCAAATACACGAACGGCAGCAGGCTTTATTTTTGCAACAAGATCTGTTCGAATCATCTCAACAGTCGCACATACTCCGGGATACGTAGGTAAAATCTGAATATATTCATAAAATGTACGGACACATCTGGATACATATGGCTGGCTGTTACATGTTAGTAGCACACTCAGTTTAAAATGATAGAAACATAAACGGTTTGACACATATGGGGTCACTTTACGAAGCGGTGTGTTAATTAGGAAAATCAGATTGTTTATAATATTTAATGGTATAATCTCTGTTGTGATGGTTCAAGTAAAACATCACCAATCAACCGATTGAGTTGAAAATAACACCACTTACTATGATACAGATGCTTGCAGACATATTTGAAAATACTTAAATGTATTAATATAGTTGAGTCTGATGTGAGAACATGATGAGATGAATAAGAGAGTAAAAAAGGACAGTTTTTTTTTGAAAAGTAATGTTTAAGACATTGAATGAATACATTTTAGCATAGGCCACGTGGCACATTTACATTTTTTTTAATATAGCTTGTGTCCATACCACGTATTAATTATGAAATATTTCAATGCAGTCAAATACTCATTGTCTAATCACCTCATCATAGTACAACACCACAGTTTTTTCGTCTCTAATTTCTGATCGCTTGGTGCCTTTAATGTTTGTTTCCGGACTTTCAAGATCAGCGGCAAAGCCAGACGGCAGATCAAGTTCCATCACTGCCATACTTCCGGTTTCAAATCGTTGTGGCAGATATCTTCAAATTATAGAAATAATGTAGAAACATACACTCAATATTTGTATAGAAAAATATACACTTGATGTGTGGATAGGAAAATATACACATGGTTTGAGGTCGGAAACAATGGCAACTCAGTTTGGCAGAAAAAAACAAACGGTATGTGGTTAGGAAATAGACGATTTAACAGAAACCCTTTCGGACACACATGTAAGGCACATTTCTACACAAGATGTACTCTCGGAGCATAACTGACAACGTCCCAATAAGAGAGCCTTGCCACTTCCTCAGCAACACGCCCCAATACAAATTCGATCTAGGCGAATATCTATTTCAAAAATGCTTCTTGTGTCATGTCAGTATTATTAGAATATATATAAATATGCATTTGAACTTGCTTAAAGTGAATTTGAATAAACCACTCAGTACTGGTGAAGTAGTTTTTACATAGGTAAGTTTCTACCGATGTCAATGTTTGTTTATGTGTGGAATTTCTGATAATATAACAGTATTATGCGAGTTAAGCAAGGTTTAAATCCACATAATTTGAAGTGACAGTTCCATGGCTTTGTGTTGCCAAGTTGCTCTATAGTGGTAATTATAATACTGCAAAGAAAAATCCAGTACTTTCATTGGTTAAAGGCTCGCGTATAGGATTCTATATACACGGCGCTGACAGGGTATATGACGTTTTTCCCTTCATGCGCCTCGTGACAATTTTCGCTGACGGCTAGAGTCGAAAACGTTTGTCTCTTGATATCCGCAAGTTACTAGAAATTTACAATTGATCTTCACACATGATTCAATAAATATTGAACAGATTACACGGGTGCTAGTGTTAATATTCAAAACGATACATAAATTCAGTTCGATAAAGTCCATGAGATCAGACGCTTGAAAATAAAATTTAGAGTGCAAGCGCGCGCTTAACCATGTGTATTGAGGTACCTTACGGGGTAATGCAATTGATGTTTAGGCAATATAACGTGTGAGTGAAATAAAATAAATTTGATCTTCAGCAAGTAATTCCCGATACATTTTAAAAGGGATACGTTTTAATAACTGATATTTTACAAAACTAAACCACTCTAAACAACTTTATGAACCAAAAACAGCAAAAATACACATACAGTATCTAATTATTAGATCTAAAGAGCTAGGCATAGAAACATTGCTTGTTTAACTAAATTTGATTGCAAAGATGGAATGGCTGTATTATCAATTCGTTTTACAGGTTGTTGACAGGGTATATGGGGGAATATAACCAGTCTGTGATTCATATAACCCTCGGCTAACGCAACCTGTATAACTAATATTGTAGTGCAGTCCTGTGTTGTCCTATCAACTGCCCCTTCTTTTTTCACATTTGTTTCTTACATATCATGATATTTCGTTGTGTAACATCAGATTGTGTGTTTGGATGTGCTACTTTATGAGTTTAGGATTTCATGTCAACTCTTTCTCGCTGTTTATATTCATCTATAGCAATATCATACAACGTACTCTGACTTATGGTAAACATTTTGTTTTCATAAAATATTGACTCGATCAGCAAGCTCATTAACCGATTCAGAACCAGACGCCAGACAGGAAGCGAAAATCTGTACACAACATACATACATCTTATTAAACGGTTCATATATACTCGTGGCATTATAAAGACAGCAACCAACACAATATCACTGAACGCTTTGCACCATCTCAACAACTTAGTTCAGAGGGTAATAAATCATTTCGTTACTTTACCTGGCGCATGCCCTGACGATGATAGATCTGAATGTCTCCGAGTTAATGTGGGTGGTAATGTTAAAGGCTGGCATGGCCACTTCAGTCTCAACGTTAAACGATACCGACACCTAAAAGACAAGCATTTCAGGAGATAAAATATATGTTTGTATTCCTCCTTATAATCGATACAATCATTACAGCTGTTGCGAGGTTATCAACATTTGTTTGTTCACGTACAAAGTCAAAACAACATGCGAATAATATTCCTTTAAAGGAAAATAAAGTTGTGGAACGTTCCTAAAATGTGTTTAAGATTTTATTTAAGACATAGACATGAAACTTACTTGGGCAAGAACAGATCCTGTACCATGACCTTGCAGGGATACAGAGGGTGGGGTGTTAGAATTGTTACTACGTCCTAGATTCGTCGTCTGGAGAGGAACCTTAAATATAGCACCAAAAACGTAACCAGATAAAATGGGTCAAATGATACATGTCTGGAATTGTCGGGTTTTAAATGTTAGGAATGGTTTAAAGTGTGGATGTAGAAATGTTTATATATACATGTAATGATACAGTAGAAAATCAATGACACATTTATTGACAGGCGCATTATAAATTGTAGATCTAATTTCGCCCAAGCAAACACTAGTATTGCGCTAGGTATAATTTGCATAATTAAGCTTGAAACACTTTATACTTTGCATCAAAGATTTTGTGGACAAATGCTATGAGTTAACGGCTATGACAAACTATTTGCACTTCGAGGAAATCTGCTTAAATCTGTTAAAAACTGATCAATCCAGAAATATTTCATTTAAAAACCTACGTCAACCAACTTCAACACCATGGCATCATTCTGTCCAACATGAATCTGTTTCTGGAAGTTACCAGACGATATGTCAACATCAAGGTCGAGTGGATCAGAAAACATTGCTCCATATTCAGACATTGCCTGTAATCCTAACACAGTATCCTGCAACAACAAGATCAGACATTGCCTGTAATCCTAACACAGTATCCTGCAACAACAAGATCAGACATTGCCTGTAATCCTAACACAGTATCTTGCAACAACAAGTCAGACACTGTCTGTAATCCTAACACAGTATCCTGCAACAACACGATCAGTCATTTTGCCTGTAATCCTAACACAGACTCACTGTTTTCTCATAACAATATCTTAAAGTGAGACTAACGAACATGTAACGTACATAAATTGTATCGTCTAACGTTATATATGCAGAAAATACAAACCCTTTTCCATGTATTATTTGGACATCCCTTCAATATATCAATCATTATGGTAACACAGTCTGGTATATATAAGTAAGATTTCTCAAAGCTTCTTTCTTTATTATGACGTCATTTAATACATATCCCCAGTTCCAAGGCTGTAAATCGGTGTGTGATTATTATTTATATTGATGTGTTAGATGTATATCATCCATTTGTAGCTCTATTACTTGACATCATATGCATGTACTTTTCACCCCCTTTCGGCTTTTTATTACTGACTTTATTGACTTGTTCCGTGATTTATTCCATCAGTTAAACTCACCCATTGTTGCCCCTTCTATAATTCTCATTACATGCTTTTATGGTCAGCTAAATCATTCCTTGCACCCCGATTCGCATAAACGTTCACCCTTGCACCTTCTTAATCTGTTAATGTTCAGGGGTTATGTATGGGGAAGGTTTGTATTATGTATGTTCTGTTCCCTGTATCAACTTAATCTCTCTTTGATAAACAAGTTAATAATATATACGAACAGATTAGGTATTGAAAAAAAACGACGAATAAAAAGCCCTTAACCGGAGAAAACATAAATAAAACACATTTAAAGACTCGATTTTTCTCCAAAACAATCGTTGAATATGAAGATTTAATATATCACCTGTGTTGACCTAAACGCACCACGAGAGTTACGCTGCCCAACTAACCATTGAAGAATTGGGAAACCATCCGAGTACTGATGTATTTGTGTCAGATATAACAAGGCATATGAAGCTATCTCTACTTCTAAAGGAGGACTCTGGTAGTAACTGTACTGCCAACTGTACATGTTGGGCCTTGTCGTGGCGTTCCAGTATTTTTTACCATCTATTGTAAACATAAAGTGTCACATAACCATATATTAAGTGTACGTGTGCATGCTCAGAGATAGATCAGTAACATGGGTGAAATATTCATGTAATTGCTTCTGTCCTGGGCTTTGATTGTCATACAATCATGAGTCATTGTATAGTTTTGTAAAGGCTAATATACAAAACAGTATAGTTCAGTTTGGCACTTGAAAATTCAGCAATGTGACACATAAACGAATCCGGTAAATAATTATTTCTTCTTAACTAAATACAATATGCATTACTGTAAATACAATACGTAAACATTACCAATAAAATCGTTCTGTTGGATAATAAGTCGATTTCTAAGTAAAGAATGTGATTTTGCGTTTGACCTCCAGTACATACCATTGTAAATGAATTGTTTACATGAAAATGCACTACATACAATTTATTGTTGGTTAAGAAATGCAACTATAATTAATCAGTCAACACCAAAGCACATACAAATATAACAATTATATTACCATTGTATTATCAACCAAGGAGCAAACTAAAGTCCTAAAATGTTAAACTCATTTAATTATCTATCAATATGTTACCATACTTACCGGGAGTGGTAACCGCCATTTTGTTTAACTTCGTATAAGAAGCGTAACCTTTTGGGCTCCCAGCCAATCCTAAGGCATAACTGACAACCGCCAAATCATAAACATCGGTAATTGTATCGGCAGTAATTTTCTGTTCTAGGTAGCTGATGGCTTTCACTATAGCATTCGTGTATCGATATGATCTGTATTGACTCTGAAATAACGTGTTCTCTATCAGCATGTTTTCTTTGGAACTGAGTTATCTTCGCTTGTTAGAAATGTGTGGTATCTGATTACATGCGATTAAAATACATCTAAAACCCACATTCTAAGCTCAATTAATGTCGACCACGTGATGAAGATCGGAAATAACACATCTCGCAATCTTATACATAGAGGAATACTTTCGAAAATGGAGAAATAACGTCATTGGTCCGTCAAACATCATTTAGTACCAAGTCCATGCCCGTTTTTCAAAATGCTTACATGTATAATTATTTTTTGGATTCAAATTGATAATTAATACGGAAGAATGATTTGAAATTACAGGAAACATCACATTGAAGTCCACATATTAAAAATAGAGACTTTGCATTTGGAGTACAAAATGAAACGAACAAGGAAAAGATACTCGTTGTAGCATGCATCACAAGTAAGTAATGTACGATCTGAAACGATGATGCGAGTGCATTTGATCTTGAATAATGAATGATTGATTTAGAAATCACAATTGATATTCAATAACTGTATTTTCAATAGAATTTCAGTCATGTCAATCTGATCGGTGTTTCTGAAATCCAAATCAGTATTAACTTCTTCCTCAACAAGAAACTCAAACATCTCGACATGAGCCTGGTTCGAAATAATCATACCTCCTGATGACAGTGAAGATGCACTTTGTAATTTGTTAAGGTAATTGCAGAAACTTACCTTTTTAAGTGTTAGTTGGGATTCAAGAAGTGATATCAAAACAAATCCAGTCAGACTGTCTCCGGAGCTAGATCCACCCTGTGTGAACACAGAAAAATAATGTATTGTTTCTTCAGTTCAGGCACGCAAACCTAGCACCTTTAATATACTGTATTACATATGTATTACACTAAGTCGTTTTGATAAATTCTCCAGACCTATTTAACAATTTTCTACTAAAATCAAAGTTTGTCAATATCAAATATCAAACAAGCCATTCTACAAAATTACTATTAGCTTACATAATAGGAAATATATGTCGAAAAACGATCATAGTATTATATTTTCTGTCTATTATCGATAACACTTTAACAATATAAATAATTTTCTTCAGAATATCACCAAAAGAAAGTATCACCTTCTTCATACATATTACTCTTTCTATATTGTTCACATTCTTTAATTATCAACCATCCCAAATATGCTTATCATTGATAATCCACCAGTAGTATATCATCTTCTCCAACTTCATTACATTCCACATATTATTACCTCAAGATATACCACTGTCCCTTTGTATTCGTACCCGCGATAACGAGAGAGATTAGACATTTTTTGTAAAGGACCGAACTATTGTTAGACAGTAAGATGCATTCTATTATAGTATCCTCCTGCTAACTTTTTTTTTAATTTACCTTTAGACTTGTACTATGAACACTTCCTATTTGTTGGAATGACCCATCACTGTTTTGATATCGAATGATCCAGTCAGTAAGTCGGTATATGATGTTATCTTCCACATAGATATGTTCTTTTGCTTGATGGAATGATTTCAGAACGAAGGCAGACAGCCTGCAAGTACGTAATACTACGTTATAAAGACAGTGAACGCCTTATGTACTTATAAAATAGTTAGAATACGTAACTACAGAGCATGCCACATACACAAGGGAGAGAATACGTAACAAGACAATGACTCTCTTCACAAACCTCCCGCAAAAACAGCAGGCATTTGAGAGGATGCAAGTGTTAATACGCAGGGACACAGGGACGAAAGGATTGGCTTGGTAGACCATAAAGGACAACTAAGGAGAAATAATGATGACAAACACGGGGGTTTAGTGAATGGAATACATCACAGGACAATCCAAGGCAGTTGGCAACAAAGTGTCGAAAGGAGGAGAAAGTAACAAGAGCACTATATGAAGTGAAACAACCGCAAAGGGGAAAGATAAACCCAATATACATATAAACACGAATAAAAAAATAACTAAACAGCGATTTACAGCCTTGGAACTGTCAGTGAAAATACTGGTTTAAATCGATATAACAGCTAGCTAATCTCACTTGATCGCTACATGGCCATTGATTTCCATCATTTACACATAAATTGACAAAGTAGACAGTGACATTTAACCATTAAGCACATAACAATTATTACTGCGATGGTGGTGATGCCAGTATGGCGAAAATAATAATAATACTGATGATAATGATCAAAGAAATGCTTGTACCATTCATGTTACTGATATGTTTAAACAAACATTTATCAATGTATATACTCACCACATGCTGCCTTGACTATCAGACTGACCCCATATACTAAATGAGCCATCGTTGCGTTGGAAAGTCAGTTCCCTTTGATAACCTAAATAAATTAATGTTAACATTTATTAGATACTCGTATTTGTGAATTGCTCTATCCATTTCATCTGTTACTTCCAGCAAACATATTAGTATGCAACGCACAGCAAGCTTGAGGGTAGATACTTTTAAAGATTACCACTGCGCTTTCAAATTTGGATACACGACGCCAGTACGGTCGTATCACTCTTTGATTGCGATCCATCCCATACTACGTGTACATGTCATAGCATCCATCCAAATAGTGTCTCCAGATTACGGTTAGGGCAGATCAATGTGCTGTGCAAACCATAGTTTTGTTGGGAATTTTGTTATTTCAGTACGTGACACATTTTCGCATATTTAGTACTGTTATAATGAATATAGTATTTATGTTAGTATTACAAAAATATAGGATTAACAAATAGTGTCTCCAGATAACGATTAGGGCAGATACAATTGCTGTATAAATAATAGCTTTTTGGCATTTTGACACATTATTAATATGTAAGTTTTATATTATACTTTCATAATGATTATTGTATTTGTGTTAGAGCCTTGTATTGTCTATGTTATGTGTTTAAACAGAATAGTTCATGCGAATGTTACCATTTGAAAAGTTACAAGCGTATGAACTGCAAATAACATTTTTTAAAGCAGCCTCCCAAGACCGGAAATCGGCTTTCAGAATGTTGCGCTCAAGCCAAATGATGTATACTTGTGATTGTGTATCGGATATTTTACCTTTGTACATGTATTGCAAGGCCATGTCAGCAAAATCAGGTGTTAGTTGATTCGTTTTCTGTAGATAGTTATACACAAATACATCGGGAGCAAGACTTGTCATGGTTTGTTCTCCACATCCGGTTGGCATACGCAACAGACCCTTCAAATTATTAAGTGTGGGTCCCATTGTATCACCTAGAAAGTGTTACATGTAGTAATACAGATACACGTTATACATTTTCACACTGAACGAGAATATTTTTTATATCATGCAAGTCCGTGTTTTACCGAGATATATTGTCAAACAAAGTTAATGATTAAAAACCTGCTAAAACCGTGAAATAAAGTCTGTTTCGAACATAAAACGGGAATAAATGTCATATTGCGTAAAACGTTCAAACGTGACTATGCCAAGTGCTGGTGAATATACTTCTTGCGATAAATGATGTTAGTCTGTTCTTTTCTACACCATACCGCCTCATTGAACATGTCAACCACCTCGCAATTCCGTTCTTATTCGAGCATTTGAAACGCATACACGAAGAGTTAGCGCGGTATGGTGGCACAACATGACCGGTGACATAGGTACACGAGGTATATTAATATCGTGTGTGATCACAATGCAATAAACATCAGATTTGATTAAAAATCCAACGCTTGACCTCTTATCTTGACCTATCATTTGAGCGCTAAGTCGCCAAATTGTGTCATTGTAAAACAACTATTAGTAATTTATCTTTAATGAACACAATAAACATAAATCGTGATTATGAATCCAACGCTTGACCTCCAGAGTGTCACTTGATCACTAAATCGACCAAGCCAGTTTGGTCGGCCAAGTTTCTGAGTTGTATACTCATTGTACACATAAGTATGACATACCTATAGTACGCATGAAAACAAATGATTTACCTATCACTGATACTTGTATCTTTTGTGAGTCAGCTACAAATGTTGGTGGGAATGATAATGGAACATCAACACCCGTGTGTTCGTTCAGAATCATAGGTACATTAAAATACATTGTGGTTCCTTCAGCTTCAATAATAAGATCACGTATAACTCTATCCGCGGAGAGAACGGTTTGTGCTTTCACTGCTATTTTGGTTACTCCAACAATGCTTGCAACAACAGGTACGAACACCGACTCAGCAATACCCGCTTTGATCTGAAATGTATTTGATAAATGTCTCAGGAATGCTAATATGTACAGTGTACGTACAGTTATGGACTCATTTGCTTTATCTGACTTACGCCGTATTAAACGGTTGCAGTTATTATTCAGAGGTGGCTTGAATTGGCGTCAATTTGAATCGGATTTTCGAGAAACAACCAGTACTTAGAGCTGAATGTTATCGCCCATGTCCTGATGTAGAAGAATATGTAACTCCCCATTAACTACAAATGCATCTCTATATACCTAGTAAGAACTAAACATACTCTATGCCTCTACACGCATCATCATCAAAACATAATACCGAAACACGTCGTTACTAACACTCAAAATATCCCTCCGATAGAATAATATCTTCGCTTGTTTTAATGACTTTTTATTTTAACAAAATCTTGTGGCAATTATTTCAATTGTCATTGCATTGTTATATTTTTTTCAGGTACATACATTTATTATATATTCTATCGAACTATGGTACACAGCGAGCTACTCACGTGAACATTCTGTACAACGTCCATTGATGAATATGTCACGTGGCCTGACTGATCTCGGTTGATGACTTGATAATCAGGTGATTGCTCGAATGTGACAACAACCTACATGTATGTACAGATATGAAAGCGTTATCAACCGATATATATGTACAGCTATGAACGTACCAACACCTTCCGTACATTCTCACACCTTCAAACGATGATAGCATAAAGTCGATGACGTATTTAAGTATGACAGTTTCTAATCATACCGATGTATGTCATGCAAGCGACTGTTTGTCAAGCTGATATTTTCAACATTATACTGATTGAGTTCAATGAATGATTCATGATTGCCATAGCTTTATCATAATGTGTGGACTTAAATCGCCTACTGTAAGTTTTAATTTAATTTGGAGGTACACGTATTTATAACCGATTGACGTGATTTTTATAAGTGCAACAGTCGTTAGATTTCTACCGAGAAATACATACAAATAAGGTCTATAAAGTACTATTAATGTGCTCACGTCAAGATCCTGACCCATGTAATTGAAAACATTGGCTTGCAATACGACTTCCTCACCCCGCACCACCGAGTACGGTAGATTCAAATTGATGAAGAATGGACGAAATGTGGTAAACTGTAAATGAAATCACACAACAATTTATGTAGACCACCAGCTATAAATTTCCACATCACCAGGACGGACCAACAACACTGTTATAATCAATTATGTTATGCTTAATCAAACGAACTTCTTTCGTGTCAAGAGCTCTGTATTACGGTTCACTCATTCATGTTGAAACCAAAATCTTATAACACCATCTTAAGTAATTGCCTTTGCACTACGTATGTGTTTTATCGGAATACTGACTTAATTAAAATAACTTCCGGTATATTAACTTTTACAAAACGTTTCTATTACGATTTATACGGAATTGATATGAAACACTTGTTTCGGATTAGCAGTTACTTTACCTTAGCAGCGGAATCAGTTATACCTAACCCAGAAAGTTTGTTGACGGAGAATGCTGTTGCATACCATGACGTTATAGTATCTGGTATCGTTGTCTGTAATGTAGCTGTTCCATTTCCTCTGTAAAATCATTACTATGTTATTTTTGTTTGGTTTGTAATGTACATATCTACACGTTCAAATACGAGTAACATGACAATAGATGATACCCAGACATAAAACTACAACAAAGTAATTTCCATTCTGATTGGTCCTAAGGTTGTCCATGTTAGCGATACAATGTACACGTGTATGTGACAAATTGTCATGAGTATGTCTGCAGCGACAATTTAATAGACTCAACTGGTATTTAATCATTAGGATCAGTCCATTTATTCCCATTAAAACATAAATGTTCTAATTAACTGAAGTATAACTATATATAAATATGGTCAGAATTAGGCCCCAGTTAGGCAACCATTTTGATCAAAACACTCATGATCGAGCACATCACAGAGAGTCGATGACGACAATTGAAAAAAACAGTATGCACACAATTTCGATAACTGTCATTACTGTCTCTGTATCGACTCGTTTGTACCCAGGACTAACTGATACTTTCTACATTGTCGCGCCAATGAAACGTCTTTATAGTCGAAAATGTGTGTATTTTGACCTACCGCACGGTAAGATTTGTCCACAACCAGGTTTCTGGAAACGTTTCCCTTGTATGTGTTACCTGTTGTAGAGCCCCACCTGATGTCCCTGACCCTGGGTATAAATTATGGATGAATTAGTTAACGTAACCACATCAGTAATATATTTAATTCAGCAACAAGCACTACAGCCTTGGTACTGTTACTGACATCGAATTACCAACAGCTTGTTGTTTTCAAAATCATTTCATTCATAGAGCTGTTAGAATACAAGCTACTCGACGTCCATTTAGCAACATTAATTAATTACAGCGCATTGCGCGCTGAATATCTAGGGCTGCTGATAGTGACTTGTTTGTCAAGAATAAAACTCTGACAAGAAAGTGTACACACACTATTATCGCAATCAATCAAACATCCGATGTTTATCCTAGCAGTTTCAACAGTAGGAATCCGAAATTACATGAGTGGACACGAGCATCCAGAAATATAACATATGGTTCTAGGATTCCATTTGATTCCTAATACTTATTCTGAATCCTTACCTCCAGTGCTGAAGATATAGATTAAGCTAGAATTCACTTTCATAGTAATTAAGCGACTCTCGTCATATGATTTCGCTACTATTTCATCCAGTGTCAAGGAACAACATACTGACAGCAATTTATATCCTATTAGAAACAGGTATTCCATGTTTATAACATGACTCACGGTGTTGAGTGGTAATTACACCCATGTATTAGTTTCGATAATTTACTTGTGCAATAGATCACAACAAAAGAAACGTGACGTAGATGCGCTCAAACTTGCCTGCAGATATCGTGGTAAACGAAATGGGATGTGCTGTCGGTGTTGCTCCAATTCCAATAGAAGGAGTATACTCTGTATACATAGGTGAAGCTGTAGGGAGGCAGTCTACCTGACGTTTGTAGTGAGGATGTCCCCAACTAAATCCATTAACGTCTGTAAGTAGCTGAATACCAGTAGACTATGAGGAGAAAACGGTTGTTAATTAGTTCATTATCATTAAAACTACCTACCAGGT
This sequence comes from Mactromeris polynyma, assembly GCA_032209605.1. Taxonomy (NCBI): domain Eukaryota; kingdom Metazoa; phylum Mollusca; class Bivalvia; order Venerida; family Mactridae; genus Mactromeris; species Mactromeris polynyma. The sequence continues at coordinate 6,791,235 of JASFXZ010000028.1, forward strand.
GCATATGTTTGTCCCTGGACCGGTGTTGGAAATACTCCAGGAGCATAGGTTGGAAACGGTCCACAATGGGTATGAAAATCTATTTTCCTTTAACAAATCATCAATCATTCGAGAAAACAAGAACAGGAATTATGGAAACCATAACTTATTTTGAAAGGATTGAACATACTAACTGAAAATTATGAATCAATAAAATATTTAAAAATATTAAAAGTGTTTTAGCGAAAGGTGGCATTTATACAACATTTCTCCCAAAGGCAATTGTCTCAGAGTTAGTCATTGTTGTTATACACTGTTTAAAACGGAGTACATCTATTAATTGAAGGGGATTATAATTCGTGATTTTAAAACCACTTGCCTAACAAGTTAAATGTTTTGTGGTCACACCATGCAAATGCTAACAGGAAATCGTAGTCTTAATTGATTAATTAATTATCAAATAGATAATACATACATTTTCATCAAGAAGGCACGGTTGTGTATTTTTCGGATTCAAAGATGAAAATGAAGCAAAGACACGCCCAAAATTCGGACTAGCATTTATATATTATCAAAGAAAGATAACGTACATGTACGAGAACATAGATATTTAATAGTAATTAAAAATATACTAAAATATTCATTCATTAGAACTATTGGAATACATACCTTTAAAACTTCCTTTGGGTCATGAAGAGAACTTGAGTCTTTGTCAGCATGAGCGGTGAATGTTAAAGACGATATTATCTGCAATTTGATGTTCTAACTTTAGTTTTATGTTTTATTGCGAAGCATCATATGTACTACATTTAACAATTAACTTGATGCTCGATGCGTGTTCGACTCAGGAATCGAAACAAAGACCAGCTGGGTGACAGTCTAACTTTCTACTAACTCAGCTAGCCGGGCGGGATACTTTATTAACATAAGTCTTCACGGAAGAAATACTTTTGACCGATGTGAGGCTCAGGTGTTTCAGCTCTTTTTTGGTTGATGTGCAACTTGTTACTATATTATGCGAACTGTTTGTATCGGTCGATAACATTTATTTGAAGACATTTTGTTATAATGATGATAGAAGCAGTAATCTACATACGTCTTTGACCATCACACATACAGTCACACTCATACATTCCTGATGAAGTTCTTTGAGGAAACTTTCAAAGCGTCATACGAACTGTACGCGGTTCTTATTTTTCCTACGCTGCTGAGAGTTTGTTTAAGCTTCCAAATATTTAGTAAACGGATATTCGATATATTATAAAGTCGTACAACAACTTTGCATATACATACGTCGCCTTGAGTGATGTCATTTCCGGTGGCCAACAGCAGAACACTTTGATCCACTGCAAGCAGATTTACAAGTGACATAGGATCCGTTGTTATAGATAGGCTAACGTTGGCACCGGGTTCACCGGTCGTTTGATCAAACGATAATGCAATCTGAAAAAGGTACACTTCACTAATTACTGATTGTCTAGTCATTGAGCATTCATTTCCGACTATACAGCATTACATATACTTTAAATGTACATTGCAAACTGTATTAAACACATTTTGCACGTAGTCCTTTCGAAAAACATGGATTTGGACAGGACGAATTTTCCTATATAACTTAACAAATAGTTCGACCGGGACCGGTTTGACCCCGCGGTCATGATTTGTAAAACTTCGATAGACCACTAAGCAATGTTACAATGACAATTATGGTCCTGGACAATAAGGCTTTAGAAGTTTTAAATTTCAAATCTATTTTATTTCAACATTCCCTTGCAGCTTCAAATTTGGCATAGGACAAGATGACGTTTGAATGCAGTTTTTACGGACGGACCACCGTGACAAAGGCTCTCAGTAGAGCTAAATTGTAGTTGACGTTAATTGGCAAATTGATCGCACTTACAAACTCAGCAAAATGTTTGCACATTTTTGTTTTGTATCTTGAAGTCACATAAACACCCAGGATAACGTAGCGATTGTTCCACTAAGTGGGGAATATGAATTCAATAGGCGGACACTTAGGTAAAACCACCATTCTTCCTTATTTACAAATGCTCAGAGGAGAGTTTTGAATCGTCAGTGTTAAGGGGAAATTGTTGTTTGTTTAGAGACCTGCACCATTCGGCCACGGGTGTTCGTTTACATATATTAACAAATACGGAATTAATTACCTTGTTCTTGAATTTATTTGAATCTTCATGAACGTCGAAGAACATAGCATCAGCATTCCACATGCTAGTTTGGAAATAATATACAATCAGTTTTCCATATGGTTTCATTTGTGACGTCACAGGAAATGAAATGTGTACTAGACCATTTGTTGAATCATGTACCGCGCCTGACTGAACAACCCGGTCATTTGCAATAACCTATGAAATAAAAAACGAAAAAGTAAAAGACGCCTAGACTTGTCAATTTTATTTCTGGATTGATCAATTTATTTGTCGGCCATCCGTTCTGACATAAAATATCGAAATCTGAACACTAGTTAAGTACAGCAATTCAGGTGTTATAGAATCTGAAATAAATGACCGAAAAGAACCGAGTGTAAAAGAACATTTATAGAAATAAATAGATCAATAAATATTCCATTATAAGAAACGAAAACAAACCAATTTAAAAGCGGATTACGATGTTCGATACAATATAAATACAGTTTTCCTATTTTCCTATGTCTATTGATAAGAACTTTAAATATCATGTGACGTCATGTATAAATAAGATGACGAGAGGTTCTGTACTGCTCTTTTTACAAAATGCTTTGAAATTGTTTGACAAAAGCATTCAGCCTTCAGCAATCAGTGATATGTAGCATATGCGTCAGTGTGCTGAAGGAGGATGGGACAACAGCTTCATTTACAAATGTATGTAATTGTAAATCGTTTAGTTCAATGTCCAGTCGTTTTTCCGAAGAAGAAGTCGATTGCAGAATATGAATACGCGATATTAAAACTTTTTATCACACTCACCGCATATAACATTGTTGTGTCGACCATTTCTTCGGATTGTTTCACATTGAATACAGCATCCTTTCCAACCTATTTCGTGATATTTTGAGGTGAATTATGTATAAACAAGACAAACCTTTCACAATATGTTAGAAACAATTGACTGAATGTAACAATTTGTGTAAATGAAACAGCTTGTCTCGTAGGTTTGTTATTGTAACCAAAATCTCGAAATATTTGGTCAAGTGTAAACTATGGACATATTTTAGATAGACTACATAATGTCGGTACATCTTGTTTTCGACATACATTGGACATTTAGCATTTAATCTGCATTGATTAATTGTTGCGCTAGTTAAAGTTTTGTTATTTAAATTTCTTCAGTACCGTTTTCGAAGCCCAAACTAAAACTTGTAAATAAAATTGGATACAAATTGAGATATGTACAAAGTGTCTAAATACAAATTGTACACGTAAAGCAATCTACAAAGAATTAACTGAACATTCAAAAACCGTGAGTCTTCATACAATACATTTTGTAGCAATAGCGGAAACATGATAAACTAAATGAAATACTTAACAGCAACTGACGAAGATTTCTTAGAAAAATGGTCAGGTTAGATACGACGTTTTAAGGCCATACATGTGGTTTATACTCGCAAGCTGTGTCCATTGTTGTTAAGATATTTAATAAAGAAAACAAAATTCTCAATGGGACACTGCTTTATAGAAAAAGCGAGTATAAATCATAATTAAGGTAAGCAGTCCATCATTGACATAATGTCTGCGATAATTGAAACAGTTGTTGTTTCAATCTATTTAATAATGCGGATATAATTTGATTTTTTCATCCGTCCACAAAAAAAATGGCCCGTTTTGTTCTCTTAACAAACTTATTCCTTTAAAAATAAACCGATAAATGGAAAATCACATTGATTTTCTTATTTCTTCCTATTTTCATATAGTTAAACCATCTTTGCACTAAACGGAATTGCAAATTTAAGAAAATTCAGAAATATTCGAAAAAAACATTTTTTTAATATTTTGAAGTATTTTGGTAAAGTACCTCCCTTTATAAAAAATACATACTTTTTTATTTTGTTTCCAATAAAAGAACAATTAAAAAAAATTCAGTCAAGGACTGCCTAGTTTATCATGACTTGCAACCGCTGTGAAATTAAATTTAACAAACATTTTTCAAATTTAAAGATATTTTAATTTATTTAGTTACCATATATGTATAAGATAATTACTTAAACCATTGATGGACTGCTTACCTTATTATACGTGTATCATCTCACCAGTAATGCTATGGAAACATTGTTTATTTTGTTTACTTACCGTAATAGATGAATTTTTTGATATTTGTATATTACCAATATCCAATAACCAGAATGGTTTACCCACGTTCATCGTGTCTTTGATTCCTTGGTAAAACGCCTTAAAGTAATGTTTGATGTAAAAGTTTATCCCATAAAGCCACATGTATATATATGTTAACATTAAATGATACTGTCATGAAATGACCTGAGCATTGCATAAGATAAACTATAAAATACATTTTCTAAACAAATGGCATTCATTACAAGATAAATATGCATTAAAATTGAAAAATATTCAGTCTATATTTAACATTGAAATTGCTTTTATTCAGTAATCAAAACTATTACAAGTGCACATAATTTTATATATATTTATTAGACAATGAATGTCGCCTTTTGTTTTATTTACAACCTTAGCATTTGTTTTAAATACAAATACCATACTAAATATATAATACAGTTAAACTTATTTATAAGGAACACCCTTATGGCATTTGAACGTGAACATTATATCAATTGTTCGCTATGTTATAAAGATTGAATGTAGAATATGCGTTGAATGGTTATACTGGTTTTGCCATTTCATTTCTCCCAATGGTTCAATATGGCCGTGTAACATCAGTAAAGCTTAACCACACGAACATATTCAGGTGTCTTAGTGATAACTAGCTTAGGAGTCAGTCACAGTATAAAATAAGTTCATCTCGATTTTCGCCAGTTAGATTAGCTTGTCTTCGAATGTTGGGTATTATTCCCCATTAAAAACAAAAGTCAAACTGAATAAACGGAAGTATCAGAATCTTAAGATGACATCAAAGAGAAAGCCATGCGTTTGGTTTTACAGAATATAAAACTTAAAATAACGTATGAATAAAATTCAGTATGGTATATTTCTAGGAACTTTGTTTCGCAAACCATATGGAGGTCTTCAAATATTGATTGACATTAATAACTACTCAATGCAATTTATGTACATTCATACTGCGAGTTTTGAGAAATGAAAATATAAATATTGTTTGAAAGATGATATGTGGTAAGATTTGAGTACAAACAAACCTCTAAATGCAATGACGAAACATTAACATGTGGATCCACTACTATTTCCAGCATACCGTTTGGTGGAGGTGCGAAAGTCTGCTCCGCCAGGTATTGTGCTCTGTACGTGAGTAAATCATGGTCATAATACTTCACGTAACTCACCAAGCGTACTTCCTCGTTGCTCGATATGATTGGATTCCCGTTGGCTTGTGTCAGAGAAATCTAGAAATAAAATTTCACCGATATCCATGGCTGCAAGAACAGCCTTTCTGAATTAAATTCACGGACGCATAAGTAAAATTAAACTAAATCGCATTTTGAATAGCGTTCAAAGCTTTTATTTTATGATTACAAAATTTACAGCGAAGCGCGCATTATTAACAAAATGAAGCCAAGACATGGTGAAGATTGAAAAGGTTTGAAAACAATTAGATGCAAAGGCACACATAATGCCCGTGATTCTTTCAATTGTTTAATATTGTTAATCCGGTAAAGAAATGGTCCAGATAATTTGTTTAATATTTTATAACAATTGAGATTCACCCTATGTGGCTGCAAACACCAGAGAATAAACAACTTGCGCGATGTTGAAATTACAGAATCTGAGCACTCACGCGTGACAACAACAATGTCATTGGTACACTGTTGACAATCCCAATGTCAACCATACTTCAATCTCTTCTATACCATGACAGTTAACTAATACATATATTCTACAAATGGATTTTAATACTTACAAATCCAACATAAGGAAGACCAGGCTTGAAATACGGCATACTTGCTGATTGGTCGAATGACATTTTGTATGGTTGACTGTAAAACACAACCTGAAAATATATCACGCGTTTATTGAATAACGTGAAAACCATGACGTTACTTGTGAGAACCTACTCTCCTTTTAGGATCGGGAGCTTATTCCGATACCTTCATATTCACCCTCTGGTTTATAACTCCCGCACAACTGATATTTTCTATATTTAGACAGGCGAGTCGACATGTGTTCAGAGCCATTCAACGACTTGCTTATGTCCGAAATGTAGGACAGTAAACATGTGTAAATAAATTATATGCGAGTGTGCATTGAATAGAGTAAGACAGCTTTCACTGTCATAGCAATGCCTCTGTGAAATTGCTAGAAAAACTAAATCAATCGAACGTAAGTGACTATCGTTTCGTCGGCATGTCAAAATTATTCCGATGCCTGTAAATGTGTAGTGATTTAAGGTCATTTAAACAACTGTACGGGCGGAATCTGTGTATATTTTTAAATGCGTCAGATCGTTATTTGGCATCTTGTTAATCAGATTCGCCTCGCTAATTTTAAAACTTATAAGTACAAATCTCGATGCATGAACGAAACACTGCCTTGTGTAAGTGCTACACTTTTAATGACATGAACTAAAACCGATTAGCTAGATAGTCAAACTTTCCTTCGACGCGAAGGGCTGTACACTTCGTACACACTTTATTGGTTTAACACTAGAAAATACCCATCTATAATAAACTCAGTAGTGTCGTGATCGTTTCGACAAATGGCATTTAGTATCAGGAACGAACGGTGATTCGTAAGGTCAAATATCAAAATATACTGGGTAATACAGCAGCGGGTGAATGTATCGGTGGTGGAATCAAAGCGCTGTGTGGAGCGTAGTGAGAACCGTGTACATGCAGAAATAAAAGGTCCAAATGTGGTGTAGGTTAATTTTAATGACCCGGTTCATTTGAGCTGGGTTTAGTGTCCGATCCCTTTGTGTACTTCCTGGTCGGTGTGGTATTTTATTTAGTGTTCCTACCCTTTGTTCCGTTACGGTTTTGTTTTGGTGTCCTACCCCTGTGAATCCAAACTGGTTCGTTTGTCTTTCTTAAGAGTTTCACCCCTGTGTGTTGCTCCTGGTTTGTTTTATCTTGTTTTAGTGACCCAAACTTTAGGAACCGTCAGGTATGTTTGGTATTGTTTTAGTGACCCATCATGTGTGTGCTTCCTGAAATGTTTGGTGCCCTTTTAATGTCCCATCAATGCGCGTTCCTCCCGATCTGTTTAGTTTTGTTTAAGATTCCCAGACATGTATGATTGCCCCGTCCCGGTGTATACCTGATAATCTGTTTTGTCTTGTGTTCGTGTCCCATCATGTATGTTTCTTCTGGTACGTTTGGTATTGCTAAAGTGTTTCAACCTGTATGTTCGTATTTGTCTATTTGGTATTCGTGTAATGTCCCAACATGTGGGTATCATCTGATGTGTTTATTCTTTTTATAGTGTAACACCATGTGTGTACCTCATTTTCTATTTTTGTGTAGTGTTTACTCTTCGACTTTCGGACTAACAGACAAGCAGTCAGTGCAATAAAAACGATTTGTACAAAGGCATTTACAGTTTGACGTCAAAGTAAAAAAGTGAAACTGAACATATAGCAATATTATACAGACATCATATTTAAAAACTAGTACAATTGGTTGCCAATTGTACTTGTTTTTTTGCTTTGGAAACGTCTGATCTATTTACTTTCATACAGAGAAAACCAACAACAAAATAAATGCACAAGTATATGATTAAATCAATTCGTTTAGATCTAATCTAGGAAAGAATCGCCCGGAATTCAGTATCAATGCCAAATACCGATTCTGCTAAGGCGGTAAAATGACATATAAGATGCATATCTGAATCATTTGCAACCTATTACACACTGTTAAATTATATATTGCCATATCAATATACGAGGTTGTTCGGGACGTTCGCGAAATTGTGCTTTAATTTTTTAATTGGACCGAATAATGATAAACAAAAATAACAGGGATAAATATCTATTTGTGACTACTCAATTGCCATTAAGTCTTTAAATTACAATGAACAATAACACATACTCGTCAAACATACTGACTGTGATCACGTTGTCGCACGGTAAGTAACGTTAACGTCAAACGTCATCAAAATGAAGGCACTTTCAGTGCCGATATACACGCTAAGTGAATGTGTGTTTATACCATTCACTGTCAAAGGTATTAGCAACATCCCGTCCTGCAGCTATCCGTAGCTCAGCGGATGTTGCAATCCACTGCCCCTTCAGTTGAGCCTTCAGCTCGGGAAATACGCCGAGGTCCATATTGACGAGATCTGATCTTTAGAGTGAATGTCTAGCAGTTCGAAACATCTCTTTTGCACAACTTCTCTGGAGTCTGGACTTTTTCAGTGGGGGATTACTAGGTGTTTACCAGACGGAAGATTGGCGTTAAGTGTCTTGGTCGAAATAGTGTATACTATTCTGTCGAAGAATGATTTATCCACCAATTCGTAAAGCTGAATAAATGAACACGAGCATTCCACTCTATGGCACCTGTCTTGCGTTTTAAGGATACGTGGGCTCCATCGCACTGACACCTTGGACATTCCCAAATCTTAAGTGAGTATTTCATGATCCACAGAGTTTGTCATTCCTAGTAAATCTGCTAAAACCCTGACTGTCAAACGTCTATCGCAATTCACAAGGTCGCGCACTCGTTGTTTTAGCCGGTACTGTTGATGGCCGACCAATTCTCTAGTCATCTTCGACAGATGTCCTTCCGTTCCTAAATCTAGCATGCGACTTGTATACAAACGTTTTCCAACTTTCATTTCGGGAGAGTGTCAGACTTAACAATTAACCGTATTGTCTCTGCTGGTGATTTCTTAAAACCAACGCAAAACTTTACGACGTTGGGTAATTCCATATCACCAGTCGACGTCATGCTTCCTTGCGACCAACGTTATGGAACCCGGATGTTTGCTAGTAACTGCTGCAGATAACGTCTTCAAATTTTCAGGAAATGACGACAAGACGTAACACTAACGTCACAAATTTTAGCGACAATTTAACACGTCATATTATGGCGTTACAATTTTATATAAAGTAACCGATTTCTAAATTTTGAGGCAATTTTGACCTGCGTCAAATAAACATATAGGTGTTGTCATGGACACCAGAAAACTAGATTTAGGCAAATGTGTTAACTCAATTTAAATTGCATCAGACTTTATTGGTACCAATTAACATCCATTATGAATATGATATTTGTTTTTTTCTATGATACAATTTCGAACAACCCTCGTATATGTATTTCGGTAAAGAAACCTATATATAATACAAATAACATAATTATGTTCAATATCGCAATAGAAATAAATAAGATACCATGTGTAACCAAAAACAACGGAATAAATGCATAGCACATGCAAAATTATCATCACATGAATACAAACGTATGATACATTGAATAATTCGTCATGTTTACAAGTGTTATATTATTTTACCTGTGATGTTACATTTCTTGTTATGTTGTTAAGACTTTCGGTCACTGAAGCTTTGATTGTCAGATGGTATCCGGAAAGTTTTTCTACCAGTGGCTGAAAGCTGTACGGATCCGCTTCATTTGTTATTCTGCTGAACGGGACAGTAAATTTAGCTTCCCCATTAATCTGTAATCCAAAGTAAAAATATAACATAACATCAAAGCTTCAAAGCTAGATACCGTCACAATTATACGTGATAGTTTGTGTTCTTATGATGAAAGTCGTCTGAAGGTGACGAAAGTATACGTCAATGTAATTTGAGGAGGACACTCGTATAGACAAAATAGTTGATTATCGTCAGTATATGGACATTAAGGTAAATACAGTTATAGCGGTAAGTTTGGGTTGTCGTTTGGTATTTAATATATTTTTTCGGATATCTCTCCTTTTTAAATACTAGATATCTACAACTCAAATGATTTGATTCAAATGAGTCAATGCATGTACGCTTGTGAGAAAATAATAGACCAATAATGTACGTATTCACTTTTTGAACCAAAGGTAGATAACTGGCTGCGTACAAGTATATTCCCTTATTTGTTATTTAGGCAGTGGAAAGGGTATTGGATTACTGGTTCCCAGGACGCCAATTATAGATGAACATTTGTCGTAATGAATGTTTTTTAATAGTTATAATGGTAGTGATTTGAATAAATGTGCTTACCTTTACGTAATTCTAATTTACAACTTTTACGAGTATATATGCTTAATAAACATTTGCCATAAAATCTACAGATGTCGGTGGTTTTCCCTTGCGTGTTTTACATAAAATGTGATTGTATATCTGATGAAAAACAAATTCATTCTACAACAGATTCTTTAACCAGGTATATTGACCGTCTTACGGAACTTAATATTTGTTTTATTGCTTGTCTGTATGTTTAGTTTTACAGGAGAAACATACGCACATCAAATGCCGCCTCCACCATAACGTCATCACCTCGATATTTCCAGGGGACTCGATTATAATCGACGTCGGCATACAACCTCACAGTTCCAATTACTGATTTGCCGTAAGTGTATCTGATGATAAAAACATGATGATTAAAATATATGTCGTTATTATTTTATTTTAAATTATAACTATAACCACATCTTATGGAGTAGTTTGGTATAAATAAGAACGATGTTCCAGTTTTATATATAAATAATTCGGCAGTATTCGCGATATTTTGTTGTAATTTCACTATACTATAATAAACAAATGCACTTATTGCTAACCCAATAGAATAGTTCTGCATTCTTGAATTCATTGTGTAGGAGTTTTACGCTTTCAACAGTACTTAAATTATTTTAGGCGGGAAGCTGACCTTACTAGTGTTCGTGCGTAATCAGTATTTACTTATTCTTCCCCTAACATGTCTAAGCTTTCCAATATAAAACAGATTGTGAGAACACATCGCTTCATGTGTGTTATCTCCTTTAAATTTGTCACAAATTACATACACCTTCCCCAGCGTTTAGATTTTTGACCGTCTGATTGGCAGTCGAGTGGTCCATCGTGCGAGCAAACTGGCCGGGCCAATATTTTAATGAATATATATTCCTGTGTAAATATAAATTCTTGAGCTTTTTATTAATTTGTTCTTCGTCGGATTTTTATGCAACATCTTCTAATAAACCTAATGAACTTACTTTGCACTGACCGTGCCATGGATTTCTTTATCAGTCGTCACAGCAAATGGAGGAAGTTCCAATTTTACCTCAAATTTCGGCAAGACTGACAATATATAGAAATGAGCGTAACAAAACAACAGACGGCATGTTAAAGAAATGTCCGTACATTTTTAACAATAAGATATATTTTGCACATTGCTATTGTTTGACTTTTTACTTACGTGTTGGTTATACACTTTTCGTCACTTCATGCAATATACTATTAATTACATGTCTGTCAATTGTAATAACACATAGTCAAGCAGAAAATTGTACCCCTAAAGAATTTATTTTCGTTGTATACTTTGTCCAAACCTTTCGAGACAAGTGTTCAAATTTCATTAGTGTATGCTATTGCGAAAAGCACATCCTTAATAGTGTAGATTACATTCGATGTCGAGCTCTTAATCGTGTATGCATGTTGGACGGAAGGTCAGAAAATGAGTCTGTATTCGTAGAATCAGGACATGAGTTTGTCCATTCAGGAATCAGTATGTATGATAAACATTATTAAACTAAACCAAGCATGAACAAATTGATAGGTTTCATAGATAAGGAGTTTTACTTAGTATTTGACTATTAACATACAACGTTCCTAATTACCATATATTTTAAAATGGTATTTGTTACAACACTCAATACTTTCATATATCTTTGATATTGTATAGTTCACATCAGTGTCTCTAGATGTTATACTTGGTGCAATAACTCAATGTGTCTTACCATATTTGTCCACTTTGAAATACTCTGTCTGTGTGGTCTAAATGTAAAAGTGCTTTACATGTTAAATACTTTATCACAAAGTAATAGCAATTAGTAATTCATGTGAATATGATTACACATTTCGGGATGTTCTTGGCCAAAGCATGTTATTGGACACAATGTGGGGAAGGTTCCATGCTCAGTCGTGGTCAATGACATGAAGTAAGTGACAAAGTAAGATTACATTGTGGTCAGAATCATAATAGCCCGGCGACTTCTAAATTAAACAAATAATTTGCGTAAGAATTCACAATTTCACAATTTTCAACCAAATCACGTCTCCAAAATTGTATTCAAATAAATCAATATTGAAATTAATAATATCGTCTCTTTATTTCAAGATTTTCGATTTTCGGAAACAAAATAGGGTATAACGAAATAAAAATACTTATCCAGGAAAAGTATGCTAAACACATATTAGTCCAGTGTGCTTAGAGTTCTTATGGAGTATCAGAAACTAGTGTGTAGTTGACTGGTTGTTTTTCAAAGCCGACAAACTTAACTGAATATGCGGTTAACTGAGTGACTCAATGAAGATATCGGTACATGTACGTTAAATTGTAAGTTCACTCATCACAATGTTGATGAAAGTAAGGCAAGTAGTAAAACATTTAACGATGAGTGCTTTGTAATGGATATTCCTTGTGTATCATAATCATAATGAAAACAGATAGTTCGTCTACAAGGATGGGTGAATGGAAATAAAATCACGGAGTATTTTATATATTTGTATTTTATATAATTGGATACTCTTAACCAACTTACCTTTGAACTATCGTCCTTCTCTCTAGCAGTAACTGTAATATCCCATTTTCCAAGAACTGGTTCTGTGTCCATGATAAGAAAATCTTCCACGACGCCATATTCTGACTCTGACACATTTACCATGTGTTTCATTAAGTTTCCCTTTGGGTCCTGAAATTGGGTTGAATTGTTTGCACACATTTTATACTTAAATAAAGGTTATAAGTTCCCACTATTTGTAACATTTGTATGGTCATTGGTTAATTATGCTTCCAATTTCTAACTATTTATGTATGAAATGTTTCCATGTGTTATTTAAAACTATTTCTATGTAGTTTGAGTATATTGATGATTTAAAAATCAGATGACAATATTACCCGTATGGAGATATTAAAGAGACCTGTGTAGACCATCATATCAGATGATATTCCGAATGTTCGAAAGTGAACTGAAATATGAAAGTATTGCATGGTATCAATTTATTTCAGGCCATTCATGTATAAACATAGTAATAATTATGTCACTTAATCCTGATATTCATATAATTAATGAGGCTGCCTTACGACGCATCGACAGGTTAGATCAATTACATGTAGTGTGAATTAAACGGTTGAATACACAATGAGCAAAACGTGGAACATTGTTACAACATGTACGATGGTATAAATATAAAGAACATAAGTAACAAGTTTAAAACCTGACATCATTATACATGTGACAGGGTGTTTATATGCTACTCATTTACAAACGCCAACACTGAAAAGGATCCAAGGTAAGTCCAGCATTAGTTGAATGTCTGGATCTGTAGCCAAAGAACCGCATCGATTCCAAGTTTATATTTCCCCTTTTCAAACTTTATTTCATCTTTATGCATCAATGTATGTTTGATTTAAAACGCATTGTTAGATAATAGTTACTTTATGTTGAGTAATGTTTGCTTGTGTCGTACGATGGTTGTGTACGTTAGCTGAAATGTTTTGTCAGATGTGATCGATTCATGTCGGATAATATATACTTATGTTATATTGGATAACAGCACATTATGTCGATATGTAAATAGTGTTTTAGGATAACAGCTAATTGATAGTTGATGGTAGTTATAGAGGTCTTATTATGGCTATTTATGTGGCATCTATGCATGTCGGGAAATTGCTTCAGAAAGTCGCATAATAATTATTATAGGATGATGATGGACTGTACTCGGATTGTAAATCAGACCAACTATAAATGCGATAGTTCCTGGTCCATCTAGTGCATCTTACCCTTGACTGCTTGAGCATCTTTAGTGAAGCACACCGATATTGTTTTAATTTGTTATAATGATATCGTGTAATGATGGTAAAACTATATGATATTTTGCTATTATGAACTATATGCATCAGTTACCTGTCTGTCCTGGTTTGTATATTCCTTTGTCTGTTTGAATATGCACGGCAAATCTTTCAGGCATTTCTCCAGAGTCGTGATGGACGCGTGCGTGGTCATGAAAGTACACACCGCTTAAACCATTTATGAGTAGTGTGTAATCACCAGTATACACGTCACCACTTGGGACCTGAAGATAGGAAATTGTCTCTACAAAATGAATGTATAGTTTCGTATGTGTGTCATGAAGAAACATATTGAGGCATGAAATCTTATTTTGAGGTTCGTGGTCAATAATGAGTTAACGCACAGAATCAATTAGAATTCGCCGCATAGTTCTTCAAATTTGACGTGTATATCAGATTATTTAGGTTATTTTGCGTAATGTTTTGATCTTATCAAAAGAAACAACAAACTCACTGAACTCAATAGGTAGATATGAAATTGTAGTTGTAAAATTATTCTGTTTATTTCGAAAGATTATACACCAACTGTCCATGATTTATGTCAAAAGTTAGTCAGTATATTATAAAATAACTGTCTAAAACACAGTTGCCAAAGTTCGGCACCACATACATGAAAGTGACAAATTATTACAAATATTTATACGATGTAATTTGAAAATTGCCACGTGAACCAGAAATGACATATGAAGGTTTATCATCGCAATTCAATTATCGCTGAGAAAAATATCCCATCCATTGATCTTCATCGCAATATTCTTGTTATATAACCCTTCGTGTTCGATCCCCGACTGCAACATACCAAAGTTATGAATATGGAGCTTATTCCTCCAATGCCTAGTCTATGTCAGGCTGAACCAGTGTTATATATATATAACAGGGTGAAAGAATCATATCACGTGCCTAGGGAGTAGTACTGCAACGTGAATGAGATTCATCTCCTATAAGTAGACACTAACCTTATATAACTAAACAATAGTTAGGAGGAACGTAAAATCGAACACAAAGAAATTTGCACGAAGTATGCTTTCTAAATTTACCTGAAATTGGATTATTTCTGGTTGTCCTGTAATAGAATAAACAATTGGAAGTAGTTTTTATTTGATAGATTTCTGAACTTGCATAAATGTTATATACTATTTTATGTATAATTATGAAGAGGTAATTGTTTACCAACCATACATTGGATTAGGAATAGTTTAATTCTATCACTATATATCATACCTTACGTAAGCACATACTATACAGAGAGATTATCAAACACAAACACGTGTTTTAAATTATTGTGTTAACTTATTGCGAAACACTCTATAACTGAATAATGATCGCTTACCTTGTTGGAATGTATGGTTCATGGACGCCACTAAAGTATGGTCGTTTGCAATCAAATCAATTCGTACCAAAACATCAGTAGATACGTTATAAAACGAAAACGACAGTGGCATAGGATTTCCAGGTATGTATTTATCTGGTACAACAATCCAGTGAGATCTGAAATCATTCGGATTACCTCAGTCAATCATGTGTAGCAATTCCTAAGCTTACAGTGATTGAGTGATTGCAGTCTACCTTAATATACATGTAATTATCTGACGGAAATCGTCTTATTTACAACACTCGCTCCATCACTAAATGAAACAAAAATACGATCAACTCTATTTGACTCAAATAAGAGTAGACGTCGTTTCACCTTGGGGCCAGGAAGTGCCGCCACCAATAACCAGTTGATTGGTTTATTTGAGAGTATTCAAAACGTTCAGCCGCCCTTATTGAACACCCAGGCGACAGAAGGAGTGATGTTTGTTGAATAATCATCATTTAAGGCTAGCTTTAACACGCAAACTTTTAATAATTGATTACGCATCATGAAAGTAAGGATCAAGGACATATAAACTAGTTAAGGAGACTCAACAATATATATTTCGAACATAAATATGCCATTGCTTAAATAAATAATTAAAAAAACAATTTCACAAAATGCACAAGCATGGATCAAATCGGTAAATGTTAATATGGAGACATTGGTATTGTAACTAACTGTTGGTTCTTACCCTGCGTGAACATATGTAATATGCAGTACGCCAAACATTAACACTAATAATGACGTCATCATTATTGGTGGAGATATATCCCTTGTCTGGTGAAAACGCTTCAGTTTACAGCTGTGAATGTTATTAGATCTGCAGAAAAAATCTAAATATGTTGGTTAAATGAGAACGATGTCACATGGCGATGGACTGATTCGTTGGTATGTGTTATTGTAAAAAAAGTAATATGACAGCGAAACAGACATTACAGAACAAGGAAAATGCTATTATTGCTAGATTTACCCATTGATTCGGATAGATTTTAAACGCCAATATAAAACAAATGTATTAAATTGAGATCAAGAATTCTAGACAACATACGGGATCACAATTATCAGGCTATCAACAAGTACTCAGTTACTAGATAATCCACAGGTCATCAATTGCCAGGTTACACAGGCTGACCACGGGCTTTCATTTATAAGGCTGCCCACGAACTTTAGTTACCAGACTGGCCACGGGTTTTAGTTACCAGGATGGTCGCGGGTTTTAGTTACCAGGCTGGTCGCGGGTTTTAGTTACCAGACTGGCCACGGGTTTTCAGTAATCAGGCTGGCCACGGGTTTTAGATACCAGACTGGCCACGGGTTTTAGTTACCAGACTGGCCACGGGTTTTAGTTACCAGACTGGCCACGGATTTTAGTTACCAGTCTGGCCACGAGTTTTAGTTACAAGGCTGGCGACGCCACGAGTTTTAGTTACCAGGCTGGCGACGGGTTTTAGTTACCAGACTGGCCACGGCTTTTAGTTACCAGACTGGCCACGGGTTTTCGTTACCAGACTGGTCACGGGTTTTAGTTACCAGACTGGCCACGGCTTTTAGTTACCAGACTGGCCACGGGTTTTAGTTACCAGACTGGTTACGGGTTTTAGTTACCAGGCTGGCCACGGGTGTTCAGCAATCAGGCTGGCGACGGGTTTTAGTTACCAGGCTGGCGACGGGTTTTAGTTACCAGACTGGCCACCGCTTTTAGTTACCAGGCTGGACACGAGTTTTAGTTACCAGACTGGCCACGGGTTTTAGTTACCAGACTGGCCACGGGTTTTAGTTACCAGGCTGGCCACGGGTTTTCAGTTATTAGTCTAGCCACGGGTTTTCAGTTGTTAGACTGTCCATGTGTTTTCAGTTACCAGGATTTAGTAACCAGAATGCCGACGGGTTTTCAGATACCAGGTGACTATGGGTTTTCAGTTGCCGGGCTGACCACGGGGTTTTTAGTTACCAGACTGGCCATAAATCCTGAGTTACCAGGCTATTATGGGACTCACAGTTACCACGCTACCCACGAGTGCACAGTTACCATACTACAAAGTGCTCGCAGTTACCTGGCTATCAACGAACTTACAACAACCAAGCTACCCACGTGCTCTCAATTAATTGGCTACCTATAACTTACAACTACCAAACTATCAACGGGGTGACAGTAATCAAACAACACACATACTCACAATTAACATAGTATCATGGGACTCGTACTGTTAACAATTACTCTACTTTGATTTATCCAAATTTAATATTTAAGTGGTTTGCTACGTTAACATGTTATCACGCTCCCGTGCATGTGTCTACTTTAACATGGTCAAATCATATTGCACAGTGTACATAGTATATGCAAATAAGAGGGACAACGATAATTGTCTCATTCAAATACATGTGTAATGATAAAATATCTACGTCGCCAACTGTGGATGCATTATTCTAGAAAGGTAGCATGCAATTTACGACAAACATACGACACATGTTCTGTAATATTCTCTCTAATCAGTACAGCAAGATTTTTCCAACACTAACACGATTCGTGTTTTAGACGACATCACATTTTCAGTGTACAGTCATTAATACAAAAATGTATACATCTTTATTCGATTAGCTTAGCCCTAGACCAATGAAATATTTCTTTGATTTATGTTTTACAGTTAGGCTTAATATTAGCGAACAATTATATATATCTCAGAAACTGGAAACTGATCAAAAACTGAAAATATTTTTGAATGGTGCTACTCGGCTCTTTAATATATCATAACTCAATAGCTGATTTTTATATCTGCGATGTCAAGGATGGGTGTTTCTGATTTATTGTATCGGGTATGTGATAAATAGAATTTTAAATTTGTGGTCATTACAATAAAATTGAACCCATTGAATTAAAATAATACGAAGCTCGAAACGAAGCTCATAAATTATACTTCCAACTCGTTCAATAAATTAAATACTAATACAACACTTAGTTGATAGTCTGTATGACTTGCGGCACCATTTATTAAAATAGAACACTTTTAACATTTAATGTAAGTAAACGTTGCTCACCTTAACAGGAATCCTTGTTAATTAAAAAAAAGTTCATAAATAAATATATATATAGTCACAAATACAACGTCTTATCTCTAATAATCCTGAAAACCGACTCCAACTGAATCCGGTTTCGTTAAGGACAGGTCATCGCCAATCCCGTATTTAACAGTTTGATGTCCACTCTAATCATGCTGTTATATAAATGAACTCTTTCTTCACAGTGCAATGGAAATGTACTTACTTGCTTTTGTTTATTATTGGACTAAATTGCGATGTCTTCATAGTTATAGTAATTAATCACAAATCAAAGCGTCCTTTTTCCGTGTTTTCTACATTTCAAATTTCAGGCCCCTTAATAGTTTATATTTGCTTGTCCGATGAATAGGCAAAAACCCTATATACTTAATTTGTAAATAGATTCTGTGTCACTCCAAAGGGTAATGCCATGCAAACAATAATCCTATCATATTGAGTGAGAAAGATGCTTTCTTCACAGACGCTTTTGAAATAATTGCAGGTTTTAAAAACATCACTGTCTGCGTGTAATTAAGACACATTTACGTTGAACAGGCATGCACTTTAAAACTGTAAGCAAGCTTATCAGTGCAATGTTAAACAAAAGAGAAAGTGTACACACCTCACTATAAAACTTATTAAATAATTACGCAGCATCTGCTTAATTAAATCACTTATTTGGTTGCATACCTGACTGAAAGCCTAACGATTTTTATCATGTCACCAAAATGTCTTAGTTCTAAATAAAACATAATATATCTATTATACAAGACAGAACAATTTATTTTCCTTAAAAACCTAAAAGCCAACTACAAAGAGAAATGTTGCAATTGCAACAGCGCAAACTCCTAAGCTGATTTTACTTTTAGAAATATCACATGCAAACATTTGTTTCACAAGCTGATTTACAAAGTAATAATAAGCATTGATAAAACTCCAGGACGTGATGACGTAAAATAAGATAAAATAAGATTATAACCGATACTTACACTCGGCATTGAACATTCTTAGCATCCCATTATCGTTCAGATATGAAAGTAATATTAGAACTGGGAGTAATAGGTCTAGGATGGGAGTGTCATTACTCGAACCCAATGAGTTCTCTCATATCTCACAACCATACTGGATATTGGGCCCAAAAGAATATTATACGCTAATTTGACATTTCCATGCATTTTCCAAGGCTGTATTTCACAGTATGGTTATTTTTGTTTGTTTGTGTTTTGAATGTATTTTATATTTCCCTTTCCCCTGTGCAATTATATCACTTTATATAGTGTTCATGTTATTTCCTGCCAAATTCGTCCTATTGCTGCCAGCTGTCTTGACTTGCCCTGTGATCTTTTACATCCATTAATTCCCCATCCTTCAATGTCCACTTTGATTATCCTAGTTATTCCTTATGGTCTGCCAGGCCATTCCTATACACCCTTTATTCTCCTCGAGTGTACTATGTTTTATGGATTGTTGTTTTCCTTGAGGTCTGCGTGGGGAGGCACTGTCTTATGTTTGTGGCGTTCCCTGAAACTACTTACTTGTATCTATTCTCTTTCATATGAGAAATATGTGTGCTTTGTGTGAATAATTATTCGATATACTACCTAGACTAGAATGGCTCCTCGTTTATTGTGTAGACTCATTAATAATATGTTTTATGTTGAAGCATGAATATTTCAAAACGCGATGACTTCGACTTAAACTTGAACAATGAAGATCAGTATTTTCTATGATTTTACAACATTTTTGTGTTTGTCGGACTGATCAGCAAGCACAATTTAATACGTACCAAGTGGTGTTTTAATTATATATGTTGATGTTTATGTCCCCGGTGGTTTTGGGGATTGCCGTGCGACCTCTCCATTCAATGGTATATGATAATGTAAAGGACGATGGTATGGTTCCTTACATTTGGAAGTACCACTATGCACCTATGAATAGCGCATCATTACACCTTTACTAGTTTTAATACCAGCTAAAAGTATTGAGTAGTCGTTATAATACATTTCAACACGCGGGGAAGTTAAACTTTTCAACATATGATATTGTCTTGTTTGTCGGAATCAAAAGGATCCAGCAAACGTGTATGTTATACGTATCATTCAATTACTATTATATTCGCCTATTATGTTTTATTTTGGTTTCTTTCCCTGTTGTAATCATTATAATGGTTGATGTACATGTATATAATTTCATGTATTCCTGTTTGCGCTTTGTATGTGACCTCGTCTGCTCTACTAATTCATAATGTAACAATAGGGTTCGAGGCTGTTCTTAGACAATAACTGTTTTATTACTCCATATGTCACCTATATAAAGGTAAACATTTTTACACATATGCATTGTGTCTCATTATTCATTTTATATTTCAGATGCCACTGAATACGTTATACAATTTAAAGATGCTAGTCAATTTTCATAAATGTAAGTCTGTAGCAATCACAGAGAAATGTCAAGATAATATAATTGAATATTTCAAACGTGAACAAGTTTTATCCCTTTACTCAATAGACCCCTAACCCATTTACCTATTGTATCACGTAAAGAGACTGGTCATATAGCCTACACTATATCCATACAGGTGTTTGAAAAATAATTGGTGATTGACACCTATATACTTCAACATGAAATAACAGTGTTAAGTATTGGTTTAATTATTTATACATGATGGTAAAGTTGTATGGAATTGAATGATCTGTATAATGATGTAAATGTTATCAATTATGGAAGATAAAGGAGTAATAATTCAAGATATACATGTACATAAAATTGGCGCATTTCTAAAAATGTTTATGGTGAAATTGGGATTATAATCCCAATATAACATATTAACTGGCTATTACAGTTATTTATATACAAACAAATTTTATACTTCAGTCACTGTTTTTAATTATTCTATTTTAAAATAGATTTATTCATGCAAAAAACATGTTCAAACACACTGTGGATGTTCACATATGTAAGTAAGTGCCCTACACTGAAATGGTTGATCCTTATATTGTAATCAAACATCATTATTAGAAGAATATTTCTTTAAACAAAGGTTTTTGTGTCTAGTATTCACCAGATGTTATAATATGACAATAAAACGTGTGCACACTAAAGGTGTTCTTTAGAGTAAACTTACAAATCGACTCAAATTCGGATTCGCGGCCGTGTTTTTGACGCTTTTTTAAAAGACAAAAAATGAAAGGCTGAAACTAACACATCTCTATTAATTCTAGAAGTTTATATGACATTAATCAGGAATATTTGCTTCTTTAAAGTATATCAACACATTTGCCCAAACTGCACTGACAAAAGTTCCTGTCAACTTTTTTCAACTGCTTGTATAACTCGGACACAAAATATCTCCCTAGACAGCTGTCAAAACAAAGAAAGCAATACACCCCCGGGTGATCTACACACTTTGTTGATTGGCAAGGCCACTTACCAGTGTCTTAAAACAATACCGCACTCGTGTCACGCTGACATCATGAATAGACGGGAAGAGGAAAGAAGATGAAATATTTGAAAGATCCTCTGATCTACTGAAGTCCTTGAAATATTTTCTTTGATCTGTTAAATTCCGTGTATGACTTTGGCAGAATGTAACATTTGATTTATTTAAAGATTTGTGTTTACCAGAGAAGCAAATTGGAGCATTGCCAGGTGTCTGTAAATTGGGTCGCAATGCATGTGTATAGAAAAGTCGTGTGTGTTGAAAATCTTTACCTTTGATCGTTTATGCGCAATTTTTTGGAAAAGTTTAAAAATAGACACAACGTTTTTACACATGCTTTCAATAGATAAAAGGTTGATGTTTAAAATGTAATAATTAAAAGTAAAGAGTTAGTACACATCAACATGGCTATTTACCTTTTTCAACCAAACGAACTGAGAAGCTAGGTTCTTTATTGAGAAAACGACATTACTATCAGCCATTAAATATTGGTAACTCTTATAAAAAGCTATGCGTAAAATTGGAAACAATATATCATTCGTGTAGAAAATTGTTTGTTTTGTTTCGATCAGGTATTACGCAATGTTTTAACAACTTTAGTTCTATACGGCGGCCAGTTGACACAACTAGTTTTTTGGAATCAATTATAAACCAATACTACTTGCTATTCCGCAAACAACTGACATGACCGTAGACAATGTCACAAAAGAACACAACCTAGCTCATCTGGATACGAAGAGGAAAGGAAAAACATGCACACATATAAAATGATATGAGAAAATGGGAGAACTGCCAAAGAACCTATTGAGATTTAAGTCTGGTTTAATGTAAACATTGTTAACCTTTGACAATAAAGCGCTGGGTATCCCAATATATATTGGAAGTGCTTACTAACATTCTTTTGACAAATGAAACGCGGTTTACTATGGTTGATAGGTAAAATTATATGAAGAAATGATCAGCAGTTAAGAAATACATAATTATGCACACTTGGGTTACGACTATTCACACTATTATTTGTATACACTCTCTTCAACTCCTATAATTTATTATCTAATACACTGTTCTTTATAGACTATTGTGATAGGTAAATCTATTTAAAAGTGACGTCTGTGCTCTGCAGTGAGCCCCTTAATATCAGCACTTTTAGTGCTTTGATTTTTATTGCATGTTATTCTAAAAATAACAATGCTCGTAAGAACGAAACCTCTCGCTGTCTACTCCCGTTTTCAACTGTAAACGTCGTTTACTGCTCATACGGTGGAATCCATGGCCAATATATCCCTCACTAATAGTCGGCTGTACTATTTAAACTCAATCGGGGTTACGAACTGTATAAATATGTGATAGGAGGAATGTTCAAATGTGCGTGTAGTACTTATCGACTGAGATATAAGTATTTAATTGAACACATAACTCATATCATTTGATTCCGGTATTAAAATACATTATTAACATGAAGCTTTGTACAGTATTTTTAGGAGTTAAGTATTGATTTTAACAATATCCTCGAAAATCTCCGTGATTATTATAATGACCGACTCAGTTAATGTTATTTTAATTTCTGTGTTGTGTTATGTGATTGGTTTTATTTCAATAAAGTGGCTGTATTTTGCGCTGAAAGTAATATTTTATGGTTATACGAGACTGGTGTGCCTTACGGCGATATTGGAATACTAGGAGAGATATTATGTAATATGTAAAATGTACAAAAGATTTATGAAAATACATTTAACAAAGGTGTTAAGTATTCCGCTGACCTATTTGATATATGGAAAATACGTATGATTATATCAAAATAAATTGTACACAAAGAACGCTCAATAAGTGTGTTTATTGCATGTTTTACTACATATAGTAAAAAATTTGCACTGTACATAAACGTATATGGACAACGTGAGGTCAATATCTATGATCATGTGACCTGGTGTGCCGAATATCGGATGTTTTGCATACTTCCGGGAGTGCCAAATCTCGATATTTGGTATACATCTGGTGTGACATCATTATTTGGCGCGTTCAAATGGTTAATCCACCTGTTTGGATTAAAACGTCAAAGTTTGTATTTAAAATTTGTTCAAATCTGTGTGATAGACTTTTAAAAATTTCAAGTTACAATTTTAGACCTATAGATTTAAACAAGTTGATTCTAAATCATATCTAAAATGTTCAATTACTCAAATACATTATTCAACTTGTTAACTTGTATACTATTGTCGTGTTTTCTGATAACATTGCGCAACTCTTCACTGGAGTCGAACATATGCACGTTTTACATATTACATAATTCTTTTAAGTTAGCTGAATCATTTATTCCCATTTCTGAATAATTAAGTCATATCACCGGATACCGCATTTAAAATTAATTATTTCACCAAGGTTTCATCATAATGTCCCCTTCTTTGTACACATGAGCTATAAACGCCGCAAGTAGTTTAAAAATACATTTATCTTTCTTACACTACTTGTAAGTTACTTCGTATTACTATGTTTTAAATAATTATGTTAATTTATTTGTGACAGTAAAACTGAAGTGATTTTGTACATGTATACACTTATCTGCTTGTAATGTAATCCAGAGGATTTCAAAATCTTTTTTTATCGCTGTTGAATATACATGCATAGTAAAATCTCCCGCGATGTGTTTCATACACTGGAATAAATCCAGTCTCACAATAATATAGACATCACCATCAACAGTTATTCAATCGTTTATTATATTACTGCTTTGACATCAAATTGAAACAAAAAGTATTCATTTTTCTCAGAACGAGACGTGTTCGAATAACTCGGAGCAATCTGTAAATAAACAAACATATGTAAGAATGTATTGAAGGAAACATTTCATTGAGAGGTCTCAATATGTAGATGGTGACATTTCCATCAGATATATCCATATATTGATGGAAACATTCCCACATGAGGTCTCATTCTATTGATGGAACAATTCCTGTGAACCATCGTAGTGAGAATAGGTTTGAAACAAATCCCAAGTATATAGTCATTCATTAACTACTTAGGGTATTCCACCCATAATTGATATACGTCATTTCCATTGTATATGTATGGCTCAGTAAGCAAAATATAAAACTTGTTACAAACTTTGTATAAATATATTATCATTTATTTTGAATTATTAAATTCTATTCGAAATTGTAATCTTTCTAAAAACAAATTAATGCAATAATAAAGATACCTGAGCTATTTAAAGAGGGAGGTAATTCAGTGGCAATATATTGAAAATAAATAATTAATTTATAAAGAGACCAAAGTTACCACGATTTTGTTGCACAGTCAAATTTATTATGTTTTACAACATCAATAAGTTAAATTTTAAGAAGATAAAAACTAATATCTATGTAAAAAAACGAACACAACCACTTTTGTGTTACTGTTTCTCAGAGAAATATGCACGTCATTCTGTTCAAAATGAAATTGCGCTATAACCGAACGGTAAAAGTCTCTGAAAGTTTGATATATTCTGTGTAGCTTATGTAAATAATTCATATTACAGACAATTTGATGCCACATTGATACATCAATTTAGTTTAGGTCATCTGCTTTTAACAATATTTATATTTTGAAAGGAAATGTGCACATTTCTTAAATGTTATATGCATCAATGTAAACACAAATTGAATTTCTTGTAGCTGTTTCTTACATTAATATATCTAGATATCTGATTCAACATACTGATGCCGAGTTTCTTTTTGGAACCGAAGTATCATTCAAACGTAATTTGCCATCAAAGACAACTTACCAACAACCGCAATTGGAGCAAATGTCACAATATGACGACTGTTTTAGCAGTTGGGATTCGAAGAATGTCAATGCACGGTTGTCTGTAATAATGAAATTGAATTATAATTATATCACATGGGGTGCCAACGATAGATGTATTTAATATACAACCAAACTTAGAGTTTGGTGGGGGTAAAAATTTGTCTGATACGAGACATTGTGATATGACGACAACGACAATATAAGATACTATTTCTTCAGTTCTTGCAATGGAGCCTCCGATAGGTAGACACAAATAACGTGACTATTTCTTTTTGTTTAATTCTTTCAGCTCACGCACTATTACTGTAAGAGCTCATTGCGTAAACGAATGTCTTTATAATCATGTTTGTGACGTCATATATATTTTGCTTGTAGTGTTAATTGTATTATGTAGTTGTTATTATTATTGTTTACTTTCAACCAACATTTAGAATCAAGTATGAATATTAAAAAAACACTATACTGATTCTAGACCTTCTGTACTTATACAATTCAATTGCACCACTCAGCTTACCCACCTGACTTCCATATATCAGTCAATTGTTCTACATGTTAATTATGTTTATTATGTCTTTATTACTGGATGGATTTCAATGAGATAAAAACATTCAAAACGAATAAAATACAAAACACATGAATTATCAGCGTTCCTCTCAAACATTGTCACTGTCATTGTTTCGTAAGAATCAAATCGACATAAACTTTACCTGGCTTATAATAGTCAAATACACGAACGGCAGCAGGCTTTATTTTTGCAACAAGATCTGTTCGAATCATCTCAACAGTCGCACATACTCCGGGATACGTAGGTAAAATCTGAATATATTCATAAAATGTACGGACAAAGCTGGATACATATGGCTGGCTAGTACATGTTAGTAGCTCACTCCGTTTAAAATGATAGACACATAAAAGGTTTGACACATATGGGGTCAGTTTACGAAGCGGTTTGTTAATTAGGAAAACCAGGTTGTTTAGAATATTTAATGGTATAATCTCTGCTGTGATGGTTAAACATTACCAATCAATCGTTTGAGTTGAAAATAACATCACTTACTATCATACAGATTCTTGCATATACATTTTAATACAGTTTAATCTGATGTGAGAACAGGATGAGATGAATAAGAGAGTTAAAAAGGACAGTTTTGTCTCAAAAAACCTTGAAATGTAATGTTGAAGACATTGAATGAATACATTATAGCATAGGTCCACGTGGCACATTTATATTTTTGTTAATATAGCTTGTGTCCATACCACGTATTTATTATAAAATATTTCAATTCAGTCAAATAATCATTGTCTAATCACCTCATCATAGTACAACACGACAGTTTTTTCGTCCCTAATTTCTGATCGTTGGGTGCCTTTAATGTCAGTTTCCGGACTTTCAAGATCTGCAGCAAAACCTGACGGAAGATCAAGTTCCATCACTGCCATACTTCCGGTTTCAAATCGTTGTGGCAGATATCTTAAAATTATAGAAATAATGTTGAAACATACACTCGATCTGCGGATACAAAATATATACACTTGATGTGTGGATAGGAAAATATACACATGGTTTGAGGTCGGAAACAAGGGCAACTCAGTTTGTCAGCAATAAACAAACGGTATGTGGTAAGGAATAGACGTTATACCAGAAACCATTTCGAACAAACATGTTAGGCACATATCTACTGTACTCTCGGAGCAATACAAATTCGACCTAGGCGAATACTTATTTGAAAGATGCTTCTTGTTTCATGTCAGTATCATTAGAATATGTATAAATATGCATTTGAACTCCTTTTCAGTGAATTTTAAAAAAATACTAAACACTGGTGTAGTAGTATTTACATATGTAAGTTTCTACCGATGTCAATGTTTGTTTTTGAGCGGAATTTCTGATAATATAACAGTATTATGCGAGTTTAGCATATCACCAATCTGGTTTAAATCCACAGAATTGGTAGTGACAGTTCCTGCGAGACCATTGTGTTGCCAAGCTGCTCTATATTGACAATTGTAGTGCAGTACTGTGTTGTCCCATAAACTGCCCCTTCTTTATTCACTTTGGGAGTTTAGGATTTCATACGCAACTCTTTCTTGCTATTTATATTCATCTATAGCAATAGCATACAACGTACTCTGATTTATGGTAAACATTTTGTTTTCATAAAATATTGACTCGATCAGCAAGCTCATTAACCGATCCAGAACCAAAAGCCAAGACAGGAAGCGAAAATGTGTACAAAACGAGATTTTACACATACATTTTATTAAACATTAAGTTATCTTTATATGTATACTATAAAACAGATTTTACTGTTGAACAATATGTGAGTGTTCTAGATGTAGCGAAGTTTCGCAAGTGTTATGCGTCATTTAGATGTTCTGTTCATAGTCTCCTTATTGAAACCGGTAGGCATTATGGGCTAAATAGGGAAGAACGCATATGCCCATATTGCGAGACCTACACTGAAGACGAATATCATTTTATGTTGATTTGTCCCTTGTATACTGATTTAATATTTTTTTATATACCTAGTTACTACATGGAATTCCCTTCACTAGAAAAATATTACTCTTTAATGTCCAGTTCACATGACATAACTATTCGCAATATAGCTATGTACTTATATTACGCTTTTGAAGAAAGGAAACGGTTTTTGGAGGTTTTTCATTAGAAAGTGTCCACGTATCTATTATACAACACCCTGTATATGTCTATGTCACTCACTAACAACTACTATGTTTGTATATATAAATATATGATGTCATGTTTTGTGTATGAGCCGGAGGACTTTATACAACAAAACTTTGAACTGAATTGAATTGAACTAAACGGTTCATATATACTCGTGGCATTATAAAGACAGGAAACAACACAATATCAGTGAACGCCTTGCACCATCTCAACAACTTATTTCAGTGGGTTATAAATCATTTCGTTACTTTACCTGGCGCATGCCCTGACGATGATAGATCTGAATGTCTCCGAGTAAATGTTGGTGGTAATGTTAAAGGCTGGCATGGCCACTTCAGTCTCAACGTTAAACGATACCGACACCTAAAAGACAAGCATTTCAGAGATAAAATGTATATTTGTACTACTCGTTATAATCGATACAATTATTACAGCTGTTACAAGGATATCAACATTTTTATTAATGTTTGTTTACGTACAAAGTCAAAAAAACATGCGAATAATATTGCATTGAAAGAAATTTAAGTTGGGAAACGTTTCTAAAATATAGATTTTTTTAAAGACATAGTCATGATACTTACTTGAGCAAGAACAGATCCTGTACCATGACCTTGCAGGGATACAGAGTGTGGAGTGTTAGAATTGTTACTACGTCCTTGATTCGTCGTCTGGAGAGGAACCTAAAATATAGCACCAAAACGTAACAAGATAAAATGGGATAAATGATGCATGTCTGGAATTGTCGGGTTTTTACAAAAATAAATCATTTTAGATGGATGTAGAAATCTTTATAGATACGATGTAATGGTAAAGTAGAAAATCCCTGGCATATTTATCTACAGACGCATTATAAATTGTGTAGATCTTATGTCGCCTAAGCAAACACTAGTCTTGCGCTAGGTATAATTTGCATAATCAAGCTTGAATGACTTCATAGTTTGCATCAAAGATTTTGTGGACAAATCATATATTTTAACGGCTATGACAAACTATTTGCACTTCGAGGATATCTGCTTTATTCTGTTAAAGCTGTTAAAAAAGTGATAACTCTAGAAATACTACTTTTAAAACCTTACGTCAACCAACTTCAACACCATGGCATCTTTCTGTCCAACATGAATCTGTTTGTGGAAGTTACCAGACGATATATCAACATCAAGGTCGAGATGATCAGAGAACATTGCTCCATATTCAGACATTGCCTGTAATCCTAACACAGTATCCTGCAACAACAAGATCACATATTGCCTGTAATTCTAAAACAGTATCCTTCAACAACAAGACACACATTGTTGGATGTTCACTGTTCTCTCATAACAAGATTGTGAGGTGTGACTAACCAACATGTAACATCTTTTTTTATCAATAAAGATACTAAAACCCTTTTCCATGTATTATTTGGACACCCCTTGAATTTATCAAACATTATGCTAACACAAATCTGATATCTATCAGTTTGATTTCTCAAAGCTTCTTTCTTTCTTATGGCGCGTTTAATACATATCGCCAGTTCCAAGGCTGTAAATGGCTGTAATATTTTTTCCCATTTCCCTATGTGCAGCTCTATTCCTTGTTTTCATATGCATGTACTTTTCACCCTCTTTCGACTTATTATTACTGACTTTCTTGGCTTGATCCGTGTTTTATCCATTGAACACCCCCCATTGTTGCCCCCACCTAAATTATCTGTTTATGCTTGTATGATCGGCAAGACCATTCCTAGCACGCCGATTCGCATACACGTTTACACTTGCACATTCTTAGTGACTAATGTAGGCTGTTAATTTTCAGGGGTTTTGTTAGAGAAGGGGTTGTCTTGTATGCATGTCGTGTCCCTTGTAACAACTTAAACTCTCATTCATAAACTAAGTAATTAAACTAATATTCGACTTTTCAATATATAAGTAATGTTTAGGTATTGGAAAATAACAGACGAACAAAAAGCCCTTCGCAGGAGAAAACATAAATAAAACATATATAAAGACTCGATTTTTCTCCATAAAAATAGTTGAATATGAAGATTTAATATATCACCTGTGTTGACCTAAATGCACCACGAGAGTTACGTTGTCCAACTAGCCATTCAAGAATTGGGAAACCCTCCGAGTACTGATGTATTTGTGTCAGATATAATAAGGCATATGATGCTATCTCTACTTCTAACGGAGGACTCTGGTAGTAACTGTATTGCCAACTGTACATGTTGGGCCTTGTCGTGGCGTTCCAGTACTTTTTACCATCTATTGAAAACATGCAGTGTCATATAACTATATATAAAGTGTAAGTGTGCATGCTCAGAGATAGATCAGTAACAGGGGTGAAATATTCATGTGATTGCTTCTGTCATGGGTTTTGCTTATTATACAATCATGAGTCATTGTAAAGATTCATAAACGCTAATATACAAAACAGTATAGTACAGTTTTGACACTCATTCAGCAATGGGACACATATACGGAAATGTAAATCATATCTTCTTAACAAAATAAAATATGCAGTATTGTTATACAGAAACATTACCAAAATGGTTGTGTTGGATTTAACAGTCGATTGCTAAGTAAATGATGTGATTTTGCGTTTAACATCCAAAACATACCATTTTTGTTTACATAAAAAAGCACTGCATATAATTTATTTTTGGTTAAGAAATTCAAAGAATCTACCTAATCCACACATGACTATAAGCTGAACAGTCAAAACTGAACTATAATTAATCAGTTTTATGATCAGTCACCACAACAGCACATACAAATATCGCAATTATATTACCTTTGCATGATCAAATAAGGAGCAAACTACAGTCCCAAAAATGTTAAACTCATATAATTTACTATCAATACATGTATGTTATCACACTTACCTGGAGTGGTAACCGCCATTTTGTTTAACTTCGTATAAGCAGCGTAACCATTCGGGCTCCCAGCCAACCCTAAGCCATAACTGACAACCGCCAAATCATACGCGTCAGTAATTTTATCGGCAGAAATTTTCTGTTCTAGGTAACTGATGGCTTTCATTATAGCTGTCGTGTATCGATAAGAACTATATTGACTCTGAAATAACATTTTTTCTATCAGCATGTATTCTTTGCAACGGAGTGATCGTCACTTGTAAGAACTGCGTGGAATTTGCCGACATGCGATTAAAATACCTCTTAAACCCACACTCTAAGCTCAATTAATGTCGACCACGTGATGCAGATCGGAGGTAACACATCTCGCAATGTTATACATAGAGTAATAACTTCGAAAATGGAGAAATAACGTCATTGGTTCGTCAAACATCATTTAGTAGAAAGTCCATGCCCGTTTTTCAAAATGTTTACATGTATTATTATGTTTTGGATTCAAATTGCACTAATTAATAAGGAGGAATAATTGGATGTTAGAAGAAACATCACATTGAAGGCCACGTACTAAAAATAGAGATTTATATGGAGTACAAAATAAAACGAACAAGGAGAATATACTCGTAAGTAATGATGATGCGAGTGCATTTGATCTCAAATAATGAATGATTGATTTAGAAATCCCAATTGATATTCAAAAACATTTTTTTCAAAAGAATTTCAGTCATGTCAATCTGATCGGTGTTTTTGAAATCCAAATCAGTATTAACTTCTTCCTCAAAAAACCTCACAACATATCCACATGAGCCAGGTACGAAGGAATAATACCTCATGAAGGCTTAAGTTAAAACATAACAGAGAAGATGCACTTTGTGATTTGTAAAGGTAATTGCAGAAACCTACCTTTTTAAGTGTTTGCTGGGATTCAAGAAGAGATATCAAAACAAATCCAGTCAGACTGTCTCCGGAGCTAGATCCACCCTGTGCGAACATAGAAAAATTATATATTGTTTCTTCAGTTCAGACACGCCACCTAGCACCTGGATGATACTATATTAAATATGCATTACATTAAATAGTTTTGATATAATATATACTGTTATTTATCATTTTTTTACTCAAATCAAAGTTTGTCAATATCAAATATAAACAGGGCATTCTACAAAATTACTATAAGTTAATGCATGACGAAAAACAAGCATAGTATTATATTCTCTGTTTATAATCGATCACACATGCACAATATGAATAATATTCTTCAGAACATCACCAAAATAAAGTATCATCTTTTTCATACATATTACTCTTTCCATATTGGCCACACACTTTATCAACCATACCAAACAAGCTTATCATTAATACTCCTCCAGTAATACATCATCTTAATTATTATTACCTCAATATATACTATTGTCCCTTTTTATTCGTACAGTGTACCCGCGATAACGAGAGACATTAAAAATTCTTTGTAAAGGACCGACGTCTTGATAGACAGTAAGATGAATCCAATTATATTATACTCCGGCAAACTTCTTTTCTAGGGGCATGTAGCCAACCGCAAATTGATATCATACTCAACATATTTATAATACTTCAGAAAAAGCAATAGCCTATTCTACACTTATATTTACCGTTAGACTTGTACTATGAAGAACACTTCCTATTTGACGGAATGACCCATCACTGTTTTGATATCGAATGATCCAGTCAGTAAGTAGGTATATAATGTTATCTTCCACATAGATATGTTCTTTTGCTTGATGGAATGATTTCAAAACGAAGGCAGACAGCCTACAAATACATAATACTACGTTATAAAAGATAGAATAAGTTGCTACAGGGACCTCCATTTATATAAGTAAATGCCTTTCCACACAGAACTCCGGGAAAACATCAGGCCGCGGAACAAGGTCGCAAGGAGTTTCATGGCCGACCTTAAATGAGAGAATTAATGAAGACAAATAGCGGGGATTGAATGAATGGAATACATCACATCACATGTCAATACAGCTGGCATCAATAGGCCGAAAGGGGGAGAAAATAACATGAACAGTATACAAAGTGAAATAACCGCACACTGGAAGGGAAACACAACATACATAAACACACATAGAAATAATAATCATACAGCGATTGACAGCCTTGGAACTGTCAGTAAAAATACTTGGGGTTTAAATCGATATCAAAGCTAAGCTAACCTCACTTAATCGCCACATGGTCATTGACTTCCTACACATACACTCTAAAAATAGCGTTTAGATTTAAATGCCTTTACATGTTTCAAATCTAAACGTTTTCTTCCAAATGTGTTTAATATCGCTACACGTGTTTAACATCTAAGCACATATTGTTCAACGCGTCCGCTTTATAAACATGTAAAGCGGCAAATCGCGCACCAAGCGATCAAGAACGATAATGATTGTATTGCTTCGCGAAAACCAAAACAGTATTTTGTTTTGTTTATCGATTGTAATCGTTTTTATCGACACATTGCAGGTAATTGTTTTCTTTCTTTGTTATATAATTGCACAGTTTGTTAGTTTCTTTTATTTTCTATCTTATTAACGTTATTTTTAGTTGTAAATATGTGTTTGGTGTGAATTTCGTTGTAAAATTGGTGGGTAGGGTAGTTGGGAAAGTTATCAATTTGGAATTGCTAAATTATCTTAAGAAATATACTGATGTGCTAGTTAAAATGTCATATATGTAGTTATTTGTGTCTATTTTTGTAAAACTCATGAACATGCTCATTTAACTTTTAAGCTAATTTTGTCTCCAATCATAGCTTACATGTAATTAATGTAAATAAAATACACATCAATTCATTATCTTAAAACTCAGCCTTTATTTTTCGGGCTGGTAAAAACATCGTTTGGGCAGGTGAAACCGCTTTCCTGTCTGCCCGAGGGGAAACCTGGTATATAATTTAGCGTCAACCCCTGGGATAATGTCACATTAGTCGAATTATTGGAATATGAAATGGTCCTGATGTTCTTGTTATTTGTTCCAGATGTCTACACTCAATCAATTGAATGAAACTTCAACAATTGATGATGTTTGTCAGTGGCTATTACACAAGGGATTGTCTGAAAATGTGATCAGCGTCATTCAAGGTTATATACTCTATAATTGCAATTCTTTGGAAACGGATGAATGCAACATATGTAGTCCAAGATCAGGTCATGCATTTTAAAACAATATGTACTGCACACTAGGGATGTGCAATATTATCAATAAACAAATACACTACGATATGGAACAGAAGTGATAGATTTAAATATTTATGGGCAATTATATCAACAAGTTTAGTTTGTATTATAGGATGACATAATGCATTGCCTGTTTGAATACATTTTAATAGTTCATGATAGCTACATTCCGTGGTCATATAACATAATGCAACGTCAAAGCTTTTAAATTTAATTGAAAGTTGTCCATATGCAATCGCTATCTACGGTTAACTTACAAATAATATTTATCCTGATGGGCAAATACATAAATATGAGTCTATTGACTAGATGATGAAACTACCGTCTTATTGATTACCTTTTAAAATTTTGCAATTTGGTCTCAACTAATCATGGCATTATCTTGCATGTTAATTGTTATTTTAGTTTTGCATGTTATATTATTTTTGAATGTATTTTCTTTCAGTGATGTTGGACCTTAACCAGTACCCCGATGCATAACTGCTCTATGTGCCCATTCTTGTCAATAGATAGGGATGCATTGATAAACCATTTGACACTAAAACATAGAAATTCAGCAAACTTTATAGTACATTGTAGTGCTGTTGGTTGTGGAGCATCATTTGCTCAGTTAAGAAAATTTCTAAAACATAGTAGTCGCTACCATCAGAATATAGTATTGGACAATGAAGATGACCTTGAAGATTTGAATATTGGTGATGTACAAGAAGCAAATAACATTAATGAAGTTGAGAACATCAATGACTTTACTTTCTGTGAAGCGCAGTATATTTGGAAATTAAAAAAAATGAGCATAATTTGTCACAAAGAGCTATTGAAGACATTATTAGTTCTACAAAGTTGATTTTGAAACAATATTCTGATGTTACAAGAAATGATCTGATGTTACAAGAAATGAATTACATGCACAGTTAAATAACGGTACTTTAAATGCAGCTGTGCTAGATGAAGCATTTGGCAGTGAACAATTTAAGGGGTTAGAGACAGAATTGCTGCAGGAAAAATATTTTGAACAAAACTTATTGTATGGTTAATTATTCATGTATAAATGTATCACCTGATACATAAAATAAGGTGTGTGTGTTTCTACACTACTTAGTACTACATATGCCTCTTATTATGATATACATCAACTACATTTGATTGGGTAGAATTATGCTTGCTGAAATTTGTTGTGTTTGTAGCTCTTAAAATAGAAGAGAATATGCCTATAAAATTAGTTTAATATGTTCATTAAACAAAATTGTATTTGTTTGATTCATACCCCAAGGTTATTAAATACTATATGTCAATTTGTACCTCTAATATTTCGTTTCGGTTAGGGATACAAGAAGGACATTACTTAACTAAACCTTTATGGTTTCTTTTTGTTGCATTTATCACAAGCTTCAATTTTGTGAAAATCTTGGAGTTTCTTTATTCCTTTAATTATATCGTGAATTGATTATTTCTTGTACTACGACAATAGTTTTGATAAATATATACTTTCTAACCTTAAAAGGTATACCTCAATGGGTAAAGTCATTGTAAATATTTCACAATTCCATAAACTTGGACGAACATATTTTTTATCTGTACGTGTACATGTTGTTGCTTTTTTACTAAAGTCTAACTAGTTGAACATAATAATGAATTAAAATGTATGAGATTCTTCTTTGTATTAAAATGTATCAACCTAGACGTTCTACCTTTAATATAAAGTATTGTCATGTTGTACCATTGAATTACTTTGTTCAGATCATGTTGATGTACATTTTCAATTTCATATTGGACATGTGCGTAAATCATATATAAATTATGAATTAAAGGTATTGTTTTAGATGTCAAAAGAGTGTACTGTTTAATTTGATCCCATGACCACGATTTGATCATTTAGATACATTCTCAGATAATTAGTCAAAGACCTTGTTTATTGACAAGTTGGTTTTGTTGGGGTATTATTAATGGCGTCAGTAATAGCTCTAGTTGGAATTATCTAAACATGTTATCCTTCTAAACATGTGGATTCTGTAAACACGTTTATAATTGAAGCGTTTTCTAAACATGTTACATGTACCCATCTAAACATGTGGATTTTCTAAACACATTTATAATCTAAACGTTTTCTAAACGTTTGAATTTAAACTCGTTCAAAAGTTGTCACAAAACATGCGTTTAGGTAAGTGTTTAGATCCTAAACGCAATTTTTACAGTGTACACATACATTGACAAAGTAGGCAGTAACTACTCATTAAACAACATACATACTGTGTGTAAGAATTATAACTATGATGATGGTGATAACAATGATGACGATGATCATGACGAAAATAATAATTATACTGATGATAATGATCAAAGGGATGCATGTACCATTAATTTTATGCTATGGTTTAAACATTTACCTTTGTAATCTCACATTTATCAATGTATATACTCACCACATGCTGCCTTGACTATCAGACTGACCCCAGACACTAAATGAGCCATCATTGCGTTGGAAAGTCAGTTCTCTTTGATAACCTAAATAAAATAAATAATTTTAACATTTATTAAAAACTTATATTTTTGAATTGGTATATCCCTTTCATCTGTTAATTCCAGCAAAAATATTAATATGCAACCCATAGCAAGCTTGATGGCAGACCCATTTCCATTTACAGATTACCAATGTGCTTTCCAATTCGGATATACGACGCCAGTACGAGTGTATCACTCGATGATTGCGATCCTTCCCTAACTACGTGTACATATATTATCATCCATTGAAGTAGTGTCTCCAGATAACGGTTAAGGCAGATCAATTTGCTGTACAAACAATAAGTTTTTGGCATTCAGTTAGTGTGTAAGTTTTATATTAGACTTTCATACTGATTATTATTTGTAAGTAAAAGAAATAACTACAATCAGACGAGAGCTATGTAGTGTCTATGTATTGGGTTTAAACAGAACATTTCATGCGAATGTTACCATTTTAAAAGTTACAAACGCATAAACTGCAAATAATATTACTTAAAGCAGCCTTCCAAGACCGGAGATCGGCTTTCAGAATGTTCCGCTCAAGCCAAATGTGACGTTCATCTTGATGTATAATTGTAATAGTGTATCGGATATTTTACCTTTGTACATGTATTGCAAGGCCATGTCAGCAAAATCAGGGGTTAGTTGATTCGTTTTCTGTAGATAGTTATACACAAATACATCAGGAGCAAGACTTATCATGGTTTGTTCTCCACATCCGGTTGGCATGCGCAGCAGACCCTTCAAATTATTTAGTGTGGGTCCCATTGTATCACCTAGAAATTGTTAGTAATACAGATAATACATAATGCCACTGAACGAGAATATTATTTATTTCATGCAGGTCCGCGTTTTACCGAAATATATTGGTAAATAAACTGTCAAACTAATTTGTCTTTTATTATATTATGCAAATGACAAAAAGCATAAACACAACTTTCATCAATCGTTATTTGGAAGCATTTAATGATTAAAAACCTGCTAAAACCGTGAAATAAAAAGTTTGTTTCGAACATAAAACGGGAATAAATGTTATATTGCGTAAAACGTTCAAACGTGACTAGGCCAAGTGCTGGTGAATATATTTCTTGCGATAAATGATGTTAGTCTGTTCTTTTCTACACCATACCGCCTCATTGAACATGTCATCTACCTCGCAATTCCGTTTTTATTCGAGCATTTGAAACGCATCCATGAAGAGTTAGCGCGGTATGGTGGCACAACATGACCGGTGACATATGTACACGAGGTATATTAAAACGTTTGTGATCACAATACAATAAACATCAGATTTGATTAAACATCCAACGCTTGACCTCCTATCTTGACCTATCAATTGAGCACTAAGTCGCCAATTGGGTCATTGTTTACACAACTATTTTAATAATGTATCTTTAATGAACACAATAAACATAAATCTTGATTAGGAATCCAACGCTTGACCTCCAGAGTGTCACTTGATCACTAAATCGACCAAGCCAGTTTGATCGGCCAAGTTCGAGTTGTATACCTATTGTACACATACGTATGACATAACTACAGTACTGATCATTGTTTACACATTAATTTCAGTTTCATGCAAAACAAATGATTTACCTATCACTGATACTTGTATCTTTTGTGAGTCAGCTACAAATGTTGGTGGGAATGATAATGGAACATCAACCCCTGTGTGTTCGTTCAGAATCATTGGTACATTAAAATGCATTGTGGTTCCTTCAGCTTCAATAATAAGATCACGTATAACTCTATCCGCGGAGAGAACGGTTTGTGCTTTCACTGCAATTTTGGTTACTCCAACAATGCTAGCAACTACAGGTACGAACACCGACTCAGCCATACCCGCTTTGATCTGAAATGTATTTGATAAATGTCTCAGGAATGCTAATATGTACTGTGTACGTACCGTTATGGACTAATTTGCTTTATCTGACTATTAAACGGTTGCAGTTATTCTTCAGAGGTTGCTTGAATTGGCGTCAATTTGAATCGGATTTTCGAGAAACAACCAGTACTTAGAGCTGGATGTTATCGCCAATGTCCTGATGAAGAAGAATATGTAACTCCCAATGAACTACATGTGCATCTCTATATACCTACGAACACTACTAAACATACTCTATGCCTCTACACACATCATCATCAATACATAATACCGAAACACGCCAATAATAACACTCAAAATGTCCCTCCAATAAAGTATTCTCTTCGCTTGTTTGAATGATTTTTTTATTTTAACACAATCTTGTGGCAATTATTTAAATTGTAATTGCATTGTTATAATTTATTCAGGTACATACATTTATTATATATTATATCGAACGATGGTACATAGTGAGCTACTCACGTGAACATTCCGTACAACTTCCATTGATGAATATGTCACGTGGCCTGACTGATCTCGGTTGATGACTTGATAATCAGGTGATTGTTCGAATGTAACAACAACCTACACGTATGTACATATATGAAAGTGACAACAACCAACATACATGTACATATATGAAGGCGATACCAACCGATATACATGTACAGCTATGAACGTACCAACATCTTACGTACATTCTCACACCTTCATACGATGATAGCATAATGTCGATGACGTATTTAATTATGACAGTTTCGAATCAGACCGATGTATGTCATGCAAGCGACTGTTTGTCAAGCTGATTATACGGATTGAGTTCAATGAATGTTTCATGATTGCTTTAGCTTTATCATAATTTGTGGACTCCAATCGTCTAATGTAAGCTTCAAGTTGGAGGTACACGTATTTATAACCGATAGACGTGATTTTTATAAGTGCACGGTCGTTAGATTTCTAACGAGAAAATCATACAAATACGTTCTATAAAGTACAATTAATGTTCTCACGTCAAGATCCTGACCCATGTAATTGAAAACATTTGCTTGCAATACGACTTCCTCACCCCGCACCACCGAGTACGGTAGATTCAAATTGATGAAGAATGGACGAAATGTGGTAAACTGTAAATGAAAACACACAATTTATGTAGACCACCAGCTATAAGTTTCCACATCAGCGGACCAACAACACTTTTAAAATCAATTATGTAATGCTTAATCAAACGAACTTAGAGTGTCAAGAGGTCTGTATTACTGTACACTTAATCATGTTGATACCACAATATTGTAACCACATCTTAAGTAAATGCCTATGCACTACGTATGTATTTTATCAGAATACTGACTTAATTAAAATTAATTTCGGTATATAAACTTTTACAAAACGTTTCTATTACGTTTTATACTGAATTGATATGAAACAGTTGTTTCGAATTAGCAGTTATTTTACCTTAGCTGCGGAACCAGTTATGCCTAACCCAGAAAGTTTGTTGACGGAGAATGCTGTTGCATACCATGACGTTATGGTATCTGGTATCGTTGTCTGTACTGTAGCTATTCCATTTCCTCTATAAATTCATTACTATGTTATTTTTGTTTGTTTTGTAACGTACATATCTACACGTTCAAATACAGTAACATGACAGTAGATGATACCCAACCATAAAACTATCAAAAAGTAATTTCCATTCTGATTGGTCATAAGGTTGTCCATTTAAGCGATACAATGTACACGTGTATGTGACAAATTGTCATGAGTATTTCTGCATCAACAATTTAATAGATCCAACTGGTATTTAATCATTAGGATCAGTCCATTTATTCCCATCATAATATAAATGTTGCATTTATAACAAAATCATAACGATTCATTAAAATGGTCCGAATTAGGCCCCAGTGAGGCTAGCATTTTGATCAAAACACTCTTGATCAAGCACATCACAGAGAGTCGATGACGACAATTGAAAAGACAGTATGCACACAATTTCGATAACTGGCAATACTGTCTCTGTATCTACTCGTTTGTATCCATGAAATATAGATACTTTCTACATTGTCGCCCCACTGAAACTTCTTCATATTTGAAAATTAGTGTAGATTTGACCTACCGCACGGTAAGATTTGTCCACAACCAGGTTTCTGGAAACGTTTCCCTTGTATGTGTTACCTGTTGTAGAGCCCCTCCTGATGTCCCTACGTGAAAAAGAAATTAAATTATGGATTAATGAGGGTACGTCACCACAGAATAAAGAACGGTAGACTTCGAGACACAACAGCAATATAATTATATCAGCAAAACGTCCTACAACGTTAGTACTTAAAAGGCTTAAAGAAGGTAAACGCCATGCTAACATCATTTAGCAACAGCCTGATGTTGACAAAACATATGATATAATACAACTCGGCACACATCCAACAATATGAATTAACAGTGAGCGCCGAAGGTCTAGAGCTGCTGATAGCTGTAGTGGCATGTCACCAATAAACGGTGCATTGCATATATCTGTACCAATTTGACACCAGTTTACTTCGGCTCTCCCGATAAATTCCTCAACCTTGCGTGATAAACTTTCTCCTTACACATCACTAACCTATTAGTCTCTATAACTAAACTTCCTGATACGCATTTTCTAATATTCACTAAGTAATACGCATAAACATGCCAGTATGTGTCGTGGTGTATATTAATCCTACGCCTGGCCCGAACCCTGGCAAGGATGTCGTTGTATAACCTGGATACATGGGTGGATATGTAGAGTTACAGTCTACTTGACGTTTGTAGTGAGGATGTCCCCAGCTTTATCCATTAACATCCGTTATTAGCTGAATGCCAGTTGACTATGAGGAGAAAAATATTGTTAATTAATTCAAATATCATTAAAACTACCTACCAGGTGCATATGTCATGCCTGGTGCCGGTGTTGGAACCATTCCAGGAACCCAGGTTGGAAACCTTCCAGGTGCATATGTTTGTCCTGGGGCTGGTGTTGGAATTACGTTAGGAGCATAGGATGAATACGGTCCACAATCTATTTGCCGTTTGTACACGGGGTGAGCCCAGTGGAAATCATCTACATCTGTTATCAGTTGAATTCCTGTCGACTATTGGAAGCAAAAATTAAGTACCAACCGATTAAAAAATACGAACTCAAACTGGTTTCTAGAAATTTGTAGGAAACCTTAAAGGTCTTATTTTTGTAAATAAAGAAATATAATAATAAAGTCATGTTTTGAGGAACACTAAAACTCGGTCAATTGCGCTACCGGGATTTAAACCGGGTCACGGATTGCCGGCCCGTTATGCTAACCACTCAACCACAGCGACCTAACGTCATTATCGTCTAAATTTAACTTATATAAAGTTGATTATAGTTAACTACACATTGGACGAAGTACGGGGCTAATTTTTACATATGCATTGCCACTTTTTTACATGTTTACCAAAATCACAAATACAAATGTCCGTTACCGGTATTTTCTATACTAACCTACGCGCCGAGTTAGCGCTAGCATAGGAAATACCTCTATCAGACTTGTGTTTTGTAGTTCCAGGAGTATTTGTGAAGAAAATTTACGATGCAGTGTACCAGAGTATGTCTGTGTGGAGGCATTAACATGCAATCTTCTAAAATTAGCACTCAGCATATTTTGAAAGAAATTCTACCTTTAATTCCCCTAACAAAGCAGTTTCAACGACTATATGGTTTGAATTACTTTGCCGCATATACGCCTATAAAAAGGTGTATTGAACGCTCCAACGACGTCATTTCATGTTTATTTTGTGACCAAACAATGGCGTGTGGTATGTAAATCTGTTAAATTTTATTAAATCGTATCTTGAATTATTCGAGAAAACAGATTCTCCGTTACAGGTATTCAGGAAACCAGACAATGTTTTTGGTAGAATTGGACATACAAACTGAAAATTATGAATCAATAAAGTACGACGGTTTAGAAAAAAGTGACACGTATGCATCATTTGTCCCCAAAGCAATCCAATTGTCTCAATGTGTGTGATGGTTGTTTAAAACTGGTTCTGTCTACTATTGAAGGCGATTTTAAATGAAGTTATATATTTAAGTTTAAGAACAATTGCCTAAAATTGTAACACTATATTTTCA
The DNA here is from genome assembly GCA_032209605.1 of Mactromeris polynyma. Taxonomy (NCBI): domain Eukaryota; kingdom Metazoa; phylum Mollusca; class Bivalvia; order Venerida; family Mactridae; genus Mactromeris; species Mactromeris polynyma. The sequence continues at coordinate 6,834,183 of JASFXZ010000028.1, forward strand.
TACCATATCATAACTGATATTCGGGTATGCTAACATAAAATCGCAGTCCAAATTTATTAATTAATAATCAAATAGCCAGTACATACAATTTCATCAAGAGGGCACGGTTGTGCATTTTACGGATTAAAAGAAGAAAAAATAGGAAAGACACGTCCAAAATGCAGACTTGGATTTATACATGTATATTACCAAAGAAAGATAAGGTACAACAACTAAATAAATATTTTAAATAGTAAATATATACATTTTCAATTATACATACCTTTAAAACTTGCATTGGATCATGAAGATAACTTGAGTCTTTGTCAGCATGAGCGGTGAATTTTAGAGAAGATATAATCTGCAATATGTTGTCCTGTCTTGAGTTTTATGATTTATTATGTACTACATCCAACAATTAACTTGATTCGTAATCGGCTCGGGAATCGAAACATAGATCTGCAGCGTGACAGTCTAGCGCTTTTGCCGGGCGAGCTACTTTATTATCGTAAGTCTCTACGAAATTTAACTGTTTGGCTCAACCGTTTCAGCTCTTTTGGTTAATGTACCAACTTGTTACTACATCATGCAAACGATTTATATCAGTTGCTAAAATTTATTTAATTTATGTAATTATCTGCATAGTGATGTTATACTGATGACAAAAGCAGTGATTTACATAAGTCATTGACCAACAAACATACAGTGATACTCTCGCATTTCTGATAAAGATGTTTAAGGAATTTTTCAAAGCATTTACATCATATGAACTATACGCAGTTTTTTTCCTGCGCTGATGTGAGTTTGTGTTAGCTTCAGAAATTTAGTAAACTGATCCTTGATAAATATGAAAGTCGTTCGACTACTTTACGTATACATACATCGCCTTGAGTGATGTCATTTCCGGTGGCCAATAGCAGAACACTTTGATCCACTGCAAGCAGATTTACAAGTGACATAGGATCCGTTGTTATGGATAGGCTAACGTTGGCACCGGGTTCACCAGTAGTTTTATCGAACGACAATGCAATCTGAAAAAGGTACAATTCACTAATTACTGATTGTCTAGTCCTTAAGCATTCCATTCCGACTGAACACCATTACGCATACTGTACATTTACATTGCAAACTAATATACAAGAGGACAAAGAGGGCCTTACTCTCTGCTGAACACATTTTGCACATAGACTTTCGAAAAACATGGATTTGGACAGGAACATTTCCCCTAAATAACTCTATAAAATATGTGATCCCAGGCCGTGACCGTTTTGACCCAGGGGTCATGATTTGAACAACATATATCTGAGACCACTATGTCAATTATGGTTCTGGACAATAAGGCTTTTAAAGTTTTCAATTCTAAAATCTATTTTGTTTCAACAACATGCCCATGTAGCTTCAAATTCGGCGTAGGAGAATATGTAGCATGAATACAATTTAAACGGGTGAACAGGCATGCACACTCGACAGACAATTCGCCGTGACCACAGATCTCCGGCTTCCTGCCAGTAGAGCTAAACATGTTGTTATCGTTAATTGGCAAATGTTCGCACTTACAAAGTCTGCAAAGGTTTCCACATTTTCGTTATGAATGTTTAAGTCACATAAAAACCCAGGATAACGTAGCGATTGTTCTACTGAATTGGATATAATAATACGTCAGGTGGACTTCCTTATTTACAAATGCTCCCAGGAGATTTTCGAGTCGTCAGTGGTGAGGGGAAATTTACTTTTAGTTAGAGACCTGCACCCTTCGGGCACGGAGGTTTGTTGACTTCTATAACAGAAAATACCTTGTTCTTGAATTTATTTGAATCTTCATGAACGTCAAAGAACATTGCATCAGCATTCCACATGCTAGTTTGGAAATAATATACGATTAGTTTTCCGTATGGTTTCATTTCTGACGTCACAGGAAATGCAATTTGTACTTGACCTCTCGTTGAATCATGTACCGCGCCTGACTGAACAACCCGGTCATTCGCTATAACCTGTGAGAGAAAAACGAAAAGGTAAAAGACGTATTGACTTGTCAATTTTATTTCTAGATAAATATATTCCATTTTCGGTCATCCGTACTATCATAAAATATCGAAATCTAAACATCAATACAGTACAGTAATTAATGTGTAATAGTATCTGAAATGGATGACCGAAAAGAAGCAAGTGTTATAGAAATAATTTATAGAAATAATTGTACAGATAAATAACTCATTATCAACTTAAAAGCTTACAACTGATGACGATTGCTCGATACAATATAAACACAGTTTTCCTAATTCCCTAAGGTGACAACAGCATCATGTCTGCAATTGTAAATCATTTTCACATGGAATAAGGCAGCAAAACTAGCCAAAGATAGACTTGTCCGGAAGAGACTTGATCACCGCCATCATCCTCACCCAGATTGAAGGAATTAAGTCATGTGTGTCGAATCATGTTTGTCATTGAATGAGATGTCCAGTCAAATTAAGTTCAATTTCCAGTCGTTTTTCTGATTAAGAAGTCGATTGCAGAATATGTATATGCGATATTAAAACTTTTATAACACTCACCGCATAGGACAGTGTCGTGTCGACCATTTCGTCGGATTGTTTCACGTTGAATACAGCATCCCTTCCAACCTATTTCATGGTATGTTGTGGTGAATTATGTATAAATAAGACAAACCTTTCACAATATGTTAGAAACAATTGACTGAATGTAACAATTTGTGTAAATGAAAACAGCATGTCTCATAGGTTTGTTATTGTCACCAAATTCTCGAAATATTTGGTCAAGTGTATGACTATGGACATATTTTAGATAGACGGTACATCTTGTTTTCGACAGACATTGGACATTTAGCATTTAATCTGCATTGAACAATGGATGCGCGAAAAAAGTTTTGTTATTTAAATTTCTTCAGTGCCGTTTTCGAAGCCCAAACTAAAACTTATAAATAAAATTGGATACAAATTGAGATATGTACAAAGTGTTTAAATACAAATTGAACATGAAAACAATCTGCAAACAATTAACTGAACATTGAAAGCCGTGAGTAAATGTCTTCATACAATACATTTTGTAGCAATAGCGGAAAATGATAAACTCAAAGAATTACTTAACAGTCACTGACGAAGACTTCTTAGATTAATGGTGAGGTTAGATAAGCCGTTTTAAGGCCATACAGTTGGTTTATACACGTAAGCTGTGTCCATTGCCGTTAATATATTTAATAAAGAAAATAACTATTTCTCAATGGGGCACTACTTTAAAGAAAATGCGAGAATAAATTATAATTAGTATATATCATCTCACCAGTAATTATATAGAAACATAGTTTATTTTGTTTACTTACCGTAATAGATGTATTTTGTGATATTTGTATATTACCAGTATTCAATAACCAAGATGGTTTATCCACGTTCATCGTGTCTTTGATTCCTTCGTAAAACGCCTAAAGTAATGTTACATGTAAAAGTATATGTGTTTACATTAAATGATACTGTCATGAAATGACCTGAGTATTGCATAAGATAAATTATAAAATACATTTTTTAAATAAATGACATTCATTACAAGATAGATACGCATTAACATTTAAAACTATTAAATATATATTTAACATTCAACTTGCACATAAGGCGTAATTTATATCATTGATTTCCATACATAAGTTATGGTTATACTGATTTTGCCATTGCATTTCTCCCAATGGTTCAATTTTGCCGTTGTGCATCAGTAAAGCTTAACGACACGAGTATTCCCATTTGAAAACAAAAGTAAAACTGAATAAACGGAAGTATCATAAATATTAAGATGACATCAGAGAGGAAGCCATTCGTTTGTTTTTACAGAATATGAAACTTAAAATGGCGTATGAATACAATTGATGATGGTACTGTTTTTTCTAGGAACACTGTTTCGCAAACCATACGGAGGTCTATAAATATTGAATTACATTAACAAACTTCGAACTACTTCATGCAATTTATTTACATTCCGACAGCGAGTTTTGAGAACTGAAAATATAAATGTTGTTTGAAAGATGATCTTTGGTAAGTAGTGTAGTACAAACAAACCTCTAAATGCAATGACGAAACATTAACGGGTGGATCCACTACAAATTCCAGCATGCCGTTTGTTGGAGGTGCGAAAGTCTGCTCCGCCAGGTATTGTGCTCTGTACTTGTGTAAATCCTTGTCATAATATTTCACGTAACTCGCCAAGCGTACTTCCTCGTTGCTCGATATGATTGGATTCCCGTTGGCTTGTGTCAGAGAAATCTAGAAATAAAATTTCATCGGTAACCATGGCTGCAAGAACAGCCTTTCTGAATTAAATTCACGGACGCATTAGTAAATTGAAATTATCGCATTTTAAATAGCGTTCAAAGCTTTTATTAAATGATTAAAAAAATCACAGCGGAGTGCCCACTATTAACAAAATAAAGTCAATACATGGTGAAGATTGAGAAACAATTAGACGCAAAGATACAAGCAGAATGCCCGTGATTCTTTCAATTAGTTGATATTGTTAATCCGGTACAGAATTTGTCCAGATATTTGTTTAATATTTTATAACAATTGAGAATCACCCTATGTGGCCGCAAGCACAAGAGAATAAACAACTTGCGCGAAGTTGAAATTATCGTTGCAAAGTCTGAGCACTCACGCGTGATAACAACAATGTCATAGGTACACCAAAATCCCAATGTCAACCATACTTGACAATCAATCTCTTCAATACCATGACAGTTAACTAATACATATATTCTGCAAATGGATTTTAATACTTACAAATCCAACATAAGGAAGACCAGGTTTAAAATACGGCATACTTGCTGATTGGTCGAATGACATTTTGTATGGTTGACTGTAAAACACAACCTGGAAATATATTACGCGTGCATTGACTAACGTGAAAACCATGACATTACTTGTAAGAACCGTGTACATGCAGAAATAAAAGGTCCAAATGTGGTGTAGTTTAATTTTAATGACCCGGTCAAATTGAGCTGGGTTTAGTGTCCGATCCCTGTGTGTACTTCCTGGTCGGGATGGTATTTTATTTAGTGTTCCATCCCTTTGTTCCGTTACGGTTTTGTTTTGGTGTCCTACCCCTGTATATCCAAACTGGTCCGTTTGGTATTGCTTAAGTGTTTCACCCCTGTGTGTTTCTCCTGGTTTGTTTAATCTTGTTTTAGTGACCGAACCTTTAGGTACCGTCAGGTATGTTTGGTCTTGTTTTTGTGACCCATCATGTGTGTACTTCCTGACATGTTCGGTCTTCTTTTAATGTTCAATCACTGCGTGTTCCTCCGGATCTGTTTTGTTTTGTTTAAGATTTCCAGACCTGTATTATTGTCCCATCCCGGTGTTTACCTGATAATCGGTTTGGTCTTGTGTTCGTGTCACATCATGTATGTTTCTTCTGGTATGTTTGTTGTTGCTACCTGTTCCAACCTGTTTGTTCGTATTGGTATATTTGGTCTTCTTGTAATGTCCCAATGTGTGGGTATCATCTGGTGTGTTTGGTCTTGTTATAGTGTACCACCATGTGTGTACCTCATTTTCTATCTCTGTGTAGTGTTTACTCTTCAACTTTCGGGTGTTACTAACAGGCACGTAGTCAGTGCAATAAAAAAGGCATTTACAGTATGACATCAAAGTAAAACAGTGAATCTAAAAATATTTCAATATTATACAGAAACGATTTATAAAATCAGATTAAACAACAATCGTCTGCAACCAATTGTACGTGTTTTTTTTGCTTTGGAAATTTCTGATCTATTCACTTTTATACAGAGATAACCAACAACAAAATAAATGCACACGTATATGATTAAATCAATTCGTTTAGATCTAATCTAAGAAAGCATCGACCGGAATTCAGTCTGAATGTCAAATACAATGTACCTATTCTGCTAAGGCGGTAAAATGACATCTAAGATGCATATCTGAATCATTTGCAACATATGATACACTGTTAAATTATATATTGCCACATCAATATACGAGGGTTGTTCGGGAAGTTCGCGGAATTGTGCTTCAATTTGTTTAAAGGGACCGAATAATGATAAACAAAAATAACAGTGATGAAAATCTATTTTTGACTGCTCAATTGCCAGAAATTCTTTAAATTCGATAAACAATAACATATACTCTTCAAACATACTGACTGTGATCACTTTGTCGCACGATAAGTAACGTTAACGTCAAACGTCATCAAAATATAGTCAACGGTCAGTTTTCTCAACGTAATCCCCACACGTTGCAAAGCACTTTCGGTGCCGATATACCCACTTAGTGAATGTTTGTTTATACCATTCACTGTCGAAGGTATTAGCAACAACCCGTCCTTCAGCAATCCGTAGCTCAGCGGATGTTGCAATCCGCTGCCCCCTCGGTTGAGCCTTCAGCTCGGGAAATACGTATAGGTCTATATAGACGAGATCTAATCTTTAGGATGGATGTCCAGCAGTTCGAAACATTTCTTTTCCACAACTTCTCTTAGTTTCAGGGTCGAAATAGTCTAACCAAGACCCATCCGTTGTCACTATTCTGTCAAAGAATGATTTCTCCAACAATTCGTAACGTTGAAGAAATGAACGCAAACATTCCACTCTACGGACCCTGTCTTGCTTTTTAAGGATACGTGGGCTCCATCACACTGACACCTTGGACATTCCCAAATATTTTGTGAGTATTTCATGAACTACAGTGTCCGTCATTCCTAGTAAATCTGCTATGACCCTGACTGTCAAACGTCTATCGCCATTCACACTAGTCATCTTCGATTGATGTCCTTCAGTTCCTAAGTATAGCATGACACTTGTATACACATATTTTCTCACATTCATTTCGGGAGAGTGTCAGACTCAACAACCAACCGCATTGTCTCTGCTGGTGATTTCCTTTAAACCAACGCAAAACTTATGGCGCTAAAATGTTATATTAATTAACCGATTTCAAAATTTTAAGGTAATTTTGACCTGCGTCAAAATAACATATACACATGTAGGTGTTGTCATGGACACCTGAAAACTAGATTTAACCAAATGTGTTCACTCAATCTAAACCGCATCAGACTTTATTGGTACCAATTAACATTCATTTTGAATGACATTTGTTTTTTATGTTACAATTCTCCAACAACCCTCGTATATGTATTTCGGTAAAGAAACCTGTATATAATACAAATCTTTCAAGTGATTAAGTTAACATAATTCAGTTCGATGTCGCAATAGAAATGAATAAGGTGTCATGCGTAACCAAAAACAACCGAATAAATGCATATCACATGAACAACTATCATCACATGAATACAAAAGTATGATACATTGAATAATTTGTCATGCTAACAAGTGTTATATTATTTTACCTGTGATGTCGCATTTCTTGTTATGTTGTTAAGGCTTTCAGTCACTGAAGCTTTGATTGTCAGTAGGTATCCGGCAAGTTTTTCTACCAGTGGCTGAAAGCTGTACGGATCCACTTCGTTTGTAATTCTGCTGAACGGGACAGTGAATTTAGCTTCCCCATTAATCTGTAATCCAAAGTAAAAATATAACATAACACCAAAGCTTCAAAGCTAGATACCGTCACAAGTATACGTGATAGTTGGTGTTCTTATGATGGAAATCGTCTGAAGGTGACAAATGTATACGTCACTGTTATTTGAGGAGGACACTCGTATAGACAAACTAGTTGATTATCGTCAGTATATGGACATTAAGGTAAGTATAGATATAGCGGTATACAATTGGCAGATTGTGATCTCTGTGACATTGAGGCTGTTTCTGTCTGTTTTGCTATTGCATGTTATAATAGATGGTTTGATATGTGATTAAGCCGCTGTAAGTTTGGGTTGTCGTTTGGTATTTAATATATCTTTTCGGATATCTCTCCTTTTTAAATACTAGATATCTACAACTCAAATGATTTGTTTCAAATGAGTCAATACACGTACGCTTGTGAGAAAATAATAGACCAATAATGTACGTATTCACTTTTTGAACCAAAGGTAGATAACTGGCTGCGTACAAGTATATTCCCTTATTTGTTATCTATGCAGTGGAAAGGGTACTGGATTTCTGGTTCCCTGGACGCCAATTATAGATGAACATTTGTCGTAATGTATGTTTGTGAATAGTTATAATGATAGTGATTTGAATAAACGTGATTACATTTACGTAATTCTAATTTGGGATTACCTGAGTACAACATATACGAGTGTATATGCTTAATAAACACTCGCCGTAAAATCTAGAGAAGTCGGTGGTTCTCCCTCGCGTGTTTACATATAATGTGTTTGTATATCTGATGAAAAACAAATTCATACTACAACATATTCTTTAACCAGGTATATTGACCGTTTTACGGAACGTAATTTGTTTTATTGTTTGCCTGTTCTTTAGTTTTACAGAAGAAACATACGTACATCAAATGCCGCCTCCACCATGACTTCATCACCTCGATATTTCCAGGGGGCTTGATTATAATCGATGTCGGCATATAACCTCACAGTTCCAATTACTGGTTTTCCGTAAGTGTATCTGAAGATAAAAACATCAGACGATTCTAGTATCTGTCAGAATTATTTTATTTTTAATTATAACTATACCCGCTTCTTATTGAGTAGTTTGATATTAATAAGAACGATGTTCCAGTTTTTAAAAATATAAATAATTCGGCAATTATCGCGATATTTTAGTGTAATTTCACTATATTATTATGTACAAAATGCACTTATTGCTAACCATGTAAAATAGTTGGCAGTCTTGAATTTATTGTGTGGGAGTTTTTACGTTTTCAACAGTACTTAAATTATTTTAGGCGGGAAGTTGACCTAACCAGTGTTCATGCGTTATCAGTATTAACATCATCTTCCCCTAGCATTTCGAAGCTTTCTCATATGAAACAGATTATGAGAACACATCACTTCATGTGCATTATCTCCTTTAAATTTGTCACAAATTAACACCTTCACCAGCGTTCAGATTTTGACTTTTGGATTAGCATTTGAGTTATCAACCGAGCGAGCAAACTGGCCGGGCCAATACTTTAATCAATATAATTATATTCCTGTGTAAATATTAATCCTTCAGCTTTTTATTAATTTGTTCTTCGAATGGATTTTATGAAACATTTAATAATAAACCAGTAGTACTTACTTTGCTCTGACCGTGCCATGGAATTCATTATCAGTCGTCACAGCAAATGGAGGAAGTTCCAATTTTACCTCAAATTTCGGCAAGACTAACAACATAAAAATATTCACAACATAAACACATTGGTTTTCAAGCTCTAAACGTTGTATGCATGTTGGACAAAAGTTCAGAAAATGAGTTTGTTCATTCAGGAATCAGTATGTATGATAACTATTATATAACTAAATCAAGCATGAAGAAAATAAATGGTTTCATAGATAATGAGTGAAACTAAGTATTTAACTATTAATATGCAACGTTCCATAATTACCATACATCTTTAAAATGCTATTTGTTACTACACTCGACAATTTCATGTATCTTTCATATCGTATTGTTCACATCAGTGTCTCTAGATGTTATACTTGGTGCAATAACTCAATGTGTCTTACCATATTTGTCCACTGTGAAATGCTTCGTCTTTGTGGTCTAAATGTAATAGAAATTAGAAATTCATGTAAATATGATAAAACATTTCGGGATGAACTAGGCCAAAGCGAATTATTGGACACAATGTGGGGCTGTGTGGAAGGTTCCATGCTCGATCGTGGTCATTGACATGAACTAAATGACGAAGTAGGAATCCATTTTGGTCAGAATCTTAAAGACCGGCGATGACTTTTAAATTAAACAGTTAATTTGCTTAAGAATTTCATGACTTAACCGCATACAATTTCACAGTTTTCAACCAAACTGTGAACTGAAAATTCAAAGTACAAGCCTTCAACATTTTTTTGAAATAAATCAATATTGAAATTAATAATCTCGTCTCTTTATTTCAAGATTTTAGGAAACGAAATTAGGTATACAGAAATAAAAATACTTATCCAGGAAAATTATGCAAAACACATATCAATCCAGTTTGCTTTGAGTACAATTACTGAGAATCAGAAACTATTGTGTAGTTGACCGGTTGTTTTTTTAAAGCCGACCAAACTTAACTGAATATATGGTTAACAGATTGACTGATGAAGATATCGGTACATGTACTTTAAATTGTCAGTTCACTTTTCACAATGTTGATGAAAGTAAGGACGAGTAGTTAACGTTAACGATGAGTGCTTTGTGATCGATATTCCTTGTGTATCATATAATTGTATATTATATAATTGTATACACTTAACCAACTTACCTTTGAACTGTCGTCATTCTCTCTAGCAGTCACTGCAATATCCCATTTTCCAAGAACTGGTTCTGTGTCCATGATAAGAAAATCTTCCACGACGCCATATTCTGACTCCGACACATTTACCATGTGCTTCATTAAGTTTCCCTTTGGGTCCTGAAATTGGTTGCATTGTTTGCACACATTTTATACTTAAATATAGGTTATAAGTTCCTACTATTTGTAACATTTGAAAGGTCATTGGTGAATGATGCTGCCAATTTTGTAACTATTTATGTAAGAAATGTTTCCATGTATTATTTAAATAACTATTTCAATGTAATTTTAGTCTATCGTTGATTTAAAAAATCAGATGAAAATATTACCCGTATGGAGATATTAAAGAGACCTGTGTAGACCATCATGTCAGAGGATATTCCGAATGTTCGAAAGTGAACTGAAATGAGAAATTATTGCATTGTATAAATTTGTTTCAGGCCATTCATGTATAAACATAGTAATACTCATGTCACTTAAACCTGATATTCATGTAATGAATGAGGCTGCCTTACGATGCATCGACAGGTTAGATCAATTACATGTAGTGTGAATTAAACTGTTCAATACACAAATGAATAAAACGTGGAACATTGTTACGATGGTGTAAATATGAAGAACATGAGTAACAAGTTCAAAACCTGACAGCAATGATACATGTGACAGGGATTTGATATTCGACTCATTTAAAAACACCAACACTAAAAAGGATCCAATTTAAGGCCAACATTAGTTGAACGTCTGGATCTGTAGCCAAAGAACCGCATCGATTCCAAGTTTCGATTTCCCCTTATCAAACTTTAATTCACCATTAGTCATCAATGTCTGCTTGATTTAAAACGCATTGTTAGATAATAGTTACTTCGTGTTGAGTAATATTTGCTTGTGTCGTATGATGGCTGTGTACGTGATGCCCCCTTCACATACACGGATTTTTCTAACGAGTCCTTTCGGATCGCCAACTCGCAGTCAATCGCAAGCATCCGTAAATAACTCGCTGGTATCCGTAAATAACTCGACACAACTCGGAACAATTCGCAGACACTCTTAAGAATCCGTGAAAGGAGAGACAAATTGTTTGACATGTCAAAAATCTTCTTACGATTGTCCACGGATTGATTTTTCCGTAAATAACTCGTAACAATCCGTAAGTAACGTAAACCGCTCGCAACACCACGTAACCATACGTAATTTGCTCGCAATAATCCGTAAATGACTCGTAACAATTTTTTTTACGATTTGTTAGGGTTAGTTTACGATTTGTTTACGGACTATTTACGGATTATAACGAGTGCTTACGTGTTGTTTACGATTTCATTCGGGTCGTGTTACGATGGCTTTACGGATAGCTACGAGTTATTACGAGCACTTTACGTGTAGTCACGAGTAGATACGTATACTTTCCGTATTCTTACGTATTGTTTACGATTTGGGGAAAGGTATAAAAGCTGCAAAATCGAACACTTCATTTTCAGTTGTTATTAAGAAGTCATAGAAGTCGTAAGGACTCGTAAATACTCGTAACTAACTCGTAACTATTCGTAACAACACGTAAACAGGTAGTAACTAACACGTAAAAGCTTCGATGAATAGTAACATTCCGTAATATACTCGTAACAATCCGTAAAAAGCTCGTGAAATGCCCGTAAGTTGCTCGTAGTTATCCGTGACAACTCGTAACAAATCGTGGAATTTTGCCGTAAATACATTGTAATAACTCGTAATAATCCGTAATAAACCGTAACTAGCTCGTAATAACTCGTAACAACTCTTAAATCGGCCGTAAAAGTGGCCAAATCGTAACGATCCGTGAAATATGCGATCCGTAAGGACTCGTAAGAAAAATCCGTGCATGTCAAGGGGCATTACATTTTGTAGCTGCGAGTTTATGTCAGATACTTTAATTCATCTTTATTCATCAATGTCTGCTTGATTTAAAACGCATTGTTAGATAATAGTTACTTTATGTTGAGTAATATTTGCTTGTGTCGTATGATGGTTGTGTACGTTAGCTGCGAGTTTATGTCAGATGTTATCGATTTATGTCGGATAATATATACTTATGTTATATCGGATCAAAGCATTTTATGTCGATATGTAAATAGTGTTTTAGGATAACAGCTAATTGATAGTTGATGGTAGTTATAGCGGTCTTATTATGGCTATTTATGTGGGATAACATCTTTTTCTGTCGGGACATTGCTTCTGAATGCCGCATACTAATTTGTATAGGAAGATGATTGACTGTACTCGGATTGTAAATCAGACCAACTATAAATGCGATAGTTCCTGGTACATGTAGTGCATCTTACTTTTAACTGCTTTGTGTGATACACATATCCATCTTAAGCGCATCTTTAGTGCAGCACACCAATATTGTTTTAATTTGTTATAATGATATCGTGTAATGATCGTAAAACTATATGATATTTTGCTCTTATGAACTATATGCATCAGTTACCTGTCTGTCCTGGTTTGTAAATTCCTTTGTCTGTTTGAATATGCACTGCAAATCTTTCCGGCAATTTTCCAGAGTCGTGTTGGACGCGTGCGTGGTCTTGAAAGTACACACCGCTTAAACTATTTATGAGTAGTGTGTAATCACCAGTATACACGTCACCACTGGGGACCTGAAGATAGGAAAGTGTCTCTACAAAGAGTATGTATATTTTCATATGTGTGTCAATAATGAGTAACCGCACTGAATCAATTATAATTCGCCGCGTTGTTCTTCAAAGTTGACGTGTATATCAGAGTATTTAGGTTATTTTGCGTAATGTTTCTAGGTCAGGCTGGACCAGTGTCATATTTATATAACAGGGTGAAAGAATCACGTGTCTAGGGAGTAGTACTGCAACGTGAAAGAGATTCATCTGCTATAAGTAGACACTAACTATATATAACAAAACAATAGTTAGTAGGAACGTAAAATCGAACACAAAATAAATTTCGAAATTTACCTGAAAGTGGATTATTTCTGGTTGTCCTGTAATAGAATAAACAATTGGGAGTAGTTTTTATTTGATAAATTTCTGAACTTTCGTAAATGTTATATAATATTGTATGTATAATTATGAAGAGGTAATTGTTTACCAACCATACATTGGATTAGGAATAGTTTAACTCTATCACTATATATCATACCTTAGGTAAGCACATACTATACAGAGGGAATGTCAAACACAAACACGTGTTTTTAAATTATTGTGTTAACTTATTGCGAAACACTCTAAAACTGAATAATGATCGCTTACCTTGTTGGAATGTATGGTTCATGGACGCCACTAAATTATGGTCGTTTGCAATCAAATCAACTCGTACCAAAACATCAGTAGATACGTTATAAAACGAAAACGACAGTGGCATAGGATTTCCAGGTATGTATTTATCTGGTACAACAATCCAGTGAGATCTGAAATCATTCGGATTACCTCAGTCAATCATGTGTAGCACTTCCTAAGCTTATATTGATTGAGTGATTGCAGTCTACCTTAATAGAAATGTAATTATCTGACGGAAATCGTCCTATTTACAACACTCGCTCCATCACTAAATGAGACAAGAATACGATCAAATCTATTTGACTCAAATAAGGGTAGACGTCGTTTCACCTTGGGGCCAGGAAGTGCCGCCACCAATAACCAGTTGATTGGTTTATTTGAGAGTATTCAAAACGTTTAGCCGCCCTCATTGAACACCCAGGCGATAGAAGGAGTGATTTTTGTTGAATAATCATCATTTAAGGCTAGCTTTAACACGCAGACTTTTAATAATTGATTACGCATCATGAAATTAAGGATCAATGGCATATAAACTAGTTAATGAGACTCAACAATATATATTTCGAACATAAATATGCCATTGTTTAAATAAATAATTAAATAACAATTTCACAAATTGTAAATGTTAATATGGAGACATTGGCATTGTAACTAACTGTTGGTTCTTACCCTGCGTGAACATATGTAATATGCAGTACGCCAAACATTAACACTAATAATGACGTCATCATTATTGGTGGAGATATATCCCTTGTCTGGTGAAAACGCTTCAGTTTACAGCTGTGAATGTTATTAGATCTGCAGAAAAAATCTAAATATGTTGGTTAAATGAGAACGATGTCACATGGCGATGGATTGATTCGTTGGTATGTGTTATTGTAAAAAAAGTAATATGACAGCGAAACAGACATTACAGAACAAGGAAAATGCTATTATTGCTAGATTTACCCATTGATTCGGATAGATTTTAAACGCCAATATAAAACAAATGTATTAAATTGAGATCAAGAATTCTAGACAACATACGGGATCACAATTATCAGGCTATCAACAAGTACTCAGTTACTAGGCAATCCACAGGTCATCAATTGCCAGGTTACACAGGCTGACCACGGGCTTTCATTTATAAGGCTGCCCACGAACTTTAGTTACCAGACTGGCCACGGGTTTTAGTTACCAGGATGGTCGCGGGTTTTAGTTACCAGGCTGGTCGCGGGTTTTAGTTACCAGACTGGCCACGGGTTTTCAGTAATCAGGCTGGCCACGGGATTTAGATACCAGACTGGCCACGGGTTTTAGTTACCAGACTGGCCACGGGTTTTAGTTACCAGACTGGCCACGAGTTTTAGTTACCAGGCTGGCGACGGGTTTTAGTTACCAGGCTGGCGACGGGTTTTAGTTACCAGACTGGCCACGGGTTTTAGTTACCAGACTGGCCACGGGTTTTAGTTACCAGACTGGCCACGGGTTTTAGTTACCAGACTGGCCACGGGTTTTAGTTACCAGACTGGCCACGGGTTTTAGTTACCAGACTGGCCACGGGTTTTAGTTACCAGGCTGGCCACGGGTTTTCAGTAATCAGGCTGGCCACGGGTTTTAGTTACCAGGCTGGCCACGAGTTTTTGTTACCAGGCTGGACACGAGTTTTAGTTACCAGGCTGGACACGAGTTTTAGTTACCAGACTGGCCACGGGTTTTAGTTACCAGACTGGCCACGGGTTTTAGTTACCAGACTGGCCAAGTTTTTGTTACCAGGCTGGACACGAGTTTTGGTTACCAGGCTGGTCGCGGGTATTAGTTACCAGACTGGCCATGGGTTTTAGTTACCAGACTGGCCACGGGTTTTAGTTACCAGGCTGGCCACGGGTGTTCAGTAATCAGGCTGGCCACGGGTTTTAGTTACCAGGCTGGCCACAAGTTTTTGTTACCAGGCTGGACACGAGTTTTGGTTACCAGGCTGGTCGCGGGTTTTAGTTACCAGACTGGCCACGGGTTTTAGTTACCAGACTGGCCACGGGTTTTAGTTACCAGGCTGGCCATGGGTGTTCAGTAATCAGGCTGGCCACGGGTTTTAGTTACCAGGCTGGCCACAAGTTTTTGTTACCAGGCTGGACACGAGTTTTGGTTACCAGGCTGGTCGCGGGTTTTAGTTACCAGACTGACCACGGGTTTTCAGTTATTAGACTGGCCACGGGTTTTCAGTTGTTAGACTGCCCATGTGTTTTCAGTTACCAGGATTTAGTAACCAGAATGCCGACGGGTTTTCAGATACCAGTTGACTATGGGTTTTCAGTTGCCGGGCTGACCACGGGGTTTTAGTTACCAGACTGGCCATAAATCCTGAGTTACCAGGCTATTATGGGACTCACAGTTACCACGCTACCCACGAGTGCACAGTTACCAGACTACAAAGTGCTCGCAGTTACCTGGCTATCAACGAACTTACAACAACCAAGCTACCCACGTGCTCTCAATTAATTGGCTACCTATAACTTACAACTACCAAACTATCAACAGGGTCACAGTAATCAAACAACACACATACTCACAATTAACATAGTATCATGGGACTCTTACTGTTAACAATTACTCTACTTTGATTTATCAAAATTTAATATTTAAGTGGTTTGCTACTTTAACATTTTATCACGCTCCCGTGTATGTGTCTACTTTAACATGGTCAAATCATATTGCACAGTGTACATATTATATGCAAATAAGAGGGACAACGATAATTGTCTCATTCAAATACATGTGTAATGATAAAAATATCTACGTCGCCAACTGTGGATGCATTATTCTTGAAAGGTAGCATGCAATTTACGACAAACATACGAAACATGTTCTGTAATATTCTCTCTAATCAGTACAGCAAGATTTTTTCAACACTAACACGATTCGTGTTTTAGACGACATCACATTTTCAGTGTACAGTCATTAATACAAAAATGTATTTATCTTGTTTCGATTACCTTAGCCCTAGACCAATGAAATGTTTCCTTTATTTATGTTTTACAGTTACGCTTAACATTAGCGAACAATTATATATATCTAAGAAACTGGAAACTGATCAAAAACTAAAAATATTTTCGAATGGTGCTACTCGGCTCTTTAATCTATCCTAACTCAATAGCTGATTTTTATATCAGCGATGTCAAGGATGGGTGTTTCTGATTTATTGTATCGGGTATGTGATAAATCGAATTTTAAATTTGTGGTCATTACAATAAAATTGAACCCATTGAATTAAAATAATACGAAGCTCGAAACGAAGCTCATAAATTATACTTCCAACTCGTTCAATAAATTAAATACTAATACAACACTTAGTTGATAGTCTGTATGACTTGCGGCACCATTTATTAAAATAGAACACTTTTAACATTTAATGTAAGTAAACGTTGCTCACCTTAACAGGAATCCTTGTTAATTAAAATAAAGTTCATAAATAAATGTATATATAGTCACAAATACAACGTCTTATCTCTAATACATCCTGAAAACCGCCTCCTACTGAATTCGGTTTCGTTAATGACCGGTCATCGCCAATCCCGTATTAAACAGTTTGATGTCCACTCTAATCTTGCTGTTATATAAATGAACTCTTTCTTCACAGTGCAATGAAAATGTTAGTGCAATGTTTAGATGTGTACTGTCTACAATGACGCGGATACATGATTGTCAGTGAATTTACTTGCTTTTGTTTATTATTGGACTAAATTGCGATGTCTTCATAGTTATAGTAATTAATCACAAATCAAAGCGTCCTTTTCCGTGTTTTCTACATTTCAAATTGTAGGCCCATTAATAGTTTATATTTGCTTGTCCGATGAATAGGCAAAACCCTATATACTTAATTTGTAAATAGATAATGTGTCACTCCAAAGGGTAATGTCATGCACACAATAATCCTATCATATTGAGTGAGAAAGATGCTTTCGTCACAGACACTTTTGAAATAATTGCAGGTTTTAAAAACATCACTGTCTGCGTGTAATTAAGACACATTTATCAGTTCAATGTTAAACAACAGAGAAAGTGTACACATCTCACTATAAAACTTATTAAATAATTACGCAGCATCTGCTTGATTAGATCACTTATTTGGTTGCATACCTGACTGAAAGCCTAACGAGTGTTACCATGTCACCAAAATGTCTTAGTTCTAAATAAAACATAATATATCTATTATACAAGGCAGAACAATTTATTTTCCTTAAAAACCTTAAAGCCAACTACAAAGAGAAATGTTGCAATTGCAACAGCGCAAACTCCTAAGCTGATTTTACTTTTAGAAATATCACATGCAAACACGCTCATATACAAAGTAATAATAGGCATTGATAAAAACTCCAGGACGTGATGACGTAAAATAAGATAAAACAAGATTATAACCGATACTTACACTCGGCATTGAACATTCTTAGCATCCCATTATCGTTCAGATATGAAAGTAATATTAGAACTGGGAGTAATAGGTCTGGGAGGGGAGTGTCAATACTTGGACCCAATGATTTCTCTCATATCTCACAATTATACTGAATATTGAGCCCAAAATAATATTCTACGCTAATTGGCATTTCCATGCATTCTCCATACTCAAATTTCCACCTGTCATTACTTTTACTGACAGTTCCAAGGCTGTATTTCGCAGTATGGTTAGTATTTTTGTTTGTGTTTTGAATGTATTTTTTATTTCCCTTTGCCCTGTGCAGTTATGTCACTTTATATAGTGTTTTGTTATTTCCTGCCAAATTCGTCCTATTGCTGTCAGCTGCTTGACTTGCCATGTGATCGTTTCCATCCATTAATTCCCCCTTCTTCACTGTCCACTTTGATTATCCTAGTTATTCCTTATGATCTGCCAGGCCATTCCTATGTAACCTCCTCAAGTGCCTTATCTTTTATGGATTGTTGTTTTCCTGGAGGTCTGCGTGGGGAGGCACTGTCTTATGTATGTGGTGTTCCCTGTAGCTACTTATGTGTAGCTACTCTCTTTCATATGATAAATATGTGTGCTTTGAGTTGGTAATTATTCGCTATAATACCTGGACTAGAATAGCTCCTCGTGTTATCGTGTAGACTCATTAATAATATGTTTTAGGTTGAAGCATGAATATTTCAAAACGCGATGACTTCGACTTAAACTTGAACAATGAAGATCAGTATTTTCTAAGATTTTACAACATTTTTGTGTTTGTTGGACTGATCAGCAAGCACAATTTAATACGTACTAAGTGGTGTTTTAATTATACATTTTGATGTTTATGTCCCCGGTGGTTTTGGGGATTGCCGTGCGACCTCTCCATTAAATGGTATATGATAATGTAAAGGACGATGGTATGGTTCCTTACATTTGGGAGTACCACTATGCACCTATGAATAGCGCATCATTCTACCTTTACTAGTTTTAATACCACCTTAAAGTATTCAGTAGTCGTCATTTCAACACGTGGGGAGTTAAACTTTTCAACATATAATATTGTCTTGTTTGTCGGAATCAAAAGGATCCAGCAAACGTGTATGTTATACGCACCATTCCATTACTATTATATTCGCCTATTATGTGTTATTTTGGTTTCTTTCCCTTTTGTAATCATTATAATGGTTGATGTTCATGTAAATAGTTTCATGTCTTCCTGTTTGCGTTTTGTATGTGGCCTCGTCTGCTCTACAAATTTTATATGTAACAATATGGTTCGAGGCTGTTCTTAGACAATAACTGTTTTATTACTCCATATGTCACCTATATAAGGGTAAACAATTAATACATATGCATTGTGTCTCATTGTTCATTTTATATTTCAGATGCCACTGAATACGTTATAAAATTTAAAGATGCTAGTCAATTTTCACAAATGTAAGTCTGTAGCAATCACAGCGAAATTTCAAGATAATACTATTAAATATTTTAAACGTGTACTAGTTTTAACCCTTTACTCCATAGACCCCTAACCCATTTACCTAATGTATCGTGATAAGAGACTGGTCACATAGCCTACACTATCTACATACAGGTTATTGGAAAATAATTGGTGATTGACACCTATATACTTCAACATGAAATAACAGTGTAAAGTATTGGTTTAATTATTTATACATGATGGTAAAGTTGTATGGAATTGAATGTTCTGTATAATGATGTAAATGTTATCAATTATGGAAGAAAAAGGAGTAATAATTCAAGATATACATAAAATTGGCTCATTTCTAAAAATGTTTATGTTGAAATTGGGATTATAATCCCAATATAACATATTAACTGGCTATTACAGTTATTTATATACAAACAAATTTTATACTTCAGTCACTGTCTTTAATTATTCTATTTTAAAATAGATTTATTCATGACAAAAACATGTGCAAATACACTGTGGATGTTCACATATGTAAGTAAAACTAAGTGCCCTACACTGAAATGGTTGATCCTTATATTGTAATCAAACATCATTATTAGAAGAATATTTCTTTAAAAAAGGTTTTTGTGTCTAGTATTCACCAGATGTTATAATATGACAAGAAAACGTGTGAACACTAAAGGTGTTCTTCAGAGTAAATTTACAAATCGACACAAATCCGGATTCGCGGCCGTGTTTTCGACGCTTTTTTTAAAGAAAAAAATGAAAGGCTGAAACTAACACATCTCTATTAATTCTAGAAGTTTATATGACATGTATCAGGAATATTTGCTTCTTTAAAGTATATCAACACATTTGACCAAACTGCACTGACAAAATTTCCTGTCAACTTTTTTCAACTGCTTGTATAACTCGGACCCAAACTATCTCCCTAGACAGCTGTCAAAACAAATAAAGCATAACAACCCCGGGTGATCTATACAATTTGTTGATTGGCAAGGCCACTTACCAGTTATTTAAAACAATACTGCACTCATGTCACGCTGACGAGGCGACGAGGAAAGAAGATGAAATATTTGAAAGATCCTCTGATCTACTGAAGTCCTTGAAATATTTTCTTTGATCTGTTAAATTCCGAGTATGACTTTGGCAGAATGTAACATTTGATTTATTTAAAGATTTTGTTTACCAGAGAAGCAAAGTGGAGCAGTGCCAGGTGTCTGTAAAGTGGGTCGCAATGCATGTGCTCTCAATAGATAAGAGGTTGATGTTTAAAATGGAATAAATAAAAGTGATTGTAAAGGGTTAATACACATACACTTGGCTAGTTACTTTGTTCAACCAAGCGAAATGAGAGGCCAGGTTCTTTATTGAGAAAACGACACTACTATCAGCTATTAAGTATTGGTAACTCTTATAAAAAGCTATGCGTAAAATTGGAAACAATATATCATTCGTGTAGAAAATGTTTCGATCAGGTATTACGCAATGTTTTAACAATTTTAGTTCTATAGGGCGGCCAGTTGACACAACTAGTTTTTTGGAATCAATTATAAACCAATACTACTTGCTATTCCGCAAACAACTGACATGACCGTAGACAATGTCACAGAAGAACACAACCTAGTCCATCTGGATACAAAGACAAAAAGGAAAAAATACACACATATAAAATGATATGAGAAAATGGGAGAACTGCATTAGAACGATAAGTGCCAAAGAACCTACTGAGATTTTAGTCTGGTTTAATGTTACAGACACAATCATACGTGTAGTCTCCTGAATAAAATAAAATTTCGAAGTCACCGGTCCATGTTCCTATGGAGAAACATTGTTAACCTTTGACAATAAAGCGCTGGGTATCCCAATATATATTGGAAGTGCTTATTAACATTTATTTGACAAATGAAACGCGGTTTACTATGTTTGGTAGGTAAAATTATGTGAAGAAATGATCAGCAGTTTAGAAATGCATAATTATGCACACTTGGGTTACGACTATTCCCACTGTTATTTGTATACACTCTTGTGTGTTCAACTCCTATATTATATAATACACTGACATAAGAAAGTGTTCTTTATAGAATATTGTGAAAGGTAAATCTATTTAAAAGTGACGTCTGTGATTTGCAGTGAGCCCTTTACTATCAGCACGTTTAGTGCTTTGATCTATATTGCATATTATTAGCTCGTAAGAACGAAACACCTAGCTGTCTACTCCCGTGTTCAACTGTAAACGTCGTTTACTGCTCATATGATGGAATACATGGCCAATGTATCCCTCAATAATAGTCAGCTGTACTGGTTATATTCAATCGGGATTACGAACTGCAACATATGTGATAGAAGGAATGTTCAAATGGGCGTGTAGTACTTATCCACTGAGATAATATAAGTATTGAATTGAACACATAACTCATATCATTTGTTTCCGGTATTAAAATTATTTACATGAAGCTTTGTACAGTATCTTTAAGGGAGTTAAGTATTGATTTTAACAATAGCCTCGAAAATCTCCGTGATCATTATAATGACCGACTTAGTTCATGTTATTTTAATTTCTGTGTAGTGTTATGTGATTAGCTTGGTTTCAATAAAGTGGCTGTATTTTGCGCTGAAAGTAATATTTAGAGGTTATCATACGGGACTGGTGTGCCTTACGGCGATATTGGCATACTAGGAGAGATATTATGTAATATGTAAAATGTGAAGTACAAAAGATTTATGAAAATACATTTAACAAAGGTGTAAAGTATTCCGCTGACCTATTTAATATATTGAAAAAACGTATGATTATATCAAAACAAATTTTACACAAAGAACGCTCAATAAGTGTGTTTATTGCATGTTTTACTACATATAGTAACACATTTGCACTGTACATAAACGTATATGGACAACGTCAGGTCAATATCTATGATCATGTGACCTGGTGTGCCGAATATCGGATGTTTTGCATACTTCCGGGAGTGCCAAATCTCGATATTTGGTATACATCTGGTGTGACATCATTATTTGGCGCGGGGAACGTCGACGTTCAGAAACGAAACATTGTAATTGAACAGACGGCCGACGTTCAAATGGCTAATCCGCCTGTTTGGATTAAAACGTCAAAGTCGTATTTAAAATTTGTTAAAATCTGTGTGATAGACTTTTAAGAATTTCAAGTTACAATTTTAGACCTCCTATAGATCTAAAGAAGTTGATTCTAAATCATTTATAAAATGTTCAATTACTCAAATACATTATTCACCTTGTTAACTTGTACATGTATACTATTGTCGTGTTTTCTGATAACATTGCGCAACTCTTCACTGGAGTCGAACATACGCACGTTTTACATATTACATAATTCTTTTAAGCTAGCTGATTCATTTATTCCCATTTCTGAATAATTAAGTGATATCACCGGATACCGCTTTTAAAATTACATTATTTCACCAAGGTATCATCATAGTGTCCCCTTCTTTGTACACAACGCCGCAAGGAGTTTAAACATACATTTATCTTTCTTACAATACTTGTAAGTTACTTCGCATTGCTATTTTTTAAATAATTCTGTTAACAGTCGAACTGAAGTGATTTTGTCTATGTATATACTTATCTGCTTATAATGTAATTCAGAGGATTTCAATATCTTTTTTTCTCGCTGTTGAATATACATGCATAGTAAAAATCTCCCGCTATGTGTTTTATACACTGGAATAAATCCAGTTTCACAATAATATAGACATCACCCTCAACTGTTATTCAATCGTTTATTATATTACTGCTTTGACATCAAATCGAAAAAAGCTTCCATTTTTCTCAGAACGAGACGTGTTGGAATAACTCGGAGCAATCTGTAAATAAACAAACATATGTAAGAATGTATTGAAGGAAACATTTCAGTGAGAGGTCTCAATGTGTAGATGGTGACATTTCCATAAGATATATCCATATATTGATGGAAACATTCCCACATGAGGTCTCATTCTATTGATGGAACAATTCCTGTGAACCATCTTAGTGAGAATAGGTTTGAAACAAATCCCAAGTATACAGTCATTCATTTTCTACTTAGGGTATTCCACCCATAATTGAAATACGTCATTTCCATGGTATATGTATGGCTCAGTAAGCAAAATATAAAACTTGTTACAAACTTTGTATGTAAAATATTATCATTTATTTGAATTAGTAAATTATATTCGAAATTATAATGTTTCTAAAAATAAATTATTGCAGTCATAAATATACCTATTTTTTAAAAAGGGAGGTAATTCAGTGACAATATATTAAAAATAAATAAAAGTAAAAGTCTCTGAAAGTTTGATATATTCTGTGTAGATTATGTAAATAATTGTTATTACAGACAATTTGATGCCACATTGATACATCAATTTAGTTTAGGTCACCTGCTATTAACAATATTTATATTTTGAAAGGAAATGTGCACATTTCTTCAATGGTTTATGCATAAATGTAAAACAAAATGGATTTCTTGTAGCTGTTTCTTACATTACTTTATCTAGATATCTGATTCAACATACTGATGCCGAGTTTCTTTTAGGAACCGAAGTATTATTCACACGTACTTTGCCATCAAAGTAAACTTACCAACAACCGCAATTGGAGCAAATGTCACAATATGACGACTGTTTTAGCAGTTGGGATTCGAAGAATGTCAATGCACGGTTGTCTGTAATAATGAAATCGAATTATAATTATATCACTCGGGATGTCAACAAAAGATGTATTTAATATACAACCAAACTTAGAGTTTTGTGGGGATAAGCGTTGTCTGATACGTGACATTTTGAAACGACGACAACAATATAAGATACTATTTCTTCAGGTAGACACAAATAACGTGACTATTTCTTTTTGTTTAATACTTTCAGCTTCCGCACTATTACTGGAAGAGCTCATTGCGTAAACGAATGTCTTCATAAACATGTTTTTGACGTCATATATATTTTGCTTATAGTGTTAATTGTATTATGTATTTCTTAGTATTATTGTTTACTTCCAACCAACATTTAGAATCAAGTACGAATATTAACAAACAACTATAATGATTTTAGACCTTCTGTAATAATACAATTTAATTACACACCTCGGTCGTATAGCTTACCCACCTGACTTCCATGTATCAGTCAATTGTTCTATATGTTAATTATGTTTATTATGTCTTCATTACTGGATGGATTTCAATGAGATAAAAAAATCAAAACGAATAAAATACAAAACACATGAATAATCAGCGTTCCTCTCAAACATTGTCACTGTCTTGTTTCGTAAGAATGAAATCGACATAAACTTTACCTGGCTTATAATAGTCAAATACACGAACGGCAGCAGGCTTTATTTTTGCAACAAGATCTGTTCGAATCATCTCAACAGTCGCACATACTCCGGGATACGTAGGTAAAATCTGAATATATTCATAACATGTACGGACAAAGCTGGATACATATGGCTGGCCTTTACATGTTTAGTAGCACACTCCGTTTAAAATGATAGAAACATGAAAGGTTTGACACATATGGGGTCAATTTACGAAGCGGTTTGTTAATTAGGAAAACCAGGTTGTTTAGAATACATAATGGTATAATCTCTGTAGTGATGTTCAAGTTAAACATCACCAATCAATCGTTTGAGTTGAAAATAATATCACTTACATGTACTTATCACTACCATACAGATTCTTGCATATACATTTTAACATACTTCAATGTATGAATATAGTTTAGTCCGATGTGAGAACAGAATGAGATGAATAATAAAGTTAAAAAGGACAGTTTTATTACAAAAAACCTTGAAAAGTAATGTTTAAGACATTGAATGAATACATTATAGCATAGGTCCAAGTGGCACATTTATATTTTTGTTAATATAGCTTGTGTCCATACTGCGTATTTATTATGAAATATTTCAATTCAGTCAAATACTCATTGTCTAATCACCTCATCATAGTACAACACCACAGTTTTTTCGTCCCTAATTTCTGATCGTTTGGTGCCTTTAATGTTTGTTTCCGGACTTTCAAGATCAGCGGCAAAGCCAGACGGAAGATCAAGTTCCATCACTGCCATACTTCCGGTTTCAAATCGTTGTGGCAGATATCTTCAAATTATAGAAATAATGTAGAAACATACACGCGATACATGGACAGAAAAATATACACTCGATACATGGATAGGAAAATATACACATGGTTTGAGGTCGGAAACAAAGGGCAACTCAGTTTGTCAGAAAAAACAAACGGTATGTGGTTAGGAATAGACGATTTAATAGAAACCCTTTCGAACACACATATTAGGCACATATCTACACAAGATGTACTCTCGGAGCATAACTGACAACGTCACAATAAGAGAGCCTTGACACTACTACAGCAAGGCATGGCCCAATACAAATTCGACCTAGGCGAATATCTATTTTAACGATGCTCCTTGTTTCATGTCAGTATCATTAGAATATGTATAAATATGCATTTTAACTTGCTTAAAGTGAATTTGAATAAACCACTAAACACTGGTGTAGTAGTATTTACATATAGTATGTTTCTACCGATGTCAATGTTCGTTTATGTGTGGAATTTCTGATAATATAACAGTATTATGCGAGTTTGGCATATTGTCAATCAGGTTTAAATCCACAGAATGTGTATTGACAGTTCCAAGGCTGCGAGACCATTGTGTTGCCAAGTTGCTCTATATTGGTAATTGTAGTGCAGTCATGTGTTGTCCCATAAACTGCCCCTTCTTTTTTCACTTTGGTTTCTTACATCACATGGTATTTCGTTGTATATTATCAGAGTGTTAGGATTTCTTGTGCAACTCTTTCTCGATGTTTATATTCATCTATAGCAATAGGATACAACGTAATCTGCTTAATGGTAAACATTTTGTTTGTTCATATAAACTCGTGGCATTATAAAGACAGCAACCAACACAATATCAGTGAACGCTTTGCGCCATCTCAACAACTTAGTTCAGTGGGTTATAAATCATTTCGTTACTTTACCTGGCGCATGCCCTGACGATGATAGATCTGAATGTCTCCGAGTAAATGTTGGTGGTAATGTTAAAGGCTGGCATGGCCACTTCAGTCTCAACGTTAAACGATACCGACACCTAAAAGACAAGCATTTCAGAGATAAAATGTATATTTGTACTACTCGTTATAATCGATGCAATTATTACAGCTGTTACAAGGATATCAACATTTTTATTAATGTTTGTTTACGTACAAAGTCAAAAAAACATGCGAATGATATTCCATTGAAAGAAATTTAAGTTGGGAAACGTTTCTAAAATATAGATTTTTTTAAAGACATAGTCATGATACTTACTTGAGCAAGAACAGATCCTGTACCATGACCTTGCAGGGATACAGAGTATGGAGTGTTAGAATTGTTACTACGTCCTTGATTCGTCGTCTGGAGAGGAACCTAAAATATAGCACCAAAACGTAACCAGACAAAATGGGATAAATGATGCATGTCTGGAATTGTCGGGTTTTAAATGTTAGGAATGCTTCAAAGTGTGGATGTAGAAATGTTTATATATACATGTAATGATACAGTAGAAAATCAATGACATATTTATTGACAGGCGCATTATAAATCGTGTATATCTAATTTCGCCCAAGCAAACACTAGTATTGCGCTAGGTGTAATTTGCATAATTAAGCTTGAATGACTTCATACTTTGCATCAAATAATTTGTTGACAAATGCTATGAGTTAACGGCTATGACAAAGTGTTCGCACTTCGAGGAAATCTGCTTAAATATGTTAAAAACCGATAAATCTAGAAATATTTCATTTAAAAACCTACGTCAACCAACTTCAACACCATGGCATCATTCTGTCCAACATGAATCTGTTTGTGGAAGTTCCCAGACGATATATCAACATCAAGGTTGAGTGGATCAGAGAACATTGCTCCATATTCAGACATTGCCTGTAATCCTAACACAGTATCCTGCAACAACAAGATCAGACATTGCCTGTAATCCTAACACAGTATCCTGCAACAACAAGATCAGACACTGTCTGTAATCCTAACACAGTATCCTGCAACAACAATATCAGACATTGCCAATAATCCTAACAAAGTATCCTGCAACAACAATCCCTTCAGTATATCAATCATTATGGTAACACATGTCTGATATATATGACTTAGATTTCTCAAAGCTTCTTTCTTTATTATGACGTCATTTAATACATATCCCCAGTTCCTAGGCTGTATATCGATGTGTGATTATTATTCCTATTGATGTGTAAGATGTATGTCAAGTTCCCATTGTCCTATACGTAGCTTTATTACTTGACATCATGTACTTTTCATCCCCTTACTGACTTTCTTGACTTGTTCCGTGATTTATTCAATAAATTAAACTCCCCCATTGTTGCCCCCACCAAAATTATCATTATATGCTTTTATGGTCAGCTAAATCATTCCTTGCACCCCGATTCGCATAAACGTTCACCCTTGCACCTTCTTAATCTGTTAATGTTCAAGGGTTATGTATGGGGAAGGTTTGTATTATGTATTTTCTGTTCCCTGTATCAACTTAATCTTTCTTTGATAAACAAGGTAATAATATATACGAACAGATTAGGTATTGAAAATAAACGACGAATAAAAAGCCCTTAACCAGAGAAAACATAAAACAAACACATTTAAAGACTCGATTTTTCTCCAAAACAATCGTTGAATATGAAGATTTAATATATCACCTGTGTTGACCTAAATGCACCACGAGAGTTACGCTGTCCAACTAACCATTGAAGAATTGGGAAACCATCCGAGTACTGATGTATTTGTGTCAGATATAACAAGGCATATGAAGCTATCTCTACTTCTAAAGGAGGACTCTGGTAGTAACTGTACTGCCAACTGTACATGTTGGGCCTTGTCGTGGCGTTCCAGTATTTTTTACCATCTATTGTAAACATAAAGTGTCACATAACCATATATTAAGTGTAAGTGTGCATGCTCAGAGATAGATCAGTAACATGGGTGAAATATTCATGTAATTGCTTCTGCTTTGATTGTCATACAATCATGAGTCATTGTATAGCAATGTGACACTTATACGAATCCGGTAAATAATTATTTCTTCTTAACTAAATACAATATGCATTACTGTAAATATAATACGTAAACATTACCAATAAAATGGTTATGTTGGATAATAAGTCGATTTCTAAGTAAAGAATGTGATTTGGCGTTTGACTTCCAGCACATACCATTGTAAATGTATTGTTTACATGAAAATGCACTACATACAATATATTTGTGTTAAGAAATGCAACTATAATTAATCAGTCATCACCAAAGCATATACAAATATAACAATTATATTACCATTGTATTATCAAATAAGGAGCAAACTAAAGTCCCAACATGTTAAACTCATATAATTATCTATCAATATGTTATCACACTTACCGGGAGTGGTAACCGACAGTTTGTTTAACTTCGTATAAGAAGCGTAACCTTTCGGGCTCCCAGCCAATCCTAAGGCATAACTGACAACCGCCAAATCATAAACATCGGTAATTGTATCGGCAGTAATTTTCTGTTCTAGATAGCTGATGGCTTTCACTATAGCATTCGTGTATCGATATGATCTGTATTGACTCTGAAATAACGTGTTCTCTATCAGCATGTTTTCTTTGGAACTGAGTTATCTTCGCTTGTTAGAAATGTGTGGTATCTGACTACATGCGATTAAAATACATCTAGAACCCACATTCTAAGCTCAATTAATGTCGACCACGTGATGAAGATCGGAAATAACTCATCTCGCAATGTTATACATAGAGTAATAATTTCGAAAATGGAGAAATAACGTCATTGGTTCGTCAAACATCATTTAGTACCAAGTCCATGCCCGTTTTTCAAAATGCTTACACGTATAATTATTGTTTGGATTCAAAATGCACTAATTAATACGGAAGAATGATTTGAAATTACAAGAAACATCACATTGAAGTCCACATACTAAAAATAGAGACTTTGCATTTGGAGTACAAAATGAAACGAACAAGGAAAAGATACTCGTTGTAGCATGCATCACAAGTAAGTAATGTACGATTTGAAACGATGATGCGAGTACATTTGATCTTGAATAATGAATGATTGATTTAAAAATCACAATTGATATTCAATAAATGTATTTTCAATAGAATTTCAGTCATGTCAATCTGATCGGTGTTTCTGAAATCCAAATCAGTATTAACGTCTTCCTTAACAAGAAACTCAAACATCTCGACATGAGCCTGGTTCGAAAAAATCATATCTCCTGATGACAGTGAAGATGCACTTTGTAATTTGTTAAGGTAATTGCAGAAACTTACCTGTTTAAGTGTTAGCTGGGATTCAAGAAGTGATATCAAAACAAATCCAGTCAGACTGTCTCCGGAGCTAGATCCACCCTGTGTGAACACAGAAAAATAATTTATTGTTTCTTCAGTTCAGGCACGCAAACCTAGCACCTTTAATATACTGTATTACATATGTATTACACTAAGTCGTTTTGATAAATTCTCCAGACCTATTTAACAATTTTCTACTAAAATCAAAGTTTGGCAATATCAAATATCAAACAAGCCATTCTACAAAATTACTATTAGCTTGCATAATAGGAAATATATGTCGAACAACGATCATAGTATTATATGTTCTGTCTATTATCGATAACACTTTAACAATATCAATAATTTTCTTCAGAATATCACCAAAAGAAAGTATCACCTTCTTCATACATATTACTCTTTCTATATTGGTCACATTCTTTAATTATCAACCATCCCAAATATGCTTATCATTGATAATCCACCAGTAGTATATCATCTTCTTCAACTTTATTACATTCCACATATTATTACCTCACGATATACCAATGTCCCTTTGTATTCGTACCCGCGATAACGAGAGAGATTAAACATTCTTTGTAAAGGACCGAACTATTGTTAGACAGTAAGATGCATCCTATTATAGTATCCTCCTGCTAACTTTTTTTCTAATTTACCTTTAGACTTGTACTATGAACACTTCCTTTTTGTTGGAATGACCCATCACTGTTTTGATATCGAATGATCCAGTCAGTAAGTCGGTATATGATGTTATCTTCCACATAGATATGTTCTTTTGCTTGATGGAATGATTTCAGAACGAAGGCAGACAGCCTGCAAGTACGTAATACTACGTTATAAAGACAGAATAAATTGCTACAGTGAACGCCTTATGTACTTATAAAAGAGTTAGAATAAGTAACTACAGATGAATCTTTATACATTGCCACATACACAAGGGAGAGAATACGTAACAAGACAACGACTCTCTTCACAAACCTCCCGCAAAAAGAGCAGGCATTTGAGACGGTGCAAGTGTAAATACGCAGGGACACAGGGACGAAAGGATTGGCTTGGTAGACCATAAAGGACAACTAAGGAGAAATAATGATGACAAACACGGGGGTTTAATGAATTGAATACATCACAGGACAAGCCAAGACAGTTGGCAACAAACTGTGGAAAGTGAGGAGAAAATAACAAGAGCACTATATAAAGTGAAACAACCGCAAAGGGGAAAGATAAACCCAAGATACATACAAACACGAATAAAAAAAATAACTAAACAGCGATTTACAGCCTTGGAACTGTCAGTGAAAATACTGGTTTAAATCGATATAACAGCTAGCTAATCTCACTTGATCGCTACATGGCCATTGATTTCCATCATTTACACATAAATTGACAAAGTACACAGTGACATTTAACCATTACGCACATAACAATTATTACTGCGATGGTGGTGATGCCAGTATGGCGAAAATAAAAATAATACTGATGATAATGATCAAAGAAATGCTTGTACCATTCATGTTACTGATATGTTTAAACAAAAATTTATCAATGTATATACTCACCACATGCTGCCTTGACTATCAGACTGACCCCATATACTAAATGAGCCATCACTGCGTTGGAAAGTCAGTTCTCTTTGATAACCTAAATAAAGTAACATTTATTAGATATTCGTATTTGTAAATTGCTCTATCCATTTCATCTGTTACTTCCAGCAAACATATTAGTATGCAACGCACAGCAAGCTTGATGGTAGATACTTTTAAAGATTACCACTGCGCTTTCAAATTTGGATACACGACGCCAGTACGGTCGTATCACTCTATGATTGCGATCCTTCCCATACTACTTGTACATGTCATAGCATCCATCCAAATAGTGTCTCCAGATTTCGGTTAGGGCAGATCAATGTGGTGTGCAAACCATAGTTTTGTTGGGCATTTTGTTATTTCAGTACGTGACACATTTTCGCATATTTAAGTGTTATATCATACTTTTATAATGATTATAGTATTTATGTTAGTATTACAAAAATATAGGATTAACAAATAGTGTATCCAGATAACGATTAGGGCAGATACACTTGCTGTACAAATAATAGCTTTTTGGGCATTTTGAATATGTAAGTTTTATATTATACTTTCATAATGATTATTTATTTGTGTTAGAGCCTTGTATTGTCTATGTTGTGGGTTTAAACAGAATAGTTCATGCCAATGTTACCATTTTAAAAGTTGCAAGCGTATGAACTGCAAATAACATTTTTTAAAGCAGCCTCCCAAGACCGGAAATCGGCTTTCAGAATGTTGCGCTCAAGCCAAATGATGTATACTTGTGATTGTGTATCGGATATTTTACCTTTGTACATGTATTGCAAGGCCATGTCAGCAAAATCAGGTGTTAGTTGATTCGTTTTCTGTAGATAGTTATACACAAATACATCAGGAGCAAGACTTGTCATGGTTTGTTCTCCACATCCGGTTGGCATACGCAACAGACCCTTCAAATTATTAAGTGTTGGTCCCATTGTATCACCTAGAAAGTGTTAGTAATACAGATACACGTAATACATTATCACACTGAACGAGAATGTTTTTTATATCATGGAAGTCCGTGTTTTACCGAGATATATTGGTAAATAAACTGTCAAACAAAGTTGTCTTTTATTATATTATGCAAATGACAAAATGCATCAACACAACTTTCATCAAGCGTTATTTGGAAGCATTTAATGATTAAAAACCTGCTAAAAGCGTGAAACAAAAAGTTTGTTTCGAACATAAAACGGAAATGAATGTCATATTGCGTAAAGCGGTCATACGTGACTAGGCCAGATGCTGGTGAATATACTTCTTGCGATAAATGATGCTAGTCTGTTCTTTTCTACACCATACCGCCTCATTGAACATGTCATCCACCTCGCAATTCCGTTCTTATTCGAGCATTTGAAACGCATACACGAAGAGTTAGCGCGGTATGGTGGCACAACATGACCGGTGACATAGGTACACGAGGTATATTAATATCGTTTGTGATCACAATGCATTAAACTTCAAATTTGATTAAAAATCCAACGCTTGACCTCCTATCTTGACCTATCATTTGAGCACTAAGTCGCCAAATTGTGTCATTGTAAAACAACTATTTTAGTAATTTATCTTTAATGAACACAATAAACATAAATCGTGATTAGGAATCCTACACTTGACCTCCAGAGTGTCACTTGATCACTAAATCGACCAAGCCAGTTTGGTCGGCCAAGTTTCTGAGTTGTATACTCATTGTACACATAAGTATGACATACCTATAGTACTAATCATTGTTTACGCATGAAAACAAATGATTTACCTATCACTGATACTTGTATCTTTTGTGAGTCAGCTACAAATGTTGGTGGGAATGATAATGGAACATCAACGCCTGTGTGTTCGTTCAGAATCATAGGTACATTAAAATACATTGTGGTTCCTTCAGCTTCAATAATAAGATCACGTATAACTCTATCCGCGGAGAGAACGGTTTGTGCTTTCACTGCAATTTTGGTTACTCCAACAATGCTTGCAACAACAGGTACGAACACCGACCCAGCCATACCCGCTTTGATCTGAAATGTATTTGATAAATGTCTTAGGAATGCTAATATGTACATTGTACGTACAGTTTTGGACACATTTGCTTTATCTGACTTACGCCGTATTAAACGGTTGCAGTTATTATTCAGAGGTGGCTTGAATTGGCGTCAATTTGAATCGGATTTTCGAGAAACAACCAGTACTTAGAGCTGGATGTTATCGCCAATGTCCTGATGTAGAAGAATATGTAACTCCCCATGAACTACGCTATGCCTCTACACGCATCATCATCAAAACATAATACCGAAACACGTCGTTACTAACACTCAAAATGTCCCTCCGATAGAGTAATATCTTCGCTTGTTTTAATGACTTTTTATTTTAACAAAATCTTGTGGCAATTATTTCAATTGTCATTGCATTGTTATAATTTATTCAGGTACATACATTTATTATATATTCTGTCGAATTATGGTACATAGCGAGCTACTCACGTGAACATTCTGTACAACGTCCATTGATGAATATGTCACGTGGCCTGACTGATCTCGGTTGATGACTTGATAATCAGGTGATTGCTCGAATGTGACAACAACCTACATGTATGTACAGATATGAAAGCGTTACCAACCGATATATATGTACAGCTATATACGTACCAACACCTTCCGTACGATCTCACACCTTCAAACGATGATAGCATAAAGTCGATGACGTATTTAAGTATGACAGTTTCGAATCATACCGATGTATGTCATGCGAGCGACTGTTTGTCAAGCTGATATTTTCAACATTATACTGATTGAGTTAAATGAATGTTTCATGATTGCCATAGCATTATCATAATTTGTGGACTTAAATCGCCTAATGTAAGTTTTAATTTAATTTGGAGGTACACGTATTTATAACCGATTGACGTGATTTTTATAAGTGCAACAGTCATTAGGTTTTTACCGAGAAATACATACAAATAAGTTCTATAAAGTACTATTAATGTTCTCACGTCAAGATCCTGACCCATGTAATTGAAAACATTGGCTTGCAATACGACTTCCTCACCCCGCACCACCGAGTACGGTAGATTCAAATTGATGAAGAATGGACGAAATGTGGTAAACTGTAAATGAAAACACACAATTTGTGTAGACCACCAGCTATAAATTTCCACCTCACCAGGACGGACCAACAACACTTTTAGAATCAATTATGTTATGCTTAATCAAACGAACTTCTTTCATGTCAAGAGCTCTGTATTACGGTTCACTCAATCATGTTGAAACCAAAATCTTATAACACCATCTTAAGTAATTGCCGTTACACTACGTATTATTTTTTTATCAGAATACTGACTTAATTATAATAACTTCCGGTATATAAACTTTTACAAAACGTTTCTATTACGATTTATACTGAATTGATATGAAACACTTGTTTCGGAATAGCAGTTACTTTACCTTAGCAGCGGAATCAGTTATACCTAACCCAGAAAGTTTGTTGACGGAGAATGCTGTTGCATACCATGACGTTATGGTATCTGGTATCGTTGTCTGTAATGTAGCTGTTCCATTTCCTCTGTAAAATCATTACAATGTTATTTTTGTTTGTTTTGTAACGTACATATCTACACGTTCAAATACGAGTAACATGACACTAGATGATACCCAGACATAAAACTACAACGAAGTAATTTCCATTCTGATTGGTCCTAAGGTTGTCCATGTTAGCGATACAATGTACACGTGTATGTGACAAATTGTCATGAGTATGTCTGCAGCGACAATTTAATATATTCAACTGGTATTTAATCATTAGGATCAGTCCATTTATTCCCATTAAAACATAAATGTTCTAATTAACTGAAGTATAACTATATATAAATATGGTCAGAATTAGGCCCCAGTTAGGCAACCATTTTGATCAAAACACTCATGATCGAGCACATCACAGAGAGTCGATGACGACAATTGAATTGAAAAAAACAGTATGCACACAATTTCGATAACTGTCATTACTGTCTCTGTATCGACTCGTTTGTATCCAGGACTAACTGATACTTTCTACATTGTCGCGCCAATGAAACGTCTTTATAGTCGAAAATGTGTGTATTTTGACCTACCGCACGGTAAGATTTGTCCACAACCAGGTTTCTGGAAACGTTTCCCTTGTATGTGTTACCTGTTGTAGAGCCCCTCCTGATGTCCCTGACCCTGGGTATACTCCTACAGGAGAAAGAAATTAAATTATGGATGAATTAGTTAACGTAACCACATCAGTAATATATTTAATTCAGCAACAAGCACTACAGCCTTGGTACTGTTACTGACATCGAATTACCAACAGCTTGTTGTTTTCAAAATCATTCCATTCATAGAGCTGTTAGAATACAAGCTACTCGACGTCCATTTAGCAACATTAATTAATTACAGCGCAGTGCGCGCTGAAGATATAGGGCTGCTGATAGTGACTTGTTTGTCAATAATAAAACTCTGACAAGAAAGTGTACAAATTAAAAAAAAGACACTATTATCGCAATCAATCAAACATCCGATGTTTATCCTAGAAGTTTCAACAGTAGGAATCCGAAATTACATGAGTGGACACGAGCATCCAGAAATATAACATATGGTTCTAGGATTCCATTTGATTCATAATACTTATTCTGAATCCTTACCTCCAGTGCTGAAGATATAGATTAAGCTAGAATTCACTTTCATAGTAATTAAGCGACTCTCGTCATATGATTTCGCTACTATTTCATCCAGTGTCAAGGAATAACATACTGACAGCAATTTATATCCTATTAGAAACAGGTATTCCATGTTTATAACATGACTCACGGTGTTGAGTGGTAATTACACCCATGTATTAGTTTCGATAATTTACTGGTGCAATAGATCACAACAAAACAAACGTGACGTAGATGCGCTCAAACTTGCCTGCAGATATCGTGGTAAAAGAAATGGGCTGTGCTGTCGGTGTTGCTCCAATTCCAATGAAAGGCGCAGGTGAAGCTGTAGGGAGGCAGTCTACCTGACGTTTGTAGTGAGGATGTCCCCAACTAAATCCATTAACGTCTGTAAGTAGCTGAATACCAGTAGACTATGAGGAGAAAACGGTTGTTAATTAGTTCATTATCATTAAAACTACCTACCAGGTGCATATGTTTGTCCCTGGACCGGTGTTGGAAATAGGAGCATAGGTTGGAAACGGTCCACAATGGGTATGAAAATCTATTTTCCTTTAACAAATCATCAATCATTCGAGAAAACAAGAACAGGAATTTTGGAAACCATAACTTATTTTGAAAGAATTGAACATACTAACTGACAATTATGAATCAATAAAATATTTAAAAATATTAAAAGTGTTTTAGCGAAAGGTGGCATTTATACAACATTTCTCCCAAAGGCAATTGTCTCAGAGTTAGTCATTGTTGTTATACACTGTTTAAAACGGAGTACATCTATTAATTGAAGGGGATTATAATTCGTGATTTTAAGACCACTTGCCTAACAAGTTAAATGTTTTTTGGTCACACCATGCAAATGCTAACAGGAAATCGCAGTCTTAATTGATTAATTAATTATCAAATAGATAATGCATACATTTTCATCAAGAAGGCACGGTTGTGTATTTTTCGGATTCAAAGATGAAAATGAAGCAAAGACACGCCCAAAATTCGGACTAGCATTTATATATCATCAAACAAAGATAACGTACATGTACTAGAACATAGATATTTAATAGTAATTAAAAATATACTAAAATATTCATTCATTAGAACTATTGGCATACATACCTTTAAAACTTCCTTTGGGTCATGAAGAGAACTTGAGTCTTTGTCAGCATGAGCGGTGAATGTTAAAGACGATATTATCTGCAATTTGATGTTCTAACTTTAGTTTTATGTTTTATTGCGAAGCATCATATGTACTACATTTAACAATTAACTTGATGCTCGATGCGTGTTCGACTCAGGAATCGAAACAAAGACCAGCTGGGTGACAGTCTAGCGTTCTACTAACTCAGCTAGCCGGGCGGGATACTTTATTAACATAAGTTTTCACGGAAGGAATACTTTTGACCGATGTGAGGCTCAGGTGTTTCAGCTCTTTTTTGGTTGATGTGCAACTTGTTACTATATTATACGAACTGTTTGTATGGGTCGATAACATTTATTTGAAGACATTTTGTAATAATGATGATAGAAGCAGTAATCTACATACGTCTTTGACCATCACACATACAGTCACACTCATACATTCCTGATGAAGTTCTTTGAGGAAACTTTCAAAGTGTCATACGAACTGTACGCGGTTCTTATTTTTCCTACGCTGCTGAGAGTTTGTTTAAGCTTCCAAATATTTAGTAAACGGATACTCGATATATTATAAAGTCGTACAACTTTGCATATACATACGTCGCCTTGAGTGATGTCATTTCCGGTGGCCAACAGCAGAACACTTTGATCCACTGCAAGCAGATTTACAAGTGACATAGGATCCGTTGTTATAGATAGGCTAACGTTGGCACCGGGTTCACCGGTCGTTTGATCAAACGACAATGCAATCTGAAAAAGGTACAATTCACTAATTACTGATTGTCAATAGGCGGACACTTAGGTAAAACCACCATTCTTCCTTATTTACAAATGCTCAGAGGAGAGTTTTGAATCGTCAGTGTTAAGGGGAAATTGTTGTTTGTTTAGAGACCTGCACCATTCGGCCACGGGTGTTCGTTTACATATATTAACAAATACGGAATTAATTACCTTGTTCTTGAATTTATTTGAATCTTCATGAACGTCGAAGAACATAGCATCTGCATTCCACATGCTAGTTTGGAAATAATATACAATCAGTTTTCCATATGGTTTCATTTGTGACGTCACAGGAAATGAAATGTGTACTAGACCATTTGTTGAATCATGTACCGCGCCTGACTGAACAACCCGGTCATTTGCAATAACCTATGAAATAAAAAACGAAAAAGTAAAAGACGCCAAGACTTGTCAATTTTATTTCTGGATTGATCAATTTATTTGTCGGCCATCTGTTCTAACATAAAATATCGAAATCTGAACACTAGTACAGTACAGCAATTCAGGTGTTATAGAATCTGAAATAAATGACCGAAAAGAACCGAGTGTAAAAGAACATTTACAGAAATAAATAGATCAATAAATATTCCATTATAAGAAACGAAAACAAACCAATTTAAAAGCGGATTACGATGTTCGATACAATATAAATACAGTTTTCCTATTTTCCTATGTCTATTGATAAGAACTTTAAATATCATGTGACGTCATGCATAAACAAGATGACGAGAGGTTCTGTACTGCTCTTTTTACAAAATGCTTTGAAATTGTTTGACAAAAGCATTCAGCCTTCAGCAATCAGTGATATGTAGCATATGCGTCAGTGTGCTGAAGGAGGATGGGACAACAGCTTCATTTATGTAATTGTAAATCGTTGTCACATGGAATAAAGCAGTGAAACTAACCAGTGATAGAGATGTCTGGAATAGATTTGATCATATTGAGCAATTTTCTCCACTAGCATTGGAGGAATTAAGTCATGTGTGTCAAATCATGTTTAGTTCAATGTCCAGTCGTTTTTCCGAAGAAGAAGTCGATTGCAGAATATGAATACGCGATATTAAAACACTCACCGCATATAACATTGTTGTGTCGACCATTTCTTCCGATTGTTTCACGTTGAATACAGCATCCTTTCCAACCTATTTCGTGATATTTTGAGGTGAATTATGTATAAACAAGACAAACCTTTCACAATATGTTAGAAACAATTGACTGAATGTAACAATTTGTGTAAATGAAACAGCTTGTCTCGTAGGTTTGTTATTGTAACCAAAATCTCGAAATATTTGGTCAAGTGTAAACAATGGACATATTTTAGATAGACTACAGGAAGTCGGTACATCTTGTTTTCGACATACATTGGACATTTAGCATTTAATCTGCATTGATTAATTGTTGCGCTAGTTAAAGTTTTGTTATTTAAATTTCTTCAGTACCGTTTTCGAAGCCCAAACTAAAACTTGTAAATCAAATTGGATACAAATTGAGATCTGTAAAAAGTGTCTAAATACAAACTGTACACGTAAAGCAATCTACAAAGAATTAACTGAACATTCAAAAACCGTGTGTCTTCATACAATACATTTTGTAGCAATAGCGGAAACATGATAAACTAAATGAAATACTTAACAGCAACTGACGAAGATTTCTTAGAAAAATGGTCAGGTTAGATACGACGTTTTAAGGCCATACATGTGGTTTATACTCGCAAGCTGTGTCCATTGTTGTTAAGATATTTAATAAAGAAAAAAAAATCCTCAATGGGACACTGCTTTATAGAAAAAGCGAGCATAAATCATAATTAAGGTAAGCAGTCCATCATTGACATAATGTCTGCGATAATTGAAACAGTTGTTGTATCTATCTTTTAAATAATGCGGATATAATTTGATTTTTTTATATTTTTTTATCCGTCCACAAAAAAATAGTGGCCCGTTTTGTTCTCTGAAAAAAACCTAATCCTTTAAAAATAAACCGATAAATGGAAAATCACATTGATTTTCTTATTTCTTCCTATTTTCATATAGTGAAACCATCTTTGCACTAAACGGAATTGCAAATTTAAGAAAATTCATAAATATTCGAACAAAAATCAAAACAAAATATTTGGGCAGCACGTTTGTGTCAGAAAATATTTAAAATAAGGAACATATCATGCGAACATCAAAATACTGACTATGTCAAAAAACTTAAATATCCGTTGGCCGTCATATTGTCTTTATGAAAATTATAAGTAATGTACTGTATCAACTATATCCAAATTTCAGAGTCATTTACCGTCTGGTTTTTGCAAAATTTAATTTTAACATATTGCTGCCTAAATTTTACATACACATGATCTAATAGGAATTCACAATTTTGCTTATTTCTTTCAAAAGTATCATTTATTTATGGCAAATGAAGTTCATTGTAGTTGTAAAACATAAGAAAATTGACATTATTGCCAAATTATGTCACTTCCAAGACTAAAACTAACATTTTTTTAATATTTTGAAGTATTTTGGTAAAGTACCTCCCTTTATAAAAAAATACTTACTTTTTAATTTTGTTTCCAATAAAAGCACAATTAAAATATCCGTTGGCCGTTATATTGTCTTTAATGAAAATTTTTAGTAATGTACTGTATCAACTATATCCAAATTTCAGAGTCATTTACCGTCTGTTTTTTGCAAAATTTCATTTTAACATATTGCTGCCTAAATTTAACATACACATGATCTAATTGGAATTCACAATTTTGCTTATTTCTTTCAAAAGTATCATTTATTTATGGCAAATGAAGTTCATTGTAGTTGTAAAACATAAGAAAATTGACATTATTGCCAAATTATGTCACTTCCAAGACTACATGTAAAACTAACATTTTTTTAATATTTTGAAGTATTTTGGTAAAGTACCTCCCTTTATAAAAAATACATACTTTTTAATTTTGTTTCCAATAAAAGCACAATTAAAAAAAATTCAGTCAAGGACTGCCTAGTTTATCATGACTTGCAACCGCTGTGAAATTAAATTTAACAAACATTTTGCAATTTAAAGATATTTTAATTTTTTTAGTTACCATATATGTATAAGATAATTACTTAAACCATTGATGGACTGCTTACCTTAATATACGTATATCATCTCACCAGTAATGCTATGGAAACATTGTTTATTTTGTTTACTTACCGTAATAGATGAATTTTTTGATATTTGTATATTACCAATATCCAATAACCAGAATGGTTTACCCACGTTCATCGTGTCTTTGATTCCTTTGTAAAACGCCTTAAAGTAATGTTTGATGTAAAAGTTTATCCCATAAAGCCACATGTACATTGTATATATATGTTAACATTAAATGATCCTGTCATGAAATGACCTGAGCATTGCATAAGATAAATTATAAAATACATTTTCTAAATAAATGGCATTCATAACAAGATAAATATGCATTAAAATTGAAAAATATTCAGTCTATATTTAACATTGAAATTGCTTTTATTCAGTAATCAAAACTATTACAAGTGCACATAATTTTATATATATTTATTAGACAATGAATGTCGCCTTTTTGTTTTATTTACAACCTTAGCATTTGTTTTAAATACAAATACCTTACTAAATATCTAATACAGTTAAACTTATTTATAAGGAACACCCTTATGGCATTTGAACGTGAACATTATATCAATTGTTCGCTATGTTATAAAGATACTGGTTTTGCCATTTCATTTCTCCCAATGGTTCAATATGGCCGTGTAACATCAGTAAAGCTTAACCACGAACATATTCAGGTATCTTAGTGATAACTAGCTTAGGAGTCAGTCACAGTATAAAATAAGTTCATCTCGATTTTCGCCAGTTAGATTAGCTTGTCTTCGAATGTTGGGTATTATTCCCCTTTAAAAACAAAAGTCAAACTGAATAAACGGAAGTATCAGAATCTTAAGATGACATCAAAGAGAAAGCCATTCGTTTGGTTTTACAGAATATAAAACTTAA
Source organism: Mactromeris polynyma (assembly GCA_032209605.1). NCBI lineage: Eukaryota > Metazoa > Mollusca > Bivalvia > Venerida > Mactridae > Mactromeris > Mactromeris polynyma. Next base: position 6,876,189 of record JASFXZ010000028.1, read on the forward strand.
AATGGCGTATGGATAAAATTCAGTATGGTATATTTCTAGGAACTTTGTTTCGCAAACCATATGGAGGTCTTCAAATATTGATTAACATTAATAACTACTCAATGCAATTTATGTACATTCATACTGCGAGTTTTGAGAAATGAAAATATAAATATTGTTTGAAAGATGATCTGTGGTAAGATTTGAGTACAAACAAACCTCTAAATGCAATGACGAAACATTAACATGTGGATCCACTACTATTTCCAGCATACCGTTTGGTGGAGGTGCGAAAGTCTGCTCCGCCAGGTATTGTGCTCTGTACGTGAGTAAATCATTGTCATAATACTTCACGTAACTCACCAAGCGTACTTCCTCGTTGCTCGATATGATTGGATTCCCGTTGGCTTGTGTCAGAGAAATCTAGAAATAAAATTTCACCGGTATCCATGGCTGCAAGAACAGCCTTTCTGAATTAAATTCACGGACGCATAAGTAAAATTAAACTAAATCGCATTTTAAATAGCGTTCAAAGCTTTTAGTTTATGATTACAAAATTTACAACAAAGCGCGCATTATTAACAAAATGAAGCCAAGACTTGGTGAAGATTGAAAAGGTTTGAAAACAATTAGATGCAAAGGCACACAGAATGCCCGTGATTCTTTCAATTGTTTAATATTGTTAATCCGGTAAAGAAATGGTCCAGATAATTTGTTTAATATTTTATAACAATTTAGAATCACCCTATGTGGTTGCAAACACCAGAGAATAAACAACTTGCGCGATGTTGAAATTGCAGAATCTGAGCACTCACGCGTGACAACAACAATGTCATTGGTACACTGTTGACAATCCCAATGTCAACCATACTTCAATCTCTTCTATACCATGACAGTTAACTAATACATATATTCTACAAATGGATTTTAATACTTACAAATCCAACATAAGGAAGACCAGGTTTGAAATACGGCATACTTGCTGATTGGTCGAATGACATTTTGTATGGTTGACTGTAAAACACAACCTGAAGATATATCACGCATTCATTGACTAACGTGAAAACCATGACGTAACTTGTGAGAACCTACTCTCCTTTTAGGATCGGGAGCTTATTCCGATACCTTCATATTCACCCTCTGGTTTATAACTCCCGCACAACTGATATTTCTATATTTAGACAGGCGAGTCGACAGGTGTTCAGAGCCATTCAACGACTCGCTTATGTCCGAAATGTAGGACAATAAACATGTGTAAATAAACTATATGCGAGTGTGCATTGAATAGAGTAAGACAGCTTTCACTGTCATAGCAATGCCTCTGTGAAATTGCTAGAAAAACTAAATCAATCGAACGTAAGTGACTATCGTTTCGTCGGCATGCCAAAATTATTCCGATGCCTGTAAATGTGTAGTGATTTAAGGTCATTTAAACAACTGTACGGGCGGACTCTGTGTATATTTTTAAATGCGTCATATCGTTATTTGGCATCTTGTTAATCAGATTCGCCTCGCTAATTTTAAAACTTATAAGTACAAACCTCGATGCATGAACGAAACACTGCCTTGTGTAAGTGCTACACTTTTAATGACATGAACTAAAACCGATTAGCTAGATAGTCAAACTTTCCTTCGACGCGAAGGGCTGTACACTTCGTACACGATTTATTGGTTTAACACTAGAAAATACCCATCTATAATAAACTCAGTAGTGTCGTGATCGTTTCGACAAATGGCATTTAGTATCAGGAACGAACGGTGATTTCGTAAGGTCAAATATCAAAATACAGGAGCGGGTGAATGTATCGGAGGTGGAATCAAAGCGCTGTGTGGAGCGTAGTGAGAACCGTGTACATGCAGAAATAAAAGGTCCAAATGTGGTGTAGGTTAATTTTAATGACCCGGTCCAATTGAGCTGGGTTTAGTGTCCGATCCCTTTGTGTACTTCCTGGTCGATGTGGTATTTTATTTAGTATTCCTACCCTTTGTTCCGTTACGGTTTTGTTTTGGTGTCCTACCCCTGTGAATCCGAACTGGTTCGTTTGTCTTTTTTAAGAGTTTCACCCCTGTGTGTTGCTCCTGGTTTGTTTTATCTTGTTTTAGTGACCCAAACTTTAGGAACCGTCAGGTATGTTTGGTATTGTTTTAGTGACCCATCATGTGTGTGCTTCCTGAAATGTTTGGTGCCCTTTTAATGTCCCATCAATGCGCGTTCCTCCCGATCTGTTTAGTTTTGTTTAAGATTCCCAGACCTGTATGATTGCCCCGTCCCGGTGTGTACCTGATAATCTGTTTGGTCTTGTGTTCGTGTCACATCATGTATGTTTCTTCTGGTACGTTTGGTATTGCTAAAGTGTTTCAACCTGTATGTTCGTATTTGTCTATTTGGTCTTCTTGTAAAGTCCCAACATGTGGGTATCATCTGATGTGTTTATTCTTTTTATAGTGTACCACCATGTGTGTACCTCATTTTCTATTGTTGTGTAGTGTTTACTCTTCGACTTTCGGACTAACAGACAAGCAGTCAGTGCAATAAAAAAGATTTGTACAAAGGCATTTACAGTTTGACGTCAAAGTAAAAAAGTAAAACTGAACATATAGCAATATTATACAGACATCAGATTTAAAAACAGTCCGCTGCAACCAATTGTACTTGTTTTTTTGCTTTGGAAACGTCTGATCTATTCACTTTCATACAGAGAAAACCAACAACAAAATAAATGCACAAGTATATGATTAAATCAATTCGTTTAGATCTAATCTAGGAAAGCATCGCCCGGAATTCAGTATCAATGCCAAATACCGATTCTGCTAAGGCGGTAAAATGACATATAAGATGCATATCTGAATCATTTGCAACCTATTACACACTGTTAAATTCTCTATTGCCATATCAATATACGAGGTTGTTCGGGACGTTCGCGAAATTGTGCTTTAATTTTTTTAATTGGACCGAATAATGATAAACAAAAATAACAGGGATAAATATCTATTTGTGACTACTCAATTGCCATTAAGTCTTTAAATTACAATGAACAATAACACATACTCGTCAAACATACTGACTGTGATCACGTTGTCGCACGGTAAGTAACGTTAACGTCATCAAAATGAAGGCACTTTCGGTGCCGATACACACGCTAAGTGAATGTGTGTTTATACCATTCACTGTCAAAGGTATCAGCAACATCCCGTCCTGCAGCTATCCGTAGCTCAGCGGATGTTGCAATCCACTGCCCCCTTGGTTGAGCCTTCAGCTCGGGAAATACGCCGAGGTCCATATTGACGAGATCTGATATTTAGAGTGAATGTCTAGCAGTTCGAAACATCTCTTTTGCACAACTTCTCTGGAGTCTGGACTTTTTCAGTGGGGGATTACTAGGTGTTTACCAGACGGAAGATTGGCGTTAAGTGTCTTGGTCGAACTAGTGTATACTATTCTGTCGAAGAATGATTTCTCCACCAATTCGTAAAGCTGAATAAATGAACACGAGCATTCCACTCTATGGCACCTGTCTTGCGTTTTAAGGATACGTGGGTTCCATCGCACTGACACCTTGGACATTCCCAAATCTTAAGTGAGTATTTCATTATCCACAGAGTTTGTCATTCCTAGTAAATCTGCTAAAACCCTGACTGTCAAACGTCTATCGCAATTCACAAGGTCGCGCACTCGTTGTTTTAGCCGCTACTGTTGATGGCCGACCAATTCTCTAGTCATCTTCGACAGATGTCCTTCCGTTCCTAAATCTAGCATGCGACTTGTGTACAAACGTTTTCCAACTTTCATTTCGGGAGAGTGTCAGACTTAACAATTAACCGTATTGTCTCTGCTGGTGATTTCTTAAAACCAACGCAAAACTTTACGACGCTATATCACCAGTCGACGTCATGCTTCCTTGCGACCAACGTTATGGAACCCGGATGTTTGCTATTAACTGCTGAGATAACGTCTTCAAATTTTCAGGAAATGACGACAAGACGTAACACTAACGTCACAAATTTTAGCGACAATTTAACACGTCATATTATGGCGTTACAATTTTATATAATAACCGATTTCTAAATTTTGAGGCAATTTTGACCTGCGTCAAATACACATATAGGTGTTGTCATGGACACCAGAAAACTAGATTTAGGCAAATTTGTTAACTCAATTTAAATTGCATCAGACTTTATTGGTACCAATTAACATCCATTATGAATGATATTTGTTTTTTTCTATGATACAATTTCGAACAACCCTCGTATATGTATTTCGGTAAAGAAACCTATATATAATACAAATGTGTCAAGCAATAAAGAATTATGTTCGATATCGCAATAGAAATAAATAAGATACCATGTGTAACCAAAAACAACGGAATAAATGCATAGCACATGAAAAATTATCATCACATGAATACAAACGTATGATACATTGAATAATTTGTCATGTTAACAAGTGTTATATTATTTTACCTGTGATGTTACATTTCTTGTTATGTTGTTAAGACTTTCGGTCACTGAAGCTTTGATTGTCAGATGGTATCCGGCAAGTTTTTCTACCAGTGGCTGAAAGCTGTACGGATCCGCTTCATTTGTAATTCTGCTGAACGGGACAGTAAATTTAGCTTCCCCATTTATCTGTAATCCAAAGTAAAAATATAACATAACATCAAAGCTTCAAATCTAGATACCGTCACAATTATACGTGATAGTTTGTGTTCTTATGATGAAAGTCGTCTGAAGGTGACGAAAGTATACGTCAATGTAAATTGAGGAGGACACTCGTATAGACAAAATAGTTGATTATCGTCAGGATATGGACATTAAGGTAAGTACAGTTATAGCGGTAAGTTTGGGTTGTCGTTTGGTATTAAATATATCTTTTCGGATATCTCTCCTTTTTAAATACTAGATATCTACAACTCAAATGATTTGATTCAAATGAGTCATTGCATGTACGCTTGTGAGAAAAAAATAGACCAATAATATACGTATTCAAGTTTTGAATTAAAGGTAGATAACTGGCTGCGTACAAGTATATTCCCTTATTTGTTATTTAGGCAGTGGAAAGGGTATTGGATTACTGGTTCCCTGGACGCCAATTATAGATGAACATTTGTCGTGATGAATGTTTTTGAATAGTTATAATGGTAGTGATTTGAATAAATGTGATTACCTTTACGTAATTCTAATTTACAACTTTTACGAGTATATATGCTTAATAAACATTTGCCATACAATCTACAGATGTCGGTGGTTCTCCCTTTCGTGTTTTACATAAAATGTGTTTGTATAACTGATGAAAAACAAATTCATTCTACAACAGATTCTTTAACCAGGTATATTGACCGTCTTACGGAACTTAATATTTGTTCTATTGCTTGTCTGTATCTTTAGTTTTACAGGAGAAACATACGCACATCAAATGCCGCCTCCACCATGACGTCATCACCTCGATATTTCCAGGGGACTCGATTATAATCGACGTCGGCATATAACCTCACAGTTCCAATTACTGATTTGCCGTAAGTGTATCTAATGATAAAAACATATATGATTAACATATATGTCGTTATTATTTTATTTTCAATTATAACTATAACCACATCTTATGGAGTAGTTTGGTATAAATAAGAACGATGTTCCAGTTTTATATATAAATAATTCGGCAGTATTCGCGATATTTTGTTGTAATTTCACTATACTATAATAAACAAATGCACTTATTGCTAACCCAATAGAAAAGTTCTGCATTCTTGAATTCATTGTGTAGGAGTTTTACGCTTTCAACAGTACTTAAATTATTTTAGGCGGGAAGCTGACCTTACTAGTGTTCGTGCGTAATCAGTATTTACTTATTCTTCCCCTAACATGTCTAAGCTTTCCAATATAAAACAGATTGTGAGAACACATCGCTTCATGTGTGTTATCTCCTTTAAATTTGTCACAAATTACATACACCTTCCCCAGCATTTAGATTTTTGACCGTCAGCTTGGCAGTCGAGTGGTCCATCGCGCGAGCAAACTGGCCGGGCCAATATTTTAATGAATATATATTCCTGTGTAAATATCAATTCTTGAGCTTTTTATTAATTTGTTCTTCGTCGGATTTTTATGCAACCTAATGAACTTACTTTGCACTGACCGTGCCATGGAGTTCATTATCAGTCGTCACAGCAAATGGAGGAAGTTCCAATTTTACCTCAAATTTCGGCAAGACTGACAATATATAGAAATAAGCGTAACAAAACAACAGACGGCATGTTAAAGAAATGTCCGTACATTTTTAACAATAAGATATATTTTGCACATTGCTATTGTTTGACTTTTTACGTACGTGGTGGTTATACACTGTTCGTCACTTCATGCAATATACTATTAATTACATGTCTGTCAATTGTAATAACACGTAGTCAAGCAGAAAATTGTACCCCTAAAGAATTTATTTTCGTTGTATACTTTGTCCAAACCTTTCGAGACAAGTGTTCAAATTCCATTAGTGTATGCTATTGCGAAAAGCACATCCTTAATAGTGTAGATTACATTCGATGTCGAGCTCTTAATCGTGTATGCATGTTGGACGGAAGGTCAGAAAATGAGTTTGTATTCGTAGAATCAGGAAATGAGTTTGTCCATTCAGGAATCAGTACATGTATGTATGATAAACACTATTAAACTAAACCAAGCATGAACAAATTGATAGGTTTCATAGATAAGGAGTGATACATAGTATTTGACTATTAACATACAACGTTCCTAATTACCATACATTTTAAAATGGTATTTGTTACAACACTCAATACTTTCATATATCTTTGATATCGTATAGTTCACATCAGTGTCTCTAGATGTTATACTTGGTGCAATAACTCAATGTGTCTTACCATATTTGTCCACTGTGAAATGCTCCGTCTGTGTGGTCTAAATGTAAAAGTGCTTTACATGTTAAATACTTTATCACAAAGTAATACATGTAGCAATTAGAAATTCATGTGAATATGATTACACATTTCGGGATGTTCTTGGCCAAAGCATGTTATTGGACACAATGTGGGGAAGGTTCCATGCTCAGTCGTGGTCAATGACATGAAGTAGGTGACAAAGTAAGATTGCATTGTGGTCAGAATCATAATAGCCCGGCGATGACTCCTAATTTAAACCAATTATTTGCATAAGAATTCACGATTTCACAATTTTCAACCAAATAGTGAACTGAAATTTAAAGTACACGTCTCCAACATTGTATTCAAATAAATCAATATTGCAATTAATAATATCGTCTCTTTATTTCAAGATTTTCGATTTTCGGAAACAAAATAGGGTATAACGAAATAAAAATACTTATCCAGGAAAAGTATGCTAAACACATATTAGTCCAGTGTGCTTAGAGTTCTTATGGAGTATCAGAAACTAGTGTGTAGATGACTGGTTGTTTTTCAAAGCCGACACACTTAACTGAATATGCGGTTAACTGAGTGACTCAATGAAGATATCGGTACATGTACGTTAAATTGTAAGTTCACTCATCACAATGTTGATGAAAGTAAGGCAAGTAGTAAAACATTTAACGATGAGTGCTTTGTAATCGATATTCCTTGTGTATCATAATCATATCGAAAACAGATAGTTCGTCTACAAGGATGGTTGAATGGAAATAAAATCACGGAGTATTTTATATATTTGTATTTTATATAATTGGATACTCTTAACCAATTTACCTTTGAACTATCGTCCTTCTCTCTAGCAGTAACTGTAATATCCCATTTTCCAAGAACTGGTTCTGTGTCCATGATAAGAAAATCTTCCACGACGCCATATTCTGACTCTGACACATTTACCATGTGTTTCATTAAGTTTCCCTTTGGGTCCTGAAATTGGGTTGAATTGTTTGCACACATTTTATACCTTAATAAAGGTTATAAGTTCCCACTATTTGTAACATTTGTAAGGTCATTGGTAAAGTATGCTTCCAATTTCTAACTATTTATGTATGAAATGTTTCCATGTGTTATTTAAAACTATTTATATGTAGTTTGAGTATATTGATGATTTAAAAATCAGATGACAATATTACCCGTATGGAGATATTAAAGAGACCTGTGTAGACCATCATATCAGATGATATTCCGAATGTTCGAAAGTGAACTGAAATATGAAAGTATTGCATGGTATCAATTTATTTCAGGCCATTCATGTATAAACATAGTAATAATTATGTCACTTAATCCTGATATTCATATAATGAATGAGGCTGCCTTACGACGCATCGACAGGTTAGATCAATTACATGTAGTGTGAATTAAACAGTTGAATACACAATGAGCAAAACGTGGAACATTGTTACAACATGTACGATGGTATAAATATGAAGAACATAAGTAACAAGTTCAACACATGACATCAATGATACATGTGACAGGGTGTTTATATGCTACTCATTTACAAACGCCAATGTCTGGATCTGTAGCCAAAGAACCGCATCGATTCCAAGTTTCTATTTCCCCTTTTCAAACTTTATTTCATCTTTATGCATCAATGTATGTTTGATTTAAAACGCATTGTTAGATAATAGTTACTTTATGTTGAGTAATGTTTGCTTGAGTCGTACGATGGTTGTGTACGTTAGCTGAAATGTTTTGTCAGATGTGATCGATTCATGTCGGATAATATATACTTATGTTATATCGGATAACAGCACTTTATGTCGATATGTAAATAGTGCTTTAGGATAACAGCTAATTGATAGTTGATGGTAGGTATAGAGGTCTTATTATGGCTATTTATGTGGCATCTATGCATGTCGGGAAATTGCTTCAGAAAGTCGCATAATAATTATTATAGGATGATGATTGACTGTACTCGGATTGTAAATCAGACCAACTATAAATGCGATAGTTCCTGGTCCATCTAGTGCATCTTACCCTTGACTGCTTCAGCATTTTTAGTGAAGCACACCGATATTGTTTTAATTTGTTATAATGATATCGTGTTATGATGGTAAAACTATATGATATTTTGCTATTATGAACTATATGCATCAGTTACCTGTCTGTCCTGGTTTGTATATTCCTTTGTCTGTTTGAATATGCACGGCAAATCTCTCAGGCATTTTTCCAGAGTCGTGTTGGACGCGTGCGTGGTCATGAAAGAACACACCACTGAATCCATTTATGAGTAGTGTGTAATCGCCAGTATACACGTCACAGCTGGGGACCTGAAGATAGGAAATTGTCTCTACAAAATGAATGTATAGTTTCGTATGTGTGTCATGAAGAAACATATTGAGAAATGAAATCATATTTTGAGGTTCGTGGTCAATAATGAGTTACCGCACAGAATCAATTAGAATTCGCCGCATAGTTCTTCAAATTTGACGTGTATATCAGATTATTTAGGTTATTTTGCGTAATGTTTTGATCTTATCAAAAGAAACAACAAACTCGCTGAACTCAATAGGTAGATATGAAATTGTAGTTGTAAAATTATTCTGTTTATTTCGAAAGATTATACACCAACTGTCCATCATTTATGTCAAAAGTTAGTCAGTATATTATAAAATAACTGTTAATGATAGTCTAAAACACAGTTGCCAAAGTTCGGCACCACATACATGAAAGTGACAAATTATTACAAATATTGTACGATGTAATTGGAAAATTGCCACGTGAACCAGAAATGACATATGAAGGTTTATCATCGCAATTCAATTATCCTTGAGAAAAATACCCCATTCATTGATCTACAACGCAATATTCTTGTTATATAACCCTTCGTGTTCGATCCCAGACTGCAACATACTAAAGTCAGGAACATAGCGCTTATTCATCCAATGCCTAGTCTAGGTCAGGCTGGAACCAGTGTAAAATTTATATAACAGGGTAAAAGAATCATATCACGTGTATAGGGAGTAATACTGCAACGTGAAAGAGATTCATCTCCTATAAGTAGACACTAACTATATATAACTAATCAATAGTTTGGAGGAACATAAAATCGAACACAAATAAAATTGCACGAATTGTGCTTTCAAAATTTACCTGAAATTGGATTATTTCTGGTTGTCCTGTAATAGAATAAACAATTGGGAGTAGTTTTTATTTGATAGATTTCTGAACTTGCATAAATGTTATATACTATTGAAGAGGTAATTGTTTACCAACCATACATTGGATTAGGAATAGTTTAACTTTATCACTATATATCATACCTTAGGTAAGCACATACTATACAGAGGGAATGTCAAACACAAACACGTGTTTTTAAATTATTGTGTTAACTTATTGCGAAACACTCTAAAACTGAATAATGATCGCTTACCTTGTTGGAATGTATGGTTCATGGACGCCACTAAATTATGGTCGTTTGCAATCAAATCAACTCGTACCAAAACATCAGTAGATACGTTATAAAACGAAAACGACAGTGGCATAGGATTTCCAGGTATGTATTTATCTGGTACAACAATCCAGTGAGATCTGAAATCATTCGGATTACCTCAGTCAATCATGTGTAGCACTTCCTAAGCTTACATTGATTGAGTGATTGCAGTCTACCTTAATAGAAATGTAATTATCTGACGGAAATCGTCCTATTTACAACACTCGCTCCATCACTAAATGAGACAAGAATACGATCAAATCTATTTGACTCAAATAAGGGTAGACGTCGTTTCACCTTGGGGCCAGGAAGTGCCGCCACCAATAACCAGTTGATTGGTTTATTTGAGAGTATTCAAAACGTTTAGCCGCCCTCATTGAACACCCAGGCGATAGAAGGAGTGATTTTTGTTGAATAATCATCATTTAAGGCTAGCTTTAACACGCAGACTTTTAATAATTGATTACGCATCATGAAATTAAGGATCAATGGCATATAAACTAGTTAATGAGACTCAACAATATATATTTCGAACATAAATATGCCATTGTTTAAATAAATAATTAAATAACAATTTCACAAATTGTAAATGTTAATATGGAGACATTGGCATTGTAACTAACTGTTGGTTCTTACCCTGCGTGAACATATGTAATATGCAGTACGCCAAACATTAACACTAATAATGACGTCATCATTATTGGTGGAGATATATCCCTTGTCTGGTGAAAACGCTTCAGTTTACAGCTGTGAATGTTATTAGATCTGCAGAAAAAATCTAAATATGTTGGTTAAATGAGAACGATGTCACATGGCGATGGATTGATTCGTTGGTATGTGTTATTGTAAAAAAAGTAAAATGACAGCGAAACAGACATTACAGAACAAGGAAAATGCTATTATTGCTAGATTTACCCATTGATTCGGATAGATTTTAAACGCCAATATAAAACAAATGTATTAAATTGAGATCAAGAATTCTAGACAACATACGGGATCACAATTATCAGGCTATCAACAAGTACTCAGTTACTAGGCAATCCACAGGTCATCAATTGCCAGGTTACACAGGCTGACCACGGGCTTTCATTTATAAGGCTGCCCACGAACTTTAGTTACCAGACTGGCCACGGGTTTTAGTTACCAGGATGGTCGCGGGTTTTAGTTACCAGGCTGGTCGCGGGTTTTAGTTACCAGACTGGCCACGGGTGTTCAGTAATCAGGCTGGCCACGGGTTTTAGTTACCAGGCTGGCCACAAGTTTTGGTTACCAGGCTGGTCGCGGGTATTAGTTACCAGACTGGCCACGGGTTTTAGTTACCAGACTGGCCACGGGATTTAGTTACCAGGCTAGCCACGGGTGTTCAGCAATCAGGCTGGCCACGGGTTTTAGTTACCAGACTGCCCACGAACTTTAGTTACCAGACTGGCCACGGGTTTTAGTTACCAGGATGGTCGCGGGTTTTAGTTACCAGGCTGGTCGCGGGTTTTAGTTACCAGACTGGCCACGGGTTTTAGTTACCAGACTGGCCACGAGTTTTAGTTACCAGGCTGGCGACGGGTTTTAGTTACCAGGCTGGCGACGGGTTTTAGTTACCAGACTGGCCACGGGTTTTAGTTACCAGACTGGCCACGGGTTTTAGTTACCAGACTGGCCACGGGTTTTAGTTACCAGACTGGCCACGGGTTTTAGTTACCAGACTGGCCACGGGTTTTAGTTACCAGACTGGCCACGGGTTTTAGTTACCAGGCTGGCCACGGGTTTTCAGTAATCAGGCTGGCCACGGGTTTTAGTTACCAGGCTGGCCACGAGTTTTTGTTACCAGGCTGGACACGAGTTTTAGTTACCAGGCTGGACACGAGTTTTAGTTACCAGACTGGCCACGGGTTTTAGTTACCAGACTGGCCACGGGTTTTAGTTACCAGACTGGCCAAGTTTTTGTTACCAGGCTGGACACGAGTTTTGGTTACCAGGCTGGTCGCGGGTATTAGTTACCAGACTGGCCATGGGTTTTAGTTACCAGACTGGCCACGGGTTTTAGTTACCAGGCTGGCCACGGGTGTTCAGTAATCAGGCTGGCCACGGGTTTTAGTTACCAGGCTGGCCACAAGTTTTTGTTACCAGGCTGGACACGAGTTTTGGTTACCAGGCTGGTCGCGGGTTTTAGTTACCAGACTGGCCACGGGTTTTAGTTACCAGACTGGCCACGGGTTTTAGTTATCAGGCTGGCCATGGGTGTTCAGTAATCAGGCTGGCCACGGGTTTTAGTTACCAGGCTGGCCACAAGTTTTTGTTACCAGGCTGGTCGCGGGTTTTAGTTACCAGACTGACCACGGGTTTTCAGTTATTAGACTGGCCACGGGTTTTCAGTTGTTAGACTGCCCATATGTTTTCAGTTACCAGGATTTAGTAACCAGAATGCCGACGGGTTTTCAGATACCAGTTGACTATGGGTTTTCAGTTGCCGGGCTGACCACGGGGTTTTAGTTACCAGACTGGCCATAAATCCTGAGTTACCAGGCTATTATGGGACTCACAGTTACCACGCTACCCACGAGTGCACAGTTACCAGACTACAAAGTGCTCGCAGTTACCTGGCTATCAACGAACTTACAACAACCAAGCTACCCACGTGCTCTCAATTAATTGGCTACCTATAACTTACAACTACCAAACTATCAACAGGGTCACAGTAATCAAACAACACACATACTCACAATTAGCATAGTATCATGGGACTCTTACTGTTAACAATTACTCTACTTTGATTGATCCAAATTTAATATTTAAGTGGTTTGCTACGTTAACATTTTATCACGCTCCCGTGCATGTGTCTACTTTAACATGGTCAAATCATATTGCACAGTGTACATATTATATAAGAGGGAAAACGATAATTGTCTCATTCAAATACATGTGTAATGATAAAAATATCTACGTCGCCAACTGTGGATGCATTATTCTTGAAAGGTAGCATGCAATTTACGACAAACATACGAAACATGTTCTGTAATATTCTCTCTAATCAGTACAGCAAAATTTTTTCAACACTAACACGATTCGTGTTTTAGACGACATCACATTTTCAGTGTACAGTCATTAATACAAAAATGTATTTATCTTGTTTCGATTACCTTAGCCCTAGACCAATGAAATGTTTCCTTTATTTATGTTTTACAGTTACGCTTAACATTAGCGAACAATTATATATATCTAAGAAACTGGAAACTGATCAAAAACTAAAAATATTTTCGAATGGTGCTACTCGGCTCTTTAATCTATCCTAACTCAATAGCTGATTTTTATATCAGCGATGTCAAGGATGGGTGTTTCTGATTTATTGTATCGGGTATGTGATCAATATAATTTTAAATTTGTGGTCATTACAATAAAATTGAACCCATTGAATTAAAATAATACGAAGCTCGAAACGAAGCTCATAAATTATACTTCCAACTCGTTCAATAAATTAAATACTAATACAACACTTAGTTGATAGTCTGTATGACTTGCGGCACCATTTATTAAAATAGAACATTTTTAACATTTAATGTAAGTAAACGTTGCTCACCTTAACAGGAATCCTTGTTAATTAAAATAAAGTTCATAAATAAATGTATATATAGTCACAAATACAACGTCTTATCTCTAATACATCCTGAAAACCGCCTCCTACTGAATCCGGTTTCGTTAAGGACCGGTCATCGCCAATCCCGTATTCAACAGTTTGATGTTCACTCTTATCTTGCTGTTATATAAATGAACTCTTTCTTCACAGTGCAATGATAATGTTGGCGCAGTGTTTAGATGTGTACTGTCTACAATGACGCGGATACATGATTGTCAGTGAATTTACTTGCTTTTGTTTATTATTGGACTAAATTGCGATGTCTTCATAGTTATAGTATTTAATCACAAATCAAAGCGTCCTGTTCCGTGTTATCTACATTCAAATTTCAGGTCCCTTAATAGTTTATATTTGCTTGTCCGATGAATAGGCAAAACCCTATATACTTAATTTGTAAATAGATTCTGTGTCACTCCAAAGGGTAATGCCATGCACACAATAATCCTATCATATTGAGTGAGAAAGATGCTTTCGTCACAGACACTTTTGAAATAATTGCAGGTTTTAAAAACATCACTGTCTGCGTGTAATTAAGACACATTTATCAGTTCAATGTTAAACAACAGAGAAAGTGTACACATCTCACTATAAAACTTATTAAATAATTACTCAGCATCTGCTTGATTAGATCACTTATTTGGTTGCATACCTGACTGAAAGCCTAACGAGTGTTACCATGTCACCAAAATGTCTTAGTTCTAAATAAAACATAATATATCTATTATACAAGACAGAACAATGTATTTTCCTTAAAAACCTAAAAGCCAACTACAAAGAGAAATGTTGCAATTGCAACAGCGCAAACTCCTAAGCTGATTTTACTTTTAGAAATATCACATGCAAACATTTGTTTCACAAGCTGATTTACAAAGTAATAATAAGCATTGATAAAAACTCCAGGACGTGATGACGTAAAATAAGATAAAATAAGATTATAACCGATACTTACACTCGGCATTGAACATTCTTAGCATCCCATTATCGCTCAGATATGAAAGTAATATTAGAACTGGGAGTAATAGGTCTAGGATGGGAGTGTCATTACTCGAACCCAATGAGTTCTCTCATATCTCACAACCATACTGGATATTGGGCCCAAAAGAATATTATACGCTAATTTGACATTTCCATGCATTTTCCAAGGCTGTATTTCGCAGTATGGTTATTTTTGTTTGTTTGTGTTTTGAATGTATTTTATATTTCCCTTTCCCCTGTGCAATTATATCACTTTATATAGTGTTCATGTTATTTCCTGCCAAATTCGTCCTATTGCTGCCAGCTGTCTTGACTTGCCCTGTGATCTTTTCCATCCATTAATTCCCCATCCTTCAATGTCCACTTTGATTATCCTAGTTATTCCTTATGGTCTGCCAGGCCATTCCTATACACCCTTTACTCTCCTCGAGTGTACTATGTTTTATGGATTGTTGTTTTCCTTGAGGTCTGCGTGGGGAGGCACTGTCTTATGTTTGTGGCGTTCCCTGAAACTACTTACTTGTAGTTACTCTCTTTCATATGAGAAATATGTGTGCTTTGTGGGAATAATTATTCGATATACTACCTGGACTAGAATGGCTCCTCGTTTATTGTGTAGACTCATTAATAATATGTTTTATGTTGAAGCATGAATATTTCAAAACGCGATGACTTCGACTTAAACTTGAACAATGAAGATCAGTATTTTCTATGATTTTACAACATTTTTGTGTTTGTCGGACTGATCAGCAAGCACAATTTAATACGTACCAAGTGGTGTTTTAATTATACATTTTGATGTGTATGTCCCCGGTGGTTTTGGGGATTGCCGTGCGACCTCTCCATTCAATGGTATATGATAATGTAAAGGACGATGGTATGGTTCCTAACATTTGGGAGTACCACTATGCACCTATGAATAGCGCATCATTCTACCTTTACTGGTTTTAATACCAGCTAAAAGTATTCAGTAGTCGTCATAATACATTTCAACACGTGGGGAAGTTAAACTTTTCAACATATGATATTGTCTTGTTTGTCGGAATCAAAAGGATCCAGCAAACGTGTATGTTATACGTACCATTCAATTACTATTATATTCGCCTATTATGTGTTATTTTGGTTTCTTTCCCTTTTGTAATCATTATAATGGTTGATGTTCATGTAAATAGTTTCATGTCTTCCTGTTTGCGTTTTGTATGTGGCCTCGTCTGCTCTACTAATTTTATATGTAACAATATGGTTCGAGGCTGTTCTTAGACAATAACTGTTTTATTACTCCATATGTCACCTATATAAGGGTAAACAATTAATAGATATGCATTGTGTCTCATTGTTCATTTTATATTTCAGATGCCACTGAATACGTTATAAAAT
Source organism: Mactromeris polynyma (assembly GCA_032209605.1). Taxonomy (NCBI): domain Eukaryota; kingdom Metazoa; phylum Mollusca; class Bivalvia; order Venerida; family Mactridae; genus Mactromeris; species Mactromeris polynyma. The sequence goes on from JASFXZ010000028.1 coordinate 6,892,513, forward strand.
TTAAAGATGCTTGTCAATTTTCATAAATGTAAGTCTGTAGCAATCACAGCGAAATGTCAAGATAATGCAATTAAATATTTTAAACGTGTAATAGTTTTAACCCTTTACTCCATAGACCCCTAACCCATTTACCTTCTGTATCGTGATAAGAGACTGGTCACATAGCCTACACTATCTCCATACAGGTTATTGGAAAATAATTGGTGATTGACACTACATGTATATACTTCAACATGAAATAACAGTGTAAAGTATTGGTTTAATTATTTATACATGATGGTAAAGTTGTATGGAATTGAATGTTCTGTATAATGATGTAAATGTTATCAATTATGGAAGATAAAGGAGTAATAATTCAAGATATACATAAAATTTCTAAAAATGTTTATGGAGAAATAGGGATTATAATCCCAATATAACATATTAACTGGCTATTACAGTTATTTATATACAAACACATTTTATACTTCAGTCACTGTTTTTAATTATTCTATTTTGAAATAGATTCATTCATGCAAAAAACATGTTCAAACACACTGTGGATGTTCACATATGTACGTAAAACAGAGTGCCCTACACTGAAATGGTTGATCCTTATATTGTAATCAAACATCATTATTAGAAGAATATTTCTTGAAAAAAAAGGTTTTTGTGTCTAGTATTCACCAGATGTTATAATATGACAAGAAAACGTGTGAACACTAAAGGTGTTCTTCAGAGTAAATTTGCAAATCGACTCAAATCCGGATTCGCTGTCAAATTTGTTCAACTGCTTGTATAACTCGGATCCAAAATATCTTCCTAGACAGCTGTCAACACAAAGAAAGCAATACAACCCCGGGTGATCTACCTACTGTATTGATTGGCAAGGCCACTTACCAGTTTCTTAAAACAATACCGCACTCGTGTCACGCTGACATCATGAATAGAAGCGACGAGGAAAGAAGATGAAATAGTTGAAAGATCCTCTGATCTACTGAAGGCATATTTTCTTTGATCTGTTAAATTCCGAGTATGACTTTTGCAGAATGTAACATTTGATTTATTTAAAGATTTTGTTTACCAGAGCAGCAAAGTGGAGCATTGCCAGGTGTCTGTAAATTGGGTCGCAATGCATGTGTATAGAAAAGTCGTGTGTGTTGAAAATCTTTACCTTTGATCGTGTATGCGCAATTTTTTGGAAAAGTTTAAAAATAGACACAACGTTTTTACACATGCTTTCAATAGATAAAAGGTTGATGTTTAAAATGTAATAATTAAAAGTAAAGAGTTAGTACACATAAACATGGCTATTTACCTTTTTCAACCAAACGAACTGAGAAGCTAGGTTCTTTATTGAGAAAACGACACTACTATCAGCCATTAAATATTGGTAACTCTTATAAAAAGCTATGCGTAAAATTGGAAACAATATATCATTCGTGTAGAAAATTGTTTGTTTTGTTTCGATCAGGTATTACGCAATGTTTTAACAACTTTAGTTCTATACGGCGGCCAGTTGACACAACTAGTTTTTTGGAATCAATTATAAACCAATACTACTTGCTATTCCGCAAACAACTGACATGACCGTAGACAATGTCACAAAAGAACACAACCTAGCTCATCTGGATACGAAGAGGAAAGGAAAAACATACACACATATAAAATGATATGAGAAAATGGGAGAACTGCCAAAGAACCTATTGAGATTTAAGTCTGGTTTAATGTAAACATTGTTAACCTTTGACAATAAAGCGCTGGGTATCCCAATATATATTGGAAGTGCTTACTAACATTCTTTTGACAAATGAAACGCGGTTTACTATGGTTGATAGGTAAAATTATATGAAGAAATGATCAGCAGTTAAGAAATACATAATTATGCACACTTGGGTTACGACTATTCACACTATTATTTGTATACACTCTCTTCAACTCCTATAATTTATTATCTAATTCACTGTTCTTTATAGACTATTGTGATAGGTAAATCTATTTAAAAGTGACGTCTGTGCTCTGCAGTGAGCCCCTTAATATCAGCACTTTTAGTGCTTTGATTTTTATTGCATGTTATTCTAAAAATAACAATGCTCGTAAGAACGAAACCTCTCGCTGTCTACTCCCGTTTTCAACTGTAAACGTCGTTTACTGCTCATACGGTGGAATCCATGGCCAATATATCCCTCACTAATAGTCGGCTGTACTATTTAAACTCAATCGGGGTTACGAACTGTATAAATATGTGATAGGAGGAATGTTCAAATGTGCGTGTAGTACTTATCGACTGAGATATAAGTATTTAATTGAACACATAACTCATATCATTTGATTCCGGTATTAAAATACATTATTAACATGAAGCTTTGTACAGTATTTTTAGGAGTTAAGTATTGATTTTAACAATATCCTCGAAAATCTCCGTGATTATTATAATGACCGACTCAGTTAATGTTATTTTAATTTCTGTGTTGTGTTATGTGATTGGTTTTGTTTCAATAAAGTGGCTGTATTTTGCGCTGAAAGTAATATTTTATGGTTATACGAGACTGGTGTGCCTTACGGCGATATTGGAATACTAGGAGAGATATTATGTAATATGTAAAATGTACAAAAAATTTATGAAAATACATTTAACAAAGGTGTTAAGTATTCCGCTGACCTATTTGATATATGGAAAATACGTATGATTATATCAAAATAAATTGTACACAAAGAACGCTCAATAAGTGTGTTTATTGCATGTTTTACTACATATAGTAAAAAATTTGCACTGTACATAAACGTATATGGACAACGTGAGGTCAATATCTATGATCATGTGACCTGGTGTGCCGAATATCGGATGTTTTGCATACTTCCGGGAGTGCCAAATCTCGATATTTGGTATACATCTGGTGTGACATCATTATTTGGCGCGGGGAACGTCGACGTTCAGAAACGAAACATTGTCAGTGAACAGACGGCCGACGTTCAAATGGTTTATCCACCTGTTTGGATTAAAACGTCAAAGTTTGTATTTAAAATTTGTTCAAATCTGTGTGATAGACTTTTAAAAATTTCAAGTTACAATTTTAGACCTATAGATTTAAACAAGTTGATTCTAAATCATATCTAAAATGTTCAATTACTCAAATACATTATTCAACTTGTTAACTTGTATACTATTGTCGTGTTTTCTGATAACATTGCGCAACTCTTCACTGGAGTCGAACATATGCACGTTTTACATATTACATAATTCTTTTAAGTTAGCTGAATCATTTATTCCCATTTCTGAATAATTAAGTCATATCACCGGATACCGCATTTAAAATTAATTATTTCACCAAGGTTTCATCATAATGTCCCCTTCTTTGTACACATGAGCTATAAACGCCGCAAGTAGTTTAAAAATACATTTATCTTTCTTACACTACTTGTAAGTTACTTCGTATTACTATGTTTTAAATAATTATGTTAATTTATTTGTGACAGTAAAACTGAAGTGATTTTGTACATGTATACACTTATCTGCTTGTAATGTAATCCAGAGGATTTCAAAATCTTTTTTTATCGCTGTTGAATATACATGCATAGTAAAATCTCCCGCGATGTGTTTCATACACTGGAATAAATCCAGTCTCACAATAATATAGACATCACCATCAACAGTTATTCAATCGTTTATTATATTACTGCTTTGACATCAAATTGAAACAAAAAGTATTCATTTTTCTCAGAACGAGACGTGTTCGAATAACTGGGAGCAATCTGTAAATAAACAAACATATGTAAGAATGTATTGAAGGAAACATTTCATTGAGAGGTCTCAATATGTAGATGGTGACATTTCCATCAGATATATCCATATATTGATGGAAACATTCCCACATGAGGTCTCATTCTATTGATGGAACAATTCCTGTGAACCATCGTAGTGAGAATAGGTTTGAAACAAATCCCAAGTATATAGTCATTCATTAACTACTTAGGGTATTCCACCCATAATTGATATACGTCATTTCCATTGTATATGTATGGCTCAGTAAGCAAAATATAAAACTTGTTACAAACTTTGTATAAAAATATTATCATTTATTTTGAATTATTAAATTCTATTCGAAATTGTAATCTTTCTAAAAACAAATTAATGCAATAATAAAGATACCTGAGCTATTTAAAGAGGGAGGTAATTCAGTGGCAATATATTGAAAATAAATAATTAATTTATAAAGAGACCAAAGTTACCACGATTTTGTTGCACAGTCAAATTTATTATGTTTTACAACATCAATAAGTTAAATTTTAAGAAGATAAAAACTAATAGCTATGTAAAAAAACGAACAAAACCACTTTTGTGTTACTGTTTCTCAGAGAAATATGCACGTCATTCTGTTCAAAATGAAATTGCGCTATAACCGAACGGTAAAAGTCTCTGAAAGTTTGATATATTCTGTGTAGCTTATGTAAATAATTCATATTACAGACAATTTGATGCCACATTGATACATCAATTTAGTTTAGGTCATCTGCTTTTAACAATATTTATATTTTGAAAGGAAATGTGCACATTTCTTAAATGTTATATGCATCAATGTAAACACAAATTGAATTTCTTGTAGCTGTTTCTTACATTTATATATCTAGATATCTGATTCAACATACTGATGCCGAGTTTCTTTTTGGAACCGAAGTATTATTCAAACGTAATTTGCCGTCAAAGACAACTTACCAACAACCGCAATTGGAGCAAATGTCACAATATGACGACTGTTTTAGCAGTTGGGATTCGAAGAATGTCAATGCACGGTTGTCTGTAATAATGTAATAAATTATAATTATATCACACGGGGTGCCAACGATAGATGTATTTAATATACAACAAACTTAGAGTTTGGTAGGGGTAAACGTTGTCTGATACGAGACATGTTGATACGACGACAACAATATAAGATACTATTCCTTCAGGTAGACACAAATAACGTGACTATTTCTTTTTGTTTAATACTTTCAGCTTCCGCACTATTACTGGAAGAGCTCATTGCGTAAACGAATGTCTTTATCAACATGTTTTTGACGTCATATATATTTTGTTCGTAGTGTTAATTGTATTATGTATTTCTTATTATTATTGTTTACTTTCAACCAACATTTAGAATCAAGTACGCATATTAACAAACAACTATAATGATTTAGACCTTCTGTAATAATACAATTCAATTACACACATCGGTCGTATAGCTTACCCACCTGACTTCCATATATCAGTCAATTGTTCTATATGTTAATTATGTTTATTATGTCTTCATTACTGGATGGATTGCAATGAGATAAAAACATTCAAAACGAATAAATACAAAACACATGAATGATCAGCGTTCCTCTCCGACAATGTCATTGTCATTGTTTCGTAAGAATCAAATCGACATAAACTTTACCTGGATTATAATAGTCAAATACACGAACGGCAGCAGGCTTTATTTTTGCAACAAGATCTGTTCGAATCATCTCAACAGTCGCACATACTCCGGGATACGTAGGTAAAATCTGAATATATTCATAAAATGTAAGGACACATCTGGATACATATGGCTGGCTGTTACATGTTAGTAGCACACTCAGTTTAAAATGATAGAAACATAAATGGTTTGACACATATGGGGTCAATTTACGAAGCGGTTTATTAATTAGGAAAATCAGATTGTTTAGAATATTTAATGGTATAATCTCTGTTGTGATGGTTCAAGTTAAACATCATCAATCAACCGATTGAGTTGAAAATAACACCACTTACTATGATACAGATGCTTGCAGACACATTTGAAAATACTTAAATGTATTAATATAGTTGAGTCTGATGTGAGAACAGGACGAGATGAATAAGAGAGTAAACAAGGACAGTTTTGTTACAAAAAAACTTGAAAAGTAATGTTTAAGACATTGAATGAATACATTTTAGCATAGGTCCACGTGGCACATTTACATTTTTGTTAATATAGCTTGTGTCCATACCACGTATTAATTATGAAATATTTCAATTCAGTCAAATACTCATTGTCTAATCACCTCATCATAGTACAACACCACAGTTTTTTCGTCTCTAATTTCTGATCGTTTGGTGCCTTTAATGTTTGTTTCCGGACTTTCAAGATCAGCAGCAAAGCCAGACGGAAGATCAAGTTCCATCACTGCCATACTTCCGGTTTCAAATCGTTGTGGCAGATATCTTCAAATTATAGAAATAATGTAGAAACATACACTCAATATTTGTATAGAAAAATATACACTTGATGTGTGGATAGGAAAATATACACATGGTTTGAGGTCGGAAACAATGGCAACTCAATTTGGCTGAAAAAAAACAACGGTATGTGGTTAGGAAATAGACGATTTAACAGAAACCCTTTCGAACACACATGTAAGGCACATATCTACACAAGATGTACTCTCGGAGCATAACTGACAACGTCCCAATAAGAGAGCCTTGCCACTTCCTCAGCAACACGCCCCAAAACAAATTCGACCTAGGCGAATATCTATTTCAAAAATGCTTCTTGTTTCATGTCAGTATCATTAGAATATGTATAAATATGCATTTGAACTTGCTTAAAGTGAATTTGAATAAACCACTCAATACTGGTGAAGTAGTTTTTACATAGGTAAGTTTCTACCGATGTCAATGTTTGTTTATGTGTGGAATTTCTGATAATATAACAGTATTATGCGAGTTAAGCAAGGTTTATATCCACATTGTTTGAAGTGACAGTTCCAAGGCTTTGTGTTGCCAAGTTGCTCTATATTGGTAATTATAATACTGCAAAGAAAAATCCATTAATTTCATTGGTTAAAGGCTCGCGTATAGGATTCTATATACACGGCATGACAGGGTATATGACGTTTTTCCCTTCATGCGCCTCGTGACAATTTTCGCTGACGGCTCGACTCGAAAAAGTTTATCTCTTGATATCCGCAAGTTACTAGAAATTTACAATTGATCTTCACACATGATTCAATAAATATTGAACAGATTACACGGTGCTAGTGTTAATATTCAAAACGATAGATAAATTCAGTTCGATAAAGTCCATGAGATCAGACGCTTGAAAATAAAAATTAGAGTGCTAGCGCGCGCTTAACCATGTGTATTGAGGTACCTTACGGGGTAATGCAATTGATTTTCAGGCAATATAACGTGTGAGTGAAATAAAAGAAATTTGATCTTCAGCAAGTAATTCCCGATATATTTTAAAAGGAATACGTTTTAATAACTGATATTTTACAAAACTAAAACACTCTAAACAACTTTATGAACCAAAAACAACAAAAATACACATACAGTATCTAATTATTAGATCTAGAGAGCTAGGCATCGAAACATTGCTTGTTTAACTAAATTAGATTGCAAAGATGGAATGGCTGTATTATAAATTCGTTTTACATGTTGTTGACAGGGTATATGGGGGAATATAACCAGTCTGTGATTCATATAACCCTCGGCTAACGCAATCTGTATAACTAATATTGTAGTGCAGTCCTGTGTTGTCCTATCAACTGCCCCTTCTTGTTTCACTTTTGTTTCTTACATATCATGGTATTTCGTTGTGTAACACCAGATTGTGTGTTTGGATGTGCTACTTTATGAGTTTAGGATTTCATGTCAACTCTTTCTCGCTGTTTATATTCATCTATAGCAATATCATACGACGTACTCTGACTTATGGTAAACATTTTGTTTTCATAAAATATTGACTCGATCAGCAAGCTCATTAACCGATTCAGAACCAAACGCCAGACAGGAAGCGAACATCTGTACAAAACATACATACATCTTATTAAACGGTTCATATATACTCGTGGCATTATAAAGACAGCAACCAACACAATATCACTGAACGCTTTGCACCATCTCAACAACTTAGTTCAGTGTGTTATAAATCATTTCGTTACTTTACCTGGCGCATGTCCTGACGATGATAGATCTGAATGTCTCCGAATTAATGTGGGTGGTAATGTTAAAGGCTGGCATGGCCACTTCAGTCTCAACGTTAAATGATACCGACACCTAAAAGACAAGCATTTCAGGAGATAACATATCTGCTTGTATTCCTCGTTATAATCGATACAATCATTACAGCTGCTGCAAGGTTATCAACATTTGTTTGTTCACGTACAAAGTCAAAACAACATGCGAATAATATTCCTTTAAAGGAAAATAAAGTTGTGGAACGTTCCTAAAATGTTTTTAAGATTTTATTTAAGACATAGACATGAAACTTACTTGGGCAAGAACAGATCCTGTACCATGACCTTGCAGGGATACAGAGGGTGGGGTGATAGAATTGTTACTACGTCCTTGATTCGTCGTCTGGAGAGGAACCTTAAATATAGCACCAACAACGTAACCAGATAAAATGGGACACATGATACATGTCTGGAATTGTCGGGTTTTAAATGTTAGGAATGGTTCAAAGTGTGGATGTAGAAATGTTTATATATACATGAAATGATACAGTAGAAAAACAATGGCATATTTATTTACAGGCGCATTATAAATCGTGTAGATCTAATTTCGCCCAAGCAAACACTAGTATTGCGCTAGGTGTAATTTGCATAATTAAGCTTGAATGACTTCATACTTTGCATCAAATAATTTGTTGACAAATGCTATGAGTTAACGGCTATGACAAAGTGTTCGCACTTCGAGGAAATCTGCTTAAATATGTTAAAAACCGATAAATCTAGAAATATTTCATTTAAAAACCTACGTCAACCAACTTCAACACCATGGCATCATTCTGTCCAACATGAATCTGTTTGTGGAAGTTACCAGACGATATATCAACATCAAGGTCGTGTGGATCAGAGAACATTGCTCCATATTCAGACATTGCCTGTAATCCTAACACAGTATCCTGCAACAACAATATCAGACATTGCCTCTAATCTTAACAAAATATCCAGCAACAACAAGATCAGACATTGCCTGTAATCCTAACACAGCATCCTGCAACAACAATCCCTTCAGTATATCAATCATTATGGTAACACAAGTCTGATATATATATATACGTTAGATTTCTCAAAGCTTCTTTCTTTATTATGACGTCATTTAATACATATCCCCAGTTCTAAGGCTGTAAATCGATGTGTGATTATTATTGCTATTGATGTGTAAGAAGTATGTCAAGTTCCCATTTTCCTATATGTAGCTCTATTACTTGACATCATGTATTGTTCACCCCCTTTCGGCTTATTATTACTGACTTTCTTGACTTGTTCCGTGATTTATTCAAAAAATAAACTCCCCCATTGTTGCCCCCACCTAAATTCTCATTATATGCTTTTATGGTGGGCCAGATCATTCCTTGCACCCCGATTCGATTACACGTTTATCCTTGCACCTTCTTAATACGTTAATGTTCAGGGGTTCTGTATGGGGAAAGTTTGTCTTATGTACGTTCTGTTCCCTGTATCAACTTAATCTCTCTTTGATAAACAAGGTAATAATATATAAGAACAGATTATGTATTGAAAATAAACGACGAATAAAAAGCCCTTAACCGGAGAAAACATAAATAGAACACATTTAAAGACTCGATTTTTCTCCAAAGCAATCGTTGAATATGAAGATTTAATATATCACCTGTGTTGACCTAAATGCACCACGAGAGTTACGCTGTCCAACTAACCATTGCAGAATTGGGAAACCATCTGAGTACTGATGTATTTGTGTCAGATATAACAAGGCATATGAAGCTATCTCTACTTCTAAAGGAGGACTCTGGTAGTAACTGTACTGCCAACTGTACATGTCGGGCATTGTCGTGGCGTTCCAGTATTTTTTACCATCTATTGTAAACATAAAGTGTCACATAACCATATATTAAGTGTAAGTGTGCATGCTCAGAGATAGATCAGTCACATGGGTGAAATATTCATGTAATTGCTTCTGTCCTGGGCTTTGATTGTCATACAATCATGAGTCATTGTATAGCAATGTGACACTTATACGAATCCGGTAAATAATTATTTCTTCTTAACTAAATACAATATGCATTACTGTAAACATAATACGTAAACATTACCAATAAAATGGTTATGTTGGATAATAAGTCGATTTATAAGTAAAGAATGTGATTTTGCGTTTGACTTCCAGCATATACCATTGTAAATGTATTGTTTACATGAAAATGCAATACATACAATATATTTGTGTTAAGAAATGCAACTATAATTAATCAGTCATCACCAAAGCATATACAAATATAACAATTATATTAACATTGTATTATCAAATAAGGAGCAAACTAAAGTCCCAAAATGTTAAACTCATATAATTATCTATCAATATGTTATCACACTTACCGGGAGTGGTAACCGACAGTTTGTTTAACTTCGTATAAGAAGCGTAACCTTTCGGGCTCCCAGCCAACCCTAAGGCATAACTGAAAACCGCCAAATCATACGCATCGGTAATTGTATCGGCAGTAATTTTCTGTTCTAGGTAGCTGATGGCTTTCACTATAGCATTCGTGTATCGATAAGACCTGTATTGACTCTGAAATAACGTGTTCTCTATCAGCATATTTTCTTTGGAACTGAGTTATCTTCACTTGTTAGAAATGTGTGGTATCTGACTACATGCGATTAAAATACATATAAAACCCACATTCTAAGCTCAATTAATGTCGACCACGTGATGAAGATCGGAGGTATAACGATGGAGAAATAACGTCATTGGTTCGTCAAACATCATTTAGTACCAAGTCCATGCCCGTTTTTCAAAATGCTTACATGTATAATTTTTTTTTGGATTCAAAATGCACTAATTAATACGGAAGAATGATTTGAAATTACAAGAAACATCACATTGAAGTCCACATACTAAAAATAGAGACTTTGCATTTGGAGTACAAAATGAAACGAACAAGGAAACGATACTCGTTGTAGCATGCATCACAAGAAAGTAATGTACGATTTGAAACGATGATGCGAGTGCATTTGATCTCAAATAATGAAAGATTGATTTAGAAATCACAATTGATATTCAATAAATGTATTTTCAATAGAATTGCAGTCATGTCAATCTGATCGGTGTTTCTGAAATCCAAATCAGTATTAACTTCTTCCTCAACAAGAAACTCAACCATCTCGACATGAGCCTGGTTCGAAATAATCATACCTCCTAATGACAGTGAAGATGCACTTTGTAATTTGTTAAGGTAATTGCAGAAACTTACCTTTTTAAGTGTAAGCTGGGATTCAAGAAGTGATATCAAAACAAATCCAGTCAGACTGTCTCCGGAGCTAGATCCACCCTGTGTGAACACAGACAAATAACTTATTGTTTCTTCAGTTCAGACACGCAAACCTAGCATCTTTAATATACTGTATTACATATGTATTACACTAAGGCGTTTTGATAAATTCTCCAGACCTATTTATCAATTTTCTACTAAAATCAAAGTTTGTCAATATCAAATATCAAACAAGCCATTCTACAAAATTACTATTAGCTTGCATAATAGGAAATATATGTCGAAAAACGATCATAGTATTATATGTTCTGTCTATTATCGATAACACTTTAACAATATAAATAATTGTCTTCAGACTATCACCAAAAGAAAGTATCACCTTCTTCATACATATACTCTTTCTATATTGGTCACATTCTTTAATTATCAACCATCCCAAATATGCTTATCATTGATACTCCACCAGTAGTATATCATCTTCTCCAAATTTATCGCATTCCACATATTATTACCTCACGATATACCACTGTCCCTTTGTATTCGTACCCGCGATAACGAGAGAGATTAAACATTCTTTGTAAAGGACCGAACTATTGTTAGACAGTTAGATGCATCCTATTATAGTATCCTCCTGCTAACTTTTTTTCTAATTTACCTTTAGACTTGTACTATGAACACTTCCTATTTGTTGGAATGACCCATCACTGTTTTGATATCGAATGATCCAGTCAGTTAGTCGGTATATGATGTTATCTTCCACATATATATGTTCTTTTGCTTGATGGAATGATTTCAGAACGAATGCAGACAGCCTGCAAGTACATAATACTACGTTATAAAAGATAGAATAAATTGCTACAGTGAACACCTTATATAATTATAAACGAGTTAGAATAAGTTACTACAGATAATGCCACATACACAAGGGAGAGAATACGTAACAAGACAATGACTCTCTTCACAAACCTCCGGCAAAAACAGCAGGCATTTGAGAGGGTGCAAGTGTAAATACGCAGGGACACAGGGACGAAAGGATTGGCTTGGTAGACCATAAATGACAACTAATGAGAAATAATGATGACAAACACGGGGGTTTAATAAATGGAATACATCACAGGACAAGCCAAGACAGTTGGCAACAAAATGTCGAAAGTGAGGAGAAAATAACAAGAGAACTATATAAAGTGAAACAACCGCAAATGGGAAAGATAAACAAAAGATACATATAAACACGAATAAAAATAGTAACTAAACAGCGATTTACAGCCTTGGAACTGTCAGTGAAAATACTGGTTTAAATCGATATAACAGCTACAAATGTAGCTAATCTCACTTAATCGCTACATGGCCAATGATTTCCATCATTTACACATAAATTGACAAAGTAGACAGTAGCTACTCATTAAAGGCCTTTAACCATTACGTACATAACAATTATTGCTACGATGATGGTGATAACAGTATGGCGAAAATAATAATAATACTGATGATAATGATTTAAGAAATACTTGTACCATTCATGTTGCTGATATGTTTTAACAAACATTTATCAATGTATATACATACCACATGCTGCCTTGACTATCAGACTGACCCCATATACTAAATGAGCCATCACTGCGTTGGAAAGTCAGTTCTCTTTGATAACCTAAATAAAGTAATGTTAACATTTATTAGATACTCGTATTTGTGAATTGCTCTATCCATTTCATCTGTTACTTCCAGCAAACATTGTATTACAACAAGCTTGATGGTAGATACTTTTAAAGAGTACCACTGTGCTTTCAAATTTGGATACACGACGCCAGTACGGTCGTATCACTCCTTGATCGCGATCCTTCCCAAACTACTTGTACATGTCATAGCATCCATCCAAAAAGTGTCTCCAGATTACGGTTAGGGCAGATCAATGTGCTGTGCAAACCATAGTTTTGTTGGGCATTTTGTTATTTCAGTACGTGACACATTTTCGCATATTGAAGTGTTATATTATACTTTTATAATGATTATAGTAGTTATGTTAGTATTGCAAAAATATAGGATTAACAAATAGTGTATCCAGATAACGGTTAGGGCAGATCCACTTGCTGTACAAATAATAGCTTTTTTGTCATTTTGACACATTATTAATATTTAAGTTTTATATTATACTTTTATAATGATTATTGTATTTGTGTAAGTATAAGAAATAGTTACGATCAGGCAAGAGCTTTGTATTGTCTATGTTGTGGGTTTAAACAGAATAGTTCATGCGAATGTTACCATTTTAAAAGTTACAAACGTATGAACTGCAAATAACATTTTTTAAAGCAGCCTCCCAAGACCGGAAATCGGCTTTCAGAATGTTGCACTTAAGCCAAATGATGTATAATGGTGATTGTGTATCGGATATTTACCTTTGTACATGTATTGCAAGGCCATGTCAGCAAAATCAGGTGTTAGTTGATTCGTTTTCTGTATATAGTTATACACAAATACATCAGGAGCAAGACTTGTCATGGTTTGTTCTCCACATCCGGTTGGCATACGCAACAGACCCTTCAAATTATTAAGTGTGGGTCCCATTGTATCACCTAGAAAGTGTTAGTAATTCAGATACACGTAATACATTATCACACTGAACGAGAATATTTTTATATCATGCAAGTCCGTGTTTTACCGAGATATATTGGTAAATAAACTGTCAAACAAAGTTGTCTTTTATTATATTATGCAAATGACAAAAATGCATCAACACAACTTTCATAAAGTGTTATTTGGAAGCATTTAATGATTAAAATCCTGCTAAAAGCGAAAAACAAAAAGTTGGTTTCCAACATAAAACGGAAATGAATGTCATATTGCGTAAAGCGGTCATACGTGACTAGGCCAGATGCTGGTGAATATACTTCTTGCGATAAATGATGTTAGTCTGTTCTTTTCTACACCATACCGCCTCATTGAACATGTCATCTACCTCGCAATTCCGTTCTTATTCGAGCATTTGAAACGCATACACGAAGAGTTAGCGCGCTATGGTGGCACAACATGACCGGTGACACGAGGTATATTAATATCGTTTGTGATCACAATACAATAAACATCAGATTTGATTAAAAATCCAACACTTGACCTCCTATCTTGACCTATCATTTGAGCACTAAGTCGCCAAATTGTGTCATTGTAAAACAACTATTTTAGTAATTTATCTTTAATGAACACAATAAACATAAATCGTGATTAGGAATCCAACGCTTGACCTCCAGAGTGTCACTTGAAGTTTCTGAGTTGTATACTCATTGTACACATAAGAATGACATAACTATAGTACTAATCATTGTTTACGCAATCATTTCAGTATTTCACGGCAAAACAAATGATTTACCTATCACTGATACTTGTATCTTTTGTGAGTCAGCTACAAATGTTGGTGGGAATGATAATGGAACATCAACCCCTGTGTGTTCGTTGAGAATCATAGGTACATTAAAATACATTGTAGTTCCTTCAGCTTCAATAATAAGATCACGTATAACTCTATCCGCGGAGAGAACGGTTTGTGCTTTCACCGCTATTTTGGTTACTCCAACAATGCTAGCAACTACAGGTACGAACACCGACTCAGCCATACCCGCTTTGATCTGAAATGTATTTGATAAATGTCTCAGGAATGCTAATATGTACATTGTACGTACAGTTATGGAATCATTTGCTTTATCTGACTTACGACGTATTAAACGGTTGCAGTTATTATTCAGAGGTGGCTTGAATTGGCGTCAATTTGAATCGGATTTCCGAGAAACAACCAGTACTTAGAGCTGGATGTCATCGCCAATGGCCTGGTGTAGAAGAATATGTAACTCCCCATGAATTACATACATGTATGCATCTCTATATACCTAGTAAGAACTAAACATACTCTATGCCTCTACACGCATCATCATCAAAACATAATACCGAAACACGTCGTTACTAGCACTCAAAATGTCCCTCCGATAGAGTAATATCTTCGCTTGTTTTAATGACTTTTTAATTTAACAAAATATTGTGGCAATTATTTCAATTGTCATTGCATTGTTATAATTTATTCAGGTACATACATTTATTATATATTATATTGAACTATGGTACATAGCGAGCTACTCACGTGAACATTCTGTACAACGTCCATTGGTGAATATGTCACGTGGCCTGACTGATCTCGGTTGATGACTTGATAATCAGGTGATTGCTCGAATGTGACTACAACCTACATGTATGTACAGATATGAAAGCGTTACTAACCGATATATATGTACAGCTATGAACGTACCAACACCTTCCGTACATTCTCACACCTTCAAACGATGATAGCATAAAGTCGATGACGTATTTAAGTATGACAGTTTCTAATCATACCGATGTATGTCATGCGAGCGACTGTTTGTGAAGCTGATATTTTCAACATTATACTGATTGAGTTCAATGAATGTTTTAGCTTTATAATAATTTGTGGACTTAAATCGCCTCATGTAAGTTTTAATTTAATTTGGAGGAACATGTATTTATAACCGATTGACGTGATTTTTATAAGTGCAACAGTCGTTATATTTCTACCGAGAAATACATACAAATAAGTTATATAAAGTACAATTAATGTTCTCACGTCAAGATCCTGACCCATGTAATTGAAAACATTGGCTTGCAATACGACTTCCTCACCCCGCACCACCGAGTACGGTAGATTCAAATTGATGAAGAATGGACGAAATGTGGTAAACTGTAAATGAAAACACACAATTTGTGTAGACCACCAGCTATAAAATTCCACATCACCAGGACGGACCAACAACACTTTTAAATCAATTATGTTATGCTTAATCAAACGAACTTCTTTCGTGTAAAGAGCTCTGTATTACGATTCACTCAATCATGTTGAAACCAAAATCTTATAACACCATCTTAAGTATTGGCTTTGTACTACGTATGTGTTTTATCAGAATACTGACTTAATTAAAATAACTTCCGGTATATTAACTTTTACAAAACGTTTCTATTACGATTGATACTGAATTGATATGAAACACTTGTTTCGGATTAGCAGTTACTTTACCTTAGCAGCAGAATCAGTTATACCTAACCCAGAAAGTTTGTTGACGGAGAATGCTGTTGCATACCATGACGTTATGGTATCTGGTATCGTTGTCTGTAATGTAGCTGTTCCATTTCCTCTGTAAAATCATTACAATGTTATTTTTGTTTGTTTTGTAACGTACATATCTACACGTTCAAATACGAGTAACATGACACTAGATGATACCCAGACATAAAACTACAACGAAGTAATTTCCATTCTGATTGGTCCTAAGGTTGTCCATGTTAGCGATACAATGTACACGTGTATGTGACAAATTGTCATGAGTATGTCTGCAGCGACAATTTAATATATTCAACTGGTATTTAATCATTAGGATCAGTCCATTTATTCCCATTAAAACATAAATGTTCTAATTAACTGAAGTATAACTATATATAAATATGGTCAGAATTAGGCCCCAGTTAGGCAACCATTTTGATCAAAACACTCATGATCGAGCACATCACAGAGAGTCGATGACGACAATTGAATTGAAAAAAACAGTATGCACACAATTTCGATAACTGTCATTACTGTCTCTGTATCGACTCGTTTGTATCCAGGACTAACTGATACTTTCTACATTGTCGCGCCAATGAAACGTCTTTATAGTCGAAAATGTGTGTATTTTGACCTACCGCACGGTAAGATTTGTCCACAACCAGGTTTCTGGAAACGTTTCCCTTGTATGTGTTACCTGTTGTAGAGCCCCTCCTGATGTCCCTGACCCTGGGTATACTCCTACAGGAGAAAGAAATTAAATTATGGATGAATTAGTTAACGTAACCACATCAGTAATATATTTAATTCAGCAACAAGCACTACAGCCTTGGTACTGTTACTGACATCGAATTACCAACAGCTTGTTGTTTTCAAAATCATTCCATTCATAGAGCTGTTAGAATACAAGCTACTCGACGTCCATTTAGCAACATTAATTAATTACAGCGCAGTGCGCGCTGAAGATATAGGGCTGCTGATAGTGACTTGTTTGTCAATAATAAAACTCTGACAAGAAAGTGTACAAATTAAAAAAAAGACACTATTATCGCAATCAATCAAACATCCGATGTTTATCCTAGAAGTTTCAACAGTAGGAATCCGAAATTACATGAGTGGACACGAGCATCCAGAAATATAACATATGGTTCTAGGATTCCATTTGATTCATAATACTTATTCTGAATCCTTACCTCCAGTGCTGAAGATATAGATTAAGCTAGAATTCACTTTCATAGTAATTAAGCGACTCTCGTCATATGATTTCGCTACTATTTCATCCAGTGTCAAGGAATAACATACTGACAGCAATTTATATCCTATTAGAAACAGGTATTCCATGTTTATAACATGACTCACGGTGTTGAGTGGTAATTACACCCATGTATTAGTTTCGATAATTTACTGGTGCAATAGATCACAACAAAACAAACGTGACGTAGATGCGCTCAAACTTGCCTGCAGATATCGTGGTAAAAGAAATGGGCTGTGCTGTCGGTGTTGCTCCAATTCCAATGAAAGGCTGAGGTGAAGCTGTAGGGAGGCAGTCTACCTGACGTTTGTAGTGAGGATGTCCCCAACTAAATCCATTAACGTCTGTAAGTAGCTGAATACCAGTAGACTATGAGGAGAAAACGGTTGTTAATTAGTTCATTATCATTAAAACTACCTACCAGGTGCATATGTTTGTCCCTGGACCGGTGTTGGAAATAGGAGCATAGGTTGGAAACGGTCCACAATGGGTATGAAAATCTATTTTCCTTTAACAAATCATCAATCATTCGAGAAAACAAGAACAGGAATTTTGGAAACCATAACTTATTTTGAAAGAATTGAACATACTAACTGACAATTATGAATCAATAAAATATTTAAAAATATTAAAAGTGTTTTAGCGAAAGGTGGCATTTATACAACATTTCTCCCAAAGGCAATTGTCTCAGAGTTAGTCATTGTTGTTATACACTGTTTAAAACGGAGTACATCTATTAATTGAAGGGGATTATAATTCGTGATTTTAAGACCACTTGCCTAACAAGTTAAATGTTTTTTGGTCACACCATGCAAATGCTAACAGGAAATCGCAGTCTTAATTGATTAATTAATTATCAAATAGATAATGCATACATTTTCATCAAGAAGGCACGGTTGTGTATTTTTCGGATTCAAAGATGAAAATGAAGCAAAGACACGCCCAAAATTCGGACTAGCATTTATATATCATCAAACAAAGATAACGTACATGTACTAGAACATAGATATTTAATAGTAATTAAAAATATACTAAAATATTCATTCATTAGAACTATTGGCATACATACCTTTAAAACTTCCTTTGGGTCATGAAGAGAACTTGAGTCTTTGTCAGCATGAGCGGTGAATGTTAAAGACGATATTATCTGCAATTTGATGTTCTAACTTTAGTTTTATGTTTTATTGCGAAGCATCATATGTACTACATTTAACAATTAACTTGATGCTCGATGCGTGTTCGACTCAGGAATCGAAACAAAGACCAGCTGGGTGACAGTCTAGCGTTCTACTAACTCAGCTAGCCGGGCGGGATACTTTATTAACATAAGTTTTCACGGAAGGAATACTTTTGACCGATGTGAGGCTCAGGTGTTTCAGCTCTTTTTTGGTTGATGTGCAACTTGTTACTATATTATACGAACTGTTTGTATGGGTCGATAACATTTATTTGAAGACATTTTGTTATAATGATGATAGAAGCAGTAATCTACATACGTCTTTGACCATCACACATACAGTCACACTCATACATTCCTGATGAAGTTCTTTGAGGAAACTTTCAAAGTGTCATACGAACTGTACGCGGTTCTTATTTTTCCTACGCTGCTGAGAGTTTGTTTAAGCTTCCAAATATTTAGTAAACGGATACTCGATATATTATAAAGTCGTACAACTTTGCATATACATACGTCGCCTTGAGTGATGTCATTTCCGGTGGCCAACAGCAGAACACTTTGATCCACTGCAAGCAGATTTACAAGTGACATAGGATCCGTTGTTATAGATAGGCTAACGTTGGCACCGGGTTCACCGGTCGTTTGATCAAACGACAATGCAATCTGAAAAAGGTACAATTCACTAATTACTGATTGTCAATAGGCGGACACTTAGGTAAAACCACCATTCTTCCTTATTTACAAATGCTCAGAGGAGAGTTTTGAATCGTCAGTGTTAAGGGGAAATTGTTGTTTGTTTAGAGACCTGCACCATTCGGCCACGGGTGTTCGTTTACATATATTAACAAATACGGAATTAATTACCTTGTTCTTGAATTTATTTGAATCTTCATGAACGTCGAAGAACATAGCATCTGCATTCCACATGCTAGTTTGGAAATAATATACAATCAGTTTTCCATATGGTTTCATTTGTGACGTCACAGGAAATGAAATGTGTACTAGACCATTTGTTGAATCATGTACCGCGCCTGACTGAACAACCCGGTCATTTGCAATAACCTATGAAATAAAAAACGAAAAAGTAAAAGACGCCAAGACTTGTCAATTTTATTTCTGGATTGATCAATTTATTTGTCGGCCATCTGTTCTAACATAAAATATCGAAATCTGAACACTAGTACAGTACAGCAATTCAGGTGTTATAGAATCTGAAATAAATGACCGAAAAGAACCGAGTGTAAAAGAACATTTACAGAAATAAATAGATCAATAAATATTCCATTATAAGAAACGAAAACAAACCAATTTAAAAGCGGATTACGATGTTCGATACAATATAAATACAGTTTTCCTATTTTCCTATGTCTATTGATAAGAACTTTAAATATCATGTGACGTCATGCATAAACAAGATGACGAGAGGTTCTGTACTGCTCTTTTTACAAAATGCTTTGAAATTGTTTGACAAAAGCATTCAGCCTTCAGCAATCAGTGATATGTAGCATATGCGTCAGTGTGCTGAAGGAGGATGGGACAACAGCTTCATTTATGTAATTGTAAATCGTTGTCACATGGAATAAAGCAGTGAAACTAACCAGTGATAGAGATGTCTGGAATAGATTTGATCATATTGAGCAATTTTCTCCACTAGCATTGGAGGAATTAAGTCATGTGTGTCAAATCATGTTTAGTTCAATGTCCAGTCGTTTTTCCGAAGAAGAAGTCGATTGCAGAATATGAATACGCGATATTAAAACACTCACCGCATATAACATTGTTGTGTCGACCATTTCTTCCGATTGTTTCACGTTGAATACAGCATCCTTTCCAACCTATTTCGTGATATTTTGAGGTGAATTATGTATAAACAAGACAAACCTTTCACAATATGTTAGAAACAATTGACTAAATGTAACAATTTGTGTAAATGAAACAGCTTGTCTCGTAGGTTTGTTATTGTAACCAAAATCTCGAAATATTTGGTCAAGTGTAAACAATGGACATATTTTAGATAGACTACAGGAAGTCGGTACATCTTGTTTTCGACATACATTGGACATTTAGCATTTAATCTGCATTGATTAATTGTTGCGCTAGTTAAAGTTTTGTTATTTAAATTTCTTCAGTACCGTTTTCGAAGCCCAAACTAAAACTTGTAAATCAAATTGGATACAAATTGAGATCTGTAAAAAGTGTCTAAATACAAACTGTACACGTAAAGCAATCTACAAAGAATTAACTGAACATTCAAAAACCGTGTGTCTTCATACAATACATTTTGTAGCAATAGCGGAAACATGATAAACTAAATGAAATACTTAACAGCAACTGACGAAGATTTCTTAGAAAAATGGTCAGGTTAGATACGACGTTTTAAGGCCATACATGTGGTTTATACTCGCAAGCTGTGTCCATTGTTGTTAAGATATTTAATAAAGAAAAAAAAATCCTCAATGGGACACTGCTTTATAGAAAAAGCGAGCATAAATCATAATTAAGGTAAGCAGTCCATCATTGACATAATGTCTGCGATAATTGAAACAGTTGTTGTATCTATCTTTTAAATAATGCGGATATAATTTGATTTTTTTATATTTTTTTATCCGTCCACAAAAAAATAGTGGCCCGTTTTGTTCTCTGAAAAAAACCTAATCCTTTAAAAATAAACCGATAAATGGAAAATCACATTGATTTTCTTATTTCTTCCTATTTTCATATAGTGAAACCATCTTTGCACTAAACGGAATTGCAAATTTAAGAAAATTCATAAATATTCGAACAAAAATCAAAACAAAATATTTGGGCAGCACGTTTGTGTCAGAAAATATTTAAAATAAGGAACATATCATGCGAACATCAAAATACTGACTATGTCAAAAAACTTAAATATCCGTTGGCCGTCATATTGTCTTTATGAAAATTATAAGTAATGTACTGTATCAACTATATCCAAATTTCAGAGTCATTTACCGTCTGGTTTTTGCAAAATTTAATTTTAACATATTGCTGCCTAAATTTTACATACACATGATCTAATAGGAATTCACAATTTTGCTTATTTCTTTCAAAAGTATCATTTATTTATGGCAAATGAAGTTCATTGTAGTTGTAAAACATAAGAAAATTGACATTATTGCCAAATTATGTCACTTCCAAGACTAAAACTAACATTTTTTTAATATTTTGAAGTATTTTGGTAAAGTACCTCCCTTTATAAAAAAATACTTACTTTTTAATTTTGTTTCCAATAAAAGCACAATTAAAATATCCGTTGGCCGTTATATTGTCTTTAATGAAAATTTTTAGTAATGTACTGTATCAACTATATCCAAATTTCAGAGTCATTTACCGTCTGTTTTTTGCAAAATTTCATTTTAACATATTGCTGCCTAAATTTAACATACACATGATCTAATTGGAATTCACAATTTTGCTTATTTCTTTCAAAAGTATCATTTATTTATGGCAAATGAAGTTCATTGTAGTTGTAAAACATAAGAAAATTGACATTATTGCCAAATTATGTCACTTCCAAGACTAAAACTAACATTTTTTTAATATTTTGAAGTATTTTGGTAAAGTACCTCCCTTTATAAAAAAATACTTACTTTTTAATTTTGTTTCCAATAAAAGCACAATTAAAATATCCGTTGGCCGTTATATTGTCTTTAATGAAAATTTTTAGTAATGTACTGTATCAACTATATCCAAATTTCAGAGTCATTTACCGTCTGTTTTTTGCAAAATTTCATTTTAACATATTGCTGCCTAAATTTAACATACACATGATCTAATTGGAATTCACAATTTTGCTTATTTCTTTCAAAAGTATCATTTATTTATGGCAAATGAAGTTCATTGTAGTTGTAAAACATAAGAAAATTGACATTATTGCCAAATTATGTCACTTCCAAGACTACATGTAAAACTAACATTTTTTTAATATTTTGAAGTATTTTGGTAAAGTACCTCCCTTTATAAAAAATACATACTTTTTAATTTTGTTTCCAATAAAAGCACAATTAAAAAAAATTCAGTCAAGGACTGCCTAGTTTATCATGACTTGCAACCGCTGTGAAATTAAATTTAACAAACATTTTGCAATTTAAAGATATTTTAATTTTTTTAGTTACCATATATGTATAAGATAATTACTTAAACCATTGATGGACTGCTTACCTTAATATACGTATATCATCTCACCAGTAATGCTATGGAAACATTGTTTATTTTGTTTACTTACCGTAATAGATGAATTTTTTGATATTTGTATATTACCAATATCCAATAACCAGTATGGTTTACCCACGTTCATCGTGTCTTTGATTCCTTTGTAAAACGCCTTAAAGTAATGTTTGATGTAAAAGTTTATCCCATAAAGCCACATGTACATTGTATATATATGTTAACATTAAATGATCCTGTCATGAAATGACCTGAGCATTGCATAAGATAAATTATAAAATACATTTTCTAAATAAATGGCATTCATAACAAGATAAATATGCATTAAAATTGAAAAATATTCAGTCTATATTTAACATTGAAATTGCTTTTATTCAGTAATCAAAACTATTACAAGTGCACATAATTTTATATATATTTATTAGACAATGAATGTCGCCTTTTTGTTTTATTTACAACCTTAGCATTTGTTTTAAATACAAATACCATACTAAATATCTAATACAGTTAAACTTATTTATAAGGAACACCCTTATGGCATTTGAACGTGAACATTATATCAATTGTTCGCTATGTTATAAAGATACTGGTTTTGCCATTTCATTTCTCCCAATGGTTCAATATGGCCGTGTAACATCAGTAAAGCTTAACCACGAACATATTCAGGTATCTTAGTGATAACTAGCTTAGGAGTCAGTCACAGTATAAAATAAGTTCATCTCGATTTTCGCCAGTTAGATTAGCTTGTCTTCGAATGTTGGGTATTATTCCCCTTTAAAAACAAAAGTCAAACTGAATAAACGGAAGTATCAGAATCTTAAGATGACATCAAAGAGAAAGCCATTCGTTTGGTTTTACAGAATATAAAACTTAAAATGGCGTATGGATAAAATTCAGTATGGTATATTTCTAGGAACTTTGTTTCGCAAACCATATGGAGGTCTTCAAATATTGATTAACATTAATAACTACTCAATGCAATTTATGTACATTCATACTGCGAGTTTTGAGAAATGAAAATATAAATATTGTTTGAAAGATGATCTGTGGTAAGATTTGAGTACAAACAAACCTCTAAATGCAATGACGAAACATTAACATGTGGATCCACTACTATTTCCAGCATACCGTTTGGTGGAGTTGCGAAAGTCTGCTCCGCCAGGTATTGTGCTCTGTACGTGAGTAAATCATTGTCATAATACTTCACGTAACTCACCAAGCGTACTTCCTCGTTGCTCGATATGATTGGATTCCCGTTGGCTTGTGTCAGAGAAATCTAGAAATAAAATTTCACCGGTATCCATGGCTGCAAGAACAGCCTTTCTGAATTAAATTCACGGACGCATAAGTAAAATTAAACTAAATCGCATTTTAAATAGCGTTCAAAGCTTTTAGTTTATGATTACAAAATTTACAACAAAGCGCGCATTATTAACAAAATGAAGCCAAGACTTGGTGAAGATTGAAAAGGTTTGAAAACAATTAGATGCAAAGGCACACAGAATGCCCGTGATTCTTTCAATTGTTTAATATTGTTAATCCGGTAAAGAAATGGTCCAGATAATTTGTTTAATATTTTATAACAATTTAGAATCACCCTATGTGGTTGCAAACACCAGAGAATAAACAACTTGCGCGATGTTGAAATTGCAGAATCTGAGCACTCACGCGTGACAACAACAATGTCATTGGTACACTGTTGACAATCCCAATGTCAACCATACTTCAATCTCTTCTATACCATGACAGTTAACTAATACATATATTCTACAAATGGATTTTAATACTTACAAATCCAACATAAGGAAGACCAGGTTTGAAATACGGCATACTTGCTGATTGGTCGAATGACATTTTGTATGGTTGACTGTAAAACACAACCTGAAGATATATCATGCGTTTATTGAATAACGTGAAAACCATGACGTAACTTGTGAGAACCTACTCTCCTTTTAGGATCGGGAGCTTATTCCGATACCTTCATATTCACCCTCTGGTTTATAACTCCCGCACAACTGATATTTCTATATTTAGACAGGCGAGTCGACAGGTGTTCAGAGCCATTCAACGACTCGCTTATGTCCGAAATGTAGGACAATAAACATGTGTAAATAAACTATATGCGAGTGTGCATTGAATAGAGTAAGACAGCTTTCACTGTCATAGCAATGCCTCTGTGAAATTGCTAGAAAAACTAAATCAATCGAACGTAAGTGACTATCGTTTCGTCGGCATGCCAAAATTATTCCGATGCCTGTAAATGTGTAGTGATTTAAGGTCATTTAAACAACTGTACGGGCGGACTCTGTGTATATTTTTAAATGCGTCATATCGTTATTTGGCATCTTGTTAATCAGATTCGCCTCGCTAATTTTAAAACTTATAAGTACAAACCTCGATGCATGAACGAAACACTGCCTTGTGTAAGTGCTACACTTTTAATGACATGAACTAAAACCGATTAGCTAGATAGTCAAACTTTCCTTCGACGCGAAGGGCTGTACACTTCGTACACGATTTATTGGTTTAACACTAGAAAATACCCATCTATAATAAACTCAGTAGTGTCGTGATCGTTTCGACAAATGGCATTTAGTATCAGGAACGAACGGTGATTTCGTAAGGTCAAATATCAAAATACAGGAGCGGGTGAATGTATCGGAGGTGGAATCAAAGCGCTGTGTGGAGCGTAGTGAGAACCGTGTACATGCAGAAATAAAAGGTCCAAATGTGGTGTAGGTTAATTTTAATGACCCGGTCCAATTGAGCTGGGTTTAGTGTCCGATCCCTTTGTGTACTTCCTGGTCGATGTGGTATTTTATTTAGTATTCCTACCCTTTGTTCCGTTACGGTTTTGTTTTGGTGTCCTACCCCTGTGAATCCGAACTGGTTCGTTTGTCTTTTTTAAGAGTTTCACCCCTGTGTGTTGCTCCTGGTTTGTTTTATCTTGTTTTAGTGACCCAAACTTTAGGAACCGTCAGGTATGTTTGGTATTGTTTTAGTGACCCATCATGTGTGTGCTTCCTGAAATGTTTGGTGCCCTTTTAATGTCCCATCAATGCGCGTTCCTCCCGATCTGTTTAGTTTTGTTTAAGATTCCCAGACCTGTATGATTGCCCCGTCCCGGTGTGTACCTGATAATCTGTTTGGTCTTGTGTTCGTGTCACATCATGTATGTTTCTTCTGGTACGTTTGGTATTGCTAAAGTGTTTCAACCTGTATGTTCGTATTTGTCTATTTGGTCTTCTTGTAAAGTCCCAACATGTGGGTATCATCTGATGTGTTTATTCTTTTTATAGTGTACCACCATGTGTGTACCTCATTTTCTATTGTTGTGTAGTGTTTACTCTTCGACTTTCGGACTAACAGACAAGCAGTCAGTGCAATAAAAAAGATTTGTACAAAGGCATTTACAGTTTGACGTCAAAGTAAAAAAGTAAAACTGAACATATAGCAATATTATACAGACATCAGATTTAAAAACAGTCCGCTGCAACCAATTGTACTTGTTTTTTTGCTTTGGAAACGTCTGATCTATTCACTTTCATACAGAGAAAACCAACAACAAAATAAATGCACAAGTATATGATTAAATCAATTCGTTTAGATCTAATCTAGGAAAGCATCGCCCGGAATTCAGTATCAATGCCAAATACCGATTCTGCTAAGGCGGTAAAATGACATATAAGATGCATATCTGAATCATTTGCAACCTATTACACACTGTTAAATTCTCTATTGCCATATCAATATACGAGGTTGTTCGGGACGTTCGCGAAATTGTGCTTTAATTTTTTTAATTGGACCGAATAATGATAAACAAAAATAACAGGGATAAATATCTATTTGTGACTACTCAATTGCCATTAAGTCTTTAAATTACAATGAACAATAACACATACTCGTCAAACATACTGACTGTGATCACGTTGTCGCACGGTAAGTAACGTTAACGTCATCAAAATGAAGGCACTTTCGGTGCCGATACACACGCTAAGTGAATGTGTGTTTATACCATTCACTGTCAAAGGTATCAGCAACATCCCGTCCTGCAGCTATCCGTAGCTCAGCGGATGTTGCAATCCACTGCCCCCTTGGTTGAGCCTTCAGCTCGGGAAATACGCCGAGGTCCATATTGACGAGATCTGATATTTAGAGTGAATGTCTAGCAGTTCGAAACATCTCTTTTGCACAACTTCTCTGGAGTCTGGACTTTTTCAGTGGGGGATTACTAGGTGTTTACCAGACGGAAGATTGGCGTTAAGTGTCTTGGTCGAACTAGTGTATACTATTCTGTCGAAGAATGATTTCTCCACCAATTCGTAAAGCTGAATAAATGAACACGAGCATTCCACTCTATGGCACCTGTCTTGCGTTTTAAGGATACGTGGGTTCCATCGCACTGACACCTTGGACATTCCCAAATCTTAAGTGAGTATTTCATTATCCACAGAGTTTGTCATTCCTAGTAAATCTGCTAAAACCCTGACTGTCAAACGTCTATCGCAATTCACAAGGTCGCGCACTCGTTGTTTTAGCCGCTACTGTTGATGGCCGACCAATTCTCTAGTCATCTTCGACAGATGTCCTTCCGTTCCTAAATCTAGCATGCGACTTGTGTACAAACGTTTTCCAACTTTCATTTCGGGAGAGTGTCAGACTTAACAATTAACCGTATTGTCTCTGCTGGTGATTTCTTAAAACCAACGCAAAACTTTACGACGCTATATCACCAGTCGACGTCATGCTTCCTTGCGACCAACGTTATGGAACCCGGATGTTTGCTATTAACTGCTGAGATAACGTCTTCAAATTTTCAGGAAATGACGACAAGACGTAACACTAACGTCACAAATTTTAGCGACAATTTAACACGTCATATTATGGCGTTACAATTTTATATAATAACCGATTTCTAAATTTTGAGGCAATTTTGACCTGCGTCAAATACACATATAGGTGTTGTCATGGACACCAGAAAACTAGATTTAGGCAAATTTGTTAACTCAATTTAAATTGCATCAGACTTTATTGGTACCAATTAACATCCATTATGAATGATATTTGTTTTTTTCTATGATACAATTTCGAACAACCCTCGTATATGTATTTCGGTAAAGAAACCTATATATAATACAAATGTGTCAAGCAATAAAGAATTATGTTCGATATCGCAATAGAAATAAATAAGATACCATGTGTAACCAAAAACAACGGAATAAATGCATAGCACATGAAAAATTATCATCACATGAATACAAACGTATGATACATTGAATAATTTGTCAGGTTAACAAGTGTTATATTATTTTACCTGTGATGTTACATTTCTTGTTATGTTGTTAAGACTTTCGGTCACTGAAACTTTGATTGTCAGATGGTATCCGGCAAGTTTTTCTACCAGTGGCTGAAAGCTGTACGGATCCGCTTCATTTGTAATTCTGCTGAACGGGACAGTAAATTTAGCTTCCCCATTTATCTGTAATCCAAAGTAAAAATATAACATAACATCAAAGCTTCAAATCTAGATACCGTCACAATTATACGTGATAGTTTGTGTTCTTATGATGAAAGTCGTCTGAAGGTGACGAAAGTATACGTCAATGTAAATTGAGGAGGACACTCGTATAGACAAAATAGTTGATTATCGTCAGGATATGGACATTAAGGTAAGTACAGTTATAGCGGTAAGTTTGGGTTGTCGTTTGGTATTAAATATATCTTTTCGGATATCTCTCCTTTTTAAATACTAGATATCTACAACTCAAATGATTTGATTCAAATGAGTCATTGCATGTACGCTTGTGAGAAAAAAATAGACCAATAATATACGTATTCAAGTTTTGAATTAAAGGTAGATAACTGGCTGCGTACAAGTATATTCCCTTATTTGTTATTTAGGCAGTGGAAAGGGTATTGGATTACTGGTTCCCTGGACGCCAATTATAGATGAACATTTGTCGTGATGAATGTTTTTGAATAGTTATAATGGTAGTGATTTGAATAAATGTGATTACCTTTACGTAATTCTAATTTACAACTTTTACGAGTATATATGCTTAATAAACATTTGCCATACAATCTACAGATGTCGGTGGTTCTCCCTTTCGTGTTTTACATAAAATGTGTTTGTATAACTGATGAAAAACAAATGCATTCTACAACAGATTCTTTAACCAGGTATATTGACCGTCTTACGGAACTTAATATTTGTTCTATTGCTTGTCTGTATCTTTAGTTTTACAGGCGAAACATACGCACATCAAATGCCGCCTCCACCATGACGTCATCACCTCGATATTTCCAGGGGACTCGATTATAATCGACGTCGGCATATAACCTCACAGTTCCAATTACTGAGTTGCCGTAAGTGTATCTAATGATAAAAACATATATGATTAACATATATGTCGTTATTATTTTATTTTCAATTATAACTATAACCACATCTTATGGAGTAGTTTGGTATAAATAAGAACGATGTTCCAGTTTTATATATAAATAATTCGGCAGTATTCGCGATATTTTGTTGTAATTTCACTATACTATAATAAACAAATGCACTTATTGCTAACCCAATAGAATAGTTCTGCATTCTTAAATTCATTGTGTAGGTGTTTTACGCTTTCAACAGTACTTAAATTATTTTAGGCGGGAAGCTGACCTTACTAGTGTTCGTGCGTAATCAGTATTTACTTATTCTTCCCCTAACATGTCTAAGCTTTCCAATATAAAACAGATTGTGAGAACACATCGCTTCATGTGTGTTATCTCCTTTAAATTTGTCACAAATTACATACACCTTCCCCAGCATTTAGATTTTTGACCGTCAGCTTGGCAGTCGAGTGGTCCATCGCGCGAGCAAACTGGCCGGGCCAATATTTTAATGAATATATATTCCTGTGTAAATATCAATTCTTGAGCTTTTTATTAATTTGTTCTTCGTCGGATTTTTATGCAACCTAATGAACTTACTTTGCACTGACCGTGCCATGGAGTTCATTATCAGTCGTCACAGCAAATGGAGGAAGTTCCAATTTTACCTCAAATTTCGGCAAGACTGACAATTTATAGAAATAAGCGTAACAAAACAACAGACGGCATGTTAAAGAAATGTCCGTACATTTTTAACAATAAGATATATTTTGCACATTGCT
Source organism: Mactromeris polynyma (assembly GCA_032209605.1). NCBI lineage: Eukaryota > Metazoa > Mollusca > Bivalvia > Venerida > Mactridae > Mactromeris > Mactromeris polynyma. The sequence goes on from JASFXZ010000028.1 coordinate 6,922,601, forward strand.
ATTGTTTGACTTTTTACGTACGTGGTGGTTATACACTGTTCGTCACTTCATGCAATATACTATTAATTACATGTCTGTCAATTGTAATAACACGTAGTCAAGCAGAAAATTGTACCCCTAAAGAATTTATTTTCGTTGTATACTTTGTCCAAACCTTTCGAGACAAGTGTTCAAATTCCATTAGTGTATGCTATTGCGAAAAGCACATCCTTAATAGTGTAGATTACATTCGATGTCGAGCTCTTAATCGTGTATGCATGTTGGACGGAAGGTCAGAAAATGAGTTTGTATTCGTAGAATCAGGAAATGAGTTTGTCAATTCAGGAATCAGTATGTATGATAAACACTATTAAACTAAACCAAGCATGAACAAATTGATAGGTTTCATAGATAAGGAGTGATACATAGTATTTGACTATTAACATACAACGTTCCTAATTACCATACATTTTAAAATGGTATTTGTTACAACACTCAATACTTTCATATATCTTTGATATCGTATAGTTCACATCAGTGTCTCTAGATGTTATACTTGGTGCAATAACTCAATGTGTCTTACCATATTTGTCCACTGTGAAATGCTCCGTCTGTGTGGTCTAAATGTAAAAGTGCTTTACATGTTAAATACTTTATCACAAAGTAATACATGTAGCAATTAGAAATTCATGTGAATATGATTACACATTTCGGGATGTTCTTGGCCAAAGCATGTTATTGGACACAATGTGGGGAAGGTTCCATGCTCAGTCGTGGTCAATGACATGAAGTAAGTGACAAAGTAAGATTGCATTGTGGTCAGAATCATAATAGCCCGGCGATGACTCCTAATTTAAACCAATTATTTGCATAAGAATTCACGATTTCACAATTTTCAACCAAATAGTGAACTGAAATTTAAAGTACACGTCTCCAACATTGTATTCAAATAAATCAATATTGCAATTAATAATATCGTCTCTTTATTTCAAGATTTTCGATTTTCGGAAACAAAATAGGGTATAACGAAATAAAAATACTTATCCAGGAAAAGTATGCTAAACACATATTAGTCCAGTGTGCTTAGAGTTCTTATGGAGTATCAGAAACTAGTGTGTAGATGACTGGTTGTTTTTCAAAGCCGACACACTTAACTGAATATGCGGTTAACTGAGTGACTCAATGAAGATATCGGTACATGTACGTTAAATTGTAAGTTCACTCATCACAATGTTGATGAAAGTAAGGCAAGTAGTAAAACATTTAACGATGAGTGCTTTGTAATCGATATTCCTTGTGTATCATAATCATATCGAAAACAGATAGTTCGTCTACAAGGATGGTTGAATGGAAATAAAATCACGGAGTATTTTATATATTTGTATTTTATATAATTGGATACTCTTAACCAATTTACCTTTGAACTATCGTCCTTCTCTCTAGCAGTAACTGTAATATCCCATTTTCCAAGAACTGGTTCTGTGTCCATGATAAGAAAATCTTCCACGACGCCATATTCTGACTCTGACACATTTACCATGTGTTTCATTAAGTTTCCCTTTGGGTCCTGAAATTGGGTTGAATTGTTTGCACACATTTTATACCTTAATAAAGGTTATAAGTTCCCACTATTTGTAACATTTGTAAGGTCATTGGTAAAGTATGCTTCCAATTTCTAACTATTTATGTATGAAATGTTTCCATGTGTTATTTAAAACTATTTCTATGTAGTTTGAGTATATTGATGATTTAAAAATCAGATGACAATATTACCCGTATGGAGATATTAAAGAGACCTGTGTAGACCATCATATCAGATGATATTCCGAATGTTCGAAAGTGAACTGAAATATGAAAGTATTGCATGGTATCAATTTATTTCAGGCCATTCATGTATAAACATAGTAATAATTATGTCACTTAATCCTGATATTCATATAATGAATGAGGCTGCCTTACGACGCATCGACAGGTTAGATCAATTACATGTAGTGTGAATTAAACAGTTGAATACACAATGAGCAAAACGTGGAACATTGTTACAACATGTACGATGGTATAAATATGAAGAACATAAGTAACAAGTTCAACACATGACATCAATGATACATGTGACAGGGTGTTTATATGCTACTCATTTACAAACGCCAATGTCTGGATCTGTAGCCAAAGAACCGCATCGATTCCAAGTTTCTATTTCCCCTTTTCAAACTTTATTTCATCTTTATGCATCAATGTATGTTTGATTTAAAACGCATTGTTAGATAATAGTTACTTTATGTTGAGTAATGTTTGCTTGAGTCGTACGATGGTTGTGTACGTTAGCTGAAATGTTTTGTCAGATGTGATCGATTCATGTCGGATAATATATACTTATGTTATATCGGATAACAGCACTTTATGTCGATATGTAAATAGTGCTTTAGGATAACAGCTAATTGATAGTTGATGGTAGGTATAGAGGTCTTATTATGGCTATTTATGTGGCATCTATGCATGTCGGGAAATTGCTTCAGAAAGTCGCATAATAATTATTATAGGATGATGATTGACTGTACTCGGATTGTAAATCAGACCAACTATAAATGCGATAGTTCCTGGTCCATCTAGTGCATCTTACCCTTGACTGCTTCAGCATCTTTAGTGAAGCACACCGATATTGTTTTAATTTGTTATAATGATATCGTGTTATGATGGTAAAACTATATGATATTTTGCTATTATGAACTATATGCATCAGTTACCTGTCTGTCCTGGTTTGTATATTCCTTTGTCTGTTTGAATATGCACGGCAAATCTCTCAGGCATTTTTCCAGAGTCGTGTTGGACGCGTGCGTGGTCATGAAAGAACACACCACTGAATCCATTTATGAGTAGTGTGTAATCGCCAGTATACACGTCACAGCTGGGGACCTGAAGATAGGAAATTGTCTCTACAAAATGAATGTATAGTTTCGTATGTGTGTCATGAAGAAACATATTGAGAAATGAAATCATATTTTGAGGTTCGTGGTCAATAATGAGTTACCGCACAGAATCAATTAGAATTCGCCGCATAGTTCTTCAAATTTGACGTGTATATCAGATTATTTAGGTTATTTTGCGTAATGTTTTGATCTTATCAAAAGAAACAACAAACTCGCTGAACTCAATAGGTAGATATGAAATTGTAGTTGTAAAATTATTCTGTTTATTTCGAAAGATTATACACCAACTGTCCATCATTTATGTCAAAAGTTAGTCAGTATATTATAAAATAACTGTTAATGATAGTCTAAAACACAGTTGCCAAAGTTCGGCACCACATACATGAAAGTGACAAATTATTACAAATATTGTACGATGTAATTGGAAAATTGCCACGTGAACCAGAAATGACATATGAAGGTTTATCATCGCAATTCAATTATCCTTGAGAAAAATACCCCATTCATTGATCTACAACGCAATATTCTTGTTATATAACCCTTCGTGTTCGATCCCAGACTGCAACATACTAAAGTCAGGAACATAGCGCTTATTCCTCCAATGCCTAGTCTAGGTCAGGCTGGAACCAGTGTAAAATTTATATAACAGGGTAAACGAATCATATCACGTGTATAGGGAGTAGTACTGCAACGTGAAAGAGATTCATCTCCTATAAGTAGACACTAACTATATATAACTAATCAATAGTTTGGAGGAACATAAAATCGAACACAAATAAATTTTTCAAAATTTACCTGAAATTGGATTATTTCTGGTTGTCCTGTAATAGAATAAACAATTGGGAGTAGTTTTTATTTGATAGATTTCTGAACTTGCATAAATGTTATATACTATTGCATGTATAATTATGAAGAGGTAATTGTTTACCAACCATACATTGGATTAGGAGTAGTTTAACTCTATCACTATATATCATACCTTAGGTAAGTACATACTATACAGAGGGAATGTCAAACACAAACACGTGTTTTTAAATTATTGTGTTAACTTATTGCGAAACACTCTAAAACTGAATAATGATCGCTTACCTTGTTGGAATGTATGGTTCATGGACGCCACTAAATTATGGTCGTTTGCAATCAAATCAACTCGTACCAAAACATCAGTAGATACGTTATAAAACGAAAACGACAGTGGCATAGGATTTCCAGGTATGTATTTATCTGGTACAACAATCCAGTGAGATCTGAAATCATTCGGATTACCGCAGTCAATCATGTGTAGCACTTCCTAAGCTTACATTGATTGAGTGATTGCAGTCTACCTTAATAGAAATGTAATTATCTGACGGAAATCGTCCTATTTACAACACTCGCTACATCACTAAATGAGACAAGAATACGATCAAATCTATTTGACTCAAATAAGGGTAGACGTCGTTTCACCTTGGGGCCAGGAAGTGCCGCCACCAATAACCAGTTGATTGGTTTATTTGAGAGTATTCAAAACGTTTAGCCGCCCTCATTGAACACCCAGGCGATAGAAGGAGTGATTTTTGTTGAATAATCATCATTTAAGGCTAGCTTTAACACGCAGACTTTTAATAATTGATTACGCATCATGAAATTAAGGATCAATGGCATATAAACTAGTTAATGAGACTCAACAATATATATTTCGAACATAAATATGCCATTGTTTAAATAAATAATTAAATAACAATTTCACAAATTGTAAATGTTAATATGGAGACATTGGCATTGTAACTAACTGTTGGTTCTTACCCTGCGTGAACATATGTAATATGGAGTACGCCAAACATTAACACTAATAATGACGTCATCATTATTGGTGGAGATATATCCCTTGTCTGGTGAAAACGCTTCAGTTTACAGCTGTGAATGTTATTAGATCTGCAGAAAAAATCTAAATATGTTGGTTAAATGAGAACGATGTCACATGGCGATGGATTGATTCGTTGGTATGTGTTATTGTAAAAAAAGTAATATGACAGCGAAACAGACATTACAGAACAAGGAAAATGCTATTATTGCTAGATTTACCCATTGATTCGGATAGATTTTAAACGCCAATATAAACCAAATGTATTAAATTGAGATCAAGAATTCTAGACAACATACGGGATCACAATTATCAGGCTATCAACAAGTACTCAGTTACTAGGCAATCCACAGGTCATCAATTGCCAGGTTACACAGGCTGACCACGGGCTTTCATTTATAATGCCGCCCACGAACTTTAGTTACCAGACTGGCCACGGGTTTTAGTTACCAGACTGGCCACGGGTTTTAGTTACCAGACTGGCCACGGGTTTTAGTTACCAGACTGGCCACGGGTTTTAGTTACCAGACTGGCCACGGGTGTTCAGTAATCAGGCTGGCCACGGGTTTTAGTTACCAGGCTGGCCACAAGTTTTGGTTACCAGTCTGGTCGCGGGTATTAGTTACCAGACTGGCCACGGGTTTTAGTTACCAGACTGGCCACGGGTTTTAGTTACCAGGCTGGCCACGGGTGTTCAGTAATCAGGCTGGCCACGGGTTTTAGTTACCAGGCTGGCCACAAGTTTTTGTTACCAGGCTGGACACGAGTTTTGGTTACCAGGCTGGTCGCGGGTTTTAGTTACCAGACTGGCCACGGGTTTTAGTTACCAGACTGGCCACGGGTTTTAGTTACCAGACTGGCCACGGGTTTTAGTTACCAGGCTGGCCACAAGTTTTGGTTACCAGGCTGGTCGCGGGTATTAGTTACCAGACTGGCCACGGGTTTTAGTTACCAGACTGGCCACGGGTTTTAGTTACCAGACTGGCCACGGGTGTTCAGTAATCAGGCTGGCCACGGGTTTTAGTTACCAGGCTGGCCACAAGTTTTTGTTACCAGGCTGGACACGAGTTTTGGTTACCAGGCTGGTCGCGGGTTTTAGTTACCAGACTGGCCACGGGTTTTAGTTACCAGACTGGCCACGGGTTTTAGTTACCAGACTGGCCACGGGTTTTAGTTACCAGGCTGGCCACGGGTGTTCAGTAATCAGGCTGGCCACGGGTTTTAGTTACCAGGCTGGCCACAAGTTTTTGTTACCAGGCTGGACACGAGTTTTGGTTACCAGGCTGGTCGCGGGTTTTAGTTACCAGACTGACCACGGGTTTTCAGTTATTAGACTGGCCACGGGTTTTCAGTTGTTAGACTGCCCATGTGTTTTCAGTTACCAGGATTTAGTACCCAGAATGCCGACGGGTTTTCAGATACCAGGTGACTATGGGTTTTCAGTTGCCGGGCTGACCACGGGGTTTTAGTTACCAGACTGGCCATAAATCCTGAGTTACCAGGCTATTATGGGACTCACAGTTACCACGCTACCCACGAGTGCACAGTTACCAGACTACAAAGTGCTCGCAGTTACCTGGCTATCAACGAACTTACAACAACCAAGCTACCCACGTGCTCTCAATTAATTGGCTACCTATAACTTACAACTACCAAACTATCAACAGGGTCACAGTAATCAAACAACACACATACTCACAATTAACATAGTATCATGGGACTCTTACTGTTAACAATTACTCTACTTTGATTGATCAAAATTTAATATTTAAGTGGTTTGCTACGTTAACAATTGATCACGCTCCCGTGCATGTGTCTACTTTAACATGGTCAAATCATATTGCACAGTGTACATATTATATGCAAATAAGAGGGAAAACGATAATTGTCTCATTCAAATACATGTGTAATGATAAAAATATCTACGTCGCCAACTGTGGATGCATTATTCTTGAAAGGTAGCATGCAATTTACGACAAACATACGAAACATGTTCTGTAATATTCTCTCTAATCAGTACAGCAAGATTTTTTCAACACTAACACGATTCGTGTTTTAGACGACATCACATTTTCAGTGTACAGTCATTAATACAAAAATGTATTTATCTTGTTTCGATTACCTTAGCCCTAGACCAATGAAATGTTTCCTTTATTTATGTTTTACAGTTACGCTTAACATTAGCGAACAATTATATATATCTAAGAAACTGGAAACTGATCAAAAACTAAAAATATTTTCGAATGGTGCTACTCGGCTCTTTAATCTATCCTACTCAATAGCTGATTTATATATCAGCGATGTCAAGGATGGGTGTTTCTGATTTATTGTATCGGGTATGTGATCAATAGAATTTTAAATTTGTGGTAATTACAATAAAATTGAACCCATTGAATTAAAATAATACGAAGCTCGAAACGAAGCTCATAAATTATACTTCCAACTCGTTCAATAAATTAAATACTAATACAACACTTAGTTGATAGTCTGTATGACTTGCGGCACCATTTATTAAAATAGAACACTTTTAACATTTAATGTAAGTAAACGTTGCTCACCTTAACACGAATCCTTGTTAATTAAAAACAAGTTCATAAATAAATATATATATAGTCACAAATACAACGTCTTATCTCTAATACATCCTGAAAACCGACTCCAACTGAATCCGGTTTCGTTAAGGACAGGTCATCGCCAATCCCGTATTTAACAGTTGGATGTCCACTCTAATCATGCTGTTATATAAATGAACTCTTTCTTCACAGTGCAATGAAAATGTACTTACTTGCTTTTGTTTATTATTGGACTAAATTGCGATGTCTTCATAGTTATAGTAAGTAATCACAAATCAAAGCGTCCTTTTCCGTGTTTTCTACATTTCAAATTGTAGGCCCATTAATAGTTTATATTTGCTTGTCCGATGAATACGCAAAACCCCTATATACTTAATTTGTAAATAGATTCTGTGTCACTCCAAAGGGTAATGCCATGCACACAATAATCCTATCATATTGAGTGAGAAAGATGCTTTCGTCACAGACACTTTTGAAATAATTGCAGGTTTTAAAAACATCACTGTCTGCGTGTAATTAAGACACATTTATCAGTTCAATGTTAAACAACAGAGAAAGTGTACACATCTCACTATAAAACTTATTAAATAATTACGCAGCATCTGCTTGATTAGATCACTTATTTGGTTGCATACCTGACTGAAAGCCTAACGAGTGTTACCATGTCACCAAAATGTCTTAGTTCTAAATAAAACATAATATATCTATTATACAAGACAGAACAATTTATTTTCCTTAAAAACCTAAAAGCCAACTACAAAGAGAAATGTTGCAATTGCAACAGCGCAAACTCCTAAGCTGATTTTACTTTTAGAAATATCACATGCAAACATTTGTTTCACAAGCTGATTTACAAAGTAATAATAAGCATTGATAAAACTCCAGGATGTGATGACGTAAAATAAGATAAAATAAGATTATAACCGATACTTACACTCGGCATTGAACATTCTTAGCATCCCATTATCGTTCAGATATGAAAGTAATATTAGAACTGGGAGTAATAGGTCTAGGATGGGAGTGTTATTACTCGAACCCAATGAGTTCTCTCATATCTCACAACCATACTGGATATTGGGCCCAAAAGAATATTATACGCTAATTTGACGCTAATGGTCTGCCAGGCCATTCCTATACACCCTTTATTCTCCTCGAGTGTACTATGTTTTATGGATTGTTGTTTTCCTTGAGGTCTGCGTGGGGAGGCACTGTCTTATGTTTGTGGCGTTCACTGAAACTACTTACTTGTAGCTACTCTCTTTCATATGAGAAATATGTGTGCTTTGTGTGAATAATTATTCGATATACTACCTGGACTAGAATGGCTCCTCGTTTATTGTGTAGACTCATTAATAATATGTTTTATGTTGAAGCATGAATATTTCAAAACGCGATGACTTTGACTTAAACTTGAACAATGAAGATCAGTATTTTCTATGATTTTACAACATTTTTGTGTTTGTCGGACTGATCAGCAAGCACAATTTAATACGTACCAAGTGGTGTTTTAATTATACATTTTGATGTGTATGTCCCCGGTGGTTTTGGGGATTGCCGTGCGACCTCACCGTTCAATGGTATATGATAATGTAAAGGACGATGGTATGGTTCCTAACATTTGGGAGTACCACTATGCACCTATGAATAGCGCATCATTCTACCTTTACTGGTTTTAATACCAGCTAAAAGTATTCAGTAGTCGTCATAATACATTTCAACACGTGGGGAAGTTAAACTTTTCAACATATGATATTGTCTTGTTTGTCGGAATCAAAAGGATCCAGCAAACGTGTATGTTATACGCACCATTCCATTACTATTATATTCGCATATTATGTGTTATTTTCGTTTCTTTCCCTTTTGTAATCATTATAATGGTTGATGTTCATGTAAATAGTTTCATGTCTTCCTGTTTGCGTTTTGTATGTGGCCTCGTCTGCTCTACAAATTTTATATGTAACAATATGGTTCGAGGCTGTTCTTAGACAATAACTGTTTTATTACTCCATATGTCACCTATATAAGGGTAAACATTTTACACATATGCATTGTGTCTCATTATTCATTTTATATTTCAGATGCCACTGAATACGTTATAAAATTTAAAGATGCTAGTCAATTTTCATGAATGTAAGTCTGTAGCAATCACAGAGAAATGTCAAGATAATATAATTGAATATTTCAAACGTGAACAAGTTTTATCCCTTTACTCAATAGACCCCTAACCCATTTACCTATTGTATCACGTAAAGAGACTGGTCATATAGCCTACACTATATCCATACAGGTGTTTGAAAAATAATTGGTGATTGACACCTATATACTTCAACATGAAATAACAGTGTTAAGTATTGGTTTAATTATTTATACATGATGGTAAAGTTGTATGGAATTGAATGATCTGTATAATGATGTAAATGTTATCAATTATGGAAGATAAAGGAGTAATAAGTCAAGATATACATGTACATAAAATTGGCGCATTTCTAAAAATGTTTATGGTGAAATTGGGATTATAATCCCAATATAACATATTAACTGGCTATTACAGTTATTTATATACAAACAAATTTTATACTTCAGTCACTGTTTTTAATTAATCTATTTTAAAATAGATTTATTCATGCAAAAAACATGTTCAAACACACTGTGGATGTTCACATATGTAAGTAAGTGCCCTACACTGAAATGGTTGATCCTTATATTGTAATCAAACATCATTATTAGAAGAATATTTCTTTAAACAAAGGTTTTTGTGTCTAGTATTCACCAGATGTTATAATATGACAATAAAACGTGTGCACACTAAAGGTGTTCTTTAGAGTAAACTTACAAATCGACTCAAATTCGGATTCGCGGCCGTGTTTTTGACGCTTTTTTAAAAGACAAAAAATGAAAGGCTGAAACTAACACATCTCTATTAATTCTAGAAGTTTATATGACATTAATCAGGAATATTTGCTTCTTTAAAGTATATCAACACATTTGCCCAAACTGCACTGACAAAAGTTCCTGTCAACTTTTTTCAACTGCTTGTATAACTCGGACACAAAATATCTCCCTAGACAGCTGTCAAAACAAAGAAAGCAATACACCCCCGGGTGATCTACACACTTTGTTGATTGGCAAGGCCACTTACCAGTGTCTTAAAACAATACCGCACTCGTGTCACGCTGACATCATGAATAGACGGGAAGAGGAAAGAAGATGAAATATTTGAAAGATCCTCTGATCTACTGAAGTCCTTGAAATATTTTCTTTGATCTGTTAAATTCCGTGTATGACTTTGGCAGAATGTAACATTTGATTTATTTAAAGATTTGTGTTTACCAGAGAAGCAAATTGGAGCATTGCCAGGTGTCTGTAAGTTGGGTCGTAGTGCATGTGTATAGAAAAGTCGTGTGTGTTGAAAATCTTTACCTTTGATCGTTTATGCGCAATTTTTTGGAAAAGTTTAAAAATAGACACAACGTTTTTACACATGCTTTCAATAGATAAAAGGTTGATGTTTAAAATGGAATAATTAAAAGTAAAGGGTTAGTACACATAAACATGTCTATTTACTTTGTTCAACCAAACGAACTGAGAAGCTAGGTTCTTTATTGAGAAAACGAAACTACTATCAGCTATTAATATTGGTAACTCTTATAAAAAGCTATGCGTAAAATTGGAAACAATATATCATTCGTGTAGAAAATTGTTTGTTGTGTTTCGATCAGGTATTACGCAATGTTTTAACAATTTTAGGTCTATAGGGCAGCCAGTTGACACAACTAGTTTTTTGGAATCAATTATAAACCAATACTACTTTGTATTCCGCAAATGTCACAGAAGAACACAACCTAGCCCATCTGGTTACAAAGACAAAAGGAAAATAATACACACATGATATGAGAAAATGGGAGAACTGCATTAGAACGACCAATGCCAAAACACCTGTTGAGATTTAAGTCTGGTTTAATGTTACAGGCACCATCGTACGTGTAGTCTCCTGAATAAAATAAAATTTCGAAGTCACCGGTCCATTTGTTTACACGCTTGTGTGTTCAACTCCTATATTATCTAATACACTGACATAAGAAAGTGTTCTTTAAAGCCTATTGTGATAGATACATCTATTTAAAAGTGACGTCTGTGATCTGCAGTGAGCCCCTTACTATCAGCACTTTTAGTGCTTTGATTTTTATTGCATGTTATTCTAAAAATAACAATGCTGTTAAGAACGAAACCCCTAGCTGTCTACTCCCGTGTTCAACTGTAAACGTCGTTTACTGCTCATATGGTGGACTCCATGGCCAATATATCCCTCACTAAGAGTCGACTGTACTGGTTAAACTCAATCGGGGTTACGAACTGTATAAATATGTGATAGAAGGAATGTTCAAATGTGCGTGTAGTACTTATCAAGTGAGATATGAGTATTGAATTGAAGACATAACTCATATCATTTGTTTCCGGTATTGAAATACATTATTTACATGAAGCTTTGTACAGTATCTTTAAAGGAGTTAAGTATTGATTTTAACAATAGCCTCGAACATCTCCGTGATTATTATAATGACCGACTCAGTTCATGTTATTTTAATTTCTGTGTTGTGTTATGTGATTGGCTTGGTTTCAATAAAGTGGCTGTTTTTTTGCGCTGAAAATAATATTTTAAGGTTATCATACGGGACTGGTGTGCCTTACGGCGATATTGGCATACTAGGAGAGATATTATGTAATATGTAAAACGTGAAGTACAAAATATTTATGAAAATACATTTCACAAAGGTGTTAAGTATTCCGCTGACCTATTTAGTATATTGAAAATACGTATGATTATATCAAAAGAAATTTTACACAAAGAACGCTCAATAAGTGTGTTTATTGCATGTTTTACTACACATAGTAACAAATTGGCACTGTACATAAACGTATATGGACAACGTGAGGTCAATATCTATGATCATGTGACCTGGTGTGCCGAATATCGGAAGTTTTGCATACTTCCGGGAGTGCCAAATCTCGATATTTGGTATACATCTTGTGTGACATCATTATTTGGCGCGGGGAACGTCGACGTTCAGAAACGAAACATTGTCAGTGAACAGACGGCCGACGTTCAAATGCCTAATCCGCCTGTTTGGATTAAAACGTCAACGTTTGTATTTAACATTTGTTAAAATCTGTGTGATAGACTTTTAAAAAGTTCAAGTTACAATTTTAGACCTATAGATTTAAACAAGTTGATTCTAAATCATTTCTAAAAAGTTCAATTGCTCAAATACATTATTCAACTAGTTAACTTGTATACTATTGTCGTGTTTTCTGATAACATTGCGCAACTCTTCACTGGAGTCGAACATACGCACGTTTTACATATTACATAATTCTTTTAAGCTAGCTGATTCATTTATTCCCATTTCTGAATAATTAAGTGATATCACCGGATACCGCTTTTAAAATTACATTATTTCACCAAGGTATCATCATAATGTCCCCTTCTTTGTACACAACGCCGCAAGTAGTTTAAACATACATTTATCTTTCTTACAATACTTGTAAGTTACTTCGTATTACTATGTTTTAAATAATTATGTTAATTTATTTGTGACAGTCGAACTAAAGTGATTTTGTCTACGTATATACTTATCTGCTTATAATGTAATCCAGAGGATTTCAATATATGTTTTTCTCGCTGTTGAATATACATGCATAGTAAAATCTGCCGCGTTGTGTTTAATACAATATAATAAATCCAGTCTCACAATAATATAAACATCACCATCAACTGTTATTCAATCGTTTATTATATTACTGCTTTGACATCAAATTGAAACAAAAAGTATTAATTTTTCTCAGAACGAGACGTGTTCGAATAACTCGGAGCAATCTGTAAATAAACAAACATATGTAAGAATGTATTGAAGGAAACATTTCAGTGAGAGGTCTCAATGTGTAGATGGTGACATTTCCATAAGATATATCCATATATTGATGGAAACATTCCCACATGAGGTCTCATTCTATTGATGGAACAATTCCTGTGAACCATCGTAGTGAGAATAGGTTTGAAACAAATCCCAAGTATACAGTCATTCATTTTCTACTTAGGGTATTCCACCCATAATTGAAATACGTCATTTCCATGGTATATGTATGGCTCAGTAAGCAAAATATAAAACTTGTTACAAACTTTGTATGTAAAATATTATCATTTATTTGAATTAGTAAATTATATTCGAAATTATAATGTTTCTAAAAATAAATTATTGCAGTCATAAATATACCTATTTTTTAAAAAGGGAGGTAATTCAGTGACAATATATTAAAAATAAATAAAAGTAAAAGTCTCTGAAAGTTTGATATATTCTGTGTAGATTATGTAAATAATTGTTATTACAGACAATTTGATGCCACATTGATACATCAATTTAGTTTAGGTCACCTGCTATTAACAATATTTATATTTTGAAAGGAAATGTGCACATTTTTTCAATGGTTTATGCATAAATGTAAAACAAAATGGATTTCTTGTAGCTGTTTCTTACATTACTTTATCTAGATATCTGATTCAACATACTGATGCCGAGTTTCTTTTAGGAACCGAAGTATTATTCACACGTACTTTGCCATCAAAGTAAACTTACCAACAACCGCAATTGGAGCAAATGTCACAATATGACGACTGTTTTAGCAGTTGGGATTCGAAGAATGTCAATGCACGGTTGTCTGTAATAATGAAATCGAATTATAATTATATCACTCGGGATGTCAACAAAAGATGTATTTAATATACAACCAAACTTAGAGTTTTGTGGGGATAAGCGTTGTCTGATACGTGACATTTTGAAACGACGACAACAATATAAGATACTATTTCTTCAGGTAGACACAAATAACGTGACTATTTCTTTTTGTTTAATACTTTCAGCTTCCGCACTATTACTGGAAGAGCTCATTGCGTAAACGAATGTCTTCATAAACATGTTTTTGACGTCATATATATTTTGCTTATAGTGTTAATTGTATTATGTATTTCTTAGTATTATTGTTTACTTCCAACCAACATTTAGAATCAAGTACGAATATTAACAAACAACTATTTAATAATGATTTTAGACCTTCTGTAATAATACAATTTAATTACACACCTCGGTCGTATAGCTTACCCACCTGACTTCCATGTATCAGTCAATTGTTCTATATGTTAATTATGTTTATTATGTCTTCATTACTGGATGGATTTCAATGAGATAAAAAAATCAAAACGAATAAAATACAAAACACATGAATAATCAGCGTTCCTCTCAAACATTGTCACTGTCATTGTTTCGTAAGAATGAAATCGACATAAACTTTACCTGGCTTATAATAGTCAAATACACGAACGGCAGCAGGCTTTATTTTTGCAACAAGATCTGTTCGAATCATCTCAACAGTCGCACATACTCCGGGATACGTAGGTAAAATCTGAATATATTCATAACATGTACGGACAAAGCTGGATACATATGGCTGGCCTTTACATGTTTAGTAGCACACTCCGTTTAAAATGATAGAAACATGAAAGGTTTGACACATATGGGGTCAATTTACGAAGCGGTTTGTTAATTAGGAAAACCAGGTTGTTTAGAATACATAATGGTATAATCTCTGTAGTGATGTTCAAGTTAAACATCACCAATCAATCGTTTGAGTTGAAAATAATATCACTTACATGTACTTATCACTACCATACAGATTCTTGCATATACATTTTAACATACTTCAATGTATGAATATAGTTTAGTCCGATGTGAGAACAGAATGAGATGAATAATAAAGTTAAAAAGGACAGTTTTATTACAAAAAACCTTGAAAAGTAATGTTTAAGACATTGAATGAATACATTATAGCATAGGTCCACGTGGCACATTTATATTTTTGTTAATATAGCTTGTGTCCATACTGCGTATTTATTATGAAATATTTCAATTCAGTCAAATACTCATTGTCTAATCACCTCATCATAGTACAACACCACAGTTTTTTCGTCTCTAATTTCTGATCGTTTGGTGCCTTTAATGTTTGTTTCCGGACTTTCAAGATCAGCGGCAAAGCCAGACGGAAGATCAAGTTCCATCACTGCCATACTTCCGGTTTCAAATCGTTGTGGCAGATATCTTCAAATTATAGAAATAATGTAGAAACATACACGCGATACATGGACAGAAAAATATACACTCGATACATGGATAGGAAAATATACACATGGTTTGAGGTCGGAAACAAAGGGCAACTCAGTTTGTCAGAAAAAACAAACGGTATGTGGTTAGGAATAGACGATTTAACAGAAACCCTTTCGAACACACATATTAGGCACATATCTACACAAGATGTACTCTCGGAGCATAACTGACAACGTCACAATAAGAGAGCCTTGACACTACTACAGCAAGGCATGGCCCAATACAAATTCGACCTAGGCGAATATCTATTTTAACGATGCTCCTTGTTTCATGTCAGTATCATTAGAATATGTATAAATATGCATTTTAACTTGCTTAAAGTGAATTTGAATAAACCACTAAACACTGGTGTAGTAGTATTTACATATAGTATGTTTCTACCGATGTCAATGTTCGTTTATGTGTGGAATTTCTGATAATATAACAGTATTATGCGAGTTTGGCATATTGTCAATCAGGTTTAAATCCACAGAATGTGTATTGACAGTTCCAAGGCTGCGAGACCATTGTGTTGCCAAGTTGCTCTATATTGGTAATTGTAGTGCAGTCATGTGTTGTCCCATAAACTGCCCCTTCTTTTTTCACTTTGGTTTCTTACATCACATGGTATTTCGTTGTATATTATCAGAGTGTTAGGATTTCTTGTGCAACTCTTTCTCGATGTTTATATTCATCTATAGCAATAGGATACAACGTAATCTGCTTAATGGTAAACATTTTGTTTGTTCATATAAACTCGTGGCATTATAAAGACAGCAACCAACACAATATCAGTGAACGCTTTGCGCCATCTCAACAACTTAGTTCAGTGGGTTATAAATCATTTCGTTACTTTACCTGGCGCATGCCCTGACGATGATAGATCTGAATGTCTCCGAGTAAATGTTGGTGGTAATGTTAAAGGCTGGCATGGCCACTTCAGTCTCAACGTTAAACGATACCGACACCTAAAAGACAAGCATTTCAGAGATAAAATGTATATTTGTACTACTCGTTATAATCGATGCAATTATTACAGCTGTTACAAGGATATCAACATTTTTATTAATGTTTGTTTACGTACAAAGTCAAAAAAACATGCGAATGATATTCCATTGAAAGAAATTTAAGTTGGGAAACGTTTCTAAAATATAGATTTTTTTAAAGACATAGTCATGATACTTACTTGAGCAAGAACAGATCCTGTACCATGACCTTGCAGGGATACAGAGTGTGGAGTGTTAGAATTGTTACTACGTCCTTGATTCGTCGTCTGGAGAGGAACCTAAAATATAGCACCGAAACGTAACCAGACAAAATGGGATAAATGATGCATGTCTGGAATTGTCGGGTTTTAAATGTTAGGAATGCTTCAAAGTGTGGATGTAGAAATGTTTATATATACATGTAATGATACAGTAGAAAATCAATGACATATTTATTGACAGGCGCATTATAAATCGTGTATATCTAATTTCGCCCAAGCAAACACTAGTATTGCGCTAGGTGTAATTTGCATAATTAAGCTTGAATGACTTCATACTTTGCATCAAATAATTTGTTGACAAATGCTATGAGTTAACGGCTATGACAAAGTGTTCGCACTTCGAGGAAATCTGCTTAAATATGTTAAAAACCGATAAATCTAGAAATATTTCATTTAAAAACCTACGTCAACCAACTTCAACACCATGGCATCATTCTGTCCAACATGAATCTGTTTGTGGAAGTTCCCAGACGATATATCAACATCAAGGTTGAGTGGATCAGAGAACATTGCTCCATATTCAGACATTGCCTGTAATCCTAACACAGTATCCTGCAACAACAAGATCAGACATTGCCTGTAATCCTAACACAGTATCCTGCAACAACAAGATCAGACACTGTCTGTAATCCTAACACAGTATCCTGCAACAACAATATCAGACATTGCCAATAATCCTAACAAAGTATCCTGCAACAACAATCCCTTCAGTATATCAATCATTATGGTAACACATGTCTGATATATATGACTTAGATTTCTCAAAGCTTCTTTCTTTATTATGACGTCATTTAATACATATCCCCAGTTCCTAGGCTGTATATCGATGTGTGATTATTATTCCTATTGATGTGTAAGATGTATGTCAAGTTCCCATTGTCCTATACGTAGCTTTATTACTTGACATCATGTACTTTTCATCCCCTTACTGACTTTCTTGACTTGTTCCGTGATTTATTCAATAAATTAAACTCCCCCATTGTTGCCCCCACCAAAATTATCATTATATGCTTTTATGGTCAGCTAAATCATTCCTTGCACCCCGATTCGCATAAACGTTCACCCTTGCACCTTCTTAATCTGTTAATGTTCAAGGGTTATGTATGGGGAAGGTTTGTATTATGTATTTTCTGTTCCCTGTATCAACTTAATCTTTCTTTGATAAACAAGGTAATAATATATACGAACAGATTAGGTATTGAAAATAAACGACGAATAAAAAGCCCTTAACCAGAGAAAACATAAAACAAACACATTTAAAGACTCGATTTTTCTCCAAAACAATCGTTGAATATGAAGATTTAATATATCACCTGTGTTGACCTAAATGCACCACGAGAGTTACGCTGTCCAACTAACCATTGAAGAATTGGGAAACCATCCGAGTACTGATGTATTTGTGTCAGATATAACAAGGCATATGAAGCTATCTCTACTTCTAAAGGAGGACTCTGGTAGTAACTGTACTGCCAACTGTACATGTTGGGCCTTGTCGTGGCGTTCCAGTATTTTTTACCATCTATTGTAAACATAAAGTGTCACATAACCATATATTAAGTGTAAGTGTGCATGCTCAGAGATAGATCAGTAACATGGGTGAAATATTCATGTAATTGCTTCTGCTTTGATTGTCATACAATCATGAGTCATTGTATAGCAATGTGACACTTATACGAATCCGGTAAATAATTATTTCTTCTTAACTAAATACAATATGCATTACTGTAAATATAATACGTAAACATTACCAATAAAATGGTTATGTTGGATAATAAGTCGATTTCTAAGTAAAGAATGTGATTTGGCGTTTGACTTCCAGCACATACCATTGTAAATGTATTGTTTACATGAAAATGCACTACATACAATATATTTGTGTTAAGAAATGCAACTATAATTAATCAGTCATCACCAAAGCATATACAAATATAACAATTATATTACCATTGTATTATCAAATAAGGAGCAAACTAAAGTCCCAACATGTTAAACTCATATAATTATCTATCAATATGTTATCACACTTACCGGGAGTGGTAACCGACAGTTTGTTTAACTTCGTATAAGAAGCGTAACCTTTCGGGCTCCCAGCCAATCCTAAGGCATAACTGACAACCGCCAAATCATAAACATCGGTAATTGTATCGGCAGTAATTTTCTGTTCTAGATAGCTGATGGCTTTCACTATAGCATTCGTGTATCGATATGATCTGTATTGACTCTGAAATAACGTGTTCTCTATCAGCATGTTTTCTTTGGAACTGAGTTATCTTCGCTTGTTAGAAATGTGTGGTATCTGACTACATGCGATTAAAATACATCTAGAACCCACATTCTAAGCTCAATTAATGTCGACCACGTGATGAAGATCGGAAATAACTCATCTCGCAATGTTATACATAGAGTAATAATTTCGAAAATGGAGAAATAACGTCATTGGTTCGTCAAACATCATTTAGTACCAAGTCCATGCCCGTTTTTCAAAATGCTTACACGTATAATTATTTTTTGGATTCAAAATGCACTAATTAATACGGAAGAATGATTTGAAATTACAAGAAACATCACATTGAAGTCCACATACTAAAAATAGAGACTTTGCATTTGGAGTACAAAATGAAACGAACAAGGAAAAGATACTCGTTGTAGCATGCATCACAAGTAAGTAATGTACGATTTGAAACGATGATGCGAGTACATTTGATCTTGAATAATGAATGATTGATTTAAAAATCACAATTGATATTCAATAAATGTATTTTCAATAGAATTTCAGTCATGTCAATCTGATCGGTGTTTCTGAAATCCAAATCAGTATTAACGTCTTCCTTAACAAGAAACTCAAACATCTCGACATGAGCCTGGTTCGAAAAAATCATATCTCCTGATGACAGTGAAGATGCACTTTGTAATTTGTTAAGGTAATTGCAGAAACTTACCTGTTTAAGTGTTAGCTGGGATTCAAGAAGTGATATCAAAACAAATCCAGTCAGACTGTCTCCGGAGCTAGATCCACCCTGTGTGAACACAGAAAAATAATTTATTGTTTCTTCAGTTCAGGCACGCAAACCTAGCACCTTTAATATACTGTATTACATATGTATTACACTAAGTCGTTTTGATAAATTCTCCAGACCTATTTAACAATTTTCTACTAAAATCAAAGTTTGGCAATATCAAATATCAAACAAGCCATTCTACAAAATTACTATTAGCTTGCATAATAGGAAATATATGTCGAACAACGATCATAGTATTATATGTTCTGTCTATTATCGATAACACTTTAACAATATCAATAATTTTCTTCAGAATATCACCAAAAGAAAGTATCACCTTCTTCATACATATTACTCTTTCTATATTGGTCACATTCTTTAATTATCAACCATCCCAAATATGCTTATCATTGATAATCCACCAGTAGTATATCATCTTCTTCAACTTTATTACATTCCACATATTATTACCTCACGATATACCAATGTCCCTTTGTATTCGTACCCGCGATAACGAGAGAGATTAAACATTCTTTGTAAAGGACCGAACTATTGTTAGACAGTAAGATGCATCCTATTATAGTATCCTCCTGCTAACTTTTTTTCTAATTTACCTTTAGACTTGTACTATGAACACTTCCTATTTGTTGGAATGACCCATCACTGTTTTGATATCGAATGATCCAGTCAGTAAGTCGGTATATGATGTTATCTTCCACATAGATATGTTCTTTTGCTTGATGGAATGATTTCAGAACGAAGGCAGACAGCCTGCAAGTACGTAATACTACGTTATAAAGACAGAATAAATTGCTACAGTGAACGCCTTATGTACTTATAAAAGAGTTAGAATAAGTAACTACAGATGAATCTTTATACATTGCCACATACACAAGGGAGAGAATACGTAACAAGACAACGACTCTCTTCACAAACCTCCCGCAAAAAGAGCAGGCATTTGAGACGGTGCAAGTGTAAATACGCAGGGACACAGGGACGAAAGGATTGGCTTGGTAGACCATAAAGGACAACTAAGGAGAAATAATGATGACAAACACGGGGGTTTAATGAATTGAATACATCACAGGACAAGCCAAGACAGTTGGCAACAAACTGTGGAAAGTGAGGAGAAAATAACAAGAGCACTATATAAAGTGAAACAACCGCAAAGGGGAAAGATAAACCCAAGATACATACAAACACGAATAAAAAAAATAACTAAACAGCGATTTACAGCCTTGGAACTGTCAGTGAAAATACTGGTTTAAATCGATATAACAGCTAGCTAATCTCACTTGATCGCTACATGGCCATTGATTTCCATCATTTACACATAAATTGACAAAGTACACAGTGACATTTAACCATTACGCACATAACAATTATTACTGCGATGGTGGTGATGCCAGTATGGCGAAAATAATAATAATACTGATGATAATGATCAAAGAAATGCTTGTACCATTCATGTTACTGATATGTTTAAACAAAAATTTATCAATGTATATACTCACCACATGCTGCCTTGACTATCAGACTGACCCCATATACTAAATGAGCCATCACTGCGTTGGAAAGTCAGTTCTCTTTGATAACCTAAATAAAGTAACATTTATTAGATATTCGTATTTGTAAATTGCTCTATCCATTTCATCTGTTACTTCCAGCAAACATATTAGTATGCAACGCACAGCAAGCTTGATGGTAGATACTTTTAAAGATTACCACTGCGCTTTCAAATTTGGATACACGACGCCAGTACGGTCGTATCACTCTATGATTGCGATCCTTCCCATACTACTTGTACATGTCATAGCATCCATCCAAATAGTGTCTCCAGATTACGGTAAGGGCAGATCAATGTGGTGTGCAAACCATAGTTTTGTTGGGCATTTTGTTATTTCAGTACGTGACACATTTTCGCATATTTAAGTGTTATATCATACTTTTATAATGATTATAGTATTTATGTTAGTATTACAAAAATATAGGATTAACAAATAGTGTATCCAGATAACGATTAGGGCAGATACACTTGCTGTACAAATAATAGCTTTTTGGGCATTTTGACACATTATTAATATGTAAGTTTTATATTATACTTTCATAATGATTATTTATTTGTGTTAGAGCCTTGTATTGTCTATGTTGTGGGTTTAAACAGAATAGTTCATGCCAATGTTACCATTTTAAAAGTTACAAGCGTATGAACTGCAAATTACATTTTTTAAAGCAGCCTCCCAAGACCGGAAATCGGCTTTCAGAATGTTGCGCTCAAGCCAAATGATGTATACTTGTGATTGTGTATCGGATATTTTACCTTTGTACATGTATTGCAAGGCCATGTCAGCAAAATCAGGTGTTAGTTGATTCGTTTTCTGTAGATAGTTATACACAAATACATCAGGAGCAAGACTTGTCATGGTTTGTTCTCCACATCCGGTTGGCATACGCAACAGACCCTTCAAATTATTAAGTGTTGGTCCCATTGTATCACCTAGAAAGTGTTAGTAATACAGATACACGTAATACATTATCACACTGAACGAGAATGTTTTTTATATCATGGAAGTCCGTGTTTTACCGAGATATATTGGTAAATAAACTGTCAAACAAAGTTGTCTTTTATTATATTATGCAAATGACAAAATGCATCAACACAACTTTCATCAAGCGTTATTTGGAAGCATTTAATGATTAAAAACCTGCTAAAACCGTGAAACAAAAAGTTTGTTTCGAACATAAAACGGAAATGAATGTCATATTGCGTAAAGCGGTCATACGTGACTAGGCCAGATGCTGGTGAATATACTTCTTGCGATAAATGATGCTAGTCTGTTCTTTTCTACACCATACCGCCTCATTGAACATGTCATCCACCTCGCAATTCCGTTCTTATTCGAGCATTTGAAACGCATACACGAAGAGTTAGCGCGGTATGGTGGCACAACATGACCGGTGACATAGGTACACGAGGTATATTAATATCGTTTGTGATCACAATGCATTAAACTTCAAATTTGATTAAAAATCCAACGCTTGACCTCCTATCTTGACCTATCATTTGAGCACTAAGTCGCCAAATTGTGTCATTGTAAAACAACTATTTTAGTAATTTATCTTTAATGAACACAATAAACATAAATCGTGATTAGGAATCCAACACTTGACCTCCAGAGTGTCACTTGATCACTAAATCGACCAAGCCAGTTTGGTCGGCCAAGTTTCTGAGTTGTATACTCATTGTACACATAAGTATGACATACCTATAGTACTAATCATTGTTTACGCATGAAAACAAATGATTTACCTATCACTGATACTTGTATCTTTTGTGAGTCAGCTACAAATGTTGGTGGGAATGATAATGGAACATCAACGCCTGTGTGTTCGTTCAGAATCATAGGTACATTAAAATACATTGTGGTTCCTTCAGCTTCAATAATAAGATCACGTATAACTCTATCCGCGGAGAGAACGGTTTGTGCTTTCACTGCAATTTTGGTTACTCCAACAATGCTTGCAACAACAGGTACGAACACCGACCCAGCCATACCCGCTTTGATCTGAAATGTATTTGATAAATGTCTTAGGAATGCTAATATGTACATTGTACGTACAGTTTTGGACACATTTGCTTTATCTGACTTACGCCTTATTAAACGGTTGCAGTTATTATTCAGAGGTGGCTTGAATTGGCGTTAATTTGAATCGGATTTTCGAGAAACAACCAGTACTTAGAGCTGGATGTTATCGCCAATGTCCTGATGTAGAAGAATATGTAACTCCCCATGAACTACGCTATGCCTCTACACGCATCATCATCAAAACATAATACCGAAACACGTCGTTACTAACACTCAAAATGTCCCTCCGATAGAGTAATATCTTCGCTTGTTTTAATGACTTTTTATTTTAACAAAATCTTGTGGTAATTATTTCAATTGTCATTGCATTGTTATAATTTATTCAGGTACATACATTTATTATATATTCTGTCGAAGTATGGTACATAGCGAGCTACTCACGTGAACATTCTGTACAACGTCCATTGATGAATATGTCACGTGGCCTGACTGATCTCGGTTGATGACTTGATAATCAGGTGATTGCTCGAATGTGACAACAACCTACATGTATGTACAGATATGAAAGCGTTACCAACCGATATATATGTACAGCTATATACGTACCAACACCTTCCGTACGATCTCACACCTTCAAACGATGATAGCATAAAGTCGATGACGTATTTAAGTATGACAGTTTCGAATCATACCGATGTATGTCATGCGAGCGACTGTTTGTCAAGCTGATATTTTCAACATTATACTGATTGAGTTAAATGAATGTTTCATGATTGCCATAGCATTATCATAATTTGTGGACTTAAATCGCCTAATGTAAGTTTTAATTTAATTTGGAGGTACACGTATTTATAACCGATTGACGTGATTTTTATAAGTGCAACAGTCGTTAGGTTTTTACCGAGAAATACATACAAATAAGTTCTATAAAGTACTATTAATGTTCTCACGTCAAGATCCTGACCCATGTAATTGAAAACATTGGCTTGCAATACGACTTCCTCACCCCGCACCACCGAGTACGGTAGATTCAAATTGATGAAGAATGGACGAAATGTGGTAAACTGTAAATGAAAACACACAATTTGTGTAGACCACCAGCTATAAATTTCCACCTCACCAGGACGGACCAACAACACTTTTAGAATCAATTATGTTATGCTTAATCAAACGAACTTCTTTCATGTCAAGAGCTCTGTATTACGGTTCACTCAATCATGTTGAAACCAAAATCTTATAACACCATCTTAAGTAATTGCCGTTACACTACGTATTATTTTTTTATCAGAATACTGACTTAATTATAATAACTTCCGGTATATAAACTTTTACAAAACGTTTCTATTACGATTTATACTGAATTGATATGAAACACTTGTTTCGGAATAGCAGTTACTTTACCTTAGCAGCGGAATCAGTTATACCTAACCCAGAAAGTTTGTTGACGGAGAATGCTGTTGCATACCATGACGTTATGGTATCTGGTATCGTTGTCTGTAATGTAGCTGTTCCATTTCCTCTGTAAAATCATTACTATGTTATTCTGTTTGTTTTGTAACGTACATATCTACACGTTCAAATACGAGTAACACGACAATAGAAGATACCCAGACATAAAACTACCACAAAGTAATTTCCATTCTGATTGGTCCCAAGGTTGTACATTTAAGCGATACATTGTACACGTGTATGTGATAATCAAAGAGAGTTGATGACGACAATTGAAAATACGGTATGCACACAATTTCGATAACTGTCATTACTGTCTCTGTATCCACTCGTTTGTATCCAGGACATACTGATAATTTTTACATCGTCGCCCTGATGAAACTTCTTCATATTCGAAAATATGTGTTTATTTGACTTACCGCACGGTAAGATTTGTCCACAACCAGGTTTCTGGAAACGTTTCCCTTGTATGTGTAACCTGATGTAGAGCCCCACCTGATGGTAGAGCCCCACCTGCTGTCCCTGTCCCTGTCCCTTGTATACTTCCTACAGGAGAATGCAACTAAATTATGGATAAATTGGTTTATGTAACCACATCAGTAACACGCACTACAGCGTTGGTACTGTTAGTAAAATAACTGGAGGCTTTGGAGGCTGACTTAGTATTACAAACAGCTTGTTTGTTTCCAAAGCATGTCATTGATAGATCTGATAGAAAACATGCTACTCGACACCTATTCAGCAACATTAATAAATTACAGCGCAGTGCGCGCTGAAGGCCTAGGGCTGCTGATAGTGACTTGTTTGTCAAGAATTAAACACTGACAAGAAAGTGTTCCAATTTTAAAAAAACACTATTATCACAAGCAATCAAACTTTCGAAGTTTATCCTAGCGGTTTCAACAGTAATAATCCGAAATTACACGAGTGGGCACGAGCGTCCAGAAATAAAGCATATGGTTCCAGGATTCCATTTGATTCTTCCACTTATTCTGAATCCTTACCTCCAGTGCTGAAGATATAGACTAGGCTAGCATTCACTTTAATCTTAATTACGTGAATCTCGTCATATGATTTCGCTACTATTTCATCCAGTGTCACAGAAAAGCATACCGAGAGCAATTTATATCCTAATAGAAGCAGGTATTCCATGTTTGTAACATAACTTACGGTGTTAATTGCACCCATGTATTAGTTTCGATAAATTACTAGTGCAATACGTCACAACAAAACAAACGTGACGTAGATGCGCTCAAACGTGCCTAGAGGTGGTGTTCCTCCAGATGCAACGCCTGGCAAAATAGTCGATGTATAACCTGGATACATAGGTGGAGCTGTAGGGAGACGGTCTACTTGACGTTTGTAGTGAGGATGCTCCCAGCTAAATCCATTAACGTTTGTAATTAGCTGAATACCAGTAGACTAAGAGGAGAAAACGGTTGTTAATTAGTTCATTATCATTAAAACTACCTACCAGGGGCTGGTGTTGAAAATACTCCAGGAGCATAGGATGGAAACGGTCCACAATCTATTTGCCGTTTGTACACGGGGTGAGCCCAGTGGAAATCATCTACATCTGTTATCAGTTGAATTCCTGTCGACTATTGGAAGCAAACATTAAGTACCAACCGATTAAAATGTATGAATTTCCATGAACATTTATTGAAATCGTTTTTGACAATTTGTCGGAAACCTTAAATGTCTTATTTTTTATATGTCATGCCTGGTGCAGCTGTTTGAGCTATTCCATGATAGGATATTTGCTGTTTGTAGACGGTGGAAATTATCTTTATCTGTTATCAGTTGAATTCCTGTCGACTTTTGCAAGCAGAAATTAAGTACCAGCCCATTAAAAATATATACTCTTCCATGAAAGTTGTTTCTTGACATACTTAATGCATTTTACAAAGCAGTTTCAACGACTGGATGTTTCGGATTACTATTCCGCATAAACAACAACTATGTCTTTTATACGGTATATCGTACGCTCCATTTCAGGCATTTCCTGTATATTTTGTGAACAAACAATGTATTGGGTATGAACATCTATTTTCCTTTAAACATCATCAATCATTCGAGAGAACAGCAATTCAGGAAACCAGAAAATATGTTGGTAGGATTGAAAATACAAACTGAAAATTATGAATCAATAAAATCTTTTAAAGTATTTAAAGTCTTTTAGCGAAATGTGGCATTTGTACAACATTTGTCCCCAAGGCAATGCACTTGTCTCAGTGTTAGTGATTGTTGTTATACTCTGTTTAAAACGGAGTATATCTATTAATTGTAGGGCAGTATAAAATAGGTTTTATAGTCTGTGATTTTAAGACCACGTGCCTTACAAGTTAAAGGTTTTGTGGTCACACCATGCAAATGCGAACAGGAAACCGCAGTCTTAATCGATTAATTAATTATCAAATAGATTATACATACATTTTCATCAAGAAGGCACGGTTGTGTATTTTTTGGATTCAAAGATGAAAATGAAGCTAAGACACGCCCAAACTGTGGACTAGCATTTATATCATCAAATAAAGATAACGTACAAGAACATAAATTTTTAAAAGTATTTAGAATATACTAAACAAAATATCAATTTCATTTATTAGAACTATTGGCATACGTACCTTTAAAACTTGCTTTGGATCATGAAGAGAACTTGAGTCTTTGTCAGCATGAGCGGTGAATTTTAAAGACGATATTACCTGCAATTTGATGTTCTAACTTTAGTTTTATGATTGATTGTGTAAGCATCATATGTACTACATTTAACAATTAACTTGATGCTTGATGCGTGTTCGACTCAGGAATCGAAACACAGATGTGCCGGGTGACAGTCTAGCGTTCTACTAACTCAGCTAGCCGGGCGGGTTACTTGATTAACATTAGTCTCCACGGAAGTAATACTTTTGACTGAAGCTTTTGTTTGGTTTATGTGCAACTTGTTACTATATTATGCGAACGATTTGTATCGGTCGATAACAATTATTTGAAGACATTTTGTTATACTGATGATAGAAGAAGTAATCTACATACGTCGTTGACCATCAGACATACAGTCATACTCTCGCATTCCTGATACTGATAAAGTTCTTTGAGGAAACTTTCAAAGCATTTCTCTTTATACGAACTGAACGCGATTCTTTTTTTTCCTACGCTGCCGTGAGTTTGTTTAAGCTTCCAAAAAAATTAAGTAAACTGATACTCGATATATTCTAAAGGTGTTCAACAACTTTGCATATACATACGTCGCCTTGAGTAATATCATTTCCTGTGGCCAATAGCAGAACACTTTGATCCACTGCAAGCATATGTACAAGTGACATAGGATCCGTTGTAATTGATAGGCTAACGTTGCCACCGGGTTCACCGGTCGTTTGATCAAACGACAATGCAATCTGAAATAGGTACAATACACTAATTACTGCTTGCCTACTTCTTAAGCATTCCATTCTGACTGTACACCAT
Organism: Mactromeris polynyma; assembly: GCA_032209605.1. Taxonomy (NCBI): domain Eukaryota; kingdom Metazoa; phylum Mollusca; class Bivalvia; order Venerida; family Mactridae; genus Mactromeris; species Mactromeris polynyma. The sequence goes on from JASFXZ010000028.1 coordinate 6,950,885, forward strand.
TACAGATACTTTAAATTTCGGTGCAAACTGTACTGAACACATTTTGCACATAGTCCGTTCGAAAAACATGGATTTGGACAGGACGAATTTCCCTATATAGCTTACAAATAGTTCGACCCCAGGCCGGGGCCGGTTTGACCCCGGGGTCATGATTTGTAAAACTGCGATAGACCACTAAGCAATGTTACAATGTCAATTATGGTTCTGGACAATAAGGCTTTAGAAGTTTTCAATTTTAAAATCTATTATATTTCAACATTCCCTTGCAGCTTCAAATTTGGCATAGGAGAAGATGTCGTTTGAATACAATTTTAACTGACGGACCGCCATGACGAAGGCTCTTAGGCCTCTTGCCAGTAGAGCTAAAAATGTAGTTGACGTTAATTGGCAAAATGATCGCACTTACAAACTCAGCAAAAGGTTTGCACATTTTTGTTTTGCATCTTTAAGTCACATAAACACCCAGTATAACGTAGCGATTGTTCCACTAAGTTGGGAATACGAATACAATAGGCGGACACTTAGGTAAAACCACTATTCTTCCTTATTTACAAATGCTCCCAGGAGAAAACAAAATCGTCAGTGGAAAGGGGAAATTTATTTTTAGTTAGAGACCTGCACCATTCATTCACGGGTGTTCTTTTACATCTATAACAGAACATGTTATAACAAATACGGAATTAATTACCTTGTTCTTGAATTTATTTGAATCTTCATGAACGTCGAAGAACATAGCATCAGCATTCCACATGCTAGTTTGGAAATAATATACAATCAGTTTTCCGTATGGTTTCATTTGTGACGTCACAAGAAATACAATGCGTACTAGACCACTTGTTGAATCATATGCCGCGCCTGACTGAACAACCCGGTCATTTGCAATAACCTGCAATACGATGTTCGATATAATATAAATACAATTTTCATATTTTCCTAAGTTTATTGATAAGAACGTTTAAATATCATGTAACGACATGCATAAACAAGACGACGAGAGGTTCTGCACTGCTCTTTTTACAAAATGCTTTTAAATTGTTTGACAAAAGCATTCAGCCTTCAGCAATCAGATAAATGTAGCATATGCGTTAGTTTGCTTATGGAGGAGGGGACAACAACATATTCTATGCAATTATAAATCGTTTTTACATGGTATACGGCAGTGAAACTAGCCAGAGATAGAGAATAATGTCTGGAATATATTTGATGATATTGAGCCATATTCTCCACCCGGATTGGAGGAATTAAGGTATGTGTGTCAAATTATGCTTGTCATTGAATGAGATTTTCAATCATATTTAGTTCAATTTAGAATCGTTTGTCTGAAGAAGAAATCGACAGCAGAATATGTATACGCGATATTAAAACGTTTTTAAAACTCACCGCATAGAACACTGTCGTGTCGACCATTTCTTTGGATTGTTTCACGTTGAATACAGCATACTTTCCAACCTATTTCATGATATTTGTGGTGAATTATGTATAAATAAGACAAACATATCACAATATGTAAGAAACAATTGACTGAATGTAACAATTTGTGTAAATGAAAACAGCTTGTCTCATAGGTTTGTTAATGTCACCAACATCTCTGTATGAACTATGAAAATATCTTAGATGGTCTTAGATTGTGGGTACATCGTGTGTTAGAAAGACATTGGACATTTAATATTTAATCTGCATAGTTGAATAATGAACACGTTTATTTTGTCTACTTACCGTAGTAGATCCATTTTGTGATATGTGTATATTACCAGTATTCAACAACCAGGAGGGTTTATCAACGTTTATCTCGTCTTTGATTCCTTGGTAAAACGCCTACAGTAAAGTTAAATGTAAAAGTATATCACATAAAGACACATGTATATGTGTGTTTACATTAAATAATAATATCATGAAAATGACCTGAGTATTGCATAAGATAAATTATAAAATAATTTTTTGTTAAATATATGACATTCACTACAAGATAAATGTGCATTAAAATTGAAAACTATTAAGTTTATATTCACCAATGAAATTGCTTTTATTCAGTTATCAAAAAATAATGCAAGTGCAAATAATCTTATAGATAATTATTAGACAATGAATGCAGCCTGTTTGTATTACTTACAACCGCTGCATTGGTTTTAAATTTTGATAAATACTATAAATACCTTACTAAATATCTAATACAGTTAAATTTATTTATAAGGAACGCCCCCCTTATGACCTTTGAACGTACACATATTCCATAAACAAGTAATGCTGATTTTGCCATTTTATTTCTCCCAGTGGTTCATATGCCTTTTCACATCAATAAAGCTTAACGACACGGACTTATTCTGGTGTCTGAGCGATAAATAGCTTAGGAGTCAGTCACAGTATAAAATAAGTTAATCTCGATTTGGGACAAGGAGATTCGCTTGTCTTCGAATGTTGGGTATTCTTCCTCATTGAAAACAAAAGTAAAACTGAATAAATCAAATTGATGATGGTAGTGTTTTTCTAGGAGCATAGTTTCTCGCAAACCATACATGAATTACATTAATAACTTTGAACTACTCCATGCAATGGGTTTACATTCCGACAGCGCGTTTCGAGATCTGAAAATATGAATGTTGTTTGAAAGATGATTTGTGGTAAGTATTTTAGTACAAACAAACCTCTAAATGCAAAGACGAAACATTAACAGGTGGATCCACTACAATTTCCAGCATACCGTTTGGTGGAGGTGCGAAAGTCTGCTCTGCCAGGTATTGTGCTCTGTACTTGTATAAATCCTTGTCATAATATTTCACGTAACTCACCAAGCGTACTTCCTCGTTGCTCGATATGATTGGATTCCCGTTGGCTTGTGTCAGAGAAATCTAGAAATATAATTTCACCGGTAACCATGGCTGCAATAACAGCCTTTCTGAATTAAATTCACAGACCGATTAGTAAATTGAGATATAATTACATTTTAAATAGCTTTCAAATATTTAATTTAATGACTACACAATATAACAGCTGAGTGCTCATTATTAACACAAATGAAGCCATGACATGATGAAGATTGAGAAAGTTTGAAACAATTAGACACAAATGCGCGCAGACAGCTCGTGATTCTTTCAATTGTTTAATATTGTTAACCCGGTAAACAATTTGTATAACATTTTTATAAATATGGAGAATCACGCAATGTGATTGGCTGCAAAACACCGGAAAATAACCAATTTGCCCGATGTGGAAAATATCTTTAAACAATCTGAGCACTCACGCGTGACAATAACCGTGTCCTTGGCACATTGTTGACAGATGCCAATGTCAACCATACTTGACAATCAAACACGTAATTAACGTGACAGTTAACTAATACATATATTCTAGAAATGACTTACAAATCCAACGTAAGGAAGACCAGGTTTGAAATACGGCATACTTGCCGATTGGTCGAATGACATTCTGTATGGTTGACTGTAAAACACAACCTGAAAATATATCATGCGTTCATTTACAAGAAAGAAAACCCAAGACGTGACTTGTGAGAATCGTGGACATGCAGTACTGAAAGGTAGAAATGTGGTGTAGTTAAATTTTAATGATCCGGTCAATTTGCGCATGTTTTAGTGTCCAATCCGTGTGTACCTCCTTCTTTTATTATACCATCCTGTGTGTACCTCGTTTTCTATATTTGTGTACGGTTTACTCGCCTTTCGGGTGTTACTAACAGACACGCAGTCAGCACAAAAAATGCATTTACAGTGAAAAAGTGAGGCTGAAAGTTTAACATACGTATAAGTAGGAGTAATAAAATAAGATTAAAAACACATTCTGCTGCAACTAAATATATTCGATTTAATTATAATCTAGGAAAGTATCGCCCGGATTTTCAATCTCAGTGTTTAATATATATCCTGCTTAGGCATCTAAGATGCATATCTGAATCATTTGCACCCTATCATACGCTGTTAAATTCTCTATTGCCACATTATTGCTGTAATATTTCCAACATATTCAATAAGTGACGTCATTTCCAGACAACGTCACATGTGACGTCACCATGGACTGACAGTAAGCAATATTTGCCCCAAACTATGAGAGCGAAGTTACCATATGGAGTAAATATTGTTTCCTGCTTGCACATTGTGACATCACATGCTGCGTTTTCTTGAAATGACGTCACTTGCAGAAGAGGTTGTAAATCCCATAGCAGCGCTCATATATGTATTTAAGTAAAGAAATAAGTAAATTTCTAGTGTTGAAGTTAACAGAATTCTATTCGATGTCGCAATATATATTAATTAGGTGCCAAGTGTAACCATTCTGTCAAAAACAAACGTATGATCAATTAAAGAATCTGTCACGTTAATAAGTGTTATACTATATTACCTGCGATGTAGCATTTCTTGTTATGTTGTTAAGGCTTTCGGTTACAGAAGCTTTGATTGTCAGATGGTATCCGGCAAGTTTTTCTACCAGTGGCTGAAAGCTGTATGGATCCACTTCGTTTGTAATTCTGCTGAACGGGACAGTGAATTTAGCTTCCCCATTAATCTGTCCAAAGTAAACTTATAACATAACACCAAAGCTTCAAAGCTAGATACCGTCACAATTATACGTGATAGTTGGTATTCTTATGATGGAAATCGTCTAAAGGTGACGAATGTATACGTCGTTGACATAATAAAATAATTGATTATCGTCAGGATATGGACATTAAGGTAAGTACAGGTATACCGGGATGCAATTGGCAGATTGTGATCTTTGTGACATTAAGGATGTGTCTGTCTTTATTGCTATTGCACTTATAATATATGGTTTGATATGTGATTAAGCCGCTGTAAGTTCGTTTTGGTAGTTAATACTTTTATTGGATATCTCTCCTGTTTCAATTGAGCCAATGCATGTACGCTTGTAATAAAATAGTATACCAATACTAAACGTATTCACCTTTTGAACAAAAGGGACATGACTGGTTGTGTACAGGCAGTGGCTAGGGGATTGGAGATTCCTGGTTTCCTGGACGTCAATTATAGATGAACATTTGTCATAATGAATGTTTATGAAAAGTTATAATGATAGTGTTTAAATAAACGTGATTACATTTACGTAATTCTAATTTGGGATTAGCTGCGTACAACATATACGAGTATATTATGTTTAATAAACGATTGCCGTAAAATCTACGGATGTCGGTGGTTCTCCCTCGCGTTTTTTACATATAATGTGTTTGTATAACTGATGAAAAACACATTCGTTTTACAACATATTATTTAACCAGGTATATTGACCGTCTTACGGAACTTAATAATAATTTTATTGTTTGGTTGTCTCTTTAGTTTTATAGGAGAAACATACATACATCAAATGCCGCCTCCACCATGACTTCATCACCTCGATATTTCCAGGGGGCTTGACTATAATCGATATCGGCATATAACCTCACAGTTCCAATTACTGGTTTGCCGTAAGTGTATCTGAAGATAAAAACATCAGATGATTATAATATCTGTAGAATTATTTTCTTTCCAATTGCAACTATAACCGTGCCTTATTGACATGTTTGACATTAATAAGCACGATGTTCCAGTTTTTGAAAATAGAAATAAAACGGCTGTTATCACTCTGTTATTATTAACAAAATGCCCCCTAGAATAGTTCTGCATTTTTGAATTTATTGTGTTGGAGTTTTACGTTTTCAACAGTTCTTAAATTATGTTAGGCGGTATGTAATCAGTATTAACATATTCTTCCCCTAGTATTTCTAAGCTTTCCCATATGAATCAGAGGATGAGGACACATCACTTCATGTGCATTATCTCCTTTACATTCGTCACGGATTGCATACGCCTTCTCCAGGGTTTAGGTTTTTGACCTTCAGATTGGCAGTTGAGTGATCCACCGAGGGAACAAACTGGCCGGGTCCATATTTTAATAAATATATATATTACTGTGTAATTATCAATACTTGAATTTATAAATTTGCTATTCTGAGGTATTTTATGCAACCTTTTCAATTAAGCTATGTACTTACTTTGCTCTGACCGTGCCATGGAATTCATTGTCAGTCGTCACAGCAAATGGAGGAAGTTCCAATTTTATCACAAATTTCGGCAAAACTAACGTCATATAGAAACAACGTATAGATAGAAGGCATTTTAAAGAAACGTCTGTATACATAACTGTTACAATAGGATGTTTTACACATTGCTATCAATAGATATTTTATGCACGGCCTGACCATACCGCGTCGGCTTTTAGCCACTGCAAGCAGAGTGAGCTCTTCGCTTCAAAAGTAAATATCGTAGTATTATGTTTCTTTGTCAATTTTAAAATGGAAATTGGACTCCAAATGCATTTATTGTTTTGGTATACTTTTTTCCAAACTTTCGAGACTATTGTAACATTGCTATTGCGAAAAAACAATCAAAATCATTATTAGTATAGATTAAATTCGTTTTCGAGCTCTAGAGTGGATATGCCAGTTGGACTGGACGGATGTTGAGAAAATGAGTTTGTATTTTCGTAGAATAAGGCATTACCTTTGTCCGTTAACAAATCAGTATATAAATAAAATTAACATATGTCATCAAAATTAAGCAAACCGTGAATACAACAAATGCTTTCATAGATAATAAGTGATATTAAGTATTTTACTATTTAATCTACAACGTTTCATTACTCCTATATAATGGTATCTGATACAATATTAATCAATTATCAAATACTTTTTATATCGTTTCTTTTGCAACAATCAATAATTTTCATATATCTTTAATATCGTATAGTTCACAACAGTGCGTCTAGATGTTACATTTGGTACAATCATCTTTCTTACCATATTTATCCACTGTGAAATACTTCGTCTGTGTGGTCTAAATGTAAATTGAGTTTCATGTTCAAACATGTGCTAGATACTAGATACATGTAACATAATGAGTGCATCGTTAACACCGAAATTGCGTACATATAAGTAAAATACTTATCAAGAACATCGTGCCAGACATATATTAGACCAATGTAATTTGAGTCCAATTGTTGAGAATCAGAAACTACTGTTTTGCTGACAGGTGGTCTTTCAAAGCAGGCAAACTTCATAAGTGAAAACATGGTTCACAGAGTGACTCAATGAAATTATAAGTTCACTTCTACAACATGTTGATGAAAGTAAGGACGAGTAGTTACCTTTAACAAAGAGTGCGTTCATGTATATGTGTATATTTTATAATTGGATACTCTTAACCAACTTACCTGTGAACTGTCTTCATTTTCTCTAGCAGTCACTGTAAGAACCCATATTCCAAGAACTGGATCTGTGTCCATGATAAGAAAATCTTCCACGACGCCATATTCTGACTCCGACACATTTACCATGTGTTTCATTAAGTTTCCCTTTGGGTCCTGAAACGTGGTTCACATAAAAATAGCTTATAGTTCCTGCTGCTTGTAATATTTGACAGGTAACTGGACTGGACAATTTTGTTGACAATTGCAACCTATTTCTATTAGAAATGTTTCTGTATGTTATCTAAAACTAGTTTTATGTATCATTAGTAATGTGATTATTTAAAAAAAAACAGATGAAAATATTACCCGTATGGAGATATTAAAGAGACCTGTGTAGACCATCATGTCAGAGGATATTCCGAATGTTCGAAAGTGAACTGAAATGTAAAATTATTGCATGTTTAAGAAAATATTACATTGTACTTTAAATGAACATAGGTTGCGTTATGGCGCATTGACAGTTTAGGTCAATAAGTATGCATTAACCAGTTCAATATAAATTGTATGTCCTGATAATAAATATGTTATATTCAATGAGAGCTATGTTATAACAGATTGTAAATAGTGTCGTCGGATAATTGTTAATTATAATTAAATGATAACTATATGTATGCCAGATTATGGCTTGTTATGTCAGAGAACATGTACTTATGTAGGGAGATTGCTTTTGAATGCCGGATAATAGTTAGTTCAGGAGGATTGTTATTCGAACTATTAACAATAGGTAGTCCCTTGTACCGCAGTATCTAGTGCATCTTACTATTTGTTGTTTTATGCACATAGCTATCTTTAGAAGATCTTATAGACACACTCCAAATATGTTTTCCCAAAAGGAAATTGTATTTTGTTATCATGAACTATATCAGTTACCTGTCTGTCCAGGTTTGTAAATTCCTTTGTCTGTTTGAATATGCACTGCAAATTTATCAGGCATTTCGCCGGAGTCGTGGTGGACGCGTGCGTGGTCTTGAAAGTACACACCACTTAAACCATTTATGAGTAGTGTGTAAACACCAGTATACACGTCTCCACTGGGTACCTGAAGATGGGAAATTGTCACTACAAAATGTATGAATACGATGGATGTCCGAAAATAGCGTATAGTTTTTAATACGTTTGTTTTGCCACTAGATTTAACGATTTAACTTTCTGAAATGTATGACCAATATGCTTAATAATAGTAAATTCCCGGTCTACCACCATCGTTAAAGGCCAAGTCGTGAAATCCATGGGAAAACTTATGTTCCTGGTATCGATGAATAACAAAGGAGTTCTCTTCGCACATGCTGTACATCCCGGTGAAACAGATATGGCAGCCTATTTGTTAAAGGTATTGCAATAATTAGCAGCTATTTTAGCTATTTCATAAATAATTATAAAGCTCATTATTAATATTAATAATTATATTAATTATAATAATATAATAATTAGGAATAGACGCCATGATAAATGAATTGAGCACGAATGAGAGAATTTTGAAGTTATGACAATATATCGTTCTGAAATGTGACTGAAATAAACGTAGAGTAGGTCTTGACCCAACAGATCATGTTCTTTAAATGGCTGTTAAATGTCAATCTCATTAACTACATGATTAAAATATAGTATACGCTATTTTGGGACAAACCTCGCAGTTTTGTTTTTATGTCATGGAGAAATAAATCAAGGCATCATAATTCGATGTTCATAGTCAATACTGAGTAACCACGTGTTATTAAAAGCTTTGGCTTACTGACTTAAACCGCTTTGTTCTCCAAAGATAACAAGTACAATCAATTACTTATTTTGCTCCTCATTTTGGTCTTATCAAACTAAACATCACAGCCCCTTACTTTATAACAGATAAGGCATTTTGGTTGTTGAATCATTCCGCTAATGTAGAAAGAAAAACAACAACTGTCCATGATCTATATCAGTATATTACGATATATCTATAAGTCCAAGTCCTATGACGGTTGATAAAGTTAGGCATCTCATACATAGAACTGCGATAATGATGAAAACTGCTTTCAGAATGTAATTCATAAGTTTCATTATGAATCAGAAGTGATAAACGCGGAGTGATCGTCACAATTCCATTGTCCCTGTGAACAAACACTTAGTGACCTAGATAGCATGGTTATTGTTATATAAGCCTTCAGATCAACAGTTGGACATATTACAGAATAAACAGAAGATCTCGGGTTCGATCCCATACTGCGACATACCAAAGTCATTATCATGGTGCTACTAGCACTAATCCTTAGCTTATTATAACGAGGTGGGGGTATTATATCACGTGTCTAGGGCGTGATATAACAATGTGCTAGCAATATCGACTATAAATATACCTTTATTCGATATAACTAAACAGTGTTTAGGGGTTACGTAAAACCGAACACAAGGCAATTCAAACGAAGTAATTGTTATCAATTTACCTGAAGTTGGATTATTTCTGGTTGACCTGTAATATAACGTATACAATTGGGACTGGTTACTCTTTTATGTATTGATACAAATATGAAAACGTAACTTTTATCCAACATTTATAGCATAAATTACATGTAGTATTAGTTCAACTGTATCACAGAATAGACATACAGGGCGTCAACGTAAACATGATGAGTTGTCTGTGACCATTGCATGTTATTTCTTCGAACTAGGTATGTCGTAAAACAAAACGTGTTGGTGATTAATTTATTTCGTGACATGTTTAAATTACTGAGTTAACGCTCTACAACATAAGAAGTATCGCAAACCTTGTTTGAAAGTATGGGTCATGTACCCAACCAAATTATGGTCATTCGTAATCAAATCAATTCGTACTTCTACATCAGTAGATACGTTGTAAAAGGAAAACGACAGTGGCATGGGTTTTCCAGGTATGTATTTGTCTGGAACAACAATCCAGTGAGATCTGAAATCATTCGGATTACATCAATCAATCTTTTGAAGCAAGTTCTAAGCGTACAGTAATTGGTATACAGTAAACTCATCTAATTATCTGACCGTAACATTCATATTTCAACACTCAATCCTTCACTAAATGAAACAAGAATTACGACCAAGTCTAATTGACAAATATATGTTTCCTTGGCAAGCAGAAAGTGCCGCAGCTAATAATATAGTATGTTGAATGATTGCGTTGTTTGAGAGTATTTAAAGCGAGATTTCGGCTGGCGATATCGATCATCCAGGCGATGAAAGAGGCGCATTCCCCTGCACTACTATCAATTATAATAATCTTTAGCTTAATCATTGAATACGCATCACAGCATTACAGACCGAGGACATTTGTAAGTGGAGGAGATTCAAAAACAGATGTTAAGAACATAAATATCGTATTGATTAAATAAATAATTTGATAACAATTTCAGTGCACAAACGCATGCATGCTTGTCGGTAAATATTAAAAGTTCTTACCCTGCGTAAACATATGTCACATGCAGTACGCCTAACATTAACACTAATAATGACGTCATCATTGATGGAGATATATCCCCTGTCTGGTGAACCCTCTTCGGTTTGAAGCTGTGTATCTTATTAAATCTGCAGAAATATCCAAAGTATGTCCGTTACATTAGACAACCGAGAACTTGTTCTGACTGCTTTCTTAATGCATATCTTTTTGAAAGAGTTAACATGATTTTGACAGACGACACATGACGAGTGACTGATTCATTGTTATGTGTCAGTATACAAATATAACTTGGCAGCGAGAGTGACAGTACATAACAAGGAAGGGAGTATCACTGCTAGATATATATAAATATATATATTCATTCAGATTAAAAACCCTTGTACGTAATAATCGTACTGATACAGATCATGGCTCCCAGGCTGCCTACGGACTCTCAGCTACTACTCTAACAACGTGATTTTATTTACAAGGCTAACCCTGGACTCACAGTGACCAGGCTACCCGTGCGCCACTAGGCTGCATAGGGCTCTCAACTGCTAAACTAGCAACTAGGCTACCGACGGTTTAACAACTATTATAGATACAATATCAGAGTTATTATGATGTTCACAGGCTAACAATAACCAGGCTAAACTTGCAAAAGTTCACAATAATGAGACCGTATGGGGAGGCATTTTCTTGACAACATTGTGTTCCCCGTAGCAACGTAATATCTCTTTACAAATACCACATTTTCTACTGGCCAAAACTAACAGGCTATCCGTATGCTTGCAATTGACTAGCTACCCACGGTCTCAATGCTACAACGCATCAAATGGACTCTCGTTTAACATTATAACTTGGGACCCGCACTTTAACCATTCCTCTACATTGATACACCAAAATTATATTCATTTATTAGAACTTCTCTAGCAATGTGCTAGGTTTCAAGTATTTATCATATACCCCCGCATGTATCTATGATACCATATGTTTTAATTATATGTCACAGTGTGCATGGTTATTGTGAATACTGCAGCAAAACAAAATTCCAACACAAACGATTCGTGTTTAAAACTACTGCAACCTATTATCAGTGAACAGAGCAACTATTAACATTAATATGTATTCGAGCAGTTCCGCCTTAAATTCATCCGATTTCACATAATTGAAAGCGATTCGAGTCAGATGTACGGACTCACTCAACGCTGTATACTGAATGACGCCATCGATATTTTTATGATGACGTCATTAAAATTATTTATCATTTGGGATGAAAGGTTTTCTTTTTTTATATATTTTACAGATACGCTTGACATTGGCGAATACATGTAAGTATATAATATTATAAACTCGAAACTGAAACTGATCAATAACTGATACATTTGTGAATAATTCTAAACATACTTTAGTGGATGGTGCTCCCTTTTCGTATATATTTGTTTAAATATCTTAATTACGTTCGAGATACTGCTGTTTATATCACCGTTCTAAAGTTCACATAGTTGTTTCTTACGTACGTGATAAATACAATATTAAAATCGTGTTATGACTATAACATTTATTGAATTATCCGAATACAAAATAACATGAAGCTCACCAGTGGTTGGCTTTGTATCATGTGACTCGTCCAATAATTGCAACACTATTTACCATATAAATAACGGCAACAGTTATGAATATAAAACTTTTCCAACGGTTGATGTAAGCAAACGCTTCTTACCTTCAAAATAATCCTTATTATCTAAATTCAACTTCGTAAATGAATGTTTATGTAGTAACAAATATGACGTCTTATCTATAGCACATCCTGAAAGCCGCCACATGGTGAATCCGCTTTAAGTTTATCAGTTTGACTATTGACCTTAAGTGCTGATCAGGTGCGTACCTGTCTGTACACAAAGTACGCATTTACTCCAGAAATAAAAAAGTTCATATATGCAATACAAAAGTGAACTAGGATAAGCCTGAACCGAACTGCTTTGATAGGCCTGATGATTTAACGAAAACAAGAAAATGTGTTACTTCCTATCTCAAAACAACCATGCCCACCACTTTGTAACAACTTATTCACGTCGCGTTTTTGTTTCATATATTATATTTATCTCCCTTCGAAAGTTTCTGCCTCAGTAATTGATCAAAGCATAGAAAGTGCTGTGGGACGGTACCAATCGTCAAGCCAAGCTGGCAACACGTTGCATACTTCCGGCATGTAACTAAACAGTTTCTTAATATCTAAGTACATTTATCACATAACTTGCACTCCAGGAGTGGCATAAAGCAGTGACATAAATATCATATGTAACTAGTTACATAAACAGCCAGTGTGACGTCACTTATGACATCATAAATGGCCAGTGTGACGTCATTTATGACATCATAAATGGCCAGTGTGACGTCACTTTAAATGACAGCATATTGTTTACAATTGTTCTGAATTTCGGCATTTATTAAAAATATTGTTTACTTAAAGATTTATGGTGTTATGTGATAAATAGAATCTTACATTCGTGCTTATTTGATATTGTTTTTATGAAACTCGTCGACTGAAACGAATTTGACGCTCGGCAGAGCCTCGCGTCATATTATTTCAGTCGACTCGTTTCATAAAAACAATAACAAATCAGCACTCATGTAAGATCCCCTATGTATGTTTAAATATGTCAGATGGTTTGCTTGGAATATGGAATTAAACAAAAACATAAGACAGAAATGCGAAACAGAATAACAATTTATTGAAAAAGTATAAAAAAAAATGTCCAAGTGACCTAAAATCCGATTTGTTCAGGAAATGCTAGATTTCTAAACCAAAGTGAAGAAAAATGGTCAGTTATAATAGTAGAAACTTTAGATTGTAAAGCAGGTGAAATGTTCGTCACGATTGTAAATAAATGAAATACAAAGATATTAGACCCTTTATGTAACGTGTGTGGATATTTAATTATAAAATGACAAATTAAATAATATTAGCACTATATGAGAGTAAAATCAGTATGCCCAGGCATGAAGTTATGATACCACTAGCTCGCTATGGTTTATGGGTTATCTTGTTGTGGTGGGGTATTTTCCACTTAATGTTCCAAGCACAGAGAGAAATGTACATAGAGAGATGACAACGATAATTTTCGTACAGTAGTCGTGCACAACGATACCATTGCTTCTATAAAAACATAAAAGAACAACAACAATAGCAACCATTAGTATTATTTGTCATCGACTTATATATATATTTTTTAAACGCAGTCTGAACCCGAGAACACGCGGTAAATTAGCTGAGCGTACTCACAAAGAAAAGTCTCGAGAATGCTACATATCAATATATATCTGAATACAAGTGAAGAGTCAAATACGCAGAAATCAATGGTGGTCTTTAAATGCACACGGTTTAAGCATGTACACCATGTACATTGTATACGCTAGCAACTATATAAAATGACGAACACCATACACAGTAGGTGTCTATTGAATGCATCTTTGGTTGAATTTCGGTCCATATTGATGCACAACATTGAAGTCAGGTGCAATGTATGATCAAATACACGATAGCAACTAGATAAAATGACGCACACCATACATAAACATCCCGTTCATCCAGACGTAACACCGGCTCTCCCATCCATAGACACTGTTACCGAGGACCAAATCAGATAGAACACAGCAGTGGAAAGATGTTCAACTTTTTAAGTTTCCAGTAAGGTAAAACAACATCAATAGCATGAACTCGCCGTAATTCCCACCTCCCCTTCCCTTACTGTCCACTTTGATTCTCCTAGTTATTCCTTGTGGTCTGCTTGGCCATTACTTGCGCCTCAGTTCCTTAATATGTGTACCGTTTGACCTCCTTTAGTACCTTTATGTTTTGTGGATTGTTGTTTTTTCCGAAGATCTGCGTGCGTCTTATGTATGTGGCTTTCCCTGTAGTTACGTATTCTCTCTCTTTTAAAATTATTTGTTTACATTTTACGCTGAGAACGTAACACAGGTTACTTAAAAGTGCGGCCCATTTAATATCTTGGCTACATAAATAAATATATGGATATTTGATATATCTATAAAATGTTGTTTAATATTATTTTATATTTGATTTATTATGAGAAAAAATGAATTTTACTGGAATTACAGTCTTTTTCACATCTACACTAAACAAGTTTTAAAGCGTTACACATGTATTTTTAGTGGGTATACTCCGTCTACCAATAAGTTTTCAAATCAGTCGATGATCATCATAGTTTAAAACTTTTTATTTTACATACGTTGAGTCTTTTTCAGTTTTGTTTACGCCCCCACAAAGGGGAGGGTCATAAAGATTTGCCCCTGTCCCGCTCGTCCGTGTGTCCGTTAGTAAATAGTTTGAGTCGCAAACTTAAGTCGGTCATAATTGCAAAAACTGAAGTCATGAAACTGTTTGGAAATGTTGTTTGGATGATGAAGTTGTGCATCTTGAGTTTTGTTTGCCACTGCACATAGTACGATAAGAGATATGACCCTTGAATTGGCAAAAACATTTGAAGGCTTCTCGTGGTGAAGTGGATGCATATATGTGTTATGGACACAATCCTTTACATTGGTATCTCTTTCTGAACCTCGTATTGTTGGCATTACGGTAGACCAGCTAGATATATCTGTACATTAACATTCTATATACATGTAACAATAAACCATGACAAAATAAAGATACTATATCAGCAGGTACAGCGTATACTGCAGTCCGTGTCGATAGTTCGGTCCTCAAAGTGAAGGCTTTCGGATTTCACCGATCAATAACTGGATTTATCTTGGAAAACTGGTAACAAGGCACTAGTTAACGAGGTCACAACATAATTAGCTTCTTGCAGCAAACAACTTCTTGAAAATAGTTAAAAGTAAAGCGAAATATATATTGTGCAAACTGTCTAACGAGTATGCACCATTTTAACTAAAACCATGCAGGTATTGAAATACATCACTGACACACTATTTCTTAGTGGGTATCACTAGGTATAGCACAAAGAGGACACCATGAATATAATGATAAGTCAATCCGCTCTTACGAGATCACTTACTTCAAAATAATCTAAAAGCAAATACACGTCCCCTGAAATACAAAATGAAATATTTCAGATAGGTGGTAAAATGATCTTATAAGAGACTGTGAGAGACTGCAACAAAAGTCCGTGTTTTGGATTCATTGAAGATGAGACTAGTGACTGTGCAACAATTGATGAAATGGCTTTGTGTGTTCGTTTTTATGACATGGATCAGTGCATAATCAGAGAAGAATTCCTTGGTTTGGCTGAGAAGCTCTCACAAATGCCTTCCATCAAACTCTGACATAAAAAGGCATTCAAAACATGAAAGGGCAGGGGTATAATGGGGCGGCACATGTGAGTGAAGTATCGTATATTACAGGCTCGTGTTAAGCAGATAGTTCATGATGCTGTCTACACACACTGCAAGGCACACAACTTGAACATGTGTTTCATTCAAGTATGTAATGAACCACTTGTTCGGAATGTGATGGACACCATCCAAAATATTCGCGTTTGCCTTTGATTAATATGCTTAGACACTGATGGCATTCAATGAGGCATTAAATGAAGACAAAATCGCCATAAGTGCAATGGGCAACCGGGAAAAACATCTTGTGGAGACGCAATGTTCACAATCAAGTCCTGCTTTACCATTGTGTGTTCTGCACTAACAACGCTAGCAGATGAAGGTGAAGCAAAAGGACTGCGACCTGCTAGCAGCTCAAATATCATGAACAATATGGTAAACGTTGAAAGAAACGACCAGTAATGTTTGAAGCCCTCTTTGAAAGTGCTTCAAATATAGCCCAAACAAATAACATGGAACAATATTTTCCCCCGTGTAACGTCATTGTGCAAATTCTGAGGCAAATGACGCGAGTACGTCATGAAGACAAAATATGTACTAGACATTTACTAACCATCTGTCGTCTGAATTAGATAACTGCAAACATGTAATACTATGTGGAAAATTGTCAAATCTTTTATTATTTAGGTTGTTGTCTGTGAGTCTCAACATCAATATTGCATTATATACGTTTTATCGTTATTTGTAGAAAATGGTGATGGACATGTTCAATTGCATAGCATACCAATTTAGTTTTCAGTAATCTTTGTATAACACCTAGTGTACATTAATCATTACATATAAACTTTATTTTGAAAAGCATGTACCTATTTCGTTCTTTTTTCATGATTTCAAAAAATTATTTCTAGAGTTTTCTCCACAAAAATAAGTGACATTTTGCTGCCGCAATGCTCCCAAAAGTCACCACAGTTGATCTAAGAAAACAACTTTCCCGGGCTCCCCTATCATGCTTGCGTGAACATTATGTATACTCTACCTACGCTCCCTGCTTGTCAATTCAATCATCGGTGCTTTTTCATGTCCAAATCCTTAAAATTTCAGCATTTTGTTTTTCATTCTAATTATGCTGTTATACATATGAATATTATATCTTCTCAATTCAATATAAATGTAGGTGCACTGTACAGATATGAACTGTCTGTAATCTTCATGAACGCGAATACAGGATTGTCCGTGACCTTATTTGCTTTTCGTGGTAATTGTTCATAAATATAATTATGAATCGCAAATAAAGCGATGTACCGTATGGTGTACACTCCTAAAATATTTCAGAATATCAGTTTGTAGTTTCTTGTCCGATAATTAGGTATAACCCTATGTACTTAATTAGTTAATGGATTCAGTTGCTAGAAAAGGGTTATAGAAAAATCCCATCATTATCATTATTTATTTAACTTTTTATACACAGACCATAACGATCAACATTTATATGTGGCCTCGCTTGCTCGACCTTACTTATTGTGTATGAAAGGCTCGTGGTGTTATCAGTTGGTTCTTAGACAATAACTGCTCTTATTACTCCATATGTTACAAAGTATAAACAAATACGGAGTGTGTCTCATTGCTCATTTTGTATTGTAAATGCCATTAAATACATTATATAATGTATACGTGCTAGTCAATTTGCATGATTGTAAGTATGTAGTAATTGCTACGAAATGTGATGATAATGGAGCTATACATTTAAAAAATGAATTCCGCACGGGCGGTAAAATTGAAAGTATGACATTATGGCAATGAATTGTTTCCTCCGGTAGCGGTAAAAAGCGTGTACATATGTATATAAAGTTTTATACACGATCATATGACTATTTATTTACCAACCAAATGAACTGCGAGGTCATGTCCTATATGTGAATACGGCATTACTCACTGCTAATATTTCTAACGACAATTAACGCCGTGAACTAAACCCACTTATCTCACTTTATGAAGACAGTTGAGTATATATTATTTAATGTGTGTTTACGACTAAATTATCATGATAATGGCTTTCATTTAGTGATCATATACTGGTAAATTATGGACAATTTGGTGTATGATCAAATCGACTAATTGGGCACAGTGCGAGCATTAGATATTGGTAACACTTATAAAAATACATGCGTGAAATAGGAAACCATCTATCACTCGTATTAATAATTATTTGTTTTACTTTCATCTGGTATTTTGCCGTTTTTCAACAATGTTCAGTCCTAATCGGCGGACAGTTGATCCAGCCAATTCTTTTGGGAGCAATTATCAACCAATACATGACCGTAGCCAATATCACGGGAGAACACAACCTGCCCAACCTGGGAATCGAACCAGGATTTGGTTTCAAAGAAACTGATTACAAGTCACAAATTATAGTAGACAATGTGAGAACTGTATAATAACGATCAGTGGCAAACCACATGTTGTGGTTTAAGCCTAAGCGTACACGTAACATCGCACTCATCCTGCAATATTGTCTCCTGAAGATAATAACAGTTTGCAGTACCCGGGTCAATTGTTCAAGAGAGAAACATTTTAATTGTTGTTAAGCTTTGACAATAAAAGTGCTGGGTACTTTTAGAAATACACGTATTTTACATACTGTTCAGTTCAAATGGAGGATGTATTATGACGTGTGATAAATTTTGCATCGTGTGGTTGTTTCTATGGTGAACTTAGGACATTTTTAGGTGTCTTTTTTTATAAATGTTTTTTACTTCAAGTTTTTCATTATACATTTCTGTTTAAGGAAAATGATGTAATCATTGTCATCATTGACTTCTTTTGTATTAAAACCGGATACCGCTTTAAAGTTACATTATTCCCTCAAGGTAACATTCATACTACTGTTTATGTTTATCATTTTCCCCATGAGCTTTAAACGCAGCAACTATGTCAGCTATACATTACTTTGCGCAACGTTGTTACTATCTATTTGTGAGGGACAGTCGCAATGTATTGATTTTGTGTATGTATGTATCTGCTTATAATGTATTTCAAATTAAGGCTCCTTAGCTGTTCTTAATGTTAGACCAAGCCATTCCTTGCGCCACTGTTTCCTTGCGTATTTGCCCTTGTACTTCTTCCAATGCCTGATGTTTTATGGACTGTTGTTTTCCCGGATGTCTCTGTGGAGAGGCATTGTCTTATGAATGTGGCGTTCCCAGTAGCCACTTTTAATTTCTTCTTCGCAGTTAAATATATATTAAAAACTCTATTATCGCAGTTCGTTGTATACAATAACATAAATATAGTCTTGCAACAATAATATAAACATCACCATCAGCTGTTATTTTATAAGTTTATTATACGACTGCTTTGACATCAAATTGAAAAGTAAAATTAATTGTCGTTTTCAGATAATAACCTTCTCGGATATCCCAGAGTAATCTGTAAATAAACAACCAGATGTTAGAATGTAATAACAAAGTATCAGAGAGAAGCCTCGACCAATTTAAGTAAACATTTCAATGAAAGATATGAATGTATTGATGGAACATTCTCATGGGAGGTCTCAATGTATTCATGGAAACAATCCCACGGGAGGTGTCTGTATATTCATGGAAATATTTCAATGATAGACCTCAATGTATTTATGGAACATTCCCACGGGAAGTCTCAATGTATTCATGCATACATTCCTACGGGAGCTATCGAAGTGAGAACATGTTTGAAACAAATAACAAGTACGTAGTCATTCATTTTCTACTTAAAACTCGACATCGTTCATTTTAGCCGACGGAACATCAACCATTATCCATCATTTTTAACGTTGTACAGAGAATGGTATCAGAGAGTACATAGCCATATGAATCTAACATAGAAATGCTGAGTGTTTCTTTGGAATCGAAATATCATTCAAACTTAAGTTGCTATCAAGGTAAACTTACCAACAACCGCAATTGGAGCAAATGTCACAATATGACGACTGTTTGAGGAGTTGGGATTCGAAAAATGTCAATGCACGGTTGTCTATAATAATGAAATTGAAACATAATTATATCTCACATAAGGTGCCAATGATACATCTACTTAATATACAAAACCAAACATTAAAGTGTTGGCGAGAGAAACATTGTCTGATACCAGACATTATGATACGACAACAACAATATAAGATACTATTTCTTCAGTTCTTGCTTCATTATCTTGCCATGGAAACCATAATAGCTAGGTAACATGACGTTAATATTTCTGTCTAATTCTTACAGCTCAGGCTTCATTACTGGAATAGCTAATTTGGAAGAAGAACGTCTGTATAATATAACGGTGGCCAACATGTTTTTCACGACATTAAGGGTGGTAGTTTAAACATGGCAGTTAAATGAATTATGTATTTATTATCATTATTTATAACTTTCAACCAATATTTCGAATACAGTACGAATGTACTAATACCCCGTTTCCACTAGTACAGTTGATTTCGACGCATCTGAATTTACAACACATCCACAATTGGTGCATCAACATTCAATTGCATACCTCGGTCGTATAGCTAACCCAACTGACTTTAATATATCCGTCACATTTTCTAAATGTAATTTTATGTCTATTACTTCTTGAAGGATATATTTCAGTCAGAGAATAAATTCAAAACAAGACCTTAATATTTTTCAACAAATAGTACAAATATAATAGAAACCCATTACTTATCTTACTTATCACATTACTCAAACATTGTTACTGACATTGTTTCGTAAGAATCAAATCAACATAAACTTCACCTGGCTTATAATAGTCAAATACACGAACAGCAGCAGGCTTTGTCTTTGCAACAAGATCTGTTCGAATCATCTCAACAGTCGCACATACTCCAGGATACGTAGGTAAAATCTGAATATAATCAATGCTGGATACATATAGCTGGCTGTAAAGTAGCACACTCTATTTTAAATGATAGAAGCATAAAATGTTTGACCTATATGAGGTCAGTTTACGGAGTGGTTTGTTAATTAGGAAAACCAGATTGTTTAGACTATTTAAGTTCTGTTGTGATAGTACTGATACAACATCACCAATCAATCGCTTGAGTTGAAGATAACATCCCTTACTTTGATACAGATGCTTGCATATACATTTGAAATGTATCAATATGTTGATGTCTGATATGAGAACAGGATTAAATGAACAATACAGAAACAGGGACAGTCTTTGGTACACTGACCACATTAAAGAAAGAACGCTTACGAAATTGAATGAATACATTATATCACGATCATTGAATTTCACCCTATGTAACAGAGATTCATTCAGTAAATTAACGTTATGTTCAAGTAACGGGAAGTATAACTTGTGTGCATATCACGTACAAGTACGCAATATTATAATTAAAAGTCAAATAAGTATTGTCTAGTCACCTCATCATAGTACAATACCACAGTTTTTTCTTCCCTAATTTCTGATCGTCTGGACCCTTTAATGTCAGTTTCTGGACTTTCAAGATCAGCAGCAAAACCTGACGGAAGATCAAGTTCCATCACTGCCATACTTCCGGTTTCAAATCGTTGTGGCAGATATCTTCAAATTATAAAATGATGTGGAAACATACACTCGATATGTGAATAGAAACTATACACTCGGTGTGTTGATGGTAAACAAACAGACCGGATGGATAAAACATATGCTATGTGGTCAGAACTTATAGGCAACTCAGTTTTGTGACACAGAAATAAACGAATACTACACGGTTATGAATGGACGATCTACTAGAAACCCTTTCGATAAATGGGTAGCGCACATTTCCCCATCAGCTGTACTGAAAGAGAATAACAGACACACATCCCAATAAAAGAGCATTGATGCTTCTACTGCAAGACATGATTATATCAAATTAATACCTTGGCGAATACGTATTTTACAGATTCGGCTTGATAATGTCGGTCATTTTTAAAATATGTATATACATGCCTCTGAACCTTTTTAATAACTTTGATTAAGCAGCTAAAAGTGTATTACGAGTTTAAACAAACTATAAAGATTGTAAAACGGATAAAGAAGGTTTGCACATTAAAGTGATTTTCTAACAGCGAAGCCAATTTTGTTTTGCGTTTGAGATTTCTAGTAATATCACGGTTAAGTGCGATGTGTACATGCTGTCATACTGGTTTGAAACTACAGTACTAATTGTACTGAAAGTTCCAAGGCTGCGAGACCGTTGAGTTGCTAAGTGTAAAGTTATTGTTACCCACATCACATGCTATATCGATGCGTTACCTAAGAATCTGCGTATGTATGCGCTGCTTTATGAACTATGCTTCGCTGTTTATATTCATGTATATCATACAAAATGGAATGATTTATGGTAATTTTATTTTCAAAAAATATATTGACTCGATCAGCAAACTCTTTAACCAATACAAAACCAAACATCAAACTTGAAGCGAAAATCTGCACAAAGCGAAACAAATTACACATTAATACAACGCTTCAAATCTATCCTTGACATAATAAATAGCGAAGCTAACACAACGTCGATGAACACTTTTGCAACATCTTAACAACTCAGTTAACTAGGTTATAAACTGTATCATAAGTTTACCTGGCGCATGCCTTGACGATGATAGATCTGAATGTCTCCGAGATTATGATGGTGGTAATGTTAAAGGCTGGCATGGCCACTTCAGTTTCAACGTTAAACGATACCGACACCTAAACGACAAGCATTAAAGGAGATAAATGTATTTGTGTCTCACTATGCATTGGTACAATTATAATAGCTGTTGCAATGTTATCAAAAAAATTGTTCATATCTGTTTAGGTACAAATTAACCAAAACAAACGTGGGAATAGTATTCATTAAAAGGAAATGTTTGGAAACGTTTCAATTTTGTTGTTGATTTTACTAAAGACATAGTCATGATACTCACCTGAGCAAGGACAGATCCTGTACCATGACCTTGCAGGGACACAGAGGGTGGAGTGTTAGAATTGTTACCACGTCCATGATTCGTCGCCTGGAGAGGAACCTGAAATATAGCATCAAACAGTATTAACCAGATAAATGGTCAATATTATAACTGTCTGGAATTTTGGGTTATTCAAAAATTACATCATTAAATGGTACGAATGGTTAATAGTATGGTCGTAGACGTATATTGAGATAAACTCATCATTTCCTGTTTCCGGAGAAGATATTTTCTCTATATAATTTAGTGTTTACTGTACATGTAATGCTATTGTAGAAAATCAGCGCTGCAGGGATTTGAGTACTTGAACGATGAAAGAAACATCATGTGTATACTTTTCTATATATTCATATGATAATTGATATATTGGAATATCTATTTACATGTGCATGATACATTTTGTAGATCTTATTCCTACTTAAACACTGGTCTAGCACTATGTACAACTTGCATTATCGAGATTGAATACAATCATATGTTATATCTAGATTTTTGGACAAAAAAACTTTTGAAAACTTACGTCAACCAACTTCAATACCATGGCATCATTCTGACCAACATGAATCTGTTTGTGGAAGTAACCAGACGATATATCAACATCAAGGTCGAGAGGATCAGAGAACATTGCTCCATATTCAGACATTGCCTGTAATCCTAACACAGTATCCTGCAACAACAATATCAGACATTGCATGTAATCCTAACACAGTATCCTGCAACAACAATATCAGACATTGCCTGTAATCCTAACACAGTATCCTGCAACAACAATATCAGACATTGCATGCAATCCTAACACAGTATCCTGCAACAACAAGATCAGACATTGCATGTAATCCTAACACAGTATCCTGCAACAACAATATCAGACATTGCCAATAATCCTAACAAAGTATCCAGCAAAAACAAGATCAGACATTGCCTGTAATCCTAACACAATATACTCCAACAACAAAATCAGACATTGCCTGAATTCCTAACACAGTATCCTGCAACAACAATGTCAGACATTGCGTGTAGTCGTAACACAGTATCCTGCAACAACAAGATCAGACATTGGCTGTAATGCTAACACAGTATACGCCAACATAGTGGTTGATGCTCACTGTTATCTTGTTACAAGACCTTAAATTGAGACTGACCAACATGTAATGTACAGAATATGTTTCGTTTTACATTAAGAATATAAAAAACATTTCCCATGTATTATTTGGACACACCTTAAAATATCAAGCATTATGGAAACACAAATCTAATATCTATCAGTTAGATTTTTTAAAGCTTCTTTCTTTAATACATTTGTACGAGGCCAGTTAATACATATTCACATATTCCAAGGCTGTAAATCGCTGTGTGATTATCATTTCTATTTATGTTTTATATGTATATTAAGTTCCCATTTTCCTATGTGCAACTCTAGTACTTTATAAATTATGCATGTACTGTTCACCCCCTTTCGGATTATTATAACTGACTTTCTTGACGTGTTCCTTGAAATATTCCATCTATTAAACCCCCTCTCGCTGTCTCTACCATCCCACTGAATTCTCTTTTATGTTCGTATGGTCTACCAGACCATTCATTGCACAACGATTCGCTTACACGTTTAACCTTGCACCTTCTTAGTGTCTAGTGTAGGCTGTTATTTTGCAAGGGGTCTGTATGGGGAAATATTGTCTTATGTATGTTGTGTTCCTTGTAACAATATATTTTTATAAACTAGGTAATAAAACAATATTCGACGTTTCTATACATTAGTAAAGTTACGGTTTTTGAACAAACAGACGATCAGAAAGCCCTTAACCGGAGAACACATAAATAAAACAATTTAAAGACTCCAATTTTATCCAAAACAATAGTTGAATATGAAGATTTAATATATCACCTGTGTTGACCTAAATGCACCACGAGAGTTACGCTGTCCAACTAACCATTGGAGAATTGGGAAACCGTCCGAGTACTGATGTATTTGTGTCAGATATAACAAGGCATATGAAGCTATTTCTATTTCTAAAGGAGGACTCTGGTAGTAACTGTATTGCCAACTGTACATGTTGGGCCTTGTCGTGGCATTCCAGTACTTTTTACCATCTATTAAAAACATAATATATCGCATGATCATATATATTCAATTTTGACACTTGGTAATCCAGCAATGTGACAGATATACGTATAATTCAAATCATTATATCGTCTTAATAAAATACAATATGCAGTACTGTTATACGTACACATTACCAATAGAATGGCTGTGTTGGATTTAAAAGTCGATTTCTAAGTAAAGCTTGTGATTTTGCGTTCAACATACAGCACATACCATTGTATAGGTATTAGTTATATGAAACAGCACTGCATATAATTTGTGTTTGGTAAAGACATTCAACGGATCTACCTAATCCACACATGACTATAATCTGAACACTCAAAACTGAACTAAAATTAATCAGTTTTTATGATCAGTCACCACCAAAGCACATACACATATTACTCTTTTACTACCATTTCATAATCACATTAATGAGCAAACTAAAGTCATAAAATGTTAAACACATATAATTATCTATCAATATGTTATCATCTTACCGGAAGTGGTAACCGCCATTTTGTTTAACTGCGTATAAGCAGCGTAACCATTCGGGTTCCCAGCCAATCCTAAGGCATAACTGACAACCGCCAAATCATACGCATCAGTAATTTTATCGGCAGTAATTTTCTGTTCTAGGTAGCTGATGGCTTTCACTATAGCAGCCGTGTATCGATAAGAACTGTGTTTATTCTGAAATAACGTGTTTTCTGTCAGCATGTATCCTTTGCAACATAATGATGTTCATTTGTAAGAACTGCCTGGTATTTAAATACATCTTAAACCCCCATATTTTTAGCTCAATTAATGCAAATCACGTGAAGCAGATCCCGAGATGTACGGAGGTAACACATCTCGCAATGTTATACATAAGGTTAAACTTTCGAAAATGTAGAAACAAAGACATAGGCCGACAAACATCATTTAGTAAGTTCATGCCCATTTACAAGTTCGTAAGCGTAATATTAATATTTTCGGATTTTAGTTGCACTAATTAATAAAGAGGAATAATTGGAAGTTCCAAGAAACATCACATCGAAGGCCACGAACAAAAATAGAGACTATCCATGTAGCGTACGAAATAAAACGAACAAGGGGAAGATACTCGTGGTGCCATGCAACCCAAATAAGTAATGTACGATTTTAAGCGATGTTGTTCGTGTATTTGATCTCAAATAAGGAATGCTTGATTTAGAAATCACAATTGATATTCAATAACTGTGTTTCAATATAATTTCAATCCTGTCAGTCTGATTGTTTTTTCTGAAATCCAAATCAGTATTACATGTAACTTATTCCTCAACAAGAAACCCAAAAATCTCCACATGAGCCTGGTACGAAGGAAAAATACCTCCTGATAACAGAGAAGATGCACTTGGTGATTGCAGAAACTTACTTGTTTAAGTGTTAACTGCGATTCTAAAAGTGATATCAAAACAAATCCAGTTAGACTATCTCCAGAGCTAGAGCCACCCTGTGTGAATATAGAAAAATAATTTAGTGTGTCTTCAGTTCAGACACGCCACCTAGTACCTTGAGGATGCTATATGTATTGCACTAAGTAGTTTTAATATATTCTTCATAGCCTTTTCATAATCTTCTATTAATGTCAAAGTGTGTCAAACAGAATATTGATGTTAGTTTAAGTATAAAACAAGACATTCACTAAAATTACTAGAAGTTTGCATCATAGGACATTACATGTCAGAAAAACAATCATATTATTATATTCTCTTTCAATCATCGATAACCCTTCCACGATATGAATACTTTTTTTCAGCATAAGGTATCACCTTCCTCATGCATATCGCTATTCCCATATTGGTCACATTCCTTAATTATCATCCATACCGAACATGCTTATCTTTGATAATCCTTTAGTAATATATGATCCTCATTACATTTATCACATTCCACAAAGTGTTACCATTTCATGATACCTCACGATATATCACTGTCCCTTTTTATTCATACCCCGCGATAACGAGAAAGATGAAACGTACTTTGCAAACGACCGACCTCTTGATAGACGGTTAGATGAGTCCTATTATATTATCCTCCTGCAAACGTCTTTTCTAAGGGCACTGTAGCAACCTCTTATTGATATCATACTCAACATATTTATAACACTCCCGACCAACGCAACACCCTATTCTTCACTTATATTTACCTTAAGACTAGTACTATGAACACTTCCTATTTGACGGAATGACCCATCACTGTTTTGATATCGAATGATCCAGTCAGTAAGTCGGTATATAATGTTATCTTCCACATAAATATGTTCTTTTGCTTGATGGAATGATTTCAAAACGAATGCAGACAGCCTGCAAATACATAATATTACGTTATAAAAGATAGAATACATTGTTACAGGGAACGCCATATATAATTATAAAAGAGTTAGAATAAGTTTCTACCGGGAACACCACATACACAAGGCAATGACTCTCATCATAAACCTCCGGCAAAACAACAGGCATTTGAGAAGGTGCAAGGTAAAATACGCTGGGGAACAGGGACGCAATGATTGGCTTTGTAGACCATAAAGGACAACTAAGGAGAATAAATTAGGTCAAACACGGGGGATGTAATGAATGTAATACATCAGAGGACAAGCCAAGGCAGTTGGCAACAAAATGCTGAAAGTGAGGAGAAAATAACAAGAGCACTATATAAAGTGAAACAACCGCACAGGGGAAAGATAAACCCAACATACATATACACACGAATAGAAAAAATAACCATACAGCGATTTACAGCCTTGGAACTGTCAGTAAAAATACTGATTTAAATCGATATAACAGCTAGCTAATCTCACTTAATCGCTACATGGCCGTAGATATCCACCACATACACATAAATTGACTAAGTAGACAGTAGCTACTTCTTAAAGGCCTTTAACCATTACGTACATAACAATTGTTACTACGATGATGGTGATAAGAGTATGGCGAAAATAATAATAATACTGATGATAATGATTTAATAATGCTTGTACCATTCATGTTACTGCTATGTTTAAACTTTTACCTTTGTAAACAAATATGTATCAATGTATTTACTCACCACATGCTACCTTGACTATCAGACTGACCCCAGATACTAAATGAGCCATCACTTCGTTGGAAAGTCAGTTCTCTTTGATAACCTAAATAAAGTAATGTTAACATTTATTAAATACTCTTATTTGCGAATTGCTCTATCCATTTTATACTTCCAGCAAACATGTGTATATGCAACACACATCAAGCTTGACGGTAGATACTTTTAAAGATAACCTTGTGCTTTCCAATTTGGATATACGACGCCAGTACGGATGTATCACTCTATGATTGCGATCCTTCCCACACTACTTGTACATGTCATACATTGTAGCATCAGTAAGTTCACATTGTCGCATATTTAAGTGTTATATTATACTTTCATAATGATTAAAGTATGTATGTTTGTAATACAAAAATATAGAATTAAGAAATAGTAACGATAAGGCAAAAGCTATGTACTGTCTATGTATGGGGTTTAAAAAGAATATTTCATGTGAATTTTACCATTTTTAAAGTTACAAACGTTATGAACTGCAAATAATTAACTGCATTATGTATAGCTATCTTCCAATTTTAAGAATGTCCCACTCAAGGCAAATGTGGCGTTCATCTTGATGTATAATTGTAATAGTGTATCGGCTATTTTACCATTGTACATGTATTGCAAGGCCATGTCAGCAAAATCAGGTGTTAGTTGATTCGTTTTCTGTAGATAGTTATACACAAATACATCAGGAGCAAGACTTGTCATGGTTTGTTCTCCACATCCGGTTGGCATACGCAACAGACCCTTCAAATTATTTAGTGTGGGTCCCATTGTATCACCTAGAAAGTGTTAGTAATACAGATAATACATAATCACACTGTAAAACGAGAATATAATTTATTTCATGCAGGTTCGTGGTTTACCGAAGCATATCGGTAAATTTTATATTGATCACAAACCATCAGTGCGCATATCAGGTGTCACATGTATTCGCAGGTTTGCGTATTGATTTGTCATGTTAAAAGGCCACATAAATGGACACGATGCAGGACTCTACAGACTTACCAAGTGCACAACTGTCAAACTAATTTGTTTTGTATTCTATTATGCAAATGACAACAATGTTAATTATTTGGAATTACTATTTTCGAAGCTGTATCTCATGACGTCACGTTGGACATTGGCAATCAGCGTATGACGTCTCGTGCAAATATTCATCATTTAAAAATTAAAGACCTGCTAATAACCCTAAACTAAAAAGACTTCATTTCAAACAAAAAATGGAAATGTAATCATCTTGCGTAAACCAGTTTTAAACGTTGGCTAATATCGACATCGAACATGCCATCCACATTGCAAATTCCTTACTTGTTCGTGCTTTCGAAACGCCTCCACCATCAGTTCATAAAGTTATCCTTATCAACAGAATATTAACTGCTCGCTTGAATATCATAGTGTCACAAAATGGCATCACAAAAAGTGTAGTATGTACGCAGATTGTGACAATGTACTAAGTACATATTTGAATATGAACGACAATGGAAAATAATCAAATTCCATTGTAAATTTGGCGAGATACCAAAATGTTCATGGAAAGTAAATAAATGAGCCATTTTTTGTACTTAATATTATTTACGTTCGAGGTTTTAAACAGTTGTCTGTCTATTTTATTTAATGAACAAAATAAACATAACTTTTGATTAGGAATCACACGCTTGACCTGAAGTGTATCACTTGATCGCTTAATCGACCAAGCCAGTTTGGTCGGCAAAGTTTCTGAGTTGTATAGCCATTGTACACATAAGTATGACATAACTATAGTACTCATCATTATGTACACAATAATTGCAGTATTTCACCGGAAAACCAAACCAATGATTTACCTATCACTGATACTTGTATCTTTTGTGAGTCAGCTACAAATGTTGGTGGGAATGATAATGGAACATCAACACCTGTGTGTTCGTTCAGAATCATTGGTACATTAAAATGCATTGTGGTTCCTTCAGCTTCAATAATAAGATCACGTAAAACTCTATCCGCAGAGAGAACGGATTGTGCCTTCACTGCAAGTTTGGTTACTCCAACAATGCTTGCAACAACAGGTACGAACACCGACTCAGCCATGCCCGCTTTGATCTGAAATTTATTTGATAAATATCTCAGGAATGTGCAGTGTACGTACAGTTATGGACTCATTTGCTTTATCTGACTTAGACTTAAGCCGCATTTAGCGCTTGTAGTTATTCTTCAGAGGTGGCTTGAATTAAAGTCGATATTTCGAGGAACAACTAGTACAACATTAGAGCTGGAAGTCATCGTCTTGAAAGGCGGTGTAGAATAGTATGACTACATATGCCATTACTTTTACCCACGAACAACACTAAACAGAATATATGCATGTACCAACTTCATCATCAAACAGAATAATAGTATAGGCATGTCTTTACACTCACTACATGTATATCTCTTCGAGAGAATAAACGCCTGTCCGTATATTTCAGACCTCTTTACTTATACTAAATATGTTTCATTTTAATAAATTCTTGTGGATTTTATTACAATTGTCATGGCATTTGGTACATACGTTTACTATATGTTAGACAAAACTATGTTAAATAGCGAGCTACTCACGTGAACATTCCGTACAACGTCCATTGTTGAATATGTCACGTGACCTGACTGATCTCGGTTGATGACTTGATAATCAGCTGATTTCTCGAACGTGACAACAACCTACATGCATGTACAGATATGAATGGGATTATAACTGATAATTATATACTTGCAAGAACAAATATGAAAGTAACCTCAACCTAATAACTAATTATTAATTTCCATACATGTTCATATATGAACGAGACAAAATCCCTTACATATATGTACATATTTGAACGTGACAATACCCTACATGCATATACAAATATGAAAGTGACAATAACCTATATACATGCACAGATATGAACCTGACATCAACCTACATACATGTACAGTTATGAACGTGACAACACGTTTGATACATATACATATATCAACGTGACAACAACCTACATACACGAACAATTATGAACGTGACAGCATCTAACATACATGAACAATTACGAACTTGACAACACATTACATACATTTACACACCTTCAGAGCCTGATAGCACGAGAATGTTGATGGCAGTTTCGATTCGGAGTCATATATGTTATGTAACCGACATTTCTTTTAATGAAACTTGATTTTCTACATTCAACTGAACGCGTTTAGTTAACAATAATTATATTATATGTTTTGAGGCTTTAATTTAAGTTGAAGGAACATGTATTTATAATCAGTATACAGGAGTTTATAAGTACAACAGTACTTTCTTTAAAGTATTATAAATGTTCTCACGTCAAGATCCTGACCCATGTAATTGAAAACATTTGCTTGCAATACGACTTCCTCACCCCGTACCACCGAGTATGGTAGATTCAAATTGATGAAGAATGGACGAAATGTGGTAAACTGTAAATACATTCAACTATTCATGTAGACCAGCAGCCATAAGGTTCCATCTCTACAGAACACCCCTACAACAACTCTTCAAAACATTTCTTCGCGTAGTAAACTTTCATTTCCAAATTAACTTCTTCAGGGCATCAATCAGTCGACAAGAGCTGAAATGTACATCTCCCCGGGTAAAGCAATGGGGAGATTGCTCTGTATTACAGTTCCTTCAGTCAAGTTGAAACTTAAATTGCATAAATAACACCATTAACAATTATCGTTAATAATTTTATCAGAATACTGACTTAATTGAAACAACTACTGGTATGTTAACTTTATTTAAACTTTCTATACCTTTTATAATTAATTGATTGAAAACAAAAGCTATGTTTCGGAACAGCAGTCACTCTACCTTAGCTGCGGAATCAGTTAAACCTAACCCAGAAACTTTGTTGACGGAGAATGCTGTGGCATACCATGACGTTATGGTATCTGGTATCGTTGTCTGTAGTGTAGCAGTTCCATTTCCTCTGTAAAAAAAACATTACTATGCTGTGCTGTACTTATTGTTTTGTAACGTACTTATCTACACGTCCAAATACAAGCAATATGACAATAGACTAAACAAATTTATTGATATGCAGACAAAACACTGCCACACAGAAATATTCGATTCGGAAATACACGGTTCCAAGGTTGTCCAGTTTAGAAAGGTTTCATCGAAGTTATTATAATATACGTGCACCTATTAGTGTACATGTAATTAGTGTTTATAAAAAAAAATTCTAACACTTTTGGCAATGAATGACATTCGTGCTGACACATTTATATCTATTTCACTGAATCTGACCTGATTTACGATTAAATTAATCTCCTTACTTTCTTCACAGGAACTTTGAAATAATGGAACAACTCGAGGCTTAAACGGTTTAATATGACACTTTCTGACATGAAAACACTTATTAAAAAAATATTTTATCAACTGATTTCTAAATTCATTCTCTGTTATAATAACAATGATGAATTAGGAAATCTCCGATTTGTCGAAATCACTACTTCCGTTTTGAGATATTGTACTTTTAAATGCAAATAAGGTTGTTTAAAACTACCGTATAGTCATATAAGAAGCGATAAAATGTCATACCGATTATCAAAAAATGAATGACATCGACACTACGTTTTACGGTTACAAATCATAAAAAAATGTATTATGAACATGGCTTCATTATCAGCACTTGACGGGGATTGCGTTATTAACAACGATCACTGATGTTATTACATTTTAGCGATACAATTTAAAATACAACTGTAAATATCGATAGTGTTTCTTACGATGTCCTTGTACGATTTAAAAGTCTTCATATTCGAAAATGTGTGTAGATTTAACTTACCGCACGGTAAGATTTGTCCACAACCAGGTTTCTGGAAACGTTTCCCTTGTATGTGTTACCTGTTTTAGAGCCCCACCTGATGAAATAAATTAAATTATGGATATATTAGTTTACATAACCACATCAGTAATATATTTAAGTCAGCAACACGCACTACAGCGTTGGTACTGTTAGTAAATGTACTGGAGACTTTAACGCCTGGTTTGTTTCAAAAATCATGTCATTGATATATCTGATCGAAAACAAGCTACACGACACCCATTCAGCTACATTAATGTATTACAGCGCAAGTGGCGCTGAATGCCTAGGGCTGCTGAAAGTGAAGTAAACACTGACAAGAAAGTGTTCAAATTAAAAAAAAAACACTATTATCACAAACAATCAAACTTTAGAAGTTTATCCTAGCAGTTTCAACAGTAGTTATCCGAAATTACAAGAGTGGACACGAGCATCCAACATATAACATATGGTTCTAGGATTCCATTTGATTCCTAACACTTATTCTGAATCCTTACCTCCAGTGCTGAATATATATTAAGCTAGTATTCACTTTAATCTTAATTTAGTGACTCTCGTCATATGATTTCGCTACTAGTTCATCCAGTGTCATACTGACAGCAATTTATATCCTATTAGAAACAGGTATTCCATGTATATAACACGACTTACGGTGTTGAGTGGTAATTACACCCATGTATTAGTTTCTATAATTTACTGGTGCAATACATCACATCAAAACAAACGTAGATGCGCTCAAACTTGCCTGCAGCTATCGTGGTAAGATGATAGGCCAACGCTGTCGGTGTCGCTGTACTGCCAAACCAAGGCCCAGCTGTCGGTGTAACATGTGTATCTGTATACATAGGTGAAGCTGTAGGGAGACAGTCTACTTGACGTTTGTATTGAGGATGTCCCCAGCTGAATCCATCGACGTCTGATAGTAGCTGAATACCACTTGACTACGAAGATGAAAACATTGTTAAAATTGTCATATATCATTTCAAATACCTTCCAGGTGCATATGTTTGTTCCGGTACAGGGGTTGGTATAAAATTAGGCCCGAGTATTGAGACTGGTAGCAGTGTTGGAACAAATCAAGGAACACAAGTTGGAAACGGTCCCAATCTACTGTTTGCCGTTTACCCAGTGGAAATCATTTACATTTGTTATCAGGCACTGAAATCCTAAGAACTGGACCCGCTGTAATTTGGACACCCCTATAAGAGGACATTCAACTGGTCGTGTTTTATTACATAAATCTCTCCATTAAGTAACAAAACCCTATACTCAGGAAACAATAATAGAAAAGCGATAAAAAACATTAATTTAACATAAAAGTTGTATATCAAACCGGACGAATTAACAAGATTGGACGTACACATTGAAAGGAATGACTCGTTACAATACGGTGTTGAAGAGGAAAGTGACATTTATGCAAAAGTTCACATGGCAATCCATCTTTCTCAGTGCCAGTAATTGTTTTATACACTGCATGAAACGGAGTTTATCTACTAATTACATGGGACTGTAAATGACGTTTTACACTTGATGAGTATAAGACCAATTGCCGTGTAATTGTTTGTGTTTAAACTATGCAACGTGCTTCATGAGCTCGTTGTCCAAATGGGTTCATTAATAATCAAACAGTACAGTATAACCTGCCAATGCCACCTACTGAAATACACTTCCTGACATATGCGACCATATTTTCACCTCCGAGTACATTTCCCCTTATTTAGCCCCTCAATAAAACAACTACCTGACTCGCGAGCAATAACCATAAATTCGACTCCGAAACACATATCCGTCAATGTTTTTAAAAT
The DNA here is from genome assembly GCA_032209605.1 of Mactromeris polynyma. Taxonomy (NCBI): domain Eukaryota; kingdom Metazoa; phylum Mollusca; class Bivalvia; order Venerida; family Mactridae; genus Mactromeris; species Mactromeris polynyma. The sequence goes on from JASFXZ010000028.1 coordinate 6,985,576, forward strand.
ACTATTTTCATACATGCCGTTATTTATCAGACATTTACTAGAACTGAAGAATTATCTATCGCGTAAAACTGTTGATAGGATCAATCACGCGTGAACCATGCGATGGGCAATAGTTTCTGCACCACGCCCGGTCGTACTTGTTTCATCCGTCTGTTAAAACATTATTAACAATTTAAAAACTATGAAATATGCCTCATTTGACAAAATCACCAACCACGTCGGTCGACCTCGGAAATTAAGACGCAGCGCTTTTTAAATCTACGAGCAGAATGTTTTCGACGCGCGTCGCATCAAACGTTGTGCCGACCACTTTTGATCCAACACGTCGAGACGCGGTGCCTTTGAGGTCTGCAAGAACAAATTGTTAACACGCGCAAACATAATCTCGCTTTTATCTCGACTTAAAAGGTAAGCCTGCAGATAAACAACTACAATTCGAAAGAGTGGGAAATAGACGACTGACACGCTTACCGATGTAGTCTAGCAGGGGCGTAAAACACACGTGATCGTAATTAGTGCATCCGAATATCGCAAAACGGTTTGCATTGTCAATGTGAATTTATCTTCATTCAGAAAAAGAAGTTATGGTGTTTTGTTTTACCATTTCAGCAATTGATTTTATTACCATAATATAAACGCCGTGTGAAGGCCAGTCATGACTCATGTTGACCCTGTATTAAAAGACTCCCTGTCATATTTGACCTGTATTTCAACATCCCATGGAAGGTCTCTTCAGACAGATTAGACTGTACATATATTTACATTAAGAACGCACGATTTTGTATTTGTGTATTTGCTGATTAAAAAAAGAAAGAGTAACAAAGACACGCTCCATTTGCGGACAACAACAACACAACTATCTTTAAACAAATTAAAAGTGTCAATAGAAACTATTCCAATATGTCCATCTTAGTCCATTTTTGGCATACATACCTTTAAAACTTGCCTTGGATCATGAAGTGAACTTGAGTCTTTGTCAGCATGATCAGTGAATGTTAATGACGATAGTATCTGCAAAATTGATATCCCCACTTTAGTTTATTGATTTGTTGTGTGAACATAATGTGTACTACATTGATGCTTGATGCATGTTTGACTATTGGGTTTCGATGGATCTTGTAATTTTCATAAAGTAATGATTATTTTACCGGCCTGTTTCTCAAACTATTGAAACCGATTTTATTAACGTTTGTTTGTATAAGATTTAATGCTGTTTACAACAATTTTCTAGTGTTCTGGAATAAATTATCATCCTTGCTCTTCCGAAAGCAACTGACAACTTCTCCTCATATAGAGGATATGATCGTAGCTATTATCACGGAGGAACATAATCTACCCACTCGGGAATCAAACCCGGATCTTCCAGGTGACAGACTAGCGCTCCAGCCACTCAGCTCCCGGGCGAGCATCTTCATTAACCAATGTTTCAGATCGATTCGTTAATGACAAGTTTTACAAGTTTGCCTACGCAGCTGATAGCTTGTTTCAACTTCAGAAAATTTAATCAACCGACGCTTTATATATATGCAAGTCGTTCGGCTCATTTACGAGTACATACGTCGCCTTGAGTGACGTCATTTCCAGTGGCCAATAGTAAAACACTTTGATCCACAGCAAGAAGATTCACAAGTGACATAGGATCCGTTGTTATTGACAGCCTAACGTTTTCACCGGGTTCACCAGTAGTTTGATCAAACGACAATGCAATCTGAAAAATTGATTGCCAAGAGCGTACGCACTTATTCCAACTGTATACTATTACACACACGGTAAGTTTACAATGAAAACTAATACACAAGAAGCACCCAATGTCTGAAACTCATCTGGACACATTGTACACACGGAAAAGCATGGTTCTGTACAGGACGATTTCCAAAGTTATTGCAGATATAATTTTATTGAAAAATGTGACTTCGGTGCGGGCCAGTTAAGACTCCATGGACAAAATGCCAAAGCTCTGAGACGTGCGGTTAAGGAGAATAAACTTTCAAACATAACCCATATATTCCATAAGTCAATAGAAACAATGTGAAACAGTTATAATGTGACGGGGCCAATATTGACATCAGGGGACATGATTGGAATAGTATTGGTAGACGACCATTAGACACAATTATATACCAAATATTAATGTTTAGGGTTTTATGGGTCCGGAATTTAATATTAAAACTTAATCTAAGCTTCGAAGACCTCGTACTTATACATCAAAACATAACCATTTGAAAACCGTCTGAAAGTGGACGGCATATTGCGTCATATTTGGCTAAGTGGTTTAGAGGAGATGTCGTTTAAATGAAAAATTCACAGACGAACGGGCGCACACACGCACACACAACGAACACTTTGCCAGGATCTAAAATGAAGTTGACGTTAGTGGAGAAACACACTTACGAGTCTGCAAAATGTATTTAGGTCTCATGCAAACTGAGAGTATTGTAGTAACTATTCCAACCATTATGGATGAGGAAATCTCAAGACGGACACTTTGGTGGAACCCCTGACCATCCGTTAGTCAAATGGGTGGCTTCTATATTATATTTATATATCCCAGTAGGGGTTCGAATCATCGGTGGTGAGGAGAAATATATTATTAGTTAAAGACATGAACCACTCGATCAGTGAAGTTCGTTTACGTCTGTACCAGAACATGTGAACAAATATGGAATTAATTACCTTGTTCTTGAATATATTTGAATCTTCATGAACGTCGAAGAACATAGCATCAGCATTCCACATCCTCGTGTGGAAATAATATACGATCAGTTTTCCGTATGGTTTCATTTGTGACGTCACATGAAATGAAATGTGTACTTGGTCCCTAGTTGAATCATGTACCGCGCCTGACTGAACAACCCGGTCATTTGCAACAACCTGTGACACAAAAACGGAAACAACTTGTCAATTTTTTTTTATTAATGTATTCCATTTTTCGGTATATCTCAATATCAATCAAGTAAAACGCATAAGGTGTACTCTTATCTGACATAAATTACCTAATAGAGCTGAGTGTTTATAGAAAGAAGTATATAAATACATATCCCACATAAGAAAACAGCACACACCTAGCTGAAAAAGCCGTCATTTCATTAAGATTCTAATAACAATGTGATAACAGTTTTCTTAAGAGTATTGGTTCGTGAGTACATATCATGTATATTCAATTTAAACGAGATTTGAAGGTCTGCATCGCTCGTCTTTAAAAATGCGTTGGACTAGTTTGACATATTTTTTCCGCTTTATGGATGAATGCAAGCAAGAGTAACTGATGACAAATATGCTAATTTGGGATTGTCACGAATAAAACGATTCATTTCTAGAGATAATGTAAAGCTTTGAAGCAGCCTTTTATAGGCGATAGTTTGCTCTTAGTGGAAGGAACAGTGTAATCTTCGTGTAATTATAGCATTGTCTTTTTAAATGTTGCAACGAATCAATTAATAATATAGAAGCCTGGCAAAGACTTGATCACAGTCATGTTATCTACCCAGATAGAAGGAATTTAGTGACGTGTGACAAATCATTGTCATTCAATGAGACTTTTAGACACATTAGGTTGAATTACCCGTCTTTTGTCTGAAGAAGAAACTTATACTCGATAGCTAATACTGCCATCACACTCACCGCATAGAACATTGTCGCGTCGACCATTTCTTGAGATTGTATTACGTTGAATACAGCATCCTTTCCAACCTATTTCAATATATGCTGTGATGAATTATGTATATATAAGACATATCGTTCATACTATGTTTAAAACAAATGAAGGAATTTAAGAGGAATTTAAACAGCTTGTCTAACTGGTGTCTTATTGTCACCAAAATCTCGAAAATATTCGGTCAAGTATATGAACTATGAATACATCTTAGATGGTTCACATAATGTGGTCTTATCAGTTCTGATTGCGGAGCCCAAATGAAAAGCTTCAGTTATAAATAAAAAGTAACACTAGATAAAGTTAAAACCTGTACAAAGTGTTAAAACGCAAATTGTACATATAAAACACGATATGAAAACAATAAACTGAATAAACATAAGTCGCTGTATATACCGTTCTGCTCTCCAACTTGGAGGAAATAAACGAAATACTAATAATGTAAAGGATAAAATCAATGGAATACCAGAGAGTAACTGACGAAGCTATCCAAAAAAAAATCAGGTTATGTAAGACATGGTAAGACTAGATAAGAGGTAAGAAGCTGTGGCCATTTCCGTATATATATTAAATATCAAACGATCCTTCTCATTTCCTATTAAACATTTATTTCCAAATCGGATACTAATTGAAATGTAATCATAATAATGATATAAAACGTGAATATGAGTGCTATGGAAACCAAAATTGTGCGATTGTGTTAATGATGTTCACTTACCGTAATAAGAGATGAATTTTGAAATATTTGTATATTACCATCATTCAATAACCAATATGGTTTAGCCACGTTCATCGTGTCTTTGATTCCTTGGTAAAACGCCTACAGTAAAGTTACATGCTCACTTTTAGCGCATAAAGATACCTGTATGCAATTGTTAAAATAAAACTTTACTACCATTAAAATGTCCGGAGTCTTGCATTAGATGAATAGTAAAAAAATTATTTAGTAAATAACAATTACTACAAGATAAATACATGTACGTATGCATTAAAAGAGAACATTATGTTCAATCTGTACTTTACACTGAAATTGCGTTTATTAAATATATGTGACAAACACGTTTTATTGATATGTATTCGACAATAAATGCAGCCGTATTATAATTTTGCAACTAAATACCTTATACAGTAAAACGTATTTCTAAGAAACACCTTAAGGGCCTTAGAAAGTGTTCAGTTGTTCGCTAATTCATGTTGATTTGAATGTAAAATGTGCATTGTGTGGGTTTAAATTGTGTTTTTATTTCCATATGTTCTTTATATCCGTGTTCTTCATAAGCAAGTTTACTGACTTCGATACAAATTTATTTCTCCCAATAGTTCAACATCGCTTTATTAAGAAAAGCGTAACGACACGACAAACGTTCTGGTGAATTAGGGAGTCAGTCATAGAACAAAAATATATTAACATCGATTCTGGCTGGGGAGGTTGAATTGTTTACGAATGTTTGGAATAATTTCGTTTTGAAAAAAAGAGAACAAAACGGAATCAATGGAAATATCAGATCTCCCATAGTAATAAGGTTATGTGGTATTTTCACCGGGTATTAAACTTCTAATAAACATTAGCCAAATTTGTAAGAAGAAAATTGATGATGGTACTTTTTTCTAGGATTATTCCGTAAAGCTTACTGAGAAATATGCATTGAAGGTGTACACAAATAAAAGGATGTAAATAACTTCGGGCCAATGACCTAACTTCAGACAGCTCGTTTCAAGAACTGAGAAACTAAAAATGTGCCGCTGTACGATTTCCAACCTCTTATTTAGGTGACGACATTTCCAGAAAACGTCATATGTGACGTCACCAAATATGGAATATTTGTCCCATATGGCAATATGAAAACGAAGTGACCATATGGAGTAAATATTGTTTCCTGCTTGCAAATAGTGACATCGCATATTGCGTTTTCTTGAAATGACGTTACTTACAGTAGAGGTTGGAAATCCCATAGCAGCGCTCAAATATTGTTTATCAGATGCTCAGGTTCTATTATTTGAAAGAACGGTAGTACACACAAACCTCTAAGTGCAATGTCGAAACATTAACAGGTGGATCCACTACAATTTCCAGCATACCGTTTGGTGGAGGTGCGAAAGTCTGCTCCGCCAGGTATTGTGCTCCTTGCCTGTGTAAATCCTTGTCATAATATTTCACGTAACTCACCAAGTGTACTTCCTTGTTGCTCGATATGATTGGATTTCCGTTGGCTTGTGTCAGAGAAATCTGGAAATAAAATATTCACCGGTAACCATGGCTGCAATAATTAATTTCACGGACTCATTAGTATATTGAGACCAAAGCACATTTGGAAATTTAAAAAAGCCCTAAAAATCTTCGTTAGTGAATAAACAAAACAACAGTAGAGTGCGTCATGTTAACAAACAATGAAGCCATTACATGGTGAAGAGTGAGAAAGTTTGGAAATAAATAGATTCAAAGATATGCAGAATTCTCGTTATTATGTCAATTTATAACCAGGACCCATATTTATAAAGCTCCTAAGGATATCATTTCCCTCAGTTTGATACATTTTCCTAAGATTGTATAGCATTTTTCTTAAATATTTGTCTTAAGTGTATTTTAAGAAGATAAAGGACTATACAGAGGACTTCCCTAATTTAAATTTCTTTATGAATACGGGCCATGCGATACAATTTGTACAGAAATTTGTTTTAAAATGATAAACATTGGATAATCACCATGTGTGGGAGGCTGTTAAACGACGGAGAATAACCAACTTGCATGGTCTTGAAAACATCTAAACCAATATGACAACTCAGGCGTGACAATAACAATGTATTTGTTACTCCTACGATATATCCCAGTAGCAATCGTTTTTAGCTTTATCTTAATAATGAGAAATAGTAAGCAAGCAAACATTGCAAGAACATGACAGTTAACTAATATATATATTTTACAAAGGACTTTAAATACTTACAAATCCAACATAAGGAAGACCAGGTTTGAAATACGGCATACTAGCTGATTTATCGAATGATATTTTGTATGGTTCACTGTAAAACACCACCTAAAGGAAAATAATACGTTATTTTCTAACAAGGAATACAGCAGACTTGTGTGAATCATGTGCAAGCAAAATAAAAATGAAAATATGTGGTGTTGTTTATATCAATGTATTGTCAATATCTGGGTCCGTTTGGTCTTATTTTGAACAGTGCCCCGACCTGTACCACATGACTGTTCAGTGTTGTTTAAGTGTCCCATCCATTATGTACCACAGGTCTGTTTGGTCTTTTTTCAGTGTCCCATCCTTTATGTACCACATGTCTGTTTGGTCTTATTTCAGTGTCCCATCCTTTATGTACCAACAGGTCTGTTTGGTCTTATTTCAGTGTCCCATCATTTATGTACCACAGGCATGCTGAGTATTGTTTCAGTTTCTTACCCTGTAAGTACCAACAGGTCAGTTTGGTATCATTTAAGTGTCCCACCCTGTATGTACCGACATATTTGTTTGATCTTGTTTTATTTGACCGCTTTGTACGTATGTACCAACATGTCTGTGTGGTCATGTTTTAGTGTCTTACCCTCTATGTACTCCAAAGTCTTATTCGTATTGTTTTAGTTTCCCATTTATGTGTATACATGTAGGACTGTTTGGTCTCGTTTCAGTTTACCGACATGTATGTACCTTACAGTATGTTTGGTTTTGTTTTAGTTTCTCACCCTGGATGTAATTCCATCTCTATCTTCGTTCACACTTTGCACCTCTTTCCGTGTTACTAACAGATGCGCTGTCAGTACATGAAAGCACATCTGTACAAAAGTAGTGTCATTAAAAAAAGTGCAACAGTAAGACAGGGACAATAGTTAAACGTATACTACATTCAGACGCGAGTAATACAATCAGATTAAAACACACTGTTGCAATTCATTGTACGTGGTTTGGTATACAACATGATTAAAAGATTCTGGTATATTTGCTCGTGTTCTGTGTTTCCGTTAAGCATGTGTCTCCATCCTTTTGTCTTGTTTGCTATTGTCAAAGAAATTGATCGAGAATTTCAGGGACTGACCGTCTCAGGTCTGCATCTATTCACTTTCATACATAGAAAGTCAACTACACGATTAATGCATAGTTTGCAACTCATCATAGAGTGTTAAGTTACTCTATTGCAAAATAATGCTTTTCAGTAAAAACATTTGTTATTAACTAGTGTCGAAGCCAACAGCATTTTGTTCGTTGTCGCAATAAGAATGAATCATGTGCACGCGTCACCGATCATAAATTCATATTTTAGGAAATGCGTCCATCTGTTGAGTACGAACGCATGATGTATTGAATAATTTCTGACATAAATAAAGTATGCACTATTTTACCTGTGATGTTGTATTTCTTGTTATGTTGTTAAGACTTTCGGTCACAGAAGCTTTGATTGTCAGATGGTATCCGGCAAGTTTTTCTACAAGTGGCTGAAAGCTGTACGGATCCACTTCGTTTGTAATTCTGCTGAACGGGACAGTGAATTTAGCTTCCCCATTAATCTGTCCAAAGTAAACTTATAACATAACATGAAAGCTTCAAAACTATACACCTTTAACATTATACGTGATAGTTGGTTTTCTTATGAATTAAATCGTGTAAAAGTGTCAAGTGTAAACGTCGGTGGTACCATTTGAGTAGGATACTCGTATAGAAAAAGAGTGGGTTGTCGTCAAAGCATGGGCAAGGAGATCAGTACACATATAGCGGTAGATTATTGACAAATTGTGACCTAAGTGACGTTGTGGATGTTTCTATGTAATACTTGTTTATCATAATATATGGTTGGATATGTCATGTGTATCAGAGGTATGGGATGCGGTTTTCGTATTAAATGCCTTTATTAGATATTTCCAATTCAAACACTATATATATACAACTCAAATGATGTAAATCTGTCATACTTCGAAATGAATATACATGTATCTGAAAACGAGATTTTCGCATATTCGAATGAAATGTTTTACAGACAATGTTTTGGTGGAAACAGTTACTGTAAGGTCACTGCATACAACATATTTTCTATGAAATTTAAGCAAATTTGCAGTGATATAAGTTTCGATGTTGAACGATTATAATTTTTATTTATTACCAAATAAATCAATACATGTATGCTTGTGATAAAAATCACACCAAACATACTCGTTTTGAACAAAATGGAGTTAACTGGTTGCGTACACGTATATTTTTTCATTTTATGTCGTGGCCATGTCTGTGGCACTGGATTCCTATTTCCCTGTCATCCGATTACCGTACACACCCACACAGCTCTTTCACTCCACTACCGTTACATTCACACGCTACTTTAACATGCAGTAAATTTTGATATTTGACCTTTTTAACTTTTCTGATATAGCCAATGATTTAGTCGCAGTAAACGTAATCACCGTGTGTCCTTGATACTGTTAGAATTTATCCAATGTGCATATGGCCTTTCGTGTCGAGGGAAAGTTTGACGATCTAGCTAATCGGTTTTATTTCATGTCATTTAGGATTTACGGAAGTCAGTTTCGTTCTTTCATCAAGAATTGTACTGATATGTTTTACCAAATGCTGAGTGATAGGACGACGCATTTAAAATATACGCAGTTTCCGCACCGAAAGCTGTATGAATGACCTTAAATTAATACACATTCACAAGCATCTGAATGATTATGGGAAGTCGACGAAGCGTTAGTCACTTGAGTTCGATTTATAACGTTTTTCGACGCAGCCGTACTAAAATGGTTTTGCTATGTGCATATCAGTGTTGTGTAAACCAATACAATCTTACGTTAACCATCAAGTCAATTTCTCTACAACCGAACAACATTTGGAAACTTGACGCGGATTGGTTAACCTTTCGATAAAGGATACGTTACCTTACCGAAATCCACCGAATTTGGTGAGTTTACTTTGTATCTGGAGTGACAAACAGCCGTAACATCGTATTTTTTATCTTGCATAACAAATCTTAACCTTCAACTTCCACCGACCTTTTTTTCAAAATATTTATTGTTTACTTTGTCACAGCGCTATTTCAGTCAGAGCTGTACTCATTCGCACAATCTTTTATTTAAACATGTTTTAGGACATAAGCAAGCGGCTCGTTGAAGGGCTATAGACGCATGTTGATTCGCCTGTCTAAAATAGAACACATTAGTTGTTCAAGAGTTATAAAGCAGAGGGTGATTATGCTGGTATGGGAATAAGGAAAGATCATTACCGTTCAACATCGTAACGTAATGCATATTTGTGAATAGTTATGATAATGATATCATTTCGTACAACAAAAACCAGGTAGATGTATATTGACCGTCTTACGGACATACATGTAAATAATATTTTGTTATTATTTGACTGTCTGTTTAGCTCTGTAGGAGACACATACATACATCAAATGAAGCCTCTACCATGACTTCATCACCTCGATATTTCCAGGGGGCTTGATTATAATCGATGTCGGCATATAACCTCACAGTTCCAATTATTGGTTTGCCGTAAGTGTATCTGAAGATAAAGATGTCAGATGATACTAATATATGTATATTTCCGATTTCCTTTTTGAAAGGATAACGTGAAATAACTTTTTATATGAGTTAAACAGAAATTTGTTTCGCCGTGCTTGGGTGAGAAATTATGTTAGGTAAATGTCCTGGTGACGGAACAATTAGACACTTTCCATACCTATAACTTGCTTTGACTCGATCTAGCCAGGCAAATACCGTATTGAATATCTGCTCCTGTGAGAATATTTTAACTTGAGCTTTTGATTAATTTTATCTGTTCTTCGGACGGATTGTATGCAATATTTTCAAATAAACCGTATGTACATACTTCGCTCTGACTGTGCCATGCAATTCGTTATCTGTCGTCACAGCAAATGGGGGGAGTTCCAATTTAACCTCAAATTTCGGCAAGACTGACAAAATAAAAATATTCGAAATATAAAAACAGACAGAATGTAAAAGAAACGTCTGTATTTTTTGTACATGAAAATAATATGCAAATTGGTATCTGTTGATGTTTTGTATTTATTAACTGGGTGGCCATACGTGGTCTCTTAGCAAATGCAAGCAGCGAATGATCTTCGCTGCAAACGTGAATATCGTTGTAAGTATTTTTTCATCAAGTTTAATGGTACATACTCAGGAAGAAATTATACTCCTTTATGATTTTTTGCTAGTTGTATATGTTTTCCAAACATCATAGACAATGTTTCAAATTGCATGAAATTGTGTTTCCTACTGCGTAAAACACATCAATAATGGTGTAGACTATATGCGTTTTGGTGCTCAAACTTTGCACTCGTGTGCATGTTGGACGGAAGTCAGAAAATGAGTTAGGTTAGTATTCGTAGAATAAGGGAATTACAAAATAAGGCTTTGTTCGTTCAGAAGCAACTTACATAAAATAAATATCCTCAAATAAGACTATCATGAACACAATTAATGTTGATATATTTTCGGATTAGCCTGTGTCGCAAGTATCGTACGACGTTGAATGAATTAATTTATCGAGCACGTGTATAACGAGCACGAGCATTAAGTGAAAATCAAGGTTCCGGTTGGTGAACGGTTTTCACGTGTTGCATTTGGTGTCAACCTTACACATGTGTATTTACAAATTACCAGTGTATCGCATGTTCATTCACTGAAAGTGTAACCTAAACATAGCCGAAGATATGTCTGTTCAAAAAGTGGGACGTTTCTACATTTGCTCAGTATACATGAAAGATAAAACTCAATATTTCTTACCATATTTATCCACTGTGAAATGCTTCGTCTGTGTGGTCTAAATGCAAAAAGAGTTTTAAGTGTTAAAACATTGTAACAGTGTTACTAGTTGAGATAAGGAGTGCTTCATTTACTCTAATGTTAGGGAAATTAATTTACAAATTCATGTAAATATGATAAAACATTTCAGGACGTTCTATGCCGAAGCAAATTATTGGACACAATGTGGGGCTGTGAGGAAGGTTCCATGCTCGATCGTGGTCACTGACATGAAGTAAGTGACGAAGTAGGAGAACATTTTGGTGAGAATCATGAAAGACCGGCGACGACTTCTAACTTAAACAATTAATTTGCTTATGATTTCACCGTCCATGATTGCATAGTTTCCAACCAAATCGTGAACTGAAACTTCAAAGTTCACGTCTATAACATCTTATTCAAATAAATCAATATTCATAATCTCGTTTCTATATTTCAAGATTTCCGGAAACGAAATTGTGTATACATAAATAAAAAAATTACTTACCCAGGACAATTATGCAAAACACATATAAGTTTCCTTTGAGTACAATTTGAAAATTAGAAACGATTTTGTTGACCGGTTGTTTTTCCAAGCCGACATAAATGAATACAGGGTCACAGAGTGATTCAATCAAGATATATATATATACGTACCTTAATTTGTAAGTTCACTAATCTAGGTAAAGTACTGACGCTTAGTAAACTTAATGATGAGAGCATTGTTATCGATATGCATTGATTATCAACTCTTGCTAGAGGGAACGCAACATACATAAGACAATATCTCCCCACACATTCCGCCAGGAAAACAGTAGTCCATAACACATGAGGCATTTGAGAAGGTTCAGCGGTAAATACGCAAGGGAACAGGGGCGCAAGGAATGACATGGCCGAACAAAAACGAAAGCTGAGAAAAATTACTGAACGGGGGCGATTTAATGGATGGAAAACATCACATTGACAAGTCATGACAGCTGGAAACAATAGGCCGAATAGGGGGGAGGGGAAGGGAGGGTGAACATAACATGAACACTAATTGACCTTTGAACTATCGTCATTCTCTCTAGCAGTAACTGTCATGTCCCATTTTCCAAGAACTGGTTCTGTGTCCATGATAAAAAGATCTTCAACGACGCCATATTCTGACTCCGACACATTTACCATGTGCTTCATTAAGTTTCCCTTTGGGTCCTGAAATTGGGTTGAAACTGTATGCTCACGTTTATTTACATAAAACTAGCTTATTATATTTATAACATTCGACAGACCACTGGTGAATTTTGCTGACAATTGCCAACTTTTTTACTTTGTTATTTAAAACTGTTTCTATGTAACATTAGTGAATTGATGTTTAAAAAATCAGATGAAAATATTACCCGTATGGAGATATTAAAGAGACCTGTGTAGACCATCATGTCAGAGGATATTCCGAATGTTCGAAAGTGAACTGAAATGTGAAATTAGTGCATTGTATGAATTGATTTCAAGCCTTGCATGTATAAACGTAAATCTGACCAACTATAAATATGATAGTCCCTAGTATCGTACCATTGAGTGCATCTTACCCTTAGTGTTTGTGTGTTAGACACATAGCTATTTATATAGATCATATGTAAAGCACTGCTTCACTTCAATATAAAGAAATCGTGTAATAATGATAAGAAGACATTTCATTTTGTTATTATGAACTACATGCATCAGTTACCTGTCTGTCCGGGTTTGTAAATTCCTTTGTCTGTTTGAATATGCACTGCAAATGTTTCAGGCATTTCGCCGGAGTCATGTTGGACGATTGCGTGTTCTTGAAAGTATACACCACGTAAACCATTTATGAGTAGTGTGTAATCACCAGTATACACGTCTCCACTGGGGACCTTGTAATAGGAAATGATCGTTTTAAAAATGTATCGATACGAGGGAAGTCCCAAAATAGCGTATAGATTTTTAATAATTTTATGTTTGTTTTGCCATTAGATATAGTGATTTCACTTTCCAAAATTAATGAACACTATGCTTGGAAATAGTCATCTTATGTTATTTTATTTTAAATTGATGAATAATAATGATTTAAATGGAATTTTTATAGTAGTGTGTGAGGCGTACTGGCCAACACTGGACTATATATGTCTATGTTTCTCTTGCGTTTGACTTGCTTGACACGTGTCAGCTTCATATAACGGGATGGGATGACGGGATTTGGATATTCTATCACGTGTCTAGGGCGTGATATTGCTACGTAGTAGACCAATATCGGATTTAAGTGTTAGGAGTGACGTACGATCGAACACAAAGCAATACAAACAAAATAAGTTTTCTAAATTTACCTGAAGTTGGATTATGTCTGGTTTTCCTGTAATACAATGTATACAATTGGGACTAAGTTGTATGTGATACATTTCTTAGCCTCCACAAATTTCATATAACGATATACATTGATGCAAGTATGATGATGTTATGTTTATATATCATACATTGCACAACAATTGTATTAGGTTCAGTTCAACTCAAGCATTAGTATAAGCATTAGCACCCATTACATTAGGCAAGCACATAATAGACGGACATAATGTCTTACACATACATTTTAAGTCTCTGACAATGTTGACTTATTTGTTCGAACTAGGTCTGTTTCAAAACGGTCTAGTTCATGAATTCATTTGGTGAAATGTTTAGTTTTTAAATTACTATGTTAATGTATTGCAAAACGTTATAAACCATAAGACATATCGCTGACCTTGTTTGAATGTATGGTTCATGGACGCCACTAAATTATGGTCGTTTGTAATCAAATCGATTCGTACCATAACATCAGTATAATGTACGCCGTAAAATGTAAACGACAGTGGTAATGGATTTCCAGGTATGTATTTATCTGGTACAACAATCCAATGAGTACTGAAATCATTCAAATTACCTCAGTCAATCATTTGTAGCTATTTCTAAGCGTACAGTGATTGCAGTTTGCATTTATACAACTTTTAATTATCTGACAGTAATCCTTATATTTAAAACACTCACTCCTTATCTGACATAAAAATGGATTGTTGTCGTTATACTCGGGCCCAGAGAGTGTCGCCACCAATAACTTAGTCTGCTGGTTGATTGGGTTGTTTCAAGAGTATTCAAAGCGAAAATTCAGTCGCCTTCACCGATTATCAAGGCGATGGAAGTAGTATTTTTCGCTTCATAATTATCAACTAAAGGTAGTTCTACAAATGCTGCTAACCATTGTTTACGAATCATAACATTAAGCATCGAGGACATTTATTTAAGAATATTCAAAACGAGACATTCAGAAAATGCATATGCCATACATTCCAATGCATAAAAACATGCAACTTTTCAGTAAATGATAATAGTGACACAATGGTATTGTAACTGTTGGTTCTTACCTTGCGTGAACATATGTCACATGCAGTACGCAAAACACTAATGCTGATAATGACGTCATCATTGACGGAGACATATCACGTATCTGGTGAAACCGTTTCAGTTTGCAGCTGTGTATCTTATTCAAATCTGCAGAAAATATAAAAGTTTCGGGGTTAAATGAGATAAGAAAACACTTCTTCTGCCGGATTATATTGATCGACGTATGAAAATACTAACAACACACATATGACACGTGTTCAACATGCTTAGTACACTTGTACCGGGAACAGTCATTGTGTACATATACTCGTATACTGTAGATGCCTCGAACAGTAGATGGCTCGAACTAATTGCTAGGTCCAACGGCAGATCGAGGTTTCAAAGTTATACTGCACATCTTTTACAGCTTTAAAATACTTTTGACATACATCACATGACGATGTGCTGATTCGTTGTTATGTGTTATTATACACATATAACATGGCAGTGAGAGAGACATTACATAACAAGGAAGATCACTGCTAGATTAACCGATTCATGCAGATTGATTGAAAATGACCATACAAAACAATTTTGTTGAATTTAGATACGTCTCCCAGGAAGCCCATGTGCTATCATAAACCACACTACTAACAAGCTGACAGTTGCCATGCTACCAACGGTTTCACAAAAATAAAGCTACCATTGGGTTGGCAGCTATCTAACTACCAACGATCTCACAGTAAGTGAGATATTCACAGGCTCACAGTAATCAAGCTATCCAGCAATGAGGTTACCCAAGTGCTCCCAGGTACCACCCTACCCACAATATCAGAACTACCAGTCTACTGATGGGCTCAAAGCTACCACGCAACAAACAACGAGATCTCAGACACACTTCTCACAACAGTGCTCAAAGTTACAGCTTTCAAACTTCCCATGCGCTCACAACAATCAGGCCACACACGGGCTAACAATAACCAGGCTACCCACGGGCTCACAACAACCAGGCCACTCACAGGCTAACAATAACCAGGCTACCCACGAGATCACAATAATCAGGCCACACGGGCTTACAATAACCAGGCTACCCACGGGATCACAACAACCAGGCCACTCACGGGATCACAATAACCAGGGTACTCACGGGATCACAGCAATCAGGCCTTACACGGGCTAACAATAACCAGGCTACCCACGGGCTCACAACAACCAGGCCACTCACGGGATCACAATAACCCGGGTACTCACGGGATCACAGCAATCAGGCCTTACACGGGCTAACAATAACCAGGCTACCCACTGGATCACAACAACCAGGCCACTCACGGGATCACACCATTTAGGACCACAAGGGGTTTCAACAACCAACCTACATACGGGCTTAATACAACAAATCTATGCATTGGCTTTCAACTGACTGGCAACCCACGGTCTTAATTTCACCAAGCAGCCCAATGTCTCACGTGTAAGAAATTAACTTGAGTTTCGAACTGCATTGACAACAATTATGTTTACTTCTTAGAACTTCTAAAACGGGTTGCTATGTTAAGGTTTTTTTTATAACATACCTGTATCTACGATGTCTTATTATTTATATGATATGGTACATGGCATAATTATTAAATGGAAAAGGGCGAAACTCCCTAAACGGAATGACAAAAAATGTCCTCATTGCTAACTTATGATGCACTAAACATGAATGCTCAAGAATACTGCAGCAAAAGCAAATATAATATGTAGCATGCAATTAATGACAAATGGACGAAAAGTCTTCAAACCTAGATATCCAGTTCATCAAGTTTATTGCAACACCAACAGTTCGTGTTTTAGACGAAAGCAACAAATTATTAGTGTACAAAGGAACTGTTAACATCAGTATTTAGCTGTATTCGAATAGCATAACCCTAGATCAATGAAAATGAATTAGATTTCGTATACTTGATAGCGATTTGAGTCATATTATGGAACGGATTCACTGAACTCGTGAATGACATCAGAATCATGTTTATGTGATAGGTCATTCAATATAATGTATACATGGCATTTTGAGACGAAAGGTTTTCCTTTATGTATGTTTTTCGGAGACGCTTGATATGAGGGAATAACAAGATATATATAAAGTAGAAAATTATCAATTACTAATAGATTTGTCTTACACAACTAAAATTGTTTTTTTTAAATGGTGCTACATGCACAGCTTTTTATTAGCCTCATTAATTTCGCGACGCTGCTATCTATATCAACATGGTAAAGGTTCAAGGGGCGATACTGTTTTGATATCGAATTGAACAAAGAAGAATATGATGCTCGACCGAGATTTACTTCACACTATTTCATTCAATGGTTAAAGAAAAGCAATACTATATCTTATACAACACTCATTTGATACCCTATCTTACGAAAACATGAACATTAAACTCATTTAATGTAAGTACATAATTGCTCACCTTAACGAGAATATTTCAAATCAAGTCCGTAAAATGATAGTTATAGTCACTAACACAACGTATTATCTACAACGCATTCTAAAAACCGCCAAATGGTGAATCCGGTTGAAGTTTTTTTGTTTAGATATGCACTGTCTGTAGACTCAATGAACGTAGATATATGATAGCCCATGACCTTACGTGCTTTTGTTGATTTCTGGCTGATCGTACGACTTCTTCATAATAAGACTTACAAATAACGATTTAAGCATGTTTCGCTGTTTGTACATTGAAATGATAGGCCCGCCGATCATGTGTACATTTTATTGTCCGGTCAATTGGTAGAATCTCAATATATATAATTTATAAACAGATACATTAAGTGACTAGAAAACATTTAACACAACCACCGAGTCATGGTGCGGAACATGTATGACGTTTTGATATACACTCTGTAAAGAATTGCGGTGTTCACGTGTAGTTAAGAGAAATTCATGTTGAAAAGTCATGCAACTTGAAACTGTTAGCAAGCTGATCAGCTCAGTTCATTGCAAACACAACAGAAAGCATAAATATCATGTTTTGATTACATTACACCACAGCATAAAATTATATTCGGTCATTAAATAATTATACACCAATTACACGGTTAAATTATAGTACTGTTACAGTTTATAGACAGCACACTGCATGAATTTTAGGACTGACTCACGGCAATTTAGATAAGGAAGTGATCTTATAAAATAACAGATGTTTGATTTACTTTTCTATCAAACCACAGTTGCGACTTGTCATCGTCGAGTGCACGGAAAAGCACCAAGATCTTTGAATACGTATTTTGAAATGAATTACAACAGGTTATATATTCATGCGTTCGCGATTTATAAAACAGCACTATACTTACTGTAACATATTTGACTAAAGTATAATTCTATTATCTCATCAAATATAATTAAATAATAATTAGGTTATTTTCAAAACATTAATATCACTAAAAACAGTACAATTTGTTTTCCTTCAAAATCTCAAAGCCATTCACTAAGAGAAAAGTTACTATTGTAACAGCAACAGCACCAACTCCTATGCTGATTCCACAACTAGAAATTCCCTTATGCAAACATTTGTTTACTCTAGTCGGTATACACATATAATGAGCATTAGTAGAAATCCAAGACGTGATGTGTAAAATAAGACATCTACCAGTATTCGTTTCGATGGAATACCAAACAGTACTTGACTCGACCAAATATCAGATAACACATTTTGTCTGCGGGTGTAACAGGGTAATCGCACGATGGACATAATGTTTATCTTTCACCGAACCAAATACATTTTATTTTTATTGGACATCCTGTTTCTGTAGACTTTATTATAGTATTTACTTTGTGAATTTGAATATTCAAGCACCACGTGCATTTATGTGCCCTTTTACCATCAATAATCCATACGCAAACCAGTGAAAATTACACCTGTATTTAATCAAGAACCGATATATTCTGATTAACCAATGAAAAACATGATATGAAAAGATACTATATATTATATGTTATAAAAAGTAAACTTGAATATTTTCTTAAATTTGTTGACCACTTCAATTTAAAATAAAGACAAATAGAAATAAAATATAAACAGATAGATGGAGAAAACAAAACAAATTTACAACTAGATCTATACCAAACGAGGATTAAGTTGTGTTATAAATAGCACCATAGAGAGAAAAGGTCTCTTGTTAATGCCAAATGGCGTCATATGTATTTTCATTAAATGACATCATATTAAAGAAATAGGCTAGGTGAAAAGAAACTGATATATTTTCTTCACTGATAAGTAAGTAATTTATAGATAAGAGGAGGGCAATTTAATAAAAATACGAAATGGTCAACCCAACGAATAACTCGACACACCCGGACAACAATGTACAGCACACAATTAAACAAGGACAACCACCAGTGTTACATTAACCTAAAACATAATAAACACCATAGTACAGTAGTACAGTAATTTCAAAAACATAGGATAATAGTTTATGATACTCCATTGAACACATTCCGTTAGTTCCAGAGCAAAAGTGAATGCATACAAAGGCTCGAACATAGTCCTTCAGGACATTAGCATGTGTCATATCCTGCCATATCAAGTATGGATCACAGATATAACTTCATTAAGTCTTAACGTACAGTCAAAACAGGTGCGAACATTTATCAACTATTTATTTATTTTAAATCTTATAAACGTTTTAGTTTGACAAATAAGTGTAATTAATTTTGCGAATTTAATTTAACAGATCTTCATAAACATTTGGTTAAGTAATACCTGTGTGTTACATATATTTGTCATTAGTTCTGTATTTCAAAATAACAGATTGACATTTATAGCAAAATTTACGAAACGTCTTACATAAGGAGTGTACCAGTAAATATAAGGTTACGCTTCTTAAAGTCCTCTATATTACTATTACCCCTTTGAAACCTTTTAAGTTGAGATATGTATATGCTGCACGAGGTAATTTTCGGAATATTGCCGTCGAGTGATTTAAATTGTATAATCTCAAAGTCGTAATCATCTCGTTTATCGTAAATTGTGTAGTAATTATGTCATCATCTGTGAAAATGTCTAAGTCAAGCAACAAGGCATGTGTATCCAATGTGTTGGCTCTCAACAGTTGGAGCTATGTTATATATGTTTTATTTATCATGGCTGGAAAGTATTTATTATCAATATTCCATATATCGTCTAAATAACTAGAGGTATTATTTAAAACGACAATTACATCTATTTGATTTTCCTTGGTTAGCATGAAATCTCTTCACAGAAGTAGAGCACAGTGTTTCCCATCGGAATTCCAATTTTCTGTTGGCTCACGGAGTTATGAACATGAATACAGATATTTGTCAACAGCTTTGCATACGTCCTGAAATGTTAACGTGGCAGGCCAAGTATACATGTTGATTGCTTCCAACTGTTTTTCAATTAAATGTCTAAGCCTAAACAATATGGTACAAAATGTACTTAAAGCTGATACATATGATGCAATATAAAGAAAGTACCACACATACACAGGCAGTGAATTAGTCTATAGTTAGAGATAAATGTATTCAATTAAAATAAAATATGCAAGAGAAGAATTTATTGTATACATAAGTAGCTAAATTCAAACTGAATACGAAATACACAACGCAAAAAAATGTGCACTTTTGATTTTTTCATATTATTATTCTACAAGGTATAAAGTTGTCAAACTCAAAACACACGAATATCGATCGTTACGGTTTATAGCAACAACAAACAATCAGTCAAATTATGGCTAGTTATTACGTAATAGCCCGAATTGCGATTTTGCAGAATTTCCACGTGGAACATGTATACACAAGTACAAGTGGCCAAACTCGGGTACTGTTGTCGACCGTCCCCGATCCGGCAGGCCACGCTTGACTGGCGTCAGACTGGACCGTCACATTAAGTTGTCGCACGTGAGACGTTGGTACCAAACCGACTTTACTACAGAGTTATTAGACGGAATGGCGGTCATACCACTTATTATTGCAACATTGACATCATTTTGCAACAAGTTACAGTGAATCTACTCAAGAAAACATCCCTTTGAATATTTGTCAATTTTTTATTTTGACCCTTACTTAATGTAGACGCGTCGTACGTTTCAACGAAATTCAAAACACTAAAACAAACACTTTTGTTGGTTGGGTAATTGAATCAGCTATAAAATGATACCACACATGATAATAGTCCACCATTGGATTTTCAGAAAATCAAAATATAAAAGTGCTCACTTTCTTTTGCATTTGAGTAAAGTATGCGTCGATTATGTTCGTTGGTCATGCATAGGTTTCAGATGGTTTTTCATATAATAGTTTTACGAACATCTTAGCTTCATAATGACCTTTTCCAAGAGGTGATATCCCCATCTTATCCATCCTGTGAAGTTTTCGGTAGCAAACGTTGTTGAATAAATACCATTCAGATGAACCCTGAAGCAGTCTTTATACCACCAACCTCCCTGCCATTGTCGTCCACAAGCGTCAAGTAGATTATAGTCATTGTCTCTGTCTGAGGTAGAAAAGTTCATTCCGTTATGGTACTTTAAGTCATCATCAACATTACCAGTGTATTCGCCAACTTCAAGCCGATAATTTTCTTCCTCCGATAACACTCTAAATTTGTTATATTTTGCGTGTATGCTTTCTCCAAAGCGTTTTACCATGTCAATACGTAATTCGCACGACACATGTGTTGTTAGTAAGCTTATCCATTCATTACCAAGCCAGAATTCTTTACTGATATCGCCGAACCCCGCTTTGTAATCATGCCATTCTCTGTTGAAATTTTCGGAGCCGTCAATTCGTCTTTGAAATACAATCCATCCTCCAGAGTCTGTTTCTTGATCACAATATATTTCTTTCCAAAGTCCGCCTACGTAAATAGAATATACTCCACTCTTTGAGTAGTGCTGCATTACATCTATACACGAGGTAAAAAGCCCACGATTTGCTACATTGTTCATATACTCAGTTAACGTTGTATTAAGTTGAGCAATACTATCGACAATCGCGTTAGAGTTACATTTTCCAACTCTTCTAATAAATTCTCATACTGAGAATCATTTCCATGACTAGTATATTTTACAACTCTTGATATATCTTCTATCTTATGATATAAAGCGTGTGTTTCTCTTTTCAGGTAAACACTGTCGTCAACCACGTCGTTCAAAGTGATTTTAACTGTTTGTAATTGTTCTGCTGTCGTATTTTGCAATTCAGTCAATTGTTGTGTGAGCATGTTCAATCGTGATTCAATAGAACTATGTAGATTATTTCCGCTCCCAAAAGTATCATTCTTTGTTATAATAGGGAAGTCATCTGGAACATGTCTGCGCACGCGTAATCCACGTGCGGGAGGAACAATCGCATCCCGTGGTGTGGCAAGTCTTGATTCATCTGATTCAACATTCACATTACTTATCGTTGATATTACTGGACCTTTTCGATTTAATTCTATTCGATTTATCGACGGAACAATTGAATACCCTGGACTTTGTTCATCTATCCTCTGCATTAGTTCCAAGTGTCTAAGACGTACATCCAAATCCATCAACACTTGTTCAATCCGTTCCAGTTTTCCCATTATCACAGTTGTGTCACTTGATGCTGGGCTAACACAATACATAAGAAAAAGCAATGCCATGGTTCCCATCATGTTTACAGGCGGTGATCTTTCTTATGTGTCCTGAATGTTTTCATTCATCAATGTTGATACATTTATTTAGCTATCTACTAATATGATGCGCTCGTGTCTTTAAAATTGAGTGTGCTTCGTTGTTAATTATAAATACCACATATACCACATTAGCATTGATTTACTCTCTTCTTTATTGAGGATATAAGTCACTGAAACTGATAAAGTAATTTGTTGTTTTATATACAATGCTGCGTCAAGGGCATGTAGTAGTTTGCTTTAAATATTCGGATCAAGACGATTGATTCGATACGAGCAATTAAACCAAGATTAGCTGTCTAGAATTTGTGTACGCAACATACATTATTAAATAAAACATATTGAATATAACAGGTGACAATGACACAAATAATGTCAAACAATTAAAATACACGTTAAATTATCCACCGTATAATGTTTTTAGCATTGAGCTGTGCACATAACATACTATATTTATTGTCGTAAATGTTTTTTAAATGAGACGAGACCGCACATTATTGAAGTTATTTTCTGATTTCGTATCAACACTTACCTGGTACAGATAAACACAGTCGCTAGACCGGAATGTGTTTTATAATGATTGATGAAATAATTACCAATGAAGATGATGGTGTACTTTATTAATACAGAAACAACAAGGTCATATATAACTTACACTCAAATCTCAAATCTCACTTGAACTGTGGAACAATCTATCATTCATATTGTAAATTTAACACACAAAAACAAACATATCTGCGTTACTTCATTGAAATAAAAGCATGATACAGCTATTGAGGAAGAAGCACCAAACAAAATATTAAACAAATTAAGTATTACTTCTTCTTGGTTGTTTAGATGGTCGACCATTTCTTGCATCCCTATTCCCACAAATGTTTACCAATGTACCTTCTCAGTCCCAACATTTGTGTATACTTTTTTCCCTAGGGTCTGTATGTGAAGAGGCTTTGAGTGATGTATGTGGCGTTCCCTGCAACAACTCAATATCACTTTGTAGATTTACAATATAGGATTAAGTTGGTACATGCAACAAGCAAACGCCAAACAAATACCAGCACAAAGATGAAATTGAGATAGTTTGAGTGCAAACTTAATTATATGCGGATGAGGTGGTAATGAATTGTCTGGATGATAATCAAAAACAAATTTTAGCTTTGTCGAAGAAGGAGGCAAATGCGGGAGGGATGGTATACACTATTGCCTGAATTTCACACTTCTATTACACTGTTTGGTTTGCGGTTTTACATAAACACTTTAGTCGATGATAGAGTCAATGTGATCCATAACGATGTGAAAGATTAAACCTATTTTTTACAAAGATTGTAAAAATTCGTACAACCTCAGCTAATCACATTCGGTGACTGGTTCCTGGCAACTACCCAGTACTCCCACCCCACCAATTAAGGGATTGTGAAGTTTGCGGGGCTTGAACTCTCGCCATTCGGATCGGGAGTCACAAGGCTATACTCCTCGACCACTGCGCCTTCCTTCAGCAAGGTGTGCATTCAACAACTCACAAGAAGCTACGAAAACAGTATTTATTGACAACATAATATATTTTAAATTGACCAGTATATTAAGATATATATAAATGTTATAATATGTTGCTGTATAATTAACTATATGAATGCTGTTTAAAGGAGAGCAGAGCAGAGATGAGAAAACTGCATTATATAACAAGACGACTGGATACAAGTTGAGTATCAAATACTTATCTTGTGTTACTAGTAATAACACAGCTTTTGTCTACACTTATCAAGAGGTAAAGTGCTAATCTAACATTTAAAATACTTAACATTACGTCAAGTCTATACAAATTAGTGCAATACAGTCATTAGGTAAACTTATTCAGTTTTGATTTGAAATATAAACAACTAATTTAAACCTGACATAATGTGTTATAATCGGAAAATGCACAATAATTAACTACGCTTTAGTTACCACACCATTAATTATTGTGCTTCGTTGTCATAATTGACGTCTTTGTAGTGTGTACATTGGGCGAGTCACAAGGTCGCATGACCAGTACGATACTATTTAGGATGTATTGCAAAGTTTCTCTTGAACACTGTTTAAATTTCGTTTGTTGCTTCTCCAATATTCGTTCAATTTGTATACACTAAAATAAGCCTTGTGATACTTCATTTTAGGAATGTGGTCTTGTGACTGTAGAAGAACGCGCCCGAGCCGTCGGTTTGATACTGGCCGGAACTCATTTACGACAGATGGGTTTTATTTTTTTGAAATTTCATAAGAATATTCACATTATTTGTTTGTAGCCATTATATTGGTGGTTATTTCCGTTTTCAACTTATTTCAGGTGGCAAGAACCTTCAATCTGCGGCTACAAACAAATAATGTCAATATTCTTATGAAATTTTCAAAAAATAAAACCCACCTGTCGTGAATGAGTTTCGGCCTGTAGCATTCAAACGGCTCGTGCGCGTTCTTCTACAGTCATTCTCACCATGTTTTGTGTTTTTCAAAAAGGATTTTCATCAGCAATGACAAAAGTGTACACGAACAAGTGCAAATATGTGTCCATGCCCCGCACGTGCAAAACGTGCTATAAACGTTAATACGCCTAATACGATTAATTTCATAGCGAGCTGGCTAAAAAAAATCAATAATTCGCTGCATTACCTGTTCAAATATCGGTATGTGAAATTTTGTGTGAATACATGCATTATTAGAAAAATAATAATACAATATAAACTGACCGATTAGGAATTTTGTTGAGTGTATACGAGTATAACATATAACATTAATTGTTGGCACTGCATGGTCTCCATCATCAGGTTAAAAGGTTAAACACAGTTTGTGTATAGACTTAGGTAGTTAGAACTTTGTATTCACGTTTGACCATCATTAACCTGCATATAATGTATGCTTTGTTCAACATGGCTCATTATTTGACTCTTACGCACATGTAAATGAATTATTATTTGTTAAATAAAGTTTTTCTTCTTCTTCTTTTAAAGTTAATGATTGCTTTTAAATTTACAATTTTTATAATTAATATAAATTTTAGTGCAGAGCTCAATTCGACGTGGAACTCAAACTAAATGTGGAACTTTTTTACCGAAGCACAGTGTACATAAACTAACAGTGTGGGTATTAGAAAAGCGACATTACATAACAATAATTTACCATGATTTGTTCAACATACTGAGTTTCAACATAACGGTTCATGCTACGTTTATTTGATTGGTTAAATGTCTGGGGTCTTACAACACGTTGCATGCTGGTGGCATGTCTGCTTATTTGCGTCACATGATAAAATGAAACGCAATTCGATATGACTTTCATTAGCGATTTATTCATTGTATTGGGTATAGGGTAAGAAGGTTGTTTAAATCATGCGATATCATTTTAACTCGCTGTAAATAGGTTGTATACAACACCCCTTTAATCCTATAACCCCTAAAATGATTGTTCTATCAAGTAATAAAGCAGAAATATAATACAAAACAAATAGATTTTATCAAGGAGGTGTTACATAGGTCCAATTATCAATGACTTGAACATGATTTGCCTCCGTCCGTTTAGCTGAATTGGTAGAGCGCTCGACTGCTCTACTGGTCATTGGTTCGAAACTCGGGCGAGGTGCATATTTAACTGAATTGACATACTTCACTGAAGAAACAGGCAAAGTCATTTGTCCTCTGAGCTCTGCTTTAAGTGGAGAAGTTGTTCGTTGATTGCGGATGAGCAGTTTAGTACTGGTTTGTAACACAGGAGCACTGGTTAGATCAACTACCGCCTTACTACCGAGCGTAACTGTAATGTTGAAACTGCGGAACGCCAGAAACAATCAAAAACATAAAATTGGTTTTAACCAACTACGCCATGAAAACCTCCGATACAGTTTAGAACTTTATGTTTGAATAAACTACCGAGCATAACTGCAATGCTGAAAATGCGGAAGGCCAGAAACAAAGACACATGAAATTGATTTTAATCAACTACGCAATGAAAACCTACGATACAGTTTAGAACTTCATGTTGTTCAAAAATCCATTGCAAAAATGTCGTTTTTTACCAATGACTTGATAAGTTTTTGCCAATCTCTAGATACATGTATTGCGTTCCAAAGAATATTGTAACAGTTATATATGTACTATATCTAACTTGACTTCATTGTACCCGTCTTTGAATACTTAGTGTACATTTTATACAAGTTATTGTCTTAATATTTGTTCAAGTAAATAACGACAATGGTAATAATAGCGCCGAGTTTATATATTGTTCATTCTTCAAGTAAGTATCACGCCTCACAATAAGACACATTTAAATTTAAAGTTATTGATCAAATTAGAGACGTTGTAAAACTTCAATGTGATGTATTTTAAAGAAATATGCACACCTTTTGATACCAGTATACAGGTTTCTATTCAATACCAGGTTATGATATTGTATTATTCTTAATAGATTTATAAATACGCATACAAAATGCCAGTAAACTGCGTACATTGTGCACAGTCAATCCAAGTAGACATATATACAATGGTACGATCCCTCCATTCAGTGACATTGAATAAGTATATGTTTTATCATTGAAGAGCTACATGCAATATTAATGCAAAATCATTTAAACTGTATTTGTGATGAGAAGGTTGAAACTGACGTTTATTAGAGATTAACTGTGACTTTATCATTTTAGACATAAATTAAATAGCACATGAGCGGTTTGACTAAAGCAACGCCTGAAGGTTTAAGACAGCGATAGTACTGATTAATAATGTGATAAATATGGTAACTGGAACACGGATATAAAATAAGTGCTGAAAAAACGTTTCATTTTAAAACAATAAAGTTTACGTAAGGATGTGGCAACTTAAGTGATTTTTACAGTCTTGTTGTAAGAATATGATATCTTTATCAATGAGTAACTATATTTTCTCAGATTTTCATTCATCAATTCATATATATGACTTTAATATAGCATTATAAGTTAACGTACAAGGGAATATAACCTAAGTTGCATTGTGTTATAATGGCATCGAATGACTATGATGAACATGGTACATGTACAGACGACAGTGTAAGTTGTTCACTCTTTACTGACTTTAAAGTTTAATTTAATTAGACTTCTAATATCATTATTGAACAAAACCCAAATATGTTTACTAGTTACATGTAGGACCCCGTTTGTTGCTGTATTTTCCATGGGATTATTTTTGACATTTCTTTAAGTGCATAGCTGTTTATGTTTGCCCCCGAGATGTTGAAATGATGATGGATTGTATGCTAATTATGATTCAAATAAAATATATAATAATCATGCTCATAAATTATTCCATTTATTAAACTCGTCTTCAGAAGACGCATTTAATAAAGATCGTTATGACAACTTGTGCTATAACCTATATAAATGTTACTGGATGGCATTTTATGTTCTTGGCAAGCATTTCAGTATTGACTCTCTACAGACACATCATACTCAGCTTATCATTAACTTACGTTATTTTAACAAGTATTAATAATTTAGCAAGTTTATTGTATGTGTTATTGTGTTATAACAACAGCACTTCATTGTATTGTAGAAAGATGATGACTCGAACCGCGATTCAGGATTTTTGAGAGTAGACCAAATTCCACGTATACGTCCAATAAAAGTGACGCGTTTAAATACAGTAGAAGAATTGAAGAATGAACTAGAAATCTGTAAGACAGCAAACATACAGCTCGGAGCCCAGATATATACATTGAATAAAAAGGTGGTGACAAGCGAGACGAACTTTCGGAAAGAAAGAATGCGATTTGAATCTACCAAGAATTTTGAACTGATGAAGAAAGATACCAAAATAAAACAGGCTATGGTTGAAATTGAGAAAATGCGTCAATATAACACAGCATTACTTAGGAATATAAAGATTTTGGAAACGAACGAAAATAAATTGCAAACGAAACTTGCAGCTTTCAAAGATAAGAAATCAAATGAATTGATAGAATCCGAATCAAAAAAAACTGAAGACAACGAGAAGGAACTTCAGGATTTAAAACAACGACTTAAATTTCTGGAGACAAAACTTGAAGAAAAAAATGAAATTATTGCCATGCCAGAGGATAGTAAGATTAATGAAACGTTGGAACACAATACGCAGGCAGTAAAAGACATGCAAGGTATGTTGAGTGAGATAGCAGATTCATTAGAGAAAAGCAAGAAAAAAGAAGCTAAAATGGCTCTCAAAGTAGAGGATATGGAACAAAATTTGGAACAAAAGATGAACCAAATTCTCTCGGCAGTGCACAGTAAGAATGTACCCAATGATCCGGGGCGAGATGAAAAGACCAGCAATTATCACAAAGGCACTATTAAGGAAGAGGAAATGCACAGCGGGCTGTTAGCCACAGCCAAATATGAAGGTGCCACAGGTAGAAGTATCAACAGTGGGAAACAAGAAACGGAAATGACTAGATCAATAGAAGGGGTACCAAAACTTCCACCACTCCCAAGCATTCGGTCAAAAAGTCCAGATAAACCACCTTGGCATTATACAGGAGGGCCGACGAGAAAAAGTAGTGTTCCGTTTGATTTTTCTTTGAATAAATGATATATCAATTAACTATCAATATCATAATAAACGAAGATAACTGAACTTTGTTTGTGAAACATATGTAGCATGGTTTCGAACAGTGTAAACATATAAAAATATCCCAATAACGTTTATCATTATTAACAGACGGGAGATAACGCCTGTTGATCAAATCGTACCATCGTCAGTCAAGTCATAGGACAAGTCTTTCTAACATGTTCATATTCAAATGTTTTGGCGAGTATTATTTGGCTTCATTTCAAACTAATTGGTATCCTCATCTAAGTAATAGTACACAGGTGAGTGTTATACATTTTACGTTTTAAGAGTGGTTACCGCATACGTTCATACGTTGATTGCACATCATTAGTCCATATATATGTTTTAAAAGCGGACATTTTGGCTATAAATCGGTTAAGTGCAATACTTGAATACCATCAAACTGGTTGAATCCCACGTTATTAGTACAGATATTCTGAGAGCGGTAGTTGACCTTTCTGCAGATATTGATTGACAGCTCGCGTTAGCCAATCGCGTTGCAGTATTCGCGAACACCTCCGGCATTGTTTTATAGACGCCATTTTGTTAGACAAGTTACACTGTTGTCAAAAAAATTGTCTAAGAGTGGTAGTTTTCGGGAACGCAAATTACAGGGTGTTTATTATTGACAATGGTGAAAAGGTGTAGTGACAATAGATGTCCAGACTGATAGGTGGCGTGAAATTCTTACCTTTTCCAAAACCTAAGACAAATTTGGAAAAAATGCATGCGGGGGATTAAGTTGTGCGGCAGACCGCATCACGAGTTAAATCCGTCTAAAATTAACGCAAACAGATAGGCCCCATTGATAAAAAGATGACTCTTTGTTTGGTATTTGTTATTTTTACCTTTAAATATCAGTTTGACTGGGAGGGGACAAACATTACAAGTTAATGAAAAGTCTGTACCCTAAAACATGAAGAAACACAAATTTACAACTTAAAATGTTTTTATTTCACATAATCAGTTGCAAATTATATATGTGAAAATATATCAAACCAACTATATTATATCTGTATATTGAGGGAACATAATATTATTTTTCTAAACAAAAATAATTGACTTATGTCAACAATTAAGCAAGTATTTGGACTTGTGTTTGCTTAGGACGGCCATTACTTTATATATTTTTCATGACCAGAATCATTATAAAATCAATAATTATTGCGATTAAAAACATGAAACTGAAACATGTATTGCTATAAACATATATACATGGAGAAAAATATCTTAATTTTGGTTATAATTGATATTGATGAAAAATCTAAATACATGTGATATACCAGTATTGGTTTCTCACTGTCAAGTATTTCTTTCGAACGTAATTTACATGTATTTCAATTGCATTGTGGGTTTACAATTTATGTACGTATAGAAATTAGTAATATATCTGGTTTAAAATCCTAAATATCACACCTACGAGTATGTTGATTTTGTTAAATAAATAAACCTATTTTCTAACATTCAACACAAGTCTGATCATTTATTTTTTATAAATGGTCATTTAGTTAAAGGCTATAAAAATAATTTACATGTATGTGTGTGTATTTACATTTCTCAACGTTGCTGTATATATGTGTCGGATGGTGACAGCAAAAACTGATTGGATGCATATTGGACTCCCACTGGGCCAGACTGTGAAATGCTGATTACGGGGCTGGATAAGATTTACATCTAGATAGTGCACACATGCGACATTATTGTTTATTGCATAACATTATATAATTTGTACAACCTAATACTGGCCTTGTGTCTGCCTCTGTGTCTATTTTATCATAGTATCTTTACAGTATGACTTCTGGAATTTGTAGAAATATATGTTGCAGGATTTGAAGATTTGAGAAATAATTCTGATATTCTAATGTCCATCCCTTTTTGTGTAATGTCCATCTCCACACAAAATAAAGGTTGGTTATGTACACAAACATAACTATACTTAAACTTGATAACTAAAATGACTTTCATTCACACTAAATAACATTATACATAAGGGGACGGACATTACAGATAACTTTCATGTTTTTTTTTGGTAAATACTTCCCCTGTAATCCCGCAATAAACTGCAAACATGGACTTATATGAAATTATAATTATCAAGTGTGAATGTATTGCATAATAATCGGTTCGAAATTTATCTGATATAAAGGACATTCTAATATAAAATGAAATTCGTCTTCTAAAACATTGCATAGTTGACATTTTCTTTCTGATCGTGGTATAGCATTTAAGGTTTATTCCATCTTCCCGTTTCAATACTCTTAATCTAGTCAAAGCAAATCTATATTATGTAATATTTATTTTGTCAAGATATGATTTAAAGTCGAAATATCATATAATGAGGAAAAATCCGAAGGAATACTATCTTCATCAGCCCGTTACAGTTCTTTGTTCGACGCCATATTGGACATGGCTTGTCTAACGTGGTTACAGCGAGAACCTGTTACTAAGGGGGGCGTGGCTACGGAGCGTCTGCAGAAAGGTCAGTTGTCTAATGTTTTTTTTATTGATTATTGACCCGTCCTCACCTTTAATCGCTTCATAAGCTAGGTTTCTGTGTTGGGATGTTTTTTAGTGGATGTGAACAACTCCTTCTCACATTCAGTTTTCGCCACTATTGTTATTTCTTGTATCATAGTTTTTTTAAATTTTCTTTGAAGTTTGTAGCGCTACATATTGAGAGGTGGAGCTAAATTCGAGGTTAATTAAAGGTGGGACTAATTTACCGAAGGACATGGTACATGAACTAACAATGTGGGTATTAGAAAAGCGACATTATATAACAATAACTTACCATGATTGGTTCAACACACTGGGTTTCAAAATAACGGATCATGCTAAGTTTATTTGAGTTGCTACATGGCTGGGATGTTACAATCACGATCCATGCTGGTGTCAAGTCTGCTAATTTGCGCCCGTCACATGAAGAAATGAAACGCTTGTATCTTTTGTATAAACCCAATTCAATAAGGCTTTCATTATCGATTTATTCATTATATTGAGTATAGGGTGAGAAGGTTTGTTTAAATCATTGGATATCATTTAACTATTGTATACAACACCACTATCATCATATAAACCCTAAAATGATTGTTCTATCAATAATACAGTATTTATAGATCTAATTCAAACCGATGTGATAAAAACACAGAAATGAATAAATATACTCAAACGCAAAAGAGAGTGTGTACTTTTGATTTTTTGATTTTTTGATTATTTTAATTTGAATATCGGTCGTTATGATTTATTGCAACAATGCAAAATCAGTCAAATTATGGCTAGTATTTCGTAATAGCCCGAACTGCGAGTTTGCAGAATTTCGACGTGGAACATGTATACAAAAGTACAAGTGGCACAACATGTTTTCTCTACATTCTTTCACACATGTATAGTATATATATACTAATATAATAAAAATTGCACACTTTTTTTTTAGTTTGAGTATATATATATTACGTAGAGCACTTAGTATGTCTCTTAAATGATTTCTCAGAAACATAATGCAAAACAAATATATTTTATCAAGCATGTGTTTCATAAATCCAATTAACAGTGACTTGAACATGTATGCGCCCCCGTCCGTTGAGCTGAATCGGTAGAGCGCTCGACTGCTTTACTGGTCTTTGGTTCGAACCCAGGCGACATGTATATTAGACTGATATGACAAGACTGAAGATGCATACAAAGTCATGTGTCCTCTGAACTCTGATTTAAGTGAAAAATATATTCGGACGAGAAGGTTAGTACTGGTTGGTAACCCAGGAGCACTTGTTACAGTACCGCCAGCGTGACAGTTCCGAGATTTCGTGTCATTTCTCTAACGTAAAACGAAACACGAACGCTTTATCGTAAAAAACGGGAAGCGTGAAACCGTTATCGTGTAGCCAATGAAAATTCGGCATTTTCGCGTCTGTAGAAACGCGAAACCGTGAAAGCGTGTGACCAATCAAATTGCCAAGTTAACCGTGTGACCAATCAAATTGCCGAATTAAAATTCGTTCGGTTAAGACATTTGGCGAAATAGAAGAACATGTTCTCCACATGTTCAACTAAATCGACTCCGATGAAAACAATCAAGTACGACATGGAATGGCGATGATTTCATCGGTAGTGACTGGTGCATATGTTTGTTCGAAATCGTGGATTTTTCCTAGACTTGTGTGGAAGGAAGATGAGTTCAAAGTGGAAAAGGATGCAGGTAAAACTATTCAAGTGCAGTTCAAATTATTTAACTGATTCAAAATGATGTTGTGTTTATATGTTGCCGGCCACTAAATGACTTGAGTTTTAGAATACTAAGATACATACACTACACGTCTACATTACTGTACAGTACATATTCATATATCACGGGGCCATGGCATCTTTCCTTCATGTCACGGATGCCTTCCAAACCACCAAAAAAAACTCCAAAATGCATTTATTTTACAGAACAAACTTTGATTACACCCTTCCGAAACGAAAGTAGCCTGGTTTAAACATTAAATTAAAACGAAAGTAGGAATTTTGTGCGACCGTAATTATAAATTCTTACAAATCGGGCATTATGACCTTATTAAACAAACTTGTACATCAAACAGTTATTTCATATGTGTATCAGTTCAGAGATTGACAAAGTCATTGATGTGCCCGTCCGTTGAGCTCAATCGGTAGAGTGATCGACCGCTCAACAGGTCGTTGGTTTGAAACCGGGGCGTGCTTTTAGTTTGACGGAATTGACAAACATTTGACAGAAGATGGAGTTGCTTTCGGAGGCGCAAGTTTGTACTGATTCGTAACCCAGGAGCATTGATTAGATCAACTACCGCCATATATACGAGCATAACCGAAATGCTGAAACGGCGGTACGCCCGAAACAAGGAAAACTGCAAATGATTTTAATCAACATGGCAGTGAAAACCTCCGATACAGTTTAGACATTTCTGTAGTTCTAAATATCCATTGAAAATATGTTGTTTTCAGCAATGAATTGATAAGTTATGCGCCGATCTCTAGATACACGTATTGTGTTACAGAGAAAGAGAGATAATATGTTGCTGCAGGGTTAACGAAGTTGCTACATGGTTTAAAGAAGACTGTTATGTATGTACTACATCAACTTCGACTTCCCTGTACCCGTATTTGCATACTTTAAGTACATTGCATAAAATTGTAACAAAAGATCATGTGACATTACATCTCAATAAGTTGAAAAAGCGAACCGAGACCCACTTGTTACTTGACAATCGATTGTACACATTGGTTTATAAAGTTAACTTATTTATCAAGTGTACAACTTGATACTTGTAGAGGTAAAACATGTTGATTATAGCGCTGAGTTTATATATATTTCCTTCTTGAAGGAAGTATCACGCCTCACAATAGGCCAACTATGAAATTTAAAATTATTGATCAAATAAGTTACGTTATGCTACTTCTATGTAATGTATAGAAATCTGCCAACCGTTTGAAACCAGTGTAAATGATTCTATTCAATACTAGTTTATGATATTGTATTTTATTAAAGGAATAAATACGCATATCAAATGACAGTAAACTACATACATTGTGCACAGTCTATCATAGCAGAAATATATACCATAGTACACTCCTCAATTCAGTGTGATTGAATAAATAAATGGTTTGTCATTGAAGAGCTAAACATGTATTATTGATGCAAAATAATTTAAACTAAATTTGTAAAGCGAAGGTTGAAACTGACGTTTATTTGAGATTAACTGTGACTTAAAAACAACGATTCATTTAAAAAAAGAGTTACGTAAGGTTGTGGCAACTTAAGTGGCTTTTACAGTATTTTTGTAAGAATCTAATATATTTATCAAAGATTGACTATATTTTCTCAGAGTTTTATTCATCAATTCATATTAGTGACTTTAATATAGCATTATAAGTTAACGTACACGGAGATATAACCTAGGTTTCATTGTGTTAAAATGGCATCGAATGACTATGATGAACATGATACAGACGACAGTGTAAGTTCTTCACTCATTACTGACTTTTAAGTTTTAATTCAATAAGACTTCTAATAACATTATTGAACAATACACTACTATGTTTTTTATGTATGGTATAAAAAATCACTCAAGCACTATATTTCGGCCACACTACTTTTTGTTGCCGAAATACTTTATAGTGTGGCCGAAATATTGAGCTTGAGTGAATTTATATACCATGCATTACATTGATCCCCTTTTGGGATATTTTACAACAATGTTTTTTATTTATTATTTTAGGCCATGAAATACTAAAATGTATCTGTGAAACAAATTTATATTTCACTGTTTGAATTTGATAATGTCTCTGGTTTGATAACAAGTACCAGAACAATTCAATAAATTATAACCTAAACTTAACTATAAACTTCAATTTCATGTCACGTGTTGTTTAGCTGTTTATTTTTGCGACTAAGATGTTGATGTGATGATTGATTGCATGATTATTATATTTCAAATAAAATATATAATAATCGTGTTCATAAATTATTCCATTTATAAAACTCGTCTTTATGAGACGCGTTTAATAAATTTCGTTATGACAACTTGTGTTGATCAATATAAATGTTATTTATATTAAATATATTTATTTTGGATGGCATTTTATGTTCTTGAAAAGAAATTCAGGTATTGTTTCTCTACAGACACGTCATATTCAGCATATCGTAAATTTACATTTTTAAACATTTATTTTTAATTTAGCATATTTAGGTTCATGGTAGTGTGTTACAATAACAACAAGTCGTTGTATTTTAGAAAGATGAAGACAGCGATTCAGGATATGTAATAACAGACCAAATTCCACGTATACGTCAAATACAAGGGAATCGTTTAAATACAGTAGAAGACTTTATGAATGAACTAGATACCTATAAGAAAGCAAACGAACAGCTCCGAGCCCATATATTTAAATTGAATAGAAAAGTGATAACAAGCGAGCAGAAATTTCGGAAAGAAAGAACGCTTCTTGAATCTACCAAAAAAGTTGAACTGATGAAGAAAGATAACAACATACAGCAGGCTATGGTTAAATTTGAAAAAATGCAGAAACGTAACACAGCATTGCTTGGGAAAATTAAAGAATACGAAACTACTATCAAGGTTTTGGAAACGAACGAAAAGGAATTGAAAAAAAACCTTGCAGCTTTCAAAGATGAGAAAACAAAGAAATTGATAGAATCCGAATCGAGGAAAACTGAAGACAACGACAAGGAACTTCAAGATTTAAAACAACGACTCAAAGATCTGGAGACAAAACTTGAAGAAAAAAATAAAGTTATTGCCATGAAAATTTCAGAGGATAATAAGGTTAGTGAAACGTTGGAACGAAATACGAAGGAAGTAAAAGACGTTAAAGCTGAAATGACTAAAATGGCTCAAAATGTAGATAATATGAAACAAACAATGAATCATATTCTATCGGCAGTGCAAGCGCTTGGTAATAATTCACCCAATGAACCTGGAGAAGATAAGACAACAAGCAATGATCACGAAGGCACTATTAAAGAAGAGGAAAGCGATAGTGGATTGTTAGCCGGTGCTACAAATGCAGATGCCAGTGCTAAAAGAACAAGCAATGGGAAACAACAAACGGACATGTCCAGATCAAGAGAAAGGGTAACAAAACTTCCACCACTCGCAAACAAACGGTCAAAAAGTCCGGATAAACCACCCTGGCATCATCCAGGAGGGCAAACGAAAAAAAAGTAGTGTTTCGTTTGATAACTGTCTAAACAAACTACTATATCGTTTCACACGAACTATCAATAACAAAATCGACGAAGATACCTAGACTGTTTGTGAAACACATAAAATAACCAATTACTTTCTTCCTGTTGACAAACTAATAATCCATTATTATTTCTCCCATTCTATTGTTACTTTTATCGATAGAGAACCCGTGCTAGAATTATTGCATGTGAGATGAAACACTTCAGAGGAGATGTAGGTACATTGTATTATTGTCCGTCCATCTACGCTCAAATAACTTGCACCGAGGACACAATGAGGACAAATTGAAGTGTAGTGAAGTATACATTCCCTTACATGTCAAAATAGTGTATTCAAAGTATATCTCCATATACTTTAACGTCACAGATCATTTTCATGGACTACATATTGACTCTTAAAACTCATTCTATAAGAAAACGAGTGTCACGTGTCTATCACGCACCACAGACATCAATAGACTTTTAATGAAAATCAACTTTATTCGGTCACTCATTTGGAGTTTTAATTTATTGTATCCAGGAAGTAAAATATGTATTGTTTACATTTGTATTTAAACATAAAGCCCGGTACTTGACTTTGACTATGATTAGGTAGAAATAAAGTCACCAAATATGACTCTGTCGTACGTATGTCTGAACGTGTATTGGTTTCACATTTACTTTTAAACATTATCTTAATCCCAAGAAACCGGTCAAAATGTCCAGATAAACAACCCTGGCATACAGGAGGGCAGACGAAGCAAAATAAGTGTTTCTTTGGTTTCTGTCTGAACAAAATAGTATATCGTTTCACAGTAGCTATCAAAAACAAAATAAACGAAGATAAATGAACTTTGGTTATGAAACATATAAAATACCGAATCACTTTTTTCTTGTTGACAAACTAATAAACTCGTATTACTTCTCCGGTTCTACTGTTAATTATATAGATAGAGAACCAGTACTAAAACAATATCGTGAGTGATTGAATACTTCAGAGGAGTTGTATGTTATTACGTTCGTTCATCTACGTTCAAAAACATTGCACCGAGGACATAATGAGGACACAGGAAGTGTAGTGAAGTGTTTACATTCCCTTACAAACCTGTGTAATCAAAATATATCCCCATACAATTCAACGTCACCGAGAAGTCCAACGGACTACATATTGACTCTTTAAACCTCAATCTACAAGAAAACGAGCGTCACGTGTCTATCACGCACTACAAAGGTCATTCAATAGAAATATCGAACAAGAATCAATATCATATTCATGAAAATCAACTTTGTTTGGACAGACAATTAGGAGTTTGAATTTATTGTATCCAGAAACTAAAATATGTATTGTTAATATTTATATTTAAACATAAAGCCCGGTACTTGACTTTGACTACAATAAGGTATACATAAAGTTACTAAATATGACTCTGTCGTACGTATGTCTGAACGTGTATTGATTTCACATTTACTTTTAAACATTAGCATCACTATGCTATCAAAAACATATCTTTATAATTGAACGAACTCTTCAATCCACATAAATATATCACATGTATTTATTTCTACGTTAGTGTAATATAACCTTACTTGTATCTCTTGAATCATTGAATCTTAGAAAAATATGTGAAATACTGACCTTCAGTTATTTTGTAAAGTATGGAATGGGATGTCCTCGTCCTACACACACATAATTACGAAAAAAAATAAAAAATTAAGTCTCCCATAAATAAAAAGTTACATGTATTGTATTGTGTCTTAAGCAAGGACGCAACTCTAGAACAATTACATGCAAACCCCTTTACCGTTATCTCCCTAAACAGTAGAACAAGTAACGATTATTCCAGCGTTGGGTTTGGTTTTGGTTCCATGTAACATATCTAATGTCTGGTTTTATTTCAAGCGTGTATACCAAACTTATTAAAGCCGGACCTTCAAAACCGTTTCACTATCGTTACACTAAACGACAGAGCGTTTCTGTGAGCTGATTGTTACACTAAACGACAGAGCGTTTCTGTGAGCTGATTGTTACACTATACGACAGAGCGTTTCTGTGAGCTGAGTGTTACACTAAACGACAGAGCGTTTCTGTGAGCTGATTGTTACACTATACGACAGAGCGTTTCTGTGAGCTGATTGTTACACTAAACGACAGAGCGTTTCTGTGAGCTGATTGTTACACTAAACGACAGAGCGTTTCTGTGAGCTGATTGTTACACTAAACGACAGAGCGTTTTTGTGAGCTGATTGTTACACTATACGACAGAGCGTTTCTGTGAGCTGAGTGTTACACTAAACGTCTCGGGGGATTGACGCTAAATAGATTGTAGTTTAATCGTAATCTATTTCGCTGTAAAGAGACATTATCAAATACTTTATGTATTTTGTATAATTACTTTTTGAATATCCATAGCATTCTTGCTGACGAAAATGTTTTTGTTGCACTAAATATGACAAGCAAATACGACATTTAATCTCCCGATTTCGTTTTGCACTCACACAAGAGCTTACGATATAAACATTTGAAAGTAACATTTTCGATATCAAACCGCGTAGCTCTAGGGCTCTAGAAATTACCTTTAAATACAGTTGTCTAGGACTAGTGTACATGTTAATGTTGACTTGTCTGACATGTGAAGCTAGTGGTACAAGCATAGAATAGGGTACGGAGTAACATAAGGCGTGCATACTAGACTTGTCACGGACTAAGTCAAATTTAACTGTTGGTAGCCCGAACCGGCAATTAGACTTGTCGGGGTCCTAGATTGTTACAGCTCCTACTAGGAAAAACTGATCAAAAGGATTTATTAAAAATCTTCTCCGATCTATCAAAATTCATCATTTCGTTCTGATGTCTAAGATCAGAAACATGACAATATCAAAATAACAGAAGGTCTTCATGAAACATGGCATTTTTAAGTTTGGATGTTTGAAACTGCCATATAACCTTTTGAGAAGTGAAAAACATAAATACGGCTTTGAAATATATTCGGACATACAATTATTGTTGTTATGAAGACCACGTCCGTTTGATGTTGAAGCGATTGACGTCATTTTGGGGTGACTTCTGTGTACTTGTTAATGACCTTTGAATTTGGTAAATATAGCATTAGAAAGAGTGATGCAGATAATGGAATGTGCGCTTTGTAAACAAATCACTTATTCTTCCGTTGAATATAGTGGTGCGCTCTAATGCATAAGGTATACTATGAGGATTAAAGCGTTTTACGTAATCTACCATTCTCTTGAGCGGCAGCGTTGTCGTGAATAAGGCATATACATTTAATACCCATCCGTGGACGACGTTTTTGGTCAAATTTATTAACATTAGTTAGCACCACTTCTTTGTTATACATTTTACATGCCAGTAACTGTGCGTCTACGTGGAACAGGAATATTAGCAATAGCGCCCTCCGTATTAAAGAAAGTGGAGAACATAATTGTCTTGGTGCTCTTAGTTCTCTTGGCTATGATTGGTCTCTGGTCATGTTTAGACAGCTTTGTTTGTTATGTATGCGTCTCTGGGGTTCAAAATGATAAATCCAAGTGTTGTCACCAGTAAGGTGCGCAGACAAACGACGATTGTCACATTGTAAATACTTTTTCAACAATGCTATTGTTTTGCTGTCCTTTTGTTCTTCTGTAAGACTATAAGGTACCAAGCGAGCACAAATCTTAGTAACTTTAAGATACTGGTTCAGAATGGTGTGAACTGTCCCCGCTGAAAGCTCAATACCATGGTTTTTTTCACTGATACATGTAGCATATCGCCCATCTATAGCTATCATTTCACCAACTGCAGCGAAATTTCAATGGATATAACTGATCATGGTATTCCACCTTAGGGCTTATCTTCACAACCAGATGTACCATATTTTAATTACGTTGACCACATAAAAACAGTTCTCTGTGATATGGCAGTAGATCCATATGTACGGTATAACTCTTCATATATCACTCAACATGAACTTTTTAGTAATGTGCGTCGATTAATATAACTCATGATTTCAATTGTTTGTTAATGTTTCATTTTAGACTTCAAAACATGGCAAGTGTATATTACTTACCCATTAAAAAGTAGTAAAATTTAAAATTGAATACAATTTTGTGTCATTATACATGGTAGAATGGTCATTGTATACACACAATTTCTACGTGCTACTTGTGATATAACGTAGTAGCGACTATTGAATGATAGTTTTATGAAATTATATGGAATAATGTTTGTGTTAATTAAAATGTTTTATTAAGAAGTGGCATTTTATTGTTTTAGTATGAATTATTTTATTTCCAGAAAGTCACGTCTATACAAAATTGTTTGAACATTACAAAAATCACTGATAATCAATTTTGGGCAATATAAAAGGGATACATAGCATAAATATATATTATTTGTAAATAAAATATATTAAAAACAAAAATTAACTAAAGTACATGTAACATCACAAAATGTTGTTGAAACCCTGAACATACCATAACTAGATAAACTATGATCATTAAAATTTCAATTAACTATTAATAAACTCTTCTTGTTGTTAATATCAAAATAATAATTGTGTATGGTTCCAATACTAACATCATTTTCAGAGAACTACAACACAAGCATTATTGTCAAAATTAATGTAATATGGTATATTTATTGAAGGTACGAACACTGATACATGATAATCATCACCACAATTATCAAATGGAATCATTTCTTAAAGAACACTGTTACATGAGTGAACGAAAAATCACAAACTGTACACAATTCACAAAACGCTGTATAAACAATAACACAAAGTTCAGCTTGGTAAGTTATGGCACTTTCTGATTCTTAACAAAAAACAACTGTGTGGCTGAAGTAACATCTAACTGTTTGACTAGCAGTATGACTGTTCATATGTGTCTTCGGATATTGAAAAAATGTCCATGACAGAACAGTACTACTTATCAACGTTTGACATGAATTTAAGCCTGCTACTTAGATCTTTCTTCTTCTCAGTTGAGAACGAATGTACCTTCTGATATGCCTAATAAAAGGAGGGTTTGAACCATGCATTAATATATGTATAAGCATTCGTTCAATAGAAGCTTCAGTTAAATAATCATCAGTAAATGACATTTTGTATTCAACACGGAATGGACATGTTTTAGTTTACCTGATGCACTTTACTTTAGAGTATGGTACACCATTATTAAACCTCAGAGCAACACTTGTACTTATTTGATAAATTGCAAATCAGATTATACTTAGAAAATTACTTACATTTTAGTGTGTTTTTCTGGTGTTGTTCTAAGTAAACATGCTGTACTTTCGCTTTCGACCATTGTTGTGTATGTTTCACGTGACCAAATGGAAGCTCTTGATTGGCTCCCACCAAGTTGCAGTGTGAAAGTAGTTTGAACGCCAAATACAGGACTAGGGGCTTTGTGGAGCTCTGATTTACCCTATTTACAAGTTTTCCACATTGATAGTTTATGCACCATTGGATAGAGCCAATCCAGACGAATCCAACGGTACCAAAATCTCAATAATTTCAATAAAGTGACTTATGACCGTGTAGAATTAAGCTGACGCGTTGTCTATTTTGAGCAGTGAGAGCTTTTTTCTGCTACAAACATGTACCGACACGCGATGAAGAAATCCAATCAAGTTCCGAATCCCCTCCTATCCGAACGTTTTGGTGTGTCCGAAGGATGTTCGGCATAGGGAGTTTTCACTGGACTTGTACAATCACGGTGCATGCTGGTATCATGTCTGCTTATTTGCGCTCGTTACATGATCAACGCTTGTTTCTTTTGTATAAACCCAATTCGATAAGGCATTCATTATCGATGTATCCATTATATTGGGTATAGGGGCGAGAAGGTTGTTTAAATTAAATCATGTGACATCATTTTAACTCGCTGTAAATAGGTTGTGTACAATACCCCTATAACCCTATGACCCCTAATATGATTTTTCTATTAGGCAAAACAGTTTTGATAAATCCAATACCAAATGCTATGATTAAAACACCGAAATGAAAAAAATACTTACTTTTTCCTCTGAATATATATATTACGCAGAGCACTGAGTTTGATTCTTAAAGGACTTCACAGAAATATAATACAAAGCAAAATATTTTATCGAAGATGTGTTACAAATATCCAGTTACCAATGAGTTGAAAATGATGTGTCCCTGTCCGTTAATCTGAATCGGTAGAGCGCTCGACTGCTCTACTGGTCATTGGTTCGACTGAATTGACATACGTCACTGAAGTTTCATTTTTCTCTGAACTCTGATGAGCAGGTTAGTACTGGTTTGTTACCCAGGAGCACTGGTTAGATCAACTACCGAGCGTAACTGAAATGCAGAAGCAGTGGTACGCCAGAAACAACGAAACATGAAATTGATTTTAATCAACTACGCAATGAAAACCTCCGATACAGTTTAGAACGTTGACGTTTCCTGCAGCTACGTATTCTCTCTCTTTTGTTGTTGTTCTAAAAATTCATTGAAAATATGCTGTTTTTACCAATGACTAGATTAGTGATATGCCGATCACTAGATACATGTATTGCGTTACAAAGAAGACTGTTATATACATGTATGTACAGTACCGCCAGCGTGACAGTTCCGCGTTTTCAAGTCATTTATCTAACGTAAAACGAAACACGAACGCTTTATCGTAAACAACGGGAAGCGTGAAACCGTTATCGTGAAGCCAATGAAAATTCGGCATTTTCGCTTCTGTGGAAACGCGAAACCGTGAAAGCGTGTGACCAATCAAATTGCCGCGTTAACCGTGTGACCAATCAAATTGCCGAATTAAAATTCGTTCGGTTAAGAAATTTGGCGAAATAGAAGAACAAGGTCTCCACATGTTCAACTAAATCGACTCCGATGAAAACAATCAAGTACGACATGGAATGGCAATGATGGTAGTGACATGTGCTTATGTTTGTTCGAAATCGTGGATTTTTGCTAGATTTGTGTGGAAGGAAGATGAGTTCAAAGTGGAAAAGGATGCAGGTAAAAATATTCAAGTGCAGTTCAAATTATTTATCTGATTCAAAATGATGTTGTGTTTATATGTTGCCGGCCACTAAATGACTTGAGTTTAAGAATACTAAGACTTACACTACACGTCTACAGTACAGTACATATTCATATATCACGGGGCCATGGCATCTTTCCTTCATGTCACGGATGCCTTTCAAACCACCAAAAAAACCTCCAAAATGCATTTATTTTACAGAACAAACTTCGATTACACCCTTCCGAAACGAAAGTAGCCTGGTTTAAACATTAAATTAAAACAAAAGTACGAATTTTGTGCGACCGTAATTATAAATTCTTACAAATCGGGCATTATGACCTTAT
Organism: Mactromeris polynyma; assembly: GCA_032209605.1. Classification (NCBI taxonomy): domain Eukaryota; kingdom Metazoa; phylum Mollusca; class Bivalvia; order Venerida; family Mactridae; genus Mactromeris; species Mactromeris polynyma. Next base: position 7,029,607 of record JASFXZ010000028.1, read on the forward strand.
TAAACAAACTTGTACATCAAACAATTTGTTCATATGTGTATCAGTTCAGAGATTGACAAAGTCAGTTGTAAACGCATAGAGCAAAATGTATTGCCAGTGCCGTAGCTGGGCTGTTTTTGATGATACGCACGACTAGAGAAGGTACAAGGAGGGGGTATAGCGGTGGGAACGGGTGTTCCCCCCCCCCCCGACATTTGTTTGAATAGTCGAACACGATGGTGAAATGTGTTTTAGATGTCTACAGGATTTTTTCATCAAAACCCGATTAAGGTTATTTGATATAGTTTGATATAAACGGAGTCGAAATTTTTATTTATAGGGACCATTTATTTTTAAAAAAATACAGCGTCCGTCAACATTCACAGCAATATAACACAAACATTTACATAGCATTATAGAAGGCGCGTAGGAAGCATTGGGGCCGCGGATTGGATGGGTGCGGGAGGAGTATCCCCTCCGTATGAGTAATATTCAATAATACAATCACTTTTCTCAGGCGCAAAGTCCATCACTTTTAAAACGATATTTTCCGAACTGTTGTTTTCTGCTTGTAAGTTATTACATTTATTCATACATATGTTTAATTTTGTAAATATACACGGGACTGTTAAAGTTCAATTTTGAAACAGTTCAATCGCATTGTAATGTATTTATTCAGGTACATGAAAGCAATATAAACAATGACATATATCATCATTAGCACTTGCGAAATCACGAAACCAATACGTGCAATAGTTCACAAAACACAAGTGCAACAGATGTGTTATCTACCAGGTTCAAAATAACACATGAGTCAATTAACACGTCGTATTAAACTTGACTTCCTTGTACCCGTCTTTGAATACTGTAAGTACATTTTATAATATCGTAACACAAGGTAGTGTGACATTATGTACATCGCTATAACTTGAACAAGCGTACCGAGACCCACTGGTTACTTTACACTCGTTTATACACAATGGTGTCAAAACGTAACTAATTTCTCAAGCGTTCATCTTAATACTTGTTCAAGTAAATAACGACAATAGTGATTATAGCGCTGAGTTTATATATAATTCATTCTTCAAGGAAGTATCAACCCTCATAATAAGACAAATGTTAAAGTTATTGATCAAATTATAGACGTTGTATAACTTCAATGTAATGTATTTTAAAGAAATATGCATACCTTTTAAAACCAGTATAAAGGTTTCTATTCAATACCAGGTTATGATATTGTATTATTATTAATATAATTATAAATACGCATACAAAATGCCATTAATCAGTACTCCGTACATTGTGCACAGTCTATCCAAGTAGATATATATACCATGGTACGATCCCTCCATTCAGTGAGATTGAATAAATAAATGTTTTGTCATTGAAGAGCTACATGTAATATTAATGCAAACTAATTTAAACTAAATTTGTAAAGCGAAGGTTGAAACTGACGTTTATTAGAGATTATCTGTGACTTAATCATTTTAGACATAAATTAAATAGCACATGAGCGGTTTGACTAAAGCAACGCCTGAAGGTTTAATACAGCGATTGTACTGATTAATAATGCGTTAAATGTGTGAACGAGAACACGGATATAAAAATAAGTGCTAAAACAACGTTTCATTTTAAAACAATAAAGTTTACGTTAGGATGTGTCAACTTTAGTGATTTGTACAGTTTTTTTGTATAAATCTGATACATTTATCAATTAGTAACTGTATTTTCTCAGATGTCCATTCATCAATTTATATATATGACTTTAATATATAGCATTATAGGTTAACGTACAAGGGAATATAACCAAGATTTCATTGTGATATAATGGCATCGAATGACTATAATGAACAGGATACAGACGACAGTGTAAGTAGTTCACTCTTTACTGACTTTAAAGTTTCAAATTAATTAGACGTCTAATACCATTAATGAACAATTATCAAATATGTTTTTATTTTATGTTTTATGCAATGAAATTCTGAAATTTATCTGTGAACTATTAAATATATTTCACTGTTTCAATTTGATAATTTCACTGTTTTTTTGACAACAAGTTTCCGAACTATTTTCTTCAATGAACTATAATTTAAACTTAACTTTAAACTTCAATGTGCTTGTTGTTCATGTCACACGTTGTTTACTAGTTAGGACCCTATTTGTTGTTGTATTTTCCATGGGATTTTTCTTGACATTTCTTTATGTGCATAGCTGTTTATTGTTGGCACTAAGATGTTGATACATGTATGCTGATGGATTGTATTCTAATAATGATTCAAATAAAATATATAATATTCATGCTCATAAATTATTCCATTTATTCAACTCGTCTTCAGAAGACGCGTTTAATAAAGTTAGTTATGACAACCTATATAAATGTCACTGGATGGCATTTTATGTTCTTGACAAGAAATTCAGTATCGTTTCTCTACTGACACATCATACTCAGCTTATCGTAATCTTACGTTATTTTAACAATTATTATTAATTATTGTGTTATAACAACAGCAGGTCATTGTATTGTAGAAAGATGATGACTCGAACCGCGATTCAGGATTTTTGAGAGTAGAGCAAATTCCACGTATACATGTACGTCCAATACAAGTGACGCGTTTAAATACAGTAGAAGAATTGAAGAATGAACTAGAAATATGTAAGAAAGCAAACGAACAGCTCCGGGCCCAGATATTTACATTGAATAGGAAAGTGTTGACAAGCGAGAAGAACTTTCGGGCAGAAAGGACGCGTATTGAATCTACCAAGAAAGTTGAACTGATGAAGAAAGATAACAACATACAACAGGCTATGGTTAAAATTAAGAAAATGCGTCAAGGTAACACAGCATTACTTATGAATATAAAAGAATATGAAAATACTATCAATATTTTGGAAACGAACGAAAAGGAATTGCAAACGAAACTTGCAGCTTTCGAAGATAAGAAAACAAAGGAATTGATAGAATCCGAATCCAAAAAAACTGAAGACACCGAGAAGGAACTTCAGGATTTAAAACAACGACTCCAAGATCTGGAGACAAAACTTGAAGAAAAAAATAAAATGATTGCCATGAAAATATCAGAGGACAGTAAGATTAATGAAACGTTGGAACAAAATACGCAAGCAGTAAAAGACGTGCAAGGTATGTTGAATGATATGTCAGATTCATTAGAGGAAAGCAAGAAAAAAGAAGCTAAAATGGCTCTCAAAGTAGAGAATATGGAACAAAATTTGGAACAAAAAATGAACCAAATTCTCTCGGCAGTGCAAAGTAAGAATTTACCCAATGATCCGGGGCGAGAAGATAAGACAAGCAATTATCACAAAGGCACTATTGAGGAAGAGGACATTCAGAGCGGGCTGTTAGCCACAGCCAAATATGAAGGTGCCAGTGGTATAAGTATCAACAGTGGGAAACAACAAACGGAAATGTCTAGATCAAGAGAAAGGGTACAAACATTTCCATCACTCCCAAGCAATCGGTCAAAAAGCCCAGTTAAACCACCCTGGCATTATCCAAGAGGGCCGACGAAGAAAAAGTAGTGTTTCTTTTGATTTTTGTTTAAACAAATAATATATCGTTTCACATTAAATATCAATAACAACATAAACGAAGATAACTAAACTTTGTTTGTAAAACATATATAACATGGTTATGAACAGTGTAAACATGAAACAATATCACAATAACGTTTATCATTATAAACAGACGGCAGAGAACGCCTATTGATCAAATCGTACCGTCGTAAGACAAGTCATATTCAAATCATATTAAATGCACACAATATTGAATTAATCATATTGTAGAATCCTGTGTAATCCTTTTTCATGAATTAGGGATAATGTAGAGTATAATCGCAAGCATTTATCAAATAAAACTGTAAGTGACAATATGTGTACTTGTTTTGTAGGATTTATTACAGATTGGTTAACACGTGCCCGACCGTTACTGACTCTGTTTTTGATAGTGTTTAATGAACAAAATGACAATGTATTACGCATTAGACCATCCTTTAAAAATATTTGTTTGGCATAACCCTACATATTAATTGCTAGGTATGGTTATGTCAAGCAAACTTTTAAGTATAGTCATACGATATAAAGATAATTTAAAACAAACTCGAGTAATAATGTATGCATTTAATGGTTTAATTAACCAAAATATAATACTTAAAGGATAAATAACACAAACAAAGTATTCATATAACAGTCATCGTATCATCCAGTCTGGTGATTCCTGTCAATTCTTGCGTCCATATGACTATTAACAGTTTGTCATATATTTTTGTCATACTAGTTAACCTAATATTACACATTTTCGGAACAAACAAACTTCTTTCTGACAAGTTTTAAATTTGACTAGACAACCTATTAAAATCATTATGCTAATTAATGTTTTGTTTTATATTAATGTATAATTACACATTGTTAGGAACAAACGACAAATTAGACAACCAAATGCACCTATTTAAGTATGGATAACACCTTCCGATGCTTCCTCTAGCATAATATTTACAATAACAGATGTCAATCCTAACTAATATCTGGACAAAAAACCTGTAACATACGTATTAGTCATTCTCGTCATCTCTCGGGTATTTCCGTACCACTTCGTTATTCTAATAACACCCTCTAGTGTATGTAAGGTGGAGCACTATGTGGCAAAACTCAACATTTTGTGCGAACACGAAATAGCTCTAGTAAAACGGATGTATAATTTCAATAACTTCGATAGATTCACGTAAGAGATGGATTTTCGTTGTCATTTCTTGTTAGAAACTCACATATTTCAGTCTTAATATAGCTTAAATATTAGATTCATCAGCGCCAGCATTCACACCGCCATCTTGTTTTCATGATATTCGAATGGTATTTCCGAAAGTAGTGCCTAACGAACTTCCGAGGCACTTGACGTAGTTGGCCGAGGTTTTCCGAATGACGTATTAGTATACAGCTTAAAGTTATAAAAAAGCAAAAGAAATTGAGAGGTACGAGTTGACTAAAGAAAGGGTACAAGATGACCAAAATTATGAACAGTATGAGTTGACTAAGTTGACTAGTTACCTATAACATTACCAATTACTTTGTTCCTGTCGACAAACTAATAATCCCCTATTACTTCTCCGGTTCTACTGTTAATGTTATCGATAAAGAACCAATGCTTGAATATTGCATGTGAGATTGAATACTTCAGAGGAGATGTATGTACTACGTTCGTTCATCTACGCTCCAATAAAATGCACTGATCACACGATGAGGACAAATGAAGTGTAATCTTGTATTTACATTCCCTTACATGTCACAATCGTGTATTCAAAATATATCTCCATACAATTTAACGTCACAGAGAATTCGCACGGACTACATATTGACTCTTTTAAACGCATTATACAAGAAAACGAGTGTCACGTGTCTATCACGCACCACAAAGGAGATTCAATAGAAATATCGAACACATATCAATATACTATTTATAGTAATCAACGTTATTCGGACAGTGCATTGGATTTTTAATTTATTGTATTCAGGAAGTAAAATATGTATTTAAACATAAAACCCGGTACTTGACTTTGACTACAATTAGGTATAAATAAACTTACCAAATATGTCTCTGTCGTACGTATTTCTGAACGAGTATTGGTTTCACATGTACTTTTATACATTATTATGCTTTCGAAAGCATATGTTTATAATTGAACGAATTTTTTATATCCAAATAAATATAATAGATGTATTTATTTCTGCTTGAATGTAATATAACCTAACTAAGTATTGTATCTTTTGAATCATTGAATCTTTAGAGAAACATTTATGAAATACTAACCTTCATTTTTTCTTATGCATACTACCTGTACTTTTGTAAAGTATGGAATGGGATGTCCTCGACCTACGCATACTTATTAAAGAGAAAAATGAAAACAAATCTCTCCTAAAAAAGTTACTTGTATAAGTTATTGTGTCTTAAGAAAGGACGCAACTATAGAACAATTCCATGCAAACCTCTATGCAGTTATTTCCCTTAACAGAAGAACTAGTACCGAGTATTCATGCGTCGGGTTTAGTTTTGGTTTCCAGGTTACATATGTAATGTCTGGTTTTATTTCAAGCGTGTATATCAATCTGATTAAAGCCATACCTTCAATACGGTTTCACTATCGTTACACGACAGAGCGTTTCTGTGAGCTAATTGTTGCACTAAACGTCTCGGGTACCTGACGTTAATTATATTGTAGTTGAATCGTACGATATTTCGCTGTAAAGAGGCCTTATTAAATACTTTATGTATTTTATATATTTACTAGTTGATTATCCATAGCATTCTTGCTGACAAAAGTGTTTTGGTTGCATTAAATATGACATGCAAATAAGACATTTTAATCTCCCGATTTATTTTTGCACTCACTAATGAGCTTACGATACAAACATTTGAAAGTAACATTTTCGATATTAAACCGCGTAGCTCGAGGGCTCTAGAAATTATCTTTAAATACAGTTTTCTCGGACTAGAGTACATGTTAATTATGACTTGTCTGACATGGGAAGCTAGTGGTACAAGCATAGAATAGGGTACGGATTAACATTAGGCGTGCATACTAGACTTGTCCCGGACTAAGTCAAATTCAACTGTTGGTAGCCCGAATCGGCAATTAGACTTGTCGGGGTACTGGATATTTTGAGCTCCTACTAGGAATAACTTATCAAAAGGATTTATTAGAAAATCTTCTCCGATCTATCAAAATTCATCATTTCGTCTAAGATCAGAAACATGTCAATATCAAAATAACAGGAGGTCTTCATGAAACATGACATTTTTAAGTTTGAATGTTTGAAACTGCCATATTACCATTTAAGTAGTGAAAATATTAATACCGCTTTGAAATATTTTTGGACATACACTTATTGTGTGATATTGAAACGTTTGACATCATTTTTGGAGTGACTTCCGTGTTCTTGTTAATGGAACGAAATACGCAGGCAGGAAAAGACGTTCAAGGTATGTTGAGTGAAATGGCGGATTGTTTAGAGGAAAGCAGAAAAAGAAGCTATCATGGCTCTCAAAGTAGAGAATATGGAACAAAGTGTGGAATAAAAAATGAAGCAAATTCTCTCAGCAGTGCAAGGTAAGAATTTACCAAATGATTATAAAAACGCAATTACCACGAAGGCACCATTGAAGAAGAGGAAATTGAGAGTCGACTATGAAGTTGACAGCTAGTGCTAAAAGTATCAGCAGTGTGACACAACTAACGGGAATATCCAGACGAAGAGAAAGGAGGATAACACGTCCATCACTCACAATCAATCTGTCAAAAAGTCGCGAAAAACCACTATAGAGGAGGGTGGACGAAGAACAAGTAGTGTTCTTTATGATTTCTGTCTGAAAACATTGTATATCGTTTCACAGTAACTATCAATAACAAAATAAACGAAGACAACTGAACTTTGTTTGTAAAACATATAAAATAACAAATAACGTTTTTCCTGTTGACCAACTAATAATCTCTTATAATTTCTCCGGTTCTACTGTTAATTATATAGATAGAGAACCAGTGCTAGAATTAGTGTATGTGAGATTGAATACTCCCGAGGAGATGAATGTGATTACGTTCGTTCATCTTCGTTCAAATAAATTGCACTGGGCACACAATTAGGACAAATGAAGTGTAGTGAAGTTTTTACATCCCATTAAATGTCAAAACCGCGTGTTCAAAATATATATCCGTATACTTCAACGTCAAAGAGAATTCGCACGGACTACATATTGACTCATTCTACAAAAAACGACTGAGACTTGTCTATTACGCACCACACATGTGATTCAATAGAAATATCGAACAAGTATCAAAAGCATATTCATGGAAATCAACGTTATTCGGACAAAGACAATTGGAGTTTTAATTTATTGTATCCAGGAAGTAAAACATGTATCATTTATATTTATATTTAAACATAAATGCCAATACTTGACTTTGACTACAATTAGGTATAAATAAGCTTACTAAATATATCTCTGTCGTACGCATGTCTGAACGTGTATTGGTTTCACATTTACTTTTAAACATCATCATTAATATGCTATCGAAATCTTTATAATTGAACGAATTCGTTATATACAAATCGATAAAAAAAAATGTTACACTAATAGTGTCAAAGAAAAGGACGCAATTCCAGAACGTTTCATTCAATCTCATGCGCAGTTATCTCCCTTAACAATAAAACGAGTAATGGTTATTCCTGTGTGGAGTTTGCTTTTGGTTTCCATGTAAAATATGTCTGGTTTTATATGAAGTGTGTATGGCTATCAGATTAAAGCCAGACCTTCAATACCGTTTCACTATCGTTACACTATACGACAAAGCGTCTCGGTGAGCTGATTGTTACACTAAACGTTTCGGGAGACGGACTTCTTATATTGTGTGATGGAATCGTGAGCTATTTGGCTGTAAAGAGGCATTACATATTTTATGTATTTTGTATGTTTGATATTTGATTATCAATAGCATTCTTGCTGACGAAAAATGTTTTAGCTTCACTAAATATGACATGGACTTTAAACATTTAAATCTCCCGATTTCTTTTTTGCTCACTAAGGAGCTTACGATATGAACACTTATATTCCGATGTGAAAACGCGTAGCTCAATGGCTCTAGGAATATTTAAATACAGTTGTCCCGGGCTACAGTACATTTTAATTCTGACTTGTCTGACTTGGGAGGCAAGTATTACAAACATAGAGTATGTTACGGATCACAATAGGCCAGCTTAACAGACTAGTCCCGGGCTACTGGATTTCTAGAGCTCATACTAGGACAAACTTATCAAAACGATTGAAAATCTTCTCCGACCTATCAAAAGTAATTATTTCGTTTTGATGTCTAAGATCAGATACTTTCGGTTTAGAAACATGTCAATATGAAACTAACAGATGTTCTTAATGTAACATGACAAGCAATTTGGAATGTGTGAAACTACCATTTAACCATTTGAGAAATATAAAAAAATTAATGGGTCTTTGAAATATTTCCGAACACACAATAATCGATGTGATCAAAACCATGTCCGCGCGATACTTTGAGGTCATTTTGGAGTGACTTCCGTGTACTTGTTAATGACCTTCGAATCTGGTAAATATAGCATTTGAAAGGGTGGTACAGAAAATGGAATGTGTCCTTTATGAAGGCGTAATTCGATTATTATTCAGTTGATTATAGTTTAATTTAACCTATCGAATATCTAGAAATTATAAATTCTTGTAACACCATTTTCATGGCAAGAAATCTTATTTAAAATGTATTTCGCTGTTTTGTTTAAGTTCTGTATATTCAACATGACGATGGTGTACTCAACTGTATAAGGTCTAATATGGGGATTAACACGTTTACGTTTTACGTAATATGCTATTCTCAGAGTAAACATTGTCATAGTCTTACTTTCACTTTTTCGGTCATTCTGTCGAAACATATAATTACATGTACGCGTAGTTTATGTGACGATCTTGCTCACAAATTATGATTAAGTTCCTTTTGATGCTTCATTTCCTTTAAATCCGATAAAACCATACTACAGCTACTGCTATTACGACTTTGAAATTGATGTATGTGGGATCAAACAATGTTTCTGTAACACATTATTTATGTAATTGTTCCCTATATTAATGCTGAGATGTTCCCAAATATGCGTCTACATAGGGACTGGGTAGAGTTTTCACCGCTTTAAAAAGTTTTAGATTTATGGCTCAATTGTAGGTTTGTACCGTAAATACATACAAAAACATACTCGCATATATTAACCTGCCACCGTATGAAAAACAGTGTGCCTTGAATGGTGACATGCATAAACAAGAAATCACCTGAAAAAAGATGGTCGGCGCAATTAGAATGTTAAGATTTGTTGTGCAACACAAAAACAATGCCGAGATGTTACGATTGCTTGTCACTCCAGATCCAAAACGGTACATTCACCGAATTTCAGTGGATTTCGATAAGGTAACGTACCCTTTATCGAAAGGTTAACCAATCCGCGTCAAGGCTACATAGTGTTTTGTTCGGGTGAAGAGAAATTGCCTTGGTGGTTAACGTAAGACTTGATTGGTTTACACAACACTAATATGCAAACAGTAAAGCCATGTTAGTACGGCTGCGCCGAAAAAGGTTATCATACACAAAAATTCACTTTGGCATATGGATCTAGCAGTTTTGGCAGTTTTATTAAGAATAGACTACACATGAACAAACATTAACATATACTCGATACATAGAAGTACTACATAAATATGTGTAAAAAAACTGTCCGAGGCTATTATGGAGCGAATATATAATATACACAGTCATGTTATACCACACTCAATGTTCGAATACGAAAGCTTGAGTAATACTTGATGTTAAGATCTAATTATATCAGATGTGCCATCGCTTTTAAAATGTGTGCGCAAAACCTGCAGATATTGTTGAACATGGCCGACAGTGAGCAATGATGCTAGTGCTCTATGTATTTCGTGGGGATTCCAATATATTTTGTTCGAATATGTGATATTGATTTCAAAACAATGCCAAACAAATCTTACTTGGTAGATGTTCTCCGATCTTAGTTAAAGTATTTCGAATAGTGGACAAAAAATGTCGCCCAGTGCGCAGGATAGCACCAGCCTTTCTAACATGTTATATTCAAATATTTAAATGTTTTGGCGAGTATTCTTGGCTTCATTTGATGTGTACTTGGGTAATTTATTACTTAACCTTTTTAAACTAGACCATTTATTATCTAAATGGTTGACTGGTGTCGTTACAAATATTTTGGTATCCGCATCTAAGTAATAATTCACAGGCGAGTGTTATACATTATTATGTGTTTTGAGTGGTTACCGGATATGTTCATACGTTGACTGCACAACATTAGTCCATATATATGATTTATAAGCGATCATTTTGGCAATCAATTGGTTAAGTGCAATATTTGAATATCATTAAACTGGTTTAATACCAGGTTATTTGTGAATACATTCTTAAGGCAGCGATTGTCTGAGTTTCCCTATATTGATTATGTACCCCTCCTCACCTTTAATCTCTTGATAAGCTAGGATTCTGTGTTTGGATGTTTTTTTAGTGGATATGAACTACTCTTTCTCATATTCAGTTTCCTCCGCTATTGTTGTATCTTTTATCGTAGCTAATTTTAAGTTTTCTTTGAAGTTTGTAGCCCTACATATTGAGAGATGGAGCTAAATTCGATGTTAACTAAAGGTGGGACTTATTTACCGAAGGACAGTGTACATAAACTAACAGTGCAGGTATCAGAAAAGCGACATTACATAACACTAATTTATCATGATTTGTTCAACATACTGAGTTTCAACATAACGGTTCATGCTACGTTTATTTGATTGGTTAAATGTCTTACAACACGGTGCATGCTGGTGGCATGTCTGCTTATTTGCGTCACATGATAAAATGAAACGCAATTCGATATGACTTTCATTATCGATTTATTCATTATATTGGGTATAGGGTGAGAAGGTTGTTTAAATCATGCGATATCATTTTAACTCGCTGTAAATAGGTTGTATACAACACCCCTTTAATCCTATAACCCCTAAAATGATTGTTCTATCAAGTAATAAAGCAGAAATATAATACAAAACAAATAGATTTTATCAAGGAGGTGTTACATAGATCCAATTATCACTGACTTGAAAATGATTTGCCTCCGTCCGTTTAGCTGAATTGGTAGAGCGCTCGACTGCTCTACTGGTCATTGGTTCGAAACCCGGGCGAGGTGTATGTTTAACTGAATTGACATACTTCACTGAAGAAGCAGGCACAGTCATTTGTCCTCTGAGCTCTGCTTTAAGTGGAGATGTTGTTCGTTGATTGCGGAGGAGCAGTTTAGTACTGGTTTGTAACACAGGAGCACTGGTTAGATCAACTACCGCCTTACTACCGAGCGTAACTGTAATGTTGAAACTGCGGAACGCCAGTAACAATCAAACATAAAATTGGTTTTAATCAACTACGCCATGAAAACCTCCGATACAGTTTAGAACTTTATGTTTAAATAAACTACCGAGCATAACTGCAATGCTGAAACTGCGGAAGGCCAGAAACAAAGACACATGAAATTGATTTTAATCAACTACGCAATGCAAACCTCCGATACAGTTTAGAACTTGTTGTTCTAAAAATCCATTGAAAATATGTCGTTTTTTACCAATGACTTGATCAGTTTTTGCCAATCTCTAGATACATGTATTGCGTTCCAAAGAATATTGTAACAGTTATATATGTACTATATCTAACTTGACTTCATTGTACCCGTCTTTGAATACTTAGTGTACATTTTATACAAGTTATTGTCACTACATCTTAATATTTGTTCAAGTAAATAACGACAATGGTGATAATAGCGCCGAGTTTATATATTTTTCATTCGTCAAGGAAGTATCACGCCTCACAATAAAACAAATTTAAATTTAAAGTTATTGATCAAATTAGAGACGTTGTAAAACTTCAGTGTTATGTATTTTAAAGAAATATGCATACCTTTTGATAACAGTATAAAGGTTTCTATTCAATACCAGGTTATGATATTGTATTATTCTTAATAGATTTATAAATACGCATACAAAATGCCAGTATACTGCGTACATTGTGCACAGTCAATCCCCTACGATCACTCCATTCAGTGAGATTGAATAAAAAATATTTTGTCATTGAAGAGCTACATGCAATATTAATGCAAAATCATTTAAATTGTATTTGTAAAGAGAAGGTTGAAACTGACGGTTATTAGAGATTAACTGTGACTTTATCATTTAAGACATACATTAAATAGCACATGAGCGGTTTGACTAAAGCAACGCCTGAAGGTTTAAGACAGCGATAGTACTGATTTATAATGTGTTTAATATGTTAACGAGAACACGGTTATAAAATAAGTGCTGAAACAACGTTTCATTTTAAAACAATAAAGTTTACGTTAGGATGTGGCAACTTAAGTGATTTTTACAGTCTTGTTGTAAGAATATGATATCTTTATCAATGAGTAACTATATTTTCTCAGATTTTCATTCATCAATTCATATATATGACTTTAATATAGCATTATAAGTTAACGTACAAGGGAATATAACCTAAGTTTCATTGTGTTATAATGGCATCGAAAGACTATGATGAACAGGATGCAGACGACAGTGTAAGTTGTTTACTCATTACTGACTTTAAAGTTTAATTTAATTAGACTTCTAATAACATTATTGAACAAAACACAAATATGTTTGCTAGTTAGGACCCCGTTTGTTGTTGTATTTTCCACGGGATTATTTTTGACATTTCTTTAAGTGTATAGCTGTTGATGTTTGCCCCTAAGATGTTGAAATGATGATATATAATAATCATGCTCATAAATTATTCCATTTATTAAACTCGTCTTCAGAAGACGCATTTAATAAAGATCGTTATGACAACTTGTGCTATAACCTATATAAATGTTACTGGATGGCATTTTATGTTCTTGACAAGAATTTCAGTATTGTTTCTCTACAGACACATCATACTCAGCTTATCGTTAACTTACGTTATTTTAACAATTATTATTAATTTAGCAAGTTTATGGTATGTGTTATTGTGTTATAACAACAGCACTTCATTGTATTGTAGAAATATGATGACTCTAACCGCGATTCAGGATTTTTGGTAGTAGACCAAATTCCACGTATACGTCCAATACAAGTGACACGTTTAAATACAGTAGAAGAATTGAAGAATGAACTAGAAATATGTAAGACAGCAAACATACAGCTCGGAGCCCAGATATATACATTGAATAAAAAAGTGGTGTTAAGCGAGACGAAGTTTCGGAAAGAAAGAATGCGATTTGAATCTACCAAGAATTTCGAACTGATGAAGAAAGATACCAAAATAAAACAGGCTATGGTTGAAATTGAGAAAATGCGTCAATATAACACAGCATTACTTAGGAATATAAAGATTTTGGAAACGAACGAAAAGAAATTGCAAACGAAACTTGCAGCTTTCAAAGATAAGAAATCAAATGAATTGATAGAATCCGAATCAAAAAAAACTGAAGACAACGAGAAGGAACTTCAGGATTTAAAACAACGACTTAAATTTCTGGAGACAAAACTTGAAGAAAAAAATGAAATTATTGCCATGACAATTCCAGAGGACAGTAAGATTAATGAAACGTTGGAACAAAATACGCAGGCAGTAAAAGACGTGCAAGGTATGTTGAGTGAGATGGCAGATTCATTAGAGGAAAGCAAGAAAAAAGAAGCTAAAATGGCTCTCACAGTAGAGAATATGGAACAAAAAATGGACCAGATTCTCTCGGCAGTGCAAAGTAAGAATTTACCCAATGATCCGGGGCAAGAAGATAAGACAAGCAATTATCACAAAGGCACTATTGAGGAAGAGGAAATTCAGAGTGGGCTGTTAGCCACAGCCAAATATGAAGGTGCCAGTGGTAGAAGTATCAACATTGGGAAACAACAGACGGAAATGTCTAGATCAAGAGAAAGGGTACCAAAACTTCCATCACTCCCAAGCAATCGGTCAAAAAGCCCAGATAAACCACCCTGGCATTATCCAAGAGGGCCGACGAAGAAACAGTAGTGTTTCTTTTGATTTTTGTTTAAACAAATAATATATCGTTTCACATTAAATATCAATAACAACATAAAGGAAGATAACTAAACTGTGTTTGTGAAACATATATAACATGGTTATGAACAGTGTAAACATAAAACAATATCACAATAACGTTTATCATTATAAACAGACGGCAGAGAACGCCTATTGATCAAATCGTACCATCGTAAGACAAGTCATATTCAAATCATATTAAATGCACACAATATTGAATTAATCATATTGTAGAATCCTGTGTAATCCTTTTTCATGAATTAGGGATAATGTAGAGTATAATCACAAGCATTTATCAAATAAAATTGTAAGCGCCAATATGTGTACTTGTACATATATATGTACAGCATTTTTGTAGGATATATTACAAATTGGTTAACACGTGCCCGACCGTTACTGACTCTGTTTTTGATAGTGTTTAATGAACAAAATGACAATGTATTACGCATTAGACCATCCTTTAAAAATATTTGTTTGGCATAACCCTACATACTAATTGCTAGGTATGGTTATGTCAAACAAACAACTTTTAAGTATAGTCATACGATATAAAGATAATTTAAAACAAACTCGAGTAATAATGTGTGCATTTAATGGTTTAATTAACCAAAATATAATACTTAAAGGATAAATAACACAAACAAAATATTCATATAACAGACATCGTATCGTCCAGTCTGGTGATTCCTGTCAATTATTGCGTCCATATAACTAGTAACAGGTTGTCATATATTTTTGTCATACTAGTTAACCTAATATTACACATTTTCGGAACAAACAAACTTCTTTCTGACAAGTTTTAAATTTGACTAGACAACCTATTAAAATCATTATGCTAATTAATGTTTTGTTTTATATTAATGTATAATTACACATTTTTAGGAACAAACGACAAATTAGACAACCAAATGCACCTATTTAAGTACTGATAACACCTTCCGATGCTTCCTCTAGCATAATTTTTACAATAACAGATGTCAATCCTAACTAATTTCTGGACAAAAAACCTGTAACAGTATTAGAATACAGCTTAAAGTAATAAAAAGCAATAGAAATTGAGCGGTACGAGTTGACCAAAGAAAGGGTACCAGTTGACCAAAATTATATACAGTATGAGTTGACTAAGACGACCAGTTACCTATAACATTACCAATTACTTTGTTCCTGTCGACAAACTAATAATCCCCTATTACTTCTCCGGTTCTACTGTTAATTTTATCGATAGAGAAACAGTGCTAGAATTATTGCATGTGAGCTTGAATACTTTAGAGGAGATGAATGTACTACATTCGTTCATCTACGCTCCAATAAAATGCACTGATCACACGATGAGGACAAATGAAGTGTAATATTGTATCTACATTCCCTTACATGTCACAATCGTGTATTCAAAATATTTCTCCATATACTTTAACGTCACAGAGAATTCGCACGGACTACAAATTGACTCTTTTAAACGCATTATACAAGAAAACGAGTGTCACGTGTCTATCACGCACCACAAAGGTGATTCAAAAGAAATATCGAACACATATCAATATACTATTTATAGTAATCAACGTTATTCAGACAGTGCATTGGATTTTTAATGTATTGTATTCAGGAAGTAAAATATGTATTTAAACATAAAACCCGGTACTTGACTTTGACTACAATAAGGTATAAATAAACTTACCAAATATGACTCTGTTGTACGTATTGGTTTCACATGTACTTTTATACATTATTATGCTTTCGAAAGCATATCTTTATAATTGAACGAACTCTTTATATCCAAATTAATATAATACATGTATTTATTTCTGCTTTAATGTAATATGACCTATCATTGATTATTAGAGAAAAAATATATGAAATACTAAGCTTCAGTTTTTTCTTATGCATACTAACTGATATTTTGTAAAGTATGGAATGGGATGTCCTCGACCTACACATACTTATTAACGAGAAAAATGAAACAATATATCCCCTAAAAAAGTTACATGCATAACTGATTGTGTCTTAAGAAAGGACGCTTATTCCTGAGTGGGGTTTGTTTTTGGTCTCCATGTAACATATCTAATGTCTGGTTTCATATCGAGCGTGGATATCAAACTCATTAAAGTCAGACCTTCAATACAGTTTCACTATCGTTACACTATACGACAGAGCATTTCTGTGAGCTGATTGTTACACTAAACGTCTCGGGAGCTGACGTTAATTAGATTGTAGTTGAATCGTAATCTATTTCGCTGTAAAGAGACCTTATTAAATACTTTATGTATTTTGTATATTTACTATTGATTATCCAAAGCATTCTTGCTGACGAAAATGTTTTTGTTGCACTAATAATGACATGCAAATAAGACATTTAATAGCCGTATTTTGTTTGCACTCACTCAAGAATTTACGATATAAACATTTGAAAGTTACATTTTCGATATCAAACCGCGTAGCTCTAGGGCTCTAGAAATTATCTTTAAATACAGTTGTCTCGGACTAGAATACATGTTCATTTTGACTTGTCTAATATGGGAAGCTAGTAGTACAAGCATAGACTAGGGTACGGATTAACATTAGGTGGCATACTAGACTTGTACCGGACTAAGTCAAATTCAACTGTTGGTAGCCCGAATCGGCAATTAGACTTGTCGGCGTACTGGGTTTTTAGAGCTCCTACTAGGAAAAACTTATCAGAAGGATTTATTAGAAAATCTTCTCCGATCTATAAAAAATCATACTTTCGTTTTGATGTCTAAGATCAGAAACATGTCAATATCAACCTAACAGAAGGTCTTCATGACAGATGACATTTTTAAGTTTGGATGTTTGAAACTGCTATTTAACAATTTGAGAAGTGAAAAACATTAATACCGCTTTGAAATATGTTTGGACATGCAATTATTGTTGTGATGAAGACCACGTCCGTGTGATAGTGGTATTGAAAGTTTGACGTCATTTTGGAGTGACTTCCGTGTACTTGTTAGTGACGTTAGAATTTGGTAAATATAGCATTTGAAAGAGTGATACAGAAAATGAAATGTGCGCGTTGTGAAGACATAATTCACTGAATCTTCCGTTGGTTATAGTGTAATTTTATCTATAGAATGTCTTGCATATTTTAACTGTCATTCGCTCTATTGTCTAGGTTTAAGTATCCCACATGGCATTTACGTGTTAAAATTTGTGCGCTAATGCATACATGTAAGGTCAAATATTAGGATTGAAGCGTTTGCCTTTTACGTAATCTCACAACACCTTGTCACAGCCTTCACACTTTCGGTCTTATCGTAACAAAATTATGCCTTGATATTTGAATATTCTGTCATATTGGGGACACTGATCGTTTAGCAAATTGTAAGCTTACCAGGGGCATTCAATGTGTGCGGCAGCTTTGTCGTGAATAAGGCATATCCCTTCGTTACCCATCCTTGGACGACGAATTGGTTGAATTTCTTCACATTAGATAACACCACTTTGTCATACCTGCCAGTCACTGTGCGTCTACGTGGAACGGAAATCCTAACAACAGCGCCTTCCGTAATAAAGAAAGTTAAGAACATAATGTTCTTGGTGCTCTAGTTCTCTTGGCTATGATTGGTCTCTGGTCATGTTTATCCAGCTTTGCTTGTTATGTATGCGTCTCTGTAGTTCAAAATGACAAATCCAAGTCTTGTCTCCAGTAAGTAGCTCAGATAAACGACGATTGTCACATTTTTAATACTTTTTCAATGCTATTGTTTTGCTGTTTTAAGTCGGGTGTCCCTTTGTTCTTCTGTAAGAGAGAGAGAATACGTAACTACAGGGAAAGCCACATACATAAGACAATGCCTTCCCACGCAGATCTCCGGAAAAACAACAATCCACAAAACATAAGGTACTAAAGGAGGTCAAACGGTACACATATTAAGGAACTGAGGCGCAAGGAATGGCCCAGCAGACCACAAGGAATAACTAGGAGAATCAAAGTGGACAGTAAGGGAAGGGTAGGTGGGAATTAATGGATGGAAAAGATCACAGGACAAGTCAAGACAACTGGCCTTAATAGGCAAAAAATGGGCAGGAAACAATCTGAACACTGTATAAATTGACAGAATTGCATAGGGGAAAGGGAAATACAAAACACATTCATAGCATAATCAGAAACAATAATCATATAGCGAATTACAGCCTTGGAACTGTCAGCATAAAATGCTGGGGGTTTAAATCGATTTAACAGCTAGCTAACCTCACACCTTATCGCTATATGGTCATTGATTTCCAACATATATACATAAATTGACTAAGTAGGCAGTAACTAATCATTAAAAACAACCAACCATCACGTACATATCAACAGACATACAGTAACTAATCCAGCACGGAGGAACAAGCAGCCTTATACTGACCTTGCTCCCCGTAACTAAAATAGTAACATCAGAATAGAAGTAACCTTAAAATGTCAAATTAAAAATGCAATTTAAAATAAAGTCAACTTGATAATGTATTTACTAATTAAACACTTCTTAGATATTATTGATAGTGAAATGGAATTTATAACTAAAAGAAATATGCCTTATAAGAGAACTAAAACACAAAAACACGACTGCACCCAACGAATATTAAGAAAAGTTTTCTTGGTATTGTCAAATGACGTCATAAAATGTAAATCGCATTGTAGATAGACAAATAAAAATTCATTGACGTCATACAATTTTAATGACGTCATAAAAGATAGAGTATTCGCGGCGGGACGTTATTTACACAAGACTGTGCCTTATACACAGATGATATACAAGAGAGAGAAATAAGGAAGTAGTTACAGAGAACATCACAAAACAACAAGAAACAAGGACAACACCAACGTAAATTCGAACAAATATATATATATATTAGACGACACAACACAATCACAAATGGGCTGGTCGATAGTTTTAAGATACTCCATGGAACACATCATGTTAGTTCCAGAGTAAAAGTCAATGCCTACAAAGTCCCGAACATAATCCCCTAAGACATTGTGATCAGTCATATCCTGCCATACCAAGTACGGTTTACAAATATAACTTCATTTAGTCCCAAAACATTAGTGTCCGGCGTGCAGTAAAAACAGGTGTGACAATCTATCAAGTATTGATTTACTTAAAAACTTATCTGCAGTTGTTCTCATTATGTCAGGAGTATAACCCTTCCTTTTGAACTTGTTAATTAACTTCACAAATAACGGATCAAAGTAACAACTGTTATGAATTTTGCGAATTTTATATAATAGATCTCCATAAAATTTGGGTTTAGTAATTCCTTTCTCTAACATAGATTTGACACTAGTGCCTTATTTTAACTTAATATCGGTATGTTTATGGCAAAACTTACGAAACGTCTTACATAATTCATGATAACGATAGCCTTGTTTTAGCAGTTTACCTGTTAGTAGAAGGTTACGCTTATTAAAGTCCTCTAGATTGGTATTACCCCTCATAAATCGAATAAGTTGAGATATGCCATATGTATTATTTTTCGGTATATCACTAATAAGCCAGGGAAAGTTTATAATCTCAAAGTCATAATCAAAATGTAAGACTATTAGGTACCAAGCGAGCACAAATCTTAGTAACTTTAAAATGGCGGATCAGAATGGGCTATTTCACTGATAGTATATCGACCATCTTCAGTTATCATTTCACCAACTGCAGCGATGTTTTTGTGTATATTACTGATCATGGTATTCCACGTCGGGGCATATCTTCACAGCCAGAGTTACCATATTTTAATTACTTTGACCACCTAATAGACATAACCGGTTAATGCCGATGTCAGATGCCGACGAAAATGACTATTTTACCATGGGTCTTCTCAAACTATTAGCATTGATAAATATGATTCACATGTGCCACATTAATCCACGTGAAATACTAGGATAGTAAACGTTTTAGATCACGCTTTATGTATAGTATATCGATTGATAGTCTGACAGTTAGTTTACAGTTATGCATGGAATATTTATGAGTGTCGACGGACGCACAGACGCAGAAGAAAATTACATTATTACTCCCGAAAACCACACGAAGCACACTTCATGAAACAGTTATTAGATTGTAGAGTCTTGTCAGATAAATTGTAATTGTACACGCGCTTTTATTGTGTGAAGTATACAATTTTAAACTGAAAAAAACTGACTCAAACAAAATCACGTGGTTATCGAGGACAACTATAGAAACTCTGTACACATTGTGAACATTGCAGAAAAAGGTTTAGTTATTGTTTGAGAAAATCCCTCGTAAAATTGTCATTTTCGTCGGCATCTGACATCGGCATCGGCATTAACCGGTAATGTATAATAGTTCTCTGTGATATGGCAGTAGATCCATATGTACGGTACACATCTTCATATATCATTCATGAAATGAAATATTTTGTAAACTGCGTCGTTTAATGTATCTCCTAATTTCAAAGTTTTGTTAATGTTTCATTTCAGACTTCAAACAATGGCCAATGTATATGACTTACCCTTTAAAAAGTAGTAATATCTTTAAAATTGAATTCAATTTTGTGTCATTATATATGGTAGAATGGTCATTGTCTACACAAACTTTCCATGTACTACTTGTGATATATTGCTACGGAAATGTAGTAGCGCCATACTATATTGAATGCCCCTTGTATAGCGCGTGTCTATGCAAATTAGTTCTCTTCGTACGTGTTAATTAACCATTCTGTCGAAACATATCATTACGCGTAGTTAACGTGCAAGCTGGACATCTTGCTTACAGTTTATATTGGATATAATATAAATATCAGATTCCATGGAGGGTGAATGCATAAAATGTAAACCCGAGAAAGCTAATGTAAACCGAGGCGTAAGCATTTCGAGGGTTATACTTATACATGTATACGTTCACACTCCATGGGATCTGATGTTTATTTCATTATAACGAACACATATTTTGATATTAAAATATAATACAATAAATTCAATGCGAAACAGAAACAATAAAGTGCTTGCAGAGTCTTTGGATTTTTAAGCAACTTTTGTGTTAGAACTTGGCAAACATTACAAGCGCTTGATTGTTCCCTTTTTAATAAGCGCCTATCGAATCGGACTATGGAAACTATCAGTAATTTATTTTTTGACCCGCACGAGGGTAAAAAAATATGTCACAGGTTAAAAACGTTAAGACACAGGGTAACATCACAGATTCCTTTATAGCGCGGATATGTGAGTTTTGCATGAAAAAATCACGTGAGGTATTAATATGATTTATTTCATTTTGATGATTCATTGCCTTTCAAACACGAGAAAACTATACCACAGCTACTGCTATTTTAACATTATGGTATTGATGTATGTGGGATCAAACATACCATGACTAGATAAACTATGTCCTTTATAATCTCAACTAACTATTAATAAACACTTCTTTCTGTTAATATCAAATTACATGTAATACCTAAACAATGTAAATAAGAAGACAGTTTTTGAAAACAAACTCCAAATACACATTTTCGTTAAGTTACTCATCAATTTAGAGATCAGAGAAGAAAATTAATGTAATGCATTATACAACCATTATGTGGAAATATACAGCTGTATGACATTAAATTATTGTTACAATGCTAACACATTTTTCAGAGAACTATAGCACATGCATTCTTTTCAAAATAAGTTTAATAATGTTAAATGTCTTGTACACGAAAATCAGCAAATTGAATCACTCCTTAAAGAACAATGTCACGAAAGAAAAATCACGAACAATGCTCAAAACGATATGTAAGCAGTAAAACAAAGTTCACCTTGGTAAGTTATCGCACTTTCTAACTGATTCTTAACCAAAACAAATGTGTGATCGAAGTAACATCTAACTGTTTTACTACCATAATGACTGTTCATATATGTGTCTTCCGATACTGAACTGTCCATGGCAGAATGATACTGCTTATCAACGTCTGACATGAATTTAAGCATGCTACTTGTATAGTTCTTCAGTTGAGAACGAAGGTACCTTGCTGATATGTCTAGGTACAGGAAGGTTCGAACCATGACTTAATACATGTGTAAGCATTCGTTCAATGAAAGCTTCAGTTAAACTATAATCAGTCAATGACATTTTGTATTCAACACGGAATGGATATGTTTTAGCATATTGTTGCCAGCTGTCTGGACTTGTCATGTGATCTTTCCATCCATTAATCTCTCCGTCATTCACTGTCCACTCTGATATTCTTTTTGCATCTGTATGAGTTTGAAGGGGGCCTTCCTTCGTACTTCAGATAGCACTCGTAAAAGTGATACAGTATTGGCTTCAGGTACGGCAGTTCAGCTTGGTGTCTGTACGCAATCAGTATTAAACCGTTTGTGAGCCGACAAAGTTCCGATTAGAACCAGGCGCACGTATGTTGGAAGTATTCTAACTGGTCGTGATCGCATGTTACGTCTGCGTTTGGCGAGGTGATATTTACACTGGATACGTGCGTTGTGGGCAAGAGTGCTTTTTAATGACGAATCTCGATTAAATTGCAGTTTTGCAGACGGTAGAATTCGTGTTAGAAGGGGACAACGGTTTGCTAATAACTGTCTTCTTGAAGGTGACCGTATTGGTGGTGGGAGTATCATGCGTGGAATTGGGGAGGAAGAAAAACTACCCTTGTTGTCATCAGGGGGAATCGAAATGCTCAGCGTTATGTGAATGAGGTATTGCGTCATGTGGCAGTGCCATTTCTTCAACAGCACCATGAAAGTATTATGCACGATAACGCCAGGCCCCATGTAGCTGCCCATACACGGGGATTTGTTGCAGGACATTCATGTTTTGCCCTGGCCTTGGGATATTTTGGGGAGGAATGCAACAAAATATCACATTTTGAACAACCTGCAACATTTTGAAAATTGCAGTTCTGTTAGAATAGAACATGATTTCAAATGATGTCATCAGACACTACGTCGGGTCAATGCGATCTCGTTTATCATTAAGCAGTCATACGTCGAAGTTGTGGTCACACTAGATATTAGGTAGTTTTAGGAGTAACGCGCTGTGATAAGCCTATCCTACAGTTCTTTGATTACTTTCTTTCAAATCTGCGAGTTTTAAAATTGAACCCTACCTTATAAATCTCTGATAAAATTCATGTTTTTCTTCAAAACAGATACAATCATTCATGCCATGATATGGACTATAAACTAACCAAATATGCATATATGTAGACTGTGGATTTTCGTACACGGTTGTCTAAACCCTATGCACACTTTAGTTTATGACTGAGCTTATGTTTCTTTTCAAAACCCCAAAATCACCAAGATTATTATTATCATTTCACTAACCCGCAATTGGATTTTGACTGATCCCATCAATGAGGTTTTATCAATGTAAGTGTATCCTCAAATCTATATAATCAATTAATAAGATTTAGACTAAGTACTTGGATGTGCTATTTTTATCGTTTAAATCGAATGATAAGCATGCAGTATTATGCGAAATTGTTATGCATACCATACAAATAATCAGTATCCAGGTAAGAATCAATACCCCAGTATGGCACTACATTCCGTTAGAGTAATTTCCTTTTGTCATTGTATGTTTAAGATAAAAAAAAACTACATAGGCATTATCATGACTAGGCGATTAAGCAGCTGCACAAGATCAATGATGTTATTACATTTGTAACTTCGTGTTTGTTCATATCTTCGGATAAGGTAATAAATGGGCAAACACGATTGATCATTTCTGTAATAATATAGAAAACAATCCTAACGTTATTCAGTATTCAACATCATGTTAGTTACAGCGATTTCGGCTCTCGATGCGGATTGATTCATGGTTTAACAGAACTTTATGTAATATATTATGAAAAGTGAGTGACAAAAATAGTATGTATAAAGTGCATAGCAAATGAAGAAGCGAACTGTTTGAAGAATGGCGTCGAAAAATGACAATGAACGTGATACAGACAGTGTTAGTTTTTTGTCTAATTTCGATATTTTGACTCACCTTGCTTTGTGCTTTTGTAGAACTTTTAATATGAAAAAGTCTCCTAAATCTTAAGGTGTAACTTCAAGCAACGCGTGTTCCCAATTTCATAAAACAATTGATCAATGCGTGTTCAAATTATTTTGATTTGTAGCAAACGTTACAACCTAGGGGTAACGATGATTTTCGATATATGTTTATAGAAGTAACATACTAATAGTTACTTTATTGTCCTACGTGTTGGTGGCATGACATAGAGGTAATTTTATTAACATAATTTTACAAGTACCACAAGAAATTAAATATATCACAATATTCAATTTATATAAATTTGTTGTATACTTATCTTCGATGACAATGTATATTTTGACAACCAATTCAGTATTGTGTCTCCACAGATACTTACCGTTACTTACGTTAGTTTAACACTTATGATAGATTTGACATGTTTATGCTAGTTGATACTGCGTTGTGATAACGGCACATAATTGTATTTTAGAATGATGAAGAATGGAGTTCAAACAGCGATTCAGAGTTTTTGATAGTAAGCCAAATTTCACTTCCAAAACATGGGACACGTTCAAATACAGTAGAAAAGCAAACGAACAGCTCCGGACCAAGATATCTAAAATAAATAAATAAGTGATGACATGCGAGCGGAAATTTCAGAAAGATAAGACACTTCTTGAATCTAATTGATATAAACGTATCGTGGATGGTAGTGTATATTTTGACGAGCAATTCAGTATGGTGACTCTACAGACAAACGATACTCAACTAACTATAAACTTACAAAAACTTACATGTATTATTAATTTAACATGTTACTGCTTTTCGATACAGCGTTGTTATAACGGCACGTTATTGTTTTTAGGTTGATGAAGACTCGAACATCGAGTCAGATTATTTGGCAGCAGTACACCAAATTCAACGTAAACGTCAACTACAAGGGACACGATTAAAAACAGTTCAAGAGTTGATGAATGATCTAGAAATCTACAAGAAAGCAAACGAACAGCTCAGGGTCCAGATATTTAAAATGGATAGAAAATTGATGACAAATGAGCGGAAATTTCGGAAAGATAAGTCACGATAGAGAACCAGTGATAGAATTATTGCATGTGAGAATGAATACCTCAGAGGAGATGTATGTAATTAATTACGTTCGTTCATCTACGTTCAAATAACTTGCACCGAGGACACAATGAGGACACATGAAGTGTAATGAAGTATTTACATTCCCTTACATGTCAAAACCGTGTATGCAAAATATATCTTTATATACTTCAACGTCACAGAGGAGTCGTACGGACTACGTATTGACTCTTTAAATCTGATTCCTCAAGAAAACGAGTGTGTTATACGCACCACAAAGGTGAATTCAATAGAAATATTGAACACATATCAATAGACTATTTATGAAAATCAACGTTATTCGGACAGTCAATTCGAGTTTTAATTCATTGTATCCAGGGAGTAAAATATTTATTGTTTATATTTCAATTTAACTATAAAGCCCGGTACTTGACGTTGACTACAATTAGGTATAAATACACCTACCAAATATGAAAGTAACATTTTCGATATCAAACCGCGGTTGCTCTAGGGCTCTAGCAGTTATCTTTAAATACAGTTGTCTCGGACTAGAGCATATAATAGTTTTGACTTGTCTGACATGGGAAGCTAGTAGTACAAGCAGAGAATAGGGTACGGTTTAACATAATGCGTGAATACTGTAACTGACTTGTCCCGGACTAAGTCAAATTCAACTGTTGGTAGCACGAATCGGCAATTAGACTTGTCGGGGTACTTGTTTTATAGAGCTCCTACTACTGTAGGAAAAACTTATCAAAATGAAAAATTAGAAACTCTTCATCGATCTATCAAAATTAATCATTTCGTGTTGATGTATAAGATCAGAAACATGTCAATATCAACCTAACAGATGGTCTTCATGAAACATGACATTTTTAAGTTTGGATGTAAGAAAATGCCATATAACCATTTAAGAAGTGAAAAGCATTAATACCGCTTTGAAATATTTTCGGACATACAATAATGTTGAAGATACTGAAACGTTTGACGTCATTCTTGGAGTGACTTCCATGTTCTTGATAATGAACAGTATTTAGTAAATATAGCATTTGATTGAGTGATACAGAACATGAAATGTGCGCTATGTGAAGGCGTAATTCAATTATTCTTCAGTTGATTATTATGTAATATTACCTATCGAATATCTTAGAGTTATAAATACTAGTAACCCCATTTTCATGGCAAGAAATCATATTTAAAATGTAATTCACTGTCTTGTCCAAGTTCTGTATATTTTAACTTTCACTTGGCAATTTCATTAAGAATAGACTCCATATTAACAAACTTTAAGATTAACATATAAGATATGCACTCGATACATATAAGTACTACACAAATATGTGAAAGAAAACTGTCCGATACTAGTAGGGTGCGAATATACAATATACACAGTAATGTTATACCACAATCATTGTTTGAATACGAAAGCTTCAGTAATACTTGATGTAATTTTATCAGATGTTCCATTTAAACTGTGTGCGCCAAATCGCATGCTTCTGCACAGTATCAATTGCACACATGGGGCCGCGAAAGTTAAACACCCACTGAACCGCTGGTCAGATTGTAATTTAAATTCACACAAATGTCGCTTGGGTGACCTGCAGATATTGTTCAACACGGCCGACAGTGAGCAATGATGCTGTTGCTCTATGTAGTTTGTGGAGATTCTAAATATATTTTGTCTGAATCTATGATATTGATTTCAAAACAATGCAGAACAAGTCTTGCTTGGAAAATGTTCTACCATCTTAGCTAAAGCATCTCGAATAGTGGACACAATATGTCGCCCAAGGTGCAGGATAGGACAAGCCTTTCTAACATGTTCATATTCAACTATTCAAATGTATAGGCGAGTATTCTTGGATTCATTTCAAAATCAACTAGTTGGGGTGTTTCTTAGGTAATTTTTACTTAACTTGTTTAAACTGGACCATTTATTATCAAAATGGTGGATTGGGGTCGGTACAACTATTTTGGTATTCCTACCTAAGTAATATTACACAGGTGAGCGTGATGCATTCTCACGTTCATACGTTGCTTGCACCACATAGTCAATATATATGTTTGA
Organism: Mactromeris polynyma; assembly: GCA_032209605.1. Taxonomy (NCBI): domain Eukaryota; kingdom Metazoa; phylum Mollusca; class Bivalvia; order Venerida; family Mactridae; genus Mactromeris; species Mactromeris polynyma. Next base: position 7,057,323 of record JASFXZ010000028.1, read on the forward strand.
AAAGCGGACAGTTTGGCAATCAATCGGATAAGTGCAATATTTGAATACCATCAAACTGGTTTAATCTCAAGTTATATGTACAGACTGTCAAAAAAATAATCTCTTTATTGATTATTGACCCCTCCTCACCTTTAATCACTTTATAAGCTAAGATTCTGCGTTTGGATGTTTTTAGTGGATGTGAGCTACTCCTTCTGACATTCAGTTTTCTCCGCTAGTGTTATATGTTGTATCATAGCTTATTAAAGTTTTCTACATTAACTAACAGTGCGGGTATTAGAAAAGCGACATTATGTAACAACAAGCTACCATAATTGGTTCAACATACTTCAACATAACGGTTCATGCTACGTTTATTTGATTTATACAATTGCTGGCGTCTAACAATTACGGTGCATGCCGGTGTCATGTCTGCTTTTTTGCGCTCGTCACATGATAAAGTGAAACACCTGTTTCTTTTGTATAAACTCAATTTGATAAGGCATTCATTATCGATTTATTCATTATATTGGGTATAAGGTGAGAGGGTTGTTTAAATCATGTGATGTCATTTCAACTCGCTGTAATTACAACACCACTATAATCATATAACTCCTAAAATGATTTTTTCTATGAAGTAATACAGTTTTCATGAATCTAATTCCAACCGCTGTGATAAAACACAGAAATGAATAAATACTCACTTTTTCCTCTTAGTATATATATAACACACTGAGTACGTCTCTTAAAAGACTTCGCAGAAATATAATACAAAACAAATATATTTTATCAAGGATGTATTACAAAGATACAATTACCAATGACTTGAAAATGATCTGCACCCTTCATTTAGCTGAATCGGTAGAGCGCTCGACTGATGTTAACTAAGGAAGGGACTTATTCACTGAAGAACGGAATACATTAACTAACAGTGCGGGTATTAGAAAGCGACATTATGTAACAATAATTTACCATGATTGGTTCAACATACTAGGTTTCTACATAACGGTTCATGCTACATGTATTTGATTGGTAAAATTTCTGGGATTTAACAGGCACGGTGCATGCTGGTGTCATGTCTGCTTGTTCGCGCACGTAACATGATAAAATAAAACGCTTGATTGTACATAAACTTCTTTTGTAATTGGACTATGATACAAAAACATTATATATCTATAACATAAACTAAACTACTAGGGTGCCGATGCACGAACGATATCATCCACATTAAAAGCGTTGATATATTGTAATGACTATATGACTACGACATTGACAATGAATAAACCATACACAATTTCGACAAATATAATCGATCTGATCAGAATAGCTCTCATACATATTTGAAAACTGTACATCAAGTAAATTCGAAACTGGCCCAGTCATAAATCTGATGGGAGACAACCTTGACCTAGCAACTAAGATTTACTCATCTTTACTCCCACTTAATGCGGACGGCAACATCCAAAGTGCTCAACCGAACCGATAGTTTGAAGCTTCACGATTTGATCCTTTATATTAATATAAAATATATTGGGTGCTCAGATGAAAAGTTAGAATTAGTTTCTAGAGTACGGTTTGGAACAACGGGAGTTCTAAACGACGGACGGCAATCATCAAAAGTGAGCGTCTCTGAACTATATTCTTAAGATTGTTTAATGCTTACACAGTTTCTCAGTGGTAACATAAAATATGTGAACTACTTGTTTATGTTTTCGAACTCAAATTTAAATAATTCCTGCTTTAACAATACAGCAAATCCTTCCAAACTCGACACAAACTTTTTTCGTTGCATAAAATTATCAAAGAACAATGTGTCAGCACTTTGAATTGAGATCAATCTGCTAAAAACAGAGTCCCGTGAAATAAAAGGGAAACTTGAAACATTCTCAACCGACCTATAGGCCGACATTCATTCCACATAAAGTGAAATAGACGAGTGTTCCAAAGTTGAAATATCCCGTACATGAACGATGGTGCAAACAGATAAAAAATGCAAATAAATCTCAGATGAAAGACGTCGACGAAAGATCAGTGCAACATACAACAAATGTAAATGACATGAAAGCTAAACGATTGTCAGCTGTCATTTGTATTAAGTCTTTGGAATTCAAACTTAAGCAAATAGAGACAGGTATTAGCAACAACGTCAATGATCTACGCATCAATATTTGCAAAACTCGTTCGAGCTGTTTAAAGTGGAAATCGCAGAGAAAATTGACAATCTGAGCAGGAGTGTGTCAATTCCATCCGAAAGATTGTAACAAATTTAAACTGTAACCTGCTAGACACTCAAACTACGCATGCGCGAACGGCAATGATTCCAAATACACCACAGTACCAAACATATCTTTTCCAGAAAGCCGTTCACACGACAGTGCCTGTTACTGGAGATGTCTTAAGTACAGTACATCAGGTACACCGGCTATGACGTCGACAGTACATCGTCATCAGACGATGGCTCGTCCACCCCAAAATATATCGGAAGGAGTTTTATCTGATACTTACTATTAACAATTACCTCAAATCCAGCTGAGGCAAATTCCGATTTCGAAGGACAATAAGGGACTGAATTCATAAGTATTATAAAAGATAGCCAGGTGTCTACTGAAATTGTTAACATCTCACAACTAAACTTACATATATCATCCGATTTAGAGGTGTGCGAAGATAAAGGGATGTTTCATACTTTTCACCGGAATAGCCTTGCACTGCAATGGAGATGGACTTCTTGAACTAGACGTTACGTGTAATACGTCAAAAATCCTCTACACCCGTAGAACAGACTGCTTATCGGCTCAAGTGGTCATTAGTGAAAACCAGGCTGACATAATGGACATTCAGGAAACGTGACCAGAAGGCATAAATAGTGTGTCGTCCGTGGATTAAACGATCAGAGTACCGGAACCGTCGACGTTAATGAATACAATGTCGAATAGTCTTACATACACCATGTATTTGAACATTATGTCTTAGAAAACTCACCGGAATTTACTCCGCCATTCCGTAAATGGTACAGCAAATTGACTCAAACAATATATAAATATGTGGATTATCAGAACATTGGCCTCGTTGTGATAAAATGCGTGTATTTAATCAAATTGGCAATGTATTTGACGCTCTCGTTGTGACTTGGTTTGTCTACACAGTCACTTTTAGAGTGATCCTTTGGAAAAGGCGGTGTTGCTATTACGTGGTGAAAATCGCCGAGTAATATCGTGGAAATTGGTGACACCCTAAGTGATTGCATAACTATTGTAAAACTATCACCTAAATCCAAAACTATCTACATAATACAAATTTACTAACCCTGTACAAGTGAGAACATTTACACTTTCAAAACTGAAGTTGTCACTAGAGATATTACTACATGACTTTATTCTTAGTTTTCCTTGTCTGACTTGGTATCGCATGCGCACTCGGGACAAACGAGACATCGCTTCCCGATGAGAACTTTCAACTTGCTAGGTTAGACATGTAATTGTCTCTTGGCCTCATATGATCTTGTGAGAATTTGCAGTTTAAGTTTCCCATCAACACTATGCAAAAGTTGATTAGTGTAAATTACACTTTGGACGAAGTACGGGGCGAATTTGTACATCCGCCACACAGCACTTAACACCAGCTGTAGTAAAATTGAAATAAAGTCATGTTTGTGGAACACGAACAATCGGTCAATGGCGCTACCGGGAATCGAACCCCGGTCTACGAATTGCCGGTCCGTTATGCTAACCACTACACCACACCACCTGACGTCAATTTCGTGTTAATTTAACTTATATAAAGTTGATTACGGTAAACTGCACTTTGGACAAAGTACGGGGCGATTTTTTACATCCGCCACACAGCACTTAACACCAGCAGGAATATATTCCGATACTGTATTAGAAAAAGATCTAGACAAATTACTACAAGGTTTAAGAATGTACTTTGAAAAGTCTTCTCGTTCTCGACGGACAAAAACATGATGACATTTATCGCAATTCGTGTATCGAAACTTCTAATAAGAAAGTATCAATAAATTGCCGAATGGTAAGGCCGCCTCGGTTGAACACATATCTCCTGAGTATATTGAATACGGCGGTAATAAACTCGTTGAACGCATCACATGGTTAGTCAATGACATAATTACACAGGAACATTTACTAAGACTGTTTAAGCAAAGACTAAAACAATACCTCTTCACAAAGAAGGTGGGAAGTCAATCAACGACCCTTACAACTACCGGGCAATCTCGCTGCTTCTGGCTATTTCAAAAATATTCGAAAACGTACTATTCACGCGAACTGAAAACTGTAATATTTGCGATAGACTGAATCCCCTACAGCATGGCTTCAAGAAGGGAAATACGTGTAAAAAGGTTATCCATAGTCTACCAGGAAGAACGTGTTTACATCGATAAATAAGGTTTATACTCAATACTTGGATGTGTTATATTGATCGTTTATATCGAATGATAAGCATGCAGTAATATGCAGTAATATGCAAATATTTTATGCATACCATTCCAAATATTCCGTATCCAGGTAAGAATGAATACCCTGGTACGGCTCTACATTCAGTTTGATTGTATGAGTATAATTATTCCGTTTGTCATTGTATTTTTAAGATAAAGAACTACTTTGGTATTTGTATAACTAGCTGTACTAAAATCAATAATGATATTCACTTTGTGCCTGTTCTTATCTTCAACAGCTTTTATATCAGCACACGGATAGGGGACAATACGGAGCCCCTAAAGTGACATTCCTTATTTATTTTTATATTCGTAAAACTAATTATTATTTCGTAATTACGAACTAGCTTGTCTTCTAAATAATATTTCGTATTTACGAAATAATATTACGTCTAAACGAAATCATATTACGTTTAAACGAAATAATAATTCGTATTTACGAAATAAAAAAAGAATATGGACTTATTATTTCGTAAATACGTACACATGTAATAGTATTTTGTAAATACGATATATCATTTCGTAAATCGTTTAAACGTATGATTATTTCCTTAAAATTAATTATTATTTCGTAAATACGAACTATAATTTACGAAAAATTATTTCGTTTTTACGATAACATATTATTATAATAATATCGTAATTGCGCATTAGGTCTTCCAAATAATATTTCGTATTTACGAAATAATATTACGTTTAAACTAAATATTATTTGGAAGAAAACTTAATTCGTAATTACGAAAAAATAATTATAATAATATACTGTACTATCGTAAAAACGAGTATTTCGTAGAAGGTCACTTTAGGGGCTTCGTAGGATTAAGTGCTGGAATAATATATAATTTATGTACACATATACTTGTGAAAATCTAACAACCGTAAGCCATGATTCAACATTTTGTTTAACACAACGACTTTGGCAATCGATCCGTAAAGTTGTACGATTTACCAGTGTTTTGTTATATGAATAATGAGGAGTGTGACACTATTATTTTATTAATGGTGAACATTATATGAAGAAGCTTATTTAATAAAGAATGGCCTATAAATATTAATATGATAGAAGCATTGTAAGTATTATGTTTACATTTGACATTGTAACTAACCTGAGCAATTCGTACTCGTGTAGAACTTTTGTGATCCCCTTCTGTCTGTTAACGTGGCCGTCCATAGTCAGTGCAACCAACATTTCTTCGTAAACATAAAAACGAAATAATTGTTTGTAAAAAACGAATTGTTATTTCGTTAATTATGAAATATTATTTCGTTTAAACGTAATAGTATTTCGTAAGAACGTAATATTATTTCGTAAGAACGTAATATTATTTCCTTAAAAATGTTGTCCTCGAAGCGGGTATTTTAAAAACCGACCAATCATATTTTCATAAAAGAGGCTACAAAGTGCTTTTTCGTTCATCCAAGAAGCACCAAACGGGATTTTCGTAAGATGTGCGTTCGTTGGCAATTCAAATTTTGTCGGAAGTAACTAATATGTTTAAGCATGCATACCTCTTTCTCATCCAATTCGGGCCCCTCAAAAATAAATATTTTCCAATTGCCTGCTTGCTACATTTGACCTTCTTACAGTCAAAAGTCATATTAAATAGCCATTTCATTTATTGTCAAACGTAGCTGTGTCAGAAAAAAACAACACAAAGTGATGACACTTTTATTGGACTAGTTAACCAATATTTCGTCAAGATATTGCATCATCTTTGTACTTCATCAAATTGTTTACAAACCAGAACGAGGCAGATTTACCAGGCGCACGAATCTGAAACTTCTAGACGATCCAGATCACTGACCTTCTGTTCAAAGCACATGTTTCATTCCAAAATAAAAATAAATGTTGCTTCAGACTTTGTAATGTTTTTCATTAATGCTTTTTTTAGTTTAAAAAGGAAAATATGTAAGTAAAAAAACTGTGAACTGAATGCATATGCAATGATTATTGCTCAGGGGCACGAGTCTACTAGAAAACAGCATTTATAAAATGACCCTGATAAGACATGATTTTAGTATGCATAGATCCGAGTTAATTTCTTGTAAGGATTTATTTTTCTACATGTTGCAAAATCCATTATTTCATTTAGCATCATTCTATCTACGCCGTTTATCTTTTTTTCAGATTTTACCTTAATTACTTTCGGGACGCTACTCTCAATATTGATGAGGGTAAATAGATTATGTGTGTTTTACCTTACTTTGTCGAGTATGTAATAAATATAATATTAAATTCGTGTTGTTTAGTATTAAATTTATTGAACTCGTCGAATAAAAATTCAATAAATTTAATACTAAAACAACAATCATGCAATAGCCTCAATATATATTAAAATGGTGTCACCATTTAAGCACTCCACATGTACATGCATATTTGATCTGTGATCATTTATAGCTAGGAATAGGTTCATAATCATGAATGGCCACATTGTTGCACAAAGTGGAAACGTAACTGTACAATGTATCAGTCTGTTATTCCAGCAATATTTCGACCACTTAGTATCTATAATAACAGTACACTTTAGCATGCGTATTTAAATAATATTTTAATGGTTTGCAAAGTTGTTTCTTTACACATCCAATAACCAAGCCACTTCAGACACATTTTAGCTGTATATATTGTATTAACTTTTAATTCAGTAGCAGTTTAGTATACATTAAATAAATAGTCATGACTAGAATGACTTCTTTTTAAAATAAATGTTGCGGGTTTAAAAACATAAACAACAAATTTAGTAATATCCATGAACTGATTCATTTACTTCTTACTAATGCTTCATATTCCTGCTCCCGACACTAATCAAAATCTTCATTTACATATTCTATTTGGTGCAATGTTTTCATATTCTATCCTGAAATATCAGTTGATGTCATTTTGAAAAGGGTGTAAGTATTATACTGCACATAATTTAGCATTAACACTTTCTGCTATGGATGCTGACAATATTACTCTCTGTAATAGTATTAAGTACTTGTATACACAGTGTGTCAAAATAGTAAGTTTGGTACATGAACGTTTATTTAACTCAATTTTTCAATTCTGTGTTTCTAATTACTTTAATTACATTGTTTTACGAGAAACATATGCAATGTAATAATATAAAGTTGAAATACTTTCCCTAGTATACCCTAACATAATTAATTTCATTAAACCTGGCAACAAATGAACAGTGTAGACAATCAAATACAATTCACAGCAACTAAAAAAAAGCAGATAATACGCGTAATATGAAAATGGAATATGATACACTTGTCTAAAATGTATGTATGACACTGACTGCGGACGTCTTATTTCTTCAAATTGCAATACTATCAAGTCATCACAAGTGTCAAAGTATCACTATCAATTTTGTAATTGAAAATATAGTGATGGTGTTATGATTAAAATAAATTCGAACTAAGATATGAAATACGATTTACGACTAAACTATTATACTATTATCTAAGACATTTCTTAAAGTTTACGAAATTTCTTACGAAACAAATCTAAGATCCTTGTCTTCATCTTTGTGATGGAGTTCTGCTTTGTGAATATCGCCATTTATGCTGTGTTTTTCCACGTTCGATATAAATGAAGTGAACGGACTAAATTCTACCCAAACAGCAACAACAATATCAACGACAGTATTGGTTAAGTTAGACAATTTTACCTTGAATATTTGTGCAAATTCGTTCACTTATCATGTTATGCATTGTACGTATAATTACAACCGTTTCAGTACACACGAACATGTTTAATAACGTTAATACAGGATTTGTATCTGAAATTAACCATTACGTACATAACATACATACATACTGTAATTAATCCAGCATGAAGGAACAAACAGCCTTATACCGACCTCGCTCCCAGTAACTGTATTATTAATATCAGAATGTAAAATAATCTTAATATATCAAATTTATAATTTAATTTAAAGTAAAGTCAACTTGATAATGTAGTTAATAATTAAACAATTCTTACAAAATAGTGATAGGAAAATGGAGTTTAAAACAAATAGAAATATGTCAATTAAGAAAACTAAAACAAAACCACAAAATACGACTGTATCTAATAAATATTAAGATGTACACCGAACATATATTAAGGTACAAACATTTCTTGCAATTTGCTGTCTTTTTAATATTGTAAGCCAGTATATTCGCCAAACATAGAACTGCACTGATGGAAAGTGAAAATGTCCTTAGATAGGTACGGGGTACGGTTGGATTTAATGAAATTGGTTTATGTAATAATTTTCATTGTTAAAATAATTTAAAAAAAAGGATGCAATTCATTTTAATTACCTTCATGTTATACTGTGTTTGTATCGGAAAGGATCGGTAGTACGATACGTTCTCATCTTTGATTACTTTTCCGCATTGCATGTTTCGTTTATAGTATTTCGCATCGCCTTTGCCGTGAACAATGTACATGGTGGTTGAACACGTGACCTTTTGTTTACGAACAGCTGGCGGCGGACCAAGAAAGTGTTTACAAATAACTTTCAAGTCATAATTACATGTATCTCATATCGAGCATAATTATGAACTGCTAGGGAATATTCAGTAATATTACTATACATTAAGATGTCACACTTGAAGTTGTATCGTTAACTGTTTGTGCTTAAATGTTATATAACATATACGTACTCGTTGTACTGCATGTCTGTGGTTCAATATATATATTTGGAAAGATTTCAACAAAAGCTAATACTTATATTATACAATTTGGCAGATTCTTTATTTGTTATGATAAGACAGTTTCCAAAATAATTAATTTCCCAAAAATAAGTTGTCCATTCCTTTAACACACTGAGTATTGATGTATAATGATAAATTAAATAGTTTTGAATGTTTAAAATAATTGAAATAATTCAGAAATTATGTATATTTAGTCTGTTACTCCATGGACAGGTTATGCACCGAGGTGTTGATTGCCGAATATAATGACTTTTATAAGTGAAATAGTACAGGAACTCATACTCCAATGCCCAATTTCCATCTACGTATCGTCTCATAAAACAGAGAGAATACGTAACTGAAGACACTGAACATACCCATAACCACGAATAATGTCGGCGATAATCTATTTGACAGAACATCCAAGCAAATGTCAAATTTTAGATTTTTACATAATTTATTTGTATGTTATTTGCACGAACAAGTACAAGAAGTATGATTGTAGTCTGGGGAAGTGGTCTTTTAGTAACTTTTCCGCAGGCAAGTAAAACTTTCTGGAGACTTAAGCACCCTTAAGCATTCAATACAGTGTATCTAGCAAACTTTAAACGGATTTAATGTCATACAACAGGTTATACATGTTGTGATTTGTTCTGATTGTTGATCGTCCTTGTTTTATCATTAATGCATCATTTTCTATTGCAATTAATTTGTATTAATTAATTTTAATTTTAATTGAGATTGATATACATGTATGTCAAAAATCACCTTCCAACAGTACTCTGATTTTTTGAAAGATTATGCATGTATTTGGATTTAGAACAAATATATTATTTACAGCAAAGAAGTGTTTTGTTTAATATTCATTCCATTTTAATACTTCAAAATTTAAAATCATTTGAACAATTATTGCCATTCAGGTTGCTTTGAATCTATACCTGCTGTTCTCCACCAGATGGACAAACCAGTGAACGAACGTCACCACCTCCTGTTCGTACATATAGCATGATTTACATCAGCCATCGAATGTTAATGAAACAGTGTCCCATTTCATATATAGCTTCAGTCGCACCAATAGAAGAGTGCGTGAAACTAGTGTTAGATTCTAGTAAATCCGTCTTGAATATTAATGATCCTCATAACCAAATTTATATTGATAGAGCTCATCATATGGCAGTCGAACAGCAGGTAGGCCTCGAGCGATGGTTGTTAAACTTTGCAATACAGAGTCTAAGCTGATAGACAAATTTAAATCTATCAACTTGAAATCAATTCCTTCTTCTGGTTTTGATCAGTACCCCAAGTAGGTCAAGATAGGCAAAATCCGGATATTTATGTTCTGGACAAAAATAATTCTGGTGTTATGCGGGTGAAACTTTGTTGTTCGTTCATATTTTGATATAACTCATGATATATATGTTTAATTTATTTGCAAACCAACATGCAATTCGGCTTATTTGAATGCAAATGAAATTTTATCTGGTTGAATAAGGCATTCAGCAATACTCTAAGTTTGGCAAAACTGCAATTATTGGGGACTTGAGTTTTATATGGGGACTACAAGTAATGTTTTAGAGTTGATACGTCTGATAACGATTTTGAGTCTATAAACTTACCCCCAAGATCTTCGCTAGATAAAATACATAATCCTTCAAATGTAAATTGTGTGATATATCCCAGTATAATGACCTTACGACTGTGAACGGTTTAGGAACGACGCTGGTGTTTGCGAATTTACATTTGTTTCACCAAGCGGACATAGTGCGATTGACTAGTATTAATGTCACAAAGTTTATTTCTATTGATCGATAATTTCATTGCGCATGATCGTAATACGTTTTTCTTATCATAAGACCATTCGAGTGCCTTTATTATCCAAAGTCATACAGTCCGTTTCCGACCCAGCTATAATTGAGCCTTAACTTAAATAGGACCAGCAAAATAACCCAAATAATCTGTGTCCTACTGTGAATGATATATTGTCATCGAGTGTTTATTTCGACGATGGTATAAATATGTTTGATGACAACCAGTGTTATATAATACTAAGTGTGTCCGTTTTTCATTTCATGTCAACATTTAGAACAAATCCAACAGCCAATGGTTCAACAAAGAATGCAAAATGTCACGTTCACAATTTATGAAAGCAAACAAACAGTACGACCGTTGCAAATATATCTAATTTATTATAGATAAGAGAATTATTAACTGTTATGCCAAACGTAAAGTTGAATATATATATAAACATAAACAGGAATCTAAACTACATGAACTATCAAATAATAACCGCAGACAAGTTTGGAAAGATATCTGTAAAATGAGAGGTCACTCCCAATACAATATATAGACGCTGAACACTTTTATAATCATTTTAAAAACTTATATTCGTCAACTGATTGCGATTCTAATGACGATAAGAGTAAACCATAAAACAAATTTAAATCTGTAATGAATTACCAACAAATCAGTTTGCTAAGTAATTGTCAAATGTTGTTCATTTAGAATATTTAGAGCTCGTGGGTACCTAATGTTACAATTAAGTACCTATTTAACTTGTGTTATCTGTATCCACATATGCTGGACATGCAATACTTTTTTTTATTGAGAGTTTTATTTATATAGTTAATCTAGTACTGTATGATACATGTTGTCTAATCTCCATGTACGTATATGCTCTATGTATGTCAACCTTCTTAACTGTCGTGTTACTCATATATTAAGAAAACATATATTTTTAACTTGTATTACGCGAAACCACAATAGTGCTGTAATACAACTAAAGTGCTGCTTAATGGTACGTGATGTCTCCCCTCTCTCTCTCTGTTTATGTGTTCTTCTTTGACCACCAACATTTTTCTGATATCGATAGTGTACATATATAGAATTATTCATATCGTATGTATTAATGTATAAATGATCTGTTAAGTTCTGAAACGCTCAATAACTTCAATTTATTGGTAAACCATCTACTTTATACCTCATTCCTTCATATTACTTGTGTCGTATAAGTGAACATATGCTTCATGTTCAACTGATTTTGACATTTCAAGACCACCCAAATGACGGCAATTGTCCGTATAGATTAATAAGTAACTGCATTGTAAGATATTATCATAGGTCCTATATGTACAGAATACACAATATCTCCTCGGCTCAGGCGTAACATTTAAAACGCTCATTCAACACTGCTTTCTGTGTTATCAAATTAAAATATCACATATGAAAGCAGTGCTTGTGTAATATGCTTGTTGATGAAAGGGGGTAACTCTAGATCGTGTTTATTCAATGTCCCATACAGTTGTCTCCCTTAAAGGTAGACAGTGTTATTTTGATTAGAAAATCGATCGTCGTAAAATTCGAAATTGTGCATGTTAATGTCTTCATACGGACATGTTCTTTCATTCTGCATCATTACTGTTCTTAGCAACCCCTTAAAACCATAAAAATATAAGCTTAAAACAGGTATTTCCTATCTTGGCCTACGCGCCGAGTTAGAGCTATCTTTATTCCTTGCCAATTTTTCGAAATGCATTTTGGGAACGTTTCGTGAGATCACAAGGTGAAGATCGCTACATAAACAATGCCTGGTCCGTCGATAACGGTAAATAGTTGGATTATAATTATCATGCTGTATGCGCATGCCCAGTACAGTCTTAAAAATAGATTGAGGATTCCGCTAGCGGCACCACTTTCGGTTTGCGGGCAGGAGGTAAAACTTGTATTTTTTCAATAGCCCATTGCAATCTTTCGAATTTTTGGCTGAAATCTGTATAAGTGACCTTCCCGATTAAATCGCACTATCTACCTTTAACAATAAAACGAATAATACTTTATTTATTTGTTGCCCCTACTTCGAAACTATGGTCCACGGTTTCGTGAATATAGTTTTTCTGTCGCATTGTACTCAACCCTGGCACTAGCCTAGGTTCGTATAACATGTCCATTGTCTTCTACGAAAGCCTGGTGGTGACATTTCGACTTCAATAATTATCAAAGTCAACTTCATGAATTTACGAGTTCATCTTCATGAACTCACTATTTCAACTGTAAAACAATGCAGGGGAGGATTGCACTTTTATTTGATTGTACTTCAAGGTATAGTTCAAAATCAAAATTCACAAAATTATTTTTAGTTAACCTTATTTGTTTTGTCCATATTATAAGCTCCTTTTACAATAAAGAATACTAAATCAGTGTGCCCCTCTGGCTGCAAGGCAGTGACTTCGTATGAACATCATGGAAACGAATATTGGGAATACCAATGTAGTATTTCAATTGGAAGTCTTAATTAGTATATTTATTGTCTCTTTAATTTATGTCTGAATAGCTGAACTATGCTATTTGACAACATAACATAAATGGCACTAATTAAATAGTACATGTTATATTTTTAACAAAATTAAGATCATTTATTAAAATCTGATCAGGTTCTGACAAACGTTCGATATTGTATTCGCGCGGTCGTTCATGTTTGTCCAAAATATTACTGATACTTTTAGATAGAGTCCACGGTCGTAATTTCCGAAAACATGTTTGACATTATTTTTAACTTCATAAAAATGAATTGGATTTGAAATGCTAATTGTAACCAAAGAAGAATCACCGTAATTGTTTGAAAGAGAATATTTTCGATCAATGTTCTGAGAACGAAATTACTACGTCAATTGTTCACTTCCACAATCAGCGGAAAATCTGTGAGTTCAGTGCTTCCGATCAGGAAGCGTATAATTATAGTTTAGACTTTTAATTCCCGTTCGCCGCTAAACAAATTGACACTTTTTACGGTTCCAAAAATGTTCGAGAGGAAAATGTCTTGTCGAGACAGAATAAATTTGAGATTTATTTCAAACAAATGGAATTATTATCTAGATGTCTTAACAAATAAAGAGTATACAAATCGGAATCTTAGAAGTTTGAAACCATATTTCCAACAGTTATAGCCAATGCCAGACAAAGTGAGGAGGCACTTACATGGAGAGGACAGAAAATGATACTAATTTGATACAATGTAAGAACAAGACAAACACACAATCAAAGACTGTAAAATATGTTTAACTAGTACTTAATGAAACTTTGCTCACTTGTCAAAATTCTATCCATAACCATTTTCAATATTCAATCCATGTCTGCAAATTTAGGTATATTTTAATCTTAACTTAACATAAATATGTTTGATGTTCAAAATTAAATGTTCTTTCGGATAAGAAATCAACAGCCACATATTCAGATAATGAAAATTAAGACAATGATTCCGACAAAATGGACCGTCATTTAGGAGTATATGAATAAAATAAAGAGGCAATGGATAAACGTCTATCGAAATATTATGTACTAGCGGTTGTTACGGGGAACGCCACATTCATAAGACAATGCCTCCCAACACAGACCCCCGGGTAAACAACATTCCACAAAACACCAGACATTGTAGATATGCAAGGATAACCATGTATGGTAAAAGGGGTGCAATGAGTGGTCTAGTCTAGGACAATTAAGGGGGACACCACGGAGGAAAATCAGTGATAACAGGTCAAAAAAGGGGTGAAAAGAGTATGGATATAGAATCACGTGAAATAACTGCATATAAGGGAACGGGGGTCACAACATAGATTGCCAAATACGGTATCAACATTAAGATTCCAAATGTATAGAGTTATCGATGGATATGAAAATACTACTCGTCCACTAGTTCCAAAACAATGTTATAATCCATATTTTAATTGTTCATTTATTTCATCATGTTGCCAAAATAATATACTACATGCAGACTTATGGCATATGTATCTTTCCTATCATTGACTTTTAATGGACAATATAATTGAGGTCACTAAAAAGATCAATACAATTCAAGAATATCAATTTCGTGAAATGGATGTCCTTTCTGTCTTTCCATCACGCAATGACGCCATGCGATATAGTTTAGCTGTACATTTGTATTATTGATGATATATCTATATATGAAAACGTGATAAAATGGAAATTATATTATATACTCCAAAAGGTGATAATAACTGGAAAACCTTGAATCTTGCGATATAGCCTAATTAACTTATGGTACAAGAAATTAAACATTTCAGTTAAGAAAACACCAACTGGCGAAGCCAAGCACAGTGTATACACGGTAGATATTTAGTAGAATATAACTTGTTGAAGCAAATAGAATCTTGACACCAAGACAAAATTATCAAAATAAGTTTAGTTCATAGACGTTTAACTCCTTATTGTCGCGGATATCCCTTTTATGGTACTCATTTTCTATAATAAATATACAATGACTGGCTCAGAAGTGTGTGGACTAAGATTTGAACCCTACTTAAAACCATAAGTTCAAAAATGCAACTTTACATTTATATACGATTGTTCGGGATGATTATTTCGAACAATATTATTTCAAATCATCTAAAATATCATTGGTATGTACCCAGCAGAGTGTGCCATGTTGTTACATGTTTACAGATAAATATGTAAGAATAACTTTTTCAAAAAACTTGCATAATATTAGTTTTTGTCTCCATCTAGGTTCGACCGCACCCAGTTACAGTGCTAATAGGTCGTTTCGTCGTCCTCAATATTGAATATTGTATCATTCTCGTATATTTTGCATCAACTAGGTTAGTATAACCTGTGAACATGCGAGTTTGAGTGTGCAATGTACATGCGAAATCCACTTTGGCAAGTCAGTGCCAGATTGACGTGTTGGTATTGGAACAGTGTCAAAACCATTAGTTATCAAAAAAACATAACAGTACATGGCTTGTGTTCTGCCAAATGTTTTCGTCTGCATGAATACCCTTCTATTAATGCATTGATTGATATGAGTTATATATGATTACATTATGACAATACAAGGGCGCTCAATGTAGGCAGTTTAAAAATCAAAATATAAAACCTCACCAAGACTGGAGTAATATTTCAATGAAATTCTGACGTATTTCCACAGCATACCAAAGTAAGAGACAGAGAAGGGTATTTATATTTTCCGTATGCAGCTAGTACGGTAAGAAATGACTGAAATTATCAACCATAGACATAAATAAAAGCATTTTGCTATTGTGTATTGTCCCTGTGTGTACAAACTGGCCACTTCGGAGCTATATTTCTATCCCTCCCTACGGGTGCTCTCGCGCTAATCTTTGTGTCTAAACATGTCTTGCAAAGTCTTGGTTTGTGACCCATATGTTAGTCTGAATGTTATCGTTTACAAGGCGGTTTTTAAGCGAAACATATCTAACTAAACGACAATGAGCTACGAAAACAGTTATGTTTCTAAATTTCTGGCGAAAGTCTCGATATTATACTACATGTACTAGCAATGATTTAATTGCCTATTTCATTTATTAATGGGTGCAATTCCTGAAATCAGTTTTTTTTTAATATGAAACAACAATATTCAGTCTATTCATTTTTTGAATACTTACCATATATTTGTTCTCAAAATAATATCAGAACCTTATAAACTGATATGTTTAATGATGGATATTATTCACTGCTTCGTATTTTAGAAATGGATAAATACATTATATACTACTGATGGCATGAAACATAATCACTATATAGTTAGCTAGCAGTTCAAACTGAAATACGTCGTTTCATATCCGTTGACATCATCACATACATGTAAATGGTTTCATTGAGGTTGCAGAAAATGGATTATAAATCATCAAACATACAAACAATCACTTCTTATTCATGTTGAAAAATTATGCTGCTTGTTGTGGTAGGACACTTAGGATCGCTGTAAATAATGTAAATTGACCAAATGTTGTTTTACTAGCCACTACAATGTAGCACTAGATGCTCAGTATGTTGGCATATTAAGTACATTGACTGAGGAAGGTATTACTTCTTCCTTTAAGCCATTTGAAATGTATTTGAATAAATCATGTGCGATTTCAACACACATAAAAGCCTTTATGATATGAAACCTAGCTGAAATTACAGACATGAAATGTTAAGTTGCTACACACTTTGAATAAACATCCACAAGCACTCACAACCAATAAGAACATGACTTTGGTATCATTACTTCTGTGCCGCAGAAATTAGGTTTGCAACTTAAATCATCAGCGGCTAAGTAATTTTCTGTATATTTAATCATCAACATGTTTCATTATGTTATCTCCAGCTCCAGTGTTCGGACATTAAGTAATTTTGTATAGCAGCCTGAATAATTATTTTGTCTGAATTTTTAAAAAGGGATTTAGTTTTTAAAAGGAACATTAGAGAAGGCTTCCCCACACAGATCCATGGGAAACATCAGCCTACGAAACATTAGTGACTCGGGGCAAACAGGTATCGGGACGGGAAAGCAAGGGATGTTCTGGCTAACTATACATCACGGGACAAGGCAAGAAAGTCAGTAGCCCCGGGCCAAAAAGGATGATAAAAGAACGTGAACATTCAATACATGTATATGGAACATAAAAGGTCAGGAACTTACTGGTAAGTTTAAGTGTGTTTCAACTAGCAAACGTTGATCGATCTTAATAGTATACGTTCGTTCGGAGTCCCATCCCGTTATATATCGACTTTGATAATTATTTTTGAATATAGATTTTAAACAGCCGAATTGAAATGATTCTTTACCAATAAGGAAAGCCTAGAATTTCAAGTGAGATCATTACCCGTGTTGAAGCTATCATTAGATACATTTCGTAATAATTGTGTTGTGACATAAGGAGCTATTAAAAAAACAATACAGTATAAATTAAATAAAAGAATAGAATGACATTAGACAAGCATAGGCTGCCTTTTATCTTTCATAATATTTCATGTTGAGCTTGCGTTAAACTTAGTAATCATAATAGTGCCTCGTTAAATAACCATTTAGGTTTGTAGTTAAATACGTTGCGTTATGTGTAAACAGTTAAGTAGCGTTGTAAATACATAACATAGGGTTCAATACCAAGTTAAGGTCGTCTATTGCTTTCTTCATGAAATCGCAACTAGAAGCCAGACAAGAAAAATCTCATAAAGCAGTGTTGTACATGTAAATGAAGAATTAATTTAGTATACAGAACGTCACTTTCACGAAACACAAACGAACTATCAGCACACTAACATCTATGGGGGTGGGGCGATAAGGAATTGTCAGGCTGATTACCAAAAACAATTAAGTAGACAAAAGGAACAAAAGGGGGAAAACATGACGGGACAAGCTGGCAAAACAAGTTGACCACGGATAAAAAGGGGAGGAAATAATAATCTAAGGTAGATGGGGGCTTTATGCTGCTCTAAAACATAAGGAAATAATAACCTCATAGCGATTTACAGCATTGGAACAGTCAATAAAAACAGCTACCTAAAACACACATACCGCTAACTCTCAACATATACCCATAAAGTGTCAAAGCTGTGAGACTACCGTTCATTGAGTGGCATCTTCAGTCAAGTCTTTCGTTTAGGGCTGTGATACTATAGAGCTTTAGTAATTTAGACAGCGTTCATCAATTATTCAATTATGGCTAAGATCAAGTATATATCTTTATTGAAAAGTCATTGATACGGTATATTTTAATTGTGATTTTGTTCGTATTATTTACAGTTCCGTGCAAATCAACTTTGTATTTATTGAATGAATTTGTCTTTGCATCGATTCTTGAGCACAAGATGTTTGCTATTGTATGCAGTCGTTTGGTATAAAATAGGATAATAATGTTAAAGCAACCGTTGCAAAAAATAATCTAGATATTAAGAAAACGAGAACATAGTATACCGTATTCACGATGGTTTTCAAATCGATTTTCTGATTTGTAGTCAAACGTCTGAATCACATATACTTCATTTAAATTAAACGTCGTAATCTTTCTCGGAAATGAACTTGGAACATTGCCAGTTTGATGCTTGAACAAATTAACAAATACAATCTGATTATAATATACATTTCTTGTAGTTGTCAACGCCCACAACGTTGTCAACTCGCCAAAAACGAAAGTCAGATCTGCAATATATTACTCCATTCATTCAAGTTTATTTACAAATGGTTTTGCACAAATCAGACGTTTTATCATTGTAGAAAAATGATTTACAAATCTGATATTATTTTCCAAATCGATTTATTATGTTTGGTGTCTGAGACACTCCCGTAATCTGATTGAGTATGCCAGTGTCAGTGAAAATGTCGTAACAAATAAGTTTAACTTATTAAGTAAATTAAATTTCAAGAAGGTGAACGATACAATATTCAGTTGACAACCGAGACAAGTGTAGCTTACTGTGATACATGTACCGATACTCTCCTAATATCGGGTGATCAATTAAAAGTTATGGTGACATACTTCTGCCATCAATTAACTAATTAATTAGAAAATTATGTGGTTAACTAGAAAAGTATCGTAATCAAATTTTCTCAACACGCAAACTTGTTTGATATTGCCCACAACTGCCACCACGTACCGATTATCCCCTAGGTTTTCAGAACGGACAATCTAATACAAATTCAGAAATAAAAAACACATTCATGCAGTGGACAATATATGATATAGGTCGATTTCATGAAAATTTTATACATAAAATACCAATTGAAATCTATTTCAAACAGTTATACGAGCGTAACATTTATGCTATGCAGATAAAGTTCTCATCTTTTCAAAGAGCATCTCTCGTTTTTTCCATTTTAATTCCATGTACCCAATTCACTAAAAGAAAGAATAAGTTGCTACATGCCTAAGATAATGCCTCCCCCACACAGACCTCCAGGAAAACAACAGTCCATAAAACATCAGGCATTTGTGGAGGTGATAGGGAAAGTACGCAAGGGAAAGGGGCGCGAGGAATGGTCTGACCGACAATAAATGACACAAAAGGAGAATTAATGAGGACGAACTGGGGGTGGTGCATTTAATGGATGGAATACATTACGGAACAAGTTAAGAATGATACATGTTTACTTGTTATATAAATAATACCGTTTCACAGAACATCGACTGATCTCTCATACATCTCAATGACCTCCTTTCCATTTCTCTCCAGACCGAACTTTTACTTATTTCATAACAGTGATGTATCACGTGCCCTTGGTCATACCATTTATCACGCTGTTTAGTCCCTCTTATTATGTTTATATTGTCCATTGGACATACACATTACCATTTTATTGGGGACTTTTCGTGTCTGGTTTGTTCGATTATATCATCTCAGTAACCAATGCTGGATATCCGCTTTTGCGCTGCGTCTCCTGGTTGGACTCAGTGGTGTGTGGGAATGCGGTCGGTGAAATTATGGGTCCCTCATAGGAACTATATCTCAAGATACATAAGACAATTCCTACCCACACAGATCCAAGAGAAACATTTGCCAATGCCTATGTGTTTTTTTTAAAAGAAATACAAGCTGTCTGCATACACTATCGGGAACACCACGTACACTAGAACTTATTTAAGTTGATAGTGTGCACTTTGCGCCACATCATTGTAAACTATATGGGCTCATACAGCATTTTAACAGTTACCTTTCAATTACTCACAGTCTTAAGTTTAATTTTTATCAACATATTTGAAATGATTTCAAAGACTGATCATGGCAATGTATGTAGAATCGCCATAAAACCGAATCAATCAGTCAGTTTTTTTTGTGTGTGTCAGGCCATTCCTTGCGCATTTATTCCCTAACGTATGTTTTATGGATTGTTGTTTTCATGGAGGTCTGTGTGGGGAGGCACTGTTATTCCCTAACGTATGTACCCTTTAACCTCACCATGGCCTTACGTTTTATGGAATGTTGTTTTCATTGAGGTTTGTGTGGGGAGGCACTGTCTTATGTATTCCCAGTAGCAACGTATTCTCTCTCTTATATACTTTACATTTTTCACTTGTATTCACCCTTTTTGTAGCAGACAACTCCGTTAGACGGTAGACCAGTCGTGGATACAAAGTTAAGTTGTCATTACATCTCTGACAGACAAATAACATATTTAGGTACATGTACTTATATACGATAATACTAGCAACATCGTCTATATTCTACCAGTATGCAAATACATGAATAAGCTAAAATTATTGAATTGCCTCAGATAGTACCTGTTAAATAATAGACACAGTGCGATCGTTCAAGCTGAAATGCAACGATTTTAACGACATGTATAACAGTTGTATTTTATGTCGAGAATGACAGAGGAAACGAGGTTCCAAATGGCTCATCAAATGCAAACGTCACATAAGTTCCTCGTCTGTCTAATTGTAGTTTGCTGGAAATAGGAAGGATTCTAATCAGCTAAAGAGTTGTTTTTTTACTCGTTCTTTGACTAAGATATTAGAATATGATAAAAAGGAGATAATAAGAAATAAGGTTTAGACTTCTTTGAGCACAATTAAATAAAACCAGGTTTAGATGTCAATACATTGTACAGACTATTATTTGAATATACCATGTACTGGCAATGAGATCGTACAGTACCCTATGCCCGTTATCACATTATTATGATCCCAAACATTAATTTTAACTATTTGTAGAAATTTTGGTTTTATTTTAATGGTATTGTGCAGTACACCTTACATCCTTAGACATTAATAAAGGATTAAGTTGTTACAGGGATTGCCACATTCATAAGCCATTCCATACACATTCCAGGGGAATATTAGCATACACAACAGGGAGTGGAGGAGATGTAAAGGGTAAACATCTACGGGGTCACGATAATAAAGAATTAGCTGTCGGATTATCAAAAGCATAAGTAGGAGGAGACTATGAGGGACTAGGGAATCCATTACAGAACATGCTAAGTATTCTTTGTAAAATGTCAATAACTCAAGTTAGAAAAATCAACAACGTTCATCGATTGTATGAACCAACGTGATGTGGATACCGAACATGCCGTTTGACAACACCTCCAGCTGACATCTATCATAAGTGTCGACAGCAACTTTCATAAGTATAACGTCTTTCCCAAGGTTTAAGGATGTTGATAGCAATAGGTAATCGGTACGTGGTTCACAGAAATGTGCAAATGAAACTCATATAAGAACAAACTCAATGGTAGAGTAGGTAATAGGTACTTCTTTTACAATGAGAACTACCGCTGATAAATGTTTTAAAATAAATGGCCTGGGATTGGTTAAATTGTAAAAAGATTGAACCATATTAAGCCTGCCTTCAGAAGGTTACATGGAAATGGGACATTGGACTTTATTTAACAATTTAATCATGTACAGTATAATGGAGGTATATTTATATTAACGTAAATGAAATCTAAACTGAGTAACTGCAATTGCTAGGTCAGTATGCTAACACGTCTGGTGTATTTGTGGTGTGTCGAAACATGAAAAAACTTCAGAAAGGTCGAATATAATCCTACAGCGTGAATTGTGTCTAGCACTAATATACAATGTACCATGCATATATTGTTCACGCAAATAGCTTTCATTTGACATATGTATTAGACGTATTAGACGGAAACACATCACTAAAATGTACGTTGTCATATAATACACTTACTGCATGTTTACGTGTAGCATCGTCAGTAAAATACGAATATCTTTCACAAAATGAGAGCAATTTACATAACAGACGAACAGTAAAATGATCATCAATAATATTATGTTGCCAAGATAAGTGCAATTTGTCGGATTTTATCGATTACATCCAATGCATTTATAGAACCCTTTGCTACAGATATCAATTATTTGTATTGTTTATTTCTTACCGATGTTTGATGAGTTTACGATTTTTGCTTTTAAATTCAATAGTATGTGCATTGTACATGCTAAAAGTGTACTTAATGTATAATTAATGTTGCTAGTTACCATAAATGGGGGCTTACGTTGTATTCTATGCACACCAGGCAGTGTAACTTATCTCTGTTCAATGTGAGCTTTTCTGATCGGTCGTCGTCTGTCCGTCCGTACGTCCGTCAATAATTGTTTAATTGTCAGAAACCGCATGGAATAATGTTATGTAACTTTCCCAGAAGCTTCATGTGGTGACCCTCTACAAAACTACAACAAGGCATTGCAATTGAACAACGACAACAAATAAAATACGAGTAAGAGTTGTAAAAAGGAATAATGGACGCATTTTCAAATTCTTTTAATTCTAGTACTCTAGTAAAATCAAAACCCCATTTAACCTTGAGTAATTTATCATCCTTTGATGTGTATAGCTTGTTAGAATTGAATCTCGCCCACGTTAAAACGCAACTGTTTTGGCCAATTCGTCAAACGCATCATGCGTGCCCTTACATCTCTTTTCAAAAGATACTCAATAAGTTCCATTGTCATACTAAAGTGGTAATGCGAGATCTAGTACAAATGTATGTATTGTTTTAATTCTACAAGCTTCGTGGTATTTGTTAATATCAATTTGTATTTCCATTGCTTTCCCTTGTTTTATTAAAAGCGCTATACATATTCTACATACAGAAATATTGAAATTCAAACTGAGTAAAAAGTGTAGACGTTGGTGACATCGTTTGTTTCTTATAGTGTAGGGGTCCGTTCTGGCATGGCCGGTTAGTGAGCCCTCAGCTAGTTAAATAATGGTTACTGTGTATTAAGAATGTTGTCTTTAAATATTTTGATAAACTCACTCCATCGATTGTCATGAGTGTTACTGGTTTAATCTTCAATTTACCACAATTTTAATGTACTTCTTGGAGTCTGTATATTCAACTGAAAGTGTTCAGCGTCATTCATTATCATAAGTCTGAAATAGTAAAAACAATGCGTGTACACGAACAATAAAAAAGAGGACTTCTGAACAAAGATCCTTAGGGTAGGAATTGAAATTTCGAAATAAAATAAAGCATTTCTTATTAAGTGTAGGCATGGCTATGCAACATCACCTGAAGACTTATTTGACATTGAGAGTAGCACAATGACGAAAACAGTCGCAAATCAGGGTTTCCCATCACGGTTTAAGGGTTACATGAGATACATGTATGAAGTTGCTACAGAAAAAGCCACATACGCAAGTAAATGCCTCTCCGGGAAATCAACAGTCTACAAAACATTAAGAACGGAGGAGGTGCAAGCGTAAACATGAATGTATATAGGGATGCAAGGAATAATATGGGCGACCATAAAGAGAGCATAAATTGGGATAACAAGGGAGACAGCTGAATGGAATGGATGGAATACATCACTGAACAAGTTACGAATTTCAGTAATAAAAAGGCGAAAGGGGAAAAGAACATGAGACACAATAATGGAAAAGGACACCGGCATCATATAGATTAGGGGTATGGGAATCAACCCAGGACTGCACATAGAAGATAAACTTGGTTATACAACTTTTTATACCGTCAGTAAAATTAGTACAGGCAATCAGATGATTAAATAATTGTTTTAAAAATCTTGAACAAGGAATGTTTGGGAATGAACAGAACAGAAAATGCCAAAGGATGTCATTGATCTCGTGTAATGCGTTGCGAAGAATGCATCGATACCTTATCCAAGACAGTAGTTAGTTCAGTTCTTTATCATTATAAATGTTACTCCTGACGTAAATAATGTAAACATATGATAGAGGTATGCCACAGGTATGACAGATTAATGACTAAATGATTAGCTACAGTTGCAGAAATTGTTGGTAACATTTAATACAAACTTCGTTACAAAACAATCTGCATTTGCTAAAATTCATCTGCAATAACGGGTCCCTCGTAAAAAGCCTTATATCTGTCACGTTGGTTTCGAAAATAATTTATAGTTGGAAAACAATGTTTAGGTTGCAAAACGCAAAAAAACATTCATGCATGAGATATGCCCCGGCATCAAGACGATCGAAAAAAATGCACGGTACAGTATAACATATTCGTAATTCCATCAAGAACTCTTGTGGTATAATGACAAATCCACGTGCGTGCTGAGACTCTGTAATGCAATGATCCGTAAAATAGTATGAGTTTTGTTATACAATTATCCACAAGTAATTGTTTTCTGTTAGTAGACATCTTGGTGGAACTAGGTGACGAATTATATTAGACGGATATTAGTTTGTGTGAGATTGTTGTGTGTAATAGTGCATTTTGACGTGATGAGATGAATGGAACAGATTTATTAAACTAGTGGCATTTATCCTACATGCTGGAATGAAATATCGAGTGGAAGAATTGTTATTTATTACAAGTGTTTTGGACATGTTTCTATCAGGTAACTGTGTGGCACTTTCGTATAGATATCTAAGTGACCCAATTTACAAAAAGAATATCAGTATGCTGCTTGTGCTACTCTGCTTCCGTGTAAATTCCGATATAATAAAGTAGCTAAGATTTGAAATAGAGATGAAATGTTACCAACATTATGTTAATATGCGTGTTATCGCCCATGACCTTTGACATACCCGTACTAAGCGTCCACAACCACCTAATCATCTCCAGTAATACCATGGTATTCAACTGACATTTAACTAATAGGTACGAGAACTGTATTAATGTTGTTGTATATTACTTTCAATTATGATCAAGAAACATCATGGTATCAACATAGTAATACATGTACTAGCATTGGTTGGAATTAAATAGCTTCCTCAAAGTGAATATACCGCCATCTAAAGACAGTCACTGTTATTCCTTTAGTAACAATTTTAAAAAAAATTCCTCGATAAAATACAGTTTCATGACGAATGTGTGATGAAATTTTTTCGAAAATGTTATTTATCTATTCAAGTATCCGACAATAAATAGATTGAGACTTAACCTGATGTTATCAAAAATTCTCTCAAAAGCAATAACGGTATAATTAATTAAACAACATACTAATACCACTACACCTGCTGTTACAGCGGAAGCAAATATAAATGACGCATGATACGAGTTCTAGATATGCAACAAGCGATAACAATCCCATATCAATGAGAATACTTTAATACAAGCTATTACAAGATATGTCGAGTGAGTTGAATGGAATGACCTATTGGTAGCACTTATAACATTGTTTTTCTAATCGTACAACTTGTCTTATTTTGATATATTCAAGCTTTGATTGACTTTGGTTGAAAAAGGTTGCTTCGTTGTTTCCGACTATTGTAATTTATAAGTTAGTGGTAGTGGCGTAAGAGTTATTTCCCATACAAGCATCCTGACAATAACTGAAAATGAGTAATTTTTGAAGTTATTCCTGACTGCAGTGAAGAAGTTAGTGAAAATAAGATTGTTACCATTGACAGAGTGATCTACTTACAATATAGTTCCTATAACAAACGTTGCAGATTTATAATTATTCATGTCATATAATTTGTTACACTTTTTTTCATTTATTTACGGTAAGTATTGGGTTTTGATGGATACATTTTATAACAAAGATTAGTCTGAATGTCATGTTTTAAAAACAAATTGAATTGTAACAAAACATTTGTAATTTCAATCTATTATTTCAATGAATATGCCTTCATCTTTTACCACATCGCATCAGTTAATGCTTGAAAACGAGAAATTTTGCGATCCAATTTCAAATGAACAACACATGATGCCAATCCTGAACATCCTACGTCCGGTAACAAGAAGCTTGCTTTAAAATGTTCTTGTGATTCAAGCAACAACACTTGTATGGTGTAAGGACAACACTTAATTCCACTTAATTCTTGGTGTTAGTTTAATTTCGGAATGGGTTTATCGAATGTAGCAAATGGGGTGAATCCAGATTAAATCACACTCTGTCCAATCAAGGCATGGTCTTGTGAAAGGGATAGGAACACATAGCTATTCAAATACGAATCTAGACCATGTTCTGGAATTTACGAGATTCAATATTTTCTGAGCATCTTCCATCGCAGTATAGGTTTTCAAAGTTTTTTGTCTTAACGTGAAAGAGTGATTGCAAACTTATTTGATTGAATTATCACTGATTTAAATGACAAACATTGTCATATGTACGGGCAGTCTGTCACAATTGTTACATTTCTTCAGCTTAAATGTTCTGTGATGACTGTGTCGCATGTTACTAGCAATAAATTGTACGATGACAAAGCTACACCTACATGTAGCTCTATATTGATAGAATCTTCCACACATCTCACGAATGTCAGCTCCGTAAAAATAACGCTTCAAATGTCTGCTTTATGTGCCTTCTGTTTTGCGGATAGTCGTCTAGGGATTAGAAAACACGAAATGATAAGATGGTATGTACTTTTTTCCACAAAAGCGACTTAATCTGTGCATACCTTACTTGTCCAGATACAGTTCGTTCAACTAAATAGTGCATTTCAGCTTTACGGTCGTTCAAAAAATGTAGGATTCATTCCAGTTTGTCAATTGGGAATGCCTGCCAGCAAATTATCGCTTTTTTCCAGCAAAGAGAAATTTAAAAACTTCCAACCATGTAATGTATTTCGGTTTCTCTGTCGTACGGTACGACAAAACATTGTGTGAACATAGAGCTATTAAATGTCTTCCAGAAAAGAGTACTTGCTTTGTTTTAGCGGAAAATGGCACGACCGTAGTTCTGTGAATTATAATAATAACCGACTTATATTGGAGATGAATTACAGCGCATATGAAGAAACAGAATTCAGTGTTTGCAATTTGTAACTTACTGTTTGAACCTGTCATTTAGCAGATGTACCGATTCATTCAATCAGTTTGAAATCAGCATATGTACAGTATCATTGTGTTACTACAGATTGTCAGTTACAAAGTGTTATGTGGGTAAATCGTCCGATAATTGAAGTGTATCTTCCAAAAAAAGGTATATAGGGATTACAGTGGCAAAGCCCGCTGTCGCCAACTTTCGATGCGAAGCCAAAGCGAAAATTTCTGTTTCTTCCCATGAACCTTTTTCACGTAGAATTAATCAGTAAGTGACTCTGCCATTTGTGTTTCTCTAATTGATAGTTACAGTTATCGTTATTGCATCACACCCCCCGAGAATCTCATGAATATGTTAACAGTTTCGATCTCTTGCCATGTTTGCCGTAATAATTAAACTAAAAGTGCTAAGCTCACAGATTATTATACCCATGGTATCTGGAGAATATTTCCCGTACTCCATTAGCTTTTACAAAGTGCGCCCATAGTTGCACTATAACATTTTTGTTATACCTTCGTTCATTGCTGCCAATGACTGTGTATAATATGGCTGTTCCAGAAAAGATCAAACTACAGATAAATACAATTTCTAGGTTCATTAATCTTTTTAAATGCTGAACAGTTAAGCCGTTAATTGTTTTAATGTTAAATCTGACATCTCAAATAAAGACCGGGTTTGTGAAACGATAAACATGGAAACCCTATGAGACGGTCAGCTTCCTTTGGTGAAATACATCACTACACGTTCCTTACCTTAGCAACATCAAATGAGAAACATATTTCACATGTCAGTAACTCTTTTTGCTCTAACCAGCGTTTAATCATAAATCATGTTACTACATCTGTTGCATATGTTTAAGTACGCTTACAAGCTTATTATACATTATCGTGTTCTTTGCTCTTGAAAATGCCAGCTTTGGCCGTAATAGTATTGAGCTCGAGTAGATTTTTACATCAAACGTTACATTGGTCCCCTTTCAACATATTTCAACAATAACATGTTACTTTGATTTGACCAAGGACATTGCATTTAAATATAAATTATTAATCATAAATCTGGTCATTCTACATCGGGTACAAATTCGCTGTTTTCTACCTTTCATTTGAAATACTTCAACCAGTGCATTCGTCTGTGTAAAGCCTTTCCTACTTGCAGCTGTTGGAATATTTTATTTTCAATTTCTCCTGTAACCAAGGGAATGCATTATGTCATTGTCTACGATGTATGTACGGTTTATTAGTTTCTGCTTTACAAGATAAAAGGCAACATTGCATTGTTCCGTTGAATTTATTGGATTTTGTTTTCCAAATGGTAATAGATGAGTACGCGACAACCTCTCGCAGATACTTGTTTTTATTTTTCAGTTTTGAAACGTGTGTCTCTTGATGTCTATTTTTCCGTTAATTGAGAAGAACGGTTGACAAAACCAGAAATATTTGATTGAATTAGTGTTCGTCTCGCAACTCACCATTTCCTCAAATTTATCACCTACAGAGAGGGCCAAATCAAATTGTAATTATGCAATAAGACAATTTGAAGCATTTTAGAATGGAGTAATAGTAGCATTGTTTTATTTCAGGGAGCACACTACAATGTTGGAAATGTATCGCTCATGACTGTGACACAGATCCGGAATATAACTACAAAACTTCTAAAGTGGAATGTAACGAAGGAGAGAGATGCATGGTATTTATTATTGTAAATGATGACATTTGATATGAAGTAGTGTCTGCATTCATTCAGTGGCACAATCAGATACTATATAATTATATTGGCAGTTTCTGTCATGAAATAGCTTGCCGTTGTGACTGCATCACAGGAATTCATTTATGTTTTTCTTTGTTGTCTTCAAATCCCACTACGAAGCACTGAGAGCTTCTTTGTCGTTTATATCAGTATATTCTGAATCAAATATGAGTTATGAGATGGTATAATCCCCCTTATCCATTATGTAAATGTATGTTGTGTTCGACTCAGTGTCAGTGTCATTAACTGAAAGCTGAAATATATCAGCCGCGTTGATACTTTGGAAGATAGAAAATGGCAAACATGTGATTTTCTATACAGTACATGTAACACCTCAATAATAAAACCACCCTTGGGACCCTTGGTGATCCTAATATTGATGTTGAATAAAGAGCAAAACAGTGATAATGGACGTGAAAATGTGTTCTTAATTTTTAGGAGGTCTTATTATTGAGATGGTCATTAAGGTTTTACTGTATATATTTGCTATTTTTTGTAGAAACAGTTTTATAGGGTTTAACATTTTTTCTCTTTGTTTGCAGAAAGTGCGTTATCGAATGTTTGACAATGTGACTCATTATGATTCTGTCATACGGACCTGCACGAGTAACCCGTGTGATTCTACTTCCGTCGAAGACTTCTTCAAGTGTGTAGCCACGCCCAAACAGTACATGATAGGCGGATGCACGTTACGATCGTGTTGTGATGATAGAGACTTATGTAATACTAGTGTAACACTCGGACGTACATTTCTGGACAAATATATTTGTGTTATTTCATGCATTATAACTTGTATGATACTGAATATGCGATGACAGGACTGAAGATAATAAAATACAAAACTGAAACGGAGTAATACTGAACCAGTGAAAAACACTATTAGTATTGACAATCATATTATTATGGAAATAGTTCATGGTTTATTTCACATCAAACATGTGTCCTTTTTCATGTTTTTGAAAGATGAAAATATCATATATACGCAGTTGATTTTAGTTTTTACTGACAGTTCCAAGGCTGTAATTCGCTATATGATTGTTGTTTCTGTTTGTGTTATGAATGTTTTATGTTTCCCTTTCCCCTATGCAATTCTGTCACTTTATACAGTGTTTCCTGCCCAATGTTGGCCTATTGTGGCCAGTTGTCTTAAATTGTCCTATTAGCTTTTCTATCCATTAATTCCCCCCACCCCCTCCATTTACTGTCCACTTTGATTCTCCTAAGTATTCCTTATGGTCTGCTGGGCCACTCCTTGTGCCTCTGTTCCTTAATATGTGTACCGTTTGGCCTCCTTAAGTGCCTTATGTTTTGTGGATTGTTATTTTTCCTGAGGTCCGCGTGGGGAGGTATTGTCTTGTGTATGTGGCGTTCCCCGTAGTTACGTATTCTCTCTGTTTTAGCAACTATTGATAGTTGGATATGACAGGTGATATTTAGGACGCGTATTGATGCAACGGTCTCAAAAATGCATGTTAAGATTGATAATATCGAAACTGCATGTTAATACTGTAGATGTTAAGGGAATGTAAATGTAACGTAATATGAATCACAAATATATCATCTAATATATTTACAGACGCGACCTTTTCTTCGAGATGTGTTTCCCCATAAATGCAATTTCTTCCTCTTTCCTAGACTTAATTATATAACAAGTAATTTCATCCTACACTGAAGACGACTCTGACAAGTTACAAGACAATCTTCGCGAGAAAGCATCTAAATAAACATAAACTCCTAATCGAATGAACTTCGGATTCATCTATGTCTAATAAAAACCTCCTTACGTAATTTCCCCAGATCGATAATCCATTTTGTCGTGCATCTTTGCCGCTTGTTTTGTTTTTAATTTACAATTTAATGTTTAAGGTTAAATCACTGTCCATAATCTCAGCTATAATATTATAAGTTAGTGTCGGTCAAATGAAGATTTGGCATTCACAAACCTCACTCACACTCGATTCACTGGAGTAGCAAACGGTCAATGCAGACGTAGTGTTCATGGTCTAATGAGGTATTTGGACAGGTAGAATATTCGTATCAATGTATCGACGAAATCAAACGATAGTTTTGATGATAATTTTTGTTCTTCATTTTAAATGAATAATGAATATCCCGCTATAACGGATTTAAGCTACTTTGTCAAAATCAATTTTAGACAATCCTTTATACGCGTAGAATATTGATAACATTTTCTTAAAAGTCTTCACTCTTCAGACAAAAACTGACCACATTCCATCATTCACTCTTTAGACAACAACTGACCACATTCCAACATTCACTCTTCAGACAACAACTGACCACATTCCAACATTCACTCTTCAGACAACAACTGACCACATTCTAAAATTCACTCTTCAGACAACATTTGACCACATTCCAATATTCACTCTTCATACAACAACTGACCACATTCCAACATTTACTCTTCATACAACAACTGGCCTCATTCTAACATTCACTCTTCAGACAACAACTGAGAACATTCCAACATTCACTCTTCAGACAAGAAGTGACCACATTCCAACATTCACTCTTCAGACAATAACTGATCACATTCCAACATTCACTCTTCCGACAACCACTGGCCACATTCCAACATTAACTCTTCAGACAACAACTGACCACATTCCAACATTAACTCTTCAGACAACAACTGACCACATTCCAACATTCACTCTTCAGACAACCACTGACCACATTTCAACATTAACTCTTCAGACAACAACTGACCACATTCCAACATTAACTCTTCAGACAACAACTGACCACATTCCAACATTCACTCTTCAGACAACAACTGACCACATTCCAACATTCACTCTTCAGACAATAACTGATCACATTCCAACATTCACTCTTCCGACAACCACTGGCCACATTCCAACATTAACTCTTCAGACAACAACTGACCACATTCCAACATTAACTCTTCAGACAACAACTGACCACATTCCAACATTCACTCTTCAGACAACCACTGACCACATTTCAACATTAACTCTTCAGACAACAACTGACCACATTCCAACATTAACTCTTCAGACAACAACTGACCACATTCCAACATTCACTCTTCCGACAACAACTGACAACATTCCAACATTTACTCTTTAGACAACCACTGGCCACATTTCATCATTCACTCTTCAGACAACAACTGACCACATTCCAACATTAACTCTTCAGACAACAACTGACCACATTCCAATATTCACTCTTCAGACAACAACTGACCACATTCCAATATTCACTCTTCAGACAACCACTGGCCACATTTCAACATTAACTCTTCAGACAACAACTGACCACATTCCAACATTCACTCTTCAGACAACAACTGACCACATTCCAATATTCACTCTTCAGACAACAACTGACCACATTCCAATATTCACTCTTCAGACAACCACTGGCCACATTTCAACATTAACTCTTCAGACAACAACTGGCCACATTCCAACATTCACTCTCCATACAACAACTGACAACATTCCAACATTCAATCTTCATACAACAACTGACAACGTTCCAACATTCACTCTTCAGACAACAACTGACAACATTCCAACATGACTCGAAGGTAGAGGACGAATTATAAAATTATTCACATCTGCAATGCATTAAAGTAATATAATGCTCAATTGTTATTCATTTGTTAACCTAAGCAAACATGAAAAATATTTCAAATAGTTGAAACATCAATAAACATGCATTCACAACGAGAGAACTCGTAAAGTATTGATGCATATTTGTTGAAGAAAGATGTTTGCACATCATAAAATTAAACAAAAACTTCCAGTTTAAGTAATTTCGTAAAAAATATATTCTCAAACGGTTACACATTGCAATGGTTCTTATTATAGCTGTTTTAGCCAATATAACAAACAATACCGAATGAAGCCAATTCAAATATTTTATGTTCAGATGAGCCGGATACATCTGTAATCATTTATAGAATATGCCAATTTTAGAATTCTCCACATCCATTGCTATATTGAGAATATACCAAAATAGATTGAGTGGCGTTTCATGCTTTTACGTGCATCAGGGTGTGAAAATGTCTCAACTCGAAGATTAATAAGAAATGGCAACTTATGTCTCGGTTTTATTCCCAGGTTGGTGTAGAATAAGAACACATTATATGTCATTCTCTGAGATATTTTGCCAAAATGACATATCTATGCGAAATTGAGTTATTAACATTTCTGAATGCAGGAATATGTGAAGGTCACTACAAAAAACCTTATTGCAAAATGAGTTTCACCAATTTAATGCAGTAAAGATATTTTTAGATACAATAATAAATGCATATTAATCTTTTCCATAAGAAAAGGGGCTGTCTCAATGTTCACCAATACTTGCTTTGTTTCTTCTCGCCGCTAAATCGTAAATCTGTTACTGACATGTTTTAACTAGCTGTTGCAATTAATGTGAAAACATGACGTCATAATGTGAAAACATGACGTCATAATGTGAAAACATGACGTCATCTTTATTGTGTTTTTCTCAGAAAAGAGGTTCAGTGCAGTTGGGCAAAACATCCCAGAGATTCCACAAATGTCGAGTGCAGCTGGTTTGAATGACACGTAATTCCTTTCTGAGACATAATGAAACGGAACATAATTCACGTCTGTAATTCAATTAATCACGAGTAATATTACATCGGCTTGTTAATGGATTATTATATAAATGAAAAGTATAGCCAACAAGTTGATAAAACTCGTGCATGTACTCAATATAATTCATTATTTTATGCTGTCGGTGTTTTAAGTTAAGACACACTACTTATGTCGATATTTTGCAAGACGAGAAGTTTTCCACAATGACATGTTGGCAGAACTTAATTTCGTTAAATCTGAGATATTCCCCTTAGAGAGTTTATCATTCTGATAACAGTTAATGCTTTTGGCAAATAACGATAGAGATCTTGGATAATTTACGAAAATAAACACTCAAAATCACATACTACGCCGAATATCTTTATAAGATTTGAAGTTATTCAACCTATTTTCAAGTACATATATGTCATAAGCGCAGTCGGGCCTCATTCATTCGAATTTATTAGGTCCGAAATTTATTATACGCGGTTCCGAATATCACATTACAGTTCGACATGCATAGGAGATAAATCGGGACCTGATATTTATTTCGGATGATATCAAGTATTCGGATATAAGATTGTCGAATAAACGAGGTCAGTCTATGTTATTCTGATTAAATGTGACGCTACTCAATTTAAATTCCAAGCAAGACATTTAACCAATGTATGTACACATTGACGTGTGGACACTTGCTTTGTATGCAGCAATGCCGACGTCATATCACTAGTTGCAGTATCAATACATACCCTTACATTATAGTACATCTCAACAATCAACTAGTTGCAGTATCCATACATACCCTTACATTATAGTACATCTCAACACTCAATTAGTTGCAGTATCAATACATACCCTTAAATTATAGTACATCTCAACACTCAACTAGTTGTAGTATCCATACATACCCTTACATTATAGTACACCACAACAATCAATTAGTTGCAGTATCAATACATACCCTTACATTATAGTACATCTCAACAATCAACTAGTTGCAGTATCCATACATACCCTTACATTGTGGCAACTTCGCATACTTATCTCCGACAGAAAAAGTACACGGCATTGACTTATGTTCATATACCATAAAAGAAGCATTGCGTTTCTGTACTGCAGTGTTATCTTACATTGTTTCAGACGGAATTTTTCCGTATTCCTTGAATTGAAAGCGGCATATGTGGACAAAATAGACCCGAAAGAAATAAACGCCATTGTTAAGTGTGTTTTATTATTTCTTTTTGTGTTTTTAATAGATGTTAATTTTCTCTTCCCCCTGTGCAATTATTTCACTTTATGTGGTATTCATGTTGCGTTGTTAGCAGTTTCGGCCTATTGTTGCCAGCTGTCTTGAATTGTCCTATGGTCATTTCAATCCATTAACCCCCCTGTCTGTCCTCTTTGATTCTCCCAGTTATCCATAATTCTCCACCAGGCCATTACTTGTGACCTTTGCGTATGTATCATTGAGCCTCCTCAAGTGCCTTATGATTTACGGATTGTTGTTTTCCCGGAGGTCTAAGTGGGAATTCACTGTCTTATGTATGTGGAGTTCCCCGTAGCAACTTATTCTCTCTCTGTATGGACAAATGCAATTATACTCGATTATATGAGATTAAGCTGCACCAGGGAACGCCACATACATAATACAATGCCTCCCAGATATACCTCAATGATAAGTACGATAAGAACAATAAGTATAATTGTATGAAATGCTGCCATAATGAAGGAAAAGGCCTGAAAAAAATCAACTGATTTATGTGACACAATGTACATAATGCACAGAAAGGAGGATTGTCTATTGATAAAAACTTAAAAGGAACCAAACTAATACCTCGACATACCTAGACACACACTGGCCAGAACCAAACAAAACGAAACAAGGAAAATAGCAACGTAAACCCAAAACATCACTCAACAACACTATACAATCCCAAAAGGGCTGGTCTATAGTTTAAGATACTTAATGGAAACTAATTATGCTTTTGGTTCCAGATAAAAAGTTAATGCCTACACAGTCCCGAACATAATCCTTAAATATATTATTATATGTCATGACCTGCCACATCAAGTACAATTTACAGATGTAACTTCATTCAGTCTCAAAACATTGGTGTCCGTCGTGCAGTTAACACAGTATTGATTTACTTAAAATCTTATTCGAGTAGTTCTCATTATGTCAGGAGTATAACATAACCCTTCCTTATGAACTTATTACTTAATTTCACAAATAACTGATCAAAGTACCAACAATAATGAATTGCGAAATTTATATAACATGTCTCTATAAAAATTGGTTTCAGTAATTCCTGTCTCTAGCATAGATTTGACACTTGTGTAATATTTTAAAATAATATCAGGATATTTATGGCAAAATTTACGAAACGTCTTTCATAATGTATGATAACGATAACCTTGTTTTAGAAGTTAACCTGTACGTAGACGGTTACACTTATTAAAGTCCTCTAGATTAATGTTTGCCCTCTGGTACCGTATAAGTTGCGATACATATATACCGTAGGATGGACTTCTGTGACAGAAAGTTCATAATCTCAAAGTCATAATCAGCTCGTTTATCGTAAATTTTTGCAGTAATAATACCATTTTCTATATAAATTTCTTCTGGATTGATGCGATCATCTGTTCCAGATAGACTATTCTTTATGAATGTCTACAGACTCAAAACATTTATACATAGGAACATGATAATGAAACACTTAACGTTTACGCAAAAATATGTGAACGTTCTTGCATATACATGTACACACTTTCAAGGCTGACTTAATACTGTTCGTGTTTTCGATACCTATCGAGGCCTCGATGAATTAGACAATTCTACGTCCTAATCATTTTGAATCGGAAATGGTAAGTTTGACCATACGATTATTTATGGATCTGTACGGAAAACGATAGTTTATTCATAATGTTTCAGAAATGAACTGTGTACGTATATCTTCACGTTCTGTTTACCATTGAGACACACGGCGTTCGTGCGTAATCGTGTCTATTTCTCCAAAATGACTTTTAGCAGTCCAATTTTAAGGTCAATGACAACTCATTAAATGCTACCAATCAATATTGGAGGATACATGGTCTACTTGTTTATTCATTACAGAGTCACGTTACGGCGCGATCCGAGAAATATAGATGTGCATCTGTATTATTGCAGTCTTATATTGTTTTCATCGGGTATTTCGCCGTTTTTCAACATTCATTTTTTTCAGTCATATACGGCGGCCAGTTGATCCGATTTCCTGGAATTAATTAATAACCAGTAATAAACTTGCTGTTCCATAAGCAACTTACAGCTCCACATATTGAGGACATGACCGTCGCCAATGTCATGTAAGAACCCGGGAATTGAACCCGATGTTGTCGGGAGACCACCGACTGAGCTAGCCGGCCCGGTTATGTAGTATTGAATACATTGTTTATGTTATGCATATGTATTATTTGATACCTCCATACGCAGAAAAAGGAAAGTTGCATTACCATATTGTACTGTTCTCCTTGTGATATAAATTTAATGTCCGAACAATAAAGCTTATGGTAGAAACAAGATCTCTCTCTATATATAATTGACAATCTTTATATACGCTATATAAATCCCACCTAGTGTCTTGAATTGTGAGACTTGCGTTCAATCAGTACGACTGTTCATTACTTCAAGACTGACATCATTTTAAAGCGTTATAATCAAATGTTTCTTTACGCCAAACGTTTGTATTGAACATGTATATTATTTTAAGGTTTTAATTAACCTGTCAGTACATTTTTCCGATTGGTATCATCATTATATTTCGAAATTAAGGGGTGTTTGTGTATTTTGTGTAATTTCGAGAATTGACCCTAAAACGTTCGACTTGGAAATTTTGTGCCCTACCAATGTCACCACAGCCGCTATAAGATTTCAATCCATAATTGTCACAAATATCATTGTTTAATCACTGAAACTATCTGAATTTTAACGAATATTATCGATTACCTGTTTCCTGGTACGCCAATCTAAATTAAAGTGACCAGAAAAAACACTCACGCTTCAATTGAAAACCCCTCCATTATACATGTGTATTTATTTGATTCTTCTTCTTTTGTCAGATGAACGAATATATAATTAAAACAAATCTGATATCAACCCACTGAGCTTTGGACTATTTCTATAATTAATAGTCCTCTAACCAAAGATTTTAACATTTCTTGAGAGAAATGCGCCGTTGGAGAACTAATTTGTTTGTACTCCCTTAAATCTCAATCATTAGCAGGATACCGCTTCTTTCAAATGTTTTGATAATTTTGAATGAATTAATCCCAAGCGTCACAATTCCATAACTCTCGAGGAATCTTAAAGAATAAACACAAGTTCAGTGTTTTTATTAATATATTATAACACAATGCGCAAAAGACCAAATGGATTCCAATTTTATATTATTACGACGTTATAATCTAATTGCGGATTATTCTTACGATTGATGAAACGAAATTAAAAGCCACATCTTAACGATTGATACATGTAGCGCACAAACTATGACGAGTCGTGTAATATCCGCATTAATTACTCCAGATAAATCATCTATAATTAAGTTATACCATCGATGCAGTCTGATTGCCTCTTCAACATCCCGATAACTGTAATGTTATGAACATTATATTGGTGTCTAATGTAACAGAACTGTTCAAATACTTTCCATTTCTTTCACATATACAATACCTCGTCATTACGAGCAGTAGGACATATCATGTTTTATTTATGGATATTTGTCCGATTTTACAATAGACAATTTAGATGGTTCCTACACTTTTAAGGAAACTCATTACCTTAAATGATCAGTATTATTTGTGTAAGGTAGAATCATGAAGCCATACACTGTAGAAGGACGACATGTTTCCTGAAATGTTCACAAATAATCAGTTTTCAGGATCAGGATTAAGATAAAATGTATATGTTGTATCTTTCAAACTTTGTACGAAATGTTATGCAGAACTAAATATGTTTACATAATGTGACAGATATGAACATCTTGCAAAACTTTTCGGACATCAAATTCAAACGTCACGCTTATTAAGAAAATGATGAAAAATGTAAAGTTATGACCGATTATGGAAATTAGATCCTGATTTGATATAGATCAGTTTCAGTCACAATTATAATAAATTATTTTTTCAACATTACGAAGAAGTTTAGTATGTTTTCACAATGTTAATTAGAAGATTTTTAGGCATTTTTGTGTTTGTTTTTGAGAAGTACTGGGAAAAGTGTTCAATTGCTTCAAGAAAATGGCAAATCTTTTTATGGATCACTTTTATCCAGATCAGTTGATCTTTTGTGAACATGGGCCCTGAAGCCGTATTATTTCCTTAGGATATTTGATAACATAGACACCGCTGGAACTTTAATCAGATGACAAGTTAAGTTTTTCTCTTCTTTTTTATTCAGAGTTTATGCAATGTTAAGTGCAGGGACTTTGTCCATAATTTATATTTGCACGTTTGCATATTTGACCAATGCTATGTTAAGTGCTTGTAGTTTTCCTATGAATTCGTCAGTGGTACTGTTCCATTCATTTGCCTTTTTCCCTGGTTGTAACCTAAAGTCTCATTCAGTACTTTTCATGATCGGCCATAGCAGTCCTGCACCCCATAAGTATTCATGTTTACTCTTGCACCTGCTCAGTGCATAATGTTTTGTATACGTTTATTTTCCCGGGGTCTGTGTGTGGAGGCATTGTCTTGTGTATACGGCGTTCCCTGTAACAACTTAATCTCTCTTTCACGACAACTGCCCGTACATCAAACTCAGTATATTCAATTATAACTTCACTTAATCATGCAATCTTATTAAGCTACTATGAAATTGATTTTCTCTAAATTGACGTATCTAGTAACCAACATTACTGCGTTCTTCGACAAATCCCACTACCTTTACAAAAGTGCTATAAGCTGAGTCAGCATTTTCTGCTCTCGGTACTGGCGGGGCATAACGACTATATTGCATGGACAATAATTGTCAGTAAACATGTAAATGATAATTATCACTGTTTATATAATCATGAATAAAATCACGAATCCAGTAAAGGACGTTATTTATTGAAAAAAGTGTATTCCTTTTGACAATCAAAGTAGTTTATATAATTTCTTATGGTTCAAGAACGGTATATATATTCAATATTTCCAAGATATGTCATCCGATGAATTGTCACAAGATTTAGATGAAAATTCATCCGTTAATGGATCGGCAGGATCAACTTCTCCAGTTCCAAGTGGAAATTCAGGTTTGAAATATACAAAATTTATCAAGACTTATTTTTGCTGAATGATAAAATACTGACTATGTTGTAAAATTAGTGCATAATGTGCCAATTATAAATAGTTTATACATAAACAATACTTGATGAATGTGTTTCAAATCATTTCCTGGCAAAGCAGCATACTTTATAATTGGTAAATGCATAACTGATTGGTCGGCGACTCGGTGCAGTTTGAAGCCTTGGATACATTGATAGTAACTTATTTTGCACAATTTGTACCAAAAAGATACATGTATGATTTAACTGATGCCATACATCTTTATGAACTGGTACTGTACAATAATTAATTGATTTCAACTTTACCATTTATACATGATGAAGTTGTGAATTTGAAGATCTTGATGACTAATTCTCTATTGTTTATCACACAGATTCCTCCGGGTCAGACAGTGACGATCAGCATTCACCAGAAGCTCTGCCTAACCGAGGGAGAGGGAACAGACGTGGAAGGGGTCGTGGAAGGAATAGGGTTCTTAATCAACGTAGGCATCATGAACGCGGGAGAGGTCGTGGAAGAACTGGTCGTCAGGCTAGACAAGAAAACAACGCTGACCAGGAACTTCAAAACCCAAACGCATGGGACTGGTATGACATTTTAGATCCCTATACAAATGAATGGCTCCCAGAATTCAGTGGAAGGAGAGGTATTCTTGTAAACACTGCTGACAATAGCCCAGTTGATTACTTCAACTTGTTTTTCCCCAATGAAGCATTCATGTTGATGTCAACAAGTATGCAAACCAATTCCTCGACAGAAACTCTGAGAATTTGTCCCAATTCTCAAGATTTAGACAGTGGCAACCAACTGAGATTTCAGAGATGAAAGCTTTCACAGCTTTACAGTTGTGTATGGGCATGTGTAAGAAAAATGAGATAGAGGATTATTGGTCAAAATTTTGGCTGACACGTACAGCATTCAGAGAAGTGATGCCGAGAAATCGGTATGAACTGTTGACATCATTTCTTCACTTTGCAGATAATGAAGAACAACGACCAGGTAGAGAAAGCCCAAATTATGATCCTTTGTGGAAAATTCGCCCCCTTATGAACATTATTGAACCTACATACATGCAAGTATATGGCCCTGACCCAGAACTATCCATTGATGAAAGCCTGATTCGTTTCAAAGGACGCGTGTCTTTTCGACAGTATTTGCCATCAAAACCTTATAAGTGGGGTCTAAAACAATATGTATTGTGTGAAAGTAGAACCGGCTATGCTTTAAAATTCATAACATACACCGGCAAAGGTTCAGGACCATAACACGACGGATTTTCTGTCACTGAAAGCATTTGCTTGTCGTTGCTAGAAGGATTTAGTGGAATTGGACATAAGGTATACACCGATAATTTTTATTCTTCGCCGACACTGTTCCGTGAATTGCAAGCTAGAGGCATTGGGGCAACAGGAACAGTGAAGCCAGGCAGGAAAGGAATGCCGGAAGGTAGTCATCCCAAAAGGCTACCATTGCAGAAAGGTGATGATCCAGTCTTTCAGAGAAGTGGAGACCTGACATCATGTGCATGGCACGATACCAGGCGAGTACACTTTATTTCAACTACCGAAACCAACAACATTGTCGACAAACGTATCAGGCAGAGAGGTGTTGAGGGTG
This sequence comes from Mactromeris polynyma, assembly GCA_032209605.1. Classification (NCBI taxonomy): domain Eukaryota; kingdom Metazoa; phylum Mollusca; class Bivalvia; order Venerida; family Mactridae; genus Mactromeris; species Mactromeris polynyma. The sequence continues at coordinate 7,099,139 of JASFXZ010000028.1, forward strand.
GACACAGACTCATAGAGAAACCTGTAGTGGCAGAGGTTTATAACTGTAACATGGGAGGTGTTGATTTGATGGATCAAAAACTGTGCACATACGCTTATTCCCATAAAAGCGTAAAGTGGTATGATACAATCCACCACAGACTTCGGGAAGTGGCGCTTACAAATGCGTACATTGTATATTCAAAAGACAATCCTGAAACAAAGATGTTACCAAGGGTGTTCAGGGAGTCTGTAGTGAATGGGCTATTGGAGGGGTTTGAAAAAAAGACTAAGAGAAAGGGAAGACCATCAGCTGAAAATTTGAATAGATTGACAGAAAGGCATTTCATTGGCCAGTTTGACGACAACAAGTACAAGCCGGATTGTACAGTGTGTAGTTCCCGCACAAGACCAGGATGGAAAAGAAAGCAGACAAACTTTAAATGCAAGCAGTGCGACCTTGCCATGTGCTTCATTCCATGTTTCGAGATATTTCACACAAAGAAACACTACCACCAGGAAGTTGCACGCGTTGTGTATAATGTGTAAATATTGATGTTATATACATGTATATGAACATGTGTTGTAAATATTATGATTATGTGCTGATTGATTCATAAATATAATTGTATGTAGTGTAACTTTTGTAATTGGTTTAGTGTTAAACTTGAAACTTATTGAAAAGTATTTATTTTTATATGAAAAATAATTTCTGCATCTATTATTTGTGTAATTCTAAAAATTCTAAATTTTATTCAAAATTAAATTAAGTTAAAAAATGTTAAAAAGTCAAACTAATGTTGTTATAGTTTTGAGCATTATTCATGTGATGTGTGCTGAAAATTTCAACTAATTATCTCAAATATTAAAAAAGTTATGCTTATTTATATTTGGTTCCTATTGTTTTCTTAGAACTCCTGAAATTAACTTGGCGCTGGGCAGAAAGTCGAAAAAATTTATTTGGCGCCGAAAGGGTTAAAGCATACGAAATGATGTAAACTAATTTGAATGGAATAGGGTGATTCTTTTTCAGTAATAGTCCATATGTATAATACTCGTGTTGCAACGCAGTGAACGCATTACTGATTTCACTTCGTAATATAAACATCAGTATAATTTTATTTATAACTGACTTTTCTCATCATGTTACAGGAAAGGACAAGTGATGGATGATATATGTGTACAAAAGACAGACGAAGGACAATGTATAGGTGATAGCGGTTTCGTGCTTCATGTAAGAAAGATTTTAAGATGACAGGAAAGGTCCATTCTATTATTTGATTAACAGTCAACTGGTACATGCTTTGAACATGTTTCTCAAAACAAACACTGTCAATCTTTTAATGGCTAAGTGCTTTAAATGAATGCGAACAACTTCACTATAACTTTATTTGCTTAGTACTAATTAGCAAAATGTTCATTTTTGATAGAAGGATTAAGTCGATACAGGGAACATCACATACACAAGACAATGCCTCCACTCACACTGATCCCAGGGAAACATCAGCCTGCGAAACATTAGGGAGGCGCAAGGGTAAACATTTATGGATTTGTAGAAGTAAGGAATTGCCTGGCTGACTATTATATATATCTGCATTGCACTTTTCTAGAGCATAACAAGAAATGGAAATATCCGAAAGTAATTTCTATTACCTTATTATTTATAAATCGAACAAACGTTTTATCTCCTAACAAATATAAATTGTTTCCGGTGCCTCTCGTGTTTCTCGAATTTTGAGTGTATAAATCATTAATAAAATCTCTCAGCTAGCAAATCCCTCCATTTGCTGTCTGTGTCATTTTGTAGGATACAATTTACAGCAATTAATGTCGAAGTACGCAACAAAGTGTTTGTTAAAAATTTACGATGATTATGGGGAAATATTAAACATACATTGGGTTTAACATGACATATGTGCAGCTTCTCATCACTAAGTATTACTGCAATTCACGGAAATATCTGAGACAATGCATTTTACATCCGGAGTTTTACGGTGAAGTGATTCGCAAACTTCATAAGAGCATTGGGCATACGCATTTCCAAGTCTTTGTTATCTCATCAAAACATTTGTTACGAGAGGTTATGATCCTAACGCACCGCAGCTCTTCACAGTTGGTCATTACTCGTTCCTCCCTGCTTTCCAGCGAGTACAGAAATGGGTTTAGTACTATATGATTGCGATTGAAACACACCAAACTAGGACACGAAAGGAATGTGTCTATTGTTTGTGTTTTGCCCATCATTTCAGGCTCTTGATAGCTGTCTCTTCTTTTTTGTATGACGTGCGTTTATCAGCAAAATATTAGCACGCTATACAAGATGAAATATTGTACAGTTTGTAATGAAATATAACGCTTACATGTCATCGCATCGACCAACTAGTTACTAATGACATAATGGTTGTGTATTAATGATAAAGGATGTGGACAAAAATGTTGACATTTTGGACAGTTCCGCTTCTCAATTATCTAGTGTAGTAAGCGTCTAAATTCTTTTTTGTACAGCTAACATATAAACAACCTTTTATTTCTCTCTGGTGATGTCATTCGCAGATAATCCTTACGCGTATACGCAGTAATATATGTGTGACAAGTTTATATTATCACCAAAATTCGTTTACGTTATCATAATTTTTCATAAATGCGCCTTCTGCTACAGGCTCAAAATATATTTAATTATCTCGATATAAAACCCCCATCTTTGTTTTGTGGAAATGAATTGACGACAGCTTTGTAATAGCTTATATATGTATTTTTGGAATTGAATAAGTGTGTTGAAGAAAAAAAATCTGTCTCCGTGCTTAAGTTATAGAAGCTACATATACTTTGGAATCCTTATATTTCATGTCTACCCAATCGTTATTCATAGCCACCGTAAACATCGCCAAACTATGTAAAACAACATAATGATTCTGATCTTGCTTCTTCAGAGAACCTTGTAAGTTAACTTTTCTCTTGAAACAAAACACAGAAAAGACGCTTGAACAATTATTATTCATGATATCTGTATGGAGCATTTTAAGAGAAATCCGTATTTCTTCACTTTTTGGATAGCTAATGCCTCAGTCACACCGGATCATAGGTTTTATGGATCGTGCGATTGGTGGCAATTTGGCCGACGTACGACCAATCGGCAATGTTTGCTACGATCTCCATTTGCGATCGCATACTGCGATTGCTCTTAAGACTAGTGGTAGGTCATCATACGATCGGTGGTGCTCGTGGTCGTGCGATCACCTACGATCGGAGAAGATCGATGGCAAGATCAATCTTAAGTAATCGTGTGACTAGTGGTGGCGATCAGCGACCGATCATACGATCAATCGTGGCGACCTGCGACAGCTCGCATGGTCGATCGCAACTGGTGGTGCGTCCATGCGCGACTGGTGGTACGACCATGTAAGACCTGTCTTCGACATCGTACGATTTGGAATCACAGGTCAGGAGATTTGAACATTACCATCGACCTTGTTGCGACTGATTTCGCTCAGGCGATCACCCATGACCTCTGCGACCAGTCGTGCGCTCTATCTATGATATGTCTACGATTCCAAATGTTTTTGATCGCAACTAGGTCGTAACCTGGTCGCATGCTCGGTGTGACTGAGCCCTTAGACACTCATTGATAGACAAAATGTTCGATGCGGCACAAACACTATATTTGTTCGTGGTTACAATTTCATAAACATGTCAAACAGGTAAATAATAGTTGTCATAATATATTTAAGGCGAAGGCAATCCCATCTGAGTGTATAATGCGAAGGCTACGTTCAAGAAGAAATACCTCATAAAGTCTTTTTTACAACTGTTGACTATCAACAAAACAGCATTACCTTTACCGAGAACTATATTGTTTGTATAGCAAACGGTAATCATACTTGATCATACAGACAAACATAAAATGTCAATTTGCAACAGTTAGTTTGGCTATTAGGTTAGTAATATATTCGATTACCTCAATTACGAAGGATCTAAATACGACATAAACCATTTAGTGTCTGTTATGGTTTAACTTATCGTAAATATGCAGTTTCTGTTGTTTACGAAGACAATATTAGTTGTCTTAGTTTTTATCGGTAATAATCAAGGTTCAGCATTTAGAATCATAAAAATCTGTACAAAACATGTCTGTTTTTTCACTACCAATAAAGGTTTTTTTTGCATTTGCAAATAAAATAAAAAGTTGAATAGAAAGTGAGAATCGTAGAATTACCATTGGCTTAGATTTGACTCAGCCTTCCAAAGCATTTTACTGATTGTACAAACTACGACAATAAAAAGTTCATTTGTCTAGACTGAATCACATGCTTAGGTATACTTTCATTTGGCATTACATTACCATAAGTATAGTACGTGTACTTTACAAGTTTTACTGCAACGGTAATGATAACATCTTTACTAAAGTTCTACAAAAAGTATGGTTATTATGAATGTCCAATGTATGACTTTTTCTTAATTGTGTCCATTTTGTCCAACACAGCAGACATAATAACCAATAGTTAAGAGTTTAAAGTCATCAATTCAGGAAGCGTGTTTGGCTGCTTTTAAGATGTATGTCAAATTGCTTTTATTGAAATCCGAGAGAAATCGTGGTAATGTTATAGCAGAATATATTCGACAAATGTTGTGAGAGATAAATCACCATGCTAATATTTTGCTTCGATGATGCCGGCTCTGTAGATTTGTAAATACATTAAAACAATATAAAATATGTTTATCAATAATTGAAACAGATAGTAAGACGTATGTGTAAATTCACAACAAAAATAATTATCGTGTCTATATGGTGCTATTATTGAGAGATCATCTGTTCCAGATAGATTATTCTTTATGAATGTCTACTGATTAAAACATATATTCATATGAACATGATAAATACATAGTATGAACTGACATACACACAACTATGAGAGCGTTCTTGTATTTTTAAGTTCTGCGCGTTACGTAGTTTAGCCGCAGCACGTATATCTTAACTATATGAAGTACACATAATGATTGTACGAATCACTGACGCGTAGTGTCACGTGATTCGTGAGGGGTCAGTTAAGACGAGGCGGGAATTGTGCACGTAGAGGGTCAGTTCTACGCTAGGGTTCGATAGAGACGCACCTTTTTATTCAAATTCGAACGTTGGTTGATACATGATATTTTGCTTGACATGCTATGTCGATTGATAGTGAGGATTTTTAAGGTTGATATTCAATACATGTTCATATTTGTTGTTGAACAAAATTCAATCGATTAGTATGTGTGGTAATAAGAACGTAAATTCGAGAAGTACAGTTTTCAAGAGTATTTCTACATTCCACACACAAGAATGAAAATTTATCTCTGTTTTTTTAACCTGACCTATCGTTTCTACGATGAGCATTTGTCATTACGCTCATTTGACTTAACATGAAAGGATTTTATCGTTTCTGTTCTATATGTTCATAGAGTCATTGCGTTTATAATGTGTCTCGAATGACAAAATATTTAAATTAATTTGTTTGGGAATGTATAATGATATACATGGTCATGTACTTGTACATAAATAAAACTATATCGCAAGTGTTGCCCATTGCAAAACAGTGTTTGTAGTTCGGAGTTGAGTTAAGACAAACATGTACCCAACTTTCAGAGCTAACTTTATACTGTACATGTATTTGTATACTCAATCATTTCAACAATATGCACCTACATTTACTAAACTACACGTATTCCCGATCCATTAACTGCATTAGAAACGCGATATAATTCCACAATATACAGTAGATTAGTAGAACAAATACTGCTTGATAGAAATGTTTCAGTATTCAATTATGAACTACTTTCAGTATGAACAACTTTCATTGAAAATACACAATTATATACACTTACTGTTAATGCGGGAATGTATAATTTTCTTATAGATATCACAATTGACAGTGCAATAGTTGCCTTCAGGAAATTCGTGACTTATCATCATTTGGATATTTGTTCATTGTTCAAGAATAAAAAATGATGTAAATGAAACCTACAGCTACATATCAACTGATTATAATATTGAGCAAACAAAAAATCAAATTGCCATATAAGTACGCCCTAAACGCTATTCCACCAATAATTGGATGTCATTGCGTACACATGGCGTATTTAGTTTTAGTCGTTTTAATAGTGTTTTACTGCCAGTCGACCTAACCGGATTTCCTCAAATCAATAAATAACAAGTACTAACTTGTTCTTCCGCAAGACACTAACAACATGTCCACATGTGGAGAACATGACCATAGCCAATGTCACGGAAGAACATAACATAGACAACCCGGGAATCGTACCACAATCTGCCGGGTGATTGTACAGCGCTCTACCTACTGAGTTAACCGGGTGAATTATGACATATAGATTACATATGTATTGCTTTGGTTTTTGCCATGTATAAGTACTACTTGATATTTGAAGGAAATTTGTTTTGATCTTATTTTATTGTTCTCCTTTAATGTGCAATATTCTATTTATGACTGCATGATAACATGTCTTACAAGTGCCGAGTGCCTGATACATTGTAACCACTAACACAGTTATTGACCGAGAGTAAGAATACATCATTGCCACACACGTACAATCTTATCCTGACGACTATTTTGTAGTTTATTTGTATTTAATTGCATAAATAATTATCTGAATATACAGTTTTTATGCGGAATTTGCATCATTAACGTTATTATAGATGATTAAAATAGTATGTAAGGTCTGAGTGAGACACTTGAATAATTTGTATGTACATGTATATTAGTTGAGGTTTTGTTTTCAATTGGCTGGTCAGTTTAATGTTCAGAATGATATCATTAGTAGTTCCTTGTTCGAATATATGGGCGTTTGTGTATTTTGACTAATTTCGAGAATAAATCCTAAATCTTCGGCTTGGAAATTTTACGACCTGCCAATTACACCACAGCGGTGTCCGTAAGATTTCTGTCCATAATTGGCAATAATGTCATTATTTTAGATGACTGAAACTATCGGAATGTGACGAATATTATCGATTACCTTTTTCTTAATGTGGAGTACGCCAATCTAAAATATAACGGTCTTCTAATTGTCTTCTTTTGTCAGATCAACGAACATATAATAAAAACAAATCTGATATTACAGTGTAACCCACTGAGGTTTTGGACGAATTATTTAATCAATAGTCCTTTAATCAGAGATTTAACATTCCTTGAGAGAACTGCGCCGTTGGAGAACTAATTTGTTTGGACACCCTGAAACTTTCACTGCTTCTTTCAAATGTTTTTGGTAATTTTATATGATTTATTGCCAAGCTTCACAGTTCTATAACCCTAAAGGAATCTTCTTCTAAGCCAAAAAAAGAGAAACCACAAGTTTTTTATTTAATATATTATAACACATAACACACAGGAGACAAAATGGATACAATTTGAAATTGTTACGACTATGTATTCTAATAGCGGATATTTTTACGATTGATGAAACGAAATTCAAAGCCACATTTGGCGATTGATAGCTCACATACTATGGCATGACGTGTAATTTCCACATTAATTACTCCAGATAAATCATATATAATCCATTTCTTTCACATATACAATATCTCGTGATTACGAGACGTATTTCGTGCACTACGACTAACCATGTTTGATTTATGGATAATTGTCCGATTTTGCAACATACAATTATGATGCTACGCAACGTTATAAGGAATCTCATTACCTTAAATGATCAGCATTATTTAGAAACATGAAGCACAACATTGCAGACGGACGACTTTAATGTTTCCTGAAATACTGATTACAAGAAGACTTATTACTTCCTTGGGATATTTGATAACATAACACCGCGGAAATACAAACAGCTTTAATCAGGCGACAAGTACATGTGTACTACGACAAGTACACGTGTACTACGACAAGTACATGTGTACTTGTGTTTTTATCCATAGTGTGAGCCATGTTATGTTCAGGGACTCTGTCTACAATTTAAATTTGCGACGATTGCGTATTGGACCAACACCATATTAAGTTATAGCATTTAACCCATGAATTGGTCAAGTGCAGCTCATTCGTATATCAAACCTATTTAATTCGATATCATTCTTCACTTAAACCTATACTTGTATGGTACATTGAAATCGAATTTCTCTTAATTAACGTATCTTGTAACACGCCTGAGCGCGCTCTTATACAATCCCAGAACGTTCACTAAGCGCTAAGCTAAGACGAGCAGTAGGACTAACCATGTTTTATTTATTGATATGTGTCCGAGATTTTACAACTGACAATTAAGATGGTATTCAACGCTTTAAGGAAACTCATTACATTAAATGATCTCAATATTTAGTGTTAGGTATAATCATGAAGCCAAACATTGCAGAAGGACGACATGTTTCCTGAGATACTGAAGCCGTATTTTTTCCGTGGGATATTTGATAACATAGACACCGCTGGAACGTTAATCAGATGACACGTTAAGTTTTCCTCGTCTCTTATTTATGAAATATGCAATGTTTTGTACAGGGACTGTGTTCATAATATATATACGTATGCATATTTGACCAATGCTATGTTACGGGCTTTTAGTTTTCCTATGAATTCGTCAGTGGTACTGTTCCATTCATCTACCTTTTCCCTTGTTGTAACCTAAATTCTCCTTTAGTTCTTTCAATGGTCAGCCACAGCAGCCCTGCATCTAATTCCAATACATGTTCACTCTTGCACCTGCTCAGTGCCTTTTGTTTTGTATACGGTTGCTTTCCCGGTGTCTGTGTGGGAGTTATTGTCTTGTGTATGTTCCCTGTAACAACTTAATATCTCTTTCACAATAACTACCCCTATATCAAACTCAGTTCAACTTCACTTAATCATGCAATCTTATTTAACAACTACGAAATTGAATTTCTCTTAATTCACGTATCTAGTAACTCACATTACTGTGCTCTAAGATAAATCCCACAGCGTTTTCAAAAGTGCTATAAGCTTTCCGCTTTTTCTCACTTAGATTTAAAGTGTCCGATTTTGTTTCTTCAGAGCCTCTTCAATTCTTCCATACTCACACATATGATATAAGTGAAATCATCGTGCTGGGAGGTAATGTAACAGTATGGTCTTTGTACTGCGTCAGTCCTGTTTGATTTTAGTTTAGTCCGGTAGTTTTTATAGCTTAAGAAGTTTAGCAAACAACTCGAAATTGTTGAATATATACGGCATCAAAATAACAGATTCAATCCCGTTGAATGCCTATATCAGTGGATACAGTGACACTATTTTTTATAAATAAGCACACTATATCGCGTTCTTTAATTATTTTGGAAATTTGTTTATTGTCACAAGCAAAAGTCGCTAGTAATTAAGTTATGACAATCTCGAACAATTTGCTTTACCAAAATGTCTTATAAAACCTGCAACCTTATAAGCATGTCTGCTCTCAGTATCGGCGGGACATAACGATTATATTGCATAGAAAATGGATGAAAACATGTATATGGTTATTATCACTGTTGATATAATCATGAATAACATCATGAATCCAGTAATGGGCGATATTTATTGAAAATATATTGCTTTTGCCAGACAAATTAGTTGATATCTTACTTTTTAAGGAATTATATATTTAATATTTTAAAGTTATATTATGTTCGTTTTTTTTCATTTGTTAACCTAAACAAACATGATGAATATACTGTTTGTAGTTAATAAAATCTGCAATTTAAAGAATAAAGTAATAATGTAAGTTTATATCATCATAAATTAAAACAAACTTCAAGTTTTTTAACAAGCGGGTCTTTTACAGGTTTTGTCTTTAAGTAATAAGATAAAACAAGATCGTTTTAATTGGCTATACATTACCATGATTCTTATTAAGGATGTTTTAGCCAATGTAACAACACTACTGGATGAAGCCCATTAAATATTTTACGGTCCAGATGTGTCAGATACAGTTTTAAGTATTCTTAAAGCATAAGAAATAATGTAATCCAATTTGACTGGAAAAAGGACGAGCCTTCTTCAGTAAATAGCCCCATATATAATACTCGTGTGTGTTTGCAACGCAGTGAACGCATTACCGAGTTCTCTACGTAATGCATACGAGAATCTGTATAACTGTATTTGCCACCGACTTGTCTCATTATGTTACAGAAAATGACAAGTGATGAATGATATTTGTGTACAACAGACAGACGAAGGACAACGTATAGGGGATATCGGTTGCGTGCTTCATGTAAGGCCATGTCGTATTATTTGATTAAAAGTCAACTGGATGTTCATGCTTTCAATATGTTTCTCCAAACAAACTTAGTCAATCTTCTAATGACCCAGTGTTTTTTCTCGAATGCGAACACTTCACTATAAGTCCATTTGTTTAGTACTAATTGACATTATTTTCATTTTTGATAGAAATATTAAATTGTTACAAGAAACATTACATACATAAGACGATGCCTACCCATACATATTCCAGGGAAACATCCGCCTACGAAATATAAGGTATTTAGGAGACGCAAGAACAAACATTTATGGATTTGTAAGGAATGTCTGGCTGAATATTAAAAAACGGTCATAGAACATTTAATGGTACACAAATGGGGATCGAAATGCAATGGAGGGACAACATCACGTGAAAAGCCAAGGCAGCAAGTGACATGTGCCGAATATCAGTATGTATAGTAAATTAAAATTTCAGCATTTTTTGTAAATATTATACATACCTGATGATGTAAGCATCATCACCCTTCTAGAGCATACCAAGAAATGAAAAGTCATATCCGAAAGTCGTTTCTATTTACTTATGCGGTGAATCGAAAATTACATTAATGTCCAAACAAATTTGCGGTACCTCTTGTGAGATCATACATCATCAATAAACGATGCTCTGCTGCCGAATCCCTACATGTGTTGTCTGTGTTTTTGTAGGATACCATATAAATACAGCAATTTATTTCGAAGTACGCAACAAAGTGTATGTGAAAACGTTTAGACATTACGGGGAAATCGTACACATTGGGTTTAATATGAACTATTTGCAGCCTCTCATCACTATTTGTAATTGCAAGTCACGGAAATATCTGCGACAACGCATTTCACATCCGGAGTTTTACGGTGATGTGATTCACAAACTTCATAAGGTGTCAACTCAACGGTGACGGTCCAGTCTGACACCAATCACGCGTGGCCTGTCGGATCGGTACCAGTTTGCATAAACGTAACTTGATTATAGTGTTACTATGGCAGTTAAGTGTCCTGAAACTGAAGCGACGGAGTCACCTACGACCAGCATCATTAAGGCGTCAATACGCTGACGTTCTGATAGGCGTGGCATATTCTCTATTATACATTTTCAAAATCTACAGTGATATTCGCACTATACGTGTGTAAAAGAATGTAGAGAAACCAAGTTGGGCCACTTGTACTTGTGTATACATGTTCAATGACGAAATCCTGCAAAATCGGGCTATGACGTAATAACTAGCCATAATTTGACTGATTTTGCGTTGTTGCTATAAATCATAACCACCGATATTCTTCTGTTTCAAAATTGACAACTGTATACCTTGTAGAATTAAAATAATCAAAAACTCAAAAGTGCACACTTTCTTTTGCGTTTTAGTATATATGATTGCGATCCGAAACAAACCAAACTAGGAAACGGAAGGAATGTGTCTTTTGTTTGTGTTTTGTCCATCATTTCGGACCCTTAATGACCGTCTCTTATTTGACGTGTATGACGCGCGTTTATCAACACAATATTAGCATGCTATTCAATGATAAATCGCGAATTATTTACAGTTTGTAATGGAATATAACGTGTACATGTCATCGCACAGACCAACTAGTTACTAATGATTATTAGTGTTGTATTAATGAACGGGGTGTGGGGCAAACATATACTGACATTTTGGACATTTCCGTTTCTCAATTATCTAGCGTAACTACAACTACAACTTAAGCGTCTTAATTCTATTTTGTACGGCTACAATATAAAAACACGTATACGCAGTAATAAATGCGACACGAGTTTATATTATCACCAAATTTCGTTTACGTTATCATATTTTTTCGCACAGCCTGGAAATGGCACACTTGCCTTGATTGGATGTTTGGTGAGTATATTTAAGTAGACAGTGGTACTGATTCAAATATGGAAACCAATCGTTGCGTGTAAACGCCAATTTGTATATTGAATTGTTCATATAACATAGAAATGTGACCAGTATTCAAAAATGTTCATATGGAATAGCTGCTGTAAGTATGGAGTATGCGTAACCGTTCATCTCAAGAGATGCAAATACGATAATTTATCTTTATTTCACAAGTTAACCAGGACTTTATCATACCCTAGACTGTAGGATGAACTGAACATGTGGAGGGGCCATATAAGTTGTGCGATGAACATTACCGAACCACATAAAACAAGCCTTAACATGTAGAGACAGCAGAGCAAGACAACTGACAGCCTCACATCCTTACAATTGTTAGCACTTAATCCAGTTGGAGTTAAACCCAACTTCGCACATTTAAACAAAGCATATACTAGAAAAAATGCACCTTTATTACGCTTTTTGCTACAAACTCAAACTATATTGAATTATCTCGATATAAACGCCCCATACTTTTTTGTAGAAAAGAAATTGACGACAGCTTTGTAATAGCTTGTATATGTATTTTTGGAATTGAATAAGTGTGTTGAAGAACAAAATTCTGTCTCAGTGCTTAAGTTATAGAAGCAACATATACTTTGGAATCCTTATATTTCATGTCTACCCAATCTGTATTCATAGCCACCGTAAAATTGCCAAATTATGTGAAACAACATAGTGATTCTGATCTTGCTTCTTCAGAGAACCTTGTAAGTTAACGTTTCTCTTGAACAAAACACAGAAAAGACGCTTGAACAATTATTATACATGATATCTTTTTGGAGCATTTTAAGAAAAATCCGTATTTCTTCACTTTTTGGATATCTTAGCTGCTTGCTCCTCCGTGCTGGATTAGTTACTGTATGTCTGTTGATATGTACGTGATGGTTGGTTGTTTTTAATAATTAGTTACTGCCTACTTAGTCAATATATGTATATATGTTGGAAATCAATGACCATATAGCGATAAGGTGTGAGGTCAGCTAGCTGTTAAATCGATTTAAACCCCAGCATTTTATGCTGACAGTTCCAGGACTGTAATTCGCTATATGATTGTTGTTTCTGTTTATGTTATGAATGTGTTTTGTATTTCCCTTTCCCCTATGCAATTCTGTCACTTAATACAGTGTTCAGATTGTTTCCTGCCCATTTTTGGCATATTAAGGCCATTTGTCTTGACTTGTCCTGTGATCTTTTCCATCCATTAATTCCCACCTCCCCTTCCCTTACTGTCCACTTTGATTCTCCTAGTTATTCCTAGTGGTCTACCTTATGTTTTGTGGATTGTTGTTTTTCCGGAGGTCTGCGTGGGGAGGCATTGTCTTATGTATGTGGCTTTCCCTGTAGTTACGTATTCTCTCTCTTTCAATAATAGACAAACTGTTCCGATGCGGCACAAAAACTTTATTTGTTTCGTGGTAACGATTTAATAAACATGTCAAGCAGGTAAATACTAGTTGTCATAATATGTTTAAGGCGAAGGCTATCCGATATGTAGTGTGTGTATAATGCGAAGGCTACGTTCGAGAAGAAATACCTCATAAAGTCTATTTTACAACTGTTGACTATCCTTTTTTATTTCTCGAAAGCGACATGACTAAACAGCATTACCTTTACCGAGAACTACATTGTTTGTATAGCAAACGTTCATCTGACTTGATCATACAGACAAACATAAATTGTCAATTTGCAGCAGTTAGCTTGGCTCTTAGGTTAGTTTTATATTATATTACCTCAATTACGAAGGATCTAAATGCAACATAAACCATTTAATGTCTGTTATGGTTTAAATTATCGTAAATATGCAGTTTCTGTTGTTTACATAGATAATACTAGTTGTCTTAGTTGTTATCGGTAATAATCAAGGTTCAACATTTAGAATCATAAAAATCTTTACATAACATTTCTGTTTTTTCACTCCCAAGAAAGGTTATTGTTACATTTGCAAATAAAATAAAAAGTTGAATAGAAAGTGGGAATCATAGAATTACCATTGGCTTAGATTTGACTCAGCCTTCCAAAGCATTTTACTGATTGTACAAACTACGACAATAACAATTTCATTTGTCTAGACTGTCTCATATGCTTAGGTATACTTTCATTTGGCACAACATTACCATAAGTATAGTACGTGTACTTTACAAGTTTTACAGCAACGGTAATGATAATATCTTTACTAAAGTTCTACAAACAAAAATACGGTTATTATGAATATTCAATTTATGACTTTTTTCGTAATTTTGTCAATTTTGTCCAACACAGCAGACATAATAACCAATAGTTAAGAGTTTGAAGTCATCATTTCAGGAAGCGTGTTTGGATGCGTTTTAGATGTCTGTAAAATTGCTTTTATTGAATGCCGAGAGAAATCCTGACCATTTTATACCTGAATATATTCGACGAATGTTGTGAGAGTTAAATTACCATGGTAATATTTCTCTTCGATGATGCCGGCTCTGTAGATGTGTAAATATATTTAAAACAATATAAAATATGTTTATCAATAATTGAAACAGATAGTAACACGTATGTGTAAATTCAAAACAAACATCATTATCGTGTCTATATGGTGCTATTGTTGGGAGATCATCTGTTCCAGGTAGATTATTCTTTCTGATTAAAACATATATTCATATGAACATGATAATACATAGTATGAACTCGTGACCATTTTATACCTGAATATATTTGACGAATGTTGTGAGAGTTAAATTAATATTTATCTTCGATGATGCCGGCTCTGTAGATTTGTATTTAAATAGTTTTAAATTAATACGATGGAAATTGCTGAAACAGATAGTAACACGTATGTGTAAATTAAAAACAAAAATCATCATTGTGTTTATATGATGCCATGCATAATTGAGGGGGCTATTCTTAGGAGATCATCGGTTCCAGATAGGTTATCATTATGGAAAGTCTACTGATGAAACATATATAAAAAGAAAAATGATAAATACATAGTTAGTACTGACATTCACAAAACTATGAGAATGTTCTTGTATATACATGTAACCAACTTTCAGAGCATGTACTGTACATGTATTTGTATACTCAATCATTTAAACAATATGCACCTACATTTACTAAACTACATGTATTCCCGATCCATTAACTGCATTAGATACGCGATATAATTCAACAATATACAGTATATCAGTAGAACCATTACTGCTTGATAGAAATGTTTCAGTATTCAAGTATGAACTACTTTCAGTATGAACAACATTCATTGAAAATAAACAATTATATACACTTAGTGTGTATACGGGAATGTCACGGAAGAACATAACTTAGCCAACCCGGGACTCAAACCACAATTTGCCGGGTGGCTGTACAGCGTTCTACCTACTGAGCTAACCGGGTGAATGTTGACGTATCGAGTACATATGTATTGCTTTTGTTGATGCTATGTATAGGTAATACTTAATCTTTGAAGAAAATTTGTTTTGATTATATTTTATTGTTCTCCCTTAAAGTGCAATATTCTATTGATGGCAGCATGTAAACTTGTCCTACAAGTGCCGAGTGCCTGATAACCACTAACACAGATGTTGACCGAGAGTAAGAATACATCATTGCCACACACGTATGATATTATCATGACGACTATGTTGTAGTTTATTTGTATTTGATTGCTTAAATAATTATCTGAATATACAGTTTTTTATGCGGAATTTGCATTATTTACGTTATTAAAGATGATTAAAATAGTCTGTATGGTCTGAGTGAGACACTTGAATAATTTGTATGCGGCAAACAAAGCGCAAAGTGTAAATATAACGTCTGATCTATACAGCTCAATGTAGATAAAAAAATATCTCGCTATAAATCTTCACATATGTTAAATTAATTATACATAGTATCTTGAATTGTGAGACTTGCATGAAATCTTGTCAAATAATTCGTTATTGCCGAGAATGATGTGGTGGTGTTAACCTTATATCGACCCAGTCTTAAATCAAACCTGAAATTGTATACTCAAACCAAACGCTATTTTCGAATAAAGGGGCGTTTGTGATTTTGAGAAATTCGAAGATTAACCCCTAAATCTTTGGCTTTCAAACTAACCTCCAAGATATCTGTCGATATTTGGCAAAATGGCATTATTTAAGATGACTGAAACTTTCTGAATTTTAACGAATATTATCGATTACCTTTTTCTTAATGTGGAATACGCCACTCTAAAATTTAACGGAATGGACAAAACACTCATGTTTCAATTGAAAACTCCTGCATAAGGATTCCATTGGTTTGGCTTCTTTTGTCAGATCAACGAATATATAATAAAAAACAAATCTGATATTAACCCACTGAGCTTTGGACTAATTCTATAATCGATAGTCCTCTAACCAAAGATTTATCATTCCTTGAGAGAACTGCGCCGTTGGAGAACTAATTTGTTTGGACACCCTGAAAAAATCATTAGAATTAAACTCCTACCAAAATTGTCACTGCTTCTTTCAAATGTTTTTGGTAATTTTGTACGAATTAATGCCAAGCTTCACAGTTCCATAACCCTAAAGGAATCTTCTTATAAGCCAAATAAAGAGAAACCACAAGTGCTGTTTTTTTATATAACACATAACACATGAGACACAATGGATACAATTTGATATTGTTACGACTATGTATTCTAATAGTGGAATATTTTAACGATTGATGAAACGAAATTCAAAGCCACATTTGGCAATTGATAGCTTACAAACTATGACATGACGTGTAATTTCCACATTAATTATTCCAGATAAATTATAACCCATTTCGTTCACATATACAATATCTCGTGATTACGAGACGTAGTTCGTGCACTACGACTAACCATGTTTTGATTTATGGATAATTGTCCGATTTTGCAACACACAATTATGATGATACTCAACGTTATAAGGAATCTCATTACCTTAAATGATCAGCATTATTTGTGTTTTATAGAAACATGAAGCCCAACATTGCAGACGGACGACTTTAATGTTTCCTGAAATACTGATTACAAGAAGACTTATTACTTCCTTGGGATATTTGATAACATAACACCGCTGGAAATCCAAACAGCTTTAATCAGACGACAAGTACATGTGTACTTGTGTTTTTATCCATAGTGTGAGCCATGTTATGTTCAGGGACTCTGTCTACAATTTAAATTTGCGACGATTGCGTATTGGACCAATACCATATTAAGTTATAGCATTTAACCAATGCATTGGTCAATTGCAGCTCATTCGTATATCAAACCCATTTAATTCGATATCATTCTTCACTTAAACCTATAATTTAATGGTACAGTACATTGAAATCGAATTTCTCTTAATTAACGTATCTTGTAACACGCCTGAGCGCGCTCTTATACAATCCCAGAACGTTCACTAAGCGCTAAGCTAAGTCGGAATGCATTCAGCTTCTCTATAGTGTCTGCTTTTGTTTCTTTAGCGCCAGTGACTTACTTTAAATCTTGCATAATCAAACGTAGGGACAGTAGAATCATCGTGCTGGGAGGTCATGTTACAGTCTGGCCTGTGACCGAGTGATGTATACTGTGTCAGTCTTGTTTGATATTTGTTGAATCTGGTAGTTATTTTAGGGCAGACAGTTTCGTTGGTAAACAAAAAAATCATCGCATTGGTGATAAATATACAAAATATATACGTTATCTATATCATAAAATATCAGATTCAATGCCGTTGAATAGAACAGAGGATACAGTGACACCATTGTTATAAGTTAGTACACTTCATCTATAGTTTCCTTGTATCTCTTGTGCGTTATTTAGATGTGATGCAATTTAGAAAGGAAGAGTCGCTAACAATTCAGTTCTATCAATCGTAAATATGTTGCCTTACCATAATGTCTTATAAAACGTGGAATCTTATATGCATTGTCAGGTCTCAGTACCAGTGGGACATAACGATTATATTGCATAGAAAATTAATGTCAGCAAAGGGTAATTATCACTGTTTATATAATCATGAATAAAATCATGAATGGAGTAAAACGATTTATTTACTTTAAGAGGTATCTTCCTATTCCCAGTCAAATTAGTTTACTTCGATGTTTATGCTTAATAATATTTGAAGACATTGCATATATACATATATATCAGTTCGGGTGTGTTTGTAACATAATATCTCTCCTTTGTACATACGAGAATCAGTCTAACTTGTCTCATCATGTTACCGAAAATGAAAAGTGATGGATGATATGTGTGTACAAAAGACAGACGAAGGACAATATAAATGGGATATCGGTTTCGTGCTTCATGAAATAAAGATTTGAAGAAGAAAGTGAATGCCCAGTCATATGATAGTCAAATAATTTGATTGAAAGCTAACTGCTTCTTCCATGCTTTCACAAACACACTCCGATAATCTTCTAATGACTAAGTGTTTAATCATTTTCATTCCAACTTCATTTGCTTCGAACTATTTATCAAAAAAATGTTTTTGATAGAAATATTTAGATGTTACATACACAAGACAATGCCTCCCCTCTCACAGATCCTAGGGAAACAGCAGCCTTGAAACATTTATGGGATTTATGAGATGTAAGGGCAACCATCTATGAATTTGTGGAAGTAAGGAATTGTCTGGTTGACTATCAAACACATCAATGGAAAATTGAATGGAACAACAAGAAGGAGGGACGGACTACACGACATGACAAGCCAAGAAAGCAACTGACATGGGCCGAATATTAAACCAAACACACGATATGTATTTCCACGTATAGTCGATTAAAGTTTCAGCATTTTTGTCAATATTATCTGCTGATGTACGCATTGCCATGCCTTCAGAGAATACGAAGAAATGTCAATTCTTATCCGAAAGTCATTTCTATTTCTTAATGCGGAAAATCGAAAATACCAATAATGTGCAAGCAAATACAAATTGTTTCCGGTACCTCTCGTGTTGAATTGTGACGTTATAAATCATTGATAACGCTTTTAGTCAGGGAATCTGCCCATTTGCTGTCTGTGTAATTGTGTAGGATACCATTTACAGCAATTTATTTCGAAGTAACCAACAAAGTGCATGTGAAAACGTTTAGATAAATCACGGAGAAATCATACACAGTGAGTTTAACATGAAATAATTGCAGCCTTTCATCACTAAGTATAATTGCAATTCACTGAAATATCTGCGACTATGCATTTCATATCCGTAGTTTTACGGTGATGTGATTCACAGACATCATAAGCATATAAGCATGTCCAGCCTTTGTTTTTCGCATCAATGCCTTTGTTACGAGAGGTTACGATCCTGACTATAACAAACCGCACCCCTTAACAGTTGGTCATGACTTATTTTTGCTTGAGCGATGACAGGAATAGTTAAGTTCTATATGATTGCGATCCGAAACAAACCAAACTAGGAAACGGATATAATGTGTATAATACTTGTGTTGTGTCCATTATTTCGTCCTCTTAAAGACTGTCTCTTCAATTGCTCTCATACAATATAGGTTAGACATTTGATTGGCTTCTTCTGAGATCAAGCCCACGATATAAAATTTGCGACGTCTGGCATCTTGTTTTTGAATCGAGAGAAGTTGACATTTAGCTCCGCCGTAATCGTCATATTCACAACACCTACATGTATTTTATTTCTTGGTTGGTATTTATACTTTTTGTGGTTACCTTGTTGTTTGCATGTACGTATTTTTTTTGTTAAAAAATGAGATTGCCGACTATCGACGATCGATACAGTGAGGGAAATTCACGATACTTACCGAGCGCGCGCTAAGGATTGTGTGTAAATTTATTTCTTACTATCGTTTCACCGATACCAGGTAGTTTCCGATCCATTGTTTATGTGTGTGCATGCATTCGTGATCTATTGTGCTTTAAGGATCGCTGTGTCCTTTACACGGGGCATTACAGAGCACGCGTAAGGATTGTGTGTAAATTTATTTCTTGTTATCGTTTAACCGATAACAGCCAAGTTTCCAATTCATTGTTTATATGTTCGTGTTTGCATTCGTGACCCCTTGTACGTGACCCCTTGTGCTGTGTCTTTTGCATGGGATATTTCCTGCGCGAATAGATTATTTATTTTTGTCGAAACTTTGCGTATATTTATCTGCATAAGATATATAACGCTATTGAGTGATAAAATGTGCAAATCATGTACAGTTTCTAATGAACATACACGGGTGATGAATAATGTTGGTAATGAAAATGTATCTGGGCAAGATTATTGGCATTGTAGACATTCGACTTCTGGTTTATCTACTGTAGTTATTTTGTACAAGGATAATATGTGTAGACTTTAACTTCACTCTGCTGTTGTCGTTCGCAGATAATCCTGACACGTACGAGTGTACGCAGCAATAAATGTGACACAATTTTATACTATCACCAAATTACATATGTTCGTACAGTCTGACAATGGCACTCTTGCCTTAGTTCGGATTTTCGAAAATTGATTTTATATATCAAAGTAGACAGTGGTACTGATTCAAATATGGAAAACAATCGTTGCGTGTAGACGCCAATTAATATGTAGAATAGTTCTATATAATGGTACAGTCGCACCCACGGATATGTCCGTGCGTTGAGGTACGGCGCGAATGGGATTGGTCCGTGTGGGGGAACACGGAGAAGTACGTCTTAGTATGGCAAATAAATGTTGAGCAACTGGGAACAAAAACTACAGGACGCGGGTAAGTACGGATCGGTACGGCGTACTACTTTGAACTACGTTTTTTATCCGTGGTAAGACGTACTAGTCCATTCTGAAACGTACCAGTCCGTAGTAATCCGTTCTTAAACGTACGGAACCTTATTCTAAACTTCCTTCCAACTTGTTGATCCGTGCTAATCCGTACTAATCCGTAGTTAGCCGTACTAGTATGTAGCTAAACTTACTAAAACTTGAACTAATCCTTGCATGAAGACTTAGTAAGCCGTAGTTATCCGTACCAAAACGTAGTTAAACGTAGTAAAACGCGGGGACATGCAGCAAGTTTTAAAAAGTTTATGTCAAACTACGAATCAGTACGGATAACTACGTTTTAATACGTTTTAATACGTTTCAATACGGATGAATAAGTGTCAACCAAGTTGGACCAAAGTCACGCCCAAATGGCCACGGATCACTCCAAATTTTGTGCATGTTCAAAATTTGGAGAAACTTGCAAGTTTGGGATAAGTCTTTAATACGTTTTGACCAAGTGTTGGTACGGATGGATACGGATTACTACGTTGAGGTACGGCTCAGATAAGGCTCGATACTGAAAACTACGTTTCTATCCGTGGCTAGACGTAGCTATCCGTGCCGTGTGTGTGCCGTATATGTTACATGTATCTACATATAAATGTGAATGTAAAAGTAATAACAATTGTTCATATGGACTTGCTGTTAGTAAGGAATATGCGTAACATTTAATTTCAACATAGAAATGTGACCAGTATTCAAAGAAATGTCATATGGAAATGCTGTTAGTATGATGCTAATATTACTATTATTTTCAAGTGATGCATATACTCGTATACGAGATTTTCATTCCACAAGCACATACATTTACCTTGGCTTTCATTTACTCCTCAACTTATAAAAGCTAAAAAGCTAGTGCAAGAAACACAACACAAACATAAACGTGTAGGAACAATAGACCAAAACAACAGCATCACAACGATGAAATTGTTGGCAAACATACTATTGACTTATTTCAGTAAGACAGCAACCAAACCTCACACATTATGAAACAAAATCAAAACTCATGAATCGTTGTGTTAGTTTCGCATTGTATTTGTGCCGTCGGTGGTTAAAGGAATGATGAATGTGTATGTATTATGTTCTGAGCTCATTTCGATATCTTCTTAAAACATTCAAGTACTCTAAGTACGAGAAGAAATACCTCATAAAGTCTTATTTACATTTATTTACCATCAAGTTTTGATATTTTCCCTGAAACGACATGACTAAATAACATAAACTACAACGAAAACTACATCGTTGGTATAACAAGCGTTCACCAGATATAGCCTTGATCTTACAGACACACACTAGTTATAAATTCACAGAAGTTAGCTTGGATATAAGGTTAGTAATATATTCGATTACCTAAATTACGAAGGATCTGAATTCGACATCTACCGTTTAATTGTCTGTACTGTTGCATAAACACGGTTTGGAGTATCGTTTATGTTAGTGTCTTGTCACTTTTGCCTTAGCATTTACTTACTTGTATAGTTTTATGTCTCACTGTGCTTTTGGGGTGATTGTGTACTCTGGATGTGCAATTTCTTGCTCGATTTCTTCATTCATGTTTTGAAAAAGACTGCTTGAAAACTGTCGATTAGAGGAGAAGAATGATTCCGTTTACAGACACCGAGATCAGAAGTCGATGGGTTTGATTGATGTCATACCTTAAATCTAATTCCACTCAAATAACATAAATCATACTACACAAGAAATGCAATAAGTGATGAAATTTGATTTATGATTTCAAATGCAATATGTCAGTGAGACACCTCATACAAACTTTCTCTTTTCGTTATGATATTGGCGTTATGATCTAAATCGGTAAACCAGTGTTATTAGTCTTTCGAGACGTTCGTGTTAATACATATAATTGCTTTTGATTCCCTAATGGACGATTCGTTCACAGTTAATGTTGTAAATCACCGAAAATCTCGTTTGGAATGTTTTCTCGGATAGAAACCAATCTCGAGAAGTGAATTGTCCTGTCATATACACAGCAAGTATAGTATTAAACGTATTTAAAACATCGCATAATGTGTAAAATGGTACTGTAATACCTCCCATGTATTATTTTTGATAATTCACTAGTGAAATAACAGCTCAGGTGCGCGACGTCTCAGCAAAACAAGCGTGACGTAGATGCGCTCAAATGATGTTGACAGTGTTGAATATGTATTTTGCACGAAGAATGACATTATGTGTCATTGAAATGTGTTGGCATGTAAATATATCTATGATACGTGATATATAACAATTTGAACAACATTGTGTTGCTTCAGCTACACATGCCATACTTCGTGTGCATGTAGGAGGTTGTTAATGTAATGTTTGAAGAAAATCAGATGTGTATTATATTAATATGTCATAAAAAGAATCTTACATTCGTGTTTATTTTTAATTGAGTTTATTAAACTCGTTGTCATCTAAATCCGATGATTTTTAGATGACTAATTTAATAAATTCAATAAAAATGACCGGTCATGTATAAGCTCCCTTATATATAAATGTACATCCCTCGATACGTCTAAACAGACATCATCTGTATCAGAATGGACACATACAGTATTAACGATATACGTATCTCGGTATTTCGTGTAATACTTCTCTCAGTGATTAGATTGATGTATCTGTCTGTGTGTTAAATGACCAGGCTGGGAGTTGTTGGTGATTTATTGCTTATGTTTTCTAGAATTCTTAGCAAATTATGTCTGTCATATTATCAATTTTCACATTATTGTTTTCTAAATTGGTAAGGTATTGATCTAATATATTTGCAGGATCTGCTGTCTACTACTTAAATACTAATCGACTTGCTGATTTAGCGGAAGTAAACAATTTTCAACATTACAAATCATAAACAAGCTACAATTAACCTTTCTGTTCTTAACTACAAATGGAAATACATTTGAAAAGAAAATGAATAGAATAAAAGGGGATAACGAATGTTTACTGCTTCACTTATCACACCAGTTTAATATAAAGAAAATGTTTATGTTGTCAACGAATGTTATCGTTTGAATGAATACAAAACTCGACCCGTCAACAGTCAAATAACAGCAAATAAAGACATATGAAACACGCAATATTTCGTAAAAATGTATGTCTTTTAATAACGATTAATTAAAATGTTTGGATTATTTTGCATTCTGGTGTTAATAATTTAGATACTGAGAGCAAGTTGAGTATAATGCTGCTTGTTTCTTCGTGCTGTGTTGTGTGCAGTGTTTGTGTTGTGATATATGGAATGGTTAATTGCTTTTACTGTCTTCTTAATTAATGTACGTGTGTGTGTATATGTTGGAAATCAATAGTCATAGAGCGGTTCAGTGTGAGGTAGGCTAGCTGTTAAATTGATGTGAACCCCATTTTTTTAACTATCATTCCTAGGCTGTAAATCGCTGTATTGTTATTATTTCTATTCATGTTTTAAATGAATGTTAATATCCTCTTTCCCCATGTGCAGATTTTTGCATTGGTACTATACATGTTTACCTTTCGGCCTGTTATTGCTGACTTTAATCATGTCCGTCAAGTATATCATCCATTAAATAGTTTACCCATTTTTCCCCTTAAATTTACCTTATTTGTTATTTAGTGTCGGCCAGACCATTTCTTGCAACCATATTCCCATACATGTTTACCTTTGCACCCATATTTCGATATATGTTTACCCTTGGACCTCCTCAGTGCCTCATGTTTTGTAAACTGTTACTTGGTTGTGGGTCTGTGTGGGGAGGCATTGTCTCGTGCATTTGGCATTCCCTGGAACAATTTATTCTCTCTTACTAAGCAGGGTAATGCATTTCGAATATTTTTCAGTGTCGGTGTAGACTGATCGTCAAATGTAAGTATCGATGCTACATGTCAAATGACGCTGCCTTACGTATACTTCTATTTACTATTGTGGCTGCTTTCTAGTAGCGTGATTTTATATTTCCACTTGTTGGTTGAAATGTTTATCAGATTCAATGATTTTATCTGATGTACGTAGAAACGTTGACTCACACATGCGTTCTTTCCCAAGATGATCAAAACAGTTTGTGGCCTGAGACTTGTCAACGACAATATATATCAAAATAATTCACATGGTCGTCATATATCGTGTTTAAATATCAAATGCAACATTGCTTTAAAGTATACAATAAGGCTTAGAAATAATTCGCGAGATCGTCAGATACCGTGTTCATGATGAATATGAAAATGCAACATTGCTTTAAAGTATGCATCAAGGTTTAGAAATCATTCCAATCAATACACTTTTACTATCTGATTTGTGATATATGTTGGCATATACGTACTCAAGATATATAAATATTTAAATATGCACTGGGAAAGGACGTGATATCGAACACTACAACTGATAGTCATATTTGAAGACACTAGGTTGTAAGGGAAACATCTACATATGTAACAATCGGTTGTACTGGGTTAAAAGAATGTTCCATTTCCTATTTAACTACTAGCATTGTACATCAATTCAGATATCTGATTAAAGGTCTAAAAACGGACTAAATGATTAATATTTTAAATCTACTACTATTTGATTGTAAGCGTAGTTAGATAAAATAGACCCTGGCTTCCAATTATAGCTCTATTATCTCTAAATGCGTAGTTATATAGGGGCAATTCTCTCAAATGTCTTTTCCGTAGAAACTTCGCTTGTTTTTGTAATAATCGATGCACAAACTCCTCCTGATAATTGGGTATTTGTCGTTTTTTGTCTTTAATATGTTGTTTTCGTTACGAATGCAATAAATGCTCGATGAGCCTCGGATATGGTCTGATGCAGATTGTATTTGTATTTAGTCGATGACTGATGCTGTCATTACGGAAACAACGTATAAAGATGAAAATAAAACAGTTGAACACAATTCTATACCGAATCCATCTGTACATAGTACATGATATTGACAATGGTTGCATGCTTTATCCTAATACAAAGTAGATTTTATTGCAAATTTTCTAGCGTTGTCAAATGATTACTGGCATCGGATGACAACCCCTTGATGTTCGACGATCCTAAACTAAGTTTGAAACGTTCTACGGTATTGTTCACAGTCACTTTGACATTCCAGGTGAGAGGTTTGTTTTCCATCCGTCCTCAAGCAACATCAGGTGTTTGTCCATTAGCTTTACGATCCCATTCTGCCCAAACGCCTACCTCCACTTCCCGAACAATCCACCTTGGATTATTAGAAAACAGATCGAGGATATTTCTCAAGGAGTAAAACAACGCACGAAAATACCAATAAATATCTTTGTCTATTGCACGTAAAAAAGCAATGCATTCATATTGAAGGATTAGACTTCTCGGGAAATTATGCATTGAACGAAATGTCTAAACTTCCTGTTCATCAATCATGCAATTGAACACGACAAAGTCACATATATCACAATATGTGGATGAAATCATTCATTGATGGATTTAGACAAGTCCACGATCTGTCTGGTTTTGATTGACGATATAACCCAACACAAAGCAAAAAGATTGATCAGCTAACAAGATACGTCCACGTCGAAGTAACATGTGAGCGAATACCTCTTTGAGCCTTTCGCATTTCATGTGAGGATATCTCATAACAAACGGGTACATTTTGTTTAAATATAGAAGAATGACCCACTATCGTGAAAGCCATCTTCGTGTTGGTATATACTCCAAAAACAAAGCGTAATTCAATTGACTTTGTGTATATTTGTCTATTAATGTCTATGTGGATTTGAGCTTGATTCAAGTTTATTCAATGGCATCAATTAAGTAAGAGGTGATCATAAATAACGTAGGTTGCAATCAACTTTGTATTTTGATCCCAACAAAACTTTGCATAGTGGAAATTTCTCAAGTCAAATACAGTAGGCATTGCACAAGGGACCACATTTATTAAATGCCCATTTAAATTCCTGCCGTTTTTTTCTACATCATCTATTACATGTAAGGGACTCGTCTGTAACACAACTAGAAACAGTTTCGACAGGAAAATGTAGCTAAACTATCCATTAAACGACCACATACACTTATTTTCATTTGACATTTGCACAAACATCGCAACATTATTTTTTCTGCAAGACAAATAAATTGTATAAATTGTTCCGACCGTTGTAATGGTGGAGTTCGCAGCACCGTTATCCGGTTGCATTTCAGTGTCCATTATTGATAATCATACACGAGTGGATGTTTCCTATTAGACCCCTGATATTTCGTGTATAACACGAACACAACTACTTTGTTTGTCCAGCTCATCCCATTAATACTCGATAAAGGAGAAAAAGAATGAGTTGCTACAGGGAATGCCTCATACATAAAATAGTGCCTCCCAAAACGGACCTTCGGGAAAAAAACAATCCATAAAGACTCAAATCTGGCGATTGAACAACAAAACTTAGAAG
The DNA here is from genome assembly GCA_032209605.1 of Mactromeris polynyma. Taxonomy (NCBI): domain Eukaryota; kingdom Metazoa; phylum Mollusca; class Bivalvia; order Venerida; family Mactridae; genus Mactromeris; species Mactromeris polynyma. The sequence continues at coordinate 7,126,315 of JASFXZ010000028.1, forward strand.
CGTACAACGACCTATGTGTTAGCAAAACGACTTGTGAAACTATACATATTACTTAGCAACAGATTGCGCGTTCAAAGTGAGTTATTTTTTCCATGCAGTTTTGCAACCGGAGATATGTTTACTTGGAAACAATTCAATACAATACAAATGTATTCATGATTTAGGCCACCAGCCCATAACACAGGTATATAGCACAATCATATATACAGTACAAAGGTGTTAATGCAAAATAACAGTAACAAGATGTTTTACAATTAGAGACGATACATGTCCAAGTACATAGCTACAGAGACAAAATCTCCTTTCTCAGGTCAGAAGCGTAATAAATAAAACAGGCAAGCGAACGAATAATTTTCTCATTTCTACATAATAATAACATTATAGTCTTATGATTACTTGGCGACCGCCAACACTTAATAGGAATATAACGCTGTCGTAAATCACCCAATATAGGGCACACCTACAGAAAGTGTAGCTCGTCTTCTAGAGCATGCCTGTTACATAATTTGCAAACACAATTCTAGTAAATGTTGTGGATTGGTAACCACTAAACACATTTTATAATTAAAATGTCACGAATGATGCAAAGATGTGGGATCGGGAAAATACTGCATCGCAAATTAACTAGAATATAAAATTTAGCAACTATACAGTCAGTCTATCAGCCTGGAAACGTCAGTATAAATACTGGACTCTCAAACCAGATTGACGGCATACTAATCAAGCAGTGAAATGTTAAAGTTAGCAAACCCTCATTTAAATGATATTAACTTTACTGCTTAAAGCTAATCAATACATCAAGCACTCAGCTATATGAAGCACTATCAAACGACAAATGCTGTAAAAATTGTTAAATGTATTTTTTTTAGCAACAACATGTTCCCTTTAATCGCATATTCATATTTGATTTATATATACTTTGTTTCGAATATCGAAGGCAACGGCGATGAATTCAAGTATGGGTAACATCATGGCGACCTTTGTTTCTTAACACATTTGAGACATGCTTGTGCAGAAAATCGTACAGGATGCATCAATGTAGTCACACGTACACCTGTACGTGAGTTCTGCAATATCGCCTTATGTTAAAACAAAAGAAGATTTTTGATAAAATGCGAAAGAAAATGTCACATTCTCAGATCAGAATTCCCCTAGAGAGATATACTCGAAAGGAAATATATGATGTACTCGTAGACAGGATCACATAGCAGTTCCAATTGATCAGGGGTACAAACAGTGAGGGAACAAATATATGACCGAAGTGACCAGGACAAGGAAGATAGCGAACAACCGTACCCCAAAACACATAAACATAGGCACACGAATGCTTTACAAAGCCTCAATATGTATCAATATATTTGTATGTTAAGTGACAATTTTCCAAAGGATCATATATTCATATCATTCATTCAAAATTCACAGCATTTATACGGATGGAAATTATCTTATATGATATGTTTAAATGTTCATAATGTAGCTCAAAAATATCTTAAGATTAAGATATGTAAAGAAGACTGCAATGAATGTGACCTTCTTTGTCCATCTCTAACTCACTCGCTTTGACAGAGGTTGGGTGATTTTCGTGCGTTGCTTTTATCATGTTCCTTTCGTCATACCCGATATGCTTAGAAGCAGTCACAAACACTTGTGTACGCGTGTAAGTCAACCTTTGTGTGTGGCTTGTAATGTTACTATGATATGTATTGTTATTTTAAACAAATACAAGCAAAACATAGAGGATATGTCATGTTCCTTTTGCTGAACACCCGGACACAAGAAACCTGTTATGCTTTTGAAAACTCAATAGACCCCTAAACGGAACATTTACTAAGTTATTATTGTAGCCATGAGAAAGTCCTTCTAAAAATCCATAACTATGGAATACGAGGTCAAACCCTTAAATGGATAAAGAGCTTCCTTGATAATCGTCAACAGTCCGTTGTCCTTAATGGTACAAGCTCTGATCCGATCCCAGTTTCTTCGGGTGTCCCACAGGGGTCCGTACTTGGACCCCTGCTCTTTCTCGCATACATAAATGATCTCCCACAAAACATTGAGTCAAAAGTCCGCCTATTTGCAGATGACACTGCAATATATATGGCCCTCACCACGGTTAAACAGTCCCAAACCCTTCAAAATGATCTGAAAAGACTAGAACAGTGGGAGATCGACTGGGATATGGAGTTCAATCCTTCCAAATGCCAAGTCATCCACATCACCAGGAGAAAACATACTATACCCTCACAATACTTCCTCCATAATACCCTCCTTGAATCTGTCACCTCAGCAAGATACCTTGGAGTAGATATCTCCAGTGATCTTTCATGGGACACCCACATAAATAGGTCAACTACAAAAGCAAATCAAACTCTAGGCTTTCTTCGTAGAAATTTAAAAACAAAATCAACCCCACTGAAATCCATGGCTTACCAGACCCTAGTACGACCCCAGCTGGAATATGGTTCAGAAATCTGGTCTCCCTTTTCCCAGTCCCTTATATATCAGCTAGAGTCAGTCCAAAGAAGGGCAGCCCGCTGGGCGATGTCTGACTTTGGACGCACATCTAGTGTTACGGAAATGCTAGATAGTCTGAAGTGGCGCAGGTTAGACTTCAGACGCATTGACTCTAGACTGTCCCTTATGTACAAAATAAGAAATGATTTGGTTGCAGTCCCCATCCAAGGTTATCTCACCCCTCTAACTAGAGTATCCCGCCACTACCACACCCTGTCGTACAGACTAATTCCTGCAACCAAAGACTACTACAAATACACATTCTTTCCCCGGACGGTTCATCATTGGAACAGTCTACCCCCTTATATTCCATGTCTCCCCACCCTGGTACAGTTTAATGTTGCTATAAGTAACATTGAACATACCATCTTACCATGACTGCATTCCCACCTGTTTTTAAACTGTTAATATCATTAACATTTCTTTTTATCACTCATACTTTATTTTGATGACCATACTTTTACTTCTTTTAACTTTCCTCAGCGGCTTGACGCGCACAACTTGTCTAAGTCCTCGAAAGAGGTTTGACAATATCGATAGATAGATAGATAGAAAGAAGTTACTGTCAATATAAAATAATTTGTTATGTATACCTTACATTTCTTTGTCACCTTCAATGGCAAGTACATGAGAAGTATTATCAACTGTTGCTATATTAAAACCCTCTAAAAAACATGTTTTATACGTTAAAACGTAACACTTGTGGTTTTCGTGTTAATAAAATTAATATAACATTGTTTAATCTTTATACCTATATAATTGTTTGGACTTTATTGGAATCACTACCGTAATAAATGTATTTGAGTATGTTTATGTTTTAAATTGTTAAAAAACAATGGTAGCAGTATACTGTTGGTAAAATAATGGAGTTGAATCTATTTCCAAGAAGCCATATTATAAATTATATAATAAACAAGCAGTAAACTATTCGAAACTATGCGACAGAGAACGTATTCTGATTTTCTACAATATTCAAACATAAATATTTACGACTTTACGTACTAATTACGAGGATAATTACTATCAATAAGACGAAATTCAATGTCATTTTTATTATCATTGATGTCTTACAAACTGCAGCGAGACGAGTAATTTCCATATTAATTAATCCAGACAAATATTATGTAATTCAATCATACCATAATGGCAGTCAGTCTGCAGTGATGGTATGATTGAATTACATAATATTTGTACATAAGCAATATCGCTAAAACAGATAGGACAAAAACGACAATTCCAGACTTGAATTTCTATTCGAGCTAATGAGAAAATACGTCTATGGGGTTTCAGAATTTTAGTTTACAGTTATAGCATTACCATCTTCTTGACGCACAAAAAGATGTCTAGTTATGCTATCTCGCGTGCTCTATGTACATTCTATATACATTTATGTATTTTCGATCAATTTTGGAACTGAAAATTGAAATGCAATAAACTGCAAACTCTACGGTTTCTCATTAATTTCTATGATCAGCGTGATTTAGGTTTGGTGGAATTATGAAGCCAGACATTTCATACGGAAGACTTTAATGTTGCGTGAAAAACTGATTACAAGAAGCCATCTTATTTTAGGGAGACTTGACAACCAAAACGGACACCTCAGGAAATCCAAGCAGCTTAAATAAGGTTCCAGGGTCATTAAGTTGTCGTCTGGTTGTGATTGCGATGTATGCGATATAATGTCTACGGACTTACATATAACTCCAAATAACAATTATTCATATATATTTTGAGGACATATTAGGCTGAGTCAGACAATTCCCCATTCACATAGATACAATGGTTGCCTTTACACCTCCTCAATCCCTAATGTTTCGTTGGCTGGCGTTTCCCTGTTATCTGTGTGGGGGACATTGTCTTGTCAAGTATATGTTGCAGAAAGAAGGCTTTCTTGTGAGAGAGATTCAAGAAATGAAAGCAATTTCCGAAACCCATCATTGTTGTTGTTACTTTAAATCGTTACAGTTAATATATGATAATTGTAGATGGTTGTCAGTATGGTCAATTACACCAAATGGTAATTCTATCTCATTTATCTTCTGCTAGAATATAATCGCTCAATTTGTTTCCTGTATATTTATCGTGGATCATGCTGTGGGTTTGCTTAAAGACCAAGTCTATATGACAATCGGTCTTAAATGTAAATCGCATGGATAAATCGTATTCATATAGTGATCATAACTTTGTTGTAACTACGTCAGTTCGTAGAAACATAGGTCAGTTGTTTATTTGCATACGTAAGTATATACAACTCATTACTGATATAAATTAAATATGTCTTTACAAAGCTGATGAACATACCAGTCTTACACTTTAACCCGGATTTCTGAAAATTCTGCTGGACCAGCTAACGGTACAGGCTATTAGCACCTCTGCAAGCAATTGTTTTATTACCCTGACTCTGACCCTTAAACCCTTCACGCTGTATTATCTTAACAACCTTGCATGTGTTTCTTATCATATCTTGGTAGCATTCTGTGTATGAGAGCTAATAAAGCATGAACTCAAGAATACAGTATTTGGCAAGCAAAGCTAACATTTTATTTCAGTTGTATAAGTCCACTTCCAAGTCACTTAGTTAAAAAAGCACAACCCATGTACAATTGGAATTTTTGAATGTGTGACTTCAAAGCGAACAGCATGAACGACACTGTTGGGACAATGAATGTCTAACACTGTTTTTATGTCACATTCTAATATAGATGCCACTTGCACAAGTCCAGATCTTATTTCAATCTGACCATCCTTTTCACCAGCTTGACATCTTATATTTTTTGTTCTAATTTGTGCATCTGCAGATTGAACCTCCAGTTGTTTGAACTTTTAAACAAGGACAATATAGACTGTTACCTAGCAAATTTGAGCTCTATGAGCTCATCTTCATATGACAATTCCTTTTGATTAATTTCAATAGTCTTTGAAAAATGATTTTCGAACCAACATAGTGTTGTCCATTGAGAGGACTTAAAGTGCACCTTATGTTCAACAATTAAAGTCAGAATTCTAGTTTCATCGATATATGTTTGATACAATGATGTAAATTTCTGCAATTTTGCTTTAGCAATTAGTTTGTAAAGTTCTAAATTATGATGATTGAATGCTTATTTTGTCCTTTTTAAGCAGTTCTCTTTCTAATTGTTGCATATTATTTCAAGGCATGTGCTTGAAGAATTTGAATGTTGGAAAAAGTATTTTAGTACTGCTAAAACTGTAGCGCTTTCTTTTCCATTTATAGTTTTAGCGCCACATTGAAAAGCTTGTAAAGCACCCTTTAAGTTATATTTTTTCACGTTTTCATCTGTTTTTCGCAAAACACTTAAACTTCCTCTATGCTTACATAATTCACACTTGGACTTAGCTCATCTGTATATATGTTAAAGCTTTGAGAACTTCATTCTCCATTCAATCTGAAAGTGCATTAAAACTATTTTTTGAACATGAGTCTGCCTAATTTATGAAAGCCTTTTCTAATTTAATGTAAATTGGCCTGGTGCACAGTGAATGACCCCATTGTGTGAGCATCTGAGGCAAAAAATAAAGTTTCTTGTATTTTTATCATATTTACCTTTTTGGATACTATGATACATATAGAAACGTGTCTCATTGATAAAAAGGTAACGATTTGCTTGGTATTTGTTAGTTTTACCTTTAATTATCAGTTTGACTTGGAGGGGATGGACATAACAAGTTAATTAAAAATCTGGCTCTAAAAGATGAAGAAACACTAAGTAACAACTTAAAATGTATTTGTTTTACATAATTATCCAAAAAATAGCATACTCTTAAATACATGTGTAGTTTTTCAGAATTTAGCAAATGTGGCAACTGGGATTTTCAGACCTCTTGATAATGTACAGAATGTGAAACCAGATAGCTAATTTATTGCCCACCTGAGAGCTGACCACCAGTTCACAGGCAATTGATATGATCAGAATTATGCAGTACCTAACTGTAACTGCCTGCTCACTAGTGAGCTATATTTTGGGTTAAAGTGCAAGACTGATACGCACAAAATGAATTCTATTTTGTATGACATCAAAATGGCAACGTAGGAACTAGTCAGAAATCTAGTAAAAATACAAATAAATTCAGGAAACTTGAAAGATTGATATTTTGGACTATGTATTTATTTGGTTGCTCTCATGTTTAACTACTCACGTGACTGACTATCATATAGGGCGGATTTGCTACGTCTATAATTGTTTTATTATATAATCTTAGTCGTTTCAACCTGAACAAAATTAACAGGATAATTATGTAAACAGTGAGTTCCCACCCTTTATCCCGGCTATGGTATATGTGTATATAATACAATGAGCCTAACGCTTGTTTCTACACAGCAAAATATATCCATGAAATACAACAATTTTGAAGCATGAATAATGTATCTATTAAATGACACCTACTTTGTCTTACATCTAGATTGTCAAAATAAGTCGACTGTTAATCGCGCCAAAAGTTAAAAAATGTGTTGGCCATGTACAACTATTTGTATTTAGATATAGTCCAGATACACAACGAAATGTTTACATGTACATTTTTAAGGGGCCACTGCCTTCAAATCGCTTTCCCCTCACCGCTGCAGATTCGACTCCCTCCTGTGATAATGTAGCTGTAAATGAGGAAGCAATACAGCTTGCTGACGGAAGTTCGGTGGTTTTACCGTGGTGTCAGCCTCGCAACTTGGTAGTAATACATATAATAATAAGTGATGCAAATATGAAAAAATGTTATTATGCATTGTACAAGCACATGCCAAATCTAAAAATAAAAATCTCAATGCCTGATGAAAAAACATCACAGCCAAACATTAACTTTTGGGACCCCAAAACACTTATAAGGTGCTTCCAAAATGTTCTAATATGGGAGTCCATGGAACCCCCTTTAAAAGGGAAAACACTGCAAATGAGTATTGTGATAATTGTAGAACACACAATGTCCGTGATTTTGAACGATAATCTGCCTGGAATGTCTGTTATGAATATGACCACGATGAGACACACTTGTGTAACTAGTTTAACAATAGCAAGTGCTGAGCAGGTAATGATACAAATAACCTCCAGCCACAGAACCTGGCACTAGTACTGGTGCGAAATTTGTATCCAACTTGGGTTTTTCTATAATGTTTGCTCTGAAAAATGTGCTTTAAATGTATATTTCTAAATGTTTTTACAAGTTATTAGAAACGTCTGTATATACGGTTATAGATTAGATAATATATTGACAGTATTACCGATCTGTTTTGGCCTTTTTCCTAATATTTCTCTCAGTAATTAGATTGGTGTTGCTGTCTGTGTCTTCAAAGTTCCTCTTGCTGTGTATTATGTGTGATTTATTGCTTACGGCGCTTGATTTCTTGCCTGCAAAATCATTCCTAACTGACATTTTCGTTTAACCTCTGCCAAGTTATCAATCTTTGCACATTAGTTTGCAGCATATGAAGTTGATATAAACGTTGTATGAGAGTTGACTCTGACTTTCCGTCGACGAATGCAATTTTCACATTTAAAATCAGAATCCTGAATAAATATCTGAAAACCTTTTGTACATTGAGTCAATTATCCATCTATTTCAAAATATGAGGTAAAGTATGTATGAGAATGGAATTGTAGAAATGACTTAACAACGCTTCTTATACAAACTTTGGCAATTTTTATTACAGTATAATTTATGTTGTTATAAAAACATAGGAGCAAAATGCAGATTTGACATTTTAACGTCGAAGTCTTAGTTTTAGTCTTAAAATGTTTGTGAATAAGGCCCCAAATAAAACTTAGATATAGAAACACGTTTATGCAACATCAAGCGAGTATGCTTGAACAGTAGATTTCTTAAATATAACGAATAAAGTTAAATTGAACATGACAATAAATTCGATAAAGTATACGTATGGAGATTGTTCTGTCATTTTACATTCTTATACGTATTGTGAATTCAATGTTTGAGTAACAGAGCATATAATGACATTTATTATCCAACTTATGATAAATTGAATCAACACAATCGCGTTCATTAAGTACTAGCTAGTGCTGGATAGCGTAAGCAATAACGAGGGTATCTAATTTAGTCGAATTCGAGCGTATCCGAGTATTTTCACTATATATGCTGTGTATCTTAGTCCAACCAAACGTCGGTCAGTTGATAACTAAGTCCCTCCCTTTTATTTAGCATAGACTTTAGTTCCACCTCTTATTTGATACTTGATACAACTGCATATATATTTCAGTAGTCGAAACATGAAAGTTATTCTCTTCGATCAGTTTCTAGAAAAACATTTTGCATCCTATTTGTACATCTTACTATACAAAATTGACTTTCCAATACAAAGCCATGTCGGTATGGAACATCATGTCATCTAATATAAAACATATCAGTTCTGAGAAACTTTTCCGCTCATTGTTAAAATCCTACCTGTTACATGTATGTCAAATATTATCTTACATGTAATCTTAATAATACTCGGGTCACTGATGTTGTATACCAATACATTTTTTTTTCTCTGTAATTGTTGCGTCTGTCTTGAATTTGTTATGAAGTGCATGTTGTAATTAAACTGTTCGGTGATATTTTAATTAGCAGTGTATATTTGAATTACTTGTTACAGCTGTGTATGCTGTTTGATGGATGGCCTCGAGTGAGATAAGTCGTATAGGCTTATCGAGTGTCCATCTTTAAATAAAGGTTTATTATTATTATGAATGCTTGTTATAAATGAGCTCCAGCTGATATAAAGATACACAATGCGCTATATAATGTATATGGTCGTATATTCCATACATTGTGATTGATAGGAAGCCATCTTACTACGCATGAAATTCACTTTATCGCGATATTTATTCATAGAAGTAGAGTAGTATGTACAACATGATTGCTATCTCGCTTCATCACAGAAACTTATAATTCAATTTGTCTCCGATAACAAATATCAGAGAAACATGAACAAATATGTCACGAATATTTCAAAGCAGACATAGTGTCTGTAATCTAAAATTTATGTTCAAATAACTGAATGCACGGAATGTTATAGTTCACATTTATCGACCTCGATCGAGGCAAAGGTGTGGATATTTCTGGCCGGGTGTTTAATATACCGAATAAATATAACATAACTACGGAGCCCTTTATGTCAGAATATTACAACTTTGTAACAATGATTTAACGTTTTCATGTGATTTAATGTTACATCAATTGATTAGAATTAGGCGTAATATTTCGTTAAAACGAAGTGAAACGAATACTCATGTAATTAAAGGACGAAACAATATACATGTATGTACCTCCTTTGGTCGTTTTATTATGACCCCACCAATACTTTTGTTGCGTAAGCTTTTGTTTATCAAAGACTGGATTACACACGCAATACTTTGCTCGCGTACAGGAGGCCAATGTAATGTTTAGACAAATATCAGCTGTTTCTGCCTCGTAGAAATTCGTTGCATTATCTTTAATATCCATATGATTAATATCCGCTTTCAGCCGTTCATTAATCAACTTGTAAACTACACAAACGTTGATTACACAAACATATACGTAAGTTACATTGTTTTGTTGCCGGTATGTAGTTGTCCTGTATTGTAAAATAAAGATAGACTAACATAAAGAACACATGTGTTATGAGGAAAAGTTGATAATGCAGAAATGTCTTCCAGCAATGATTGGCGCCACCCATGAGAGCGGGGCCTTTAATGGAATCACGAATTTTTTGAGACTATGGTACATTGTAGGAGCATCTATTTATAACTGAATCTATTTTTTATTTAGGGTTAAACTGCAGTAAATATTACACGTTACTTTTTGTATTTTTATGATTTAGAAATAAAATATGTTTAATGTCGAATAAATGTCTTTTACAAAGTTAAAAAGATACGTTTATGATAAATACTTGCTGATCCCCGAAAAATAGGACGATTCTACATAAACAGCATGTGTGTTAGGTGTCGAAGATAAAATAAAAAATAATTAATTATAAAAAAACTTCATTTTCAATTTACTTATATCAATATTAACACATTGGTACTTGTAACGTGGATATCTATGCAAGTTACGGTGTTTAAAAGGAAATACACGCCAATGATAGTATGAAAATGGACTATTCCAAAACATTTTTTTCGCCATTACGCTATTCCAAAACAGTGTGCACCAGTTTTGCGGCGCCCTTGGATGCTTTGCATCAATGCATTTCTTGTAATTACTTGGTCTTCTAATGAGTTATCTCAAGCAACTGGTTGTAACTCAATTTACATTTAATGGGTTTCGTGTCTCGTGGGATTAAACAAACGTTTAGAACATTACCATTATAGTTTGTTTGTAGTGCTGACAGTGAAAACTACCAAATTGTCTAGAAACTTTAAATTGTCAAATAGAGAAAGAAATTAAAGCAAAATGGTAAAGTTCAATTGAAAAAGTAAACGGTTACTTAATTGTAATTGTTGTTCAAAAGGGTTGAAAGCGGTATAACATATTGCATGTAATGAATTAAAGTAAAAAACAGTTTTACGTATCTGACAAGGAATGATATTAAAATATTCTATTTCGCTGAATCTGACATGAATTTCCAGAAATTCCGGCTACAATTTATTGTGTGTCACTGAAGAACTATATAATAAGCTTTAGCATGTGACGTGCCCTGGTACATGTATGAACACTTATTAAACATGATCATGATGAAATGAAAACTGATGTCATTCCCTGTACGTATTCAAAATGACAAATTAGAAAGTCCTCTCCAAATGGTCAAACTTTTAATTCAAGTCACCGGAACTCCATATTTCGTTTTGATGTCTTTGTTTATCTATGTATCAGTTTTTTACATATTGTGACTGTTGGAAGTAGTAGTTATAGTTGCTATTGCTGCTATCAATTTCTTGATTACACGGTTGCCTACTAAGTTCCCTTCAAATATAGTCCCCTTTTCGGCGCAGTCGTACTAATCTGGGTTTTGCTATTATCATATCAGTGTTGTGAAAACCAATCAAATCTTACTTTAACCACCAAGGCAAATGCTCTACAACCGAACAACGTGTGTAACCTTGAAGCGGATTGGTTAACCTTTCGATGAAGGGTATGTTACTGTACCGAATTACACTGAATTTCGGTTAATTTACCAAAATCCAATTTGGATCTGTAGTGACAAGCAATCGTAACGTCTCGGCATATTTTTATGTTGCACAACAAATCTTAATTTTTAATGATATTTCTTGAATAAGAATATCTCTAGTCCTAATATCACTTATATGCTTTGCGTGTTATGATTTCATCCAGACATTTACCCATAAATGCATAAATAGCATAGTAGGTTTCTTAAGAATCTACTATCAGTGTTCATCATTCAGACGAGACAATACGTCTGAGCACGGAAAATACCAAAATCGAACATTTGACATTTACATTGTATGAGAAATGTTACTTCATTTCACACGGACTTACTTTGCTAATGTGCGATTTGCGTTGGAGGCGTTCTCGCTACCATGTTAATTATATTACTGTCACATAATTGAGAGTTCAGTGATATTGCATTCCTTAGCTACATGTATGGATGAAATAATAACCAACAGTGACCAAACATCTGGTAATTAAATAACAAGACTTTGAGTCAAAAATTATTTATTAAGTCAACGGTCGCATTGAGAACGAAACAGGATATCCAAACATATTGGCCGAAAATATAAATAAAAGACCGGGGACAGGAAACGACGCTGGGCTGATCACTGTAAACATAGACAGAAACCTCGGCAAATCTTAGGACTGTCATTATTAACAAATAAGTTGATAGCGCAAAATTAACACTCCAAGAAGAACAGAACATACAAATGTATCACATTAAGAAATTAATGTCAACGCTTGAATTTTACTACCAATTTCGAATGCTCATTTTGGTAACATATTTAAAATCGACCGAAAACACTGAAACTAATCGTATGTGTATTATACCGAAAGCCATTAACTTGAGCTATGCTTAAATAATAAAATGTTCCAAAACCGCTCGATTACAGATTACTGCAGGATGCTATTTGCTTGTTATAGTGGTTCGTCTTTTGTATTGTAACTGTAAATTGAACAAAAACAATTATTACTGCACAAGTTAGAAATAAGGCAATATGGATTCACTCTTAAAATCCTCTGTCGGTACGTGAAATGAATGACGCGCAACAAACAGTCAATCCACTGACAATTTGATTCAGTTGTGAAACCAACACCGATAAACAAGTTCGTGCATGAGATATTCATTGACATCAGGAAAATTGGAAAACAATTTAGACAGGATATTTACGCTGGAGTGTCCGTCAAGAGCTATTGTGTGTTTATAAACGAATCACTTGCGATTTCAGATTTCTGCTCGTTCCTTCCATAACATAATATGAGTTCTGAGAACAAAATCCTGACTTGAAATTAGTTATTGTGAAAAGATTATATCGATTTTTTTAAAGTCAGAATGGAATCCGACAGTGAAAGCGTGCTGGAGTTTTTTAACTAAATGCAAAAATACGTTGACATTGCTTTGGTCTTAGCAACCAGACATCTTGGTTGAACATGGTGACAATCTAACATCTGATTGATATTGATATTTGTATCCATATAGGTGCAATGTAGACTGAAGTGTATAATGATGTAGTTTGACTGGATTATATGAACGAAAATATTTATATGAACAGTGGCACTTATCCTACATGCAGGAATGAAATATCGACTGGAAGAAGTTTTATTTATAACAACTGTTTTGGATATTGTTCTTACAGGTAATATTGAAATACTTTATATATGTATATGGAGACTCAATCGTTTGGAACTCAGGGTTTTCCCTATGATTTTTCAGATAGGGGTCCTTGGACCCTCGTGTTTGACAAATTGGGGGTCTTAAGTAAATTTGAAGGGTCAATGATATGCAAATTATACTCGACAAATGTTTATTTTAGGTGTCTCGGGGATGCACAGTGGAACATGTGAGTCCCTAGAAAGAACGGGGAATCAGGGACTGAAGATTTCTGCTTCAGGAAAATCCCTGGAACTGTATAATTTCAGTACTTCTATGTCCAGATTTGTACATTAGATTTGAAAGTGAACTGAAATATATGGTAGTTTAAATCTATGTAATCGTTGATCTTTGTTTAGTGAGCTTTTTGTAGCAAACTGCGAAGGCTTATTAAAGTCGTTCACGGTTGATTCATATCTTTCAGTTACAAGTACTTACATGTTTGTCATAATATGGGGGTAATTCAAACACAAGTTAATGACCGAAGACGCAATATGTGTTTATGTTTGAGCACTGTATACGTTTGTGTAATAATGTCAAGTTTGAGAAACACGAGAAATCTGTCAATGGCGCTACCGGGAATCGAACCCAGGTCTACGGATTGCCGGTCCTTTATGCTAACCACTACACCACAGTGACCTGACGTCATTAAGCCATGTTGTCCTGGTATATTACCGGCATATTTGAAAAGCATTGACTGTATCTGCTGCCATGTGACTTTCAATGACAGTCTTTGTATGCCTAACCATGATGTATCAATAGATGTTTGGAAACTATAAATCTTCCGTCTGAAGCAAACACAAATGGCCAATGATAAAATGAACGCCGCTGTAAGATTTCCAACTTCTTCTATTAGTGACGTAAACCTCACACGTGACGTCACCACCTACGGACAGTATGAAAACGAAGCGATCATATTGAGTTAACATTGTTTCCTGCTTGTGAATAGTGACATCTCATGTTGCGTTTTCTTAACATGACGTTATTTACAGAACGGGATTTCCGCTGTTTAATATCACTACAATCCGATATCACTTCAAGCCAATAAAATGTTAATTTATTGAAGACTTGACTGTTTGAAATCACCATGATTACTTATGGTTTAACATATAATGCTCATGTTTTATTCATTTTTTAGCCTAAACAATCACAAAAATATACTTTTATTTTTTGTATATGTTCAAAACTTCAATAAATATGCATTATCACAGAATACCTTTAAATGTATTTCTCTGTATTTGTCAAAAAAGACGTTTGTATTATAGAATTAAAAACTGGAAAAACAATCGAGTGTTATTTACCTGTTTTGTCTGTGATTAATATGATTAACAAGATTGTTTTAAACGGTTAAACATGGCAATGGTTCTTATTAATGATGTTTTAGACTATGCAACAACAATACTGGATGAAGCCCATTAAACACATTTAGGTTCAGATGAGCAAGATACATCTTTAATTGTAAGATTTAACCAGAGATTTATGTTTTCACTGCACATTTTCATGCGAAGCCGATTCTATAATCTTGATTTGCTATGTTTTCAGTATCAATAATAAAGTACTTGCCGTCTCGATCACGTTGTCGTATGATTGCAACAACAATGTCTGTAACGACCGGCTTTTAAATTGATCTTGGTGTGATGAATACCAGATTTTGACTTTTACACTATGGTAGACGTAAAACAGACGATCTGTATTGTATAATTATTGTTACGCGTACGTAATCGAAACGTTCGTACACTGATGTTTTCTGGTCAGCGTATATTAAAGTGGGGTAATTTAAACCCAACATCCTGAACAGTCATATTGTGAAAATCTTCTCACTATGCCGTGAAATATCCCTATACCACATTGACGTTATTTGGGTATTATTTATAACACGTATCTGAGCTCGAAAGTTGAAAATGTGTTCATATATCATTGTGTTGTTGGTGTGGTTATTATATGTGGTATTTCTTTGCAAAGATGATAAGCCGTTGTGTGGTTGAGTTTCTCCTCATTTAAGTGTGTGGCCCCACACCACCTCCTTGTGTTATTTCGTACCCCAGATATCTTCGTTGGACCTCTTTGGTAAATGAGACATTCTCTTCACATTTCTATCTTCATTGTTCTATACGCTGCATTGCTCAAATAACGCTGTATTAAATTGCAAAGACCTGGTCTCTGATAGAGCCGGCATTATCCACGGCGACTAGCATTGCAGTAGCAAATCAGAACTAGCTTCACAACAACAACAATGTTGCACGAATAACTCTGATAACTTGATCGTCGTTGTTTATTACCGACGAGGACTACATAATGATTGAAGTGACTTAGTATATCTATGGGCGGTGAGATAGGCTTGTCCATAGCTACACTGTGTCACAGGTAAAGCTATCTGCCTAATGTATTGCTGGAAGCCTGGATGTTTTTTCACCACTTATATCTGCTGTATTTCTCTTGCAATTGTAAGTGAATAGAATGTTGTTTGAGACTACATTTAGATCTTTTTATGCCAAACTACAAGTACATGCTGTTCTGTCCATAAAGAAATATGTCGCCCGATTAATTCACACATTGAAGCATTCGGTTGTGTGAAAATCATATTATAAGAAGCTGGTTCTCGAGTTTGAATTTTTTCTCGAAAGTAGAACAATGTGAAACGATAAACTGAATAGACATGTTCACAAATGGCTTTACCTTGGAAACAATTAGCAGCATTAATATATACTATTTAATGTTTAATTGTATATTGTCTCGTAAAAGAATACAATGTATTTTGTATACAATGTTGCCATTTATAACCCCCAGTGTAGACACTGCTTTCCAATAGTCCCTTCTTACTTACATATCGGTCTCACTGAATTGTATTATATTTCCGTTTCTTGAATATACACGTTTATCCCTAGAGTACAATATAACCGATTTTGTTCAGTAAGAAGGATTAATACACGAGAACATTACTGTGAATTTATTCCATTGTACGTAATTATCTACAGTGAGCGATTTTTATTTGTAACGTTTCTGATTTAAAAACGAAATTAACTGTATTATGGTGTGCGTGGAACGCGAGAGAGACGAATCTTCTGTTTCATTACACATTCGTGTAGAAATTATACACGTTACAAGTTACGATTGTATTTGCCGCTTCACGCCTAATCGATACCTTTAAAGAAAGCAATCAAATGTATGTTACCCGTCGTTTAGTAGATTACCGTTGCATTCAAACAATTCGAAAACTGCATTTATAGTATACTTATGTCTTGTTTTTTTCGGGTGTTACTTTGGTGAATCGTCTTATATCAAATACTCAATCTGTTTAGTTCAAACGACTTTCTTTGTTAAATCCAAATTTTCTAGTATAAGTAAAAACCAATAACAGTAGAAACTCTCAAATACTTAAAGATGGATCTTATTGTTTATCAAAATATGCTGGGTAATAATTTTGACATGTTAATGCCTTCATAAAGACGTACTTTAAACTATTACATTATATTTTTTCTTCACAGTGTCCAGGAACTGCAATACACGAGTCCAATACCGGTATTTCCTACAAAAGCGCTAACTCTATGCGTGGGTCAGGATGAATATACCCGTATCGGACACTTGTATTTGTGGTTGGGTAACATGAAAGAAAAGTGACAATGCAATGTTGTAGAGTATATCTGTATGAAGGAGTTTACCACCGACTTTCTCATATTTAAGACTAAGCATAATTATGTTACCCACACAATCGGGACTGTCTACCTGTAATATTCATGAAGAGCCCATTTTAGTAGGGTTTATTCATCCTGTAACTCTGCCATTTGCGTATCTAGAACTGATATCTATCGACATAGCTGGTGCGTCACAATTTATGATCAGCTAATGAATTAGTTAAAGGTGGTTATCTGTTTTCCTGGTTATCTGTATGATTGGTCTAACAACACATAACACTTCACGTTAAACCGATTTAAACCCGGAGTATTTTTACTGACAGTTCCAAGGCTGTATTTCGCTGTATGGTTATTATTTATTTTTATGTTTTGAATGTGTGTTATATTTCCCTTTCCCTTGTGCATTTCTTTCACTTTGTATAGTGTTCATGTTATTTTCTGCCCAGTTTAGGCCTATTATTGCAAGCTGTCTTGACATGTCCTGTTCCATATTAAATTCACCCCTTCACTGTTTGTCCTCTTTGGTTCTCCTAGTTATTCCTTATGGTCTGCCTGACCATTCCTTGCGCCTCTGTTTTCTAACGTATGTACCCTCTAACCTCATCAAGTGCCTTGAGTTTTATGGATTGTTGTTTTCCCGGAGGTATGTGTGGGGAGGTACTTCTCTTTTACACCCATGACATCTATTTCTGTTGACATCTTTTCTCACGTTTACTCCTTCGGTTTGCTCTGTAGTGTCATTGGTTTTTCAGAATTCTTTTGTGCCGTTGATTAAATTTCGTATAGCTGTCATTAAGTGGAATTCATGTTTTTATTAAGTTTGCATAGATTTGATTCTGAATCAAGTGTATTTCTATCGTCGGCTAAATAGATACAACGTAAAAATACAATCGAATAAATCGAGCGTACAGCGCAAGACTACCACAATTTCTATATAAATACATAGGAGTTACGATAGTCTTGCATTGAACCCTCGAAATGGTGTGTGTGGTTCTGTGTACAAGGAAGAAAACGATTACTCATAGAGTTTTGTAATAAAAATTCAAGCATGTTTACAGTGTGCACTCTTCTTTTATACACTAATCAGCTTATTTCAAAGTGTTGTCCGTGTCACGCATAGCAAGGTTTCACGTCATCAAAGAAGTCCATGGTATGTGGAAATGTTTAATTTTTCATCATCCCCCTAACCGATCGACACTTTCCAACAGTGTATGCTTCTTTCCATTTTGTTTGGCATAAACGTTTGAAAGTGACGCTTTATGACGTTAAATGCACGCTTAAAGACGCTCTTTGTTATAACCTGTTCGGAATCGAAAGGATAAATTAGCAAATTAAGCAAGTTTTCTTATTAATATCTCAGAAAAGATCTGCTATCGTTTCGATGTCTAGAACACGTCAATATCAAACCAACAGAATGTCGTGGTGTGTAATGTGATGCAATTTGATCAGTTTGGAATTGACAATTTGTAATCACAGAGAAGAAAATATTGTCATGTAGCGTCGTCACCTCACATATTTTGATTGCTTTTTTGTCGGTATATCGCCGTTTGCTACAGGTTTCCAGCTACGTGTATATGCGATTGCCAATTGACTAAACTAGCATTTATCTCTAACCTTTTCAGAAATGTTCTTTTTCAAATGACTTACAACTGCCTCATATGAATCAACAAGCAAATCTCTAAGGGCGTAAACAATATGATTGTTTCAGGTTTCCCGACCTACCCCATCTTTTGCCCCGACCCTAGAACATTTTTCTCGTGTTAACATTTTTCTTCTTGGTAAAATTTCTTCTTTTTGGTAAACTTTCTTTGTGTGCATTTTTCTTTAGGTTCATATTTCTGTCCATTTATTAGACGCTTTACGAGTATTCCAGCTTTATATTCACAGTGATTAAACCTTATCCATGTTAAAAGGGAAAGGGGATATTTTTTTAACATATATTCATTTAAATCTATGTTTCGTTTACAAAAATCTCAAAAAAATGTTCTCCGACCTTCCTTCCCTATTTTTGATGGACATGAAACCTGAAACAAACATATGTTTAGGCCTTGTTTAAGCGTAACAAGTATTAATAATGTCGCAAGCATTTTAAACAAGCACACTCACGGTACACACGGTACAATAATGTTATAATTATGTGCATGTTTTCAGGGAGTACACTACAATGTTGGAAATGTATCGCCCATGACTGTGACACAGATCCGGAAGATAACTACAAAGCCACTAAAGTGAAATGTAACGAAGGCGAGAGATGCATGGTATTTATTTACATATGATATTTTTTTCTTTAATGAATATAACCACTAACGGTCATGGACAGTCGAATACAGAATCATCGTTACATCGCATATCAGCTGAAACTTCGTACTAAGCGTGAATGAATGCTTACTTAAGTTCCTTCTTAAATTATGAACTGATTCAGATATGAATGTTAGCTGTAGCCTACTTTTAAGTGTATGAATACTTATGTGCATTTTCATTGTGTTGTTTCAGTTTTAAAAGCTGAAATCCTGCCGTTTTGATAATGTTGATGCAGAACAAGTGTCAGTAATTTGTACACTCAGAAATATATTTTTCAACAACCTACTTTCCAAATACTTGGTATAATCCGAAATAAATCAGTCCCGATGTATCTTCTAAGGCACGTCGAATTGTAATGGACTATTCGAAACTATATATTATTCGAAATAAAAATTTCGGACCCGATTAATTCTAATGAACGAGGTCCCGACTGTATTAGTATTTGAGCATACGACATGGTCATTTAAAAAGCTCATCGTGTTGTATAATCTGCTTTCAGAAAGTGCGTTATCGAATGTTTGACAATGTGACTCATTATGATTCTGTCATACGGACCTGCACGAGTAACCCGTGTGATTCATGTTCCGTCGAAGACTTCTTCGAGTGTGTAGCCACGCCCAAACAGTACATGATAGGTGGATGCACGTTACGATCGTGTTGTGACGACAGAAACTTGTGTAATACTAGTGTAACACTCGGACGTACATTTCTGGACTCGTTTATGTGTTGTATTTTAGGTTTTGTTATGGTTATCATGATGTGTTTGAGATGACAGGGGATACAAAACAACCAATCAAGGAGGGAGATATTGAAGTGTTGCCCAATCATGACGCAGTTCTGACAATCATGTCTTATATTAATACTTGTGTTTGTCTGAACCGTTTATATAATCGTTGATGTTAGGAATAAAGGAAATAAGATTTTAATCAAATGTACGTGTAAAATTGGTCTGACAAAATGTCTGTTGAGATTTAGTCTGGTTACCGACTAGATAATATTTCTTATCAACTAGATAGTATTGTCGTCTTATTTGGCTCTGATGTGTTTGTCTCTGATTGCTTCTGGCACAAAGGGGCACATACTATAGACATGAGTTGCTGCAATACTCAACTCCAATACAACATAGTAAAACATAGGGTATGTAGTATGGTGGCATAGAGGTGACATGTGTGAAATTATTTTTATCTCGTTCCCACGACTATGTATGTCGTGATAACGAGTTAGTAAGTCGTGAGAACGAGATAACTATGTAGTGGTAACGTGATAGTTAAGTCGTGACCACGACCAACTAAGTCGTGGGAACGAGATAAAAATAAGTTCACACATGTCACCTCTATGCCACCGTAGAGTACAGACTAGTTACGATTGTTTAACTGAAGATTACATATTAATTGACTAGTAGACTATTCGTTTTAATACATTATCAATAATATACAGACGTGTCCCCTTCTTTACATATTGTCGTCACGTTTGATAGACAAGTGGATTAATTTCCTGCGCTCTCTATCCTACACAGAAAACAATGCAGCACATTACAATCATTTTTATGCGAGAAGATTATTTGATAGACGGAAACATCGGATCAAATGAATTTCTTATATGAATGTCAAATGAAAAGCTTTTAACGTAATTTGCCAATACTATGCTACATCGATATTCCGTTACGTCATACATCTTTGTCACTATGTTCATCGTTTCCTATGTTGACGTGTTGCCAAAGAGGGACTTTCCTATTTCAACTGTTCGTTTTATTTTGGTGAATTTGGGGGTAAGTGAGACGATGGGTGCGACCTTAAACCAAGGCCTAAGTCCGATCTCTCAAAAGATCGCAAATAGAAATATCTGCTCAATCTGAGATTTTGCTTAAATCAGAGTTCGAGCTTGTGACAATCTCATTTTGGATCTCTTGAAAATTGTCTGAGAAAAAAACCTCATCTCATCGTTTTTCTTTCATAATATCGATTTGAGTGTGGTATAAGATGAGAAAATTCTCAACAGTTTGATACACTATTGAGCTGAGAGTAACTTAGATTGAGATGCTTTGAGAGATTGGGGCCAGTACTGTAACGGAGGCTACCCTCAGCACTCTAATCACAAAGTGTACTCTTATTTATTCGATAGCGACTCATATTTAGTGTGAAAATGTATGATACTATTAAATAAGAACTGAATATTCGTTTTCTTCTACATTTGAGTGTAATATGAAATTTTGGAATAATAATTAAGAGTCTGATGTGTGGTACTCAAACTCAATAATTACTCCTATATACAATTTCCACACAAAATTACCAAAGAGAATATTCAGCACATAATTCCCCCCATTAGAATTATAAGAGTAAATTTTGAGTCCTTAGTGTAAGTATCCGTTTAAAACCCGGACTCAGGTTCTATCAGTGGTGTTTTGCCCCTGACCGTTCTAAGCCGTACACCCACTTTGCCCCACCATATATTATTGGGTCTGGTGTCAGTTATTTGCTTTATGCTTGTTCACTTGTTTGTACGTGCGTTCCATGCTCGGTACCCATGCTATTCATAGCATATATGATACACTGGGCAAATTGGCTAGCTAAACTTTGTAATGCATGAATATTCATTAGCATTTATCGACCAATTAAATGGACGATAGCAAATCAGAAGGAATATCTTTTGTGAAGAGAAATTAGCAAATTATTCGACAAAATGGCAGCGACCATTGAAAACAATATGCAGTTTGAAAGCCGCGATCTCATTGGATTGCTCAGAACCGCGATTTCATCCGTAACTTCTCAGCAATTTCCGTATCGCATGAGGTGTGAGTCATGTGGCAAATCAAGCGGCTGGATTTAACCTCATTAATTATTCATGAGTACGAGAATTTCATAATCAGGTTGCCTAGGGTATCAGTTATGTTATGAATAAGCTGGGTACCGAGGATGCCTGCGTTCATGTCTCCTTGTTCTGTATGAAGTGACTGTGCTCCTTGTATGTAGTGATCCATGTTAGACGTCAGTATTCATTCTGTTGAGGCCAATATTTGAGATCCTAACTAGACTGGGCGGTAGAGGATGAATACAACATTTCAACAAAACAGTTCCTTCATAAATCTAGTAATCAGTTAAGAAGTATTTGACGAAACCAGAAAATATGTGTTTATATCAATAAGTACAAGCAAATAAATAGAGCAATATTTCGAGGTGTTTCGTCGTTCTGTGGCCAGGAAAATGACAGAAACATTCACTTAAATCACAAAATTTATATCATTAGTCCGATAGTTGAAATTTGAATGTGGAAAATGCAATAAAATGTCGAGTGAATGTTTTATATTATTTTTTTAAATCCATTGTTCTGTGAGATTTAGTATGATTATGAGGTATGCAAGTAATTATTAGGGTTTTATTGTCACACTCCACACTCTGACTTAATAGATTATTCCCATATCTCAAACATCTGAAAAAATGTGCCACAAAGAATATTCTATACTCATTTAACAGTATCATACATTTCTCGAACTCGTTATATCAGACTTATAAGAGAACATTTTGTGATTTGTGTGTAAGTATCAATCATAATCAAGGGCCCTGATGTCTGGTGAAGATCTACATTAAAATGACAATAGGTCCCATGCCACAGTTTAACTTCCAGTTTGGTTTGACACGAGGGCACATGTATATGAGACGAGATAAACACAATTAGTTTATGAGACGAATACATAACAAAATGTCCGTGTTTTTTAGCAAGGGGCACTTCAGAGCCAATTGCTTTGGTAATTGCTATACTATTTGATATATTGACATAAAAAAGTGTTCTTGAAAGACTAATTGTGATAGATAAATCTATGTCAAAGTGACGTCTGTAATCTGCAGTGAGCCCCTTGCTGTCAGAACCTTCAGTGCTTTGATTTTTCGGCGCATTTGCTATTTGCATACCAGTGTTGTGTAAACCAATCAAATCTTACATTAACCACCAATACATTATCTCTTCAACCGCACAATGTTTTTAACATTGACGCGAATTGGTAAACCTTTAGATAAAGGGTACGTTACCTTATCGAGATCCACTGAATTCCGATAAAGATACTGAACTCCATTTTGGATCTGGAGTGACCAGCGATCGTAACATCTCGACACTTTTTATGTCGCACAACGTATCTTAACCTTAAAATTGCGCCGACCATCTTTTTTAAAGATATTTCTTGTTCACGTATGTAATGGAAGCATTCATATTTAATATCCAAACGAAATGTTAGACTTATAATAAATAATAATAATAAACTTTATTTATTGAAGATAGCTCATTAAGAAATGCATATAAAACATACATATATACATAAACTTATCTAACAAGATGCGTTCATACATAACAAAATAAAGATAACACTTAAAGAATAAGCATTATAATAATGCTAACTCAATAAATCATAACAACTCATTTTCAAAATCTGAAGTAACAATACATCTTGATGTAAAGTTGAATGGGAAATGTGGATCATTTTAATTCTTATTGCGACCCAGTAAAGTATTGTATTGCATTAAAACTATCAGGCCATACAACATCCACGTTTTGTTAATACTCCCGGATGACAGAATATATCTATCTTGAAGATCTGTGTTTTGGACAAAAAAAATTTAATGTTGTTAAAATCGAGAATTTCTCAGAGAAATCATCCTTCCTATTGCGCAGAAAGTTCCAGGAAATTACGATATTTGTCTCGAAAAGAAAACGATTATAGTACAAAAACGTCTCTATCGCCAAACAAGCTTTGCTAAATGGAATCCGTTGAAACGTGCATAAATGTGCGTGCAATTTTGAGAAAAACGTGAGGTTTGTATAAATGTAGGTCCAATATAAACAAAACAATTTTGCTGGTACATGTATATATATGACCGTATCTTGGTCAATATAAGTCTGATCTCACTGAATGTTTTAACAAATATAGCGTAGAAACATGGCATAATATTTTGATTATTTCATCTCATTAATCTACAGATTGAACAAATAAAATCAATAAATGTGATGATGCGACAAAATAAGTACATGTACTGCAGATCCCACTTAAAGATGATTGATCTGGTTGATTGGAAAGAGTATAATAGCGTGTGTGCCCACCCTGACCCGACGTATCAAAAGTACTGATCTACATTCACTCGAAAAACTTTGTAACTGGTCACTTTGCTTTTTACTGAAAATACCTTTCCATATATTACTATTTGATGACGTTTAATTTTAGAACTGTTGTGGTTTTGTCGTAAATTTTAACTGACATTCAAAATGGATTAATTGTTTGAGAAAAGTTGTAGGAAAATATTATTTATCACATAACTTGCACTCCAGGAGTGGCATAAAGCAGTGACATAAATATCATATGTAACTAGTTACATAAATAGCCAGTGTGACGTCACTTATTTCGGCATTTATTAAAAATATTGTTTATTTAAAGATTTATGGTGTTATGTGATAAATATAATCTTACATTCGTGCTTATTTGATATTGTGTTTATGAAACTCGTTGACTGAAACAAATATGACGCTCGGCAGAGCCTCGCGTCATATTATTTCAGTCGACTCGTTTCATAAAAACAATATCACATCAGCACTCATGTAAGATCCTCTATTTATACGATGATGTTTGCATAGTTATATAATATAATTAAAATCCAAGTGGCTAATTAGAATGTGTGTTCAGTGTAAGTTTGTGTTGTCTTGTCGAGAGCATATCTTTCTATAACATATATATGTAGCAGATGATCACCAGAAAAGTTTGAGGAATAATTATTTCACTGTGACCAGTCGATTAGTTTTTATTTGTTCGGTAGAACAACTAGTTCTATGGCACGTTTCGACAGTCTTAATACGAAAACTTCCGGAAGTGGCGCAAGAATAACAGGTTAAGTGAATAGGTTAAAAAAAGTGTTCAACATATGGACGTAACCTGCATAACATGCTCAATACTGGTAGTATTATAATAAAGGTACTACATTTGATAGAATAATGATTCGTACTTTCTGTGAATCTGGAAGTGTTGAATACAAAACCAATGTTCAATATCGAACAACTTCAGCGCTTTCAGGCCTTGATTCATGAATAACAGTATGAATACAACACCAGTCTATCTTACACTCACTTTCACAAACAAAGAAATTAAATTATTTGTTCACTGTTTTTAGAGTTTCTTAAATTCTTCCTCAATAGACATTATTTGATTTATTTATCAGACGCTTTGGTTTGAAGATATTTGGCGTATCCCCTTTAAATACAACACCGGACTTGAAATCAAGTTGACATTAATTTGATAGTGCAACGCTGCTTTTATCCAATTTCACACTGATTTAACGATGTTTATATTGCTACAAAACATTTAGACTTAAGCAGAAGACAAAATAGAACACAGCTGCATTTAACATTTTGTAGGAATGGAACTACTTTATCAAAGATTTGTTGTTAAAGATTTTTGCCACAGATTTATGGCACTGCGTGGACTTTAAATACTTTCAAATGTTAGATAATGTTGCTTCAGTGTCAGCATGCCTCCTAACTTCACTGATTTAATCTATTATCCAACTGAATACTTTCTGTAAACTCACAAGTGTTCACAATTCTATTCATCATAAGAAACACCAAACGGATTTTGTGCAAATGGAGAATGAAAGGCAAAAAATAGCTAAGATCGGTTATCAATGTCTCATGTAGAAATTGAAATATTTCTGATAAAATGGTGGAAAAACGAAACAGGGCAATATATCGCCTTTGAAAAAAAGAAGACTTACATAAAATGTTTCTCTGATTTCAATGCAATGTTCACATAACTTATCAAAATCATCGTGATCTCTTGTGCTTTTAGGATTTCTGTGTCCTTTGCACGGGGGCATTACTGAGCGCGCGCTAAGGATTGTGTGTAAATGAATTTCTTATTATCGTTTCACCGATACCAGCCAAGTGTCCAATCCATTTTTCCATGTTCGTGCATGCATTAGTGACTTCTTGTGCTGTGTCCTTTGCATGGGGCATTTTCTGCTCGACTAGATTATTTCTTTTTGTTGAAACTATTTATCTGCATAAGATATATCACGCTATTGAGTGATAAAATGCGCAATCCTGTACAGTTTTCTAATGACCATACGAGGGTGATAAATAATGTAGTCCTTGTCATAGCCGCGACAAACTACGTACCTGCAGTATTAATGAAAATGTATCTCGGCAATAATATTGGCATTGTAGACATTCGACTTCTGGTTTATCTACTGTAGTAATTGCTTAATCTTTTTTGTACAGTGATAACATGTGCATACTTTTACTTCACTCTGTTTTTGTCGTTCGGAGATAATCCTGACACGTTTACGCAGTAAGAAATGAGACACAAATTTATATCATCACCAAATTGCGTTTTCTGTAAATATATTTTCGTACAGTCTGGAAAAGGCAATCTTGCCGTAGTTTGTATTTTTGAAAAGTGTTTTTATATATTAAAGGAGACATCGGTACTGATTCAAATATGAAAAACAATCGTTTCGTGTAGACGCCAATTTGTATGTAGAAATGTCCTATGTAACATAGAAATGTTACCAGTATTCAAAGAAATGTCATATGAAAATGCTGCTAGTATGTTGCTAATATTACAATTAATTTCAAATGATGCACAAGCTTTTCCTTTACTCCTGAACTTATAACAGATAAAAATGAGTGCGAGAAACAAGACGGGACAGCATAAATCAAACTTTGGATGTGCACTTTCTTGCTCGATTTCTTCATTCATGTTTTGAGAAAGACTGTTTGAAACTGTCGATTACAGGAGAACAATGATTCCGTTTAAAGGAACCGAGATCAGAAGTCGATGGGTTTGATTAAAGTCATAGCTTCAATCTAATTTCTCTCAAATAACATAAATCATATAAAATAAGAAATGCAATAAGTTATGAAATTTGATTTATGATTTCAAAAACAATATGTCAGTGAGACACCTCATACAAACTTTCTCTTTTCGTTATGATATTGGAGTTATGATCAAAATCGGTAAACCAGTGTTACTAGTCTTTCGAGACGTTCGTGTTAATACAAATAATTGCTTTTGATTCCCTAATGGACGATTCGTTCACAGTTAATGTTGTAAATCACCGAACATCTCGTTTGGAATGTTTTCTCGGATAGAAACCAATCTGGAGAAGTGGATTGTCCTGTCATATACACAGCAAGTATAGTATTAAACGTATTTAAAACATCGCATAATGTGTAAAATGGTAATACCTCCCACATATTATTTTTGATAATTCACTAGTGAAATAGCAGCTAAGGTGCTCGACGTCTCAACAAAACGGGCGTGACGTAGATGCGCTCAAATGATGTTAACATTGTTGAATATTTATTTTGCACGAAGAATGACATTTTATTATATTGAAATGTTTTGGTTTGTGATACGTGATATATACTAATTTGAACAACATTTTGTTGCTTCAGCTACACATGCCATACTTTGTTTGCATATAGGAGGTTAATGTAATGTTTGAAGAAAATCTGATTTGTATTATTTTATATCATAACTAGAATCTTACATTCGTGTTCATTTTTAATTGAGTTTATTAAACTCGTCGTCATCTTAATCCGATAAAACTTCGACAAAGCCTTTTTTTATTTTTTAGATGACTCGTTTAATAAATTCAATAAAAAATGACCGGTCCCTTATTTATAAATGTACACCCCTAGATACGTCTAAACAGACAGCATCTGTATCAGAATGGACACATACAGTATTAACGATATACGTATCTCGGTATTTCTTGTAATACTTCTCTCAGTGATAAGATTGATGTATCTTGTCTGTGTGTTAAATGACCAGGCTGGGAGTTGTTGGTGAATTATTGCTTATGTTATCTAGAATTCTTAGCAAATTATGTCTGTCAAATTATCAATTTTCGCAATATTGTTTTCTAATTTGGTATAGTATTGATCTAATATAATTGCAGGATCTGCTATCTACTACTTAAATACTAATTGACTTGCTGATTTAGCGGAAGTAAACAATTTTCCACATTACAAATCATAAAAAAGGTATAATAAACATATCTCTTCTTAACTTCAAATGGAAATACATTTGAAAAGAAAATGAATAGAATAAAAGGGGATAATGAATGTTTACTGCTACGCTTATATTATCACAGTAGTTTAATATAAAGAAAATGTTAATGTTGTCAAAGTGTGCATTCAACGAATGTTATCGTTTGAATTAAAATAAAAAATCTCGACCCGTCAACAGTCAAATAACAGCAAATAAAGACATGAAACACGCAATATTTTGTAAAAATGTATGGCTTTTAATAACGATTAATTAAGATTTTGGGATTGTTTCGCATTCTGGTGTTAATAATTTAGATGCTGAGAGCAAGTTCAGTATAATGCTGCTTGTTTCTTCGTGATGGGTTGTGTGCCATGTGTGTGTTGTGATATATGGAATGGTTAATTGCTTTTACTGCCTTCTTGATTAATGTACGAGTGTGTGTATATGTTATAAATCAATAGTCATAGAGCGGTTCAGTGTGAGGTAGGCTAGCTGTTAAATCGATGTATGGTTATTATTTCTATTTATGTTTTAAATGAATGTTAAGATCCTCTTTCCCCATGTCCCTGTTTTCGGTCTGTTATTGCTGACTTTAATCATTTCCGTCATGTATATCATCCATTAAATAGTTAACCCTTTTTGTTCTCCTAAATTTACCTTAATTGTTAATTATTGTCGGCTAGACCATTCCTTGCAACCATATTCCCATACATATTTACCTTTGCACCCATATTTCGATATAAGTTTACCCTTGCACCTCCTCAGTGCCTCATGATTTGTAGACTGTTACTTTATTTACGGTCTGTGTGGGGAGGCATTGTTACAACCCGTTTTGCAATAAAAACGCATTTTGCAATAAAAAATTTAAATCGCTAAAAATGCATATCTAGAACCTTTAACAGTTGTATATATGTATGATAATACTAAAAATATATGTGCGACTCATATAACTCATATACTATAACAATTAGACGATATTCATATTCGACGCATTTTGCAATAAAAATTTCACACTCGTCAACGCGTTTTGCAATAAAAATTTCACATTCGTCAACGCGTTTTGTAATAAAAATTTCACATTCGTCAACGCATTTTGCAATAAAAATTTCACATTCGTCAACGCGTTTTGCAATAAAAATTTAAATCGCTAAAACCGCAAGTGTTGTGTCTGAAACAGTCGTATATATGCATAATTATACAAAAAAAAAGTGCGACACATATAACCCAAGATAGATAACACTTAGACGAGATTTATGTTCAACGCATTTTGCAATAAAAATTTCACATTCGTCAACGCGTTTTGCAATAAAAATTTAAATCGCTAAAACCGCATGTGTTGTGTCTGAAACAGTCGTATATATGTATAATAATACAAAAAAGATATGTGCGACACAAATAACCCATGATAGATAACACTTAGACGAGATTTATGTTCAACGCATTTTGCAATAAAAATTTCACATTCGTCAACGCGTTTTGCAATAAAAATTTAAATCGCTAAAACCGCATGTGTTGTGTCTGAAACAGTCGTATATATGTATAATAATACAAAAAAGATATGTGCGACACAAATAACCCATGATAGATAACACTTAGACGAGATTTATGTTCAACGCATTTTGCAATAAAAATTTCACATTCGTCAACCCGTTTTGCAATAAAAAATTTAAATCGCCAAAACCACATGTGTTGTGTCTGAAACAGTCGTATATATGTATAATAATACAAAAAAGATATGTGCGACACAAATAACCCATGATAGATAACACTTAGACGAGATTTATGTTCAACGCATTTTGCAATAAAAATTTCACATTCGTCAACGCGTTTTGCAATAAAAATTTAAATCGCTAAAACCGCAAGTGTTGTGTCTGAAACAGTCGTATATATGCATAATTATACAAAAAAAAATATGTGCGACACATATAACCCAAGATAGATAACACTTAGACGAGATTTATGTTCAACGCATTTTGCAATAAAAATTTCACATTCGTCAACGCGTTTTGCAATAAAAAATTTCAATCGCTAAAACCGCAAGTGTTGTGTCTGAAACAGTCGTATATATGCATAATTATACAAAAAATATATGTGCGACACATATAACCCAAGATAGACAACACTTAGACGAGATTTATGTTCAACGCATTTTGCAATAAAAATTTCACATTCGTCAACGCGTTTTGCAATAAAAAATTTAAATCGCTAAAACCGCAAGTGTTGTGTCTGAAACAGTCGTATATATGCATAATTATACAAAAAAAATATGTGCGACACATATAACCCAAGATAGATAACACTTAGACGAGATTTATGTTCAACGCATTTTGCAATAAAAATTTCACATTCGTCAACGCGTTTTGCAATAAAAATTTAAATCGCTAAAACCGCATGTGTTGTGTCTGAAACAGTCGTATATATGTATAATAATACAAAAAAGATATGTGCGACACAAATAACCCATGATAGATAACACTTAGACGAGATTTATGTTCAACGCATTTTGCAATAAAAATTTCACATTCGTCAACGCGTTTTGCAATAAAAATTTAAATCGCTAAAACCGCAAGTGTTGTGTCTGAAACAGTCGTATATATGCATAATTATACAAAAAAAAAAGTGCGACACATATAACCCAAGATAGATAACACTTAGACGAGATTTATGTTCAACGCATTTTGCAATAAAAATTTCACATTCGTCAACGCGTTTTGCAATAAAAATTTAAATCGCTAAAACCGCATGTGTTGTGTCTGAAACAGTCGTATATATGTATAATAATACAAAAAAGATATGTGCGACACAAATAACCCATGATAGATAACACTTAGACGAGATTTATGTTCAACGCATTTTGCAATAAAAATTTCACATTCGTCAACGCGTTTTGCAATAAAAATTTAAATCGCTAAAACCGCATGTGTTGTGTCTGAAACAGTCGTATATATGTATAATAATACAAAAAAGATATGTGCGACACAAATAACCCATGATAGATAACACTTAGACGAGATTTATGTTCAACGCATTTTGCAATAAAAATTTCACATTCGTCAACGCGTTTTGCAATAAAAATTTAAATCGCTAAAACCGCATGTGTTGTGTCTGAAACAGTCGTATATATGTATAATAATACAAAAAAGATATGTGCGACACAAATAACCCATGATAGATAACACTTAGACGAGATTTATGTTCAACGCATTTTGCAATAAAAATTTCACATTCGTCAACGCGTTTTGCAATAAAAAATTTAAATCGCCAAAACCACATGTGTTGTGTCTGAAACAGTCGTATATATGTATAATAATACAAAAAAGATATGTGCGACACAAATAACCCATGATAGATTACACTTAGACGAGATTTATGTTCAACGCATTTTGCAATAAAAATTTCACATTCGTCAACGCGTTTTGCAATAAAAATTTAAATCGCTAAAACCGCAAGTGTTGTGTCTGAAACAGTCGTATATATGCATAATTATACAAAAAAAAATATGTGCGACACATATAACCCAAGATAGATAACACTTAGACGAGATTTATGTTCAACGCATTTTGCAATAAAAATTTCACATTCGTCAACGCGTTTTGCAATAAAAAATTTCAATCGCTAAAACCGCAAGTGTTGTGTCTGAAACAGTCGTATATATGCATAATTATACAAAAAATATATGTGCGACACATATAACCCAAGATAGACAACACTTAGACGAGATTTATGTTCAACGCATTTTGCAATGAAAATTTCACATTCGTCAACGCGTTTTGCAATAAAAAATTTAAATCGCTAAAACCGCAAGTGTTGTGTCTGAAACAGTCGTATATATGCATAATTATACAAAAAAAATATGTGCGACACATATAACCCAAGATAGATAACACTTAGACGAGATTTATGTTCAACGCATTTTGCAATAAAATTTGCACACTTGTCAACGCGTTTTGCAATAAAAGTTTAAAACCGCTAAAAACGCATGTATGACATCTTAAACGGGGTGATACATGTATAACAATGCAATAAATATATGCGACTCATATAACTCAAATAACACCGATCTATGTCTCTGTCTTAAACCATATACATGTGTCTTGTGTCGGGGAGTTGCCTTGGAAGCGGTGGTCTTTGTTATTTACACTGTTTGACTTCTTCATTAATGTTCATAAATAGTTAAATTACTGTCGCCATTTAATTTGAATTCAAACATAACTTTATGTACATATTTTTTAGTGGGAGCATTTAGATTTACCCTTGTCCGTCTATCCATCAGACTGTCCGTCCCACAAACGCTTGTCGTTCATATCTTATAAACCGTTAGACAAACAGTTTTCATACTTTATAGAAATGTATGTTAGCTTGTGAATTCGTACATTTGGGTCCCCTGCATCCCACTCCACCCAGGAGAAACACTATTACGGGACAGTATAACACTTTTGGACTATTATTTCTGTTTATTTTTAGATGTATGTTAAGTTCCCCTGTCCCCATGTGCAGTTCTTTCACTTTACATAATATTCATGTTCTCCCCGTTCGGCGTATTATTGCTACCTTTCTTGACTTGTTTCGTGATGTATTTCATCCATTAAATAATTTTCCCCATGTTGCCCCCCCTCCCAATTATTTTTCCACAGTTGTTCTTAACGGAACATTTCTTTGCACCCCTATTTTCCATACATGTTTGCCTTTGCACCTCCTCAGTGCCAAATATTTTGTAAACCATTGTTTTCTAAGGGTGGGGAGGCAATGCCAGTAAAAGGCTGTTTTGTTCCTAGTGCTGGAAAATACACAGTGTGTCTGTTGATATGTACGTAATGTTTAATTGGTTTTAATGATTGGTTACCGACTACTTAGTCAATAGTCAATGCATATGTATGCATATGTTGGAAATCAATGACCATATAGCGATGAATGTAATGTTGGCTAGCTGTTAAATCGATTTAAACCTCCAACAACTTTACTGACAGTTCCAATAATGTAATTCGCTGTATGATCATTTCCCTTTCCCCTGTGCAATTATTTCACTTCATATAGTGTTCATTTAAATGTCTACCCGGTTTCGGCTTAATTTCTCCCCAGTTTCAGTTTATTGTTGCCTGCTGTCTTGATTTGTCCTGTGATCTTTTCTATCCATTAATCACCCCCCCCCCTTCTGTCCTCTTTCATTCTCCTAGTACTCCCATATGGTCGACAATGCAATTCCTTGCGCCCCTGTTCCTTAATGTATGTACCATTGAGCCTCCTCCAATGCCTTATGTTTTAAGGATTGTTGTTTTCCAGGAGGTCTGTGTGGAGAGGCACTGTCATGTGTATGTGGCGTTCCCTGTAGCAACTGATTCTCTCACTTTTGTGCATGTGGCGTTCTCTGGAACAATTTAATCTCGCTTTGTATCGCTTGCTATGGACCTTTTTTTAGCATTTTTGAATTTGCCGCTGATATCTAAAATAATGATTGGACCTCGAGTAGCGACACTTCATACACATATTAGTCATTACATGAAAAGTGCATGTATTAATAAAGACAAGAGTAACGCACCTTTGTTGAACCGTAATTTTCAACGACAGGGTCACAATGCACATTTTCTTTATGTAACGTGTAGTGATGGTGCCGTTTGTGTTGACTCATAACTTCTAAGATGATAACCGGATTTTAGTTCCCTAGTGGGTAAATGTTCACCTCATCCGGACAACACGCAGATCTCATTTTTCAGCCTCGCCGGCTGAAGGTCATGGTCACCGTTCAATGTAACATGATTGTGTGTCTGTCCCCAACAAGTCCTAAACCATTTGCAAACTTTGGTCAAATGCTCAACGAATCAAGACGAGATGCAGAACCAATGTTCCAGGCGCATTAGTTCACGGTCAATGTCACCAATTAAGGACAGCAGCCAATTGTATATAACTGGTTCATTCTTTGGTTTGGTAAAAGTTAACCAAAATGATTAGCCAATAATTACTATTAACCAATAAAATTATTTAAATGTGCAATTTGGCCAAAAGATAACCTATGGACAACTTAGCCAAGGTTTATACACTTGGCTGCAGGTTCCTAACCAACACCCGACGTCGAGACGACGTTGGATTTTGATCACATCGTCGCCTACCATAATTTAACTTCGGGTTAACGTCGGAGCCTCGACGTTGTACGGACTAATAATATATGTCATGTGTTTCCGGTCCGGATAGAAAAATCCGACCCGAGGGCACCTGCGTTATCGGGTAACGAGTCTTGCCGAGTTACCGGCTACGCAGCGTGCCCGAGGACCGGACACACATGATTGATATTTTTTCTAGCATACCTTAAATTACTTTTTTGTGAAAAAATGGACATAGAAAAACGCATTTTTGTACATTTCACCAAAACGCGCGTGCGATGATGTTTACTGACGTCATGACGCGCATTAATTTTTATTCACTGCATACGCCATAAAAGTTCCTTCAATATAACGTCTTTTAAGGGTTATTTTGTTTTGTTTTGAAGCTATATTTTTTGTAAAGTTAATGTTTATGGAAATCATCTATTAAAATATCATAATTATGCTTACATGAAGTGTATAATAAAAGAAATAAAAAGTATTGCGTCACAGCGCGTGACTCATCTAGCATGGGGTGCCAGAAAGAGTTTTCCAGCACGGCTGAATTCACCGGAAATGTCTATCCGGGGTGCTAGAAATAGAGGTCCGACGTTATATCAACGTTAGATTTGGCTCAGACACGACGTTAACGTGTTCATATTGTTTTATTACGTCCCGTGAAATACATAATAATTATACAATATATGTCAAAATTCTCTTAACTTGTACGATAATGTTTAAATGCATTACATTTAAAATGTATTAACACTGTCCAAGTAGCATGTGTATATAAAACTAAAGTTACTTGATAATTTAAGATATTGGAATTTGATTATAAATCAAACCGAACTGTTTTTTCAACGTTGAAATATCATAAAATTGTCATTTTGGTTTGAATTGTATTAGATTCGCGTTGGATATAAAATATATCTTGATTTGATTATGGTCGTACCCCGACGTTGAGATATGACGTCTAAAACACTTTCAAATCCAACTATAATCCAACGTTATTTTAATTTTGGGGTCCTTAGTTGGCACAACGTCCACCCAACGTCAATGTTTACTGGGTTTGAGCATTGAAGTTTCGTTTCCGTTCCATATGTCCTACCACTAAAAGAATTTCCATGAAACTTGGATCAAATTTTAACCTCATTGCGACAACATTCAACACCCATGTTCTATGGTTAAAATATGAGACCATGGTACCCGACATTGACATCTGAACACAGATAGTAAATTTTCAGATGATTATATTAGCCGGTAGGGGACTTTGTATTGCATGGCAATACTACGAAAGACCGGTGGTGACATTTCAAATTCAATAATATTTCAAGATTTCACGATTTCAACTTCACGAAATCATGAAATATTGATGTTGAAGTCATGAATTCGTGGAGTTAAATTCGTGAAACCGTGATTTCTTGAAGTTGAAATCGTGAATTCGTGAAGTTGAAATCGTGAAATATTTAACTCGAAAAGTCCCCACCGGTCTTTCGTATAATACTCCATTCATTTGTGTCTATGTCAAAGGTGACACTCAAAACGAAGAGTTGTTTTACCACAGAGATTTCATAATTCGCATGATATGACTAGATTTACAATTAAAGTATATGTGTTGTTTTAAGAACACTAGATCTAAGGTCAATGTCACAATATTATGAAGGTCAAATCATTTTACTTTGTCATACGTCAAAGTCGAATCGTTCAGCCAATAGTTGTGGCCCGAGTGTCTTCAAATTTTACGAATTCACGATTTCTTCTTTTCAATATTTCACGATTTCACCTTCACGATTTCACCTTCATAATTTCACGATTGATATGAAGTTGATTCGTGAAGTTGAAATCGTGAATTTAAAATCGTGAAAACAAGACATAGTGAATTCGTTTAATAAGATGAAATCGTGAAGTTGGTATCGTGAATTCGTGAAGTTGAAATAGTGAAATTATGAATGGGAAAATCATGAAATACTGAATTCAAAATGTCACCACCGGTCTGTCGTATATATACCCCCAAAAACTTCGTTTATAGGGCTATACATATGAATATTGTGGAAAACTTGATAAACCCAAAAACACAAATAAAGAAACAAACGACAATACGGCGGCTGGTTGCTAATATTAATAAACGAGCGATAAACGAAATGTGAAAATTTCGTTGGTACTAAGAGGTGGTGAAAAAAGGGGGTACGAGAATTTCACAACACCTACTTGTGACATATTCGTACGAATTTGTGACACACGTGTGAGGAATTCGTATGTGTGAAAATTGCGGTTCAACAAAGGTGCGTTACTCTTGTCTTTATTAATACATGCACTTTTCATGTAATGACTAATATGTGTATGAAGTGTCGCTACTCGAGGTCCAATCATTATTTTAGATATCAGCGGCAAATTCAAAAATGCTAAAAAAAGGTCCATAGCAAGCGATACAAAGCGAGATTAAATTGTTCCAGAGAACGCCACATGCACAAAAGTGAGAGAATCAGTTGCTACAGGGAACGCCACATACACATGACAGTGCCTCTCCACACAGACCTCCTGGAAAACAACAATCCTTAAAACATAAGGCATTGGAGGAGGCTCAATGGTACATACATTAAGGAACAGGGGCGCAAGGAATTGCATTGTCGACCATATGGGAGTACTAGGAGAATGAAAGAGGACAGAAGGGGGGGGGGGTGATTAATGGATAGAAAAGATCACAGGACAAATCAAGACAGCTGGCAACAATAAACTGAAACTGGGGAGAAATTAAGCCGAAACCGGGTAGACATTTAAATGAACACTATATGAAGTGAAATAATTGCACAGGGGAAAGGGAAATGATCATACAGCGAATTACATTATTGGAACTGTCAGTAAAGTTGTTGGAGGTTTAAATCGATTTAACAGCTAGCCAACATTACATTCATCGCTATATGGTCATTGATTTCCAACATATGCATACATATGCATTGACTATTGACTAAGTAGTCGGTAACCAATCATTAAAACCAATTAAACATTACGTACATATCAACAGACACACTGTGTATTTTCCAGCACTAGGAACAAAACAGCCTTTTACTGGCATTGCCTCCCCACCCTTAGAAAACAATGGTTTACAAAATAGTTGGCACTGAGGAGGTGCAAAGGCAAACATGTATGGAAAATAGGGGTGCAAAGAAATGTTCCGTTAAGAACAACTGTGGAAAAATAATTGGGAGGGGGGGCAACATGGGGAAAATTATTTAATGGATGAAATACATCACGAAACAAGTCAAGAAAGGTAGCAATAATACGCCGAACGGGGAGAACATGAATATTATGTAAAGTGAAAGAACTGCACATGGGGACAGGGGAACTTAACATACATCTAAAAATAAACAGAAATAATAGTCCAAAAGTGTTATACTGTCCCGTAATAGTGTTTCTCCTGGGTGGAGTGGGATGCAGGGGACCCAAATGTACGAAT
The DNA here is from genome assembly GCA_032209605.1 of Mactromeris polynyma. Taxonomy (NCBI): domain Eukaryota; kingdom Metazoa; phylum Mollusca; class Bivalvia; order Venerida; family Mactridae; genus Mactromeris; species Mactromeris polynyma. The sequence continues at coordinate 7,164,065 of JASFXZ010000028.1, forward strand.
TCACAAGCTAACATACATTTCTATAAAGTATGAAAACTGTTTGTCTAACGGTTTATAAGATATGAACGACAAGCGTTTGTGGGACGGACAGTCTGATGGATAGACGGACAAGGGTAAATCTAAATGCTCCCACTAAAAAATATGTACATAAAGTTATGTTTGAATTCAAATTAAATGGCGACAGTAATTTAACTATTTATGAACATTAATGAAGAAGTCAAACAGTGTAAATAACAAAGACCACCGCTTCCAAGGCAACTCCCCGACACAAGACACATGTATATGGTTTAAGACAGAGACATAGATCGGTGTTATTTGAGTTATATGAGTCGCATATATTTATTGCATTGTTATACATGTATCACCCCGTTTAAGATGTCATACATGCGTTTTTAGCGGTTTTAAACTTTTATTGCAAAACGCGTTGACAAGTGTGCAAATTTTATTGCAAAATGCGTTGAACATAAATCTCGTCTAAGTGTTATCTATCATGGGTTATTTGTGTCGCACATATCTTTTTTGTATTATTATACATATATACGACTGTTTCAGACACAACACTTGCGGTTTTAGCGATTTAAATTTTTTATTGCAAAACGCGTTGACGAATGTGAAATTTTTATTGCAAAATGCGTTGAACATAAATCTCGTCTAAGTGTTATATATATTGGGTTATATGTGTCGCACATATTTTTTTTGGTATAATTATGCATATATACGACTGTTTCAGACACAACACTTGCGGTTTTAGCGATTTAAATTTTTTTATTGCAAAACGCGTTGACGAATGTGAAATTTTTATTGCAAAATGCGTTGAACATAAATCTCGTCTAAGTGTTATCTATCATGGGTTATTTGTGTCGCACATATCTTTTTTGTATTATTATACATATATACGACTGTTTCAGACACAACACATGCGGTTTTGGCGATTTAAATTTTTTATTGCAAAACGCGTTGACGAATGTGAAATTTTTATTGCAAAATGCGTTGAACATAAATCTCGTCTAAGTGTTATTTATCTTGGGTTATATGTGTCGCACATATTTTTTTTGTATAATTATGCATATATACGACTGTTTCAGACACAACACTTGCGGTTTTAGCGATTTAAATTTTTTATTGCAAAACGCGTTGACGAATGTGAAATTTTTATTGCAAAATGCGTTGAACATAAATCTCGTCTAAGTGTTGTCTATCTTGGGTTATATGTGTCGCACATATATTTTTTGTATAATTATGCATATATACGACTGTTTCAGACACAACACTTGCGGTTTTAGCGATTGAAATTTTTTATTGCAAAACGCGTTGACGAATGTGAAATTTTTATTGCAAAATGCGTTGAACATAAATCTCGTCTAAGTGTTATCTATCTTGGGTTATATGTGTCGCACATATTTTTTTTTGTATAATTATGCATATATACGACTGTTTCAGACACAACACTTGCGGTTTTAGCGATTTAAATTTTTATTGCAAAACGCGTTGACGAATGTGAAATTTTTATTGCAAAATGCGTTGAACATAAATCTCGTCTAAGTGTTATCTATCATGGGTTATTTGTGTCGCACATATCTTTTTTGTATTATTATACATATATACGACTGTTTCAGACACAACACATGCGGTTTTGGCGATTTAAATTTTTTATTGCAAAACGCGTTGACGAATGTGAAATTTTTATTGCAAAATGCGTTGAACATAAATCTCGTCTAAGTGTTATTTATCTTGGGTTATATGTGTCGCACATATTTTTTTTGTATAATTATGCATATATACGACTGTTTCAGACACAACACTTGCGGTTTTAGCGATTTAAATTTTTTATTGCAAAACGCGTTGACGAATGTGAAATTTTTATTGCAAAATGCGTTGAACATAAATCTCGTCTAAGTGTTGTCTATCTTGGGTTATATGTGTCGCACATATATTTTTTGTATAATTATGCATATATACGACTGTTTCAGACACAACACTTGCGGTTTTAGCGATTGAAATTTTTTATTGCAAAACGCGTTGACGAATGTGAAATTTTTATTGCAAAATGCGTTGAACATAAATCTCGTCTAAGTGTTATCTATCTTGGGTTATATGTGTCGCACATATTTTTTTTTGTATAATTATGCATATATACGACTGTTTCAGACACAACACTTGCGGTTTTAGCGATTTAAATTTTTATTGCAAAACGCGTTGACGAATGTGAAATTTTTATTGCAAAATGCGTTGAACATAAATCTCGTCTAAGTGTTATCTATCATGGGTTATTTGTGTCGCACATATCTTTTTTGTATTATTATACATATATACGACTGTTTCAGACACAACACATGTGGTTTTGGCGATTTAAATTTTTTATTGCAAAACGCGTTGACGAATGTGAAATTTTTATTGCAAAATGCGTTGAACATAAATCTCGTCTAAGTGTTATCTATCATGGGTTATTTGTGTCGCACATATCTTTTTTGTATTATTATACATATATACGACTGTTTCAGACACAACACATGCGGTTTTAGCGATTTAAATTTTTATTGCAAAACGCGTTGACGAATGTGAAATTTTTATTGCAAAATGCGTTGAACATAAATCTCGTCTAAGTGTTATCTATCATGGGTTATTTGTGTCGCACATATCTTTTTTGTATTATTATACATATATACGACTGTTTCAGACACAACACATGCGGTTTTAGCGATTTAAATTTTTATTGCAAAACGCGTTGACGAATGTGAAATTTTTATTGCAAAATGCGTTGAACATAAATCTCGTCTAAGTGTTATCTATCTTGGGTTATATGTGTCGCACATATTTTTTTTGTATAATTATGCATATATACGACTGTTTCAGACACAACACTTGCGGTTTTAGCGATTTAAATTTTTTATTGCAAAACGCGTTGACGAATGTGAAATTTTTATTGCAAAATGCGTTGAACATAAATCTCGTCTAAGTGTTGTCTATCTTGGGTTATATGTGTCGCACATATTTTTTTTTGTATAATTATGCATATATACGACTGTTTCAGACACAACACTTGCGGTTTTAGCGATTTAAATTTTTATTGCAAAACGCGTTGACGAATGTGAAATTTTTATTGCAAAATGCGTTGAACATAAATCTCGTCTAAGTGTTATCTATCATGGGTTATTTGTGTCGCACATATCTTTTTTGTATTATTATACATATATACGACTGTTTCAGACACAACACATGTGGTTTTGGCGATTTAAATTTTTTATTGCAAAACGCGTTGACGAATGTGAAATTTTTATTGCAAAATGCGTTGAACATAAATCTCGTCTAAGTGTTATCTATCATGGGTTATTTGTGTCGCACATATCTTTTTTGTATTATTATACATTTATACGACTGTTTCAGACACAACACATGCGGTTTTAGCGATTTAAATTTTTATTGCAAAACGCGTTGACGAATGTGAAATTTTTATTGCAAAATGCGTTGAACATAAATCTCGTCTAAGTGTTATCTATCATGGGTTATTTGTGTCGCACATATCTTTTTTGTATTATTATACATATATACGACTGTTTCAGACACAACACATGCGGTTTTAGCGATTTAAATTTTTATTGCAAAACGCGTTGACGAATGTGAAATTTTTATTGCAAAATGCGTTGAACATAAATCTCGTCTAAGTGTTGTCTATCTTGGGTTATATGTGTCGCACATATATTTTTTGTATAATTATGCATATATACGACTGTTTCAGACACAACACTTGCGGTTTTAGCGATTGAAATTTTTTATTGCAAAACGCGTTGACGAATGTGAAATTTTTATTGCAAAATGCGTTGAACATAAATCTCGTCTAAGTGTTATCTATCTTGGGTTATATGTGTCGCACATATTTTTTTTTGTATAATTATGCATATATACGACTGTTTCAGACACAACACTTGCGGTTTTAGCGATTTAAATTTTTATTGCAAAACGCGTTGACGAATGTGAAATTTTTATTGCAAAATGCGTTGAACATAAATCTCGTCTAAGTGTTATCTATCATGGGTTATTTGTGTCGCACATATCTTTTTTGTATTATTATACATATATACGACTGTTTCAGACACAACACATGTGGTTTTGGCGATTTAAATTTTTTATTGCAAAACGCGTTGACGAATGTGAAATTTTTATTGCAAAATGCGTTGAACATAAATCTCGTCTAAGTGTTATCTATCATGGGTTATTTGTGTCGCACATATCTTTTTTGTATTATTATACATATATACGACTGTTTCAGACACAACACATGCGGTTTTAGCGATTTAAATTTTTATTGCAAAACGCGTTGACGAATGTGAAATTTTTATTGCAAAATGCGTTGAACATAAATCTCGTCTAAGTGTTATCTATCATGGGTTATTTGTGTCGCACATATCTTTTTTGGATTATTATACATATATACGACTGTTTCAGACACAACACATGCGGTTTTAGCGATTTAAATTTTTATTGCAAAACGCGTTGACGAATGTGAAATTTTTATTGCAAAATGCGTTGAACATAAATCTCGTCTAAGTGTTATCTATCTTGGGTTATATGTGTCGCACTTTTTTTTTGTATAATTATGCATATATACGACTGTTTCAGACACAACACTTGCGGTTTTAGCGATTTAAATTTTTATTGCAAAACGCGTTGACGAATGTGAAATTTTTATTGCAAAATGCGTTGACGAATGTGAAATTTTTATTACAAAACGCGTTGACGAATGTGAAATTTTTATTGCAAAACGCGTTGACGAGTGTGAAATTTTTATTGCAAAATGCGTCGAATATGAATATCGTCTAATTGTTATAGTATATGAGTTATATGAGTCGCACATATATTTTTAGTATTATCATACATATATACAACTGTTAAAGGTTCTAGATATGCATTTTTAGCGATTTAAATTTTTTATTGCAAAATGCGTTTTTATTGCAAAACGGGTTGTAACATAGCATCCTGCAGTAATCGGTAATCGAGCAGTTTGGCAACATTTTATTATTTAAGCATAGCTCAAGTTAATGGCTTTCGGTATAATATAATCTGTTACCAAAATGAACATTCGAAATTGGTAGTAAAATTCAAGCGTTGACATTAGTTTCTTAACGTGATATGTTCTGTTCTTCTTGGAGTGTTAATCTCGCGCTACCAACTTACTTCATAATATTGACAGTCCTACGACTAATGCCATTGAATTGTTGAGGTTCTGTCTATGTTTACAGTGTTCAGCCCAGCGTCGTTTCCTGTCCCCGGTTTTTTTATATTTTCGGCCCTTCCCGATATGTTTGGATATCCCGTTTCGTTCTCAATTCGACGTTTACTTAATAAATAATTGTTTGACTCAAAGTCTTGTTATTTAATTACCAGATGTTTGGTCACTGTTTGGTGTTCTTTCATCGATAGATAAGGAATGCAATATCACTGACCTCTCAATTCCATGACAGTAATATAATCAACATCGTAGTGAGAACGCCTCCAACGCAAATCGCACATTTGCAAAGTAAGTCCGTGTGAGATGAAGTAACATTTCTCATACAATGTAAATGTCAACTGTTCGATTTTGGTATTTTCCTAGCTCAGACGTATTGTCTTGTCTGAATGATGAACACTGTTAGTAGATTCTTAAGAAACCTACTATGCTGCGTATGCATTTATGGGTATAGAAGTGATATTAGGATTCGAGATAGAAGAACAAATATTCTTAAACAAGAATTATCTTTAAAACTATGGTCGACGAAATTCCAATGTTAATATTTGTTGTGCGCAATATAAACAAATGCCGAGATGTTACGATTTCTGGTCACTCCAGATCCAAAATGGATTTTGGTAATTCACCGAAATTCAGTGTAATTCGGTAAGGTAACATACCCTTCATCGAAAATTTAACCAATCCGCGTCATGGTTGTAGAGAAATTGCCTTGTAGGTTAAAGTAAGATTTGATGGGTTTACACCACACTGATCTGCAAATAGCAAAACCATATTAGCTCAGCTGCGCCGAAAAGGGTACTATGTTTGAAGGGAACTTAGAAGGCGAAATCGGTAGCAACAATAGCTAGTATAACTACTACTTCGAACAGTAACAATATGTAAATCACCTAATACATGGATAAACAAAGACATCAAAACGAAAATATGTAGTTCCGGTGACTTGAATACATAGTTTGACCATTTGGACAGTACTTTCTAGTTTGTCTTTATTTGGAATACGAACAGGGAATGACATATTTTTAAGTTGTAATTACATCATAGCATGTTTCATACGTGTTCATACCAGAGCACGTCACATTCTAAAGCTAATTTATGAAGTTATTCAGTGACAAAAATGTCGTCCAAGTCAGTCAGGAGTAAACTGTCTTATTTCTGCATATTCATGTCAGATTCAGCGAAAACAAAATATTTAATAATATTCCTAGTCTGATATGTAAAACGGATTTTTGTTTACTTCAATTAATTACAAAAAATATTTTATGCCGCTTTCAACCTTTTTGAACAACAATAACAATTAAACTACCGTTCACTTTTTCAATTGAACTTTACCAATTGCTTTAATTTCATTCTCTATTTGACAATTTAAAGTTTCTGGACAATTCTGTATTTTTTACTGTCAGCACTACAAACAAACTATAATGGTAATGTTCAAAACGATTGCTTAAATCCCTCGAGAAAAGAAAGTCATTAAATGTAAATTGAGTTAAAACAAATTGCCTGAGAGAACTGATTTGAAGACCAAATAATTATCATTGCTGGAAGACATTTCTGCATTATCAACTTTTCATCATCACACGTGTGTTCTTTATGTTAGTCTATCTTTATTTTACAATACAGGACATCTACATACCGGCAACAAAACAATGTAACTTACGTACATGTGTAATCAACGTTTTTGTAGTTTACAAGTTGATTACTGAACAGCTCAATGCAGGTATTAAATATAGGGATATTCAAGATAATGCAGATGCTTTGCAACGAAATTTCTACGAGGCAGAAACAGCTGATGTTCGTCCAAACATTGCATTGACCTGCTGTACCCGAGCAAAGTATTGCGTGTGTAAGCCAGTCTTTGATAAACAAAAGCTTACGCGACAAAAGTATGGGTGGGGTAATAATAAACCACCACAGGAGGTACACAAATGTATACATGTTTCGTCCTTTAATTACATAATTATTCGTTTCACTTCGTTTTAACGAAATATATCGCCTAATTCTAATCAATCGTTGTAACATTTAATCACATGAAAACGTTAAATCATTGTTACAAAGTTGTAATATTCTGACATAAAGGGCTCCGTAGTTATGTTATATGTATTCGGTATATCAAATACCCGGCCAAAAATAACCACATCTTTGCCTCAGCCGAGGTCGATAAATGTGAACTATAAAATCCCGTACATTCAGTGAATTGAACAGAAATGTTAGATTACAGACAATATGTCTGCTTTGAAATAAAATCACAAACACTCGTGACAGATTTGTTCATGTTTCTCTGATATTTGTTATCGGAGACAAATTAAATTATAAGTTTCTATGATGAAGCGAGATAGCAATCACGTTGTACAAACTTCTCTACTTCTATGAATAAATATCAAGATAAGATGAATTTCATGCGTAGTAAGAATGGCTTTCTATCAATCACAATGTATGGAATATACGACCATATACAATATATAGCGCATTGTGTATCTTGCTATCAGCTGGAGCTCATTTATAACAAAGCATTCATAATAAGAATAATCCTTAAGTGTATTTAAAGATGGACGCTCGATAGGCCTATACGACTTATGTCAGTCGAGGCCATATATCAAACACCATAAACATACATTGTACAGACAATACACAACATGTATACAATGCTAGTTAAAATATCAACGAACAGTTTAATTTCAACATGCATTTTTTAACATTAACAAGACAGATGCAACAAATACAGAGAAAAACAAATAAATATTGACATACAATAGCAGTGATCAGAGTATTATTAAGATAAAGATAATGTTTGACATAACAGGCAGGATTTTAACAATGAGCGGAAATGTTTCTCAGAACTGATATGTTATATGTTAGATGGAATGATGTTCCATACCGACATGGCTTTGTATTGGAAAGTCAATTTTGTATAGTAAGATGTACAAATAAGATGCACAATGTTTTGCTAGAAACTGATCGAAGAGAATAACTTTCATTTTTCGACAACTGAAATATATATGCAGTTGTATCAAGTATCGAATAAGAGGTGGAGCTAAAGTCTATGTTAAATAAAAGGGAGGGGCCTATTGATCAACGGATCGAGTGCAATAACTAACAGAGCAGGTGGGTATAAGATACACGCACAGTTAGTCACTGCTTTGTTGACAAAAGGCGACAATTGTCGTCAGTACTTTACCGGGATTGGTTCCTCATCCTGTGATTCACAATCACGATACTTGGAACGCTAATTTTGAATTTCTGGGGTTTTAAATTTCACACAATCTTGCATACTTCAGTCATGTCACATGATATAGAGAAACGCTTGTTTGTACACCCACGTTAAGTTGGACTACGATACACAACTGATAGAGTGAAAATACTCGGATACGCTCGAATTCGACTAAATTATATACCCTCGTATTTGCATACCCTATCCAGCACTATGTAGTACTTAACGAAAACGCGATTGTGTGGATTCAATTTATCACAAGTTGGATTATTAAATGTCATTATATGCTCTGTGTGTGATTATTTCCAAATGAACTCAAACATTGAATACAAAATACGTATAATAATGTAAAATTACCGTACAATCTCGATACAAATACTTTATCGAATTAATTGTGATGTTCAATATAACTGTATTCGTTATATTAAAGTAATCTACTGTTCAAGCATACTCGCTTGATGTTGCAGAATTGTGTATTTATTTCTTAGTTCTGCCTGGGGCCTTATTCACAAAGATTCTAAGACTCAAATTCAGACTTGGACGTTGAAATATCAAATTTTCATGTTGTCCCTGTGTTGTTATAACAGCATAGATTTAAATAAAAAAAGATGGCAAACGTGTACACTGGGTAACAACGATTATTAAGTAAACATTTTATTCGTTTAGATTGAATGAAAACGAATGCTGGTAAACATAACTTTTGCAAAATTAAAGTTTCTGTATTAACATGTTTATGAATAAGGCCTCTGATATTTAAATACAAACACTCATTTATAACGATGTAATTACGGACTCGTGGAAGTGCGAGTCAAAGTTTGTATTAGAAGCGATTGTTACTTTTACTTCAAACCCATTCTCAAACATAGTATACATCATATATTTATATACATGTAGATGGATAATTGTTTCGAAGAACTAGTACCCGAAAAAGGTTTTCCGATATTTATTCAGGATTCTGATTTTAAATGTGAAAACTGCAATCGTCGACGGAAATTCAGAGTCAACTCTTATACAACTTTAAAATCAACTTCATATGCTGCAAACTAATGTGCAAAGATTGATAACTTGGCAGAGGTTAAACGACAATGTCAGTTAGGAATGATTTTGCAGGAAAGAAATCAAGCGCTGTAAGCAATAAATCACACAGAATACACAGCAAGAGGATCTTCTAAAACGCAGACAGCAACACCAATCTAATTACTGAGAGACATATTAGGAAAAAGGCCAAAACATATCGGTAGTACTGTCAATATCTTATCTAATCTATAACTGTCAATGCAGAAGTTTCTAATAACTTGTAAAAACAAGTTGCAATATACATTTAAACACATTTTTCAGAGCAATCATTATACAGAAACCCAAGTTGGATACAAAGTTTCGTACCAGAATCACACGGTTCTGTGGCTTGAGCTTCTTTGTATCATTACCTGCTCAATACTTGCTATTGTTTAACTAGTTACACAAGTGTGTCTCATCGTGGTCATATTAATAACAGACATTCTAGACAGATTATCGTCCAAAATCACGGACACTGTGTGTTCTACAATTATCACAATACTCATTTGCAGTGCTGTCCATTTTAAAGGGGGTTCCATGGACTTTCACATTAGAAAATTTTGGTAGCACCTTATAAGTGTTTTTGGGTCCCAAGAGTTAATGTTTGGCTGTGATGTTTTTCATCAGGCATTGAGATGTTTATATTTAGATTTGGCATGTGCTTGTACAATGCATAATAACATTTGTTTTATATTTGCATCACTGCCATGACTTTATTACTACCAGTACATGGACAAGTTGCGAGGCTGACACCACGGTAAAACCACCGATCTTCCGTCAGCAAGCTGTATTGCTTCCTCATTTACAACTACAATATCACAGGAGGGAGTCGAATTAATGAATACGGTAGCATCAAGATGACATTACATACTACTGATGATATGAGTTTATATCCATATGCAATGTACAGTTACGTCTGCAGTATGACTCATTGTTTTGAGACAGGACCTCAGTTAGTTGTTTACGTCGGTGTATGTTGTACATCTATACATACATGAGTTACCCACTATACGAGTACAACAATGATATGCATTTACTTGGTTAAATTTTGAAATTGTTCTATAACACATTTTTTGAGTCTTATGACTGGTGAATTAAATTAGAACAGCGTTAGGTTGTTACTCGGCAAGTCCAGGTTCGATGCCCGGGATGTACTTGTCATGTCCTTCCGTGTCATTTGGCTAGGGTAATTAGTTTTCCATCTCTTGACATATGGGGACGTTGTCAGCTGTTTTCGGAAGAAGAAGCTTAGCACAGGGAACGTGTCAGATCGACTGAACGTAGTGAGTGTGTAGCTGACCTATGAGTAGGAAGTGCAATATATAGACACCCGAATGTTTGTAGAGTTGTCTAAATCCAAAAATACACCATGTTCCCGATATACGTAGATTTGTCAAAATATTCCACAGTGTTTCGTTTTATGAGGGATGATAACGGAGGCTTAGACATTTTTCTCGATGCATAATTTCCCAAGACGCCGTCAGTATGAATTTACGGCCATATTGCGTGCAATTCTGTAATATGTTCCGGGTTTTGTTCTATTTCTTGGGAAATAGCGTCGTTCTGTTTGCTAAACTCGATTTAACATTTACAATATGAGATAGAAATTAGAACTAAAAATTATTGAAATCAATTAAAAAAAAACACGGATGAAACATAAATTTATTTGGCATATGTGCTGAACTTTATCTCATAATCTGCTGAAACCAATCTTCAATTAAACATCAACTTTACAAATACATATGATGTTTGTTCATGTAATTTAAATTGTTTGTTAGTCGTATGAGCTCGCTTAACGCCAGCAAACTAATTATCATATTTATGTTTTTAGATGTATATTAAATTCCCCTTTCCCCATGTGCAGTTGCTTCACTTGCTATTATATTCATTTTCTTTTCTCCCCCCTCGCGCCGCTGTTACAGATCGGATTCATGCATGAAGTTCATCAGTGCATTGATCCTCCTTATTGCATTAACAGCCCGGGGGATTCTGGCGCCGTCGTACCATATTATCAAGTTCGTCCCAAAACTGTTTAATGTACATATCTGGACTGTACGGCGGCCAGTCCAGTCGATTAATGTTATGACTGACAATGTTACAACTGATTCGTTTCCGAGTTCACCTGAAGAATAATTCGAATAAAACTGAAGTCGAACTTGGGTGCATCAGCCGTTACAGGGAAACATTATTGATTCCAACATGGTGTGTATTTTCGTATAGCATCTTTATTGCTTCGGTTTTCTATGCCAGGAAAATGAAACTTATGTAATCTGAATCCAATATAATTTTAATAATGGTTGTAAAAGTGAGGTGTCCTCCATTATCGTTTCTTGTCTAACGATTCTTTAATAGCAACTTCTCCTGCTCTGATGAACACTTCTAGCTGTCGATGGTTTTAAACATCACATGTTTTCAACGACATTTCCCTGCCTCGAAATTGCAGCTTGACATTAGTTAGATCAATATGTGAAATGAACGTCCATTTGTCTGCGTTAAGTTTGAATATAGTTTAAGTAATGTTTTATAGAGGTGTATACATACAGCTACAGATAGTTTATTCAGCAATATTAGGCATACTGCAAAAAAAAATTTCACATAAACAATGCAAATATACGAAATAGTATACAGTGGTCAATGGTCATTTGACATGCAATAGTATGATTGATTAACATAATATAAATCTTAATATAGTACTCATTACATTTTCATTGATACAATGTGAAAAATAATAGAAAAGTGAGGAGAAAATACAATTGAATTACGTATTACTAATACAACTGAGTTATTATGTTTAAAGCTTTATGGATCAACAATGACAGATGTTTAACAACATTCTTACTTTCTGAGCTTAAAAATTCAACACATTTTGGTATATTGTATTTTTTTCTGCAATATTGTTTTATATATTGTTTAATAATTTCATGGTACAATAGACATTCAAACAAAAAATGAAATTCATCTTCGATTACATTGCACAACTGGCAGTTTCTATCTTGAAGTGGTATTTTTGCTGATTTGTGCACTTGACTGACGTAAGTTTTCTAAGAAATGGCTCAACATTTCATCCGTACATTTTTGTACCAAACAGTTAGTGTTACAGAACGGAATTTAAGGATAAAACTAACTTAGCATCTTATCCTGAGGGACTGTATAATATCGTGCTTTGAACAATTTGTAAGTCTGAACATTATCTAGATATTTATATGATGTTTAGACAAAATAACTTTAACAAATCTAGAACCAGCGACACATGGGAATATATTAACCAACACCATAATATTCTAGGAAAATCCCAAGATAATATTATTGACATTGATTTATTTTCCAATTTCCTCTTTTGTTCAATTCTAGGATGTCATATCTAAAGACAGACGTATTTTAAAAACAGTCGTTAATCATAAAATCATCCATTTATCACGTTACATACTTTCTCGGCATACAATTTCTCTAAAATGTAAATATTATACGATTTCTGTGTTCAGGATTTTAGGAATTATGACTTTTTTTATAACATCTGTTTATTCTTCTATTTGCGTGTTTTAGTTAAGATTTGCTGCGCACCATAAACATGCCGAGATGTAACGATCGCTGGTCACTCCAGATTAAAAATGGATTTCAGTAAATTCACCGAAATTCGGTGGATTTCGGTAAGGTAACACCCATCATCTTTTATCGAAAGGTTAACCAATCCGCGTCAGTGTTACAAAGTTTTTTGATTGAAGAGAAGCTGGTTTACTGGTTAACGTAAGATTTGATTGGTTTATTCAATACTGATATGCAAGTAGCAAAGTCATGTTAAGTACGGCTGCACCGAACAAATCGGTTATTTTAATTACCCGTATTTTCGATTTATTTCCATAGAGACCATATTAATGACATGAAATGTATAGATTGGAAAAACGAATGTAACATATTTGTAACATTATTTCTAGGTCATATTGGAACATTCCTTGTGGTATATACGGAGAAACTAAATTCTGCTAAGGAAATCAGCATTGAAGCTGATGAATTACATAACATAGGACCCATATTTTGCTGACGTATACGACATAATGACATAGCTAATGAATCACTTTGTACTCATATTTTGCTGACGTATACGACATAATGACATAGCTAATGAATCACATAGTACGCATATTTTACTGACGTAAACGACATAATGACAAAGCTAATAAATCACATAGTACGCATATTTTGCTAACGTATTCAGCATAATTACATAGCTAATGAATTACATACGATGCATAATTATGTTACTGACTAATTCGGCATAATGATATAGACAAAGTTTCTGAACCATTTTCTATTTTGTTTAAAGCCGAAAGACTTATTAGAGTTTGCATGGTATTAACATTTTGTGTATATATTACAAGGTACATGAATTTATATAAGTCATATTTCTAAACACTATATTTGTATTAGAGAAAAGTTGGTAAGAAGAAAGAACAATTACACGCTGACATTTGAAAACAAGTATGTACCTGTATATTATGCTTTTCCTTAGACAGAGGTCAGACACGCAGTTAAAACAATTTAAAGACACATTATATTGTCTAGCGTGTGTAATATATACATGAATGGCCATTGGAAGCCTCATTGACGAATGGAGACAGGTCGGAAGAAGATACTGGGTGAGGCCCTGTGTGTTACGGAGTCCAATTCTTCGCCAGTACGAGCGTCTACTCCAAGAGCTGAGAGAGGAGGATGTGGCCGGGATTCATTTTGTCAGAATGGAGCCAGCGATGATCAAAGATTTACTACGATAGGGTAAGACTGCCAGTACTAACCAGTACGTACGCAGTAAGAATGCAGTACGAACACACTTAAATCCTGACTTGACCACGAATGTTTTGAACATTTAAGAACTGTCGTGACCCACCCGCGAAGAGGAGAAATGCCCCCTATCACCAGGACTACAACAAGAACCCTGTAAAAAGTATGAGTAATGTCTACGATTTCTACATTCGTACGCATTCGCCACCCAAAGCCGTGATGGTGGTACATAGTCTTTACATCTGCAGTAATTATATTATCTATAACAAGCGAGTATTGTAAAGAAAATCAGGTTATATTTGATCATTTCTTAAGAAACTTAGACACGTTTAAATGGTAAGATTATGTGTCATATGGTTTTCCCTTTGGGGCAACTCTCCAATAAAACTGACATCCATCTAAAACTATTATATATCAAGGGTAATATTTAAAAAAGTCAGCGTGTATCCGCCAAAACGTCATGTCGTATGATGAGCAAATAGCAATGCATTAAAATAATCTATCTTCTTTAGGAAAATATAAAATTTAAATAAACCAAATATCATTATATTTTCGTCTGTTACAGGCAGACAAATAAAAACACTATAACTTCACGAAATTCAATGGAAATGTTCTTTTCCATGTGTAAGTGGTTTGTTTTTTCAAACCTTATCTTTAAAAGTCAGAATTATTGGCAATATTGAAGGACATTAACTGCATTATGTATCAAATTCGGAGCCAAAATCTAAAATATTTAAATTACAGAGACATAAACCTCCCAGCTATTACAAAATTTCATATAAAGGTTTTTATATGATGCTGTGATACAAAACAACAGAACAGATCTAAGAACATTCGGAAACCCGATAATGTTACCAGGAGTTCGTATTTACGTCAATTCCTTACAAATGAACCAATGTTATAATGGAAAACAATTTGAGGGAACTGATTGTTTATTGATAATGTATCTATTCACATATAATGGACTCATAATTGGAAGTCAATGTTTATTTGATTCTAATGACATCCTTTTTCTGAAAGTTGGTTATGTAAATTGTCGTGTTTATAACTGTAGTCACACAAATTGGTGTGTGTATATAACTGTTGTCACACAAATTGTTGTGTATATAACTGTTGTCACACAAATTGTTGTGTATATAACTGTTGTCACACAAATTGTTGTGTATATAACTGTTGTCACACAAATTGTTGTGTATATAACTGTTGTCACACAAATTGCTGTGTATATAACTGTTGTAACACAAATTGTTGTGTATATAACTTTTGTCACACAAATTGTTGTGTATATAACTGTTGTCACACAAATTGCTGTGTATATAACTGTTGTCACACAAATTGTTGTGTATATAACTGTTGTCACACAAATTGTTGTGTATATAACTGTTGTCACACAAATTGCTGTGTATATAACTGTTGTCACACAAATTGTTGTGTATATAACTGTAGTCACACAAATTGTTGTGTATTAACTGTTGTCACACAACTTGTTGTGTATATAACTGTTGTCACACAAGTTGTTGTGCATATAACTGTAGTCACACAAGTTGTTGTGTATATAACTGTTGTCACACAAGTTGTTGTGTATATAACTGTAGTCACACAAGTTGTTGTGTATATAACTGTTGTCACACAAGTTGTTGTGTATATAACTGTTGTCACACAAGTTGTTGTGTATATAACTGTAGTCACACAAGTTGTTGTGTTTATAACTGTAGTCACACAAATTGTTGTGTATAGAACTGTAGTCACACAAATTGTTGTGTATATAACTGTAGTCACACAAATTGGTGTGTGTATATAACTGTAGTCACACAAATTGTTGTATATATAACTGTTGTCACACAAATTGTTGTGTATATAACTTAAGTCACACAAATTGTTGTGTATATAACTGTAGTCACACAAATTGGTGTGTGTATAGAACTGTAGTCACACAAATTGGTGTGTGTATATAACTGTAGTCACACAAATTGGTGTGTTTAAAACTGTAGTCACACAAATTGGCGTGTTTATAACCACAATTAAAGATACGAAATTTATAATATATTATCACAGCAAACATACCAAACTATTAGACCACAAAACACATCCTTATAGTCATTGTCATCAAGAAGTTATAGCATATGAGCACGAAATGTTATGCATCTCCAATTTCTACAAATTGGAGATTTTACGACAAACACTCTTATATTGTCGTGTCTATGTACATAAAGCACCATATTGAATCTGACGGCGTCGACGAAAACGACAAGACCAATTAGCTGAAATATAAATTGAATTAAAATATATTTCAAGCAAGCAACTGAAAGTTTCAGTGAAAGATAACTTCAAGTTCTGTTTTGTCTGAGCGGATAACACAAATACTTCAAAATATGTTGTGTGCACGTTAACGCCGTTTTTTTTTGGCAGTATTACAATTATGAACGGCTGGTGGTAGACCTATCCAGTGTTGCTAGGTAACCAACCAGTCCAGTGTTCTACCGCAAGCAGCAACTGGTAACTTCTCACACGAACCAAGAGGCGTAGGTCCGCTGGCATTAGATGTAAGTTATTTAGTCAAATTGCCACGCTTCGTGTACACGAGATATCGAATATACGACGTCCAGATTAGAGGTCAAAAGCACTTCCGACTTAGCTAATCTGGCGGACTCATTTCAAATTATGCGTTTTACATACTCAA
This sequence comes from Mactromeris polynyma, assembly GCA_032209605.1. Classification (NCBI taxonomy): domain Eukaryota; kingdom Metazoa; phylum Mollusca; class Bivalvia; order Venerida; family Mactridae; genus Mactromeris; species Mactromeris polynyma. The sequence goes on from JASFXZ010000028.1 coordinate 7,181,006, forward strand.
GATGTTATATAATTAAGTCATCGAACGTATATGTTATAAATTAAATAATGTTCAGAACTTTGTGCCATAGGCGCGGTTTTTAGAGGTAGGGGAAGTTTGCGAGAAAAGTTTGCCGAGGGAGAAAAGGAAGCAGCTTCTGTTTATAAAAAACGCTTTGCTAGCAACAAAATGTCAACCACCAGACCAATCGACATTTTTCTGGATGGACTTTTATTTAACACAGAAGCACAGTCAGATTCCGCTTCATATCCACCTAGTCTATATATATAAAGACTACTTTTGCTACGTTTAAGTAACGGCACCGCTACTTTCCCTGCATAGCGATAGAAAATGTTACTGAGTGCCTAAGTTTTTCACTACATACAATTTACAATACAATATACATGCGTAACAATTGCAGATTTGTTTCTTGAAAGGTATTTTAAATATATTAATTTTCTAGTTCAATGCTCATGTTCATACAGCTTAAACTTCAGGACTATGTAGGCATTAACTTTTGCTCTGGAACTAACATAATATGTTCCATTGAGTATTTTAAAGCTATTACTCTGCCCTTTTGGGATTCTTTTGTGCTGTCGCAATTTTTGTTTTGTAGTAACCTACAAATGTCCTTGCATTCAGAAATGTTTACAACTCAATTTCACTCAGATATGTCATTTGGCCCAAATATCTCACGACACATATATATATTGTAATGTTCTAGAATTTGTTTAACTGAACCCTGGGGGTATGGTACATTCATCATTCGCTTGCTCCCATCTTGATTAATCTGTTGTGTACGTTTACATGTGTAGCTACTGCTGACGACAATACATGAAGTTGGTTGCTGGCCTGGTTTATCCATTAATTCCCACCTCCCCTTCCCTTACTGTCCACTTTGATTCTCCAAGTTATTCCTTGTGGTCTGCTGGGCCATTCCTTGCGCCTCAGTTCCTTAATATGTGTACCGTTTGACATCCTTTAGTGCCTTATGTTTTGTGGATTGTTGTTTTTCCGGAGATCTGCGTGGGGATGCGTTGTCTTATGTATGTGGCTTTCCCTGTAGTTACGTATTCTCTCTCTTTTAATTTAACAAGACAGCAACACAACGTTACATAATGTGCCAGCTTTCATTGATGTCAATATTTAAGTCTGTTTCGTTACGTTTTCCATTACAGAATGGTGTTTGTAACATGTTTACGCGACTTGTCATTACTTGTCCTAAGCCTTGCTGCTGTATGTAATCCTCAGTTGATAACTTCGTGTTGAAAGCACTTACTAGTTTTTAACTGCACGTTCCTGCAAGTCTATGTTTTTCCTATTTAATGTTATATCATCAAATATTGTCATATTATGTTCTTGCATCGTGCAGAACATGTATTTGTCAGCCATATTGAATTTCCCTATGACGGTTACCTAGCAACCGCTAAAGTCTATTGCACCGTTGTTATAAGAATTTTCTGCGCGCAATTTAAGATTGTTTCTCATCAGAATGCCCGGAAAATGCCATATTAGGTATTTAACGTATATAATGTATTGTTTTACCATATTTTATAAGTTGAGGCCTGTTTTAAAGTTTACTTTAGTAACGAGCACCGAACATTTTATCATGCCACGACCTGCACTGCGGACTGTGGTCCACAACGACACGGCCGTGGACTGTGAGTGCCACACTGTATATTGATGGTGCCACATTGTGGGCTGTGAATATCCTGGGGGTATATAAGCCCCACTGCCACACTGTGGATTGATGGTGCCACATTGTGGGCTGTGGATATCCTGGGGGTATATAAGCCCCACTGCCACACTGTGGATTGATGGTGCCACATTGTGGGCTGTGAATATCCTGGGGGTATATAAGCCCCACTGCCACACTGTGGATTGATGGTGCCACTTTGTGGGCTGTGGATATCCTAGGGGTATATAAGCCACACTGTCCGTAATCCGGGGACTTCCAACACTTGGTTTGCTCAGCGACCGTTTCACATTTTATTAAAGGTGCATTTTCAAATTTATTTTAAGTAACTTAGTAAACACTTACTTCTATACATTTTCGTAGTCTTATATTGTTGATACTTTAAGTAATAACAATCTTAAAGCTTATTTAATCATATTTAACTAAGTGGATACGCCGACTAGATTGTCTGTTGCTTAGATCTTGCATGTACTTATATATCTATATATCCTGATACTTTATCTAGAGAGTAAAAATCAGTGAAACGTATTTTGTAGTTTGTGTTTTAGTTTTTCGATAGTCGTGAGTTAAATAAGTGCGTAATGATATAGATTATCGGCGGAAGTCTAACTTACTAGAAATCGGTAGTTCACACCAGTATATCGTCACTCATACTTTGACACTGTCTCGCACATTTACCATGGGCGTAACAATATCAGTTGAATTTCTCCAGGCTTCTTTCGATATTGTGACGTCATTTAATGACATTTTTGTCTCTGCAATTCGTTCTTGTCATTGAGGCAAAACACGAACGTTACTGACAAGCATGAGATATATCAGCTATGACGATTTACACCAACTAGAAAATTAAACACACATTTTATGGTTTTCGGAAATTACTCTCAATTTCCTGGTTTTCTCTCGCAAGAAAGCAATTTTCACAACAGGAAAAATTAATACCGTTGGACCTCGTTTATTAGACAACCAATTTATTGGTTTACAAAACCTGTAAGAAAATACATACTATTACTTGGAGAGCATACATAAAAATGCATTCAAATATAAAGAATGCACGTATAACATGAAGATGTAAAAAAGGAAAATATATACATACTTATGTATACATACATTTTTTTTTTATACACAACATGCATGAACCATTGACAAACCAAACAGCATAGTGAACAAATCACAGTTATCAAACATTGAACAAAGGAGAAGGAATAAGTCGCTACAAGGAACGCCACATACATAAGACAGTGCCTCCCCACACAAGACCTCCGGGAAACAACAATCCATAAAACATAAGGCACTTGATGAGGTTAAAGGGTACATATGTTAGGGAACAGAGGCGCAAGAAATGGCCTAGCAGACTATAAGGAATAACTAGGACAATGAAAGAGGACAAGCAGTGAAGGGTTTTTTATATGCCAGGAAAATGAAACTTATATAATCTGAATCCAATATAATTTTAATAATGGTTGTAGAAGTGTACATGTTCTCCATTATCGTTTCTTGTCTAACGATTCTTTAATCGCAATTCAACTTCTCCTACTCGGATGAACACTTCTAGCTGGTCGATGGTTTTATAAATCACATGTTTCATCCCTGCCTCGAAATTGCAGCTTGACATTAGTTAGATCAATATGTGAAATGAACGTCGATTTGTCTGCGTTAAGTTTTAATATAGTTTAAGTAATGTTTTATAGAGGTGTATACATACAGCTACAGATAGTTTACTCAGAAATATTAGGCATACTGCCCAAAATTTCACATAAACAATGCAAATATACGAAATAGTATACATTGGTCAATGGTCATTTGACATGCAATAGTATGATTGATCAACATAATATAAATCTTAATATAGTACGTATTACATTTTCATTGATACATTGTGAAGAATAATAGAAAAGTGAGGAGAAAATGCAATTGAATTACTTATTACTAATACAACTGAATTCTTATGTTTAAAGCTTTATGGATAAACAATGACAGATTTTTAACAACATTCTTACTTTCTGAGCTAAATAATTCAACACATTTTGGTATATTGTATTGTTTTCTGTAATAATGTTTTATATATTGTCTACGAATTTCATGGTACAATGGACATTCAAACAAAAAATGAAATTCATCTTCGATTACATTGCACAACTGGCATTTTCTATCTTGAAGTGGTATTTTTGCTACAGAACGGAATTTAAGAATAAAACTAACTTAGCATCTTATCCTGAGGGACTGTATCGTGCTTTGAACAATTTGTAAGTCTGAACATTATCTAGATATTTATGTGATGTTTAGACAAAATAACTTTAACAAATCTAGAACCAGCGACACATGGGAATATATTAACCAATACTATAATATTCTAGGAAAATCCCAAGATGATATTATTGACATTGATTTATTTTCCAATTTCCTCTTTTGTTCAATTCTAGGATGTCATATCTAAAGACAGTCGTATTTTAAAAACAGTCGTTAATCATACAATCATCCATTAATCACGTTACATACTTTCCCGGCATACAATTTCTCTAAAATGTAAATATTTTCCGATTTCTGTGTTCAGGATTGTAGGAATTATGACTTATTCTATAACATATGTTTATTTTTGTAGTTTTACGCCGTTGTACAAAAACAAACGGCACAAACAGGTCCATCAGCAAGCAACTATTACAATGAAAGACTACACGAAAAGAAACAAAACATATCTTGAAAAAAAGATGGTCGGCGCAATTTGAAGTTAAGATTTGCTGCGCACCATAAAAATGCCGAGATGTTACGATCGCTGGTCACTCTAGAACCAAAATGGATTTCGGTAAATTCACCGAAATTCGATGATTTCTGTAAGGTAACACCCATCACCCTTTATCGAAAGGTTAACCAATCCGCGTCAATGTTACAATAGTGTTTTGATTGAAGAGAAGCTGGTTTAGTGGTTAACGTAAGATTTGATTGGTTTATTCAACACTGATATGCAAGTAGCAAAGCCATGTTAGTACGGCTGCACCGAACAAATCGGTTATTTTAATTACCCGTATTTTCGATTAATTTCCATAGAGACTATATTACTGACATGAAATGAATAGATTGAAAAACGAATGTTACATATTTGCCCCAGAAACTACATTCTGCTGAGGAAATCAGCATTGAAGCTGATGAATTACATAACATAGGACGCATACTTTGCTGACGTATACGGCATAATGACATAGCTATAGAATCACATAGTACGCATATTTTACTGACGTAAACGACATAATGACATAGCTAATAAATCATATAGTACGCATATTTTGCTAACGTATTCAGCATTATTACATAGCTAATGAATTACATACGATGCATAATTATGTTACTGACTAATTCGTCATAATGACATAGACAAAGTTTCTGAACCATTTTCTGTTTTGTTTAAAGCCGAAAGACTTAATAGAGTTCGCATGGTATTAACATTTTGTGTATATATTACAAGGTACATGAATTTATATAAGTCATATTTCTAAACACTATATTTGTTTTAGAGAAAAGTTGGTAAGAAGAAAGAACAATTACACGCTGACATTTGAAAACAATTATGTACCTGGATATGCTTTTCCATAGGCAGAGGTCAGACACACAGTTAACACAATTTAAAGACACATTATATTGACTAGTGTGTTTATTATTTGCAGTACATTACTATAACTGTTATTACTATGCTGCACAACTTTGTTCAACTTGACGGGGACATGGTGCGGAATGAGTGGCCATTGGAAGACTCATAGACGAATGGAGACAGGTCGGAAGAAGATACTGGGTGAGGCCCTGTGTGTTACGGAGGCCAATTCTTCGCCAGTACGAGCGTCTACTCCAAGAGCTGAGAGAGGAGGATGTGGCCGGGATTCATTTTGTCAGAATGGAGCCAGCGATGATCAAAGATTTACTACGATAGGGTAAGACTGCCAGTACTTACCAGTACGTACGCAGTAAGAATGCAGTACGAACACACTTAAATCCTGACTTGACCACGAATGTTTTGAACATTTAAGAACTGTCGTGGCCCTCCCGCGAATAGAGGAGAACTGCCCCCTATCACCAGGACTCCCAACAAGAACCCTGTAAGAATTATGAGGAATGTCCACGATTTCTGCATTCGTACGCATTGGCCACCCAAAATCGTGATGGTGGTACATAGGCTTTACAGCTGCACTAATTATATTATCTATAACAAGCGAGTATTGTAAAGAAAATCAGGTTGTATATGATCATTTCTTAAGAAACTTAGACACGTTTAAATGGTAAGATTATGTGTCATATGGTTTTTTCCCTTTGGTATGCGCCAAAACGTCATGTCGTATGATGAGCAAATAGCAATGCATTAAAATAATCTATCTTCTTTAGGAAAATATATGATTTAAATAAACCAAATATCATTATATTTTCGTCTGTTACAGGCAGACAAATAAAAAACAATAAATCCACGAAATTCATTGGAAATGTTCTATTCCATGTCTAAGTGGTTTGTTTTTTCAAACCTTTCCTTTAAACGTCAGAATTATTGGCAATATTGAATGACATTAACTGCATAATGTATCAAATTCGGAGCCTAAATCCATAAAAAGCGTCGAAAATATTTAAATTACAGAGACATAAACCTCCCAGCTATTACAAAATTTCATATAAAGGTTTTTATATGATGCTGTCATACAAAACAACAGAGCAGATCTAAGAACATACGGAAACCCGATAATATTACCAGGAGTTCGTATTTACATCCATTCCTTACAAATAAACCAATGTTGTATTGGAAAACAATTTGAGGGAACTGATTGTATATTGATAATGTATCTATTCACATATAATAGACACATAATTGGAAGTAAATGTTTATTTGATTCTAATGACATCCCGTTTCTGATAGTTGGTTATGTAAATTGTCGTGTTTATAACTGTAGTCACACAAGTTGTTGTGTATATAACTGTATTACCACAAATTGGTGTGTGTATATAACTGTATTCCCACAAGTTGTTGTGTATATAACTGTAGTCACACAAATTGTTGTGTATAGAACTGTATTACCACAAATTGGTGTGTGCATATAACTGTAGTCACACAAATTGTTGTGTATAGAACTGTAGTCACACAAATTGTTGTGTATATAACTGTAGTCACACAAATTGTTTTGTATACAACTGTAGTCACACAAATTGATGTGTATATAACTGTAGTCACACAAATTGTTGTATATATAACTGTAGTCACACAAATTGTTGAATATATAACTGTAGTCACACAAATTGTTGTGTATATAACAGTAACTGTAGTCACACAAATTGTTGTATATATAACTGTAACTGTAGTCACACAAATTGTTGTGTATATAACTGTAGTCACACAAATTGTTGTGTATATAACTGTAGTCACACAAATTGTTGTATATATAACAGTAGTCACACAAATTGTTGTGTATATAATTGTAGTCACACAAATTGTTGTATATACATGTATAACTGTAGTCACACAAATTGTTGTGTATATAACAGTAACTGTAGTCACACAAATTGTTGTATATATAACTGTAGTCACACAAATTGTTGTATATATAACTGTAGTCACACAAATTGTTGTGTATATAACTGTAGTCACACAAATTGTTGTGTATATAACTGTAGTCACACAAATTGTTGTGTATATAACTGTAGTCACACAAATTGTTGTGTATATAACTGTAGTCACACAAATTGTTTTGTATATAACTGTAGTCACACAAATTGTTGTGTATATAACTGTAGTCACACAAATTGTTGTGTATATAACTGTAGTCACACAAATTGTTGTGTATATAACTGTAGTCACACAAATTGTCGTGTTTAAACTGTAGTCACACAAATTGTTGTGTATATAACTGTAGTCACACAAATTGTTGTGTATATAACTGTAGTCACACAAATTGTTGTGTATATAACTGTAGTCACATAAATTGTTGTGTATAATAACTGTAGTCACACAAATTGTTGTGTATATAACTGTAGTCACATAAATTGTTGTGTATATAACTGTAGTCACACAAATTGTTGTGTATATAACTGTAGTCACACAAATTGTCGTGTATATAACTGTAGTCACACAAATTGTTTTGTATATAACTGTAGTCACACAAATTGTTTTGTATATAACTGTAGTCACACAAATTGTTTTGTATATAACTGTAGTCACACAAATTGTTGTGTATATAACTGTAGTCACACAAATTGTTGTGTATATACCTGTAGTCACACAAATTGTTTTGTATATAACTGTAGTCACACAAATTGTTGTGTATATAACTGTAGTCACACAAATTGTTGGGTTTATAACTGTAGTCACACAAATTGTTGTGTATATACCTGTAGTCACACAAATTGTTTTGTATATACCTGTAGTCACACAAATTGTTGGGTTTATAACTGTAGTCACACAAATTGTTGTGTATATATATGTAGTCACACAAGTTGTTGTGCTTATAACTTAAGTCACACAAAGTGTTGTGTATATACCTGTAGTCACACAAATTAGTGTGTTTATAACTGTAGTCACACATATTGTTGTGTTTATAACTGTAGTCACACGAATTGTTGTGTATATTACTGTAGTCACACAAATTGGTGTGTTTATAACTGTAGTCACACAAATTGGTGTGTTTATAACTGTAGTCACACGAATTGTTGTGTATATACCTGTAGTCACACAAATTGGTGTGTTTATAACTGTAGTCACACAAATTGGTGTGTTTTTAACTGTAGTCACACGAATTGTTGTGTATATTACTGTAGTCACACAAATTGGTGTGTTTATAACTGTAGTCACACAAATTGGTGTGTTTATAACTGTAGCCACGCAAATTGTTGTGTTTATAACTGTAGTCACACGAATTGTTGTGTATATTACTGTAGTCACACAAATTATTGTTCATATAAATGTAGTCACACGAACTGTTTTGTATATAACTTTAGTCACACGAACTGATGTGGTATATACAATGTAACTGTAGTCACAATAATTGGTGTGTGTATAGACCTGTAGTCACACAAATTGGTGTGTTTATAACTGTAGTCACACAAATTGGTGTGTTTATGACCACAATTAAAGATACGAAATTTATAATATATTATCACAGCAAACATACCATACTATTAGACCACAAAACACATTCTTATAATCATTGTCATCAAGAAGTTATAACATATGTGCACGAAATGTTATCCATCTCCAATTTCTACAAATTGGAGATTTTACGACAAACACTCTTATCTTGTCGTGTCTATGTACATAAAAAACCCATATTGAATCTGACGGCGGCAACGAAAACGACAAGACCAATTAGCTGAAATATAAATTGAATTAAAATATATTTCAAGCAAGCAACTGAAAGTTTCAGTGAAAGATAACTTCAAGTTCTGTTTTGTCTGCGCGGATAACACAAATACTCAAAGTCAAAATATGTTGTGTGAAAGTTTACGCCGTTTTTTCGGCAGTATTCCAATTATGAACGACTGGAGGTAGACCTATCCAGTGTTGCTGGGCAACCAATCAGTCCAGTGTTTTTTCCGCAAGCAGCAACTGGTAACTTCTCACACGAACCAAGAGGCGTAGGTCCGCTGACATTGGATGTAAGTTATTTAGTCAAATGGTCACGCTTCGTGTACACGAGATATCGAATATACGACGTCCAGATTAGAGGTCAAAAGCACTTCCGACTTAGCTAATCTGGCGGATTCATTCCAAAGCATGCTATTTACTTACTTAAGACGTTCTATAATTAAGTCATCGAACGTATATGTAATAAAATTAAATAATGTTCAGAACTTTGTGCCATAGGCGCGATTTTTAGAGGTAGGGGAAATTTGCGAGAAAAGTTAGCCGAGTGAGAAAAGGAAGCAGCTTCTGCCTAAAAAAAATGCTTTGCTAGCAACAAAATGTCAACCACCAGACCAGACGACATTTTTCTGGATGGACGTTTGTTCAGTAAAGAAGCACAGGCAGATTCCGCTTCCTATCCACCTAGTCTATAAATATACGTTAAGAAACGGCACCGCTACTTTCCCTGCATAGCGATAGAAAATTTTACTGAGTGCCTAAGTTTTTCACTAGAAAATACAATATACAGACAGACAGACAGAAGTTTTATTTAGACTTATACATAGTACATAGTCAATAAATACATATCATTTACATAAAGTGTCAACGTGAATTTACATACAATATTTTTTAAACAAGTGAGCTATATACATTGTGAAGAAACACACATCAAAGTGTTAATTAATCAAAAAATATACATGCGTAACAATTGCAGATTTGTTTCTTGAAAGGTATTCTAAATATACATATTAATTTTCTAGTTCAATGCTCATGTTCATTCAGCTTAAACTTCAGGACTATGTAGGCATTAACGTTAGCTCTGGAACTAACATAATATGTTCCACTGAGTATCTTAAAAATATTACCCTGCCCTTTTGGGAGTATTTTGTGCTGTCGTAAGTTTTGTACATGTAGTTACCTACAAATGTCCATGCATTCAGAAATGTTAACAACTCAATTTCACTCAGATATGTCATTTGGCTCAAAGATCTCAAGACACATATATATATATTGTAATGTTCTTGATTTTTTTAACTGAACCGTGGGGGTATGGTACATTCATCCTTCGCTTGCTGCCATCTTGGTTAATCAGTTGTTTACGTTTACATGTGTAGCTACTGCTGACATCAGTACATGAAGTTGGATACTGACTTGTTTTATCCATTAATTCCCACCTCCCCTTCCCTTACTGTCCACTTTGATTCTCCAAGTTATTCCTTGTGGTCTGCTGGGCCATTCCTTGCGCCTCAGTTCCTTAATATGTGTACCGTTTGACCTCATTTAGTGCCTTATGTTTTGTGGATTGTTGTTTTTTCCGGAGATCTGCGTGGGGAGGCATTGTCTTATGTATGTGGCTTTCCCTGTAGTTATGTATTCTCTCTCTTTAATATTTAACAAGACAGCAACACAACGTTATATAATGTGCCAGCTTTTATTGATGTCAATATTTAAGTCTGTTTCGTTACATAATCCATTCAATAATGGTGTTTGTAACATGTTTAGGCGACTTGTCTCTATTTTTCCTAAGCCTTGTTGCTGTATGTAATACTCAGTTGATAACTTCGTGTTGAAAGCATTTACTAGTTGTTATCTGCACGTTCCTGCAAGTCTATGTTTTCCTATTTAATGTTATATCATCAAATATTGTCATATTATGTTCTTGCATCGTGCAGAACATGTATTTGTCAGCCATATTGAATTTCCCTATGACGGTTACCTAGCAACCGCTAAAGTCTATTGCACCGTTGTTATAAGAATTTTCTGTGCGCAATTTAAGATGTTTTCTCAGCAGAATGCCCGGAAAATGCCATATTAGGTATTTAACGTATATAATGTATTGTTTTACCATATTTTATAAGTTGAGGCCTGTTTTAAAGTTTACTTTAGTAACGAGCACCCAACATTTTATCTTGCCACGACATGCACTGTGGACTGTGGTCCACAACGACACGACCGTGGACTGTGAGTGCCACACTGTGGATTGATGGTGCCACATTGTGGGCTGTGAATATTCTGGGGGTATATAAGCCCCACTGCCACACTGTGGATTGATGGTGCCACATTGTGGGCTGTGGATATCCTGGGCGTATATAAGCCCCACTGTCACACTGTGGATTAATGGTGCCACATTGTGGGCTGTGGATATCCTGGGGGTATATAAGCCCCACTGTCCGTTATCCGGGGACTTCCAACACTTTGTTTACTCAGCGACCGTTTCACATTTTATTAAAGGTGCATTTTCAAATTTAGTTTAAGTAACTTAGTAAACACTTACTTCTACACATTTCCGTAGTCTTATATTTTTGATACTTTAAGTAATAACAATCTTTAAGCTTATTTAATCATATTTAACTAAGTGGATACGCCGACTAGCTTGTATGTTGCTTAGATCTTACATGTACTTATAGATCCTGATATTTTATCTAAAGAGTAAAAATCAGTGAAACGAATTTCGTAGTTTGTGTTTTAGTTTTTCGATAGTCGAGTGTTAAATAAGTACGTAATGATAAAGAGTATCGACGGAAGTCTAACTTACTAGAAATCAGTAGTTCACACCAGTATATCGTCACTCATACTTTGACACTGTCTCGCACATTTGTCATGGGCGTAACAATATCAGTTGCATTTCTCCAGGCTTCTTTCGATATTGTGACGTCATTTAATGACATTTTTGTCTCTGCAATTCGTTCTTGTCATTGAGGCAAAACACGAACGTTACTGACAAGCATGAGATATATCAGCTATGACGATTTACACCAACTAGAAAATTAAACACAAGTTTTATGGTTTTCGGTAATTACTCTCAATTTCCTGGTTTTCTCTCGCAAGAAAGTAATTTTAACATCAGCAAACATTAATGCAGTTGGACCTCGTTTATTAGACAACCAATTTATTGGTTGACAAAAACTGTAAGAAAATACATACTATTATTTGGAGAGCATATATAAAAATGCATTCAAATATAAAGAATGCACACGTATAACATGAAGATGTACAAAAAGAAAATATAAACATACTTGTGTATATATACATCTACACAGCATACATGAATCATTGACAGTCAAGTTTGAGAAACACGAACAATCGGTCAATGGCGCTACCGGGAATCAAACCCAGGTCTACGGATTGCCGGTCCGTTATGCTAACCACTACACCACAGCGACCTGACGTCATTTTCGTGTAAATTTATCATATATAGATTTATGATTAAGGTAAACTACACTTTGGACGAAGTACGGGGCGAATTTTTACGTACGCCACACAGCACTTAACACCATCTGTAGTAAATAGTGAAATAAAGTCAAGTATGAGAAACACGAAAAATCACACATGAGTGTGCATGTATGTATCATAGCACTCTTGTTCTACAATTGAATTGAATACAAATGTATTGTACACGCATTATAGCATCACATCATTCTATACTTTCTTGCCGTATACACTGTAGTTTACCATGGATATGTACATGAGTTTGTACATCCTTGTCATCATTATACAGTCGGATCTCCTTCATTAAGAATCATAGGATCTGAGATTTTATTTCAAAGAATATATGGTTTCGAATAACCCATTTAAATTCGACGTGCATAAGAAGATACATCGGGACCTTAAATATTTCGGATGATACCAAGTATTTGGATATAAGATAGTCGAAAAAACGAGATTCGACTATACATATTTTTTTATATTGCAGCTATTATTTTCACTGTTGTTATTTTGTTAAGGTTATTTGTTGACATTCACTACTCGTGCCATAATGGGCCTAGTTTCTAAATAAAAACTTGAACTTAAGTTACATAATTAAATAAAAATGAGATTTAGGACAAGGATCAAAACTAAAAAGGGAGGAGTGTGGTTGACAATACGGATCAGCACAAAATTTGAACATGAACAGAAATTTAGCAGCACGGCATCACATTTTCGACACTGTCTACATAGAAACAAGGAGGGCTAGACCAGCCTTAGCACATGCCAGCCTCGCACGTAACCTCTATAACACTATATAAACCACGTGTAACAAAAATATCTTGAAAAAAAGGTCGGCGCAATTCAAAGGTTAAATATTTGTTGTGCAACATAAAGAATGCCGAGATGTTACGATTGATGGTCATTCAAGATCCAAAATGGATTTCGGTAAATTCATCGAAATTCAGTGGATTTCGGTAAGGTAACGTACCCTTAACCAATCCTCGGCAAGGTTACAAACGTTGTTTGGTGGAAGAGAAATTGCCTTGGTGGATACCGTCAGATTTGATTGGTTTACACAACACTGATATGCAAATAGCAAGTCACGATATAATTACGTTAAGTCCATTTTTTGAAGTTATTTCCTACATCAAGTGTCAAGTAAACTCAGTAAGATATCTCGACTCATTTTCTTTTGTTTTCTGAATTTCATGGGATTTTAAATGTACAATCTACATTTGAGCGCCATTTTTACGATTTCCAACCTCTTCTTTAAGTGGCGTCATTTCCAGAAAAAGACACATGTGACGTCACCATGTACCGACAGTTAGAAATATTTGCCCCATATGGCAATATGAAAACGAAGTGACCATATGGATAAATATTGTTTCCTGCTTGCGAATAGTGACATCAGCGCTCATTTGTTATCTGGAAAGGACGTAAGTGACACGTATATCCATTAGTTCAGTCATGATTATATATACGGTGTTATATATACGGTGATAATCACCATTTCTATGCGTGCTGATGTCCATATTCCCTCCAATACAGTCGTTATGCCCCGCTGGTATTGAGAGCAGACAACGCTTATTGGATTGTAGGTTTTATAACACATTTTGCGTGAGGGGAAATATTTACGATTGACAGAACTGCATTGTTAACGATTTGTCCCTAGAAAACAGAATATATTCCAGCCTAATTGCATCATAACTGTATAATGATAGGGATATAAAAGAAGTGAACACTGCTGGCAATAAATACCAAAGTCGCCATTGGCATCCGTTGAAGGTGGTTGAACTGCGTTGAGTTTATCATTTTCGGATAACTACGGAGCATATCTAAATACAACGTAGTATAAAATTTGGTTAAACCCCGATAATAAGATTCCCTTTGGGACCCTTGGAAATTGGTCTTAAAATGGAGGTTGAGTAAAAGGATAATCGTGTTTTTAATTTGAGGTGGTCTTTCTTTTGAATTGGTCTGTAAGAGAGCTTTTACTGTATGGAAAATATTGTTTTATACATGTTCATTAAAAGTGAACATCAACGCATGCTGAACTTCATTACTTCCTATGTACAGCTATATACAAACATACGAAATTAATGCAGTCTGAGTCGGCTACTCACAACCGTTCAAGACATACAATAACATATACACTGTATATAATCCAGTACAAAGAAACAAGTAGCCTTATACTGAACTGGCTCTCAGTAACTTATTTATTTAAATCAGAATGCAAAATAATCACAAAATCGTAAATAAATAACCTTATGCAGAGACAATCGGAAAATTTGGTTCGTTATTTATTAGACGTAATCTCATATACTGGTGACGGGGAATTTAAAATAAAGAGAAAAAAAGAGATTTATTGAGAAAACGTAAATAATGTACGACTATAGATATATTAAGATTAAGTTGAGTTATAAACAGTAGTACGGAGAGAAAAATGTCCTCGTCACTGCCAAATGACGTCATATGTATTACATGACGTCATAATAAAGAAAGAAGCCTGGGGAATTCTTACTGATTGCAATGCCTCAATGATAAGTGAAGAGGAGGACAGCTATATTAAAATAAAACTCAAGCGGGTCAACCTAATTAATACTATGACATATATGGACAAACAGTGGACAGCATAACATGAAACAAGGGCACACATCAATATGAACTTAAAATATAAGACACAACAGTACAACATAATCTCAAAAGGTTGGGTAATAGCTAAAAGATACTCCATGGAACACATTCTGTTAGTTCCAGAGCAAATATTAATGCCTACAAAGTCCCGAACATAGTCCTAAAATACTTAATCGTCGGTCATATCTTGCCGTATATGATCTACATATAATTGTAAGTTCATCTAGATCTAGTCTTAAAACATTAGTGTCCGGCGTGCAGGTAAACAATATGCGAAAACCTCTCAACTGTTTAATTATTTAAAATCCAAGAGCACATAATGTCAAGGTTATACCCCATCCTAATAAATAGATTTATCAGTTTATCAAACAACTGATTAAAGTTAGAACAGATAAAGCTAGTTTTCACGAATTTTGTATAATAGATCTCCATAAAAAATAGGTTAAATAATTCCAGTCTCTAACAAAAGTTGACACTAGTTCCATATATCAAAATAATTGATGGCGGGATAATTAAAGCAAAATTTACGAAACATCATTATAAACATAATTTATGAGAATGATAACCTTGTTTAAGGAGTTTACCCGTAAGGAGAAGGTTAACGCTTATTAAAGTCCCAAATATTACTATTGCCTCGTAGAAACCTTACAAGTTGAGCCAGGTAAATGCCATATGCGGGACACCTAGGAATATCTGAGTTTAGTGATGGAATATTTAAAATCTCAAAGTCGTTATTATCTCATTTATCGGAATGTTTTGTAGTAATCATGCCATGGAAATATCTTAGTCCAGAAACGAGGAATGTGTAAACATTCGTTATCAATATTCAAAATAGCATCTAAATAACGAGAGGTATTATTGAAAGCGTCAATAACATCCATTTGCTGTTCTTTGGATAACTATAATATATAGTCCTAAAGTCAAGCTGATCATTTTCGAACCCGAATAAACTTTCTGAGTTGTGTTTCATTATTTCAGTGGCAAACATGAACATAAATCCACGACTACTGTAAATGATATACTGGAATTATAATCCAAGCACATAAGAAAATGTCGGCGCACAATTATTTTGAAATAGTCCTGCAAATTCTTAAAATGGCATGACATGTTTCATTCAATATTACCGTATGTAGTTTGTTCACATATTTGTAAACGAATAATATGCTTGATAAGGGAAATAGTTTTTTATTTTGCTGAATTTTGACTTAATTAACAATAAAAATGGCATTCGATTCCTTGCTTTCTTCGGAGAAACTGCGCTGTCAATTAGTCTTACTCTTTGCCCAAACTTGATGAATGTGTTGTCTGACATGAAAACACATGAAAAATGATACTTTACGTCATTTCCTATTCATGATCAAAACCAAAATTTAGAAAATCCTCTCCGATTTGTCAAAGTTCCTACTTTCTTTGGATGCCGTCTACTTCCGGTTTAGTAACACGTCAATGTCAAACTAACAGAAATTCTTTTTTGTGAAATGATTCGCAATTTGATTGGCTGGAAACTACCATATAGCCAGCTGAGAAGAGAAAATATAATGTTATGCCACTTACAAGTCTCTATTTAATTCACATACAATGTCTGTTATAGGAATCGGTTCAAGTGGATATGAAATTTGCTTCAATGTACTTGACACGTGGAAAAGGCAATCACTCTGCATCGACGGAATTATTAAATTATAGATGATTTGTCTGGATTTATTTAGTTGGAAATAGCTCACGCCATGGTTTTGGCGTCATCGATCAATTTCATGTCATAATAACACGGATTTGACTTTCGTCCTATTGCAATCATCGAAGTAATCATTATATGTGAATGCTTGTCGTGAATATGTAAGTTTATTACATGCCAAATTGTACGCGTCTTCATATGTCATACTATATTATTAAGCAGTATTTAACGCCCGTCACGGTAGAGCGTTCCCCCTGCTAAATCTATAGGTCGAGCGAGGTGTACGTTCTTTCGTGACAATATGACAGAAGATAATGTATCTAAAGGCATGTGTACTCCACCTCTGAACACGGATGTAAGTGGAGAAGTTGTCAATAGCTTGCAGAGGAGCAGATTAGTATTGCTTAGTAACTCAGGACCGCTGTATATAAATGCAATACTATTGAGAAACGGCGTAACAAAGTATTGTAACTGTTTGTATTTGAAGTAAATTGAGCCTTTGCTTAATTCATAATACTGCATTGCGTGCCAGTAAGTCATAAATAAAATGAACGAACAATTTAAAGAAGACAATCCAATCACTGTCCGACTCAACTGATTGGTAAGTTAAATGATAATGTTTGTGTTTAAGAGGAAGCTCAAACAACTTAATGCTTCAACAGTGCACACTGTTATTATAAGGAAATTATGTAGAAAACAAGTAATACACTTAGTATATCCTGTAACCCACTGGAGTTTGTCACGCGTTCTCTCCCCTTCTATAATTTCTGGTTTGGAAAGAGATCAAGTGTGAAAAGCGTCAGCCTCATTGTACTATATATAATGTTTTATAGAAGAAAATTGGAAGGGACGAGAACTCGTCACGATCTCCTGTGGTTGTAACCCTAAATCAACACAAATCTGATTGTCTTTGATAGATAAGAATTATGAGTATTCGAATGGCGCGGAGAGCTACATTGTGGTCAAGGTAACTCGTTCCTTTAGAAATTTCATAAACCCGAGTTTAGTAATAAAGCGATTTCCTTGAATCTTCTCTGTGTTTTGCACGGCTACAAACAATAATGCTTAATGTATCATGTCCTTTGTTTTCAAAATCGAATGAGGGAGGGTGGTATTTTTTATAGCGCCATAGTTTTTTACTATCATGGTTTTGCTATTTGCATAACAGTGATATGTAAACCAATCAAATCTTACGTTAACCATCAAGGCAATTTCTCTTCAAACGAACATCGTTTGTAACCCTGACGCGGATTGGTTAACCTTCCGATAAAGGGTACGTTATCAAACCGAAATCTACTGAATTTCGGTGAATTTACCGAAATCCATTTTGGATCTCGAGTGACCAGCAATCGTTACATCTCTGCTCTTTTTATGTTGCACAACAAGTCTTAACCTTAACATTGCACCGACAATCTTTTTACAAGGTAATGCTTGTTACACGTGGTTTGAATAGCTTGGTATTGAAAAAACAACAACTAGTTTTTAATAATCAGGATTCAATGATTTATTCTATTTTACAATTCTAAGCATTAGTTTTACATATATCTAATAAACAGAATTTCAGCTATCCTACATAAGAGCCAAAATTTTATGATGAGATGAAACAGAATTTTGACTTGACTAAGTAACAAAATAGACCATTAATTTATATCTAAAGAGATGGAACAGTATTTTATAAGTTTACTTTAGTAACGAGCAACCAACGACCCGCACAGTGGATTGTGGTTCACAACGACACGGCCGTGGACTGTGAGTGCCACACTGTGGATTGGTGGTGCCACATTGTGGGCTGTGAATATCCTGGGGGTATATAAGCCACACTGTCACACTGTGGATTGATGGTGCCACATTGTGGGCTGTGAATATCCTGGGGGTATATAAGCCACACTGTCACACTGTGGATTGGTGGTGCCACATTGTGGGCTGTGAATATCCTGGGGGTATATAAGCCCCACTGTCACACTGTGGATTGATGGTGCCACATTGTGGGCTGTGAATATCCTGGGGGTATATAAGCCACACTGTCACACTGTGGATTGATGGTGCCACATTGTGGGCTGTAAATATCCTGGGGGTATATAAGCCCCACTGTCACACTGTGGATTGATGGTGCCACATTGTGGGCTGTAAATATCCTGGGGGTATATAAGCCCCACTGTCACACTGTGGATTGATGGTGCCACATTGTGGGCTGTGAATATCCTGGGGGTATATAAGCCCCACTGTCACACTGTGGATTGATGGTGCCACATTGTGGGCTGTAAATATCCTGGGAGTATATAAGCCCCACTGTCACACTGTGGATTGATGGTGCCACAGTGTGGGTTGTGAATATCCTGGGGGTATATAAGCCACACTGTCCGTAATCCGGGGACTTCCAACACTTGGTTTGCTCAGCGACCGTTTCACATTTTATTAAAGGTGCATTTTCAAATTTATTTTAAGTAACTTAGTAAACACTTACTTCTATACATTTTCGTCATCTTATATTTTGATACTTTAAGTAATAACAATCTTTAAACTTATTTAGTCATATTTAACTAAGTGGATACGCCGACTAGCTTGTCTGTTGCTAATATCTTGCATGTGCTTATAGATCTATAGATCCTGATATTTTATCTAGAGAGTAAAAAACAGTGAAAATAATTTCGTAGATTGTGTTTTAGTTTTTCGATAGTCGAGTGTTAAATAAGTACGTAATGATAAAGATTATCGGCGAAAGTCCAACTTACTAGAAATCGGTAGTTCACACCAGTATATCGTCACTCATACTTTGACACTGTCTCGCACATTTGCCATGGCCGTAACAATATCAGTTGAATTTCTCCAGGCTTCTTTCGATATTGTTACGTCATTTAATGACATTTTTGTCTCTGCATTTCATTCTTGTCATTGAGGCAAAACACGAACATTACTGACAAACGGTCTTCAAGCATGAGATATATCAGCTATGACGATTTACACCAACTAGAAAATTAAACACACATTTTATGGTTTTCGGAAATTACTCTCAATTTCATGGTTTTCTCTAGCAAGAAAGCAATTTTCACAACACCAAAAATTAATACCGTTGGACCTCGTTTATTAGACAACCAATTTATTGGTTTACAAAAACTGTAAGAAAATACATACTATTATTTGGAGAGCATATATACAAATGCATTCACATACATGTATAAAGAATGCACACGTATAACATGAAGATGTACATAAAGAAAATATAAGCATACTAATGTATACATACATCTACACAACATACATGAATCATTGACAAACCAAACAGCATAGTGAACAAATCACAGTTATCAAACATTGAACAAAGGAGAAGGAATAAGTCGCTACAAGGAACGCCACATACATAAGACAGTCCCTCCCCACACAATACCCTCTGGGAAACAACAATCCATAAAACATAAGGCACTTAATGAGGTTAACGGGTACATATGTTAGGGAACAGAGGCGCAAGAAATGGCCTAGCAGACTATAAGGAATAACTAGGACAATCAAAGAGGACAACCAGTGAAGGGGTTTTTATATGCCAGGAAAATGAAACTTATATAATCTGAATCCAATATAATTTTAATAATGGTTGTAGAAGTGTACATGTTCTCCATTATCGTTTCTTGTCTAACGATTCTTTAATCGCAATTCAACTTCTCCTACTCGGATGAACACTTCTAGCTGGTCGATGGTTTTATAAATCATATGTTTTCATCCCTGCCTCGAATTTGCTGATTGAAATTGTTTAGATCAATATGTGAAAAAAAACATCCACTTATCTACGATAAGTTTTAATATAGTTTAAGTAATGTTTTATAGAGGTGTATATATACAGATAGTTTATTCAGAAATATTAGGCATACGGCCCAAAATTTCATATAAACAATGCAAATATACGAAATATTATACATTGGTCAATGGTCATTTGACATGCAATAGTATGATTGATTAACATAATATAAATATTAATAAAGTACTCATTACATTTTCATTGATACAATTTGAAAAATAATAGAAAAGTGAGGAGAAAATACAATTGAATTACTTATTACTACATGTAATACAACTGAGTTCTTATGTTGAAAGCTTAATGGATAAACAATGACAGATGTTTAACAACATTCTTACTTTCTGAGCTAAATAGTTCAACACATTTTGGTATATTGTATTTTTTTCTGTAATAATGTTTTATATATTGTTTACGAATTTCATGGTACAATGGACATTCAAACAAAAAATGAAATTCATCTTCGATTACATTGCACAACTGGCATTTTCTATCTTGAAGTGGTATTTTTGCTGGTGTGTGCACTTGACTGGCGTAAGTTTTCTAAGAAATGGCTAAACATTTCATCCGTACATTTTTGTACCAAACAGTTAGTGTTACAGAACGGAATTTAAGGATAAAACTAACTTAGCATCTTATCCTGAGGGACTGTATAATATCGTGCTTTGAACAATTTGTAAGTCTGAACATTATCTAGATATTTATGTGATGTTTAGACAAAATAACTTTAACAAATCTAGAACCAGCGACACATGGAAATATATTAACCAATACTATAATATTCTAGGAAAATCCCAAGATGATATTATTGACATTGATTTATTTTCCAATTTCCTCTTTTGTTCAATTCTAGGATGTCATATCTAAAGACAGACGTATTTTAAAAACAGTCGTTAATCATAAATTCATCCATTAATCACGTTACACGTACATACTTTCTCGGCATACAATTTCTCTAAAATGTAAATATTATACGATTTCTGTGTTCAGGATTTAAGGAATTATGACTTTTTTTATAACATCTGTTTATTCTTCTTTTTGCGTTTTTTTTGTAGTTTTACGCCGTTGTAAAAAAACAAACGACACAAACAGGTCCATCAGGTAGCAACTACTAGTATTACAATGAAAGACTATACAAAAAGAAACAAAAAATATCTTGAATTTGAAGTTAAGATTTGCTGCGCACCATAAAAATGCCGAGATGTTACGATCGCTGGTTAATCTAGATCCATAATTCATTTCGGTAAATTCACCGAAATTCAGTGGATTTCGGTAAGGTAACACCCATCACCCTTTATCGAAAGGTTAACCAATCCGCGTCAATGTTACAAACGTGTTTTGATTGATATTTATATAAGTCAATTTCTAAACACTATATTTGTATTAGAGAAACGTTGGTTAGAAGAAAGAACAATTACACACTGACATTTGAAAACAATTATGTACCTGGATATGGTTTACCTTAGCCAGAGGTCAGACACGCAAATAAAACAATTTAAATACACATTATGTTGTCTAGCGTGTGTATTATGTACATAACATTGCTATAACTGTTATTACTATGCTGCGCAACTTTGTTCAACTAGACGGGGACATGGTGTGGAATGAGTGGCCATTGGAAGACTCATAGACGAATGGAGACAGGCCGGAAGAAGATACTGGGTGGGGTTCTGGGTGTGACGGAGTCCAATTCTTGGTCAGTACGAGTGGCTACTCCAAGAGCTGAGGTGGGAGGATATGGCCGGGATTCGCAATTTTTTCCGAATGGAGCCAGCGATGATCAAAGAAATACTACGATAGGGGAAGACTGCCAGTACGCACAAGTACGTACGCAGTAAGAATGCAGTACGAACACAGTTAAATCGTGACATTACCACGAATGTTTTGAACATTTGAAAACTGCCGTGACCCACCCGCGAATAGAGGAGCACTGCCCCCTATCACCAGGACTCCAACAAGAACCCTGTAAGAATTATGACGAATGTCCACGATTTCTACATTCGTACGCATTCGCCACCCAAAGCCGTGATGGTGGTGCATAGGCTTTATAGCTGAACTAATTATATTATCTATAACACGCGAGTATTGTAAAGAAAATCAGGTTGTGTATGATCATTTCTTAAGAAACTTAGACACGTTTTGATGGTAATATTATGTGTCATATGGTTTTGTATCTCTTTGGGACATCTCTTTAAATACCAATAAAATCTTCTTTCGGAAAAAAATGATTTAAATGAACCAAATATCATTATAGTTTTCCTTATATTTCTTGAATAGCAAAACACGTTTGTTACAGGCAGACAAATAAAAACTATAAATACACGAAAATCAATGGAAATGTTCTTTTCCATGCCTAAGTGTTTTTTTTTCAAACCTTTCCTTTAAAAGTCAGAATTATTGGCAAAATTGAAGGACATTAACTGCATTATGTTTCAAATTCGGAGCCTAAATCCATAAAAAGCGTCGAAAATATTTAAATTACAGAGACATAAACCTCCCAGCTATTACACAATTTCATATAAAGGTTTTATATGATGCTGTCATACAAAACAACAGAACAGATCTAAGAACATACGTAAACCCGATAATGTTACCAGGAGTTCGTATTTACATCCATTCCTTACAAATAAACCAATGTCGTATTGGAAAACAATTTGAGGGAACTGACTGTATATTGATAATGTATCTATTCACATATAATAGACTCATAATTGGAAGTCAATGTTTATTTGATTATAATGACATCCTTTTTCTGATAGTTGGTTATGTAAATTGTCGTGTTTATAACTGTAGTCACACAAATTGTTGTGTATATAACTGTTGTCACACAAATTGTTGTGTATATAACTGTTGTCACACAAATTGCTGTGTATATAACTGTTGTCACACAAATTGTTGTGTATATAACTGTTGTCACACAAATTGTTGTGTATATAACTGTTGTCACACAAATTGCTGTGTATATAACTGTTGTCACACAAATTGTTGTGTATATAACTGTTGTCACACAAATTGTTGTGTATATAACTGTTGTCACACAAATTGTTGTGTATATAACTGTTGTCACACAAATTGTTGTGTATATAACTGTTGTCACACAAATTGCTGTGTATATAACTGTTGTAACACAAATTGTTGTGTATATAACTTTTGTCACACAAATTGTTGTGTATATAACTGTTGTCACACAAATTGCTGTGTATATAACTGTTGTCACACAAATTGTTGTGTATATAACTGTTGTCACACAAATTGTTGTGTATATAACTGTTGTCACACAAATTGCTGTGTATATAACTGTTGTCACACAAATTGTTGTGTATATAACTGTAGTCACACAAATTGTTGTGTATTAACTGTTGTCACACAAATTGTTGTGTATATAACTGTTGTCACACAAATTGTTGTGTATATAACTGTTGTCACACAAATTGCTGTGTATATAACTGTTGTCACACAAATTACTGTGTATATAACTGTAGTCACACGAACTGTTGTGTTTATTACTATAGTCACAAAAATTATTCTTCATATAAATGTAGTCACACAAATTGTTGTGTATATAAGTGTAGTCGCACAAATTGGTGTGTTTAAAACTGTAGTCACACAAATTGGCATGTTTATAACCACAATTAAAAATACGAAATTTATAATATATTATCACAGCAAACATACCATACTATAAGACCACAAAACACATTCTTATAATCATTGTCATCAAGAAGTGCATATGCGTACGAAATGTTTGTCGTAAAATCTCCAATTTCTACAAATTGTAGATTTTACGACAAAAACACTCCTATCTTATCGTGTCTATGTACATAAAAAAACCATATTGAATCTGACGGCTTCAACGAAAACGACATGACCAATTAGCTGAAATATAAATTGAATTAAAATATATTTCATGCAAGCAACTGAAAGTTTCAGTGAAAGATAACTTCAAGTTCTGTTTTGTCTGAGCGGATAACACAAATACTTCAAAATATGTTGTGTGAACGTTTACGCCGTTTTTTTTTGGCAGTATTCCAATTATGCACGGCTGGTGGTAGACCTATCCAGTGTTGCTGGCCAACCAACCAGTCCAGTGTTCTACCGCAAGCAGCAACTGGTAACTTCTCACACGAACCAAGAGGCGTAGGTGTGCTGACATTGGATGTAAGTTATTTAGTCAAATTGTCACGCTTCGTGTACACGAGATATCGAATATACAACGTCCAGATAAGATGTCAAAAGCACCTCCGACTTAGCTAATCTGGCGGACTCATTCAAAGCATTCTATTTACTTATTTAAGATGATCTATAATTAAGTCATCGAACGTATATGTAATAAAATTAAATAATGTTAAATAAGGTAGGGGAAGTTTGCGAGAAAAGTTTGCCGAGGGAGAAAAGGAAGCAGCTTCTGTCTAAAAAAACGCTTTGCTAGCAACAAAATGACAACCACCAGACCAGACGACATTTTTCTGGATGGACGTTTGTTCAATCTGTATGTACAGTCAGATTCCGCTTCCTATCCACCTAGTCTATAAATATAAAGACTACTTTTGCTACGTTTAAGAAACGGCACCGCTACTTTCCCTGCATAAAAGTATTATATGTTGTTGATATGACAAAATATTCTGTATTGTACATAAGATTTTATTGAAATAAAGAATAACAAAAATAGCACCCCGTGTTTCTAAGTTTCTGTTCTCAGTTATTGATATTCTGTAAAAACAAATGGATATGTCAGTACTTTTATCCGGAAAGAATTTTAAAATTATGTGAATTCAACATTCGTGAGTACAAATGACAAACATTGCGGTTATCTTATTACCACGATGTTAGTTAATGCACTCGTTTTATAATAAGTCCATTTTCACTGTTTTGCTCTATATTTAAACTTAATAGTAAGGCCATAATATTAAGAGCAGTTTTCAAGGGTCCCATTGGTGGTTTTATTATAGAGGTTTATTTGAAGGTGCAACATACAATAACGCCGAGATGTTACGATTGCTGGTCACTCCAGATCCTAAATGGATTTCAGTAAAAGGTAACGTACCTCTTATCGAAAGGTTAACCATTCCGCGTCAAGGTTACAAACGTTGTTCGGTTGAAGAGAAGTTAGTTTAGAGGTCAACGCAAGAGTTGATTGGTTTACACAACACTGATATGCAAATAGCAAATCCAATTTAGTACGGCTACGCCGCAAAAACTCATGCTCAGTTACAAGTTTGGTGTCAGCTTGCAATTCTAAACTTAAATATTAAGTTTTATACCTTCTTGAAAAAAGCTTTAACAATTATGTGATTCTTATTTAGTTTCAGCGTTTGCTTCTTGCATACAAACATGTTCGTATGTATGCATCTTCATTGTAAAATTTATTTAAGTTCTTTAAACACAAGTCGAATATTTTCTAATCGTCTCCCTTGGCCGAGTGGTTAGGGCATCCACCTTTGGAGCGGGAGGTCGAGGGACGGATTCGCGGTAGAGGTCCGTTCTGATATGGCTGGTTGGTGAGCCTCCGGTTAGTTGAATAATGCTTACTGTGTGCGTACATGACTTGCGATAGGACGGGATAGGAAGTAAATGTGCTCAGAAAGTAGGTGTCTCATAGATGTGTCAGAAAAGACTGGCACTTTGAATAGGGGCGACACTATAATAAATAAACATATTTCTTTCCTTTTTGATGGAATGTCTCGAAAAGAAATCCGTAATGCGAATACATTAGTAAATCTACGTATACGTAGTCGTCTGCTTGTCTTATAGATGTGTCAGAAATGACTGGCACTTTAGGGGCGACGCTATAATAAATAAACATATTA
The DNA here is from genome assembly GCA_032209605.1 of Mactromeris polynyma. Lineage (NCBI taxonomy): Eukaryota > Metazoa > Mollusca > Bivalvia > Venerida > Mactridae > Mactromeris > Mactromeris polynyma. The sequence continues at coordinate 7,207,352 of JASFXZ010000028.1, forward strand.
CTTTAGTTTTTGATGGAATATCTTGAAAAAGACTCTGTTATCTATATATAAATAGTCGTCTGCCAGTAGGAAACAAATTGTCTCTATCTTTTATCAAAATTACTGTCGACTTTTAACACTTCTTATAAATCCTAGAATTATACTTAAACGCATTACATCATATTAGTGATATTTATCCTCCGAAGTGCGTCAATGTCAGACTGTACAGTCTTCTAGATAATACACTGGTGACCTTATAGTTTACATTGTGTGCCAGCTACAGTCAGTGACAAAAAGTAAGTCCTCAGAATAGATGCCGTGTAAGGTGTAAACAAATATGTTTGTTTTAGGTTTCCCGCCCTACCCTACAACATTGTTTCGCGTGTTTTTATATTTTTTGGTAAAAATTCTTCTTTTCGGTAAAATTTCTTCTTATGTGAATTTTTTCTTAAGGATCATATTTCTTCCCAGGTATTAGACGTCTAACGACTATTCCAGCTATAGAGCGTTATATTCACCTTGATAAAACAAAATGTCAGCGTCCGTTCTAATCTATGTTTAATTTGCTTCGTTTGAAAATAAAAAAATCTCAAAAAAATATCCCTGCCTACCCTCTTATGGGGGACATGAAACCTTAACAAACATATTATTTTTTAGGCCTAAAATAATTGTCTGTATATTATTATTGAATCGTATGTTTGGTAAGATAATTATACGAATTATATGAATATACGCTGCGTGGGCTTTTTATCCCAAAGTATAATTATCTCCCCTGTTTTATATTTCATCTGCTGTGAAAATGAGAAAGTGAGCCGCCGAAATTGCGAAAAAAGTATTTGGTATTACAGTTTTAGTGGATTTTATAGGCTCAACGCAAGAATGTGAAATAACCAGCGCTTGAATTGCACAGATACCGATATGGATAGCTCGAATTGCTGTCAAAATCATGTACACAAAAGAAGTGTTGTAAGTCCAAACATTGTCATCTCTAAGCAGGACAGAGTAAGAAGGGGGCGTGTGGTTGTGGAAAGATTCATATAATAATGATAATAAATCTTTATCTTTATATGCAAACAGTCAATAAGAAGCAAGAAGCAAGAGGTATATCTAACTTTGGGTCATCCATAAAACATAATAATGAAGACATTATTGAAACATAGGCAATACAATAAAATGACTCAGACTTAAAAGGGAACAAAATAGAGGATACAAAAAGTAGTTTATGATTGTATCTTGGAGGAAGACATATGCGATGCGGAGCAAGGAAAACACATCAAACTCAGTGAACGAAATCCCGGACAAAGAGAGAATAAGTTGCTACAGGGAACGCCACATACATACAACAGTGCCTCCACACACACACTTCCGGATAAACAACAATCCATAAAACATAAGGCATTTGAGGAGGCTCAATGGTACATAGGTAACGGAACAAGGGCGCAAGGAATGGCCTGGCCGACCATAAGGTATAAATAGGAGAATCAAAGAGGACACACAGGATGGTGGGAAATGAATGGATCGAAAAGATCACAGGAATGTTTGATTCATGATCTGTCAAATCCCAGACTTAATTGCAGGTAACACGGAGCTATAACCTATACCTCAGTAAATAAACCATATCATGATAGAGCGAGGCATGCCTTCTGAACGATGACTCTAGGATTATAGACTGGCATCTCAAAAAATTCTGCATAATTACTTTTTTAACAAATTTTAGAATATATTTATCTTAAATCTTATAAATGAACTGATTCATTATTTGTCCTTTGTTTACATGGACACGAAATATTCAATGTGTTTACATCTAAAGTTGTGTAGTTATGCTTCACGCACCAGTAACCCTTCTTAGTCTATATGGTCCGTGTAAAGACGACTACTATTCTTAATACTGTCATCACATTTGTTTACCAATGTTGATGAACCTAAAAAATCGAAACTACTTCTTCCATCGGTATTTGTTTCTTGAAAGGTATTTTAAATATATTTTTGTTCTAGTTCAATGCTCATGTTTATTCAGCTTTGACTTCAGGACTATGTAGGCATTTACTTTTGCTCTGGAACTAACATAATATGTCCCATTGCGTATTTTAAAGCTATTACCCTGCCCTTTTGGGATTCTTTTGTGCTGTCGTAATTTTTGTTTTGTAGTAACCTACAAATGTCCTTGCATTCAGAAATGTTTACAACTCAATTTCACTCAGATATGTCATTTGGCCCAAAGATCTCACGACACATGTATATATTGTAATGTTCTAGAACTTGTTTAACTGAACCCTGGGGGTATGGTACATTCATCCTTCGCTTGCTGCCATCTTGGTTAATCTGTTGTTTACGTTTACATGTGTAGCTACTGCTGACGACAATACATGAAGTTGGTTGCTGGCCTGGTTTATCCATTAATTCCCACCTCCCCTTCCCTTACTGTCCACTTTGATTCTCCAAATTATTCCTTGTGGTCTGCTGGGCCATTCCTTGCGCCTCAGTTCCTTAATATGTGTACCGTTTGACATCCTTTAGTGCCTTATGTTTTGTGGATTGTTGTTTTTCCGGAGATCTGCGTGGGGAGGCATTGCCTTATGTATGTGGTTTTCTCTGTAGTTACGTATTCTCTCTCTTTTAATTTAACAAGACAGCAACACAACGTTATATAATGTGCCAGCTTTTATTGATGTCAATATTTAAGTCTGTTTCGTTACGTTTTCCATTACAGAATGGTGTTTGTAACATGTTTACGCGACTTGTCACTACTTGTCCTAAGCCTTGTTGCTGTATGTAGTCCTCAGTTGATAACTTCGTGTTGAAAGCATTTACTAGTTGTTATCTGCACGTTCGTGCAAGTCTATGTTTTTCCTATTTAATGTTATATCATCAAATATTGTCATATTATGTTCTTGCATCGTGCAGAACATGTATTTGTCAGCCATATTGAATTTCACTGTGACGGTTACTTAGCAACCGCGACAGTCTATTGCACCGTTATTATAAGAGTTTTCTGCGGAAAATGCCATATTAGGTGTTTAACGTATATTATGGTACAGTATTGTTTTACCATATTTTATAAGTTGAGGTCTGTTTTAAAGTTTACTTTCGTAGCGAGCACCTAACATTCTATCTTGCCAGGACCCGCACTGTGAGTGCCACACTGTGGATTGATGGTGCCACACTGTGGAATATGAGTGCCACACTGTCGATTGATGGTGCCACACTGTGGAATGTGAGTGCCACACTGTGGATTGATGGTGCCACACTGTGGAATGTGAGTGCCACACTGTGGATTGATGGTGCCACACTGTGGAATGTGAGTGCCACACTGTGGATTGATGGTGCCACACTGTGGAATGTGAGTGCCACACTGTGGATTGATGGTGCCACACTGTGGAATGTGAGTGCCACACTGTGGATTGATGGTGCCACACTGTGGAATGTGAGTGCCACACTGTGGATTGATGGTGCCACACTGTGGAATGTGAGTGCCACACTGTCGATTGATGGTGCCACACTGTGGAATGTGAGTGCCACACTGTCGATTGATGGTGCCACACTGTGGAATGTGAGTGCCACACTGTCGATTGATGGTGCCACACTGTGGACTGTAGTCCACAACGACACGGCCGTGGACTGTTTTATTGTAAGCATCTTTAGTAAACAATTGTTGATACTTTAAGTAATAACAATCTTTAAACTTATTTAATCATATTTAACTAAGTGGATACGCCGACTAGCTTGTCTGTTGCTTAGATCTTACATGTACTTATAGATCTATATATCCTGATATTTTATCTAGAGAGTAAAAATCAGTGAAACGAATTTCGTAGTTTGTGTTTTAGTTTTTCGATAGTCGAGTGTTAAATAAGTACGTAATGAGAAAGATTATCGGCGGAAGTCCAACTTACTAGAAATCGATAGTTCAAACCAGTATATCGTCACTCATACTTTGACACTGTCTCGCACACTTGCCATGGGCGTAACACTATCAGTTGAATTTCTCCAGGCTTCTTTCGATATTGTGACGTCATTTAATGACATTTTTGTCTCTGCAATTCGTTCTTGTCATTGAGGCAAAACACGAACATTACTGACAAACGGTATTTAAGGATGAGATATATCAGCTACGACGATTTACACCAACTAGAAAATTAAACACACATTTTATGGTTTTCGGAAATTACTCTCAATTTCCTGGTTTTCTCTCGCAAGAAAGCAATTTTCACAACAGCAAAAAATAATACCGTTTGACCTCGTTTATTAGACAACCAATTTATTGGTTTACAAAAACTGTAAGAAAATACATATTATTATTTGGAGAGCATATATATAAATGCATTCAATTATAAAGAATGCACACGTATAACATGAAGATGTACATAAAGAAAATATAAACATACTTATGTATACGTACATATACACAACATACATGAATCATGACACACCAAACAGCATAGTGAACAAATCACAGTTATCAAATATTGAAAAAAGGAGAAGGAATATGTCGCTACAAGCAACGCCACATACATAAGACTGTGCCTCCCCACACAAGACCCTCTGGGAAACAACAATCCATAAAACATAAGGCACTAACTTAATGAGGTTAAAGGGTACATACGTTAGGGAACAGAGGAAGGAATGGCCTAGCAGACTATAAGGAATAACTAGGATAATTAAAGAGGACAAACAGTGAAGGGGGTTAATTAATGGAAAATATCACAGGACAATTCAAGACTGCTGGCAACAATAGGCCAAAACTGGGCAAACAACAAAACAAACAATATAGACAGAAGCGTATTTTTGTTTATCAGATGATGAAATAAAGTCAAGTTTGAGAAACACGAAAAATCGGTCAATGGCGCTACCGGGAATCAAACCCAGGTCTACGGATTGCCGGTCCGTTATGCTAACCACTACACCACAGCGATCTGACGTCATTTTCGTGTAAATTTATCATATATAAATGTATGATTAAGGTAAACTACACTTTGGACGAAGTACGGTGCGAATTTTTACATCCGCCACACAGCACTTAACACCAGCTGTAGTAAATAGTGAAATAAAGTCAAGTATGAGAAACACGAAAAATCACACTTGAGTGTGCATGTATGTATCATAGCACTCTCTTCTACAATTGACTCAAATACAAATGTATTGTACACGCATTATAGCAGCACATCATTCTATACTTTCTTGCCGTATAAACTTTAGTTTACCATGGATATGTAAATGAGTTTGTAAATGCTTGTCATTATTATACAGTCGGATCTCCTTCATTAAGAATCATAGGATCTGAGATTTTATTTCAAAGAATATATGGTTTCGAATAACGCATTTCAATTCGACGTGCATAAGAAGATACATCGGGACCTTAAATATTTCGGATGATACCAAGTATTTGGATATAAGAGATCCGACTATACATATTTTGTATATTGCAGCTGTTATTTTCACTGTTATTATTTTGTTCAGGTTATTTGTTGACCTTTACTACGCATGCCATAATGGGCCTAGTTTCTAAATAAAAACTTGAACTTAAAATACATAATTAAATAAAAATGAGATTTAGGACAAGGATCAAAACTAAAAAGGGAGGAGTGTGGTTGACAACACGGATCAGCACAAAATTTGAACATAAACAGAAATTTAGCAGCACGGCATCACATTTTCGACACTGTCTGTATAGAAACAAGGAGGGCTAGACCAGCCTCGCACGTAACCTCTATAACACTATATAAACCACGTGTAACACAAATATCTTGAAAAAGTAAGTGGTCGGCGCATTTCAAAGGTTAAATATTTGTTGTGCAACATAAAGAATGCCGAGATGTTACGATTGCTGGTCATTCAAGATCCAAAATGGATTTCGATAAATTCGTCGAAATTCAGTGGATTTCGGTAAGGTAACGTACCCTTAACCAATCCTCGGCAAGGTTACAAACGTTGTTTGGTGGAAGAGAAATTGCCTTGGTGGATACCGTCAGATTTGATTGGTTTACACAACACTGATATGCAAATAGCAAGCAGCGAACCACCTACAATACAAGTCACGATATAATTACATTAAGTCCATTTTTTGAAGTTATTTCCTACATCAAGTGTCAAGTAAACTCAGTAAGATATCTCGACTTATTTTCTTTTCTTTTCTGAATTTCATGGGATTTTAAATGTACATCTACATTTGAGCGCCGTTTTACGATTTCCAACCTCTTCTTTAAGTGGCGTCATTTCCAGAAAAAGACACATGTGACGTCACCATGTACCGACAGTTAGAAATATTTGCCCTATATGGCAATATGAAAACGAAGTGACCATATGGATAAATATTGTTTCCTGCTTGCGAATAGTGACATCAGCGCTCATTTGTTATCTGGAAAGGACGTAAGTGACACGTATATCCATTAGTTCAGTCATTATTATATATACGGTGATAATCACCATTTCTATACGTGCTGATGTCTATATTGCCTCCAATACAGTCGTTATGTCCCGCTGGTATTGAGAGCAGACAATGCTTATTGGATTGTAAGTTTTATAACACATTTTGCGTGACGGGAAATATTTACGATTGACAGAACTGCATTGTTAACGATTTGTCCCTAGAAAACAGAATATATTCCAGCCTAATTGCATCATAACTGTATAATGATAGGGATATAAAAGACGTGAACACTGCTGGCAATAAATACCAAAGTCGCCATTGGCATCCGTTGAAGGTGGTTGAACTGCATTGAGTTTATCATTTTCGGATAACTACGGAGCATTTCTAAATACACTGTAGTATAAAAGTTGGTGTAGCAAACAGTTAAACCCCGATAATAAGATTCCCTTTGGGACCCTTGAAAATTTGTCTTAAAATGGAGGTTGAATAAAAGGATAATCGTGTTTTTAATTTAAGGTGGTCTTTATTTTGAATTGGTCTGTAAGTGAGCTTTTACTGTATGTAAAATATTGTTTTTATACATGTTCATTAAAAGTGAACATCAACTAATGCTAACTTCATTACTTCCTATGTACAGCTATATACAAACATACGAAATTAATGCAGTCTGAGTCGGCTTATCACAACCGTTCAAGACATACAATAAAATATACACTGTATATAATCCAGCACAAAGAAACAAGTAGCCTTATACTGAACTTGCTCTCAGTAACTTATTAATTTAAATCAGAATGCAAAATAATCACAAAATCGTAAATAAATAACCTTATGCAGAGACAATCGGAAAATTTGGCTCGTTATTTATCAGACTTTATCTTATATACTGGTGACAGGGAATTTAAAATAAAGAGAAAACGAAAATAATGTACGACTTTACTAAGATAAAGTTGTGTTTTAAATAGGGATGTCAACGAATATTCGAATCCTGTTTCAATATTCGAATATTCGAAAAATATACTTAATAAAAAAAATATGAAAATTAAAAATTGTTGTTTGTTCATTTATTTGCCGACCCTGATTAGTGTAAGATAGTATGAGAGTAATAAAGGATGTTTTTGTTGTTGTTGAAATATACGCGCTTGTAAAAGTGTCATTGTGTATATTGGGGGGTTGCTAATATAATTGTATATCGTCGGGTGATGACATTTTGTCTCTTTCGATAATCCGTTAATTACTGACCGTTTGTAACAGTTTGATAGTCCATAGTCTCCAATAGAAGAAAATTGTCGGTAATTTTGTTGTTGACGAAAATGAACAATTGACGAAAACAAAACATATTTTAAAACACTTCACAAAGATATTCATAAAGACGAATATTGGCATTCAGAAGCTGATATGTTAACTGCAATAACTTCATTCGTCCGAGTCTTAACTTCCGGTGAAAACGAAAGTAGAATTTACACAGCACGTAAGGAACTTTGGTATATGAAATATTTTTGTTTTAATAGTTTTGTCTAAGTTGTGTCGAACGAATATTCGAATATTCGTTCGAAATGAAAAACGAATATTCGAATACCTGATTTGCTATTCGTTGACATTCCTAGTTATAAACAGTAGAACGGAGAGAAAAATTTCCGAGTCGCTGCCAAGTGTTAACATGACATCATAATACAGAAAGAAGCCTGGGGAATTCTTACTGATTGCAATGCCTCAGTGATAAGTGAAGTGGAGGACAGCTATAATAAAAAACAAAAGTCAAGCGGGCCAACCTAATTACTGCTCTGACATACATGGACAAACAGTGGACAGCATTACATGAAACAATGGACTAACATCAATATGAACTTAAAATATAAGACACCACAGTAAAACATAATCTTAAAAGAGTTGGGTAAAAGCTAAAATATACTCCATGGAACACATTATGTTAGTTCCAGAGCAAAGATTAATGCCTACAAAGTCCCGAACATAGTCCTATAAGACTTAATCGTCTGTCATATCATTCCGTATAGGGTTTACATATATAACTTCATCTAGAGCTAGTCTTAAACATTAGTGTCCGGCGTGCAGGTAAACAATATGCGAAAACCTCTCAACTGTTTAATTATTTAAAATCCAAGAGCCCTTAGTGCACATAATGTTAAGGTTATACCCCATCCTAATACATAGATTTATCAGTTTAACAAACAACTGATTAAAGTTACAACAAATAAAGCTGGTTTTCACGAATTTTGTATAATAGATCTGCATAAAAAATAGGTTAAGTAATTCCAGTCTCTAACGAAAGTTGACTATTGTTCCATATATCAAAATAATTGATGGCGGGATAATTAAAGCAAAATTTACGAAACATAATTATAAACATAATTCATGACATTGATAACCTTGTTTAAGGAGTTTACCCGTAAGGAGAAGGTTAACGCTTATTAAAGTCCCAAATATTACTATTGCCTCGTAGAAACCTTACAAGTTGAGTCAGGTAAATGCCATATGCGGGACACCTAGGAATATCTGAGTTTAGTGATGGAACATTTATAATCTCAAAGTCGTATTATCTCATTTATCGTAATGTTTTGTAGTAATCATGTTATTATCTATGGTTTTGTAGTAACCATGCCGTTAGCTATGGACACATCTTAGTCCAGAAACGAGGAATGTGTAAACGTGTTGGCTGTCAAAAGTTGTAACTCTGTTGGATATATATTATTCATCATAACTGTAAAATATTCATTATCAATATTCAAAATATCATCAAAATAACGAGAGGTATTATTGAAAGCGTCAATAACATCTAGTTGCTGTTCATTGGATAACGATAATATATAGTCTTAAAGTCAAGCTGATCATTTTCGAACCCGAATAAACTTTCTGAGTTGTGTTTCAGTATTTCAGTGGCAAACATGAACACAAACCCATGACTACTGTAAATGATATACAGGAATTATAATCCAAGCACATAAGAAAACTTTGGCGCACAATTATTTTGAAATATTTTAGCAAATTCTTAAAATGGCATGACATGTTTCATTCGATATTACCGTATGTAGTTTGTTCACATATTTGTAAACGAATAATATGCTTGCTAAGGGGAATAGTTTTTTATTTTGCTGAATTTTGACTTAATTAACAATAAAAATGGCATTCGATTCCTTGCTTTCTTCGGAGAAACTGCGCTGTCAATTAATCTTACTCTTTGCCCAAACTTGATGAATGTGTTGTCTGACATGAAAACACTTGAAAATGATACTTTACGTCATTCCCTATTCTTGATCAAAACGATAATTTAGAAAATCCTCTCCGATTTGTCAAAGTTCCTACTTTCGTTGGATGTCTACTTCCGGTTTAGAAACAAGTCAATGCCAAACTAACATAAATTCTTTTTTGTGAAATGATTCGCAATTTGGTGGGCTGGAAACAACCATATAGCCATCGGAGAAAAATATAATGCTATGCCACTTCAAACAATAATTGCGCATTACAAGTATATTTAATTGACATACAATGTCTGTTATAGGAATCGGTTTAAGTGGGTATGAAATTTGCTTCAATGTACTTGACACATGGAAAAGGCAATCACTCTGCATCGACGGTATTATGAAATTATAGATGATTTGTCTGGATTTATTTAGTTGGAAATAACTCACGCCATGGTTTTGGCGTCATCGATCAATTTCAAGTCTTAATAACACGGATTTGACTTTCGTCCTATTGCAATCATCGAAGTAATCATTATATGTGAATGCTTGTCGTGAATATGTAAGTTTATTACATGCCAAAATGTACGCGTCTTCATATGTCATACTATATTATTAAGCAGTATTTAAAGCCCGTCACGGTAGAGCGTTCCCCCTTGCTAAATATATAGGTCGTTGGTTCGAAACCCGAGCGAGTTGTATGTTCTTTCGTGACAATTTGAGAGAAGATAATGTATCCAAAGTCATGTGTACTCCACCTCTGAACACGAATGTAAGTGAAGAAGTTGTCAGTAGCTTACAGAGGAGCAGATTAGTATTGCTTGGTAACTCATGACCGCTGTATATAACTGCAATACTGTTGAGAAACGGCGTAACAAAGTATTGTAACTGTTTGTATTTGAAGTAAATGGCGCCTTCGCTTAATTCCTAATACTGCATTGCGTGCCAGTAAGTCATAAATAAAATGAACGAACAATTTAAAGAAGACAATCCAATCACTGTCCTACTCAACTGATTGGTAAGTTAAATGATAATGTTTGTGTTTAAGAGGAAGCTCAAACAACGTAATGCTTCAAACGTGCACAATCTTATTATATAGAAATTATGTAGAAAACAACAGTCTGTAACAAGTAAAACACTTAGTATATCCTGTAACCCACTGGAGTTTGTCACGCGTTCTCTCCCCTTCTATAATTTCTGGTTTGGAAAACTTAGTAAACACTTACTTCTATACATTTTCGTCATCTTACATTTTGATACTTTAAGTAATAACAATCTTTAAACTTATTTAGTCATATTTAACTAGGTGGATACCCCGACTAGCTTGTCTGTTGCTAAGATCTTGCATGTGCTTATAGATCTATAGATCCTGATATTTTATCTAGAGAGTAAAAATCAGTGAAGCGAATTTCGTAGATTGTGTTTTAGTTTTTCGATAGTCGAGTGTTAAATAAGTACGTAATGATAAAGATTATCGGCGGAAGTCCAACTTACTAGAAATCGGTAGTTCACACCAGTATATCGTCACTCATACTTTGACACTGTCTCGCACATTTGCCATGGGCGTAACAATATCAGTTGAATTTCTCCAGGCTTCTTTCGATATTGTGACGTCATTTAATGACATTTTTGTCTCTGCAATTCGTTCTTGTCATTGAGGCAAAACACGAACATTACTGACAAACGGTATTTAAGGATGAGAGATATCAGCTATGACGATTTACACCAACTAGAAAATTAAACACACATTTTATGGTTTTCGGAAATTACTCTCAATTTCCTGGTTTTCTCTCGCAAGAAAGCAATTTTAACAACAGCAAAAATGTATACAGTTGGACCTCGTTTATTAGACAACCAATTTATTGGTTTACAAAAACTGTAAGAAGATACATACTATTATTTAGAGAGCATATATAAAAATGCATTCAAATATAAAGAATACACACGTATAACATAAAGATGTACAAAAAGAAAATATATACATACTTATGTATACATACATACATATACACAACATACATGAATCATTCACAAACCAAACAGCATAGTGAACAAATCACAGTTATCAAACATTGAACAAAGGAGAAGGAATAAGTCGCTACAAGGTACGCCACATACATAAGACAGACGCTCCCCACACAAGACCTCCGGGAAACAACAATCCATAAAACATAAGGCACTTGATGAGGTTAAAGGGTACATATGTTAGGGAACAGAGGCGCAAGAAATGGCCTAGCAGACTATAAGGAATAACTAGGACAATGAAAGAGGACAAGCAGTGAAGGGTTTTTTATTTGCCAGGAAAATGAAACTTATATAATCTGAATCCAATATAATTTTAATAATGGTTGTAGAAGTGTACATGTTCTCCATTATCGTTTCTTGTCTAACGATTCTTTAATCGCAATTCAACTTCTCCTACTCGGATGAACACTTCTAGCTGGTCGATGGTTTTATAAATCACATGTTTCATCCCTGCCTCGAAATTGCAGCTTGACATTAGTTAGATTAATATGTGAAATGAATGTCCATTTGTCTTAAGTTAAGTTTTAATATAGTTTAAGTAATGTTTTATAGAGGTGTATACATACAGCTACAGATAGTTTATTCAGAAAGATTAGGCATACTGCCCAAAATTTCACATAAACAATGCAAATATACGAAATATTATACATTGGTCAATGGTCATTTGACATGCAATAGTATGATTGATTAACATAATATAAATCATAATATAGCACGTATTACATTTCCTTACATTGAAAAATAATAGAAAAGTGAGGAGAAAATACGATTGAATTACTTATTACTAATACAACTGATTTCTTATGTTAAAAGCTTTATGGATAAACAATGACAGATTTTTAACAACATTCTTACTTTCTAAGCTAAATAATTCAACACATTTTGGTATATTGTATTTTTTTCTGCAATAATGTTTTACAAATGTATATATTGTTTAAGAATTTCATGGTACAATGGACATTCAAACAAAAAATGAAATTCCTCTCCGATTACATTGCACAACTGGCATTATCTATCTTGAAGTGGTATTTTTGCTGGTTTGTGCACTTGACTGACGTTAGATTTCTAAGAAATGCCTAAACCTTTTATTCGTACATTTTTGTACCAAGCAGTAAGTGTTACTGAACGGAATTTAAGAATAAAACTAACTAAGCATCTTATCCTGTGGGACTGTATAATATCGTGCTTTGAACAATTTGTAAGTCTGAACATTATCTAGATATTTATGTGATGTTTAGACAAAATAACTTTTAACAAATCTAGAACCAGCGACACATGGGAATATATTAACCAAAACTATAATATTCTAGGAAAATCCCAAGATAATATTATTGACATTGATTTATTTTCCAATTTCCTCTTTTGTTCAATTCTAGGATGTCATATCTAAAGACAGACGTATTTTAAAAACAGTCGTTAATCATTAAATCATCCATTAATCACGTTACATACTTTTTCGGAATACAATTTCTCTAAAATGTAAATATTTTCCGATTTCTGAGTTCAGGATTTTAGGAATTATGACTTTTTTTATAACATCTGTTTATTCTTCCATTTGCGTTTTTTTGTAGTTTTACGCCGTTGTACAAAAACAAACGGCACAAACAGGTAAATCAGGTAGCAACTATTACAATGAAAGACTATACAAAAAGAAACAAAAAATATCTTGAAAAAAAGATGGTCGGCGCAATTTGAAGTTAAGATCTGCTGCGCAACATAAAAATGCCGAGATGCTCCGATCGCTGGTCACTCCAGAACCAAAATGGATTTCGGTAAATTCACCGAAATTCAGTGGATTTCGGTAAGGTAACACCCATCACCCTTTATCAAAAGGTTAACCAATCCGCGTCAATGTTACAAACGTGTTTTGATTGAAGAGAAGCTGGTTTACTGGTTAACGTAAGATTTGATTGGTTTATTCAATACTGATATGCAAGTAGCAAAGCCATGTTAGAACAATTACACGCTGACATTTGAAAAAATTATGTACCTGGATATGGTTTACCTTAGCCAGAGGTCAGACACGCAAATAAAACAATTTAAATACACATGATGTTGTCTAGCTTGTGTATTATTTACATAACATCACTATACTGTTATTACTATGCTGCACAACTTTGTTCAACTTGACGGGGACATGGTTCGGAATGAATGGCCATAGGAAGACTCATAGACGAATGGAGACAGGTCGGAAGAAGATACTGGATGGAGTCCTGGGTGTTACGGAGGCCAAATCTTCGTCAGTACGAGTGTCTACTCCAAGAGCTGAGAGAGGAGGATGTGGCCGGGATTCGCAATTTTGTCAGAATGGAGCCAGCGATGATCAAAGATTTACTACGATAGGGGAAGACTGCCAGTACGCACCAGTACGTACGCAGTAAGAATGCAGTACGAACACACTTAAATTGTGACTTGACCACGAATGTATTCACATTTGAAAAATGTCGTGATCCACCCGCGAATAGAGGAGAACTGCCCCCTATCACCAGGACTCCAACAAGAACCCTGTAAGAATTATGACAAATGTCCACGATTTATACATTCGTACCCATTCGCCACCCAAAGTCGTGATGGTGGGTTATAGGCTTAACAGCTGGACAAATTATCTTAAACTGTATCAAGCGAGTATTGTAAAGAAAATCAGGTTGTATATGATCATGTCTTAAGAAACTTAGAAAAGTTTTATGTAAGATTATGTGTCATTTGTTTGTATCCCTTTGGGGCAACTCTCTAAATACCAATAAAACTGACATCCATTTAAAACTACACTATATCAAGTGTAATATTTTTAAAAAAGCAGCGTGTATGCGTCAAAACGTCATGTCTTATGATGAGCAAGTAGCAATGCATTAAAATAATATATCTTCTTTCGGAAAAAATATGATTTAAATTAACCAAAAATCATTATATTTTCCTTATATTTCTTGAATAGCAAAACACGTGTGTTACAGGCAGACAAATAAAAAAACTATAAATGCTCGAAATTCATTGGAAATGTTCTTTTCCATGTCTAAGTGATTTGTTTTTTCAAACCTTTCCTTTAAACGTCAGAATTATTGGCAATATTGAATGACATTAACTGCATTATGTTTCAAATTCGGAGCCAAAATCCATAAAAAGCGTCGAAAATATTTAAATTACAGAGACATAAACTTCCCAGCTATTACACAATTTCATATAAAGGTTGTTATATGATGCTGTCATACAAAACAACAGAACAGATCTAAGAACATACGGAAACCTGATAATATTACCAGGAGTTCGTATTTACATCCATTCCTTACAAATAGAACAATTTTGTATTGGAAAACAATTTGAGGGAACTGATTGTATATTGATAATGTATCTATTCACATATAATAGACTCATAATTGGAAGTCAATGTTTATTTGATTCTAATGACATCCTTTTTCTGATAGTTGGTTATGTAAATTGTCGTGTTTATAACTGTTGTCACAAATTGGTGTGTTTATAACTGTAGTCACACACATTGTTGTGTATATAACTGTAGTCACACAAATTGTAGTGTATATAACTGTAGTCACACAAATTGTAGTGTATATAACTGTAGTCACACAAATTGTAGTGTATATAACTGTAGTCATTCAAATTGTTGCGTTTAAAACTGTAGTCACACAAATTGTTGTGTTTATAACTGTAGTCACACAAATTGTTGTGTTTATAACTGTAGTCACACAAATTGTTGTGTATATAACTGTAGTCACACAAATTGTTGTGCATATAACTGTAGTCACACAAATTGTTGTGCATATAACTGTAGTCACACAAGTTGTTGTGTATATAACTGTAGTCACACAAATTGTTGTGTATATAACTGTAGTCACACAAATTGTTGTGGATATAACTGTAGTCACACAAGTTGTTGTGTATATAACTGTAGTCACACAAGTTGTTGTGTTTATAACTGTAGTCACACAAATTGTTGTGTTTATAACTGTAGTCACACAAATTGTTGTGCATATAATTGTAGTCACACAAATTGTTGTGCATATAACTGTAGTCACACAAGTTGTTGTGTATATAACTGTAGTCACACAAATTGTTGTGTATATAACTGTAGTCACACAAATTGTTGTGTATATAACTGTAGTAACACAAATTGTTGTGTATATAACTGTAGTCACACAAATTGTTTTGTTTATAACTGTAGTCACACAAGTTGTTGTGTATATAACTGTAGTCACACAAATTGTTGTGTATATAACTGTAGTCACACAAATTGTTGTGTTTATAACTGTAGTCACACAAATTGTTGTGTTTATAACTGTAGTCACACAAATTGTTGTGTATATAACTGTAGTCACACAAATTGTTGTGTTTATAACTGTAGTCAAACAAATTGTTGTGTATATAACTGTCGTCACACGAATTGTTGTGTATTTTACTGTAGTCACACAAAGTATTGTTCATATAAATGTAGTCACACAAACTGTTGTGTATATAAGTGAGTCACACAAATTGGTGTGTTTAAAACTGTAGTCACACAAATTGGTGTGTTTATAACTGTAGTCACACAAATTGGTGTGTTTATAACTGTAGTCACACAAATTGGTGTGTTTATAACCACAATTAAAAATACGAAATTTATAATATATTATCACAGCAAACATACCAAACTATTAGACCACAAAACACATCCTTATAGTCATTGTCATCAAGAAGTTATAGCATATGCGCACGAAATGTTTGTCGTAAAATTCCAATTTCTACAAATTGGAGATTTTACGACAAAAACACTCTTATCTTGTCGTGTCTATGTACATAAAAAACCCATATTGAATCTGACGGCCTCAACGAAAACGACAAGACCAATTAGCTGAAATATAAATTGAATTAAAATATATTTCAAGCAAGCAACTGAAAGTTTCAGTGAAAGATAACTTCAAGTTCTGTTTTGTCTGAGCGGATAACACAAATACTTCAAAATATGTTGTGTGAACGTTTACGCCGTTTTTTGGCAGTATTCCAATTATGCACGGCTGGTGGCAGACCTACTCCAGTGTTGCTGGGCAACCAACCATTCCAGTGTTTTTCCTCAAGCAGCAACTGGTAACTTCTCACACGAACCAAGAGGCGTAGGTGTGCTGACATTGGATGTAAGTTATTTAGTCAATTTGTCACGCTTCGTGTACACGAGATATCGAATATACGACGTCCAGATTAGAGGTCAAAAGCACTTCCGACTTAACTTATCTGGCGGACTCATTCAAAAGCATTCTATTTACTTACTTAAGATGTTCTATAATTAAGTCATCGAACGTATATGTTATAAAATTAAATAATGTTCAGAACTTTGTGTCATAGGCGCGATCTTTAGAGGTAGGGGAAGTTGGCCGAGGGAGAAAAGGAAGCAGCTTCTGTCTTAAAAAAACGCTTTGCTAGCAACAAAATGGCACCCACCAGACCAGACGACATTTTTCTGGATGGACATTTGTTCAGTAAAGAAGCACAGGCAGATTCCGCTTCCTATCCACCAAGTCTATAAATATAAAGACTACTTTTGCTACGTTTAAGAAACGGCACCGCTACTTTCCCTGCATAAAAGTATTATATGTTGTTGATATGACAAAATATTCTGTATTGTACATAAGATTTTATTGAAATAAAGAATAACAAAAATAGCACCCCGTGTTTCTAAGTTTCTGTTCTCAGTTATTGATATTCTGTAAAAACAAATGGATATGTCAGCACTTTTATCCGGAAAGAATTATAAAATTATGTGAATACAACATTCGTGAGTACAAATGACAAACATTCGGTTATCTTATTACCACGATGTTAGTTAATGCACTCTGTCGTTTTATAATAAGTCCATTTTCACTGTTTTGCTCTATATTTAAACTTAATAGTAAGGCCATAATATTAAGAGCAGTTTTCAAGGGTCCCATTGGTGGTTTTATTATAGAGGTTTATTTGAAGGTGCAACATACAATAACGCCGAGATGTTACGATTGCTGGTCACTCCAGATCCTAAATGGATTTCGGTAAAAGGTAACGTACCTCTTATCGAAAGGTTAACCATTCCGCGTCAAGGTTACAAACGTTGTTCGGTTGAAGAGAAGTTAGTTTAGAGGTCAACGCAAGAGTTGATTGGTTCACACAACACTGACATGCAAAGAGCAAAGCCAATTTAATACGGCTACGCCGAAAAACTCATGCTCAGTTACAAGTTCGGTATCGGTTTGCAATTCGAAACTTAAATATTAAGTTGTATACATTCTTGAAAAAGCTTTAACAATTATGTGATTCTTATTTAGTTTCGGCGTTTGCCTCTTGCGTAATTACATGGTCGTATTTATGCGTCTTCATTGTAAACTTTATTTAAGTCATTTAAACACAAATCGAATATTTTCTAATCGGCTCCTTTGGCCGAGAGGTTAGGGTATCCAACTTTGGAGCTGGAGGTCGAGGGATGGAATCGCGGTAGAGGTCCGTTATGATATGGCTGGTTGGTGAGCCATCAGTTAGTTGAATAATGCTTACTGTGTGCTTATATGCCTTGCGATAAGACGGGATAGGAAGCAAATGTGCTCAGAAAGTAGATGTCTTATAGATATGTCAGACATGACTATCACTTTGAATAGGGATGCCACTATAATAAATAAACATATTTCTTTACTTTTTGATGGAATGTCTCGAAAAGAAATCCGTAATGCGAATACATCTCAGTAAATCTACGTATACGAAGTCGTCTGCTTGTCTTATAGATGTGTCAGAAATGACTGGCACTTTAGGGGCGACACTATAATAAATAAACATATTACTTTACTTTGTGATGGAATATCTTGAAAAAGACTCTGTTTATCTACGTTTAAATAGTCGTCTGCTTGTAGGAAACTAATTGTCTCTACCTTTTATCAAAATTACTGTCGACTTTTAACACTTCTAATAAATCCTAGAATTATACTTAAACGCATTACATCATATTAGTGATATTTATCCTCCGAAGTGCGTCAATGTCAGACTGTACAGTCTTCTAGATAATACACTGGTGACCTTATAGTTTACATTGTGTGCCAGCTACAGTCAGTGACAAAAAGTAAGTCCTCAGAATAGATGCCGTGTAAGGTGTAAACAAATATGTTTGTTTTAGGTTTCCCGCCCTACCCTACAACATTGTTTCGCGTGTTTTTATATTTTTTGGTAAAAATTCTTCTTTTCGGTAAAATTTCTTCTTATGTGAATTTTTCTTAAGGATCATATTTCTTCCCAGGTATTAGACGTCTAACGACTATTCCAGCTATAGAGCGTTATATTCACCTTGATAAAACAAAATATCAGCGTCCGTTCTAATCTATGTTTAATTTGCTTCGTTTGAAAATAAAAAAATCTCAAAAAAATATCCCTGTCTACCCTCTTATGGGGGGCATGAAACCTTAACAAACATATTTTTTTTAGGCCTAAAATAATTGTCTGTATATTATTATTGAATCGTATGTTTGGTAAGATAATTATACGAATTATATGAATATACGCTGCGTGGGCTTTTTATCCCAAAGTATAATTATCTCCCCTGTTTTATATTTCATCTGCTGTGAAAATGAGAAAGTGAGCCGCCGAAATTGCGAAAAAAGTATTTGGTATTACAGTTTTTAGTGGATTTTATAGGCTCAACGCAAGAATGTGAAATAACCAGCGCTTGAATTGCACAGATACCGATATGGATAGCTCGAATTGCTGTCAAAATCATGTACACAAAAGAAGTGTTGTAAGTCCAAACATTGTCATCTCTAAGCAGGACAGAGTAAGAAGGGGGCGTGTGGTTGTGGAAAGATTCATATAATAATGATAATAAATCTTTATCTTTATATGCAAACAGTCAATAAGAAGCAAGAAGCAAGAGGTATATCTAACTTTGGGTCATCCATAAAACATAATAATGAAGACATTATTGAAACATAGGCAATACAATAAAATGACTCAGACTTAAAAGGGAACAAAATAGAGGATACAAAAAGTAGTTTATGATTGTATCTTGGAGGAAGACATATGCGATGCGGAGCAAGGAAAACACATCAAACTCAGTGAACGAAATCCCGGACAAAGAGAGAATAAGTTGCTACATGGAACGCCACATACATACAACAGTGCCTCCACACACACACTTCCGGATAAACAACAATCCATAAAACATAAGGCATTTGAGGAGGCTCAATGGTACATAGGTAACGGAACAAGGGCGCAAGGAATGGCCTGGCCGACCATAAGGTATAAATAGGAGAATCAAAGAGGACACACAGGATGGTGGGAAATGAATGGATCGAAAAGATCACAGGAATGTTTGATTCATGATCTGTCAAATCCCAGACTTAATTGCAGGTAACACGGAGCTATAACCTATACCTCAGTAAATAAACCATGTCATGGTAGAGCGAGGCATGCCTTCTGAACGATGACTCTAAGACTAATGGCATCTCAAAAAATTCAGCATAATTACTTTTTAACAAATTTTAGAATATATTTATCTTAAAGCTTATAAATGAACTGTTTTTATGTTAGTCCTTTGTTTACATCTAAAGTTGTGTAGTTATGCTTCACGCACCAGTTACCCTTCTTAGTCTAAATGGTCCATGGTGTAAAGACGACTACTATTCTTATTACTGTCATCACATTTGTTTACAAATGTTGATTAACCTAAAAAAATCGAAACTACTTCTTCCATCGGTATTTGTTTCTTCTTCCATCGGTTTTTGTTTCTTGAAAGGTATTTTAAATATTTATTTTCTAGTTCAATGCTCATGTTCATTCAGCTTTGACTTCAGGACTATGTAGGCATTAACTTTTGCTCTGGAACTAACATGATATGTTCCATTGAGTATTTTAAAGCTATTACCCTGCCCTTTTGGGATTCTGTTGTGCTGTCGTAAATTTTGTTTTGTAGTAACCTACAAATGTCCTTGCATTCAGAAATGCTTACAAGTCAATTTCACTCAGATATGTTATTTGGCCCAAAGATCTCACGACACATATATAAAAATTATATTGTAATGTTCTAGAGTCTTTTTAACTGAACCGTGTGGGTATGGTACATTCATCCTTCACTTGCTCCCATCTTGGTTAATCTGTTGTTTACGTTTACATGTGTAGCTACTGATGACGACAGTAGATGAAGTTGGTTGCTGGCCTGGTTTATCCATTAATTCCCACCTCCCCCTCCCTTCACTGTCCACTTTGATTCTCCTAGTTATTCCTTGTGGTCTGATGGGCCATTCCTTGCGCCTCAGTTCCTTAATATGTGTACCGTTTGACATCCTTTAGTGCCTTATGTTTTGTGGATTGTTGTTTTTCCGGAGGGGAGGCGTTGTCTTATGTATGTGGCTTTCCCTCTAGTTACGTATTCTCTCTTTTTTAATTTAACAAGACAGCAACACAACTTTACATATTGTGTCAGCTTTTATTTATGTCAATATTTAAGTCTGTTTCGTTAGGTTTTCCATGACAGAATGGTGTTTGTAACATGTTTACGCGACTTGTCACTATTTGTCCTAAGCCTTGTTGCTGTATGTAATCCTCAGTTGATAACTTCGTGTTGAAAGCACTTACTAGTTTTTAACTGCACGTTCCTGAAAGTCTATGTCTTCCTATTAAATGTTATATCATCAAATATTGCCATATTATGTTCTTGTATCGTGCAGAACATGTATTTGTCAGCCATATTGAATTTCACTGTGACGGTTACTTAGCAACCGCGACAGTCTATTGCACCGTTATTATAAGAGGTTTCTGCGGAAAATGCCATATTAGGTGTTTAACGTATATTATGGTACAGTATTGTTTTACCATATTTTATAAGTTGAGGTCTGTTTTAAAGTTTACTTTAGTAGCGAGCACCTAACATTCTATCTTGCCAGGACCCGCACTGTGAGTGCCACACTGTGGATTGATGGTGCCACACTGTGGAATATGAGTGCCACACTGTCGATTGATGGTGCCACACTGTGGAATGTGAGTGCCACACTGTGGATTGATGGTGCCACACTGTGGAATGTGAGTGCCACACTGTGGATTGATGGTGCCACACTGTGGAATGTGAGTGCCACACTGTGGATTGATGGTGCCACACTGTGGAATGTGAGTGCCACACTGTGGATTGATGGTGCCACACTGTGGAATGTGAGTGCCACACTGTGGATTGATGGTGCCACACTGTGGAATGTGAGTGCCACACTGTGGATTGATGGTGCCACACTGTGGAATGTGAGTGCCACACTGTGGATTGATGGTGCCACACTGTGGAATGTGAGTGCCACACTGTCGATTGATGGTGCCACACTGTGGAATGTGAGTGCCACACTGTCGATTGATGGTGCCACACTGTGGACTGTAGTCCACAACGACACGGCCGTGGACTGTTTTATTGTAAGCATCTTTAGTAAACAATTGTTGATACTTTAAGTAATAACAATCTTTAAACTTATTTAATCATATTTAACTAAGTGGATACGCCGACTAGCTTGTCTGTTGCTTAGATCTTACATGTACTTATAGATCTATATATCCTGATATTTTATCTAGAGAGTAAAAATCAGTGAAACGAATTTCGTAGTTTGTGTTTTAGTTTTTCGATAGTCGAGTGTTAAATAAGTACGTAATGAGAAAGATTATCGGCGGAAGTCCAACTTACTAGAAATCGATAGTTCAAACCAGTATATCGTCACTCATACTTTGACACTGTCTCGCACACTTGCCATGGGCGTAACACTATCAGTTGAATTTCTCCAGGCTTCTTTCGATATTGTGACGTCATTTAATGACATTTTGGCTCTGCAATTCGTTCTTGTCATTGAGGCAAAACACGAACATTACTGACAAACGGTATTTAAGGATGAGATATATCAGCTACGACGATTTACACCAACTAGAAAATTAAACACACATTTTATGGTTTTCGGAAATTACTCTCAATTTCCTGGTTTTCTCTCGCAAGAAAGCAATTTTCACAACAGCAAAAAATAATACCGTTTGACTTCGTTTATTAGACAACCAATTTATTGGTTTACAAAAACTGTAAGAAAATACATATTATTATTTGGAGAGCATATATATAAATGCATTCAATTATAAGAATGCACACGTATAACATGAAGATGTACATAAAGAAAATATAAACATACTTATGTATACGTACATATACACAACATACATGAATCATGACACACCAGACAGCATAGTGAACAAATCACAGTTATCAAATATTGAAAAAAGGAGAAGGAATATGTCGCTACAAGCAACGCCACATACATAAGACTGTGCCTCCCCACACAAGACCCTCTGGGAAACAACAATCCATAAAACATAAGGCACTTGATGAGGTTAAGGGTACATACGTTAGGGAACAGAGGCGCAATGAATGGCCTAGCAGACTATAAGGAATAACTAGGATAATCAAAGAGGACAAACAGTGAAGGGGGTTAATGAATGGAAAATATCACAGGACAAGTCAAGACTGCTGGCAACAATAGAACAAAACTGGGCAAAAAACATAACAACAAATATAGACAGAACTAACGAGCGTATTTTGTTTATCAGAAGATGAACACTTAAGTGAGCATGTATGTATCATAGCACTCTCTTCTACAATTGAATTGAATACAAATGTATTGTACACGCATTATAGCATCCCATCATTCTATACTTTCTTGCCGTATACACTGTAGTTTACCATGGATATGTAAATGAGTTTGTACATCCTTGTCATTATTATACAGTCGGACCTCGTTCATTAAGAATCATAGGATCTGAGATTTTATTTCAAAGAATATATGGTTTCGAATAACCCATTTCAATCCGACGTGCATAAGATTTCGGATGATACCAAGTATTTGGATATAATATAGTCGAATAAACGAGATTCGACTATACATATTTTTTTATATTGCAGCTATTATTTTCACTGTTGTTATTTTGTTAAGGTTATTTGTTGACATTCACTACTCATGCCATAATGGGCCTAGTTTCTAAATAAAAACTTGAACCTAAGTTACATAATTAAATAAAAATGAGATTTAGGACAAGGATCAAAACTAAAAAGGGAGGAGTGTGGTTGACAACACGGATCAGCACATAATTTGAACATAATTTGTGTAAACAGAAATTTAGCAGCACCGCATCACATTCTCGACACTGTCTACATAGAAACAAGGAGGGCTAGACCAGCCTTAGCACATGCCAGCCTCGCACGTAACCTCTATAACACTATATAAACCACGTGTAACAAACATATCTTGAACAAAGGGTCGGTGCAATTCAAAGATTCAATAGTTGTTGTGCAACATAAAGAATGCCGAGATGCTACGATTGATGGTCATTCAAGATCCAAAATGGATTTCGGTAAGGTAACGTACCCTTAACCAATCCTCGGCAAGGTTACAACCGTTGTTTGGTGGAAGAGAAATTGCCTTGGTGGATACCGTCAGATTTGATTGGTTTACACAACACTGATATGCAAATAGCAAGCAGCGAACCACCTACAATACAAGTCACGATATAATTACGTTAAGTCCATTTTTTGAAGTTATTTCCTACATCAAGTGTCAAGTAAACTCAGTAAGATATCTCGACTTATTTTCTTTTGTTTTCTGAATTTCATGGGATTTTAAATGTACAATCTACATTTGAGCGCCGTTTTACGATTTCCAACCTCTTCTTTAAGTGGCGTCAATTCCAGAAAAAGACACATGTGACGTCACCATGTACCGACAGTTAGAAATATTTGCCCCATATGGCAATATGAAAACGAAGTGACCATATGGATAAATATTGTTTCCTGCTTGCGAATAGTGACATCAGCGCTCATTTGTTATCTGGAAAGGACGTAAGTGACACGTATATCCATTAGTTCAGTCATTATTATATATACGGTGATAATCACCATTTCTATACGTGCTGATGTCTATATTGCCTCCAATACAGTCGTTATGTCCCGCTGGTATTGAGAGCAGACAATGCTTATTGGATTGTAGGTTTTATAACACATTTTGCGTGAGGGGAAATATTCACGATTGACAGAACTGCATTGTTAACGATTTGTCCCTAGAAAACAGAATATATTCCAGCCTAATTGCATCATAACTGTATAATGATAGGGATATAAAAGACGTGAACACTGCTGGCAATAAATACCAAAGTCGCCATTGGCATCCGTTGAAGGTGGTTGAACTGCATTGAGTTTATCATTTTCGGATAACTATGGAGCATATCTAAATACAATGTAGTATACAATTTGGTGTAGCAATACAGTTAAACCCCGATAATAAGATTCCCTTTGGGACCCTTGAAAATTTGTCTTAAAATGGAGGTTGAATAAAAGGATAATCGTGTTTTTAATTTTGAGATGATCTTTATTTTGAATTGGTCTGTAAGAGAGCTTTTACTGTATGTAAAATATTGTTTTTATACATGTTCATTAAAAGTGAACATCAACGAATGCCGAACTTCATTACTTCCTATGTACAGCTATATACAAACATACGAAATGAATGCAGTCTGAGTCGGCTAATCACAACCGTTCAAGACATACAATAACATATACACTGTATATAATCCAGTACAAAGAAATAAGTAGCCTTATACTGAACTTGCTCTAAGTAACTTATTTATTAAAATCAGAATGCAAAATAATCACAAAATCGTAAATAAATAACCTTATGCAGAGACGTAATCATATATATTGGTGACAGGGAATTTAACATAAAGAGAAATAAAAATGAAATGATATTTATTGAGAAAACGAAAAGAATGTACGACTATACTAAGATTAAGTTGTGTTATAAACAGTAGAACGGAGAGAAAAATTTCCTCAACACTGCCAAATGACGTCATAATGTGTTTACATGACGTCATAAAACAGAAAGAAGCCTGGGGAACTCTTACTGATTGCAATGCCTCAGTGATAAGTGAAGTGGAGGACAGCTATAATAAAAAACAAAAGTCAAGCGGGCCAACCTAATTACTACTCTGACATACATGGACAAACAGTGGACAGCATAACATGAAACAAGGGACTAACATCAATATGAACTTAAAATATAAGAAACCACAGTACAACATAATCTCAATAGCTAAAGGATACTCCATGGAACAGATTATGTTAGTTCCAGAGCAAAGATTAATGCCTACAATGTCCCGAACATAGTCCTATAAGACTTAATCGTCTGTCATATCTTGCCGTAGAGGGTTTACTTCATCTAGATCTAGTCTTAAAATTTTAGTGTCCGGCGTGCAGGTAAAAAATATGCGAAAACCTCTCAACTGTTTAATTATCTAAAATCTAAGAGCCCTTAGTGCACATAATGTCAAGGTTATACCCCATCCTAATAAATAGATTCATCAGTTTAATAAACAACTGATTAAAGTTACAACAGCTAAAGCTGTTCACGAATTTTGTATAATAGATCTCAATAAAAAATATATTTATTAATAGAGTAATTCCAGTCTCTAATAAGATTTGACACTAGTTCCATATATAAAAATAATTGATTGCGGGATAATTAAAGCAAAATGTACGAAACATAATTATAAACATAATTCATGACAATGATAACCTTGTTTAAGGAGTTTACCCGTAAGGAGAAGGTTAACGCTTATTAAAGTCCCAAATAGTACTATTACCTCGTAGAAACCTTACAAGTTGAGCCAGGTAAATGCCATATGCGGGACACCTAGGAATATCTGAGTTTAGTGAAGGAATATTTATAATCTCAAAGTCGTTATTATCTTATGTATCGTAATGTTTTGTAGTGATCATGCCATGGAAATATCTTAGAATGTGTAAACGTGTTGGCTTTCAAAAGTTGTAACTCTGTTGGATATATATTATTCATCATAACTGTAAAATATTCATTATCAATATTCAAAATATCATCTAAATAACGAGAGGTATTATTGAAAGCGTCAATAACATCCATTTGCTGTTCTTTGTATAACGATAATATATAGTCCTAAAGTCAAGCTGATCATTTTCGAACCCGAATAAACTTTCTGAGTTGTGTTTCATTATTTCAGTGGCAAACATGAACATAAACCTACGACTACTGTAAATGATATACAGGAATTATAATCCAAGCACATAAGAAAAACTTTGGCGCACAATTATTTATAAATAGTTTAGCAAATTCTTAAAATGCCATGACATGTTTCATTCAATATAACCGTATGTAGTTTGTTCACATATTTGTAAACGATTGATATGCTTGATAAGGGGAATAGTTTTTTTATTTTGCTGAATTTTGACTTAATTAACAATAAAAATGGCATTTGATTCCTTGCTTTCTTCGGAGAAACTGCGCTGTCAATTAATCTTACTCTTTTGCCCAAACTTGATGAATGTGTTGTCTGACATGAAAACACATGAAAAATGATACTTTACGTCATTCCCTATTCATGATCAAAACGATAATTTAGAAAAGTCCTCTCCGATTTGTCAAAGTTCCTACTTTCTTTGGATGCCGTCTACTTCCGGTTTAGTAACACGTCAATGTCAAACTAACAGAAATTCTTTTTTGTGAAATGATTCGCAATTCGGTTGGCTGGAAACTACCATATAGCCAGCTGAGAAGAGAAAATATAATGTTATGCCACTTACAAGTCTCTATTTAATTCACATACAATGTCTGTTATAGGAATCGGTTCAAGTGGATATGAAATTTGCTTCAATGTACTTGACACGTGGAAAAGGCAATCACTCTGCATCGACGGAATTATTAAATTATAGATGATTTGTCTGGATTTATTTAGTTGGAAATAACTCACGCCATGGTTTTGGCGTCATCGATTAATTTCATGTCATAATAACACGGATTTAACTTTCGTCCTATTGCAATCATCAAAGTAATCATTATATGTGAATGCTTGTGAATATGAAAGTTTATCACATGCCAAAATGTATGCGTCTTTATATGTCATACTATATTATTAAGCAGTATTTAACGCCCGTCACCGTAGAGCGTTCCCCCTTGCTAAATCTATAGGTCGTGGGTTCGAAACCCGGGAGAGTTGTATGTTCTTTCGTGACAATTTGACAGAAGATAATGTATCCAAAGGCATGTGTACTCCACCTCTGAACACGGATGTATGTGGAGAAGTTGTAAATAGCTTGCGGAGGAGCAGATTAGTATTGCTTGGTAACTCAGGAGCTCTGCTTCGGTACATTAACCGCTGTATATAACTGCAATACTGTTGAGAAACGGCGGAAATCCCGAAACAAATAAACAAACTGAAAATCAAAGTACTGTAACTGTTTGTATTTGAAGTAACTCCCGATACTGCATTGCGTGCCAGTAAGTCATAAATAAAATGAACGAACAATTTAAAGAAGACAATCCAATCACTGTCCGACTCAACTGATGGTAAGTTAAATGATAATGTTGTGTTTAAGAGGAAGCTCAAACAACGTAATGCTTCAAAAGTGCACAATGTTATTATAAGGAAACGATGTAGAAAACAAGTAATACACTTAGTATATCCTGTAACCCACTGGAGTTTGTCACGCGTTCTCTCCCCTTCTATAATTTCTGGTTTGGAAAGAGATCAACTGTGAAAAGCTTCAGCCTCATTGTACTATATATAATGTTTTATAGAAGAAAATTGGAAGGGAAGAGAACTCGTCACGATCTCCTGTGGTTGTAACCCTAAATCAACACAAATCTGATTGTCTTTGATAGATAAGAGTTATGAGTATTCGAATGGCGCGGAGAGCTACATTGTGGTCGAGGTAGCGTGTTCCTTTAGAACTTTCATAAACCCGAGTTCAGTAATAAAGCGATGTCTTTGTCACTGCGTTGTGTAAGGATACAAACAATAATGCTTAATGTATCATGTCCTTTGTTTTCAAAATTGAATGAGGGAGGGTGGTATTTTTTATAGCGCCATAGTTTTTTACTAACATGGTTTTGCTATTTGCATATCAGTGATATGTAAACAAATCAAATCTTACGTTAACCACCAAGGCAATTTCTCTTCAACCGAACAACGTGTGTAACCCTGACGTGGACTGGTTAACCTTCCGATAAAGGGTACGTTATCTTACCGAAATCTAGTGAATTTCGGCGAATTTACCGAAATCCAGTTTGGATCTCGATTGACCAGCAATCGTTAACTCTTGGCATTTTTATGTTGCACAACAAGTCTTAAGCACTGTCTTGTGTATGTGGCGTTCCCTGTAGTTACGTATTCTCTCTCTTTTAACCTTAAAATTCCACCGACATTCTGTTTACAAGATAATGCTTGTTACACGTGGTTTGAATAACTTGGTATTGAACAAACAACAACTAGTTTTTAATAATCAGGATTCAATGATTTATTCTATTTTACAATAATATTTATAAATAAGCATTAGTTTTACATATATGTAATAAACAGAATTTCAGCTATCCTACATAACAGCCAAACTGTTATGATGAGATGAAACAGAATTTTGACTTGACTAAGTAACAAAATAGACCATTAATTTATATCTAAAGAGATGGAACAGTTCGTGACAAGGGTAAAATCTACCTTGTGAATGTCCGTGAACTGAGCACGGAGTGTTGGCAACCTTGTATACCCTTTTTGGAGACAAAAAACATGAGATGTTCATGCTTCATGAAAATCTCACTGAACAAGATTCACAATGACAAGCATAGTATGACTAAATGAAAGTGTTACCCGAAGATGTGTAATGAACCGCACAATATAAACATCCGAACTGTACAACCAATAATTATTACATAGTGTTTAACTGGTGACCAGGGACTAGACTTAATCTTGAAATTAACCCATTCCTGCTTCACAAGGATACGTAAAGGAATGGCTTGACCGACCATATGTTCAAAAAATGAAACATGACATTCTTGACAAAGAGATAAATGATTTACTCAAATTAGGAGTAATAAAGCAGGTTTGTCATGAAAAGGGTGAAGTTATTTCTCAATTTTTTACAGTACCAAAAAGGAATGGTGAATTTAGAATGATTTTAAATTTGAAAAAATTGAATGAATATGTTTTATATCATCATTTCAAAATGGATTCTTTTGAATCAGCACTAAAGTTGATAAATAAGGATGATTTCATGGCGTATGTTGACTTGCGCCATGCTAACTACAGAGTTCCAATTGCTGAAGAGCATAAACAAAATTGAAATTTCAATGGAAAAGCAAACTGTTTCAATATAATATTGAATAAGATAACTGGACAAAAAGGGAGGGGGCATTAATGTAGCTCATGACAGACAGCAAACCCTCATATTTCTCTCAGTATCTATTTCTTGCGTTCATTCTAATTGTGCAGATCTCTCTTCAGGGAGCTTTATATTTTGTGAGTACCTCCATATGTATATCAATGCTTCCTACTATCCAAAAACGAAAACAAATATTTCTGAAGAATCCTGATCAAAAATAGGGAATTACTTCTGCAGATATTTTGACATTTCGAAGGGTTGCAGAAACTCTGTCACAGTGAGATTTGAGATGAGAATTGATGAGGAAGCGTTTGCATTGTTTAAAAAATTAGGCCCTTGTCGAATTTTTAGTAGGCCCATATTTGTTTACAAGGCTTTAACACAACTAAAACATATCCAGTGGCTATCTACGTGTAGCTGACGAAAAAATTGTTGTTTTCTTTGAGAATATATTGCCTTGATGTGCGTATTCCTCTATGAAAAGCTACTCCAGTATGTTTATGTGGCACCATGTGTACCCTGGTCGTAATTCTTATGTGACAATGTGTACTGATTGTCATTCCTCATAATTCAAGAATAGCAAGGAAACCTTCGTAGACATTATAAAATGCATCAGAGTATAACGATTTATTGGCTACGTTATCTCTTTAGGTATAAAACTGTCTTGTGTCTAAACCTTAGAACTCGAACATGTGCAGCTTTCTGGGATAAATATCAAGAATGATCTCCCTTGATAATCGGCTTTGTTTAAGCCATTTCCTCTTACTTGGATTGTCTCCCTTCCCCCGCGAAAATGACACTAGCCAATAATCAATAATCGATATTAGCTCCATGCTATAACCGAATATACTCGGATTTAACGTTTCTTGATCATTATCATTAGCGACTAACTTAGCCACCCCACTTTATCCTCTGAGTTATTGACCAGTTCGCAAACTTCGAATGATACTAGCATCGTCATCCGGAGCTTTATTTCGAAATCAGATTCAGTTGCAATCTCAATACGCAGTTTAAAAATAACGTTGCACTACAAAACTGTTTTGCTTGCATACTGATTCTTGAGTTTCACGGACAATTCACGACGTTTTACAATAAAACTGTTGAAACGGTGATTCGCAATGAATGCGGTGGCAGCTGAGAAACAAGACGCTTTTCGGTCGGAAGAAATACCGATCCAAGGGAGATAATCGCATTTTATCCGTGTTATTCACAAACCTAGAATTACTTCCCTTCATTTTCCATCAAGCAACGGCACATACATGTATTTAACATTTAGAGGTAAGGTATTGCACAGGGAACAAGACAATAAAGGACTGTACATAGAAAATGGCAACAAACACATTTATTTTTATACATTTCGAAACGTCACAATTGAAATGCACCCTCAGAATACATCATAGCAAGCGTTATCATGCACCATAACACGCTCACACAAATCAAGCGTTCTGAACACCATGCGCACTCATTCCTAAATGGCCAAAGCAGGAAAAAAATCAATACATGTATTCACTTTGAGACTAATATTGAGTATTCATCTGGCGTCTCTGTGTCCAAACACATAGACTACAGGCTGTTAAAAAATATCATTCACAAAGTTTGAATTTTAATATTTTTTTATAAATTATATGACGCAATGGACCAATACTTTATTGCTGTGTGAGAGTTCTAAATAAAACAAATATTATTGAAAAAATGAGTATTTTTCATTTTTGATATGAAACCAGCGTACACGTAGCATTCTTCCCATTTGATCTGAATTCAAAGTTTATAAACATACTTTATTACACACTGTATGTACAGCCATACGTACACTGCATCAGTTTGATCATCGATTGTAGCAAACATAAAATATATCACGTTAGTATTCAGTGGCCAGTTTTTAACACCATCTGTGTGCAGCAGTAACACTGGTATTTATTTGTTCACACTTATCTGTCCTCATCAATGATCCTCCATTAATAATCAGCTTCTGAAATCCAAGAAGCCGCGTATTGTAATCATAACCACAATATGTTGATGAGTCTTGGTAAGCCAAAATGCACCCCACACCAAATCCATAGTTTGCCACTGCTGTCTATATGTTATCCCTGGTTTTTGTACAAGCTGTGCATTTAGAGTATCAAATATATTCAGTGTATTATTTCATATGTAATTAATCGTCATATAAATTTGAAACTGTCGGTAACGCTCCCTTGACGTGGATTTATTCGAAATCCTAAACAGGAACACGAGTTCGTGTTGTTTAACAGTCAATACACAGAATATAGAACTAAGTTCAACTAATAGTACTCATTATCACAATGTCCAATAGAATACCCTTCAAACGAGTACGTACATGAATAATGTAGAATAACGAATGTATTATCTATATAAATATCGTACAGTCATCTTTTTTTAATTCATACATATTATGTTGTTGTTATTGTTGCCGCCGTTGATCCATCAGTGGGTGTTGTTTATGTTGTCGGTTCTATTGTTGTTGATGACCTTGTTCGATTTCGTTCAGTCTCTTTGCACAAAGCGGGCGACTATTTTCTTACACTGATGATTTGTGTATTGAAACAGTTTCATACACAACCT
This sequence comes from Mactromeris polynyma, assembly GCA_032209605.1. NCBI lineage: Eukaryota > Metazoa > Mollusca > Bivalvia > Venerida > Mactridae > Mactromeris > Mactromeris polynyma. Next base: position 7,239,672 of record JASFXZ010000028.1, read on the forward strand.
AACGCAGACAAAAGTCCTTGCAAAATTGTATCTTTTTACTTATCTTAAGTCCCGTATGTTGCTGAATTCTGTTGTTGCTTGGCAACCAGGCTGATACGTCACTGTGTTCACTAGTAAACAAACAAGCATGTATGTTAACAACATATGTCTATCATTAACGAGCCGTAGAATTATGACGAGCCTTAAGACGATTTAAAAATATCATTTCCTTCAATTGCATATCTGAACAATCGTCATAAGTAACGTTGAATGCTTCATTCCAGTCGGATCTTTCAATACCAAGTGGTTCACTTATCTTCGCCATGTTCGTGCAAAATCTGTAAACTTTTCCCAGAATAACCTTAAAGTGATCCACTTCCGGTTTCAACGTGTTCGCCTCTCTCCGCACACGCTCTTCAAATATTCTAATGAAGAAATTGTAAACAGCGTAATCAAGAAAGCTTGTTGATTTGAATTTTTTCTTTTCCCTCGCGTTAATTACTACATGTGTGTGTTCATGTGAATTTGTTTGAAGATATATGATATCAGCAAGGCTCCAGTTTAGATCTCTCTTCAAAAGTACGAGTGATTCCTCAAATCTCTCCATGACCATAACAAGCTTGAAGTCTGTCTGTAGCATGTTGAGATGAGCCGTGATTGATGTTGTGTTGTCTTTTTTAATCCAAGTTGGAAATCCAAAGTCTTTGCCCATGGCATTTCTTGTCTTTGAAAATTTATTTGGGTCGTAGATATCAGGCTGAAGAATTAGGCTATGAATGAATTTTTTTTTTGGAATTTGACTCAGTGTACGACTGTGCCACACATCTCTGTAATAGTATGCAGCACTTATCATTCGTTGTAAAGGATCGCGAATAATTGCGATGTTAATTGTGTCCTTCGGGAGGACAGACCGGAAGAGCTCTCGACTGTAAACCGAGTGACATGCCAAAATATCTCGGTGGTTTCCGGCAGCCACCGGAAAAGCAGACGAAGTTTTCAGGAAGTAGTTTCTAGTGCTGGGTAGAACAAACGTAAGGTTATGTTTAACTCCGAATCTAAAGAACATGTTTTGCATTGTCGTGGAACCAGCCTTGTGGACTTTCAGGAATCCAATATGAGTGATTTTTGCGCGGTTTTCAGGAACTATCGCTGTTACGAGGTCATTAGTAGGAAACAAATCCTCTGTCCGTTTTGTTTTATGTTTCCGCAGTTCCGAGGAACTATCGACCGAATCCCTTCTCGCTTTATCATCTGTTGATGCTGGCCTTAACATGTATCTATGTAAATAACTGTTTGGGCTTGAATCTTGCCATATTGTTGCGAGAACATACACCACCACGACAACTACGTTCAACAGCAGTAAGCTGAAATACAAGACAGACTCAATAATTAATCACAACAAATTGTGCGTTTGCAGTCGGACATTGTTCAATCGAATTCATCAGGTCCGAAATTGTATATCGAATAATACATGGTTTCGAATAGCCAATGTCAATTCGACATGCATAAGAAGATAAATCGGGATCTGGTATTTATTTCGGATGATACCAAGTATTCGGATATAAGTTGGTCGAAAAAACGATGTCCGATTGTATTGTGTACATATTCAAAAGTTTCAACCATATTTGGATACCTCAATGTATCGTCTTTTCAATCGTATAAAAATATTGAAATATTTTAGATGTTTAGGCGGGGGAATTTACAGTTTTCTTGACCCACCCAGTTTCCTATTGAAATCAGTGTGAACGGTGCGTTTTTCCTGGACGTCCGACGTGTTTAAATCATTATTTTAACTTATCCTTAAACGGGAATTCAAAGTTTCAAGCAGATTATGTTAGGACATTTTATGCTTGTTCCAACGGTGTCAATTGCTGTAATTTATTATGAAAACAAAGTGGGGGAATTTAGAGATACATAAAGTACCTGCCGATGTCAATATTGTTTCCGTGATATCTCACGGAAATTCACGAAGATCAGCGAGTGATACTAAGGGCGAATTTGTTTGTACCAAACCGGTTTGAATCCAAAACTGGTTTGTCAAACCTTTCATTTGTTTTAACTAACTGGTTCCAAACTAAAACAAGTTTCTGTATTTGTTAATAACAAATCGTAAACTGGTTAATCAAACTGATCGAACTTCCTCCAAGTGTGGTTTGTCTGGTTTGATTTATCCGAATAATCGTATACTAGTTAAACAAAATGGTGGACTGATTTTATGGCGGGTGACTGTGCCACTCATATGTGGGGCAATGTTTAAAAATAAATGTTTCTTTACTACATGGGAATATGGCTTTAAAATTGTCCACTATGTTACGTTGCAAAACAGACGTTTGAAAGTTCTTAACTCTGATTGTCTTATCACGCACTAATCTGTCTGCAATCTCGCACAATCAAAATCACGTGGGCCATTTTTCATTGACTAAACCATCCGTTTGTTTGCAGACCAATCTTAATCTTAACTGGTTTAAGTTTTTCAACCAAACTACAACAAAACTGAAACCTCAAACCTGAACCAGGTTTTGCAAAACAAATTCGCCCTTATTCGGTAAGTCTTTTTTGTAACAAGTTTAATCTCCACGTGTGGTCTCTTAAGATATTATCTCAATCTAACTGTTCACTGGACCATGGTTTATGGTGGTAAAGTGTAGACTGCATTTATGCAATATTATAGCGTTAAGCTTCATGAAATTAATTTCTTCTAGGAGACCATATCGCGAGTGTTGTGTCGTATTTTCTTTAGCAGCAGCTTAATTTCAATTGTGATAAACATTTTGTTTTATTCAGCGCAAAGATAGAGGTAGTGGTCACACAATTGAACATAATATATTATTGTAAAGAAACATCGTTCTAAAATGTATGTGGTGTATACTTGATATTCCGCAAATACCATGAACTAACATATTTCATTTATTATCATCATACAGTGGGATTTATAAATCAGTTTTAATAATTCGTAATAGCACGGACATATAAACCATATAAATGGTCTATAAAGTAAAGTGTTTATTTATTATAGTGTCACCCCTATTTAAAGGGCCAGCCAATTTTACTTATGAGACACCTACTTTCTGAGCACATTCACTTCCCGATTCATATCCTTTTAATGCCAGACACCAGGCAGGTAGGCACACGGTAACCATTATTTAACTAGCTGGCGGCTCAACAACCGGCTATATCAGAACGGATCCCTGCCGGGATTCAAACCTTCGACTTCCCGCTCCCAAAGCGGATGCCTCAACCACTCGGCCAAGGGAGACGGTCTATATGTCCGTGGTAACAGAATTAAATTAGTCAATTTATAAATTACACTCCGTGAGAGTTTACTGTGTGACTACCTTAGATAAGATATTGTTCACACCTTTGACACCAGTTATCTGAATGTCTAATTGGCAGGTGTCCGTCTTTAATATACAGAAATGTGTCTATGACCTTTTTTACATGTGACCAATTAAAGGTGTACGACATTACATACATTTGTTGTAGCGGATCCGTAGTCCAGTGGTAACGCGCCGGACTAGTAATCCAGTGATTGCAGGTTCGATTCCCCGCACATCACTGACATAACTAACAGTCTTTCGGACGAGACTTTAAAAACCGAGGTCCCGTGTACGATGCATTACGGTGCATCGAGCACGTAAAAGAACCAGGGGTGCTTCTGGAACTGGGGCATCTCCTGTATCATGCACTATCCTCCAACAATCTAAAATGTCTAACATTCTTCCGGAGGCGTCGCCCATATGGGAAACCGGTGGCGACGATAAATAAACGCAAATACAAACAAACAAACAAATACATTTGTTCCAAAAGTTGACACCAGTGTTTATACAGGACAAAGCAGTCAAACGGGAAAGACCAGCAAGAGGGAAGACAATATATTACATCAATATGTTTTACATACGCTTTTAATTAGATGAATATACATGATAAGGAATTTGAAAGCGCCAGTGAAAAGCATTACTTGACAGACACATAAGGCCAAGGTGCACAACAGGGTGGCCAAATTGTATTGCACTTGCTTCCGCTATACTGGTAGTAAAGAGGATATTGAAAATCAATTGATGTAGTGTACTTAAAGTGCTAAAAGAATATCAACCTTATGAGACATAATCTGGTCACTTCACAGCCGACTTGGGGCCTGGGCCCCCCTTCACCTCCCCCGGTGGACCCGGGCCTGGGAAGGGATAGTATGGGACACCATGACGAGTAAAAATGTTCTCTTAAAATGTTGTCCCCCAGACCCGATCGATAGCGTAAAAACTCCTTAAGACAAAACATAAGGAGGTCTTGCTACACAAATCCTGAGATAACCGTGAAACAAAGAATACATATTTATTGTTATTAAACTTTCAATAATGATGGATACATTACATACTAGATGAAAATCAAACAAATAGTTTAGTGCTGATATAAATAATAATACAAATCTGCGATGCGTTGGCAATGTGGAAGAGTATATATGAACATATATTACGCGGTATAACTATTAGCGGGCACCACAGTATCTTGCGTATTTAAATTACTAAAATTAGTTTATAATTGTAATTTTAATTGGAAATTGCATGACAAAGTGTTTATGTTGAAACGAATTCCTTGTTTTTTTCTAGTTTATTTCATGAGAAAACATTTGCCTTACACATTTTCAATAACAAAATAATCTCGTGTTTCATCTGGGACCAATATATACATACTATTATTTAAATTTAATAAACAGGTGCTTAATAACCCGGATAGATACCAATCACAATTATGGGTACAAATGTACTTATTTCTTTATTTATGGGTAAGTCACGTATATAAATGAGTTTGACAATCATCGTTCTGCAGCAATGATTAAAGAATATTATCGTCTTTATAGGCATTGGTATACTGGTTCAGTAATATAGTACTTTTTATAAGTAACTCTTCAGTCAACGGAGGAAGAAAAGTTGTATATAACATATACATACATGCGTACAATATAAAATATAATATACCAACACTTAGACATGGTTTATACACACGTCTTTAATCTATGTTCATGTTCTGAAATATGCACCTAGCATCCATAAAAAAACATATTTTTTGATACCGTTTACGTCGTACACTATACTAATGGCTGGTACTGACATTTTATAATAAGAAATTATATATATAAATAAATAACTAGTAATAATTATGAAGAGTCATAAACGACAAGTTTTGCAAAAAAATTGAGCTTCGCTCTTTTACGTTGAAGATACGATATTGAAGCGAATTGTATACTTTGAGTATTACGTTTACATTATTCACGGAATGATTTCTCTTTTGCAGAAAAAAACCAATATAAAGCTTATAAAATGAATATCCATTTTAATGCTTTCAATTAATTTTTGAGGTTCTTAATATCTGGGGCAACAGAAATTGTAAAAATCTGAAAATCGAAACTTGTGTCATTAAGGCCCGTTTTCCTGGAAAACGGCCCATACATATTAGTCCAAAGTTTCATCAACAAAATCGAACTCCAATAGTTTTTTCTATATGATCAAAAAACATAATGTTTTAACCGTTTATCGGATACATAGATCTAAGATAGCCCGATGCTACACGTTAATGTGTTATACCAGTTATCAATCGGTGATCATCGGAAAATTTACGATCACTTACGGAAACTACCGGCAGACAATTTGACTGCTGACCAAAAAGCCCCCAGCGATATCGATCTGCATCGACTGGATTTATCTGATAAGCGATATTGTTGGGTATGGTCCGTGCCGCATTTAGCTCACTATTCTTTAAGCTGTTTTACTTAAACGAATATTTGAATAAGACAGCACTATCAAAGAAGTTTAAATGGAAAGGAGATAAACTGATTTATGTATCATAACCAATGTTCCTTAACCACTGTCGGATGAATGATTTGTTCATGAGTTATAACGCTTTTATGTACAAATACATTATAGTGGGCATGTATGCCCTCTTTTTAAACACATATGTTTTCCATTAATTATGACAAAATCATGTAAACTGCTTACGCACATTGGCGTTATCTGTAAAAAGCCGAAGGCGACGATGATGATGATGATGATGCAGTCGGTATCGCACAGAATTACCAGTCCGAAGGTCGCGGGTTTGATCCCGGATCCGACCTCTAAGGCTGTGGCGATGTGATCAAATAATATGTTAATGGCTATTCGCTTTTAACTGCTCGAAGTTGTTGACAGGTGTTTTTTTTCAAGCAACACTAAACCAAACTATGTATTTCATTTTAGCATATATGTTCGGTTATTTTATTAAACATATCCCGAATCGGCCAATGAGATTAATTGTACACATGTCAGGTGACATAAAGTTATATTCTTTTTGAATGGGTATATGGCAATTATAGAAACACAATTTTTTCTTTAAATTAGAACAGATGATGATAATGACTTTCAATATGACCATACATTAAATAGCTATATGTGGCATGACCATGCCTTTTCGCCGCATATCGTTCGCCTCGTCAAGAGATAAATGCGTGACGCGTGCAGTTCGTGCGCGAACTATATGCGACACGGGCTATATGTGGCGCTACAGGGCGCAAGGAATGGCCTTGACTTCCATATAGGACAAACTGAAAATTGAGGAGGACAACAGGGTGTGATAATTATGGATGAAATGCATTACGAAACGAGCCAAGAAAGCTAGATACAATAGGCCGAAGAAGTGGGAGAAAATAACATGATTATTGCATCCAGTGAAAGAATTGCACATGGGGGAAAAGGGAATTTTACATACATCTTTCATATAACATTTAAAGACAAAGTATTAGTTTCAGTCTTATTATAGTCACTGTGATGAATAAGCCCCCAGTATGTATTTTAGATATAAACGGGAGCCCGTTAACCGACGTCCTGGTGAACGCTTCGCTCACGCGTGCGTCCATTGGATCGATCTATTTTGAGGTGGGGTTGGGTGGGATGTGGAATTTTACCAGCGAACACAATTCGTACTCGTGCAGAGGAATTCACCGATCATCGTAACCTCGTCGATATCCGTAGTCTGGTTGTAATGCCATTCTTGATCGCAGACCAACGTCACGGTGACAAACTTTTAGCCGGACGACGCTAAATGCCACACAGCGCGTACATGAACGGAATTTCTGTATCTGCAGAATGGTTATACGATTCCTTGGTCTTGACTGTTACATTATATTTCCTTTTATGGAAGATTCATTTCGCCGTAAAACACAACATTTAAATAAGTTTGGCGATGTTTTAATGCAGGAGCGGAATACTATACCATTTTTTTCATCGTATAAAGAATTTGTATTCAAACTAAACACACAATAGTTTTCTTTGTATTTTGAATACGTTCGTATTACCGCGACTTTACCGAGTCATAAGGAAAATTAAATAATTCAAAAGATTAAGTAATAAGACACCATCATAAGTGTGGTCCTTTCATACAAGCAAGTTTTGCAGTGTGATATCACGGACCTATACTTGGAGGTTTGAATACTATATAGAGGCGTTCAGAACATTAACTGTCATGTTTCTGAAAGAGATATTTGAATTTGAAACATAACTACTTAGATGTTATTGAGATAGCTAATGCAAACACCTTAACGTTAATAAAAACGACAAATTATTCATGTACTGGAGATTACATTTTTCCTTTTGTTATGCATATCCAACAATCTGTCTTCTCACATAATACCCGATAAATTTAATCGATAATGGAAGCAATCGATCGCTACTGTTCCGTATATTTCGGCAATTTCCGGAAGATCACCGACGCAAATCGTAAGTCATTAATGAGGGTCATAAAACCCCAGAGTCATAAACACCGGATTAGCAATAGTATTAGGCCTACCGTGTTTTAAGTTATAGTGGTTTTAGCGGGATATTTATACATAAGAAAACAGAAAGGTATTTTTATGTTTTATAATTGTCGTTATTTTTATACATTTCAACAGAGACTATATATACCTATCTTATATCTCAGATTTCAAACATAATATGTCTCTATTATTTAATATATAGCAAACGCTTGTACACATATTTTAATGACTATCAATATACATTTATATTTTACGGCCCACACAAACTCATATTAAAGTGTGACGTTATATATTTAACTTCCCTACTCCTGCATATTTAAGTTTATTCCACTTTTAATTTTAATTCATAACGCTCTTCAGTAAATCAATTATTTTTTCTTTCTTAATTTTGTGCTGGCTCCCTTCTTTTTCAATAAAATCTTAATTTCCTGTTCGGTCATGTCGTCGAAGTTTACACTAGAACATATATTTCTTGTTGGTGATTTTCATGCGCGATTTCAATTTCCCTGATTATCCTAAGTTTTTTGGCCGATCTTGATATGTAAATTCTACTTTCCCAATAGTCACTATTGTCTTTATTATATGGGTTTTTTTGTCGTTCAATCATGCTAGTTCGATTTCATTTGATGAATTTGCTTCAATATATCATTAGTTTTCTCGACACCTTGTCCAGAAAACTGGATTAAACTATCTAGTCTGGATACAAACATTTTATTATTTTAACATTTCCATTTATTATTTTGCTTGATGGTAAATATCTTACAGCAGTACTATGCGCTAATTATCCTTGTTTAATGACCCTTGAAACTTTGACCATCGTTCTTATAAGCCCGAGGCATTGATAATTACGGATTAACTTTAATACCTTTAATTATTGTCGTCTATGAAATTGCGGCAATATATGTGCCAAATAGACCGTGCATGGGTTTAAGCCGAATAGTATACGTATTAACAACCTTGTCATTTTTAAAGTACATAATTATAAACGTAATTGTATTTCAACATTTATTATCGTTAAAAATTAATAAATAATACTATAGAGAAACATCATATAGCTTTAAAAAGTATCACGTTTATACATGTATAATAGTTAATGGTATGTGTATAAAATGCTGAAACTATAGAACGTAATCATTATATTCCTTGATAGCATCGAATCTCGGACTGCATAGTCGCGCATATAGATGACTATATATGGTACAATTACATAACAGCATACCGTAAAAAAGTAACTTCAAGTAACTATTCCCGACACTTTAATATTTTACTAAGTGCATTAGAGAGTCATATAAAGTATATACGAACTTTTCCTGAATAAATACAAATGTACATATAAAATATTACTTCTAGTAAAATGTGCACATGACCACTTTCGCTAAATATACTTAAAGCTTTTTGATAATGACTGTCTTAAATTAATACTTACATTTGTTCTTCTTTTATTAAGGTACAGGTGTGACAATAATTATTTTGGTGTGAAATTTCAAAACTTGACAAAGTGAGAAGAAACCCCTTTTTGCAATAAAATAAATTTCATACATATACATTCTTTAGCTGATACAAATGACTAATACACAAATTAGTAATTATTACGTTATTAAGTGTTTTTTTCAATTTAAAGACCTTTTTAGATAACATGTAATTCAGATTATTAACAATTTATAATATAATTCAACAGTATTTCTATTACAACCCTGGGCCCGTATTCAATATACATCTTAAGTTGAAAATTTATCTTAAATCCTAAGATTTCCATTAAATTTAAGATTTTTATTGCATTTCTTCCTTAGATTTCAAGAAAAATCATAAGTGGTATTCACAAAGCATATTATGACAACGAAGATGTTCAATTGCCTGTAAAAACAAATATCATATATAGTAATAAGTGACATGCACTTAAAACCGCATAACATTAAATGTTCGTAGCTTCAAATTCGACACGCTAGATGCATATAGGAGGTGATATGTCAAATCTAATTTATATGTGTATATACTTATGTGCTTAATCGACCTCATGGTTATTATTGTATCGTAAAATGTTGCTTAATACGCTTCCCCACACCTTACACTATTTGTCGGCACATCAACAACAATTTAAAATTTCACGATCTGTTCATGTCTAGCGGTTCTTTGTTACATAGTTTATTACGTTCATGTAATAAAATTCACCAGACCAATGCTTAACAACTTTAAAGATTAAAATCTGAAGCAATTTTATGCATTTCATATAATACATATGTACTGCATAACCATCAACAAATTGCTTACTTTTTGAAGAACGCACCCTCATAATGCATTTTAGATTTGTTTACAATAATCAACTGAATGTTGCAACTGTCATAAATTCTTGATCGCTTCAGTGAAATTTTTGATTATAGTACATGTATATACATTTTTAAGTATAAGTGTTTATTCATGAGAATGCAAAATTTCAAATCAGCTGAAAATTCGGCAAGGGGTCCAGGGGGGCCGCTGAAGCTACTAGCTTTAAGCATCTAAGACGGTTTAAATTGTCTCAAAGAGGGCCCTTGCGAGCGTCAAATCAATCCCCGGAAAATGCTCATGCCTGATTATTACACGAGTACAGTAGAGCCACTCGTAACAAGTCTCTTAAGTCATGTATGTCATGTTTTATGTTGTTGTTGTTGTTGTTGTTTTATCTATAAACTAGAGACAAGTGCTAATCAGTTCATCTACTGCATGACAGAGATGTAATCGATTTTTACAAAATGTTATTTCACAATCTTTCTGTATTGCAGAAATGTTATTTTTTTCAAAACCGTTTGCACAATTTTGATATCTCAATCCGTTGTTGAGATATTAACGATTTCCCACAGTTCCCATGTATTTTCCCCATTACCCACGTTATCGACGGTGCACGGTTCACCAGTAATAATAGAACATGATTGTTGGGAGTAGAATATAGATGTGTTGAAACAACAGTAGCTTACAGAAATCATTGGTCCATGCAACAGTAGAAATTTAGAACACGACTAAGATTTTTTTTACTTAAGAATATCTTAGGAAAGAAGTATCTTAAGTAATATATTGAATATAACTTAAAGATAAAATATTTTTTATCCTTGCGTAAGGAAAAAAATATGTCTTAAGGAAAAACTTAAGAAATATCTTAAGATGTATATTGAACACAGGCCCTGAACCTGTTCGAAAGGCTTTATAACTTTAATCATTCATTGTCAAGATTTCTATAATCCGCACTGAAGGGAGTTTTATTGCCGTGCTATAAAAACATAAACGGACCGCAAACCCGATTAACTTCGTTAGTTTCCGTTAGTTTCCGCTACTGTTTAACGGACTAAACCGAACATATAAAATAATTACAGGTGGTTTGACAAAAGTATTAATTCCCCCGCCTAATTTTTTTCCAATTTCACATTTAAAAGCATCATTGTTTCAAAAAATGTATATTTTATATGAATGTGAATGCGAACCTCAAAAAAGTTTTAAAGGGAAAAAGTTATAGCTAATTAAACAACAAAATTTGATGGATTTTCCAGTGAAATAACCGACTTTGTATGTAATTCAATAGGAATATAGGGTCACTCTATGTTTGTATGAATTCCCCCACCTAAATTCTGTCTCTTATTATTTATTTTTATATATTTGAAATCCGAAGATTTTGTTCTTTCCAAATCTGAATGCGAACTTGAAATATGTTAATAAATAAGAAAGTTATTCCCTAATTTGTTAAACGTCCCTTCTTATTTCTATATAGCCGATTATCGATTTTTTAGTTATCGGCAGAAGACAAATTGTTGCATATGTAGTATGTCCGTGGTAACAGAATTAAATTAGTCAATTTATAAATTACATTCCGTGAGAGTTTACTGTGTGACTTCATTAGATATGATGTTGTTCACACCTTTGACACCTGTTATCTGAATGTCTAATTGGCAGGTGTCCGTTTTAATATACAGAAATGTGTCTATGACCTTTTTTACATGTGACCAATTAAAGGTGTACGACATTACATACATTTGTTGTAGCGGATCCGTAGTCCAGTGGTAACGCGCCGGACTAGTAATCCAGGGATCGCAGGTTCGATTCCCCGCTCCGTCACTGACAGTACATGTACTAACAGTCTTTCGGACGAGACTTTAAAAACCGAGGTCCCGTGTACGATGCTTTACATCGAGCACGTATAAGAACCAGGGGTGCTTCTGGAACTGGGGCATCTCTCCTGTATCATGCACTATCCTCCAACAATCTAAAAGGACTAACATTCTTCCGGAGGCGTCGCCCATATGGGAAACCGGTGGCGACGATAAATAAACGCAAATACAAACAAACAAACAAATACATTTGTTCCAAAAGTTGACACCAGTGTTTATACAGGACAAAGCAGTCAAACGGGAAAGACCAGCAAGAGGGAAGACAATATATTACATCAATATGTTTTACAGACGCTTTTAATTAGATGAATATACATGATAAGGAATTTGAAAGCGCCAGTGAAAAGCATCCGATTTTACTTGACAGTCACATAAGGCCAAGGTGCTCAACAGGGGGGGGGGCAAATTGTATTGCACTTGCTTCCGCTATACTGGTAGTAAAGAGGATATTGAGAATTAATTGATGTATTGTACTTAAAGTGCTAAAAGAATATCAACCTTGTAAGACATAATCTGGTCACTTCACAGCCGACTTGGGACCTGGGCCCCCCTTCGCCTCCCCCGGTGGACCCGGGCCTGGGAATGGATAGTAGGGGACACCATGACGAGTAGAAATGTTCTCTTAAAATTTTGTCCGACAGACCCGATCCATAGCGTAAAAACTCCTTAACACAAAACATAAGGAGGTCTTGCTACACAAATCCTGAGATAACCGTGAAACAAAGAATAAATATTTATTGTTATTAAACTTTCAATAATGCTGGATACATTACATACTAGATGGAAATCAAACAAATAGTTTAGTGCTGATATAAATAATAATACAACTCTGCGATGCGTTGGCAATGTGGAAAAGTATATATGCACATGTATTACGCGGTATAACTAGTAGCGGGCACCACAGTATCTTGCGTATTTAAATTACTAAAATCAGTTTATAATTGCAATTTTAATTTGAAATTGCATGACAACGTGTTAATGTTAAGTGAATCGAATTATTTGTTGTTTTTTTCTAGTTTATTTCATAAGAAAACATTTGCCTTACACATTTTCAATAACAAAATAATCTCGTGTTTCATCTGGGACCAATATATACATACTATTATTTAAATTTAATAAACAGGTGCTTAATAACCCGGATAGATACCAATCACAATTATGGGTACTTATTTCTTTATTTATGTGTAAGTCGCGTATATAAATGAGTTTGATAATCATCGTTCTGCAGCAATGATTAAAGAACATTATCGTCTTTATAGGCATTGGTATTACTGGTTCAGTATATAGTACTTTTTATAAGTAACTCTTCAGTAAACGGAGGAAGAAAAGTTGTGTATAACATATACATACATGCGTACAATATATACTATAATATACCAACACTTAGACATGGTTTATACACACGTCTTTAATCGATGTTCATCGATCTACTCTGTTCTGAAATATGCACCTAGCATCCATAAAAAACATATTTTTTTTGAAATATGCACCTAGCATCCATAAAAAACATATTTTTTTCTACCGTTTACGTCGTTAACTATACTAATGGCTGGTACTGACATTTTATAATAAGCAATTATATATATGAAATAAATAACTTGTTATAATTATGAAGAGTCATACACAACAAGTTTGAATTTTTTTAGCTTCGCTCTTTTACGTTGAAGATACGATATTGAAGCGAATTGTATACTTTGAGTATTACTTTTACATTATTCACGGAATTATTTCTCTTTTGCAGAAAAAACCAATATAAAACTTATAAAATGAATATCCATTTTAATGCTTTCAATTAATTTTTAAGGTTCTTATTATCTGGGGCAACAAAAATTGTTAAAATCTGAAAATCGAAAATTTTGTCATTAAGCCCCGTTTTCCTGGAGAACGGCCCATATACACATGTATATTAGTCCAAAGTTTCATCAACAAAATCGAACTCCAATAGTTTTTTCTGTATGATCATAAAACATAATGTTTTAACCGTTTATCGGATACATAGATCAAAGATAGCCCGAGGCTACATGTTAATGTGTTATACCAGTTATCAATCGGTGATCATCGGAAAATTTACGATCACTTACGGAAACTACCGGCAGGCTGCTGACCAAAAAGCCCCAACGATATCGATCTGCATCGACTGGATTTATTTGATAAGCGATATTGTTGGGTATGGTCCGTGCATTTAGCTCACTATTCTTTAAGCTGTTTACTTAAACGAATATTTGAATAAGACAGCACTATCAAAGAAGTTAAAACGTAAAGGATATAAACTGATTTATGTATCATAACCAATGTTCCTTAACCACTGTCGGTCGAATGATTTTTTCATGAGTTATAACGCTTTTATGTACAAATACATTATAGAGGGCATGTATGCCCTCTTTTTAAACACATATGTTTTCCATTAATTATGACAAAATCATGTAAACTGCTTACGCACATTGGCGTTATCTGTAAAAAGCCGAAGGCGACGTTGATGATGATGATGATGCAGTCGGTATCGCACAGAATTACCAGTCCGAAGGTCGCGGGTTTGATCCCGGATCCGACCTCTAAGGCTGTGGCGATGTGATCAAATAATATGTTAATGGCTATTCGCTTTTAACTGCTCGAAGTTATTGACAGGTTTTTTTTTCAAGCAACACTAAACCAAACTATGTATTTCATTTAAGCATATATTTTCGGTTATTTTATTAAACATATCCCGAATCGGCCAATGAGATTAATTGTACAAATTTCAGGTGACATAAAGTTATATTATTTTTGAATGGGTATATGGCAATTAGAGAAACACATTTTTTTCTTTAAATTAGAACAGATGATGATAATGACTTTCAATATGACCATACATTAAATAGCTATATGTGGCATGACCATGCCTTTTCGCCGCATATAGTTCGCCTCGTCAAGAGATAAATGCGTGACGCGTGCAGTTCGTGCGCGAACTATTTGCGACACGGGCTATATGTGGCGCTACAGGGCGCAAGGAATGGCCTTGACTTCCATATCGGACAAACTGAAAATTGAGGAGGACAACAGGGTGTGATAATTATGGATGAAATGCATCACGAAACGAGCCAAGAAAGCTAGCTACAATAGGCCGAAGAAGTGGGAGAAAATAACATGAATATTGCATCCAG
This sequence comes from Mactromeris polynyma, assembly GCA_032209605.1. Classification (NCBI taxonomy): domain Eukaryota; kingdom Metazoa; phylum Mollusca; class Bivalvia; order Venerida; family Mactridae; genus Mactromeris; species Mactromeris polynyma. The sequence continues at coordinate 7,254,704 of JASFXZ010000028.1, forward strand.
TGAAAGAATTGCACATGGGGAAAAAGGGAATTTTACATACATCTTTCATGTAACATTTTAAAGACAAAGATTTAGTTTCAGTCTTATTATAGTGATGAATAAGCCCCCCCCCAGTATGTGTTTTAGATATAAACGGGAGCCCGTTAGCCGACGTCCTGGTGAACGCTTCGCTCACGCGTGCGTCCATTGGATCGATATTTTTTCGGGTGGAGTTAGGTTGGGTGTGGCATTTTACCAGCGTACACAATTCGTACTCGTGCAGAGGAATTCACCGATCATCGTTACCTCGTCGATATCCGTAGTCTCGCTGTAATGTCATTCTTGATCGCAGACCACCGTCACGGTGACAAACGTTTAGCCGGACGACACTAGATGCCACACAGCGCGTACATGAACGGAATTTCTGTATCTACAGAATGGTTATACGATTCCTTGGTCTTGACTGTTATGTGACATTATATTTCCTTTTATGGAAGATTCAAGGCGCTTTAAAAAAAAACATTTAAATAAGTTTGGCGATTTTTTAATGCAGGAGCGGAATACTATACCATTTTTTTCATCGTATAAAGAATTTGTATTCAAACTAAACACACAATAGTTTTCTTTGTATTTTGAATACGTTCGTATTACCGCGGCTTTACCGAGTCATAAGGAAAATTAAATAATTCAAAAGATTAAGTAATAAGACACCATCATAAGTGTGGTCCTTTCATACAAGCAAGTTTTGCAGTGTGATATCACGGACCTATACTTGGAGGTTTGAATACTATATAGAGGCGTTCAGAACATTAACTGTCATGTTTCTGAAAGAGATATTTGAATTTGAAACATAACTACTTAGATGTTATTGAGATAGCTAATGCAAACACCTTAACGTTAATAAAAACGACAAATTATTCATGTACTGGAGATTACATTTTTCCTTTTGTTAGTTACACCACTTGAAACATGAACATGCATGTATATATATATATATTTTGCGCATTAAGCTACAACGATTGGTATAGAATGTAGTAAATGTATGTTATCGTAAATCACCAACCTACAGTCGAACCTACAGGTCAAATGTATGTCTGCTTAATCGGAACCTGGCTATAAAATCGTCCACATTGTAATGTTGCAAAACAGAAGTAACAAATTTCTCAAATCTGACTTTCTTATCGAGCACCAATCTGTCTGCAATCACAAAACTGCAGTAAATGAAATTAGATTTTGATGCGACTGTGTCAACTAAATCGTTATGGTCTTCTGACACTAAGTTCGTATACAATCAAAATCATATGGGTCATTTTTATTCGACTAAACCGTTTGTTTGTTTGCAAATCTTAATCATAACTGGTTTAAGTTTTTCAACCAAACTACAACAAAACTGAAACCTCAAACCTTAACTAGGTCTTGCAAAACAAATTCGCCCTGTATTTCAGGGAGCATACATAAACCTGTTAGTAGTTTAAGTATATACTTTAGGTGGTAACCAGTTAATACAGTTTATAAGTGTGCTAATGTTCAATTTGGACATTAAAAATAGTCAACTTCTGCCAAATCAGCCCGAAAGTTTTAATATCTACACTATTTCACAGAGTTTATGACGAAATGGCCCCTTATTCACTTGTGACAAGGATTTGTACTGAAGGCTGACTGGGAGTAGGTACAGGAGGGGCTGTCCCCTGGAAATTTGTTAAAATGTTGGTACTTGTATCATTTGGACGTTCTGTATTTTTTACAAGATAATACTAGTGCAATTCTGGAGAATGAGTTTTAAAAGTTTGACCCTGAAATACAACAGAAGCCACCATTTCATATACAAATATTTGAAAAAATGTTACGGGGAGATCCCCCGGACCCCCCTTAAAGGAGGGGAATAAAACCCTCCCGAACCTACCCCAACTCGGTGCTATGCACCTCAAGTTCAGGGCATTTTCATCATGTTTGCCCCCCCCCCCCAGTCCGGAATTTCTGTATACCTGATACAAACTGACATATAAAAATGTATGAGCAATTTAATATAATAATTGAACTACTAATTTCTGCGCTTTTTGAATTTTTCGTTACAAACGGGTTGTGTCAAGATTATTGGTATTACACAACGGGATCTTTAAAATCATGTCGTTATTGCACAAGGTGATGCTTGTCAAACTTCTGAAACTAGAATTCTTTTACATCTGTAAGTCGGATCCCTGTAATTTTTATTACAAAACGGGTTGAGTCGCAAAAACTGGTATTACAAATCGGTTTCTTCAAAACCATGTCTATATTGCGCGAGTTTTCGTTTACAACGTCTGAAATAAGGCTTATTTCGCGTTGGTAATCTGGTTTACAGTAATTTCATGATGAAATAAGATAATTATGTCAATTTCGAAATATTTATTACGAAACGGGTTTTTATTACAAAACGGTTTTTTAATACAACACGGGTTTTTATTACAACACGGGTTTTTATTATTACAACACGGGTTTTCATTACAACACGGTTTTTATTATTACACGGGTTTTCATTACAACACGGGTTTTTATTACAACACGGGTTTTCATTACAACACGGGTTTTTATTACAACACGGGTTTTCATTACAACACGGGTTTTTATTACAACACGGGTTTTTATTACAACACGAGTTTTTATTACAACACGGGTTTTCATTACAACACGGGTTTTTATTACAACACGAGTTTTTATTACAACACGAGTTTTTATTACAACACGGGTTTTCATTACAACACGGGTTTTTATTACAACACGGGTTTTTATTACAACACGGGTTTTTATTACAACACGGGTTGTAACAGTTGTGCATACTAGTGTACAGTTTGTTTGTTTCATCGGGTTTAACGCCGTTTCTCAACGATATTTCAGTTATATACGGCGGCCGGTTCACCTAACCAGTTTTTCCTGGACTGAATTCTTACCAGTACTAACTTACCCTTCCACAAGGAGCCGGCAACTTCTCCACATGTGGAGGAAAATCGACATTTTTGTCAAATTTTCATGGAAGGGTATGACCTGCCGCGACCGGGAATCGAACCCGGATCGCCGTTTTACAAGTCCAACGCACAAACCACTGGTAGTGTACAGTACGGACACTGTCTAATATTTCAAATATTGTGAAATATATTCCGAAAACAATGAAATTAATGAATGGCAAAAATCGTATCAGTGATCTGATCAGAACATCTGTGTTGCTGACTGTTTTATGTATAATTCGGACAACAAAAGGCTAAGGTTTTAATGCGAAACATGTAATAGGATGAGCTTGCAATACAAATATTGAAAAAAAAACATATATGATGTTGCTATGAACCACATGTTACCAAAGCAACTAAGTCCTAACTTCATTTAATTGAAAGGAATCTATATTACACAATAATTACTAGGATACAGTTGGATCTCGATTATTCGATAACCTTCTATCCGAATACTTGGTATCATCCGAAATATGTATCTTCAAGTTTTAGGCACGTCGAATTAAAATGAGCTATTCGAAACCATGTTTTATTCGAATTAAATTTGGGACCCGATGAATTCGAATGAACGAGGTCTGACTGTATGTTTAACAAACCAGAACTCGTAACCCAGCTGTTTAACACGACAACATGTCATGAGTTAGTTTTGTGATTGGTGAATATATTTTAGTTTGATGAAAAAGAGATTTGAAAAGAATTGTGACTAGACAAATCTCATAAGATATTTGACACTTGGGTCTAGCCGTGACAGTGGAAACTCTTATCACCGAGTATATACTTTTTAAAGAATAAAACGCCAATTGAGACGTCGTTTCCACTAAATATTCTATAATTTCTCGGATTTTAGCGACCCAAATATGTAAAACATCGACCGTTTAGCAATCCAGCACTCTTATTGGTCTACTGTTCAAATGACAACGATCGGTTCGTTGGGATATATCTCGCGGAATATTTGAACCAATCATATCGTACCATTGAAACGAAGATGCGCTGTGGCCAGTATACGTTCAATACCACGCGCTTGTATACGGAATACCATAAGAAACAGAATAGGCAAAACGGTTTTATTTGTGAAAAATCTTGGCAGATGGTAGGGTGGCCATTTCTATCGAAATTTAATTTGTTACACATGTGTCAGTGGCTTATACACATGTGATTCTACATTCTGCATTCTAACTTCCTATTCGCATGTTTTCAATAGATGTATCCATTCTCGGAATGATTTTTTTTGTACTCGTAGAATTCATTGTTTATATGTATAGTGTTTGACACGTGGGACTACAAAACGCTCGTATAAATGTGGGATATATCACAAATTAACAAATTCTCCTACAAAGTAGTTTTATCTAGGTTTATGATATGGCATCGGTCACGTTTGTTTTATTGTCTTTTGTATCTGATGTGGTTTCGGTCACGTTTGTTTTATTGTCTTTTGTATCTGATGTGGTTTCGGTCACGTTTGTTTTATTGTCTTTTGTATCTGATGTGGTTTCGGTCACGTTTGTTTTATTGTCTTTTGTATCTGATGTGGCTTCGGTCACGTTTGTTTTATTGTCTTTTGTATCTGATGTGGCTTCGGTCACGTTTGTTTTATTGTCTTTTGTATCTGATGTGGTAATGGTCACGTTTGTTTTATTGTCTTTTGTATCTGATGTGGTTTCGGTCACGTTTGTTTTATTGTCTTTTGTATCTGATGTGGTTTCGGTCACGTTTGTTTTATTGTCTTTTGTATCTGATGTGGCTTCGGTCACGTTTGTTTTATTGTCTTTTGTATCTGATGTGGCTTCGGTCACGTTTGTTTTATTGTGTTTTGTATCTGATGTGGCCTCGGTCACGTTTGTTTTATTGTCTTTTGTATCTGATGTGGTTTCGGTCACGTTTGTTTTATTGTCTTTTGTATCTGATGTGGTAATGGTCACGTTTGTTTTATTGTCTTTTGTATCTGATGTGGTCACGGTCACGTTTGTTTTATTGTATTTTGTATCTGATGTGGTCACGGTCACGTTTGTTTTATTGTCTTTTGTATCTGATGTGGTAACGGTCACGTTTGTTTTATTGTCTTTTGTATCTGATGTGGCCTCGGTCACGTTTGTTAAATGTCTGTCTACCATAACAATCACAGAATGTATAACAATCGTACTTACTTCGTCAAGCGATTCAACGAAACCAACTGTTTTACAGAAACCATCTGAAAATTTAAAAAATACAATAAGATCGTAATACATACTTACACTTCGATCGAGGATGCTTCAGTTAGAGGAAGTTTCTAACTGGATCCAGCAATAATTAGAATATTTATGAATGAATTATGGACTGTGTATAACTCTACACACGATATGTTTTTCTGTGAATTTTTTTTTTATACTGTTCAACAAAAAAAATAAAAAATAAAAATTACAATCGGACCTCATTCATTCGAACTCATCGGGACCGAATTGTTATTTCGAAAAATACATGCATTCGAATAGTCCATTTGAAATCGACATGCATAAGAAGATACATTGAGACCTTATAACTTGTTCGGATGCTACCAAGTTTTCGGATAGAAGGTAGTCGAACAAACCAGGCCCGAGTGTATTAATATATTTGTTATCCGATATTTATACATGCAATGGTATACTTCATCAAACATGTCAACATTTAATAAAAACTCTACTACTTTACAATTTAAAGTTTTATATGTGTCAATTATTTAAAAGAAGAAATATCTTGAAAAAAGATGGTCAGCGCAACTTGAAGGTTAAGATTTGTTGTGCAACATAAAACATTGCCGAGATGTTACGATTCCTTGTCAATGCATATCCAAAATGGATTTCGGTAAGGTTACGTACCCCTTATCGAAACGTTAACCAATGATAGAAACGTTGTTCGGTTTAAGAGAAGTTGGTTTAGTGGTTAACGTAAGATTTGATTGGTTTACACAACACGGATATGCAATTAGCAAAGCCATGTTAGTACGGCTGTGCTAACAGTTCCACTATTCCATTATTAAACCATGATCTTTCGACCCATTGCATTGGAGCAAAGCAATTCCACAATGATATTAATGTGTACGTTATGGTAAAATACTGACAAGTCTGTTCTGCGAATACACGACACATTTGCTTGTACTGCATACATCTGTTTCGCAATGAGCACAAGCGACCATTCGGAAAATCTCGGCCATCTACGTCAAGTGCCTCGGATGTACGTTAGGCACTACTTTCGGAAAAAACATTCGAATATCATGAAAACAAGATGGCGGCGTGAACGTTGGAGTGCTGATGAATCTAATATTTAAGCTATATGAGGACTGAAATATGTGAGTTTTTAACTAGAAATGACAACGATAATACATCTCGTACGTGAATTTATCGAAGTTATTGAAATTATAAATCCGTTTTTCCGAGAACTATTTCTTGACCGCACAAAATGTTGAGTTTTGCCACATAGTGCTCCGCCTTACATACACTAGAGGGTGTTATCCGAGTAACGAAGTGGTACGGAAATGCCCGAGAGCTGTCGAGAATGCACAAGCGACGTGTTTGCACTTGTGTTACAGGCTTTGGTGTTTCCCAGGTTCACTCTATTTATAGATTATTCACACTTACTTAAATACATAGTTCCCACATCTACAATATTTACCTCCCTTGTTCTTAACTGTCGGCCATTTTGATAGGTAAAACTGATAAGCCCTTTTAGGAGTAACTTCCAAATATGTGATAATTGAGAAACTACCAAGATAATTTGCATGTGACAACCACTTTTTTCTTCAACTTACTGAGCCAAATGCCCACATGAGCATAATGAATAAGTTATTATTTAAATATCGGATTAGTTTATCATCGTTTACATTATATTCCCCAGAAACTTTAAGGAAATTTGCCTATCAAAATGGCCGACAATTCAGAACAAGGGAGGTAAATATTGTAGGTATGAGCATTATGTATTGACTGCAACTCCTACAAATAAGGATTCAATCATTTATGTATAAGCATTAATTTTGCAAATCTCTAACAAACACAAGTTCAATTACCCTACATAAAAAGCCATACAATTATGAAGAGATGAAACAGAATGTTTGACTTTACTACTTTTGAACCCCGCCAAAAGTAACATAAAATACCCTTAATTTATATCTAAATGGGTGGCATAGTTCGTGACAAGGGTAACATCTACCTTGTGAATGTCAGTGAACTGAGCACAATGTGTTGGCAACTCTGCCGTTTATACCCTTTTTGGTGTCAAAAGCATTTCTGAACACGATACACAATGGCTGGCATTGTAGGACTACACGAAAATGTTACCAGAAGATGTGTAATCAACCACACAACACAAACATCTATACTGTAGAACCAATGATTATTACATATTGTAGAACACCATTCCTACCACACTCGTATAATTATATTTTAAGTTATTTCTTGGCAATGATGCAGCATCTTCTAAATTTTGCAACTATACTATTTTCATTCTTTGTCACCATATACCTTCACACCGACCACACCCATGTTCATGTTTCGTGCAGATCACTATACATATCTGTATATAACCAGATATTGACTTTATAAGAAACAACATGTTTCCGGAGTACTGTTACTGTGGAAATCAATACAAAAATGGTAATCTGCAAGCCGCTACGTATTTACACACATCGTGATATCTGCGATATCGACACATCGGAAGGCGTTATGTTCGAGCAAAGAATGACAACGCTGCTTGGATGTTGAATCAGACCTTCAAATATCACGTGCACTGACCAATTGTACGTTCAAGTGTCACATCACACTTTCCCATTGTACGTTCACGTGTAACAGCGCTCTGTCCCATTGTACGTTCACGTGTTACAGCGCTCTGTCCCATTGTACGTTCACGTGTAACAGCGCTCTGTCCCATTGTACGTTCACGTGTTACTGTCCCATTGTACGTTCATGTGTCACATCGCACTGTCCCATTGTACGTTCATGTGTCACATCACACTGTCCCATTGTACGTTCATGTGTCACATCACACTGTCCCATTTTACGTTCAAGTGTTACATCGCACTGTCCCATTGTACGTTCATGTGTAACATCACTCTGTCCCATTGTACGTTTATGTGTTACATCACTCTGTCCCATTGTACGTTCACGTGTCACATCGCACTGTCCTATTGTACGTTCACGTGTTACATCACTCTGTCCCATTGTACGTACACGTGTCACATCATTCTGTCCCATTGTACGTTCAAGTGTCACATCACACTGTCCCATTGTACGTTCATGTGTCACATCGCACTGTCCCATTGTACGTTCATGTGTCACATCGCACTGTCCCATTGTACGTTCATGTGTCACATCGTACTGTCCCATTGTACGTTCATGTGTCACATCGCACTGTCCCATTGTACGTTCATGTGTCATATCGCACTGTCCCATTGTACGTTCATGTGTCACATCGCACTGTCCAATTGAACGTTCGCGTGTTACATCACACTGTCCCATTGTACGTTCACGTTTCACATCAAACTGTCCCATTGTACGTTCACGTGTCATATCGCACTGTCCCATTGTACGTTCACGTTTCACATCAAACTGTCCCATTGTACGTTCACGTGTCATATCGCACTGTCCCATTGTACGTTCGCGTGTCACATCTCACTGTCCCATTGTACGTTCGCGTGTCACATCACACTGTCCCATTGTACGTTCGCGTGTCACATCTCACTGTCCCATTGTACGTTCACGTGTCACATCGCACTGTCCCATTGTACGTTCACGTGTCACATCTCACTGTCCCATTGTACGTTCGCGTGTCACATCGCACTGTCCCATTGTACGTTCGCGTGTCACATCTCACTGTCCCATTGTACGTTCACGTGTCACATCGCACTGTCCAATTGAACGTTCGCGTGTTATATTTCACTGTCCCATTGTACGTTCACGTGTCACATCAAACTGTCCCATTGTACGTTCTCGTGTCATATCGCACTTTCCCATTGTACGTTCACGTGTTACATCGCACTGTCCCATTGTACGTTCATGTGTCATATCGCACTGTCCCATTGTACGTTCATGTGTCATATCGCACTGTCCCATTGTACGTTCAAGTGTCATATCGCACTGTCCCATTGTACGTTCACGTGTCACATCACACAGTCCCATTGTACGTTCACGTGTTACATCACACTGTTCCATTGTACGTTCATGTGTCACATCACACAGTCCCATTGTACGTTCACGTGTTACATCGCACTGTCCCATTGTACGTTCATGTGTCACATCGCACTGTCCCATCGTACGTTCATGTGTCATATCGCACTGTCCCATTGTACGTTCATGTGTCATATCGCACTGGCCCATTGTACGTTCATGTGTCACATCGTACTGTCCCATTGTACGTTCATGTGTCATATCGCACTGTCCCATTGTACGTTCATGTGTCATATCGCACTGTCCCATTGTACGTTCATGTGTCACATCGTACTGTCCCATTGTACGTTCATGTGTCATATCGCACTGTCCATTGTACGTTCATGTGTCATATCGCACTGTCCCATCGTACGTTCATGTGTCATATCGCACTGTCCCATCGTACGTCACGTTTTGTACTAAAACCCTTAGTTACCATTACCAGAACGATATTCGCAGTATTCCAAAACTTGGCCGTCACTTCGTGTTTTTAAAGAGGCATTTTATCAGTTTGCAATATACAGTACAGTTGTAATAGTCTTACTTGGAGAATTAAGAATACATGTACATGTATCATCTATTGCGGGGATCGAGTTATGATCATGTATCTATCTTTGTTGTTGAACCTCTCGCGAGGACTAAGACACTGTTTTGCGTCAAGACAGTTAAGAGAAGTGAGAAGGAGTAAAAGTATAGCCAAGAATTTAAATAACACAGAAGTAGGAATTATATAAAAACTTTAGTGCTTTTTAACAATATAGAAAACAGGTGTGAATGAGGTAATTTTAGGATTGATACGTTCAATGTTACAAATTGCAAAATTAAACTATTCTAGGGTAGGAAGTACCGGGGCTTAGGGGGTAGACTGTTCCACTGATGAACCGTCCGGGGAAATGATAAGTATTTGTAATGGTATTTGGTAGCGGTAAATAGTCTGTAGGGCAAATAATGGTATTAGCGGGATGCTCTAGTTACAGGGGGTAAGATTACCATGGATGGGAATTGCAACCAAATCATTTGTTGTTTTGTACATAAGGGACAGTCTAGAGTCAATGCGTCAGAAGTCTAACCTGCGCCACATCAGACTATCTAGCAGTTCCGTAACACTAGTTGTGCGTCCACAGTCAGACACAGCCCAGCGGGCTGCATTTCTTTGGACTGCCTCTAGCTCAATTTATAAGGGAATGGGGGATAGAAGAAAGATACTTCTGAGCCATGATATCTTCAATAATGAAAATTACTTAGTTATGAACAATTCAGGATATGTCACGCCCTTCTCGTTGCCTTGATGGCTGTGTATGCAATGATACTATGTAGTGTGGGCGTGGTTTATATGGTCATAAGTTGTAAGTATTTAAGCTGACTAAACGTTTCTGCACCAACATAGAATTCTCCAATTCCATAAAATATATTGGTCAGAATGTATCTTTTCCTCCGTACATAAGACTTGTTATTAGTAGGGATGTAAACGATTAACCGGTTAACCGTTCGAACATGCGGTTATCGGTTAGTCATCTGTTTTTCATTTTGAAATAAAAAACGAAAATATCTCACAAGATATCAGTCAAAAATCTTAAAACTTCGTCCCTGAAAGGTGAGAAAACGCGTAGCGTAAGAGGGAAAATTCCCTATCCGTAACTATTGACACGTATTATTTAATGAAACGGTCCGTTGATTGTCGTTTATGACACTCGTAAAACTTGCGTGGGTGTTCGTGAATATAGGTATATTTAAATAGACATAAAGTATATTGTGATGGTATCAAAGGTTACATTGTAGCAAGCAATTAGAGTGTGACTGTATGTTAAGTTAAAATGGATCTGGTATACTTAAATTTACCATATGTCATATTATAATGTTTGAAACAAAAAGGATGTTTCCTTAAAAATAATTGAAGTGATTGATATTCCTTTTATGAATTATGTTCAGTACTTAGCAGAAATAAAACACCATCCGAATTAGTTTTCGCGTCAGAATATAGGTCTAGTCATGGTAAAAATATACACGTAACGAATGACATGTTCGGAAGATTAAACGGTTTAAAACCGGTTAGCAAAATAACCGAATATATTGACATCGCTAGTTATAAGTGATGGACAATCGGACAAATTTCATAATCGATTATCGGATCGGTTTGAAAACTCATAATCGATAATCGAATCGGAAATAATCGAAATATATAGTTTTTTTAGTGTAAGTATAATGCTGACAGTTAATTTCATTTATACAACTTTATTTATCTCTTTTACTACATTTAACATCAATGGGATTTTACATTATTCTTATATCGTAAGATCATTCAATAAATATTGTTTTCATTGTTGTTTACTTTGTATATTTGAATTTGACTGATTACATCGAAAACAATTCTATATAAATTTAAAAATTGAATATCTATAAAGACTATTATATCATCTTATTGCAATAACACTTCAGTCAAAATGTTCGATTATAATCGATTATTGTAGTTCATAATCGATTGTCGCCGAAGTCTGATGTCCAGCGACGATTTTTCGATTAATTTCGATAATCGCGCCATCACTCCTTTTTATAGACTTGTACTTCTTCGCGACACCTTTATTTATTTCAAATCAATATTTCGGTGTAAATATGGTACATGTATTCAGTTTGCTATTATTCCCGACTAATTAGAAACTGTGCATAAGGTAAGCGAAATGATTTTTAAATAAAAAACAACTCGGTACGTGTACAGTCTTTTCTCAGACGTATTTATTTTCTTCACGATAATAATGATTGTCCAACTGAACAAACAACGATCGATATGAGATTATATCAAAACCGTGTCAACTAATCCATAATCCCTTTGATGTAGTAATTCAGCCGTATGATACACGCACGCATATTAAATCACTCGGAATATATATGGATAATAAATCCTATATTTTCGTGCTGTATCTGTAAAAAATCACATATGGACGATCCAAAGGATTAGGTAAATGAATACCGATTGACTTGTACATGGAAACAACAGGGGATTGTATTGTTTGTTTCATCGGGTTTAACGCCGTTTCTCAACGATATTTCAGTTATATACGGCGGCCGGTTCACCTAACCAGTTTTTCCTGGACTGAATTCTAACCAGTACTAACTTACCCTTCCAGAAGGAGCCGGCAACTTCTCCACATGTGGAGGAAAATCGACATTTTGTCAAATTTTCATGGAAGGGTATGACCTGCCGCGACCGGGAATCGAACCAGGATCGCCGGGTTACAAGTCCAGCGCACTAACTACTGGACCACGGCCGCGGCTTAGGGAATTGTACATAGAGCTTTATATATCCCTTTTATATCTTCTAAATTATATATACTATCGGACCTCGTTTGTTCGACAACCTTCTATCCGAATACTATGCATCATCCGAAATAAATATCAGTCCAATTGTATATTCGTATTCATGCCAAATTGAAATGGACTCATCGAAACCATGTATTATTCGAAATAAAAATTCGGACCCGATTAATTCGAATATTAATTACTAAAAGAGAATAACTGATTTTCTTAGTTTCTAAACGTCCTTGTTATAATACAAATTTAAGAAAAATGTTATATATGCCGACTTAAAATTTGGCAATCTAGTATAATACATAGTACTTCATCGACTTTCACAAAGAAAATACCTATTTATCGTCATGGTTGAGCACGCGTGACGGTGAGTACGATTTTCAAATTTTCGCAGGAGAATCACGTGTATTGTGTATTAAGCGGTAAATTTCAATTCAATGCAATCCACGTTGTATGTCCAAATCGAAAAACAGAAAAGATGGCGAGAATGACGACTGAAGAACGCGCCAGGGCCGTCGATATGATTGATGCTGGTACTCCGATTCGACTGGTATGACTAACTTTATAAATGAATTATTTAATTCAAATAGAATTTAGAAAAAAATTATATACATATTTATTTTTTTGTATTATTGACCTCTTTTTATAAATATTTTAGGTTGCCCGCTTGTGTTTATATGTACATTTGTTTCTGTTCTTATATTTCGACGAAATACCAAGTGGGCGTTAGGAAATTTTGTTCAGTGTATATTTGATCTTTGGGTAATTACAGTGAATACAGTTTTACAATCAGAACAAACATTATTACAAACCGGTAATTGCAAAAAGTAGGGATGTTAACGACTATAAACGAATAACCGTTAAAAGATACGGGTTAGTAAAATCACTAACCGGTTAATCGTTTATTTTTTATGAAAATTTTGCCAGATATTTGTAGTCACAAATCTTAATACTTTTTTCCTGAAAGGTGTGAAATCGTAGCATCAGGGGGGGGGAAATCGATCATCCGTAACTAACAATTTGATACGTATGCGTTTGCTACGAATAAAATAAATGGAATAAGAAAGGATGTTTTCATAAAAATATTTGAAATGATTGATATTTTTTTTATGAATTATGTTCAGTACTTTGCAGAAATACAACACTATTCGAACGAGTAGTAACGTCAGAATATAGGTCTAGTCATTGTAAAAAAATACACGACTAAATACGAAACACATAACGTATGTCATGTTCGGTTAACCGGTAAACGGTTCGGATGATTAAACAGTTAACCGGTTAGCACAATAACCGAATATTGACACCCCTACAAAAAAGCAAAAAAGGGTTGGGCAACAAGTTCTTTCAACATTAGAAAATGCCCTCCCTCCCCTAGTAAAGTATGGCAAAGTTTCATGATTGACAAATACCAGAAAAAGTCTATATAATGCTACGTTTACACTATGTTCCCGGCGGCCACGGCAATCACGGTTCAGGCCACCGTGGAGAAAACGGGATGAACGTGAGATAACGCGGGGGGATGGGATAGGCAAACGTTACAGACCGTAATTGCCGTGGATGCCGGGCCAGAATTTTAAACTGTCAAAAAATTTGCCACGGCAGCCACGGTGCGGATGAGAAACGTAATAGGCCGTAGTGAAACGGGGTCAACGCTACAAAACGTGACAGTACGTAATAGGCCGTTACAAAACTTGGAAGTGGTCCGTAGTGGGACGGGAATCATATGTATTCCCCGGCATCTAAAGTTCCTTTCCAGTTTTGTCACGTTGTGCTCCGTTTTGTCATGGTTCTCACGGCAAGCTAGATTGTACTATAGCCGTTTCGTAACGTTTCAATTACGGTGCGTCCCGGTGTGTGACGCTTTGCAGGCCGGTGCGTTACGGTACGTTGAGTTCTACTACGGTCTGACACGGTGCTCGCGGACTTAAAAGGTGTGTAAAAAGGCCGCGCCAGGCAGGAGGGCTTCATTTGAGTCTGAGCAAAACTGTCCAAAAATGTGCCACGGCAGCCACGGTGCGGATGAGAAACGTAATAGGCCGCAGTATATTGATACAATGATTGCTGTTGCTTGAGGGGTTTTCTTTATACCATGGGCACAAACGTGCTCCAAAGCTCTCCGGCGTCCACGTTTGATCCATAGGAGGCCTTGAAAGAACGTGAAAAACGCATCAGACCTGGATGAAGACGTGAACAACGTGAGTGATCCCATCAGAACGCATCGGACCGGGAAGCAACATACATGCATCCCTGGTAGACCGCGGCCCGAACCTTAGTGCGCCTTGGAGGAACCGCTACTTCGCCCCAACGGCCTGTCAAGGATATCGTGAGGAAACTTAGTACAACCTAACAAAACTTGGATATGGAGACAAAAATGGCCAAAATCCCACGGCGCAATACGTTTCGGGCAAACGGGGCTGCCGTGGCCGCCGGGAACATAGTGTAAACGTAGCATAAATGAGCATTTGAGTAAATACACTGTAACGTGAAATGCTGGAAGAGAGAAGAACAAACAAGGAGAGAAAGAAAAGAAAGGAAGGAAGACGATTAGAGAGGTTAATTGATGCCACCTTTCACCTCTGGTACGGGACATGAATTGCGAAAGATTTTTCAATAATTTAGATCAATTACAAAACGCAACGTATTTTTTGTTATATAACATAATTCTGTATTTCACGAAGTTATTCTTCAGTTTTAATCCGTGTGGAACTCATTATTTCTGAATAATAAATTGTAAAAATGATTCCATATACGTAAAGAAATGGTGATGCAGCTTTAATACCTACATCCGCTCACCATAGAAACAAGCCCACACGGCATTATATAATTATATACACAGTCATAAAGTAAACAAGATGGGTGCGATATTTCTTTAATTTTGTACAATAAATGTAAAACTAATGAAAATATCATGGCCATAAGTCGATCACCGCCACCAGGGTGATAAAGTATTCTTAATTTTTTATTAATGTCAACACCATTCCATTCACCGCGTGACTGTCAGTAGTCGCAATTATATTGTTATACCCGTCACTACTCACTGCTTCATTTATATTATCAACGAAAATAAACTTCAACAATTGCGATCAAAACATTCTTACCTTTGCAAACTAAGCGTCAGTTTCCTATTAAACACGTCTCTTGTAGTCAATCGTTATACCCTGTGTTATAATTACCATAACGATGTATATAAATGCGTATCTAGTGTTATATCTGCGTACGTAATCAATAACAGAAGTGAATCGCAGCAAGACTCAGATTTCAAAGTATTGTGTTTCTTGCTATGACAGTCAATATATAACAATATTACACACCAATAGCACCATCCTTTATGTGATACAGACTAACTTGTACAAGCGACTATAATACATTAATTATTTAACATAGATGTATTATTTATACAACGTCGTAAAAGATCAACAAGTAACCAGAATGTACCGTTCTGAATGTTTACGTCTTACTTTACAGCGGCATTTGGCAATTTAAACAGTGGTTATGTCTGAATGAAGCACGCAATTTGCTGGAAAAAAATCACAAACACTGTGCTATTACGTTTGTCTAAATACACACACGCTATCCCAATTGACTTATGTGTATCAATTTATACAAAACTGGAATGCACGATTACATCAGCCGAGTAGAGCACGTTTCTACAATACAATTTCTTCTTTTAGATTTCAACCTTACTTAGAATGTTTTAGTATTTATAAATTGTGTCAAGCTTTGTTTTTAAAATATTTCGTGTTATACAATCTGTACTTATACATTTACTTTAATAACACTGAGGTAAAAAAAACAGCGAAATTTGAATTATTGTGCGTCTTCTCTTTCATTATCTTATGCATTCAGTCTGAATTTCAAACTTTAAAAAAATACCTCGATGTTAATGAACATCTAGTAAACATTCACGCAGTTAATATGTTACATAGAATCTAACATCGTCCGTTATACATTGGCATAACTGTAGTTTTGCTCGAACGACAACTTTAATGTAAACATTGTAACTTTTGTCTTAGCATATACATGTATTAACTGTTTAATGTAAGTATCATTTCTGTGTTATTCCGGTGTATACTGTTCAAATATTCTATGTCAGCATTATATCTCTGTGACTCTTGTACACAATTTCTATAAATATTAATGCGTTAGACCTCATCAACCACATATGAAAATCAATTAAAAACCAACAACCGTTTAACAATAAACAATATGAATAACATTATAACAGAACCCACATGGGTCTCGGGCACTATATATACACTATTAGCAGTGGCGTCGATGCTGGGGCGGCAAGGGCGGCGACCGCCGCCCTAATAATTCGACAAGCAACAGCATGCGCCTATCATAAAACTGAGATTGTTCATGATTTTGCTGCCGAAAAGTGGCAAGCAAATTGGAGCGGTGAAATAAACGGGGGATACGGACTTGTCACTAGCGGTTTCCAAATCGACCGTGTATGATTTCAGTGTTATCCCAGTAGTTAATTGATATCACGGATATCACGGATATGACGGTGTTGATATGGTGTGAAAATGTATGGTGTTGATATGTTCAATTGATACAATACTGTTAATTTCTATCGGGTGACCGATGACCGACATGGGTGATAAACTTGATTAACTCATTATTAAGTGGATGATCTGAAATTATTAGTAAAGGGGGCTAGTTTTTTTAAAGCATCACCCTGAAAATGTATAATATGATAATTGCTTATACTCTAGAACATGCAAATAAATTCCGTGGAATTCGAATGTCTTAAAAATGCTAAGTTAAACATGGATATACCAAATCAACCTCACGACTTTTATTTTCGTTTTTTTGGTAAAAAGGCACCAGAACAGCGTTCGTTTAAGGCAGTATGGTTTCAGAATTGCTCATGGCTTCAATATGACGCGGTATGATAACAACTTATTCTTTTGCTGGCTTATTGCTGGCGTTTACGGTGTTTCAAAGGACTTTATAAGGGCACGGGAATCGCGTTGATGTGTGTTTGAACTGTCAAACATAATTTGGTCATCAACTAACACCGTGTTGATTCAGTGTATATTTATTTTGCGATTGCATATTACTGGTATATTCGTGAACTGCATCCTGTTTACCTGTTTGTAATTTATTTACATTATTTCCCCCTAATTTTACGTAACTCAAACTGCAAGAATTTCATTCAACAGAACAAAGATCTCAAAGGCCAAGAGGCCTAGCAATAGCTCCATTTCATCACTATTTTAAAATAATCTCGCAGTTCGGAGGGGATACACCTCCCATACCATCCCCATCGCCGTCCCAAAGTTCAAAACCGCGCGATGCGCCTGATCAGATCATATAACAAGTTCAAAGGAAATCAACTGCTGTCACTCACGTGTTTATAAAACCCATTGTAAATACAGTAATGCGTCATACAAGACGTAAATTTCATCGAAAATAACAAAAAGTATCTCTTTTTTTCATACTTTTGTGTATAAAAATTGATAGGTTATGTAAAATGCCTTTGTTATCCGAGGTAAAAAGTTCGGTGAATTTGAGAATATTTGGTCTTCTCCAAAAGTATTTTTTAATATATAATTGTCTGTATTCATGGTATAAAGGACATTCTAATATAAAACATTACAAAGTTGACATTTTTTCTCTGATCTTGGTATAGCATTTGGTTTTTTCCATCTTCCCTCTTCAATTTTCAGTCTATGACTTGATACTCTTAATCTAGTCAAATACGGATTAAAGTTAAAATAAGCAAATAATATGTATGTTGATGCTGTAGAACAGAGAGAATACGTAACTACGGGGAACGCCACATACACAAGACAATATATACTTAATTACTTAATTGATTATTCCATGATTGCACAAAGTTGTCACTTAACCTTTCTTTCACAATACTCATAAACATTTTTGGGTTTCCAACTCCCTGATACAACCATACGTCATTAAAACCTAGACGTTATAGGATAGATCTCACATTCGTGGTCCAATTTGGTTTATTTGGATGATTTGTAATATCATTTAACATCATGGTATATACCTTTTTAATAAACTTTCTGTCGCTTGTCTGTATAATTTTTAACCAACATCTAATATTATTTAAAAACCAATATATTTTTAAGGGATGTCTGCCAAATTCTCCATAAGTATAAATTTAAACAATGTGCGTTCATAAATCATATTTATTGTAACGAAGTTTTACTGTGGAAAATATAACTCCTTTACGAACTAAAAAGTCAAGTTATTGTCACTCAATATTTAAACTCAATGGTATTCTATAAAAAGTCACATTTTCCTCAAATTCTTCCCTATAAGCGCACTGCACCTGGATTTATCACTTTAATCAGATGCCACGCTGGGCGCGTTCTGATTGATACCGATAAAACTGTCATTTCTTATTTCCTGGATTCGAATCTTTAAACTTTAATGAGATGATAATGTATGTTGGCATTAATAGTTTAAATCAAATGTTACTGCCGCTGAAAACAACGATCTTGTGTCATGAATTTTTCATTTAGTTCGAATTTACGAAATAATAATTCGTTTAAACGAAATAATAATTCGTTGAAACGAAATAACATTTCGTAGTTACGAAAGAACAATTCGTATTTACGAAATAATATTTCGTATTCAATTCGTATTTACGAAAAAATAATTCGTTTAAACGAAATAATAATTCGTTGAAACGAAATAACATTTCGTAGTTACGAAAAAACATTTCGTAGTTACGAAAAAACATTTCGTATTCAATTCGTATTTAATTCGTATTTACGAAAAAATAATTCGTATTTACGAATTAATATTTCGTATTTACGAAAAAATAATTCGTATTTACGAATTAATATTTCGTATTTACGAAACAATATTTCGTACTTACGAAATAATAATTTGTATAAACTAAAAAATAGGTCGAATTTACGAATTAAATTACGAAATAATAATTCGTATTTACGAAATAATAATTCGTATTTACGAAATAATAATTTGTATTTACGAAATAGTATTTCGTTTTTACGAAATAATATTACGTTTTTACGAAATAAAAATAGAATGTGGAATGTCATTTTAGGGGCTCCGTATTAACTGGTCACCACCTTAGAGATAATGCTGTCGTTCACACATATGACACCAGGTATCAGAATGTCTAATTGGCAGGTGTCAGTCTTTAATATACAGAAATTTCTTTTACATAAACAATCTAAAACTTATAAAATGAATATCAATAAGTTATGCAGGTTATTTGTCTAAATTATTGCAACATCGGCACTACAATACTAATAGTATTAATCTAATAATTTTCAGTATAAAATTCAACAATATCATCGCAACAATTATATTTATTGTCTAAACAATTGCAGCATCTGTATTACATTATTAATATAATTATTTTAACGTTTAAGTATAAGGTGCGGCACGGTATTATTAAACCAACGACCTATAAGTAGGACTATACAGTCATGTATATGTGTTTATTAACCTCTCTTCTTTGTACAAATAACACTTATATGCACATAATGAAAACAATGTACAAAGTCACTCTAAATAAGAGTTACAAAAGATACAAAACATACTTTTAAACACATGATAAGAAACTAGAAACAAATGCTAATCCTGGTATAAAAACTAATTAAGGTAGCAACTGAAAGTATCGCGCATAAACGTACACAAGTACAAAATGTGTGTCAGACAGTAGATGAACTGATTAGCACTTACCTCTAGTTTATAGATAAAACAACAACACTATTTTCCGCTGATTATTTGACGCTCTTGAGACAATTTAAACCATCTTAGATGCTTAAAAGCCAGGAGCTTCAGCGGCCACCTGCACCCCTTGTCGAATTTTGAAAAAAAATGAAATTTTGCTTTTTCATGAATAAACACTTGTACTTAAAAATATATATACTATAATCAAATATTTCACTGAAGCGGTCAAGAATTTATGACGTTAGCAACATTCAGTTTTTTATCGTAAAAAATCTAAAACGAATTATGAGGGTACGTTCTTCAAAAAGTACAAATGTATTTTAAGAAATTCGATTAAGCACATAATTATATACACATAAAAATTAGATTTGACATATATCACCTCCTATATGCGTCTAGCGTGTCGAATTTAAAGCTACGAACATTTAATTGTATGCGGTCACTTATTCCTATATATGATGTTTGTTTTTTACAGGCAATTCAACATCTTCGTTGAACGCCCAAACATGCCATGGTCCATTCCTTCATGAGAGATTTTCTGGAGCTAGGAATTTGAAGCAGAAAAGGATATCATCCCCACAACATCACCCTCTATATGCATGTGTTGTAATACCACGTCCCTATATTTGTAGACTCATACGGTTCCCTCTCTCGATTTTCGGGACAATGTGTAGAAAAAGTTAATGATGTTATTAAAAGTATTCATCAAGCTAAATCAAATAAACTAGACCCTACCACGGACGCGTTACTTGTGAGGAAAAGGATTGAACATTTGTATATACAAGGTCAAACCCGTGTTAAACGAAATTATATTAAAAGGAATGATGATTATTGGTCAACTGGAATTTCTCCAAAGAGGCAACTGAAAAAGAAAACAATTGAAGAGGAGCAGCATTACGCTGATGAATTATCTAAGGAATCAAACATTGTAAACTATGAAGATCTCAGTGATATTGAACTGAAAGAAATCTTAAAACAAAATGTTGTGATTACAAAAGTTAGAAAAAGGGAGACACTTATCAACTTATTGAAAGAGTGTAAGGCAGTGTCTACAGTTTGATATGTTATGAAAATGATATGTTAAAGTTTACAGATGTTTCCCCGTCATTTCCCCCCCCAGGACGTTTCTCCCCAAAAAATAAAGTGTAAATAAAAATGTGCTAACGGGTGTTATAAATTATAGAAAAATGTGTCATAATTGGATTAACATCTCATATAATACTGAATACTTTATTAACTGTTAAACTTCTTGGTTATATTTTATGTGAAATATATGTATACTAGTATGTGAATTGTAGTATTAGTACTTAACATTCCAATATAAAATAATATACTATTTTATTTACATTTACCAATTTCATTTTTTTTTCAAATAAAAATTTATGTCTCAATACAAGATGTGAAATGTGATATATTTCAATCACCTGTTTGTTATCCATGTGTATTTTCGCACATTTGTGTTAAGCAATTGACTTACATCAAAGGTGTAAAGATAACTAGTCAATTACTTCCAAATACAATTTATTTATCAGTCATAATAACATAACATACATAACATAATCTTTATTGGCATCAAACAGCATACAGCAAATTTATAGCCAGAAAAAGTAAATACATGTAAAGCAAAACATGAACATAATATCGTGTTGTTAATTTCTTGTATCCTAAAAGTCAGTCAATGAAAATATAGAGATCCCATATCGTGCGTTATTACATGTACTGAATACTAAAATGTCAATATATTATTGATTAATACGTATACTGAAGAAAACAGATAAAGTTTTGTTTGCAAATATATTATGATCCATGTAATATTCGAAAGGAAAATATACACAACTACATACATACTGATACATCAAGACAAAGGCTACAGCCCTAGTCAATTTCATCATGCTGGCTAAACACAGCGGAGTGGCTAATTAAGTTGCGAATGATAATAATCACGAGAGTGACGTATATATAATAGATTATAGCATGGAGCCAATATCGATCAGATCTGGGGAATCTTGCGATGAGCCAGAAAGTTGGACATGTGAGAAAAATGTTAAATTTGACCCCTGTGATAATAGATTATGTTTGTATCTACTGTGTTTATGTTTGTATAATAAATACAGGTACATGTATACACATGTATACTTTACTTTATGTTATTGAATTTATGTTTTTTTCAGCGAGGCGAGCATTAGAACAAGTTAGTTCATATAAGAAGAGAAAACTATAAAGCTTCAAATAGGTAATGTACTGTTATTAGTTAAAAATTAAACTTTACAATTTTCAAGAAAATTTCATGTTTGTTTACCTATACTTACAGATACTGAAATATATGAAGATGATAGTTTCATAATAATGTACTTACTGTTCCTTCAAGTAAACCTTCATTTGAACCATAAGGCAGGGTGTCTATTTATTTACTGGTAATGTGATGTGTTTTACAGATTAAATTCAATATATGATTTCTTAATTATTGTACTCGTTTTATTCTTTTTGTAATTGTTCATGTTTATATTTTCATGTCTCCAGCTTTTCGGGTGCACGCATTGTTTAGAGCACTTCCTGTTTGAGGTCGATATCTACTAATATTACACAATGCCTTAAAAGTATTATGACAACGAATAAAACATTATTTGCTGCTGATAATCCTCTTGAAATATTTTGCTTTTTTAGATTAGATTCAAGTTGGAGACGGAGGAAAATGTCAGTGTTGTTCATCAGTAAGCTTCACTGGAATTGGCTCCTCACTACAGTGGGACTAAGCTCATAATTCGACGAATGGTGTTTGTTACATATTGCAATGACTTTGAACGAAAAGAAGTACGGCATCAACTACAAAATTTAACATTATAATTATACAGTGTTCAAATGTAGAATAGTATCTACCAGTCCAGTGTTCCATTTGTTTAAATGATGAATATGTTGTGACATAAAAGATGTTATCAAACAGTTTATATATAAACCGAGTAAATCAATTTATCCTATTTCCGGATGAGAAGGTTTTTTCAATTAGTGCGTGTATTGAGAATGTGTGAATACCTGTTTTATTATATTTTGCTTTCATGTGCATTTTACTAATATTGTTGCATGTATTAAGTAGTTTATTTGAGATATTTCAACAACAAAGTTTATTATAAGTTTAGGTTTCTTTACAACATTTTAAGTCATCTTTTTATAAACTGACTGTAGTATTTCTGTGAACATTTCATCGTATGTTTTGTCAACATATTAACATGTATTGGGAGATGATTTCTTTCTTCATACTGTTTTTAAAACGATTTATGCAGCATTTTCTCTTAGAAAATTCTAAGATATTATGGCCACATTTGCTCAGAACGTTCTAAGATATTTGGTCATTTTCTCTTAGAAAAATCCCTCGCAATTCATGTCCCTTACCATAGGTGAAAGCTGACACCAATGTGTCTCTGTTACCTCTCCAATTGTCTTCCTTTCCTAGCTTTCTCTCCATTTTTTGTTCTTCTCTCTCCCACCATTTCACGTTACAACGAATTTATTAAAATGCGCATTTACATCGTCTTTTTCTGCTATTTGTCAATCAAGAATCTTTGCCATACTTTACTACATGTAGGAGAGGGCATTTTCTAGTGATGAAAGAACTTGTTGCCCAACCTGCTCTTCTTTTTTCATTTATGCAATAACATTCTGTCTGTATAACTGTAGACATTATAATACTATAAAGAGCAAATAAAATATGATTGAAAAATTGAAATGGTAATGGAAAAAACATCAAACTATGAAACTACCTGAAATGGCATTTAGCAGCAGTTATGTTGGCGCAACATCCATTCGTATAAGATCATACGGACAGTGTCAACTCGCATTGACACATTTTCTTGAAAAATTGTTATGTATCAAATATGGTGTATGGAATTTTCATATGTGAGTGAATTTTAAGAGTCACATTTTTTTTCAATAACAACATAGCATTAATATGCGACAATACATACATCATCAAGTTAACATTTGGTAAAACAAATAATGGTATGAGTAAATGCCGTTAAATAGTAATCAAATCATCTCCTGTCTCATGACGTCAAATGTCTACATGCGCAGTGGAAATAATTTCCGTTTGTTTTATTATCTTTCAATATAGTTTTAATTCGATTTTCCACAATATTTATTATCATTACTCGATTTGTTAATTGTGAACAAGCAGCGTATGGATTTCATTTTGTTTTTGTCCGCTCATTTGCATATTATATGCACACTGTGTCATATGATATTTATGGCATCGTAAAAACACGCACGGGTATGTTGTAAATCTTACATATTGTGCATTATGCTTTAAACAAAACTTTGCATAAATTATTAATCGAAAACTTTTACCAGCTGTCACAGAAACAATGGATCTTTTCCCCAGAGAATGGGACGTTTTGTATACTTGCAATGTTAATTTTCAAGTATAAAAGGTCAAACACTTAAGAAATGGCAGTAAAAGTCAGTAAAATCGGTACGCTAATGTTAACAGTTATTGTTCCAGCAGTGTTTATACAAGTGCAATAGGCATTAGTCTATCTACATGCCACTAATGGATTATTTTACTCTTTGTATTGTTGTTGATATAAATACAAAATGTACATTGAAGCTAATGGAAACATATTTAATGAGTCAATAAAAAAATCATGTAAACTTCCTGCTTGTTCGATATTCGGTTCTGGCACAAACTTTGGCTTTTAACAAGTTCAATATCAAATATCCGGCTGGCTCGATATTCGTTTCCATGTGGAAAATGAATGTCGAACTTCGCGCTAACTTCTCGGAGCAGACAAAAGTCAATAGTACTATACAATTACAATGTAGAAGAAATACATGGATTTTCAAAGAGCATTACAAAGTTTACTTCATTTTCATGCATTGGTTTGATTTATGTACTTTTTGGAATTTCCGCACGTAAGATTCGTATGTTTTTGTATGTTAGGCCAGGTGTTATAAATAACCTTTAAAGTATTGATTTCTAAGATTTCTGTATTTTTGACAAATTAGTAGAATGTGATATTCATTTCAAGTTACAATTATTATGTACGTACAGTTAAACAAGTATCAGAATGGCAACCATCTGTGTTTAACATTCTCTGTTATCACTCTGTAGATAGGAATGCACGAGATATGAGAAGCCATATATGATTGTATGGTATAGCCGAGAAATCAACATACGATGACAAGACGCTGGTGCGTAGATATCTTGCGAATGAAATGGGGATAGACACAGAAAAGATGTACAAAGAATGAGCTCTCCGAATAGGTAAAATCAATTAATCAGGTGAAATTGGGCCAAACAGACCGATAGTTGTGAGATTCAGAGATCAAGGAGACGCAGAAAAAGTGTTATCCAGAGCATATAAACTCAAAAGGACTTCTTTTGGGGTAAAAAAACTTTATCCAAAATAATTCGCAAATTGCTAGAAAAACGGTAAATGAAACTTAAGAATCGGTAAAGGCAAGAAATAAAGACATCAATGTTCATATCAGAATTCTGTATAGACGGACGTAATTCTTGATTTTGATAAAGATCAAACCAAAAATTTAGAAAAAATGAGATACGAAAATGCTAACTTTTAATGGAATTCATTACTGAGGAGTAATTGAAACAATAAATCGAAAGTACTACCTACAAACAACTTCCCAACTTATTTTGCATCGATTAATAACCAAGACTCTGTAGGTTATCATTCGAACGAAGATGTTGTGTACATGTACTTAATATTGAAATATTTTATATGCCTGTAAGTCTCTGAAAAATCGGCTGGTACTGATAACGTAATCGACGATTTTTTAAACATTGGAGTCGAAAATAAAGTGTTTGAATGCTAACATTGTTTGTTTAATAAGTTATTTATTTCCGATTATTTTCCTCAATCATGGAGTGAAGGTTTTATTGAACGATTACGTTACATACCCAATAATATCGCTTATCAGATAAATCAAGTCGATGCAGATCGATACCGATGGGGCTTTTGGTCAGCAGTCAATTTGTCAAATGTTTTTTCTTTATGATATTTATACATAAAGTTTTAACAGTTTATCGGATACATAGATCTAAGATAGCCCGAGGCTACATGTTAATGTGTTATACCAGTTATCAATCGGTGATCATCGGACAATTTACGATCACTTACGGAAACTACCGACAGACCAATTGACTGCTTACCAAAAGCCCCATCGATATACTAGATTAAATGTTTGGGCAGAAAACTATAATGTATATATTGAATCACATACTGCACTTCGAAACAATATGAGCACAGTCGAAGCTAAGAATTTCTTACATTTTGTGCAAACTAAGACTCACCTTGCCAACCTCTACTGATAATTCCTAAGCGCGATGCGTATTAATCCATCTCTTATTAGACATTTTACAAAACACAGACAGTCCGTGCAAACAGGTCGTGTTAGTATGTCAATATCACATTTAAAATATTTATAAAAAATGAATTGAATTCCGAAAATGTTGATGTATTATGACGTGCGTATGAATATACTCGCTTTTAGCATCAGACACTTACTCCGATACTTTCATAATCACCCTCCGCTTTATAACTCTGATAGCTATATGACCGATATTTTCTATTGTCCCGCTTAAATCTTTGTGTATATATACTATATGAAATGTTTTATATAGATTATGTACTTTGTACAAGTCTAAATAAAAATATATGTACTGTTCAGCTAATGTCCTACAAGTAGGACAGTAAACATGTGTACATTTATAAAGTGAATGCGACTGTGTACAGAGTTGACATAGAAAACACTCCAGTCCATTTTACAACTTGCTGATTTCGAACCAATTCATGTTCAGTATGCAGGCAGTTCGGCGGTCCAAAACTCGACATTTAAAACTTAAGATTTGATTAAATTACGCGTCGCTAAATAAATGTGTCTGCTCAAGAAATAAATTGTGGTTTGAATCCAGACATACGTGTATATGATTATGCAAAATACATGGACAGTAACTAGACTTTTGTTCAACTGAATATATAGATTTATAAGGAAGAGTTAAAATCCAGCAGACATAATGAGAACTATCGCCTGTATGATATTAACAACAGTTGAGTGATTGTCGCACCTTCTTTACTGCATGTCGGACACTAAATGAAGTTATATCTGTAAACCATACTTGATATTGCAGGGTATGACAGATACACCCAGCTAAATTTCTAATTGGTCACTTCATATTTATTGAAGAGACCATACAATATATATCCGTTTTATGACTAGGGTTATTAGTGTTGATCTGTCGTAAAATTCACGATATAATCAAAATGGATTAATGTATTCTGAACAGTTGTACGAAGAAAGTATTTATGTGATGGTGTTTGCATTTTGAATTTTCATTCACTGTTAAATAACATCAATAAAATCCAAGCGACCAATTAGAAATTTTGCTGAGTGTATAGCTATTACACAACCCTTCGGATAGTGTGTTGTACGGTTTTTCCTTATGTTTTAAGTTCATATCAATGTTTGTCCCTTCTTTCAAATTTCTTGACCTGCTCCGTGATGTATTAATCCATTAACTCCCCCCCCCCCCCCCTTGTTGTCCCCTATTTTTATGGTCGGTGAAACCATTCCTTGAACCCCTTTTCCCATTCATGTTTACACTTGCCCCTTCTGAGTGCCGAATGTATTTCTATATGTTAACAATGAACGAAAGCAGAATTGGAATATTTCGTTGTCTTCATTTATTGATTCTATTAAGATGTGTCCGTTCAAAAACTCAAACTCTTAACCAATAAAACTATAACATCTTGGCGTATTTCAATTTGTATCGATCATCTATTTTAAGATATTTCTTGTTAACATTTACGTTTACAGGAAAAACTATTTCTCAGGTTGCCTAAAACCGATGTCGTAAGTAACTCGATACGTATACAAATCAAGAATTAAACTGTTTGAATACTGACAAAGAGCATAAATTATATGAGTGCCGCTGTACGATTTCAAACCTCTTCTTTAAGTGACATCATTTCCAGAAAACGTCACATGTGACGTCACCATGTACTAACAGCTAGCAATATTTGCCCCATATGGCCATATGAAAACGAATTGACCATATGAAGTAAATATTGCAAATAGTGACATCACATGTTGCGTTTTCTTGAAATGACGTCACTTACAGAAGAGGTTGTTAATCCCATAGCAGCGCATATGTGTAATACTATGTCGGTGAACGAGTGAAACGCGTACATTGCGTATGTCTTCCCATTGTGAGTATTACATTGAAAGGATAAAGTAGATAATTATCCTAAAAAAGACAATGATAATATTTTAGTGACGTTACAAAGTTACGATTACTTGCCTGCACAGTGAGCAGAAATACCTTAAATTACTTTGAAATTGCAAAACCATCGCTTGATTCAGATTGCGCCGGCCGTCTATAATATATTTCTTGTTTCTGTTATTTCACACGTCTGTCCCGATGTGACATTCGAACTTTCATAGTTATAAACATTTAAATTTAATAAATTTCATGATATCCGGCATCAATTTTATTGTAAATGGATATTTTTTATGCGCAAAAATCACTTGAAACAGAAGAATTCATAGTTTCAAAACAATCATTGAATATTCATTCGCAATTATCAGCATTATATAAAAACAACTTAATTTAACAATTTACATATAGTAATTTTATGTAAATGATCTAGAAACGTTGATTGGATCGTGTAAACTAAATTAATATATTATAATACAGTAAAACTTCGAAACCTCGAACAGTTTTGGCTCGAACACAGTAGATACCTCGAACAGGTTCTTAAGTCCCGGCGAAACCCCTTCTTATTTCATATTATCTAACAGTAGATCACTCGAACAGAGATAGGTCGAACACTCGAACAGGATTTGGGGTCCCTAGCTATCATTTCATTCATTGTTCACTATAGATAGGTCGAACAATACAATAATTCACACCTTTCAATGACCGGTTAATATACTAGTATACACAAGTTATTCGCACTTCGTGGTAATTACTTGCCAGTTGTACATGTGGAAACTCCCTAATCCGAACACCCCTCGGACAAACTTTAAAGGTCGGATTAGAGGAGAGTCCGGACTGGTATCTTGAAATCTTGAAATCTTGAGAGAATTCCTTCATTGAATGTCCGTAGGCAAGACAATCTTTCAGTAATTTGAATATGTTCGCTAGAGCTAAGACCTAAATACCATTTGGCTAGAGGTTGTTTGCGTTATCGCGATGTAATATATAATGTCTGAATGCATTCTTTTATTTGACTTTGCAGACTAATTTAAGCTACAAAATGTATATAAACTTGAAAATTCAATTTATAGCCCAAAATCATAAGTTATAAGAGACCAACATATTTATGCAACTTTCATAAGAGGAAGATTTGCAATGCGATATCCAAAATACGTGATGTGTGAAATATTGGTTGATATTTGAATTCTTCCATAAATTATGTAAATTATCATTATAATGTGTTTATTCGTTATAGAAATGTAGGAAATTCGATCTTTCAGAATATGAACCGCTGTAGACGACTCTCGTTTATTTAAAACTGTATGAAAGCATTGAACATAATTAACGTAAGATTTTGATCTATATTCTTAAATAGATGTAGAAATGACAGCAAAATTACACTGTGCAGAAAATGTATAAGATATTTTATCTTTAAGAATTTTATGGATATTTTTATAATTTCACTGCACAAGGTGGATAAATGAATCTCAAGCAAGTATTTCAATGAATCATTTTACAGTCAAATGATTTTAAACATAGCTATTATGGGTATTTTGCGACATTATACCGTCCATAAAACCTGACAAGCTATGCTCTTAGTACGATGTATTATCAAAACACCATACCTGAAAACTATGCACCATAGCTTCATTTCAAAAGATATTTCGTAGAGGAAAAAAATAATCAAGGGTAACATTTTTGATTTGTGATTTGTGTACCTAATTGGCACTTTTCTGATCTCACATCCAATGTTTTTTCCAATTGTTTACAAAATAAGTACATCTCGTACCCGGTCTTACCTTGTTTTCATCAAAACTTAATGCATACGATGATAACGTCTAATGGTAGGTATTCATAGAGACAATTAAATTATTATGCCTTCTCTCAATTCTCAGTCATTATACGATCTGACATATTTTTGCGGAAATTATCGTTCGGTTTTGGGAGATTTATTTTACCTGTAAAAAAACAATCCGGACAGAAAAATTCGTTTGGATTCCAGAGTAGGGAGGATCCGGACTGTGGGGGATTTTTTATATGTCGTATTGAGAAAATTGTGCGGTTGCAGGAAGTTTCCGGATCGGAGAGGTTCCGGATAAGGGAGTTTCCACTGTATATGTACTATCTGACAGACAATTCATGCGTATAAGAATAAACGAGAGAGAATAAGGTGCCAGAGGGAATCATTTTTGCTTTCCTTTCATTTCTATTTTAATTTTATGATTATGAATAATGTTGCGACTATTGATCGACGTGCATTCAGTATGAAAACCGGCGACTTTCAATTAGGAAATATACGCGTATACCGTAGATGCCTCGAACAGTAGAAGGCTCGAACTAATTGCTAGGTCCGACGGCAGTTCGAGGTTTCGAAGTTTTACTGTACTGCAATGCAATGAATATTTCCCGACACAGATCTGATAATGTGTTCAGAATGTTTTATTATTAATTTTACATTAGAATAGCCTCTCGCTCCCTCGCTTCTGCTCCCTCGCTTCTTCTCCCCCTCCCCCCCCCTCTCCCTCCCTCTCTCTCTCTCTCTCTCTCTCTATCACTCCCCCCTATCTCTCTCTCTCTCTCCCTATCTCTCCCTCTCTTCCCTCCCTCCCTCAGTCCCTATCTCTCTCCCTCTGCCCCTCTCCCTCTGTCCCTATTTCTCCCACTCTCCCTCCCTCCCTCTCCCTTGAGCTATACAATTTCCTTTACAACGTCCTCAATGTTGTTGCAGTAAATTTAGCATTTAGTGCCGACAGCACTTTGACTCATTAGAGGAAATAATTTTGACAATCTCTGTTCATGTTAAATAAGGAATATTTAACCAACAAATTATAAAAAAAACAGTTATAACATATGATTATCACATTTGCTCTCCCCAATTAAACTGGAAGAACTTCTTTACTTTTTGAGTGTCAGTATATTAAAATATATACTGCGTGATTTTTGTAGACTGTTGTTTTCTGTGGGGAGGCATTGTCTTGTGTATGTGGCGTTCCCCGTTTTCCCGGAGGCATGTGTGGGGAGGCATTGTCTTGCGTATGTGGCGTTCCCTGTTTTCCCGGAGGTCTGTGTGGGGAGGCTTTGTCTTGGGTATGTGGCGTTCCCTGTAACAACTTAATATCTCTATCATCAAAACTATGTATGCACTCTAAACTATTCATAGCCTCTCGAACATTACCCAAACTTATGGTATATTTCAAATTCTCAACAGCGTCACCTGGTGCCATCGAACAACCCAAGCTGTTGCACGTGGCCTATACTGGTACAAAGATTATAGTTCAATACCAAATATGTACGAAAAGATGTGCCTACATCTAATGTAGATATCATTTGCTTGTCATCGATTCGTTTTCGGTTGATCAAACATAAATGCGCTCACGTGTCACAAACATGATGTCACAATAAATGAAATCCGGAATTCGCTGGAATAGGTTTTAACCAGGGGTACAAACAAATGTAATTTTATATCAGACTGAACATCCTTTCTTTGTTTTCCTTGCAATTCGAGCACAATGTTAACAGTAGGCCTATAGTGCTGTTTGTACCTCAGGATTGGAGGGGGAAATCCATTTTAATACCAATCCAGAGTATATCTATTCAGTATCACAGTCCTAAATCATAACTCGAAACTAAACTTATTTGTAAAACATTTTAATTCATATACGCTTCTGGCTATACACACAAACAGACAAGCGGGTGCACATACATATTATATGTTGATTCATACAAAAACTGATATACTTCGAATTGGTATAAATATGGGTATTTCTCTCTAATCCTGCGGTACAAACAACACTATACCGTTACCATGGTGCTCGAATCGCAATGGAAACAAAAATAGGATCTAACGTCTGACTGAACTGCAATGGATCTAAACTTAAATGCTGCTTGTACCGTGAGTAAAACCCCACTTTAGCGAATTCTGGAGTTCGTCTATTGACAGATATATGATCAGACGGACATAAAGACAGACGGGCTGACTACTGATAATATCTCAGGTTTAAGTGAATAAACATTGCTTCCAAACATGAGTTTAACTATTTTATCCATTTCTGAATACATAACAAGCTAGCGAACATTTGAAAAGCAATTGAACATAAAACAAATAAAGTGAAATAAAAAGTAAAAACAGTATGCGATATATTATTAAAATGATGTATAAAGTCAAACTATGTATGTACAGTCGGACCTCGTTTATTCAACAACATTATATCCGAAAAAATGGTATCATCCGAAATAAGGTCCCATATGTATCTTCTTAGGCATGTCATACTGAAATGGGCTATTTGAAACTCAATATTATTCGAAAAAAATGGACCTCATGTATTCTAATAAACGACGTCCGACTGTACATACATAGTACGGTGTACACAATGGTTGTACTTACTTTGATTAGTTACAACACGTGTTATAAACAGTAATTACAAAATTGAACTAATCAAAATTGTAACACAACCAAAAAATTATTGAACACAGAACAGAAGAGTGATAAATTCCTGAGAACAGAATTAATGTTATCATAGCATCGACCCAAGTACAGTCCGATCTCGTTTATTCGACAATCTTCTATCCGAATACTTGCTATTATCCGAATACTTGGTATCATCCGAAATAAATATCAGGGTAAGATGTATCTGTTCAGGATCGTCGAATTGAAACCATGTATTA
The DNA here is from genome assembly GCA_032209605.1 of Mactromeris polynyma. Classification (NCBI taxonomy): domain Eukaryota; kingdom Metazoa; phylum Mollusca; class Bivalvia; order Venerida; family Mactridae; genus Mactromeris; species Mactromeris polynyma. The sequence continues at coordinate 7,287,667 of JASFXZ010000028.1, forward strand.
TTCGAAATGAAAGTTTGGACTCGGTGAATTCGAATGAACGAGGTTCGACTGTAATGATTGTGTTGCACGCAGGTCAGTGGACATTTGACAGTAAAAAAAACATTTTAACTTTTTAACATATCATATCTTGTAAAACGTGCAACTTGTTTTTTCCATTCTCCAGACTGTTTTACTTTAAGCTAATCACAACAAAGTTTGGTATGACAAGTTTATCTACAGACGGAAAGATAAAACAGATGTAAAACAAATTAACCTGAATGCTGACTACATCTATTTTCACTACAGTGTATAAAAATAATATGTAAATGAAAATAAATTCAGCGTTCTGAAACAGAAAAGCAAAACTAACAATCGAAATCCACACGGAAGGAGCATACAGAAATATGTGCACATACAAAATAGCAATATAATGATAACAAAATAGCTAATGTACAAATACCTTTTGAAAGATCATGGCATAAACATCGCATAACAAAAAATAAATGATGTTACTAAACAATGGCACAAACTTAATTAAAACAATCAAAACAGAAAGATCAGTACGTCATTTAGAATAACGGAAGACCTATTAATACTCATAACATTATCTAGACATGAAAATATGTGGCATTGAGCCCTGTATAACATGTTTTGGTTTACAAGTGACATGTTGTAACACTTGTAACAAACACAGTGCTATCATACCTCAACAACTCAATCTTTCTTTCACAACAATACACTTACTGTAACGATTGTTTACAAAACACAAATCTATTTGACTCTTCAAATTTAATCAGGGAAGATAACACAAACAAAGCGAGATGAAAAAATATATCCAATGTCATTATTATGGATTCAAATATCAGCAAACATTTAACACAACATGTACTTTGCATTTCACACTGAAAAACTGCACTGTATGGAAGGAGCACAAATGTGTAGGACTCTTATACCTTCTAATGCTTTTGGATCTTTAAATTGAAGTTTCAAGTTTGAATAGTTTATATAAAAATAATTTTCCTTATGGCTTTGCAAAGAGAGAGAATACGTAACTACAGGGAAAGCCTCCCCACGCAGATCTCCGGAAAAACAACAAAGTCGAAATAAAGAACACATGCAGGTATTATATTGCGTCTTGTTAATGCAAATATCCTCTAGCGATATATTCTTCTTGTTTCCCAATCGTTTACGTAAATATTCAATCGACAGGGTTATGAATTGAAAGGTACTGGAAATTCGCCATCCATTCTGGTTTGAACTACATGTATTATACAACAACAACAAAAACAACAACTTTTATTCAGCATTAAGCAATAAAACATGCTTCTAGCCTACATCAAAATAATATACAGGTAAACAGGTGTAGTAAGTAAGACATGATAATTAATAGAGACAAAGGGTAAATTTTAAAGCTAGGACATTTTGAAGTGCAAAACAAATTAAATGTGCGATGAAATAACATTTATTTGAATAATATTATAAAACAACTTGACAACAAATTCACACAATGAAGTAATAAAACCTTTTGTTCAGTATTTAAAACGATGTTTTCATACTATGACATGAATGTGTTAAATCTTAGATAAGAAATTGTATACTTCATAAAATATGATAAGTTTTCATTGTACTATTTAGTAAAATAAACTTCCACCTGACATTTTAAAGTTTCATTCTTAAAATGAAGAATGGAAAATTGTTGAAAATATTTGTGCACCAACCTTGCATATTACAAATAATGGTTCAGATGAGGGAGCGTCTCAAGCGTATCAATGTTGCATATTGTAAAGCATGGATTGGTGTTTTATTTGCACATTCTGAAGGTTTTGCAAATGAGCCCTGATAGTATACACTTAGACATTTAACATTGTTTAGGAATATAAAAAGAGGAATGTCAAACCAGTACAGGAAACAAAACTCAGTCTACAATGAACAACACTTGATTTATGATCACAAAATAACATAATGACTTCATTTTGATATTGTGACAGAAGGTCGTGATGCATACTTGAGAAAAAAGGTATTTTGATGTTATCTACATTATGTCGAGAGGCACGGTTTTCTACGCTCGGAGTCAAATTATCTTCAAATGATGAAAACTATTTAAAACTGGCTGAAATTTGTATTTAACGAATAATAAAAGGCATCGTTATCAACTCATTGCTGGAACAAAAGGCATCCTTAACGCGATATATGTGACTAATCCTTTAAACTACCTGGCGTTTTCAGATTAAATGTATAATTTAGTTGGTAATGTGGAAAACTATTTCATTTTTGACCAGAACACATGTTTTTAAAGGTACTCACTAGTCACTGATTCAGTGTTTTCTTTTTTCTTTTCGACCACAAAATACAATTAAAACATGAAAATAATGTAACTGTAAATCAATATATAGCAAGATAAATCTACGCCGTTATACATACCCGTTATGTCTAACGGTTTCCCCGTGATGACTCGTGGATTTCAAATCACGATTTCGCACTCACTGTCATTAACCAAGAACTCATGCACTTTTGAAAAGCATCTGGAGTGATACTTAATGACAGACTTAACTTACAAAGAACTAGAGAACCACTCCAGATAGTTCTACGTATTAAAAGATCTACAATGTTCATCGAAAGTCGACATACAGTGTTATAATAATGTTTCAATAATTTAGCAGTCTTAAGTGGCCATCATTTTTATCATATACATGGTGTTACTAAAGCTTTTTCACAAAGTTTGAATTTGGATAAAATGAGAATAATGCTGTGTACACTGGTTTTATTTCGCATAAAGAAAGAAACTGTTTTTTTATGAATTTCTGTTCTATTTAGAACTCTCACACAGAAGTTATCCATTGGTCTATAGCGACGTAGATGGAAAGAGCATTTGACAAAGATATTAAAATTCAAACTTTGATAACTAACTTTTTAACACCCTGTAAATGAGCTGTTCTACGACAAAATCTGTATTAGCGACCAAAAACTTCATTTTCATTTTTTTTACATTTTCTAACAGATATTTTTCTAGTTTCATGTAATACCAAAAAGATTTAAATACAACGACTACTTTTCTTTGATAAGCAATTCACATATTAGAAACAAAATGCAAAAATAAACTACAAAATGTCGTAAAGTCAGAAACGCTTCACTTAAATGTACATTAAATCTTAAAAAGCTTATGTTGAAATGAAAAAAATACAAACTAAGTGATACGTATAAACATGTTCACGTTCAATTTATTCTATAAATCAAAATTAAGCGACCAAAGACAGTTCGGAGAAAGCGCTTAGTTTGTGATGTTAAATTTCATCGGGAAATACTTGACGTCATAACTGACGTCACTAATACAGGTTTTGTCATCTGACGTCACTAATACAGGTTTTGTCCTCTGACGTCACTAATACAGGTTTTGTCCTATGACGTCAATAGTACAGGTTTTGTCCTATGACGTCACTAATACAGGTTTTGTCCTCTGACGTCACTAATACAGGTTTTGTCATGGAAGCGTCCAAACAGTTTAGGTACTTACAATCATGTGCTAACAAAAGTAAATTATCTACACCTTTCATCTTATTCTCAGTCATTAACCAGCCTTACAGTTATGCAACAGTTAAATGTTTATCACAGATAAAGAATTAAAAATACTGCTTAATAATCACAATATTCATTTGCACATGCAAAAGAGCAAGCGTGTTGCATTTAACAATTTGTATTTTGAGAGGAAAGCAGCAAAATGCGTAAAAAGAGCATTCAGTGCCAATCGTAGGACAATAAAGGAATATGTGACAGTCTCTGAGATTTTTGGCACAAATGCACTCGGCCTCATTTCTGAGAATATCGCCATAAAGATGACGTCATGTTGTCATATTAATTGCAATAGCTAGCGAGCAGAAGCAAAGACATTATCGGTAAACTTTGACACGGTCCCTTTTCTTCAGGAAATGAATAATATTCATTTATTTGTAAAATAGTATTGTATCAGAAATTATATTTGCTGTACTAAATTTGTAAAACTCAAGAGATTTTTGAAGTTCTAGTCTTTATGACCATATTAAAAAGGCTTTAAAACCATAAAAAATATTGTTTTGTAGTAACCTACAAATATCCCTGCATTCAGAAATGTTAATAACTCAAATTTTAGCCAGATATATCGTTTTGGTCAAAATATCTCAGAGAATGACAAATATTTAAATATCAGAATAAAGTTGCTAAAACAAAGATGAGAAATAACACAATATAACGAATCATAATCATAAACTAATAAACAGTTTCTAAACAAAGTGTATTAAAATCAAAGTTTCCGCAGTCAAATTCTTGAAGTATTCATTGAACGGATATTTAGAAACCAGTGTATCATGTCTTTAAAGATGTATCTGGCTCATCTGAACCTAAACATGTTTAATGGGCATCATCCAGTATTGTTGTAACATAGTCTAAAACATCATTAATAAGAATCAATGCCATGTTTAACCGTTTAAAACAATCTTGTCTAATCATATTACTCACAGACAAAACTAGTAAAAAAACACCTGCTTGTTAAAAAACTGAAAGTGTTTTTTAATTTTAAGATTTTTTCGACAAACACAGAGAAATACATTATAAACGTGTTCTGTGATAATGCATATTTATTGAAGTTTTAATTAGATAAAGTATATTTTTCATGATAGTTTATGTAAGCTAATGAACACAAAATAAGCATAATATATATTTAATCAAACTTTTTAAGTCGACCAAACATAACAATATAGTATAGAAAGACACGCCAAATATATGCATGAATGCAATTGGATGGCTAGACAAATATAACATGCAGGGCAGGATTTTGGTGCGCAGCAGAAGTTCACTAAGGATACGTAATGTGAATGCTGACATGAAGGCAAGATGGCAACAGTAAATCCTGATTCTCAACAACTGTCAGTGCTGTCGCCGTCACTATCAAGGGATGTTTTCTCCAGCAGACTGGCTATAAGTGCTGTCCAACCCGTCTGGTGACTGAAATGGAGATTACGTTTTTACAGGGAACGCCACATATATAAAGCAATACCTCCCCACACAGACCCCCACCCCGAAAACAAAAGTCTACAGAACATTAGACACTAAGGATGTGCAAGGGCAAAGATGTACGGGAATACGGGTGCAAGGAATGGTCTGGCCAACCATAACAAGAGTGGTAAACTGTCACAAAATACGCCCGTCATAAGTCAGAGCTCAGAGTTAAATCAAGACAAAGTTTAGGTAATTTCTAAAATCAAAAGGTGATAACTCCCGAGTGACTTGAGCAATATGGCTGGTTATCAAACTTGGCCGAGATATTATGCCCTCAAACATTTTCACCACGTTTGGTAAAGATCGGATGAAAACTCTTTGACTTAGAGAGCGGACAAGGCTAATTTTGCCAATTTTGGATAATTCAAGTGCCATAATTCCAAAGTGCCTGGGGCGATGTGGCTGGTTTTCGAACTAGGCTGAAAAAAATATTTGCACCAAGTAAAGATCGGATGAAAACTCTTTGACTTAGAGAGCGGACAACATGTGGACGCCGCCCGCCGCCCGGCCGCCCGGCCGTCCGACCGCCCGCCACGGGTGTTCCCATAATACGTCACGTTTTTCAAACGGGCGTATACATACAACTGAGGGTATTTAGAGGGACAAGAAGGGGGAAAAGGATTATAGAATGGAATACATCACGGACTAAAATAGGCTGAAAGGGGAGGAGAATACAACAGAAATATTATATCAAGTACAGAAATTGCACATGGGAAAAGGGGAATTTAATATAAGTATGCATAAACATAACTGAGCGCTACTATGGCATTTACAACTTCTTCTGTAAGTGACGTCAATTCAAGAAAACGCAATATGTTATTATTTGCAAGCAGGAAACAATATTTACTCCAAATGGTCACTTCGTTTTCATCAACAATCGTATAGGTTATATGCATTGTCAATCAACAAAAATAGTATAGGTTGTATGAATTGTCAATCCACAATAATCATATAGGTTATATGAATAGTCAATTCACAAAATTATTTAGGTTGTATGAACTGTCAGTCCACAAAAGGTTTTTATTCGAATGCAAGTTATTTCTGTCATCTTATAAAACAAAACTTATGTTTAAATATGCCACCTACCTGGCACCACACCCTCTTCCTGTATCACCATGGAAATACTCGTAAAATAAACACAAATCTTTAAAATGAGGATCATCTGCGTACATGTTGGAATCACCTTCAACAAAAAATAAAGTTAAGCAATATGTATTACATATTAATCAACAGCATTGATAAGACGAGTTCTAAGTACTTTTGGCAAAGTATTCATTTCATACAAGTAAATACAAGTAAATATTATGCCCTTTCATTAATTTATATGTCTTAATATGTAATATGTAATATCTTACTGTCATGAACATTTTTAAATTTAGAGAAAATTAAAACTGCATGGACCAAATGTGTAAATATACATGTTTAATACTGGATACATGTTTAATACTGGATACATGTTTAATACTGGATACATGTTTAATACTGGATACATGTTTAATACTGGATACATGTTTAATACTGGATACATGTTTAATACTGGATACATGTTTAATACTGGATACATGTTTAATACTGGATACATGTTTAATACTGGATACATGTTTAGTACTGGATACATGTTTAATACTGGATACTGTGTGAATACACCACAGTGAGAAATACAGCTGTCAACAGTGATAGGTTTGAAACAATAGGACAAATCCCATCCTTCAGATATCTGACAGAATACTTGGGATTTCATAAATTCTGTAAACAAAATAAGCCTGAATAACACAAAAGCACAAAATAGAAACCACAGACACGTGACACTAGGCCAATGAGTCCTAGAACCATCGGAGGGTAGGCAAGGAGGCTATTTGAGTCATTTTCACAACTTTGGTACATGTATATTGAAGCCGAGTTTAAAACCCGCAAACTTCTGTACCAAAGTCCTATTCTTTCCACTGAGCCACTAGGCAGTCTCCATTATTATACTAAACAGTGAAAAACATGAAATAGTAACAAACCGTGACATGGTCGACGTCCATGCATGTCAGGCACAAAGAGGTTGATAAGGCGCCCTTCCAATTCATGAGCAACCGTCTTCAGTCGAACAAAATGGCCAGAACCAGTGGGACATTCAACTTTCAATTCTTCGCCATAGAAATAATCAAATCTATACAGATTTTCTATGATGAGATAGTTCACTGAAAGGCAAGTGGTGAAATACTTATACAGTTAAAACTTCGATAATAAGACCACCTTTGGGACCCTTGAAAACTGGTCTTCTAATTGAGGTGGTCATAATATTGAGGTTGAATAAAAAGCAAAACAGTGAAAATGGACTTGAAAAGTGTGCTCTTAATTTTGAGGTAGTCGTATTATTGAGTCGGTCTTTAGGTGAGGTTTTAGTGTATATAGCACAGATCCCATACTTTTAAATCTTGTATAAACAGTTTTGAGTCAACATATGTTTAGTAAAAAGGAGCAGTTTAATAACATAATGCTGAGATATGGCCACACACCCTCCCAATCCTCCCGAAGCATTTGGTGGGGTGTGAAAGTCTTCTAATTTATCAAGTATGGGGAATCCTTCCGATATTTAAAAGCAGACATAGGATACATTTAAGCCAAGAAGTTGTGAAGCATTCATTGAATCATTTTCCTGTGTATCTTATACATTTGGAGGAAATTACAGAACTAAAGCATAACAGTACAGACGGACTCCATTTATTTGACAACCTTCTTATCCAAACACCTGGTATCATCCGACATAAATACCATGTCTCGATATTTTTCCTCTGTATTTCTATATAAAAATGTGGATGAATTGAAATACACCTATTTTAATTCGAGTCAGTTATCAGGGCTTCAAAATTATAAAAGCTCATGTTTTCAAACCTGCCATTCAAAGTTTGTCTGTCTGTCACCGTATCTTTTCAAGTGCTGAGAAAGTTCGAATGGTGAACAATGGTTGCTTAATTAGTACGCTAATATAATTGCACCTACAAACTTAGTATGTTTTTAATTGTGTGTATGCTTTATTGTTTGGGTAAATTAATCGATAGAAAAAAATAATGAGCGTGTATTTCCTTGTTCCTCATGGACTAGATACAGTGACTAAAGGTATATGATTTAATCGACGCATCCGTACTAACATGGTTTTGCTATTTGCATATCAGTATTGTGTAAACCAATCAAATCCGACATTAACCACCAAGGCAATTTCTCTTCAACCGAACAACGTTTGAAACCTTGAAGCGGATTGGTTAACATTTCGGTGAATTTACCAAAATACATGTTGGATCTGGAATGACTCGCAATCTTAACATCACCGCATATGTTATGTTGCAACACAAATCTTAACCTTCAAATTGCGCCGACCATCTGTTTTCAAGATATGTCTTGTTTGTACATGTAAAGGACATTTCACAGTGAAACAGTAGCATCCAATATACAGAAAACCTAGGCTTATTTGAAAATGATAACTTAGGAAATGAAATTACATACTGGGTAGCCATATTGGTCCTCGCCAATTGCTGTTCCCACCAAACAATTTCGATTCTGATTCTCCGGGTACATATTTTACACTGTAGCAAGTGTTCCCAACATGTAATTGGTACGGGTCCTTGTCATGTTCCTGTTAATTAATAAAAATACAATACAATATAATTTATTGCATACCTTACAACGTTTATAGCAAATAAAACAATAGCACTATACAATTACAATGTGGAAGAGATACATCGATTTTCAAAGAGCATCACAAATTATACAACATTTTCATACATTTTTTTTATTTCTACACAAAGTAAATGAATTTCGCAAGATTAAGCGTAGTTTTTTGATTTTTAAAAATAACATTAAGTTGCAATCATTACAAATTCTTTGATTTTGATATATTCTGTTTTCAATACAGTGTGCACGTATGTAATGGATATAAGTATTTGCATTTGTAGGATGTTTTCAGTCACATTTAATTGAATTCCATACAGTAGTTCAAGCCCAGATTTCACGAAATATTGATATTAGAAATTTATCGAAATTCAACAATATGTGTACTTTTTTAATTACAGTCAAACCTGTCTGTAAAGACCACCCATGGGAACAGCAAATTGTGGTCTTTGTTTACAGGTGGTCTCTATTAACAGATTAAATATCATTGAACATGGTCTGATGGGAGATACATGTACAATTGGTGGCCTTTGCAGACAGGTTTTGCAATAGTGGTCTTTGTTCGCAGGTGGTCTTTAACACAGGTTTGACTGTATTTATAATGACAAAACACACATTCTGAGCCACCCAGACGCGCGCATGCAGGTCATATCTTACGACTGTGCAATTTGGAATCCATTCCATCTAGCGATGACTTAAGTAAACTTTAATTACTTACAGTCGATGTTTCAAAATAATGCATTGTATATAGAAACTGCAACCAGTACCAACAAATGGACGATCGTACAATGTACGCTATAACAGACAAACTCTCGGTGGTCCTGTGGACGAAGCCAGTATGAAAGTATTACAGCATCAGTTAATTCTGCGATTCTATGTACATCGTGCCGAGGAAACAAAAACTAGCATATACACGAATGCCATAAAATGTTCGGTTATGTTATTGAGCATGTTAGTACATGTACACAACAAGCACCTACCTTTGACAAAGATCGTATACCATATGGAGACAGAAATTTATCTTCATCAAGCATATGCTCCAGAATCTTCACCAGTTTCTCTTTGTTCAGTACAGACAATAACAGAGAACCTTCTTGATGTGTACCACGACACATGAACGATATCTAAAATTGGTCAGAAAATGCCAGGTAAAAAATGACGTAAATCTCGGACACGACAAGGAACGACTATTTGCTCAACATTGACATTTTTTTGAAGCAGAATTAGCATCAAAACATCATGAAAGAGAAAAACTTCTCGACTGGCAGATTAAAGAACTAGAAAGTGCATGACAATATTTCGAGATCCTAAGTATGGAGGCATATTTCTGCCACAAGTTAAATACATAATTAACTAGAAAATTATGTGGTTAACTAGATATGTATCGTGATAAATTTTCATACCAGATAAATATCTTAGCACAAAAACTGTCTGATAGTGCCCACAACTGCCATCACTTACCCACTTAACCCCCTAGGTTTTCAGAACGGATAATCTATTTTAGATAAGTGTTAAGTAGTTAACGTGGTAAATATCTAGTTAACTACATATTTGTCTAGTTAATTATCTCGTTAACTAGACAGGTTACGCATTAGCTACATCATTTTAGGTAACTGTTAAGTAGTTAACAAGTTAAGTATTTAGTTAACTACATCATTTTCTAGTTTACCATACCACCATATCGACGGGATGATGAGGAAAACGTATCAACAATAAAGTAAGAGATTTAGATCAGAGGCCTTATTCATAAACATTATAAGACTGAATTTCAGACTTAAAAATGTTACATGTTCTTTATGCTCCTACATTGTTATAGCAGATTAAATTTTAATAAAAATCGGTGAAAGTGTAAAGTGGGATACAACATTTTTTCAGGCTAAATTCCATTTGTTTAGAACAAAAGGCTGGTAAATATAAGTAATGCAAATTTAAAGTCTATAAGTCAGAGCTTCCGTCTTAACACTTATGTGAATAATACCTCAAACATCGAGTATTAGACCCAATAAATAAAACGTGGTTATGATTATTAAAAACTGATGCTCAGTTATATTGCCTATGACTGTTGATTTGAAGTTGTAGTTGTAGTTTGTAGTCGTTTCTTCCAAACTGGTTAAGATATCGATGCTATCATTCGTCATTTTATACACACGCACAAAATGCAAACATAATGAGTGATAATTGCAAATATTTCTACAACACAAATACTCTTAATGATAGTTTATAACAACAAATAAACAAACCCCTTTGGCTAAATCTTTCCGGTTTTCTATAAACCATTTTGTTCGTTTAGCGAAGCCTGGATGATGTTTGAAATCCGAGTCTTTCAGAACCAGCGTACAGATGAGGGGAACCAAGCCAACCATAGATTTGATCTTAACTGGTTGACTACAATGATTGTTTCTCACGTGATCATAGTAGAAACCATCAGTGTCGTCCCATAGCCCTGTAGTATAACATGTTATCACAGATATAGGGTGAGACATACATAAAGAGTACAGTCAAACCTGTGTTAAAGACCACCTGCGAACAAAGACCACTATTGCAAAACCTGTCTGCAAAGACCATCAATTTTATCTCCCATCAGACCATTTTCAATGATATTTAATCTGTTAATAGAGACCACCTGTAAACAAAGACCACATTTTGCTGTTCCCATGGGTGGTCTTTACAGACAGGTTTGACTGTATACTATAAACAGTTTCACTTGCTGTGTTATACACTTAACAAAACTTATTAGAGTGCACTTTTTTAATGTCGAATAACTTTTTATTGATTAACAATTCTACTAGAAATGTTGTATAGTTGCTATTGGCTACGTGTAGATCATGATTCTCGGGTATAATATATCGGTTTAAATAACAGGATGCGCCATTCCAGGTGGGCACACACGCTATTAGACTCTTTCCAATCAACCAGATCATCTTTAAGTGGGAGCTGCAGTACTGATTTTTTTGCATCATCATATTTATTGATTTTTTTTTATTCTGTGGATTTATGAAATAATCAAATTATTACGCCAGGTTACTACGCTATATTTGTTGAAAATTTAATATATGGTCATAGTGATGACTTATAAGTTTTGTTAAGTGTAGTTAGGATATTGCTTTTTTAGTATGTGATCTCTTGAAAGCGTATGTGACTGAACACGTGTTTCTTTAACAAGTTGATTGATCTCCCCTGGTAACCGAGGCACGGATTTTGTGCTACGTGATTTTTTTAAAACGATACAGTGGAAAATAAAGCATTCATTGGATTTATTTTCAACTCACGAAACAGAAATTCTCTAATCTCATGGCTGTAAAATCAAAACATTATTTTACTAATTTAGTCAAGTACATCTTCTATGCTAATCTTATTGTACATTTAATAGTTTTTTGAGTACATATTTTAATACAAACATGTAACATATACACATATAGTTATTGATATCATAATACTATATATATCTAATACAGCAATGTCACATCATAAAAACAATATATTGCAGAGAATTAAAAACTGCATACAACTCGTTTACCTGTTTCTTCAGAGAAGGACTCACTGCAAGCTATAAGCAACCTTTGTATGAGCCGTACAAGTTAAATTCTGAATTATCCTACACGTACAAAGACATGTCCCGTTCTTTCCAAAAAGCAGTTAAGATATACATGCATTGAAAAAATGTTAGCAACTATGCAAAACAAACTTGATAATTTTATCCTGAGATGAAATGTTCTCATACCACTTACTAAAAATATCATGCATGATTTTTGTTATTTTTGGCAGACTGGACGATCAAAATTTTAAAAGCTCATTTTTTTTTCTATTTTCTACTCACACACGCTGTATATTCTTTACTGTACATTATACAATTATAAGATAACTGACAACTTTGCTATGTACAGTTGTATTATGTAATTATGTATGTTCACTGCTTTGTAAAATACTTGAAAAATAAAAGTTTCCTAAAAAAAAAAAAAAAAAAAAAAAAAGATATACATGTATAAAGTATCGGTAAATAAATCCTCCCTTCTTTCACTTACCTACGCCAGCCACGCTGTTCATCGCATCAATGATTGCAATAAAGTGTTCAAAGAATTTACTAGCCATGTCCTGATATATTGTTTCCTTCTGAGCAAGTATCAAGCTGATCTCTAACATAATTGAACAGAAAAATCCCATCCAAGCTGTGGCATCCGCCTGAAACATTAAACGTTTCAATTGAGGCTTTAAGTCAAATACGAGTAAATAGCCAGGATGACTGATCCAGCTAGTAGGATGGGTGAAGACCCAAGATGGACACATGCCCTGCGTTCAGTTAAAGGCGTTTGCGGCTAACGTGTCGTAATGCTTGCAATTTGGTTCCCCGTGTGCAGTGAATGCGATGCAGTGAGCCAGGGATACAAAACAAAACAATAATGCTCGCAACTGTAATAATATAAAAAAATCATGTTTTGAGGAACACGAAAAATCGGTCAATGGCGCTACCGGGATTCGAACCCGTGTCTCCGGATTGCCGGTCCGTTATGCAAGCCATAATTGAACTCAGGGCTGGGCAGATTCAACCCATCTACCGTATGCCAGCTGGATGGCTTCTGATCACTTACAAATTATATATCCCGGGTGGGAAATCACAGGCGTGATTCGAGTCTGCGGTTTTATATGTGCTAGAACATAAAATCACCAAAATGCAACAAGATGATTTGTACATGACGGTTGAAGAATATGTAGACCCTCTTTAACATTAAACAATATTAAATAAGTAAAATTGTTGATATAAACTTACTCGGTAATGACAACCACGTTCCTATTTTATAGTACGTGTAATATAATTTCGCTACGGGTATGTAATACATCACAGTCTTGTCACGTGCTGAATACTATGGTATAATAATTGTGTAAAACAATACATTTTAATAAAGGTATTGGTCAACCTTAATGGATTTTGCAATTTTTGTTATTTCACTCATACTATCCTCAGAGACTACAAACATTCGCTTCAGCAGCCATGTTGGAACTACATTTCCTCCGCATTACTTCCGCGGTATATTTTCAAAAATAGCCGAGGTGATCCAAATGATAAAAATATTGCGTAGTAATATGTGCAGAAATAGGTGACGAATAAAATACTTGATATACAAGGGAGATAATACCTGAGCTAGAAATCCGCCTGCAGGTAATGGTTTGGATCGATCAAACACACCGATGTTATCAAGTCCCAGAAAACCACCCGAGAAAATATTCTTGCCTTCGACATCCTTACGATTAATCCACCTGTATATAGTACACATCAAAAAGTTTGAATGTTGGTATAAATACATCTGTCATATATTTGTTGTATATTTAATTTATATTTGTTATATCTTTGTTGTATATTTGTTGCATATTTAATTTATATTTGTTATATCTTTGTTGTATATTTGTTGCATATTTAATTTATATTTGTTATATCTTTGTTGTATATTAATTGCATATTTAATTTATATTTGTAATATCTTTGTTGTATATTTGTTACATATTTAATTTATATTTGTTATATCTTTGTTATATCTTTGTTGTATATTTGTTGCATATTTGTTGCATAATTGATTGTCACGAGTTCTCTACCTTTATCCCTTCTATAATATATGTATATATAGTACAAGGCGTCCAAAAGTTTCCACATCTGGGAGAAAACTCACGACAATCTCCACAAAAGTGAGACAGAGAAGGCCACATTCGATAATAGACTCTATCCTCACATATCCCAAACTCAATCCTAGCAGATCCCAGACTCTATCCTCACATATCCCAGACTCTATCCTCATATATCCCAAACCCAATCCTCACATATCCCAAACTCAATCCTGGCAGATCCAAGACTCAATCCTCACATATCCCAAACTCAATCCTAGCAGATCCCAGACTCTATCCAAACATATCCCAGACTCTATCCTCACATATCCCAAACTCAATCCTAGCAGATCCCAGACTCTATCCTCACATATCACAGACTCTATCCTCACAAATCCCAGACTCTATCCTCACATATCCCAGACTCTATCCTCACAGATCCCAGACTCTATCCTCACAGATCCCAGACTCTATCCTCACATATCCCAGACTCTATCCTCACAGATCCCAGACTCTATCCTCACATATCCCAGACTCTATCCTCACAGATCCCAGACTCTATCCTCACAGATCCCAGATTCTGTCCTCACAGATCCCAGACTCTATCCTCACATATCCCAGACTCTATCCTCACAGATCCCAGACTCTATCCTCACAGATCCCAGACTCTATCCTCACAGATCCCAGACTCTATCCTCACATATCCCAGACTCTATCCTCACAGATCCCAGCCTATATCCTCACAGATCCCAGACTCTATCCTCACAGATCCCAGAATCTATCCTCACATATCCCAGACTCTATCCTCACAGATCCCAGACTCTATCCTCACATATCCAAGACTCTATCCCCACAGATCCCAGACTCTATCCTCACATATCCCAGACTCCATCCTCACAGATCCCAGACTCTATCCTAGCAGATCCCAGACTCTATCCTCACATATCACAGACTCTATCCTAGCAGATCCCAGACTCTATCCTCACATATCACAGACTCTTTCCTAGCAGATCCTAGACACTATCCTCACAGATCTTAGCCTATATCCTCACATATCCCAGACTCTATCCTCACAGATCCCAGACTCTATCCCCACAGATCCCAGACTCTATCCTCACAGATCCCAGACTCCATCCTCACAGATCCCAGACTCTATCCTAGCAGATTCCAGACTCTATCTTCACATATCACAGCCTCTATCCTAGCAGATCCCAGACTCTATCCTCACATATCACAGACTCTATCCTAGCAGATCCCAGACACTATCCTCACAGATCTTAGCCTATATCCTAGCAGATCCTAAGCATACAGAATGAAATGTGATTGACTTACCATGTAAAATTTAGCACAAGTTTATGGAAACATCTGGCCAGGAATGGTGTATCACGTAAACTCTTCAATCCAGAAGATTTATATACTTTAAGAACAGCATAAGCGTGTACCGGGGGATTTACGTCATCAAATGCAAATTCATAAGCTGGAATCTGAAATATGAAGTGAAACTTTGTTTTGATGGTGTTTGAAAAATATGTTGTTTTTGCTTTCTTTTTCTTTTGCTCTGTGGTATTGCATTTTGCAACAACAACACCATGGTGTTTGTAACAAACAGATATATGAAACCAGTCCATAACTTACTCATCTTTAGTATCAAATAATTCAATATTACACTAGAATCAGTGTTGCTGTATATGAAAGGCTGTTATGGCCACTGATAAACAAGACATATCTGAAGTTCATACTAATAACAAAAGTACTAAATGCGTAATTGTAATACCTTTTTAAACTTGTAATATCGCTTTAAAACTCATTTCATTTGTACGCCAAATTTAACATTGTAGCGATTTTTTGCTTTATTAGAGTTGTTAATATTGTTTTGTTTATCCGTGGCCTCAATATGCTTTCGTAGTTATAATACAGATATAATGATTGTCACTCAGTCTAACTGATTATATAGTAACATGCTAAGAATTTTGTAATTCTTCCTACATGTAACACAGTCACAAGTAGAACAGTTTTTATTCTGATCATAATAAATCAACAAAGAACATTCATTTATTTAAAACAAAAATATAAATTTTTCTTCGTCACACAAACCTGTCCATTAGGATGCATGTACCATTCTCGTAGCAACAAGACAAGCTGAGATTTAGCATACTGTATATCTATCTTAGCCATAGGTATCATGTGAAATGCAAGATCCCAGGATGCGTACTAAAACAGAAAAATAAAACAGCTCTTTTACAATGGCAAATGTAGGGCCGATATTGGGCCCAATTCCACAAAATGGATTTCCCCTACTTAGAAAGAAAATTCCCCTTCAGTAAACTTATTTAAAAAATAGCATTCTAAGATACCCAAATTTGGTGATTCATGATGCAAATTTTACCCTATCAAAAGGACCCGCCATGCTTCCCCTAAAACTGTAAAAATGGCTGTAAAATAAACTAGATGATCACAAGATTATATCCACAAACAATGCATACAACCCAAGAATGTCTTATGCATGTAATTAAAATGCAAACAATTTGATGAAATATTTTAACAACGCTTCAAAGACAAAAGCTACCCAGGGATATTCCCAACAAGACAAAAACTACCCAGGGATATTCCCAACAAGACAAAAACTACCCAGGGATATTCCCAACAAGACAAAACTTACCCAGGTATATTCTAGACAAGACAAAAGCTACCCAGGTATATTCCCAACAAGACAAAACTTACCCAGGGATATTCCCATTTATCTGGCATAGATATGATATCCCTGTTGAACAAATGTTTCCATTCCCTATTCCGACCCCATAAGTTCCTACTTTCTGGTGGAGCGGGTTGTGTCTCATCACCTTGCATCCATTCTGTAATACAATGACTACAGTAAGTACACGTGGGTATTTTGATAAATATAAAAATAAAACCTGTCTTTAAACATACAGTCGAACCTCTTTCATCCAAATACATTGGGTCTGAAATTTCATTTTGTCTACATGGTTTCGAATATACCAATTCAATGTGAAGACGAGGAAACATCGGGGCGTGATATTTATTTCGGATGATACCAAGTACTCGGGTAAAGGTTGTCAAATAAATAAGGTCCGACTGTATAAGTATTTACCTTTTTTCTACAAACACCAAACATTATCGAAAGTACATCAAACTTCAAAAACATGAAGTTAGTTTTAGTTTTTAATTTATAGCCAATGTGAAACAAGTAATCCCCCCTATATGGATCACTCTCAATGACTGATACCCGGGTTAATAAGTCGTACTTGTGACTTTGTAAGGGACGAATATTGCCCACATAGAGATTCAAACCCATGACCATATAGATCAGGAGTCAGGCTCCTAGACAGCAATACCCCGTGGTGACGTTCTAAAGACCAGGGGTTCCACAAGGTGCCGAATCTCAAGGGTCGTTTGGATAATTCTTTACTGGGTTTTACCATTTTATTGCCAAAGTATCTATATTTTAGAGAAAAACTGACTCTTCAGCCAGAACCCTGTGGGTCAACATGTGGCTTTTTGGAAATTCCAGGGGTCAAAGGGTCAATTACAGGGTCAAATGGAACCCCTGGTAAAAACATAAACACATTGTAAACAAATTAATTCTTCGATATGCAAGTTTTGACTTTAATAACGTAATAAATACAGTAAAACCTCAATAATACGACCACCCTTTGGATCCTTGAAAACTGGTCTTCTTATTGAGTAGGTCTTAATATTGAGGTTGAATGAAGAGCAAAACAGTGAAAATGGACTTGAAAAAAGTGTTCTTATTATTGAGGTGGTCTTATTAGTGAGGTGGTCTTATTATCGAGGTGGTCTTATTATCGAGATGGTCTTATTATTGAGGTGGTCTTATTATTGAGGTGGTCTCATTATTTAGGTGGTCTTATTATTGAGGTGGTCTTATTATTGAGGTGGTATTGTTATTGAGATGGTCTCATTATTGAGGTGGCATTAATATTGAGGTGGCATTAATATTGAGGTGGTCGTATTATTGAGGTGGTCGTATTATTGAGGTGGTCGTATTGTTGAGGTGGTCTTATTATTGAGGTGGTCTTATTATTGAGGTCTTATTATTGAGGTCTTATTATTGAGGTGGTCTTATTATTGAGGTGGTCTTATTATTGAGGTGGTCTTAGTATGTAGGTGGTCTTAGTATTTAAGTGGGTTTTACGGTAAGTTACCGTATAACACAAACATACCTTTCAGAATGTAATAATAGAATTGTTTACTCCACAGCAAACCGGCGTATGCTTGTCTGGCAATGTTCCTTTCTTGTTTGCCACGATT
Source organism: Mactromeris polynyma (assembly GCA_032209605.1). Classification (NCBI taxonomy): domain Eukaryota; kingdom Metazoa; phylum Mollusca; class Bivalvia; order Venerida; family Mactridae; genus Mactromeris; species Mactromeris polynyma. The sequence continues at coordinate 7,306,210 of JASFXZ010000028.1, forward strand.
TGGAATCACCTACAACATGATGTTTTAACTTTAAAGGCCCGTACAAATGGATAAACGATTCAAGCGTACATAATATACTTACAATATGAAACCTGTATAAAGCATAACAGCAAACAAATGAATGAAAACAATTCTCCTGATGTTACAAACTTTCCCTTTATCTCTATCTCTCTCTATATATTCTGTAGATTGTAGAAAGGGAGAGAACTCTAGAAGGAATAAATGAAAATAACCCTTGAAAATTTAATGGGCCTTTAAAATGTTAGCATTATTACGAAAGAGTTAATGGTGTAATGAATGGATATTTTTATGATTATCTTAACTATAAAAGCACTTATTCTTGTTATATTATGTCACCTGCTTCACTTTCATATAATATATGCATGGCGTTTTGTTAGAATTAACATTTCGTCCATTGTTGCATGTATATGGTCATTTTTATAGTCAAAAAAGTAAACAACTTTATTATGAAAAATTGGTATAAGCAGTCAATGCTGCTGCATAGAAAGATATATATTTGCATACTGGCTGAGGGAACATTTCCATTCCCTTTATTTAATTTTGTAATTGTAGTAACGTTTTGAGAACTTATAAATTCTAACTCTTAGTTAACAATGACCGCTTACACAAACATTGTTCACATTACAACAGCCGGTAGCTGTAGCTGTAGCAGTTATACTGCCGTGCTATCCAATTCACACCGATGTATGATTAGATACGCATAATAAAACAAGAAATATCGTGAAAAAAGATGGTCGGCGCAATTTGAAAGTTAAGATTTGTTGTGCAACATAAACAAATGCCGAGATGTTACGATTGCTGGTCACTCCAAATCCAAAATGGATTTCGGTAAAATTCACCGAAATTCAGTACATTTCGGTATAGGTAACGTATTCTTTCTCGAAAGGTTAACCAATCCGCGTCAAGGTTACAAACGCTATTCGGTTGAAGAGAAATTGCCTTGGTGGTTAACGTAAGATTTGATTGGTTTACACAACACTGATATGCAAATAGATAAGCCACGTGAGTATGACGAAAATGTAAAACACCAGTGTAATATATTTACCTCATCATAGAAAAAGTCAGCTTCGAGTTTTCTCTGCTGGAATGTTTTATCAAAGGATTCTTCAGAAAATGATTCTCCACTAGGTGGCGCCTCAGAACTCTGACACAGCCTCACTTTGAGAACCACTTCCTGTCCTGGTTCAAGGTCAAGGACGTAGTGAGCAGCACATTTAGTACCATAGTTCTTTGGATTCACCTTGTCTTTGTGACCTGTGAATAAAACAGGAAGACGTAAATAATTCAATGCTATATAACATCCATACAATGTCAAGATTCATGCCGGTATGTCATAGTTATGCATTCTCGACAGCTCTCGGGTATTTCCGTACCATTTCGTTACTCGGAAAACACCTTCTAAGTATGTAAGGCGGAGCACTTTGTAGCAAAACTCAACATTTTGTGCGGTCAAGAAATAGTTCTCGTAAATCGGATTTATAATTTCAATAACTTCGATAAATTCACGTAGGAGATGGATTATCGTTGTCATTTCTAGTTAAAAACTCACATATTTCAGTCTTCATATAGCTTAAATATTAGATTCATCAGCACTCCAGCGTTCACGACGCCATCTTGTTTTCATGATATTCGAATGGTATTTCCGAAAGTAGTGCCTAACGCACATGCGAGGCACTTGACGTAGTTGGCCGAGGTTTTCTGAATAATATTTATGGTGGCATATTTCTGCCACCAGTCAACTACTTAATTAACTAGATAGTTATGTGGTTAACTAGATAAGTATCGTGATAAATGTTCATACCAGATAAATATCTTAACACGAAAAATTGTCTGATAGTACCCACAACTGCCACCACTTACACACTTAAACCCAGTACGGACAATCTAATAAATATCTAGTTAGCTACATAATAATCTAGTTAATTATTAACTTAATTAGATAGGTAACGCATAAGCTACATCATTTTTAAGTAACTGTTAAGTAGTTAACGCGATATGTATCTAGTTAATTACGTAGTTTACTGGTGGCAGCAATATGCCACAACACATATTTAATCGAATATTTACTCAAATTTTATAAATATGTAACATCAATCATCAGTTGTTCACAGATTCGATGACGAAAAGTTTAATGACCGTAAACACAATTGGTGTCATAATTTATTGTAAATTTTAAAATACATTATACATGTATGTGTATAAATGAAAGGGAAGTGTGGAAGAAGGGATATCATGCCCTGTATCAATGCTCAGGAGTTCCATTTGACCCAAATGGAGATGAGCCTTTGAGCCCTTGAATTTCCAAAAAGCCACATTTTGACCCTCATGATTCTGGTTAAAATGTCAATCTTTGTTTATTTTATTGATATTTGGGCTTCAGTATTTTTACTGACAGTTCCAAGGCTGTAAATCGCTGTATGGTTATTATTTCTTTTTGTGTTTTGAATGTGTGTTATATTTCCCTTTCCCCTGTGTAATTATTTCACTCTACATGTATATGGTGTTCAGGTTATTGTTGCCAGCTGTCTTGACTTGTCCTGCGATCTTTTTCATCCATTAATTCCCCCTTCACTGTTTGTCCTCTTTGATTCTCGTAGTTATATATTATGGTATGCCAGGCCATTCATTGCGCCTATGTCCCCTAACGTATGTATCCTTTAACCTCCTCAAGTGCCTTATGTTTTATGGATTGTTGTTTTCCCGGAGGTCTGTGTGGGGAGGCACTGTCTTATGTATGTGGCGTTCCTTGTAGCAACTTATTCTCTCTTTTTCAGATCGGTAAAATCGAGTTAAACATTATCAAATTGACCCTTGAGATTCAGCCCCCCCCCCCCCGATGCTATTGCCAAACCAAGCTTTAGAAATGTGTGGTGTCTGTCACATAATCATGGGTATAGTTCAGAAACACAAATGTCTGACATTACCAAGGTCACTATAATATAAATTACCTTCAACAACATAGTCATGGAATGCATCTTTAACAAATCGAGCTTTATTTTTGACTCCGTACAACTTTTGATAGTTTGTTTCATTTTCTGTAAACAACATCGGTACTTTCTTTCCATCAGGACCTGGACCGAACTCCATCCGGAATATACCTGCAATGTAATCAGATAAATAAAATTGTATCCGTAAATCTGCTATATATAGATTACAGTAAAACCTCAATGAAAAGACCACCCTTGGAAACGTTTAAATCTGGTCCTAATATCGAGGTGGACTTAATATCGAGGTGGACTTAATATCGAGGTGTATTAATATCGAGATTGACTTAATATCGAGGTGTATTAATATCGAGATTGACTTAATATCGAGGTGGACTTAATGTCGAGGTGTTCTTAATATCGAGGTGGACTTAATATCAAGGTGGTCTTAATATCGAGGTGTTCTTAATATCGATATGGACTTAATATCGAGGTGGTATTAATATCGAGACTGACTTTATATCGAGATTGACTTAATATCGAGGTGGACTTAATATCAAGGTGTTCTTAATATCGAGGTGGTCTTAATATCGAGGTGGACTTGATATCGAGATGGACTTAATTACGAGGTGGTCTTAATATCGAGGTGCTCTTAATATCGAGGTGCTCTTAATATCAAGGTGTTCTTAATATCGAGGTGGTCTTAATATCGAGGTGGACTTGATATCGAGGTGGACTTAATTACGAGGTGGTCTTAATATCGAGGTGCTCTTAATATCGAGGTGCTCTTAATATCGAGGTGCTCTTAATATCGAGGTGCTCTTAATACTGAGGTTGAATAAAGAGTGGAACAGTCAAAATTGACTAGCAAAGTGTGGTCTTATTATTGAAGTGGTCTTTAAGTGAGGTTTTACTGTACATACATCTAGGAACAGTTCTTAAAAAGCCATTTCAACTTCTTATGGTAACAATCATTCAACAGGTTGATAGGAAGATTTGGGCCTATCTATCAACAATGCCTCCTTCATCAACATTTGACTTTCTGATGTAAAATACAACTCAAAAAGTCACTGAAATATAACATAAAACATTTCATGACAACAAAAATCTAGTTTTATAATCCTTTACACATCATTTCAGACAAAAAGCCTCAAATTGGCATTCACTTTAAACTCGTAACACTATACTACGAAAAACTAGTGTTGAAAATCATTTTATTAAATTATGAAATTAACAAATTCCCGATATCAACTTCCCGATATCAACTTCCCGATATCAACTTCCCGAATTCCCGATTTCAACTTCACGAATTCAAATTCATGAATGTAGCATTTCAACTTCCCAAATTAACGATTTCAACTTCCCAAATTCAATAGTTCCTTGGAGAGAAATATTGTGTGGATGTCACCACCAGTGTTTCGTACATTACTCATACAATATTAGGGCTGTTCTGTTACGAGTTTTTGGACAGAAAATAGGACACATTCCCCAGGCAGAAGAATATATATTTTCCCCAAATAGGGATCAAAATTCCCCTCCAGAATCACAAAAAGTATTTGTGTTTGTCACATAGAAAACACTCTCAAACATGAGAAATAGAGCCCTTGCTATTATGGAAATGTGATATTCACATTAAAATGTGTTTTGGTATATTGATTCTTTGAGCTTGGAAAAAAATCCCCTTTTTAGTTAAAAAATGAGTCAAAATTCACCTTTTTAGTTAAAAAATGAGTCAAAATTCACATTTTTAGTTAAAAAATGACGCAAAATCCATCTTTTTAGTTAAAAAAAGACGCAAAATTCCCCTTTCTCACGGCTCCGGTCCCATTCCCAAAAAGTAGAAAGACAGCCCTGAATTCTACTACCTAATTTACCTTCGTCATGTCCATTGTCTACTGGTTGAAAGAACAAATTATTCTCCACATCTCTTCTGTTAACTGTCTCCATCTCCTCCACGTAACGATCCATGCTGTTCAACCGTGCTCTTTGCTGTGCTTCACCTGTGTATATACATGAAGTTATTGTGTTGTTGTTATTTGTTTCTTTCTATACAAGTCTATAAAAAGGCTCATACACCGGTTAACAGTTTCAAAAAGCCCTACACTCCCCCCATTTTTATTGATTTTTAGGGAGTAAATATTACTGACTGCTTATCTTTTCATACAACTTGTATAGAAAAGTCCCCGTATATGGTCAGGTTTAACACTTGATTCAATGTTTATGGTTACATCAAATCAATTAAATTGTATATTTTTGGAAAATTTAGACCGTAATCTTTACAATGGTATATTGATTTAGAAATCGAACAAGACACCGTGTCAGACGGACAGTTTAAAAAAACAGCATTTTCAAGAAAATGTTAGCATAGCATATCGGCTTTACTCGCCATTCAGGTTAGGTAACTCTTTGTTACACGCGATACACTTCTGATATTTACGTTGTACAGTGTAAAAACTGTTAACAGGCGTATTGTTTCATAAGACAACAAACTGAGATGTTAGATTAGCAGAGAATATTCACAATTACCTCCCTTTCCTGAGGACTGAGACAATTAGTGTCAGTGTTGTGATGATTGTAAAAGTATCCTACACTCATTGGAAAAGCTAATAAAATGACAATGTCATTAACCAAATTGCTAACGTGATATTTATGGCAACACTACGCCATTAAGATCGGAAGTATTTCCGCCAGCAATTTTAGTAGAAATTGTAATGAAACAAACATTCATAATATCATCCACTGGTTAAAAATATGTCGTACAGCAAAACCTCACTTAATGACCACCTCAATATTAAGACTATCTCAATATTTAGAAGACGATTTTCAAGTCCATTTTCACTGATTTGCTCTTTATTTAACTTCAATATTAAGACTTCCTCAATAAGAATTTCATGGGTCCGAACGGTGGTCGTATTATTGAGGTTTTACTGTATGTATAAGGTAATCTTTTAAAGTATAATTTGACAGTTAATGGTACTCAAATTTAAGACGTTTCGTAAAAAGCGCTTAGTTTGTGACGTAAATTTTCATTCGGATATACTGGACGTCATAACTGACGTCATAACCACAATCACTTATCACAATCACTAATACAGGTTTTGTCATGGAAGCGTCCGCATATGTCTTCACTTTACCTAAGGTAGGATGTTCACATCTGACGACGCCATCTCCATCCCGCTGTACGATTGGTTTCCAGTCAACTGTCGCCTGAAAGATCAAATTTTCGTAAATATGATCATTATACCCTGGTATGTTCATTTAAATGGTTATACATCGACAGTGTCAGACACAGGAGATTGTCACGAGTTCTCTCCCTTTATCCCTTCTAGAATTTATGTAAATACGTACTATATATACTATATAAGGGATAAAGGGAGAGAACTCTAGAATGGATAAAGGGAGAAAACTCGTGACAATCTCCTGTAGTGTAAGACTTAAAGAAAAATAACTGGTTATATGTTTTGACACTTGTACTTTATTTACCTTACAAGTGACAAATGATAAGTATAATATGATGATAGATAATTGGGTGAATATTAAAAGCGCAGGAATTTCAACGAAATGTTTTAAAGAATTGACTGTTCAAAGTTGTTTCAGTCGCTGACAAGAACCTAAGCATTGAAAAGGGAATATCAAATAATTCATGTAGTATTCTGGATTTGAAATTAAGTCCATTTATACAGGTGCAAAGTTAGCCACAGTAAGTCAAATGCTACTGCAAACAGTTGTGACAATGCTAACATTTGTGACAGTGCTAACAGTTGTGACAGTGCTAACAGTTGTGACAATGCTAACATTTGTGACAGTGCTAACAGTTGTGACAGTGCCAACAGGTGTGACGGTGCCAACAGTTGTGAAGGTGCCAACAGTTGTGACAGTGCTAACAGTTGTGAAGGTGCCAACAGTTGTGACAGTGCTAACAGTTGTGACAGTGCTACCATATGTGACAGTGCTAACAGTTGTGATGGTGCCAACAGTTGTGACAGTGTCAACAGTTGTGATGGTGCCATTATTTGTGACAGTGCCATTAGTTGTGACAGTGCTAACAGTTGTGACAGTGCTAACAGTTGTGACAGTGCTAACAGTTGTGACAGTGCTAACAGTTGTGACAGTGCTAACAGTTGTGACAGTGCTAACAGTTGTGACAGTGCTAACAGTTGTGATGGTGCCAACAGTTGTGATGGTGCTAACAGTTGTGACAGTGCTAACAGTTGTGACAGTGCTAACAGTTGTGACAGTGCTAACAGTTGTGATGGTGCCAACAGTTGTGACAGTGCTAACAGTTGTGACAGTGCTAACAGTTGTGACAGTGCTAACAGTTGTGATGGTGCTAACAGTTGTGACAGTGCTACCATATGTGACAGTGCTAACAGTTGTGACAGTGCCAACAGTTGTGAAGGTGCCAACAGTTGTGACAGTGCTAACAGTTGTGAAGGTGCCAACAGTTGTGACAGTGCTAACAGTTGTGACAGTGCTACCATATGTGACAGTGCTAACAGTTGTGATGGTGCCAACAGTTGTGACAGTGTCAACAGTTGTGATGGTGCCATTAGTTGTGACAGTGCCATTAGTTGTGACAGTGCTAACAGTTGTGACAGTGCTAACAGTTGTGACAGTGCTAACAGTTGTGACAGTGCTAACAGTTGTGACAGTGCTAACAGTTGTGACAGTGCTAACAGTTGTGACAGTGCTAACAGTTGTGACAGTGCTAACAGTTGTGACAGTGCTAACAGTTGTGACAGTGCTAACAGTTGTGACAGTGCCAACAGTTTTGACAGTGCTAACAGTTGTGACAGTGCTAACAGGTGTGACAGTGCCAACATGTGTGACAGTGCCAACAGTTGTGATGGTGCCAACAGTTGCTACAGTGCTAACAGGTGTGACAGTGCCAACAGATGTGACAGTGCTAAAGGTTGTGACAGTGATAAAAGGTGTGACAGTGCCAACAGGTGTGACAGTGCTAACAGTTGTGACAGTGCTAATAGGTGTGACAGTGCCAACAGTTGTGACAGTGCTAATAGGTGTGACAGTGCCAACAGTTGTGACAGTGTCAACAGTTATGACAGGGCTAACATTATATACTTACATCACAGTTATCACCCCATGACCAACAATTTCTGTACCATAATGTTGGTAGTACATGAATGGTAGCCTTGTCTGGTCCTCTGTTGGTAATTGTATACCGTCCTAAAATGTCGTTAGGGGTTCCTTTGCAATACTCAGCTTGTACGTCAAAATATCGTTTCTCATCAAAAACTCCTGAAATTTTACATAAAAATAAAATTCATGTATTTCATTTTGCATGTACGTGGGTCGTTCAAAAAGTGTCAAGACTGTGGACATAAGATTTGTATCTTTTAATGTACATCAAATAAATTTTTGAATAACCCTCGTAAAGTATTTTTAGATTTATAGGAATGGAAGCTAATTAAATTGGAAAGGCCAATAATAAATCATGTACAGTGTTCATCAATTTAAACGTTAGGTCATTTCGACCAAAGAATCCCTCATAAAACAAACATATACAACTATATCATTTTATATAAGATTTATAAAACATAAGATGAACGCAATCACGGATGTTTACGTTTTACGCTGTGGAAGACTACCAATCGTAATATCTCGGCACTTTCCCTCACAGTTTGGAAAGAGTCCTCAAAGGTTCGTGTATGAATATACCTAAAATCTCGGTACGTGATGCGGTTTTCCTACACTGTTAACTATATGACATCTGATGGGGGAAACATAATTCAACATTATCTAAATCTTGTGTGTGCCTCGTATTCCTAACATTGAAACGATCTCTGTCATACTTTCTACAGAGACTACATACATTCACTTCGGCAGCCATTTTGGAACTACTTTCCCCACACGTGACTTCCGAGGTCTGTTTTTTAAATAATAGCCCGAACTGATCCGATTGGAAGTCACACTAAAATCACGTGATACTAACCTGTGTCTAAAAGCTCGTATTCCGGATCTTTAACCGTACGGCGTAAATTCTCGGCCTCTAGTTCGGCGTAAGGGAATTCGGCTTGAGGATATTTATATAATGCCTTCATGTAGGAATGTGTTGGTGTGTTGTCAAGATAATAATACAATTCTTTAACATCTTCACCATGGTTACCCTGAAATTAAATATCCACATGAATTAACACTACAAAAGCTCGTAAATGGTCCGCTGTTGTTGTCGTTTCTTGTCAGCAGGGTTAATTTGCATATTTATTCGTACACCAAAGCTCAATAGAAATTTGTTTAGAATACCGTGTATTGTGTACACAATGTCTGTTGGTCACTCGTTTGTAACATGTTTCAACCGTTCTCAAGTAAATATAAACATACTAGACATGTATTTTAAATAAAATTGATGAAGATTGGGTTGACTTTATATTTTACTTTAGTTAAGCTGACACAATAGGACAAAATAAGGCCGGCAAATCACCCCCTCACATCTGCCTTTCTTAACAGATTTTCTTCACTTGTTCCGTAATGTATTCCATCCATTCGACCCTTTGTCCCCCCCTCCTGTTGTCCCTTAATTTCTCCATAGTTGTGTTTGATAGTCAGCCATACTATTCCTTGCTCCCCTATTCCCATACATGTTCACCCTTGCTCCCCTATTCCCATACATGTTCACCCTTGCTCCCCTATTCCCATACATGTTCACTCTTGCTCCCCTATTCCCATACATGTTTACCCTTGCTCCCCTATTCCCATACATGTTCACCCTTGCTCCCCTATTCCCATACATGTTCACCCTTGCTCCCCTATTCCCATACATGTTCACCCTTGCTCCCCTATTCCCATACATGTTCACCCTTGCTCCCCTATTCCCATACATGTTCACCCTTGCTCCCCTATTCCCATACATGTACACCCTTGCTCCCCTATTCCCATACATGTTCACCCTTGCTCCCCTATTCCCATACATGTTCACCCTTGCACACCTATTCCCATACATGTTCACCCTTGCTCCCCTATTCCCATACATGTTTACCCTTGCACCCCTATTCCCATACATGTTCACCCTTGCTCCCCTATTCCCATACATGTTTACCCTTGCACACCTATTCCCATACATGTTCACCCTTGCTCCCCTATTCCCATACATGTTCACCCTTGCTCCCCTATTCCCATACATGTTTACCCTTGCACACCTATTCCCATACATGTTTACCCTTGCACACCTATTCCCATACATGTTCACCCTTGCTCCCCTATTCCCATACATGTTCACCCTTGCACCCATATTCCCATACATGTTCACCCTTGCACACCTATTCCCATACATGTCCACCCTTGCATTGCACCTCCTCAGTCCCTAATGTTGTATAGACTAGTGTTTCCCCGGGTTCTGTATGGGGAGGCATTGTCTTATGTATGTGGCGTTCCCTGTAACAACTAAATCTCCCTTCCAGAATGAAACCGAATTGTTTGTACAGAACATTGCTCTGCAACTATAAGTTTACCCACTTTCCTCGGTACAAGCGAACTTGTCTAGGAAATCTGAAATAATTAAGCTAACGGCGTAGTTACCGACATTAACTATAATTCAAAACAGATGCACTTAGACAATTCAGTGATAATGGGTGAATAATTCCGCCATTAAAACACCATTAGTGTCCCTGCAAGACTGGACACAGACACAGTCGAATTAACTGATCTAAATTTGTCGCTGTCATTTACTGATACATTTCCTAGAAAACTGGAAATGTATCAGTAAATGACAGCGACAAATTTAACAATTGACATGTACATCAATTAATGCACTATGACGTCTGTTGTTTGGCTTAACTTAGCACTTCGAAGACTTTCTACAAACAATATTGAATCTAAACATCTCAATGAATGTATATCTATAGAGCTATATCTATTAAATGACACTTTTATGCGAAACATATCACTCATGCGCCAAACCTATGGAACATTTGTTTAAACTGACATCGTTTGTGAAACGAGCTATTACCACGTGCGTGAATCCAGCATTTGACTTCAGGGGAACCAGCTCCTGGTAAAGGAATCGGATCTACCTTTGGGTCCCTAGAGGTTTGCCATACACTGCGTTTTCTTGTAATGTAATATAATGTATGTTAATTTTGGATTAAAACAGTGGGATGGGCTTGAACTTGGGACCCCGTTTTGCTCTAGGATTAGATATGAATACCTTTAATTTGATACGGACAACTATTAGGGGGTCCGGATCCCCCTGGTCAACCACTCTGGATCTGCACATATACCACTTATATAGTCGCTCTATATGATCGCTTCATAGTATCCTAACCAGTATTGTGAATAACACAGATTTTGAAATACAAAATGTGTATTTTGTAGTGAACGTTTGCCATTTGTTTTCAGACATACGTACACACCTGTTATATTTATACGATAATGTTCTTTTGTAATATCGTCAGTTGAAATACTGATTTTACTAAGCCTACTATGGTACATTGTATTAGCAAAAATAACCTGATTTCCAGTGAGACCATAAAGTCTTTCCTTCATGATAGGATCCTTTGTGTTCCACAACGATAAAGCTAGACATAGACGGCATTGTCTGTCTGTGATGCCCATCAAGCCATCCTCTCCCCATCGATACGTCCTTGACCTTGCCTGGTCATGGGTGAAATGGTTCCAGCTAAAATAACAGCAATTCAATCATTTAACTTAAAATCAAATACAGTAAAACCTCAATAATAAGATCACCCTTTGGACTCTTGAAAAATGGTCTTAATAGTGAGGTGGTCTTAATAATGAGGTGATATTAATAGTGAGGTGGTCTTAATATTGAGGTGTTCTTAATATTGAGATGGTCTTAATAGTGAGGTGGTCTTAAAAGTGAGGTGTTCTTAATATGGAGGTGTTCTTAATATTGAGGTGGTCTTAATATTGAGGTGGTCTTAATATTTAGGTGGTCTTAATAATTAGGTGTTCTAAATATTGAGGTGTTCTTAATATTGAGGCGTTCTTGATATTGAGGTGGTCTTAATATTGAGGTGGTCTTAATATTGAGGTGGTCTTAATAATTAGGTGTTCTAAATATTGAGGTGTTCTTAATGGTGAGGTGTTCTTAATATTGAGGTGGTCTTAATGGTGAGGTGTACTTAATATTGAGATGGTCTTAATAGTGAGGTGGTCTTAATGATGAGATGATCTTAATATTGAGATGACCTTAATGGTGAGGTGGTCTTAATAGTGAGGTGGTCTTAATAATGAGGTGGTCTTAATAATGAGGTGGTCTTAATAATGAGATGGTCTTAATAGTGAGGTGATCTTAATAATGAGGAGATCTTAATAGTGAGGTGGTCTTAATAGTGAGGTGGTCTTAATAGTGAGGTGGTCTTAATAATGAGGTGGTCTTAATAATGAGGTGATCTTAATAATGAGATGGTCTTAATAATGAGGTGATCTTAATAATGAGATGGTCTTAATAGTGAGGTGGTCTTAATAGTGAGGTGGTCTTAATAGTGAGGTGGTCTTAATAATGAGGTGGTCTTAATAATGAGGTGGTCTTAATAATGAGATGGTCTTAATAGTGAGGTGATCTTAATAATGAGGAGATCTTAATAGTGAGGTGGTCTTAATAGTGAGGTGGTCTTAATAGTGAGGTGGTCTTAATAATGAGGTGGTCTTGATGATGATGTGGTCTTAATATTGAGGTGGTCTTAATAGTGAGGTGGTCTTAATATTGAGGTGGTCTTAATATTGAGGTGGTCTTAATATTGAGGTGGTCTTAATATTGAGGTGGTCTTAATATTGAGGTGGTCTTAATAGTGAGGTGGTCTTAATAGTGAGGTGGTCTTAATAATGAGATGGTCTTGATGATGATGTGGTCTTAATAGTGAGGTGGTCTTAATATTGAGGTGGTCTTAATATTGAGGTGGTCTTAATATTGAGGTGGTCTTAATATTGAGGTGGTCTCAATATTGAGGTGGTCTTAATATTGAGGTGGTCTTAATATTGAGGTGGTCTTAATAGTGAGGTGGTCTTAATATTGAGGTGGTCTTAATATTGAGGTGGTCTTAATAGTGAGGTGGTCTTAATAGTGAGGTGGTCTTAATATTGAGGTGGTCTTAATATTGAGGTGGTCTTAATAGTGAGGTGGTCTTAATGATGAGGTGGTCTTAATAGTGATGTGGTATTAATATTGAGGTGGTCTTAATAGTGAGGTGGTATTAATGATGAGGTGGTCCTAATAGTGAGGTGGGCTTAATATTGAGGTGGAATAAAGATCGGAACAGTGAAAAGGAACATGGTCTTAATTTTGAGGTGGTCTTATTATGTAGGTTGTCTTAAAGTGAGGGTTTATTGTGTTGTGTACGTGTTTATCAATCAAGAACAGCTCAATTCGATAGACATAGAGGGTTAGATAAATGAGTAAATGAAGTCTGGCAATTTAAAATATATATAAGATATGTATAGTGAAAGGATAAAAAAATACCGGGTTATACATGTTGCTGTAGTTCTATAACTGATGGGACTGTAGCTGTAAAACTCGGTCAAACCTTGTGTAGCACGCATTACTTGTTTACAGCCTGAGTGAAGTTTGACCGGAGCTTGTGTAATTACCTGCTTTAAGAAAAGCAAAAATCACGTACACACGCATCGTGAGTTTCGTCTAAATCCAAATTCATACAACGTTGTACTTTGTACCGATATACAGCACAATCTTAATTATAAATAATTTGACTACAACAATGCCACACCTCTCCGAAGTTGAACGGGGTCGGGCCTTATTTAATTAGGGTTTAACTGTATTTACGATATTATATGTTATAAATGCTACGTTGTTCTTGTTCCGAAAACGAAACAACATTTGGTGAGTTTTTATCATTTTTTAAAAATTAATAGTACAGTCACGTTGTCGTAACAATCAAAGTACCAATCGCAAAGTCTCGGCTATTTCCGTACAGTACGGAAATATATCCCAATGGTACGTGTATGAATATACCTAATATCTCGGTATGTTATGCGGTTTTCCTACAATGTTAGATATATGACATCTGATCAGGGAAACACAATTCAACATTATCTAAATCTAAAAGTATTTAAACGTTACTTCCGAAGTCTATTTTTAAAATAATAGCCGAGGTGATCCGATTGTTAAAGTACCGAATCTTCTCATTGATTTGAATATCACCGGTGACACAAAACAACGTAAACAAAGGATCGACACTTGAACAAATACTTTGCTGTCAAGTTGTGTGAAATGTCGCGTAATCTGATGGCCAGACGTATTGTTTTAAGCTGTTCATTATCTGGAAACGTCAATCACCTGACACAGGAATTGAAGTATGGTGTTTGATTTGTAGACATTATTAAGGTGACTGATCGGTTGCGAATGTACCGATATTTGAAGCCATCAATGCTATATCAGGGGCGTCCAAGGATTTGGACTTTGGGGCGTAACGTTTGCCATTTTGGTTTTGCTCAAGTCTTATAAAACGTCAATGTTTTATTCTTTGTTTATAAACATCACCATTATCATTAATATAATGCTACAATAAATCAGAATCGCTTATTTGAAGATCTTGTAATAAAAGATATGTGTATATGTTCGTCTTATTAGAAATACCTTCACAACAAATGAATACCACTCAGAGGGGGACCCACTTGAGGTTTTGGCAAAACAAGGTTTTCCTGATATAATCCTAGATCACGAGGGTCCCTGATTTCAAGGGCCTCACTGTCTTTGTCCAAAATGTGTATAACATGATATTACATCACCAGAATTGCATTGTAATGCACCATGCTATGGCCTCATTATTGGCAGGAGTAATATTGAATTCAAGTCGGTTACTTATGCATTTTTGGTTTGAATAAACATACATACACAAGACAAAATGCTAAGTACTAGTGATGGGCCGATTATCAGCGATAGGCGATTAATCGTCACCACTGGCTATAAGGCAACGATCGGCCACGACGTTTTGCCGGTATCGATTAAATCAAAGAATTTGTGCCGTGTACTCTTGGGACAAATCCGCGTTCTTTATATTTCAGTTAAATTTCATTTTCACTTTCCACTCAAATATCTTAGTCAAACAAGGAAAATCACTCTGCATCACTTCGTTATTTTATTTTCTACTTAAGCCATGCAATAAGTGCGATTTTATTTACCAGGAGAGCTACTTACTGACTCGATGCGAAATGACACAAAACTCTGATTAATTAGTTGATATGTCTGTCCGATTAATCGACAAAGAAAATACAGCCAATTGCCCATCACTACTAAGTATTCGGCTGACAATATCCAATACAACTGCATGAAGAAGTACATATGAAAAAACGAAACGCGTAGTAAGCAAACATTGAGTTTGTCTTCTTTTTTTTCAAAATTGCTGACATATTTACAAATTTCTATTTGATACATGTGTATTCAGATTTAATTGCAATATCCTTAATATGTCAGCGGAGTAGGTAGCGCTTTTGTTTGATGTACAAGTAAAACGTACAGAAATGAAAATATTTCCATTTTCAACAGATATTAATACGCCAGACATTTATGATATTTATGTTTTATTTTAAAGCACCATATGAGGATCTCTATTATTTGCTTGTCACGTGTTTGTGCCTCTACTGTTACCACAAAGTCTATCATTATAACATTTGTTTTCAAATTACGTAATGGGATGTCTGTAATAATGTCGTTATGTGTCTCACAATGATCCAGCGTTGCAATCTACATCTATCACTACATGCTCATGGAGTGCTTATGTACACATTGTTGTTGAAATATCACAGAAAGGAGATCAACGTAACGTTTGATGTAAAAATCCACTCGAGCTCAAAGTTTCGGCCAATATTTTTAAGAGCAAAGAACGCTGTATAATTATGCAATCGTGTCGGTATTTTGATGTTGTGTTTAATAATTTTATTATGTATGTTTTCCTCATCATGCGTTTTATAATCGTCAATGTTAGTTAACAAACACGCGTATGTGTGCACTCACTATATTCTGGCAGCTGCTCTTGCACATTATACGGTATTTTTTCTGTTCTGTTTTGCAAAACTAGAGCGTCCTAACACAGTTTGTCAGTTTGGCATTCTGTCGAAAACTACGGTTTTTTTTCAATAAAACACTTTCTGGAATTTTCTTGACATTGAATGATTGTCGGTACTCAAAACTGCTAAAAACTCTGTTTTTTCTGATTTTTGTCTTGATATGTAAACTATGTTTGTGTGTTATATATTTTAAGTACGTATAGCATTTTTTCGGAATCGTTGCGTTAGATAAACTCAGTAGTGCGTAACTTAATGACATCTTAGCGACAGTTGTTCCTTTGGGTTTATTTGTCCGCCCAGATATGTCCATGCGGGATTTTTGAGTCATTAAACATTGTAATTTTGTATAACATTATACGTCAATGGTTCTTTTATGGCATAATGAATAACTGCCCTTGTTCATTTAACAAAATGTGTCATGTTTCGCTATTCCCATACAAGTCCGCCCTAGATCTAGTCTACGTTAGTATAATCTGACCTTGGACAATACATAAATAAACATACTTATCAGTATATAATAGAAGCGTTATGGTTGTGTAGATATTGAAGATACGGTGACCGTAATGTCCTTAATATGAAGTGTCGACAAACTGTAACATTGTACATGTACAAACAAATAAATAGAGGTAAGCATATATAAACTTCCCAAGTAATCTGGCGGGAAGTCCAGGGACCTTATTCATAAAACGACTTAAACTCAGATTAGGATTTTACCCTTTAACCTCATCAACCTTGTCGTTTTCCCGGAGGTCTGTGTGGGGAGGGCACTGTTTTATGTATGTGGCGTTCCCTGTAGCAATTTATTCTCTGTCTTTTAAAATGTAAAATGTCCGATTTTACTCCTATGCTGTTAAAACAGTATAGATTTTAATAAAACTTGGCAGAAATATGCTATGGATAACAATTATTCAGTAAATTCTCATTCATTTAGAACACACGAATATAAAATGCTGGTATGTATAACATTTGCAAATTTAAAGTCTAAGTCTGTGTTTCAGTCTTAAAATGTTTGTGACTGATAAGGCTCCTGGTACTCTTCTGTATAATTAACTTTTTTTTCACACAAAACGTATAAGAAGATAATGTATGAATAATTATGTGAGCATACAAAATGAAATATTATTCAAAGAGTTGATATCTGTTTCTTGTACACAGCAAATCACCCATTGTCATACTAAAAAGTGTTATATTGGCTTATTAGTTTCTTAGAAGCCGTACTAACATGACTTTGCTATTTGCATATCAGTGTTGTACAAACCAATCAAAGCTTACGTTAACCACTAAACCAACTTCTCTTCGACCGAACAACGTTAGTAACCTTGACGCGTATTGGTTAACCTTTCGATAAGTAGTACGTTACCTTACCGAAATCTATTTTGGATATGGAGTGAGCTGCAATCGTAACATCTGGGCATTTGTTTATGTTGCATAACAAATCTTAACCTTCAAATCGCGCCGACCATCTTTTTTCAAGATATTTCTTGTATTCATTTAGAACCAGTTTGTGGAAAACAACTGACACATTCAGTGACTGTACATTTTATGACAGGTAATATAATCTGTTAGCTCTATTTGATTAACTGATCTGTCACTTGCAACCAATTCAGAATTTAACTCGGTAAACAACATTATGTACGTGATACATAAATGTTGATTACATTGAATTATTTACAAGACGCAGCGTACATCCCTAAATGTACGTGTGTCAGTATCCAAGCACGTGATTTGTTGGAGTTTTTTACGACATTTTCACTCTTACTGAAAATAATTATGTTCTAGAATTTCGACAAATGGAAGGTACAAGGTGAAGGACTTATATTGTACATCAACACCATGTTTTACACGAAGATAAGCATATACATCAATCTTATAGCGTTACACAGGAGCATCAACGTGGTTCAGAAAAAAGAACATGTTGATGTTTTCCATGTTGTGTTGGATTCAACAGTGATGCAGTTACGCAAGTTGGTGAATTGACTTAAACCAATTTTCCTGGGTTAACCAGTATTCAACAGTTCTTTTGCAAACAATTTACAATTATTTCCAGTAATTGAGGGAACGTTACTTCGGCTTACGATGTACATGTATTGTGCTTTTAAAGTTAATGGTTGTTTTTAAATTTATAATCTCTTATTTGAGTGTATGTCGATGATTGCTTGAAAAATTGAAAGGAAATATTGTCAGACATCCTGATGTTAATACTTGTTGTACAATTTATGTGTTTGTGCGTGCGTGTGTACGTGTTTTGATTGTTTATCTTGTTAATAGAAGGCCATATTGTAAACAAGGTGTACTATTGTATTGTTTAACCTTAATATGTCACTTTCTGAAAATAAAATTATGATTATTATCTGCAGTCAAATTATCGCTTAAATTAATATTGAGACTTTATTCTTGTCCGGTATGAAGGGTAATTTATAATGGAAATGTCCATTTCAGGCCAAAATTCTTGTCCGGTTTCCTGAATTAAGGGGTTTCCGGATTAAAGGGGTGATCTATATAGTAAACAAATTGGGAGTGGACGTTTTGTCTGTTTTAAAGGGGTTTCCGGAATAAAGGGGTTCCGGATTAAAGGGGTTCCGGATTAAAGGGGTTCCGGATTAAAGGGGTTCCGGATTAAAGGGGTTCCGGTTTAAAGGGGTTTCCGGATTAATGGGGTTCTGGATTAATGGGGTTCTGGATTAAAAGTGTTTCCGGATTAAAGGGGTTCTGGTTTAAAGGGGTTCCGGTTTAAAGGGGTTCCGGTTTAAAGTCGTTTCCGGATTAAAGGGGTTCCGGATTAAAGGGGTTTCCGGATTAAAGGGGTGCCGGTTTAGAGGGGTTCCAGTGTATACTCCTTCTTCATTCAGTGGTCTATACATGTCCTCTAATGAATCTTATTATCGTTTGTATATGAAATAAATAATTTATATAAGCGATTAATTGAATACGATGTTTTTATTTCCCTTTTTGTCACAGGTCAGAAACCAGGACGCGATATTACGTCTTAGGCTCTAAGCCACAGAAAGGACCAATCAAACGTGCGAGAAAAATGGCTTTATGCATAAATTACTCTTAATATAAATGTCAGTTATTGGTAAGACGCAAAACTGACTTTATACTGTACTACATGCCACGATATTTCATGCTCAGGCCTAAAAAAAATATCTGTGTTTAGGGTAACCCGACCCTACCTGTCGAAAAATCCCGACCCTAGAGTTTTTTACGACCCTGGAGACTTTTTTTTCGATTTTTTTTCGATTTTTAATAGTTTTTGAAAAAAAACAATAAAAAAACAATAATAAAAAAAAAACTTTGTCCCTACCCTACCTAGCATTTTTGAGACCGTTACCCTAAACACAGATATTATTTGTTTTGGCCTCACAGAACGTTACTGAGTGGAATACGATTTGGATTAATTTATGTCGGCATTTGATGAGAATTCCGGGCGTTTCAACATGATGTATAAAATAGCTGTTCTTGGAAGATGTGTGTAACTGGAGGGCAAATACCTGCAACAATGTGAATGTTGACGTCTCAGAGAAAAGAAAATCTGTAACATTGACACACGTAGTAATACTGACAAGAAATAGAATATCTAATCTTCAGTTGTTGCATACACTCGATGGTTTATCTTCCGTTACTGTATACACAAATGAGATTGTTATCAAGAATGCTGTATGGATTTTTTCACCTGATATTTGAACATCACACCGACGTGTTTCTAATCGCAGCTTTTAATGAAAATGTTGTTTGTGTCATACAGTTAAACCTCGATAATACGACCACTCTTGGGACACGTGAAAAAAGGTCATCTTATTGAGTTGGTCTTAATATTGAGGTTGAACACAGAGCACAACAGTGAAAATGAACTTGAAAACTGTGTTCTTAATTTGAGGTGATATGATCTTATTAATGAGGTGGTCTTTAAGTGAGGTGTTACTGTATTTTTGCCAGATAATGAAATGTTAGGCAATGGAATTTCAATCACTTTTTCTGGTGACGTGTGTTCAATCGGTTATATTATATCATTTTGTTAAAATTGGTATTTCTTGCTGGCAATATTAACTTTTCATTATTCAGTTTATTTTAATTTATATCATAGCAAGAATGGACAGATGCACCCGACGAGCGCCACCTCACAATTCCCCCACCTTACATGTATGCCTGAGTATATATACCAGATCTTGAAGATTCTTTTTTAGTGTAGCATTATATTCTATAATGATAATGTTAATATTTGAAAAATTACCAAAAAGTTACGCCCCCTAATCCCAAATCCTTGTTACGCCTATGAATTCAATAATGCTCTAATACTTAATGGCTTTCTCATATTTTCTTTCCTTGGTATCAGTACAGAAATGTAACAGAAATGATGTCGTAAAAACACTGGACATACCGAGTACTTTCCCTGTCTCATTCATTGCAATATTGCTTGTACCCAATTCAAAGACGTTACACTCATACCAAGGACACGTGTACTGATTAAGTGAAAATAGGTCATCCAAAGTCTTGAGTGTGATATATTTAAAAGTGTTACATACAATCTTATTATCAGAATAAACTACTTTGCAACGCACTACCATTAACATAATGATGCTGATAACAATGATGCAGAGGTTGATAGACTGGATGGTAACGATGATGATGATGACAATGGTGCAGAGGTGGTTACGATGATGATGATGATGGCGATGATGATAATGTAGAGGTTGATAGA
The DNA here is from genome assembly GCA_032209605.1 of Mactromeris polynyma. NCBI lineage: Eukaryota > Metazoa > Mollusca > Bivalvia > Venerida > Mactridae > Mactromeris > Mactromeris polynyma. Next base: position 7,326,856 of record JASFXZ010000028.1, read on the forward strand.
CTGGGTGGTAACGATGATGATGACGACAATGATGTAGAGGTGGTAACGATGATAATGATGATGATGTTGGTAAAGATGACAATGATGCAGAGGTGGTAACGATGATGATGATGATGATGGCGATGATAATGACAATGATGCAGAGGTGGTAACGATGATAATGATGATGATGGCGATTATGATGATAATGATGCAGAGGATGTAGCGTTGATGATGATGGTGATAATAATGATGATGACAATAATGCAGATGTGGTAACGATGATAATGATGATGGTGATGGTGATAATGATGATGATGACAATGATGCAGAGGTGGTAACGATGATAATGATGATGATGGCGATGATGATGACAATAATGCAGAGGTGGTAACGATGATAATGATGATGATGATGGTGATAATGATGATGATGACAATGATGAAGAGGTGGTAACGATGATAATGATGATGATGGCGATGATGATGACAATGATGCAGAGGTGGTAGCGATGATGATGATGGTGATAATAATGATGATGACAATAATGTAGAGGTGGTAACGATGATGATGATGGTGATAATGATGATGATGACAATGATGCAGAGGTGGTAACGATGATGATGGTGATGATGATGACAATGATAAAGAGGCGGAGGGATTGCGGTGATGACGATGATGATTATGATATCAGAAGTATTCTAATGAAGTGCGTTCGATGAGAACTCTATATTCGTGTTTAGTGGTACATACAGTGTCACTGTACGATGTCGGAAGATAATACACGACCTTTCGATTGATTAACCACTAATACATGATATGTGAACACTGATTACCACTGTCTTGGTCATTCAACCCTTACATATAAACAAAGTACAGTCAAACATGTGTGTTACCACCTGCGAACAGAGACCACTATTGCAAAACCTGTCTGCAAAGACCACCAATTTTATCTCCCATCAGACCATTTTCAATGATATTTAATCTGTTAATAGAGACCACCTGTAAACAAAGACCACATTTTGCTGTTCCCATGGGTGGTCTTTACAGACAGGTTTGACTGTAGTTGGAGTATCACGGCTGTAACCCTGATACCTATATCGAAATCGTGAATTGACCCTAAGATTTCAAAGTGGATATATAATGTTTATACAAGACTTGAATGAATGGTTTAGTTGAACAATAACTTACTATATGTCACTTTACACAGGGTTGTGTTGACCGACTTTCGTTTACCTTATCGTACGCTGTACAAGTGTGTTTACATAAATGTCGAGGTTAATTCAGGTAAAAGCGGACATTTTTCTGTTGTATTTTGCTAACCACTTCGATAATTCATTTACTTCGTATAAACCACCGGGATCGTCTGCTTAAATAGCACGGAAACTTAGACAGGCGAGTCGAGTACATGTATTTAACTCTTATCTGCAATGTATGCGTTTAAACTTCTGAACAAATGAAATACAATGTATTTGTAAATTCAATCCTATAAAGAGCATGTGTACGTCCAGGCGCGGTTCCTGGTATTTACATTAAGGGGTCCAGCTCCTGGTAAGGCGGGGTTCCTGGTATTTACATTAAGGGGTCCAGCTCCTGGTAAGGCGGGGTTCCAGCTATTTACATTAAGGGGTCCATCTCCTGGTAAGGCGGGGTTCCTGGTATTTACATTAAGGGGTCTAGCTCCTGGTAAGGCGGGGTTCCAGCTATTTACAATTAGGGGTCCAGCTCCTGATAAGGCGGGGTTCCAGCAATTTACATTAAGGGGTCCAGCTCCTGGTAAGGCGCGGTTCCAGCTATTTACGTTAAGGGGTCCAGCTCCTGGTAAGGCGGGGTTCCAGCTATTTACAATTAGGGGTCCAGCTCCTGATAAGGCGGGGTTCCAGCAATTTACATTAAGGGGTCCAGCTCCTGGTAAGGCGCGGTTCCAGCTATTTACGTTAAGGGGTCCAGCTCCTGGTAAGGCGCGGTTCCAGCAATTTACATTAAGGGGTCCAGCTCCTGGTAAGGCGCGGTTCCAGCTATTTACGTTAAGGGGTCCAGCTCCTGGTAAGGCGGGGTTCCATATATTTACATTAAGGGGTCCAGCTCCTGGTAAGGCGGGGTTCAAGCTATTTACATTAAGGGGTCCAGCTCCTGGTAAGGCGGGGTTCCAGCTATTTACATTAAGGGGTCCAGCTCCTGGTAAGGCGGGGTTCCAGCAATTTACATTAAGGGGTCCAGCTCCTGGTAAGGCGGGGTTCCAGCTATTTACATTAAGGGGTCCAGTTTCTGGTAAGGCGGGGTTCCAGCAATTTACATTAAGGGGTCCAGCTCCTGGTAAGGCGGGGTTCCAGCTATTTACATTAAGGGGTCCAGCTCCTGGTAAGGCGGGGTTCCAGCTATTTACATTAAGGGGTCCAGTTTCTGGTAAGGCGGGGTTCCAGCAATTTACATTAAGGGGTCCAGCTCCTGGTAAGGCGGGGTTCCAGCTATTTACATTAAGGGGTCCAGCTCCTGGTAAGGCGGGGTTCCAGCTATTTACATTAAGGGGTCCAGTTTCTGGTAAGGCGGGGTTCCAGCAATTTACATTAAGGGGTCCAGCTCCTGGTAAGGCGGGGTTCCAGCAATTTACATTAAGGGGTCCAGCTCCTGGTAAGGCGGGGTTCCAGCAATTTACATTAAGGGGTCCAGCTCCTGGTAAGGCGGGGTTCCAGCAATTTACATTAAGGGGTCCAGCTCCTGGTAAGACAGCGGATTTAAGTCAACCATTGAAGCCCATACATTTTTGCAATACAATACATTTTTCTTGTAATGTAATATGATTATTCTGTACAAAAACAGTGAGGCTATAGAAATTGCCCCCCCCCCCCCCCCCCTGATCTAGGATATAAGTTATGGACAACCCTATTTTGCCTTGCTGTAAGGGGATCTGTAACCCCGGTCCACCCCTCTGGATCCCCGCATGCACTGCTCATAAAGATTTGAGGACATAACACTCATAAAATAATCTGATTAATCAGGAAGAGAGAGAACCAAGTATATCAACTGTTTTTTCATACGCACTTAGATTAGTTTCGCTTCAATCCCTCATTCTTGGTGAATAAGCATTTGAGTATTTAAATTGAAACTTTCGTCTAACATAAGTGGTCCTTGTTGACAATTTAGATTGCATAACATTCCGGATTTTGTAATATGCAGTCGGACCTCGTTCAATCGAATTTATTGGGCCCGATTATTTTTCGAATACATGGTTTCGAATAACCCATTGTAATTCGATTTGCGTAAGAAGATACGTCGGGACCTGTGTTGTTTTCGGCGATACCAAGCATTCGGATAGAAGGTTGTCGAATAAACGTGGTTCGACTTTATTTCAACTTGCCACGCCGTTACACAGAAAACCAGTGACCACGTCATCTGTACATAGAATCCGGACTGTACAATAATACCATATACTGCAGACGACATTCCACGAACAAAACATTTGTCATATTTCAAACCCAGCGACATGGGTGACCTTAGCAAATTATTTTGACGTAAGTAGCTGAGAGGTCAGACTGATTTTTCGTGTTCCTCAAAATATGATTTTATTTCTAGATGTTGTCGATATATCTATGACCCCAATTTTATGATAATTAAACACGGTTGTACCGTACTGACATACTCAGGTGAACGCAGTACAAAGGTACTGTTTTATGTGAATAACCGATTTGTCAATAACCATTATAGCAATTTTTTATTTCTACGATATATGACGCAGTAAGTTTGAAGTGTGCAGGTATTATACATGTATATAGAGTATTAAATAGCATTATGTTAGGTGTATATAACGATAACAAATGACAATACATGCGTATATCTCAAACGTTTCAATCAACTGATTAAGCGGTAACTGTCGAGTTATTGTACGTATAAATTTAGATCAGTATATTGCATTCAAAACGAAACTATGAAGCATTACAGATTATATACGGAATGGAGTGATACATTCACAGAAGTATTTTTATCATTTATGATTTATTGACAAAACAAATGAGTCAAATGTATATTCGTTTAATCATATTTCATACGAGGAACAATGTATAAACAAACAAAACTAGCTTAATTGATACAAGACGTTTCATGAAAATCAGTTCAAATGTGAAGTTTTAAATGTCAAGGTACATGAAAATCGGTTTAAATGTCAAGTTTCATGACAATCGGTTTAAATGTCAAGTTTCATGAAAATCAGTTTAAATGTCAAGTTTCTTGAAAATCAGTTTAAATGTCAAGTTTCATAAAATTCAGTTTAAATGTCAAGTTTCATGAAAATCTGTTTAAATGTCAAGTTTCATGAAAATCAGTTTAAATGTCAAGTTTCATGAAAATCGGTATGTATGTACTTACCAGTTCCCATCATCGGAGTAATCCTCACGTACCGTGCCCCACTGTCTCTCAGACAAGTAAGGACCCCACCGTTTCCAGTTCTTAGTTCGAATCTTATCTTCCTTTAAACGTTTCTTTTCTAATCCAGCCATGTTATTTTTCCAGTTAAGTACAGTTCATAATCAACTCTAACACGCGTACAACAATGTATACTTTAGGTACAGTTATATCCGTAGTGTGACAGTGTGTTATTCATTCAACACTTATCCCAGCCAACTGTTTTCTACAAAAACTAGGTTACGTATACAGTGAATAATATATGAGGCAGTCTGAAGCGAGCGTTATACAGATGTATGCAAGTTTACAGCGCGACTTTCACGGTCATCAAGAAAAAAAATTGCAAGATGTTAGTTACAGGCACGTTATAAACACTAAATAAATCCGATTATTTAACATGTATAAAGTTTTTTTCCAACAAGCGTATTTTCCTATCGACTGAGAAAAAACTATAGAAATGTAAACAGACAGCGTCGACAGATGGTATTTCACTGCTGTACCGTCATAACGCAGTTAATAGCGAATAAATTCGGTCACAGAACTGAGTTTCCGTGCGTTTGGCTATGAAATCTATTATTTCTAACGTGAGTGGGGTTGCTTTTACGCACCAACAAAATATTCCTGTATCAATAAATGTCAATGCACGGATTTTGAAAAGTACAAATAGAGTGACTGTATACCTTATTGATCAACTGAGGGCTATTTATAATGTTTATTGTTTACATCGTAGTACCGTGTGAATAAAAGAGGTCATTACAATTCGTACAATGTGGTTTACCCAATATCAAGTTACGTGATAAGAATAGATAATGTTGACCTTTATAATCGTATTATTAGCGATTTAAACTTAGTCAGCAACAATATCTGTGGGTAGATAGTAAATCAACTGTAAATATACTGACTCCGCCTGCGGTGTGCACAGTTGATTAAAGTGCTAACTACATACAGTAGGTTTACCAGCGGATCAAGCGGTGCGCCTCCCCCCTAAATACAGGGGCGTACCTGGACGATTTTGAAGTGTACGACAAGTGTGAGCATCGAAGGCGCGAAACGAGCAATACGTTGCGAGGGGGTAGGCGTGGGAGGTGACCTCCTCTGGCCGGTTGGGGTTTGGGGGGACTTCCACAAGAAAATAAAAAAAGGAGGAAAATGGCGCGTTTTCATGCTATGTAATTACTGCGGAAGAATAAGATAAATTAAAGTATCGTACAACTGATATATTCGAACGTATTTACCCATAACCCCATCCCCTCTCAGTCTGCATTTTTATTGCATTTTTGAACTTTTATTGTGCACTTTTTCTGACGAATTGTACGCATTGGCCTGGATACGCGCCTGAAATATTTCCCTTTACTTACATATACATGTCTGAGAATAGATCAAAATACGAAAATACAGATATCTTTAATTTTAAGATCATTTTAAATAAGCGATTCTGATTTATTGTAGCATTATGTTATATAATAAGGATGTTTATGCTATGTAATATTATCCCGTCGTTATAATTATGTCATAATGTGTCTTTTTCTGTATATAAAGTCAGTTTGAATATTATTACATATATCATAATGTATCAGTATTTCAGGACAGAATACTGATCATTGCCTGTTTAATTTCGTCACCATCAAACACGCCATGTCTAGATGGATCCAATGAATGTATGTGTGAAACAACTAAGCTATTAACTTTATGTCTCAACTTAGCTTCTATGGACTTGTCTACACGTACACCGCTATCCTCTAAAAGACCTAGCACCATGAAAGCAATACCGTTTTTCTCGATCTGGTCACGCATGTTTCCATACTTGACGATGTAATTCGGCATCTGACTAGCAGTTATCAGACCTCTTCTGAGTTTGTCAATTCGCAAAAACAGTCTTGGTCCTTCCTGTAACAGACTACCCAGTACATCTGATAATTCTCTCCTCGTGCAGTCATCCAATCTCTCTGACAGAAGGTTGCGTGATGGAATTATGTAGTAAGGTAAATTTTGCCACCGAGTAATTGCTGTTCTTAAAAACGTAAGACCCAACATTACCAACGATACTAATTTCTCTTCTCTAAACACACGCAAGGGAAGTAACTCTGATAGCCAGTATGTGACATTTTTCATAATGTATGAAGAAATTTCGCTAGTGACTGGTTTCAGAATGTTTTTGGCGATCATCTTCAGGAGAATGTAGAGTTTTATTTGTGTCCCATTCAGACTGTGTGTCAATGTCAGTTCAGATTCTATGAAACAAAATCTCCATTCTTGAAACTGCCTGTCACTACCTTTAGAACCAACAGGTACAACTTGTGGCAGGAATGAGCAAGCGGTTTGTACGATATCCCGAGAAGGCCATTCATGGTGACGTGGTCGTGTTGCCCAAGTCTGCAGTAACTGAGGACAGTGAAAGGTGAAAGCAAAAACTACATCAAAAGAAAATGAACCACTAGTGCTCGGTATAGAAGGCCCTGTAATGTCATGATAGACATCGCTGTCACTGTTACCAGTGTCAAACTGCTCCTTATAAACAGCTGTCCAGAATGTACTCGATAGATAGTATTCTCCGCTTGTGGATTCAAACAGACTATCTCGAATAACTCGGTCTCTCACATTCCTAAATGATGACGGTCGATACAATTTTAATCTTGTATAACCAGGAGGTGCATTCTCCATATCTGCTAGAAATACAATGATACGGTCTGGTAGTTGACTTGGTATTTGTTCTACAGTATTAACGCATATAACGTTGTCAAGAAGATAAAGCGTATCCATGTCACTTTCATACACTGAAGTTATGCCCTCACCTTTACTTCCTGCTTTAATAGTGCGTGTGCCTTCATTCACGTATTTATCCAGCAAATCTGAAAAATACCTCCAGCTTTCTCTCCTGAACCTTATGATATCATCATTGTAGCCGAGATGATCCAGCGTATGGTAAAGTATTCGGGAAAACATTTCCAGTGCGTTCACTGCTTTCTGGTTGAGCTAACATAATCTGCTGAAATATATTTATCACCATAAATTGTTCTAATGTATAACAACAAAGCTATATCTAAGATATTAGAAGTTTATAGATTAGTATTCTAATTATAACAAAATAGGACATATAGAGTCTGCAGTTTGTGCATTTAATGTCTCAAATAGTTGTTCTATGTGCTGTTCACAAAATATACATTCAGATAAGACTAACTATAACCATTTCCAAGATATCTCTGAATGGAGCTAAGTTTCTTTTTTCCAATCAAAACAAGTTGTTTTCTTAATTCAGCATTCTCAAAGTGATAAAAAGGTCTAATTACTACTACGTAAAAGGCTAAAGTATAGTTATGAATACACTAGCGATTCAATGGGAAGCGGCGAACCAGGCGCGCGCACCATAAAATTCTACCTTTCATATATGTTTGAGTATAGATATTTAATTACAAGATTTTCAAATAAGAATTATTGCAGCATTATATTTTACAATGGTAATGTTTATACATATGCTAGATCTTAGATAATTACTTATTTTTATCAAAATGAAATAACAAATACCTGTAAAAAAAGTTCCTTATCGAAAATGAAATAGTAAATATCATTAAAATGTCTCCCTATCAATAAATGAAATATTTTGCGATATTTACCTGTGGAGTATATAATGATGACTTCTTTTGGCAAATCTCAAACCGAAACTAGAATATCAATGGTAATTCCCCAACTGGAAAATCCAATCACTATCTGTAATGCAGTACGCGCGTAAGGAGAGATAATTTGAATATAGACGTAGTGTTTATATTTCAGTTCTGTTCAAGTATACAAACATGCTAGCGCAAATATCAACTTTTGTCCATTTTACTCATGTTAACAATGTTACACAGACGCTCCGTGTATTTAGTAATTTAGTTTTTCATATTGTGTCAACGACATTAGAACAATCACATCACAACAGAAACATTTAACTTGTGTTACTTGGTATATCCAGTTTGTTTCGTCGCCTCTAATTACAGTTTGGTTTTGATTTATTACATTTATTCTGCAAGACAAAACTGGGTCACTTAATGTTGTGATAAATATACATGACTCGACGCCTTCGTACATATGATTTGTATGCCTATAACACCTTAAACATCTCTAGCTGAAAACTGTAAAATCGAGCGTACTAGATTCACCACAGTGATAAGTGCTGGTACACCGCCAAACCATATACATGTAGTATAATATGCAAAATAATTTATTATTAGGAGATGACGTAATTTATGAAATATAAAACTGAAAAATTAGTAGAAATTAAAAATAATAATTATTATGTATTGTCCACGTGTTGTTTTGAGTTTTACCATCATTATTTTTTTAGTAAGAATGAGCATCCGGGTTTATTTCATAGTGAAATTATTATGACAAATATTTATCTCGGCTGGTAAAGTTGTACAAACGATAACGAAATAAATAGGACCAGTACGCTTTGAATTCTCCTGTTCGGTGTAAATATGCGCATAATAATAACTGAAAAATATTGATGCATATTGACATACACTATCAGGGGCGGATCCAGGATTTGGTCTTAGAGGGGGCGTAACTTTTTGGTTATTTGTTGGTTTTGCTCATGCCTTATAAAACGACAATGACTGTGTTTTATTCTTTGTTTTTAAGGAATTGAACATAAAACCAATACAGAATCGCTTATTTGAAAATCTTATAATTAAATATCTCTGTATATGTTCTATGTATACTCAGACATACATGTACATGGGTGAAAGTTTGAAAAAGTGGAAAACTGAAAATTGAGCTGAGGACATTGAGGCCTGAAAATGATTGCACAACTATTGGTCTATTTTCACTTTTAATGTCTTCAAAAGACAGGTCTACTTTCAATTTGAAACTAGATATAAATCAGATAAACAATAGGAGGCATCTGCTGTACAGTAGAAATTATATGATGTTTACCGCTGTAAATCCCAGCGACCTACCGAATGATAGAGACAGGTCGACAGACAGACGAACGGACGAACATGAGTAAACAGAACACGCCTGGTTTTCTTCAAATGAAAAGTATAAATATTTGTTTCCAAAACAATCTTAATTTCAATATGGCAAGATTTTCCATACGATATATTTGAGTGTATATCCTTGTACTATCAAAACCAAAAGCAATTACATGCATCAAATAGTTAATGTATTATGTAAAAATGTATTATATGAAAATGGTTGGTATTTTGTAGAAACTTGTGTTGTATATGTAAATCAGGGGTGGTATTCACAAAGCATCTTAGATTTTTTCGTAAGAAATTTCGTAAACTCTAAGAAATTTCTTAGCTAAGAGTAAAATATTTTTTACTCGTAAGTACTATTCAAGAAGCCTCGTAGGAAATATCTTAGATAAAATATTATCCCAAGTTTGAGAAATATCTTACGTTACAATTTTGTCCCAAGAAATTTCTTAACGTTGTTGCTATGTAAAAGTGGAATTTCCCAACCTTAAAATAGTAACGGAAGTAAACACAGCAGTACATATATGACAATCTCTATCCAGAGTTGTCGTTCCTGCATGTTTTAATTATACACATTAAAGAACAAGATACTTACAATTTGCATAGATGTACCATACATTACATGGTCTTGAAGCAGCATTTTACTTAATTTACTCAACATGTTGTATAATAATGATATCATCAATATGTTATCAATAACAAAATTGATAGAGATACTTCAATACTTGCGATAATTTGACATAAATGAGATTTCCGGAGTCTGTGTTTCACACACTCTCAAATTTTAATTTATCTATTTGTATAGCAGTGTAATTCTATTCAGATTGTGAATAGAATGTCTATAATTAGTGTGCCATAGTCTCTTATAATTCTTATAGAAGAGTCTTGCATGAGTATGTATGCATTGTGTTACTGAAATATTGTGTTATATATGCAAGAATGAGACTATAATAAAAGATATATATAAACATACATTTAGGCAAGTACATGATGATCCATTTTAGAATGCACTTATCAATTACTTGATTTGTGTTGCTGTCAATTTAATGACTTTTTGTACACTATAAATATGTTGCCTGCTGTAATATAACACAATAAAATGTACTGTTACTAGGGTGTACTAGGGAAAGTCCTTCAATTATAACTTGAATAACAATCACCCAAGCATTGTTTACAGGACACATGTTGTCTTAATAATTAATCAGACAGACAAAATTGAAATAATGCTCTACTTAAATGTTTGATATTCAGTTAAAACTTATTAACTGTGCATAAATATACAGCAATTAAACAATGTTAATGTATCAAACCTATTTTTTTGACTCATGTGTAGTTTCCATTAAAATGAATAATATTTGCATTATCCCTAGCTGAGTAAGTGTTCATGCAAACTGATTTGCAATATAATAATTACACCATTGCACAATTACATGAAATGGAATAACATCATTTTCAGGATGGAATATGAAAACATTGTACCAAATAGAATATGTTAAACAGAAATGTTTAGCACTCTTGTAAATGAAGATTTGGGATAAAAGTATGCAGCATACATATAAAGCAGTAGGGAGTGCATGATTCATTTCATGTGTCTAAATAAATGTGTTTTCTGTACTTTTTAAACACCCAAAGTAATATGTTTGTTTGAAAGTAGTCAGGCTAGTCATGAATATTTATTTAATGTATACTAAACTGTAACTGAAGGGACATTTAATACACATATATACAGCTAATATGTGACTGAAGTGACTCACAAAGTTGTGATTTTAATCAGCATTCACAGTGACACTTCCATGGTTGATGGATGTGTAAATAAACAACCTTGCAACAAACCTTTAAAGGATTATTTCAATACACACATTAAAGTTTACTTATATTATATTCTACAAGTGGTCAATATATTGCTGATATTCTAGTCTGGTACTTTGTACAATTATGTCCATCTCAAATGCAAATGGGCATTTTTTTATTATGATAACTATTCCTAGTTTTAATTGATTACAGAACAAATATAATATTGTTCATTTGCAAGTAAATATGGAGTGTTTAAATAATAATACCATTTTAAGATATGATATACATGTTGTATAATTTTGGTGTGGGTTATAAGAAGACTATAATACTTATGTGTGTGCAAAGATCTCCAGGACTAATAAAATCAAAAACAAATCATTTCAGGATCCACATTTTTTATTCAGGTTACATACAACAATAAATCATGAACTAATGACATACAAGCTCTGCTTGCCATACAACTGATTTTTCATAGGTTTATGTTGTTTTTCCACAATAACTACCAAAATGTCATGTGTGTTATCAGCAACCAGATGATATGAGCTGATCAGAAAATAATGACACTGTATTTTCCACATGTGCTAATAAATTGCTGACAAAACTAAATATGTATTACACAAACTTCCAAGGTTTTTTGTCTTTTAGTACACATCTTTGTTTCAAATAATGATGTTTCAGTAACGTTTTGTAATATATTGGATCTTCATATCTTCATTGTGGCACTGCACAGTGAATCTCCTGTTACAGTCAACTGTTGTACCATGGATAGTTCTATACATCTCATACCATAACATCAAAATGATTCAAGTAATAAGATGATGTTTTTTCCTGAAAAGATATTTAAACAAATAGATTTGTAAGGCCGAAAAAGATTTAAAAAAATTATAAAACATGTACATTACACATACTAAAAGTTACCTATTAACTAAAACAATTGAATGTGGTTCATAAAACATCTTATCACAGCTCTAAATAAATTACTATTTTCTGACAAAACAGAGAGCGATTTTATTCCTGTGCCTCAGGTAGGAATGATCATAATCATTACAATAGCGTCCATTCAAAGAACTCATATCAACAAACAGAAACTAATATGTATGCAAAATACATAAATAAGTAAGCAAAAGATTACTACCGCATCGCGAATACATGTGACAAACACACAGTTTATGACATTTAGTAAACGCTTCCTGTAGTCAAAGCATATGGTAAAACGACCAACTATGATTAATGTCAGTACAAAAACGAAGTTTACTAGTACCTGTATTCAGTAATACACTTTTACAAGACAAAAAAACTAGACATCATTTCGCCCTCTCGATTCGATTTTTTGACAGCTGATTTCCGTGCGTGTAATAAAGTAAAATATACAGATTTAATCTAAACGGAATATTTGCATAAATATGTTTGTAAAATATGATAAACTTACCTTGTATACGTTGAGAGAGCCGGAAATAACCGTATTTAAAATCACAGAATGTACCGTCGCCATTTTTAAGAAATTTCTCAAGTAGATAAGATACCTATAGACGTATTTTATTTATTGAAAAAAATCTTAGATTAAACACGAATATTTAAGACTAAAATGGGCTATTTAAGACCAAAATAATTCTGAGATGTTTTGTGAATAGCTTTTAAGAAACATTTTAATTTTAAGTCAACTTTTGTCAAATTTGAGAATTTTCTAGCAGATAAGAGAAATATTTTTATCTTAGATGCTTTGTGAATACCACCCCAGAACAATAAATAAAACTGAGTGACGCATAAATAACTGTAATGAGCAAATGTAGAAACGTCCCACTTTTTGAACTCTTCGGCTATGTTTATGTTACACATTCAGTGAATGAACATGCGATACACTGGTAATTTGTAAAAACACATGTGTAAGGTTGACACCCAATGCAACACGTGAAACCCGTTCACCAACCGGAACCTTGATTTTCACTTAATGCACGTGCGCGTTATTCACGTGCTCGAAAGATTAATTCAGTCTACGTCGTACGATACTTGCGATACAGGCTAATCCGAAAATTGAAAAAGTTTTACCTTTTCACTCTTTTCATCATGCCACGCTTGTCTGAAGTTGAAAGAAATCAGGCTATTGGAATGCTTCAGGTCAGTGCCGTCGCCCGCAGGTTTGCCTGCTGTCGGAAGACCATACAGAGGCTTGCGATACAGTACCAACAGACTGGGACTGTTCGCGATCGTCCCCGCCCTGGTCACCCCCGTGTCACCACCGCCAGAACTGATCGCTACATCATGTTAACGCACTTGCGTCAGCGTAGGTTGCCAGTAACCGTAACGGCTAGGAGTTACGGTGTGTCATCGCAGACCATCCGTAATCGCTTGCGATGCAACGCTAAGCAAATCAGAGCACGACGCCCATATATCGGTCAAATAATGACGCGACGTCACCGTGGTGCTAGGTTATTGTGGTCCACGACATCATTTGAATTGGAGGCGGTCTGATTAGAACCGAGTTCTCTTTACTGACGAATCTCGGTTCACACTCAGCCATGCAGATTGAAGGCTACGCATGTACAGGCGTAAAAGGGGAGATTCGCAGAGTGTTGTGTTGTTGAGATGGACAGGTTCCGTGGTGGGGGTGTAATGGTATGGGGTGGGATCATGGGTAGCCGTAAGACTGAGCTAGTAGTCATACAGGGCAACCTCAATGCACGGCATTACATTACTGATGTTCTAACTCCTCATGCAATTCCTTTCAATCGCAGCCACGGCCCTGGTATAACACTGCAGCAAGACAATGCCCGCCCGCACACAGCCAGACTCACAACTCAATACCTGGCTCGAAACAATATGTCGCCGTACTTCCATGGCCTGCGGTTTCCCTGATCGCAACCCGATAGAGCACATCTGGGATGAGCTGGGTGGTAAAGCGAGGGTCAACCACCAAATTGACAACATTCGAGATCTGACACAGGCTTTACAGCAAGGGTGGAGGAATCTGCCTAACGCACTAATTGTGCGTTACGTCACGTCCATGCGCCGTACAATTATGACGCGTATTCGTGCAAATGGTGGCCACACACGATATTAATCATACTGGATACAACTTGGACTTAAATAGGGAGAGAAATCATTAATCACTATTATAAAAAAAAACTTTTCCTGACATTTTTTATTTTGACCACTACCGACTTCGCATTATCTCACTCGAAAAACTTTTCATCCAAGCAAAATAAGGTCAACTAATATGGATTCACAAGTGAATAAACTTCATTTTCTGTATAGCTCTTAGTACCACCAACCTTATAGATTTCCGGCAATCTTTCTTTGAACACCCCCCCCCCTTTGATCTAGGATATTTTGCCTTGCTGTAAGGGGATCCGGACCCCAGGTCCCCTCTGGATCCCCGCATGCACTGCTCATAAAGATTTGAGGACATAACCCTCATAAAATAATCTGATTAATCAGGAAGAGAGAGAACCAAGTATATCAACTGTTTTATTCATAGAAGGTTGTTGAATAAACGAGGTTCGACTTTATTTCAACTTTCCACGCCGTTACACAGAAAACAACTGATCACGTCATCTGTACATAGAATCCGGACTGGACAATAATACCATATATTGCAGACGACATTCCACGAACCCAACATGTGTCAGTTTTCAAACCCAGCGACCCGATCGACCTTAACAATTTCATTTGACGTAAGTAGCTGAGAGATCTTCTAGATGTAGTCGATATATCTATGACCCCATTTTTATAATATATAATACACGGTAGTACCTCACTGATATACTCAGGTGAACGCAGTACAAAGGTAATGCTTTGTGTGAGTAACCGATATGTCAGCAACCATTATAGCAACTTGTTCTTTCTACGATATATGACGCAGTACGTATGAAGTGTGCAGGTAATATACATGTATATAGAGTATTAAATGATTTACGGTTAGTTGTATATAACGATAACAAATGACAATACATGCGTATATCTCAAACTTTTCAATCAACTGATTAAGCGGTAATTGTCGAGTTATTGTACGTATAAATTTAGATCAGTATATTGCATTCAAAACGAAATTATGAAGCATTACAGATTATATACGGAATGGAGTGATACATTCACAGAAGTATTTTTATCATTTACGATTTATTGACAAAACAAATGAGTCAAATGTATATTCGTTTAATCATATTTCATACGTGGAACTATAAACAAACAAAACTAGCTTAATTGATACAATCAGTTTTATGAAAATCAGTTTAAATGTCAAGTTTCGTGAAAATCAGTTTAAATGTCAAGGTGCATGAACATCAGTTAAAATGTCAAGTTTCATGAAAATCAGTTTAATTGTAGTTTCATGAAATTCAGTAGTTTCATGCAATTCAGTTTAAATGTAAAGTTTTAAATGTCAAGGTGCATGAAAATCGGTTTAAATGTCAAGATTCATGAAAATCAGTTTAAATGTCAAGTTTCATGAAAATCAGTTTACATGTAAAGTTTCATGAAAATCAGTTTAAATGTCAAGGTGCATGACATTCAGTTTAAATGTCAAGTTTCATGAAAATCAGTTTAAATGTCAAGTTTCATGAAAATCGGTACGTATGTACTTACCAGTTCCCATCATCGGAGTAATCCTCGCGTACCGTGCCCCACTGTCTCTCAGACAAGTATGGACCCCATCGTTTCCAGTTCTTAGTTCGAATCTTATCTTCCTTTAACCGTTTCTTTTCTAATCCAGCCATGTTATTATTCCTGTTAAGTACAGTTCATAATCAACTCTAACACGCGTACAACAATGTATACTTTAGATACAGTTATATCCGTAGTGTGACAGTGTTTTATTCATTCAACACTTATACCAGCCAACTGTTTTCTACAAAACTAGGTTACGTATACAGTGAATAATATATGAGGCAGTCTGAAGCGAGCGTTATACAGATGTATGCAAGTTTACAGCGCGACTTTCACGGTCATCAAGAAAAAACATTTTGCAAGATGTTAGTTACAGGCACGTTATAAACACTAAATACATCCGATTATATAACATGTATAAAGTTATATTTCCACAGGCGTTCATTCCTATCGACTGAGAAAAAACTATAGAAATGTAAACAGACCGCGTCGACAGATGGTATTTGATTGCTTTACCGTCATAACGAAGTTATTAGCGAATAAACTCGGTCACAGAACGGAGTTTCCGTGCGTTCGGCTATGAAATCTATTATTTCTAACTTGAGTAGGGTTGCTTTTACGCACCAACAAAATATTCCTGTATCAATAAATGTCAAAGCACGGATTTTGAAAAGTACAAATAGAGTGACTGTATACCTTATTGATCAACTTGAGGGCTATTTATAATGTGTATTGTTTACATCGCAGTACCGTGTGAATAAAAGAGGTCATTACAATTCGTACAATGTGGTTTACCCAATATCAAGTTACGTGATAAGAATAGATATGGTTGGCCTTTATAATCGTATTATTAGCGATTTAAACTTAATCAGCAAAAATATCTGTGGGTAGTAAATCCACTGTAAATATACTGACTCAGCGTGCGTTGAGCAGATCAAGCGGTGCGCCCCCCCCCTAAATACAGGGGCGTACCTGGACGATTTTAAAATGTGAGCATCGAAGGCGCAAAACGAGCAGCAACGTTGCGAGGGGGTAGGCGTGGGAGGGGACCTCCTCTCGTCGGTGGGGGTTTGGGGGGACTTCCACAAGAAAATTAAAAAGGAGGAAAATGGTGCGTTTTCATGCTATGTAATTACTGCGGAAGAATAAGGTAAATTAAAGTGTCATACAACTGATATATTGGAGCGTATTTGCCCATAACCCCATCCCCTCTCAGTCATCATCTTTATTGCATTTTTGGAACTTTTATTGTATTTAACTTTTTCTGAGGAATTATACGAATTTGCATGCGTGCGTATGCCTGGATACACGCCTGTAATATTTCCCTTAACTTACCTATATGTCTGAGAATAGATCAAACTACGAAAATACAGATATCTTTAATTTTAAGATCTTTCTAAATAAGAATGATTTATTGTAGCATTATATTATAATAAGGATGTTTATGCTATGTTATATTATCCCGTCGTTATAATTATGTCATAATGTGTCTTCTTCTGTAAATAAAGACAGTTATAATATTTTCACATATAACACAATGTATCAGTATTTCAGGACAGAATACTGATCTTTGCCTGTTCAATTTCGTCCACATCAAACACGCCATGTCTAGACGGATCCAATGAATGCATACGTGAAACAACTAAGCTATTAACTGTATGTGTTAACTTAGCTTTAATGGACGTGTCTACACGTACACCGCCATTATCTAAAACAAATACCACATACAAAGCTATATGGTTTTTCTCGATCTGGTCACGCATGTTTCCATACTTGACGACGTAATTCGGCATCTCACTAGCAGTTTTCAGGCCTCTTCTTAGTTTGTCAACCCGCAAAAACAGTCTTGATCCTTCCTGTATCAGACTACCCAGTACATCTGATAATTCTCTCCTCGTGCAGTCATCCAATCTCTCTGACAGAAGGTTGCGTGATGGAATTATGTAGTAAGGTAAATTTTGCCACCGAGTAATTGCTGTTCTTAAAAACGTAAGACCCAACATTACCAACGATACTAATTTCTCTTCTCTAAACACACGCAAGGGAAGTAACTCTGATAGCCAGTATGTGACATTTTTCATCATGTATGATGAAATTTCGCTAGTGACTGGTTTCAGAATGTTTTTGGCGATCATCTTCAGGAGAATGTAGAGTTTCGTTTGCGTCCCATTCAGACTGTGTGTCAATGTCAGTTCGGATTCTATGAAACAAAATCTCCATTCTTGAAACTGTCTGTCACTACCTTTAGCACCAACTGGTACAACTTGTGGCAGGAATGCGCAAGCGGTTTGTATGATATCCCGAGAAGGCCATTCATGGTGACGTGGTCGTGATGCCCAAGTCTGCAGTAACTGAGGACATTGACAACTGAAAGCTAAAACACTGTCCATATCCAATATTCCGTCAGTTATCGGTACAGAAGGTCCTGTTACGTCATGAATGACATCGCTGCCACTGTTATCACTGTCAAACTGCTCCTTACAAACAGCTGTGAAGAATGTACTCGATAAATAGTATGCTCCGCTTGTGGATTCAAACAGACTATCGCGAATACCTTGGGCTCTCACATTCCTGAATGATGACGGTCGATATAATTTTAATCTTGTATAACCAGGAGGTGCATTCTCCATATCTGCTAGAAATACAAAGCAATGGTCTGGTAGTTGACTTGGTACTTGTTCTACAGTATTAACGCATTTAACGTTGTCAAGAAGATAAAGCCTATCCATGTCACTTTCATACACTGAAGTTATGCCCTCACCTTTACTTCCTGCATTAATAGTGCGTATGCCTTCATTCCTGTATTTTTCCACCAAATATGCATGATACCTCCAGCTTTCTCTCCTGAACCTTATGATATCATTATTGTAGCCGAGATGATCCAGTGTATGGTAAAGTATTCGGGAAAACATCTCCAGTGCGTTCAATGATTTCTGGTTTAGCTTAAATAATCTCCTGAAATATATTTATCACCATAAATTGTTCTAATGTATAACAACAAAGCTATATCTAAGATTTTAGAAGTTTATAGATTATTATTCTAATTATAACAAAATAGGACATCTAGAGTTTGCATTTTGTGTATTAAATGTCTCAAATAGTTGTTCTATGTGCTGTTCACAAAATATACATTCAGATAAGACTAACTATAACCATTTCCAAGATATCTCTGAATGGAGCTAAGTTTCTTTTTTCCAATCAAAACAAGTTGTTTTCTTAATTCAGCATTCTCAAAGTGACAAGTATAGTTATGAATACACTAGCGATTCAATGGGAAGCGGCGAACCAGGCGCGCCCACCATAAAATTCTACCTTACATATATGTTTGAGTATAGATATTTAATTACAAGATTTTCAAATAAGAAATTATTGCAGCATTATATTTTACAATGGTGATGTTTATACATATGCTAGATCTTAGATAATTACTTATTTTTATCAAAATGAAATAACAAATACCTGTAAAAAAGTTCCTTATCGAAAATGAAATAGTAAATATCATTAAAATGTCTCCCTATCAATAATTGAAATATTTTTTAGAATATGATTATTGCGATATTTACCTGTGGAGTATATAATGATGACTTCTTTTGGCAAATCTCAAACCGAAACTAGAATATCAATGGTGATTCCCCAACTGGAAAATCCAATCACTATCTGTAATGCAGTACGCGCGTAAGGAGAGATAATTTGAATACAGACGTAGTGTGTATATTTCAGTTCTGTTCTGTTCAAGTATACAAACATGCTGACGCAAATGTCAATTTTTGTCCATTTTACTTATGTTAGCATTGTTACACAGACGCACCGTGTATTCAGTAATTTAGTTTTTCCTATTGTGTCCCCGACATTAGAACAATCACATCAAAACAGAAACATTTAACTTGTGTTACTTGGTATATCCAGTTTATTTCGTCGCCTCTAATTACAGTTTTGTTTTCATTATTACATTTATTCTGCAAGACAAAACTGGGTCACTTAATGTTGTGATAAATATACATGACTCGACGCCTTCGTACCTATGATTTGTATGCCTATAACACCTGAAACATATCTAGCTGAAAACTGTACAATAGAGCGTACTAGATTCACCACAGTGATAAGTGCTGGTTCACCGCCAAACCATATACATGTAGTATAATATGCTAAAAATAATTTATTATTAGGAGATGACGTAATTTATGAAATATAAAACTGAAAAATTAGTAGAAATTAAAAATAATAATTATTATGTATTGTCCATGTGTTGTTTTGAGTTTTACCATCATTATTTTTTTAGTAAGAATTAGCATCCGGGTTTATTTCATAGTGAAATTATTATGACAAATATTTATCTCGGCTGGTAAAGTTGTACAAACGATTACGAAATAAATAGGACCAGTACGCTTTGAATTCTCCTGTTCGGGGTAAATATGCGCATTAAAATAACTGAACATATTGATGCATACTGACATACACAATCAGGGGCGGATCCATGATTTGGTCTTAGAGGTGGCGTAGCTTTTGTTCCTTTTTTTGGTTTTGCTCAAGCCTTATAAAACGACAATGACTGTGTTTTATTCTTTGTTTTAAGGAATTGAACATAAAACCAATACAGAATCGCTTATTGGAAAATCTTATAATTAAAATTCTCTGTATATATTCTATTTATACTCAGACATACATGGGTGAAGGTTAGAAAAAGAAAAAGTGAAAATTTAGCGGAGGGTCCAGGGGGCCGCCAGGGCTCCAGGTGAGATCCAGGAGCCCTGGTAGGGGAACCAGGGGGCGAAGCCCCCCGGAAGCTCTTTGAAGAAAGCAAAATTGACACATTGAGGAAGCCTTAAAATTATGAAATGAAATGAATACCAATGGAACCTTTTTAGGTTTCATATAGGGAATTTCCTTGCATAATAACTGTTCACATGTACAAATATCAATACACACATTTTATAGAACTTATTCTAACGCGAATGTCTTCTTATTAACGCGAACGGGCGCGTCATATTTTACGGGCTTTTCTCAAAAAAGCCTAAAAACATTGTTTCACCAAAACTTACATAAAAATGACAATTTTTTTAGAATAAGTAAATCAAATTGCAACCTCAATGCGATCCCGTTAACGGTTCGATTTCAGTAGACTATGTATGCCGTTTTCCCGTAGAGTCGAGCTTCTAAGTATAAAAGTCGTGTGCGCCACTTACAAGTGTTTCAATGTCCAAATAATTATAGACGGACATAGAAAATTCCGTATCTATTTTAGTACGTGACCTACCCGATTGTCCAAAAATACACGTTTTTCCGAAAATAAAATGTTCGAAACGGACGGTTTTAAGCAGGCAAGGGATGTAACCCGTAATTCAACTAGTTGAAAGTTCTGCTGTGGCCTACCTCTCCCCCGCCCTAACTTTCTCAACGGATTTACACGATTTGGGAAAATGATCCTAGGGTTGAATCAAAAGACGGACATTTTAGGGGGGCGTCGCTAGTAACTCTTCAGCGAGAAATAAGTATCATCAAAATGTTGCCGATGGCTTCGGTACGACTCAGGGAATCCTAACGATTTTCTGATCGTCAAACTAAGGACATTGAGGCATGAAAATGAATGCACAACTATTGGTCTATTTTCAATTTTAATGTCTTCAAAACACTGGTCTACTTTCAATTTGAAACTAGATATAAATCAGATAAACAATAGGAGGCATCTGCTGTTCAGTAGTAAGTATATGATGTTTACCGCTTTAAATCCCAGCGACCTACCGAATGATAGAGACAGATCGACAGACTGACGAACGGACGAACATGAGCAAACAGAACACGCCTGGTTTTCTTCAAATGAAAAGTATAAATATTTGTTTCCAAAAGAATCTTTAATTCAACATGGCAAGATTTTCCATACGTTATATTTAAGTGTATATCCTTTTACTATCAAAACCAAAAGCAATTACATGCATCAAAAAGTTAATGTATACATGTATTATGTACATGTTATAAGAAAATGGTTGGTATTTTGTAGAAAGATAGTGTTGTATATGTAAATAAGAACTATAAACAAAACTGAGTCACTCATAGATAATTATATTCAATTGACATTGTCCTCCATAGTCTCATATCAAGATTCGCCAGCGAACGGCCGTGCATAAAGCAATATTAGTATTACACAAATTAACGATGACAAATTATAAAATATGTTAACATAAATCATCAGTCGAGTTTTCATATACTGTGGTAAATAATACTTTGTATACGTACTTTTTTAATATATTTAAATTGATTTTATTCCAAACTTCTGATGGAACCGTGTTCCAAATATACATATCTTGATAGCTAAATGTTCATTTTACTATATTGTGTTGTAGGTTTTATTGTTCCTCCTTGTACTCTGCATTTATCTCTGTCGTGGTAATTATCTTCTGATGAAGCTATTACGAGTACTAATCTAATCAAATGGAAATAGTTACCACTTTTACATGTTTGGAATTACTCAATTAATGTCAGACTGTGCGTGATAAATTGAGTCACTTGTGTTACAGATTCTTCTTTTTGTTACTGACTGATTGCCGCACTTCTATTACTGATAGATTGTCTCCCTTTTGTATCTATATAGTGTCTCCTGTTACTGATATTTACTGATATAGATTGTCTCCCTGGTGTATCTATATATTGTCTCCTGTTACTGATATTAATTGATATAGATTGTCTCCGTTTTGTATCTATATAGTGTCTCCTGTTACTGATATTTACTGATATAGATTGTCTCCCTGGTGTATCTATATATTGTCTCCTGTTACTGATATTAATTGATATAGATTGTCTCCCTTGTGTATCTATATATTGTCTTCTGTTACTGATATTAATTGATATAGATTGTCTCCCTTGTGTATCTATATATTGTCTTCTGTTACTGATATTAATTGATATAGATTGTCTCCCTTGTAAATCTATAGATTGTCTTCTGATAAAGTCACTCTGTTGTTACTAATAGATAATATCATTTTTATGATGACACATGTAGTACTGCGACGCGACAGTACAATGGTGTGATGCGACAGTACAATGGTGTGATGCGACATTACAATGGTGTGATGCGACAGTACAATGGTGTGATGCGACAGTACAATGGTGTGATGCGACAGTACAATGGTGTGATGCGACAGTACAATGGTGTGATGCGACAGTACAATGGTGTGATGGGACAGTACAATGGTGTGATGTGACAGTACAATTGTGTGATGCGACAGTACAATGGTGTGATGTGACAGTACAATGGTGTGATGCGACAGTACAATGGTGTGATGTGACAGTACAATGGTGTGATGCGACAGTACAATGGTGTGATGTGACAGTACAATGGTGTGATGCGACAGTACAATGGTGTGATGTGACAGTACAATGGTGTGATGCGACAGTACAATGGTGTGATGCGACAGTACAATGGTGTGATGTGACAGTACAATGGTGTGATGCGACAGTACAATGGTGTGATGTGACAGTACAATGGTGTGATGTGACAGTACAATGGTGTGATGCGACAGTACAATGGTGTGATGTGACAGTACAATGGTGTGATGCGACAGTACAATGGTGTGATGTGACAGTACAATATTGGGACGCGACAGTACAATGGTGTGATGTGAGAGTACAATGGTGTGACGCGACAATACAATGGAGTGATGTGACAGTACAATGGTGTGATGTTACAGGACAATGGTGTGATGTGACAGTAAAATGGTGTGATGTGACAGTACAATGGTGTGATGCGACAGTAAAATGGTGTGATGCTACAGTACATTGGTGTGGTGCGGCAGTACAATGGTGTGATGGGACTGTACGATGACTGTATAACACGACCTATGCCAGTATAACATGAAATATGACTGTATGGTGAAGCATATGGCAATATAACACGACCTATGAAAGTATAATAAGATACCATGACACTGATGCCGACGGTACAACAGTGATGCTACAGTGAAACGGTAGAGCTTATCCTAGTATGATTGCGTAATGAAATGTTTCTATCTATTTTTCTATGTTTAACTTTGAACCTGATGATTTCCATTTTTTTCTTTCGAGTTCATATTGTAGCTGCATGTGTATATCGATCCCAGCGCCATATCTCCACATTTGGTCACTTAAGATATTATATCATCTAACTGGCGTGCTATTTTGTTCGCTGGACCATAGTTTACGGTGTATAGTTATACTGGATGCGCTAAATTATTTCTACAAGACCATTTCGCATTTTCTTTAGCAGCAACTTAATTTCCATTGCGATAAACATTTTGTTTCAATTCAGAGCAAATATATAGATACTGGCCCATAAAATTGAACATAACATATATTATAGTACAGACAAATAGTTCTAAAATATTTTGGTGTATATTTGATCTTCCACATATATCATGAACTAATATAATTCATTAATTATCATCATACACTCGGATTCATAAATTAGTTTAAATCGTTCTTTATATAAATAACCTAGTAAATGTATATACTACACTCCAGTCAATGAGAGTTTACTGTGTTTTGAGTAGAAAGTACATTTTTGCAGAAAAAAGCTAATTGGTGCTAGTATATTAACTCCTCAATATATAATAGCGAAATACAGTACTGCTCAGACGAAAAGAAAAATCAGGATACCGCCGACTAATTTTGCTAGACCCCCATAAAAATAATGTTGTCGTTCACACATTTGACACCAGGTATCACCAGAATGTTTAATTTTACATAAACAATCTAAAACTTATAAAATGAATATCAATAAGTTATGCAGGTTATTTGTCTAAATAATTGCAACATCTGCACTACCATACTAATAGTATTAATCTAATAAGTTTCACGTTAAAGTATACAATTCAACAATATCATCGCAAACATTCTATTTGTTGTAATCAAGTTTTACTGCTATTAAAACTTGTTTGTCTAAACAATTGCATTATTTATAGAATTATTTTCACTTTTAAGTATAAGGTTAAAAAATAGCATCAAAAAAAGTATACATGTACTCATGTATACATTGTAATCAAGTTTTACGTTGTAACAGAAATATTTTAGATTCTAGCTTTTTGCAAGATTCACAGACTAGAGTGATGTATAAAATGTCAAGTTCAGTGAAATGAATGTACGTGTTAAAACTCACATTTACCCAGTGTATGATTTATTTACGTGTATTTGTGCGTAGGATATTTCAAATCATGGTTTATTACTTCTGTCTACATTTTACAAGATCTGTAAACACTTCCAGTTTAATAACAAATCTCTCGATAATTTATAGACCTTCGTTGAGTTTATGGTTATCAAGAAAACACTCGACACAAAACATATAAACACGACGTTTCCATGCACATGTTCTTAAGGTATTGTTTCACTCTGTGTGAGAATATTTACATTTCAACTATTGACTGTCTCCCTCAGACCTGATGTGTCTCTTTTTGTGGTTTAAATTCCTCTAAGCATTTACTTTCCTTCTCGATAAAAACAAATCTCCAAACAAGTCTTTGACCTGTTACCTGTTCATTTTAAAGTGCACAGCCTTCAATACATGTATATGCCCAGTTAGCAAATAAGTATGTTTGTGTTAGAATATGTGTGTGTTAGAATATGTATGTATACTGCGTGGAAATTATAGATTATAGGAATGCAGCCGTATTATGCATCCACTTAAATAAGTCGTCATTAGACACCATTTTATCTGCAATGTAATTATCAATTATAAAACCGCCTACTTACCTTACACCGCAACAGTGCGAATTTAAATAACGATACGATGATAACACTCAATACTCCTCACTGCACATCGCCAGGTCGCAGTCTATAGTTCAGGTAAATAAATGCTAAGACACAAAACAGAAAAGATATTTTTTTGTCAATTAAGCGTTTTATAAAAACACTGGAATTTTTTTATGTGGAATATGAATACACTATTCAAGTTCGTAATTAAAATTTTTTAAATGCAACTTTTAATTTCAGAATGAATCAAGTGCAATATAATATACACACACTAGAATGATGATCTAACCGACCTTTGATATCAGTGTTTCTTAAACCGTAATGCTTCTGTTTGTATATTGATAAAGAAAACTGTTGAATGTTTCTTAATGTATTAAGTGTTTGTTTTTATATAAAAGCGCAAAACGTATTAATAATTAAACTTATACAAATTATGTCATTCAACTGATCTGGGCAAATATCACACTTACCTAGACGTCAGTATGTGCAATAATTGAATTAAGATTGTCAGGGGATTGTCAATTAATGTATTAAAACTGATCGATTTCCATGGTGATCGTAAAAAAGGCCAGCTAGCATAAACCCTGTATCACCCAGAACCATTTACAAATCTGTGTAACCATACTGACCAGCTGTTATTAATACAAATAGCATGATACATTTCTAATATTGTGATACATGTATGTACCTGTATTATTATTAATGGTGGTCGAACAAGTAGAGGAACACTGTCCATACTGAAGAAGTATATGGCTGGTCAAATTACCACTGTGGCGTCATGTCTTTGTTCTCACTGTACCTTATCGTTACTTTAGTCCTGTTTTGCAGGACACTATGTTTACACAGTCCATTTTAGCTATGTATTGTACTGGTAACGGAACATATTGGTCGGCAAGTATCCAACAGTAATTTAAGTGGCATATCAACATCAAACTGTCCCATATGCAATTACAAGTGGATATATATCAATACTGCAGAAGTTCGACAATATTGTTCTTCATAAGACATAACACTGGCTTCTTGACAAATATTTGCTTTAAACCGATGTGTTCGCCGTGTCCTACTCATGTAGAAAATTTGACAATTGAAATATCTTTTTTTTAGTGTATCACCAAAATGAGCCTGTAACAATTGTTTCTTCACACGAACTTTAATGCTTTGATCTCTCATTGAGACTACATATAGCACCATCGCGACTGTGTTTTTCTCTGTCTGTTTGGTTCCGCTTTGCTATAGGTGAATCACTACCTAAAATGTTTACGTTCCTCTGTACCTCGACTCGTGAACGCAGTATTGAGTAACATACGTTACATAACCTAGGTAGAGAAATAACGTACAACACTGAAGATGTAAAACTGTTTCATACATAGATCAGTTAAAAAGTTTAAAATAAAACAATATAGTTCAATGAGTTAATCAGTTGTAGCGGCTAGTAACGTTTTTAAAAGGCATATAGTAACACTATACAAATTGCTCAAACAAGTTTCTATATAATGTATTTTTCGTGACAAAATATAAAAAGAACATTACATTACTCTGATACAATTTCGTGTTATTGCATGATTTCTCATTCATATGTCAAATTAAAAAGCATAAGTAACTTTAACATTCACTCCTGAAATGCCTTTTTGACGACACAATCAATGGTTAAATGTTATTTATCGAAATATATCAAATGTTTGCCGAATTTGTTTGACTTTTCAACTTTTGTTATGAAACGAAAGGTCTTATCGCTGCACGACATCGTGTCGGAAAATGGAAAAACGACTCGTTCCTTAAAAAATGTACAATTTGACGTTGTAAGAGTTGTTAAAGTGCATATTTGTTGTAAAATCTTTCTTTTCGGCATTCAATGCGGTACGATTTAGCTCGATATCATAATATTTGGAGCGTTAGCGTAAAATCCGCAATTGTTCGTGTTATTCCCCTTCTTGTTTTTATATATGAATGAGACTGTACTTGAAATATGAACTTATAGTTACAGTTGGATTTCGCTTATTAGACAACCTTCAATCCATATACATGGTTTCATTCGAAATAAATGGCAGGTCTAGATTTATCTTCTCATTCACGTCGAATTGAAATGGGCAATTCGAAACCATGTATAACTCTAAATAGAATATCGGAACCGATGAAATCGAATGAACGAGGTCCGAATGTATTTCGATAGTTATTATTGCATATAAACACTATTAATGAGCCGTTTGAACAGTATTGAGAGCTTGCCAAGCTTCCTGAGCTGTCAGTACTTTGATTGAGTCAAGTAAAGCATTTACCATCCTTAAAAACGCGCAGTCGTTCGGCAACATTTTATCTCGAACACTTGACGATATCGTGTTTATAAAACGATGACTTTAAAATATTCCCAGGCCAGTCGGTACACATATTAAGAGACATAGATAACATAAGCGATGTTCTGTTTTATTATCCATAAGATCGTTCAATTTAAGATATGTTGTACATGCAACGACATAATTTGAGGGTAAAGTAAATACTCACTGCAACAATCAATATTGTATTAGATAAGAATGTAGGTTATAGTACTGGTTATAACAAATCACAGCGTACTTCACAATTTTACCAAAGTAATGTGTCATTTCATATCAATGTAATATCGTTTTATAGTAAGGAAGGCAGACTGATCGAGAAACAAGGAGTCTGATAACTGGGCCGTGAGTTCGAAGCCCGTCTGAGTATGAATCTTTAATATCAAAATCAGTGAATTAGGTGTCATACTGGTGAATCAAGCGTGATTGATACATGTGGCAAATTGTCCCGATTATTGTAAAATAAATTAGTATGTATAAACTTAGTTTTTTTATCATAATATTAATTTCAGGCATTGCAAAGCATATTGCTCGCCGATAACAACTGCGCACAATACTTCAAAACAACAAACACAAGGAAATATCCATATATCCATCAAAGTAATTCGTTAAAACGTTTACATTTCGTCTTTGTTGTACATTGATGATAATGTCTAGTGGCTATATAGATACTTATGACGTTGTATTTGAACACGTGTCCATTTTAAATCTGTAATTTGAATATCAGTGCGAATAAAATACTTAAACTATGATAATGTAAGCGAATTACAAATATATGTACATTCACAAAATGTCACATTCGACAATCAAACAAATAACTAGCGATCTACTAGTATAGCACCCATCTTCCCATACACGTTAACCCTTGCACCTCCCCAGTACCTGATGTTTTGTAGACTGTTATTTTCCTTAGTTCTGTGTGAGGAGGCATTGTCTTATGTATGTGGTGTTCCCTGTAATAACTTGATCTCTCTTGTACTATTTTAAGCAACGTCTAAAGATGATGACAAGATTAATTAATTTTCATTGTCGTCCATTCTACATCTAGCGGCGAATCTATGTACCAACACATTTTTACGGGGAAATACATCTTTACTATCATGGGTGATCATGTTTGCCATTGCAGGTCTGATGACTAAGATGCGAATGTTTACTCAACAGGGGCTGGTCATAAGAAGTTCGAACTGAAATATGAAAGTACTGTAGTGGTGTGGCGCTTAGTGAGATGCTCGAAGCCACGCCCCCCCCCCCCCCCCCTCTACACCAGCAGGGCGCTCTACCAACTGTACTTACCAGTTGGCTGTATCACCCCACATCGCTGCTCTCCTCCCAGTTACGTCACTATACTGCTGCTACATTCATGGAAATGCAGGTGGGTGTGCACCCAGTGTGGGGCTCGACCCCACCCAACTCTCGCAAGGTTTCGCCACACTCAACTATACAGCTTAAGAACTAGTATATTGAGTGGTATTCTAACTCAGAAGAATAAAACCTTGCTTAAAGAATTTATTATTTCCTTGAGTTTTAGCTAGAAGATTTAATTTATTGAGGATTTAATACTTATTCCAAGGGTGGACACATTGTGCCACAGGCCGTCACCCTTAACATTATAGTGATACCAGCTATGTTCTTCAACTTTGGCAATTGTTTTACGAAATCAGGATCATACTTGACAAAATACCTTTCCAATAAACCTGCTTTTGCTGCATCTTCTTGGATGGATTTTCTCATTTTTTTCTCAGTATATGAAATATTGTATCAGCACGTTTGGATATCCTTCTGATATCAACTCTATGCTCAAGCAGACACTCGATAACACGTGTATTTACTTTCTCACATACACCATGTAATGGAGTCTTGCCGAATTTATCCCGTACATTAACATTGGAGTGTGGTATTAACTTCAAGGCAACTTCAGTTAAATCTCTATAAATTGCAGCATGTAATGGTGTAAATCATTTCCATTCACAGCATTCCCACGGTCATTGACATCCGTATCGGGATGATTCATCAAAATCTTCAAGATATCTATTCTGTATATTGCATCTCCTGTCACTCTTATGCTATTCTGCAACAGATAACGAATTATCCCGCGAATGTACTGTCGAGAAGTGATAATTACTTGTCGATTTTCCTTGTAGCTGCTTGATCAATTTCATGCAGAACATTTCTCCAATGACCAACCATTTTCTTATCTAACGAACCGGCGCCGAATATGGCATCAGTTAAATTAGTCTTAATAAGGTTTAGCGACAAATTAACATAGTGCCAGTCAGATGGACGTGTAAGCACGAGACAATTTCTTGACAGTTTTGTACATAGTGCTAATATTGCTGGCATAGTAGTTTTCCCCTCTCCTGGATGACCAATAAGAACAACAGTACTGTTTGCTTTCATACTAAATTAAAGAAGCCAACTCTTCTGATATAAGATCAAGTTTGGAAACTTTTTCTTCGTGAATTTTATGTTTAAAGTCAGGAATTCCACACTGTTCAGACAAACGAATCATGACCTAGACCAACATAATATAAAATGTGATGAAATAATCCGATGAATGAACATTGGGCAGAATAATGTAAATACAGAAAGTGACTGAATGGAATCTGTATAAACCAAAGATAGTGACGGACGAAAAGGAGATAAAAGTACAAATAAGTAGTCACCTCTTCTACGAGATCCCATTCTAATTCAAATTCGTCTTTCTCTAGAGATGCAGTTGGAGTATGATGAAGCTAAAATGATTTTATAGGATATAATTAGTTATTATAACAGGTGCGTTCATTGATTGGATATCTCCCACTGAGCAGGTATATGGTAAGGAACATCTGTGCTAAGGCAGAGTTGTAAACATAAGAAACAGACTCTAAGCTCAAATCTCGTTTTCAGTCCGAGCTTCTTTTTGGCAAATATAAATTCTGGTAACAGGCACACATAATTCATCAATTTGTCAAGTTGTTTAGCTGATACAATTCACCAATTGTAGTAAAAAAACTCATTTTTAATCGAAGTTAGTGAGAATTGTTTCGTAACAAGGACATTGACCCAAACCATTAAGAGCAAAGATGCGATCAAATATAGTTCCGTGCAATTGACCTGTCTTCTTCATATTGCCCGCAAATATACTGAAAGCAATAAGTTTAGCAAGTTTTTCCGGGTAACTTTATTTTTACATGTGCGGCGATATATATACATGTAATGAGTTTAAAATAACCACCATGACCTATATGCTTCTGTGATTTTGTTTATACATTACGCGTATTTACTGAAAAACTATGTGCAGCACGTGCAGCACGAAATCTGACCAGTATAAACACTAAGTATGTAAACGATTAACCGGTTTAACCGTTCGAACATGCGGTTATCGGTTAGTAAAATCACTAACCAGTTAATCGTTTATTTTTATAAAAACATGTACTTTTCATTTTGGAAAAAAACGAAAACAATATTGCAAGATAGCCGTAATAACACTCTCAATACTTTGTCCCTAAAAGGTGTGAAACCGTGGTGTAAGGGGGCAGAATCGATACTCTGCAACTAACAGTTTGACACGTATGTATTTGCTACACATATTTAATGAAAAGGTCAGTTAATTGTCGTTTGTTTCAAATGACCGTCGTAAAACTCTTTGGGTGTTCGAAAGTTTAGACATATTTAAATAGACAAATAAATTATGTTGTTATTGTACTGAACTTAGTGTTTTAACATTGTTGTATTCGAATAGAGTGCAACTTCCTTTTAAATTTAATGTGATATGGAATACGTCAATTTATCAAATATCATAATATAATGTTTAAAATAAAATTGATATTTTCTTAAAAATGATTAAAATGATTGATATTTATTTTTATTTTTATGAATTATGTTCAGCAGAAATAAAACATTAATCGAACTAGTACCCACCGAAACGTCAGAATATAGGTCTAGTTTACCCGTGTCATGGTACAAAAATATACACGGCAAAATACGAAACACGTAACAAATGTCATCTTCGGTTAACCGGTTAACCGTTCGGAAGATTAAACGGTTAACCGGTTAGCAAAATAACCGAATATTGACATCCCTAATAAAAACATAATCATTTTATTCTTATACGATAGCCGAAATTCGCAAACTATTCAAAGGGTCGTGGCCCAGGAAAGACTTTCGAACGACGTTAAATGGTCATTGCTATGTTGAATGCTGGCATCAAGGCAAGAGAAGTGGCGAGACAATTTACTGTTAGTGAATCGACCATTAGTCGTCCGAAGATTCGATATCAAGGATAGGCCACGTTCAGGCACACCACGAGAAACAGTTCTGTAAGAAGACCGATATATTGTAGTGACGTCAATACGTTACAGATTTATGTCGAGTCATATGTTAACTGTCCATGTCAGGAATACAACCGGCACAACTTTTTGTCTGGATCGGCTCGTTTGGACAATGATTCATCACAGATGGACTCGTAGGCAGTGGAATGACGTCATTTTTACTGACGAATCTAGATTGAACCTTTCATTTGCTGACGGAAGGCTGTGCGTATGGAAAAGAAAAGGCGAACGAATTGATCCCGAAAATGTCATTCAACCTAACCGTCATGGCAATTGCTGGAAACTTCACTGCGCTGAGATATTATGACGAAATGTGGAGCCAGTGGTCCTACCGTTTATATTGCGACATGCGCATTTTTTCCAACAGGATAACACCCGTCCACATTTTTTCACTACGTTTCTATTACGGTGGCTCTGACATATTTGCGCGCGTAATTACCTCCGATTGATGTCAGTGGGAACAAATCTTTACGCAAACAATTACGCAAACGGTAAGTATGTTAGTAAAACGGTACCTATATCTTTCGACAACTGAATACATGTAGGACAGCCTTGGACGAATGTTTAGAGAACATAGTGACGTTAACAACGTACGTGACCATGGGCAAGCGTTGAAGGAAGAATGTTAGGAGGCTTATTTACAGCATGAGACAAATATGTGTGGCTGTAATCAAGTCTATAAACCACCATTGTATCAAGTCTAGTTACCACCATTGTATCAAGTGTAGATACCACCACTGTATCAGGTCTAGATACGACCACTGTATCAAGTCTACATACCACCATTGTATCAAGTCTAGATACCACCACTGTATCAAGTCTAGATACCACCATTGTATCAAGTCTAGACACCACCACTGTATCAAGTCTAGTTACCACCACTGTATCAAGTCTACATACCGCCACTGTATCAAGTCTACATACCACCACTGTATCAAGTCTAGATACCACCAATGTATCAAGTCTACATACCACCACTGTATCAAGTCTAGAAACCACCACTGTATCAAGTCTAGTTACCACCACTGTATCAATTCTAGAAACCACCACTGTATCAAGTCTAGTTACCACCACTGTATCAAGTCTAGATACCACCACTGCATCAAGTCTGGATACCACCACTGTATCAAGTCTAGTTACCACCACTGCATCAAGTCTGGATACCACCACGGTATCAAGTCTAGTTACCACCACTGTATCAAGTGTACATACCACCACTGTATCAAGTCTAGTTACCACCACTGTATCAATTCTAGAAACCACCACTGTATCAAGTCTAGTTACCACCACTGTATCAAGTCTACATACCACCACTGTATCAAGTCTACATACCACCACTGTATCAAGTCTAGATACCACCACTGTATCAAGTCTAGTTACCACCACTGTATCAAGTCTAGATACCACCACTGCATCAAGTCTGGATACCACCAATGTATCAAGTCTAGATACCACCACTGCATCAAGTCTGGATGCCACCACGGTATCAAGTCTAGTTACCACCACTGTATCAAGTCTACATACCACCACTGTATCAATTCTACATACCACCACTGTATCAAGTCTACATACCACCACTGTATCAAGTCTACATACCACCACTGTATCAATTCTAGAAACCACCACCGCATCAAGTCTGGATACCACCACTGTATCAAGTCTAGTTACCACCACTGTATCAATTCTAGAAACCACCACTGTATCAAGTCTAGTTACCACCACTGTATCAAGTCTACATTTTACCACTGTATCAATTCTACATACCACCACTGTATCAAGTCTACATACCACCACTGTATCAAGTCTACATACCACCACTGTATCAAGTCTATATACCACCACTGTATCAAGTCTACATACCACCACTGTATCAAGTCTATATACCACCACTGTATCAAGTCTAGATACTACCACTGTTTCAAGTCTACATACCACCACTGTATCAAGTGTACATACCACCACTGTATCACATCTACATACCACCACTGTATCAAGTGTACATACCACCACTGTATCAAGTCTACATACCACCACTGTATCAAGTCTAGATACCACCACTGTATCAATTCTGGAAACCACCACTGCATCAAGTCTACATACCACCACTGTATCAAGTATACATACCACCACTGTATCAAGTGTACATACCACCACTGTATCAAGTCTACATAACACCACTGTATCAAGTCTAGATACCACCACTGTCTCAAGTCTACATACCACCACTGTATCAAGTCTACATACCTCCACTGTATCAAGTCTAGATACCACCACTGTCTCAAGTCTACATACCTCCACTGTATCAAGTGTACATACCACCACTATATCAAGTGTACATACCACCACTGTATCAAGTCTACATACCACCACTGTATCAAGTCTAGATACCACCACTGTATCATGTGTACATACCACCACTATATCAAGTGTACATACCACCACTGTATCAAGTCTACATACCACCACTGTATCAAGTCGAGATAACACCACTGTATCAAGTCTACATACCACCACTGTATCAATTCTAGTTACCACCACTGTATCAAGTCTACATACCACCACTGTATCAAGTCTACATACCACCACTGTATCAAGTCTACATACCACCACTGTATCATGTGTACGTACCACCACTGTATCAAGTCTACATACCACCACTGTATCAAGTCTACATACAACCACTGTAACAAGTCTACATACCACCACTGTATTATAAACTGTACAAACCACTGTATCAAGCGTACATACCAACACTGAATCCAGTATAAATACCACCACTGTATCAAGTGTACATACCACCACTGTATCAAGTCTACACACCAACAATAACTAAGGGTTAACTGACAGTAATTTCGGTTGCTGTCTCTGAAAATATGATATTAATGTAACTGAAAGGATAAAATAACACAGCGTTTCATCATGTATCCCTAACGTGACCATATGTCAGCTGTATACACAAAGCAACTTTGTACCCTGGCTGAAAAATACAGCTAGTTACAAAGGCGCTTATAGAAGATACACATATATGTTTGTGTTCTGATAAATAATGCTCAACTCAATACATTTATGTGTTCCAAAATATGATGTCCAGGAATTTTGGCTACATCTTGAAGATCTTGGTGTCTTGTATTGTTTCAATGAAGGCAAGATAAAAATGTACAAAAATGACCAGATCTGGAATGAAAAAGGCGCTTTAAAAATTTAAAGCAAGGACACAAAAAGTTAACTTTAAGGTTTCAAAGTAAAACATTTCGATTTTGAGAAGAAAACAGTTTGGTTTCTTTTGGCTAGCTTAATTCTGTGAGAGTTTTAAAGAGAACATTTATGCTAAAACCTGTTCTGGTATTTGAATTATTAGTATAAAATCCCCTGGCACCAGAATAATGCACAACGTGTAACGGGAATGTGTTTTTTTAGATGTAACACATATTCATGGACAGGATATTTTGGATCATGTATAATTTATCAATAAATTTCGGTTATTTACCAACAGACAAGATACAATATAATAATTAACAAACAGAAAAATACAACCAGTATTATTTTATCATAATTATAAAATGCATTTCATGGATCAAATCATAAACATGAATAACGAAAACAAGCAGCATTAAAAGAATTCACAAACACAGCAGAAAAGTGTTTACGTCAGAGTTATGTCAGCAAGTCCATATACGATCTTTTAACACACATCAAGAAAAAATATTATTGGTATGTTTTATATATTTCATTAACGGTAACAGCGCTTACTTAAGGAGTAACACAGTCAAAGTTAATCAACAGCATAACAAACTTCCTGTAAACCGTCGTAAGTAAAGATTACCAATCGTCATCAAAGCCATCATTCGTGTCGTCAGTATCATACAAATTAGGATCAAAATCATTGAAGACATCATCCTAATCGTTCGAATGATCGTCGTCAATATTGTCATCGTAGACGAACACAACATCAATGTGCAAATCTTGAAAGCTTTTCTCCAATACAAAAAGTTGTAAGGGTAGACACGTCGTGTCATTGGCCGTCACGCTTAATTTAATAGTGATACCAGCTTTGTTCTTCATCTTTGGCAATTGTTTTACGAAATCAGGATCATACATTGCAAAATACATTTCCAAATATCTTGCGATTGAAGCAGCTCCGGATTTTCTCATTTTTCTTCTCAGTATATGAAATATTGTATCACCACGTTCGGTAATCATTCGGATATCAGCTCTATGCTTAAGCAGACACTCGATAACACGTGTATTAACTTTCTCACAGGCACCATGCAATGGAGTCTTGCCGAATTTATCCCGTGCATTAACATTGGAGTGTGGTATTAACTTCAATGCAACTTCAGTTAATTCTCTATAAATTGCAGCATGTAATGCTGTAAATCCTTGTTTTTGTGCCTTCTGCTTGTCAGTGCACTCGTTCTCCAATAATATAGACACAATAGCCTTCTCCTTGTTCATAATTGCGGCATAAAGTGCCGTTTGACCATACCAATCTGTATTATTCGGATTTACTCCCATTTCAATTAGTATTCTTAAAAGTTGTTCATCTTTCTTCCATACTGCAATATGGTAAAGAGAAAAACCCTTTATTTTCGACAATTGTCCGTACGATGATATCCTATGGATTTCCTGGTTTCTATCAACAGGAAGTAATTCTCGTACGATTTCGGCATTTCCTCTGATAGCTGCGATGTGTATTGGATAATGTCCTCGGTGGTCTTTGATAAGTAAAGGTGCACCTCGTTGAATAAAGTGATCCACTAGATCTTGATCATCCATATCAACCGCAATGTGCAAAGGAGTTCTCTTAAATTTTCCGCCTCTCACATCGAGAGGTGCACGTCTCTCAAGCAAAGCATTAATTATACCTCTCTTTTTGTAGATAGTCGCTTGATGTAAAGCCGTCAAATTTGATGAGTTTTTTACACCTGGATCTGCTCCACTTTGTAGTAAGCAATTTACTGCGTCTGCAAATCCTTTCCGCGAGGCAACAATAAGCGGATAATTTCCATTCACAGCATTCCCACGGTCATTGACATCAGTATCGGGATGATTCAGTAAAATCTTCAAGATGTCTATTCTGTTGTGTATAGCAATGTATATAGCATCTCCCTTCACTTTAGTGCCATTCTGCAACAGATAACGAACTGATTCTATGTCACCCGAATGTACTGCTAGAAGAAGGGCAACAGTTGGATTTTTCTTTTCCTTTCTTACAACAGATTGTTGAAGGATTTCCGTCGCAAAACTACGAGCCCCAATAAACCATGCATAATCTAACAAATGCATATCAAGTTTATCCATGCTTATACCATAATCTAAGAAGAATCCCGTCATAGACATTACAGGTGTCTGAAACATTTCTTCCACGTATTGCTGTTCAACAACATAGCTGATAAACAAGTCCATAAACGGCTTACATGTAAACGTTCTGTGCTTGATCAGGCCAAAGTCAAGTATACTATGCACTTCGATGGTGTTGTGCCGTTGACCACTTCTCATTAACGAGTGAAACTCGTCACTGGAAAACTTTGGAACTTCATTGCAATTCCGTCTCAGTATCATGTCGGCCATCTTTTCTGCCAGGCACTGATATTGTCTTTCTTTGAATGTTACTTTGTATTCTTCCTGTTCTCCAATACCCACAAATTCCATCAGGAAATCTCTAGGGCATATTTCAATAGCTTGTTCAGGCTTTTTTTCTGCAATAACTAAACCCACCATATCACCAATGACGTTGTGGCTGAAAGCATAATTACCACTATTATCACTGTACTTGAGAAATCCTCCAACATGACTGTCTAGTGACCGCTTGATAGTTTCTAGAAAATCAACGTCAACTTCTCGATCAAAACTTTTCGCCACTCGTTTTACATGGTGTGATGCGGTTTTTATCCTTTGGACATCTTTTATAGACAATAACTTGTCTTCTTTTGACCACACGATGACAAGTGCTAAAAATTTGTCATGATATTCCTTTGGGCGGCTCTTGTATAATTTTTCCAAATAGTTTTTGAACAAGGCTACCGGTTTTTTGAAAAATCCGGAACCCTCGTCATATATTTTGTTGTTTCTTACAAACATAGACACACATTCCGGAAAACCGATTAGAATATCTTGTGATTCGTCTGTAGAAGCCATTACGCATTTTACACATTCTGTAATTAAATCAATAGGCACGTGCTTCCTGTTTCGTTTTGCTTGAGACTTGAATATTTCAACCTTTTCTTCCTTCAAAAGATCGGTAGATGTTAATAAAATTTCCGGGTTATCCTGGTGTGCATCAAGTTCACCGCAAAACATTGGAAAAGCACCAATTTCCTCCTTGGATTCTTTGAAAATGTACTGTCGAGAAGTGATAATTACTTGTATAATTTTGCTTTTAGCTGCTCGATCAATTTCCGGCAAGAACTTGCTCCAACGACCAACCATATACGCATCTAATGAGCCGGCACCGAATATGTCATCAATTATAATAGTCTTAATAAGTTTCAGCGACAAATCAACATGGCGCCAGTCAGATGGATCTGAAAGCACGAGACAATTTCTTGACTGAGGAGTTGTACTCAGTGCTAATCTTGCTGCCATAGTAGTTTTCCCTTCTCCTGGGTGACCGGTCAGAACAACAGTATTGTTTGCTTTCAACCGCTGAAGTGCACGTTTAAAAGCTTTTGTCTCAACATACAACTCTTCATCCTGGTATTCTTTGAGAAATATCGCAGTGTTTGCTGTAAATAAAACCATAAAAATAACAGTATGTTATAGACAACAGTTAAGTGGTTAACGCGATAAGTATATAATAACATTCTCTATGAATAGATTGTTCATTCTGAATTTTGAGTAAGTAAATAGTGGCAGCTGTGGACACTATCAGACATATTAAGATATTTATCTGGGGTGATAAATTATCACAATACTTAAACATGATGATTCTGTAACGTGATAACCACATACTTTTCTACTTAATTATGTAATTAATAGGTGGCAGAAGTATGTCACCATAAATTAAAGTAGCCAATAATTTAAATTAAGAGCGTTTAGATATATCCATCCTACTTCGCTATTACCTCTGATACTTCTCAACTCTCCTGATATCAGATCCAGTTTGGAAACTTTCAATTCGTCAATTTTCTGTTTATAGTCAGGAATTCCACACTGTTCAGTCAAACGAATCATGACCTAGACCAACATAATATAACATGTGATGAAATAAGCCGATGAATGGACATTCGGTAGAATAATGTACAGACACAGTCCGGCCAAGTTGTGAAGGCACAATAACATTGACAAACATCATTGGTTCGACCAGTCCATATCAAATTGCAGCGTAGTTCAATGATCATGACCATAAGGGTACATTTTCTAATTTTGAAAAAGAATATATAAATACATAATAGATATTATGTATCACGATTTGCACAAAATATGTGCGGGTGTATCACAACAAACTAACTAGATAGATACGTGTAAACATTAAACTATTTTGGCACAAAAGTTTGAAAAGCGTTTCGTGTTGTCGCAGAAAGACAGAGACACTTTTTTCAAACGTTCACGACTTCTGTGTACAAGAGGCTTCTATAAGGCAGTCTGTTATTCTGTTGTCTCGCCCAAGAAAAGGAACTCCAATGACAAGGGTGTCAAAGGACGGCAGTGAAAAACGTTTCATACCATTGGATTGCTTTGACCTCCCTGTGGTTCGCAAGACTGTAAGTTATATTATTTTAAAGAAGATTCATCAGCTTGTTTAATTAGTGCAGCAAAGATACTGCTAATGAGCCATGCTTAACAGTATATACACACTAAAGCTATATTTTGCATACGAGTTTGTTCAATATTGCTATGCTAATGTTATTGTTTTGATTGTTCAAAACTAAACGCGTATATATAAATGTATGATGGTATGAATAGAATATGAATTGAAATCAAATGTAACTTAATAATTTACCTTTAGAAGGATTAATTATTGTTTCACTGTGAATAAAAATAGAACACATATATGAGGCTCGAAATAGTTTGCTAAGTGACAAATCACCTTATTGAATTACAGAGCCACACGCAGGTGCATACTTGTATAATTGTTCATGTATCGAAAATGTTGTTTATTGACCGAGACTCTAAATGATCACCCCTTTTAATGGAAAGTGAAACCGTCCGCTAATAAGCATAAGTAAATAGTATTGTGCCATCAGATCTTGGACCTACTATAGGACGTGACTGAATGGAATATGTTTATGTATTAATTAAAGATAGTGGTAGTCAAAACGGAAATTCACTGTTTAAATGTTTATTTATGAAAATAAAATTCAAAAAAATACTTTCACTATACATTATAGTACATATAAGTAGTTACCTCTTCTGCAAGATCCCATTCTGATTCAAATTCGTTTTTCTCTAGAGATGCACTTGGGTTATGAAGAAGCTAAAACGATTTTATAGGATATAATTAGTTAGCAGCAGATAGATTCATTGCATGGATATTTCCCGCTGAACAGGTTTGTGGTAAGGAACAGAAAAGATAGATATATCAAAATAGGGAAAGAGAAGGAATAAGTTGTTATAGGGTATTTGAGGACGTTAAAGGGAACACACGTTAGGGAACAGAGGCGCAAGGAATGGCATTGCAGACAATAAGGAATAACTAGGAGAATCAAAGAGGACCTTGCTCCAAGTAACTTAATTATTAATATTAGAATATGAAATAACCATGAAAAATCAAATTCAAAACTTAATGTAAAGTAAAGTCAACAAGATAATGTAGTAAATAATAACAATTCTTAGATACTAGCGATAGGGAAATGGAATTTAAAATAGACAAATAGAAATATATATATTAAGGAAACTAACACAAAACAAACACGAAATATCT
Organism: Mactromeris polynyma; assembly: GCA_032209605.1. Lineage (NCBI taxonomy): Eukaryota > Metazoa > Mollusca > Bivalvia > Venerida > Mactridae > Mactromeris > Mactromeris polynyma. The sequence goes on from JASFXZ010000028.1 coordinate 7,367,798, forward strand.
TTAAAAAATATGGTCGGCGCAACTTGAAGTTTGCACATTTGTTGCAATCTGGGATTAAAATTTGTGGTTCAACAAAAAGAATGCTTAATGTTACTACTGCCGGTCATTCAATTACGCTATACTACAGAAACCCCGAGATCACTGCGTAGTACGCTCCCACACAGCGCTTTGATTCCACTATCGTTACATTCACACGCTGCTGTATTACCCAGTATATTTTTATATTTGACCTTTTTAACCTTACTGCTATAACCAATGATTTAGTCGCAGTGAACGAAATCACCGTTCGTTCCTCTTATACTAAATTCATTGGTCGGCACGATCACGTAACAACTGAGTTTATTACTAAAATGTAGAAGGGTATTGTCATGCGCTAAGACCAATCAAATGTGTAAACAATGTACAGCCTTTCGTGTAGAAGGAAATTTTGACAACATGTATCTAGCTAATCGGTTTTATTTCATGTCAATACAATTTTAGCATTTACAAAAGGCAATTTTTCGTTCTTACATCGAGGAGTGTACAGATACGTATTACAATATTTATTAGCGTGGCGAATTCGAGTAACAAGATGTCAAGTAACGATATGACGCATTTTAAAATATACGCAGATTCCGCATAGACAGCTGTTTAAATGACCTTAAATCACTACACATTTACAGGCATCGGAAAACTTTGGCATGCCAACGAAGCGATAGTCACTTACGTTCGAATTATTTAGTTTTTTCTAGCAATTTCCATAATCACAGCGACAGTGAAAGATGTTTATTCAGTGCGCACTCGCATAAGCTTTCTTTACGCATGTTTACTATCCTACATTTGGGTCATTAGTGAGTCGTTGCAAGCGTCTCGCTGAATATATGTGGACGCATGTCGACTCGCCTGTCTAAATATAGAAAATACTACGAAGGAGACAGGATACAAATAACTCCGTAGTGTCATAGACACAGTATAGTCTGTTTCAATATGTGTAGTTCCTCGTTACTTGTCGCATAAGTTGTGAACTCACACATCCATGTTAATAAACTTGTTGCATAGCGATTTATCTGATTAAAGCAATATAAATGTTCGCGACTGGTACATAAAACCAAGAAAGTCTTCTTAAATCCAACACCGGACAATTCCCCGTTGTGATGAGTACATGTAACAACACTACTTGCTGGATAAATCTCGAAATACACTATAGAAAATGTTAACCAAAGGTTACACGTATTTTTAAATTGAAGAGAAATGGTGCGAAATTGCCTTGGTGGTTAACGTTAGATTTGATAGGTTTACAAAACACTGAATATGCAATTAGCAAAACCATGTTAGTACGGCTGCGCCGAAAAATATATACGACTGTACCCAATGAATATTAAGATGTGTTATAAAACAGCATTATACAGAGAAAAGTTTTCTTGTTAGTACCTAATGACGTCATATATATCACGAAATGGTGATGGCATAATCCTTAAAGACATTATCATCTGCGATATCCTGCCATATCAAGTACGGTTAACAGATATAACTTCATTTAATCTCAAAACATTAGTGTCCGGCGTGCAGTACAACAGGTGAGATAACATATCAAGTATTGATTTACTTAAAATCTTATCTGCAGTGGTTCTCATTATGTAAGGATTATAACCCTTCCTTATGAAACTTATTAATTAGTTTCACAAATAACTGATCAAAGTAACAACTGTTATGAGCATTGACAATTGTATATGACAGATCTCCATAAAAAGTGGTTTTAGTAATTCCTATAGCTTTGACACTAGTGCCATATTTTAAAATAATATCAGAATTGTGGGTACATAATATATGGCCTTTCGTGTCGAGGATAATTTTGACGTTGTGGATAATCTGTTTTATTTCAAGTCATTTATCATTTGCAGAAGTCATTGCATCATTCTTTCATCCAGGAGTGAACGAAATGACAAATTTTAAAATATACACAGAACTGTATGCATGATCTTACACATTTACAGGCATCGGAATAATTGTGGCATGCCGACAAAACGATATTCTCTTACGTTCGATTTATTATTTTGTCTTTCTACCAGTTTACATTATCACAGCGCCATTTCTATATCAGTGAGAGCTGGCTATTCAATGCGCAGTCGCAATTGTCTTTATTTACACATGTTTAGGACATTGCAATCGGCTCACTGAACGGATGCGGACGCATGTCGATTCGACTGTCTAAATAAAAGGAGAGTATGTGCATACATATATATAACTTATTCCTAACTGACTTTTCGAAAACGTTATTTCCTATTTTTAGTTAGTGTAACATAATCTTAAGATACCATTTGATATTTCCGCGAAAAATACCTTTACGTATAACGGAGGTCATTTAAAACGCAACATGAAATATACTTATTATATTTTAGACTGCTCTAATGTTTGGGTGACTGAGATAAAATAATGTTAATGGACTTACTAACAAATGTACAATGTATAAGGAAAAACAAATGTTGCATTTGAGCTGAATTTTAATGCCTAAAAGAAGGAGGAGCAAATAAAAAACTTTTTTCAATCCCTATAACGAGTGTGACCGCCTTTTTGCGTTAACTACATACTGACATCACACTCGTCTCTCAGTGCTTGCACTAACTGTGCCTTGTTGCTTATGATGTAACTCATGGTTACGTCAACACTCTGGTGTCAGTAAGTTACCCATATATGGATCATGGGTTGAAATTCGGAATCTAAAAGGCGTCCACGCACGGTGAAACCAGTAATGCGTTTCTGCATCCCCTTGTTTCCTGAGCAGTCCGTGTTTCAGTTTGAAAGCGATCTTGTATGTGTTTAAGGCCAATATGGTGGTCTTGTTCACGAGCCGTCACTCTTTGGCGTACTGGACGTCGTCAAACTAACAGCATGATAGTGGACATGCAAAAGTATATTTTTGACATCTCCCTGCTACCTTTCCGACAGCTACATGGCGTTGGGCGGTATTTAAGGTTGAAGTCGTTTGTCGGCGTTTTGATTGTCTTAAGCTAAGTTATGAAATGCTATCACGTGTACATTGATATGGTTCAAGATAAACATGATTATCAGCAAAATAACGATTTGCACTGAGTCAAGGGCAGCGGGTGTCCTTCTAAAATCAAACCATGTTATTGGACTTTGGTCAGTAAGTTTGTGCATAAAATAAATAACGAAACAGGTAACTGAAACTAATAAGCCAAACATGTTGGTGCGTTTCCATTTAACACAAGTATATATTTTGCTCAAACTACCTTATTCAGTGTTGATCAGCTCGTGACCAAGACACATACAGTAAAGCCTCAATAAAAATACCACAATTGGAACCCTTGAAAAGTGATCTTCTTTTTGAGGTGGTCTTAATACTGAGGTTGAATAAAGTGCCAAACAGTAAAAATTTGCTTGAAAATTGTGTTCTTAATTTTAAGGTGGTCGAAATATTGAGGTGGTCTTAAAGTGAGGTTTTAATGTATGAAACTCTTTCCTAACTATCGGTACTCGAGCATATTTTACCGTAACATAGACTTTGACCAATGCAGACCAAGATGCAACTGAATATTCTTCTCGATTCAGGTTACTTTAATACAAATGTTAGTAGCATCATACATCATTTCCAAGTTATTGGATGGAATGCATTTTTCTAATTATGTAACATCCATTTCCCTTTGAACCACATGAATTCATCAAAGGGCATATCTCGAAAAGTCTTCTATATACCACGTTCGGTCATTCTATATTATTTCCAAATACATTTGTTAAGCTGATATGGATAATGCAGATGTGGTAATAGAATATATAGTAAACACTACGTACTAAGGGCCATTACTTTGGTGTTCATGATTGAAACTTACATAAAATAAGATATGTATCTCATACTGGTGTCTGAATTTAGTAATAAATGAGTACACATCCATTTGTAATAAGATATGTGTCTCATACTGGTGTCTGAATTTAGTAACAAATGAGTACACATCCATTTGTAATAAGATATGTGTCTCATACTGGTGTCTGAATTTAGTAACAAATGAGTACACATCCATTTGTAATAAGATATGTGTCTCATACTGATGTCTGAATTTAGTAACAAATGAGTACACATCCATTTGTAATAAGATATGTGTCTCATACTGGTGTCTGAATTTAGTAACAAATGAGTACACATCCATTTGTAATAAGATATGTGTCTCATACTGGTGTCTGAATTTAGTAACACATGAGTACACATCCATTTGTAATAAGATATGTGTCTCATACTGGTGTCTGAATTTAGTAACACATGAGTACACATCCATTTGTAATAAGATATGTGTCTCATACTGATGTCTGAATTTAGTAACAAATGAGTACACATCCATTTGTAATAAGATATGTGTCTCATACTGGTGTCTGAATTTAGTAACAAATGAGTACACATCCATTTGTAATAAGATATGTGTCTCATACTGATGTCTGAATTTAGTAACACATGAGTACACATCCATTTGTAATAAGATATGTGTCTCATACTGGTGTCTGAATTTAGTAACACATGAGTACACATCCATTTGTAATAAGATATGTGTCTCATACTGGTGTCTGAATTTAGTAACAAATGAGTACACATCCATTTGTAATAAGATATGTGTCTCATACTGGTGTCTGAATTTAGTAACAAATGAGTACACATCCATTTGTAATAAGATATGTGTCTCATACTGGTGTCTGAATTTAGTAACACATGAGTACACATCCATTTGTAATAAGATATGTGTCTCATACTGGTGTCTGAATTTAGTAACACATGAGTACACATCCATTTGTAATAAGATATGTGTCTCATACTGGTGTCTGAATTTAGTAACACATGAGTACACATCCATTTGTAATAAGATATGTGTCTCATACTGGTGTCTGAATTTAGTAACAAATGAGTACACATCCATTTGTAATATTTTCATGCTGTCATTGCATAATGATGACACAATGTGAATATAGATTTACCGTAGATTCAAAGATTTGAATTTATCGTTCTCTTTGGAAAACCAACTATTTTTACTCATGACTTGCATTTGATGACAATAGAAAGGAAACGAACACTGATGATACTACCACTTATGTCTTATAAACAGTTTATTACTGATACCAACCTTATTTCGAATATTTCGAAGTCTGACAATATCTGCTACCACGTCCTTGTTGTTTCTGGGTATAGTGCTGTTATCTTTGCATTCCCACCATTTATTATCTAGACCACAGATATTTTTCAATAGAGTAATCAGTAAGGAGATGTCGAATTCTTGTGAGTTCGGAGGATCGCTTGTAGATATCAGCTGCGCATATAACTTTTTGTTAATTTTATTTTTCAATTTTCTTATCCTGCCAATGTTCTTTTTACTTTGAAGCCGAGCGTGAAGATCATCATGCGGTATGAACTGGTGAAATTTACATCGCAACACATACGTGACATGTTTCACCATGAGTCGCATGAGTCGTAGATAATAAACCTCTCTAGGATCGTCCTGTAAGTCCCGATCATCATCTAATGATGCCATCACCTCTGGTGGTTAAGTTATGAACTGCTAGTTCGCACTTGCTATAACTGAACAAATCAAAATTTTACATAATTAAATTCGCATAAATAGCAGTTAATGTAATGTCTTGCGTTCATCCTATCATGAACGGTACATAAATAAGTACTAAGTGCATAATTATCATTCTGATATGAAACAAGTGAACTTTATAAAGTCGATAATTCAAACTTTAAATTGATATATCTATACATGAAGTTAATACTGTCAAGAATAAGGTTGATAATTCTAATAGTCAAGTCGATATTTCCAAATTCCAATTCGACATTTTGAAAAACAAATATAGATCATTTAAACGCGTCCGTACTAAGTAGTGCCTCAGGTAACATACATTGACAAAAGTCCTGTTAAATAACCTTTTCTTAACTCGATTACAAATAATCAATGCAACAAGGACATGCACAGATAGCAATATACATATAAATCGTCTGTGTGGTAAAATCATGCTCTAAACATTATCACACGTATCAACGGTTTCAAATAGCTCTACATTCCCCATTTTGTCGAGTTTGAAGTGTAAATATTACTGACTACTTATCTCTTGACATAACTTAAATTGTATATGTTTGGAACATTTAGATACATGTAGCTCAATCATCCCAATGGTATATCGTTTGCTTGTATTTTCGCGGTACTAACGGAAAAACTTGTTTCGGTTTTCTTTTGTGTTCAGTTTCTTCTTTCAAATAGTTTAGAGTTAATTAATGACGACAATATCATTTCTTTTCCAAACTTTCCTATTATACCAAATTGTTTCAATGTATGGTCGGTGGTCAAAATACCAAAATGCCGCGAAACCGGAACCGCCACTGTATCAAGTCTACATAACACCACTGTATCAAGTCTACATACCACCACTGTATCAAGTCTACATACCTCCACTGTATCAAGTCTACATACCACCACTGTATCAAGTCTACATACCACCACTGTATCAAGTCTACATACCTCCACTGTATCAAGTCTACATAACACCACTGTATCAAGTCTACATACCACCACTGTATCAAGTCTACATACCTCCACGGTATCAAGTCTACATAACACCACTCTATCAAATCTACATACCACCACTGTATCAAGTATACATACCTCCACTGTATCAAGTCTACATACCACCACTGTTTCAAGTCTACATACCACCACTGTATCAAGTGTACATACCACCACTGTATCAAGTCTACATACCACCACTGTATCAAGTGTACATACCACCACTGTATCAAGTCTAGATACCACCACTGTATCAAGTCTACATACCACCACTGTATCAAGTCTACATACCACCACTCTATCAAGTCGAGATACCGCCACTGTATCAAGACTACATACAACCACTGTATCAAGTGTACATACCACCACTGTATCAAGTCTACATACCTCCACTGTATCAAGTCTACATACCACCACTGTATCAAGTCTACATACCTCCACTGTATCAAGTCTACATAACACCACTGTATCAAGTCTACATAACACCACTGTATCAAGTCTACATACCACCACTGTATCAAGTCTACATACCACCACTGTATCACGTCTACATACCACCACTGTATCAAGTCTACATACCACCACTGTATCAAGTCTACATACCACCACTGTATCAAGTCTACATACCTCCACTGTATCAAGTCTACATACCACCACTGTATCAAGTCTAGATACCACCACTGTATCAAGTCTACATACCACCACTGTATCAAGTGTACATACCACCACTGTATCAAGTCTAGATACCACCACTGTATCAAGTCTAGATACCACCACTTTATCAAGTCTACATATATCACCACTGTACACATTGAGCTCTTCCTACTAACGTACAAATATACTAGATTATTCTACTTTCGTTTTCAAAACGCTTTAAATTGATTGAATTAAGGAAAACAAATTACCAATATGTTTGTCTCTATTATTTCATACCTCCACTGTATAAAGTCTACATACCACCACTGTATCAAGTCTACATACCTCCACTGTATCAAGTGTACATACCACCACTGTATCAAGTCTAGATACCACCACTGTATCAAGTCTACATACCACCACTGTATCAAGTCTACATACCACCACTGTATCAAGTGTACATACCACCACTGTATCAAGTGTACATACCACCATTGTATCAAGTGTACATACCGCCACTGTATCAAGACTACATACAACCACTGTATCAAGACGACATACCACCACTGTATCAAGTCTACATACCACCACTGTATCAAGTCTACATACCACCACTGTATCAATCCTGGAAACCACCACTGTATCAAGACTACATACCACCACTGTATCAAGACTACATACAACCACTGTATCAAGTCTACATACCACCAATGAAACAAGTCTATGTACCACCACTGTATCAAGTCTATGTACCACCACTGTATCAAGTCTATGTACCACCACTGTATCAAGACTACATACCACCACTGTATCAAGTCTACATACCACCACTGTATCAAGACTACATACCACCACTGTATCAAGACTACATACAACCACTGTATCAAGTCTACATACAACCACTGTATCAAGTCTCCATACCACCACTGTATCAAGTCTACATACCACCACTGTATCAAGTCTACATACCACCTCTGTATCAAGTCTATATACCACCACTGTATCAAGTATACACACCACCACTGTATCAAGTGTACATACCACCACTGTATCAAGTCTACATACCACCACTGTATCAAGTCTACATACCACCACTGGATCAAGTCTATATACCACCACTGTATCAAGTCTACATACCGCCTCTGGATCAAGTCTTCATACAACCACTGTATCAAGACTACATACAACCACTGTATCAAGTGTACATACCGCCGCTGTATCAAGTCTACATACCACCACTGTATCAAGTATACATACCTCCACTGTATCAAGTCTACATAACACCACTGTATCAAGTCTACATACCACCACTGTATCAAGACTACATACCACCACTGTATCAAGTCTACATACCACCACTGTATCAAGTATACATACCTCCACTGTATCAAGTCTACATAACACCACTGTATCAAGTCTACATACCACCACTGTATCAAGTATACATACCTCCACTGTATCAAGTCTACATAACACCACTGTATCAAATCTACATACCACCACTGTATCAAGACTACATACCACCACTGTATCAAGTCTACATACCACCACTGCATCAAGTATACATACCTCCACTGTATCAAGTCTACATACCACCACTGTATCAAGTCTATGTACCACCACTGTATCAAGACTACATACAACCACTGTATCAAGTGTACATACCACCACTGTATCAAGTCTATGTACCACCACTGTATCAAGTCTATGTACCACCACTGTATCAAGTCTATGTACCACCACTGTATCAAGACTACATACCACCACTTTATCAAGACTACATACCACCACTGTATCAAGACTACATACCACCACTGTATCAAGTCTAGATATCACCACTGTATCAAGTCTACACACCAACACTGTATCAAGTCTAGTTACCACCACTGTATCAAGTCTACATACCATCACTGTATCAAGTCTACACACCGCATCTGTATCAAGTCTAGATACCACCACTGTATCAAGTGTACATACCACCACTGTATCAAGTGTACATACCACCACTGTATCAAGTGTACATACCACCACTTTATCAAGTATACATACCTCCACTGTATCAAGTCTACATACCACCACTGTATCAAGTCTACATACCACCACTTTATCAAGTCTACATACCTCCACTGTATCAAGTCTACATAACACCACTGTATCAAGTCTACATTCCACCACTGAATCAAGTCTACATAACACCACTGTATCAAGTATACATACCACCACTGTATCAAGTCTACATACCCCCACTGTATCAAGACTACATACCTCCACTGTATCAAGTCTACATACCACCACTGTATCAAGACTACATACCTCCACTGTATGAAGTCTACATAACACCACTGTATCAAGTCTACATACCACCACTGTATCAAGTCTACATACCACCACTGTATCAAGTCTACATACCTCCACTGTATCAAGTCTACATAACAACACTGTATCAAGTCTACATACCACCACTATATCAAGTCTACATACTACCACTGTATCAAGTCTCCATACCACCACTGTATCAAGTCTCCATACCACCACTGTATCAATTCTAGATACCACCACTGTATCAAGTCTACATACCACCACTTTATCAAGTGTACATACCACCACTGTATCAAGTGTACATACCGCCACTGTATCAAGACTACATACAACCACTGTATCAAGTCTACATACCTCCACTGTATCAAGTCTACATACCACCACTGTATCAAGTCTACATACCACCACTGTATCAAGTGTACATACAACCACTGTATCAAGTCTAGATACCACCACTGTATCAAGTCTAGATACCACCACTGTATCAAGTCTACATACCACCACTGTATCAAGTGTACATACCACCACTGTATCAAGTGTACATACCACCACTGTATCAAGTGTACATACCGCCACTGTATCAAGACTACATACAACCACTGTATCAAGACTACATACCACCACTCTATCAAGTCTACATACCACCACTGTATCAAGTCTACATACCACCACTGTATCAAGTCTACATACCACCACTGTATCAATCCTGGAAACCACCACTTTATCAAGACTACATACCACCACTGTATCAAGTCTACATACCACCACTGTATCAATCCTGGAAACCACCACTGTATCAAGACTACATACCACCACTGTATCAAGACTACATACAACCACTGTATCAAGTCTATGTACCACCACTGTATCAAGTCTATGTACCACCACTGTATCAAGTCTATGTACCACCACTGTATCAAGACTACATACCACCACTGTATCAAGTCTACATACCACCACTGTATCAAAACTACATACCACCACTGTATCAAGTCTACATACCACCACTCTATCAAGACTACATACAACCACTGTATCATGTCTACATACCACCACTGTATCAAGTATACATACCACCACTGTATCAAGTCTATGTACCACCACTGTATCAAGTCTACATACCTCCACTGTATCAAGTCTACATAACACCACTGTATCAAGTCTACATACCACCACTATATCAAGTCTACATACTACCACTGTATCAAGTCTCCATACCACCACTGTATCAAGTCTCCATACCACCACTGTATCAAGTCTAGATACCACCACTGTATCAAGTCTACATACCACCACTGTATCAAGTCTACATACCACCACTGTATCAAGTCTACATACCTCCACTGTATCAAGTCTAGATACCACCACTGTATCAAGTCTACATACCACCACTGTATCAAGTGTACATACCACCACTGTATCAAGTCTAGATACCACCACTGTATCAAGTCTAGATACCACCACTTTATCAAGTCTACATATATCACCACTGTACACATTGAGCTCTTCCTACTAACGTACAAATATACTAGATTATTCTACTTTCGTTTTCAAAACGCTTTAAATTGATTGAATTAAGGAAAACAAATTACCAATATGTTTGTCTCTATTATTTCATACCTCCACTGTATAAAGTCTACATACCACCACTGTATCAAGTCTACATACCTCCACTGTATCAAGTGTACATACCACCACTGTATCAAGTCTAGATACCACCACTGTATCAAGTCTAGATACCACCACTGTATCAAGTCTACATACCACCACTGTATCAAGTGTACATACCGCCACTGTATCAAGACTACATACAACCACTGTATCAAGACTACATACCACCACTGTATCAAGTCTACATACCACCACTGTATCAAGTCTACATACCACCACTGTATCAAGTCTATATACCACCACTGTATCAATCCTGGAAACCACCACTGTATCAAGACTACATACCACCACTGTATCAAGACTACATACAACCACTGTATCAAGTCTACATACCACCAATGAAACAAGTCTATGTACCACCACTGTATCAAGTCTATGTACCACCACTGTATCAAGTCTATGTACCACCACTGTATCAAGACTACATACCACCACTGTATCAAGTCTACATACCACCACTGTATCAAGACTACATACCACCACTGTATCAAGACTACATACAACCACTGTATCAAGTCTACATACAACCACTGTATCAAGTCTCCATACCACCACTGTATCAAGTCTACATACCACCACTGTATCAAGTCTACATACCACCTCTGTATCAAGTCTACATACCACCACTGTATCAAGTATACACATCACCACTGTATCAAGTGTACATACCACCACTGTATCAAGTCTACATACCACCACTGTATCAAGTCTACATACCACCACTGGATCAAGTCTACATACCACCACTGTATCAAGTCTACATACCGCCTCTGGATCAAGTCTTCATACAACCACTGTATCAAGACTACATACAACCACTGTATCAAGTGTACATACCGCCGCTGTATCAAGTCTACATACCACCACTGTATCAAGTATACATACCTCCACTGTATCAAGTCTACATAACACCACTGTATCAAGTCTACATACCACCACTGTATCAAGACTACATACCACCACTGTATCAAGTCTACATACCACCACTGTATCAAGTATACATACCTCCACTGTATCAAGTCTACATAACACCACTGTATCAAGTCTACATACCACCACTGTATCAAGTATACATACCTCCACTGTATCAAGTCTACATAACACCACTGTATCAAGTCTACATACCACCACTGTATCAAGACTACATACCACCACTGTATCAAGTCTACATACCACCACTGCATCAAGTATACATACCTCCACTGTATCAAGTCTACATAACACCACTGTATCAAGTCTATGTACCACCACTGTATCAAGACTACATACAACCACTGTATCAAGTGTACATACCACCACTGTATCAAGTCTATGTACCACCACTGTATCAAGTCTATGTACCACCACTGTATCAAGTCTATGTACCACCACTGTATCAAGACTACATACCACCACTTTATCAAGACTACATACCACCACTGTATCAAGACTACATACCACCACTGTATCAAGTCTAGATATCACCACTGTATCAAGTCTACACACCAACACTGTATCAAGTCTAGTTACCACCACTGTATCAAGTCTACATACCATCACTGTATCAAGTCTACACACCGCATCTGTATCAAGTCTAGATACCACCACTGTATCAAGTGTACATACCACCACTGTATCAAGTGTACATACCACCACTGTATCAAGTGTACATACCACCACTTTATCAAGTATACATACCTCCACTGTATCAAGTCTACATACCACCACTGTATCAAGTCTACATACCACCACTTTATCAAGTCTACATACCTCCACTGTATCAAGTCTACATAACACCACTGTATCAAGTCAACATTCCACCACTGTATCAAGTCTACATAGCACCACTGTATCAAGTATACATACCACCACTGTATCAAGTCTACATACCCCCACTGTATCAAGACTACATACCTCCACTGTATCAAGTCTACATACCACCACTGTATCAAGACTACATACCTCCACTGTATGAAGTCTACATAACACCACTGTATCAAGTCTACATACCACCACTGTATCAAGTCTACATACCTCCACTGTATCAAGTCTACATAACAACACTGTATCAAGTCTACATACCACCACTATATCAAGTCTACATACTGCCACTGTATCAAGTCTCCATACCACCACTGTATCAAGTCTCCATACAACCACTGTATCAATTCTAGATACCACCACTGTATCAAGTCTACATACCACCACTTTATCAAGTGTACATACCACCACTGTATCAAGTGTACATACCGCCACTGTATCAAGACTACATACAACCACTGTATCAAGTCTACATACCTCCACTGTATCAAGTCTACATACCACCACTGTATCAAGTCTACATACCACCACTGTATCAAGTGTACATACAACCACTGTATCAAGTCTAGATACCACCACTGTATCAAGTCTAGATACCACCACTGTATCAAGTCTACATACCACCACTGTATCAAGTGTACATACCACCACTGTATCAAGTGTACATACCACCACTGTATCAAGTGTACATACCGCCACTGTATCAAGACTACATACAACCACTGTATCAAGACTACATACCACCACTGTATCAAGTCTACATACCACCACTGTATCAAGTCTACATACCACCACTGTATCAAGTCTACATACCACCACTGTATCAATCCTGGAAACCACCACTGTATCAAGACTACATACCACCACTGTATCAAGTCTACATACCACCACTGTATCAATCCTGGAAACCACCACTGTATCAAGACTACATACCACCACTTTATCAAGACTACATACAACCACTGTATCAAGTCTATGTACCACCACTGTATCAAGTCTATGTACCACCACTGTATCAAGTCTATGTACCACCACTGTATCAAGACTACATACCACCACTGTATCAAGTCTACATACCACCACTGTATCAAAACTACATACCACCACTGTATCAAGTCTACATACCACCACTGTATCAAGACTACATACAACCACTGTATCATGTCTACATACCACCACTGTATCAAGTATACATACCACCACTGTATCAAGTCTATGTACCACCACTGTATCAAGTCTACATACCTCCACTGTATCAAGTCTACATAACACCACTGTATCAAGTCTACATACCACCACTATATCAAGTCTACATACTACCACTGTATCAAGTCTCCATACCACCACTGTATCAAGTCTCCATACCACCACTGTATCAAGTCTAGATACCATCACTGTATCAAGTCTACATACCACCACTGTATCAAGTCTACATACCACCACTGTATCAAGACTACATACCTCCATTGTATCAAGTCTACATAACACCACTCTATCAAGTCTACATACCACCACTGTATCAAGTCTACATACCACCACTGTATCAAGTCTACATACCTCCACTGTATCAAGTCTACATAACACCACTGTATCAAGTCTACATACCACCACTATATCAAGTCTACATACTACCACTGTATCAAGTCTCCATACCACCACTGTATCAAGTCTAGATACCACCACTGTATCAAGTCTACATACCACCACTGTATCAAGTCTACATACCACCACTGTATCAATTGTACATACCGCCACTGTATCAAGACTACATACAACCACTGTATCAAGTCTACATACCTCCACTGTATCAAGTCTACATACCACCACTGTATCAAGTATAGATACCACCACTGTATCAAGTCTACATACCACCACTGTATCAAGTGTACATACCACCACTGTATCAAGTCTAGAAACCACCACTGTATCAAGTCTATGTACCACCACTGTATCAAGTCTATGTACCACCACTGTATCAAGTCTATGTACCACCACTGTATCAAGACTACATACCACCACTGTATCAAGTCTACATACCACCACTGTATCAAAACTACATACCACCACTGTATCAAGTCTACATACCACCACTGTATCAAGACTACATACAACCACTGTATCATGTCTACATACCACCACTGTATCAAGTATACATACCACCACTGTATCAAGTCTATGTACCACCACTGTATCAAGTCTACATACCTCCACTGTATCAAGTCTACATAACACCACTGTATCAAGTCTACATACCACCACTATATGAAGTCTACATACTACCACTGTATCAAGTCTCCATACCACCACTGTATCAAGTCTCCATACCACCACTGTATCAAGTCTAGATACCACCACTGTATCAAGTCTACATACCACCACTGTATCAAGTCTACATACCACCACTGTATCAAGACTACATACCTCCATTGTATCAAGTCGACATAACACCACTCTATCAAGTCTACATACCACCACTGTATCAAGTCTACATACCACCACTGTATCAAGTCTACATACCTCCACTGTATCAAGTCTACATAACACCACTGTATCAAGTCTACATACCACCACTATATCAAGTCTACATACTACCACTGTATCAAGTCTCCATACCACCACTGTATCAAGTCTCCATACCACCACTGTATCAAGTCTAGATACCACCACTGTATCAAGTCTACATACCACCACTGTATCAAGTCTACATACCACCACTGTATCAAGTGTACATACCGCCACTGTATCAAGACTACATACAACCACTGTATCAAGTCTACATACCTCTACTGTATCAAGTCTACATACCACCACTGTATCAAGTATAGATACCACCACTGTATCAAGTCTACATACCACCACTGTATCAAGTGTACATACCACCACTGTATCAAGTCTAGAAACCACCACTGTATCAAGTGTAGATACCACCACTGTATCAAGTCTACATACCACCACTGTATCAAGTGTACATACCACCACTGTATCAAGACTACATACAACCACTGTATCAAGACTACATACCACCACTGTATCAAGTCTACATACCACCACTGTATCAAATCTACATACCACCACTCTATCAAGTCTACATACCACCACTGTATCATGTCTTAATCTCTCACATTTTTAATTATATCAGTTACTTATGGCTAACTACAGTAAAGTCACACACGATATTCGTTTACTACGAATTTTCGTTAAGACGAACTATTTCCGACGGTCTCGAAAAATTCGTCTTAACGAGAGTCGACTGTATATTAAAACTGACCAATATAACACAAATATAACATGAGCTTTTCCTATAAACGTACACATATACTAGATTATTCTACTTTCGTTTTCAAAAATGCTTTAATTAAGGAAAACAATTTACCAATATTCGTGTCTCAGATATTTCCTGTTCCAAATAAATCATTTTTCATGATTATCTATTTGATTTTTATAATAACATCCGAGAGATGTTTTAATCGATGTTCGTGATCGCAGCTTAATGTCTGCCATTTTGGAATGAAACATGTAAAAATGTAGTTACTTCCCCTGATAATAAATACAAATAATAAAGGGAGGAAATCCCTCCATATATTATATAAACCAGAGACCGTGTTGTATCCCTTAATGTTATATGTGTCATTCAAGTTTTCACGCGTCATTCATTTTACGATTTTCTTTGTCTGTAGAAACAAATACCTAAATACCATTTAGGTCTTTGGTAGAAAATTGTGTTCATTAAGTACAACTGTAAGTGGATCTGCGTAGGTTCATATTCGTGTTTCGTCAACACTATTCATGTTGCTTTAATTGGTTTAGTGGTCTTGTATTATTCTGATTAGTGTACATTTCGTGTATATCATGGATGTGTACTGATTACTATCCATTATAATAATGTTGGACAGTCTGAGGCGCCGTAAGTAATTATAACTTACTCAAACCTTTGCTCAAATGTACTGAATATATATTCTTGTAAATAAGAGTAACATTGCAAGATATATGTTTATATCAGGGTTAGTTCACTATACTAACCACGTTCTCCCAGACACTGCTGCTCAAAGTTTGAACAAGTAGGCTGGTGTTGAGTATCAATATACCAACCATTCTATCAGAGTCATTGTTGCACCAAATTTGTACAAGTAGGCTGGTTTTGAGTATCAATATACCAACCATTCTATCCGAGTCATTTTTGCACCAAGTTTGTACAAGTATGCTGGTTTTGAGTATCAATATACCAACCATTCTATCCGAGACACTGCTGCACCAAGTTTGTACAAGTAGGCTGGTTTTGATTATCAATATACCAACCATTCTATCCGAGACACTGCTGCACCAAGTTTGTACACATAGGCTGGTTGTGAGTATCAATATACCAAACACTCTCTCCGAGTCACTGCTGCTCTAAGTTTGTACTAGTAGGCTGGTTTTGAGGGTCATTATACCAACCACTCCGAGTATCTGCTGCTTCAAGATTGTATAAGGAGGCTGAGATTGAGGGTCACTATACAAACCAAAATCTCCCAGTCACTGCGATCTTTTCCATCCATTAAATCCCCCTGTTTGTCCTCTTTGATTATCTTAGTTATCCCTTATGGTCGGCCAGGCCATTCCTCCCCCCCCCCTGTTCCCTAATACGTGTGTACCCTTGAGCCTCCTCAAATGCCTTATGTTTTATGGATTGTTGTTTTCCCGGAGATCTGTGTGGAGTAGCACTGTCGTATCTATGTGACGTTCCTTGTAGCAACTAAGTAACTTATTCTCTCTCCTTCTCTCTAAGACACGTGAATTAGCCGTCAGGCAAACGTCAGAGGAATAATTACTCGAAAATTTGCATACGAGTAGCTAGTTGTGTTCATAACGTGATGCATGTGATTATATGGTTGTAAACTATCTCGTTACCTAGTAAACTGGCTTTTTACCACTAAGTATTTATGATGTAAAATGTTGGCCAAGATGAGAAATCAAGCCAAAAATTCAGTTGGCTAAGCCATTGTCATTTATATAACGAAATGTTAAGCATTCAATTGACATCATTTGACCACTTGATGCATACATACAGAGCAATATACTCGATCTTCAATCGATGTTCCATCACTACAAAACATGCTCCAACATATTAAACATATCACGTGAATCATATCAATTATATATGCATCTAAATTAGTCCTGAGCAGATAAATATATCAAAATATATAAATTTTCAACAATTCTTATATGAAGAGCTGTTGACTTAAAAGCGTGTGTGCATAATTGTACAAATAATCACATTCCCCATTCATATCAATGTAAAAGATAACCATTTAGATTAAGTACAGGCAGTCTACTGTCTGAGCTAACTGTACGGGCTAGGAACATAATAACACAAACAATTCTTGAAACCACATTAACTTCCGTATTTTGATTGACAACAGAAACAACAGTAATACATGTATTGATTTATACAACATGTACTAGTAGACAACAATAAAATAACTATTAGCTCTACATATAATATATCACATAAATAACTCATCCCAGTCATATGTGAATTATGTTACAATAATGTTACCCTATTAACACAATGTATCAATTTAATCAAATATAAAATATTCTGTAGGGGTATAAAGACAATCATATACATGAATATAAAAATATCAAATCTACTCAACAGAGTCAGTATAGAATGTAAAAATTATAAAATATCACTTAAACTTAATCATACGATTATAATATCAATAGAACACTTCATTCTCACAGATAGATTGAAATAGACCATTATATTCCCAGATCAGATAGGCAACGTGGAACAGTTACTTTGACATATGACAGTGATAAATTAATTGCTTGAATATCCCAAACGACATCTTTTCTGCATGAGGTAAAGTGTCGTGTTTTATTTACTGTCCGAGATATGTAGAAAAGGGGGGATGTCTGGAAAAGACTAAATTGGGAATAAAAGATAGAAATAAGCTCGTTAATAGTGTTTGCATTTTCATTACACCGCGCTAATAAAAACAAAACAATTAGAAATACGTTTTCATATTTATTTTTTATTTTACATCGTTTGAAGTTTCCCTGCAGTGTATAACAACACTATAACACCTATAAGTCTGCAGTAGTGGTCATCTTCAAAAAAAATTATTTAGCATCCTACATTTGAATGTTAAGGAAGGACCTACTTCCCCCTGCAATAGGATGATGATTGAGCAATAATTCCATACTGACAGTTACATATTGAACATATTATGGTACCAAATATATGCAATCAATTACAATACGTTTCAAATTAATTTGTTAATGCAAATGTTACACACTTGCCCGGTTTTATTGTTTCATCTAACCACCAAGTATACTAATCACACCAACCGGTCAATATGTATTCAAAATTATATCAACCACAATTATAACAAAGATTTACGATATGTTGACAACGACTTGTACCATCGGACCTCCATTGTCATACAAGTATCATTGAGCACAACCTTCATCAGATTATACATGAAACATTTAGTTCCTTAAGTGAAATACGACAACAATATGTTTCAACTTATGATTTATTACGGTATAAATGTTTCCATGGCAACGAATGATCTTCGTTAGTACTATTTTGTGAGCACAGAAAATGTTTATAGTTCATATATAAATTTCAATTTTGAGCCTTTCATCTGTTGTTCCACCATGTTGTCGACCATATCACTTTGTGCCACAGTAAACCATTCCTTCCAGTTGCCAACTTCACCTAAAATATACAAGTGTGATCACTCGATCTGCTATCTATACCAGACACATTATGTGAAATTTCCCGACACTATCACATGCAAATTGTCCGACTTGTACTGATAAAAGCAGAGTACCTTCAGTAATACCTCATCTTGTGTATCATTAAATAGGATAATATAGATAGTATTCCTAAATTCTCCATAGTTGTTTTAATGGTCGGTGAGATCATTCCTTGCTCCCCTATTCCCATACATGTATACCCTAACACCTTACAGTGCCTAATGTTTTGAGGAGTTTTGTTTCCCTGGGGTCTGTTTACGGAGACATTGTCTTGTGTATGTGACGTTCCCAATAAAATCTTAATCTCTCTTATATTTATTTGATGAAGTTTATGTGAGGGATATTTAAATATCGTACTGCCGAAAGACAAGAGAAGGAAGAAGAATTCGGCATCTAACCAACACAACACGATTTTCAGCTGTGACGACATCCTCGAATGACTGTACAACCATTGCAGACATAGCATCAGAAACTTCAGTTCAATCCATCATCTTTAGAGACAGATGGAAGCCAATGATGATTAAGATAATTTATGTTTACACAAATCCATACCTTTTCGCATAAAACCGTAAGGAGTCCCTTCTTTATACGAGCTGGCCCCTAACATTTCAGGTGTGTATCTCGACTTCATGTTATCAAACTGACATTTGTCTGAAATCTGTTGTAATACTTTCTCACTCAGTGATACGTCCAGGAAGTCGGCCAGTTGTTTTATACCTGCCAATGTATCCTGAAATATACTGTTCTAATTTGTAGTTCTCTGTCAGAGGCTTAGCTAGCACATACACACGTGCGTAACATCATTTGGAAAAATAAAAAAATCATTATGGTCAAAAATCGTTAAACAAGAAATGGGCAATGCCCATAAAACCAAGTTTTCAACCTAGTTATTTGTAACCAAGGCTCAATTTGTTTAATGAATTAATGGTGATCATCAATGCTGCAAATGTGCCGTAGGTGATACATGCACACTCACACTTAGATATATAATATGTATATGCAACAACTATACACCAAGTTTGATGTCAATACACCCACGCATAGCGAAGATATTAAGTGGAAACTGTTTTTTAAGTGACCTTGGATTGAACGAACCCAAAAGCAATTCCAAGCGAGCTGTCAACATGTTCTTACTATACACCAAGTTTGGTTACAATATGACCAACGAACTCAAGTTATTCGCCGGAAACCAAATTGCTATTTTTAGTAATGGTGACCTTGACCTTTGACAGAACGAGTCAAAAAGCAATCCCAAGCGACCTCTCAACATTTACTTACTATTCACCAAATTTGATGTCAATATGATCAACGAAACTAAAGTTATTCGCCAGAAACCAAATTTCTATTTTTAGTAATGGTGACCTTGAACATTGGCGGACCGAATCCAAAAGCAATCACAAGCGAGCTCTCCAGATGTTCTTATTATACAACAAGTTTGGTTACAATATGATCAACGAAACTCAGGCAATTTTCCGGAACCAAATTTATATTTTTAGTAACGGTAGCCTTGACCTTTGGCGGACTGAACCCAAAAGCAATCCCAAGCTAGCTCTCCACATATTCATACTATATACCAAGTTTGGTTACAATATAATCAACGGAACTCAAGTTATTTGCCGGAAACCCCCAGTTTGACGACCGTCCGCCTGCCTACCCGCCCAACGACACATTCCATGTTAAAATCGGACATTAAATGAGTGAGCTTTAAAGGTTTCAGCATAGCATGCTAAACTGTGTACTTTATTTTAAGTAGTAAGTAGTCTTTAAATTAAGCCACTGTCTTAATTCCATAAAAAAATCTATAATTACCAACAACATACTTTTTTCAGGTCTTCGAAGTACAAGACAGTCATATCATGTTTCTTTGAGTTCCAAACACTTTCCCAGTCATTCAAATATCTAAGGTAACTGTCATATGCCACTGAAATACATACATACATGAAGGCATACACATATCTAAGGTAACTGTCCATACATGAAGTCATTCAAATATCTAAGGTAACTGTCATATGCCACTGAAATACATACATACATGAAGTCATTCAAATATCTAAGGTAACTGTCATATGCCACTGAAATACATCCATACATGAAGTCATTCAAATATCTAAGGTAACTGTCATATGCCACTGAAATACATACATACATGAAGTCATTCAAATATCTAAGGTAACTGTCATATGCCACTGAAATACATACATACATGAAGTCATTCAAATATCTAAGGTAACTGTCATATGCCACTGAAATACATACATACATGAAGTCATTCAAATATCTAAGGTAACTGTCATATGCCACTGAAATACATCCATACATGAAGTCACTCAAGTTTTATGTGTATCCAGTATAAGATAGAGGACTGCAATGATTGTTTGAAAAGAATGTTACTGCCTGTGCCTTTTCAATTGCGAAAATAGGTACGAATCAACAAATCACTGTGACTAAATACATACGGGAGTTGCCATTGCGCAACTTTAATGCGCATGTTCTTTTCGATTATTGTAGTATTTGCATTGGGTTAAAACGAATAAGGGAGTAGTTTACTATTTTCTTTTACGATGCAAAGATTTTTCTGAACTTTATAGTCACCAAGCATAATACAAATAATGATATCATTTTATTTATCGAAGGATTTCCTTCTATTTTCTTTTTCTATATACTTTATTATTAAACAGAAAAGTCATTGATATTTAAAATTCTATATTTTAAATTATAAAATTATCTTCAATAAATATTTAAAACTAATACTTTCTATGAAAATGTAAAACGATAATTGGTTACCAAGTGCAAATTTTTTTCAACTTTCACTTTCCATATATATTACATTTGAAGCACAACAAATCAATCTTTATCTTAAAATCAAGCAAGGTGACCTATTATTTTATTTTTTATATTTTCATTCAGACAGTGACTCTCATATAGTATACCAAGTTGTAAGAAAAAATATAGAAAACTTGTATCGATTTTGCTCTATATTCATATGAAATATTCACGTTTTAAATCTTCATTATCATTATTTCATATTTTGGTTAGATACATTATAGTGATGAAATACAAAAAGTTTAAAGGCATGAGAAAAAAGGCCTTATTGTAGGATACGCCTTTAATAGACAAGGTGATGACCATCTGATCAGAGCAGAAACAGTCACACTAAAAACAGGGCCTCAACACATAAACAGTCACATTCACCGCAACTCAAATCTATTAAGAAGGCTGGTTCACTGGGCTATTATTTCATGTACCCTTCTGTCTTTGGAAAATGGGTTAGTTCTAAGACTATCATCAACAATATTAGATATAGCCGTCATCTCCCTACCTTCCTTGAAAATCATTTGGGCGAATTACAATTATAAACATATTTCCACAGGGCCATTAATACCACGTAAGTCAGCTAAAAGACATTTTTTTGTGAAGTCAAACTTTAGGTAAGTTTTGGTGCGGCAATCATCATGATATAACACAGCAGGTATAATGATATAGCACAGCAGATATCATGAAATAACACAGCAGGTATCTTGATATAACACAGCAGGTATCATGCTATAACAGAGCAGGTATCTTGATATAACACAGCAGGTATCATGATATAACACAGCAGGTATCTTGATATAACACAGCAGGTATCATGATATAACACAGCAGGCATCATGATATAACACAGCAGGTATCTTGATATAACACAGCAGGTATCTTGATATAACACAGCAGCTATCATGATATAACACAGCAGGTATCTTGATATAACACAGCAGCTATCATGCTATAACAGAGCAGGTATCTTGATATAACACAGCAGGTATCATGCTATAACAGAGCAGGTATCTTGATATAACACAGCAGGTATCATGATATAACACAGCAGGTATCTTGATATAACACAGCAGGTATCATGATATAACACAGCAGGTATCATGATATAACACAGCAGCTATCATGCTATAACAGAGCAGGTATCTTGATATAACACAGCAGCTATCATGATATAACACAGCAGGTATCTTGATATAACACAGCAGCTATCATGCTATAACAGAGCAGGTATCTTGATATAACACAGCAGCTATCATGATATTACACAGCAGGTATCATGATACAAATTTAAGGGGACAACATGTTTATTTTCTTATTAAAACAATATGAAACACTATGTGTCCAACTATCTAGCTCAGTAGAGTGCTGAGTTGCCTCCCAGCAGGTCTGGATTCGACTCCTGGCAGGGCAGGTTATGCCCTTCCAGATAGTTGGCTACAGTCATTTGTCCTCCACCTCTGATTCATGTTGAGAAATTGTCAACTGTTTGTGGTAGAGAAAGTTAGTTCCTGTTCATAATTAATTCCAGGAAAACTGGTTAAGTCTACCGATAGTCGTATATATACATATACTACAGAAAATTTGTTTTCATAAATGGCACGAAACCCGATGAAAGAAGCTACTGTTTAGTACAGATTGGTGACAGAGTAACACTTGAACCTTGGATTATTCCAAGGACAATTTCTACTAAGGAGGCATAGTGGTCAATGTGTAGAATGAAGCCTCCTTATCAAAACAGCCACAGGCTATTCTTTCCTTGTCTTTACATCGCGGGGGGAAGGGGAGGTCAGGGGGTCGAGTGTTGGGGAGTCATGGGGTCCAGCGCCTGACACTGCAGCTGATCAAATTCAGCCTTTGGTGTCTCTAGATTTTGCATAAATACATTTACTTGTAATGTAATAAATGCAAATTGCCCCCCCCCCCCTCTCTTGATTTATGACTAGATAAGGACAACCCTATCTTGCCAAATCTACAAAGGGGGATTGGGTATGGATTCCTGGTAATGGACTGGCATCTAACCAGGCAGCCTATAATACTTAAATAAGGTAAACCCTGTGGATTTGTTCCAGTTGTGCTTGGCAGTAAGTGGTCTACATCAATGACGTGAGGACTCCAGGACCGGACAGGAAAGTGCTTGAAAAACACATTACAGCAAAAATGAATCTAAAAAAACATCGTTTGCAATAGTTGCAAGCGCTGGAAGTTACTATTTTCCAACGCATTTTAATAAGCGCATACCATCATGAATTTGGGAAACCAGAATTGTCTATCTTCAGCGATGTGATAGTATACTTTATAGTAGGGAATGACTCATAATGAGTATATGGAAATTTAACAAGGCAAAGTCACGTGAGGTATAATAAAAGTAAGTATCATACAACATTCAAGTGTATTTAGTACTGATATAGAGCCAGTTACCAAAGTAGTGTACTGAACAGTTAGTAAGTTCATTATTTATGTTTACTGATAGCAGTATTGATAAGATATGTGACAGCTGATAGACAAATTAATCAGCTTACACTATTGTGTCATCAATAGAAAGCAAACAATTACAATGACTTACATTGTACTTGCTTTGGGATAGGAACACAGCAAAATGTATCCATCTCTGAACTCAAAGTCTTTTAATCTACTGTTAAGTTCTCGTATATATTCCACATCACGTCCAAACAATGATGATGGAATTTTCCGAAGTCAAGCATCGTCATCACATCCCCGCGACAATCTGTGATGAAAAATGCTTTTTACACAAATTTTATTAACGAAAATGTAGTATATGTATAGTCCGTTATTATTTACTTAAGAATGGTTGTAAACGAACGTAGAAGTTGTCAGCCAATGAAAACTTGTCTTACAAACTATTGGCCAATATACTTTGTGTAGGCAATAACAATATTCTCAACTAATTTTGAATTGATCGTAAAATTTCCAATTTAATGACAATAAAACATCCTGAGATTTCTGCACATACACTGAAAATGTGACAGTCTGAAAACTACGGTACGCTAGTTTATCCTTCACGTTGGTTATAAAGCACGTGTATATATCAATGTTTGCGCAAGTATAATGAATGGAGGCTATAAAAAGGGCTCAGGTAGAGAAATGGCCACTTGCTTTGCTTACACTGAACTAGCAACATCAGAGGTTTAAATCAAAATGTTAATGAAATAGATTTCTTTGAAATTTAGTACAAATGTTCTTTAGCATAAATGTCATAAAGTCTGAAAAAAATAAGTTCATTGGTTGTCTAAAAGTGTTACTTCCAGGGAAAAAATACTTGTGTTGTCTGCTACAAGATTTTAATTTACCTCTAAAATGATTGGCAGCTTTTCCATTGGCTGAGAGGTAATAATAGCCTAACTGTTATATGAGTCTAACACACTCCAATTTTCATTTGACATAAGGCGGGAAAAGTACACATGTTAATGTTTTATATAGTACAGATTTATGTAAGTCTTATGTTTGAATAGCTGAAAGTTTCATCCCAAATGTTAAATGTTATCTTGCCGAAATAAATTACTTGTCCCAGAAATGACCTAGGTATGGCTTGCTGGGAATATTTGGTAGCCACTGACGTACTAGATTTAAAACACACTTAGGCATTTTGTCTATTCCGTTCCATACACATTTGCTCATTCTTGGACCACTCTTTAAAACAATCAATTTTTGTCTTTATATCTGGGGTCGTCCCAAACATGCCTATGAAACATCATAGTCCAGAAACGTTTGTTTTTCTCCTTCCGTAGGCCATGATTTCTATCATTTGGTTCATACTTTTCAGGGTTTTTTTTCTGTTTTTTTCATTCGTTATACACGGTCTGCAGCAACAACATATGCATTCCTCCTCATTTTCATTTTGTGGAATATTAAACTTGTTTTCTTCTGATAAATCACTGATGCTGCTTTCTCTATCAGTGGAAGTCTGAGTATAGGAATCTTTCATCCCATTTATAGTTGAGGAATGTTCTGTAGGAATTATTTGTCTCCTTTGTTCATTGTAATCCCAGTCATAATGTAAAAAAAAACTTTCAATAGTGTGTAACTGCTCTTGTGAAACATCTAAAGTTATTCTTATTTTATCAGTCATATTCCACTATCACTTGCTCTGCATACAATGTTTACCTTAAATGTTTATCAACATTTACGGCATTTGTCGGAAGTAATTAAATGACATTCCCTTCTGGTGTGTATCCAGATAAATAATGGCTCTAGATAGGAACCTTTCCTAATATCATTAACTGGCCTTTACACATGTTTGATTCACACATTTTTACATAAAGGATTAACTTTTTTCATAATGGATATACAACAATGGAATAGATCTTCCAGTTTTAAAATTATATTAACTGGCGATGAAAACTTCAAACAGGCATTTATGGCTAAAATGCATCTTGTAAGAAATATATTAAAGATTATAATGAATAGACCAGTTACCAACAGTGACATATTAAATACAGCTCATGACATTTGGATTCAGAGTTATGGAGGCAACTTGAAATTTAACTGTGATTTTAAAACTCACAAAAGTTGTCTTATTTATTAACCTACATGTATTCTGAACCTGCATTTTCCAACATCAAGCAGACGAACTCTGTGTTTACATTATCAGACTACAATGCTCTCATAGGTAGTATAGCTCCCCCCCCCCCACTCCTTAAAGGCTAATACCGGCTTTTAATTCAGGTAAAAGCGGACATTTTTCTGTTGTATTTTACAAACAACTTCGATAATTCATTTACTTCGCACAAATCACCGGGATCGTCTGCTTAAATAGCACGGAAACTTAGACAGGCCAGTCGAGTACATGTATTAAACTCTTGTCTCGTTATATGCTTTTAAACTTCGGAACAAATGAAATACAATCAATGTATTTGTAAATCCAATCAATGTATTTGTAAATCCAATCAACGTATTTGTAAATCCAATCAATGTATTTGTAAATCCAATCATACATAGAGCATGTGTACGTCCAGGCGCGGTTCAAGCTACTTACGTCAGGGGTCAAGGTCATGGTAAGACAGCATTGGAGTCCCTAGATTTTGAAATGCAATACATTTTTTTGTAATGTGATACGTTAATTTTGTAAGAAACCATTAGGCCCTTGAATATGGGACCCCCCTCTGAACTAGGTTTTGATATGGGCAAAATGTTTTGCCAAAATCTATGGAGATCCGGACCCCAGGTCCCCTCTGGATCCCCGCATGCACTGCTCATAAAGGATTGAGGACATAACCCTCATAAACTAATCTGATTACCAGGTAGAAAGAGAACCAAGTATATTAACTGTTTATTCATACGCACTTAGGATAGTTTCGCTTCTACACCTCGTTCCTGGTGAATAAGGTGTAAAAATATGTTTGTTTCAGGTTTCCCGACCTTCCCTATTTGTTTATTTTTCTTAAAATCTCTTTGTGTAAATTTTCTTTAGGTTCATATTTCTGCCCATGTATTAGACGCTGCACGAGTATTCTAGCTATAGAGCGTTATATTCACCTTGTTTAAACATTATGGTAAAAGGGAAAGGGGATTTGTCTTTTAACATATATTCATCTAAATCTATGTTTAATTTGCTTCGTTTGAAAATAAAAAAAATCTCAAAATTTCCGACATACCTACCCTATTTGTTTAGGCCTAAGCATTTGAATATTAAGATGGAATGTTTTGTCTAACATAAGTGGTCATTGTTGCCAATTTAAGTCGCATAACACTCCGAATTTTGCAATTACATGTATGCAGTCGGACCTCGTTCATTCGAATTCATTGGGTTCATTTTTCGAATAATATATGGTTTCGAAAAGCCCATTTCAATTCGACGTGCCTAAGAAGATGCATCGGGACCTGAAGTTTATTTCGGCGGTACCAAGTATTCGGATAGAAGGTTGTTGAATAAACGAGGTTTGACTTTATTTCAACTTGCCACGCCGTTACACATAAAACCAGTGATCACGTCTTTTGTACATAAAATTCGGACAGTACAATAATACCATATATTGCAGACGACATTCCACGAACCAAACATTTGTCTGCTTCCAAACCAAGCGACCCGATCGACCATAACAAATTCATTAGACGTAAGTAGCTGAAAGGTCTTCTACGTGTAGTCGATATATCTATGACTCCATTTTAATAATAATAATACACGGTAGTACCGTACTGATATACTCAGTACAAAGGTAATGTTTTATGTGAATAACCGATATGTCAGTTACCAATATACCAACGTGTTCTTTCTACGATATATGACGCAGTAAGTATGAAGTGTGCATGTATTATACATGTATATAGGGTATTAAATAGCAAACGGTTAGATGTATACCACGATAACAATTGACAATACATGCGTATATCTCAAACTGTTCAATCAACTGATTAAGACAGTAACTGTCAGTATATTGCATTCGAAACGAAACTATGAAGCATTTCAGATTATATACGGAATGGAGTGACACATTCACATAAGTAGTTTTATCATTTATGATTTATTGGCAAAACATATGAGTCAAACACCTGGGATGAAATGTATATTCGTTTAATCATATTTCATACGTGGAACAATGTATAAACAAACACAACTAGCTTAATTGATACAAGTTTTATGAAAATCAGTTTAAATGTTAAGTTTCATGGAAATCAGTTCAAATGTCAAGTTTCATGTAAATCGGTACGTATGTACATACCAGTTCCCATCATCGGAGTAATCCTCACGTACCGTGCCCCATTGTCTCTCAGACAAGTAAGGACCCCACCTTTTCCAGTTCTTAGTTCGAATCTTATCTTCCTTTAACCGTTTCTTTTCTAATCCAGCCATGTTATTATTCCAGTTAAGTACAGTTCATAATCAACTCTAACACGCGTACAACAATGTATACTTTAGATACAGTTATATCCGTAGTGTGACAGTGTGTTATTCATTCAACACTTATCCCAGCCAACTGTTTTCACAAAAACTAGGTTACGTATACAGTGAATAATATATGAGGCAGTCTGAAGAGAGCGTTATACAGATGTATGCAAGTTTACAGCGCGACTTTCATGGTCGTCAAGAATATTTTTTTTGCAAGATGTTAGTTACAGGCACGTTATAAACACTAAATAAATCCGATTATATAACATGTATAAAGTTATATTTCCACAGGCGTTCATTCCTTTCGACTGAGAAAAAACTATAGAAATGTAAACAGACCGCGTCGACAGATGGTATTTCGTTGCTTTACCGTCATAACGAAGTTATTAGCGAATAAACTCGGTCACAGAACGGAGTTTCCGTGCGTTCGGCTATGAAATCTATTATTTCTAACTTGAGTAGGGTTGCTTTTACGCACCAACAAAATATTCCTGTATCAATAGATGTCAAAGCACGGATTTTTAAAAGTACAAATAGATTGACTGTATACCTTATTGATCAACTGAGGGCTATTTATAATGTTTATTGTTCACATCGCAGTACCTTCAGCAAAATTATCTGTGAGTAGATAGTAAATCCACTGTAAATATACTGACTCCGCCTGCGGTGTGCACAGTTGATTTAAGTGCTAGCTACAGTAGGTTTACCAGCGGATCAAGCGGTGCCCCCCCCCCCCCCTAAATACAGGGGCGTACCTGGACGATTTTAAAGTGAGCATCGAAGGCGCGAAACGTGCAGCAACGTTGCGAGGGGGTAGGTATGGGAGGGGACCTCCTCCCGCCGATGGGGGTTTGGGGGGGACTCGGACAAGAAAATTAAAAAATTTCATGCTATGTAATTACTGCGGAAGAATAAGATAAATTAAAGGGTCATACAACTGATTCGAGCGTATTTACCTATAACCCCATCCCCTCTCAGCCTTCATTTTATTGCATTTTTTTAACTTTTAGTTTGCACTTTTTCTGACAAATTGTACGCATTGGCGTACGTGCGTATGCATGGATACACGCCTGTAATATTTCCCTTAACTTACCTACATGTCTGAGAATAGATCAAAATACGAAAATACAGATATCTTTAATTTTAAGATCTTTTTAAACAAGCGATTCTGATTAAATGTAGCATTATATTATATAATGAGAATGTTTATGCTATGTAATATAAACCCGTCGTTATAATAATGTCATAATGTCTTCTTCTGTATATAAAGACAGTTTTAATATTATTACATATAACGCAATGTATCAGTATTTCAGGACAGAATACTGATCATTGTCTGTGTTATTTCGTCATCATCAAACACGCCATGCCTAGATGGATCCAATGAATGCATGTGTGAAAAAAGTAATTTATCAGTTGTTTGTATAAACGCATCTTTGATGGACTTGTCTACACGTACACCGCCTCTCTCTAAAGTATCTATCACAAACGAAGCAATTTGGTTTTTCTCGATCCGGTCACGCATGTTTCCATACTTGACGACGTAATTCGGCATCTGATCAGCAGTTATCAGGCCTCTTCTGAGTTTGTCAACTCGCAAAAACATTCTTGGTCCTTCCTGTAACAGAGTACCAAGTACATCTGATAATTCTCTCCTCGTGCGGTCATCCAATCTCTTTGACAGAAGGTTGCGTGATGGAATTATGTAGTAAGGTAAAGTTTGCCACCGAGTAATTGCTGTTCTTAAAAACGTAAGACCCAACAATACCAACGATACTAATTTCTCTTCTCTAAACACACGCAAGGGAAGTAACTCTGATAGCCAGTATGTGACATTTTTCATCATGTATGATGAAATTTCGCTAGTGACTGGTTTCAGAATGTTTTTGGCGATCATCTTCAGGAGAATGTAGAGTTTCGTTTGCGTCCCATTCAGACTGTGTGTCAATGTCAGTTCGGATTCTATGAAACAAAATCTCCATTCTTGAAACTGTCTGTCACTACCTTTAGCACCAACTGGTACAACTTGTGGCAGGAATGCGCAAGCGGTTTGTATGATATCCCGAGAAGGCCATTCATGGTGACGTGGTCGTGATGCCCAAGTCTGCAGTAACTGAGGACATTGACAACTGAAAGCTAAAACACTGTCCATATCCAATATTCCGTCAGTTATCGGTACCGAAGGTCCTGTAACATCATGATTAATAATACCGTTGCCACTGTCGTCAATGTCAAACTGTTCCTTACAAACAGCTGTGAAGAATGTACTCGATAAATAGTATGCTCCGCTTGTGGATTCAAACAGACTATCGCGAATACCTTGGGCTCTCACATTCCTGAATGATGACGGTCGATATAATTTTAATCTTGTATAACCAGGAGGTACATTCTCCATATCTGCTAGAAACACAATGATATGGTCTGGTAGTTGACTTGGTAGTTGTTCAACAGTATTAACGCATAGAATATTGTTAGTAAGAAAAAGCAGATCTATGTCACTTTCATACATTGAAGTTATTCCCTCACCTTTACTTCCTGCTGTAATCATGTGTATGTCGTTATTCCCGTATTTATGCCTCAAATATGAAAAATACATCCAGCTTTCTCTCCTGAACCTTATGATATCATCATTGTAGCCGAGATGATCCAGTGTATGGTAAAGTATTCGGGAAAACATCTCCAGTGCGTTCAATGATTTCTGGTTTAGCTTAAATAATCTCCTGAAATATATTTATCACCATAAATTAATCTAATGTATAAAACAAACTCTATCTATGATTTAATAAAGTTATTATTGTAGAAGTTTAATGAGCTCTGGTTTAATTTAAATAATCTCCTGAAATATATTTATCACCATAAATTGTTATAATGTATAACAACAAAGCTATATCTAAGATTTTAGAAGTTTATAGATTATTATTCTAATTATAACAAAATAGGACATCTAGAGTTTGCATTTTGTGTATTAAATGTCTCAAATAGTTGTTCTATGTGCTGTTCACAAAATATACATTCAGATAAGACTAACTATAACCATTTCCAAGATATCTCTGAATGGAGCTAAGTTTCTTTTTTCCAATCAAAACAAGTTGTTTTCTTAATTCAGCATTCTCAAAGTGACAAAAAATGTCTAATTACTACTACGTAAAAGGCTGAAGTATAGTTATGAATACACTAGCGATTCAATGGGAAGCGGCGAACCAGGCGCGCCCACCATAAAATTCTACCTTACATATATGTTTGAGTATAGATATTTAATTACAAGATTTTCAAATAAGAAATTATTGCAGCATTATATTTTACAATGGTGATGTTTATACATATGCTAGATCTTAGATAATTACTTATTTTTATCAAAATGAAATAACAAATACCTGTAAAAAAGTTCCTTATCGAAAATGAAATAGTAAATATCATTAAAATGTCTCCCTATCAATAAATGAAATATTTTGCAATATTTACCTGTGGAGTATATAATGATGACTTCTTTTGGCAAATCTCAAACCGAAACTAGAATATCAATGGTGATTCCCCAACTGGAAAATCCAATCACTATCTGTAATGCAGTACGTGTGTAAGGAGAGATAAACTGAATACAGACGTAGTGTTTATATTTCTGTTCTGTTCAAGTATAAAAACATGCTGGCGCAAATGTCAACATTAGTCCATTTTACTTATGTTAGCAATGTTACACAGACGCTCCGTGTATTTAGTAATTTAGTGTTTCATATTGTATCTACGACATTAGAACAATCACATCAAAACAGAAACATTTAACTTGTGTTACTTGGTATATCCAGTTTATTTCGTCGCCTCTAATTACAGTTTGGTTTTCATTTATTACATTTATTCTGCATGACAAAACTGGGTCACTTAATGTTGTGATAAATATACATGACTCGACGCCTTCGTACATATGATTTGCCCATAACACCAAAAACATATCTAGCTGAAAACTGTAAAATATAGCTTACTAGATTCACCACAGTGAAAAGTACTGGTACACCGCCAAACCATATACATGTAGTATAATATGCTAATAATAATTTATTATTAGGAGATGACGTAATTTATGAAATATAAAACTGAAAAATTAGTAGAACTTAAAAATTATAATTATTATGTATTATGTTTTGTCCATATGTTGTTTTGATTTTAACCATCATTATTATTTGAATAAGAATGAGCATCCGGGTTTATTTCATAGTGAAATTAATATTACAAATATTTATCTCGGCTGGAAAAGTTGTACAAACGATTACGAAGTAAACATGACCAGTACGCTTTGAATTCTCCTGTTTGAGGTAAATATGCGCATTAAAATAACTGAAAATATTGATGTATATTGACATACACTATCAGGGGCGGATCCAGGATTTGGTCTTTGAGGGGACGTAACTTTTAGGTAATTTTTTGGTATTGCTCAAGCCTTATAAAACGACAATGACTGTGTTTTATTCTTTGTTTTAAGGAATTGAACATAAAACCAATACAAAATCGCTTATTTGAAAATCTTATAATTAAAGATCTCTGTATATTGTCTATTTATACTCAGTCATACATGTACATTGGGTGAAAATTGGGCCATGGACATTGAGGCCTGAAAATGATTGCACAACTGTTGGTCTATTATCACTTTTAATGTCTTCAAACGACAGGTCTACTTTCAATTTGAAGCTAGATATAAATCAGATAAACAATAGGAGGCTGTACAGTAGTAATTATATTATGTTTATCGCTGTAAATTCAAGCGACCTATTGAATGATAGAGACAGATCGACAGACAGACGAACGGACGAAGATGAGCAAACAGAACACGCCTGGTTTTCTTCAAATGAAAAGTATAAATATTTGTTTCCAAAAGAATCTTAAATTCAACATGGCAAGATTTTTTCCATACGATATATTTGAGTGCATATCCTTGTACTATCAAATCCAAAAGCAATTACATGCATCAAATAGTTAATGTATATTTTATGAAGTAGTTTCTGTCGATTTTCTATGTACGTGTATATTGTAGTGAACGTTAGAAAAGATTCACAAAGTCCTTCTGTTTGTATTTCTTTTTTTATTCGCACACTTAAACAATGTCATATAAAGTTCTAAATATAAATCTAAAGTTATGGTTCTCCAATATGTATATCAAGCTGGTACTCCAGTGAATATTAAAATAAATGAACCTAAATGCAAATTCTGGTAATCCAGTTAAATGTAAAGTAAAGGTACTCCTTTGAATGAATTCTTATTTTCTGTCTAGCATATAAAGTTACATGTATTTATACACACCTAAAACAAAGAATTAGGAAGCCAGACCTTAAGGGCTTTGGCGATAAATAAACATTTCAGATATAACAATAGATGTGTGACCTTTAGGGCTTTGATAATAAATTAACAGTTCAGATATAATAATAGATGAGTGATGACAATTAATCAGAGGAAATATGTAATCAAAGATTTTAGAAATGAGGTGTTAATAACATAACAATAGCTTCGCAGTAAATTTTGGCAGACAGCAACAGATGTCAAACTATACAAAATAATTAAAATTTATGGTAAGAGAAAACTCTTAATTTTCACTGCATAATAATTCCTCCCTGCTACAAAAAGTTTGGTCTCCAAACTTAAAATTACTAATTCTGCACATTATGAGTTCTTGGTTCTCCAAGTTGAAAAAAGAAAGGTTTTGTAGATGTTTCTTGTTGAGAAATGATGCCCTCCTGTTCCTATTGCGTTCTTGTGTTAAGCTGCTGTTGACCATCCACTAATTTGCTGTAACTTATGGAATTTACAGCAGGTGACCAGCGACTTTCTGTACCATAATGTCCATACACATTATGTGGTTCAGGAACAACAGCACAAACTCTTCTGGAATAGTTCATTTCCGTCAGTTCAGGTACAATCTTTGAGAATTGGGGAAAACTCGCTTGGCACACAGAATCCTACTCCACTAATCGTTGTTAAGCACCGGGATCGTTACGTCAGCTAAAAAGTGACATGGCCATCGTTCTCCACCATCTTTTATGAAGCGTTTTTGCCTCGTTTTCGTCAGTACTATCCGCGATACTACGTATAGCGCACTATTGAAATAATGTACGCGTGCAAGGTTCCTATATAGCGGGGGTCAAGCTATTCTCTGTAAAACAGATGACAAGACTTGTTCAAGTACAAAGTATAATGTTTATTTCAGTGTCCAGTTCTAGAATGATGTTAATATTACATAATAATTAATTGATGTGTTATATTTGGGTATATGTGATTACAGTTCAAGTCGTTTAAAAGCATATTTGGGGAATATCGCTTAGCTAGTGAGGGTACCATAACGACTTGAAAAGTAGTACATCTACACCAAATAAAGCACATCTTACAAATACATTTAACTTTAATTAAATGTCTTAATACAGTATAGTAATAAAACAAGAAATATTCTTTATCATTACATACTCCAATGAATAAACGTAATTAAAGTTTATGTGTATAACATCGTATTTTAATACATCAAAAATTATACTTATGTCATACACATCAAAAATGCAAACAAACTCATAAGAATAATTATGTATATCAGAATTAATTAAATGTTCATTTCATTTAGAAGTAAAAATAGAAAAATGTATAATATTGATAAAAATAACATACCTGTAAAACAGATGACAAGACTTGTTCAAGTATAATGTTTATTTTCAGTGTCCAGTTCTAGAATGATACTGGACATTGAAAATGTCGCTACTTAAAGTGTCTTGAGACAAGCTTGTCACTGGTGGTTTCTAAATACAGGTAGTTTTACTCAAGGTTTAAAATAAAACTTCTTTTGATTTATGTAATTTTGAAGTCTACAGTTGATAGATAATCAGACAGGAATGTATTAAGGCATATTTTTATAATTGTCTAAGCCATTTGAACAAAGAGGTGATAAAAACAAACCATTAGATAATAATAGGGCTTAGCCTAGAGAAGCTATCAAATTTTAACACCATCTGTTACTATAATATAACCTAGATTTTAGTGTATAAATTGTAATTGTTTAAAACTTTAACTGCATTTATAAAATATTAAAATATAGTATTCATATTTGAAATCTACATTTCATGACAATAATTTTGATACCAAACATGGTATGATTATGAAATGAACAACATAATAAGTGAATTTAATAATTATACAATAATATTGCTATTTATGTTATAAGAATATACAGCAAAAATATGAATCATAATATATAAATGTATTATGTCAAAATGTATTATGTACATGTTATAAGATAATGGTTGGTATTTTG
The DNA here is from genome assembly GCA_032209605.1 of Mactromeris polynyma. NCBI lineage: Eukaryota > Metazoa > Mollusca > Bivalvia > Venerida > Mactridae > Mactromeris > Mactromeris polynyma. The sequence continues at coordinate 7,404,441 of JASFXZ010000028.1, forward strand.
TAGAAACTTGTGTTGTATATGTAAATCAGAACAATAAATAAAACTGAGTGACGCATAAATAACTATAATGAGCAAATGTAGAAACGTCCCACTTTTTGAACAGACATCTATTCGGCTATGTTTATGTTACACATTCAGTGAATGAACATGCGATACACTGGTAATTTGTAAAAACACATGTGTAAGGTTGACACGTAAAACCCGTTCACCAACCGGAACCTTGATTTTGACTTAATGCACGTGCGCGTTATACACGTGCTCGATAAACTAATTCAGTCAACGTCGTACGATACTTGCGACACATGCTAATCCGAAAATTGAAAAAAGTTTTACCTTTTCACTATTTTCATCATGCCACGCTCGTCTGAAGTTGAAAGAAATCAGGCTATCGGAATGCTTCAGGCGGGAATGACGGCCAGTGCCGTCGCCCGCAGGTTTGGCTGCTGTCGAAAGACCATACAGAGGCTTGCGACACTGAAAAAACAGACTGGGACTGTTCGCGATCGTCCCCGCCCTGGTCACCCCCGTGTCACCACCGCCAGAACTGATCGCTTCATCATGTTAATGCACTTGCGTCAGCGTAGGTTGCCAGCCACCGTAACGGCTAGAAGTTCCGGTGTGTCATCGCAGACCATCCGTAATCGCTTGCGACGCAACGCTAAGCAAATCAGAGCACGACGCCCATATATCAGTCAAAACATGACGCGACGTCACCGTGGTGCTAGGTTATTGTGGTCCACGACATCATTTGAATTGGAGGCGGTCTGATTAGAACCGAGTTCTCTTTACTGACGAATCTCGGTTCACACTCAGCCATGTAGATTGAAGGCTACGCATATACAGGCGTAAAAAAGAGAGATTCGCATATTGTTGTGTTGTTGAGATGGACAGGTTCGGTGGTGGGGGTGTAATGGTATGTGGTGGGATCATGGGTAGCCGTAAGACTGAGCTAGTAGTCATACAGGGCAACCTCAATGCACGGCGTTACATAACTGATGTTCTAACTCCTCATGCAATTCCTTTCAATCGCAGCCACGGCCCTGGTATAACACTGCAGCAAGACAATGCCCGCCCGCACACAGCCAGACTCACAACTCAATACCTGGCTCGAAACAATGTCGCCGTACTTCCATGGCCTGCGGTTTCCCTGATCTCAACCCGATAGAGCACATCTGGGATGAGCTGGTTGGTAAAGCGAGGGCCAACCACCAAATCGTCAACATTCGAGATCTGACACAGGCTTTACAGCAAGGGTGGAGGAATCTGCCTAACGCACTAATTGTGCGTTACGTCACGTCCATGCGCCGTATAATTATGGAGTGTAGTCGTGCAAATGCTGGCCACAGACGATATTAATCATACTGGATACAACTTGGACTTAAATAGGGAGAGAAATCATTAATTACTAAACATTTTTAAAAAACAACTTTTCCTCACATTTATTTTTTAACCCCTACCGACTTCGCCATTATCTCCCTCGAAAAATGTTCATCCAAACAAAATAAGGTCAACTATAAGGCCAAAATCTAAGGGATCCGGACCCCCAGTCCCCGCTCTGGATCCCCGCATGCACTGCTCATAAAGATTTGAGGACATAACACTCATAAAATAATTTGATTAATCAGGAAGAGAGAGAACCAAGTATGTCAACTGTTTTATTCATACGCACTGATATTAGTTTCGCTTCCATCCCTCATTCTTGGTGAACAAGCATTTGAGTATTTAAATTGAAATTTTTGCCTAACATAAGTGGTCCTTGTTGACAATTTGCATAACATTCCGGATTTTGTAATTATACAGTCGGACCTCGTTCAATCGAATTTATTGGGCCCGATTATTTTTCGAATAATACATGGTTTCGAATAACCCATTGTAATTCGACTTGCGTAAGAAGATACGTCGGGACATGATGTTGTTTTCGGCGAAACCAAAATATTCGAATAGAAGGTGGTTGAATAAAAAGAGGTTCGACTTTATTTCATCTTGTCACGTCGTTACACAGAAAACCAGAGACCAACTTTTCTGCACATAAAATTCGGACAGTACAATAATACCATATATTGCAGACGACATTCCACGAACCAAACATTTGTCTGCTTCCAAACCAAGCGACCCGATCGACCATAACAAATTCATTTGCCGTAAGTAGCTGAGAGGTCTTCTACGTGTAGTCGATATATCTATGACCCCATTTTTGGACGGTGCACCCCAAGGGGCACTGTCCTAAGTATGCACAACTGATTTCAAATATACAAACCAATTTACAGCAATACAGCTTTCTGCATCGAAGAAAATAGTGCAGTTTTCAATACTTAAATACATATGGCAAATTGGATATCCTTCCAAAATTCCAATTAATATGATAAAATATAGTAAAAATTCATAAATTTAGCATATTTTTGATAAATTCTGCTCGATGATACAGGCTAAATATGATAAAGTATCCATGCGCAAACCGCCATTCCGCTTGAGTGGTTACAATCTCTACAAACCAATTTACCTAACAGGAATTAAATAGATCTGGTCGCCAGACGAAAAACTGTACTAAATAAAAGATTCCCTTCTGAAAACTTTATGTGCGTGTTACCAAAACAAAAAGAAAATGCGTGTGTATGCTTTTGTTTAAAGGACGTGTGTAAACAGATATATCTACAAATTCAAAACATCGAATATATTACTGCGCAGCGCGTGGAGATTCCCGGATTTTACTCAGAACGCCATTGTTCAAGTCGCGAAATTCTACGTTTGTCAACTCGCCGTATATCCTGGCCTTCAGGTCATTGTGAGTATTTTTTACGATATCATTTAAATGCTTATAGGTTTGCTTAGTTATATGTTGTATTATTTTCATTCGATGTGTATGCATATGCTTACTGTGTAGTATAGTCATCATCACTATTCTCGCGGTATGACGTCATCCTGTAAATATGGCGGTGACCCCATGTACATTTGTTTACTTGTGTAACAAACTTTAAACAATTTTTCATTAATTTAATGCTGTTAAGAATTGGGATAGGATTGGAATTGATGCTTATGTGTTGGTAATTGATTTTCAGTTAACTATTATTTCTTCATTATTCATTATTCGATAAGTACCGCGAGAATACTGATATGCGGTGTATTATTTATCTGTTTATGTCCCATTTTCGTGTTTACGATTTTCCGTAAAATTATAGCGGGATAAAACGCTTACCATAACTGAATCTTTATATGAATGTTCTGCGTTAATATATTGATTGTGTTTGATTGAATTACTGTGTAAATTCGTCCGTAGCTAGTGAACAATCCCGTGTCGAACCGTGACCTAAATTAATTTTTAGAAAACGTTCGTGACCTACATATCAGGTTATGTAAACAAACAAACATTGATAATGAAACTGAAAGTGAACTGACATTTGTGCACATTGCAAAGGATTTTATCAGTATTTTAATGTTACCCTGTAAATGTTGCTTTTGATCTGTACTTTACTATTATCATGAAACTAGAATAAGATAAATGGAATTTTATGCCAACATAAAATTATTTATGGCATTGTACAAAATTTATTAAAACCATTTAGTGGAGTGGAACCGGGGTTTGGACTATACGCATAAATTACCAGTTAGCCAATCAATGTTCTTTATTTATCCAATTGTACTCCATGATACTAAGTTTTAAAGAAGAAAAAGTTAATACTACTGGAATTTGAAGTGGTAATACTAGTAGCTAATAAATGCAATAGTTATTTCATAATATACTCATGATATTACAATCAAATTGTACATAGTTTGTACATTAGCTTTTTGGTGATATATACATGAATAGAGGAGTCATTGAAAAAAAAGAAAAACAAATATATTTACAAATTATTGCCTACAGAATTGAGAAAAAAAGCTTAAAAGCTTATACTGTATCTTTGCTTCTAGAGGTCCATGTTGTATAAATGACTAACTATTCCACATGTGTCATAGCCACTTATGTCTTCAGTTTATTGACTATCCATGTTAAACCTGTTATGCTGTCAAAAAATTAATCATATAACACGCGTGAAATAAATATTTTCTTTGTTCCAGATGTCCGCCTCTTTGACAAAAGGGACTCTGGTCCTTACAGCAAGCCACTGAGGGTAGTGGTCGTTGCGTCCGACGAGGCCAGCAAGTACCGGGGCCAGGACGGTAGCGACCGCAAATGCATGAGTGCGGCCATCAGCGATGGAACAACATGCATTTTATGCAAGATATATGATGAAAACAAGTTCTGCAAGTTCTGCAAGTTCACGTCGGTAACGTCATTAGTCACAAGACAGATGACTCCCGTCACATTGTGGTGACGAAGAACACCAAGGTGTGTGTCACTGCAAAGATAGTCATCCCAGACGACCATCTAACCCAAGGCCAGGCAATTATACATCCTCCGCCAGCTGATGTGGTACCACTTCAAGCCGCCCTGAAGTCTCCAGCAAAGAAGCGGGTTTCCGTATGCGGACGTCTTGTGCAGGTACTTGATACAAACTCATCTGTTTTTGTTCTGAGTAGTGCTTGTCATTAATATACTATAGAAAATATTGTGATCATATTCCTCTTCTCATTTTTGTACTTGGAGGATTTGTAACTTATTTCTTTTAATCAATTAACAAGTGTATGCAATTCGGTATTATTCCACAGTAGCAATGTAATCAATAAATGTTATGTGCATACCAACTATGTTACTATTTAATATTTATTAAATTGAGAACTAATGTTAACAATATACTGCAATTATTTTATAAGATATAAAACGCAATAGACACATCACTTGATAACGTTTCTTCTTTACTTAAAGGTTGTAAATTGCATTCTGAAAATAGTTCAAAAATCTGTCCCTACCCTACCTAGCTTTTTTGAGACTGTTACCCTAAACACAGATATTATTTGTTTTGGCCTAATATAATCCTTATAGCGATTCACACCTTTTAAAACCAATAGTATTAGTCTTATTATGTATCTTGTTCATGTACATGGCCTACTTCCATAATTCTTAGGACCAAAACTTTAAACACTTTAACATTTACTGCGCATATATCTATAAGTTATGTATTTCAGAGACATATATCCTAATACATTTGACACCTATTTATTATATTATGCTAATGAATGATATACACATGTTGTGATTATCTAGGAGGAGGCCAAGCGAACTGTAAAAGTGAAGGGCGAAGACGTAGAAATCAAGGTGGTGACCTTGGAAGAAAACTCTGTAAAAGCCAAGGTGAAATTGTGGAGGGAAGCTGCAGATGCAGACATTAACACAGGAGACTTCATCAGTGTTACTGATGTAGTGGTGAATGTGTTCAAGGGAGATGCTTCCCTGTCCTCCACAAATCGATCTAAAGTCAAGGTAAATCTATTAATTATTACAACATCAGAATTATAGAACAACTTACAATATCATAATTGTTTATTAAAATCTTTTTAATTGATTTAGATAAACTTAAGCATTTGTTTCACATGCCACATATTCACATCATATAAAGCATTTATTATAACTATACGAGCCTCGTTTTGACAAAACCATACTTAATAACACAAGTAAAATGACATAAAAAATGCAGTAAAGTGTTTAAGTGACGTCACATGAGGCGGTCTGGCATATTTTTCAGTTCAAGTTGTATGTTTGCTCAATATCCATTGTAAGCTATACATGATACATGTATTCAGCAATAAACCAGCAGAGTTGAGATTTATATTTGAAGAGCTTTAAAAGTGGGCCCAGGCGTCGTTTATTCTCTTAAAAATATTTATTTATGCAAATAATATCTTTGTACTTAAGAGCTAGGTAACTGCTCCGCTTTTCTAGTATTGTCACAGAAAGTTGAGAAAGGTGCAAAATTCGCAATTACATAAAAAGAAAAACAGGATACTGATTAAAGCTTGTTATATGTTTTGATCATCACCTGTGACGGTACATTGGATTTCTGTTTGTAAGGAAGGCATGTGTCAAACACCTTTAGTACACATTTCTTATTTATACTTATTTATACTTACATATTATTATTGTCATAACACTATTAAACCATCGTTGTATAAAGAATAAATCTTTAAATAATTACTAAATTGTCTTTTTTTCCATGACATTGTTTGGTGTAGTTCATGAATCTTTGGCGTGGTTATATATAATATGTATGGCTGTGGAATTGAAGAGTTAAGGCAATAGTATGTTGCAAATGTTTGAAAGCTTCATTGTAGGCACTCCTGAGTGAATGTTAAAATATAAAGTGAAGATACTGTCACGATATATTGCATAAATAGTAAATAACAAATAACATTAGCAAATCAAGTTGATATCTTCAGTTGATACTGTCAGGATATTGCATAAATAACGAATAACAGCAGATCTAGTTGTTATCTTCAGCTGAAACTCATGTATTGATATTTTTTTTTTCAAATAATTATAAGTCAATAATGAAATATTAAAAAATTATGTTTTTGGTGATCAAAATTTATAGTGGTTGAAATTGAAACATTCAGAATAAACTACATGTACTTGTAATTCAACTCTTGTTCATAATTTAAGGCTACATTTCTTCTACATTTAGCCCATATTTTTATCATTTTTACAGGCAGCTGAAGCCGCACTGGAAGACTTTGTTGCCCCAAGCGATGGCGGGAGCATTGATGGTCAAACAGCTGACCTCTTGGCATCAACAGGAGACGTCATTAGCACCAACGCTGAAATGCTCCAGACGGCAACAGAGGACGACATTGAAGCATTTTTCATCTCTCATGTGCCTGTGGCTATGAAATTTGTGAAAAGGGGAGCAATTGTAGAGGACTGTTCATTAGTTGTGAAATAATGTATCGCATCATTTACAAAAATGTATTTGTTTTATGTACTTAGCCTTTGTATTTTAGTACAATATATACATTCGCATGTACACAAATGTATACACTACTCATATTTTTTCGTTTCGTTTAGAGTTACAAAAAGGTCTATGCTAACAATTAATCATTGCTTTCAATATTATCTTAACTTTTTGGCCATCTTTCTGTTGCTTAATCACTATTCCTATTCAATTCTCTGATGTAATAATCTCTTGCATGTTCATAGAAGTTTTGTTTATCCCTTTTCCTTTGTTTTACTATATTGTTTCATTATTTCTGTATTGATGTTTAGTCGATTGGCTTACTTTTTTGTAAAAAGGTATGTTTGATTTATATTTTAACTCTTCAACATTTGAGGATTAAGAAATATGTATATACTTTTAAAGGCATGAAGTAATGCTTTTTGAAACATCAGGGTTTTTATTTTACTTGTATCAAAACTGTTACCATCTTTTGACTGTTTTTGGATAGACCATTACAGTATCCTTTTGTGTATTGAAATACCTAACATATCAGCTGGGTGATGACATTTTTAAAAACATCATTTTTCCATCATATTGTGCCAATACTGTATGTATGATGTGCCTTTAAATGATCTCTCATTATTACCCTATACCTTTAAAAATTGGTATTTACTAGTCAGTAAAGTTTATTTATCTGATTTTCATTATAACTGTTCATTGTGAATGCTCAAACTTTCCTTTAATAACATGTTTACTTATTAATGGACACTCATCTTTGTTTTTAATAAATAAAAAAAATATTATATGCAGATATTTTCAAATACATTCACCTAGAGAACAGTACATTATAAATATATAATAAAAATGTAATATTTTAAGTTTTCAGAATTCACTAATATGCATATGCTTCCATTGAGTTTTTTGGTTTGGGTTTCAACAAGTTTTGAACAATATCCCATAAAGGAGGTAATCAAAATTATACAATAATATCTTTACAAATGACGATAAAGGCAATATATTTGGTTCACATGAAATTACTAAGCATGTCATATTGCAATTATTTCTGATGACAGATGTACAATTGTTTCACTTTCAATTTAAACCGAATGTTCACATGTATACTCTATTTAGACAGTAGAAACGTTATTGTATTATTTCTTTTATAAAAAAAATCCAATCCGAAGTCCTTGCTATAAAAACGTTGATTCAAAATGTTTCAAAAATCAGCTCTGTTATATTTTAAACTCATTCAAATCATTCCTCTCAATGTTACCCTTAATGTTCACTTTTTAACTAAACTAACATTTATTAATGATATGATAGTGTGAATAAAACGAATTACATTTCTTCATCTATATACATCATTGTTAAACCTTTTTCTAACAACTCCATTTCTTCTAAGCTCCATTTTCAACATATTAATACTTCCTGCACATTTCTAGGAAGTTATTCAGGATAACATAATAATAGTGTCTGTTCTTGAAAATTAATATTACAATTTTTTTCAGAAATTTTGAAACAAAGTACAATTCTATTATACCTCATATGTGCTTTGCTTTTAACATTGTATTATGTGATTATGGCCAGTGGTATTCTGATCAATGTACTATTTGTATCCCTTTAATTTTCCATAACTATGTTTGTAGATAAATGTACATAACTTTGAAATGTGCTTGTTATATGTCATGTCCACTGCTAACTTTGACACCAATTTGTGCAAACTGCTTTTGTAGTGCCAAATTTATGCAATCTCTTTGTCAATAGTGCTGTAAATATTTTTATGCTCTTTCATAACATCAGTATTAAAATTACATCTGTATTTTACATATATGTTTGTCTACTGCTAATGTTCAACTTGCACATGCCTGTGCTTTTTTTGACATAAATCCAAATATATCCTCAGGTTTTTTCATTATTTTGGTATTTGTTCATTTCATTCTTGTATTAATTTCTCATAAGTTAATAAATATTTATACTTGGTGTTATACAATGTACTATATGCACTTCTTACAGCTTAACATAGATCTTCCTATCTGTAAACATTTTACACAAGCTGAAAGTTTACTTAGATTAAACTACATGCAAAACTGTATTACAATTTCTGTGTCTATGGTATATCTCTCTTCAATTTTTAGGCACTTCTTTTATGCAGATCATTTCAAGTGCTGTTCTACTAAAACATAATATATAATAATCTGCCATTACATATTTATTCAATTTCCTTCATGTATGCAACTTTGTTTGTATGCCAATATTTGGTTATTTCCATGCATATGTCTTGTCATTTTTGACACTTACGTTATGAAACACTTGGATGTCTTGCTTTTGTACTTTTGATAATTCAGCTCATTCTATTCATTTTTATATTACAATTTTTCAATATCTAGTCATTTCACTACTTAGTTATATTTCTAATGCCATTTTTATAGATAAATTTAAACATCTTTTTCTTAAAAAAACAAGTACAAGATAACTCCACAAAACATCTTCAATATAACATATTCATTACTACATTTCCATGACTACTTTCAAACTATGTACAAACTTTGTAAGATGACAGAAAACTACATATAATAGGTTTAACAAAACTATTTTTTCACATGATCCAATGTCAGTGACAAACACCATACACTTTTAATATTTGTGCCACTATAAAAATCGGATGTTACGTGTTCAGCTATGTGTTCATATGATGATGATAATATTGCCATAAATGACTTGCTTTATACTCTTTTAGTCTGTATACATTGAATTGTGTTGAGAGCCTTTTACGCTAATCCTGTTACCTTTTCGTTTTGGTTAGATATATCTTTAATGTTCATTTAGCGGTAAATAAATCTTTAATCAATATTTTAAAATATACATCCACCTAAAGGTACCATGTGGTCACCTTATTTCAGATTAAAATTGACATAAATACAATCCATTGCTGATACTTATGACCAATATCTGTTCGTTAATAAACATTTGAAATTACATCTTTAGTTCAGTGTTTCATGCATCAACATTTATCATTTCCAATTATTCGTTATCACCCACTTCCTTACAAGTAATACATACTTGATAAACATTTTGTGTGCTTCCAAAAATTGTTTGAATCACCTTGCAAACCATGTCAGTCCTTCTGCCAGCACAAGTATTATGTATGCAGTAAGAATTACGTTAGTTTGGAGAGAGAAAAATCCCAAGCAAAGAAAGTGAAGGCTTGAGCACCACAATCCTAATCCACGTATGCATTATTACTCCTTAAAGGTTGTGATTTGCATTTTGAGAATAATATTTAAAAAATCTAATGTGTCACTATGTTCAATGAAGTAAAATATACCAAGAAAACACCTGATGCCTATAATGAATTTAACATAAATTAAAGAACGCAAATTCCGATTTGTTGTTCTATCTTGGCGCGTAGGCCAGGTGAGATTTGAAATAATTATGTGTGCGTGGCACCGTCCTTCAGCACTTTCAGTGCTTTGATAATAATAATAATACACGGTAGTACCGTACTGATATACTATATATGTGCATAACCGATATGTCAATAACCAATATAGCAACTTGTTCTTTCTACGATATATGACGCAGTACGTATGAAGTGTGCAGGTAATATACATGTTTATAGAGTATTAAATGTTAGTTGTATAAACGATAACAATTGACAATACATTCGTATATCTCAAACTTTTCAATCAGCTGATTAAGCGGTAACTGTCGAGTTATTGTACGTATAAATTTAGATCAGTATATTGCATTCAAAACGAAACTATGAAGCATTACAGATTATATACGGAATGGAGTGATACATTCACTGAAGTATTTTTTATCATTTATGATTTATTGACAAAACATATGAGTCAAACATCTGGGATGAAATGTATATTCGTTTAATCATATTTCATACGTGGAACAATGGAAAAACAAACAAAACTAGTTTAATTGATACAAAAGTCTTATGAAAATTAGTTTAATTGATACAAAAGTCTTATGAAAATTGGTTTAAATGTAAAGTTTCATGAAAATCACTTTAAATGTAAAGTTTCATGAAAATTACAACAATGTATACTTTAGATACAGTTATATCCGTAGTGGGACAGTGTGTTATTCATTCAACACTTATCCCAGCCAACTGTTTTTTACAAGAACTAGGTTACGTATACAGTGAATAATATGTGAGGCAGTCTGAAGCAAGTGGTATACAGATGTATGCAAGTTTACAGCGCGACTTTCACGGTCATTAAGAAAACATAACAACATGTTGCAAGATGTTTGTTACAGGCACGCGATAAACACTAAATAAATCCGATTATATAACATGTATAAAGATATTTCCCCCCACAGGCGTATTTTCCTATCGACTGAGAAAAAAACACTATGTAAACACCCCCCCCCCCCCCCCCCCCCCCACCGCAAATACAGGAGCGTGGCTGAACGATTTTGAAGTAAACGCCAAGTGTGAGCATCGAAGTTGCGAAACGAGGGGGTAGGTGCGGGACCGTGCCTCCTCCCGCCGTTGGGGGTTTGGAGGTCTCTCCCATGAAATTAAACAAATTAGGAGGCATATGGTGCGTTTTCATGCTATATAATTACTGCGGAGGAATAAGGTAAATGACAGTGTCAAACAACTGATATATTCGAGCGAATTTGCCCATAACCGCATATCCGTTTTAACGAATTGTACGCATTGACGTACGTTCGTATGCCCGGATACACGCCTGAAATATTTCTCTTAACTTACCTATTAGTCTGAGAATAAACCAAAACACGAAAAAACAGATATCTTTAATTACAATTACGATTTATTTCAGCATTATATTATATACATGTAATAAGAATGTTTATGCTATGTAATTTTATCCCGTCGTTATAATTATGTCATAATGTGTCTTCTTCTGTATATAAAGACAGTTTTAATATTATTACATATAACACAATGTATCAGTATTTCAGGACAAAATACTGATCATTGTCTGTTCAATTTCGTCCTCATCAAAATCGCCATGTCTAGATTGATCCAATGAATGCATGTGTGAAACAACTAAGCTATTATATGTATGTGTCAACTTGGTTTCTATGGACTTGTCTACACGTATACCGTCTTTCTCTAAAACATCTAGCACCAGCAAAGCAATGAGGTTTTTCTCGATCTGGTCACGCATGTTTCCATACTTGACGATGTAATTCGGCATCTGACTAGCAGTTATCAGGCCTCTTCTGAGTTTGTCAACTCGCAAAAACAGTATTGGTCCTTCCTGTAACAGAGTACCCAGTACATCTGATAATTCTCTCCTCGTTCGATCATCCAATCTCTCTGACAGAAGGTTGCGTGATGGAATCATGTAGTAAGGTAAATTTTGCAACCGATTAATTGCTGTTCTTAAAAACGTAATACCCAACAATACCAATGATACTAATTTCTCTTCTCTAAACACATGCAAGGGAAGTAACTCTGATAGCCAGTATATGACATTTTTCATCACGTATGAAGAAATTTCGCTAGTGACTGGTTTCAGAATGTTTTTGGCGATCATCTTCAGGAGAATATAGAGTTTTATTTGTGTCCCATTCAGACTGTGTGTCAATGTCAGTTCAGATTCTATGAAACAAAATCTCCATTCTTGAAACTGTCTGTCACTACCTTTAGCACCAACTGGTACAACTTGTGGCAGGAATGAGCAAGCGGTTTGTATGATATCCCGAGAAGGCCATTCATGGTGACGTGGTCGTGATGCCCAAGTCTGCAATAACTAAGGACAGTGCAAAGTGAAAGCTAAAACATAGTCCGTATCCATTGGTCCGCTACTTCTCGGTAAAGCAGGTCCTGTAACATCATGATTAATAATACCGCTGTTACTGTCTTCAATGTCAAAATATTTCTTCAAAGCAGCTGTCATGAATGTACTCGATAAATAGTATTCTCCGCTTGTGGATTCAAACAGACTATCGCGAATACCTCGGTCTCTCACATTCCTGAATGATGACGGTCGATACAATTTTAATCTTGTATAACCAGGAGGTACATTCTCCATATCTGCTAGAAATACAGTGATATGGTCTGGTAGTTGACTTGGTACTTGTTCTACAGTATTAACGCATATAACTTCGTCAAGAAGACAAAGCGTATCCATGTCACTTTCATACACTGAAGTTATGCCCTCACCTTTACTTCCTGCTTTAATAGTGCGTGTGCCTTCATTTCTGTATTTATCCACCAAATCTGAATGATACCTCCAGCTTTCTCTCCTGAACCTTATGATATCATCATTGTAGCCGAGATGATCCAGCGTATGGTAAAGTATTCGGGAAAACATCTCCAGCGCGTTCAATGAGTTCTGGTTTAATTTAAATAATCTCCTGAAATATATTTATCGCCATAAATTGTTCTAATGTATAACAACGAAGCTATATCTAAGATTTTAGGAGTTTATAGATATTATTCTAATTATATCAAAATGGGACATCTAGAGTTTCATTTTGTGTATTAAATGTCTCAAATAGCTGTTATATGTGCTGTTCACAAAATATGCATTCAGATAAGATTAACTATAACCATTTCCAAGATATCTCTGAATGGAGCTAAATTTCTATTTTTTTCAATCAAAACAATTCAGTTTCTTCATTCGGCATTCTCAAAATGATAAAAAAAGGTCTAATTACGTACATGGATGAAATATAGTTTTTGGAATGCACTAGCGGTTCTATGTGGAGTGGCGAACCAGGCGCGTGCACCTCAAAATTCTACCTTACATGTATGTCTGAGTATAAATATACTATACAGAGATATTTAATTACAATATTTTCAAATAATCAATTATTGCAGCCATATATTTTACAATGGTGATGTTTATACATATGCTAGATCTACGATAATTACTTATGTTTATCAAAATGAAATAACAAATATCAGTTAAACAGTTCTCTATCGAAAATGAAATAGTAAATATCACTAGAATTTCTCTCTATCAAAAATGAAATAAAATATGATTATTGCTATATTTACCTGTGGCTTAAATAATAGTGACATCTTTTGGCAAATCTCAAACCGAAACTAGAATATCAATGGTGATTCCCCAAATGGAAAATCCAATCACTATCTGTAATACAGTACGTGCGTAAGGAGAGATAATTTGAGTTTATATTTCTGTTCTGTTCAAGTATACAAACATGCTGGCGCAAATGTCAATTTTAGTCCGTGTTTACTTATGTTAGCAATGTTACACAGACGCACCGTGTATTTAGTAATTTAGTGTTTCATATTGTGTCAACGACATTAGAACAATCACATCAAAAAAGAAACATTTAACTATATCCAGTTTATTTCGTCGCCTCTAATTACAGTTTGGTTTTCATTTCTTACATTTAATCTGCAAGACAAAACTGAGTCACTTAATGTTGTGATAAATATACATGACTGGACGCCTTCGTACATATGATGTGTATGCCTATAACACCTTAAACATCTCTAGCTGAAAACTGTAAAATAGAGCGTACTAGATTCACAACAGTGATATGTACTGGTACACCGCCAAACCATATACATGTAGTATAATATGCTAATAATAATTTATTATTAGGAGATGACGTAATTTGTGAAGTATAAAACTGAAAAATTAGTAGAAATTAAAAATAATAGTTTTCATGAATTGTCCATGTGTTGTTTTGATATTTTCTGTCACTCTCTCTTGTGTAACTGATAAAGTCTCTCATGTGTTACGAATAGATTATTTCATAATTTTATGTTTCCACTGTTACTATTTGATTGTCTCCCTTGTATAACCGATAATATCTCCCTTGTATATCTATTACTGAACCCTTATCTCTAATAAATTATATCCCCTATGTTTTTCGCTGATTATCTCCAACTCTCACGACCATGCGCCACTTTTTACCAGTTAAATGAAAAGATGACTACAGTGACAGCTAGTGTATGAAAGAGAAGATGACTACAGTGACAGCTAGTGTAATGAAAGAGAAGATGACTACAGTGACAGCTAGTGTAATGAAAGAGAAGATGACTACAGTGACAGCTAGTGTAATGAAAGAGAAGATGACAACAGTGACAGCTAGTGTAATGAAAGAGAAGATGACTACAGTGACAGCTAGTGTAATGAAGGAGAAGATGACTACAGTGACAGCTAGTGTAATGAAAGAGAAGATGACTAGAGTGACAGCTAGTGTAATGAAAGAGAAGATAACTACAGTGACAGCTAGTGTATGAAAGAGAAGATGACTACAGTGACAGCTAGTGTAATGAAAGAGAAGATGACTACAGTGACAGCTAGTGTAATGAAAGAGAAGATGACTACAGTGACAGCTAGTGTAATGAAAGAGAAGATGACTACAGTGACAGCTAGTGTAATGAAAGAGAAGATGACTACAGTGACAGCTAGTGAATGAAAGAGAAGAAGACTAATGCGACAGCTAGTGTAATGAAAGAGAAGATGACTACAGTGACAGCTAGTGTAATGAAAGAGAAGATGACTACAGTGACAGCTAGTGTAATGAAAGAGAAGATGACTACAGTGACAGCTAGTGTAATGAAAAAGAAGATGACTACAGTGACAGCTAGTGTAATGAAAAAGAAGATGACAACAGTGACAGCTAGTGTAATGAAAGAGAAGATGACTACAGTGACAGCTAGTGTAATGAAAGAGAAGATGACTACAGTGACAGCTAGTGTAATGAAAGAGAAGATGACTACAGTGACAGCTAGTGTAATGAAAGAGAAGATGACTACAGTGACAGCTAGTGTAATGAAAGAGAAAACGGTCGGCTGAATAAGTTCATGTTTGTCATAAGTTGTATGAATGTATATAAATGACAAAGAAGTGTGTATCAGATGCAATCTTTTGACAATGTTGACATCAGTAACTGATATATTATACTTCAAACATAAAAATATGTCCAAAACATTCGTGATGGTCTGATGATCTGAAATAATCGAAAGTTGACTTGAACATATTAAGTGATTAAGTCTCCTTGTCATCGAGTACGAAATAACGAAACATAGCGAATACAAAATTGGGCTATGGGAACTACCTAACGAACTCAGCATCATATATGAGTAAATTATAGATTCTCTAATCTATGCTTACTTATTTTTTCGTCACAATTTTATTTATTTCCATCATCAATTGTCAGCACCACAAAATATCCACCTATCCATTTATTCAGCTTACATGACATCTTTTTGGAAAGCCAGAATATACAATACGCTGTAGAATGTATGACGTGAACATCTCAACAGCTTCTTACTATTTTCGTTCGCTGATCATGCTTTAATATGTATGGTTTATTATCGATATTGATAATCAAAGACGACAAACAGTGAAGGGTGGAATTAATGGGTGGAAAAGATCACAGGACAAGTCAAGGAAACCGACACCAATAGGTCGAAACTGGGCGTAAAATAACCTGAACACAGAAAGAATTGCAGAGGGGAAAGGGAATATAACACATATTTAAAACACAAAAAGAAATATAAACCAAACAACGAATTACAGCATTGGAACTGTCTGACCTCGTTCATTCCAATTCATCGGATCCGAAATTATAATTGGGATAATACATGCTTCCGAATATGAGTTATATATACAATGTATATCACATGCATGTATTGTTTTAGCACTACATGTTTTTTTTTTATTCTGACCAATTCTAGATAGAAGACTGTCTTATGCTGATTTCCATTTTACTTCTAAGCATGATACCTTCTCAAACAAAGCTATCTTATAATACCATTGTAACATGTATCACCGGATTCGGTCTTTATCATGATGATACATGTAGTTATATTAAATATAACAATGAAAAAGTACGCTATGTTGCGATGCAACATTACGATGATGTGATACGACAGAATGATGGTGTGATGCGACAGTACGATAATGTGATACGACAGTACGATGGTTTGATGCAACAGTACGATAATGTGATGCGACAGTACGATGGTGTGATGCGACAGTACGATGGTGTGATGCGACAGTACCATGGTGTGATGCGACAGTACGATGGTGTGATGCGACAGTACGATGGTGTGATGCGACAGTACGATGGTGTGATGCGACAGTACGATAATGTGATACGACAGTACGATGGTGTGATGCAACAGTACGATAATGTGATACGACAGTACGATGGTGTGATACGACAGTACGATGGTTTGATACGACAGTACGATGGTGTGATGTGAAAGTACAATGGTGTGATACGAAATTACAATGGTGTGATGCGACAGTACGATAATGTGACGCGACAGTACGATCATGTGATGCGACAGTACGATAATGTGATGCGACAGCACAATGGTGTGATGCGACAGAACGATTGTTTCATGCGACAGCACGATAATGTGATGTGGCAGCACAATGGTGTGATGCGACAGTACGATAATGCGATACGACAGTACGATGGTGTGATGCGACATTACAATGGTGTGATGCGACAGTACGATGGTGCGATGCGACAGTACAATAGTGTGTTGCCACAGGACGATGGTGTGATGCGACAGTACATTGGTGTGATGCGACAGGACAATGGTGAAAGCGACAGCACGATGGTGTGATACGACAGTACGATGGTGTGATGTGACAGTACGATGGTGTGATGCGACATTACGATGGTGTGATACGACAGTACAATTGTGTGATGCGACAGCATAATGGTGTGATACGACATTACGATGGTGTTATGCGACTGTACAATGGTGTGATGCGACTTTACGATGGTGTGATACGACAGTACGATGGTGTGATGTGACAGTACGATGGCGTGATGCGACATTACAATGGTGTGATGCGACAGTACGATGGTGTGATTCGACAGTACAATGGTGTGATACGACAGTGCGATGGTGTGATGTGACAGTACGATGGTGTGATGCGACAGTACGATGGTGTGATGCGACAGTACGATGGTGTGATGCGACATTACGATGGTGTGATACGACAGTACAATTGTGTGATGCGACAGCATAATGGTGTGATACGACATTACGATGGTGTTATGCGACTGTACAATGGTGTGATGCGACTTTACGATGGTGTGATACGACAGTACGATGGTGTGATGTGACAGTACGATGGCGTGATGCGACATTACAATGGTGTGATGCGACAGTACGATGGTGTGATTCGACAGTACAATGGTGTGATACGATAGTGCGATGGTGTGATGTGACAGTACGATGGTGTGATGCGACAGTACGATGGTGTGATGCGACAGTACAATGGTGTGATACGACAGTACGATGGTGTGATGCGACAGTACGATGGTGTGATGCGACAGTACGATGGTGTGATGCGACAGTACAATGGTGTGATACGACAGTACGATGGTGTGATGTGACAGTACGATGGCGTGATGCGACATTACAATGGTGTGATTGCGACAGTACGATGGTGTGATGCGACATTACAATGGTGTGATGCGACAGTACGATGGTGTGATGCGACAGTACAATGGTGTGTTGCCACAGGACGATGGTGTAAAGCGACAGCACGATGGTGTGATGCGACAGTACGAAGGAGTGAAACGACAGTACGATGGTGTGATACGACATTACGATGGTGTGATACGACATAACGATGGTGTGATGCGACATTACGATGGTGCGATGCGACATTACGATGTTGTGATATGACAGTACAATGGTATGATACGACATGACGATGGTATGATACGAAATTACGATGGTGTGATGCGACAGCACAATGGTGTGATACGACATTACGATGATGTGATGCGACAGGATAATGGGTGTGTTACGGAATTACGATGATGTGATGCGACGTTACAATGCTGTGTTACGACATAACGATGATGTGATGCGACAGTACAATGGTGTGATACGACATTACGATGGTGTGATGCGACTGTATGATGTTGTGATACGACATTACGATGGTGTGATGCGATAGTTAGATGGTGTGATACGACATTGCGATGGTGTGAAGTGCCAGTAAGATGGTGTGATGCGACAGTACAATGTTGTGATGCGACAGCACAAGGGTGTGATGTGACAGCACGATGGTGTGATACGACAGTACAATGGTGTGATGCTATAGCACAATGGTGTGATGCGACAGTACAATGTTGTGATGTGACAGCACAAGGGTGTGATGTGACTGTACGATGGTGTGAAACGACAGTACGATTGTGTGATAGTGCAATGCTGTGATGATATAGCACAATGGTGAGATCCGACAGCACAATGGTGAGATGCGACAGTACAATGGTATGATGCGACACCACAATGGTGAGATACGACAGTACAATGGTGTGATACGACTTCACGATTTAAGATATATGTGAGTGTATATTTCGTTGAACTATCAAATAAAACAATAATTAAATGCATCGAACAGTGAATGTATTTATGTATTATGTTATAAGAAAATGGTTGGCATTTCGTAGAAATATAGTGTCGTATATGTAAATCAGAACTATAAACAAACTGAGTGACTTTAAATAATTATATTCAATTGACATTGTCCTGCAAAGTATCACCGATGACGGTGTAATAATAATCTTTATTTACAGAGGGAATCTCATCACATCAAACATATCTAACATGAGGTCTTCTAAAAATTATAATACATACTTATAAATAGACAAAAATATCATATATATATTTATAGAAAAACAGCATTCTAATAGCGACATGATACAATATCAAGATTCGCCAGCAAACGGACATACATTAAGCAATGTAATTATAACACAAACAATTGACAATGACAAAATAATAATAGTACTTTTAAAACAGATTTTATTTCAAATTTCTGGTTGAATTTTGTTCCAAATATGCATACCTTGATAGTCAAATGTTCGTTTTACGTTACTGTGTTGTAGGTTTTATTGTTTCTCTTTGCATTCTGCATATATCCTCCGTCATGGACATTATCTTCTGGTGAATATTCATGAATTAGTAATCTAGTGTTGATCATATGGAAATGGTGACCACTTGTACAAGTTTGGAATCATTTACTGACATGTCAGACTGTGTGGGGATACATTGCCTCCCTTGTATTACTGATATTCCTTTGTGTTACTGACTGATTCCCTATAGATTGTCTCCCTTAAGTATAAATAAATGTTCTCCTTGTGTCACTGATATTGATTGTCTCCCTTGTGTCACTGATATAGATTGTCTCCCTTGTGTCACTGATATAGATTTTCTCCCTTGTGTCACTGATATAGATTGTCTCTCTTGTGTAACTGATTACGTCTCTCATGTCTTACAAATAGATTATCTCTTTCTTTTGTTTTTCCACTGTCACTTTTTGATTGTCTCCTTTCTATTACCGATGATTTGTCCCTTGTAGCTGAGGGTTTTCCTTGTCTCCCTTGTGTTACAAACTTTCACTACCATGTGCTATTTTTTACCAGTTCAATGAGAAGATGACTGCAGTGACAGCATGTTTAATGAAAGAGAAATTGGTTTGCTGAATAAATGAGTTGATGTTTGGTATAAGTTGTATGAATGACATAGAAGAATCTAACAGATTTCAAACATACACATTCGTGATGGTCTGATGATCTGAAATAATCGGAAGTTGACTTGAAAATATTAAGTGAGTTTTTTTAAAAGTGAGAGAATAATTTGCTACTAAGTTGCTTATTATTTCTTTTTGTTATAATTCGTGTTATATTTCCATTTCCCCTGTGCAATTATTTCTGATTACATAGTGTTCATGGTATATCAGCCGATGTTCCATCATTACAAAACATGATCCAATACATTAAACATATCACGTGAATCATGTCAATGTTATATTCATCTAAATCAGCCCTGAGCAGATAAATATATCAAAAGATATATAGATTATCAAAGTTTCTTATATATAGCTGTTGATTTAAAAGCGTGTGTCCATAATTGTACAAATAATCGCATCCCCATTCATATCAATGTAAAAGACAATCATTTAGATGTTTTACTTTCAGTCAAACTCTTACAGAGAACATACACCTCCCCAGAATTCGAACTTACAACATCCGTACAGGCAGTCTACTGTCAGAGCTAACTGCGCAGGCTTGGAACAGACTAACACAAATCATTCTTGAAACCACATTAACTTCCGTATTTTGACTGACAACAGAAACAACAGTAAGACATGTATTGATTTATACAACATGTACTAGTATACAACAATAAAATAACTATTAGCTCTAACTATAAGATATTACATAAATAACTCATCCCAGTCATATGCGAATTATGTTACAATAATGTGACTCTGTAATTAACACAATGTATCAATTTAATCAAATAAAAAATATTCTGTAGTGGTATAAAGACAATCATATACATGTATATAAAAATATCAAATCTACTCAACAGAGTCAAGTATAGAATGTAAAAATGATAAAATATCACTTAAACTTAATCATACGATTATAATATCAATAGAACACTTCTTTCTCACAGATAGATTGAAACAGACCATTATATTCCCAGATCATATAGGCAACGTGGAACAGTTACTTTGACATATGACAGTGATACATTAATTGCTTGAATATCTTCCCTGCATGTCTACAGCGTATAAACACACTATAACACCTATACGGTCCCTTTATCACGCGTCTGCAATAGTTGTCATCTTCAAAAAAATTAAGTCTAGCATCCTACATTTGAATGTTAAGGAAATACCCACTTCCCCTGCAATAGGATGATGATTGAGCAATAATTCCACATTAACAGTAACATATTGAACATATGGTACCAAATATATGCAATCAATGACAATACGTTTCAAATTAATTTGTTAATGCAAGTGTTACACACTAGCCCTGTTTTATTGTTTCATCTAACCAACCGGGCAATATGTATTCAAAATTATATCAACCAAAAGTATAACAAAGATTCACGATATATTGACCACAACTTGTACCATCGGGTCTCCATTGTCATACAAGTATCATTGAGCACAACCTTCATCAGATTATACATGAAACATTTAGTTCCTTAGTGAAATACGACAACAATAGGTTTCAACTTATGATTTAGTACAGTATAAATGTTTCCATGGCAACGAATGATCTTCGTTAGTACTATTTTGTGAGCACAGAAAATGTTTATAGTTCATATATAAATTTGAATTTTGAGCCTTTCATCTGTTGTTCCACCATGTTGTCGACCATATCACTTTGTGCCACAGTAAACCATTCCTTCCAGTTGCCAACTTCACCTAAAATATACAAGTGTCATCACTCGATCTGCTATCTATACCAGACACATTATGTGGAATTTCTCGACACTATCATATGCAAATGGTCTGACTTTTACTGATAAAAGCACAGTACCTTCAGTAATACCTCATCTTGTGTATCATTAAAAAGGATAATATAGATAGTATCCCTAAATTCTCCATAGTTGTTTTGGTGATATCATTCCTTGCTCCCCTATTCCCATATATGTTTACCCTAACACCTTCCAGTGCCTAATGTTTTGAGGAGTTTTGTTTCCCTGAGGTCTGTTTAGGGAGGCATTGTCTTGTGTATGTGGCGTTCCCAATAACGACTTAATCTCTCTTATATTTATTTGATGAAGTTAGTATGAGGGATATTTAATTATCGTACTGCCGAAAGAAGAAGAATTCGGCATCTAACCAATACAACACGATTTTCAGCTGTGACGACATCCTCGAAGGACTGTCATCGTACAACCATCGCAGTCATAGCTTCAGAAACTTCAGTACAATCCATCATCTTCAGAGACAGATGGAAGCCAATGATGATTAAATTAATTTATGTTTACACAAATCCATACCTTTTCGCATAAAACCGTAAGGAGTCCCCTCTTTATACGAGCTGGCCCCTAACATTTCAGGTGTGTATCTCGACTTCATGTTATCAAACTGACATTTGTCTGAAATCTGTTGTAATACTTTCTCACTCAGTGATACGTCCAGGAAGTCGGCCAGTTGTTTTATACCTGCCAATGTATCCTGAAATATACTGTTCTTATTTGTAGTTCTCTGTCAGAGGCTTAGCTAGCACATACACACGTGCGTAACATCAGTTGGAAAAATCATAAAAATCATTATGGCCAAAAATCGTTAAACAAGAAATGGGCAATGCCCATAAAACCAAGTTTTCAACCTAGTTATTTGTAACCAAGGCTCAATTTGTATAATGAATTAATGGTGATCATCAATGCTGCAAAGGTGCCGTAGGTGATACATGCACACTCACACTTAGATATATAATATGTATATGCAACAACTATACACCAAGTTTGATGTCAATACACCCACGCATAGCGAAGATATTAAGTGGAAACTGTTTTTTAAGTGACCTTGGATTGAACGAACCCAAAAGCAATTCCAAGCGAGCTGTCAACATGTTCTTACTATACACCAAGTTTGGTTACAATATGACCAACGAACTCAAGTTATTCGCCGGAAACCAAATTGCTATTTTTAGTAATGGTGACCTTGACCTTTGACAGAACGAGTCAAAAAGCAATCCCAAGCGACCTCTCAACATTTACTTACTATTCACCAAATTTGATGTCAATATGATCAACGAAACTAAAGTTATTCGCCAGAAACCAAATTTCTATTTTTAGTAATGGTGACCTTGAACATTGGCGGACCGAATCCAAAAGCAATCCCAAGCGAGCTCTCCAGATGTTCTTATTATACAACAAGTTTGGTTACAATATGATCAACGAAACTCAGGCAATTTTCCGGAACCAAATTTATATTTTTAGTAACGGTAGCCTTGACCTTTGGCGGACTGAACCCAAAAGCAATCCCAAGCTAGCTCTCCACATGTTCATACTATATACCAAGTTTGGTTACAATATAATCAACGGAACTCAAGTTATTCGCCGGAAACCCCCAGTTTGACGACCGTCCGCCTGCCTACCCGCCCAACGACACATTCCATGTTAAAATCGGACATTAAATGAGTGAGCTTTAAAGGTTTCAGCATAGCATGCTAAACTGTGTACTTTATTTTAAGTAGTAAGTAGTCTTTAAATTAAGCCACTGTCTTAATTCCATAAAAAAATCTATAATTACCAACAACATACTTTTTTCAGGTCTTCGAAGTACAAGACAGTCATATCATGTTTCTTTGAGTTCCAAACACTTTCCCAGTCATTCAAATATCTAAGGTAACTGTCATATGCCACTGAAATACATCCATACATGAAGTCATTCAAATATCTAAGGTAACTGCCATATGCCACTGAAATACATCCATACATGAAGTCATTCACATATCTAAGGTAACTGCCATATGCCACTGAAATACATCCATACATACATGAAGTCATTCAAATATCTAAGGTAACTGCCATATGCCACTGAAATACATACATCCATACATGAAGTCATTCAAATATCTAAGGTAACTGCCATATGCCACTGAAATACATCCATACATGAAGTCATTCAAATATCTAAGGTAACTGCCATATGCCACTGAAATACATCCATACATGAAGTCATTCAAATATCTAAGCTAACTGTCATATGCCACTGAAATACATACATACATGAAGTCATTCAAATATCTAAGGTAACTGTCATATGCCACTGAAATACATCCATACATGAAGGCATACACATATCTAAGGTAACTGTCATATGCCACTGAAATACATCCATACATGAAGTCATTCACATATCTAAGGTAACTGCCATATGCCACTGAAATACATACATCCATACATGAAGTCATTCAAATATCTAAGGTAACTGCCATATGCCACTGAAATACATCCATACATGAAGTCATTCAAATATCTAAGGTAACTGCCATATGCCACTGAAATACATCCATACATGAAGTCATTCAAATATCTAAGGTAACTGTCATATGCCACTGAAATACATCCATACATGAAGGCATACACATATCTAAGGTAACTGTCATATGCCACTGAAATACATCCATACATGAAGGCATTCACATATCTAAGGTAACTGTCATATGCCACTGAAATACATCAAATATCTATCATTCAAATATCTAAGGTAACATACACTTTGACCAAATACATACACTGTGACCAAATACATACACTGTGACCAAATACACACACTGTTACCATATACATACACTGTGACCAAATACATACACTGTGACCAAATACATACACTGTGACCAAATACATACACTGTGACCAAATACATACACTGTGACCAAATACATACACTGTGACCATATACATACACTGTGACCAAATACATACACTGTGACCAAATACATACACTGTGACCAAATACATACACTGTGACCAAATACATACACTGTGACCAAATACATACACTGTGACCAAATACATACACTGTGACCAAATACATACACTGCATCCATTGATGAGAGAAACGTGATGTGAGCAAAGCAGAAACAGTCACAATAAGAACAGGGCCTCAACACATTCACCGCAACACAAATCTATTAAAAAGTCTAGTTCACTTGGCCATTATCTCATATACGTGTATGTCTTGGGAAAACTAGTTAGTTCTAAGACTATCATACATCAACATCAGATATGGCCATCATCTCGCATACCGTCCTCGCATACCGTCCGCGAAAATCATTTTGGCAAAATACAATTAATAATATTTCTACAAAGCCATTCATACTACGTAAGTCCGTTAAAAGAATTTTTTGGTGAAGTCAAAATTTAGGTAATTTTTGATGCGGCAATCATGATATAACACAGCAGGTATCATGATATAACACAGCAGGTATCATGATATAACACAGAGGGTATCATGATATTACACAGCAGGTATCTTGATATAACACAGCAGGTATCTTGATATAATGCAGCAGGCATCATGATATAACACAGCAGGTATCATGATATAACACAGCAGGTATCTTGATATTACACAGCAGGTATAATGATATAACACAGCAGGTATCATGATATAACACATCAGGTATCTTGATATTACACAGCAGGTATAATGATATAACACAGCATGTATCATGATATAACACAGCAGGTATCATGATATAACACAGCAGGTATCATGATATAACACAGCAGGTATCATGATATAACACAGCAGGTATAATGATATAACACAGCAGGTATCATGATATAACACAGCAGGTATCATGATATAACACAGCAGGTATCATGATATAACACAGCAGGTATCATGATATAACACAGCAGGTATCATTATATAACACAGCAGGTATCATGATATAACACAGCAGGTATCATGATATAACACAGCAGGTATCTTGATATAATGCAGCAGGCATCATGATATAACACAGCAGGTATCATGATATAACACAGCAGGTATAATGATATAACACATCAGGTATCTTGATATAACACAGCAGGCATCATGATATAACACAGCAGGCATCATGATATAACACAGCAGGTATCATGATATAGCACAGCAGGTATCATGATATAACACAGCAGGTATCATGATATAACACAGCAGGTATCATGATATAACACAGCAGGTATCTTGATATAATGCAGCAGGCATCATGATATAACACAGCAGGTATCATGATATATCACAGCAGGTATAATGATATAACACATCAGGTATCTTGATATAACACAGCAGGCATCATGATATAACACAGCAGGCAACATGATACAATACAGCGGGCATCATGATATAACAAAGCGGGTATCATGATATAACACAGCAGGTATCATGATATAACACAGCAGGCAACATGATATAACACAGCAGGTATCATGACATAACAAAGCAGGCATCATGATATAACACAGCAGGTATCATGCTATAACACAGCAGGTATCATGATATAACACAGCAGGTATCATGATATAACACAGCAGGCATCATGATATAACACAGCGGGCATCATGATATAGCACAGCGGGTATCATGATATAACACAGCGGGTATCATGATATAACACAGCAGGTATCTTGATATAACACAGCAGGCATCATGATATAACACAGCAGGCATCATGATATAACACAGCGGGCATCATGATATAACACAGCGGGTATCATGATATAACACAGCAGGTATCATGATATAACACAGCGGGTATCATGATATAACACAGCAGGTATCATGCTATAACACAGCAGGTATCATGACATAACACAGCAGGTATCATGATATAACACAGCAGGTATCATGGTATAACACAGCAGGTATCATGGTATAAAACAGCAGGTATCGTGATATAACACAGCAGGTATCATGGTAAAACACAGCAGGTATCATGATATAACACAGCAGATATAACGATATAACACAGCTGGTATCATGGTATAAAACAGCAGGTATCGTGATATAACACAGCAGGTATCATGATATAACACAGCAGGTATCATGATATAACAGAAAACATCAAACACATTCACTTACAGTCTCCTCGATAATACAATGGAAGCCAATTCTCAAAATTCCCTGAGTAGATATAATGCTTGAAGGGAGACATCATGTTGTAGAAGGAGAAAGTAGCATCTTATGGATTTCTCACCACAAGTACAATCTTCACTTTCTTATTACTGAGGTCTGGTGGTATCCTGAAGGAAATTTTCAAACTTTGTTTCTCTCACTACTTCAGAATCTGACAGACCTATTCAGTCGTTTCAGGAAACAATTAAGGCAATGCTTTCCTAACACAGGCTCCATGGAAACAACAGGCTACAGCACATTAGGGACGGAGGAGGTGCAATGGTAAACATGACGTATGGAAGCAAGGGAGCATTAGGAATGGTCTAGCTATCAAAAACAACCATGGAAAATTTAAGGCGACAACATGTTTATTTTCTTATTAACACAATATGAGACACTATTTGCCCAACTAGTTAGTTCGATATATCGCTGGATTGTCTCCCAGGAGGTCCGGGTTCAACTCCTGGGCTGGGCAGGTCATACCCTTCCATGAAATTTAGCTACATTAATTTGTCCTCCCCCTCTCATTCATGTTGAGAAGTTCACAACTGCTTGCGGTAGGGCAAGTTAGTTCCGTATCATAATTAATTCCAGGAACACTGGTTATTCCAAGGACAATTTCTACTGAGGAGGCATAGTGGTGAAGGTGTATAATGAATACTCCTTATCAATAAAGCCACATGCCATTCTTTCCTTGTCCTTCCAATCCATGAATTTAGCACTAGTCAGAAACACTGCAATAGGACTAGATAAGGGCAACCCCATATTGCCAAAATCTACAAAGGCGGGCGGAGTATGGATTCCCAATGATGTACTGGCATCTAACCAGGCAGCCTATAATACTTAAATAAGGTAAAACCCCTGTGGATTTCTTCTAGTTATGTTTGGCAGTAACTGACTGGTGTTGTTCACACATACAATAGCCGGGTCTGAAGCAGACACGCTAACCACTGGACCACAGCACCATTTGGAAATTTTTGAAAAGTACAATTAGAATGACTGTATATCTTATTGATCAACTGAGGGCTATTTATAATGTTAATTGATTACATCGCAGTACCGTGTGAATACAAGAGGTCATTACAATTCGTACAATGTGGAGTGCCCAATATCAAGTTACGTGATAATAATATATATGGTTGACCTTTATAATCGTATTATTAGCGATTTAAACTTAGTCAGCAAAAATATCTTTGGGTAGACAGTAAATCCACTGTAAATATACTGAATCCGCGTGCGGTGTGCACAGTTGATTTAAGTGCTAGCTACAGTAGGTTTACCAGCGGATCAAGCGGTGCACCCCCCCCCCTAAATACAGGGGCGTACCTGGACGATTTGTGTGAGCATCGAAGGTGCAAAACGAGCAGCAACGTTGCGAGGGGGTAGGCATGGGAGGGGACCTCCTCCCGCCGGTGTGGGTTTGGGGGGACTCCGACAAGAAAATAAAAAAAGGAGGACAATGGTTTGTTTTCATGCTATATAATTACTGCGGAAGAATTAAATTAAAGTGTCATACAACTGATATATTCCAGCGAATTTGCCCATAATCCCATCCCCTCTCAGCCTTCATTTTTATTGCATTTTTTGAACTTTTATTTTGCACTTTTTCTGACAAATTGTACGCATTGGCGTACGTGCGTATGCCTGGATACGCGCCTGAAATATTTCCCTTAACTTACCTATATGTCTGAGAATATATCAAAATACGAAAATATAGATATCTTTAATTTTAAGGTCATTTTGAATAAGCGATTCTGATTTATTGTAGAATTATATTATATAATAAGGACGTTTATGCTATGTAATATTATCCCGTCGTTATAATTATGTCATAATGTGTCTTCTTCGGTATGTAAACACAGTTTTAATATTATTACATATAACACAATGTATCAGTATTTCAGGACAGAATACTGATCAGTGTCTGTACAATTTCGTCTTCATCAAACTCGCCATGTCTAGATGGATCCAATGAATGCACGTGTGAAACAAGTAAGCTACCAATTGTATGTATCAACTTAGCTTTGATGGACTTGTCTACACGTAGACGTACACCGTTGCTCTCTAAAATATCTAGCACAAACCAAGCAATACAGTTTTTCTCGATCTGGTCACGCATGTTTCCATACTTGACGATGTAATTCGGCATCTGACATGCAGTTGTCAGGCCTCTTCTGAGTTTGTCAACTCGCGAAAACAGTATTGGTCCTTCCTGTAACAGACTACCCAGTACATCTGATAATTCTCTCCTCGTTCGATCATCCAATCTCTCTGACAGAAGGTTGCGTGATGGAATCATGTAGTACGATAAATTTTGCCACCGAGTAATTGCTGTTCTTAAAAACGTAAGACCCAACAATACCAACGATACTAATTTATCTTCTCTAAACACATGCAAGGGAAGCAACTCTGATAGCCAGTATGTGATATTTTTCATAATGTATGAAGAAATTTCACTAGTGACTGGTTTCAGAATGTTTTTTGCGATCATCTTCAGGAGAATATAGAGTTTTATTTGTGTCCCATTCAGACTTTGTGTCAATGTCAGTTCAGATTCTATGAAACAAAATCTCCATTCTTGAAACTGTCTGTCACTACCTTTAGCACCAACTGGTACAAGTTGTGGCAGGAATGAGCAAGCGGATGGTATGATATCCCGAGAAGGCCATTCATGGTGACGTGGTCGTGATGCCCAAGTCTGCAGTAACTGAGGACAGTGAATGGTGAGAGCTAAAACAAAGTCCATATCCATTGGTCCTTTAGTTCTCGGTACCGAAGGTCCTGTAACGTCACGGTAAATGACACCGCTGCTACTGTTTTCACTGTCACACTGTTTCTTATGACCAGCTGTCACTAATGTACTCGATAAATAGTATTCTCCGCTTGTGGATTCAAACAGACTATCGCGAATACCTTGGACTCTCACATTCCTGAATGATGACCGTCGATATAATTTTAATCTTGTATAACCAGGAGGTACATTCTCCATATCTGCTAGAAATACAGTGATATGGTCTGGTAGTTGACTTGGTACTTGTTCTACAGTATTAACGCATAGAACTGCGTCAGAAAGAAAAAGCAGATCCATGTCACTTTCATACATTGAAGTTATGCCCTCACCTTTACTTCCTGCTATAATACTGTGAGCGCATAGATTCCTGTGTTTATCCAGCAAATCTGTATTATACCTCCAGCTTTCTCTCCTGAACCTTATGATATCATCATTGTAGCCGAGATGATCCAGTGTATGGTAAAGTATTCGAGAAAACATTTCCAGTGCGTTCAATGATTTCTGGTTGAGCTTAAATAATCTCCTGAAATATATTGATCACCATAAATTGTTCTAATGTATAACAACAAAGCTATATCTAAGATATTAGAAGTTTATATATTATTATTCTAATTATAACAAAATAGGACATATAGAGTCTGCATTTTGTGTATTTAATGTCTCAAATAGTTGTTCTATGTGCTGTTCACGAAACATACATTCAGATAAGACTAACTATAACCATTTCCAAGATATCTCCGAATGGAGCTAAGTTTCTATTCTTTCCAATCAAAACAATTCATTTTCTTCATTCGGCATTCTCAAAGTGATGGAAAAGGTCTAATTACGTAAAAGGATGAAATATTGTTTTTCGAATGCACTAGCGATTCTATGGGGAGCGGCGAACCAGGCGCGCGCACCACAAAATTCTACATTACATGTATGTCTGAGTATAGATATATACTCTACAGAGATATTTAATCACAATAATTTCAAATAAGCAATTATTGCAGCATTATATTTTACAATGGTGATGTTTATACATATGCTAGATCTACGATAATAACTTCTTATTGTCAAAATGAAAAAACAAATACCAGTAAAAAAGTTCTCTATCGAAAATGAACGATATTTACCTGTGGCTTATATAATGGTGACATCTTTTGGCAAATCTCAAACCGAAACTAGAATATCAATGGTGATTCCCCAACTGGAAAATCCAATCACTGTCTGTAATACAGTACGCGCGTAAGGAGAGTTTATATGAATACAAACGTAGTGTTTATATTTCAGTTCTATTCTGTTGAAGTATACAAACATGCTGGCGCAAATGTCAATTTTAGTCCATTTTACTTATGTTAGCAATGTTACACAGACGCTCCGTGTATGTAGTAATTTAGTTTTTCATATTGTGTCAACGACATTAGAACAATCACATCAAAAAAGAAACATTTAACTCGTGTTACTATATCCAGTTTATTTCGTCGCCTCTAATTACAGTTTGGTTTTCATTTATTTCATTTATTCTGCAAGACAAATCTAGGTCACTTAATGTTGTGATAAATAAACATGACTCGACGCCTTCGTACAGATGATTTGTATGCCTATAACACCTTAAACATCTCTAGCTGAAAACTGTAAAATAGAGCGTACTAGATTCACCACAGTGAAAAGTACTGGTACACCGCCAAACCATATACATGTAGTATAATATGCTAATAATAATTTATGTTTAGAAGATGACGTAATTTATGAAATATAAAACTGAAAAAATAGTAGAAATTAAAAATAATAGTTATTATGTATTGTGCATGTTTTTTATTTTATTTTTTACCATCATTATTATTTTAATAAGAATGAGCATCCGGGTTTATTTCATAGTGAAATTAGTATCACAAATATTTATCTCGGCTGGTAAAGTTGTACAAACGATTACGAAATAAACAGGACCAGTACACTTTGAATTCTCCTGTTCGCGGTAAATATGCGCATTAAAATAACTGAAAAATATTGATGCATATTGACATACACTATCAGGGGCGGATTCAGGATTTGGTCTTAGAGGGGGGAGGTAACGTTTTGGTTATTTTTTGGTTTTGCTCATGCCTTATAAAACGACAATGACTGTGTTATATCCTTTGTTTTTAAGGAATTGAACATAAAACCAATACTGAATCGCTTATTTGTAAATCTTATAATTACAAATCTCTGTATATTTTCTATTTGTACTCAGACATACATGTACATGTACATGGATGAAGGTTAGAAAAAGAAAAAGTGAAAATTGAGCTGAGGATCCAGGGGACCGCCAGGGCTCCCGGTGAGATCCAGGGCAATGCCCTGTTAGGGGAACCAGGGGGACAATGTCCCCCGGAAGCTCTTTGAAGAAAGCAAAATTGACACATTGAGGAAGCCTAAAATGATTTAATGAAATGAATACCAATGAAACATTATTAGGTTTCATTACAGGGAATGTCCTTGCATAATAACTGTACACATGTACACATGTACAAATATCAATACACACATTTCATAGAACTTATTCTTACGCGAATTTCTCCTAATTAACGCGAACGGGCGCGTTGCATTTTACGGGCTTTTCTCAAATAGGCCTAAAAACATTGTTTCACCAAAATTTACATAAAAATGACGATATCTTTAGAATAAGTAAGTCAAATTGCAACCTCAAAGCGGTTAACGGTTCGATTTCAGCAGACTATAGTAGACTCGAGCTTCTAAACATAAAAGTCATGGCAATGTCCATTAAATACACAATTTACTTTCATATTTTTCATTTAAAACTAAAAAAAATTGTTAATGTCATGGCTCGAAATTAACACCCACACTCTCAAAATGATTGCGACCGACGACTTGTACAATCAACACGTGCAACTAATGTTACAAATTATTGTTTCATCACCCTTCTTAGTTGTGCACACTTTCGTGATCAGAATTGTTAATTCAGTTCTCTGGAGTGTTATTATTACGCGCTTCACATGTCTATCACATGTGTCGGGTACGCGGGACGTGATCCGATCGGCTGAAAGGTGCTTTAAGTGACAAGCGACAAGCATCGCCTTCGATTATTTTTGGCATGCGCGCGCGCCACTTACAAGTGTTTCAATGTCTAAATAATTATAGACCGACATGGAAAATTCCGTATCTATTTTTAGTACGTGACCTACCCGATTTTCCAAAAATACACGGTTTTCCGGAAAAAAAAGGATTTAGCCCGTAATTCAACTAGTTGAAAGTTCTGCTATGGCCTACCCCCTAACTTTCTCAACGGATTTACACGATTTGGGAAAATGATCCTTGGGTGGAATCAAAAGACGGACATTTTAGTAGGGATGCGCCGCTAGTGACTTTTCAGCGAACAATAAATATGATCAACATGTTGCCGATGGCTTCGGTACGACTCAAGGAACACTACCGATTTTCTTATCTAAACTTAGGCCATTGAGGCATGAAAACGATTGCACAACTATTGGTCTATTTTCACTTTTAATGTTTTCAAAAGACAGGTCTATAGGGCATCACATAAATGATTGCACAACTATTGGTCTATTTTCATTTTTTTAATGTCTTCAAAAGACGCACTTCTATTACTGATAGATTGTCTCCCTTTTGTATCTATATAGTGTCTTCTGTTACTGATATTTATTGATATAGATTGTCTCCCTTGTGTATCTATATATTGTCTCCTGTTACTGATATTTATTGATATAGATTGTCTCCCTTGTGTATCTATATAGTGTCTCCTGTTAGTGATAATTTACTGATAAAGATTGTCTCCCTTGTGTATCTATTCTATAAATTGTCTCCTGTTACTGATATTTATTGATATAGATTGTCTCCCTTGTATATCTATATATTGTCTTCTGTTACTGATATTTATTGATATAGATTGTCTCCCTTGTGTATCTATATATTGTCTTCTGATGAAGTCTCTCTTGTGTTACTAATATATAATATCATTATTATGATGACACATGTAGTACTGCGACGCGACAGTACAATGGTGTGATTCGACAGTACAATGTTGTGATGTGACAGTACAATGGTGTGATGTGACAGTACAATGGTGTGATGTGACAGTACAATGATGTGAGGTGAAAGTACAATGGTGTGATGTTACAGTACGATGGTGTGATGTGACAATACAATGATGTGATGTGAAAGTACAATGGTGTGATGTGACAGTACAATAGTGTAATGTGACAGAATAATGGTGTCATGCGACAGTACAATGGTGTGATGTGACAGTAAAATGGTGTCATGCGACAGTACAAAGGTGTGATGTGACAGTTCAATGGTGTGATGTGACAGTACAATGGTGTGGTGTGACTGTACAATGGTGTGACGCGACAGTACAATGATGTGATGTGAAAGTACAATGGTGTGATGTGACAGTACAATAGTGTAATGTGACATAACAATGGTGTCATGCGACAGTACAATGGTGTGATGTGACAGTACAATGGTGTGACGCGACAGTACAATGGTGTGATGTGACAGTAAATGGTGTCATGCGACAGTACAATGGTGTCATGCGACAGTACAATGGTGTGATGTGACAGTAAAATGGTGTCATGCGACATTACAATGGTGTGATGTGACAGTTCAATGGTGTGATGTGACAGTA
This sequence comes from Mactromeris polynyma, assembly GCA_032209605.1. Lineage (NCBI taxonomy): Eukaryota > Metazoa > Mollusca > Bivalvia > Venerida > Mactridae > Mactromeris > Mactromeris polynyma. The sequence goes on from JASFXZ010000028.1 coordinate 7,439,043, forward strand.
CAATGGTGTGGTGTGACTGTACAATGGTGTGACGCGACAGTACAATGATGTGATGTGAAAGTACAATGGTGTGATGTGACAGTACAATAGTGTAATGTGACATAACAATGGTGTCATGCGACAGTACAATGGTGTGATGTGACAGTAAATGGTGTCATGCGACAGTACAATGGTGTGATGTGACAGTAAAATGGTGTAGTGTGATAGTACAATGGTGTGATGTGACAGTAAAATGGTGTCATGCGACATTACAATGGTGTGATGTGACAGTAAAATGGTGTAGTGTGATAGTACAATGGTGTGATGCGACAGTACAATGGTGTGATGCGACAGTACAATGGTGTGATGCGACAGTACAATGGTGTGATGTGACAGAACAATGGTGAAATGCGACAGTAAAAGGGTGTGATGCTACAGTACCTTGGTGTAATGCGGCAGTAAAACGGTGTGATTGGACTGTACGATGACACGCTACAACACGATGTACGTCATGGCGGTGCAATGTACGACTTTATAACAATGGTACAATAATATTATCCGACGCGAGACTGTATAACACGACCTATGAAAGTATAATAAGATACCATGACACTGATGCCGATGGTACAACGCGTGATGCTACAGTGAAACGGTAGAGCTTATCCTAGTAGGATTGCGTAATGCAATTTGTCTATCTACCAAAGACAACACAAGACGACCAAATGAAAACGAATGTCTTCCACTGAGATACATCCTGTATCCCTAATATTACTATATATCAGCTGCATACCCAAAGCAAGTTAGTACCCTGAGTAAAACATACTGCTAGATACACAGGCACTTATATACATAGATGATTCACTGTTACGTTCGTCCTCTGACAAATAAGGTTCAACTCAATGCATTGTAATATTGTACAGTTAACCTATGGCGTACGATTAGGGTCTTTAATGCACGACCCAGCATCATGCTAAAAGTGTTAGCATGATGCAGGGTCGTGCAAAATCATTTTTCAGCATCATGCTAAATGTTTCAGCATCATGCTAAAAACTGAGTTTAGACCCTTCCGTACGTGAAAAGCACGTGAAAGTGCGATAGTGAAATACGCCGACTATGATCAATGTTTGCTTTATAAAAATGTCTGTGCTTTTATATTATGTAGTAAAGGTATATATTTCAACAAATAAAGTAAACTTTCAGCATCTCAACATGTTTTAATTGCTACATACAATATATTATATCGTATTTTAGTTACTATGCATCCAATTAGAGCAGATTTATCGTCCCAGTGTCATCTGCGCTATCTACACCATTCGACATATTAAAATGACCAATGAGAAAATGAGAAATAAGTGTTCTTCAGAATTTAAGAATGGAACTTGAAATCATTCTTAGTATGCTTTTAATTGTGTTAAGTCTGAAACTATAGCTGCAATTCTGAAACTCCTTCGAGTAAACAGTCATCCAAGAAGGCAGAATCTGAATTCAACGTGCTTTAATGTTTCCTGAAAACTGGAATTCCCAGAAAACCGGACTTTTCACCATGTTTACTGTATGTATTATTTATCAATAATTTTCGGTTATTTACCAACACATTATATTACATACAACAGGCGATAATAAACAAATAGGTAAATAAAGCCAGAGGTTTTTATCTTAATTATGAAATTCATTTACACAAATCGCAGAACATTGTATACGACAGAGAATAAAGTAATATCAGTAAGTTCACAGTTAATGTGAACAAAATATTTGAACAAACATCAGGACAAGTAAAATTAGGTGTTATGCTTTATATATTTCATACGAGCAACAATAAGGAAACTAACATCATAGTGTTAACAAACTTCTTGTAAACCGGTATAAACTAACGATTATCAATCGTCAACAAAGCCATCCATGTGGCAGAATTATCATCATCCAATAATCTATAGTGCGCAAAAATGCTAGCATAGAAATATGAAGGATTTTAGCTTTAAATTGGTATAACTTTTTATGCGTTAATGACATAAAATAACTACAAACGGTTTTGTAAAGTTTCAACCCCGCATGCGGTGTGCACAGTTGATTTAATTAAGTGCTAGATACAGTTGGTTACACCAGCGGCTCTAGCGGCGGGTGAGCCCCAATCCCCCATACAGGGGCGTGGGAGGGGACCTACTCCCGCCGATGGGGGTTTGGGGGCTCCCCCAAGAAAATTAAAAAAGGAGGCAAATGGTGCGTTTTCATGATATATAATTACTGCGGAAGAATAAGATAAATTACAGTGTCATACAACTTATAAATTCGAGCGAATTTGCCCCATAACCCCATCCCCCTCAGCCTTCATTTTTATTGCATTTTTGAACTTTTATTTTTCACTTTTTCTGACGAATTGTACGCATTGGCGTACGTGCGTATGCCTGGAAACGCGCCTGAAATATATCCCTTAACTTACTTATATGTCGGAGAATATATCAAAATACGAAAATATAGATATCTTTAATTTTAAGGTCATTTCTGAATAAGCGATTCTGATTTATTGTTGCATTATATTATATAATAAGGATGTTTATGCTATGTAATATTATCCCGTCGTTATAATCATGTCATAATGTGTCTTCTTCTGTATATAAAGACAGTTTTAATATTATTACATATAGCACAATGTATCAGTATTTCAGGACAGAATACTGATCCGTGTCTGTTTAATTTCGTCATCATCAAACACGCCATGTCTAGACGGATCCAATGAATGCATTTGTGAAACAACTAAGCTATTAACTGTATGTGTCAACTTAGCTTCTATGTACTTGTCTATACGTACACCGTTGCTCTCTAAAACATCTAGCACCACCAAAGCAATATAGTTTTTCTCGATCTGGTCACGCATATTTCCATACTTGACGATGTAATTCGGCATCTGACTAGCAGTTATCAGGCCTCTTCTGAGTTTGTCAACTCGCAAAAACAGTCTTGGTCCTTCCTGTAACAGACTACCCAGTACATCTGATAATTCTCTCCTCGTACGGTCAGCCAATCTCTCTGACAGAAGGTTGTGTGATGGAATTATGTAGTAAGGTACATTTTGCCATCGAGTAATTGCTGTTCTTAAAAACGTAAGACCCAACATTACTAACGATACTAATTTATCTTCTCTAAACACATGCAAGGGAAGCAACTCTGATAGCCAGTATGTGACATTTTTCATAATGTATGATGACATTTCGCTAGTTACTGGTTTCAGAATGTTTTTGGCGATCATCTTCAGGAGAATATAGAGTTTTATTTGTGTCCCATTCAGACTTTGTGTCAATGTCAGTTCAGATTCTATGAAACAAAATCTCCATTCTTGAAACTGTCTGTCACTACCTTTAGCACCAACTGGTACAAGTTGTGGCAGGAATGAGCAAGCGGTTTGTATGATATCCCGAGAAGGCCATTCATGGTGACGTGGTCGTGATGCCCAAGTCTGCAGTAACTGAGGACAGTGAAAGGTTAAAGCTATAACAAAGTCCATATCCATTGTTCCGATAGTTCTCGGTACCGAAGGTCCTGTAACGTCATAAATGACATCGCTGAAATTGGCATCAATGTCACAATGTTTCTTCAAACCAGCTATCCAGAAGGTACCCGATAAATAGTATTCTCCGCTTGTGGATTCAAACAGACTATCGCGAATACCTCGGTTTCTCACATTCCTGAATGATGACGGTCGATACAATTTTAATCTTGTATAACCAGGAGGTACATTCTGCATATCTGCTAGAAATACAGTGATATGGTCTGGTAGTTGACTTGGTACTTGTTCTACAGTATCAACGCATAGAACTTCGTTATCAAGAATAAGCAGATCTATGTCACTTTCAAACACTGAAGTTACACCCTCACCTTAACTTCCTGCTGTAATACCGCGTGTGCATTCATTCCAGTATTTACACAGCAAATCTGTACGATACCTCCAGCTATCTCTCCTGAACCTTATGATATCATCATTATAGCCGAGATGATCCAGTGTATGGTAAATAATTCGGGAAAACATCTCCAGTGCGTTCAATGAGCTCTGGTTTAATTTAAATAATCTCCTGAAATATATTTATCACCATAAATTGTTATAATGTATAACAACGAAGCTATATCTAAGATTTTAGGAGTTTATAGATTAGTATTCTAATTATGACAAAATAGGACCTCTAGAGTTTCATTTTGTGTATTTAATGTCTCAAATAGCTGTTCTATGTGCTGTTCACAAAATATACATTCAGATAAGACTAACTAAAACCATTTCCAAGATATCTCTGAATGGAGCTAAATTTCTATTTTGTTCAATCAAAACAATTCATTTTCTTCATTCGGCATTATCAAAGTGATGAAAATGGTCTAAATACGTAAAAGGATGAAATATTGTTTTTGGAATGCACTAGCGGTTATATGGGGAGCGGCGAACCAGGCGCGCGCACCACAAATTTCTACCTTACATGTATGTCTGAGTATAGATATATACTATACAGAGATAATTAATTACAATATTTTCAAATAAGCAATTATTGCAGCATTATATTTTACTATTGTGATGTTTATACATATGCTAGATCTACGATAATAACTTCTTATTGTCAAAATGAAAAAACAAATACCAGTAAAAAAGTTCTCTATCGAAAATGAACGATATTTACCTGTGGCTTATATAATAGTGACATCTTTTGGCAAATCTCAAACCGAAACTAGAATATCAAAGGTGATTCCCCAAATGGAAAATCCAATCACTATCTGTAATACAGTACGTGCGTAAGGAGAGATAATTTGAATACAGACGTAGTGTTTATATTTCTGTTCTGTTCTATTCTGTTCAAATATACAAACATGCTGGCGCAAATGTCAATTTTATTCCGTGTTTACTTATGTTAGCAATGTTACACAGACGCTCCGTGTATTTAGTAATTTAGTTTTTCATATTGTGTCCAAGACATTAGAACAATCACATCAAAACAGAAACATTTAACTAGTGTTACTTGGTATATCCAGTTTATTTCGTCGCCTCTAATTACAGTTTGGTTTTCATTTATTACATTTATTCTGCAAGACAAAACTAGGTCACTTAATGTTGTGATAGATAAACATGACTCGACGCCTTCGTACATATGCTTTGTATGCCTATAACACCTTAAACATCTGTAGCTGAAAACTGCAAAATAGAACGTACTAGATTCACCACAGTGATAAGTACTGGTTCACCGCCAATCACGATCATGTAGTATAATATGCTAATAATAAAGTTATATATTAGGAAATGACGTAATTTTGTATTACTGACTGATTGCCGCACTTGTATTACTGATACTCCTTTGTGTTACTGACCGATTGCCGCACTTGTATTACAGATACTCCTTTGTATTACAGACTGATTGCCGCACTTGTATTACTGATACTCCTTTGTGTTACAGACCGATTGCCGCACTTGTATTACAGATACTTCTTTGCATTACAGACTGATTGCCGCACTTGTATTACAGATACTCCTTTGTGTTACTGACTGATTGCCGCATTTGTATTACTGATACTCCTTTGTGTTACAGACCGATTGCCGCACTTGTATTACAGATACTCCTTTGTGTTACAGACCGATTGCCGCACTTGTATTACTGATACTCCTTTGTGTTACTGACCGATTGCCGCACTTGTATTACAGATACTCCTTTGTATTACAGACTGATTGCCGCACTTGTATTACTGATACTCATTTGTGTTACAGACTGATTGCCGCACTTGTATTACTGATACTCCTTTGTGTTACTGACTGATTACCGCACTGGTATTACAGATACTCCTTTGTGTTACAGACTGATTACCGCACTTGTATTACTGATACTCCTTTGTGTTACTGACTGATTGCCACACTTGTATTACAGATACTCCTTTGTGTTACAGACCGATTGCCGCACTTGTATTACTGATACTCCTTTGTGTTACAGACTGATTGCCGCACTTGTATTACTGATAGTCCTTTGTGTTACAGACTGATTGCCGCACTTGTATTACTGATAGTCCTTTGTGTTACAGACTGATTGCCGCCCTTGTATTACTGATAGTCCTTTGTGTTACAGACTGATTGCCGCACTTGTATTACTGATACTCCCTTGTGTTACAGACTGATTGCCGCACTTGTATTACTGATACTCCCTTGTGTTACAGACTGATTGCCGCCCTTGTATTACTGATACTCCCTTGTGTTACAGACTGATTGCCGCCCTTGTATTACTGATACTCCATTGTGTTACAGACTGATTGCCGCACTTGTATTACTGATACTCCCTTGTGTTACAGACTGATTGTCGCACTTGTATTACTGATACTCCCTTGTGTTACAGACTGATTGCCGCACTTGTATTACTGATACTCCCTTGTGTTACAGACTGATTGCCGCACTTGTATTACTGATACTCCCTTGTGTTACAGACTGATTGCCGCACTTGTATTACTGATACTCCTTTGTGTTACTGACTGATTGCCGCATTTGTATTACTGATACTCCTTTGTGTTACAGACCGATTGCCGCACTTGTATTACAGATACTCCTTTGTGTTACAGACCGATTGCCGCACTTGTATTACTGATACTCCTTTGTGTTACTGACCGATTGCCGCACTTGTATTACAGATACTCCTTTGTATTACAGACTGATTGCCGCACTTGTATTACTGATACTCATTTGTGTTACAGACTGATTGCCGCACTTGTATTACTGATACTCCTTTGTGTTACTGACTGATTACCGCACTTGTATTACTGATACTCCTTTGTGTTACTGACTGATTGCCACACTTGTATTACAGATACTCCTTTGTGTTACAGACCGATTGCCGCACTTGTATTACTGATACTCCTTTGTGTTACAGACTGATTGCCGCACTTGTATTACTGATAGTCCTTTGTGTTACAGACTGATTGCCGCCCTTGTATTACTGATAGTCCTTTGTGTTACAGACTGATTGCCGCACTTGTATTACTGATACTCCCTTGTGTTACAGACTGATTGCCGCACTTGTATTACTGATACTCCCTTGTGTTACAGACTGATTGCCGCCCTTGTATTACTGATACTCCCTTGTGTTACAGACTGATTGCCGCCCTTGTATTACTGATACTCCCTTGTGTTACAGACTGATTGCCGCACTTGTATTACTGATACTCCCTTGTGTTACAGACTGATTGTCGCACTTGTATTACTGATACTCCCTTGTGTTACAGACTGATTGCCGCACTTGTATTACTGATACTCCCTTGTGTTACAGACTGATTGCCGCACTTGTATTACTGATACTCCCTTGTGTTACAGACTGATTGCCGCACTTGTATTACTGATACTCCCTTGTGTTACAGACTGATTGTCGCACTTGTATTACTGATACTCCCTTGTGTTACAGACTGATTGCCGCACTTGTATTACTGATACTCCCTTGTGTTACAGACTGATTGCCGCACTTGTATTACTGATACTCCCTTGTGTTACAGACTGATTGTCTGCCTTGTGTAACTGATATTGATTGTCTCCCTTGTGTAACTGATATTGATTGTCTCCCTTGTGTAACTGATATTGATTGTCTCCCTTGTAACTGATATTGATTGTCTCCCTTGTGTAACTGATATTGATTGTCTGCCTTGTGTAACTGATATTGATTGTCTCCCTTGTGTAGCCGATATTGATTGTCTCCCTTGTAACTGATATTGATTGTCTGCCTTGTGTAACTGATATTGATTGTCTCCCTTGTGTAACTGATATTGATTGTCTCCCTTGTGTAACTGATAACGTTTCTCTTGTGTTCCTAATAGATTATCCCATTATTTTGTTTTTCCATTGTAACGATTTGAGTGTCTCCCTTTTATAACCGATGATTTGCCCTTGTTGCTGAGTGTCTTCCTTGTGCTACTTTTACCAGTTCAATGAGAAGATGACTACAGTGACATCTTGTGTAATGAAAGAGAAATTGGTTTGCTGAATAAATGAGTTGATGTTTGTTGTAAGTTGTATGAAAGTATACAAATGACAAAAAATAATCTATTAGATTTCAAACATACACATTCGTGATGGTCTGATGATCTGAAATAATCGGAAGTTGAAGTTGAAAATATTAAGTGATTTTTATTAAAAGTGAGAGAATAATTTGCTACTAAGTTGCTTATCATTTCTTTTTGCATTATAAATATGCGTGATATTTCCCTTTCCCCTGTGCAATTATTTCTGTTTATATAGTCTGCATGCTATATCAGCCAATATTCCATCACTACAAAACATGATCCAACACATCAAACATATCACGTGATTCATATCAATTCTATATTCATCTAAATCAGCCCTGAGCAGATAAATACATGTATATAATCACATTCCCCATTCATATCCATGTAAAAGATAATCAGTTAGATAATCACCATTGAATGTTTCATTTTCAGTAAAACTCTCACAGAGAACATACACCTCGCCCGGGGTTCGAACTTGCAACATCCGTACAGGCAGTCTACTGTCTGAGCTAACCCTACGGGGTTGGAACAGACTAACACAAACAATTCTTGAAACCACATTAACTTCCGTATTTTGACTGACAACAGAAACAACAGTAATACATGTATTGATTTATAAAACATGTACTAGTATACAACAATAAAATAACTATTAGCTCTAACTTTAAGATATTACATAAATAACTCATCCCAGACATATGAAAATTATGTTACAATAATGTTACCCTATTAACACAATGTATCAAATAAAACATATTTTGTAGTGGTATAAATACAATCATATACATGTATATAAAAATATCAAATCTACTTAACAGAGTCAAGTATAGAATGTAAAAATGATAAAATATCACTTAAAATTAATCATACGATTATAATATCAATAGAACACTTCTTTCTCACAGATAGATTGAAACAGACCATTATATTCCCAGATCATATAGGCAACGTGGAACAGTTACTTTGACATATGACAGTGAAAAATTAATTGCTTGAATATCTTCCATGCATGTCTACAGCGTATAAATACACTATAACACCTATACTGCGTCTGCAATAGTTGTCACCTTCAAAAAAATTAAGTCTAGCATCTTACATTTAAATGTTAAGGAAAGACCCACTTCCCCTGCAATAGGATGATGATTGAGCAATAGTTCCACACTAACAGTAACATATTGAACATATGGTACCAAAGATATGCAATCAATGACAATACGTTTCAGATTAATATGTTAATGCAAGTGTTACACACTTGCCCTGTTTTATTGTTTCATCAAATCAAGCGGGCAATATGTATTCAAAATTATATCAACCAAAAGTATAACAAAGATTCACGATATATTGACAACGACTTGTACCATCGGGTCTCCATTGTCATACAAGTATCATTGATCACAACCTTCATCAGATTATACATGAAACATTTAGTTCCTTAAGTGAAATACGACAACAATAGGTTTCAACTTATGATTTAGTACGGTATAAATGTTTCAATGGCAACGAATGTTCTTCGTTAGTATTATTTTGTGAGCACAGAAAATGTTTATAGTTCATATATAAATTTGAATTTTGAGCCTTTCATCTGTTGTTCCATCATTTTGTTGACCATTTCACTTTGTGCCACAGTAAACCATTCATTCCAGTTGCCAACTTCACCTAAAATATACAAGTGTCATCACTCGATCTGCTATCTATACCAGACACATTATGTGAAATTTCTCCACACTATCATATGCAAGTTGTCTGACTTTGCTGATAAATGCAGAGTACCTTCAGTAATACCTCATCTTGTGTACATGTAATAATAGCCATACTGGTGAATGAGTCACACACACTCCAAGTATCATTTGACATAAGGCGGGAAAATTACACATGTTCATGTTTTATATAGTACAGATTTATGTTTGAATACCTGAAAGTTTCATCCCATTATAAAATGTTAACTTTCCAAAATAAATTACTAGTCCCATAAATGACCAAGGTATAGTTTTCCGGGAATATTGGGTAGCCACTGACGTACTAGATTTAAAACACACTTAGGCATTATGTCTCTTCTGTGCGATACACATTTGCTCATTCTTGGGTCAATAAAAGCAATCAGTTTTTTGTCTTTATATTTGTCTAACATAAGTGGTCCTTGTTGACAATTTAACTCTCATAACATTCCGGATTTTGTAATTATGCAGTCGGACCTCGTTCATTCGAATTCATTGGGTTCATTTTTTTTAATAATACATGGTTCCGAATAACCCATTTCAATTCGACGTGCCTAAGAAGATACATCAGGACCTGAAGTATATTTCGGCGATATCAAGTATTCGGATATAAGGTTGTCGAATAAACGAGGTTCGACTTTAATTCAACTTGCCACGCCGTTACACAGAAAACCAGTGACTACGTCATCTGTACATAGATTCCGGACTGTACAATAATACCATATATTGCAAACGACATTCCACGAACCAAACATTTGTCAGCTTTCAAACCCAGCGACCTGGGTGACCTTAACAAATTCATTTGACGTAAGTAGCTGAGAGGTCTGACTGAGTTTTCATGTTCCTCAAAATACGATTTTATTTCAAGATGTAGTCGATATATCTATGACCCCAATTTTATGATAATTATACACGGTAGTACCGTCTGATATACTCATGTGAACGCATGTTTTGTTTGCATAACCGATATGTCAGTTACCAATATACCAACGTGTTCTTTCTACGATATACGACGCAGTAAGTATGAAGTGTGCAGGTAATATAAATGTACATGGGATGTTAAATGACATAAGGTTAGTTTTATACAACGATAACAATAGACAATACATTGGTATATAAACGTTTCAATCAACTGATTGAGACAGTAACTGTCGAGTTATTGTTTGTATAAAGTTAGATCAGTATATGAGTTGATTTATTGACAAAGCATTTGAGTCAAACACCTGGGATGAAATGTATATTCGTTTAATCCTATTCCATACGTAGAACAATGTATAAACAAACAACACTAGCTTAATTGATACAAGAAGTTTTATGAAAATCAGTTTAAATGCAAAGTTTCATGAAAATCAGTTTAAATGTAAGGTTTCATGAAAAACAGTTTAAATGTCAAGTTTCATGAAAATCAGTTTAAATGTCAAGTTTCATGAAAATAGGTACATATGTACTTACCAGTTCCCATCATCGGAGTAATCCTCGCGTACCGTGTCCTACTGTCTCTCAGACAAGTATGGACCCCACCGTTTCCAGTTCTTAGTTCGAATCTTATCTTCCTTTAAACGTTTCTTTTCTAATCCAGCCATGTTATTATTCCAGTTAAGTACAGTTCATAATCAACTCTAACACGCGTACAACAATGTATACTTTAGATACAGTTATATCCGTAGTGTGACAGTGTGTTATTCATTCAATACTTATCCCAGCCAACTGTTTTCACAAAAACTAGGTTACGTATACAGTGAATAATATATGAGGCAGTCTGAAGCGAGAGTTATACAGATGTATGCAAGTTTACAGCGCGACTTTCACGGTCATCAAATTCGGTCAAATTCGGTCACATAACTGAGTTTCCGTGCGTTTGGCTATGAAATCTATTATTTCTAACGTGAGTGGGGTTGCTTTTACGCACCAACAAAATATTCCTGTATCAATAAATGTCAAAGCACGGTTTTTGAAGAGTACAAATAGAGTGACTGTATACCTTTTTGATCAGCTGAGGGCTATTTATAATGTTTATTGTTTACATCGCAGTGCCGTGTGAATAAAAGAGGTCATTACAATTCGTACAATGTGGAGTACCCAATACAAAGTTACATGATAAGAATAGATATGGTTGACCTTTATAATCGTATTATAAGCGATTTAAACTTAGTCAGCAACAATATATGTGGGTAGATAGTAAATCAACTGTAAATATACTGACTCCGCCTGCGGTGTGCACAGTTGATAAGTGCTAGCTACAGTAGGTTTACCAGCGGATCAAGCGGTGCGCCTCCCCCCTAAATACAGGGGCGTACCTGGACGATTTTGAAGTGTACGACAAGTGTGAGCATCCAATGTGCGAAACGAGCAGCAACGTTGCGAGGGGGTAGGCGTGGGAGGGGACCTCCTCTCACCGGTGGGGGTTTGGGGGGACTTCCACAAGAAAATTAAAAAGGAGGAAAATAGTGCGTTTTCATGCTATGTAGTTACTGCGGAAGAATAAGGTAAATTAAACAGTCATACAACTAATATATTCGAGCGTATTTGCCTATAACCCCATCCCCTCTCAGCCTTCATTTTTATTGCATTTTTTGAACTTTTATTTTGCACTTTTCTGACGAATTGTACGCATTGGCGTACGTGCATATGCCTGGATACGTGCCTGTAATATTTCCCTTAACTTACATATATGTCTGGAATATATCAAAATACGAAAATATAGATATCTTTAATTTTAAGATCTTTTTAAATAAGCGATTCTGATTTATTGTAGCATTATATCATAATTAGGATGTTTATGCTATGTTAAATTATCCCGTCGTTCTAATTATGTCATAATGTGTCTTCTTCTGTAAATAAAGACAGTTTTGATATTATTACATATAACACAATGTATCAGTTTTTCAGGACAAAATACTGATCTTTGCCTGTTCAATTTCGTCCTCATCAAACACGCCATGTCTAGATGGATCCAATGAATGCATGTGTGAAACAACTAAGCTTTTGGCTATATGTATCAACTTAGCTTTTAAGGACTTGTCTACACGAACACCGACTACCTCTAAACCAGATAGCACCAACAAAGCAATAACGTTTTTCTCGATCTGGTCGCGCATGTTTCCATACTTGACGATGTAATTCGGCATCTCACTAGCAGTCATCAGGCCTCTTCTGAGTTTGTCAACTCGCAAAAACAGTCTTGGTCCTTCCTGTAACAGACTACCTAGTATATCTGATAATTCTCTCCTCGTGCGGTCATCCAATCTCTCTGACAGAAGGTTGCGCGATGGAATTATGTAGTAAGGTAAATTATGCCACCGAGTTATTGCTGTTCTTAAAAACGTAACACCCAACATTACCAACGATACTAATTTATCTTCTCTAAACACATGCAAGGGAAGCAACTCTGATAGCCAGTATGTGACATTTTTCATAATGTATGAAGAAATTTCGCTAGTGACTGGTTTCAGAATGTTTTTGGCGATAATCTTCAGGAGAATATAGAGTTTTATTTGTGTCCCATTCAGACTGTGGGTCAATGTCAGTTCAGATTCTATGAAACAAAATCTCCATTCTTGAAACTGTCTGTCACTACTTTTAGCACCAACAGGTACACATTGTGGCAGGAATGAGCAAGCGGTTTGTATGCTATCCCGAGAAGGCCATTCATGGTGACGTGGTCGTAATGCCCAAGTCTGCAGTAACTGAGGACAGTGAAAGGTGAAAGCAATAACTACATCAAAAGAAAATGAACCGCTAGTTGTCGGTATAGAAGGCCCTGTAATGTCATGAAATACATCGCTGCTACTGTTATCAATGTCTAACTGTTCCTTACAAACAGCTGTCATGAATGTACTCGATAAATAGTATTCTCCGCTTGTGGATTCAAACAGACATTCGCGAATAGCTCGGTCTCTCATATTCCTGAATGATGACGGTCGATACAATTTTAATCTTGTATAACCAGGAGGTACATTCTCCATATCTGCTAGAAACACAATGATATGGTCTGGTAGTTGACTTGGTAGTTGTTCAACAGTATTAACGCATAGAATATTGTTAGTAAGAAAAAGCAGATCTATGTCACTTTCATACATTGAAGTTATTCCCTCACCTTTACTTCCTGCTGTAATCATGTGTATGTCGTTATTCCCGTATTTATGCCTCAAATATGAAAAATACATCCAGCTTTCTCTCCTGAACCTTATGATATCATCATTGTAGCCGAGATGATCCAGTGTATGGTAAAGTATTCGGGAAAACATCTCCAGTGCGTTCAATGATTTCTGGTTGAGCTTAAATAATCTCCTGAAATGTATTTATCACAATAAATTGTTCTAATGTATAACAACAAAGCAATATCTAAGATATTAGGAGTTTATAGGTAAGTATTCTAATTATGACAAAATAGGACCTCTAGAGTTTGCATTTTGTGTATTTAATGTCTCAAATAGCTGTTCTATGTGCTGTTCACAAAATATACATTCAGATAAGACTTACTATAACAATGTCCAAGATATCTCTGAATGGAGCTAAGTTTCTATTCTTTCCAATCAAAACAATTCATTTTCTTCATTCGACATTCTCAAAGTGATGAAAAAGGTCTAATTACGTAAAAGGATGAAATATAGTTTTTGGAATGCACTAGCGGTTCTATGGGGAGCGGCGAACCAGGCGCGCGCACCACAAAATTCTAATTCTACCTTATATGTATGTCTGAGTATAGATATATACTATACAGAGATATTTAATTACAATATTTTCAAATAAGCAATTATTGCAGACTTATATTTACAATGGTGATGTTTAAACATATGCTAGATCTACGATAATGACTTATCTTTATCAAAATGAAATAACAAATAACAGTAAAAAAGATAAGAACTTCTCTAAACCAAAAAATATGATTATTGCGATATTTACCTGTGGCTTATATAATGATGACATCTTTTCGAAAATCTCAAAACGAAAATATAATATCAATTGTAATTTCCCAACTGGAAAATCCAATCACTATCTGTAATACATGTGCGTAATGAGAGATAACTGATTACATAGATAGATAGTGTTTATATTTTTGCTCGGTTATGTTGTGTTTATATATATACTAGCGGAAAAAAGAAACTGTGCATGTGTAAAATGTTCTTATATCCTTCAACATATAAATTAAAGCTTGAAACTTTACACAGGTAAGTTGTGTATCCCTCTCGGTCATTTACACTGGCCAGTGCATGAGTTGCACGGGTAGTTTGCCTGTCAGGCTAACGTCTTCTTTTTCACGTTTTTTTCGTGCAGCAGTCAATTGCAAACACGTTTGTCGCCTAAACCTGTGTTAAAACATAGTGTTGTTACATGTAAGACACAAAACCAGGATAATTTTGAAAACGTCGTTGATACGCCATGCCAAGGTTGAATGAAACTGACAGATGCCGCGCCGTAGGCATGATTGAAGCTGGTGTACGTCATACTGACGTTGCCAGACAATTTGGCGTTCACCGAAATACTGTAGACGCCTTGTGGAGACGGTACCAACAGTTTGGGGCAACCAGAGACCGGCCTCGATCAGGACGTCCACGCATTACGTCTATTCGCCAGGATACGTACATCCGGGTGGTTCATCTCCGTGACCGACTCAGAACTGCTTCTTTGACGGCTAGAAGTATTCCTGGCCTTAGAAAAATCAGCCCCCGAACGGTACGTAATCGATTGCGTGAATGGTATTCCCCAGGCATTTTTCAGAACACTTGTCACATCAATGCGGCGTCGTTGTCAAGCATGCATCGATTCCAATGGTGGACATACACGGTATTGATGAGCTGAACTTTGTTTAGAGAACGTCTCTGAAAACTGATCTCTATCTAAGACGCAGCTGATTCAATAACCATATCAATTGAGCTGGTGTAAAATAAAGGTAAGATAAAACACTGTTGAAATTTTTATTGCGATTCCTTACATACCTCCTAAGTTATAGCATATTATACACATGCACAGTTTCTTTTTTCCGCTAGTACATACATGTTTTCCTAACTTTCAATTTTAGTACATTTTACTTACTTAAGCCATTTTGCACAGACGTATCGTGTATTGAGTAATTTAGTTTTTCATTATGTGTCCAGGACATTAGAACAATACCATCCAAACAGACACATTTAACTAGTGTTAATTGGTATATCCAGTTTTATTTTATCGCCTCTACGATAAGTACATTATTGTTGTTCATATATTATCACGTTTATCTCTGTATGAACAATCTGGGTCACTTACCACTGTGATTACTGTACATGACTCGACTCCTTCGGACACATGATTTGTATGCACATAACACCTAGAAAATCTCTAGCTGAATTTTGCGTATTATTTTGTGCACGCTAAATCTTATTGAAAACCGATTTACAATGGTATGACCAAAAAATTGCCGATATCCTCGGTACGACTCAAAAAACCCTAACGATCTCCTCTTCGTCAAATAAGGGATTTTGACGCCTAAAATATTAGAACAACTGTTCGTCAATTTTCACTTGTAAGTCTTCAAGAAGACCGGTATACTTTTATTTTGCAACTAGATATAATTCCGATAAACAATAGGAGGCACCTGCTGTCTAGTAGTCATGCTATAACGTGTGCTGCTTAATCCCAGCTACCGACCGAATGATAGAGACAGATCGGCAGACAGACGAACGAACGAACATGAGTAAACATTACAAGCATGGTTTCCTTCACATGAAAAGTAGTTATATTTATTGCAAGAATATTCCCTAATTCAACATGTCAAGTTTTTCCGTACGATAGATGTGAGTGTATATCGTTGTATTATTAAATCAAAAAGTAACTACATGCATCACACAGAGCATGTACACGTATATATGTATTATGTACATGTTATAACTAAATGGTTGGTATTTTGTAGAAAGATAGTGTCGTATATATGAATCAGAACTATAAATAAAACTGAGATACTCATAGATACTTATACATGTATTCAATTGACACTGTCCTGCATAGTCACGTCGATAACGGTGTGATAATAATCTTTATTTATAGGGTATATCATTATGTGACATCACATTAAACATATCTAACATGAGGCCTTCTGAAAATTGTTATACATACTTATAAAAATACAACAATAACATATACATGTATCTCATTACATGTACATCAAATATATCTAACACGAGGTCTTATAATGAAAAAAGACAAAAATGACATATAAATTTAGAGAAAAACAGTATTTTATAGCCGACATTGATACAATAACAAAATTCTCCATTATACGGTCATGCATTAATCAATATAATTATTACACACACAATAAACAATGAAAAAAAAATAAATATATTAACATAGATCATAAGTCGAGTTATCATATATTTTGGTAAATAATACTTTGTATTAGTACTTTTCAAATAGATTTAAATTGATTTTATTCCAAACTTGTCCCAAATATACATCCCTTGTTACGTTACTGTGTCGTAGGTTTTATTGTATCTTATTGTATTCTGCATTAATTCTCCGTCATGATAATTATCTTCTGATGAAGATTCAGGTAGTACTAATCTAGTGTTGATCACATGGAAATGGTGACCACTTGTACACGTTTGGAATCATTCACTGAATGTCAGACTGTGCGTGATAAATTATCTCCATTGTATAATTGATTCTCCTTTGTGTTACTGACTGATTGCCTCCCTTGTATAACTTAAATGTTGTTTTCCCTATGATTGTCTCCCTTTTGTATCGATGGATTTTCTTCTTCTGTTGCTGATATTTACTGATATAGATTGTCTGTCACTTTCTCTTGTGTAACTGATAAAGTCTCTCATGTGTTACAAATAAATGCTTTCATAATTTTGTTTTTTCTTATGTTACTATGTGATTGTCTCCCTTGTATAACCGATGATATCTCCCTTGTAAATATATTACTGATAGATAGTCTCCCTTATCTCTAATAAATTATCTCCCCTATGTTATTCGCTGATTATCTCCCTTGTGTTACCAACTTTCACGACCATGTGCCACTTTATACCAGTTCAATGAGAAGATGACTACAGTGACAGCTTGTGTAATGGAAGAGAAATCAGTCGCCTGAATAAACGAGTTCATGTTTGTTATACTTTGTATGATTGTATATAAATGACAAAGACGTATCTATCAGATGCAATCTTTTGACAATGTTGACATCATTAACTGAAATATTACACTTCAAACATACATAATATGTCGAAAACATTCGTGATTGTCTGATGATCTGAAATAATCGAAAGTTGACTTGAAAATATTAAGTGATTTTGATTAAGTCTCATTATCATCGAGTACGGAGAAACGAAATATAGCGAGTACAAAATCGGGCTATGGGAACTAACTAACGAATTCAGCATTATATATGATTAAAAATAGATTCTCTAATCTATGCTTTTAAGTTTATTTTTTTCCATCATCAGTTTACAGCACCACAAACTATCCAGCAATCCTTGTATTTGGCTTACATGACATCTTTTTGAAAAGCCAGAACTTACATTACGCTGTAGAATGTATGACGTGAACAACACAATAGCTTCTTCCTATTTTCGTTCGCTGATCATGCTTTAATAATATGGTTTATTATTTAAATTGACAATCAAAGACGACAAACAGTGACGGGTGGAATTAATGGGTGGAAAAGGTCACAGGACAAGTCTTATGCTGATTTCTATTTTACTTCTAGGCATGATACCTTCTCAAACAAAGCTATCTTATAATTCCATCGTAACACTGGATCTGGTTATGATTATGATAATAAATCTAGTTGAAATAAATATTACAATGAAAAAGTTCACTATGTTGCGATGCGACATTACGCTGGTGGGATGCGACATACATTACGATGGTGCGATGCGACAGTACGGTGGTGTGATACGACATAACAATGTTGTGATACGACAGCAAAATGGTGTGATGCGACATTACGATGGTATGATGCGACAGCAACATGGTTTGATGCGACAGTGAGATGGTAAGATGCCACAGCACAATGGTGTGATGCCAAAGTAAGATGGTGTGATGCGGCAGTAAGATGGTGTGATGCCAAAGTAAGATGGTGTGATGCGGCAGTAAGATGGTGTGATGCAACAGTAAGATGGTGTGATGTGTCATTACGATGGTGTGATACGACAGCAAAATGGTCGGATGCGACATTACGATGGTAAGATGCCACAGCACAATGGTGTGATGCCAAAGTAAGATGGTGTGATGCGGCAGTAAGATGGTGTGATGCAACAGTAAGATGGTGTGATGCGTCATTACGATGGTGTGATACGACAGCAAATTGGTCGGATGCGACATTACGATGGTATGATGCGACAGCACCATGGTGTGATGCGAGAGTAAGATTGTAAGATGCGACAGCACAATGGTGTGATGCCACAGTAATATGGTGTGATGCGACAGTGAGATGGTGTGATGCGAGAGTTCGACGGTGTGATGCGACGGTAACAATGTGTGATGCGCAGTTAGATGGTATGATGCGACAGTACAACGTTGCGAAGCGATGTCACGATGGTGTGATACGACATTACGATGGTGTGATACGACAGCAAAATGGTGTGATGTAACAGTTCAATAGTCTGATGCGACAGTACAATGGTGTGATACGACAATGCTATGGTGTGATGTGATTAAACAGTGGTGTGAAGCGACACTACAATGGTGTGATGCGACAGTACAATGATGTGATGCGACAGTAAGATGGTGTGATGCGACAGTACAATGGTGTGATGCGACATTAGGATGGTGTGATGCGACAGCACCATGGTGTGATGCGACAGCAAGATGGGGTTATGCGACAGCACAATGGTCTGATGCCACAGTAAGATGTTGGGATGCGGCAGTAAGATGGTGTGATGCAACAGTACGATAGTGTGATGCGACTGTAAGAGGGTATGAAGCGACAGTTGTGTTACGCTATTTCAATGATGTGATGCAACAGTACGATGTTGTGTTGCGACAGCACAATGGTGTGATGCAACAATACACTAGTGTAATGCGACCATAAAATGGTGTGATACGCCAGTACAATGGTGTGATGCGACATTACTATGGTGTGATGCGACCGTTACGATGATTAGCTACTACACGATGTACGTCATGGTCGACTGTAGAATTTCGAAGCACGATTATACCATAATATTATCCGACGGGAGACTGTATTGCACGACCTATGCCATCATAACACGATGTAGGACAGCATTACTCGACATGTGACAGTATAACACGTTCTATGACAGTATTGCTCGGCATGTGGCAGTATAACACGGTCTATGACAGTATTATTACGTGGCCTATACCGGTATAACATGATACACGACAGTATGGCGAATCATATAGCAATATAACACGACCTATAAAGGTAGAATAAGATACCATGACACTGATGCCGATGGTACAACGCGTGATGCTACAGTGAAACGGTAGAGCTTACGCTTCTAGTAGGATTCCAAGACAACACAAGATGACCCAATGAAAACGAATATTTTCTGCTTAAGAGATACACTGGCACTTCGATACATATATGCTTTACTGTTACGTTCGTCCTCTGGCTAATAAGGTTCAACTCAATGCATTGTAACATTGTACAGTTAACTCTCTGAAACACGGACTCAATGAAAACAGGAATCCTCAGAAAATTGGACGATTTTCGAAGTCCCGTATTATCTTCTTATTAATTCCTAGAATACCTTTTGGATACCGGACTCTCAGAATTCCGGATTCCATGCGTCTGTTTAAACCCGCTGACAAATACTGAGCGATGTTTTACCCCTGAAAACCGGACGCGTACATTTTCCAATCTTTAAATGTGTACTGTTTATCAAGAAAGGGGCCATAACGAACGATGTTGTCATCAAATGTTGTTTTCCATTGTTTACCATTAATCGTGCGATAGTAAAACTCCCCGACTACGATGAATGTTGCATAAATATTTGTGTTATAAAAATGTCCGTGCTTTCATATTATGTTGTTAAGGTATGTATTGCAACAATTGAAGCAAACTTTCGGCATCTCAATATGTTTTAATTACTACATGCAATGTATTATATCGTATTTTAGTTACTATGCATCCACATAGCGCAGATTTACCATCCCAGTGTAATCTGCGCAATCTTTACCATTGTACATGTTGAAATGACCAATGAGAAATAAGTGTTCTTCAGAATGTAAGAATGAAACTTGAAATCATTCTTAGTATGCTTTTAATTGTGTTAAGTCTGAAATTATACTGCTGCAATTCTGAAACTCTAATCAAAGAAGGCAGAATCTGAATTCAGCGTGCTTTAATGTTTTTTCTAAAAAACCGTCACTCTCAGAATACCGTACTTTTCACCATGTCCGGACAGGGTCCGTTTACTGTATGTCTTATTTAACAATAATTCTTGGTTATTTACCAACACATTATATTGTATACAACAGACGATAATAAACAAATAGATAGAGGCAGTCAGTGTTTTTTTATTCCAATTATAAAATTCATTAAAACAATTCGCATCCAGTCATATCAGCATCTAATGTGAACAAAATATTTACACAAACATCAGGACAAGTATAGTTTACAGTTATGCTTTATATATTTTATACAAGGTCACATCGATCACTTAACGATCAACAATACCGAAGGAAATTAACATCATAGTGTAACAAACTTCACGTAAAGCGGTATCAACTAACGATTACCAATAGCCATCACAGCCATCCATGTGGCAGAATTTTCATCATCCGATAATCTATACTGCGCACAAATGCCTACATAGACATATGAAGGAATTTAGCTTTGAATTAGTATAACTGTTTATCCGTTAAAGATATAAAATAACTGCAAACGGTTGTGTAAGGTTTCAATAATCTCCATTCATTCAAATGTTTTACCTTTTACTTGAAATAAAAGTAAAATAATGTTTTTTTTAACATTAAGACAGTTACCAGTGCTATATAGAATATAAAGGCGGAAACAATTTACTCTGAAAATCCATAATGTCATTTAAAAACGGTTAATGATATTTACAAAATGCAAATGATCTTATAAATTACAATTATTTCTCTGTCAATCGGTAATTATTTAGGATAATGGTATTTTTTCACTTTAAAATGATATAGTATGTTTTTTTACCACTCTCGGAAAATTTCGGAAGACCATCCGAGTATGACCGAAGTTTTATGGCACTTGAGCTCCGGACGATCACACTACGAGTCCAGACTGATTATGGCTTTTGGTGAAATCGTATAGCAGTAGTTTGATTTAAATCACAGACTAAACAATATAATGCAGCTGATTGTAATAGTTTTATAAATATAAAGTTTACAACAGAACTTCATTTTTTGACCGTTTGCTTAGTTATACATAGGAGTTACAACTTAAATGACACTTTGACATACAGTTGCATGCTGCCAAAACTGCAAATGTATTATTTTAAGGAATACCTCGTGTCATGAAATGTCATGCATCGATACTTTTCGGCTAATCTGATGATGAAGATTCTTCGGAATGGTTCGTGTCGTCATTATCGTACAAATCAAAATCATTAAAATCATCTTCGTAATCGCTCGAAAGATCGTCCTCAGAATCATCAGTGTCGCTAATGTAAAGTGGTTGCTGAAGAACGGACTGGATGTTAACCTGATTTAGGACAGGCATTTGCTCCTGCAAAAACTGTCCCAAGGGTGGACACATTGTGCCACAGGCCGTCACCCTTACCTTTATAGTGATACCAGCTTTGTTCTTCAACTTTGGCAATTGTTTTACGAAATCAGGATCATACTTGACAAAATACCTTTCCAGTAATCCTGCTTTTGTTGCATCTTCGTGGGCGGATTTTCTCATTTTTCTTCTCAGTATATGAAATATTGTATCACCACGTTTGGTAATCATTCGGATATCAACTCTATGCTCAAGCAGACAGTCGATAACACGTGTATTAACTTTCTCACATGCACAATGGAATGGAGTCTTGCCGAATTTATCCCGTACATTAACATTAGAGTGTGGTATTAACTTCAAGGCAACTTCAGTTAAATCTCTATAAATTGCAGCATGTAATGGTGTAAATCCTTGCTTTTGTCCCTTCTTCTTGTCAGTGCACTCGTTCTCCAATAATATAGACACAATGGTCTCCTCCTTGTTCATAATTGCGGCATAAAGTGCAGTTTGACCATACCAATCTGTACCATTCGGATTTACTCCCATTTCAATTAGTAATCTTAAAAGTCGTTCATCTTTTTTCCATACTGCAATATGGTAAAGAGAAAAGCCCTTTATTTTTGACAATTTTCCATACGATGATATACTGTGGGTCTCCTGTCTTCTATCAACAGAAAGTAATTTTCGTACGATTTCGGCATTTCCTCTGATAGCTGCGATGTGTATTGGATAATGTCCTCGGTGGTCTGTGATAAGTAAAGGTGCACTTCGTTGAATAAAGAGTTCCACAAGCTCTTGATCACCCATATCAACCGCAATGTGCAAAGGCGTTCTCTTAAATTGTCCGCCTCTGATATCAAGTGGTGCACCTCTCTCAAGCAAAGAATGAATTATACCTCTCTTTTCGTAGATAATCGCTTGATGTAAAGCCGTCATATTTGATGAGCTTTTTACACCAGGATCTGCTCCTTTTTTTAGTAAGCAGTCTACTGCGTCGGTAAATCCTTTCTTCGAGGCGACTATAAGCGGATAATTTCCATTCACAGCATTCCCACGGTCATTGACATCAGTACCGGGATGATCCAATAAAATGTTCAAGATATCTATTCTGTTGTGTATAGCAATGTATATTGCATCTCCTGTCACTCTAGTGCCATTCTGCAACAGATAACTAACTGATTCTTTAACCCGTGAATGTACTGCTAGAAGAAGGGCAACAGTTGGATTTTTGTTTTCTTTTCCTACAAGTTTTTTTTGAAGGATTTCAGTCGCAAAAATACGAGCCCCAATAAACCATGCATAATCTAACAAATGCATATCAAGTTTGTCCATGCTTATACCATAATCTAAGAAGAATTCCGTCATAGACATTACAGGTGTCTGAAACATTTCTTCCACAGATTGCTGTTTCACAACATACCTGATAAACAATTCCATAAACTGCTTAGATGTGAATGCGCTGTGTTTGATCAGGCCAAAGTCAAGTATACTATGCACTTTGATGGTGTTGTGCCGTTTACCACTTCTCATTAACAAGTGAAACTCGCCACTGGAAATCTTTGGAACTTCATTGCAATTCCGTCTCAGTATCATGTCGGCCATCTTTTTTACCAGGCACTGATATTGCCATTCTTTCAATGTTACTTTGTATTCTTCCTGTTTTCCAATAACCACAAATTCCATCAGAAAATCTCTAGGGCATATTTCAATAGCTTGTACAGGCTTTTCGTTTGCAATAACTAAACCCACCATATCACCAATGACGTTGTGGCTGAAAGCAAAAGTTCCACTTTTATCACTAAACTTCAGAAATCCTCCAACATGACTGTCTAGTGACCGCTTGATAGTTTCTAGAAAATCAACGTCAACTTCTCGATCAAAAATTTTCGCCACTCGTTTTACTTGGTATGAGGCGTTTTCTACCATCTGGAAATCGTTTATAGACAATAATTTGTCTTCTTTTGACCACACGATGACAAGTGCTAAAAATTTGTCCTGATGTTCCTTTGGGCGGCTCTTGTATAAATTTTGCACATACTTTCTGAACAAGGCTACCGGCTGTTTGAAAAATTCGGACCCCTCGTCATACATTTTGTTGTTTCTTACAAACATAGACACACATTCTGGAAAACCGATAAGAATATCTGGTGATTCGTCTGTTGAAGCCATAACACATTCTGCAATCAAATCAATAGACACATGCTTCTCGTTTCGTTTTGCTTGAGACTTGAAGATTTCAACCTTTTCTTCCTTCAAAAGATCGGTAGATGTTAATAAAATTTCTGGGTTATCCTGGTGTGCATCAATTTCACCGCAAAACATTGGAAAAGCACCAATTTCCTCCTTGGATTCTTTGAAAATGTACTGTCGAGAAGTGATAATTACTTGTATAATTTTCCTCTTAGCTGCTCGATAAATTTCCGGCAAGAACTTTCTCCAATGACCAACCATTTTCTCATCTAATGAACCGGCACCGAATATGTCATCAATTATAATAGTCTTAATAAGTTTCAGCGACAAATTAACACGGCGCCAGTCAGATGGTTCTGCAAGCACAAGACAATTTCTTGACTGAGGAGTTGTACTCAGTGCTAATCTTGCTGCCATAGTAGTTTTCCCTTCTCCTGGGTGACCAGTCAGAACAACAGTATTGTTTGCTTTCAACCGCTGAAGAGCACGCTTGAAAGCTTTTGTCTCAACATACAAATTTTCATCCTGGTATTCCTCAAGAAATATCGCAGAGTTTGCTGTAAATAAAACCATAACAATAACAATATATTATAGATAACTGTTGGATGAAAAATTATCACGATACTTAAAAAATGATGATCATGTCGTTAAAAGTTGGCAGAAGTAGGTCACCATAAATTAAAGTAGCCATTAATTTAAATTAAGTGCGTTTAAATATATCCATCCTGCTTCGCTATTACCTCTGATGCTTCTCAACTCTTCTGATATAAGATCCAGTTTGGAATCTTTTACTTCGTCAATTTTCTGTTTATAGTCAGGAATTCCACACTGTTCAGTCAAACGAATCATGACCTAGACCAACATAATATAACATTTGATGAAATAAGCCGATGAAAAGACATTCGGTAGAATAATGTACAGATAGAAAGTGACTGAATGGAATCTATAATACATATAATGTACAGACATAGTAAGGCAAAGATGTGAAGGCACAATAACATTGACATACATCATTGGTTCGATCAGTCCATATCAAAGTGCAGCGTAGTTCAATGATCATGACCATAAGGGTACATTTTCTGATTTTGAAAAAGAAAAAATTTAAATGCATAATATATATTATAATATTATATCACGTTTTTTTCACTAAATATGTGCGGGTATATCACAGCAAACTAACTAGATAAATACGTGTAAACATTAAACTGTTTTGGCACAACAGATTGAAAAGCGTGTCGTGTTGTCGCAACAAACAGAGAAACTTTTTTCAAAAGTTCACGACTTCTGTGTACAAGAGGTTTCTTTGAAGGAGTCTGTTATTCTGTTGTCTTGCCCAAGAAATAGACTCCAATGACAGGTGTCAGAAAGGAGCGGAGTGGAAAACGTTTCATATCATTGGATTGCTTTGATCTCACTGTGGTTCGCAAGACTGTAAATTATGTGATTTTAAAGAAGATTCGTCAGCTTTTTTAATTATAGCAGCAAAGTTACTGCTGATGAGCCACGCAGAACTGTATATATACACTAAAGCTATGTTTTGCATACGAGTTTGTTCAATATTGCTATGCTTATGTTATTGTTTTGATTGTTCAAAACAAAACGTGTATATATAAGATGGTGCATTTGTAACAAACAATAGAATATGAATTGAAATGAAATAGTCCTTAATAATTTACTTCTAGACCGATAAATTATTGTTTCACTGTGAATGAAAATAAAACATAAATATGAGGCTCGAACTAGATTGCTAAGTGACTAATCGCCTAATTGAGTCACAGCGGCACACGTAAGTGCATACCTGTATAATTGTTCACGAATCGAAAATTTTGTTTATTGACCGAGACTCTAAATGATCACCCCTTTTAATGGAAAGTGAAACCGTCCGCTAATAGTGTTCATTTATATAATAAAATTCAAATAAGACTTTCATTTACATATTAGTACATATAAGTAGTTACCTCTTCTGCGAGATCCCATTTTGATTCAAATTCGTTTTTCTCTAGAGATGCAGTGGGGGTATGATGAAGCTAAAAATATTTTAATAGGATCTGATTAGTTACTAGCATGTAATTCGTTGAATGGACATTTCCCGCTGAACAGGAATGTGGTAAGGAACAGAAAAGATACATGCAGTCAATCTTGCTGATGCGACCACGTGTCTTATGCGACCATTTGGTGTAAGCGACCACTTAAATTCCCCCCGAGCGTTTTTACTATATAAATAGTATCTATTAAGTGACCAGCGACCGCATTAAACCAGTCCCGACAGGTAAAAATGATAGTTAAATAATCCATTAAACGACCACATGCACTTAATCCCATAGGGCATTTCATACCTGATTCAAAACTGCATTCGTGCATTGTCCTTTAAACAATTGAATAAACAATTAGGCGTGTTAAATGCGACCAGATAATTACTCGGCGACATAGTTATAAAACGACGTAAAATCGTTGCATATGTGTCAACTTGAGTGGGGTCTTAAATGTTAATAAATTACTCAGCATAACAATCATAATTTCAACAAGAACCAAGTTCATGTAACTTCGTTGCTAAGCGACTTAAGTTCCTTGATGTCACCGAGTTTTTACATTACGATGACCCGAGAAGAAATATGCGAGATGTAATTTTATCTTTACTTTAAAGATTGTCGTGGTTCCGACAATCTTCTTTATACTCAATGAAAGAATGAAAATGTCAGACAAAACACATCGCATAATTTAACACTGGGTTAAAATGTGTAAACACGCACTTTGTTTTGTATATTGTCCTTTTTAATAGACCCCGTAAAATCATTGATAGTATTTATACGTTTTGAATGTTCAGTTGGACATTTATTTGTTCTTAACTTTGATCAATATCTATTAAGAGACCACTTCGTTAAGCGACCACTTTTTGGCTGTCCCTTGGGTGGTCGCTTAATACAAGATTGACTGTATATCAAATAAAAATAATAGAAGGAATAAGTCGATACAAGGAACGCCACATACATAAAACAGTGCCTCCCCACACAAGACCTCCGGGAAAATAACAATCCGTACAACATCAGGCACTTGATAAGGTAAAACGGTACATACGTTAGGGAACATAGGCGCAAGGAATGGCATTGCAGACCATAAGGAATAACTAGGAGAATCAACGAGGACAAACAGTGTAGGGGGATATTAATGGATGGAAAATATCACAGGACAAGACAGCTGGCAACAATATGTCGACACAGAATATAACCTGAACATGATATTAAGTGAAAGAATTGCACATAGAAAATGGAAAAATAAAATACATTTAAACCACAAAAAGAAATAATAACCATACAGCGAATTACAGACTTGGAACTGATAGTAAAAATACTGGGGGTTAAATCGACTTAATAGCTAGCTAACCTCATACTTAATCGATATATATGGCCATTCATTTCCAACATATATACATAAATTGACTAAGTAGGCAGTAACAAATCATTAAACGTAATCAACCATTACGTACATAACAACAGACACACTGTAATTAATCCAGCACGAAGGAACACGCAGCCTTATACTGACCTTGC
This sequence comes from Mactromeris polynyma, assembly GCA_032209605.1. Classification (NCBI taxonomy): domain Eukaryota; kingdom Metazoa; phylum Mollusca; class Bivalvia; order Venerida; family Mactridae; genus Mactromeris; species Mactromeris polynyma. The sequence continues at coordinate 7,467,119 of JASFXZ010000028.1, forward strand.
CCCGAGTAACTAAATTATTAATATCAGAATGTGAAATAATCATAAAACATCAAATCAATAACTAAATGTAAAGTAGAAACAACCGGATAATGTAGTTAATAATTAAACAATTCTTACATACTAGTGATATAAAACAGCATTATAGATAGAAAAGTTTTCTTGGTAGTACCAAATGACGTCATATGTATCACAAAATGTTGATGACATAATCCTTAAATACATTATCATTTGTCATATACTGCCATATCAAGTACGGTTTACAGATATAACTTCATTTAGTCTTAAACCATTAGTGACCGGCGTGCAGTGAAGCATTGATTTACCTAAAACCTTATCTGCAGTGGTTCTCATTATGTCAGGATTATAACCATTCCCTGTGAACTTACTATTTAGTTCCATAAATAACTGATCAAAGTAACAACAGTAATATATTTGCAGAAAATTATAACAGATCTCCATAAAAATTGGGTTTAGTAAATCCTGTCTCTAACATAGATTTGACACTCGTGCCATATTTTAAAATACATGTAATATGAGGATATTTATGGCAAAACTTACGAAACGTCGAACATATTTTTTGATAACGATAGCCTTGTTTTAGAAGTTTACCTGTAAGTAGAAGGTTTTTCTTATTAAAGTCATCTAGATTATTATTTGCCCTCTGGTATCGTATAAGTTGAAAGTTCAAACGAGGACTAAATAACATATTACAGGAACATCTGTGCATAGTCCGGGATATAAAATTGAGAACAGACTCCAAGCTCCTGTGTCGTTTTCAGTCCGAACTTACTTTGGTTAAATGTTAATTTCTGGTAAATAGACATACAGAACTCGTCAATTAGAATCAGACTTTACTAGAATAAAAACTTTTTCTTGCATGATTACATGTATTTTAAAAATTCCATTTTTGCCGGACCGAATGCAGTCAGACACCGCGAATTCTGCTAGTATCAAACATCGGTAATTTCATTCCCACGCTGCTGTTTAACGCAGTATATTTTGACAATTTAATCTCTCTGATGTAGTCAATGACTCAGTAAACGTGATACTAAATTTCATTTGTCGATACGATCACATGGCTCCTGAGTAATAGACCTATCAAATGGGTACATAAAATGTGGCATTTCGTGTCGAGGGAAATTTTGACGTTGTGGATAATCTGTTTTATTTCAAGTCATTTAGCATTCACAGAAGGCATTGCATCATTCTTTCATCCAGGATTGTATTGATACGAATTACAAATAGTGTGACGACTTTGACTAACGAGATGCTGAGTTACGAAATGACGCATTTTAAAATATACACAGAGCTGTATGAATTGTCTTAAATCACTACACATTTACAGGCATCGGACTAATTTTGGCATACGGACGAAACGATAGTCTCTTACGTTCGATTTATTTTTGTTTTTCTACCAATTTACATTGTCACAGCGCCATTTCTATGTCAGTGAGAGCTGGATATTCAATGCACAGTCGCAATTGTCTTTATTTACACCAGTTTAGGACATTGCAAGCGGCTGACGGAAGGGCTGTGGACGCATGTCGATTCGCCTGTCTAAACATAGAAAATATCACTTGTGTGAGAGTTATAACGCAGAGGATGGTAATGAAGGTATCGGAATAAGTGTCCGATGCTAAAGGAGAGTATGTGCATACATATTTGTAACTTATTCCTAACTGACTTTTCGAAAAAAGTTATTTACTAGTTTTAGTAAATGTAACATACTCTTCATATACCAATTGATATCTCCGCGCAAAATGGATTGTATCGCTCTTTTTGTTGAATTTAATGCCTGGAGGGATAATGAAGTAGGGATAAACTGAAAGTTCTCAAAATTCAATAACCAGTGTGGCCGCCGTTTGTGTCTACTACAGACTTGGAAAGCCAATTACATATTATGCGTGGCACAACACCCTGACTGTAAAATAAGATGTGTATATCATACTGGTGTCTGAATTTATTAACAAATGAGTACACATCCATTTGTAATATTTCATGCTGTCATTGCATAATGATAACACAATGAGAATATAGATTTACTGTAGATTCAAATATACGAATTGATCGTTAACCTTGTAAAATTAACTATATGTACTTATGACTTGCATTTGATAACAATAATAAGGAAACAAGCACTAAATATACTACCATTTATGTCATATAAACAGTTTATTACTAATACCAACCTTATTTCGAAGATTACGAATTCTGACAATATCTGCTTCAACATCCTTGTTGTTTCTGGGTATTTTGCTGTTATCTTCGCATTTCCACCAGGGAGATTTTGTATCTAGTTCACAGATATTTTTCAATAGATAAATCAGTAAGGAGATGTCGAATTCTTCTGAGTTCGGAGGACCCCTTGTAGAAAATAGCTGTGCATATTGTTTTTTGTTAATAATGTTATTTTTCGATGCATTTCTTATCCTGCCAATGTTCTTCCTGCTTTGAAGCTCAGCGTGAAGTTGATCTGGCGGTATGAAATGGTGAAATTTACATCGCAACACGTACGTTGCATGTTTCACGATCAGTTGATCGAGTCGTAGATAGTACACCTCTCTAGGATCGTCCTTTAAGTCACGATCATAATCTAATAATGCCATCACCTCTGGTGGTTAAGTTATGAATTGCTAGTCCGCTCTTGCAATAACAGAACAAAAGTAAATGTAACACTATTAAATTCACATAATTAGCAGTTAATTTAATGTCTTGCGTTAGTATTATCATAAACGGTTCATAAATAAGTACCAAGTGCATAATTTATATTCATATATGAAACAAATGAACTTTATAAAGTCGATAATTCAAACTTTAAAATTGTTAATTCCAACACGAAAGTTGTTAATTCCAACACGAAAGTTGGTAATTCCAACACGAAAGTTGGTAATTCCAACACGAAAGTTGGTAATTCCAACCCGAAAGTTGGTAATTCCAACTTAAAATTGATATTTCCATACATAAAGTTAATAATATCAAGAAGGAGGTTGATAATTCTAACAGTCAAGTCGATATTTCCAACTTAAAATTAGACATTTTGAAAAACAAATATAGATCATTTATACAAGTACAAGTACTTGCACAGATAGCAATAAACTTATAAATCGTCGGTGTGGTTAAATATGAATCAGATAAAATCAGCAAAGTCATGCTCTAAACGTTATCACACGTATCAACTGTTTCAAGTAGTACTACATTCCCCCATTTTGTCGATTTTGAAGTGTAAATATTACTGACTACTTATCTCTTGACATAACTTAAATTGTATATGTTTGGACAAATTTAGATACATGCAGTTAAATCTTTCCAATGGAATATAGTTTGCTTGTGTTTTCGCGTTACTAACGGAAGAAAAACTTGCTTCTATTTTCTTTTGTGTTCAGTTTCTTCTTTCAATTTTGTTACAGTTAAATAATAATGACATTATAATTTCTTTTCCGTACTTTTCCTATTATACCAAATTGTTTCAATGTATGTTTTGTTGTCAAAATACCAAAATACTGCGAAACCGTAACCGTGAAAATAGCAGCAAACACTATATATTGGTTTAGAGAATCATACAAGAATCAATGTCAGACAGACAGATTAAAAACCAGCATTTTCTGTAAATTGTTAGCGTAGAACACCGGCTTAACTCGCAATCCAGGTTAGGTAACTCCTTGTTTCCACTCGATATGCTTCTGATATTTACGTTGTACAGTGTCGATACTGTTAACAGGTGGCATATTGTTCACCTTTTACTGAATTGTTGTAATGAGATATCACTAATAAACCTTCGGATTGTTACATAATTTCTAGATATCGTGGCATTGTATAATTTATTGTTCACATTAGTCCACATGAAATTATCACGAAATCTCTTCCGTAATTCCTTCTAGAGTTATTTCCCTTTATCATTTCTATAGTATATGTATACATAGTATAAGGAGTCTAACGGTTATAATTCACACTTGACCATTTGCTGTGGCCGATATCAAAATATATCCCTAAAATACAACGAATACTAACAATGAACAATGTATCTTTGAAAATAATTTAGGTGTCATAAAACTATAGAATACTATAATACTATAGACGGGATAAAGGGAGATAACTCTAGAAGGGATAAAGGGACAATCCGTGACAATCTCCTGCGCATTATTCAATAGGTAAGAGGTGGTTTTCAAAGTTTAATATATTGGCAGTCAGAGCGATAAATACACAAAATTGGAAGTTGTCATACGAGTAAATTGTAATATAAGTATGTCAATTATGAGCCATACGTAATTAATGCAACTAGCGGTGAAAGGCAACTTACAAACTGTTGATTTGAACAACCAACCTCTATTCAACTTATAGGATCGTCTGCATAAACTCCAATTTAATAGTCTTTAGAAATGGGTTGTTTGCACGCACGGCATAGATTTCATTATCCCCAAATATCTATTATGTATAATGAAGCATAACGAGAGAACGCCATTCGACGACGATTTTAGGTGACTGCTTTAGCTAATGATTGCTAAGCTGTATGTTATATTCTCATTGTTCAGTATAATACCGGAAAGGGGGGCTAAGCAGTATTGTTACCGGCTTTCTCGATTCCATGCTACATACTCTATATTAAATAAGCATCTGTACATATTATTACATATTGTTTATTTTGTGATAAGGAGCCAAAAATGATATTGAAATGAACCATTCATGCCACAGTATACCAAAACAAGATAAATACCACCACTGTATCAAATCTTAATCACACACATTTTCAATTATATCAATAACTGAAGGCTAACTGATAGTAAAGTCACACAAAATATACGTTTTAAACCTGAACAATATAACACAAATATAACACGAGCTCTTCCTATAAATGTACAGATATACTAGATTCTTCCACTTTCGTTTTCAAAACTGCTTTAAATTGATTGAATTAAGGAAAATAATTTACCAATATTTGTGTCTCTAATATCTTGTTCCAAATAAAACCTATTTATTTGATTTTGATAATAACGTCCGAGAAATGTTTCAATCAATGTTCGTAATCACAGCTAAAATGTCTGCCATTTTGGAATGAAAAATGTAAAAAATGTAGTTACTTCCCCTAATAAGAAAAACAAGTAATAAAGGGAGGAAAATCCTCCATATGTTATATGAAACAGAGACTGTGTTGTATCCCTTAATGTTATATGTGTCATTCAAGTTTTCACGCGTCATTCATTTTACGATTTTCTTTGTGTGTAAAGATTTTTTTCATTAAGTACAACTGTAAGTGGATCTGCGTAGGTACCTATTCGTGCTTGCTTTAATATATTTAGAGGTCTTGTATTATTATGATGTACATTCCGTGTATGTCATGGATTTATGCCGAAAACTATCCATTATAAAAACGTTTGACAGTCTAAGGCGCCGTAAGTAATTATAACTTACTCAAACCTTGTTCAACTTAACTACATACATGTATGTATTCGTGGAAATAAGAGTAACATTGCAAAATATGTGTTTATAAATACAGTTGCTGTCTCTCAAAACCAGATATAAATGTCATTGAAATGATAATATAACACAGCGTTTTAATATTTTCGACAAAACAAAATGACCCCTTCCGTTACACCATTTTTGTAAATTCATTATCAAATACGCTTAAACTGATGGGGCACGAGAAATGCTCCTGTATTGATTAATACAATAACACTGAAAACATTTTGTACTCGTGTACGTTTTGTACCCACCCGACTTGGCTGCCTCACAAATGTCCCAAGAAGTGATTGTATTTTTTATCACGCGATCAAAATTGAAGAATGTTGCTGACGTGACAAACTGAAATTTAATCTGAAAGTGAACTTAGTTTCCGATATTTCTGATGGCGACAATGAGGAGAAAGCTTGAGTCCTCTAATATTGTTAAAGCTGTCGGTCGATTGTGCTAGGAGGTTGGCATGGGGATCACTATACCAACTACTCTCTCCCAGTCACTGCTGCTCCATGATTGTGCAATGAGACTGGCTTTGAGTATCAATATACTCTCTCCCAGTCACTGCTGCTTCAAGATTGAACAAGGATATTGAGTTTGAGGGCCATTATACCAACCAACCACTCTCTCCGAGTATCTGCTGCTTCAAGATTGTGCAATGAGGCCGGCTTTGAGTATCAATATACCAACCACTCTCTCCCAGTCACTGCTGCTTCAAGATTGTGCAATGAGGCCGGCTTTGAGTATCAATATACCAACTACTCTCTCCCAGTCACTGCTGCTTAAAGATTGTACAAGGATATTGAGTTTGAGGGTCATTATACCAACTACTCTCTCCCAGTCACTGCTGCTTCAAGATGGTGCAATGAGGCCGGCTTTGAGTATCAATATACCAACTACTCTCTCCCAGTCACTGCTGCTCCATGATTGTGCAATGAGGCCGGCTTTGAGTATCAATAGACCAACTACTCTCTCCCAGTCACTGCTGCTCCATGATTGTGCAATGAGGCCGGCTTTGAGTATCAATATACCAACTAATCTCTCCCAGTCACTGCTGCTCCATGATTGTGCAATGAGGCCGGCTTTGAGTATCAATATACCAACTAATCTCTCCCAGTCACTGCTGCTCCATGATTGTGCAATGAGGTCGGCTTTGAGTATCAATATACTCTCTCCGAGTCATTGCTGCTCAAAGTTTCGACAAGTAGGCTGGTATTGAGGGTCACTATACCAACACCTCTCTCCAAGCATCTGCTGCTTCAAGATTGTACAAGGATACTGAGTTTGAGGGTCACTATACCAACCAGTCTCTCCGTGTATCTGCTGCTTCAAGATTGTACAAGGAGATTGAGTTTGAGGGTCACTATACTAACAACTCTTTCCGAGTATCTGCTGCTTCAAGATTGTACAAAGAGACTGATTGTGAGGGTCACTATACCAACCACTCTCTCCGAGTATCTGCTGCTTCAAGATTGTACAAGGAGATTGAGTTTGAGGGTCATTATACCAAATACTCTCTCCGAGTATCTGCTGCTTCAAGATTGTACAAGGAGACTGAGTTTGAGGGTCACTATACCAACCACTCTCTCCGAGTATCTGCTGCTTCACGATTGTACAAGAAGACTGAGTTTGAGGGTCACTATACCAACCACTCTCTCCGAGTATCTGCTGCTTCATGATTGTACAAGAAGACTGAGTTTGAGGGTCAATATACCAACCACTCTCTCCGAGTATCTGCTGCCTCAATATTGTATAAGAAGACTGAGTTTGAGGGTCACTATACCAACAACTCTCTCCGAGTATCTGCTGCTTCAAGAGTGTACAAGGAGATTGAGTTTGAGGGTCACTATACCAACAACTCTCTCCGAGTATCTGCTGCTTCAAGAGTGTACAAGGAGACTGAGTTTGAGGGTCACTATACCAACAACTCTCTCCGAGCATCTGCTGCTTCAAGATTGTACAAGGAGATTTAGTTTGAGGGTCACTATACCAACAACTCTCTCCGAGCATCTGCTGCTTCAAGATTGTACAAGGAGACTGATTTTGAGGGTCACTATACCAACCATTCTCTCCGAGTATCTGCTGCTTCAAGATTGTACAAGAAGACTGAGTTTGAGGGTCACTATACCAACAACTCTCTCCGAGTATCTGCTGCTTCAAGAGTGTACAAGGAGATTGAGTTTGAGGGTCACTATACCAACAACTCTCTCCGAGTGTCTGCTGCTTCAAGATTGTACAAGGAGACTGAGTTTGAGGGTCACTATACCAACAACTCTCTCCGAGTATCTGCTGCTTCAAGATTGTACAAGGAGATTGAGTTTGAGGGTCACTATACCAACAACTCTCTCCGAGTATCTGCTGCTTCAAGGTTGTACAAGGAGACTGAGTTTGAGGGTCACTATACCAACCATTCTCTCCGGGTATCTGCTGATTAAAGATTGTACAAGGAGACTGAGTTTGAGGGTCATTATACTAACAACTTTCACCGAGTATCTGCTGCTTCAAGATTGTACAAGGAGACTGAGTTTGAGGGTCACTATACAAACCAATCTCTCCCAATCACTGCGATCTTTTCCATCCTTTAAATCCCCCTGTTTGTCCTCTGTGATTATCTTAGTTATCCCTTATGGTCGGCCAGGCCATTCCTTGCCCATGTGTGTCCTCTTCGATTATCTTAGTTATCCCTTATGGTCGGCCAGGCCATTCCTTGCTCCCTCCCCTGTTCCCTAATACGTATGTACCCTCGAACCTCCTCAATTGTCTTATGTTTTATGGAGTGTTGTTTCCCGGGGGTCTGTGTAGAGACACTGTCGAATGTATGTGGCGTTCCCTGTAGCAACTAAGTAACTTGTTCTCTCTCCTTCCTTCTTATACACCTGAATAAGCCGTCAGGCAAACGTCAGAGGAATAATGACTCGCAAATTTCCATACGAGTTGCTAGTTGTGTTCATAACCTTATACATGGGAATAAATGGTTGTAAACTAGCGTGTTACCTAGTAAGATGGCTTTACTGCGACCACTAAGTATGTATGATGTAAATTGTTGACCAAGATGAGAAATCAAGACAAAAATTCAGTTGACATCATTTGACCACTTGATGCATACATACAGAGCAATATACTCAAGTTCAAACCAATAATTTATATCACAGCGGTTCATTAAACATATCACATCTTTAGTCGATTTTCCATCCCTACTAAAAATGCTCAAATATATTAAAGATATCACATATTCAACCAATGTTCCATCACTACAAAACATGCTCCAACACATCAAACATATCACTTCTTCAACCGGTGTTACATCGCTACAAAACATGCTCCAACACATTAAACATATTACATCTTCAACCGGTGTTACATTACTACAAAACATGCTCCAACACATTAAACATATCACATCTTCAACCATTGTTCCATCACTACAAAACATGCTCCAACACATTAAATATATTACATCTTCAACCGGTGTTACATCACTACAAAACATGCTCCAACACATTAAACATATTACATCTTCAACCGGTGTTACATCACTACAAAACACGCTCCAACACATTAAATATATTACATCTTCAACCGGTGTTACATCACTACAAAACATGCTCCAACACATTAAACATATCACATCTTCAACCGGTGTTACATCACTACAAAACATGCTCCAACACATTAAACATATTACATCTTCAACCGGTGTTACATCACTACAAAACATGCTCCAACACATTAAACATATCACATCTTCAATCGATGTTCCATCACTACAAAACATACTCCAACACATTAAACATATCACGTGAATCATATCAATAATGTATGCATCTAAATTAGTCCTGAGCAGTTAAATATATCAAAATATATAAATTTTTAACAATTCTTATATGAAGAGCTGTTGACTTAAAAGCGAGTGTGCATAATTGTACAAATAATCATATTCCCCATTCATATTAATGTAAAAGATAATCATTTAGATTAAGTACAGGCAGTCTACTGTCTGAGCTAACTGTACGGGCTTGGAACATAATAACACAAACAATTCTTGAAACCACATTAACTTCCATATTTTGATTGACAACAGAAACAACAGTAATACACGTCCGAGAAATGTTTCAATCGATGTTCGTAATCGCAGCTAAAATGAAAAATGTAAACAATGTAGTTACTTCCCCTGATAAATAAAAACGAGTAATAAAGGGAGGAAATCCCTCCATATGTTATACGAAACAGAGACTGAGTTGTATCCCTTAATGTTATATGCGTCATTCAAGTTTTCACGCGTCATTCATTTTACGATTTTCTTTGTGTGTAAAGAATTTTTTCATTAAGTACAACTGTAAGTGGATCTGCGTAGGTACCTATTCGTGCTTGCTTTAATATATTTAGAGGTCTTGTATTATTATGATGTACATTCCGTGTATGTCATGGATTTATGCCGAAAACTATCCATTATAAAAACGTTTGACATTCTAAGGCGCCGTAAGTAATTATAACTTACTCAAACCTTGTTCAACTTAATTACATACATGTATGTATTCTTGTAAAAAAGAGTAACATTGCAAAATATGTGTTTATAAATACAGTTGCTGTCTCTCAAAACCAGATATAAATGTGATTGAAATGATAATACTGTATAACACCGCGTTTTAATATTTTCGACAAAACAAAATGACCCCTTCCGTTACACCATTTTTGTAAATTCATTATCAAATACGCTTAAACTGATGGGGCACGAGAAATGCTCCTGTATTGATTAATACGATAACACTGAAAACGTTTTGTACCCGTGTACGTTTTGTACCCACCCAACTTGGCTGCCTCACGAAAGTCCAAAGAAAGTGATTGTATCTTTAATTACGCGATCAAATTTGAATAATGTTGCTGACGTGACAAGCTGAATTTTATTTGAAAGTGAACTTATTTTCCGATATTTCTGATGGCGACAATGAAGAGAAAGCTTGAGTCCTCTAATGTAAGCTGTCGGTCGTTTGTGCAAGGAGGATGGCTTGATGATCACTATACCAACCTCTCTCTTCGAGTCATTGCTGCTCAAAGTTTGAACAAGGAGGGCAGCTTTGAGTATCAATTTACCAACCACTCTCTCCGAGTCATTGCTGCTCAAAGTTTGAACAAGGAGGTCGGCTTTGAGTATCAATTTACCAACCACTCTCTCCGAGTCATTGCTGATCAAAGTTTGAACAAGGAGGTCGGCTTTGAGTATCAATTTACCAACCTCTCTCTCCGAGTCATTGCTGCTCAAAGTTTGAACAAGGAGGTCGGCTTTGAGTATCAATTTACCAACCTCTCTCTCCGAGTCATTGCTGCTCAAAGTTTGAACAAGGAGGGCAGCTTTGAGTATCAATTTACCAACCTCTCTCTCCGAGTCATTGCTGCTCAAAGTTTGAACAAGGAGGTCGGCTTTGAGTATCAATTTACCAACCTCTCTCTCCGAGTCATTGCTGCTCAAAGTTTGAACAAGGAGGTCGGCTTTGAGTTTCAATTTACCAACCACTCTCTCCGAGTCATTGCTGCTCAAAGTTTGAACAAGAAGGGCAGCTTTGAGTATCAATTTACCAACCTCTCTCTCCGAGTCATTGCTACTCAAAGTTTGAACAAGGAGGTCGGCTTTGAGTATCAATTTACCAACCACTCTCTCCGAGTCATTGCTGCTAAAAGTTTGAACAAGGAGGTCGGCTTTGAGTATCAATTTACCAACCTCTCTCTCCGAGTCATTGCTGCTAAAAGTTTGAACAAGGAGGTCGGCTTTGAGTATCAATTTACCAACCTCTCTCTCCGAGTCATTGCTACTCAAAGTTTGAACAAGGAGGTCGGCTTTGAGTATCAATTTACCAACCTCTCTCTCCGAGTCATTGCTACTCAAAGTTTGAACAAGGAGGTCGGCTTTGAGTATCAATTTACCAACCTCTCTCTCCGAGTCATTGCTACTCAAAGTTTGAACAAGGAGGGCAGCTTTGAGTATCAATTTACCAACCACTCTCTCCGAGTCATTGCTGCTCAAAGTTTGTACAAGGAGGTCGGCTTTGAGTATCAATTTACCAACCTCTCTCTCCGAGTCATTGCTACTCAAAGTTTGAACAAGGAGGTCGGCTTTGAGTATCAATTTACCAACCTCTCTCTCCGAGTCATTGCTACTCAAAGTTTGAACAAGGAGGTCGGCTTTGAGTATCAATTTACCAACCTCTCTCTCCGAGTCATTGCTGCTCAAAGTTTGAACAAGGAGGTCGGCTTTGAGTTTCAATTTACCAACCACTCTCTCCGAGTCATTGCTACTCAAAGTTTGAACAAGGAGGGCAGCTTTGAGTATCAATATATCAACCACTCCCTCCGAGTCATTGCTGCTCAAAGTTTGTACAAGGAGGGCAGCTTTGAGTATCAATTTACCAACCACTCTCTCCGAGTCATTGCTGCTCAAAGTTTGAACAAGGAGGTCGGCTTTGAGTTTCAATATATCAACCACTCCCTCCGAGTCATTGCTGCTCCAAGTTTGTACAAGTACGCTGGTTTTGAGGGTCACTATACCAGGCACTCAGTCCGAGTATCTGCTGCTTCAAGATTGTACAAGTCACTGCAGTCTTTTCCATCCATGAACTCCCCAATTTTCGTCCTCTTTGATTATCTTAGTTATCCCTTATGGTCGGCCATTCCTTACCCCTCCCCTGTTCCCTAATACGTATGTACCATTGACCCTCCTCAAATACCTTATGTTTTTTGGATTGTTGATTTCCCGGAGGTCTGTGTGGAGAGGCACTGTCGTATCTATGTGGCGTTCCCTGTAGCAAATAAGTAGCTTATTCTCTCTCCTTCCTTCTAAGACACATGAATTAGCCGTCAGGCAAACGTCAGAGGAATAATTACTCGAAAATTTGCATACGAGTTGCTACTTGTGTTCGTAACGTGTTACATGTGAATAAATGGTTGTAAACTATCTCGTTACCTAGTTAGCTGGCTTTATTTGGACCACGAAGTATTTATGATGTAAAATGTTGTCCAAGATGAGAAATCAAGCCAAAAATTCAGTTGGCTAAGCCTTTGTCATTTATATAACGAAATGTTAAGCATTCAATTGACATCATTTGACCACTTGATGCATACTTACAGAACAATATACTCAAGCTCAAACCAATAATATATCACATCGGTTCATTAAACATATCACATCTTCAACCGATGTTCTATCGCTACAAAACATGCCCCAACATATTAAACATATCACATCTTCAATCGATGTTCTATCTCTACAAAACATGCTCCAACATATTAAACATATCGCATCTTCAATCGATGTTCCATCCCTACAAAACATGCTACAACACATTAAACATATCACATCTTCAATCGCTGTTCCATCACTACAAAACATGCTCCAACATATTAAACATATCACATCTTCAGCGATGTTCAATCACTTCAATACATGCTCCAACATATTAAACATATCACATCTTCAGCGATGTTCAATCACTTCAAAACATGCTCCAACATATTAAACATATCGCATCTTCATTCGATGTTCCATCCCTACAAAACATGCTCCAACATATTAAACATATCGCATCTTCATCGATGTTCCATCCCTACAAAATATGCTCCAACATATTAAACATATCACATCTTCATCGATGTTCCATCTCTACAAAACATGCTCCAACATATTAAACATATCGCATCTTCATCGATGTTCCATCCCTACAAAACATGCTCCAACATATTAAACATATCACATCTTCATCGATGTTCTATCCCTACAAAACATGCTCCAACATATTAAACATATCACATCTTCATCGATTGTCCATCCCTACAAAACATGCTACAACACATTAAACATATCACATCTTCATCGATTGTCCATCACTACAAAACATGCTCCAACATATTAGACATATCACATCTTCATAGATGTTCCATCCCTACAAAACATGCTACAACACATTAAACATATCACATCTTCATCGATTGTCCATCACTACAAAACATGCTCCAACACATTAAACATATCACATCTTCATCGATTGTCCATCACTACAAAACATGCTACAACACATTAAACATATCACATCTTCATCGATTGTCCATCCCTACAAAACATGCTCCAACACATTAAACATATCACGTGAATCATATCAATTCTGTATGCATCTAAATAAGTCCTGATCAGATAAATATATCAAAATAATATAAAGTATCAACAATTCTTATATGAAGAGCTGTTGACTAAAAAGCGTGTGTGCATAATTGTACAAATAATCACAATGTAAATTTTACATTGATATGAATGGGGAATGTCATTCCCCATTCATATCAATGTAAAATTCAGATACATATAGATAATCACCATTTATTGGTTCCAACCAGTACTAGCCTGTTCTTCTGAAAGCAAATCACAACTTCCCACATGCATCTGAGGTGGAGGACAAATGATTTTGGATGTTTTATCTTCAGTCCAACTATCACAGAGAGCATACTCATCCTCCGGGGTTCGCAGTCTACTGTCTGAGCTAACTGTGCGGGCTTGGAACAGACTAATATTAATACTTGAAACCTCAAAACTTCTATATTTGGGCTGACGACAGAAACAACAGTAATACATGTACTGATTAATACAACATGTACTTGAGTATAACCATACTAGAACTATTAGGTATATCTACAATATATTACATAAATAACTCATCCGAGTCATATGTGAATTATGTAACAATAATGTTACACAATTATCCTATAGGGATATTAAGACAATCTTATATATAAAAATGTCATATTTACTCAACAGAGTCAGTAAAGAATGTAAACTATCACGTTAAATGAAGCATATGAATATAATTTCAATAGAATACCTTATCACAAACATTCCTGTGAAATATCATAGTCCAGAAACGTTTGTATTTCTCCTTCCGTTGGTCATGATTTCTATCATTTGGTTCATAATTTCCAGTTTCCCAACATAACTGTCTGTTTTTTTCATTCGTTATACCAGGTCTGCAGCAACAATATATGCATTCCTCCTCATTTTCATTCTGTGGAATATTAAACTTGTTTTCTTCTGATAGATCACTGATGCTGCTTTCTCTATCAGTGGAAGTCTGAGTATAGGAATCTTTCATCCCATCTATAGTTGAGGATTTTTTTGTTGAAATTATTTGTCTCCTTTGTTCATTGTAATCCCAGTCATAATGTAAAAAAAAACTTTGAATAGTGTGTAACTGCTCTTGTGAAACATCTAAAGTTATTCTTATTTTATCAGTCATATTCCACCATCATTTGCTCTGCATACAATATTAACCTTGAATGTTTATCAAAATTTATGGCATTTGTCAGAATTAATTAAGTGACATTCCCTTCAGGTATGTATCCAGATAAATAATGGCTCTAGATAGGAAGCTTTCCTAATATCATTAACTGGCGATTTCTCAGTTTGATTCACACATTCATACATAAAGGATTAATCTTTTTTCACAATGGATATACAACAAAGGAATAGATATTCCAGTTTTAAAATTGAATTAACTGGCGATGAAAACTTAAAACAGGCATTTATGGCTAAAATGCATCTTGCAAGAAATACTTTAAAGAATATAATGAACAGACCAGTTACCAACAGTGACATATTAAATGCAGCTCATGCCTTTTGGATTCAGAGTTATGGAGGCAACAAATAGCAAACTGAAATATAACTGTATTTTTTTCTGAAGTGACTTTAAAACTAACAAAAGAGCAAAGTAAGTTCTCTTATTTATTCACCTACATGTATTCTGAACCTGCATTGTCCAACATCAAGCAGACGAACTCTGTGTTTACATTATCAGATTACAATGCTCTCATAGGTAGTATAGCTCCTCCCCCACACTCCTTATAGGCTTAATTGCCTGCCGGTCTGTATTTCACTGAAATAAACCCCGGACTTTAAGGTAAACGCGGACATTTTTCTGTTGTATTTTACATACCACTTCGATAATTCATTTACTTTGCATAAATCACCGGGATTGTCTGCTTAAATAGCACGGAAACATAGACAGGCGAGTCGAGTACATGTATTTAACTTTTATCTGCAGTATATGCTTTTAAACTTATGAACAAATGAAAATACAATGTATTTGTAAATTCAATCATATATAGAGCATGCGTACGTCCATGCGCGGTTCAAGCTGCTTACGTCAGGGGTCCAGGTCATGGTAAGGCAGCCGTAGGAGTCCCTATATTTTGAAATGCAAATGCAATACATTTTCTTGTAATGTGATACAATTTTATACAAAAACAATGAGGCCCTTGAATTTGGGACGCCCCTTTGATATAGCATTAGATATGGGCAAAGTTTTTTTGCCAAAATCTAAGGGATCCGGAACCCCAGTCCCTGCTCTGGATCCCCGCATGCACTGCTCATAAAGAATTGAGCACAACACACTCTTAAAATAATCTGATTGCACAACAACTGTTTATTCATACGCACTTAGGATAGTTTCGCTGCTACACCTCGTTCCTGGTGAATAAGGTGTAAAAATATGTTTGTTTCCGGTTTCCCGACCTTCCCTATTTTTTACTATTCTTAAAATCTCTTTGTGTAAATTTTCTTTAGGTTCATATTTCTGCCCATTTATCGGGACCTGAAGAATATTTCGGCGATACCAAGTATTCGGATAGAAGGTTGTTGAATAAACGAGGTTCGACTTTATTTCAACTTGCCACGCCGTTACACAGAAAACCAGTGACCACGTCATATGTACATAGAATCCGGACTGTACTATAATACCATATACTGCAGACGACATTCCACGAACCAAACATTTGTCATATTTCAAACCCAGCGACCTGGGTGACCTTAGCAAATTAATTTGACGTAAGTAGCTGAGAGGTCAGACTGTTCCTCAAAATATGATTTTATTTCAAGATGTAGTCGATATATCTGTGACCCCAATTTTATGATAATAATACACGGTAGTACCGTACTGATATACTCAGGTGAACGCAGTACAAAGGTAATGTTTTATGTGTTTTAACCGATATGTCAGTTACCAATATACCAACTTGCTCTTTCTACGATATACGACGCAGTAAGTATGAAGTGTGCAGGTAATATACATGTATATAGGGTATTAAATGACTTACGGTTAGTTATATACTACGATAACAATTGACAATACTTTAGTATATCTCAAACGTTTCAATCAACTGATTAAGACAGTAACTGTCGAGTTACTGTAAATATAAATTTAGATCAGTATATTGCATTAAAAACGAAACTATGAAGCATTACAGATTATATACGGAATGGAGTGATACATTCACAGAAGAATTTTTATCATTTATGATTTATTGACAAAACATATCAGTCAAACACCTGGGATAAAATGTATATTCGTTTAATCATATTTCATACGCGGAACAATGTATAAACAAACAAAACTAGCTTAATCGATACAAGAAGTTTTATGAAAATCAGTTTAAATGTAAAGTTTCGTGAAAATCAGTTTAAATGTCAAGTTTCATGAAAATCAGTTTAAATGTCAAGTTTCATGAAAATCAGTCTAAATGTCAAGTTTCATGTAAATCGGTAAATATGTACTTACCAGTTCCCATCATCGGAGTAATCCTCGCGTACCGTACCCCACTGTCTCTCTGACAAGTATGGACCCCACCTTTTCCAGTTCTTAGTTCGAATCTTATCTTCCTTTAACCGTTTTTTTTCTAATCCAGCCATGTTATTATTCCAGTTAAGTACAGTTCATAATCAACTCTAACACGCGTACATCAATGTATACTTTAGATACAGTTATATCCGTAGTGTGACAGTGTGTTATTCATTCAACACTTATCCCAGCCAACTGTTTTCACAAAAACTAGGTTACGTATACAGTGAATAATATATGAGGCAGTCTGAAGCGAGAGTTATACAGATGTATGCAAGTTTACAGCGCGACCTTCACGGTCATCAAGAAAAAAAATGCAAGATGTTAGTTACAGGCACGTTATAAACACTAAATAAATCCGATTATATAACATGTATAAAGTTATATTTCCACAGGCTTTCATTCCTATCGACTGAGAAAAAACTATAGAAATATTAACAGACCGCGTCGACAGATGGTATTTTCACTGCTGTACCGTCATAACGAAGTTAATAGCGAATAAATTCGGTCACATAACTGAGTTTCCGTGGGTTCGGCAATGAAATCTATTATTTCTAACTTGAGTGGGGTTGCTTTTACGCACCAACAAAATATTCCTGTATCAATAAATGTCAAAGCACGGATTATGAAAAGTACAAATAGAGTGACTGTATACCTTATTGATCAACTGAGGGCTATTTATAATGTTTATTGTTTACATCGCAGTACCGTGTGAATAAAAGAGGTCATTACAATTCGTACAATGTCGAGTACCCAATATCAAGTTACGTGATAAGTACAGATATGGTTGACCTTTATAATCGTATTATTAGCGATTTAAACTTAGTCAGAACAACGTCCTGTGGGTAGATACTGTAGTAAATCAACTGCAAATATGCTGACTCCGCATGCGGTGTGCACAGTTGATTTAAGTGCAAGATACAGTAGGTTTCACCAGCGGATCAAGCGGCGGGTCTGTCCTCCACCTCAATTATTTAATCTTTCTCTTAACTTACCAATATGTCTGAGAATAGATCCAAATACGAAAATACGGATATCTTTAATTATAAGATTTAAAGAAGCGATTTTGATTTATTGTAGCAATATATTATATAATAATAATGTTTATGCTATGTAATATTATCCCGTCGTTATAATTATGTCATAATGTGTCTTCTTCTGTATATAAAGACAGTTTTAATATTATTACATATAACACAATGTATCAGTATTTCAGGACAGAATACTGGTCATTGTCTGTAAAATTTCGTCAGCATCTAACTCGCCATGTCTAGTCGGATCGAATGAATGCATGTGTGAAACAACTAAACTAATAGTTGTATATATCAACTTAGCTTTTATGGACTTGTCTACGCGCATACCGCCTTTCTCTAAAGAATATAGCACCATCAAAGCAATACGGTTTTTCTCGAGCTGGTCGCGCATGTTTCCATACTTGACAATGTAATTCGGCATCTGACTAGCAGTTATCAGGCCTCTTCTGAGTTTATCAACTCGCAAAAACAGTCTTGGTCCTTCCTGTAACAGACTACCCAGTACATCTGATAATTCTCTCCTCATGCGGTCATCTAATCTCTCTGACAGAAGGTTGCGTGATGGAATCATGTAGTAAGGTAAATTTTGCCACCGAGTAATTGCTGTTCTTAAAAACGTAAGACCCAACAATGCTAACGATACTTATTTCTCTTCACTAAATACATGCAAGGGAAGCAACTCTGATAGCCAGTATGTGACATTTTTCATAATGTATGAAGAAATTTCGCTAGTGACTGGTTTCAGAATGTTTTTGGCGATCATCTTCAGGAGAATGTAGAGTTTCATTTGCGTCCCATTCAGACTGTATCTCAATGTCAGTTCTGATTCTATGAAACAAAATCTCCATTCTTGAAACTGACTGTCACTACCTTTAGCACCAACAGGTACAACTTGAGGCAGGAATGAGCAAGCGGTTTGTATGATATCTCGAGAAGGCCATTCATGGTGACGTGGTCGTGATGCCCAAGTCTGCAGTAACTGAGGATAGTGAAAAGTGAAAGCAACAACATGATCAAAATGCATTGGACCGTCCGTTGACGGTACAGAAGGTCCTGTAACGTCTTGAATGAATTCACTGTTACCAAACGATTCCTTATAACTAGCTGTCCAGAAGGTACCCGATAAATAGTATTCTCCGCTTGTGGATTCAAACAGACTTTCGCGAATACCTTGGTCTCTCACATTCCTGAATGATGACGGTCGATACAATTTTAATCTTGTATAACCAGGAGGTACATTCTCCATATCTGCTATAAATACAGTGATATGGTCTGGTAGTTGACTTGGTACTTGTTCTACAGTATTAACACATAGAACTGTGTCAAGAAGACAAAGCAGATCTACATCACTTTCATACATTGAAGTTATGCCCTCACCTTTACTTCCTGCTATAATCCTGTGTGTGTCTGCATTGCCGTATTTAACCTCCAAATCTGACAAATACTTCCAGCTTTCTCTCCTGAACCTTATGATATCATCATTGTACCCGAGATGATCCAGTGTATGGTAAAGTATTCGGGAAAACATCCCCAGTGCGTTCAATGATACGTGGTTGAGCTTAAATAATCTCCTGAAATATATTATTCACCATAAATTGTTTTATTGTATAACAACAAAGCTATATCTAAGATATTAGAAGTTTATAGATTAGGACATCTAGAGTTTGCATTTTGTGTATTTAATGTCTCAAATAGCTGTTCTATGTGCTGTTCACAAAATATACATTCAGATAAGACAAACTATAACCATTTTCAAGATATCTTTGAATGGAGCTAAGTTTCTATTTTTCCAATCAAAACAATTTATTCGGCATTCTCAAAGTGATGAAAAGGGTCCAATTACGTAAAAGGATGAAATAAAGTTTGGAATACACTAGCGGTTCTATGGAGAGCGGAGAACCAGGCGCGCGCATCACAAAATTCTACCTTACATGTATGTCTGAGTATAGATATATACTTTACAGAGATATTTATTTACAATATTTTCAAAAAGGCAATTATTGCAGCCTTATATTTTACAATGGAGATGTTTATACTTATGCTAGATCTACGATAATAACTTCCTTTTATCAAAATGAAATAATAAATACCAGTAAAAAAGTTCTCTATCAATTAAAATATGATTATTGCCATATTTACCTGTGGAGTATATAATGGTGACATCTTTTGGCAAATCTCAAAACGAAACTAGAATATCAATGGTGATTTCCCAACTGGAAAATCCAATCACTATCTGTAATACAGTACGTGCGTAAGGAGAGATAATTTGAATACATACGTAGTGTTTATATTTCTGTTCTGTTCAAGAATACAAACATGCTGGCGCAAATGTCAATTTTAGTCCATTTTACTAATGTAAACAATGTTACACAGACGCTCCGTGTATTTAGTAATTTAGTTGTTCATATTGTGTCACGACATGAAAACAATTACATTCAAACAGAAACATTTAACTTGTGTTACTTGGTATATCCAGTTTATTTCGTCGCCTCTAATTACAGTTTGGTTTTCATTTATTACATTTATTCTGCAAGACAAAATACTTAATACTGTGATAACTATACATGACTCAAGGCCTTCGTACATATGATTTGTATGCCTATACATCTCTAGCTGAAAACTGTAAAATAGAGCGTACTAGATTCACCACAGTGATAAGTACTGGTACACCGCCAAACCATATACATGTAGTATAATATGCTAATAATAACTTATTATTAGGAGATGACGTAATTTATGAAATATAATACTGAAAAATTAGTAGAAATTAAAAACAATAGTTATGATGTATTGTCCATGTGTTGTTTTGATTTTTACCATCATTATTATTTTAATAAGAATGAGCATCCGGGTTTATTTCATAGTGAAATTATTATGACAAATATTTATCTCGGCTGGTTAAGTTGTACAAACGATAACGAAATAAACAGGACCAGTACGCTTTGAATTCTCCTGTTCGCGGTAAATATGCGCATTAAAATAACTGAAAAATATTGATGCATATTGACATACACTATCAGGGGCGGATCCAGGATTTGGTCTTAGAGGGGGAGGGGGGTAACTTTTTGGTTATTTTTTGGTTTTGCTCAAGCCTTATAAAACGACAATGACTGTGTTTTATTCTTTGTTTTTAAGGAACTGAACATAAAACCAATACAGAATCGCTTATTTGAAAATCTTATAATTAAATATCTCTGTATATTTTCTATGTATACTCAGACATACATTTACATGGGTGAAAGAATGAAAAAGTGAAAAACTGAAAATTGAGCTTAGGGTCCAGGGGGACGCCAGGGCTCCCGGTGAGATCCATGGCAAGGCCCTGGTAGGGAGACCAGAGGGGGGCAAAGCCCCCCGGAAGCTCTTTGAAAAAAAACAAAATTGACACATTGAGGAAGCCTTAAAACGATGTAATGAAATGTATACCAATGGAACATTTTTAGGTTTCATATAGGGCATTTCCTTGCATAATAACTGTACACATGTACAAATATCAATAAACACATTTCATAGAACTTATTCTTACGCGAATGTCTCCTAATTAAAGCGAACGGGCGCGTCTCATTTTACGGGTTTTTCTCAAATAGGCCTCAAAACATTGTTTCACCAAAACTTACATATAAATAACGATATTTTTAGAATAAGTAAGTCAAATTGCAACCTCAATGCGATCCCGTTAACGTTTCGATTTCAGCAGACTATGTATGCCGTTTTCCAGTAGACTCGAGCATCTAAGCTTAAAAGTCATGGCATGTCCATTAAATACACAATTTACTTACATATTTTTAATTTAAAACTAAAAAACTGTTAATGTCGAGGCTCGAAATTAACACTCGCAAATGCATGCGACTGACGACTTGTGTAAACAACACGTGCAACTAATGTTACAAATGATTGTTTCATCACCTTTCTTAGTTTTTCATACATTCGTGATCCGAATTATTAATTAAATTCTCTGGAGTGTTATTATTATGCGCTTCACATGTCTATTACATGTGTCGGGTACGCGAGACGTGATCTGAATGGCTGAAAAGTGCTTTAGGTGACATGCGACAAGCACCGCCTTCGATTGTTTTTGACAAGCGTGTGTTATATTTTTCGAGCGCCGCTTACAAGTGTTTCAATGTCTAAATAATTGTAGACTGACATGGACAATTCCGTATCTATTTTTAGTACGTGACCTACCCGATTTTCCAAAAATACACGGTTTTCCGAAAACAAAAATGTTCGAAACGGACAGTTTTAAGCAGGCAAAGGATGTAACCCGTAATTCAACTAGTTGAAAGTTCTGCTGTGTCCTACCCCTCCCCCCCGCCCTAACTTTCTCATCGGATTTACACGATTTGGGAAAATGATCCTAGGGTGGAATCAAAAGACGGAAGACGGCGCCGCTAGTGACTCTTCAGCGAATAATAAGTATGATCAAAATGTTGCCGATGGCTTCGGTACGACTCAATGAACCCTACCGATTTTCTTATCGTCAAACTAAGGACATTGAGGCCTGCAAATGATTGCACAACTATGGGTCTATTTTCACTTTTAATGTCTTCAAAAGACAGGTCTACTTTCAATTTGAAACTAGATATAAACCATATAAACAATAGGAGGCATCTGCTGTATAGTAGTAAGTATATGATGTTTATCGCTGTAAATCCCAGCGACCTACCGAATGGTAGAGACAGATCGACAGACAGACGAACGGACGAACATGAGCAAACAGAACACGCCTGGTTTTCTTCAAATGAAAAGTAAAAATATTTGTTTCCAAAAAAATCTTTAATTCAACATTGCAAGATTTTCCATACGATATATTTGAGTGTACAGTATATCCTTTTATTATCAAAACCAAAAGCAGTTACATGCATGAAATAGTTAATGTATAAATGATATAAGAAAATGGTTGGTATTTTGTAGAAACTAGTGTTGTACATGTATATGTAAATCAGAACAATAAATAAAACTGAATCATTCATAAATAATTAAATTCAATTGACATTGTCCTGCATAGTCTCATCGATAACGGTGTAATAACAATCTTTATTTATAGAGGGTATTTCATTATGGGACATCACATCTAACATATCTAACATGAGGCCTTCTGAAAATTATAATACATACTTAATATATAAATTAAGAGGAAAGCAGCATTTTAGTACCGACAATTATACAATATCAAGATTTGCCAGCGAACGGCCGTACATAAAGCAATATTAGTATTACACAAATTAACAATGTCAAAATTATAATATTATATTAACTTAAACCATATATGAGTTTTCATATATTTTGGTAATTAATACTTTGTATAAGTACTTTTTTAATAGATTTAAATTGATTTTATTCCAAACTTCTGTTGGAATCGTGTTCCAAATATACATACTCTGATAGCCAAATTTTCAATTTACTATATTGTGTTGTAGGTTTTATTGTTTCTCCTTGTACTCTGCATTTATCGTGTGACTGATTGCCGCACTTCTATTACTGATATATTGTCTGCCATATAGATTGTCGCCCTTTTGTATGTATATATTGTCTAGTGTTACTGATATTTATTGATATTGATTGTTTCCCTTGTGTAACTGATACAGTCTCTCTTGTGTTACTAATAGGTAATCTTATTAATATGATGATACATGTAGTACTGCGACGCGACAGCACAATGTGTGATTAGCCAGTAAAATGGTGAGATGCGACAGTAAAATGGTGTGATGCGACAGTATAGTGATGTGATGTGACAGTACATTAGTGTGATGTGACAGTACATTAGAGTGATGTGAAAAAACAATAGTGTGATGTGAAAGAACAATAGTGTGATGTGAAAGAACAATAGTGTGATGTGACAGTACATTAGTGTGATGTGAAAAACAATAGTGTGATGTGACAGAACAATAGTGTGATGTGACAGTACATTAGAGTGATGTGACAGTTCATTAGAGTGATGTGACAGTACATTAGTGTGATGTGAAAAAACAATAGTGTGATGTGAAAGAACAATAGTGTGATGTGACAGTACATTAGTGTGATGTGACAGTACATTAGAGTGATGTGAAAAAACAATAGTGTGATGTGAAAGAACAATAGTGTGATGTGACAGTACATTAGAGTGATGTGAAAAAACAATAGTGTGATGTGAAAAAACAATGGTGTGATGTGACAGTACATTAGAGTGATGTGAAAAAACAATAGTGTGATGTGAAAAAACAATAGTGTGATGTGACAGTACATTAGAGTGATGTGAAAAAACAATAGTGTGATGTGAAAGAACAATAGTGTGATGTGACAGTACATACGAGTGATGTGAAAAAACAATAGTGTGATGTGAAAAACAATAGTGTGATGTGACATTGCAATGGTGTGATGTGACAGAACAATGGTGTGATGTGACATTGCAATGGTGTGATGTGACAGAACAATGGTGTGATGTGACATTTCAATGGTGCGATGTGACAGAACAATGGTGTGATGTGACATTTCAATGGTGTGATGTGACAGAACAATGGTGTGATGTGACATTTCAATGGTGTGATGTGACAGAACAATGGTGTGATGTGACATTTCAATGGTGTGATGTAACAGAACAATGGTGTGATGTGACATTTCAATGGTTTGATGTGACAGTACAATGGTGTGATGTGACATTTCAATGGCGTGATGCGACAGTACAATGGTGTGATGCGACAGTAAAATGGTGTGATGTGACAGAACAATGGTGTGATGTGACAGTACAATGGTGTAATGTGACAGTAAAATGGTGTGCTGTGACAATACAATGGTGTAATGCGACAGTAAAATGGTGTCATGCGACAGTACAATGGTGTGATGTCGCAAAACACTGGTGTCATGCGACAGTACAATGGTGTGATGCGACATTAAAATGGTGTGATGTGGCAAAACAATGGTGTGATGCGACAGTACAATGGTATGATGTGACAGTACAATGGTGTGATGTGACAGTACAATGGTGTGATGTGACAGTACAATGGTGTGATGTGACAGTACAATGGTGTGATGTGACAGTACAATGATGTGATGTGACAGTACAATGATGTGATGTGACAGTACAATGGTGTGATGTGACAGCACAATGGTGTGATGTGACAGTACAATGGTTTGATGCGACAGTGAAATGGTGTGATGCGACAGTACAATGGTGTGATGCGACAGTACAATGGTGTGATGCGACAGTACAATGGTGTGATGTGACAGCACAATGGTGTGATGTGACAGTGCAATGGTTTGATGCGACAGTGAAATGGTGTGATGCGACAGTACAATGGTGTGATGCGACAGTACAATGGTGTGATGCGACAGTACAATGGTGTGATGCGACAGTAAAATGGTGTGATTTGGCAATACAACGGTGTGATGCGACAGTACAATGGTGTGATCCGACAGTACAGTGGTGTGGTGTGGCAGTACAATGATGTGATGTGACTGTGCGATGACACGCTACAACACTATGTGCGACATGGCGCAGGAATATACGACTTTAGAATTTCGAAGCACGATGGTACCATAATATTATCCTACGCGAGACTGTATTACACGCCCTTTGTCAGTATAATACGATACATGACTGTATTACACGACTTATACCAGAATTACACGATATATGGCAATATTACCCGGCATATGACAATATAACACGACCTATGAAAGTATAATAATATACCATGACACTGATGCCGATGGTACAACGCGTGATGCTACAGTGAAACAGGTGAGCTTATCCTAGTAGGATTGTGTAATGAAATGTTTCAATCTACCAAAGACAACACAAGACGACCAAATGAAAACGAATGTTTTCCACTAAAGAGATTCCTTCTGTATCCCTAATATTACTATATATCAGCTGCATACACAAAGCAAGTTAGTACCCTGAGTAAAAAATACTGCTAGAAACACAGGCACTTATATACATAGATGATTCACTGTTACGTTCGTCCTCTGACAAATAAGGTTCAACTCAATGCATTGTAATATTGCACAGTTAACTCTTTGAAAAACCCGGACTCAATGAAAACCGGTATCCTCAGAAAATCGGACGATTTTCAAAGTTCCGTATTATCTTGAAGTTCTTATTAATTGAATGTATAAAATTCTTAGAATACCGGACTCTCTGAATTCAGGATTCCGGGCGGCTTTTTACACCCGCCGACAGATATTGAGCGATGTTTTACCCCTGAAAACAGGACGCGTACATTTTTTTGTTAGAGTGTCAAACGTTAACTGTGTACTGTTTATCAAGAGAGAGGCATTAACGAACGATGTTGTCAACAAATGTTGTTTTTAATTGTTTAACATCAATCGGTCGCGCGTGAAAAGCACGTGAAAGTGCGATAGTGAAATACGCCGACTACGATAAATGTTTGCTTTATAAAAATGTCTGTGCTTTTATATCATGTTGTAAATGTATATATTGCAACAAACAAAGCAAAGTTTCAGCATCTCAACATGTTTTAATTACTACATACATTGTATAATGTATTATATCGTATTTTAGTTACTAAACATCCAGTTAGCGCAGATTTACCGTCCCAGTGTGATCTGTGCTATCTATAATATTGGACATATTGGAATGACCAATGAGAAAATGGGAAATTAGTGTTCTTCAGAATGTAAGAATGGAACTTGAAATTCTTCTTAGTATGCTTTTAATTGATTAATGTCTGAAATTATAGCTGCAATTTTGAAACTCCTTCGAGTTAACAGTCATCACAGAAGACAGAATCTAAATTCAGCGTGCTTTAATGTTTCCTGAAAACCGGAACTCTCAGAAAACCGCACTTTTCACCATGTCGGGACAGGGTCCGTTTACTGTATGTATTATTTATCAATAATTTTCGGTTATTTGCCAACACATTATATTATATACAACAGGCGAAAAAAAACAAATAGATAAATACAGCCAGACGTTTATATTTTAATTATGAAATTCATTTAAACAAATCGCAGAACATTGTATACGACAGATAATAAAGTAATATCAGCAAGTTCACAGTTAATGTGAAGAAAATTATTTGAACAAACAACGAAAATACAGATATATTTAATTTTAAGATCTTTTTAAATAAGCGATTCTGATTTATTGTAGCATTATATTATATAATAAGGATGTTTATGCTATGTAATATTATCCCGTCGTTTTAATTATGTCAAAATGTGTCTTCTTCTGCATATAATTTTTAATATTATAACATATAACACAATGTATCAGTATTTTAGGACAGAATACTAATCAGTGCCTGTTCAATTTCGACCTTATTAAACACACCATGTCTAGATGGATCCAATGAATGCATGTGTGGAGCAAGTAAGCTACTCGCTATAAGTTCCAACTTAGCTTCTATGGATTTGTCTACACGTACACCGTTTTTCTTTAAACCATCTAGCACCACCAAAGCAATATAGTTTTTCTCGATCTGGTCACGCGTGTTTCCATACTTGACGATGTAATTCGGCATCTGACATGCAGTTATCAGGCCTCTTCTGAGTTTGTCAACTCGCAAAAACAGTCTTGGTCCTTCCTGTAACAGACTACCCAGTACATCTGATATTCTCTCCTCGTGCGGTCATCCAATCTCTCTGACAGAAGGTTGCGTGATGGAATTATGTAGTAAGGTAAATTTTGCCATCGAGTAATTGCTGTTCTTACAAACGTAAGACCCAACATTACTAACGATACTAATTTATCTTCTCTAAATACATACAAGGGAAGCAACTCTGACAGCCAGTATGTGACATTTTTCATAATGTATGAAGAAATTTCGCTAGTTACTGGTTTCAGAATGTTTTTGGCGATCATCTTCAGGAGAATATAGAGTTTTATTTGCGTCCCATTCAGACTGTGTGTCAATGTCAGTTCAGATTCTATGAAACAAAATCTCCATTCTTGAAACTGTCTGTCACTACCTTTAGCACCAAATGGTACAACTTGTGGCAGGAATGAGCAAGCGGTTTGTATGATATCCCGAGAAGGCCATTCATGGTGACGTGGTCGTGTTGCCCAAGTCTGCAGTAACTGAGGACAGTGAAAAGTGAAAGCTAAAACATTGTCGCTATCCGTTATTCCGTTATTACTCGGTATAGAAGGTCCTGTAACGTCATAAATAATACCGCTGCTACTGTCATCAATGTCAATATGTTCCTTACAAACAGCTGTCACGAATGTACTCGATAAAAAGTATTCTCCGCTTGTGTGTTCTAACAGACTTTCGCGAATACCTTGGTCTCTCACATTCCTAAATGATGACGGTCGATATAATTTTAATCTTGTATAACCAGGAGGTGCATTCTTCATATCTGCTAGAAATACAGTGCTATGGTCTTGTAGTTGACTTGGTAATTGTTCTACAGTATTAACGCATAGAACATCGTCAAAAAGATAAAGCTGATCCATGTCACTTTCATACAATGAAGTTATGCCCTCACATTTACTTCCTGCTGTAATCAAGCGTACGATTGTATTCAAGTATTTACACTTCAAATATGTATAATACCTCCAGCTTTCTCTCCTGAACCTTATGATATCATCATTGTAGCCGAGATGATCCAGTGTATGGTAAAGTATTCGGGAAAACATCTCCAGCGCGTTCAATGATTTGTGGTCGAGTTTACATTATTTCTTGAAATATATTATTTACCACAAATTGTTCTAAAGTATACAAACAAGCTGTTAGAAGTTTATAGATTCTGGCGCAAATGTCCATTTTACTTAAGTTAACAATGTTACACATACGCACCGTGTATTTAGTAATTTAGTTTTTCATTGTGTGTCCAAGACATTAGAACAATCACATCAAAACAAAAACATTTAACTAGTGTTACTTGGTATATCCAGTTTATTGTGTCGCCTCTAATTGCGGTTTGTTTTTTATTTATTACCACGTTCACCTCTGCAAGACAAACCTGGGTTACTTAACATTGTAATAGATATACATGACTCGACTCCTTCGTACCTATGATTTGTATACCCATAACACCTAAAATATATCTAGCTGAAAACTGTACAATAGAGCGTACTAGATTCATCACAGTGATAAGTACTGGTTCACCGCCAATCACAATCATGTATTGCAAATAATAAATTATCATTAGGAAATGACGTAATTTTTGAAATATAAAACAGAAAAAAATAGAATTTATAGTTACTTGTTATTATGTATTTTCCCTGTGTTGTTTTGATTTGTTTACCATCATTATTTAAAGAGCAATGTCAGAGCATCCGGTTTTATTTCATAGTGAAATTATTATGACAATTATTTATCACGGCTGGTAAAGTTGTACAAACGTGTACGAAATAAATAGAACCAGGACGTCTTTGAATTTTCATAACAGGAATTTGTCTCCTGTTCGGGGTAAATGTGCGCATTAAAATACCTGAAAATATTTATGCATATTGACATGCAATATTCAAAAGGTTGTCGATGGCTTCCGTATGATTCAATGATCATCTGTCCGACGAACCCTAACGATTTCCTCATCGTCAAACAAAGGACAATGATGCCTGCACAACTATTGGAAAATTTTCAATAGTAATGTCTTCAAGACCGATGTACTTTTATTTTGCAACTGGATATAAATCAGATAAAAAATAGGATGCATCTGCTGTACAGTAGACATGATATGACGTTTTCCACTGTAAATGCCTCGTGTTATTACTTGTATTACTGATACTCCCATGTGTTACAGACTGATTGCCGCATTGTATTACAGATACTCCCTTGTGTTACAGACTGATTGCCGCAATTGTATAACTGTTACTCCCTTGTGTTACAGACTGATTGTCTCCCTTGCATTACTGATACTACCTTGTGTTACAGACTGATTGCCGCACTTGTATTTTTGATAATCTTTGTTTTACTGACTGATTGCCGCACTTGTATTGCTGATACTCCCATGTGTTACAGACTGATTGCCGCCCTTGTATTACTGATACGCCTTTGTGTTACAGACTGATTGTCTCCCTTGTATTACTGATATTCCTTTGTGTTACAGACTTATTGCCCCACTTGTATTACTGATACTCCCTTGTGTTACAGACTGATTGACGCAATTGTATTACTGATACTCCCATGTGTTACAGACTGATTGTCTCCCTTGTATTACTGATACTCCCTTGTGTTACAGACTGATTGCCGCACTTGTATTACTGTTACTCCCTTGTGTTACAGACTGATTGTCTCCCTTGCATTACTGATACTACCTTGTGTTACAGACTGATTGCCGCACTTGTATTTTTGATAATCTTTGTTTTACTGACTGATTGCCGCACTTGTATTGCTGATACTCCCATGTGTTACAGACTGATTGCCGCCCTTGTATTACTGATACGCCTTTGTGTTACAGACTGATTGTCTCCCTTGTATTACTGATATTCCTTTGTGTT
Organism: Mactromeris polynyma; assembly: GCA_032209605.1. NCBI lineage: Eukaryota > Metazoa > Mollusca > Bivalvia > Venerida > Mactridae > Mactromeris > Mactromeris polynyma. The sequence goes on from JASFXZ010000028.1 coordinate 7,497,634, forward strand.
ACAGACTTATTGCCCCACTTGTATTACTGATACTCCCTTGTGTTACAGACTGATTGACGCAATTGTATTACTGATACTCCCATGTGTTACAGACTGATTGTCTCCCTTGTATTACTGATACTCCCTTGTGTTACAGACTGATTGCCGCACTTGTATTACTGATATTCCCTTGTGTTACAGACTGATTGCCGCGTTTGTATTACTGATACTCCCTTGTGTTACAGACTGATTGCCGCGCTTGTATTACTGATCATCTTTGTGTTACAGACTGATTGCAGCAATTGTATTACTGATACTCCCTTGTGTTACAGACTGATTGCCGCACTTGTATTACTGATACTCCCTATGTGTTACAGACTGATTGCCGCTCTTGTAATACTGATACTCCGATGTGTTACTGACTGATTGTCTCCCTTGTATTACTGATACTCCCTTGTGTTACAGACTGTTTGTAACCCTTGTATTACTGATATTCCTTTGTGTTACAGACTTATTGCCCCACTTGTATCACTGAACAACATATTGTCTCCTTCTGTCACTAATATCGATTGTCTCCCTTGTGTAACTGATTACGTCTCTCATGTGTTACTAATAGATTATCTCATTATTTTGTTTGTCCACTGTTACTATCTGTAACTCAGTTTTATAACCGATGATTTGCCCTTGTAGACGAGGGTTTTCCTTGCGTGACTGATAGGTTGCCTCCCTTGTGTGACCAACTTTCACGACCATGTGCCACTTTTTACCAGTTCAATGAGAAGATGACTACAGTGACAGCTTGTGTAATTAAAGAGAAATTGGTTTGCTGAATAAATGAGTTGATGTTTGTTATAAGTTGTATGAATGACATAGAAGAATCTAACATATTTCAAACATACACATTCGTGATGGTCTGATGATCTGAAATAATCGATAGTTGACTTGAAAATATTACGTGATTTTTATTAAAAGTGAGATAATAAGTTTCTACAAAGTTGCTTAGTATATGTGTTTGTGTAGTAAATGTGTTATATTCCCTTTCCCCTGTGCAATTATTTCTGTTTATATGGTGTTCATGGTATATCAGCCGATGTTCCATCACTACAAAACATGCTCCAACACATTAAACATATCACGTAATTCATATCAATTCTATATTAATCTAAATCAGCCCTGAGCAGATAAATATATCAAATATATTTAAATTATCTACAATTCTTATATGAAGAGCTGTTGACTTAAAAGCGTGTGTGAATAATTGTACAAATAATCACATTCCCCAATCATATCAATGTAAAAGATAATCATTTAGATGATCATCATTTATTGGTTCCATCCAGTACTAGCCTGTTCTTCTGCAAGCAAATGACAACTTTCCCACATGAATCAGAGATGGAGGACAACTTATTGTGGATGTTTCATCTTCAGTCAAACTCTCACAGAACATACACCTCCCCAGTGTTCGAACTTACAGCATCCGTACAGGCAGTCTACAGTCAGAGCTAACTGTGCAGGCTTGGAACAGACTAACACAAACACTTTTTGAAACCACATTAACTTCCGTATTTTGACTGACAACAGAAACAACAGTAAGACATGTATTGATTTATACAACATGTACTAGTATACAACAATAAAATAACTATTAGCTCTAACTATAAGATATTACATAAATAACTCATCCCAGTCATATGCGAATTATGTTACAATAATGTGACCCTGTAATTACCACAATGTATCAATTTAATCAAATACAAAATATTCTGAAGTGGTATAAAGACAATCATATACATGTATATAAAAATATCAAATCTACTCAACAGAGTCAAGTATAGAATGTAAAAATGATAAAATATCACTTAAAATTAATCATACGATTATAATATCAATAGAACACCTCATTCTCACAGACTGATTGAAACAGACCATTATATTCCCATATCATATAGGCAACGTGGAAAAGTTACTTTGACAATATGACAGTGATAAATGAATGTCTTGAATATCTTCCCTGCATGTCTACAGCGTATAAACACACTATAACACCTATACGGTCCCTTTATCATGCGTCTGCAACAGTTGTCATCTTCAAAACAATTAAGTCTAGCATCCTACATTTGAATGTTAAGGAAAGACCCACTTCCCCAGCATATTGAACATATGGTACCAAATATATGCAAACAATGACAATACGTTTCAGATTAATATGTTAATGCAAGTGTTACACACTTGCCCTGTTTTATTGTTTCATCAAATCAAGCGGGCAATATGTATTCAAAATTATATCAACCAAAAGTATAACAAAGATTCACGATATATTGACCACAACTTGTACCATCGGGTCTCCATTGTCATACAAGTACCATTGATCACAACCTTCATCAGATTATACATGAAACATTTAGTTCCTTAAGTGAAATACGACAACAATAGGTTTCAACTTATGATTTAGTACGGTATAAATGTTTCAATGGCAACGAATGTTCTTCGTTAGTATTATTTTGTGAGCACAGAAAATGTTTATAGTTCATATATAAATTTGAATTTTGAGCCTTTCATCTGTTGTTCCACCATTTTGTTGACCATTTCCCTTTGTGCCACAGTAAACCATTCATTCCAGTTGCCAACTTCACCTAAAATATACAAGTGTCATCACTCGATCTGCTATCTATACCAGACACATTATGTGAAATTTCTCCACACTATCATAAGCAAGTTGTCTGACTTTGCTGATAAATGCAGAGTACCTTCAGTAATACCTCATCTTGTGTACATGTAATAATAGCCATACTGTTGAATGAGTCACACACACTCCAAGTATCATTTGACATAAGGCGGGAAAATTACACATGTTCATGTTTTATATAGTACAGATTTTTGTTTGAATACCTGAAAGTTTCATCCCATAATAAAATGTTAACTTTCCAAAATAAATTACTAGTCCCATAAATGACCAAGGTATAGTTTTCCGTACTAGATTTAAAACACACTTAGGCATTATGTCTCTTCTGTGCGATACACATTTGCTCATTCTTGGGTCAATAAAAGTAATCAGTTTTTTGTCTTTATATTTGTCTAACATAATTGGTCCTTGTTGACAATTTAACTCTCATAACATTCCGGATTTTGTAATTATGCAGTCGGACCTCCTTCATTCGAATTCGTTGGGTTCATTTTTTCGAATAATACATGGTTCCGAATAACCCATTTCAATTCGACGTGCCTAAGAAGATACATCAGGACCTGAAGTATATTTCGGCGATATCAAGTATTCGGATAGAAGGTTGTCGAATAAACGAGGTTCGACTTTAATTCAACTTGCCACGCCGTTACACAGAAATCCAGTGACCACGTCATCTGTGCATAGAATCCGGACTTTACAATAATACAATATATTGCAGACGACATTCCATGAACCAAATATTTGTCAGCTTTCAAACCCAGCGACCTGGGTGACCTCAACAAATTCATTTGACGTAAGTAGCTGAGAGGTCTGACTGAGTTTTCATGTTCCTCAAAATACGATTTTATTTCAAGATGTAGTCGATATATCTATGACCCCAATTTTATGATAATTATACACGTTTGTACCGTACTGATATACTCATGTGAACGCATGTTTTGTTTGCATAACCGATATGTCAGTTACCAATATACCAACTTGTTCTTTCTACGATATACGACGCAGTAAGTATGAAGTGTGCAGGTAATATAAATGTACATGGGATGTTAAATGACATAAGGTTAGTTTTATACAACGATAACAATAGACAATACATTGGTATATAAACGTTTCAATCAACTGATTGAGACAGTAACTGTCGAGTTATTGTTTGTATAAAGTTAGATCAGTATATGGGTTGATTTATTGACAAAGCATTTGAGTCAAACACCTGGGATGAAATGTATATTCGTTTAATCATATTTCATACGCGGAAACACAAACAAAACTGGCTTAATTGATACAAGAGGTTTTATGAAAATCAGTTTAAATGTTAAGTTTCATGGAAATCAGGTTAAATGTCAAGTTTCCTGAAAATCAGTTTAAATGTAAAGTTTCATGAAAATCAGTTTAAATGTCAAGTTTCATGTAAATCGGTACGTATGTACTTACCAGTTCCCATCATCGGAGTAATCCTCGCGTACCGTGCCCCACTGTCTCTCTGACAAGTATGGACCCCACCTTTTCCAGTTCTTAGTTCGAATCTTATCTTCCTTTAACCGTTTCTTTTCTAATCCAACCATGTTATTATTCCAGTTAAGTACAGTTCATAATCAACTCTAACACGCGTACAACAATGTATACTTTAGATACAGTTATATCCGTAGTGTGACAGTGTGTTATTCATTCAACACTTATCCCAGCCAACTGTTTTCACAAAAACTAGGTTACGTATACAGTGAATAATATGTGAGGCAGTCTGAAGCGAGAGTTATACAGATGTATGTAAGTTTACAGCGCGACTTTCACGGTCATCAAGAAAAAAACATTTTGCAAGATGTTAGTTACAGGCACGTTATAAACACTAAATAAATCCGATTATATAACATGTATAAAGTTTTTTTCCCACATGCGTTCTTTCCTATCGACTGAGAAAAGAACTATAGAAATTAGGGATGTCAACGAATAGCAAATCAGGTATTCGAATATTCGTTTTTCATTTCGAACGAATATTCGAATATTCGTTCGACACAACTTAGACAAAATAAAAAATAAAAATATTTCATTTACCAAAGTTCCTTACGTGCTGTGTGTATTCTACTTTCGTTTTCACCGGAAGTTAAGACTCTGACGAATGAAGTTATTGCAGTTAACAGATCAGCTTCAGAATGCCAATATTCGTGTTTATGAATATCTTTGTGAAGTGTTTTAAAATATGTTTTGTTTTCGTCAATTGTTCATTATTTTGCAAATTAAGCATGAAAAAAAGAATCAGTTCTGTTATTTTTAAGATGTAATAACAACCCATTGTGTTTTCAAGTTTTATTACAAGTATTGAACAACGTTTATCATTTATGCATTCATAAATATACGAAATCAAGAACATGACAACTTGGCAACTCGTTGTATTTTGAGTAAAATGTTTTTAAACAGTCATTTTGATTGGATGATATGATCTACGTGATGCAAATTATGTTGTTTCCCGTCACCCCATTTTTCGGCATGTTTCTTTTCTCAATTCCATCTTTGATCTTCCTTAATTAAAAAGTGAGTCATTAACTCAAGTCCCTGTCGGTGGTTTCAACTGCCTACTTTTTACACCTTTCGTCAACAATAAAAATACCGACAATTAGACACCTACTTTCTTCTATTTGAGACTATGGACTATCAAACTGTTACAAACGGCCAGTAATTAACGGATTATCGAAAGAGACAAAATGTCACCACCCGACGATATACAATTATACAAGCACCCCCCAATATACACAATGACACTTTTACAAGCGCGTATATTTCAACATCAGCCACAACATCCTTTATTACTCTCATACTATCTTACACAAATCGGGGTCGGCAAATAAATAAACAAAGAACAATTTTTATTTTTCATAAAATTTTTATTAAGTATATTTTTTCGAATATTCGAATATTGAAACAGGATTCGAATATTCGAAGATAAAACGAATATTCGAATATTCGAATATTCGTTGACATCCCTAATAGAAATGTAAACAGACCGCGTCGACAGATGGTATTTCACTGCTGTACCGTCATAACGAAGTTAATAGCGAATAAATTCGGTCACAGAACTGAGTTTCCGTGCGTTTGGCTATACAATCTATTATTTCTAACTTGGGTTACTTTTTAGCAACAACAAAATGTTTCTGTATCAATAGATGTCAAAGCACGGATTTTGCAAGATTCAGTAGGTTACACCAGCGGATCAAGCGCCGGGTGCGCCTCCCCTCAATACAGGAGCGTAGCTGAACGATTTTGAAGTATACGCCAAGTCTGAGCATCGAAGGTGCGAAACGAACAGCACCGTTACGAGGGGGTAAGTGTGAGACCCTGCATCCTTCCCCCGTTGGGGGTTTTGGGAGCCTCCCCCAAGAAATAAAAAGAAATAGGAGGCATGTGGTGCGTTTTCATGCCATATAATTACAGCGGAAGAATAAGGTGAATGACAGTGTCAAACAACTGATATAATCGAGCAAATTTGCCCATAACCTCATCCCCCTTCTAACGAATTGTACGCTTTGGCGTACGTGCGTATGCCTGGATACACGCCTGAAACATTTATCTTAACTTACCTATATGTCTGAGAATATATCAAAATACGAAAATACAGATATCTTTAATTATAAGATTTAAATAAGCGATTCTGATTTACTGTAGCATTATGTTATATAATAAGAATGTTAATGCTATGTAATATTAGCCCGTCGTTATAATTATGTCATAATCTGTCGCCTTCTGTATATAAAGACAGTTTTAATATTGTAAAAAGTTTGTTTTTTTTAGTTTAGTTTATTAACGGAAGTAAGGCAATCTGCCTATCACACCACATATTTACAAATAAACATGAAACATAAATACAATTCATATACATATGAACACATATCCAAAATAAACATATACATGATCAATGACGGTACATACTAGATTGAGAGAAGGTTCTAATTAACATAGAAAACTTCATTTCTTTTTTCAAATGCTTTAAAAATAAATATGGACAATTTATTAAGTATGTTTTTATTTTCGATAGACAGAAGTTCAATAAATTTTATCACGTTAGGATTGTTCCAATAATATTTTTTGATGTACAATTTCCTAAATATTTCCTTAATAAATATAACACACTGTATCAGTATTTCAGGACAGAATACTGATCATTGTCTGTTCAATTTCGTTCCCATCAAACTCGCCATGTCTAGATGGATCCAATGAATGCAAGTGTGAAACAACTAAGCTTTTAACTTTATGTTTCAAATTAGCTTTTATGGACTTGTCTACACGAACACCGTAGGTCTCTAAAGCAATTAGCACCAACACAGCAATAGTGTTTTTCTCGATCTGGTCACGCATGTTTCCATACTTGACGATGTAATTCGGCATCTGACTAGCAGTTATAAGGCCTCTTCTGAGTTTGTCAACTCGCAAAAACAGTATTGGTCCTTCCTGTAACAGACTACCCAGTACATCTGATAATTCTCTCCTCGTGCAGTCATCCAATCTCTCTGACAGAAGGTTCCGTGATGGAATTATGTAGTAAGGTAAATTTTGCCACCGAGTAATTGCTGTTCTTAAAAACGTAAGACCCAACATTACCAACGATACTAATTTCTCTTCTCTAAACACACGCAAGGGAAGCAACTCTGATAACCAGTATGTGACATTTTTCATAATGTATGAAGAAATTTCGCTAGTGACTGGTTTCAGAACGTTTTTTGCGATCATCTTCAAGAGAATATAGAGTTTCGTTTGCGTCCCATTCAGACTGTGTGTCAATGTCAGTTCAGATTCTATGAAACAAAATCTCCATTCTTGAAACTGTCTGTCACTACCTTTAGCACCAACTGGTACAACTTGGGGCTGGAATGAGCAAGCGGTTTGGATAATATCCCGAGAAGGCCATTCATGGTGACGTGGTCGTGATGCCCAATTCTGCAGTAACTGAGGACAGTGAAAAGTGGAAGTAAAAACTCGATCAAAATGCACTCCACCGTGAGTTGACGGTACAGCAGGTCCTGTAACATCATGAATGACCTCACTGTCACCAGCATTTAACCATTTCTTATAATTAGCTGCCCAGAAGGTACCCGATAAATAGTATTCTCCGCTTGTGGATTCAAACAGACTATCGCGAATACCTTGGGCTCTCACATTCCTGAATGATGACGGTCGATACAGTTTTAATCTTGTATAACCAGGAGGTACATTCTCCATATCTGCTAGAAATACAGTGATATGGTCTGGTAGATGACTTGGTACTTGTTCTACAGAATTAACGCATAGAACGTTGTCAAGAAGAGAAAGCAGATCTATGTCACTTTCATACACTGAAGTTATGCCCTCACCTTTACTTCCTGGTATAATACCGTGTATGCCTTCATTCTCGTATTTATTCAGCAAATCTGAAATATACCTCCAGCTTTCTCTCCTGAACCTAATGGTATCATCATTGTAGCCGAGATGATCCAGTGTATGGTAAAGTATTCGGGAAAACATCTCCAGTGCGTTCAATGATTTCTGGTTTAGCTTAAATAATCTCCTGAAATATATTTATCACCATAAATTGTTCTAATGTATAACAACGAAGCTATATCTAAAAATTTAGGAGTTTATAGATTATTATTCTAATTATAACAAAATAGGACATCTAGAGTTTGCATTTTGTGTATTAAATGTCTCAAATAGCTGTTCTATGTGCTGTTCACAAAATATACATTCAGATAAGATTATCTATAACCATTTCCAAGATATCTCTGAATGGAGCTAAATTTCTATTTTTTTTTCAATCAAAACAATTCAGTTTCTTCATTCGGCATTCTCAAAGTGATGAAAAAGGTCTAATTACGTACATGGATGAAATATAGTTTTTGGAATGCACTAGCGGTTCTAGGGGGAGCGGCGAACCAGGCGCGCGCACCTCAAAATTCTACCTTACATGTATGTCTGAGTATAGATATACTAAGACATAGATATATAGATATACTATACAGAGATATTTAATTACAATATTTTCAAATAAGCAATTATTGCAGCCATATATTTTACAATGGTGATGTTTATACATATGCTAGATCTACGATAATTACTTATGTTTATCAAAATGAAATAACAAATATCAGTAAAACAGTTCTCTATCGAAAAGGAAATAGTAAATAACATTACAATTTCTCTCTATCAACCAATGAAATAATTAAAATACATGTATGATTATTGCGATATTTACCTGTAACTTAAAGAATGGTGACATCTTTTGGCATTTCTCAAACCGAAACAAGAATATCAATGGTGATTCCCCAACTGGAAAATCCAATCACTGTCTGTAATGCAGTACGCGCGTAAGGAGAGTTAATTTGAATACAGACGTAGTGTTTATATCAGTTATATTCTGTTCAAGTATACACACATGCTGGCTAAACTGTCAATGTTAGTCCATTTTACTTATGTTAGCAATGTTACACAGACGCACCGTGTATTTAGTAATTTAGTTGTTCATATTGTATCTATGACATTAGAACAATCACATCAAAACAGAAACATTTAACTTGTGTTACTTGGTATATCCAGTTTATTTCGTCGCCTCAAAGTACAGTTTGGTTTTCATTTATTACATTTATACTGCAAGACAAAACTGGGTCACTTAATGTTGTGATAAATATACATGACTCGACTCCTTCGTACCTATGATTTGTATATCCATAACACCTAAAACATCTCTAGCTGAAAACTGTACAATAGAGCGTACTAGATTCATCACAGTGATAAGTACTGGTTCACCGCCAATCACAATCATGTATTGCAAATAACAAGACTAATTTTGATGCAAAGCATCAAAACGGCGGCACAAGTTTTAGGAAGCATGATATTGAAGATTTATTATTTTGTTTATCAATAAATAAGAAAGTATGATCATCACCAAGCCATAATTCTGGTAAGAATCATCCACAATTCATGACAATTGCCTAAATAGTCTTGGTACCAATCAATCATTTGTAGTTTAATTGGAATATGACTTGTTTATGTAAAACAAACCGACCAGTTTGTGACATGCATTTATCTAAACAGACAGTGAGACAATACAATAACAATGTGTAATTTTTAGTTTATGTGGAACATATTATTTGTCATGTGATGAAAAAAGTATTCACATTGGATTCAAAGTAAAGGAAACGGTAGAATGTGCTTACAAATTAGAGTGAACAATACTTCCATACAGGCGATTGCCTTCAGTCAACACACTGTCGATATCTTGACTTCTGAAATTGAAAATACTGCAAGGCTCGTACTGAAAAAATGCCAACAGCGCCACTAATGCCATTGCAGTACACTGCATTCCATTATATGGTGCAAAATTTGGACAACCTTGATGGAAACTACCTAAAATACTTCTTACCATGTTTGTTTTTGTTTTCTTGTGTGGTCACTCAACCAATATGGCGGAAAATGACGCTTCTATAAACCACGTGATTAAATAGACTTTTTCCATTGGTCGGTGATAATGTTTCGCGGGAAAATGCTGGTGCATCGATTTACACGAAACGAAGAAAAAAAACGATTACACGAAACGTAGATAGAACGAAACGGATCTAAAAATATACATGATTATAACTTCTAGTTTTACAGATCTAAAAGAACTATTGGGATATCAAAAGGGAAAAATATCCACTAAAAATGTCAAAACAACGTAATTAAAAGTTCAGTTCAACCATCAGCATTTGATCTCGAATGTACTGAATCCGTTTTACTGCCAATGCGTTATTTGAACAACAAATGCTATGACGTTTTCAACGACAATTTTCATTGGCTGAATTTTGTTTACATATTACCATCAGTACATAACTTATATGGGTCAAGTTAAGGCAATGTATATTGCATAGTTTGGTCACTGTATTTATATTTGTACATTATAAACTGCATTCATGAACTTATTAATATGGATTAACATTTTTTGTTTAACAATTTGCTTTTTTATAAGTACAATTTCAATTTGCGTGCACAGCATTAGGAACCATTTCCTGAACTTTGATGATGAATTGAGCGTAGTTGTGAAACGAAGCTATGTAATACACGATGCCTAACCGTTTTCGTGACTAGCTGTTGTAAATTCTTATAAGCATACGTAAAACATTTTTTAAAGCTTTTTATTAACGGTAAAAATACATTTTAAATATTTTGACATTTTTTTATTATCAATTAGTACACTTTTTTTATCTGTATAATTAGAATCACGTTTTGTAAGAACAATTTAAAAAAGCATAATACCAATGGCTTCTCCCATTTCGATTATGCAACTCCATGTACCTAGATTAAAAATTATTCAAATAGACGACGGCCTGAAGGCCGCCGTCAATAAATTATCATTAGGAAATGACGTAATTTTTGAAATAAAAAAACAGAAAAAAATAGAATTTATAGTTACTTGTTATTATGTATTTTCCCTGTGTTGTTTTGATTTGATTTGAGCATCCGGCTTTATTTCATAGTGAAATTATTATGATAAATATTTATCACGGCTGGTAAAGTTGTACAAACGTGTACGAAATGAATAGAACCAGGACGTCTTTGAATTCTCATAACAGGAACTGTCTCCTGTTCGGGGTAAATATGCGCATTAAAATACCTGAAAATATTGATGCATATTGACATGCAATATTCAAAAGTATAATCAAAAGGTTGTCGATGGCTTCCGTATGACTCAATGATCATCCGTCCGACGAGCCCTAACGATTTCCGATTCGTCAAACAAAGGACATTGATGCCTGAAAAAGATTGCACAACTAGTGGATAATTATCAATTGTAATGTCTTCAAGACCGGTATATTTTTATTTTGCAACTGGATATAAATCCGGATGCATCTGCTGTACAGTAGACTTTTTCCGCTGTAAATGCCCTGTGTTACAGACAGATTGCCGCACTTGTATTACTGATACTCCCTTTTGTTACAGACTGATTGCCGCACTTGTATTACTGATACTCCCTTGTGTTACAGACTGATTGCCGCACTTGTATTACTGATACTCCCATGTGTTACAGACTGATTGCCGCACTTGTATTACTGATACTCCCATGTGTTACAGACTGATTGCCGCACTTGTATTACTGATTCTCCCTTGTGTTACAGACTGATTGCCGCACTTGTATTACTGATACTCCCTTGTGTTACAGACTGATTGCCGCACTTGTATTACTGATTCTCCCTTGTGTTACAGACTGATTGCCGCACTTGTATTACTGATACTCCCTTGTGTTACCGACTGATTGCCGCACTTGTATTACTGATACTCCCTTGTGTTACAGACTGATTGCCGCACTTGTATTACTGATACTCCCTTGTGTTACAGACTGATTGCCGCACTTGTATTACTGATACTCCCTTGTGTTACAGACTGATTGCCGCACTTGTATTACTGATACTCCTTTGTGTTACAGACTGATTGCCGCACTTGTATTACTGATACTCCTTTGTGTTACAGACTGATTGCCACACTTTACTGATATATTGTCTTTCCTATATATTGTCTCCCTTCTGAATCAACATATTGTCTCCTTGTGTCACTGATATTGATTGTCTGCCTTGTGTCACCGATATTGTCTCCCTTGTGTAACTGATATTGATTGTCTCCCTTGTGTAACTGATATTGATTGTCTCCCTTGTAACTGATATTGATTGTCTCCCTTGTGTAACTGATATTGATTGTCTCCCTTGTGTAACTGATATTGAGTGTCTCCCTTGTGTAACTGATATTGATTGTCTCCCTTGTGTAACTGATAACGTTTCTCTTGTGTTACTAATAGATTATCCCATTATTTGGTTTTTCCATTGTAACGATTTGAGTGACTCCCTTTTATAACCGATGATTTGGCGTTGCAGCTGAGTGCCACTTTTACCAGTTCAATGAGAAGATGACTACATTGACATCTTGTGTAATGAAAGAGAAATTGGTTTGCTGAATAAATGAGTTGATGTTTGTTGTAAGTTGTATGAAGGTATAAAAATGACAAAAAATAATCTATTAGATTTCAAACATACACATTCGTAATGGTCTGATGATCTGAAAAAATCGGAAGTTGAAGTTGAAAATATTAAGTGATTTTTATTAAAAGTGAGAGAATAAGTTGCTACTAAGTTGCTTATTATATGTTTTCGTGTAGTAAATGTGTTATATTTCCCTTTCCCCTGTGCAATTATTTCTGTTTACATGGTGTTCATGGTATATCAGCCAATATTCCATCACTACAAAACATGCGCCAACACATCAAACATATCACGTGAATCATACCAATTATATATTCATCTAAATCAGCCCTGAGCAGATAAATACATGTATATCAAAACATATATAATTTTCAAAATTTCTTATATGAAGAGCTGTTGACTTAAAAGCGTGTGTGCATAATTGTACAAATAATCACATTCCCCATTCATATAAATGTAAAAGATAATCATTTAGATAATCACCATTGAATGTTTCATTTTCAGTAAAACTCTCACAGAGAACATGCACCTCGCCCGGGGTTCGAACTTGCAGCATCCGTACAGGCAGTCTACTGTCTGAGCTAACCGTACGGGGTTGGAACAGACTAACACAAACAATGCTTGAAACCACATTAACTTCCTTATTTTGACTGACAACAGAAACAACAGTAATACATGTATTGATTTACACAACATGTACTAGTATACAACAATAAAATAACTATAAGCTCTAACTATAAGATATTACATAAATAACTCATCCCAGTCATATGCGAATTATGTTACAATAATGTGAATCTGTAATAAACACAATGTATCAATTTAATCAAATAAAAAATATTCTGTAGTGGTATAAAGACAAGCATATACATGTATATAAAAATATCAAATCTACTCAACAGAGTCAAGTATAGAATGTAAAAATGACAAAATATCACTTAAACTTAATCATACGATTAAAATATCAATAGAACACTTCATTCTCACAGATAGATTGAAACAGACCATTATATTCCCAGATCATATAGGCAACGTGGAACGGTTTCTTTGACATATGACAGTGATAAATGAATTGCTTGAATATCTTCCATGCATGTTTACAGCGTATAAACACACTATAACAACCTATACGGTCCCTTTATCATGCGTCTGCAATAGTTATCACCTTCAAAAAAGTTAAGTCTAGCATCCTACATTTGAATGTTAAGTAAAGACCCACTTCCCCTGCAATAGGATGATGATTGAGCAATAATTTCATACTAACAGTCACATATTGAACACTGAACACATGGTACCAAATATATGCAATCAATTACAATAGGTTTCTAATAAATTCGTTAATGCAAGTGTTACACACTTGCCCTGTTGTATTGTTTCATCTAACCAACAAGTATACTAATCACACCAACCGGTCAATATGTATTCAAAATTATATCAACCAAAAGTATAACAAAGATTTACGATATATTGACCACAACTTGTACCATCGGACCTCCATTGTCATACAAGTATCATTGAGCACAACCTTCATCAGATTATACATGAAACATTTAGTTCCTTAAGTGAAATACGACAACAATATGTTTCAACTTATGATTTAGTACGGTATAAATGTTTCCATGGCAACGAATGATCTTCGTTAGTACTATTTTGTGAGCACAGAAAATGTTTATAGTTCATATATAAATTTTAATTTTGAGCCTTTCATCTGTTGTTCCACCATGTTGTCGACCATATCACTTTGTGCCACAGTAAACCATTCCTTCCAGTTGCCAACTTCACCTAAAATATACAAGTGTGATCACTCGATCTGCTATCTATACCAGACACATTATGTGAAATTTCCCGACACTATCACATGCAAATTGTCCGACTTGTACTGATAAAAGCAGAGTACCTTCAGTAATACCTCATCTTGTGTATCATTAAATAGGATAATATAGATAGTATTCCTAAATTCTCCATAGTTGTTTTGATGGTCGGTGAGATCATTCCTTGTTCCCCTATTCCCATACATGTTTACCTTAACACCTTCCAGTGCCTAAGTTTTGTGGAGTTTTGTTTCCCTGGGGTCTGTTTACGGAGACATTGTCTTGTGTATGTGACGTTCCCAATAAAATCTTAATCTCTCATATATTTATTTGATGAAGTTTATGTGAGGGATATTTAAATATCGTACTGCCGAAAGACAAGAGAATGAAGAAGAATTCGGCATCTAACCAATACAACACGATTTTTAGCTGTGACGACAACCTCGAATGACTGTACAACCATCGCAGTCATAGCATCAGAAACTTCAGTACAATCCATCATCTTTAGAGACAGATGGAAGCCAATGATGATTAAGATTATTTATGTTTACACAAATCCATACCTTTTCGCATAAAACCGTAAGGAGTCCCTTCTTTATACGAGCTGGCCCCTAACATTTCAGGTGTGTATCTCGACTTCATGTTATCAAACTGACATTTGTCTGAAATCTGTTGTAACACTTTCTCACTCAATGATACGTCCAGGAAGTCGGCCAGTTGTTTTATACCTGCCAATGTATCCTGAAATATACTGTTCTAATTTGTAGTTCTCTGTCAGAGGCTTAGCTAGTACATACACACGTGCGTAACATCAGTTGGAAAAATAAAAAAATCATTATGGCCAAAAATCGTTAAACAAGAAATGGGCAATGCCCATAAAACCAAGTTTTCAACCTAGTTATTTGTAACCAAGGCTCAATTTGTATAATGAATAAATGGTGATCATCAATGCTGCAAAGGTGCCGTAGGTGATACATGCACACTCACACTCAGATATATAGTATATATATGCAACAACTATTCAACAAGTTTGATGTCAATACACCCACGCATAGCGAAGATATTAAGTGGAAACTGTTTTTTAAGTGACCTTGGACGGAACGAACCCAAAAGCAATTCCAAGCGAGCTGTCAACATGTTCTTACTATACAGCAAGATTGGTTACAATATGACTAACGAAACTCAAGTTTTTCGCCGGAAACCAAATTGCTTTTTTTAGTAACAGTGACCTTGACCTTTGACAGAACGAGTCCAAAAGCAATCCCAAGCGACCTCTCAACATTTACTTACTATTCACCAAACTTGATGTCAATATGATCAACGAAACTAAAGTTATTCGCCAGAAACCAAATTTCTATTTTTAGTAACGGTGACCTTGAACATTGCCGGACCAAATCCAAAAGCAATCCCAAGCGAGCTCTCCACATGTTCTTATTATACAACAAGTTTGGTTACAATATGATCAACGAAACTCAAGCAATTTGCCGGAACCAAATTTCTATTTTTAGTAACAGTGACCTTGACCTTTGGCGGACTGAACCCAAAAGCAATCCCATGCTAGCTATCCACATGTTCATACTATACACCAAGTTTGATGTCAATATGATCAACGAAACTAAAGTAATTCGCCGGAAACCAATTTTTTATCTTTTAGTAACGGTGACCTTGACCTTTCGTGGAACGAACCCAAAAGCAATCCCAAGCGAGCTCTCCATATGTTCTTACTATATACCAAGTTTGGTTACAATATAATCAACGGAACTCAAGTTATTCGCCGGAAACCCCCAGTTTGACGACCGTCCGCCTGCCTACCCGCCCAACGACACATTCCATGTTAAAATCGGACATTTAATGAGTGAGCTTTAAAGGTTTCAGCATAGCATGCTAAACTGTGTACTTTATTTTAAGTAGTAAGTAGTCTTTAAATTAAGCCACTGTCTTATTTCCATAAAAAAATCTATAATTACCAACAACATACTTTTTTCAGGTCTTCGAAGTACAAGATAGTCATATCATGTTTCTTTGAGTTCCAAACACTTTCCCAGTCATTCAAATATCTAAGGTAACTGTCATATGCCACTGAAATACATCCATACATGAAGTCATTCAAATATCTAAGGTAACTGTCATATGCCACTGAAATACATACATACATGAAGGCATACATATATCTAAGGTAACTGTCATATGCCACTGAAATACATCCATACATGAAGTCATTCAAATATCTAAGGTAACTGTCATATGCCACTGAAATACATCCATACATGAAGTCATTCAAATATCTAAGGTAACTTTCATATGCCACTGAAATGCATCCATACATGAAGTCATTCAAATATCTAAGGTAACTGTCATATGCCACTGAAATGCATCCATACATGAAGTCATTCACATATCTAAGGTAACTGTCATATGCCACTGAAATACATCCATACATAAAGTCATTCAAATATCTAAGGTAACTGTCATATGCCACTGAAATACATCCATACATAAAGTCATTCAAATATCTAAGGTAACTGTCATATGCCACTGAAATACATCCATACATGAAGTCATTCAAATATCTAAGGTAACTGTCATATGCCACTGAAATACATCCATACATGAAGTCATTCAAATATCTAAGGTAACTGTCATATGCCACTGAAATACATCCATACATGAAGTCATTCAAATATCTAAGGTAACTGTCATATGCCACTGAAATACATCCATACATGAAGTCATTCAAATATCTAAGGTATCTGTCATATGCCACTGAAATACATCCATACATGAAGTCATTCAAATATCTAAGGTAACTGTCATATGCCACTGAAATATTCCATACATGAAGTCATTCAAATATCTAAGGTAACTGTCATATGCCACTGAAATACATCCATACATGAAGTCATTCAAATATCTAAGGTAACTGTCATATGCCACTGAAATGCATCCATACATGAAGTCATTCAAATATCTAAGGTAACTGTCATATGCCACTGAAATACATCCATACATGAAGTCATTCAAATATCTAAGGTAACTGTCATATGCCACTGAAATGCATCCATACATGAAGTCATTCAAATATCTAAGGTAACTGTCATATGCCACTGAAATGCATCCATACATGAAGTCATTCAAATATCTAAGGTAACTGTCATATGCCACTGAAATGCATCCATACATGAAGTCATTCAAATATCTAAGGTAACTGTCATATGCCACTGAAATACATCAAATATCTATCATTGAAATATCTACAGTAACTGTCATATGCCACTGAAATACATCCATTCATGAAGTCAATCAAATATCTAAGGTAACTGTCATATGCCACTGAAACACATACATTCATGAAGTCAATCAAATACATACACTGTGACCATATACATTTACTGTGACCAAATACACACACTGTTACCATATACATACACGGTGACCAAATACATACACTTTGACCAAATACATACACTTTGACCAAATACATACACTGTGACCAAATACATACACTGTGACCAAATACATACACTGTGACCAAATACATACACTGTGACCAAATACATACACTGTGACCAAATACATACACTGTGACCAAATACATACACTGTGACCAAATACATACACTGTGACCAAATACATATACTGTGACCAAATACATAGACTGCATCCATTGATGAGAGAAACGTGATGTGAGCAAAGCAGAAACAGTCACAATAAAAACAGGGCCTCAACACATTCACCGCAACACAAATCTATCAAAAAGTCTAGTTCACTGGGCCATTATCTCATATACTTGTATGTCTTGGGAAAACTAGTTAGTTCTAAGACTATTATACATCAACATCAGATATGGCCATCATCTCGCATACCGTCCTCGCATACCGTCCGCGAAAATCATTTTGGCAAAATACAATTAATAATATTTCTACAAGGCCATTCATACCACGTTAGTCCGGTAAAAGAATTTTTTGGTGAAGTCAAAATTTAGGTAATTTTTGATGCTGCAATCATGATATAACACAGCAGGTATCATGATATTACACAGCAGGCATCTTGATATAATGCAGCAGGCATCATGATATAACACAGCATGTATCATGATATAACACAGCAGGTATAATGATATAACACAGCAGGTATCATGATATAACACAGCAGGTATCATGATATAACACAGCATGTATCATAATATAACACAGCAGGTATCTTGATATTACACAGCAAGTATCTTGATATAATGCAGCAGGCATCATTATATAACACAGCATGTATCATGATATATCACAGCAGATATCATGATATAACACAGCCGGTATCATGCTGTAACACAGCAGGTATCACGATATAACACAGCAGGTATCTTGATATAATGCAGCAGGCATCATGATATAACACAGCAGGTATCATGATATAACACAGCAGGTATTATGATATAACACAGCAGGTATCTTGATATAATGCAGCAGGCATCATGATATAACACAGCAGGTATCATGATATAACACAGCAGGTATCATGATATAACACAGCAGGCATCATGATATAACACAGCAGGTATCATGATATAACACAGCAGGCATCATGATATAACACAGCAGGTATCATGATATAACACAGCAGGCAACATGATATAACACAGCAGGTATCGTGATATAACACAGCAGGTATCATGATATAACACAGCAGGCATCATGATATAACACAGCAGGCATCATGATATAACACAGCAGGCAACATGATATTACACAGCAGGTATCATGATATAACACAGCAGGTATCGTGATATAACACAGCAGGTATCATGATATAATACAGCAGGTATCATGATATAACACAGCAGGTATCATGACATAACACAACAGGTATCATGATATAACACAGCAGGTATCATGATATAACACAGCAGGTATCATGACATAACACAGCAGATATCATGATATAACACAGCAGGTATCATGATATAACACAGCAGGTATCATGATATAACACAGCAGGTATCATGATATAACACAGCAGGTATCATGATATAACACAGCAGGCATCATGATATAACACAGCAGGTATCATGATATAACACAGCAGGTATCATGATATAACACAGCAGGTATCATGATATAACACAGCAGGTATCATGATATAACACAGCAGGTATCATGATATAACACAGCAGGTATCATGATATAACAGAAAACATCAAACACATTCACTTACAGTCTCCTCGATAATACAATGGAAGCCAATTCTCAAACTTTCCTGAGTAGTTATAATGCTTGAAGGCAGACATCATATTGTAGAAGGAGACAGCGGCATCTTTTGGATTTCTCACCACAAATACAATCTTCACTTTCTTATTACTGAGGTCTGGTGGTATCCTGAAAGAAATTTTCAAACTTTGTTTCTCTCACTACTTCAGAAACTGACAGATAGATTAAGTCGTTTCAGGAAACAATTAAGGCAATACTTCCCCACACAGGCTCCAGGGAAACAAACAACAGCCTACAGCACATTAGGGACTGAGGAGGTGCAATGGTAAACATGACGTATGTGAACAAGGGAGCATTAGGAATGGTCTGGCTATAAAAAACAACCATGGAAAATTTAAGGCGACAACATGTTTATTTTCTTATTAACACAATATGAGACACTAGTTGCCCAACTAGTTAACTTGGTAGATCACTGGATTGTCTCCCAGGAGGTCTTGGTTCAACTCCTGAGCTGGGCAGTTCATGCCCTTCCATGAAATTTTGCTACAGTCATTTGTCCTCCACCTCTCATTCATGTTGAGAAGTTGACAACTGCTTGCAGTAGGGCAAGTTAGTTCCAGTTCATAATTAATTCCAGGAAAACTGGTTAAGTCGACCGATAGTCGTATATATACTATTTAGTACAGATTGGTGACAGAGTAACACTTTAACGTTGGATTATTCCAAGGACAATATTTACTAAGGAGGCATAGTGGTGAAGGTGTAGAATGAAGGCTCCTTATCAATAAAGCCACAGGCCATTCTTTCCTTGTCATTTCAATCCATGAATTTAGCACTGGTCAAAAACACTGCAGTAAGTCATCAAGAGTGATTAAGTTGTAAACATTGTAACACAAATGATGTTAAATTTTGAAACATTTAAACTTACCTTCTGTATGGCATGTGAGTGTTCAGCAGACGAGGAGACGGACATTTATGAAGTTCGTCTGCAGATATGGCTTCTAACATTGTGTCCATCTTGCTACGTCTACACCCTTCAGCACATCCTGTCATCAACATGGTCAAAATCTCGAACGTCCACGTAGTACCTGTAGTAATACAACCAAGTGTGAAACCAGCAATTAACATCGGGGGGGGTCAGGGGGTCCAGCGCCTGGCATGGCAGCAGATCTAATTAAGCCTTTGGAGTCTCTAGATTTTGCATAAATACATTTACTTGTAATGTAAAAAATGCAAATATTGCAAAAACAGTGAAGCCCTTAAATTTGCCCCCTCCCCTTCCTCTTGATCGATAAGGACAACCCCATTTTGCCAAAATCTACAAAGGGGGACGGAGTATGGATTCCCGGTAATGTACTGGCAGCCTATAATCCTTAAATAAGGTGAAATCCCTGTAAATGACTGGTGTGGTACATACATACAGTGGTCCACATCAATGACGTGCGGACTCCAAGACCGCCCAGGAAAATGCTTGGAACAACACATTACAACAAAAATGAATCTAAAACTAAATCTGAATTACTAGTACATAGTTACATTATTACCAAAATACAGTCACTATGACATTTTATCAATCAAGTTTAAGAGACATTGATTCATCGAACTTTGACCTCAAATACATGTACATAAAAAACAGGAAACTGTGCCATCTGACATCCTTTTTATCATATTGTACAAAATATAAATTTCAACACTACTAACTGTTTGTTTACAGTTGTTGTCATTTTGTCGTTTGCAATAGTTGCAAGCGCTGGAATTAGTTACTGATTTACAATGCATTTTAATAAGCGTCCACCATCATGAACTTGGGAAACCAGAATTGTCTATTTTCAGCCATGTGATAGTATACTATCACTCGGTGAAAAACTTACTGTCAGGGTAATAGTACGGAATGAATCATAATAAGTATATGGAAATTTAACAAGGCAAAGTCAAGTAAGATATAATAAAAGTAAGCATAATACAAAATTCATGTATATAGAGCCAGTAACCATAGTAGTGTAGTTCATTACATTGACTTACCAGCTTTGGGATAGGAACACAGCAAAATGTCTCCATCTCTGAACTCAAAGTCTTTTAATCTACTGTTAAGTTCTCGTATATATTCCACATCTCGTCCAAACAAAGATGATCGAAATTCGCCGAAGTCAATCATCGTCATCACATCCCCACCCGCATCCGCAACCTTAATCTCCGTCATCTTGTGACAATCTGTGTTGACAAGAGATTTTACACAACTTTTATGAAAGAAAATGTAATATATGTATAGTCTGTTTTTATTTACTTCGGAATGGTTGTAAACAAACTTTGTGGTAGCCAGCCAATGAAAACTTGTGTTACAAACTATTGACCAATAGAAATTGTGTACACAATAACAATATTCTCAACAAATTTTGAATGGATAGTAAAATTTCCAATTTAATGACAATAAAACATCTTGAGATTTCTGCACATACACTGAAACTGTGACAGTCTGAATACTACAGTACGCTAGTTTATCCTTAACCTTGGTTATATAGCAGGTGTATATATCAATGTATGCGCAAGTATAACGCATGGTTATATAGCAAAATAGATGTACGAATATAATACACCTTATTAATGAAGTGTTTTAGATCTGGGACGACTTGTTGATGCATACTGGGAATATTTTTGCTTGAATTTATCATTGTTCAAATTTAGACCCAGAAGAAAGACAATGTCTGTGCATGCATTTTGTACAAAATTTGTATAAACCTATGTATAGATATATATAGGCCTTCCAAGATTAACGTAAAATGTACAGTAAATAAAACAGAGAGAATACGTAACTACGGGGAACTACGGGGAACTACACATATTAGTATCCCTCACTCCCAATGCATCAAAGATTTTATTTTAATAATTTCTGATTACAGTTAAATATTATCATCTACCAATCATTGCAGTATATATTCATGCATGGCGGCAGAGGGGAGCTATGGGCCCAGACTCCCCCTGAGATTTTGGCAAAATAATTTTGACTCCACAGGCCCAGTTAGATCCACTGTCTTACAAGGAGCTAGATCCCCCTGTTGTAAATATCTGGAACCCCACAGGATATTGTTTCAAGTATAATTAATATTTATTCACACTACAATAATAAATTATCTTCATGGTTGAGTGAACATGATTTGTTTCAACTGTCACAAAACATTCACTTCTGTGTTTGATTAAATTAAATTTACAAGTATACATACATACTTTAAGCTAGCATATACATAGTACACATAGGCATGAGATATAAGCTGTACTGTTGCTTACTAATGCTGATGTCTTTACAGCAAAAATATCATAGAATGTGTTACTGTGGCAACCATATCATTCAAAATGTACAGTAAGTCCTTTAGGATCAACATAACTTATTTCACATTTTGACATTTTTAGGATATGTAGGGTATCAAGTGGTTATTTTTGGAGTCTAATTCCCCACCCTAGAGCCAAGCATTTTGCCTAAATCCCCACAGTGGGAGATGTCTAATTCCCCACTTCCGGGATATATTAAAGATCTGACCCATGTCTATTTCCCAGGACCTAGAATCATTCCACAGGTCAAATTCCCACCTGTTGGGGATCATCTTCGGTCTAAAGCCCCATTAGTCCTAGGGGCTCCAACCATTAGTCCTAGGGGGTCCAACCATTAGTCCTAGGGGCTCCAACCATTAGTCCTAGGGGCTCCAACCATTAGTCCTAGGGGGTCCAACCATTAGTCCTAGGGGCTCCAAGCATTTGTATTCTTCACGTTTTACCTTCATTTCAACATTGACAACGAAGGTAAAATATGAAAGATAAAAAAGACAAATATTGAAAAATGAAGGTAAACGTGAAGGATCAAGCTAGCACGGTTGTCTAATTGTTTGGACTAAAGCCCCATGTATCCCGCCGCCACTCCCCACCCTGGGGACAAAACGTCATTGGTAATTAACATGCAATCAAGTTATCAGGCTTATTCGGCAAACTTTCTTCAGCTTGTTGCAATACAAAAACATTCCCACAAGGACGCCTTTAAAATTGTGCATAAGGTCAATTTTTAGGAGATTATAATGGCCGTGACAAACAAACAATATTTCACGATGGTCTAATTAAATCTCCTATTGCTTGATTTACATACCAGCAGGTGAAGAGCGCTGACAGACACCATGTCACAATAAACTTAGTATTAATACCTTACCTTACAATGATTCGTCTTCTCGATGACTAGTCAAGTTAACTGTACTAAAATTCCCTCATTATTCATATTCTACTTTCGTTTAGGAACATAAGGGAAACAACTCTATTGTCATTAAGAACGATCAAATGTCCGAGTTACCTCCCTTTATAAAATAGATATTTAGGTTATATTAAAGTCAATTTGCATGATGCAAGTATGATTGAATATTATAGCGTTAAGATAAACTTATTTGAAATAAAATCGACATTATACTAGTAACACAATACTTAGTAAAATTTAAATATTGCAACACACAAAGAAATAAATTAAGTGCTTACCGATGTATATATCTATGTATATCTCTCACATCCAAACTTGACGATGTAAACACAGGTGAATAATTATGTCAGTAATACAAGATAGTAAAATATTCTGCCCGGGGTCAAATTTCAGGCACGGATAAAGCCATGCAGATCTAGGTCAGGTTTTAAAGTCGTGATTGCACATAATAATGTTCCTGTCTTGATCAAGAGGATTGAACTGAATGTAACATAATCAAGCATATATACATGTACAGTGTAAATTACCTGCTTGAAATGCTTCATGATTATGCACAACCATTTACTGTTAATTATAAATACAGAGAACACAGGTGGCCGGTGAGTAGCCATGACATTTAAAACCCGCATTAAATTATTTTTTCACTCTGTTCTTATAGTTTTTGAGTATATTCACTATCGACATAAATCCCGTGTGTGTATTTTAAGACAACAGTGATAAAAATCGGTTGAGAAATGGCTTTGAAAAGTACGTCAAAGCAAATGTGTGTATATATTTTCATTGTAAATACGTATGAAGTTGGACACCTTTATCTTACTATAAGAATAGAGTGAAAAAAAGTATAAGTATAAGGCAATGTGAAACTAATTCCTGGATTATCATTCCCACATTCCACTGCCCAGTAGGGGTGTCACTGCCTGAATCGTACCACGATATATTGCAAATAACTTTATCACTAACCAGTATCCTATGTATTACATAGTTCCTACATGATGTAACATCTACAATATTTACCTCCCTTGTCCTTTAATGTCGGCCATTTTGATAGGCAAAACTGATAAGCCCTTATAGGGGTAATTTCCAAAAATGTGATAATTGAGAAAATACCAAGAGAATTTGCATGTGACAACCACTTTCTCTTCAACTTACTGAGCCAAATGCCCACATGAGCATAATTAATAAGTTATTTTTTATTTATCAGATTAGTTTTATCAACTTAAAGGAAATTTGCCTATCAAAATGGCCGACAATTCAAAACAAGGGAGGTAAATATTGTAGATGTGGGAACTATGTTATACATAGTACCATTGTATTTTGCATTAGTAACCTAGATATTTTTCTTACTTGAACACTTCTATAAATCTCAGAACTCTTCAAATGTGTTCGCGAGTTGAAATCCCCTAGCCTGACGTCCTGGACTAGTCTAATGCTGAACCGTATGTCGTGACAGCCCTACTGCCCAGATGATATTTTTTTCAAAGTCTTAGCAAGTCTGACGTCAGAAATCATACGGTACACAATTTTTAAGATACAAAATAACCCCCAATGTCTCCTCTGGCCACCCCTTGAGATTTTGGCAAAATAAGGTTGTCCCTATCTAATCCTATATCAAGAGAAGGTTCCAAATCCAAAAGCCTCACCGTTTGTATCCAAAATTAGTGTATTACCCATACCATACTTTCATGTGAGCGCCGTGCGGAGTCAGAGGATTTGCTTTGATTAAACGGCAAAATGATCAATCAACCCACAAGAGGGTTAACAAATACATCAAAGCAGAGTCTGGGTAAACGCTCCGGGATGTCATTAGTGTGAATGTACAGGAAAAATTCACAGAATTATCCATTGACACTCTGAACGCCATAGTCCAATTTTGATCATTTTTCCTCCTCCGAAAACTTTGTTCAACCCAAAAAATTGGTAAAACTGAAAAAGAACTGGCCCGACTTGTCTAGTGTTGAGAGTTCTATGAGAACCCTGTATTGGGGACAATTTTTCAGATTTTTACATTTTCTAACAGATGTATGTTTCTAGTTTTATTAAAAAACCATGAACATTAAAATCGGATGTCTGCTTATCTTTGTATGGCAATTCTAATATTGTCAACAAAGTAGAAAAATAAATTACAAAATGATGACACCATCCAGAAATGCCTTACTAAAATGTACATTAATTGTTAAAAATTATTCTATTTAAAAAATGGAAAAATCAAATTACACAACACCTTTTCTCATCATTTTTATAATTCTATAAATCAAAATTAAGCCATCAAATACTTCCAATAAAGTGCCGACTTTGTGACGTCAAACTTTCATCATGGAGGCGCAGTGGTGGAGGGGTAGAGGTCTGACTCCTGATACGAAGATCGCGAGTTCAAGGCCTATAATGAGCAGGGTTTGATCTTGAACTTCAAAATCCCTCAATTTGGCTGGAGTACTGGTTGGTAGCCAGGAAGCAGTCACCGAGAGTGCCAAGTATAAGTTGTAAGAGCTTGTTTCACAATCAATGTAAAAAAAATAAGTTTAAACTAAACTTTTATTGGACAATACTCGACGTCATAAAACCAATGTTACTAATACAGGTTTTGTCATTGACGCACTCATGGTAATATGAAAACAAATACTAACAGGTCTCTACAAATTTTATTTTATGGACGGATAATACTTACAAACAACAAATCACTTCTTAAAAAACACACACTGGCTAGTAACTTACATACAAAATATCTAGTTTAACAGCACAGGAGATTTCATGAGTTATCTCCCTTTTCCTCTGCTACTGTTCTCTCCCTTTATACATTCAACAGTATCAATATGTACCATAGAAGGGATAAAGGGAGAGAACTCCAGAATGGTTAAAAGGGAGATAACTCGTGACAATCTCCTGTGTTTGACAGTCACATAATAAACAAAGGAATTAATTTCATTACACATAAAAAATTCCTGCTTCCTAAATTTGAAACATTCAAACTCTCCAGTAAGGATTGCTACAGAAAAATATTCACAGTAGATACATAGAGGACCATCTATATATACACTTAAAATCTTTCCAATTGGATTTTTTTATATTCTTCAAACACTGAATGAAAATTCAACAATGCTAATGCACATAAATAATATCTTCGTACAACTTATCTGAAAATATTAATTCACTTCGACCACAAGTTGAAATTTACAACAGTTCATCGACAACGATCCAAAATTAAGTCATAACAAGTGATGTTTGTAAAACATTATGCCCCCCTGTGACCTTGACCTTTGACCCAAAAATCAACAGGGTTCCTCTGCTACCCAAGGTGAATATGTGGACCAAGTTTGAGGATGATAGGTCAAGGAGTTCTTGAGTATTGATCTGAAACGAAAAGGTTACGGACGGACCAACCGACATGTGCAAACCAATATGCCCTCTCTTCTTCGAAGGGGGGGGCATAAAAAGTAATACATGGTATGGTCTCTTCAGTAAAAACAATGTGACCAATTAGAAATTTTACTCAGTGTACACAGCAACTGTTGATGCAAAACAACTTAAATAATAAATAACGATTAGGGAGTATAAAGACCTCATGCTCACTTCATATTATATATCACATTTATCCCATCTTCACAGTAACCCACTAGTCCGAAGTCTAGGGCTAGTAATTTTAAGTACGGGCTAGCAGAAATCTCCGAGCGTTAACCCGAACAGGAAGAAGCTTAATTTTAGTGAATCCACTTTTTTGGAAATAGAGAATAAAATAAAATCCCGTCAAAACTTTAACAAATTGTATACACAGATAATTGTGACTTTCAGATTTGTAGGAATTAGCGTTAAATACATTCTGGCTAGTAAGAATGATTTCGGACTAGTAGTCTGGATGAGCAACTCGCCAAAAAATTAAGGCAAAGACTGTTAATTTCCTCACTACATAACAATTACAGAATCTTGCATTGTAAAATATCTCCACTGACAATAAATGAAATTGCCTCCAAAAATTGGAATACAGTTTTTGAAGTTGTAAAATTATCATCTGAATTTTCCACACTACGTTTATTTTCTGTGTTTAGACTGGTTATGGAATGATGACAACTTTATCGATGGTTCATTATACTCAATTCTTCCTGATCTCTCTTGTCTGACAAGGCTACTGTTAGCTTCGCAAGGAATGTACTGAACTGATTACGCACTGCATCGCTGTCTTCCTCTATATTTGTATGTATGATTGGCATATTACTAAAACATGTTGCTGAAATAAAACAAATCAATGAATTATAAGTTCATGTATTTAAAGTATCATAGTTAAGCAAAATATAAGTCCTCTAGCAGGGCTCAATGAAAATAAAGTTTTTTTATAAAAGTCGCAATTTAGCAAAATAAATGTTTTTTATAAAGGTTGCAATTTAGCAAAATAAATGTTTTTTATAAAGGTTGCAATTTAGGAAAATAAAGGTTTTTATAAAGGTTGCAATAGAGGAAAATAAATGTTGTATATAAATGTTGCAATTTAGCAAAATGAAGGTTTTTTATATAGGTTGCAATTAAGCAAAATTAAGTTTTTATAACGGTTGCACTTTAGCAAAATAAAGTTTTTTTTATAAAGGTTGCAGTTTAGCGAAAAAGGTTTTTAGGGTGATTTAAGTAAAAATAAAGAGCAAATTTTAAAGAAGCTAAATTGAGTAATTTTGAGCATCTATAGTGATGGATCAATGCTTCACTGCGGTTTTGAAAGTGTAGTTGTAAGTAAATGTCATTAATTACATTTTACATGTAATTTTGTAAAATCAGGCTGTCTATATCTTATCTTCAAGGGCATCTCTGTTTGTCTAAAATTAGCATATTACATCACAAGAAAACATATTGCATTGCAAAAATCTAAGGCTTCTAAAGGCTGAAGTAAATATGCTGCCTTACCAGCAATAGCACAAAACTTAAAGAAGACAAAGCATGTATTCAAAAAGCCAGCAGCCAAAAGGCAGCACAAAATACAAATGCGATAATTCATTTGTTAAAGTGTACGACAAATCCCATCCAGGCTCTTATGAGTCTGATAGTGGAGCTTTGCATGTGCAAATGGTAAGATAAAGTTGGATGAGTGCTTAATCATCTTTGTGGTCCATTTTCTAAGAGATCTGAGTGTAACATGAGATCTGAGTGTAATGTGAGATCTGAGTGTAACATGAGATCTGAGTGTAACATGAGATCTGAGTGTAACATGTGATCTGAGTGTAACATGAGATCTGAGTGTAATGTGAGATCTGAGTGTAACATGAGATCTGAGTGTAACATGAGATCTGAGTGTAATGTGAGATCTGAGTGTAACATGAGATCTGAGTGTAATGTGAGATCTGAGTGTAACATGAGATCTGAGTGTAACATGAGATCTGAGTGTAATGTGAGATCTGAGTGTAACATGAGATCTGAGTGTAACATGAGATCTGAGTGTAACATGAGATCTGAGTGTAACATGAGATCTGAGAGTAACATGAGATCTGAGTGTAACATGAGATCTGAGTGTAAAGTAAGATCTGAGAGTAACATGAGATCTGAGTGTAAAGTAAGATCTGAGTGTAACATGAGATCTGAGTGTAAAGTAAGATCTGAGTGTAACATGAGATCTGAGTGTAACATGAGATCTGAGTGTAATGTGAGATCTGAGTATAATGTGAGATCTGAGTGTAACATGAGATCTGAGTGTAACATGAGATCTGAGTGTAATGTGAGATCTGAGTGTAACATGAGATCTGAGTGTAACATGAGATCTGAGTGTAAAGTAAGATCTGAGAGTAACATGAGATCTGAGTGTAAAGTAAGATCTGAGTGTAACATGAGATCTGAGTGTAAAGTAAGATCTGAGTGTAACATGAGATCTGAGTGTAACATGAGATCTGAGTGTAATGTGAGATCTGAGTGTAATGTGAGATCTGAGTGTAACATGAGATCTGAGTGTAACATGAGATCTGAGTGTAATGTGAGATCTGAGTGTAACATGAGATCTGAGTGTAACATGAGATCTGAGTGTAACATGAGATCTGAGTGTAACATGAGATCTGAGAGTAACATGAGATCTGAGTGTAACATGAGATCTGAGTGTAAAGTAAGATCTGAGAGTAACATGAGATCTGAGTGTAAAGTAAGATCTGAGTGTAACATGAGATCTGAGTGTAAAGTAAGATCTGGGTGTAACATGAGATCTGAGTGTAATGTGAGATCTGAGTGTAACATGAGATCTGAGTGTAACATGTGATCTGAGTGAAACATGAGATCTGAGTGTAACATGTGATCTGAGTGAAACATGAGATCTGAGTGTAACATGAGATCTGAGTGAAACATGAGATCTGAGTGTAACATGAGATCTGAGTGTAACAGGAGATCTGAGTGTAACAGGAGATCTGAGTGTAACATGAGATCTGAGTGTAACATGAGAACTGAGTGTAACATGAGATCTGAGTGTAACATGAGATCTGAGTGTAACATGAGATCTGAGTGTAACATGAGATCTGAGTGTAACATGAGATCTGATCTCAATATGGCATGAACAATTGACCTAAGACTTGTTTGCTATTCCAATATGAATATATCTTGTGCACTAGCCACACAATTTATTGAGCTGCGACAGGTTTAATGATTTTGATTTGACACCAAGCAAAATATTTGTGTCAAACCACAACAATATTCCACGACAGTTGCTAACATCACATTTTGAAAACAAATGCTGACTAAGTTTTGAACAAATGAAAGGCACATTAATACAAAAATAAATCTGAACATAAAATATCTTTAGACTACAAACTAAGAAAAGCTGAAATGCAACAACAATAGCAATGGCATTATTTAGAAACTAAAATCTGGAGTAATTTTTTGGTGAAACCATTATTTTACGATAACAAGACGTGAAATGAAAACAAAATCATAGTACAGATATGTTTTGTAATTTTCTACAACACAGGAGATTTCTAGAGCTTACCAGATGGATGGGCTGGTGCACTGGCTATAAAACATGCAGAGTGCAAATACATGTAATGTGTTTTATATCTTCAGTAATAGTCGATAGAAACTTAACATGCATGCAACAAGTACATAAATGTCAGAAAAAATAACTGAATGAAAAATACTGTAAACTATCAATTTCCCATCAACATAAATAAGAAGTTCAAGCAGATGAACTAACAATCTGCACCTCACAACTGACTCTATCTGTCCGATGATCTGATGCAAGACTAAGACAGACGTTTTCGTAAGAGACAAGAGTTTACAACTGTTATGATAAAGGAGCTTTTAAAATAAAGTTTTTGATAAACTTCGGCTTCCATTCAAGAACATACATTGTACTCATCACACATATAAACCATGGATTCGAAACAGGCTGATATCGGTGAAACAATAAGAAGAAATAAATTACACACAAACCTTAGTGTGCAGTTTACCCACAATCCTTAGCACACGGTCGGTAAGTATCAAGGTTTTGAATCGAAATTTCATACGATTAAACAAAGTTCGTTCAGTCTTACAACTTAGTATTGAACAAAAAATGCAAACAACAAGATAAACACAAAATATATTAATACCATCAAGAAATATATAGCTGTTGTAAACATGATGATTACGACAGTTAAAAATGTCGAATTCTCTCGATTCAGAAACAAGATGGAGGATGTCGCCAAAATTGTTACCGCTAATTGGAACACCGCGCTCATTATTGCGGATCATTTTCATAGAATTGTACGAGGTGTTCCGATCGTTTGATCTCGGAAGAAAATCTCACGGCTACCGTGAGTTCGAACAAGTCTAAATACATATACCAGCCAGTTTCGAATCCATGGTTTATATGTCCGTGTACTCATTAACTGCATACCAAGCTACGTATTCAAGTATCATTTAAAATACTTTATTCACATTTTAACTCATTTCAAATAAAAAATATTGACATAACCAGTAAGCCAAAATTTCTGAAAACAGGAACATGTCATTCACAAACATAAGTATAATACTTACATAATTGAGTCCTTTCTCTGTCTGGAGCATTAGGTTTATGATGGGCAAATACACAACAAGAAGTTTCTTTGATTCCTTGATCATCAACAAAGTAACTATACCTTTAATAAATAGCAAAATTTCAATTATCAACACCTTATTATAATCCAGCTTATTTTACAGTTCACATAAAATCTATAAAAAAAATTTTAACACAGTGTACTTTTGCTTGAGGATATTTTATATAAGGCCAAAAAAAAATGTTGTGTTTCCTGTAACCCAACCCACCCTAAATTTTACCCCCCGACACAAATTGTTTTTGGAACCAAAATCAAAAGTGCCACCCAAAAACGTCCGAATTGCGCCAAAACGGCGATGATTCTCTTCTAGTCTAAGCTGATCTAGTCACTTATGTTTGCAGAACATAGGTCTTAATGCACACTTATCTAATTACTATGCATGTAAAATAGAAAATGCACTCATAAGGATATGTCCCAGCACAATTATCCCCACTAAAAAAAAAAAAATGCCTACCTACCGACCCTTTTTTTTATCATGTTACAGGAAACACAACATTTTTTTTATTTGGCCTAATACATGTTTTGATAATTCTTTATTTAAAGATGGACGCTTGATAAGCCTATAAGGCTTATCTCACTCGAGGCCCTCTATCAAACAGCATATATTTATCTATACATACAAGTTTATTCCTCATACCATACAATTATAATAATCAGTTCACAAAGCACATGTCAGCTGTGAAGCTATTTTTACAAGACAATGAATACATTTTAATTGTTGTTTCAGATTAAACTGCTGCTGTAACAATTTCAAATTGTGGTATGAAAAATTATATGATAGAGACAACTATGATATGTTGAGACATTTACACAGGGGCTCCATTTGACTCTGGAGTTGACCCTTTGACCCCTGGAATTTCCAAAAGGCCACATATCGGCCAAAGGGTCAATATTTCTCTAAATTATAGGCAATTTGGTTAAAATCCACACAAAAAAAGATCAAAATGACCGTTGAGATTTAGCACCTCGTGGAGCCTCCGACATTACATTCTTATCTTACCAGTTTTCTAAGTCTTTATCGTGGTTTGGTTGGTCAGGGTTATAGACAAAGATAATGCCAGTTGTATCCCTGGCAATACCCGGCCAGCACGCCTCAAACCTGAAATACAAGTTATGAAAATACTAGTACGGCATATTTATGGCATATATACAAAAACCAAAAAGATTTACTACCATCAACATAAAACAGATTTTTTGAAGAATTTCAGTATGAGGATATAAATGGTATTTATGATTTTCAGACTGGTATCCCTATTTTACTTCTTCCATTTATCCGTTGACATGTAATGTCTGCGAACCAGTCGGGAATTAACTAAAATTTACCATGTAACAAAAATTTATAATGTTTACTTTGAAAGTCAGGAGAAAGCGGTTCCCAGCTGGGAAAGCGTGAGGGGCCTATCAAATCCAGGAGCCTCCCATAGAAATCTGGAGAGTTCACATTGTAGATGAGGATATAAATTATATATCTCATATATTCTCATCTAGTTATGAAGTGTTATAACATTATATACTCATTGTATTTAATATTATTTTGCAGACATGCATTTTAATACAATTGAAAATAAACTACGACTCATAATTGAAAACAATCCAGTGAATTTTACTGCCGAATATTGACTGTTTCCCCTTATCGAAGTGTCAATTTTCCCCACACACAAAAAATCATCGTTTTTCCCAATTCTTTGTTCATTTTCCCCCCTCTGACTGAATTTCTTTTTATCAAGTCAGGTATTTGTGTATTTGACCTTTTATAAAATGAATCTTTGCTCTTACATCACCTCATATATATATAACAAACACCAGCCACAGCTGAAAAAAATCTTTTTTAATAAGCAAAACAACCATTACCTTATTTTCCCAAATTTTGGATTTATCTCGCCTATTTTCCCAATTGAAAAGGCACAGGCAGTAAATAAAAAGAATTTAAATCACCGCAATCCAACAAATTCCTTGTAAACATATTGTTCACCATTAAAAATGTACATGTATTAGTATTTAAAGTAAATGAACCTTTTGTCTCCGCTACAGTCCCATAGTTCCACTTCAACGGCAGACTGACGACCATGCCCAGCATTTGGGTTGTGATTTTCAAACTCTAAAATTCTGAAATATTAATATTTCATGATTGATCACTAAACAACCTATATGGAAAATATTAAAATAAATAACTAGTACTCCATTAAACATATGTATGGTTATTTCAGACACTATTTAGATAAAGTAAATAGGATTAAGACGCAGTCTTCACCTAGGCCAAAATTAAAAAATCTTTTGTTCGGTTTGGCATAACCCTACCTCCCCATGAAAATGGACCCTACTCATTTATTTTTGGTGGGGTCCGAGTGGTACTTTTTTGGTGCATATTAATGGTAAATATAGCTGGGCAAGGTTATGCCAAACACATTTGTTAAGGATGGCTCTACTAGCCCAAAAACTTTACTTTGAGCAAGTAGCAATTCATGGGTGCTACACCAAATGGACAGGTGCTTAATCTTAACGAAAATATTTAGTTTGGAAGTAGATAAAATTAAAATCCATCTGTGACTTTTAACTTTTATAGAAACATAATTGTGACTGTATTACAAGATAGTGTTATTTAAGTTCTGGCTTGTAACACTAACAGTGCTTTCAGGCTACTTGCTAGTGGTTTTACTGAGTAATCTGTCCTAATAGGCCAGTGTTCTGAAAAAAACTAAGGAAAAATCTGAAATGTGAGGGTATAACCGGAATTATAATGTAGCAAGGCTAAAAAACAGTATAAATACCTGACACCTTGAGTAGGATGGTATTCACCACTGGATGTATCTGTGGCGTCTGCTAGGAAATTGGAGAGAGCTGTTTTACCACTCTGAATAAAGGAAAGAAAAGATCACTGAATAATGGCTAGTATCAACTTCCTCAGCATGACTAGGTTACACATTTTTCTGATAGATGGTGATTTTATATCAAGTTTTATGGCTTGACTCAATTTATTCACCAAACATTGATTCAAACTGGTTGTGATTGCATGATAACTAAACCTGTTCTGAATTTGCTACTATACAAGGTTTGTATGAAATTACCAATACACTTAACAGTGTAAATATCAAAAGTATATCAAGTTAAACAAAGAGTTACTTAACCTGATTTGTGAGTAAAGCTGATGTGCTATGTTAAACATTTATAGAAAATGCTTTTTTTAAACAGTTCATCTGACATGGTTTCCGGTTCAATTTTCAAAAACATTATACCAATAATTTTATGATCTGCTTTTTCAAAAAATGTACAATTTAATATATTTGATGTAAGGCCAAAAAAAATAATATCTGTGTTTAGGGTAACGGTTCTAAAAAATGCAAGGTAGGGTAGGGACAATTTTTATTTTTTTCAAAAACAATTAAAAATCGAAAAAAAATTATCCAGGGTTGTAAAATACTCTAGGGTCGGGGTTTTTCGACAGGTAGGGTCTAACTGTAAACATTGAATAAAATGTTAAACTTGACCACCTATTGTGATAACTTTCCATACCAGTTATATGAAGAGATAAGCTAAATATTGATACAAATGGGGGGAATGTAGGGCCTTTTTGAATCTGTTATTTGGTGTATTCCTAAGTTTTCATGTCAAACTTAATACTAAGACTTTAATCTATTGTGTTGGTTATTTTTTATTCATGTATATCAGAATGATGTAGCAAAGCAAGATATGTCTGTAAAATTATCACCAAGCACTATATAACATATATATTTTTCATCAACTAAATTTATGAATAAATGACCGTATGGAAATAATTGACTATGTTAGCATGAAATGTAGGTAAAGGGTCATCTCGGCCCGGTCCGACTCGGTCCGTCCGACTCGGCCCACTTTTGAAGTGCAATGAGTAGGAAAAGTTGTTCACACATTCTGGTTCGACTCGGCCCACTTTTGAAGTGCAATTCGGCATATTAAAGAATGTGATAGAAGTCGTCCTTTTAATAGCAATGAAAAGGCGAAGATATTCCAATTATACTGTGCTATTGTGATTTAGTGTCTGTGTATGTGATTATTATTTGTAACATTTATTCTACTTGTGTAATATTACTGTGAGTGTTTACGGAATTTTGTGATTTGTGAGAATTTCTCGCGATATATCGTGAAACTTTTTCGTATGGTCTACTTTATTATAACAGATATCAAACTCTATACATTTCACGGGGAATTTTCCACTGTACCGCGAATCTTCAATGCGCTGAGAATATTCAGTAATGTTTTCAACTTTAATACATTTAACTTAAATATTAACGATCAATGTATCGAAAATCAATACATGTACTTAGAATGTTCATATATATTGCATCAATAATTAACGTGAACAACTTTGCCTATTCATTGCACTTCAAAAGTGGGCCGAGTCGGACCGGGCCGAGACAGTAAGTGGGCCGAGTCGGGCCGGGCCGAGACTGTAAGTGGGCCGAGATGACCCTGAATCGAAATGCATCCAAATACAGCCTTGTGTTCAGTTACGGCGAACGGAAGCCCGCTCACTGTTCAGGACCGAACAAGTGTATTGACCGCCTCGTTTTTATTCTGGTACCCTGCCTCAAAGACATTTAAGGCAGAGAACCAGCCCTGCATTAATTTTTTCCCCATGTACAGTCATTGTGATACAATGGGCCAGGGATACAAAACAAAACGTGAGCAACTGTTAGCTGTTACTGAATGCAGTATTCGGCTCAAATATACGCGTGCTACCTCCTAGTTGGGATAAAGAAACGATTTTAGCTAACACATCAGACAATAGCAAAACTTGCACACTGTTTCGTATCATTTCAAACTGTTCGCCTTTACTGAACGCAAGGCTGCCCTGTGTTCAGTAACGGCTAACAGTTGCGAACGTTTTGTTTTGAACCCCTGGCCCAGCATATCACATTGACTGCACACGAGGAACCAGATTGCAAAACGTTACGAAACTAGCCGAAAATACATTACTGAACACAGGGCTGATTTACAAAAGTCGCGGAAACATATGACTATTCACAAAATGCTTAATATCGCGAAAAAATATTATAATATTTAACGCTTGAATACATATAAAGAATAATGTAATACTTGTCTTACCTCACACGGTCCAAGTATGAGTATTTTCGCTTTAAACATCTTAAAACTCCTATTATACAAATAATAAATATTTTTCTCTGGAATGCGTCGCTGACGATGTCAACTTCCGGTTACTAACGGTGCGTGTTAAACACCAATACGTGAACAACCCTATATTCCGAGTTCTTGGTATTTAGGTCTTTGATTTTAAGCATTGGATCTAACGGGTAAACAATAAAAATTGTGCGTGTAGTTTCATCGGACACAATATAAGGAGTTTTATTTGCGACAATACTCCAGATCGAGGCCTGCAAATTAATATTTAGAATTAGAAGATCCAGTGCTTACTAAATGTCCCGATACTAATCATTATGTTACAACATAACTCTGAATTCATTCTCAGTAAAAAGTACAAACGGAACATTTATGAAATGGCTACTTTTTTTTAATGAACTCCGGTTTTACAAAGTTAAAGTGTCTGCCAATATATGTACGTGTCTGCATCCATTGACATATCAATCTGAGACACAAGTCAAACTTTATTTTTATTGCCGGATAGTAAATACAAAATAAATAACATTAGCTATAGTTAGCTATTTACCGACATAATACACGAATCATAAAGTATATCGTTCAATTATGACTATTAAAATTATATTTAGAACACTCTTAACATTGAATCAAACAACCAAATGTTGACTTATCACTTAACGCTACAATATAAAAATATTCATATAAAAAGGCAGATTTTACTTAATTATACATCATTTAGATCAACGCGATTAAATTACTAACAGGTACATGTATACACTTTCTCTGTACCATCATCTTGATGCATAATAAAACAAATATTTCAAGTGACACCTTTTCATGTCGTCCAATTGTATTAGTCATCGAAATAAATTATTTATTAATTAATTAATATTTAATATCATTTCGAGAGTTGAACCCACAGATCACTGCTATAAAAAGTACAAATCCGACGACCAATCAACTGAGCATTGTTTTCATGAAATATTTCACTACTGAAAGACGGAGATAATATTGTGTGACCGTGTGATGCAAGATTTTGTTCGCTCATGTGTATATGTCAATTTGTGACCGTGTTGTCCATATCTTTGAACAAATAATCACCGTGACAGAACGTAGCCCGAGTTTCACCGATATATCTGTTGCAAACATTCAGCAAAAGTTTGATAAAAATTAAATCAATGCTATATGCACGATAAAATCATTCTGAGATCACAACTTCGTTATTAGTATGGAAAACTTATATTCCTTCGCCTCGTTCCATCAATGAGTTTTAAGTCTGGGGTTCATTTCGAAATCATATTCCATCGGTACTCTTCGGTAATCTCCGTGTACGTATCTCTTACATTTGTCTCGTGCATTAAATAGCAACAGTATGACGAAAACCCCAATAAACACGCCACCAACTGTACTGGCGATAAGAGCGGAAGCAGTATACATCTGTTCAGAGTCCCTGTAACGGAAACACATATGTTTTACTCATGGATTTTCTTGAATCATTTAGTGATTACATCAACATAGTTTATACACAAAATAAAACACAGAATAAACATTTGTAACTCAATGCATATGCGCAAATGTACGCTCTGTTTAAAAGAAATTTAAAGTAAAACACTCGGGACTCGATGTAGAGAGATATCAAAGTTGTGATATGGACACAGAATACATTTACATATTACACAATGGTGATTTAAATCTTACCCCATACACTCGCATGGTTTATCATCTTTCTGTTTAAGGTCTTCATCAACGTTGTATTCTGTCTCCTCCACAGGTCCACCTGACATGTCTAACTTATTACTGGACGTCTCCACAGACTCACCAGAAATGTCTAACTTATTACGTGATGTCTCCACAGCCTTTGCACTTTGAATTGGTTTCGTTGCCGGTATTGAAGATTGTTTTGTAGACTGAAGTTTAACATTTTCTTCAAAAGAATGAAACGACAGAGGAGTGTCGTTCACGTGTTTTTGTTTGATAGCAGTAGTAGTTGTTTCTTTCCTTACAGCAGTTTTGGTCAACGAAGAGCCAGAATCAACCGAATTCGCTGGTGTATTTGAAGTCGATTTGCCTTTAGTATCGCTCGCTTCTGATGTAACAAACAAAGAGTCATGGTTCAATTCGTGAGTCTCTTTGTTAGTTGTATTAATGTCATGTTTATGTTTAATCTCTTCTGATGCACGGGTGGTGGCTGAATGAACACGATGGTTCAGTTTGTCATTGCTGTCGCCCACACCTTTTGAAATGTTTCTTTCAGTACTAGTACTTATTTCTTCATTGTTTTTTCGATAAATGTTATTTTCGGAAGTTTCTTTAGTGACCGTATTTATGATATTTTGCGAAATCGTTACTTCAGTATTCACCAAAGTAACGTCTTGGGGCGGACTGACTTGTTTGCCTAATTTAATAACGTTTTTCGAAGAAACTTCTTCACTAATAGCTTTTAGGGTGATTGGAGTAGTGATTTCTTCCTCATTTGCTTTTTCCACGTTAATCCTGTCATCTTCAGTTGTAGCTTTCTCAACAGTTTCAGAAGGAAGTTGGGGTCCGTTATCAACATCCGTGTCAAAATCATGACCTTTCGAGTGAACCGAGGATTTTTCAGACAGCTCTTTAGATATGAGAACCTTTTCTTCATTAGGTTCTATCCGATTTTCGATCGTTGATTCTTTGTCAGTGCTTTTGTCATTTTTCGCTTCATCATTATTCATGTCTGTATTTCCAGCGCTTGTAACAAGCTTGTAACCACCGGGTTCTGTTTCCAGAGTTAAGCTAGTCAATGAACTCCTCATTATATCAGGCAAACGAGTTACGTCTTTTTGTTTGAAGCTCTTTTCTATTGATGATGTTACCACAGGTTCTGTGTCAAGATATTTAAGTGTTGTCAATTGTTCTGACTCACTGTTGACCGTTTTAATATCGATAAAACCATCGTTAAACCTTCCGTTGTCATTCCCTCTTTTATCATTCTCAGTCTTTGGTTCCAAATTATTCGGGAACCTTTGCTCTGCGTTTGCAGCTTCTTTGACGACGACATGTTTGTCGGGTATGTTATCATCTTCGTCTTGCTTCTCTTCTGTTTCACTTATAGCATTTGCATCATTTGTACCATGAATATATTGATCGGTCGGGTTTTCGTCAGCTTTGTCAATACTTGTCTTTGTCTTTTGCTTCTCTTCTTTCCTTACCTCTGTTTCGTAATCCAGTGTATGCCCAGCGATGTGTTTGAGCTCATTTACTGAACTGAGTAAGGGGCGTGTGCTATTAAATGCTTTGCTGTCTTTTTGGTTGTCAGGGTTTAAAGATACACTCTCAACTGCCTTAAGACTTGTTGGAATACTATTTTGTAATTGTTCACGGTCTTCTTGTTTATTTCCATCATTGTATACATTGTCAACATGCGTTTCTACAGGATCTGATTCAGTATTCTGTTCATTTACTACATGCTTCACCAAATTTGTATCAGTTTTTTCATTTATGCGTTCGCTTAGTTGATTATTAGTGCCTTGATTTAGTTCGACGTTTTTCACAATTCCATGTAGCTGCTCATCTTCAGAATTTATATTTAGATTAGCGATGTTTTGATTCAAACTGAAATGTCCGGGCTGATTTGCATTTTCTGGCTGTCTGGAGAATAAAGAGAAATGCACATATGTATCTATTCCATATCCATCGACTTTTAAATGGGTTCAAATGTTTTCTCAATAGATTTAATTTTAAACATACTAACACGGATATATATGTCCGTGATACTAATTAACTGCAGTGCGAACAAACCTGAAATATGTCATTATAAATGTCAAAGAAATGGATAATGCTGATTTCTGAGCTAAATATAAATATTACTATATTTAAAAGCTTATAACATTGTATACATTCAACTAACTTTTGAAATGTCAGTAACACAATTCCGAACTGACTTTAAGGCGGAAGATAATTATTATATATAAACAATCGCGTGACCGTTGTAATAATTAAGTTACCTGTTCATTTCACGTGGACGGGCACTAATAGTCACGAATCCAAGTGCACATATTTCCACAAGCAATATTAGAAGATGCATGTTTCCTGTAAATAACTACTATAAATAAAAGAAGACGAACACTAAATTTAAATCCAAAAAATTCAAAACAACTCTTCAATAAGTACTATATATTGAATTGTATATATGAAATATTTGTGATATTGTTATGTAGATAATTTCATTGCTTTATTATCTAATCATAAATAACCACAATAGATACGTACAGTACAGTTTGCTGTCAAGTAAGATAATGTGTTATCAACAACTCAGATAAA
This sequence comes from Mactromeris polynyma, assembly GCA_032209605.1. NCBI lineage: Eukaryota > Metazoa > Mollusca > Bivalvia > Venerida > Mactridae > Mactromeris > Mactromeris polynyma. The sequence goes on from JASFXZ010000028.1 coordinate 7,538,912, forward strand.
CAGTGACTGACTCACAATTATGATATGAGGGTAGTGATGGCGACGCGCAATTCTACAGCAAAGTAACAGACATAATGTGTTTGTATTAACAGCGTGTCCGTGAACAGTATACAAAGCGTGTAAATATTCATATTAATGTATTGTGTACATTAGAAAAAGAACACTTTTAGGCCTTTTGCAAAATATCGAAAAAATAATGACGCCAAATCGCACAGAGAAAATGTTGATGTTTCAGAAATAAAGTTGACCATACTGCATTACTAAGACTATAATATTTATTATAGCATGCATACAAATACGATCGAGATAGGTCCACAGGTCTATAAACGGAATTAATGACGACAACGATATCTAAAATAAACGCATTCATTGTGTTCGGCCAGACCGGAAGTGTTTTGTTTTGCTTTGATTCAAGATGAATGCGCCTCCGACTTTCGAGTCATTCTTGTTGTTCGAAGGAGAGAAAAAGTGAGATTTTATTGATTTATAATATGGTCACCATGTTGTATTTTACTGAGTCATTGTTGTTGTCAATCCTCGTGTTTGAACACCATATCGATATGTTTGGCCTGTCGTACTCGAAATACTTCGACCCAACATCTGCCATGCTTTACAAATTTCTTCTCTTACTTTTCATGATGCTGAGATGTTTGAATTTTGTTATAGTTACAGGGAAACTATATTACCGTTCGTAACTTAATGGCATATAACTGATGTTTAATTACGTGATTAGTTCATTTATGTTTACTTGACGAGCATTCAAGCTCATGCCGTCATGGCAGTTGAAACATGTTTCTATTTTAGATAGACTTAATAAGACTGGATGGACATTAAACTAGACATATGTGATACAATAGTATTCCTAAATAAGAAGTAATATATTTATCTTTCAGCGCCTGTCCACTTTAAACGGAATGATAATGGGGCTCTTTGCGTTTGCTAATACTGCGCTGCGTTCAGTAAAGGTATTTGAGGCTATCGCTTAGTAATGTTTTGCAATTTGGTTCCCTGTGTGCAGGCAATGTGATATGCTGGGCCAGGGATACAATACAAAACGTTCGCGACTGTTAGCCGTAACAGAACGCAGGGCTGTATCGTCATCAGGGGATTAAGGGAAATTGATTTACACTACATACTTAACATGTCTGTTTCCAGATGTCATAATTCACAGCCTTTACAGATCAGTATCATGAGATATATAACGGGTTAATGTTTCTGGTTTTTGTATTATTTCAGAATTCAGATAGAAAAAGACACAAAGGTTCCAAATGCTGCTATATTTACAATCAACAAAGAAGATCATACTCTAGGCAACATGATTTGCACGTAAGTCTTACTTAAAATTTAAATACCACTTCTAAATTACATACATTATCCATACATTTTAAAATTTGATGTTTAGCTGTTTTGAATCAATATTACCTCATATTTGATATTATTCTGACAGGAGGTGAGTTTATATTCATGATTGTGCTTGAAGTAATTCAAGGAGCATATTTCAGTTCTGACAGTAGCACTTGTTGTTGGTTAAAAAACATTTATTTCGAGTCTTTTACCACATGATTACTGGTACAAGCTTGTGTGTCGTGAATTTTTTGTTTAATAATCGGGCCTCCTAGTGAAACCTGTAATAACCTTTAATATTTGGAAAATCCGTTGACACCTTTAATTTTGAAAAATCTGTAAAACCTGCACTTCACTCCAAACCTTTAGAATTTTCACTCTGTTTGCCTTTCTTTTGCGTGCAATGAATATTACATTTATATTGTACTATTCACTTGTGAAAACTGCAGTCTTTTGTCATATACTTACATATATTATCGTGTGTATTTGTGTAGGCAGTCTCCAATTGTTGAGACAGGATCCCGTCTTCCTTGTGGCGGTGGGCACACTGCCGGTCTGTTTTGGCCGCATCGATCCATCAAATAAGATGGCCAAATTAGCCTTTATATGCACTTTATTTTTACATAAATCGCCCTAAATATTTTTGCTATATTGCAGCTGTTACATAAAACTTAATATTCGTCCAGGCCTGCTAGAAGATATGTTAATGGTCTCACAGCTATAAGTTCATTTTATGTTGCAGACAATTAAGAAAAGATCCACAAGTTTTATTTACTGGTTACAAGAACCCGCATCCATTAGAACATAAAATAATTTTGAGAATACAGACGACATCGGAGTACAGTCCACAAGAAGCTCTTACCAACGCCATCACTGATCTCATCTCTGAAGTGTCCCTCATGGAAGAAAGATTCAGGGTAAGGGAAAATAAGTATCAACATTTCGCCCAAAATTTTCTTACAATCGCAAGAGCGTTTTATCAATATTTTCAAACACATGCAGACAATACGAATTCGTATGTCTTTGTGAAAATGCTACGAATGGTCATAAGCATGGCGTGACATTCCTAAATATTAGCCAAGATAAAAAATTCAGATACTATAGTGAACGATTCTAGGTGTCTTGCAATTAACAGTCTCTACAATGGCACAGTGTTAAATTCTTACGAACACTTTGTATCTTACGAACGAACATTGATAAAACGGGCACAAAGTGAATATTCTATTATTTTACTGGTTGAAACGATACATCAAATACTGTTACTGTAGCTATATATGTCGTCTCTAATACAAAGATAATCGCACATTGCAACTAAATAGTCTTGTATAGTTCTGTCATCATCTTATGTAAAATAACTTCTCATTGGTCAATTCGTTTTGGATAACCAATAGTGTGCATTGTATAAGAGCAGCGTTTAGTATGATAAAAAACATGTTGGATGAAGAATCTTTCAAGGGGTGTTAATTTGTCGAGTTGATCAGACCAAAAAAGTGACGTTGAATCTGGAATTTTTTTGGTAACCCAGAGAACAATATTTTAAAGAAAATATTTCAATAATTATTTATAAATTTTGGAAACAAAATGGCTGCAAAAATGATAATTTTTCTGGTTTCTCTCATTGTTTTGTATTTGATTTGAAGTATCTCCGCCTGAATATATCATATTGTCATATAGTTGTTATCAATGCATATTGTATGGTGTGATGACCGTATTAAATAATTTTACATATTTCTCTTGCCCTTTAATGGATAAAATTGTGATCAGTGGTTTCACTACATGCTGAATCTCGAGGGTCATTTTGATCATTTCTTACCAGATTTTACTATTTTATAGCCAAATACCTATAATTTGGAGAAAAATTCAATCCTAAAATGTGGCCTTTGGGAAATTGTAGGGGTCAACTACAGCATCCAATAGAATCCCTGGTGATGATCAGCAACAAAAATACATAACTTATTGTTTTTTTGCAGGAAGCGGTGAGAGAACGACAGGAAGGCGATATTTGAGGCGGTCGTTGGCTGTGTCGTGTTTTCATGAATCTTTATGTACCAATCCAAGATGACGTGATTTTGTACAGTGTAGCTGTGACAACATAAGTGCTGGAACATTTATTGTCCGCTCTCTGTACGTAATGTGTTGGACATCATTTGAACACTTGTGACAATTTGGCGTGGATACATCTGTTAAGAAGGGTTCATATCGTCAACAATATTAATTGACAACGCCCTTTTCACTTCAGTTTCAGTGAAAATAAGGATTTACTTGTAAGATGACGTTGTCAAGTGACCCGAAAATATTTTTCAGTATAATAACGACAGCCTCCTTGGGTAGAGGTATCAATTTAGTTGATATTTTGTCATGTAACTCTTCTTCCAGTTTGTTTGTTAGGCATTTTACCAGCAACTTAACAAAATCAGTAGTTGAAAAAAGCTGTTTTTGAGCTGTTAATTTCTGCACTGCAAATTTTTGTGAGAGAATTTCGGTCTACTTATTTTTTCTCTTGCCATTTCAAGATGGTTTTTTTTGTGCTTTTCTTTCTTCTACTGTTAATCCATCCACACAATTATCAATGAGAATTTGAAAATATGTTCTAATCATCATTTCTTGCTTTATAATAATTGTACTCCTAATGTATGTTATTAAATTGCCATCATGTTCAATTTCACTGTGTAAATAACTTATCCTTCCAACTTTTCTTGTATTCTATTGTTTGTTTATGAATAAGAACTGTCTGTATTGAAAGGATCTAAACAGATCAACCTTAAAGAAATAGATTAATTAGAAAATGAACTGTGTTGTTTTATTTACCGGCACCAACTAGACCAGTCTAGTTAGATAGTCGGTCTTGGGCAAAGTAGAGTCCGTGTGTCAGTCAAATTACTGGACACATTACATAAAATAAGAGGATAATTGAATGTTTCAGTGCAAGATCGGTAGTTACATCACAAGTGAGCAGCTGACAGTATTTTCACAAGTGAAAATTTAAGTTATAGATGCTTGCGAGGTAAAAATAGCTTTTGCTCTTGCACTGAAAAATACAAATATTCCGTTTGTTTCATGCTTCATTTGTCCATTTTATTTTTTACTCGCCAATGACATCAAATTGCCCCGCTGAACATCTCAATATTTTATAGGACATCAGTATATTAACCAATAATTCACAATTAAATGATCAAAGTGATAATGACGTCCTATAAAATATTGAGATGTTCAGCGGGGCAATTTGATGTCAATTATATCACCTTAATTCCATGATAAATCACCTTATTTTGCTAAATGCATCATGAGAATGATTTCTTGATAAATTCCCGCTAAGTAATTTCATCAAGTTCTTGTTAAGAAATGTCGGAAGTGAAACTTCATGAAAAATATATTAAAATAGCAACAAACACAACATGCTTGACCAAACATGTATAAACCCAATGCGATAAGGCTTTCATTATCGATTTATCCATTATATTGGGTATAGGGTGGGAAGGTTGTTTAAATCATATGATATCACTAACTTGCTGTAAAAAGGTTGTAAACAACACCCCTATAATTGATATTTAGGTGAAAACGATAATGAAAGAAATGGCGAATTTGAGTTATGCCTATTATCAGTCAACACAGGTACACAGATACATAACATGTGAAGGATTTATTTTAATGATTTTATTTAGTTCATGTCAAAACAATTACATTTGAGATATGCACAGATTTGACACTAAATGTACAATAAATGCATGTAAATAGAAATATATGTACAAGATACCAGTAAATTCACTTGTGTGTACAAGTAAAAATTTAAATCCCCAGTCACTGGGGAAATAATAGGAACACAAGTTGTCAAACATTTGATATGACAACAAGTAATAAACAATAACTTAATGCATAATTTACAATACGTTCTCAAGTAACGTGACCTCATTTTAAGATCATCCATTGGCAAGTTTTAAGGATGAGAATATCAACAGCATTAAATTTGATAATGAACTCCGTAAATGCACAATCGAGATTGCTTTTGAAGTACAATGCTGGGTAAAAATTTAAATTAAATTCACAGTACAGAAACATCAAGAACTTCGACAGCTTTACCATAGGAAAGCATACATACTGTAACACCAACATTACATTGTATTATATAACATACAAATTATAACGGTTCTCGTTTCGACTACATCATTCATACTCTACCCACTTGTCTCTCTCCATCAACCAATTAGGAACAGTTCCTACCATTCCAAGGCTTCACATCATCAACCTATCTCAACCTTTCTATTGTATAATTCTTCATATTCTACAATACTTATGAAATCATTCACATTATTCATAAAACATGGAAGATTGACCTGTCACTTCAATCAACATCCCACTTTCAGACTTAGACTAATCCACCAATGCCACTGTGGGCTTCTTAACTCATTGCCAACACCACAAACTTGACAATACCACCACAGCCAAACAAGTTGAATACCTAGACAAGGATATTTGTTTTTGATCACTGTGGTTTGGATTGGTTCCTCGTTCTCATACTGTAGGTGGCCTTACCCTGGGACACAGTTTGCGGAGACTGGGACAACGTTTGTGGCTGTCCTTGCGTCACCTGACCTGTAGATTGTATGTGAATAGTTTGAGATGTTAGCGGAGTTGACGGTGTATGCTGGACTTGCACCGTGTGTTGTACTGCCGCTTGTCTCTGTGTTTGTAAGATTGTCGCCACAGTTTGTTGTTGCTGCGTAGACTGGTCAGGCTGTGATGGAGTGGGAAGCTGCTGTACTGTAGGGGTTGATGTGAAGGTTACAGTATTGCCTTGGGCAACAGAAGCCGGTGGATTATGAGTGACAGTAACAGTGAGAGGTGCGGGAGAGTTGCTGGCACCCCGCTGCACACCCGCAGTCAGATGGGCCACCTGGGCAGCCTGGACGTTCACTTGCTGAATCGGTGTCTGTATCGGAGTTGAAGCTGGTACTGTGACCTGCAATGTTTGACTGGGGGCGGCTGAAACAACAACCTGTGAACCAGCGGCAATATGTGCCTGCTGTGAACTTCCGGGTGCTGCCACGGTGACGTGCTGCACTGTTTGCTGCACCGGAGTCACTACAACATTCTGAGCAACACCAGTCAACTTGGATTGTGTTATAGATGAAATTGGATGAATCTGTACAGTGGTCACAGCCTCGACACCAGTCAAACCAGGCTTTACTATACTAGCGGTCATCGAGGAGTGACCTTGAGGCAATGATGATATAAGCGACGAGGGTATAGGTACTGTTGTTACTGTAGCAGAGCTACCACTGATCTGACCCTGAATGGTTTGCTGAATCTGCGTGGGTTGTATCGTAGCTGTTGTTGCAATCACCTTGGTTACCATTTGAGGCGTGGCTTGGCTCTGCGTTACCGTGGCAATGATTGTCGGTTGTGATGTATGTATAATCTGTTGGATTGTACCCTGAGATTGTTGCTTCACCAACTGCTGTAGTTGCTGCACAGTCAAACTACGACCCTGTTGTTGAATTATCTGTACGGCATTCATGATCGGAGGAGGTTTCTGTAAACCTGTAAATAGACAACAAATTTTCACCAGTCTGTCAATTATAAACAAGTATGTTGTTGTTGTTAATAAATAATATTTTTGTATGAAACTAGTGTTTTTGTTTAATTTTCGATGCTTCTTGAAGTAGAAACAAGGCAACCATCAACCCTAGAGTCCTTCAAAACAGATGTCATCTACTTAACACTTTGAAGTCTGCTAGGACTAACAATAAAACAATAAATTCCACACATCAACACTACATCATAATCATGTACACACATGAAATTTCATAGAAATGCCTTTAAAACTTTGGCAGAAATTCACACCAGGATGTTTTGTAAGTCCAACTGTACGTCCGAACATAAGATGATCACTACGCAGGTTCATAAATATTTGACAGTGCTGAAGAATTATATGTATTTCCTTACCCTTCTGCACTGTGACTGGTTTTCTTTGTTGCAACAACATTTGTTGTGGGTTAATCTGACTAACTTTTGCTGAAATAACAAAATAAGTGAGTTGTAGAAGATCATGGAAAACACTACTGATATACGTTTTATATAAATTAATTATGTCAGCGAAACCATAGCACCCGGATGCCCCTGCTTAGAACTTTTCAAGTGTTATTGATGGGAAACCATTTTTTTAAGTCGGAAAAGGGCCATAACTCCTCTAAAAATTGGTGGATTGGTAACCAAAAAGGAACTTAAACATGCATTTTATTATCCTATGCCTATGTGCCAAATATAAATAGAATCCACCCATCCTTTCAGGAGTTATGGAATGGAAACCAATTGAACGGTGCAATACTTTATGCTCCTTCAGCATTCTTTGAGCGATTGGCAGGGGGCATAACAAATTCAAACAAGACACAGCAATTGAGTGATCAGGTTTTTTTTATCAGCATATATCTTAGGTGAAAAAATACACAAATTACATACATGAATACAATGTATATGACTTACCAACACCTTTCTGAGGCAAACTGACATTAATGCTGACTGGAATGGAAACACTGCCTGCAGGAGCTGTAACAGTCTTCACCAATGTGGCCCCTGTTGCTTGCTGTCCCTTAGACAGAGCCTGTAATTGAGTCCCAGCAATGATTTGGGTGTTTTGTATCTGTAATAAAATCAAATATCAATCACACATTCTCAGCTTACGTTTCATCTGACTATGATACAGTATAGAACAGAACAGAATCATAGAAAGGCAGATTTTTTGAATAAAACATTTATCAACATAATCCAAGATAATAAACTAGAAACGTAGACTATAAACTTCCAATGACAAGCTATACAGGCAGAGATGGCTACATGGAGCTGCAGAGATGGCTACATGCTCCATAGGACTTTTCACAATTTGGATTTACAATCAATATACAGTACCAACAGGCTTACACAAGTATAGAGACAAACTAGAGTCCTGCAAGCAGACTATGGGACTAACACTTTCGCAGACACCACATTTAACATTTTGTGGACTCGGACGACAACGATCAAGCTATCACAAAACAGATGAGCTAATAAAATGTATCAATGAACCAACCTGTCCAGTTTGTGGATGATGTAATTGAGCGACGGTTGTACCACCCACTGTGACACCTTTCTGTGTAAGCTGGTGATGTTGCTGTAACCTGGCCAGATCCTCCTTGGTGAAAGCACGACCAAGTTGTGTACCAGCGGGCGCCTTCAATCCTCCCTGCAAAAACACATGCTATACTTAATACAATTGTACAGTCGGACCTCGTTCATTCAAATTCATTAGCTCCAATTTTTTTGTTAACAATGATTTTGAATAAGCCATTTCAATTTGACATGCATATTAATAGGATACATCACAACCTGATATTTATTTCGGATGATCCCAAGTATTCAGATAGAAGGTTGTTGAATAATCGACGTCCTACTATCATCATGTCAAGCCCGACTAATTAAACTTGTCCGTCCAAGATTTTAGAAAATACACAATCTAAGTGATGTGAGGATTGATAGAGAAAGGTAGATCCTAATGAGCTACAGGTATAAATTAGCAATTTACCCAAACTCAAAAGATTGCTTCAGCAATCAAGCCCACTATCAAACTTATCCTTAAGACATATACATTTAAAACAGGCATGCTTCGGATCCATTTGTCAAGGACTATGGTCTCAAATGTATTAACATGTAAATTGTTGACAAAGACAGAAGGTTTATCACAACTGCTCACATTTAGCTCAAAGTGCTTTGGTTAGCTTAAATGTGTGTCTTCATCAAATATGAATCAAGTTTCCATACGGTCACTTACAGCAGACATTTTAGGTCACTTACAGCAGACATTTTAGGTCACTTACAGCAGACATTTTAACGTCTTATGTAAGGTAATAACAATTGAGATGATGACAATGATACATGTAAGAAATGAGTAATTACCGGTGCCATACTAGTGACCAGTTGTTGAGCAATGACCGTCTTCTGACCGGACAAAACTTGACCTTTCATTTGTCTCAATTGCTGTGGCTGCCTTATCGACTCGGGCTGAAAATAAAATATGGAATATTATCAACCTAAGTTAGTAGTGATAGTAATTTCTATACATGTACAACACCAAATGCTTCATAAATTAGTTTGCATAAGTGTATGTTTAGAAGTTATATGGAAAACCATAGATATGATAAGATAGAAACCACATTCCTCGTATTTTAATCAATGCGATTATTTTAATCGATTGAACAAATTGCAATGATAACCACTCTCAAAGTAATGAGCAAAGTATCAGTATGTACTAGCACTCTCAAAGGAACAGGTGTGGCATCGGTATGTCATACCACTCTCAAAGGGACAGGTGTGGCATCAGTATGTCATACCACTCTCAAAGGAACAGGTGTGGCATCGGTATGTCATACCACTCTCAAAGGAACAGGTGTGGCATCAGCATGTCATACCACTCTCAAAGGAACAGGTGTGGCATCAGCATGTCATACCACTCTCAAAGGAACAGGTGTGGCATCAGCATGTCATACCACTCTCAAAGGGACAGGTGTGGCATCAGCATGTCATACCACTCTCAAAGGGACAGGTGTGGCATCAGTATGTCATACCACTCTCAAAGGAACAGGTGTGGCATCAGCATGTCATACCACTCTCAAAGGAACAGGTGTGGCATCAGCATGTCATACCACTCTCAAAGGGACAGGTGTGGCATCAGCATGTCATACCACTCTCAAAGGGACAGGTGTGGCATCAGCATGTCATACCACTCTCAAAGGGACAGGTGTGGCATCAGCATGTCATACCACTCTCAAAGGGACAGGTGTGGCATCAGCATGTCATACCACTCTCAAAGGGACAGGTGTGGCATCAGTATGTCATACCACTCTCAAAGGGACAGGTGTGGCATCAGCATGTCATACCACTCTCAAAGGGACAGGTGTGGCATCGGTATGTCATACCACTCTCAAAGGAACAGGTGTGGCATCATTATGTCATACCACTCTCAAAGGGACAGGTGTGGCATCAGTATGTCATACCACTCTCAAAGGGACAGGTGTGGCATTGGTATGTCATACCACTCTCAAAGGAACATGTGTGGCATCGGTATGTAATACCACTCTCAAAGGGACAGGTGTGGCATCGGTATGTCATACCACTTTCAAAGGGACAGGTGTGGCATTGGTATGTCATACCACTCTCAAAGGAACATGTGTGGCATCAGTATGTCATACCACTCTCAAAGGGACAGGTGTGGCATTGGTATGTCATACCACTCTCAAAGGAACATGTGTGGCATCAGTATGTCATACCACTCTCAAAGGGACAGGTGTGGCATCGGTATGTCATACCACTCTCAAAGGAACATGTGTGGCATCAGTATGTAATACCACTCTCAAAGAGACAGGTGTGGCATCAGCATGTCATACCACTCTCAAAGGGACAGGTGTGGCATCAGTATGTAATACCACTCTCAAAGAGACAAGTCTAGCATTAATATATAACTCATATTCTGTGCACCCATCTGGTGGCAACACCCATCTGGTGGCAACCAACCAACACTATAATACAGTATGTGAAATATACTCTACTACAATAATCAATATTTCTTACAATTAATTTCTGCATTCTTTGTTGTTGAAGGGCAGCTTGTTGTTGCTGTTGTTGTTGTTTCTGTCTGTTGAGAAGTGTCTGCTGTTGCATAATCTGTAACTGCTGTGGTGTTATGGCAGTCTTACCAGCAAGTTGTTGTACTGTGAGAGACAAACACAAGATATAACAATGGATTCAACATGTCACACAAACATTCATTAAAAATACTTCACAATTCACTTAACAGCCAAGGTATTATAAGCTATTTAATTGTACAATTGCTTAATTTGTTACAACTGATCACATGACATAGGACCGGAGTGAATGCACTGTGATACGAGGGTAAGACACCAGCAATTGTACAATCAACGCAAGTAGCAAATATAAGGAATAATTTATACACAAAATATAACAATTGACAATAAGAATGGACATTTTCCTGCGACATGAATTCCCAGTTAATGTCACAGATGTCAATACAACTAAATGCAAATACTAGCAACAGTGTATAACAAACTTGAATTGTTCCAAGTAAAGTGATAGCAAGTATCATCCAGATACCAACATACAGTATACATTGAATTTCATATAGCAAGAAGTGAAATTGAACTGGTGAATACATCCCAGCACAGAGTGCATCTTGCACAATATTGTCAATAACATCAATCTTATATCACATTGTAAATAGACACATTTCATGGGGTATTGGGTAAATGCATGTATAAGTAAAGAGGGGTTTCTCTCAAAACTTTTCAAATAGGGTTGCCATGCATTCTGGGAGTCCCTGATAAAAATGAAGTTCAGTCGCTGGATGCATTAATGTTACCAGATGTCCATAATGCAAGAAACAAACTTGAATTGTTCCAAGTAAAGTGATAGCAAGTATCAACCAAAGATACCAACATACAGTTTACGTTGAATTTAATATAGCAAGAAGTGAAATTGAACTGGTGAATATATCCCAGCACAGAGTGCATCTTGCTAAGTACAGTAAAACCTCTCTGAAAGACATTCTAAATAAGACCAACCCGAAATTAAGAACATATTTTTCAAGTCCGTTTTCATTGTTTTTCTCTTTATTCAACTCAATAAGACCACCTCAATATGAAGACCAGTTTTCAAGGGTGGTCGTATTATTGAGGTTTCAATGTATGTCAGTAATGTCAATCTTATATCACATTGTAAACAGACACATTTCATGGGGTATTAGGTACATACATGTATATTGAACGATGGTTTTCTCTCCAACTTTAAAATAGGAGTCCCAGGCATTTTGGGAGTCCCTGATTAATTTATTGGGATCCCACACTTGAAAGAAAAATGAAGATAAGTCGCTGGATGCATTAATGTTACCAGATGTCAATAATACAAGCAACAAACTTGAATTGTTCCAAGTAAAATGATAGCAAGTATCAACCAAAGATACCAACATACAGTTTACGTTGAATTTAATATAGCAAGAAGTGAAATTGAACTGGTGAATATATCCCAGCACAGAGTGCATCTTGCACAATATTGTCAATAACATCAATCTTATATCACATTGTAAATAGACACAATTTCATGGGGTATTAGGTAAATGCATCTATAAGTAAAGAGGGGTTTCTCTCAAACTTTTCAAATAGGGTTGCCATGCATTTGGGAGTCCCTTATAAAAATGAAGATAAGTCGCTGGATGCATTAATGTTACCAGATGTCAATAATGCAAGAAACAAACTTGAATTGTTCCAAGTAAAATGATAGCAAGTATCAACCAAAGATACCAACATACAGTTTACGTTGAATTTAATATAGCAAGAAGTGAAATTGAACTGGTGAATATATCCCAGCACAGAGTGCATCTTGCTTCCTATGCAGTTAAAACCGAAGATATTATCATCATATATGTGGCAGTCTCTGAGATTTTTTACCCAAATGCACTGAGCCACGTTTCTGAGAAAAATGCAATAAAGATGATGTCATGTTTTCACATTATGACCTCATGTTTTCACATTAATTGCAACAACTAGTTGAAACATTTCAGTAAAAGATTTATGATTCAGCAGCGAGCAGAAGCAAAACAATTATCAGTAAACATGGAGACGGCCCCTATTCTTATGGAAATGAACACTATACATTGATTTGTAAAATATTATTGTATCTGAAAACATAAGCTGTATTTAATTTGTGTACTCAAAAAAATGTAAATATAGTCTTGATGAGCATATTTAAAGTGCTGCCATTTCCCTATGAAATGTTGTTTTGCAACAATTTTTCTCAAAAAATCTCAGAGAATGACGCATATTACGATTTATTTTTTCAGACTAGGTAGACCGAGTCACCGATGGGCAATTATAAATCCTACCTGTTGTGGTGGCGCCACTTATTCTCTGAGCAAGCTGTATCGGCGTCAGTGTGGATGCTGTGGTAGGAACAGTCTGAAGCTGGGCTCGAACCTGGGACACCTGGGCAACCTGTCCAACAACGCTTGTAGCTGAACTTATCTCCTGTACTGTCAATGGTGCCCTCTGCCGTATGGTTGCTTGGGGTAAAGGTGTTCCTGTCACAGTCTAAAAATAGACATGACGCAAATATTTCACATATTGCAATAAGGAAATATTCTGAAACAAGTCTCGGACTATCAGTAAATCTATCAAAGCACAAGAGACAACTAAATGCAAAATATAATACAAGCAATATAAAGTCAGAATTGTGCCACATACCAAAACTGTCGCCGAGGAAGCCGAGGTACCAATGGCGGCAAGCTGGGATGCTGTCACAGCAGTAGTCATGGCAACAATAGTTGGAGCAGTCACTTGGGTACCAGCAATGATACCTTGTTGTGCCACTCTCTGAGCAATGGTAACTACACTGCTCGTTTGCTCACTGGTAGCCTGCAAACAAAACAATACAGTGTTATTTAAGGCACATTACATTTTTTCCTCTCATCTTAAGATGGCTATAATGGTAATTCCAATCCACTCAATTTGCATTCTATGTTACAAAAGGACCTTCAGTTAGTTTGATATGGACATGTTTCTAAACTGAAAGAAGTTGATTTTAGTCATCAAAACGAAAGTAGAGACTTGAGTTTTTGGATCAAAGTTCTTCGAACATTCTTTGTAGATGACGATACCAGGAACAGTCTGAACAAATGTTATCGCAGTTTTTGGCAGTTTAGATGTGGTCAGAAGATCAATAATTGAAGAAAAATGTGAACAAATCAACTGACTTAACAAAAAAATCACAGAAACATATGATCTGGATTTTAGTATCATCTCTGCTATATACCATTACTATGTTTTCTAACTCATTCCTACCAAGATAACCAAACAGTTTCCAAGAAATGAAACAGACCGAGATAACAATACTCACTGCTGCGGCAGCCTGTTGTTGACTTTGTTTCTTTTCTCTCTGTATCCTCTGCGCACGAATCTCAGCCACGTGCATCGGGTTGAGGGGTTGATCATACTGGATGTTATTGTCCTGAAGAACGCTGGCATGTTTCGGATTTTTTAAAGTTGGATTTACTAGAGTTTGTCTCATTGTTGGCGGACGCTTGGAAGCAATGCTCTTTGTAGAATCAAAGCGTAATGAATACATGATGGTGATACGGTTGTTGTTATCCTGACTCTGTATCTGACCCGTCTTCATTGCACGATTACCTTTAGACTGAAAATACAATCAAAACTTTTACTATCACTCCAGTTGCCTAAAATACCACATTCACTGATTATGAAACAACTTAACCTTTCTGAACATAGTAACACAATTGCTGGCATAAATAATTTTTTTTAGTAAAGGTTGCAATTTAGCAAAATTTTAGCACTAATTTTGACCATCTAAATTAATGGATCGATGCAGCCAAGATGGGCAGGCGGAGTGCCACTGACAAGAGGATCCTGTCTGGGTAATCAGAGACTGCCTTCACAAATACTCAAGGTGATACATGCATGTAGTATCACAAGGCTGCAATTTTCACGAGAGAAAAGTACAATATAAATTTTATGTAATATTCGTTGCCAAGATGTGGAAAACTGATCGAAAAATTCAAAAGGTATGAAGAGTACAGGTATTTATAGCTTTTTTTTCATAAAAAAGTTTTTAAAAGATTTTCCAAAAAATATTGGTTATTACAAGTTGTACTAAGAGGCCTACAATTGTGACAATAAAAGGCAGCATTCAAGCATCAGAAATCTATTTCACATCACAGTTGATACGAAGCACATTTTTAAGCTACACAAAATTCTGAATATCGGAAAAGGTGCTAGTCTTCATTAGCAACACAGTAGCTAAACCACAACCATTTCAATAAAGCAATATTACCATTTTATAAATTCCTTTCTGCTTCTTCTGTTTTCTTGGAGTGATGTCGTACATAATCCTTCCCTCTTCTCTAGGGATGATTACGTTCTCGTATCGTAGACGACACTGCTTAGGTGACCTGTACACACGACTACAACTATTCACAACGTCCGCTACCATATCCCAATTCGGGGTATGAGCAGGATTGATTATCATCAAGTTCAACGGAACATCAAAGTAACTTTGCACAGCCTACAACATAGAACAAATAACATTGTATTCCTAATAAATTGGAAATTACAAACTCCAGCGACCTCACTCTACTTTGTAGGTAGAAGGTTGCAGCCCATGGCGGGGTAATCTCAAGCAAACTTTGCAATTTTTGACATCTTTTGGGTCAAGGTCAAATCAGCGTATACATACAATAATCCTCACATTGGTAAACAACAGATATTATGTCTGTTTGTCAGAAAATCATATTCTTCTAGTTAAAATAGTATTTTTTGTATCCGGTGGGGAAAATGATTTTGAATTGGGGAAAAAATATACTTTTTTGGTGGCAGAATGGGGCCCACATTCGACCCCATCATTTTTTAAGTAAATCAGTTAAGTTTATATCTTACACAAATTCCTCCATGTCATATTGAAGTGTAAATTGATCAGGCAACTATAGGCATTTCAATGCTGTCACAAAAGCATTACCACATTGCCAAGTGATTATCCATTTGCATGCTGAGAACTACTTTATATAGTGCCGTAAGATTGACTGCGAACAGGTATATGTGAACTTTCAAAACCGAACCATGTTGATGTAGGTAAGGAAATGCTCTAGTATGTAAAGCTATAACAGCCGTTTGATTTACTTTTCTATCAAAACACAGCCGTGGCTTTTTCTCAGTCAAGTTTACAGACAAACACTAACATTTCAATACACCTACAGTCGGACTCTTTTATTCTACAACCTTCTATACAAATATTTTCTTAGGATGTCCAATTGAAATGGGCTATTCAAAACAATGTATTATTTGAAATAAAATTTTCGGACCCGATGAATTCAAATGAACAAGGTCCGACTGTACATGTCGTTACATCAGCAGGTACATCTATAAACACCGTACACTCATGTAGTACCTGTAACAAAGCCCAGTCTTCATGTATAAGCCATTCCGGATGGTCGGGTGCTTGTTCCATCACAGGTTTAGAAGGTAACGGAGGTATTGGACGGTATGGTTTCATTTGTCCCATTTTGAGTTTCTGAAGTTTAGCATCACGTCGAAGTCGAAGAATCTGAGCATTAGCACGATCGAACAACGACCTTGGCACCCGTGGCTGTTCTTCTCTCTTCTGCTTTTGTTTTCGAGCTGAAACGCAAAATTGAAACTAAAAAATATGATCTTGTACAACTTCACATATAAATCTGCTACATTCGTGTCAATTAACGATTTCTGCAAATGGTGAAGTATATCATCAGAGCAGACATCTGGCACAGCACCCAGGTATTCTGTCTAAATATCTGTTATTGATACTAATCTGCAATTCTATCAGCTTAAAACAGATGCAAAGGGGCCGTCTCATCAGCTCCCTGCGATAATTAGGACAGTTGAAAGATTTCCATATTTTATACACATCAGCTCAGATAACATGCGTTTATGTTTAGTGGTTTGTTAACTTATTATTGATCATGGGGTTCCGTGTGACCCTGGAGTTGACCCTTTGACCCCTGGAATAACAAAAATGCTATATTCTTAAGGATTCAGACTAAAGGGTCTATTTTTCTCTCAATTATAGGTAATTTAGCTGTAAAATCTGGTCTAAAAGTATCAAAATAACCCTCTAGATTCAACACCTAGTGGAAGCCAAGATATACATACTTGTGATCGACTCCACTTTGATCTTCTTGCGTTCTTTCTTCACATATACAGGAGGTAGTTGTGTTTCTGGCATCATAGAGTGTTCATATAGGAATAGCAATGTTTGATCAATATATACATCATTGTCATCATGTGGCGGGGTAGGGGGAGCCCATAGCTGTAAAATAACATCAAATCATTATATTCAACACACAATTTCTACCAACTTATCATATATCCTCAATACCATTAAAAAGCGTTTAGAATTTTGCTGCTTTCGGAATGTATCCAAGTATTTGCCAAGCGATGATCAGACAGATATAATTTTTCTACAAGACATGTATGAAATAAAGCAGGGTGGTTTTAGTATCGAAAACCAAAATAACTATTTGCATGTATGCTATAATTATTTCCTTTTTGGAATATTTTAGACTGCCAAGTTTCTTATCGTCCATGGACAATATAATGGAAAAATACAGTTTTACAGTTGTCCAGGCATCAAAAACCATGTCGGACAAGTCAGGCATATGAATTCCACAGGGGTGATGCTGCTTTTGGAATAAATCCCGAGGATTTGATAAAATCAGCATCAAGTCAGTGAACTTGTAATTATAAAATGCACATCTAATCGCCAAGAAATATCAAACAATAACTGTGTGTACGCTTATATAGCAAACAATTCTTCAGCAACAATCGATCAGTGTATACAGCAGAAATCAATGTATGAATACACTCAAATGCTCGTCTAATTGGTCGCTATATGTCAAATATTTCAAAATAGAAATTATATAAAAAAAAGCATGTTTTACCACATTCTTGTAGCTTGTAAAAATAAACCTGACCCCGACCTTTATGCATGCCGCAGAATATATAAATCATGCATTATCAGCATCGAAACATCGTCTTGAGAATTTTTTTATGTTGTTATAGTATACTATGTGTTTACTCCTAATACACAAAACATAGAATGCCGAAGATAAATATAGACAGTAGTCAAACTGCGAAACTATGCTAACAGAGGTCTAGCCGATCAGGCTAAATTTAACAAGCTATACAAATACCTCATATGTTTTGAAATCTAGGAGTCGGACACGATTGCATAAAATGTCTATCAAAATAAACAGCAGAAATGTAGGGCAACCAATTAGAGAAGTGTTTTAGTGAATATAATCATGTATTTTATCAGAAGAGCAGTCACAACTTACTGGCATTTGTTCCTGGTCCAAGTCCGACAGAAATACCTTAAAATAGAAATTATGATCCGATATTACCGTATCCGGTTATTTCTGTAGCAATCTTATGTACTTACAACAAAATAGCATGGTAAATACATGTACTATCAGTATGGTAAATACATGTACTATCAGTATGGTAAATACATGTACTATCAGTTTGGTAAATACATGTACTATCAGTATGGTAAATACATGTACCATCAGTATGGTAAATACATGTACTATCAGTTTGGTAAATACATGTACTATCAGTATGGTAAATACATGTACTATCAGTATGGTAAATACATGTACTATCAGTATGGTAAATACATGTACTATCAGTATGGTAAATACATGTACTATCAGTATGGTAAATACATGTACTATCAGTATGGTAAATACATGTACTATCAGCATGGTAAATACATGTACTATCAGCATGGTAAATACATGTACTATCAGTATGGTAAATACATGTACTATCAGCATGGTAAATACATGTACTATCAGTATGGTAAATACATGTACTATCAGTATGGTAAATACATGTACTATCAGCATGGTAAATACATGTACTATCAGTATGGTAAATACATGTACTATCAGTATGGTAAATACATGTACTATCAGTAGAGGAAACTTATCTATCAGGAAACCAGACAATGTTCTTTTCCTACTTCCAAAATGGGAAGTTGGCTACACAATATCTCCTATTTAGTAAGCAAACCACACCTACACTTGGTAACTAACAAGTCACAAAGAAACTTTCCCTTCTAGAATTAGGTAAAACCCATTGTCCGACTAACTGGGAAAGTTCTCCTAATGGTTATTCTAACCCTGTTGAGAACGTTCGTGCACAGAATGACTTAATAAATAACATATTTCAATACTGAACTTTAATGCATACAACTACACTGAACTAAATTAGTTATTGGTCACTTTCTTTTTTATTGATGATACCATATTACATATAACTGTTTGGATTTTAGGGTTGTTGTCGTTGTTCTAACCCAACTGCATTGTAGACTGGATTGTACATTGTATAACTCAATTTCGCTATTTCTTTCATTATCGAGTTTACCTAAATATTGATTATAGGGATGTTGTATACAACCTATTCATCCGTTCATAATTGAAAATATGATTTAAACAACCTGCCCACCCTATACCCAATATAATGGATAAATCGATAATGAAAGCCTTATCAAATTCCGTTTATACCATGAAATTATTTATACAACTTTTTTCGTTGTTGAATTGTCATTCAGTTTAAAGATTTAAATTCAACCCAAGTGACCAATTAGAAAGTTTAGTTCAGTGTATAAAGATACGACTTTCACCGTTCCAATAATTTTCAGTATTTTGTTGTTAAATTGGAAACAAGTTTCAATTACAGGGATCTTGAAATTTTAAAAGACACTTGTCCTGGACTAATGGAAATGTAAAATTTGACTTGTCCAACATAGGACGCTAGTTGTCCAAGAATATCGGTCTATTTAGTTAACGAATAAACATACATAATGATACCTCCACAATCTAAAGTTAATAAACACATTTCTAAGGTTTGTTTTTAAAGCTGAACAACAACTCAATTGTTTGGTAGCCCGATTCAATATTAGACTAGTCCAGACCTTGGGGTGTTGAATTTCTAGAGCCCTGAATACTATTGATAATTGTTGCACTCCTCGGTGTACATTTGTCTTGTTGAAATGATCGAACACAAACAGAAAATAGGGCACAAAATATGCCTTTACAGACATCATATCTTGTCAACAAGTTGGTGTTGAACAACATATCCATACATGGAGATGTCTTAGTTATAGTGCAGAGTTGTTAGGATAGTTTAACAATACTTCTTTCAACAATCTGCATCAACTACTCCCATCTCTCAATGCAATCAATAAGCATTGAACTAGGTAAAGACAATTGTGTTTTCATGTACCATACATTTTGGCAGCAACTGATTTTCTAGTTTGTATCAAGTAATAAAGTCGGCCCTCGTTCATTCAATTCATTGGGTCCAAAATCTTTATTTCGAATTACACGTGGTTTTAAGTAGCCAATTTCAATTCAAAGTGCGTAAGATGAAATTTCGGACGATACCAAGCATTCGGATGCAAGGTTGTCGAATCAACAAGGTCCGACTGCATTTGTCTAGTGTCAAAACAAGCATGTATTCATGTTGTGTTGGTAGAAACATCAATTCGTCTTAAAAATGTTATAACTAAGCCTATTTATTTTGACCCCAATGCACTCTTCTCAGGAACAAAGAACTCTATGTGGGTTCTATAGCCAGCAATCCTTATAGTCAAGTCTGTACACACCGAATTGAGCATTTTTTTTATAAAACTTTAAATCAGTAGTTCCATTTTTAAACAAGATGCTTTAGCTTCTGAAAATAATTCAGATCATGAAGCCAATTCCATGCTCTCGAAATACGATTTTCACAATGTCCTATTGTCAGACAATTTTCACCATGTCCTATTGTCAGACAATTTTTACCTTGTCCTTTTGTGAAGCGAACTTTTTTCATAGGCAAACAAGTGAATACATCTGCATCTCAAGTTTCCCGTGTGCTCAATTAAGGAACAAGGTTTTGGTGAGGGTAATGTTATCAAAAGCGATTCTATATATAAATCAAGAACATCATGATAAAGATTTATTGGTACTTTTAGTCCCTCTACCAAAACCAGATAAAATTATTCGCCTTTTATATTGAGCGACAGCGAAAATTTGAGATACGATGTTTTGGGCATTATTTTCACCAAAACCTTGAATGGTGTATTAATGTACAGAAGATCACTAGAGTATTGAAAATGAATACAGAGAATGTTTCGTCAAGCATCTAGCTGTCTCTGTGACTTTCTGTACATTAACTTTACTTAAAGAACACAGGGAAAGAGATACAGAGAAACACTTGCGATTATTTATTTCATTTTATTTTTTAAATGATTTTTTTTCATTAGTTTTGCAATTTTAACAGAAAACAAATTTGAAAAACAACATATAAAAATGTACAAATGATATCAAAGAAAGGAAAACATGCAATTTTACCAACAAACATGACAAATGTCCTTCCATACAAATACATGATACAATGTATTAACAAGTGACATTAACACTATCAATACTTCAATCAATGGTTCCATGAAATTCGGACACTGATAATCATTGACGGGTAGATCTTAGTACACCACTCGACAATTGTGTGGGGACACAAATAAAACACAATTTAACCCCCCCCCACAAACATAACTTGTTGTTAGCAGAAATTAAGCACCAACAATAATCACTTTCCATGCACCATTTTAAATACAGCACTTAAAATATCAATGAACACAGTCATTCAAATGCATTATGTATAACAGTAATATTATGAACTCTTCTGAAGTACAACTTCTGGAGAACAATTAACTTTCACTTTCACTAACAACTTTAAATATCTCAAGTTGTACAATCTTGCAGAGGATTTGGAGTAAAAATATATATTTAACATTATTCCCTTTTCAATGTTGTTGAAGGCTCTCGATAATGGAACTCATATATGACATGGCACAAACAAACTTTTCATCACATCTACTCTACTACGCATCATTGTATGGCCGCTCGCACAAATAAATCACAAACAAAATGAAAGACCGTTTGACCTACACTTGCTGGGCATCAAGACCAGCCGGATTACAAAGCAATGCTAGTACACAATATCATTTATTATTCCAGTATTTTCTATACTGAAGACCACCGAGTGTCTCATCAAATACACTAAAAAGGAATTTTTTAACCAGAAAAAATCCCCCTCAAAATTAAGGAAGATATGGCATTTTTTTTATCACAAGCCAGTCGAGTACATGAAAATTCTCAACAGACCAATGCCACTATTGAGACACACCAGAACATATGTAACCCTACTATGAACGGTCAAGTTACACGTGGTTACCATTCAACACGTCCAACATCAACTAATTTCAATCACATCAACACCACCATTTGCATTGGCATCTGTTGTACTCTCAGGATTAGCCTGTTCCAATTTTGTAGCAATAAACATTGGCGTCTCTCCAACATGGTTAGGTGCCGAAATATGATTAACTGACAACGGTCCATTTGTATTGAAAACCACAGATGGTATTGCATCAGGGGGTGGGACAGTTGGGCTAGGTCCAATCTGTGGAGATCGCGTTTTCTGTTGGTTTTGCTGAACCGCTGCTCTGCGAGTTCTAATGACCAAGTTTGGATTTGACCAAGCTTGCAATGCAGGACTGGCAGAAGCAGACACTGGCGTCACCTTGACGCCAACTTTGGTTTTATGACCTGGGGAATCTGTATAAGAGTAAGCAACATTTGTGGCGCTGGGGCTTGGTTTACCATTTGCTGCACCCGCCGATAGCAGCTTGGGACTGTTGGTAGCATTTAGAGTAATTTTCTGCATATCAGAAGTACCTTGGACTGTTTTCTTCACAGCAGCTTTGGTCCCTGCACTTAATGTAGACCCAACAGGTAAAATACCTTTAATGAGACCACCACTTTTAGATATACCAATAGAACCAGAAACTAGGGAGTTAACCAGGCTAGCAGGTATTGACACACCGGGTGGAAGGCCTTTGATATTGATAGTAGCAACTGGATTTTCTACTCTAGGTGGTACACCTTGAAATGAGGTTGCAACCCTATTTGGCTGAACTTGAGTAGTGACCTTTGGTACTGGACTGTTTGTTCTTGAAACAGAGACAACCTTGACTACTGTAGGACTCTGAGATCGTGCAGCAGATGATAAATTAATAACTGTAGGATTAGGAGCAGTAGTACCAGTCACAGCGAGAGCTGGAATAGCACAACTGGGTCCACCCATTGCATTAGCCGAGTGAATATGTGATGCTACAAGCTTAGCAACGGTTGGATTAACCCGAACTTGGGACGAAGACACAGACATGGACACAGCATGAGGAACCTGGGCTTTCATTAAATTTGAAAGATTCGGAACATTGAGGGGAGGTCGCATGGATGTGAGCTGAGAAGGGACACTTGGTCTGGGTTGAGGTGGAGCCAGCTTGGCCATCTTATTTGCTGCAATTAAATTTGCTATAGTTTGCACAGATGACTTCCGCTGAGGAATGGAAGATGGTGTCTGTATATTCACAACCTGACCACCAGTGTTATGAACTAACTGAGTTGGTAACCTTAATTGAGAAAGACCACCTAGATGAGGGCTATTTCCCACTTGAGGGCTTAGTTGTGGAACGGAGACTGTCGCAGGCAGCAGTCCTGTGTTCACTTGTGGAGAACTCACAATTCTCTGAACAAATGCAGGACTCTGACCACTTGCAGGAGACACTATTCGAGTACCAAATCTAGCTGGCTGAACTAACTGCGGTGTGGCAACAACCCTGGGGCCTTGAATACTGATCTGATTCCCTCCCCTGGCCATTGGGGCCACCTGAATTGGAGTACCCTGAAGAGAAACAATACTATTGCCAACCACAATTCCCTGCGGAAAACCTTGCATGCCTTGAAGGAGAACAACATTTTGAGGGTTGACAACATTTTGAGGACTTGCAGTTTGGAAAGAAGATGGACTGGAACTCACAACAACCATTCTTTGTCCCTGTGGAGTGTTAATTAAACGGACCGTTTGTCCAGCCATCGGGGTATGAAAGATCTGCCCTGGTGACTGAACCACATCGATACCATGAATCTGTTGGGTGGGTTGCAAACTAAATTGTTCAAATATATTTGTTCTATCAGGAACTACCTTAGTGGGGGACTGAAGCTTTGTGGGGGACTGAAGTTTCTGGAAAATGTTCTCCCGGTCATGTACAACACTATAGCCAGGCAGAGAGTCCAACTTTGTAGCTTCAGGAGAAGTACTAACTACAACAGGAACAGGCTCTTTCTGAACAGTAACATTATCAACTTTGGGTTTTCTAGGACGCTTAACTTTCTCAGATTTTTCAACCTTCTTTTTCACTTTCTGCCTCGCATTTTCCTCAGTTACATCTACAGTCTCTACATCCACATCCTCCGTGGTATCATACTCTCCCTCACTCTCTCTTGTCTTTTTCTTAGAACCTTCTGTATCAACAGGTGTATTTTTATTCCTAACAAGATCTCGAATAATTTTAGGCGTTTTATAAACCCATTGCCGTTTGGATGGTGATTCCTCTAACTCATCCCCACCCCCAAGACTCTGTCGACCAGCCCTTCGAGGGGACAGACCTAAACTCTGCGACTCTACAGCAGCACGCTTAGCATCAGCAGCTAACTGCTTGTTACGTTTCTTCACCTGTTGATATGCATCATCCCGACTGTAAGTGTACAACATCTCGTCCTCTTCTAGTTCAGCTCTTCTCTCCTCTTCTTCCTTCAATGCTTTCAGACGATTCAATTCCCAGTCTCTCTTCACAGCTTCAATGTCTTCCTGTAAAATATCCAAGTTGCATTTAAATACAAAATAGCGTGTGCTGTTTGAAGTCGACTGCCTGTTTGTGCTCTAGTGGATTCAAAATGTCAGCAATATAATATAACATTGTGAAGTTAAAAATATGGATTAATTACTTAAATAGCCTGTTATCATAAAAGTACATGTTGAATATGTAATTATGTAGGGCACACACAAACATACAGAAAAATAGGAGTAGTTAAAAATCGAAATATCTTTGATATTTGTCTGTTGATATATCAAAATGCAATAATTGGAATCAGTGAAAGCCTTAAATTTTTATTCTCCTGTGTTCACAAGAGAGAAACAAGTTCAGAAATTTACCTCAGCAGTTTTCAATTCTTCTTCATTAACTGGTTCCATCATTTGTTCAGAAAACTGTACAGCATATCTCTCTATTGGTGTTAGCTACAATAGAAATCAACACAAACATTGAGTAAAAATATTCCACAGATAGGTCATCATGAATTACTAGATGTTCGTTTGTGTCATCGGGTTTAACGCCGTTTCTCAACAATATTTCAGTTATATACAGCGGTCGGTTCACCTAACCAGTTTTTCCTGGACTGAAACCTAACCAGTACTAACTTACCCTTCCACAAGGAGCCGGCAACTTCTCCACATGAGGAGGAAAATCGACATTTTTATCAAATTTTCATGGAAGGGTATGAATTACTAGAAACAGTAAGTAAAATGTAGATACTGCATACACTGCACAAGTTTCACAAGTGTTAGAGGCCTAAGACATATACAGAAATTAACAATTGCAAAATCACTAAATCTGAATTTTTTATGCTGTAATTTATGAATCAAAACTGAAGGCCACAATTGATAACAGAGCTGTAATTCCGTACCTCCTTATCCAACATAGCAAGTTCCTGCTCTACATGAGATTCCTCGTCTCTAGGTTCACCATTTTCATCCAGTGGTATAGATTCATCAAATTCAGCTAACTCCGCTTTCTGTTCAGCTTTCACTTGTTCTATTGCAACAGCATCCGTCTCGTCCTCTGTTTTGGCTAAAGCCTAATAATTATAAAAGTCAAGATAAATGCTACAATACTAAGAACAGTATGCCACAGACCACCAGAGTCAAATGTCACAAGAAGTACCAGTTCTTCACAATTTTTTTTCTTTTAAAGGACAAAATTTAAGGATTTTTTGAAGTCTTGTGTGAAATGCATCTGAGCACATTTGATTAGGGAATGCTTTAACAGCAGAATGGTCGGATAATATATAGACTATTGAAAGCATTTGTACACAAAACATTCCGTACCCAGCCCCAAAAAAATCATCAGATTTACATCGGTCTAAAAGTGACCCAGGAGCCTCTAATAGAATCCAGATTAATCCGGAACTTTAGTATCCCTGATTAAGTAGACAGAAAATTTCATGTCTTGCATGCTATGTTTTTTCTTTGACAAAACAACAGAAACAAAAGCTGTGGGATAATAGACAACTGTACATATAAACATCATATTATGTCTTAATCTCCTGTACACCCGAGACAAATTATGATGTGTCTTCTCCAACAAATACGTTCATCTAGAGATCACATGTTGAACTCCCAACAAATACGTTCATCTAGAGATAACATGTTGAAAGAACTAAGTGTAGCTAAACAAGATCAATAGATCTACAAGATTGCCATCAATACGTTTCCCTCTCATTCTGCAGTACAAACAACAATATACCATTAACATAGTGCTCGAATCACAATGAAAAAACAACGACGTCCGACTGTACTTCAATGAATCTTACATGAAATTTTGTTTGTACCACTGGTAAAAAACCCATCATTAGCGAATTCCAGATTTCACTTATTGCAGTAGCATCTACAACATCAAACCCACCTTTTCAAACTGAGCCAATGCTTGTGTTTCACTTGGATCTTGTTTTTTCACATCAGCTTTCTTCTGTTTCTCAATTTTGATTTTCTTCTGTTTCTCTTCCGCTTCTTTTTCTTTGACAAGTGAATCGAGACCGGACGGTTCCGAGAACAGCTCACTGATTGTATTCTGTTACAATAAATATACACCAAACGTTATAAACATCAATAGAACATCATAACATAAATCAATTTTAACACAATAAAGTAAGAATTCTGTTTGTAATCCACCATTGTTCAACATTGTATTAGGTAACATTATCATCAATACAATAAGAGATATTAAATCGATCCATTATATTCAAGAACATATACCAACCTCCTTAAAGAAGGCTGTTGTGAAGTTTCCACCTTCGATCGCCATATCGCCCAACATTCTTTTCTGATTGGCTTTCTTCAGGATATTTTCTTCCACTGTCCTTTCGCTCACAAGTCTGAAAAGTACACAAGTCACATTATCCAAAAAGAAAGTATGTTACCATGCACAAATATGACAACATTTTATTCACCAATATCTCAGGTTAAGGTGACCAGTAAGCCATAGAACACAGACTGGTGCATAATACTGACGTTTTCTATACGAGCACATTAGCACCAAACCAACACATATATTGGCACAGTGACTCTATGTCTCGGTTCAAGTAAGAATGACTCCACACCCTAAGACAAATATTTCGAAGATAAGTTCAGACAACATAGACAAACTCCCCATTATGTGTTTAGGGGTAGCCCAGAAAAACATCCCTAGGAATGGGAATTTAGGAACGCAGACCAATTAAGATTACCTGGTGGGGAATTAACATCTGTTGGTGTAGGGAGGGGGGCTTAGACAGTGATTCAAATGATTTGCGGATGCTGCGAACGAGCATTAAAACACAAGAAAACCGTTAAATCCTACAATTCCTGTTTCATAACACTCACCTATAAATATGCACATCTCTTGTTTGACCAATACGATGGCATCTATCTTGTGCCTGGGCATCCATAGTAGGGTTCCAGTCACTATCGTAGAATATCACAGTATCTGCTCCCGTCAGATTAACACCAACACCGCCAGACCGAGTAGACAGGATAAAACAGAAAATGCGTCTGTCTGCATTGAATCGGTCCATTAGTTGCTGAAATTATAAGAAAACTTCTAAGTTAGAACATCTTCAGAATATCTAGCCAATACAGTCAAATACTGCCATCATTCTTACAAACATCCAAAAATAATGTCCAGCTACGAAATTCCAAAAGAATATACTACAAATCATGTACCATCATATGAGGACAAAGTTCTACAATATAAAACTCAGTTCATACAATGCTTTTTATTCTGGGCCACGTTATGGAATCCATATGTCTATGAAGATCATCGGACAACGAGGTGGCCGCATCACATTATACACAATGTCAAGTACAATATACATCATCAAGATTTAAAAGTTCAGTTCAGATCAGTTTACTGTTTCTAGTATACATATGAACAGTGGGAATAAGAGAAGACTTCTATGAAGTATACATTAAATGAAGAATTTATATTTTCTAACACCTATATACACATTCGAGCCATCAAGTACTTGCTTTTTATTTGTAATTGTACCATGCACAGTCTTCACGATAACCCACTATCCCGAAGCCCGGGTCAAGTAAATTACCGTCGGACAAGTAAAAAATTCATTTCGTCTGCCCGAACCGGCAAGTCATGTTCGAGGCCCGGTCTGACCAGCTTTTATCCAAACTGTCACAAAAATTGATGATATTGTATGCAATACTACTGATTTTCAATTTAGTCCGAGTAACAGCACTTTTTCATCAACTATTGTTGCCTGTTTTCCTTTCAGATTTAACAAATCAAAACAACCATCAAAGCATCATGTTTCTTCGGGATTTTTACGGTGCAGTTATTTTTTTCGGGCAAGTGAAAATGAATTCGGGCAAGTGGAAATTTCAAGCTGTTCGCCCAAGTCCTTGAACAAATTATTGCGAAGACTTGCATGCATGTATGTTTAATTCACACACTATCAAAATTTGATCAAATTACAAACCTGTCTTTGTTCAATCTTGGTAGTACCATCAAGTCGCAGATACCTGTGACCATGATAGTTGAGGAATGCTTCCAAGATATCAAGCATACGAGTCATCTGTGTAAATACCAGAGCTCTATGGTCCCCTGATTTCAAACGATGTAGCAATATATCAAGTGTCTGTAGTTTACCTGCAATAACAGAAATAATTTGTCAGCCTACAGTTCAAACCAACTGGAATTCAATATAATACTACTAATACTAATACTCTGCAAATGTTTTGCAAAAATAACAATGCATAAGCTAATAGAAAGACAGGTTATCCATCTTATTTCAGTTATTGGACTAGTATTTAAATAACGTTATCATGACTTGTGCATTCCCTGTAACAACTTAAATCTTTCCTTGAAGTAATAAGCTAAAACTAAAGGGTTATTTTTCATAAAATTCATTTTTTTTACTAATTTGAGACCTTCATGGCCAGATATCTTTCCTGATCAGACAATTCACATCTTTTTTAGTTTGAAGTACGCAACTTTCTAGCAGACAGTATAACAAAATGTATCGTAAAAATGCATGTTCATTTCATATCATGGTACAGTACAATTTGGCAACACATTGCAATATACCGACACATACCAGCATATCGTGACACACCTAGAGATGTTTTTGTGACCATCAAATGACATAGTTCTCGAACAGAAAACCTGGTCAGTATAATGGCAGTTACTCTGGGCCACTTTATGGAATCCATATGTCTACCAAGATCATTGGACAACGAGGTGGCCATTGTGATTTTCTACGATCAATTTGAGAACTTGTTAGCACAATATTAGATGTTGCAAAAATCATAGGCATGAAAATGCAAAATTTCAAAATCAGCTGAAAATTTGGAAAGGGGTCCAGTGGGCAGATGAAGCTCCTGGCTTTCAAGCATCTAAGAGACTGAAATTGTCGACACATACCAGCATATCGTGACACACCTAGAGATGTTTTTGTGACCATCAAATGACATAGTTCTCCAACAGAAAACCTGGTCAGTATAATAGCAGTTACTCTGGGCCACTTTATGGAATCCATATGTCTACTAAGATCATTGAACAACGAGGTGGCCATTGTGATTTTCTACGATCAATGTGATAACTTGTTCAATTCATTCACCGAGTACTCCAGATTTCTTAAATTAACTTACAACCTTCACTTAATTAACCAATTGTATACAAACGACTTGTCAACTTAAGCGACTTACCACAATCATACTGTATCAATCGTAACTCTGGAAACTGTACAGTCATTTTTGTACAAATCTTGTGGTAATTTGCTGTTTTTGGAGATAACTCTGTACGCAGCATATTCTCCCTGTATGCCTCCTCTCTGAGGTAAGATGGCGGGGGATGAGATACGTGTAGACGTAGAGTAGTTGATTGCACAGGAGGAGATACAAACACAAACCTGCCAAGTAAATAAGCAACTTGATACAATACTGGTGAAAGTGTATTCAATAAAACAAAATATTGCATAAAGAATATTTCTATACATAATGAATTATATAAAGTTCAGAAAATAGTTTCCAGCTTCTTAGAATAGAAGCTAACATTAAAGAGACGGCAACACGATTTATAGCCAATGACGATGCAAGAATACTGATCAAGAAAGTAAAGAACTAATTTTCAAAGTAAACAATATCTCAGGTTAAGGTGACCAGTAAGCCATAAAGTACAGACTGGTGCATAATACTGACGTTTTCTCTACGAGAACATTAGCACCAAACCAACACATATATTGGCACAGTGACTCTATGTCTCGGTCCAAGTAAGAATGACTCCACCGGCAATGATGAAATAATCAAATATTTCAAAGATAAATTTTTTCTTGAAATGGTCAACAAATAGTATTAAATGTTTCTCCAGCACATCTCAAGGTAAATTATCTGTAAATGTGCAAACCAAAGGAATTCTATACTGCAAATTGCTCAGATTTACACAGAACTTTAAACCACATTACTTAGTCTATTAGCAACGAACCAACATATTTTTAAGTCTTACCATGCATCACATATGAAAACTAAAGAGAATGTATTCCCAAAGGAAACAATATCTCAGGTTAAGGTGACCAGTAAGCCATAAAGTACAGACTGGTGCATAATACTGACGTTTTCTTTACGAGAACATTAGCACCAAACCAACACATATATTGGCACAGTGACTCTATGTCTCGGTTCAAGTAAGAATGACTCCCACAGTTTTGACGAAATAATTGACAAATATTTCAAAGTTAAATTCTATTTTTCTTGAAATGGTCAACAAAATTATCAAATTAAAAATTTGGAGAAACTAAGCACATCTTTAGGTAAATTATCAGTAAATGTGCAAAAACAAAAGATTTTTTACAGCAATCGCTCAGGTTGAGGTGGCCAATAAGCCACAAAACACAGAACAGCGTTGCATTTAATACTTTAGCAACGAACCAACACATTTTCAAGACTTATTATCATGCATCAGTTATCTCAGGTTAAGGTGACCAGTAAGCCATAAAACACATACTGGTGCATAATACTGACGTTTTCTCTACGAGCACATTAGCACCAAACCAACACATATATTGGCACAGTGACTCTATGTCTCGGTTCAAGTAAGAACAACTCCACTGGTGATGATGAAATAATTGAGGACAAATATTTCAAAGTTAAATTCTATTTTCTTGAAATGGTTTACAAAAGCATTAAATAAAATTTTAGAGAACGATACAATACTAATCTTAAGGTTAATAATTTGTAAATGTGCAAAAACAAAGTTACTTTTTACAGCAAATAGCTTGGGTTTACACACATCTTTGAACCAGATTGCATTCAGTACATAAGGAACGAACCAACACATTTAAGTCTTATAAATCATGAATCAGTTATGAAAACAAAATCAAGTGTTTAAACAATAGTGAATGTAATATCTCAGGTTAAGGTGACCAGTAAGCCATAAAGTACAGACTGGTGCATAATACTGACGTTTTCTTTACGAGCACATTAGCACCAAACCAACACATATATTGGCACAGTGACTCTATGTCTCGGTCAAGTAAGAATGACACACTCAATGACAAATAATTCGAGATAAAAAAATTCCTTTGTTTTTGCACATTTACAGATAATTTACCTTTCTAAATGTTTTATTTAATGCTTTTGTTGACCATTTCAAGAAAAATAAAAGTTAAAGCAAATCGGTCAGGTTCAGGTGGCCAGTAAGCCACAATACACAGAACTTGGAATTGCAATGCATTTAGTACATTAGCAATGAGCCAACACTTATTATGCATCAGTTATAAAAACAATACCAGCAATTCAACAATAGTGAATGTATTTTCAAAGTAAACAATATCTCAGGTTAAGGTGACCAGTAAGCCATAAAGTACAGACTGGTGCATAATACTGACGTTTTATTTACGAGCACATTAGCACCAAACCAACACATATATTGGCACAGTGACTCTATGTCTCGGTCTCCGAGCAACAAAACCCACAACTATCAATATGCATAACTTCTTTACATGTTTAGGACACTTAAGAGCAAGATATACAAGACACTTCAAAATAAAATAAAATTAAATGGCCTCGAGAGAGATATAGAATAAGCCTTGAAGGTTTAACAAGTGTCCGTCTTTAAATAAAGAATTGCTGTAATTATCAATAAGAAGGAGTCATTTACTTCAGCCGCTCGTACCCAGAAAACTAACAGCTTAAAGTGTGGGCATGACCCAAGCTTGCATGACCTACCTATCTAACACAGGCTCCAACTCTGCAAGATATTGTTCCGGAGTATAGAGAATGTCTGAAAGCGCTGATGTTTGGTGCCATAAATACTTAGGATGATCACAGTTAGAACACATTTTTGCACAATGACAATGTATATGACCGGGTCCATGCCACAAAGACAAATCCCGGTTTCTATAAGTTCTATTAGAATATGGATCCTTGAATATATTCACAGCATCACATAAATCTTGTCCATACACTGGTTTACGTTCACAATGTTGTTTATTAGTTCGACTTAAAAAGTTCAACTTTTCTTTATGTTTCTGCTGCAACTTGTCATACAAAGGTTCCTGCAACAACAAAAACGAGCAGAATATCAGGATAATTCACAGAAAACTATTTCCATGGTAACAATATTCTCATAATTTACAAGGTTCTCATTAGACTCCTAACTATGCTTTTTGGACTCCCTTTTTTCCTCCTGAGATTATCTCGGTTTTCAAATCCTAGCGGTAACCCTGAATAAAGTTCTAATAATTCAACAGATTCTGGCGTTGTCAATTACCAAATGTTTGAGAGACTATCATGTATACAAGACAAAAATAAATAAAGACCTTAATACACAACTTGAAATTATAAAATGTGTAAGCCGTTCCTGTACATACCGAAAAGAATTCCGATTTACTGCTTCGTTTCTTTTTATTTTCAAGATGTTTGATCATATGAGGAGTACAAGACACAGCAGCAACAGGTTTACTGGCAGTCGTCATCACAAACGATGTGGAAGCAGTCGTACGAGCTGGAAAGAGACAAATCAACATTTTATACACAATTTCGACCTATACATAATATGGGAACAAATGACACGACAGTGAAATGAAGCCAAAATCATAAAACCTGAAAGCAATTCCGAGGTTAAGGTAACCAGTTAGTGACATAAAACCTGAAAGCAATTCCGAGGTTAAGGTAACCAGTTAGTGACATAAAACATGAAAGCAATTCTGAGGTTAAGGTAACCAGTTAGTGACATAAAACATGAAAGCAATTCTGAGGTTAAGGTAACCAGTTAGTGACATAAAACATGAAAGCCATTCCGAGGTTAAGGTAACCAGTTAGGGACATAAAACCTGAAAGCAATTCCGAGGTTAAGGTAACCAGTTAGGGACATAAAACCTGAAAGCAATTCCGAGGTTAAGGTAACCAGTTAGGGACATAAAACTCGGACTGGTGCTCATTTTGTTAAGTCTGCAGCTTAATGGCAGACAGCTAACCAACATATACGTAAGCTCAGCAACTCCCATGTTGCATACATTTACGCGTCAGTCCCAGCAAGATTACATTTATAACAAAGACCGATTAGATGGTTCAGTAGATTCTAACATTTCCAAAAAGCTATTTACTCAACAGCAAGTCACTCAAAACGCTTAATAGAATACAAAGCTTCAAACACTTATTTTATCCAACAAGCATAATTTTATCATACGAGCGCATATAATAGCAAATATCTCAGGTTAAGGTGACCAGTAAGCCATAAAACACAAACTGGTGCATAATACTGACGTTTTCTATACGAGCACATTAGCACCAAACCAACACATATATTGGCACAGTGACTCTATGTCTCGGTCTAAGTAAGAAAGACTCCCACCAGTTTTGACAAAATAATCAACAAATATTTCAAAGTCAAATTCTATTTTTCTGGAAATGGTCAACAAAATCATAAAATTAAAAAAATTGGAGAAACTAAGCACCATCTTAAGGTAAATTATCTGTAAATGTGCAAAAACAAAAGATTTGTTTCCAACAATCGACCAGGTTTAGGTGGCCAGTAAGCCCCAAAACACAGAACTGCGTTGCATTTAGTACATTAGCAATGAACCAACAACTTTTAAAGTCTGATCATGCATCAGTTATGAAAACAAAATCAGTGAATGTATTTACAAAGGAAACAATATCTCAGGTTAAGGTGACCAGTAAGCCATAAAGTACAGACTGGTGCATAATACTGACGTTTTCTTTACGAGCACATTAGCACCAAACCAACACATTTATTGGCACAGTGACTCTATGTCTCGGTCAAGTAAGAATGACTCCACCCTCTATGACAAACATTTCAAAGATAAATCATTTTTTTCTTGAAATGGTCAACTAAAGCATTAAATATAAAATTTAGAGAAACATACAATACTAAGCACATCTTAAGTAAATTTTTACGCTACAAATCGCTCAGGTTTAGGTGGCCACAAAACACAGCATTGCATTTAGAACATTAGCAATGAACCAACAAATACAATGGTTCATGTCTTATATTGCATCAGTAATGAAAACAATCAGTGAAAACAATAGTGAATATATTTTCAAACAAACAATATCTCAGGTTAAGGTGACCAGTAAGCCATAAAGAACAGACTGGTGCATAATACTGACGTTTTCTATACGAGCACATTAGCACCAAACCAACACATATATTGGCACAGTGACTCTATGTCTCGGTCCAAGTAAAAATGACTCCCAACAGTTTTGACGAAATAATTGACAAATATTTCAAAGTTAAATTCTATTTTTCTTGAAATGGTCAACAAAATCATCAAATTAAAAAATTTGGAGAAACTAGGATCTTCTTGAGGTAAATTATCGGTTAGGATTTTTTTACAGCAATCCGTCAGGTTGAGGTGGCCAGTAAGCCACAAAACTGCGTTGCATTTAGTACATTAGCAACGAACCAATACATTTTTAAGTCTTATTATGCATCAAGCATGAAAACAAAATCAGTGAATGTATTTTCAAAGTAAACAATATCTCAGGTTAAGGTGACCAGTAAGCCATAAAGTACAGACTGGTGCATAATACTGACGTTTTCTTTACGAGAACATTAGCACCAAACCAACACATATATTGGCACAGTGACTCTATGTCTCGATATAATACTCCTCAAATATCATTTGTATCAATGCAGTATACAGAGGTAAGCAGATAACATTTCCAAGTTGACCAGGTTACACTACACAAACAACCAAAAGTGCCAAGATAGGGCTAAAATACTTGCCCTAGTTAAGGGTACATAAATGATTAATGTAATATCTAATGCTAAGACGAGCAAAGATTTCCCAAATCACAGATTTTTTTTTTCTAAGTGAAATTAAATGTTTCGGACAGCTAAGAATACTGCTTAAAGTAACTGACTCGCAGGAAAGTTTTGGATAATAATCACGTAACAAAATATCATCGAGCATTAATTTTAATACCTGCTGTGAACACCAAGCCGTCAGAGTTGGTACGGCTTTGAAGACCATCAGCAAGTGGAGAAACTCTCATTACTGGCTTCTGTCCTTGAGTGGTAACTCCTATCGGAAGCTGACCACCAGTGCTAGTTGTTGATTGAATACCTGGTGACATCTTCACCTCAGGTACCGAGGTAGAGACAACAGTCCGAACATTGGAACTTGCCACAGTGACCACAGGGGAACCACTTACTGTAATAAATTTATCAAAGTTCATATTGCATGGCGTTAATAAATCTTAAACATAAAAACTGAAATCAGAAGATCAAAACAGCTCCATATATAGCACACCATCCAACAGTATTA
The DNA here is from genome assembly GCA_032209605.1 of Mactromeris polynyma. Classification (NCBI taxonomy): domain Eukaryota; kingdom Metazoa; phylum Mollusca; class Bivalvia; order Venerida; family Mactridae; genus Mactromeris; species Mactromeris polynyma. The sequence continues at coordinate 7,574,847 of JASFXZ010000028.1, forward strand.
TCCAAAGCAATTAATTTGACTATGTACATCTCATACTTTGCCTTGATGATAAGGAATGACACATTGCCTGAAGACATAGCAGACAATGTATGTGAAGAATGGATGTGAAAGATATAACAGCCATAGAAGCAGTAAAGCCGCGGCCGTGGTCCAGTGGTTAGTGCGCTGGACTTGTAACCCGGCGATCCGGGTTCGATTCCCGGTCGCGGCAGGTTATACCCTTCCATGAAAATTTGACAAAAATGTTGATTTTCCTCCTCATGTGGAGAAGTTGCCGGCTCCTTGTGGAAGGGTTAGTTAGTACTGGTTAGATTTCAGTCCAGGAAAAACTCGTTAGGTGAACCGGCCGCCGTATATAACTGAAATATTGTCTAGAAACGACGTTAAACCCGATGAAACAAACAAACATAGAAGCATTAATAGAAAGTTTGCAACATGATTACAACTCACCTATTGACCTTGTTGACACAACAGCCTGAGGACCAGAGGATGTTTGAACTATCTGTAGAAAACCTGAAATGAAAACAATAAGTAATGCAAAAAAATCAGATAATCATCAGAAACAATAATTCATCAAAACATCAATATCGTTTATTACATTGCAGAACATTGACAAAGGACAGTGTCAGATAAGTGACTGTCAACATTGTATTTATGTCCGCCCGTCACATGCTATCATCATTCAAACAAGTCTCAATTGCACATAAATTGAAGAATCACGTGATACATCAGAAACTGATATAGTATGTTTGTAGGAAATACACGTCAGATAAGTGACTGTCAACATTGTATTTATGTCCGCCCGTCACATGTTATCATCATTCAAACAAATCCCAATTGCACATAAATTGGAGAGTAAAGTGATACATCAGAAACTGATATAGTATGTTTGTAGGAAATACACATCAGATAAGTGACTGTCAACATTGTATTTATGTCCGCCCGTCACATGCTATCATCATTCAAACAAGTCTCAATTGCACATAAATTGGAGAGTAAAGTGATACATCAGTAATAAATTAAGAAGACATTTTCACAGCAACCAGTGACACATGTTACGACATTCAAGCCTGATTAAAAACGAATGCATGACCAATTTGTTACTGTTCATCAATCATAAGATACTTGAATGCATTTCGGTCATGACCTTATTGGTATAATTTACATTATCAAGTCGTCAATAGCCTAACAAAACTGATGAAGTATGTTTGTGGAAAATGCACATCAGATAAGTGACTGTCAACATTGTATTTATGTCCGCCCGTCACATGTTATCATCATTTGATATCGAGAATCTTCACCCAATGACAATTTAAAGTACAAACAAGAGTGGTAAACTGTCACAAAATACGCCTGTCAGAGCTCAGAGTTAAAACAAGACAAATTTTAGGTAATTTCTAAAATCAAAGGGTGACAACTCCCGAGTGACTTGAGTGATATGGCTGGTTATCGAACTTGGCCGAGATATTATGCCCACAAACATTTTCACCAAGTTTGGTAAAGATAAGATGAAAACAGAGCGGACAACATGTGGACGCCGCCCGCCCTCCACGGGTGTTCCCATAATACGTCCCGTTTTTCAAACAGGCATATAAAAAGGCTGTATTGTTATCAACATGTAATCCCCATCACATTAGTCTGAAAATCATTGCTGGGACTTCAGTATTTAACCCTATATTGTTCAATGCAAACCACTCTTCAAATACGGCTAGTAAAAGTTGGGGACTTGGCGACTTGACTCATGAAAAGGTCCAGTTAGGTAGGTGAAAGGAGTCTGACAGATCGGATAAAGCATCTAATATAATTGTACAATAATGACATACAGATAGCAAAACTATAGCAAATCAAGCGAATGAGTACAGTACATAGTGGACTGTAACCAGTGTCTGAGAGTTGCATTGTTCTATGAGAATATTAAATGCCTTCCCCAGGATATCTGAACAAAGGCAAAAGAAGAATCACTTCTCAAACATTTTGAAAGGGTAGGTGATATTTACTACAACTACTACTACAAGAAATATAATGCACGAGTACATGTATACAGATATCTCTTCAAAACTAGAATGTGTTAATGTAAATAATGCAACAGAACAAGTACATGTACACTAGTTAAATGGCAAGATCTCTGAATTTGAGAATGAACCCGGTCTACTGCCAGTGATTTTTTTGGTTAATTTTACTGCCCATCGGAAATAGCATCTAATATAACCGGGATTAATGACCGACACAAATTTAGTTCCACAAGACTAAGCATCAGAACAGTGACTGTCAACATTATATTTATGTCCGCCCGTCACATATTATCATCACAGCAAAGAGAAAATAAACTGATTAGCAAAGATACCCACTTCAATTAACATCCACCAACTTCTCATACTCTTAAATCTCTACGAAAAATAAGAAATGAGTTACCTGGTATTTGAGAGAGCTGACTTGTGGGTACTACCAATCTAGTACCTGACCCAGTCTGCTGTATCTGTACCGTTATGGGTTGACTTGTGGTGGCCTGGGAAACAGCATTTACAATACCTGTCATAGAGAAACATCAACAGTCCAAAAATCACAGCTTCGATATAACAACTGAACAAGTGACAAGGTAATTTACAACAAGACATGTAAACAGCCAGAGATAAAAACGCTTTATTTCATAAATGGCCACCTTTCTTGTAGAAAATGGAAATTTGCATATGTAGTCCAACAAGAACTTGCCTTCAGTGTCTGGGAGTCTTATCAAGCAGTTTGTTTTGTCAAGACGTCAGTCACTTAGCTTGATGTCTCAATATCGATCAATGAAAAGCTTTGTTAGAAGTCACTTATGAAATGAATGTTAGATAAAAGCCACATCAGACATTTATGTCCACAACATTGCCCAACGTATTCCAATAATTCTACTAAGGAAACGCATTTTTTGGTGCATTAAAAGACGCAGAATTCCAGGAAGACTAACATCTCTGTATAACAAATACTTAAGAGTAAAAACATAATGTAATTTTCAAATACAAGTCATTCTAAGTACTTACTGTTGCCATGAATCTGAGGGGACACAGTCGCCTGTAAAGGGGGCTGACTGGACCCTGTAACAAGGGAACTTATGGATTTAATCACAGGGGCAGGAGACACAGATCTACTGTTCACAGTCGGAGAAGCTCGACCAGACTAAAATATACACAAATGAACAAGTGATAATACAAACTCTTCAAAGTATAAACAAGAGTACGACAAGTAAAAAATCCATTTTATATCAGAAAAGGCAAAATTAATAAAGTCACATATTTTTGCAAGTGGATTGTAATAGCATACATGTGATAGAAGATCTAGAAGACATTTACAGACCTCGCCACTTGCTCTTGGGCAAGATGACTGTCAGACAGCATTATGGTTTATTTGATAAGGTTTGTGATCATGCTGTGAGAAACAATTTCGCTAAGAATGAAAAGATTATCTCACAAATAGCTCAAGAATTTGAAGCTGCAAAATCAGTTGTGAATTTCTAAATTCATACACAAAACTTTTCAAATGCACTGACCAAAGGCATAAATTGACCTAATAAAGAAAACATGTATGTAGTTACCTGTATGGCTGGAGAAACGCATCTGATCATATTGGTTTTCAGTTTGCCAGGCGGTGGCCGATGTGGCAGGCTTGGTTGAACCTCAATCTCTTCAATTAGACGTCGAGGAGTCTGAAGTTTCCTCACTCTATGAGCAATGAATGCAGGTAGATCTCTCTCCATCTCCGCTAAACCCGGATAACGCTGTAGGTTGATGTCCTAAATATACAACATTCATTTACTATCCAAGCAACATGTTTCTAAGCGACTTTGGTAAAGAAGTCACCGACTATTCCTTTATTTGGCCGATTTCTTGAAAGTTTTATGTATCCAACTATCTGCCAAAGTACAGATGCAATGAAACAATGAAATACTTGAATGTCAACAAATAGATATTGTTTAACTGTTTCAATTATCAACAATTTGTTTTACAATAAATGATACAGAAAAAGACGTCAAAATGCTTGAAAAACCTCTACTCTGAACTGGAATGAAAGCTTCATATTCTCTAAGGATGAAGAAAACAATCGAGCATACTCACATTTAAAGGATCATAACCGCATACATCAAGTACAAGAGAAGCTGTGTGATACACAATGCCTTGCATTTGAAATGGTGAGACTATGGGACGTGGATCAAACAGACTTGGATGATTGCACACTTTCCGTAACTGCATCAGAATGTTGATTACACTCATAAAATGACCCGACGCCAACGTTTCTCTGGTCCTGTAATCAATGAATAACACAAATTTAGAATTGGATATACAAGCACAAAACTAGAAACAATATTAGATGTAGCAACTATCAATAATAGATATACTCCCAGACTGGTATAACTTTCTAGCTGACAGTAGAACAAAATGTATCCTAAAAATGTATGTTATTTCGTATCATGGTACAGTACAGTTTGGCAACACATTGCAATATACCGACACGTACCAGCATATCGTGACACACCTAGAAATCTTTGTGACCATCAAATGACAATAGTTCTCGAACCGAAAACCTGGTCAGTATAATGGCAGTTACTATGGGCCACTTTATGGAATCCATATGCCTAATAAGATCATTGGACAACGAGGTGGCCATTGCGATTTTCTACGATCAATTTGAGAACTTGTTAGAACAGTACTAGATGTAGCAACAATCATAGGCATGAAAATGCAAAATCAGCTGAAAATTTGGTAAGGGGTCCAGTGGGCGGATGAAGCTCCTGGCTTTTAAGCATCCAAGATGACTTCAATTATCTCAAAAACGGCCCCAAAACTAGCGTCAAATCCGTGGATTAATAATAGATATACACAAGACTAGTATAACTACGGGGTTTTCCCTCTAACCCTGTGGTAAAACAGCGATATACCATTTACAATGGTGCTTAAATCGCAAAGAAAACAAAGACAGCATTTAACGTTGCTAATCATCGATAACTAAAAATAATTTACATCTTGTACCGCAGGTAAAAAAACACTTTAGCGAATTCAGAAATTCATCTATTTAACCCATCATTGACATATTACAATATTATTAAAGGCACGGTTAAAAGCACAGGTCGAGTTTACAATCGACTGTTTCACATCTTAACTACAATAATGACATACAGATAGCAAAACTGTAGCAAATCAAGCGAATGAGTACAGTACATAGTGGACTGTAACCAGTGTCTGAGAGTTGCATTGTTCTATGAGAATATTAAATGCCTTCCCCAGGAAATCTGAACCAAGGCAAAAGAAGAATCACTTCTCAAACATTTTGAAAGGGTAGGTGATATTCACTACAACTACTACTACAAGAAATATAATGCATGAATACATGTATACAGATATCTCACCAAAACTAGAGTATGTTAATGTAAATAATGCAACAGAACAAGTAAATGTTAACTAGTTAAATGGCAAAGATTTCTAAAACTTGAAAATAAAATTAATTTTACTGCCAAATATAGGCTGTTTGCCCTTCCTTATCAAAAAAGTGTCCATTTTCCCCAATTCTTTATTCATTCCCCCCCCTGACTGAATGTCTTTTTATTAAGTCAGGTTTAAGTCAACATAAAAACAGCGAGCATTGATTGCTTACTTTCCTTGAGCCATGAACTCATCGTACAGAAATCTCTGTCGCTTTGATAGATGACACATTACGATATGTTCGTATTTCTTTGGCATTTGTTTCTCAACATCGTCCTTTAAACGACGTAGAAGAAATGGCCGTAGCACCTGAAATAAGACATAACAAAATGTGCAATCCAACATCTCTGATAAGTATATCGGCATCAGCAGTACAGTGAAGGTTTTCAAGATCACCAATAAACTACATTGCGTGTATCTGTGAACACCGATCCAAAATGGTACGACAGCCAAATCATATGGATGATACAGACGTTGTTCTATGAGAAAGCTCACCTATACTGCAATGTTACAGCTAGGCTATCGTTTCTCAACATTATCAGTCATGAGCTATATTTATAGATCCATGCCATTCCTTTAGCTACAAGATTTAAGTAGCAAGACCAAGTTAACATCCTAATATAAAGGAAAATACCAACAGTAAGTTCTGATTGTATAAATGTTATATTACAGATACATATCGGCATCTGCAGTACAGTGAAATTTTTCAAGATCACCAATAAACTACATTGCGTGTATCTGTGAATACTGATCCAAAATGGTACAAAAGCCAAATCAGATGATAATACAGACGTTGTTCTATGAGAAAGCTCACCTATACTGCAATGTTACAGCTAGGCTATCGTTTCTCAACAGCTATATTTATAGATCCATGCCATTCCTTTAGCTACAAGATTAAAGTAGCAAGACCAAGTTGACATCCAAATATAAAGGAAAATACCAACAGTAAGTTCTGATTGTATAAATCTGTTACATTACAGATTACATGAATCACCAGAACAAACCAATACACAAGACTTAAAGCAAATGAATCTTCTAAACTACACACACAACTGGCAAATATTTGTCAGTGTTTTTTTTTCACTTCTAGGGGAATGGTGGCGGGACCCTTTGATAGGGGGGAAAAAGCATTGCGAGGGGAAAATAATGCGCATAATGAAGTATACATTTCTATGTCTGTATTCACTACACTTCAGTGTTGCAGTGATGTAAACATGTAAATATGCTAACAGATTAGTTAGTTTCATTACAGGTCAATGTTTCTATCTTTCTGACAACTTCTCATAAGTGCATCCAAAGAGTACTCAGACAAGTCAGTTCCTAAATGGAGTACACAATATGTTCACCAGACCAAGTGTAGAATTTTAACTGAGAATAGGGGAAATAAACATACTTTTGAGTTAGTGGAATGGGTCCGAATTTCAGCCCCAAAAAACCCCACAAGATTGTGTATATTATATACATTTTGTTCTCATCTTGACTGAAGCATTTCATATTAATATTGTATAAAATAAGCAATGTATCTGCTAATGCCGATCAAGTATGATACACAAGTCATACACAATGGTTGATGCAGACTGTCAATATATGAGAAAGCTCACCCAACTTGTAACATATACTAACTGGGCTATCTTATTTCTCAACAAGATGGACGTGTGATAAACATGTTATTTCCCTCAGATCACCATAGATTGAAGAGAAGAATAATATTCTTTGTTTTCTATGCATACATCAAACATATAGAGTAAAACCTCAATAACAAGACCACCATTGGGACCTTTCAAACCGACGCATAACCATTCAGCTACTTTTCTTGCATGAATGTGCATAATTACTTTGAGTGATTTCCTGCTACTTCAAGAACTAGATGAGGTGGTGTTTAGGAGGTTAAACTGTAGAAGCATTGTTCCTTGTATCTAGACGACCAGTAGCCACTGGACTGATTTTTTTCCTTAATTTTATTGCCGAATATAGGCCCCTCATCCATTTCCCCCAAATTTTGTCCCCACTCGGACTGAATTTCTTTTTATTTCGTCAGGTTTGTGTATTTAACCTTTTATAAAAGAACCTTTGCTCTTACATCACCTCAGATAATAACAAACACCAGCCACAGCTGAAGTTATTTCTAAAAGCAAACCAACCATTAGCTTATTTTCCCAAATTTTGAATTTATCGCGCCTATTTTCCGAATTGAAAAGACACAGGCAGTAGAATTATTTTCAAAACAAAATCAAATCAATGACTGTTACGTGTCTAGGATATTACCTTATGCAATCTCCGAATCAAACTCTCGTTGTACTCGTGACTTCCTTCAATCATCCCAGTCAGCGGGTTAGCAAACCATTCTTTGAAATCTTTGTGAGACTGGAACACATGCGGCATGAGGAAATGCATCAAGGACCATAACTCCATCAGACTGTTCTGTAGGGGGGTACCAGTCAGTAACAAGCGTCTCATACTGTTGAAATTCAGTAAACATTGCCATCTCTGTGATTTGAAGTTCTTAATGTTCTGAGCCTATACAGTACAAGGAGAAATGTTAAATAAACAAACAACTTGTACTATGTATAAGGTACTGAATCAATTCATAGACCCGGCCAAAACTTTATCACATAATCATAACTAAAGCTATCATCAATACAACAGAAACAGACTTGAAGTACCATGTACAATTATCAGATAAGTGACTGTCAACATTGTATTTATGTCCGCCCGTCACATGCTATCATCATTCAAACAAGTCTTGATTGCCCATAAATTATAGGATCAAGTGATACATCAGTAAAAAATTAAGACCTTTTCACAGCAACAAGAAACACGTTACGACTTTCAAGCCTAATTAAAAACGAAAGAATGCCGGATTCGTTAATGTGCATCCATCATAAGCTACGACGCAATACATTTCCATCAAGACCGTATTGGCATAATTTACATTAACAAGCCATCAATACAACAAAACTGATGGAAGTATGTTTGTAGGAAATACACGTCAGATAAGTGACTGTCAACATTGTATTTATGTCCGCCCGTCACATGCTATCATCATTCAAACAAATCCCAATTGCACATAAATTGGAGAATCAAGTGATTCATCAGAAACTGATGAAGTATGTTTGTAGGAAATACACATCAGATAAGTGACTGTCAACATTGTATTTATGTCCGCCCGTCACATGCTATCATCATTTGAAATGGAGAATCAAGAAATTGAGTCACTTTAAAAATTACAAAGAAGATTTTATCAAAATATACGACAACCCAATAGCTTTACAAATCGAGTTTTGATCACAAACGAATAATGAACACTACAATAACACAATGTTGTCCATCAGCATCATGTGCACATGAGCAATAACCACTCAAGATATGTCCTTTATTGTGCTTACCTCATCAAGAATCAAGTATTTCCATTTCTTCCGTCTGAATGCATTATGATCTTGTATGACCAATTTATAGGAAGTTATACATATATGAAAGGCATTGGTTTTCGTCCATCCCTGAAACAGAAGTACAATGAATCATAAGAACAGCTGAGGAGCCGCAGAGAAATCAGGCACTAATACAACAATTAATTAACACAATCAGATGGAGAGAGGCCACTTCGTATACCTTTGTTGTACATCAAATATGAATAAGAATCAATATTTTTTTCGTTCCTGTCTTTGACAGTCAAATATGTAAATGCGTGTAAGCAACATAACATTGTGAGAAGAGAATTTTAATTCAAGCATTACATTAGGCATATATTGATTAGAATGGCAAATATGTTAAATACAAACGTACCGTTCTTTTCTGTTTCCTTTCTTTTTGAGTACCATAGTAAGTAAGAATTTTAAACGCAGGACACCATTTCTTAAACTCCATTTCCCAGTTTAACATGACACTGGTCGGTACAACAATCAAATGTGGTCCCCAAATACCTGTACAAAAGCATTCAGAAATATTAAGATACAATATGTACAGCAAATGATATAAGTTACAAGGCTTCATAATAAACACCAGGAATACCAGAATTATAAGACCCAGAATTTCATTGCATGGCAATTCCAAACAAGCTTTTTCAAGATTTTGTTTAGCACTATATTCGATAGTTTTAGAATCAAAACGGCCTTTCTTCATACAAATAAAATAGCAGATCTACTTTAGTTTAACCCTCATCGCTCGAAATGCTCCACACATACAAAATACATCTCACCAAGTGTTTATACAACATAGATGCTATTTATAACAGGTAATCATTCACTCACATTATCCCGAGACAATACCACATGTGTAATAGTCACGTGTGAAAGCTCAATTCTATAAGACAAAGGGACACAACCCAATCATTTCAGCAAACCAGTTGGAAGTCTTTCCAAATGAATACAACAAGACATACCTTTTTCACAGGCAAGATGAGCTATGAGAGCTATGGTCTGTATAGTTTTACCAAGTCCCATTTCATCAGCTAGAATGCCGTTCAATCGTTTTTCATACATTGTAGCCAACCAATCTAAGCCAACATGCTGGTACTCACGCAGTGTATGCTTCAGAAGGTGCGGAACATTGGTTTTCACCTACAAGAACAGGTACATTTCAGTTAACAGGAAGAAAGAATATATACTTTAATAAGCATGAAAAGTAATCAACAAATGACCATGATATGAAGTAAGTTAGGTTGGGGTTGATATTTATAAGCTTATTTTAACCAAATGCCATGATGACCAAATGCATGTAAGAAAGATCCTCTGATATTACACTGTACAACGGCATTTATCAATTATCAAATTTTGACTGAAACAACATACCTCCGCTGTCTGAAGAGTATAACCCTTTGGTTGCAGACTGGCAGCTTGCTCGGCGATATTGACAAGTTCCTTTCCAGGACCTTCCTCCTCAGACTCCTGAAATACACAAACATCATAAAATTACAACACTTATGTACAACATTGCAGAATATATACAGGCAAAATAGGAATATCACAATGTATATGCTGAGCACATCCAACAGCATCTGTGTCTTTAACTTGAGACAGTCCAGCAAATGCATGAACGGAGACAAGAAAACAGAACATTTCTCTAGGAAACAGGAACACCTGTGAACTACAAGACATTCACCAGTGGTCAGTCATTGCTTCCATTAAACCTCTTGTATGTAATACATAACACCGATGTCACATTTCAGATACAGAAGATTGACAATCATCAAGGTAATATTATGTCCACCCGTCATCACAATGTATATGCTGAGCACATCCAACAGCATCTGTGTCTTTAACTTGAGACAGTCCAGCGAATGCATGAACTGAGACAAGAAAACAGAACATTTCTCGAGGAAACAGGAACACCTGTGAACTACAAGACATTCACCAGTGGTCAGTCATTGCTTCCATTCAACCTCTTGTATGTAATACATAACACTGATGTCACATTTCAACTACAGAAGAGTGACAATCATCAAGGTAATATTATGTCTGCCCGTCATCACAATGTATATGCTGAGCACATCCAACAGCATCTGTGTCTTTAACTTGAGACAGTCCAGCGAATGCATGAACTGAGACAAGAAAACAGAACATTTCTCTAGGAAACAGGAACACCTGTGAACTACAAGACATTCACCAGTGGTCAGTCATTGCTTCCATTAAACCTCTTGTATGTAATACATAACACTGAATTCACATTTCAGATACAGAAGAGTGACAATCATCAAGGTAATATTATGTCCGCCCGTCGTCACAATGTATATACTGAGCACATCCAACAGCATCTGTGTCTTTAACTTGAGACAGTCCAGCGAATGCATGAACAGAGACAAGAAAACAGAACATTTCTCTAGGAAACAGGAACACCTGTGAACTACAAGACATTCACCAGTGGTCAGTCATTGCTTCCATTCAACCTCTTGTATGTAATACATAAAACTGATGTCACATTTTAGATACAGAAGAGTGACCATCATCAAGGTAATAATATGTCCGCCTATCACTAATGCATCGATCATCATTAACGCTATGTGCAACATGACGGTTCAGTTACCATGTAGCTCTAAAAGCCAAAGTCCACAAACATTACTCCACTAACCTTGCCAGTTCACTTTGATGCAGAGAGGCTGTGTGTGGACACATAATTTGTTCAAAAAGTATACAGCGCAACTAACAAAAGAACCGACGAAACATCGTTTACACAACTAAGAACTGAGGAAACATCGTCTACAAAACTAAGAACCAAGGAAACATCGTCTACAAAACTAAGCTGTTTCATGATATAAGAGAAGCAGATAAATACAAGACTATCAATGGATTGTCTCAGTGATGTGAAACCAGATATACAATGGTTGTAAACTGGGGCAAATTCACTGAAGATGGATTTACGAAAGTAATATAACACCAATGAATCAATGATTCAACAGTGGTCGATGTTTCGATGATGTTGCCAAAGTTTCCCTAGCTTGCAGTCATGTGAAACTCGCTAGCTTCAAAAGACATACAACATCTGAAGACGATTAATTGACAAATACTACAACAGATGGCTAAAAAATGAGAAAACATGGGTAAACAAAATGTCTCGGTGATGTGAAACCAGTCATACAATGGTTGTAAACTGGGGCAAATTCACTGAAGATGGATTTACGAAAGTAATATAACACCAATGAATCAATGATTCAACAGTGGTCGATGTTTCGATGATGTTGTGAATGTTTCCCTAGCTTGCAGTCATGTGAAACTCGCTAGCTTCAAAAGACATACAACATCTGAAGACGATTAATTGACAAATACTACAACAGATGGCTAAAAAATGAGAAAACATGGGTAAACAAAATGTCTCGGTGATGTGAAACCAGTCATACAATGGTTGTAAACTGGGGCAAATTCACTGAAGATGGATTTACGAAAGTAATATAACACCAATGAATCAATGATTCAACAGTGGTCGATGTTTCGATGATGTTGCCAAAGTTTCCCTAGCTTGCAGTCATGTGAAACTCGCTAGCTTCAAAAGACATACAACATCTGAAGACGATTAATTGACAAATACTACAACAGATGGCTAAAAAATGAGAAAACATGGGTAAACAAAATGTCTCGGTGATGTGAAACCAGTCATACAATGGTTGTAAACTGGGGCAAATTCACTGAAGATGGATTTACGAAAGTAATATAACACCAATGAATCAATGATTCAACAGTGGTCGATGTTTCGATGATGTTGTGAATGTTTCCCTAGCTTGCAGTCATGTGAAACTTGCAAGCTTTAATAAAATATACAACATCTGAAGGCGATGTTGTCTCTACAATTCTCGTCAAAATATCTATAATCATGGGGCGAGTTATTTCTATAATCAAAGGGCGACAACTTCAGAGTGAAATGGTTTGTTATCGAAAAAATTATGCCCATACACATTCTGACCAAATTTAGTGATGATTAGACAAACGCTTCGAAAGTTATTATCGGACGACCTACTGGGCGATGCCTGCTCATATGCCGCAGGTGAAACTATAATACGTCCCGTTCTCATAAACATGCTAAAATTTCACTGCACTGTACATTCTCCATGATTGTTTACCTCTGTGAAAACTAACATCATCAGCATAAGGAGAATAATCGACAAATACCACAACAGATGGCTAAAAAATGAGAAAAACATATGGGTAAAGAGAATGTCTCAGCCATGTGAAACCAGTCACACAATTGTTGTAGACCGGGGCAAATACACTGACAGGTAATCTACGAAAACAATACATACACCAATGAATCCTGTGAAACACCGGTGGTCGATGTTTCGATACATGTTGCAATAATAATAAAACGAGTCACATTTAATACGACTCGTTATTTATACTAGAACAGTGAAATTATACATAATACATACTTTTTTCTCTTTACTTGAATCCACCAGAGCTTCAAGTCCAACATCTTCCTCTTTGTCATCTGCTTCCATTTCTTCTTCCTCTTCTGAAACATAGAAGTTTGTCTTGAACACCTAATCAAATACCAGCAATGTCAAACCCTTCAATATGTTTGTCTTCAATGTTCATATTGTTCCCCATGTATTACTTCACAGCAAAAATGTGTAAACTTCACATACACATTGAAAATATGAATTGTAACATTATGACCCTCGGGATTCTGGCTGAAGTGTCAGTTCTTATCCAAATTATGGGCATTTTGGCTATAAAATGGTAAAATGCAGCATAAATTATCAAAATGACCCTTGAGATTCAGCACCTAATGAAACCTCCGATACAATATTTTAAGGAAGAAAATTTACATCAAAGAGCCACACGTTATCTTTCATACCTTCTTCTGATTCTTCTTCCTCCTCATCGTCGTCGTCATCATCAGAGTCGTTGATATCAGTTGATTCTTCACCGCTATCCCGAGGCATCTCAAAGTCTGCATCGTAAGCAGAAGCATACTTGGCTCTCAGTTCCTCGATGTCCATGTCACCTGAACCAAGAAAATGGCAATGACAGTATAATAGAACATCACAACAATAACTGATCCTTCGAGAGTGGGCTCAATACACCGCGTTTTTTGTTTCAAAATAACAATCTCGAACATTATCAACACCATATAAAAACTGTTCACTAGTTTATTTTTTAAACACCTGAAAATATCTTGGAACCCAGGATTCTCCTAGCATAAAGCTACAAGAGTTTAAAGTTACAACTATTTATTTATCCTTAGTTATATTATCCTGTACAGACAACATGATGTCAAACAGGAGCGTTGTTAAGGAAATGATCTCAAATGATTGCATCAATACACCATCATTGGCATGACCCTTTTGTCAACATTACAGCAACAACAGCTTATATCAAGGTTCACTAGTTTATTTTTTAAAACACCTGAAAATATCTTGGAACCCAGGATTCTCCTAGCATAAAGCTACAAGAGTTTAAAGTTACAACTATTTATTTATCCCTAGTTATATTATCCTGTACAGACAACATGATGTCAAACAGGAGCGTTGTTAGGGAAATGATCTCAAATGATTGCATCATTACACCATCATTGGCACGACCCTTTTGTCAACATTACAGCAACGAAAGCTTATATCAAGGTTCACTAGTTTATTTTTTAAACACCTGAAAATATCTTGTAACCCAGGATTCTCCCAGCATTAAGCTACAAGAGTTTAAAGTTACAACTATTTATTTATCCCTAGTTATATTATCCTGTACAGACAACATGATGTCAAACAGGAGCGTTGTTAGGGAAATGACCTCAAATGATTGCATCATTACACCATCATTGGCATGACCCTTTTGTCAACATTAAAGCAACAACAGCTTATATCAAGGTTCTAAATAAATATATTTCCTAAACCTCAATATTCTTTTTTACATACACCACTAGAAGAGGATATTTGCACATTTTAATGAAAGATAGTTATTTCACCAAGCAAGCAGTAGACGGAATAAATTTAAGTCAAGATGCCATGAGGTGAAATAATCTGATCTTACACCGAAACTTACAAATTCTATTTTATTCATGCTTCATTTTGGTCATCTTAATTTATTTACTCATTAATTACATCAAATTTTCCAATTGAATGCGTCATTTATTAATACGACTTCAGTTTCTCTCAGTTATTCAACAGTAAAACACTAGCAAGCATGAAATATAGATGGATAATTGCTAACCTTCATTCTTCAGATCATTCAATTCACCCTTGTAATCAGCTTCTTCATGTTTCTCCTGTTCTTCAATCGTTTCTTCTACATCAGAATCATCGTCATCAGCTTCAAACTCCTCATCGTCACCTTTCTGAAACAAATGTAACATACAGTGTAATCATTATAAACAACAAAGGGATAGATTACAACGGGAGCAACATTTATGTGGAAAAGCCTGTCAGTCAACTAAGTATTCCAAATGCCCGTTGTTACCCGTCATTATTCTACCATGATTTTATATCAGCACTATCTTGTAACCCAGGATTCTCCCAGCTTGAAGCTACAAGAGTTTATAGTTACAACGTTTTATTTATCCCTATTTATGTCCTCCTGTACAGACAATATAATGTCCACCAGGTGCGTTGCTAGGGAAACATACACAAGCATCAAGTAAATCAGTGTAACAAAAAAATAATTACACCTTATAATTGTTACTACAACAAGAGCGCTGACTATCGCAAAATACACTCGTTCAATGGTTATGTCAATGGATTGTGAAAAAAAATCAGTGTAAAAAGGATTATGCAAGACAAATTTTAGGTAATGTCTATAATTAAAGGGCGAAAACTCCCGAGTGACTAGAGCAATATGGTTGGTTATCAAACTTTGTGACCATTAGACAAATGCTTAAAAAACTATTGAATGGACAAGACAAATTTTAGATAATTTCTATTATCAAAGGGCGACAACTCCAGTGATATGGCTGGTTATCGAACTTGCAAGTTATTGACTGGACAACTTACTGGATGCAGCTCGCCCAAACGCCGCAGGCTTAACTATAACATGTCCCATTCCGGGCAGATAAAAATGTATAACAATCTACATTACAGGGCATTTAATCCTCGTTATTTAAATGTTTCTCAATCATTTGAAATTCCCCGTACCTAGGGCTGCGACATCCTTCCCCCCAAAAAGAGCAAGGCCCCTGCATTAAGTTCATAAAAACTCTCCAAAAGGAAGAGATCCATTATCTGAACATCTCATGTCTTGCAGTATGTTACATGTAAGACTTAGGCAACCACTCTGAAGACAGAATATCTCGTAGTGTTGGTAAAAAGTCCTCAATTTATATTGGCTATACATAGACACCAAGTTACCATAATAGTGAATGATGCTGGGTATAGCCAGAAAGCTTTTTTAATTCATGCTAAGGAAGTCTTTAATTTATTACACACAAAATATTCAGCATAATGCCACATACAGCACCCATGTTGGAAGGTTTGTTTCAATTAATAAAGCTACAGATAACAAATGAATCAATTACTTTCAGATTATCCAATGAAGTTTTACTCAAAGCTTATATATACAACATAGTGATGGATTTCAACGGGAGCAACATTGATATGGAAAATCTTGTCAGTACTCAATGAAGTATTCAAAATACTTGCCATAAATACACTATTTACACAGGCCCGTCTTACTTTGTTCTACAATGATTTTATATCGGCACTATCTTGTAACCCAGGATTCTCCCAGCATTAAGCTACAAGAGTTTGTAGTTACAACTATTTATTTATCCCTAGTTATATTATCCTGTACAGACAACATGATGTCAAACAGGAGCGTTGTTAGGGAAATTACCTCAAATGATTGCATCATTACACCATCATCGGCACGACCCTTTTGTCAACATTACAGCAACAACAGCTTATATCAAGGTTCTAATTAAATATTTTTCCTAAACCTCAATATTCTTTTTTACATACACCACTAGAAGAGGATATTTGCACATTTTAATGAAAGATCAAGTTATTTCACCAAGCAAGCAGTGGACAGAATAAAGTTAAGTCAAGATGCCATGAGGTGAAATTATCTGATCTTACACCGAAACTTACAAATTCTATTTAATTCATGCTTCATTTTGGTAACTGGAATTTTCCCCCAATTGTTTGAATTCCCACTACCAAGGGCTAACCATCCTTCCCCCAAAAAGAGGAAGGCCCCTGCATTAAGTTCATAACAAACTCCCCAAAAAGAAGAGATTCATTATCTGAACGTTTCATGTCTTGCAGTATGTTACATGTAAGACTTAGGCAACCACTCTGAAGACAGAATATCTCGTAGTGTTGGTAAAAAGTCCTCAATTGATATTGGCTATACATAGACACCAAGTTACCATAATAGCAACTGATGCTGGGTATAGCCAAAAAGCTTTAAATTTCCAGCAAACACAGTCTTAAATTTATTACACATAAAATATTCAGAATTCAGCCACATACAGCACCCATGTTGGAAGGTTTGTTTCAATTAATAAAGCCACAGTTAACTGATGCATAAATTACTTCAGATTATACAATGAAGTTTAACTCAAAGCTTATATACAACATAGGATTGTATTACAAGGGGAGTAACAATAATATGGAAAAATATGGAAAATCTTGTCAGTATTCAATGAAGTATTGCATACTAGCAATAAAGTCACTGTAGTTACCCGTCTTACTTTATTCTTCCATGATTTTATGTAAGCACTATCTTGTAACCCAGGATTCTCCCAGCTTGAAGCTACAAGAGTTTATTAGTTACAACGTTTTATTTATCCCTATTTATGTCCTCCTGTACAGACAATATAATGTCCACCAGGTGCGTTGCTAGGGAAACATATAAAAGCATCAAGTAAATCAATATAACAGTAAAATAATTACACCGACACAAATGTACAACAATCTACATTACAGGGCCCTCAATTCTCGGTTACTGAAAGTTCCCCCAATTTGTTTGAATTCCCCCTATCAAGGGCTGTGACACACTTCCCAAAATAGAGCGAGGCCCCTGCATCAAGATTATAACAAACTCCCCAAATGTAAGTGAATTATATGTAAAACTTAGGCAACCACTCAGAAGACAGAATATCTCATAGTGTTGGTAAAAAGTTCTCAATTTATATTGGCTATACATAGACACCAAGTTACCATAATAGCAAATGATGCTGGGTATAGCCAAAAAGCTTTAAACTTCTAGCAAAGAAATTCAAATTTATTACACACAAAAATATTCAGCATAAAGCCACATAAGCACCCGTGTTGGAAGGTAAGTTTCAATTAATAAAGCCACAGTTAACTGATGCATTAATTACTTTCTGATTAACCAATGAAGTTTTACTCAAAGCTTATATACAACATAGGGATGGATTACAACGGGAGCAACATTGATATGGAAAATCTTATCAGTATTCAATGTAGCAACCCCAGCTCATTTTTCAAAATTATTTAATCTAATAATTAATGATATAATCAGAAAGCCTACATTCTGACATGCACATAACTGTTTGAATTTTGTAGATATCTCAAAAAATAAAAAAGTTATGAATGTTTGAAGTTGCTCAAATTGGGTCATTTTCTAGAATTTTTTCGCTATATAATCGCGTTAAAAAATGTTCCCAGTCGCGGAACCGAAGAAAACTAAAAATATCTTCACTTCTTCATAACTTTTTTAAAATTCAAGATATCTTTATAATTTTTTGGAATCTATGAGTATTTTTCATGTAGATTCCATTTATGCTGTTATATTTGGTGTAGCACATAACATTTTCAAGAAAATAACAAATAACAGGGCACTTTGAACATAATTTTTTATAATTGGAAAATACAATCACACCTCGAGACAACTTTTTGAAGAAATCAATGGATTAATATCATCACAATCAACATGTAACACAATTGTAATGCACTAAAACAGTTTTTTCAAAGAATATTTGGATCTATATAGTTATAATTGAAGTCAAACAAATTTCTATCATGGACTAAAATTTATGAACAACAGCAAATGTACATAAGTAATACAAAATATAAATTTCCTGACTGCAAACACATCTAACACATTACAATGATCATAATCAGACATGATAATTATACACAATATATAGTAATACACAATATATACACTGCACTTGGGCAGGTCACACTGTTCAAATTTGGTATGAAATGACTGAGTAAATTTATGAATTCATTTCTATTCAGTTTTTCATTATCACAGAATTATTTGATTTCAAGTACAACTCAATTAGTGACATATACTTGATCCAACTGTGGTATGTTTTTAGTCTTCAAACCACTGACTGTGACACCAAAAGCCTCACAGTAAGGTCCATGAAATGACATCTTACTTCAATGTTGATTAATATTAGAAATCAAAACGAAAAAAAAAAGTATAAATAAAAAACGAAAAAAAAGCGTATCGTACTCCGGGGTCGAAAGTGGTCGGGGACGAATAATAGACGCGTGAAAAACATAGAATTTACAGATTTTATTACAAAGTCGATGGGAATCAATAACTTATCAACAAATTTACACCAATGATTTTAATTATCCACAATAAAACATCGACACGGGTAAATCGATTTAACTGTGTTGTGATACTGATTACGTGAATTTACCGACATACGAGTCGTTTAAAAATGGCGGCGCTGTATCGATACATCAACAATATCTCCGAGTTGACGAAAAACGCGTGGGAAACGTTTTTCTCATTCAATTTCCGCATCAGTTAGAATGGTTGTAACATTGATATTTTGGTATCAAAATAAAACTGAGATCGTCTATTTTATGAAACTGGCCGTGCAGCCGAGTTTTGTTGACAATTTTTTTGCATACGCCCATCTGACTTTGAGGCGTGGCTACGCGGCATAGAAAAATCGTAGAACACCTGCACGAACATTTACAGAAAATTCAGCCAATCAGCTTTCAGTTGATACCAATTTTATGAATATTAATGAGTGTTTGATGATGCGCAAATTGAATCAAACCAAGTACCCGTCACGCTGACCACGCATGAAACTGACATTTAGCTGATTATGCGAAATTACGTCATTTGACAGCAATTAACTTGGGATAGCCTGGGGCAACGTTTACACAAGAAAATATAATAAACAGCACTGTTTTCACACGTTTATTGGCTTTTTAAAGATACAACCCCCATGGAGATACAACAAAAAATAATGAAATTATAGCCAATTTTCTACACTGAGTGCCTGAAAACTACAAAATTCCAGTTAATTACTGGCTTATCAGTAGGCTTACTGGGGTTGCTATTCAATGAAGTATTGCATACTTGCAATAAAGCCACCATTTAAACAACAGGCCTGTCTTAACTTTATTCTACCATGATTTTATATCAGCACTATCTTGTAATCCAGGATTCTCACAGCTTGAAGCCACAAGAGTTTGTAGTTACGTTTTATTGATGTTTAACAACCTACATTACAGGGACTCAGATCCTCATCCGTTTTATTTCCCCCCCCCCCCCCCCCCAATTGTTTGAATTCCCCTACCTGGGGCTGCTACACTCTTCCCAAACACAGAGCGAGACCCCTGCATTAAGATCATAACACACACCCCAAAATGAAATGTTCCATTATCTGAACGTTTTATGTCCTCCAGTATTTAAATACAGCAATGGAAGCAATGCAGTACAATCAAGACTTCACAAGAGCCAAAGTTAATTTTATGTAACACTTAGGCAACCACTCAGAAGACAGAATATCTCATAGTGTTGGTAAAAAGTCCTCAATTTATATTGGCTATACATAGACATCAAGTTACCATAATAGCAAAAGATGCTGGGTATAGCCAAAAAGCTTTCAATTTCCAGCAAACACGGGTCTTGAATTTATTACACATAAAATAGTCAGCAAAAAGCCACATGAAGCACCCATGTTGGAAGGTTTGTTTCAATTCATAAAGCTACAGATAACAAATGAATCAATTACTTTCAGATTATCCAATGAAGTTTTACTCAAGCTTATATACAACATAGGGATAGATTACAAGGGGAGCAACATTGATATGGAAAATCTTGTCAGTATTCAATGAAGTATTCTAAATACCCACTTTTGTCACCCGCCTTGCTTTGTTCTACCATGATTTTATATCAGCACTATCTTGTAACCCAGGATTCTCCCAGCTTGAAGCCACGAGAGTTTATAGTTACAACGTTTTATTTATCCCTATTTATGTCCTCCTGTACAGACAATATAATGTCCACCAGGTGCGTTGCTAGGGAAACATATACAAGCATCAAGTAAATCAAAATTACAGATAAACAATTACACCTAATCATAACTACAAGAGCGCAGACTATTGCAAAATACAATTATGTCACTGGAGTGTGACAAAAAATCAGTGTAAAAAGGATTATACATGACAAATTTTAGGCAATTTCTATAATTAAAGGGCGAAAACTCTCCCAGAGTGACTAGATTGGTTATCAAACTTGTCCGAGATATTATGCCCATACACATTCTGACCAAATTTGGCAATGATTGGACAAATGCTTCTTAAGTTATTGATCAGACAACTTACTGGACGTTGCCAACACAACGACCTCAGGTATAATATATCCCGTCCAGTCGTATGTACAACAATCTACATCTCAATCCTCAGTTATTGAACATTTCCCCCAATTCGATTGAAATTTCCCCTACCAAGGGCTGTGACATCCTTTCCCAAAACAGAATGAGGCCCCTACATTAAGATGATAACAAAAACTCCCTAAAATGAAGTGATCCATTATCTGAACGTCTCGTGTCCTACAGTATGTTATTACAGTAATGAAAGCAATGCAGTACAATCAAGACTTCACAAGAGCCAAAGTTAATTTTATGTAAAACTTAGGCAACCACTCAGAAGACAGAATATCTCATAGTGTTGGTAAAAAGTCAATTTATATTGGCTATACATAGACACCAAGTTACCATAATAGCAAATGATGCTGGGTATAGCCAAAGAGCTTTCAAACTTCAAGCTTAGTCTTTAATTTATTACACACACAAATATTCAGCATAATGCCACACACAGCACCCATGTTGGAAAGGTAGGAAGTCTAATAAAGTTTCCTCAAAGCTAAAATTCATGTTCAAAAGATATATTGGGGAAGCGTTATATTAGTACTGAATTTATTGAACATGATGAATATAAAGCGTGCACATTCTATTCAGCCAGTTCAATCAGTACCGACACTTTAGATTCTATTGATTATATACCCAATTAAATATGGTCAAACACATTCAAACTTGACCTTGCAGCAACTCAAAAGAAATAAGGCTTTTAGTTTAAAGTGCCCACAACTTCTACAATTGTTCACAAATCTGTTGATTTCTTATTGATAAATTATATCTTGCAATTCACTATTATCAAATGCAACTAAAAATCTTCAATGAAGCATAGGAAATTCAGACGTTTTCCATATTAAATGCACAGAGCCATAATTTGTTGGCATTGTACATGCAACAGGTATGTGATGAATTTATATATGTAACACTTAGGCAACCACTCAGAAGACAGAATATCTCATAGTGTTGGTAAAAAGTCCTCAATTTATATTGGCTATACATAGACATCAAGTTACCATAATAGCAAATGATGCTGGGTAAAGCCAGGTACCAGGATTTATATCTAGAGCAAATATGGAAAATTCATACCAAACAAAACAAACATGAAAGTCACACTCAAGTTCAGATAGTTCCCTATCTATATTTCTGCAATAGAATTATCGCAACTTTGACCTTTATAGACATTAATACATCAAGTGCTCTTACCTTGGTTGGTGATTCACTAGTCTCCTCCTCGGAGTCGTTGCCAATAGGTGCAGGGTTTTCAAGGATTTCTTTAGGTAAATTTTCAATCAACTCTTCAATAGGAAGTTCACTCTCTTTTTTCAAAGCAGCCACTTCATCTCGTGTTTCAGACTGCAATTGTTAAATCAACAGAACATTTACTGCAACTGTAGACCCATCAATATTCTAACATTTCACCTTAGAAAGTGGCTGCATAGATTAGCAGACCTAGGATAAATCCATGGCAATGATGTTTAAGTTTTGTTAAAACTTTTCAATGGTTGAAGGATACATTTTAATCAACCTGGGATTCCATCTGACCCAGGAGGTGACCCTTCGACATCTTTAATTTAAAAAAAAAATATCACATTTTGACCCCTAGGATTCTGGCTGAAAGGTCAATTTATCTCTGAATAAAATTTGGCTATTACATGGTTTAAATCTCATCAAAATGGTTCAGCAACTCATGGAACCCCTGATCCATAAAACAGTGAAGTGATTTATCTTGTCAAATTCACTAGCAATACTTGCCAACTGTCATATACAACTGATGGGTGTACTCACCTCATCTATCCCTTCTTCATCCTTCTCAATCGTCTCCTCATCATCAGTTTCACTCTCAGCATCGGGTTTAAATTCATCTGCAAGTTACAGAAAGTGGTTGTTGCCAAGATGTACAAAATAACAAATAAATTATTTTTCTTATGTCCATGAATTCTAAGTAATTTCAAGATAAATACAATATTAGCCTATATTTGTTTGTTTCATCGGGTTTAACGCCGTTTCTCAACGATATTTCAGTTATATCTGGCGGCCGGTTCACCTAACCAGTTTTTCCTGGACTGAATTCTTACCAGTACTAACTTACCCTTCCACAAGGAGCCGGCAACTTCTCCACATGTGGAGGAAAATCGACATTTTTGTCAAATTTTCATGGAAGGGTATGACCTGCCGCGACCGGGAAAGCCTATATACAGTACTCTTAGCAAATTCACAAGCAGCTGTTGTTTTTTTCCAACCTAACATAATGTGAGTGATCAACTTGGAATCTTTTTAAGATATTCTAGAATAAAATACCAAGATCAAAGACAATTGATTAAATTCATCAAGCATTTAACTTACCATCCCCTTTTACGGAATGATCAGGGGTAACGGAACCGACCGATGAACCTTTCGAACTCTGTGCAAGACCTTCAGAGAGCCAGTTAGAGTATTGCTCAGTTTGATTTACGATGAAATTCAGATGTAAATCCATGGCCTTCTTACGTTTCTCATCCAGCCGACTGTTTTGTTTATATTGCACAACCTAAAACACACAATATACATCTTAAGAAGAACTGATTTACTTTTGTTAAGTTTTTATCTGTTTTTTTTACCGACTATAATAGAGCATTCAAACAATATGGAACCAAACTGCTACAGTTCCATTGTCGCAGTTATGCTCCAATCACCGTTTATTTATTTATATTCCACATTTGAAAGCGCCATGACTAAAATTAATGCTGGAAATATAATTGTTCGGCAGAGAGCTTGTAACTGTGCAATGCTCGACTGAATTAGAACAATTATGTCAACAACACTTTCTACTAATCAGGAGCATGAATTTTCATTTATATCTTAGACAGTGTCAAGAATCATTTTTGCAACAGACCATGTATTTATAAAAAACATTACATTACATCAAGTTTCAGACAAAGGTTACCAATTGAAAGAACCTAATCATAGTTTAAACAGTTTTGTCAGTAGTCAATAAAGTATTCCAAATACTTGCCATCAATACACTATTTACAGACCCGTCTTACTTTGTTCTACAATGATCTTATATAGGCACTATCTTGTAACCCAGGATTCTCCCAGCATAAAGCTACAAGAGTTTGTAGTTACAACTATTTATTTATCCCTAGTTATATTATCCTGTACAGACAACATGATGTCAAACAGGAGCGTTGTTAGGGAAATGATCTCAAATGATGGCACGACCCTTTTGTCAACATTACAGCAACAACAGCTTATATCAAGGTTCACTAGTTTATTTTTTTAAAACACCTGAAAATATCTTGGAACCCAGGATTCTCCCAGCATAAAGCTACAAGAGTTTAAAGTTACAACTATTTATTTATCCCTAGTTATATTATCCTGTACAGACAACATAATGTCAAACAGGAGCGTTGTTAGGGAAATGATCTCAAATGATTGCATCATTACACCATCATTGGCACGACTCTTTTGTCAACATTACAGCAACAAGAGCTTATATCAAGGTTCACTAGTTTATTTTTTAAACACCTGAAAAATATCTTGGAACCCAGGATTCTCCCAGCATAAAGCTACAAGAGTTTAAAGTTACAACTATTTATTTATCCCTAGTTATATTATCCTGTACAGACAACATGATGTCAAACAGGAGCGTTGTTAGGGAAAGGGATGAAGTTACACTTGATCAATTAAATATAACAAACTTTTAGCAGCAGCCTGTTGGGTCCAAACATGAATTTACACCTAAATTTTCAAACGATAATTTTACCTTTTCGATGTTTGTCCAGAATTCCTTTACCATTTTAGCCATGTTGGAAGCAATTCTCTTCAACTTCATGCTTTCCTCCTTCTCTGCTTTGAGCTCCTTCTGTTCGAGATCCTGGAAGTACTTCTGTACCATCTTGGCTATCTAACAGAACAAAACAGACATAAATTGTATGCTATAGGGTCTATCCTAGTTCTAACAGGCTCAGGGGTTCCATTTGACCCCAATGTTGACCCCTGGAATTTTCAAATGGCTACATTTTGACCCTTAGGATTCAGACTGTAGTCAGAAAGACCTTAGGAATTATGCTTTGAATATGTGCTGTGTAGAGTCAATTTTTCTCTAAATTACAAGTTATTTTGCAACAAAATGGCAAAATTCAAATTCATTGCTCAGACAAATGCCTCGGTTAACATCAACTGTTGGTTATAACTACTTTCAAAGACGACAAGAACTGCCGTCTCAGAGTTTCATCGTAACTATGTCAGCCTCGTCATCGTCTCATCATTGAAACGAATTATCGCAGTAATAATCAGGAAGTGTAGGGTCAATTTTTCTCTAAATTACAAGTATTGTTTTTACAAAATATGGCAAAATTTGGTCAAAAATTATCAACATAACTCTTCGAGATTCAGCAAACTGGTGAAACCCTAGAGTCTGACATTTTCATATATTAAATAACTGCAAAGAAAACAACACGTATCATACTGCTAAATTTTGATACACCTACAAATTCATTGCTCAGACAAATGCCTCGGTTAACATCAACTGTCAGTTATAACTACTTTCCTAGACGACAAGAACTGCCGTCTTTGGGAGTTTCGTCGTAACTATGTCAGCCTCGTCATCGTCTCATCATTGGAATGAAGTTTCATCATACTATGTCAGAAAGACCTTTTTTCCAATGTCAACATTTACAGACAACCAACTTTTTCAAGTACTTGTGACTTTTTCTTGACAAACCAACAGTTATGGGATAAAAACAAAGAGAACTTTTTTCCAATGTCAACATTTACGGACACCTAACTTTTTCAAGTACTTGGGACCTTTTCTTGACAAACCAAGAGTTGTGATAAAAACAAAGAGAATTCCATACACCAAAGAATGTCACACTTTCTTTAGCAGTCCAACTTAAACAAGCAATGCACTGGGGACAGAATTTGTCATTGATAATATAGCCAGCCGGTAATTGTGCTTGATAAAATCATCAAGCACAGAATGAGTCAGGTGGCTGTGAAACTATCTGTAAGTTACGCTTACTGTAATATACTAATCTCAAACCTTGAAAAAAAAATAAGTTTAAGAACCGGTTTAATCAAAACAACCATCACAGCTCATGATATCAGTCATCAATGGTTCATAGTCGTATAATGAAAATGTAAAATATTCTTAATTAAGAGTAAAAAAAACTTAACCAGAGGAATTTTTAACTAAACTGCTCAATTTTGATACACCTACAAATTCATTGCTCAGACAAATGCCTCGGTTAACATCAACTGTTGGTTATAACTACTTTCCTAGACGACAAGAACTGCCATCTTGGGAGTTTCATCGTAACTATGTCAGCCTCGTCATCGTCTCATCATTGGAATGAAGAATCATCATACCATGTCAGAAAGACCTTGGGAATTTAGCTTTGAATATTTGCTTAGATAATCTACAATTTCTTTTTATTTCTATTTGCATCATTAAGTTAACAGTTCATAACTTTTTCACCAGACAGACTAATCTGAAAGAACTTTTTTCCAATGTCAACATTTACGGACACCAAACTTTTTCAAGTACTTGGGACTTTTTCTTGACAAACCAACAGTTATGTGATAAAAACAAGGGAGAATTCAATACACCAAAGAATGTCACACTTTCTTTAGCAGTCCAACTTAAACAAGCAATGCACTGGGGACAGAATTTGTCATTGATAATATAGCCAGCAGGTAATTGTGCTTGATAAAATCACCAATCACAGAATGAGTCAGGTGGCAGTGAATCTGTACCTTAAGTTATGCTTATTGTAATATACTAATCTCACAAACCTTAGAACAACTTGTAGTTATAGTACCGGTTTTAATCAAAACACATTCATCACTGCTCATGATCTCAGTAATCAATGGTTCATAATCGTATAATGAACAGACGTGTAAAATGTTCCATATAAAGAGTAAATAGACTTAACCAGAGGAAATTATAACTCAACCACTCAATTTTTATACACCTACAAATTCATTGCTCAGACAAATGCCTCGGTTAACATCAACTGTCAGTTATAACTACTTTCCTAGACAACAAGAACTGCCGTCTTGGGAGTTTCGTCGTAACTATGTCAGCCTCGTCATCGTCTCATCATTGAAATGAAGTATCATCATACTATGTCAGAAAGACCTTGGGAATTTAGCTTTGAATATGTGCTTAGATAATCTATTATATCATGCTTGCCAAGGCAACAAGAAATCCTCTCTGAGTTGAGAAAGTAACAAAGTCGGCCTCATCATCGCCTTGTGTAATGGAAGTTTAATAAGAAGAAGAATGGTAACAATGTATACATCACAAAAAATCAGGTTGTTACAATGCATTTGAATTCTCTCAGCAACCTAATGTTTGACTACCACCTAGTTTCTAGAGGGTCGATTCTTTAGAAATAAGATTTAATAAGAGTTTTCAGTTTACTGCCTGCAATTCCAGCAATTACTAACCTTTCTAGCACAAGTTTTCTTCCATTTTCTTTCCTGAAGGAAATCTGCAGCCAACCATTGCATTTCTTCCAACAAATAGTCCCAGTGAGCTTTCGGACGAGGTGGTTCCTGAACTTTAGGTAAACGTCTAGATGACCACAGACCATCTTTCCTCAGCTCAGCAACTCTACTCATCACCTGGGCTTCCTGGTACCATAAGTAAACAAATAACAAAGTTAACACATTAAGGTCAATAATACACAACTTCCATCGATTAGAGCCACATTACATTTCCCCCTCACTTCAAATACCAAAAAATATTCACGGACATCCCGAATCAATTACATAAAATATGTAACAAAAAGAGTCAAGATAAATACAGAAAGATTTAAAATGAATCATAAATAACACACAGCTAAGTATTATGAACATTTAAGTTTCCAGTAATCTAATACATGATTTAATGCAACTGGGAACATCTAAAAGTTCTCATTTAATATAAATCATAACATTAAGTCTATCTAGATTGTAGTTGAAGAATAAAGCAACAGATAAATGTGATGAACACACAGAGAATTCTTTAATACAAAAAGATGTCACACTTTCTTTAGCAGTGCAACTTAAACAAGCAATGCACTGGGGACAGAATTTGTCATTGATAATATAGCCAACCAGTAATTGTGCTTGATAAAATCATCAAGCACAGAATGAGTCAGGTGGCAGTGAATCTGTATCTTTTAGTTATGCTTATTGTAATATACTAATCTCGCAAACCTTATAACAACTTGTAGCTATAGTACCGGTTTTAATATAAACACAATCATCACCACTCATGAGTAATCAATGGTTCATAGTCATAAAACAAACTGACGTGTGAAATGTTCCATATGGAGAATAAAATAAACTTAACCAGAGGAAATTATAACAAACCACTCAATTTTGATACACCTACAAATTCATTGCTCAGACAAATGCCTCGGTTAACATCAACTGTCAGTTATAACTACTTTCCTAGACGACAAGAACTGCCATCTTGGGAGTTTCGTCGTAACTATGTCAGCCTCGTCATCGTCTCATCATTGAAATGAATTATAACTATGCTGGAAATAATTCCTACCTGTTTGGCTCGTTCAACAATAGCTTCCTGGGTGGAGATAGCCTTGAAAGTAGTACCATTATTGACACTGCCTGGAGAACATATACTTGGCTTCTTGTTTCCACTACCCCTGTAAGTCAAGCAGAGATAGCAACAATGTTTAGGTAGAACCAACAGTGTTACACTAACAATATCACAACTACCACCGTACAATACACAAACCTTGACAATAATTCTTGTACTACAATGAGTTTGAAAATAACATTAACATGTGTTTAGTAAACTGATTTTTGCAAGAACGCATCACTAAATAGTATGCAATACACGACTGTTTAAAAATCTGGTTTGATATAAAGCTCGAACTTACATTACAGAGGTCGGAGTCTTGGCTTGAGCAGTAAGAGATGGCAGTCTCGAGTCTGATACTGATCTTTGTAGACTTGATGACACTGACAATGGTGTGTTGCTTGTAGGTCGACTACCTGTAGTCAATACAAACAATGTAACAGTTCGAAAGTAATATTACAAGTGTATAAATGGACAACTTGCTTCTTACTTATAAAAACAAGCGACGTAGTCCTAAAATAGTTGAACTTCAACAGCCAAGTTTTTACTTAAATGTGAAATCACAGAAATAAGTAATTAACCAAATCAACCAAATCTAACATTTCACAAACTGTTATATAAGAAGTCTTGTAAGTATTTTTAAGTAAATAAAGAAATGTAAAGTTCCCATATTTTCTCACACCAGAAAGGTACATTTGCTGAAATAGCTGGGTCAGGCCATAATTAAAAAAGTATTTGTTTGCCCTTTACCGACCCTAGATTTTAGAGGGGGGTAGGTAGGTAGGAAAAATATTTTATTTTATTGTGGAAATTTTAATATGTTTTAGTCGAAATGTATTGTTCGTGCGTGGTAATTTTGGCACGTGGTACATTGGGTGGGCGGGTACAGTAAAATAATTGTAAATATTAAAAAAGATACGATTAAATGTCATGTGGTTGTCAAAAACATGGTTAGCATAAGCTTGGATCAATTCAGAAAAAATTAATGTTGGTAAAATGAAAGCAAAATTGACACCTTTATGTGTACTTATTTTTAATACTTTATATAGCCCGTCTGTTTTAGTGAGCATGAGCACGAGGCTTCAATAATTGTTGATGAAAATATTATAAGGGAAACTATGACCATTTTTGTGTCATACATTTTTCTAACTTTGGGTTTGGAAGAACAAACTGCACACATCGTAGTGTGACAAAATGGTGTATAGTCGGGTTTATAACCAAAAAAAAATATAAAAAAATTAAAATCCGAATTTTGCAATAAAATTATTCGAGTCGGCGGCCAAATCTCGGGTCGGTCGGTAAAGGGCAAACAAACCTAATTTTAATTTAAGCCCCAGTGCAAGTTGTCAAGCATGCTTTTTGTCCATACATTTTACTACAATGTCAGTCTAACACTACAACACATGACATTGCCTATGGAAGGAATGAAGCCTTCACAGTAACACACTAGCCCAAAGTCCAGTGCTAGTAACTTTTTTTTCGGGCTTGCAACAATCTGGGGCGGTAGCCCATTATATATATATATATATTTGTATATATATTTGAGCCGATTGCTTTCTGGCTAGTGCTTTGGCTGAGCAACTTCCCAGACGGACTAGTGCTCTGAATAAGGCAAAGCATGTGCAAACCGATTTTCGTAGAAAGAAGATAAACATCACAAGGCAAAATAACTATTAACTGAAACAACGCAAAAAGCCAACAGAGAGATGGGCAACACACCAATATCATTAAAATGTACAAGTTGAGGTATTGAAAACACAGAAAATGCACAACAGAAACAGAAACGAAAGAAATACAACAGCAGGATGAAATAATACTGGACGAGTCAACTAGTATGGCAGTCAAGCACTACAACTGAAATATACAAAGCCACACTAGCACAACACTGGAATCTACCTAGATGTTTCGAAGACTCATGAAGAGGAGATAAAAATGCTGAATCCAGGTTGCTATCAAATGGTACATCAAACTTAATTCCAGGTAAATTTCCCAGATCTGAACCTACAGGTACAGGAAGTTCTGTCAGTATCATACAAATAAAGATACAATCTATTAAAATATCTACCGTGTAAAGCTATCAGTTTAATCTGCACATGTAATGTCAAGAGAAATTTTGAAATGACTACTAACACGGATGCATATTTTTAAACAAGACCTGGAAAAGCCAAACATCAACATGAATTAAAAACTTCACCAACCAATAAAAATATTGTACAAAGCTTACCATCTAGGACGGTAATGGCCGAAGCTGAAGACACAGCACTTGTTCCTTTAGTCTGCAAATGTAATATAAATTGTTATGACCACAAACTATTTAACGTCAAGCATGAAAACAATTTCTGTTCAGCAACATTTCTTAGCAAACGTCAGGTGACCTAAATAAACGCTTCCATTTTGAGCAGTCAACATTAATACTTTCATTTCGTTTGTAATTAAGCGAACATGTATCAGAGAATTCCCAGACATTTACAACTGACCATGCATCGGAGGATGTACAAAAAACTTGCGCCATCCACACTTCAGATATATTCTATGAGCTTACTCCTATTCTTTTCAGTAACTTAATTAATCGATATCATTCCAGCACTTGCAATACTGATCTGATCATGTCTAAAGTGTCCATTAATTGACCTTCAATATCTGTCATGGCAGAATAGTAATGAAAAGATGACAATAAATGTGTGGGACCCTAAAAAACTATCAGGGACTCCCAAAATGGCCGAGTTAGGGGTCCTGGAAAACCTACTAGAACATTTTGAACGAAAAAACCTGATGTATAGAGCAAATGTGAGCTCTAATTATTGCATGCAACTTGACATACCTCTTCTACTGCCTTTCCTTCTTTCAAATATATAACAGGATTTTCCTCTTCATCGTCACTATCAAGATGGCCCGATTTCAGGAAGTGAACTAGTTGAGGGGTGGGACGTTTACGCCAAGCATAATAATCCATCATTCCACCACCATTTTGGAGAAAGAAACATTCCGTTAGATTATCAAAGTAGTTCTCCTTTAGCTCCAACATCTGTTCATGTTTTTCCTCCTAAAATAACAGATATAATCCATACATGGGTGAAAGTTGAGAAAATTCTGAAAATTTTAGTACAATATATGCACACTGCAAACCTTAATTTTCTTCAGCCAGCCATTCAGACCATTGCAAACACTGAATCGACCTCGGACAGCCACTGCCATTTGTTTTTGCTCGTCTCCTTATATACCCTGGGGGTAAAAACATTCCATCGACTTTTGTTTACATCACCTCTTATTTCGATGGCTCAACGCAACAATGTAGTAACTCCTATATAAATACATAGGAGTTACGACAGTGTTGCGGTAAGCCCTCGATTTGCTGTAGCTTGTGCATTCGTACACGACTATCTAAATTTAGCATTTGGCACATGCACGCTTATGGAATAACTCGGGCTATTTTCCATTTCATTCAGGAACCGTCATATAGGGAGGAAACCCCTCAATTTATGCAGGTTGGAAAAATGATCCCAGGAGTAAGAAAAAATGGAATTCATGTTATCAACTATTTTATCTCCTGCTTTAGATATGAGATAGTCCAAAACCTTTTGTATGTTATTTACACTTATTATTTGTGGTCTATGTAAGCCAAGAAGTAATTAAGATCTTGATCCCTATAGATGGCTTACAACTTAAAATCAACACAACATAAGCACAGCATACCAAAACTAGTTTCCTAGTCTCTGCTATCTCCTCAGTGACAGCAGCAACTTCTTCCAATTTCACCCTTTTTTTCGGCGACGGTCCAGTTGAAGACAAACCAAAGGCTCCTCCATGCTGCAGAACTCTACCAACTCCCTGGCCAACAACACTCCCAGACACAGGCCTGTTAGGAGTGGCCATTAGTAGAGATCTAAAAGCAAACAAACATTCTGCATCATCAACATAATACAAGTTATCAATGCCACACAGCATAATGTTTTAATCAAGATGTTACAGAAACTATTAAGAACACCTGTACTATAATACACCAGGAGATATCATTTGCTTACAAATCAATTTAACACGACTAGATTTTACCCAATGAGATTTTGAACTATCGTAACAAACTAGTGTTATTTCTAGAATTTGAAAAGGGCAGGGTGCTGGCAAAAAAAGGGCACTTTGGTCGTTGCAAATTCGTTCCAAAGGGACAAAATCATAGTTAACTTGAAATGTGAATGTTCCACATATTTGAGTAAATGTTATTACTATATTGTGTGTATATGATGTGTGTCGAACTGTCGATGACTCCCTATATTCACAAACTATGAGCAGAATAATATCATTTGCTATTGTGACAAAGGCTGGAAGTGGGGGCTAATTCTAAATTAATTGCATGGACATTAGCAGCACCATACATGTACATAAAAGTTAAAAAATCTTAAATTCTCCATTCATAAATAACATATTAAAAAATATATAAATTATATTCCCTAGACCAACACTTTACACTAAATATTGATGTCACAAATTAATTCAGTAAACTTTCATAGTACCAAACGGTACGAACGTTCTGGGGACGAACACAAAGTGACAAATATTACATGGCTTTGCTTCAAACTTGAAAATAGAAGAAACATATGATTTTGTTAAGTTAAGGCATATGTACACAATTGACATTGATAGTCAAAAGCTGTCAGCAACTGTCGTGTGGATTTACCATCGAAATTCTCACGAAAACGAAATGGCACATGACGGAGCGGCCGCCATCTTGAATTTTTGTTTACATGTGAGAGGAAATGAAAGTGGTCTAATATTGTATACATTCCGGGTGATTTCGTACAAAAATGGACCAGAATGTTTTAGAATACTGATATGCTTATAAATACACCAAAGAATCCAGCGAGCTCGTCTCAGAAAAGTAAAAAAGCCGTCAACTAAAATTTTCAATTTCTCGTCAAAATCCCTCGTCTTCTGCAGTTATTAAATTTTTTCTAATTAGCAAATAGTTATTGTTTAATTCGTTCCGCATTACCATTGTCGATTAAATCAAACAAGGCAATCGCTTAAAAAGTGCTATGTTTTTACAAACTCGCTAATCATTCACGCGTGTTAACATGTACAACGGTTTAACCCGGCCTCTATCAGTTAATCGTACGGACCGCACGCGTAACGGGAACCAGCCAGTTATATGCAGTGTAGGCGATTGTCGGTGTGTTGTAAACAAAGGCACATGCTGTGACGCTCGGGGGCATTTTACAGGATGTAGATTACACAGTTGACAGATTATTGCAAATGGGGCATTAGGGACGCTAATTAGGGCAGCGGGGCGGGGCCAAAAAGGGGCAGGGCGCGGCGCCCCGCTATAGAAATAACACTACAAACAGATAAAATGAAAAATCAGAACCAATTTCGGAGTTGAAAAGGGCCACAACTCCTTCAAATTTTGGTGGATTTTAACCGAAATTGAACTTGGCCTGGATTTATTATCCTACATGTGCCCGATACGAGTTGAATCAATCCCATTCTGAACAGAAACAGACGGGGTAACACACAGGACAACCCTTCATTTGAAGAATTGATTTTCACAGAACAGGGGACATAATAAAAATGTACCAATGATATCATACAAGTGATTTTAAAATATACAGTACACCACAACACAAATGTGGCAATACTTACCACAGCGGCGGAAATTATCCAAATGATTGCTTGATACTCTCACATAAGCAAGCAAGCACAAATAATTATCCTCGAACATTTGTGCAATCTGAAATAAAAGAAACAATATTCAGGAACATTACAATGAGACATCTCTCGAAAACTGACTGTTGATACAAGATCCTCGCCCCAATGGAAAACAGAAATAACATCTATGTGCTCAGGCACGACAATGCAAAATTTCAAAATCAGCTGAAAATTCGGCAAGGGGTCCAGGTGGCCGCTGAAGCTCATGGCTTATAAGCATCCAAGATGGCTTAAATGGTCTCAAAAACGGCCCTTGCGAGCATCATATCCGCGGAAAATTCTCATGCCTTACTACCGACTCAATATCCGAACAAACCAGACTGGGCCCTTTATTCCTTAAATATAAAAACAATCATGTCCGATTATTAGTATATTACTGGAAAATGTGCATGTGACACACATATCGACATTTAATTTTAGTCTTTTGATCGTGTTTAATTGGAAACATGATATATCCATTGGTCGTCGTTGAATGATCGTCTTCACACAGTGAAAGTTCATTCCGATCAAAACTTGCATTTGTCTGCATCATGTATTCACACAACATTTCAAAATGCATGTTACTACTTGTATCGCCAATTCAGTTGGAACATTCCCTTAGCCAGACACACCATTTCAAATGAACAATTCATTGACTGCTAAAGAGGTACCTTACAGTTAAGTAGAAAAGCAAGATCTTAAGATAATATGCTTTGTGAATAATGCTTAAAAGATTTTTCTTGAAATATAAGGAAGAAATGCAAGAAAAATTTTCAATTTAAGATGTATATTGAATCCAGGCCGTGGTCACATAATAGCTCTAAGGTGTGTCGGTATTGCTGGGACAACTCTTTGTACTTCTACTTTCACTGTCGTTGCATTTGATTCAGTGTCAACTCGGCCTTGTCCTACTCTGCCCAATAATTGAGGCGATATATACCAACCATTTATGTGTTGAATTTTAATACATTAATCATTAATATTTAAGTTAAAACCAATTAAATGCAAGTTGAAAAAATTATTGAATATTCCCTGTGCATTGAAGCTTCGCGGTACAGAGGAAATTTCCAGCTCACTGGAGAGGAAATTTCCCTGTGAAGTGTATTTTGGTATGTTATAATTTGAACATGCTTGTCACGCCGTTTTTACTAAAAAACAATTATGAGAGGTATTTCTTTCATTTTGTATCATTATTTCATTCCTTATAGATACGAAAACCTTCAATATTTATTTCATAATATTGGTATAAATAATAAACGAGCCTTTTCATTGCGCTTATAAAGACAACTACTATCACCTTAAGTATGCCGAAGGTGTGAACAACGTTGCCTTTTCATTGCGCTTCAAAAGTGGGCCGAGTTGGACCGGACCGAGATTGTAAGTGGGCCGAGTTGACCCTTTACCGTTGCATTCAATGATGATTCCTGCAATCTTGACAAGTCTTCATATAGCTTTATCTAAATACTCTAACTAGATCTTTCTCATTTCAAATTTTCTTGTGCGATTATACCACAATGTTGACAGATCAACACACAAGAAAGATGTAGTCCAATATTCGGCGTAGAACTAGGGACAACCACTGACCATTCCTCTGCAAGAGTTCAATTCGAAATCTGCACGTGAACACGTGCAAACAGCATGCGAACGTACACATTCTATTGTCTGAACATCCTTTTTTATATGGCAGTACAATATCGCTCAACCAAAATAGATAACCAATTCTTGCAATATACAGATAATTTATGAAAATTATCTCCCATCACCTGCTCCCCACCCACAAAATATTGCATTATGAGCGGGATGGTGTGGCAAAATATTACATAAAATAAATTATTGCAATACCTTTAACGTACCAAATGCCTAATTGATAGAAGACGAATGCAATTTATCGATGACATTCTGTGACAATGCCGCAACTCGAAGTTGCCCGTCGAGTAACTTCGGCAGCGCGGCTATGTGCGCCATTTTTGCTGAAGACGAATCTAAATAGGCAAATTATTTCTGCTCGTAACGCAAATGTTCAATAACATCCACATGAATAAATACAATATCCTTGTGTATCAGTACATAAGCTTTAATTGAAAACGCCACATACCTATCAATGATGGTTTAGCGTTCGTATTTTTCCATGTACACTCGCTCAATATTTACTGCACGGGCGTCTCAGACAATGGCTACCAAAGGAATTTCATTAACGTTGCGCACGCAGGATTTGGCATCACGTGACTATATTTCATTGGATGTTTGATAAGCGAAGCTACACGTCATTTATCTTAGGTCTCATACTACTAAATTCCTCTTGCGCGCCTTGTCAAACCGCGCATTTTTAACGCAGGTCCGAAAATATAGATAATACAGCCACCATGTATTCAGAACACGGAATATCGATTTACTGCGAGTAAATTGTGCAGTCCAGAGTAACATATTACTGATCATTGCTCCGATATCCAAACTTGCTTTTTTAAGAACGAATTATGATTGTTTTTGCATTTAGAAGTGTACGGTCGATTGTAATTAATTAATATATATGCAGAATACTGTATACTTGAAGTTCAGTCTTCAAACCAAACTTTTGAAGCTATCGTCAATATCTAGAAACAAAATTCTATACTATAATAATAATTTGTCAAATGATAGGTCTATTTCTAAGCTATTTATAAATATATGTCAAACAGCGATCACGTATATATATATGCAATACCTGTTACGTACCAAATGCCTTATTGATAGAAGAAGAATGCAATTTATCGATGATATGTATGTTTTAATATTGCGTAATTAGTTCATATATATAAATATCTCTAGACTGGTACTTTATATTGATCAGTATGATATGAAACCGGTGAGTGCCAGTCTCGGTCCAGCGTAACCATAGCAACAAATATACCGGTGCTTCCATTATAAGCTTAGTATTTAGGTCTTTGAATATAACAGACGTTTATATTTTGTTATATAATTCATTGTATAAAATAATCGTGTATATCTACTCTTTGCCAATCAGCATACATATTTGATGAACAACTGCCAACCAATTTGAATGATTTGTTAGTTTGTTTCTTTACAATCAACTGGGACCAATTACACGGTGTATAACCCGATATGTATTCCGCCGAGTCATGCGACAGACTAAATTTACTATAAAAACGATACAAAGCGATATAAAGCTGGTATAGTCTGTTTTAAGTTTGACATATCAAAAATGTAAAAAATCGCCTTCAGCTGCTCAATTTGAAGCGTTTTGCGATAGAATTGAATAGTAACTCCACAGAAGATTAAAAGAAATATCATTTACGAACAATTCTCGTGAGTTCCAGTCTGTCAGTCCTCTGAAACCGATGTTTGATCCTTCCAAAGGGACCCTAGCTGGTAAACATAAATACGATGACATTTGCACTTTGCAATGATGACGTTGCCGGCTGAGGAAAACATTTGATGAAATTACTGATTTTTGCTGTTTCATTCGATTTTTATTCCCGGTAAAACATGTTATGTTTAGAATAATACATGTTAATCACCAATGATTAATATAAGGTGTTATTCACTGCCATGCACTTTTGCAATTCATTGATGATATTCATTCTAGATTGTACGTCTATCTGTTAATCAAGAAATGTCATGAGTACTTAAGAAGTGAACGCATGAATACAATTTCGTCTATTAATGTTCTCCTTATAATATCTGAAGTGGGTCGGTGTACATGTACTTTCAATGATTTATCTAGATAGTTCGATATAATTATATCCCATATTTTATACATCGAGGGTTCAGTGCAAGTCTATACTAAGTCCTTATACATAGTAGTTAGTATAGTCTTGCGCTGAACCATCGACTTGTAAAAAATGTCAATTTTGCAACCTAACCTTTTGTCCATTTAAAACAAAACCAGTGTATTACTGTATTATATAGACAAATCTGTTTCTTTGGCGGCGGAAGCTTCATTATTTAAGACCTGAATTCAGACTCAAAATTCACATATGTTGGGTTGCTTTAAAAAAACATCAGACATGAATGCTTGAATCCTCATTTATAATCACGAAATTCGTCATTGAAAACAGTTCAGTTACGGCCGTAATTTGTGTGTATTACTAAGGACGATAACTCCTTGATCTATCGTAGATTATGCAGGACTTTCGCATTGGTTATATTCCCTAATTTTGGGGTATATTTCTGTAAAAGGGCCGTTTTGAATTGCTGACTTTAAACCATCGAACAGTGATAGTATTACGTATGATGATCACAATATTAATGTAAACAGCTCTTCTATAGTTTTAATCCTGTCGCATATCGAGGGCTCAACGCAACAATGTCGTAACTCCTATATATAAATACATCGGAGTTACGACAGTGTTGCGTTGAGTCCTCGATATACTGTGCGACCTCTCTAGAGCAACACACTTTGGGAGGCACACACTTTGTCTGTTGTTGAGAGGTTGTCGCTGAAAAGACGGCTGCTCTATATAGGTTGCATTGTAATATTCTTTGATCAGATTCCTTGTTTTCTTTGTCTCGCAACGAGAATTTTGTATTTGTTGTAATTCTTACCTGTTTGTCACTTTACGAAAAAACGTGTGTCAATAATTTAGAATTTACCATCCGTTGTACCATATTGTAGTTAGATTACAACTGCTAATTGTTAGTACGTGCATACGTACTTATATACACTCAACAAAATTCCTAATCGGTCAGTTTATATTGTATTATTATTTTTCTAATAATGCATGTATTTACACAAAATTTCACATACCGATATTTGAACAGGTAATGCAGCGAATTATTGATTTTTTTTAGCTGGCTCGCTATGAAATTAATCGTATTAGGCGTATTGACGTTTATAGCACGTTTTGCACGTGAGGGGCATGGACACATATTTGCACGTGTTCGTGTACACTTTTGTCATTGCTGATGAAAATCCTTTTTTAAAAACACAAAACATGGTGAGAATGACTGAAAAAGAACGCGAATGATACAGGCCGGAACTCATTTACGACAGGTGGGTTTTATTTTTTGAAACTTCATAAGAATATTGACATTATTTGTTTGTAGCCATTATATTGGTGGTTATTTCCGTTTTCAACTTATTTCAGGTGGCAAGAAAATCGGTTAAATTTATATAACATTGTAGCGCCATATTTGACGTGTTAAATTGGCGCTAAAGTTTGTGACTTTGGTGTCACGTCTTGACGTCATTTCCTGAAAATTTGAAGACTTTTTTGCTGACAGTTCCAAGACTGTAATTCGCTATATGATTGTTGTTTCT
The DNA here is from genome assembly GCA_032209605.1 of Mactromeris polynyma. Taxonomy (NCBI): domain Eukaryota; kingdom Metazoa; phylum Mollusca; class Bivalvia; order Venerida; family Mactridae; genus Mactromeris; species Mactromeris polynyma. The sequence goes on from JASFXZ010000028.1 coordinate 7,614,799, forward strand.
GTTTGTGTTATGAATGTGTTTTATGTTTCCCTTTCCCCTATGCAATTCTGTCACTTTATACAGTGTTCAGATTGTTTCCTGCCCATTTTGGGCGTAAACGCATATAGAACAATATTATACTTCCTATATGCATTTAGAAGTATGTGTATGTTGTATTCAACATTTAATATAGTTTCATGCAATTCTTCTTGCATTCTATTTGTCTACATATTCAAATTATTTTTGACTGCTTTTGGAAATTTTATAGGGCATCTGCTTTTGTGTGCCTCAGCGTAGCTACGGGCCTGTTAAGGTAATCAGGTGGGAGACATGTAGTCAATTTTACGCCATAAGCACTAGCGGATCGAGGGGGGGGGGCACACCCGCCACGCGCCCCCCCCACGCGCCCCCCCCCCCCCCCCCCCACGCGCCCCCCCTTAAATTTCCAAACCTTACATCATCGTAACATGTATGTCTGAGTATAAATAGAAAATATACAGAGATCTTTAATTATAAGATTTTCAAATAAGCGATTCTGCATTGGTTTTATGTTCAATTACTTACAAAAAAAATTACCAAAAAGTTACGCCCCCCCAAGACCAAATCCTGGATCTGCCCCTGATAAGGGTGTGCAGCATGTGCAAAAGTTAAATTTCTGAAATATGTCTTTTCACTGCATATCCGTAACGATAATTTATATTTGTGTTTCCCTGTCAATGCAGTTCATTTATGTCACAATAAAGATAACTACACAAATCGAGGGCTCAACGCAACACTGTCGTAACTCCTATATAAAATACATAGGAGTTACGACCATGTTGCATTGAGCACTCGAAATGTGGATTGGAAATATCTGACATCAAACTAATGTCAGACTTATTAGAATTTTTTATTAAATATATAAGATAATTAAGTTAACAAACTTTAAAGTTGTGAAAAAGATTATACATTGTATGAGCGCTGCTTTGGGATTTACAACCTCTTCTGTAAGTGACGTCCTTTCAAGAAAACGCAACATGTGATGTCACTATTTGCAAGCAGGAAACAATATTTACTCCATATGGTCACTTCGTTTTCATATTGCCATATGGGGCAAATATTGCTTACATGGTGAACGTCACATGTGACGTTTTCTGGGAATGACATCACTTAAAGAAGAGGTAGGAAATCATAAAGCGGCGCTCATATTATTATCATGAAAGTGTGGCATAAAGTTGGACACAGCAAAGTCCACAAACCGAATGATAATTGATGTCCAATAACAAACAGAATGGCAAGGATGATGGTAGTCTGGAGTAACTTCCCCTTTCACTATGTTACTATTTGAGTTATAGTACGCAGGGAACCAGACTAGGACGATGGTAGTCTGGAGTTACTTCCCCTTTCATTATGTTACTATTTGAGTTATAATACGCAGGGAACCAGACTAGGATGATGGTAGTCTGGAGTAACTTCCCCTTTCACTATGTTACTATTTGAGTTATATGTACGCAGGGAACCAGACTAGGATGATGGTAGCATGGAGTTACCTCCCCTTTCATTATGTTACTACTTGAGTTATAGTACGCAGGGAACCAGACTAGGATGATGGTAGTCTGGAGTTACTTCCCCTTTCATTATGTTACTATTTGAGTTATAGTACGCAGGGAACCAGACTATGATGATGGTAGTCTGGAGTTACTTCCCCTTTCATTATGTTACTATTTGAGTTTTAGTACGCAGGGAACCAGACTAGGATGATGGTAGTCTGGAGTTACTTCCCCTTTCATTATGTTACTATTTGAGTTATAGTACGCAGGGAACCAGACTAGGATGATGGTAGTCTGGAGTTACTTCCCCTTTCATTATGTTACTATTTGAGTTATAGTACGCAGGGAACCAGACTAGGATGATGGTAGTCTGGAGTTACTTCCCCTTTCACTATGTTACTATTTGAGTTATAGTACGCAGGGAACCAGACTAGGATGATGGTTCAAGAGTGCACTAGTTGCTGTTGGTTGGTCGCATGAAGCACTACAAGGATACAGATATGAACCTTTTCACAGTTTGGTATTACTCTTATCCACCTTGCAACGGCTGCGAAGTACCGGTAGTACCATTGTTCTCTGAACAGAAAACCTCACCTTAAGACCACCTCAATATTGAGACCACCTTATAATTAAGACCACAATTTTCAAGTCCATTTTCAAGGTTTTGCTTGTTACTCAACCTCAGTATTAGAACCACCTCAATAAGAAGACTAGTTTTTAAGGGTCCCAATGGTGGTCCTATTATTGAGGTTTTACCGTATTGGCATTGGAAATGTCTAAGATTGAACTAGTGACCGGTCAGTCATCCATCATTAATCTGAAGTCACTTGTTGATACTTTATCTTGATATCAAATATTTGAATGTTTGATATCGCTATTTACGATTGCAGATATAAAGAATTCTTTGTACAATGTCACCACTTTGGAATGATGTGTTGATATAACCAAGTTGAATTGTAGATATCGACCATTCGAATGTATGACATCTAGATCTAAAAATCCGATTAATATTTTAGCAATTTTAAGTATACTCTTGTAATATCCCCTTTTAACTGGTGAAATATGCACAAGATATGCAATGCATATACTACAGAGGTGATAAAGGGAGAGAACTCTAGAAGTGATAAAGGGAGACAACTCATGGCAATCTTCTGTGGTAACAAATAACACATCTTTAAGATCACACTCAAGCAACACTCTATACATTCCAAAACCCAGACTTGAATTTTGTAGAAAATCTCTTGCATATTCTGGACCAAAAATCTGGAACAAAATACCACAAAATATTTGCCAGTCAAATACCCTAAATACTTTCAAAAGATCATACCTCACATGGTTTTACTCTGGTGGGTCACATAGTGTTACATTGTAAATAGTGTCATGTCTATTGTTATATATTTATGTATAATCTCATACATTGTTGTTTTTTCAGGTAAAATTTTAATTGTTTGTGTATCTATACCTGCCTATTAGTGTCATGTCTATTGTTATATATTTATGTATAATCTCATACATTGTTGTTTTTTCAGGTAAAATTTTAATTGTTTGTGTATCTATACCTGCCTATTATAATGGTTTATGTAGCATTATGTTGTAAACATGTATATTTCATAGAGGCTCACAGGGAAGACTGGGCTTGCCCGACTGTGTTGCCTCTTTAAATAAAGTCGTTATTATTATTATAATAATACACAAATAAGCAATTCATTCTAAATTGATAGCATCTGAATTCGAATTCTAAGAATGTACTGATCGAATTGATGACATCTAGCTGCAGATATCTGGTCATTGAATTACAGATATATGTATTAACATATTTTATCATGAAATGGATTAACAATATCACTATTTTAAATTGCAAATATCAAGCTACAAATTGGTGACTTAAAATATTGAGGAAATTATGATTTGGCTGTTGGATATTAGAAGTATTTGCTAAATGTTTATAATTGTGTCAAAATACACTTTTTTTACTTGTAAGTAGTGGTTATTTTTAAATAGGGTCACCCCTATTTAAAGGGCCAGACATTTCCGACTAGAGACACCTACTTTCTGAGCACATTTACTTCCCGATTCATATCCTTTAATGCCAGGCACCAGGCAGTTAGGGGCACAGTACCCATTATTTAACTAGCTAGCGCTCACCAACCGGCCATATCAGAACGGACCCATACCGGGATTCGAACCTTCAACCTTCAACCTCCAGCTCCCAATGCCGCCTTGACCACTCGGCCACATGTGACAGTATATGTAAAATTCATGTCCATCAACAGGGAAATAATATAGAAGGAAACTGCTTTTGGTTCAGTCCCAGTCCATGAACCTCCTACCTCCACCAAGGTGACTTGTACGTTGCATAGTTCTTCAGATTCTAGCAGTGAACATCGTCATTAATCTGATCGCAATGACTGCACGTACCCGTAGGCACAGCGAGGCCACACTTGGTACTGATGTACTCACTGCGTGACTTTATTTTACCTAACTGTAACTATTATAATCACCGTATATTAAAATATAGCGCCAAAGTGATTTTAAAAATGGATTTCTATAACTACTGGATTTCAGTATCGTAACGCACCATGTTCTACCTACTGAACTAACCACAGGAGATTGTCATTAGTTCTCTCCCTTTATCCCTTCTAAAGTTCTCCCTATATACATATACTATAGAAGGGATAAAGGGAGAGAACTCATCACAATCACATGTGGAACTAACCAGCCAGGCTCACACAGGACAAGAAACAACTAACAGTTATCATTGAATTGTAAAAATTAATTTAATGAACACAATACATGTACAATCTCAGTATAATACAGACAAACATCACTGCTGGTAGTTTTCTTCGTGGTTGGGATCATTATCGATGCCAGTAAAATGGGATAAATATCAGATATTTGATACAAATATACATAGCTTAAGCAAGTTTCGATGTGAAATTCTTTGTTTTCAAGTCTGTTTGGCCGTTTGTTTCAAATGTGTGGGGGCCATTTCAAATGTATCAAAGTGCCGTTTTAAGGGCATTTTATTTTAATAGTACAAGAAAATATATTAATTTTGGAAATGGTCCCTCACGTGACATAGATTATAGCTCCGCCTACATAACAGATATACGACTGTGGTTGGTTTAATCACTGCATGATATTACAAATGAAAATGATCTTATAAAGTTTATTTAGCACTCTTTATCAATGCATAATGTTATAATTAATAGAAAATGAGTGATTTTAATCCTGTTTTAAGCATATGTATACAACAATAGCATGCTCATGAGTAAATGGCGCATATTTTAAATATACCATGATTACTTGCTATATACCAAGAAAACCTGAAAGGCGACTATAAAATATGAGTGATTAAGTGAAAATGTATAAAAGCATTGAACAGATGAATTACCCCTATCTCAAGTATTGTTACATAATGCTTAGACATGGTTCTGTTTATACAACTGCAATATGTAAAATAATCCTTAACGCATTTACATTAAAACAAACATTTACTATTAACATATAAAATAAATGAATATTTACAAACATTTGCATATTTTGATAAAACTTACAAAATACATGTACATGGAATTAAGTAAATCCATTAAATTGCTGCAATATGTATAATAATCCTTAACGCATTTACATAAATTAAAATGAACATTTACTATTAACATATAAAATAAATGAATATTTACAAACATTTGCATATTTTGATAAAACATACAAAATACTTGGAATTAAGTAAATCCATCAAATTGCTGAGAAAGACAGGCAATCAAACGATCCAAATAGCCTACAGGGGTTCAACTAGGTGCCAAATGTCAAGGCTTATTTTTTATTGAGTTTTACCATTTTATAGCCAAATTACGTATAATTAAGAAAAAAATTGGCCCTTCAGCCAGAATCCTGAGGATCCAAATGAGGCTTTTCGGATATTCCAGGGGTTGAATGGTCAACTCCAGGATTAATGGAACCCGAGTTATATTAAATGATCAAATAATTCTCGACCATTTGAAATTGAGAAAAACAGCGAACCATTACAGTAAAGAAGATATTCAATAAGAACACAAAACAAGAACGGAACCAGCTCGAGCCCTATACTGAAAACAATGATGACACAGTATCACTTTGGACAATAAACTATTTTTACAACACTTAAGCATAATTTCATATTTTTTTGGTCTGCCAAAGTTAACAATGTTGTCATATACTGACTACACAGGTTTCCACGACATAAACAATACTAATACACATATTCATCAACAATCCTTCACATACACAGAATATAACAGTCTTCAAGATAACCCACTGGTCCGAAGCCTGGGGCTACTAACTTTAAATATGGGCGGGCAAATATTCCCGAGTGTTAGCCTGAATCGGCAAGTGCTTGATTTTAGTGAATATAGAGACAAAAATAAAATCCATCCATGACTAGCAAATTGTACACATACATAATTGTGGCTGTCTGCATGTGACGAAGTACTGTTATATATGTTCGGTCTAGTAAGAATGATTTCAGAATGAGCAACTTGCCCAAAGGGCCTACTGCACTGAAAAAATTAAGGCAAAGTCAGGAATAATGAAGGAAACATCAGTGGAAAAAAATTGACAGAACACACAAATACATTGAATGCATTATTTTCACCCAAATTGCCAGACCCATGGTACGAACCTACAATCTAAAGGCTAGCAAACAAGAGCTCTACTAACTGAGGTATTCAGACAGACCAACTACAGTCAACACTCGTTATAACGACCATGTTTGTTCAATGGATTTACGTTGTTGTATTGAATATGGCGCTATACTGAATTAGATCACTAACATAATGTGTTGATTCGTTCCTATCAGATTTGTGTTGTTAAAAGAATATTCCGTAGAATAAGTAGAATGTTGATGTAACGAGAGTTGACTGTACAATGAGCAATAAACAAAACAACATCAGTCTTCAACCCTATGTGACATACATGTATATAGGATCAATCAAAGAGTAAAAGACTTTCAAATATTCTCATTGAAGTTTCCATACATTTCTAGAAATGTTTACAAACTGAATAACACGTTCCAGGGACACTGACCGCTTTACAAGCTTGATCTGACCCTACATGACCCGTTAGAAGGTTCATAATTTCAGAATAGAGTTTCAGGTGCTCAAGTAACTGATCACCAATTCATAGTTTTAATAGGTTTCAAATCTTCATGGCTCCCTTTCTTCTTAAATGAAGCAACCGGAATCCGGCCATCGATCAGTTGAATTAAAGTAACCAATTCCTTGTCTTGCATCACCAGTTTATGACTGACCAACACAGATCTCACAATGTCAACAAGTTCATCAAATCTACACACTTCTGTATCAGCTTTCCTCCAGTTAGTTTCAAGCTTCTGTATTCTACCAGATGCCTTCGATGTTATCTGTTCAATCTGCTTGTCCTTCTCTCGCATCATGCAACGATATTTCTCCACCTGAAATACATAAAAATACTTTGATCATTCGACAATAGGGGTTCCATTTGACCCTGGAGATGACCCCTGGAATTTCCAAAAGGCCACATTTTGACCCTTAGGATTCTGGCTGAAGAGTCATTTTTTCTATAAATCATAGGTATTTCGGTTATCAAATTATAAAATTGGGTCAAAAACTATCAAAATGTCCCTCGAGTTTCCGCACCTTGTGGAACACCTGCAACAAGTATCGGTGATTCAACCAGTGTTATTCAGCCTTGTCATACAGTAATACTGCAATAGGCGGAAATATGGTTGCAAGTTTGAACTTGATTATTTTATTTCCATTTTGAAACAAGTTCTTATACTAATCATTCTCGATGACTGCTTCCTGGCTACCAACCAGTAATTGCTCCAAATTTAGCGATTGTGAAGTTGAAGTTTCCATGTGCAAACCCTGTACATTGCTGGGCTCAAACTCACGACCTTCGACACAGAAGTCAGGCGCTCCACCCCTCGACCACTGCGCCTCCAAGTGCTATACAAGTTCTATATATATACATATACATTGTACTACAAAATGGACAAAGGGAGAGAACTCTAGAGGGTTAAAAGGATATCTAGAGGGTTTAAGGGAGAGAACTCTAGAGGGTTAAAGGAAGAAAATTCTAGAGGGTTAAAAGGAGATCTAGAAGGTTATAGGGAGAGAACTCTAGAGGGTTAAAGGGAGAGAACTCTGGAGGGTTAAAGGGAGAGAACTCTAGAGGGTTAAAGGGAGAGAACTCTGGAGGGTTAAAGGGAGAGAACTCATGACAATCTCCTGTGGACAAATCCACCATGTTTTACCTTCTTCTTCAGGTCAAGAATTTCTCTCTGAGATTGAACATCAACACCATGTGTTCCTTGATTTCCTTCAGACACGGTCTCCATCTTACGTAGCAACTCTGCAATCTGTTCATTCAGTAAATTCCTCTCTGTCTCGAGAGCTTCATACTTTTCCTTCATACGACAAATTTCATCTGTCAAACTCTGAAAGTGTTTGAGAAAAAATTCCCATTAGTCATTATCCTGGTATTTTAGTTAAAACCGTAATATCCCTTTTTAACACCCCAACCTAATAAAAGCCCCTGCCTATTTTTGAAAATGTACGCTATTTCCCCCGCGAGTATGTAACATGAAACACTTCCAGTTTATCACTAGTGAATAGAGCATACACATTAATAACTATATAACTACCAAATGACCTCTAATAAACTCCCCCTTTCAGAAAATGTAACACGTTAAATAGGGATTTTACGGTAGTAAATTTTGTTTTGTTGGCAAAATACATATACAAGAAAAACATTGCACTCGCTGAAATGGTGCTTGATCCTATAGTAAGCAATAGTATTATTTGTGAAAGGTTATAACAATCTTTCACTGGCATCCAGTACCGATATATCCAGCTGGACGGTTTCTGTCTAGGCAAGAACGAGGCTCCGTCAAATTCCCGCCTTAACAGGCACCCGAGAGCCGGAAATAAACGCCCAGTGTTTCAATGACGTTCTGGTTATGTTAATACATGATTTTTCAAATTCATTCAAATTATTATTCGCCACTATATGAAGTCATCAGCATGAAACTCTAGTCTGGTATGCAAGGAAATGTTTTCCCTTTTATTCTGATAAAGTAAAAACATGGGCAAGACCTGCAATCACTTTTCTCTAAAAGCTACAAGAAAATGTCCTGTCTTAGGAACACAGGAGATTGTCATGAGTTCTCTCCCTTTATCCCTTCTAGAGTTCTATATATATACATACACTACAGAAGGGAAATAGTAGGGGAAAGAACTCATAACAATCTCCTGTGCTTAGGAATACAAAATTTATAAATTAGACTTATAAATATGATATGACAGAAATATACAGTCGGACGTTTATTCAACAACCTTCTATCCGAAATGAATATCAGGTCCCGATGTATCTTCTTAGGCATGTCAATCAGAAATGGGCTATATAACAATGAATTATTCAAATGAAATTTTGGACCCAATGAATTCGAATGAACGAGATCCAACTGTATTTTCTACGACTCTCACATGTAAAAGTGCCAACACCTGAAAGAATTGCTACACCGTAGCTTAAGGTTGATAACAAGATGTGTTCAAACAAATGTTTATCATTAATCAATGACTGACTTGAAGTTTCATACAACAACATTGCTAATGCGCAAACACTGTTACTAAGCAGGGGTCAGTGTCACTAATTTTTGAACTAGCAGGGAAATCAACAAAAGTAGGCGGGGGTCTGGGGGATACTCCCCTTAATTATGCTAATTTATACAAGAAAAGTAGCCGGGTGATGAGGCTTATGTTACCGGCTAATTTAACCAGCTCTTATTGACACCCCTGACTAAGTGATGTGTTGTATTGTATAGTCACCTTATTTTCTACATTCTGGTCTAACATTGATTCAAATTTGTCACTCATATCTTGAATTCTGGAGTTCAACTCATCAACCACTTTTTGGCTTTTGTCTAGTTCGGACTGAGTGAAATCACGTTCTGCGTGTAGATGTTTCTCAGAATATTCACATTGACTCACACGGCTACATAAATCCTCACTGAAATAAACCGAGCAGATAAATGTGCAAGTTCTAGAACACCAGGTACAAGTTATAGGCCTTCTGGGGCATTACAGTCAAACCTGTGTTAAAGACCACCTGCGAACAAAGACCACTATTGCAAAACCTGTCTGCAAAGACCACTAATTTTATCTCCCATCAGACCATTTTCAATGATATTTAATCTGTTACTAGAGACCACCTGTAAACAAAGACCACAGTTTGCTGTTCCCATGGGTGGTCTTTACAGACAGGTTTGACTGTATTCATAAACACTTTGACTTTAAATTTGCAAAACTTATATTAACCACAGCATTTTGTTTTCATTTAATCTAAACAAACGAAATACTGCCTGAATAATTGTTTTTTCCCAATGTACATTTTCGCCAATTTTTATTAAAATCTTTATTGTTGTTACAATAGCATAGGAGCCCATAGAACGTTCGTTTGAGATTCAGACTTATAATGTTTATGAACAAGACCCTAGCAAAATAACCAATATTACTTTATTAGTGTATGAGCCATCAACTTTCAGAATAATATTTCAACGCCAATTTGAAGTCGTCAAGGGATGACAACTCAAATCTTAAAGACAGTGATGGATTAGTAAGGCCAAACAAATAAATAAGTGTGGTTCCAGTTACATGCCTGAAAAAAATAGGGTAGGTAGGTAGGTTTTTTTTTTTTTTTTTTTTTTTGGTTATTAACGACTATTATTTAGTGTCGTTGTCGTCGCGCGCAACAGACCCACTTTTACGATTTTTTTTTTTTTTGATATTGAATAAAAAAGTGAAAAAATAAGGTCGGTCGGGATAGGGAACCACACTTATTTTTTGTTTAGGCCTAAGTGGCAGGGCATCACTTCAGATAGGTTTTGGGAACGGACACCCATAGGCATACCCACAATGAGGGAAGTTTGTGTCTTTAAAAGATGAAAAGCAGAAATATGAAGTATATTTATATGATCAATTTTAGATATTTTTATGGTGATTTTAATCAATTTTGACAAATATTCAAGATTTTCTTGACAAATGTCTGAATATATTTAAAGAAATGTGGATTAACCCCAACTCAATCGACTAACCTTAGAAGAATTTTCCCTCCTTCTTGTATGGGGAATGTTCAGTGAAAATAAGGGACAAATATACTATTTTCGCAGGGGAATGGTACCCATGAACGGCCCCAAAAAATGGCCGAACAAGCCCCCTAAGTGGTGACGTAAAACCATTAATTTATAAGTACAAAGGACAGCTGAAACAAGTACAGAATAGAATAGTCAGAAGAAGAACTAATGTCTGAAGTAAATCACTTTGAAACTTAGCAATCTGTTGTCTCAAATAGCAACATTCAAAACAAAAGTTACCACAAATATATCTGTGACAACAGTAGACATTCATGGATTTTAGTTCTTCACTACAAAAATGTACGTACTTCTCAAAAGTGACATCGTTTAGGGATGATCTGAGCGCTTTTTCAATAATATGAGCAACTCTTGTAGTCTCCTCAAAGAGTTCTGCAACACGCTCAAGCTGACTATTCAATCCAACATCATCTCCAATATTACAAACATCTTCAAACTTGGACTCTACTTTGTCAGAGAAATGTTTACTGGGACCCACTTTCTTTCCAATTTTATGTTGCCGTGTCTCCTTGGAACTTGTCACATCAGCACTATTTACTTGCATCGTAGAGTTTTGATCGGAATCTTTTGGTTTGGCAGAATGAATTGGCGCGAAAGCACTATTCGCTGTACAACCCAGTTTTTTCCTACTTAACGTGTGCGGACTTTCCACAGCCACTTTGTCCTTTCCTATCAATTCCACAGCACTATGTTTCATGGTATCATCTCTGACAGTACTGGACTGTTCATCATCTGTTTCATTTTTATCGCCCACACTTCCTGATTCTTCTGTGCTTTCAGGTTCAGTAGATAACACCGCAGACAGCACTTGAGATACCAGGGAAGATGACGGTTTTAGATGGTTATCCTTGTTTGAATCTGTCAAGGTAACACAAGAACTTGATCCGTCATCAACTTTCGATTTATCCTGAAAGATAAATAGGAAACTCTTATAAATACACAGCCAGAACATTACATGATTTTCCAGAGATACTGAAACAGAGATATATCCACAATGGAGATTTTAAAATACAGCTGAAAGTTTAGTTACCAAGCTGTAGGTCAGATACAAAAACAATAGGACCAACAGGTAAAGTAAAATGAAGTTGAAAAACATATTTTCTGCAGCAAGAATCCAAACATCACACAACAATGTTGTTTGTCTGAACTACGACACAATCTGAACTACAACACAATCTGAAATACGACACAATCTGAACAACAACACAATCTGAACTACAACACAATCTGAACTACAACACAATCTGAACTACGACACAATCTGAACTACAATACAATCTGAACTACAAAACAATCTGAACAACAACACAATCTGAACTACAACACAATCTGAACTACAACACAATCTGAACTACAACACAATCTGAACTACAACACAATTTTGAACTTTTCTATTCAATTACTTATGTTTGGAATGGGTTTGGAACCCGCAACCTGCACCAGACATTCCACCTCAATGCCACCTGTCCTGTTAACAAATACTTTCAGTTTTCAACTCTAAAATACATAAAACCTCACTTAAAGACCACCTCAAAATTAAGAACAAATTATCAAGTCCATTTTCACGGTTTTGCTCTCTAATCAACCTCAATATTAAGACCAGACCAGAATACTAGTTTTCAAGGGTCCCGCGGATGGTCTTATTATTGAGGTTTTACTGTATATAAAACTAGAGCACAACAAACCTCAATTCCAGCTCTTCTACATAGACTGGCTAACACATTGACCATGTGGTCCACCAATTCATCAATGGTAGACGAGGCATCAGTAATCTCGGTTCCCTGCTTTCTCATGACATCAGATGCAAACTGCTGGGTGTAAGACAACTCCTCCAGGGTACCAGACAACGTACACCTGTAACACATATCACACGTCAGACAATGATGGAACGCATAGTCGGTGATTGAGAGAATCTTTCACCTACTTCCCATATGGATAGAAATATCCAGCACGATGGTTACTGTTTGCCTAAACAGTTACCCGAGAACCGGATATTTCCATCAACACAAGAAGCCAGTAGTAGTTTCTTTTTCTTGCATATCTTTTTTAAGGAATAAAGGACGAAATTGAATAAAACGACTTTCTTTTTCTTGCATATATTTTTTAAGGAATAAAGGACGAAATTGAATAAAACGACTTTCTTTTTCTTGCATATATTTTTTAAGGAATAAAGGACGAAATTGAATAAAACGACTTTCTTTTTCTTGCATATATTTTTTAAGGAATAAAGGACGAAATTGAATAAAACGACTTTCTTTTTCTTGCATATATTTTTTAAGGAATAAAGGACGAAATTGAATAAAACGACTTTCTTTTTCTTGCATATATTTTTTAAGGAATAAAGGACGAAATTGAATAAAACGACTATCGTTTTAAAGACTTTTTGCTTATAGTAGCATAATATTTCACAAATTCATTCAAGTTATTATTTGCAAGTATTTGACGACATTATTTGTGTTTTCTAGCACATGCATGAACACAGGAAATCCCAGTCTGGTTTACAAGAATAACTCTGAGATACATATTTGAGGAGTTATTTAATTGAAAACATTAAAAATTGTTTCCTGAAATAAAAGATGCAAAGTATTTGCCAACCTCCTGTTCATTTCAATTAAAGCGAAGAGAGAGGACACAAATGTACATAACAAGGTTATTTCATACCAAAACTAGTTGTAAATGTCATATAATATAAGAAGATAATTTGGATAAGTACATGTATTTTATTATCTACCTCGAGTACACAGATTTAACAGATAAAACAACTTCCATAAATTTTTAATTGTAAGTTGGTTGTTTTGATGGATTCGTACGTCTGAAAGCTTACCTTACTTCCTGTTCCTTAGCTCTCAGTTTTGCACAACAGTCCTGAAAATAATGGAATACAAACAAACATTATTTCATGAATAATTACACATTTAATTTTTGAGCAAAAAAGTGACTTATATATAAAATCTCCTGGAAGCAAATATGCCATGACAATGCTATAGGTGTATTTAAAGATTCAATATGGCCATCTCCATCTCATGTCACAAGGGTTCCATTGACCCTGGAGTTGACCTTTTGACCCAAAATGACCCTTGATATTCAGTACCTAGTGGAACCCCTAATAATTTTGGATAATGGTGTAGGGGCCATTGATTGTGGACCCGTTTTACCTATACAGCAGTCTACGCTTCTCCCCATTAAATTTTCCCCTAAATATTTCTATAATTTTCTAACCTTTTTGCTCAAAGTCTGGATTCTGAATAGAAAAAGGTTATACGTTTTAGGCTTAAGTATTGGCCTTTGATTGCTTTTGTACTTAATTAGATGTTATACAAAACGTATAATATAAAAAAAATATATGATACTAAAAAGACAAGTACAGATGTTGGACAGAAATATACGCATGAAACGTTATTTGTATGAACGTCATTTAAACATGATACAATTTATTGGCGGTCTATCTCTGTCAAATATATTTTCATCTTAACATCAGTCACACATTTAAAAATCAAGTTAATGAGGTGTGACTTAGTCTAATTTTAGTCGTCTGTAATTTGAATAAACAAAATCAATCGTTTCATTTGGAAATGGGTCAAAATCATCAAAATCAAGTACTGGGTGTGAAGACAATGTGACTCTGGTTCACAAGTGAACACGTTAGGGAGAAGTTGAGAGACCTAAATCTACAGTTTTTAGTAGACCAGGGGAAATGTTGATATCATGTGGTCGGAGAAAATTGATACATGAAAGTGGTAAACGGAAGCTTATTCGGCAAGCACGAGGTGACAGGTTTTGTCTGATGGAACCATTGTTTGTTTGACATCACCCAATGTTGATGAAAAACATGGCCGCTGTTACTGGGCAAATATTTCTGTCCAACGTCTGTATATGTAGATAAGATATGACAGCCTTACTTTAAGGTCACTAAGCTCACGTTGTGTCGACTCCAGTTGTTTGGTTAAAGTTTTCTCCCTGACTTCATGAGCCATGGCAGCTTCCATCTGTTTGTAGATCTGTTCACGACATTCAAACAATTCCTTGTCCTGTGAATCTATCTCACTCTCCCTGTTCTCCAACGTTCTCTCCAGATTACGTATAAGCAGCATTTTCCTGTAATTGTAATGAATATATTATTTGCTTGGCCTGTATCTATTCTAGGTTTGGAACGAAGCTCGGACTGATGTTTCTAATAATTGTTATTCAAAACATGTTCAGCATTATCATTTCTGAAAGATTTACATGGTACTTTCATGTAATTGTGCACAAACGGTGAATGGTACAATTTCTGACTTGCTGCGTTGTATACTTCATATCATCAATATTTGATTACATTACTTGGTAACTTATTATTATTTGAATTTAAAGACTGTTAGGTCAGACATTGACAAATGAAGATTGATTTTGAAAAGGCAAGTTAGTACTAGATGTGTCTATAGCACATGGATGCCCCTGTTATGGGCTTTTCAAGCATCATTGAACGGAAAAAAGGCCAAAAATCCTCCAAAAATTAGTGGATTGTATCCGAAATCAAACTTGCACTGTATTTTATTATCCTATACTTAAGTGCCAATTATGAATTGAATCTGTCCGTCCTTTCAAGAGATATTCATCAGAAACCCATTTTTTCCAAGGACGAACAGGGGCAACACGTTATGCCCTTTTGAATGGCAGGGGGCATGAAAATGAAATGTCTAACAATTCAGAACAACCATACTTATCGCAATTAATAGAAACATTTACAGAAAATTATCAGGTACGTGGAATAATCAGAGTATAACTGCATGTGTTAATAATAATTATTTCTCATCCAAATTTATAGAAAAACAAAATTACTTTTCCAAAGAATCCTTGTAGGCTGTTTCATCTTTCAGAAGTTTATCTGTGGTTTCATTCAGTCTGAAAATAACACCAAAATTATAACAACAGGGATCCATGACGGTCCTATATCACTCACCTGAGTACACTGGCCAAATAAGACCAATGTGTCAATATATTGGTCTAGGTTACTTCAAAACTGTTGTTTGCATGAATTATTTACAGTTTATCTACATCTTTGTGACCCGGATTTTCAAGGTAGGCAATTGGTCTCTCATTTCTGAACATATTAACCTGGTCCTGACCTTTATGCATGAATATATTATACATCAATTACGCTGACTATATAATATTCCGTGAGAGAATCGTGCATCATCGGAATTTTTCGTTGCAGTTAGGGAATTCATTGCATTTGTGGATTTCTTTCAATATATATTATTAAATTACCAAAAGTGTTCATCAATACTTAGATAGCGGAAGGCAAATTTAGATAATTAGTCTACTGTGCAATTAAGCTAATAGAGGTAACTAGGAACAGGTTAATTAGTCCGAGTAATACATGTTATTCTATCTGTTGAACATGATTATTTGGCAGTTTTTTTCAAAAGTTTTTACTACAAACCAAATATCAAAGCTCTAAGCCTGATGGTTTTGGCAAGAACATTTTCAAAATCTATTTTTAGCACCTGTGACCTACTTATGCAGCAGACCGTAACAATTTATATAACCTTGAAATAGCACCATCAAGGGATAATTTGGTGTTACTAGGAAATTATGTAAGAGATTGTCTGTTGATTGTCGACAGCAGACAAGATTTGGTTTCAGATGTAGAATAAATAGTTAGACCAGCTGACCCAGACAACAGATGTACAACATATAGCAAGTATATCAACCAGCACAGAGATGAAGAAATGACTGATTTCTCGGCAATGATATACAATAAATAAAATATTAACCTTTTATTCACATCTTCAAGTTTGTCACTTAGTTCCTTTACAACAGACTGACTTTTCTCTAGCTCATCTTTCAGTCTGTCTACTTCAGACTGGATGTCAACATTCTGTTTTGTCACGTCCTCACACTGAGACTTCAGCATATCTCTCTCTGTAATGATAACCAAAAGTAGAAAAATCGGGGTACCAGTCAAATAATCGTAAATACAACATTTTTGGGGCTATAAAGTTCCTTGACTTTGTGTTTGACTAATGTACTCCCCCCAACCGCTCAGTCTGTGCCCACTGACTGACTTCCTTAGCGTGTCCTGTGGTGTATTCCATCAAAGTAAAAGAAACTTAGTGGTGTGAGACTGCTTTTTCTTTCTGTAACTGAATTTTTTATTTATCATTGTTTATGTCTTGACATTCACCTAGTCCCTTAGACTGTTCAACTTCCAATGTAAGGTTGTCCTGCAGTGATTTAGGTGGGTGCAGGACTAGCAGACTAGTGTTAGTGTCGAACCCTGAAATCACAGGACAAAATGAGATAAAAGCAATAACGTAAATACTTCAGTACATACCCAGAGTAACTGAGTCATTTTCTTCCCTCATAACAAGTACAGTCTCTTCCGTTGCCTCTAACTCTGCTTTCGTCCGTTTCAGCTGGGAATCAAGCTAAAACAAGAGAGAGTAAGGTCATCCTCAAACAATGGTTTGTTTGGCATTAACCCTATCCAGCAATATTCAGGTGGGTTGGCAATTATTTCTTTATGGTCCTACTAAGACCCTTAATTTATTTTTGAGTAGGGGCCATTTTCATGGGCAGGTGGGGTTATGCCAAACAAACAATTTTTATATTATGGTCTAAATATTAATAAGGTAAAACATTTAAACATTCTGAGGTTCATCAGTTAACTGCTGACATCCCTAGAAAAAACAAAACATCGATAAAAACGAAGACATTATACACAGAGACATATAATCTACTAGTTAAGAAAAACAACACAAACTACATACCAAGTAAATGACTAGATTTAATGCAATTTTGCAGCTTTTTTGACATGTTCATTGGCTTCCTGACACATAATTATCGGCTAATTGGGCCAATGTTATGTTTTAACATAACCAGGGATTTTTTACCCTTTCCAACTCATTTTTTTCCAATCAGACTACCGAAAACCTGCCTACCTAAGGACTTTAAACACAGCACTGTCAATAAGTTTTGGTTGAACCTGCCCAAACAGAAAAGTAACCAGCCATTAAGGGGGTCCGGAGGATCACAAAATACAACCTTTGCAAATCTGAACTGACTCAAAGGCTGTTTGAATTTCAAACAGTGGCCAGTTCTTTTTGACTACACCGTAAACATAGATCAATATTTGTACAGCCTAAGCTAAAATATCAAATTTGAGTGAATTTTAATTTCCTTATTTATAACACAAATCATACATGAAGATACCATCCTACCTCCAGCATTCCCTCCTTACACTTTGCTATCATCTGTGCCATCTCATCTCTCTCATTCTGTATAGACAGTTTATCTTCTTCCAGCAATTTAGAATCCTCCGAGTACTTCAACAATTGTTCCTCAAGATGTGCACCCTGGATACGACAATACACAGAACACACTCATTACCACAGGCATGGTTCATACAGAACTTCCAGCAAAAAATTCAAGTACTTTTTAAGGACCTTTTGTGTACTTTTTCCCCATTTTCAAGGACTAAAAATTGTTTGGTATAGAGAGGAAGGGATCCAGTGTATTTTTCAAGTTTATTGTCCCAATATGACCATCACTGCAGCACGGATAAAATTACACAGTGTAAGAATTACTTTAAGAGGGCATAAAACCTGTTGGCCACTGTGCCGTACTGTATAAGCATAATATCGCCTACTCAAATTCAAGGACTTTTAAGACTGTGCGAACCTTGACAGGGTTCTGATATAAAACATTGATGATTACAGTCGGACCTCGTTTATAAAAGTATTTTTGTAGGAGTTTTTGGCTGTTACAAATTCAAGTATTTTCCAAGGAGTAGGCTTCAAATTCAAGGACTTTTCAAGAGTGTGCAAACCTTGACAGGGTTCTGATACAAAACATTGATGATTACAGTCGGACCTCGTTTATAAGACAACCTTCTACCCAAATACTTGGAAACATCGGAAATAAATATCAGGTCCCAGTGTATCTTCTTAGGCACGTCAAATTGAAATGGGTTATTCAAAACTATGTATCATTCAAAATAAAATTTTAGACCTGATGAATTTGAATGAACAAAGTTCGACAGTATACTATAAATAGTAACAGGAATATTCTGATATATATACAAGAAGTATCATAAGGCTGCAGTTTTCATAAGTGGATAGTACAATATAAATATGGTATTCATGGTTCCCAAATGAGAAGGCAAAACTGAGTAAAATATCTACAGGTTTAGAGAGTGAATTACAGGCTTTTATAGATTTTTTAAGAAAAAATAAACATTTTAAAGGATTTTCCAAATATTATAGGTTACAACAGATTTCACTAGGAGGCCTGTATTTGACAAACAAGTGTATATTCAGACACATATTGGCCAAAAATTTCTGAACCAATTCTAGCTTTTAAATACGAAATATAGTGATATTCATACGGAAGTCAGATAAGCAGGAATATTATACAGAAAATTCGGATAATTTTTACTTTTTTTTTAACTTCTGTTTCCTGAGTTTTGATCCATTCAGCTTTATTTTTGATTTTGGTGTAGCAATCTGTGACAGAACTCTGCATCTTTGTCTGAAAATAATAATAACACAATTAGTAGCAAATATTGAAAGAACATTATCATTTGTTAATATATTTCTGAGGCTGTTAAACAACGATGTGTCCTATCTACAGTGTACAGTACAACCTCACTAATAAGACCACCTTTGGGACCCTTGAAAACTGGTCTTCTTATTGAGGTGGTCTTGATATTGAGGTTGAATAAAGAGCAAAACAGTGAAAATGAACTTGAAAATTGTGGTCTTAATTTTGAGGGGGTCTTTAGGTGAGGTTTTACTGTACATGTATGTAGAGGATTATAGATACTGAGCAGATTAAGATACAAAACAGACGGACAGACAGAAGGACAAATCTA
The DNA here is from genome assembly GCA_032209605.1 of Mactromeris polynyma. NCBI lineage: Eukaryota > Metazoa > Mollusca > Bivalvia > Venerida > Mactridae > Mactromeris > Mactromeris polynyma. The sequence goes on from JASFXZ010000028.1 coordinate 7,634,330, forward strand.
TATCCCCCCTTTCAGAGTGGGGGCATAAAAATGTAAACATGAAAAAGAAACAAAACAAGACTGTTGACTGTTATCTTTTAATTCAGTAAAATTTAATAAATATTCAAGACATACAGTCAGATCTCATTTATTTGACAACCTTCTATCCAAATACTTGGTATCATCGTAAATTAAATATCAGGTCTCGATGTATCTTCTTAGGCATGTAACAATGAAATAGGCTATTCAAAACCATGTATTATTCGAAATAAAATTTCAGACGCGATGAATTCGAATGAACGGGGTTCAACTGTACATGTATATTAGATGAGTAATGGTTTCTGACTAAATACTTGTAGTCCCTTAGGATTACTAAACATGACATTTAGCATTAATACAGAGTATAGCTAAAGCACGAGGAAGACGAGACATACATGTCCTATAAAAGCCAAGACTTATACTTCCGTTTACTCCAGTTACAAAATAACAAAGTCTGAAATTTCCAAATATCTAATACACCAATCATTCAATAGCTTGCTTTAAGTTTAAACAGACGTATCAAGCAAACTTTACAGTGATTTGCTCCTACTAAACAACCTGTTTTGTCATAGAAAGCATTCCAGGCCTTGATCTCCAGAGCTAAATATCTCTCATCACAAATATTGCCTCAAATTGTTGAGATTTTCCTCATCTCAGACTGGACTCAAAATTGGTATTACATGCAATATATGAGACGAGTTTTCATAAATTTTTCAAGAGATCCAAATTGAGATGGTCTGAAACTCAGTCTCTGATTTGAGCAAAATCTCAATATTGAGCTGATATTTCTATTTGAGATGCTTTGGCAGATCACGGCCAGTTACCTGTAGATTCCTGGCTGACTCAACATCATCCGCAAGTGATGCAAACTGGTCTAATTCTGCCTGCATCTCCTGTACAAGCTTTTGAGAGGCATAAAAATGTTCCCGATAATCATTACTCTCATAATCCGCGCTGACCTTCATAATCTGAAACATACATTAAAACTGCATTACAACTGCTTCCCCGCTTCTCAGATGGCTATATGGTAGTTTAAAACCACCCAAATTGCATTTCATATAACAAGACTTAGATTTAAGACATCAAAACGAAAGTGGGGATTTTGACAGATCGGAGAGGATTTTATAATTTATCATTTTTGATAATGAACATAGAATGACATTAGGTGTCATTAAAGATGCACCTGGCTCATCTGAACATAAAATGTTTGAATTGGCTTCATCCAGTATTGTTGTAATATTGGCTAAAACATCTCTAATAAGAACCATTGCAATGTATAACCGATAGAAAATATCTTTTTTTTACCATATTACTAACAGACACAACTTGTAAAATAGCCCGATTGTTAAAAAAGCTGGATTTTTTTAAAAATTGTATGATGTACAAACATCTTTCTCCAACAAATATGGATCAATACATTATGAGTTCAGTCTTTGTTAATGCATGATTATTGATGTTTTAACTATAGGGAATATATTTGTCAAGATTGTTTAGGTAAACAAAGGTTTTCATGTCAGAAATTGTCACATTCAACAGTTCATGCCTCTAGTTCTTTCATGACAACGAAATTCTTAGAAGAAACTTAATACTTATTTGCATATTTATATAGAAAATTATGTCAAATTCAGTTAAATAACAAGAGACGTTTGTAAAACATCATGCCCCCTGTGACCTTGACCTTTGACCCAAAAATCAATAGGGTTCCTCTGCTACCTAAGATGAATGTGTGGACCAAGTTTGAGGATGATAGGTCAAGGGGTTCTTGAGTTATTCATCGAAAACGAAAAGGTTACGAACCGACGGACGGACATACCAACCGACCAACATGTGCAAACCAATATGCCCTTAATCTTCGAAGAGGGGCATAAAAACAATTTTCATCGGCATGAATGTCCAAAACATCATATAAAGCTGTCAAAACTTTGATTGGGATATACTTGATGTCATAACAAACGTCACTAATACAGGTTTTGTCATGACAGTGCTTATATTTGTGTGCCATTGTAATACCTCATTCTCATGCTCCGACTTCCCAGATTTCAGCTCAGTTTCTAATGTCTCACATTTCTGCTGCCAATTCAACATTTCCGTCTCATGTTTGTGTTCTAGATCCTGTAGAGACTGTTTCGTGGCAGTAAAACTTTTCTGCAGCTCCTGAAATTAGAAAGAAAATGATATATTCCATTTCCTTAATTCAATATATAAAATGACAGTTTGAATGGTTACTGCCATTTGACCCTGGAGTTGACCCTCTGATCCCAGGAATTTCCAAAATCACATTTTGACCCTTTTTTGCGATCAAATGGTAAAATCCGGTCAAAAGTTAACAAATTGACCTTTGAGATTCAGCCCCTGATGGAACTCCTAGGTAACCCATATTGTAGATATACCCAGAGCCGTTAACTTTCATACAGGTCTCATGTTTTATTAGATAGTATGTATATCTAGGAGTTATAATTTGCAGAAATTTGATGTACAGGAAAACAACCTCAATAATAAGCCCACCTCAATAATAAGCCCACCTCTATAATAAGCCCACCTCAATAATAAGCCCACCTCTATAATAAGAACACCTCAAAATTAAGAACACAATTTTCAAGTCGATTTGACTGTTTTACTCTTTATTCAACCTCAGTATTAAGACCACCTCAAGAAGAAGACCAGTTTTCAAGGGTTCCAAGGATGGTCTTATTATTGAGGTTTTACTGTTCATGTATCAGTCAAGCAAATGCTTACATAAATCGAAGTTCAAACAATATTCACCTCATAAGCCACCAGTTTCTTTCTGTCTTTCTCCAGACTGTGTACCTGAGACTCTAGTCTTGTATTCTGTAGCCGCAGAGTCTCAAACTCATTAGCCAGGACCCGGGGGTGTTGTTTTCTGACATCATCTGCTGTCAACCTGATCATTATACAAACATTATAGTTTACAAATTATATACATAAGTAGGATGTTTTAAGTGTCTGTTATACATTAAATTATAAAATAGCTAAAGACCAAGGAAACGCGCCCAACTCGTTAAAATTCTCCAACCTTACATGTATTAATATGTCTGAATATAACTTATAAGTACGAAAATATACAGAGATCATGAATTATAAGATTTTCACTGGGGAATAAGCGATTCTACTTTACTATAGCATTATAAATTATGTTCAAAAACTTAAAACAACAAATGAAACAGTCACTGCCGTTTTATAAGGCTTGAGCAATATCAAAAGGTTATGCCCCCCAGCCCAAATCCTGCCTGGACACGCCCCTAAAATGTCCTTCCATATTGAGGGAGACATAATTCTAAGGGAGTAACTAAATTTATTACTAAATACTTACTTCTTTCCCTGCTTCTTATCCAGTTTGAGTGGTGTCATACTGGTACCAGTAGTTAACATTAGATTGTCATCCATCTCCGTGGCAACCGTTGTCATCTCTGGTTGTATTTCTACTGCAACACTTGTGTATGATTTAACATCTGTCATAACACTGCTGTCTACTAGCTCCGGACCGCAAGCCAATACACTCTTATCATGGGATGGACAGGGAACCATTGGGGAGCACATAGCTGATTGAGTTGTAGCTGCGTTTTGTATAGAAACATCGTGAACGGGTATTCTCATTGGTGAACACATCGCCGAACACGTATCAGCCTCATATTGAATAGAAACATCTTGAACTTGTGCCTGCATTGGTGAACACATGACAGACTGCATGTCTTTTGTGTTTTGGATAGAAACATCACAACCAGGAAACCGGACAGGGGAGCGAGGCACTGACTGGATCTCTTTCTGAGTGGATTTGTCATGCGATTCAAAACATATTGGGGAACACAAAGCAGATTGTGTTTCAATTTCATTTTGAACAGAGAAATCACACATTGGATGGTGCATAGGTGAACAAGCCACAAACCTAACTGTGTGATTTGTGAGTACAGGATTATTTTCTTCAGTTTGTTCTTCAGAAATTTGTACCAGATTGTCATGTGTGCATAAGTTTGTCTTATAGCTATCTTGACACATTCCTTTCTCCACCATGTCACAGGTACCACTGCCTCCATCTTGCTTCATTTCAATATCTTCACCAGCACATTCTTTCACTTCAGCCTCTTTTGTAGCCTTTACTTCTCTCATTTCAATAGTTCTTTCTTCGCTTAATACTTTACTTGAAGCGCATTTACTTTCCACTGAATTACTTTCATTTGATGCACTCACTTTCTGTAACATAGGAGAACAGGCAACATCATGTAAAACTCTCACTATTTTACCTGTTGGAACTTCTTGAATGTGGTGTGCGGTCACACTAGATGGAAACACCCAATTTGCCAAGTTTGACGTAGCATTCTTTACTCTTTGCATTACGGCTACTTTCTCCAGAAATGTTGGTCCAGACGTGTAGACCTTTTTCTGTTCCATTTTAACATCAGTTGAACAATCCCGAGTATCAACGGATTTACTTGACACAACCATCACGCCTGGTGTTTGAACAAAGCTAGCTAACAGCTCTTCATCTGATTTCGTTAAGTCATGAAATGATTCACTACAATCGCTATAGTGTGATTCATCAAAGAGACAATCTTCGTTCACTGACACATCACCGAACTGTGAGACAAACTCATGCCTTTGTAATAACCGACTTCCTTCAATGCCATCATCCATCTGTTCAGCAACTTCACCTGCATCCTCTGCTTCCTCTTCAGGCTTTTGTTCTGAGTTCAGTTCTGTTTCGTGTTCAGATTGATTCATTTCTTCCCCAAAGTTTGCAGTTTTACCCTCCTGGAAAAACAAAAAGAAGAGTAAGCACTTCGTCTTGTAGTCACCTATCAGTATCAATTTATATCAACTAAAAATTGAGTTTAATATTACACTTAAGGCCATACAGATTACAGTACATTACAAAATCAACCACCAAATAGGAAAGTAAAATACAAAATGATGACGTCGCTCCAGAAAAGCTTTACTCAAATTGTACATAACAATTCTGAAAAAATCTTCTGTTTTCCAATAGGAAAAAACAACAAATTACACACAACACTTGATAAATGGTTCATTTTGGGAACAAAGAACAGATACACAAGAATACCTCAGATTTCATATCATGTACACACTGATTCAACACTTGTGTTACAAACTGCTCAACATCTTCCTCAAAAATCTCATCCATTTTGTCAGGTAACATGGAGCCAACTTCAGCGCCCTATAAGTACAGACAGACAAACAAACTAAGAAAGGAATGTGTAGGTAACAAAATGTATGAAATAAAATTTCAATTCTTTTCTCTGCATACAATGATTTACTAACAAACTCAATATACTTGTCCTAAATAAAAAATCATGCAGTACAGTATGACACTTGTTTTAGACAATTATAAATCATGTAGTACAGTATGACACTTGTTTTAGACAATTATAAATCATGCAGTACAGTACGACACTAGTTTTAGACAATTATAAATCATGTAGTACAGTATGACACTTGTTTTAGACAATTATATATCATGTAGTACAGTATGACACTTGTTTTAGACAATTATATATCATGTAGTACAGTATGACACTTGTTTTAGACAATTATAAATCATGTAGTACAGTATTACACTTGTTTTAGACAATTATAAATCATGTAGTACAGTATGACACTTGTTTTAGACAATTATAAATCATGTAGTACAGTATGACACTTGTTTTAGACAATTATAAATCATGTAGTACAGTATGACACTTGTTTTAGACAATTATAAATCATGTAGTACAGTATGACACTTGGTTTAGACAATTATACTACCTTTCATTTCACTTATTTAAAATAACTTGAATTAAATATACATACAAAGAATTCTGTGGTATTAACTCTATTTACTTCAAGAATTTCTAAAAGAGCAACAGAGTATGTTTGCATTATTTATATTTAAGAAGTGATTTGTGTAGCAATATTATATTTCCAGAGATCTACAATTCTTTGCTTAATTTCAGCTACAGAAAATGTCCACAAGCAGAAGTTGTAACAACTTATCTTCACTTACCTTACTGAATAGACTGGATTCCCTTTCCAGACCTCTTTGGAGAGACAACGGCCTCATCTTCCTGAAATACCGAACACCAATTGAATAATTTAATATGTTTCCTATATTTTTTACCGTTGCCTAGTAACACATACAAATTGTGCTAAAGTGACATAACATTTTAATGTAATCTATGTAAAAAAGTATATTTTTTTATTTATTACAGTGTCACCCCTACTTAAAGGGCCAGTCATTTCTGACGTATGAGACACCAACTTTCTGAGCTCATTTACTTCCTGATGCCTATCCTTTAATGCCAGGCACCATAAATGTAAATATCATTTCTGTGTTCACGTGTTCTGCAGCACTTAACATTTCTCGTCATTTGTAAACAAAGGTGGAAAATTGCGTATGAATCAATTGTAATGTTTGATTGTTGACTCGTACAGGCACCAGGCAGGTAACCATTATTTAACTAGCTGGCGGCTCACCAACCGGCCATATCCGAACAGATCCCTCCTGCGATTCAAACCTTCGACCTCCCGCTCCCAAGACAGATGCCTTAACCACTTGACCAAGGGAGACGGTGTGTATTAAATTAAGGAATGACAAAACATTATCTTAGTTCACTGACTTTAACATAATTTGCAATAAATTTGACATTCAACTCCTGACTTTCATCTAAGACACTTCTCTGAGAGGCATAAACTGTTGAACGTGACGATTTCTGACATGAAAACTTGTATGAAAAAAAAAATTGAAGTAATGACCCCTAATATCTCTCTCTGATCTGTCAAAATCCCTACTTTTGTTTCGATGACTAAAATCAGCTACTTTCGGTTTAGAAACATATCAATATCAAACTAATAGAATGTTTTCATTTATAAAATCTCTCAAAATATTTTGAGAGTACTAGCCATACATACAGTACTTCTTTCAACAATTCTACACATTTTAAAACTGTTTAACAAAATACATTGAAATTAAAGATTTAACATTATATACCACTATTATTAATTACACCACTTGTGAACGATTCAATGTAAATTAAGCAGTTTCTATCACATCATAATACATGTACAGTCGGACATCATTTATTTGACAACCATCTATCCGAATACTTGATATCATACAAAATAAATATCAGGTCCCGATGTATCTTCTTAGGCACGTCAAATTGAAATGGGCCATTCGAAACCATGTATTTTTCTAAATAAAATTTCAGACCCGATGAATTCGGAAGATTTAACAAAGAATTACCTCTGTGATTTTAAGGGTTTTGGTGTTCCAAGAGGAGTGGTCGATTTCAAACCTACATTCTCAACAGGACGACCAATTTGTTTCAAATCAAGCAGAGGCTGCCTTGGTGTTGATGTCATCATTTTTACCGATTTAAATGTTTGCTGAAACAATAGAAAATTAGCGATCATTTCACTGTACACTGTACTGAGACAAGACTGCAAACATTTCACTCATTTTTCGGTCCAAGATGAAAATTTTGGAGTCATAAAATGACAAAAAATCAGACAGCCAACGATTCTTATAGCACACTATTGAGCACTATTATGTTTCCAGGAGAGCTAAAAAAATACTAACTACCTTTACTTAAATCGATAAGTATTTACCTATATAAATAAGGATGTAAAATTTGATAGATATATGAAAAAACAACTAAAAGAACAAAACAAGGTAACTTATATAGCACATGCATTTCGGGTACAGAGAAAATCAATTGTAACAGTCTCTTAAAAAATATCAAAACGAGGGTACTATAGATAGTTCCCACATGTACAATTTATCATGGTTTACATTATATTCCCAATAAACTTTAAGGAAATTTGCCTATCGAAATGACCAACAATTCAGAACAAGGGAGGTTAATATTGTAAATGGAACTATGTATAGTTATGCTTCAAATTCTCTATAATATAATAATAGTATATATCCATACATGTAGGTCTTCATATCCAACAGGAAGATTTTCTTTGACACTGGGTTCTTCCATGCTACAACTCTGAAATAAATAAAGGACAACAATAGATTCCGATCAAATTTAAACTACATACAAGTCTGGCATTCTGTAACCTAAAACAACAGACCTCAGTCTGAGACAAGAAAAATTATTGGGCACGCACTCAACATACCATAAAATCATGCGTTCGAGCCCCACATCAGGTGCACTTTTTCCGTTTGATTTACATTAATGGTGGCAGTGGTGTTTGCAGCCCTTGATGAATGAGCCTAAAATGCCGGAGGAGTGTAGGGTTAGACAACCGCACGGTTAGCACAGTTGGTAGGGCATCTCCCATATCTGGAGTCTGTGCAGGTCTCCTCGGATGGCTCGAGTCTTATTCAGATTTGACCAAGTGGGTAAAGAAGATCCAGGGATGCCACGATGAAGTGTGAAAATAGAACAAAATTTTGCTGGGGGTCAAGGGGCTGGGTAAAGGGTCAACTCGGTCCACTTCCAATCTCGGCCCGGTCCAACTCGGCCCAGTTTTGAAGAGCAATGAAAAGGCAAAGTTGTTCACACCTTTGGTATATTAAAGAAGGTGATAGTGATAGTAGTCGTCTTTTTAAGCGCAATGAAAGGCGAAGATATTCACACCGAAGGTGGTTGAGTCACTAATTGGGGGTGGGGGGGTCATAATTATTTAACAGTTTGAATCGTATATGCGGATGCTTGAACTATCAAAGAACTTTGATGTACAATGTAATAGAAATACCTCTCATAATTGTTTTAATACCAAAATACATTTCACAGGGAAATTTCCACTGCACCGCGAATCTTCAATACTCCAGGAATATTCAATAATGTTTCAACTTACATTTAATTGGTTTTAACTTAAAAATATTAATTCATGATCAATGTACATATCAAAATTCAACACTTAAAAGGTTCATATATATCGCCTCAATTATTATAAGTTTGTAAGTGGGCCTAGTTGGTAAGTGGGCCGAGATTGGAAGTGGGCCGACTTGACCCTGAGGCCTGAATCCCGAGGCTGCATATTTCGGATTTGTGTCAATCTCAAAAATGGTTCGGACGGCAACGAAATCCGCAAAAATTCACGTCCTTGGTGGCCTGCATATGTACCTGACCTTGTCTGGCATGTCATTAATGTAACCCAGGAGTCCTAGTACCGTGCCCTCTGGGATACGTCGGATGTTTCCTACAACTGGTCCGCCTACAACTACAAGCCTAACAAGGCTACATTGTTCTTTTACTACTGTTGTTTTATGCCATAGTATCACCGAAACGTAAAATGTTTATTATGTGACTGCTATTTAAGTAGAATTTGCTTTATTTATGTCAATGATTAACAATGACAATAAATGGTATCACATGCGAAACATACTAGCAGATTGGGCTAATATATTTAGGTACGAATCGATTTAGGTGCGAAAGAGCGTTCAAACGATCTGGCGATATGACAACAACTCTACAGGTAAAATATATATACATAGGCTCTTTATACAACCAAATTTCGATTTTGTGTTTAAAAACATACCGGTTCATCCGTAAAATAAGGCTTTCAAGTAAATGGACAGAATGTAGTCAAAAAATTAGTTTCGAATTTTGACCCTAAAATCACTCGATGTTGATTGGTCAATTACTAGCTTTACGGTTTGGGAAAATGACGTTCAGTACCGTTCTTATTAACATCCGGAGTCTGGTCACGTGACGACAACATAGTCAACAAAACAAAATGGAGGCAACATTGCGACGAACTATGACTTCGGTCACTGACACGTTGTTTCCCGTGTCAAAATCTGCTCGTGATCCACAGAAACACCAAATACTAAAGACAGGTTAAGTACCGTCTCCATTAGGAATAATGTCAAAAGACTCGCGTGAAGGAGTGTTGGAATTTGAGCTGTTATAATATGACAGCTGCATGTTGAGTCTTGCATATTGTACTTCGTAGACATACTGTTGTGTTGTCTTCATCTATCATGCCGACATTTAGAAATATTCTTCATTGTTTCATATCAGTGTAGTATACACTTAACCACAATGGCAATTACCTGGCAAATAACAGTAGTTGCACATACAAATGTAACCAATTTTAACAAGGGAGGGCATTTATTATGTTGAAAAAAATTGTTGCCCAAACTTTTTTTCCATTTATAGTATTATATTTGTTCAGCTTGTATAAATGTAGACATTGTAAGAACCCAAAGAGCGAATATAAAATAAGATTTAACTACATCTTGAATATTATCTTGGAAGAAAAGGTGAAAAAACAACAAAAATGATAGAAACTACGTTCTGTGTAGTCCTACAAATATAACTCCTAGCATTGTATTCTTCGCATTTTACCTTCATTTTGATGTTATTTTACAATTTACGTTTTCCATGATTGACAATTAAGGAAAAATATGAAAGATAAAAAAACAAATATTGAAAAATGAAGGTAAACGTGAAGGAACTAGCATGGTTGTTTAATTGTTTGGACTACGTTCTGCGGCACAGTAGCAGCTGTATAGCTGTAGTTTCCTCCCTTCCCTAATGTGCATCGCAGTAACTTTGCACGCATACATGGTCGGTAACGTCGATTACCCTGGTTTTGGCGACATTGTTAATTGGTTGATTCTGAAGCGAAGGAAGTAGAGCTACGTTTGTCCAAATAACTTGTCTTAAACATTTTGTTGACAGTTTTACGCAAAGGTTTTACGAAGTGGAAAACATTCCAAACTGTATAGCAGAATGTTATGAGTGTCAAAGCTTCTATCATTTGTGTTCTGTTTTCACCTTTTATTCTAAGCTGTAGTTTAATCTTATTTTACATTTGCTCTTTGGGTTCTTACAATGTCTACAGTTATTTCCTGTTATTAATAGTGCACGCCAGACAGAAAAATGTATATTTTTAGTTTACAGTGTCAACTACAATTGCTTCTCCCCGTCAGTCGGAGAAACTTACTGAACTGGGAATCATGGAATTCCTGTCTGAATTGCCTGTCTTACAGCATATGTAATTGTTTCAATATGAACAAATTCACTGGTTACCGATAGCTAGAATGACAAATGCATAGATTTATTTTCAGGTAATGACTATGTCACTAATTTACCACTACAGATGGCGATATACTTCAATGTGTTCTTTGCTCCATTCTGGATTCTTGTCACTGTTGTTGGATTTGAAGTAAAGGTAAATGATCAAGAAATATTTATCCTGACAATTTGTGTTTTCTGGTCAGTGTGGTGCAATAAGACTGTATTTTGTCTGATGACTCACAATATATTTATAATGGTTACTCTAAAAAGCATAACAATAGCATATGCTGCATTTTTGTTGTTGATGTTTACAAATTTATCAGCTACGGTCATAATGCAAATTCATCAACTAAGTCAGAGATAGCTTGGGCAAAAAAAAAAATGTTGTGTTTCCTGTAACCCGAACGACCCTAAATTTTACCCCCGACCCCAATTTTTTTTTGAACCAACATCAAAAGTGCCACCCAAAAATGTCCTAATTGCGCCAAAACGGCGATGATTCTCTTCTAGTCTAAGCTGATCTAGTCACTTCTATTTGCAGAACATAGGTCTTAATGTACACTTATCTAATTACTACTATTACAATCCATGTAAAATAGAAAACGCACACACAGGGATGTGTCCCAGCACAATTATCCCTATTAAAGAAAAAAAATGCCTACCTACCGACCCTGATTTTTTTTTACCATGTTACAAGGAAACACAACATTTTTTTTATTTATACTTAATTAGGTTATACTTAATATAATTATCAATGCACTTTATAATTCAAGTGTGTGACCTAAACTTTGATATACACACAAAATAGATGAAATCCAGAATTCACTATCAATGCGTTTTCATACGGGGTACAAACAAAGTTTAATTTTAGATCCATTGAGGCTTGGTTGTATATTAAATCCTGTCTTTGTTTTCATTGCTATTCGAGCATGATGTTAACGGTATACAGATGTTTGTACCTCGAGATTAGAGGGAAAAATTCTTATTTATACCAATCCAGAGTAGGTCTATACATAGTTACCACATCTACAATATTTACCTCCTTTTTCTGAATTGTCGGCCATTTTGATAGGCAAAAGTCCTTAAAAGTTTATGGAGATTTATAATATGGATGTTTATTTCCAGTGTTGATCCTGCATTACTACATTTGTTCTTTCCAGTATGATCACATTTCCGTTTTGTACAAGATTACATTGATGGCTGTATACATTACCTACACAATTATAGAAGTGATACGACTTTATATTGGTTACATAGGCAATCTTATGGAAAGGGTAAGTTTTCTCTTTATGTATACAGTCAAACCTGTGTTAAAGACCACCTGCGAACAAAGACCACTATTGCAAAACCTGTCTACAAAGACCACCAATTTTATCTCCCATCAGACCATTTTCAATGATATTTAATCTGTTAATAGAGACCACCTGTAAACAAAGACCACATTTTGCTGTTCCCATGGGTGGTCTTTACAGACAGGTTTGACTGTAGTAGTAACCACAGGTGATTGTCTAGAGTTCTCTCCCTTTATCCATTCTATACTATATATGAATACTACAGAAGGATTAAGGGAGAGAACTCTAGATAGGATAAAATGAGAGAACTCGTGACAATCTCCTGTGGTAGTAACCTCTACTATCATTTAAACAGTTTCTATGCCTATGAAATTATATGTCCACTAACCAAGTATACTGGAGTCTCTCTGTTGATTTGTTTGTCGATCGGTTTGCAAACTACTTCTACAGTTTTTGGAGGATTTTCATGAAACTTCACACAAATAAATCTACATGAAGAGTGTGACATAATTTTATTCGATCACATTCAAGATTTTCTCAAAAATATGTCTGGTGTGATAAAGCTGTATTGCGGGGGTATTAATCACCTTCAATGATAGCCTAGTTATTTATATATATATTTCATCTGTCAAACCATAACCAAATATAAATAAATTCATTTAATTAATGCTTCTTCAGGAAATTTGACATGAAAGCGAAACATGCTCGTCTCTCACATTATGAAATATTTGCACTGTAGGCCAATACTTAATTGATGACAGATTTACAATTTATGACATACAGTCATAATTCATATAATAACTTTATTCTCTTTTTTACAGGTACCAGAATTGGCTGGTTTCTGGCTCTTGACATTATTAATACAATTTCCACTCATACTTTTGCTAACATTTAACGAAGACGCAAAGATCTTGCCAATGGAGAGAGCTGTGAACCTTATAGAGGTGGTGTTTGTGCTGTTTGACATTATATGTGGATACATTGCCATACGATTCATGGTGAATTATCAGGTTACTAAATTCCACTTAAGACAATTCACAGATTTAGAACAGATGCCGGACAATGACTACTGGCTGGATCATGGAGAAGAAGCTCATGAACATTACTTGTAGAGATAAATCAAATCTTGTAGTCATCAATGCTAGGACATGTGGTGTGTGCGACAACCAGTGTTTGAATGTTATTTTTCAGACGAAGGGGAATAAATCCAGCGGCCATATTCGCAAACATTTTTAGACTGAAACTCGTAGAGATAAATCAAATCTTTTAGTCATCAATGCTAGGACATGTGGCGTGTGCGACAAATAGTGTTTTAATGTTATTTTTCAGACGAAGGGGAATAAATCCAGCGGCCATATTCGCAAACATTTTTAGACTGAAACTCATACTAGGCTTTAAATTTATTTTAAAATCATTGTTACCAGCCTTTTGTTTTCGCTTAAACTAAACAATGAAATTTTATCTGAATAATTCTTGTTACCCAATGTACTCGTTTGCAAATTTTTATTAAAATCTATACTGTTATAACAACAGAGGAGCACACAGAGCAGGGCTCTAGAAATCCATTAGCCCAACGTCCCGGACTAGTCTAATGCTAAATCGGGCTACCAGCAGTTGAGTTGATGTTAGTCCAGGACAAGTCTGTTTTTACAGCTAACCAACATCAGCAATTGTTCAGTTGTAAGTCAAAACGTAGAATCCCACAAATACAGACATTTGAATATTAATGTTAAATTGTGGAGCTTTCATTGTGTATGATTGTCACTAAATTGACAAAATGTCGGACAAGTCAAATTTTAGATTTCCATTAGTCCGGGACAAATTCTAGAGCCCTGAAGACCATTTAACATTTTGAAGTCCAAGTCTGAATTTCCGTCTTATAATTTATATGACCAAAACTTGATGTGTCTGTGGAGACATTCAGAAAATGATTGGTGGAATACATTGACCAATTTCCAACCACTGTCAATTTACACACAAAGAAGAAGCGATTGTTTGAAAAAATAAGTAGTAATGGAAAAATGCTATTCATAAAAAAAATTTTTTTTAGTAAACTTTCAAGTTGTCTCACTTTTAGATACTACCAAATTACCACTCACAATCTGACATCAACTACACTAGATCCTTTAGAAAGTATGGAATCCAGTTATGAAGTCAAGCGTGTACACAATCGTGAGCCTATATCCGTATTCCATTACTACTCCCACAGAGAATCTCAATATGCCAGTTTAATGCAATCTCCCTTTTATTATCAGACATGTATCACTGTTAATGAGTATAAAGAAATTCACAACTTTTCATAAGAATGTATAGGAATTTGACACGCCAGTGATTCTGGGTTCTAGTAAGCATACACTTTGACTGGATTAATAATGGACCCTGAAAGTTGGGAACTGTGGGGATTTAGACAAAATGCTTAGCTTTAGGGTAGGAAATTGTCCAATTCCCCCTGGGTCAGCTCGCTCTCTTCCCCTCCCAAGACAACATATTGATAGTTGCATTATATTAGCCATGCAAAATATGAAGTATGAAGACTATCCTTTCATAAAATAGTTAGTGAATATTGTGGAAGGCTAGAAGACATTGTCCTCTTCAAACTTATGATACCATGTTGCTATAGTTACCAATACAATACATGTATTTAAGAGTTGGATAAGGAGTATGTATATTCTCGGTGTATTATTCCAGTTAGTTGCATACATGTATTATCAATATGCAAGTGCTTGGTACATGTATGTCATATCATGTCATCCGTCCATTGTATGTACATTTGTAGTAGTTTATATTTGAAATAAATAATTATTACCATATTTTTGTATCGATTTTTCAACAAGATCGCCGACTATCGCAAAATATGCCCGTTCTACTGTTATGACAAAGTTTAGGTAATTTCTATAACCAAAGGGTGATAACTCTCAAGTGACTACAGCGATATTGCTGGTTATTGAACTTGTCTGAAATATTATGCCCATACACATTCTGACTAAATTTGGTCATCAATGGACAAATGCTTCTAAAGTTATTGATCGGACAACTTACTGGACGCCGCCAGCACGTATGCTGCAGGTGAAACTATATTATGTCCCATTCTATGAACGGGCGTATAAAAATGAAAAGGTCACAGTCCATGTTGGCCAATTGATTAAAAAATCTTTACAAAGTTTTACAAGTTGCTAATAGCTTGGCAAAGGTTCACAAAAGAACTTAAGTTTCTGCTCAAACAAAACCAATTTCGAAAGAGTTAAGAGCTTAATGTTTAACATTTAAGTTGTATTGATCTTTTCATTCGTTTTCTAGCAAATATTTTACCCTCGCATTTTTCCATCACTTAAATATTGAAGAAAACAGTCTGGTTCAATCTCAGTTATTTGAGTAACGTAATATTTGGTTTTCTTAAATTACTATGTCAGTAATGATAAGAAAGTTTTAAAGTTGTTAATTGATGAATAACTAAAGGCTATTAATCCAATCCAATTTTTCAATGTAGTGATCTATTTAGTACGCATTAATTAAAAAGTGGAAGTATAAACTCGAAGTTCTTTTGTGATCCTATGACCTGCTCTCCAAGTCTTCCAAGGCTTGCTCCGTAAGATGATGGCAAGATGTCTGCAAGTTGACAATCAGCCAATATATGTATGGTACTGGCTGGACTTCACTGAACACATCACAAGGCATTAAATCTTATTGAGACTTCAGAAACGGCCAAATTCAGAGATAAACAGCATATATATAACTAAGTAAGCAAAAGATGCCTTATAAAATATATTTATTTTATCATTGCCGACATAGACAGTGTACTGCATAGAGCTACACCAACTACACCAGATTTATATAGCTGGTGTAGCTCTATGCAGGTCTGTCTGAGGAAGATAAAACATAAGAATTTGTAAGAATTCATTCTCGGGTAAACTCCTACCATTATACACAGCATTACCAAGCATGTAATGTTAGGTATCTGAAGGAAAATGATCGCTGAATATTTGCAAATTCTGCTTGTTTTTGTACGTACAAAATCTTCAAAGTCAAAGCAGCAAATAACGTTCAAGAACACTATAGTTTAGACTTGTACATTAAATTCAGAGATTCATTTCTCGTAATGCTCAGTTCAGCAGATTCGTGAATGTATATGTGACTAGACTAGGCTAGGCTGGAACTTATTTCGAAGTTGGAGCCAGCTTTGATACATAACTAATTAACTAGCTAAACTGATAGAAATTATTTATTATACAATAGGATATTTCGGGACAAATTCAGCAAACTTCACTAGCTAAATTGGAGCTTTACTAAACAACGGTGATACGCTAGTAGCGCTAGTCCAGTAGGGAACTGTCCGAACATGATGTTGAAATCACGGAGGGCAAGATAAACGGGGGTTCCATTTGACCCTGGAGTTGATCCTTTGACCTCTGGACTTTCCATAAGGTCACATTTTGACTCTTAAGATTCTGGATGAAGGGTGAATTTTTCTCTAAATTATAGGTAATTTAGCTATAAAATGGTAAAATCCGTTCAAAAATGATCAAAAGGACCCTAGAGATTCAGCCCCTAGTGGGACCCCTGTTTACATGTTTCTGACACTATCCATGTCGATACACAGCTGATTCCATGATCAAGTATACAGATCAAAGTCTATTCTTCTTGATGTATAAAACTGACTCTGCGTGCCTACTTTACGACAGAATACGCCCGTTTTAAAGAATCCTTCCTCGGACCATTTCAACATTTCCGAACTCGAGTGTGGACCATGGATTTCTTCTTCATCTTTATCTACCCATTTAAATTCCCACTTAACTTCATTACTTGAAGATTCATCTGAAAAAAAAGAAATATCTTGAAAAAGATGGTCGGGGCACAATTTAAAGATTAAGACAAGATTAAGACACTAGAATGCGTCCATAGGACACAGATGCCCTCACTTGCAGCCTTTGTCACAAAAGCAAATGCTATTATTCTGCTCATAGTTTGTGAATGGATATCAAAATTACCAAGTGAACAACTGTACTGATTATGGTGATAAGTCAAGGGTCATAACTTTGCACTTACTGGGCACAGCCAAACATGAAACCCCAGGTGCAAAACTTCACATGCTGGTTAACATTCCTGTAAAGTTTTATGAATCTGCCTCATATACTTTTGGAGATATGAGTGACACAAGATTGCATACTCTGTAGGCTATATTTTAACTAAGTCAAGGGACATAACTCTGCACTTACTGGGCACAGCCAAACATGAAACCCTAGGTGCAAAACTTCACATGCTGGTGAACATTCCTGTAAAGTTTTATGACTCTGGCTCATATTCTTTTGGAGATACGAGTGACACAAGATTTTGTGACGGACGGACAAGGGCAAATCTATATGCCCCCCTTTTCAGAGTGGGGGCATAAAAAACGTTGTTCAGTTGAAGAAATGTTGGTTTAGAAGTTAACATAAGATTTGATTGGTTTTCACAACACTGATATGCATATAGCAAAGCCATGTTATTACAGCTGTGCCGAAAAATGGAAGAGAAAGAAATCTTTGTCCACGAACTTAACTATCAGACTCTCTTTTACGAAAACAACAAATATTTCTATGACTGAAATGTTCAATTGTGGCTTAGTCATAATCCTGAAAAAAAAGTCACAAAGTACCAACATATTTGTTGATATTAAAATGCAGACTTATAATTCAGAAGCAACTTCAGGTACATGTTTTCAGATACAACAGCAATTTTCCAGAAACTGTCAGGAATCTAACATTATTTACGAAGCCCTCATTTCATCATACGTCAGAACAATTTTGGTGTTTCACAGATTATTCCTATGCAGATCATCACCATTACTGTTGTGTATGAATCATGCTCTCCTCAAATAAATGTCATTAAAACATTGCTCTAATATCTTGCCGACAATGAAAACTTAAAGTACTGCCAAAGCACACCAATAGTTGGTGGTATTTGTAAGATACAACAGTTTCCTCACCTTTAGTATCCTTGTTGTCTTGATCATCAGAAGTCTTTGCATTACTAGAACTATTTTTTGCATTATCAAAGTCTTTCCCTATCTTATCAGCTTCAGTTTTGTCAAGGTCATCAGCAAACATGTCTAAAGCGTCATCATCAGCAACTCCTTCAGGAATTGAAACCCTTTCACTTCCTTTATCTACATTCTTTAGTTCATAACTCAACTTCTCTTGAGTCATTTCGTACACTTCCATGTTACCATCATGTAACACTTGATCAGCTAGCCCAGTCAATGCAAGGAAGTTCTCTTTGTCTCTTGCTGCCTCTTTGTCTTCTTCTTTGTCTTCCTCCATCTCTTCTGTCTTCTGTTTCTTTGCTTTCCATCTTTGTACAGATGACATTGGTTTACCTTTATTACCTCCTAACCTTCTGAGAGCTTTTCTTATTGTTTCACCAGGTTTTAAGAACTCCAAAATTTGACTACAAAAAAGGAAAATGGTATTATCAATAGATAGTTCCCACATCTACAATATTTACTTTCCTTGTTACGAATTGTCGGCCATTTTGATAGGCAAATTTCCTTAAAGTTTATGTGGAATATAATCTAAATGATTATAAACTAATCCGATGTATAAAAAATAACATAATTTTATTCATTATGCTCATGTGGGCATTTGGCTCATTAAGTTGAAGAAAAAGTGGTTGTCACATGCAAATTCTCTTGGTATTTTCTCAATTATCACATATTATTTAGAAATTACTCCTATAAGGGCTTATCAGTTTTACCTATCAAAATGGCCGACAGTTAAGAACAAGGGAGGTAAATATTGTAGATGGGGGAACTATGTATACTAAGAGTTGTCATTGATTCAGGAAATGTATATCGACGATATTGATATATCGGATCAGATATATTGACCATACATCAATATATCAAGTATCGTTAATGCCATTTCCATGCTTACAGATCATGATTTCAGATATGTTCACTTCTAGTTACGTCTTTTGAATGATTATGTATTACTTGGACCATCTTGTTTCCAGTATGCGTGAATTTTACAAAATACATGCAGCATTTCATTTTGCCCCAAAATGGGGCCGAAATTGGACCCCATTCACGATCACCAAAAGTATGTTTTTTTCACAAAATCTGTCTAAAAATTCACAATTCAGGCCACTTAATATTTTCAGGGTTTTTGTTGATCAATCTGACTAACAGTATTTTTAACTGCTATGCTATAGATGAATACACTGCTAGCCTGTAGTGTACTACATGAGGTCATGTAAATCAGTATCTTGTTATTTTGAGCAAACTTTGATTATTCACAATTATGGGCAATTCGACTCTATTTTCACAATTCTACGGGCCCCGGCCCCATTCACAAAAGGGTGGAAAAAACACTGACATAAAAAAATTATGAATATTAATTTTCAATTTCTTATTTATACTTGAATACATTAAATAGGTACAGCGAAGTTTTAGACATAGTCTTTTGATAGCGCATCGACTTCAATTTTTATTTTTGGCGAATTTTCGTCATTTTCAGGCATGTATTTCATATTCATAAAACATGCATTGATAATCAATCAACGGAAAAATATCACAGATACATCATATTGTTTCTATTGATGACAGCTCTTATTATCAATAACAATCTGCAATAACTCAATACTAGTCTACATTTGAGTTAATTTGCAAGAAATAAGACATTTAACACGCGATATTACAAAGTCATTACATGTTTTGCCTTCAGCATTTTTTCTTTACATGTCACAAATATAGCACAGCAACTCTCATCATTTGGTTTTTAGTGTATTATTTGGTACACAATTACAAATTTTGAGTCAAAACTACCATTCGGTATATTTGGATTTTTTTCAGATTCCAGTACGTCAGAATAAGTTAACATACATTGAAATAAGGATAGTTTGGGACCTTAACAATTGTTCATATTAGATATAATTTCCTTTTTCTCATAATTAGGATTTCTGAGACTACGCGGTACTTTTACAGCGACTTTTTTGGTTAATTTTACTGCCGAATAAATGTTGTTTTCCCTTACCAAAACGTGTCCATTTCCCCCCCAAAACATCGTAATTTTTTCCGAATTCTTTGTTCATTTTTCCCCCCTCTGACTGAATTTTTTTTATCAAGTCAGGTTTTTGTGTATTTAACCTTTTATAAAAGACCATTGCCTTGAATCGTTGCCCTTACATCACCTCATATATATAACAAACACCAGCTACTGCTGAAAAGTTATTTATATAAGCAAAACAACTATTTCCTCATTTTCCCAAATTTGGGATTTATCGCGCAAATTTACCCAATTGAAAAGGCACAGGCAGTAAAATTGTTTTAAAAAAGCCCCCACTGTTGTAATCTTTAAGGTTACCTGTATATAGATTTGAGATCAAGCTTTTCTGGTTCGTCGTCGCTATCATCAGAATTCATTTCACCCAGTTTTCCTTCTTCTTTCTCCTTTATCTGCTGCCAATCTATATTGTCCATCCATTCATCCTTTATCTCATCCTGAATGAAACATGATAATCATTATATGTTCACAGGGCTTATATATACATACAGTAAAACCTCAATAATAAGACCACCCTTGGGACCCTAGAAAACTGGTCTTAATATTGAGGTGGGTCTTAATATTGAGGTGGGTTTTAATATTGAGGTGGTCTTAATATTGAGGTTGAATGAAGTGCAAAACTGTGACAATGGACTTGAAAAAATGTGTTCTTAATTTTGAGGTGGTCTTATTATTGAGGTGGTCTTATTATTGAGGTGGTCTATATGTGAGGTTTTACTGTATAGTTATAGAAATCTGATAAGTACTTCAATGTTCTAGGTAATGGTTTGTAGTCCTAAAAAATATCACAAATCATTAACTCCTGTCATGTTTTGCTAATGTAAAATAAGCTATGATTTAAGGAATAGACAGTAATATTCTTCAGCGAATTGTCTTATTGCTATTAAAGTGTAAATTATACATATGAAGTAAATGTCTACTTATTACTGTGGGGAATATACCTTTACAAGCACAGAAGAGAGTTTCATAACAGTTTTATAGGTAGTTTTCTTTAGAGCAACCTTCTTGTTTGACGGCTCAGTCCAAACTGACGATAACAGTGGAAGGGTTCCGAATGCGCATGCGCATGTATCAGACGGCTCATAGAGGCCGTATATGCGGAACCAATTCCACTACACATATAACACTTTTGGACTGATGCTGTTTTCAGACATAATAGCTGGAACTATCAAGGCTTACACTAGCAATGACATAAAGCAACTGACAGGGTTTATTTTCAGCTGTTTTATAGCCGTTATTCGGCTATATTCCCAATGCCAAAAAGTATATTTTTCCCAATTTGAATGTAAAATTTCCCCAATAAATCTGAAGAAAAAATTTTAGCCCAAAATTGACAAAGTTAAAGTCTTTTCTTTAACAGACAGTTTATTTAAATAGCAATTGTCCATTAATTAATCACTATATCAGAGATTTCCCTGAAACAGAAATCTCGAGTCCCTGACTCCCTTTTCTTTCTTTGGACTCCCATTTTCAACTACCTGTAGATGGGACCCTAAAATAAAATGTTGTCCAGTACAAACTGCATATCTGGGCCACCACTACAAATTTACTAAGGACCCCAAATTTGCCAAACACGAGGGTCCAAGGACCCCATGCTGAAAAATCCAAGGGAAAACCCTGCTATATCCTTTACTTTCATTCCTAATATTTTGCTAAAATTGCTAATCTTTTTCCCATTTTCTAAGTTTAATACTCAAGAATTCCCAATTTCAAGGGTATAGGTCATTTTCCAAAAATAGCCAAAATAAACCCCGACTCGTATACACATACCTTATCCTTGCTAAATATATACATTCCATCTTTATCAAAATGACCTTCTTCCATTTCTTCTTTCATATTGAAGGGTGTTATACGAATTCCTTCATCATAATCAACAGTTCCTTCCTCTTGACCTGGTATAGACATGGACGTAGTTATTAGTGATGGATAATCGGACAAATGTCATAATCGATTTTTTGATTGGTCTGAAAACACATAAGGCCATACCGTTTCATATTTTTGTTAAGCGACAACCTTGGTTCGCAAAACCTAGCTACCTATTCAAAAAAACACTTAATGTCGTTTCGAAAAAACACAAATCTAGATAGTAGACTATGTATTATTTCACATGCTTTAAAGAGGCAAACATGATAAAATAAATCTAAACAATTTGTTTCTTAATAAAAAATTAAAAGTCTATCTTAAAATCTGACTAATTTTTTAACTAACTTTTTTCAAAAAACATAAATACCACACATCGGTTACTTCCCTTGGTGATTTTTTGAACTTACGAAAATGTTTTTTTTTGACTCACAGAGCTAAGAACCTAGGCGCGCGCGGACGCTTAACAAAATTATAAACAGCATGGCCTAATCGATAATCGAATCGGATATAATCGTAATATTTCGTTTTTTTAGTAAAAGTGTAATGCTGACAGTTAAGGTCATTTATACAAGTTATTTTATCTCTTTGTAACTACATTTAACATATATTGGGTTTTATATTACTCTTTTATATCATAAGAACATTTTATTATTCAATAAATTTATTTTGTTTTTGGATGTTTATTTCGTATACAATGTATAAAATTTGTATTTGACTGAAGAAAATGAAAACAATTATATTTTATTTTCTATGTACAGATTAGATCTAGTGTGAATGTTAATAAATACTTGACTTATGTCTATCTTGAAGAAATTGACAAGACACAATTTACAGATGTCAAAAAATCAAAATTTCCGATTATGATCGATTATTGTCGTTCAAAATTGATTGTCGCCGATGTTGGATGTTTAGCGATGATTTTTCGATTATTTTCGATAATCACGCCATCACTAGTAGTTATGACAAAATCAGTCTCTTATTACATTTATGAACGGTAACAAGTTTTGAAGTTTTGGGATTATTTGTGCAGGAAAATGTGTACAGGCTGGCAACTCGCCTCTTTTCAAAACTAGGGATAAAGTAGAGATTTTATTGCCTAAAAGAAAGGGATAGAAGAGAGGATTCCTTTCTTTTGGAATACCAAAAATGGTAAAAATTCAGTGCTCTGTAAATTCTCCATGGCATGATTAGACCTCTGTGCTTTTTCTAGGTGAAATAAATATTTTGAGTTAAGGCCTACGATTTGATATAGTAGGTTTAGTAGGGCTCGTTCAAGAAAAAGTAGGGACAAAGTAGGGAGCAAGTAAAAAAGTAGGGAAAAGTAGGAAATATGGGGAAAATAGGGCCCACTTGACAGCCTGTGTGTATTTTCTTGGTTTAGACAAGCTGGTGATCAATACAATATATTGAATGTATTGACATAGTGTGTATTACATTGATAACTTAAGATTTAATTTAAAAATATCAATTTAAAAAGACTACAGACTACATCTTAAATCAATAATGTTTCTGTATATAATATTCAGGATCTATAATATAGTATACATGTAAGTTTATCACATTCTTTAAACACTTAAAACGTTAATGAAATCATAAAGTAATCAAAATGTTATAAAAATATCCTTGATTACTTTCATCTGATTATTTCAAATTTTGTGATTGTTTATAGCTGACTACAATTACTGATTACCCCCAGGGCTGCAATATGTTTGGTTTTGATTCACTACAGGCCATTGAACAGTCAGAACTATGAAAAATATGAAGTTACCCTTTATCTGTTAAAGAACCAATATTTACTTGAATATCTGGACTGCGCCGGTCGGTCAAACATATTAACATATAAATGCGTATATTTGCTTTATTTCACAATGTTTTTTATTTAAATCGTGCCATTTCATGGGGATTAAGTCAATAAAGATATTAAGCTATATAAGTTATAACCCCGATATATTGACGTAGACATTATAGACATCAATGTTGTCCCCAAACTTTTTGGACATACCTCGTACATACTTTATTATTACCAATTAAGTCAACCATCAACATATGACTTTGGGGAAAAATGTTCGAAAATTATTTTCCCTGCTGTTCATATTGGAGATGGTAGTTCAAAATTAGTGGGAATATGAGTGCCAAAAGATTATTATCAGAGACTGTTACATGATATTGTTAGCACAGACATATAAACCATGGATTTGAAACAGGCTGGTATATGTTTGAACTCTCGGGAGTGGCATGATTTTCTTCCGAGATCATACAATCGGAATACCTGGTACAATTCTACGAAAATGATCCGCAATAATGAGAGAGGTGTACCGATTAGCGGTAAAAAATTGGCGACGTCAGCCATGCTGTTTCTGAATCGAGAGAATTTGACATTTTGAACCGCCGTAATCATCCTGTTTACAACAGATATTTTCTTATTAAATGATATTTATATATTTCGTGTTTATCTTGTTGTTTGCTACAAGTATGCATTTTTATGTTCAATACTGAGTTGTAAGACAGAATGACCGTCGTTTAATTGGATGAAATTTCGATTCACAATACGGAGTGCATGCTAAGGATTGTGGGTAAATTGCGCGCTAAGAATTGTGGGTAAATTGCGCGCTAAGGATTGTGGGCAAATTGCGCGCCAAGGATTGTGGGCAAATTGCTCGCTAAGGATTGTGGGTAAATTGAGCGCTAAAGATTGTGGATAAATTGCGCGCTAAGGATTGTTGGTAAATTGCGCGCTAAGGATTGTGGGTAATTGCGCGTTAAGGATTGTGGGTAAATTGCGCGCTAAGGATTGTGGGTAAATAGCGCGCTAAGGATTGTGGGTAAATTGCGTGCTAAGGATTGTGGGTAAATTGCGCGCTAAGGATTGTGGGTAAATTGCGCGCTAAGGATTGTGGGTAAATTATGTTTCACTGATATCAGCCTGTTTTGAATCCATGGTTTATATGTCCATGTTAGGAAGCCTATAAGCCACTGCAAAACTGAAACTTAACAAAATGTGACACAAGATATATTGGGTCTTATATAGAAGACAGAGAGTAAGGCTAGTGATAGTGATGCCAGGTCGAACTTATAATGAATGTTTAATGGTTAAATGCGCATGTACACGTCCAATATTTTGGACTAGTCGCCATGTGTACCTTCGATATCATCTTCATCCAACTTCTCCTCTTTAACTTCGTCTTCCTCGTCACTGTCAAGTGAATGTTTCTCCTTGAAACGTCTCGTGGCATCGCCTTGTCCAGACTGACTTTCGTCAAACTGCACTTTTCTCTTCGACATAGTGAGAAATTCGATATATTTACACAAAACGTTTGAAAATCCAAAATTTTGGAAAACGGCGTTGCGTAATATTTATACAACCGTGACAATTACCAGTCTGCCTAATGCACCAAAATGTGGCAAAATGTAGCAAAATGATCCTATTAAAAGGCATTATTAGTCACTTTTAGCAAATTCTATGCAATTGTATTTCATAAATGTTATAATATTACATTTTGCGGGCTAAAATGGGTAAAATAGTCTAATTAAGAGCAAAATGTTAATCGAGTGAATTTTAGCAAGTACCTATATTAAAATGCGTAATGTAGAATAACGTTGCGATTACAGGGCTAAATGCAGTAAAATGTTGCAATTAAAGGGCAAAATATTGCGAGTTCTTAATATTTCAATAAATTTTGATATCATAAACGTTGAATGGGGCTAAATGTAGCAAAATACGTCGACTAAGACAGCAAAATGTAGAGAAATTTAGCAAGTGCCTAAAATGCGTAATGTAGAAAAATGTCGCGATTAAAGGGCAAAATGTTGCCATAACAGTCCAAGATGTAGCAAAATGTTGCCATAACAGTCCAAGATGTAGCAAAATGTCGCGATTAAAGGGCAAAATGTTGCCATAACAGTCCAAGATGTAGCAAAATGTTGCCATAACAGTCCAAGATGTAGCAAAATGTCGCGATTAAAGGGCAAAATGTTGCCATAACAGTCCAAAATGTAGCAAAATGTTGCCATTAGAGGGCAAAATGTAGAAAAATGTTGCAATTAGAGGGCAACATATTGTGATTAGAGGGCAAAATGTAGCAAAATATTGCGCTAAGAGGGCAAAATATTACCAAGTTCTTTCTTGAGTTGTCTTTCTTACCTTACATTTCTGTCAATTGAAAATGTCATATGTACACGAGCTTGAAGCCATGCTATGCTCATTTTCGCTATTTTCCCCCAAAAAAACACAACAAAAATAATAATTATATAGTTTATGTGGTCAAAATATCAACAAAACTAGATCTACATTATCAGAGAGTATGCCAATAATTAATAAAAGACGTTTGTAATAAATCCTCGAGTAACCAGTTTCGACGCTCACGAGCCGCAAATAGTGTTTGATGAGGGAATGAATCCGTTAATCTAAATCGATTAATGTTCTTCACATTGAATAGATTTGTGATTTTCTTTATTTAACTTGATTATTTGACGTTTTGTAGTAAAGTTTAAGTAATGTTTAGCGTTCAGTTACTTAGAATCGATATACGGACCGCATAAACTGTTTATATCAGTCGTTTCATAGTCATCCTCTTGGCGCCGCTCATGAGGGCGGGGCCTTTAATGGAATCACGAACTTTTTGAGACTATGGTAGGAGCATCTATTTATTATAACTGAATCTATTTTTTATTAAGGGTTAAACTGCAGTAAATATTACACGTTACTTTTTGTATTTTTATGATTTAGAAATAACACATTTTAATGCATTTGTATTGTCGAATATATGTCTTTTACAAAGTTAAAACGATAAGTTTATGATAAATACTTGCTGATCCCCGAAAACTAGGACGATTCTACATAAACAGCATGTGTGTTAGGTGTCGAAGGTAAAATAATAAAAAAGTAATTATAAAAATCTTCATTTTCACTTTACTGTGAACAGAAACATGACGTCTACAAAATCAAAGGAAGTAGAAATATTACCATAAAACTTTCTCATGATTCTAAGACATGCTGTTCCTTTGGATGTTGTCTGACACATGATAACCAACTACTTGTCACAGATTATAACAATAAGAAACTAAAACGTTTTGATATACAGAAGATGTCAGTTGTTGACTATTGTACTTTAGATTCTGCACCTCGTGGTGTATGTTGTATCAGTAAACATGAAGTTGCTGTTGCATGTGGAAGAGACAACAAGATCCAGTTTGTTTCCATTCATAACAAGATGACTCCTACAAGACAAATTAAAATGTCTCATGTTTGTTATGGTATTGCTTTCAAGGATGGTCAGCTTTATGTGACAGATGATGTTGGTGCTTCACTCAATGTTTATGATATGACTGGTACCCGGCTGAAGACAATTACACAAGACAATGCTGGGAATCAGCTATTCAACGCTAGTGCACATGTTGCATTCAATGAAAGTGGAGACAGAATGTTTGTTGCAGGTTGGAACAAGGGACTTATATGTTTTGATGGGATGGGAAATTATTTGTCCAGTATTACAGACACTTACCTGGAGTATGTACAGGGTGCATGTGTTGATGGTAGAGGAAACATGTTTGTAGCTGGGTGGAAGTCACATAATGTGGTACAATTCAGTGAGATTGGGACGAAACTTGGTGTGGTTGTGAAGCAAGGAAATGGATTACAAAGTCCACTCTCAGTGTGTTTTCATCAGGGACTGAATAGAATGTTTGTTACCATGTTTGACAGTAATGTAGTGAACATGTTGAACTAGAGTAATCAAACATATTGTGAGATAACAGAGTTGTCCATTCTGTGTACATGTATTATTAGTAGAATATAAGTAAAACTTACATCAAACTGGAGTAATTTTCTGTTCTAACAACTTCACAAAAACTGTACATGTATGTGTTTTGTTTTATTTTTAGATGTTATCAAACTTCAAGATAATATGACTGTTATATAATATCTAAGATATAAATTGTATGTGTTTATTGTTTAACTACAGTATGTTAGTACTTTTTTAAGGGGATGTTACGTGTTTTCTACTCTTCTCTGATAGCTGTATAGATAAAATAAACTAAAATGTAAAATTAAAGGGAGGTAATAAAATTATTAGAATTGAGATTTTATGTGTAATACTATCAATGATTATAAAATTAAATGAACCTAATTAAATAATGATAAGATTGGTGTAAATAAATATGGTGTTACAACTGAATGCTGCCATTGATTTTAAGCAGAAATTATGCATTGTTAAGATCAAATGTTGTGAAAACGTATGGTTGACGAAACTATTCATACTTTCTTGTATCATAAAGGGTTTCGAAATCCCTTATGTCTTTGTGTCAGGTATAAAAGAAAGATTGGGTTGTAACATTCGATCCCTCGTCCAGCCGGGTAAAACAGTGTTTTCCACCTAACATAGTACTGGTATGTAACCAGGAAAGTACTGGTTAGAATTTACTGGTTAGAAACCAGGAACATGGCAACTGTAGGATGGGTCTCATTGGCAATGACCGACTTAATTGGGGTTCAAACTTGTCTTTTTTGGCCATGCTACTAGCTGGCAGGTAAACTCCCAGTTCGGCTTCACAATTTCCCATTATGGTGTGCAGAGGACACACCGAGTCGAAATATGTACGCGGCGAGTGTCGACCTTATTACAACACAGTAATTAGCATTTTACAGGAAACGCCACATACATGAGACAATGCCCCCCAACACAGACCACAGGGAAACAACAGTCTATGACACATTGGGATTGAGAAAGTGCAAAGGCAAACATAGGGAATGGGTAAGTAAGGGATTGTCTGGCTGACTATCAAAGCTACTACATGTATATAGAAAATAAGGGGAAAGGGGTTGGTTGGATGGAAAGCACCACAGGACAAGCCAAGAGAGCCAGTGGGCATGGTCCGAATGGGGGCCGGAGAGAAGAAAAGAACATGAATATTATATCAAGTAAAGGAACTGGACTTGGGGGAAAAGGGGAACGCTACATACATCTACAAACAGATATAATGAGCACACAGAGATCGGCAACCTTGGGACATTTCAATATCAATAACATTTCATGTAGCTTCCATGCCTTTATCTGAGATTGCTTTCATGTAGCCATATACATGTGTAATACTTTATCGGTCTCCATAATATTATTGAATATTTGATTTTAAGTGTGAATATCGAATCAGTTTTATACTGTTTTTAGAAATTTTATCCGATTTTGTCGGTCATTCTAGGTTCAATTTTATTTATACAAAGTAGACCACGTGGTAAATTCGCACGAGAAGCACAAGGATTCGAACCCACTACCCATCAGTATACACTGGGTGGCTCAGATAAAAACTTGAGTAAATGATAGACATTTGTACTTTTAAAGTCGACAGACATATTTTAATTTATCGCTAAAATACAGGAAATTAAAAAAAATATATTACAGAACGGGTTGATCAGTCTCAAAATATAGTACATGTATAACAAAATGGGTTCTTTAAAATCATGTCTTTATTGCACGAGTTGTACACCGTCTGAAATAATACTTATTTTACACTTGTAGACTGGTTTCCAGTAATTTAATGATGAAATATGACGTTTCTGTCAACTACGATTTTTTTTGTTACTAAACGGGTTTTTATTATTTCAGGTAGCACATATGCACAGTTATAATGCACAGATTTACCTAAAACACGAGTGAATTCCTGTTCAAAGACGTCCTGTGTACCCGCTTTCCCTTAAGCTGACATTTATTGCATTTTTCGAGTTTTAAGACTCATTGTTTAACCTTTCATTCTAAAGTTTACTCACATGAGTAAATGAGTATGGAACGCTACGCGCCTGCCCTTGTACACACTTGACCGACCGAGATAAATTTATATCTGTCATAATGATTAAGCTATGAAATACATCCGAATGTTCAATGGTATCTTAATAATGCTGGTTAAAAATCGAAAAACATTATATAACAAATTCAATTTCTGTAGATCTTCCCGTTATAAGTAAGTAAGTAAGTAAGTTAGTAATTAAGTAACTATAACTTGTTTATTACAGTCCCATATGTACAAAGCATTTAATTACATATACAAATATTATATGATACCATTGGACCTATATGTCACGGAACATATGGATAGTGAACATAGTATAAATAGTATCGAGGTATATATATATCTAAATTTACGGCATTTCATATTACATATAACATATTTTGGGTTGAATGCGTACCGATCACTATGATGAATCTAGTACGCTATATTTTATAGTCCCAGTGTAAATCAGTTGTTAATAACATTTAACATACATATAATTACTGTACATGTATTTCGTACGCAAACGTTTTGTATTGGGCAAACAACTGGTACGAAGGAGACGTGTCAAGGATTCTCACTTTTTCATGGCAAAAAGAGACAAAACACGGTACTGGCAGTAAACAGTCATGTGCGGTACTGGCAGTAATACTTCTACTGTTGCTAGCAGTAAACAGTTATGTACGGTACTGGCAGTAATATTTCTACTGTTGCTAGCAGTAAACAGTCATGTACGGTACTGGCAGTAATACTTCTACTGTTGCTAGCAGTAAAAACAGTTATGTACGGTACTGGCAGTAATACTTCTACTGTTGCTAGCAGTAAAAACAGTTATGTACGGTACTGGCAGTAATACTTCTACTGTTGCTAGCAGTAAAAACAGTTATGTACGGTACTGGCAGTAATACTTCTACTGTTGCTAGCAGTAAACAGTCATGTACGGTACTGGCAGTAATACTTCTACTGTTGCTAGCAGTAAAAACAGTTATGTACGGTACTGGCAGTAATACTTCTACTGTTGCTAGCAGTAAAAACAGTTATGTACGGTACTGGCAGTAATACTTCTACTGTTGCTAGCAGTAAAAACAGTTATGTACGGTACTGGCAGTAATACTTCTACTGTTGCTAGCAGTAAACAGTCATGTACGGTACTGGCAGTAATACTTCTACTGTTGCTAGCAGTAAAAACAGTTATGTACGGTACTGGCAGTAATACTTCTACTGTTGTTAGCAGTAAAACAGTCATATGCGCAACTGGCAGCCAGTAACACTTCTACTGTTGCTAACAGTAAAATATGGAACGACACATCTACATAAACTACAATATTAGAGAAACCTCCAATTCAATTGTAGAGAGCTCTAAGTGGATGACGTATTACTAAACCAGGACAATTCTCCCGCCCATACAGCGGATACGACGCGTCTGATATGTTCGATAAGTGGATCGACAGGCATAAGACATGTGTAGCGTGCAAAGGAGACTAAATATAGAGAAATGACTGGTACGTATTAGAAAACCGACGTCGGACAACGTCATTAGGTGTCTGACGACGCTCCCCGCATGCCCGATACAGACCTGTGTGAATGTATGTATTTTCATTGCAAAATTAGGGTTAAGTGTATTAATTTAAAGGTCTGTGAACATGTGGTGTGTTGGTCATTAAAGTACGGAAGTTATAGACACACTCCGGTTAATTCTGGATCACCCCTCCTACATCTGTGCAAGAATGCTGAAATAAATCAGGTGTATTAAAATTGAAACTGTACACAGAACTTAACATTATTATCACAGCGGCTGTATTCAGTTAATTTCTCCTAACGCACGTACTATATTACAGACAGTGATTGGATTTTCCAGTTGGGGAATCACCATTGATATTCTAGTTTCGCTTTGAGATTTGCCAAAAGATGTCAACATCATATACTCCAAAGGTAAATATCCTGATATAATTACACATGAATCTCTTTTCGATAAAAATATATTATTATGGTAGATCTATTTACAACATATTTCGCCCTTTTAGTCGTAATTAGACATTTTTCATAAGTTTGAGAATACTGAATGGAGAAAATAACTTCATAAATTGTTTTGATTGGAAAAAAGTTAAAATACATCAAAACTGTTACACTTAAACTTTATCTGGCGCGTAGTACAGTCATTTGAGACATTTAAATACAAAAAAATGCAGTATAATTGCCTGGTAAAAGAGGTCCCGTTGTGTTTCAACTTTAAAATAGAATGATGATCTATAAACTTCTACAATAATAACTTTATTAAATCATAGATAGAGTTTGTTTTATACATTAGATTAATTTATTGTGATACATATATTTCAGGAGATTATGTAAGCTCGATCAGAAATCATTGAACGCACTGGAGATGTTTTCCCGAATACTTTACCATACACTGGATCATCTCGGCTACAATGATGATATCATAAGGTTCAGGAGAGAAAGCTGGAGGTATAATTCAGATTTGCTGGGTAAATGTGTGAATGAGGACGCACGCTTCATTATAGCAGGAAGTAAAGGTGAGGGAATAACTTCAGTGCAAGAAAGTGACATGGATCTGCTTTATCTTTATGACACAGTTCTATGCGTTAAAACTGTAGAACAAGTACCAAGTCAACAACCAGACCATATCACTGTATTTATAGCAGATATGGAGAATGTACCTCCTGGTTATACAAGATTAAAATTGTATCGACCGTCATCATTCAGGAATGTGAGATACCAAGCTATTCGCGATAGTCTATTTGAATCCGCAAACGGAGAATACTATTTATCGAGTACCTTCTGGACAGCTGGTGGTAAGGAACAGTTTGTCAGTGATAACAGTCACAGCGATGTCATTCATGACGTTACAGGACCTTCTGTATCGAGAAGTCACGATGTAGTGGATATAGACAGCGTTCTAGCTTTCACCTTTCACTGTCCTCAGTTACTGCAGACTTGGGCATCACGACCACGTCACCATGAATGGCCTTCTCGGGATATCATACAAACTGCATGCTCTTCCCTACCACAAGTTGTACCAGTTGGTGCTAAAGGTAGTGACAGACAGTTTCAAGAATGGAGATTTTGTTTCATAGAATCCGAACTGACATTGACACACAGTCTGAATGGGACGCAAACAAAACTCTACATTCTCCTGAAGATGATCGCCAAAAACATTCTGAAACCAGTCACTAGCGAAATTTCATCATACATTATGAAAAATGTCACATACTGGCTATCAGAGTTGCTTCCCTTGCATGTATTTAGTGAAGAGAAATTAGTATCATTAGTATTGTTGGGTCTTACGTTTTTAAGAACAGCAATTACTCGATGGCAAAATTTACCTTACTACATGATTCCATCACGCAACCTTCTTTCAGAGAGATTTGATGACCGCACGAGGAGAGAATTATCAGATGTACTGGGTAGTCTGATACAGGAAGGACCAAGACTGTTTTTGCGAGTTGACAAACTCAGAAGAGGCCTGATAACTGCTAGTCAGATGCCGAATTACATCGTCAAGTATGGAAACATGCGCGACCAGATCGAGAAAAACTGTATTGCTTTGATGGTGCTACTTTTTTTAGAGAAAGGCGGTGTACGTGTAGACAAGTCCATAGAACTTAAATTGAGACTTTTACAGCGTAGCTTAGTTGTTTCACACATGCATTCATTGGATCCGTCTAGACATGGCGAGTTTGATGAGGACGAAATTTTACAGGCAACAATCAGTATTCTGTCCTGAAATACTGACACTTTGTGTTATATGTAATAATATCAAAATGTCTTCATTTACAAAAGAAGACACATTATGACAAATATAACATAAATACATAATATTTTCAACGTGATCTATACAACACTGAACATGTTAAACGAAGTACATGTGTACATATTAAAATATACAATATTGCTATCGACAAACACTCATATATTAGTTTGATGTTATAAGAGCTGTATACTACATCATTGTATTGTACACAGCAGAGAAACAAACCGATAATACACCAACAAAGTTAGCTGACAAGTACATGTTGCCTGATCTGCTTCTTAAATGAACGATGAAACTTGTTTCTTATGTGTTTCATGAAGATAAATAAGCTTCTTCGTGGTTAATCAATCTAATTAAGGACGAAGTGATTATGGTTTAGATAAGTATTTCAACCACCGACCGTGGTGAAGATAGTGGTTCAATCACTGACGATGATGTAGACAGTGTTTCAATCACTGACCATGGTGTAGATCATGTTTCAATCACTGACCATGGTGTAGATCATGTTTCAACTACTGACCATGGTTTAGATCATGTTTCAATCACTGACCATAGGGTAGATCATGTTTCAACCACTGACCATGATGTAGATCATGTTTCAACCACTGACCATAGGGTAGATCATGTTTCAACCACTGACCATGGTGTAGATCATGTTTCAACCACTGACCATAGGGTAGATCATGTTTCAATCACTGACCATGGTGTAGATAGTGTTTCAACCACTGACCATGGTATAGATAGTGTTTCAATCACTGAACATGGTGTAGATAGTGTTTCAATCACTGACCATGTTGTAGATAGTGTTTCAATCACTGACCATGTTGTAGATAGTGTTTCAACCATTGACCATGTTGTAGATAGTGTTTCAACCACTGACCATGTTGTAGATAGTGTTTCAACCACTGACCATGTTGTAGATAGTGTTTCAACCACTGACCATG
This sequence comes from Mactromeris polynyma, assembly GCA_032209605.1. NCBI lineage: Eukaryota > Metazoa > Mollusca > Bivalvia > Venerida > Mactridae > Mactromeris > Mactromeris polynyma. The sequence goes on from JASFXZ010000028.1 coordinate 7,669,001, forward strand.
GTGTAATCGTGTTTCAACCATTGACCATGTTGTAGATAGTGTTTCAACCACTGACCATGTTGTAGATAGTGTTTCAACCACTGACCATGTTGTAGATAGTGTTTCAACCACTGACCATGGTGTAATCGTGTTTCAACCATAGGCCATGGTGTAGACAATATTTTATGTGAAGTATGGGCGTACTCTTTTCTGTGAATAAAAAAGTTCTTTAGAAATATACATGTTGCATTTTTATTTACGTCAGGACAGGAGACAGTCCTTAGTTCTCATCCTTTATCACATATAGAGTTCTCTTTCTTTTTCGGCGCAGCCGTACTAACATGGTTTTGCTAGGCAATTTATCTTCAACCGAACAACGCTTGTAACCTTGACGCGGATTGGTTAACACTCTCGATAAAGTTTACGTTAATTACCGAAATCCACTCAATTTCGGTGAATTTACCGAAATCCACTGAATTTTGGTGAATTTACCGAAATCAAATGAATTTTGGTGAATTTACCAAAATTCATTTTGGATCTGGAGTGACCAGCAAGCGTGACATCTCGGCATTTTTGATTTTGCACAACAAATCTTAACCTTCAAATTGCGCCGACCATCTTTTTCGGCGCAGCCGTACTAACATGTACATGAATTTCTATTACAATATATATTATTCTTCTACTCTTGTTCGAACTGCCCATACTCGAACTCTCGAACCAATTATTCGGTCCCTTGATCATAAAATGCACTATTATTCGCATCGGTCGAACAATATGCACATTTTCTCACCTCATAATCGGATATGCTGGCAAATGAGCTCAATTGTGACACGGTGCATTTGTTTCACACATCTGTGAAAATTGCGCGCAAACAACAAACTGCATTGCTAAAATTGTTAGCATCTGTTTGAAGATTGATTAATGCAATAATTGACAATTAAAGTGTCATATGTATGTATAATTCAATTTTCTATGCCGTGTAGCTTGATACTACAGGACTCAGAGAACGTATAGATGCTATTGAGTATTTATGGTTGTACGTGTAAATTCATTCGTGTGTTTTCTGTTTATGTTTTTTATTATTATTCAGTATGATTATTCATACATTAGTATAGAATTAAACACTCTTTGACAAGACATAACCACCATAGTATGCACACGTGCTAATCATTTCACAACCTCGGTTGACTAGAACAACCCTTTACTCGATCAAATTTTGTCAGTCCCGACGAGTTCGAGCCAACGGGATTCCACTGTAGTCTTATCTTATTGACAAAATATCCGCAGTTATCAATATATGAGAAAATCGGAGCTGATTGTCTTCATCCAAATTTACAGTAAAACCTCACGTACAAACCACCTCAATAATAAGACCACGTCAACATTAAGAACACAATTTTCAAGCCCATTTGTACTGTTTTGCTCTTATTCAACATCAATATAACCATCCCAAAATTACGACCGGTTTTCAAGGGTCACACGAGTGACCTTATTATCGAGGTCAATTGTCTTACACGTTTCCCAACCCCACAAATACAAGAGTTTTATTCAGGTATTTTCTATCCTGACCTACGCACCGAGTTACCGCTAGCATAGAAACTACCAGCATTGGACTTGCTTTTGGCAGTTTCGGGAGTCTTTTAATAAAAGTTACAGAGCAATTTTTCAGAGTACGTCTATATGAACGCATTAACAAGACATTTTCTATAAATGATTACTTGGCATACTTTGTATTCTAATCATCTATTCTACTCAACTCGGTCAGCACTTGCACCCCCACTAAAATTCCACAACCTTATATGTATATCTGAGTATTATTAGGAAAATGTAATGATATATTTAATTATAAGATTTTCAAATAAGCGATTCTGAATTATTGTAGTATTATATTCTATAATGATGATGTTTATAATCAAAGAAATTGAAATACAGTCATTACCGTTTTATAAGGCTGAAGCACACCAAAACATGACCAAAACGTTTCTCGCACTAAGTTCAAATTCTGGATCCGCCCCTGGTCAGATCTATATACCGATCACTGAGGGTACTGGTAAATCCATAATACAATCAGTCTGATGTTGTATAAGAGTGTTATATTTGGATAGTTAATATCATTACATGGACTGTAGTCGCGAACATCCTCCTAAAAGAAGTGTTACTCAAATAAATAAGAACTCGGGTGCGGAAGTGATTAGTTAACATCTATGTGGCGGACGTAAGTTTTACAGAAGTCATTCGTATACAAGAAGCGATTTCGCGTATTAGTGTTTTAATCATCCACATTTATAACACACATAGATCTTTGTCTGAATGAACAGCATGACGATCTACTATTTTCTTGTAACTCACTAACCCCACAACACCATGGAGCGTATATGAATGTTATAGTGTGTTCCAGACGACACGAAGGTGTATCATATATATACAAATGATCAATACGTCCAAGATTAATCATAATGTATACAGGCATGTTCAAAAGATAACATTCCACAATGACGAAAAAACAAATATAATGTTATTTAAGTGTTTTTGGTGCTACTTTTCCATAATATTTTAAAGATATTTGTCTTACTTTGCACAGAGACTACATACATTTACTTAGGCAACCATTTTGGAACTACATTGTACATGAACATGTACTTTCCCGCCACGTTTCGTCCGATGTCTTTTTAAACAATAGCCGAGGTGATCCGATTGAGGCGACTCACTTATTCTATCTTTCCTCGAATTGTTCGCATTACTAGTCCTTTAAGCAGGTATGACACTACTTGTATAATAATTATTGAATAAACACTTTAGTTTTACACTACAGTACGTGCGTGTTATAGGAAATGCCGTGTGTTAGACGCCAAATTGGAACCGGATCACATCGGATATTTTCATTTCCGAACTGTACGGAAATTGCCGAGATGTTGCGATTGACTAGATTGTATAAAAGCCTCAGACGAACATGCAACAATCTTCGGCAACGAAAACGAATATTGACAGAGAACTATATATCAAAATCCCAATTTTTAGGAGATATTAATTTTGTATGGGTGTTTTCTTGTTACAAATGTAAAAACAAGAAATATCTTTAAAAAAGATGGTCGGCGCAACTTGAAGTTAACAAATTGGTTGCAGTCTCTAGGTTACATTTTGTTGTACAACATAAAAATGCCTAAATGTCATTCAATTACGATATACTACAAATACTCCGAGACCTGTAAGGGGTGATCACTGCGTTTGAGACTACATCAATCGTAACTTCTTGGCGGTATTCGGCAGGGCAAATAATGCCGAGGTGTTCCGAATGAGACGGCATAATAAATAACTCCGTAGTGTGATATCATAGACACAGTATAGTATGTTTTAATATAGTTCAACATTACTGATTGCGTAAGTCGTGAACTCACACATCCATGTTAATGAAGTTGTAACATAGCGATTTATCTGATTAAAAGAATATAAATGTTCGCGACTGGTACATAAAACCAAGGAAGTCTTCTTAATTCCAACACTAGAGAATTCCCCGTGGTGATGAATAACAAGGCTACTTACTGGATAAATCTTGAAATACACTATAGAAAATGTTAACAAATCTGATTCAAGGTTACAACTATTTTTAAATTGAAAAGAAATTGCGCGAAATTGCCTTGGTGATTAACGTAAGATTTGATTGGTTTACAGAACACTGAATATGTAATTAGCAAAACCATGTTAGTACGGCTGCGCCGAATAATGTTCAGAACTGTCGAATCCGTACTGGCATATTCAGATGGCACTGTTTGAAACAGCTTAACGATTACAGGCGGAATGGCGCGTGGCTCTGTCCATAATACACTAAAATTAGTCCAATCACTCAAAATATTATCTAAACATCACACATGTATATCGAACTTGTCAAAACGTTATTGATCTAATAACATATAAGCCAATGATCAGAAATACTTCAATAAAGGAGGCTAAAGTCATCATTAATCAAGAATAGTGGTTGTTTTGTTGAGTAAAAGAAGCGCATGTATATTTCCTTGGTCTGTATATTAAAACCACTCACCGGTTTTAGTTGCATTGTTCATATTTTGGACACGGAGAGATACGCCCATAGACATTCCGAAATGCCGTTGTTTTATTAAACAAGTGTTGTCTGTGTTACGTGAATGCCAATATCTCAAAACTGCTATTTTCTCTGGATACAGTTGTAGTTGACTGGAACGTAGTTTGGAAAATGATAAACCTACAGGTATGTACAAATATTTTCATACGTGTATAAACAAATATGTATGTTACTGGTGCGTGAGCGAGTTTTTTCACCCAGCGAAATGAGTTGTTTTCACTATTTTTGTCAATTTACGAGAAGATAACAGGAGATTTGAAGTCCGTTATCTAAAAAGATAAATAGAGACATCTTTATTTGGGATACATGTATCACCTATATATCTTTTTAGACGAACGGGAAGTATTTCATCATTAAGTACGTATATCTACGTTATAATTATTCAAAAGGGGTGTCGTATAAAAATATTTTGCTGAAATGAACGAACAGCAACACGTACACACATGATTCGTGTACTTGCCTGATGTACCTTAGATGTTGAAAGAATTGGGGAAAAAGAGAATATATATCATTAAAAGGTATATGACTACATGTATTTCAGTTTTAGCTTTTATATTTGCTTTATCAATTTACATTTTTGTTTTTATGACATTGTACGTTCAAGAATGCAAGAGAGAATAATGTACATGCAGTATACCGCTCTTACTGTTGACAGTATACATGTAGCATAACTGATCTGACTGCTGACAGTGTACTTGAGTATAGCTGATCTGACTGCTGAGAGTACACATGTAGTATAGCTGATCTGACTGCTGACAGTGTACTTGAGTATAGCTGATCTGACTGCGGACAGTGTGCATGTAGCATAACTGATCTGACTGCTGACAATACACATGTAGTATAGCTGATCTGACTGCTGACAGTGTACTTGAGTATAGCTGATCTGACTGCTGACAGTGTACATGTAGTATAGCTGATCTGACTGCTGACAGTACACATGTAGTATAGCTAATCTGACTGCTGACAGTACACATGTAGCATAACAGATCTGACTGCTGACAGTACACACGTAGTATAGCTGATCTGACTGCTGACAGCATACATGTAGTATAGCTGATCTGACTGCTGACAGTATACATGTAGTATAGCTGATCTGACTGCTTACAGTATACATGTAGTATAGCTGATCTGACTGCTGACAGTACACATGTAGTATAGCTGATCTGACTGCTGACAGTACACATGTAGTATAGCTGATCTGACTGCTGACAGTACACATGTAGTATAACTGATCTGACTGCTGACAGTACACATGTAGTATAACTGATCAGACTGCTGACAGTGTACATGTAGCATAACTGATCTGACTGCTGACATTATACATGTAGTATAGCTGATCTGACTGCTGACAGTACACATGTAGTATAGCTGATCTGACTGCTGACAGTATACATGTAGCATAACTGATCTGACTGCGGACAGTGTGCATGTAGCATAACTGATCTGACTGCTGACAGTGTACACGTAGTATAACTGATCTGACTGCTGACCGTATTTGCTTATTTTGAAGCATTTTAAATGTTTAAAATGATTGCGCTATGCACTTTTCACAAACATATACTTTTATATACAGGCTTAGTGTAACAGTTTCTTCTATTTCTTTTATAAATGCTAAGTTTATTTTTTCCTGAACAAGACAATTTACAACGCCACCATCGTTAATCATTCTACTATGTAAATACATGTAAATAGCGTTTGTTGACACGTAATCTGGCATAAATATAACATGAGTACGTTTACAAATCACATCAATAGTACAAGTACATTTGTATATGATCGTTTCATATATAGTAAATAAATAAAATAAATCGAATAAATAGTTACATTCTGAAAATGTCGTAATATCCACTTACCTCCGTCTGCTTTAAAACCAAACATTGGTGGTAATAAAGCGTATAAGGCAAATATCAAAATTACTTCACAACAATGCTGTGTGACACAATTACCGCGAATCTTCATTGCAATAATCTATGTTCTTCACAGTCTGACTTTGTTAAGACAATTCTGTCATTGGACTTCTGTCTTGTTTGTCTGATAGAATTATATTTATAATAAATTCTCAAATCTATGTAGTTTTTTTATCTTGTTTACAACCAATCATATAGCATGATGCTGGATCGTGGGTTTTAGCTAATGATTCCCCCGTCATTTCTCCACCAACCAGCATCGAGATTATTGACTTTATCTTCTAGATAAAATAATTTATATATCCATACCTTTTGTATTGGTAATATAACGTGCGTGCGACGGTCAAATCAGAGAATCATATCAGTATGAAATGTTTGAAAAATCACAAAAAGTCGAGAGTTTCAATTCTGATTTGCGCGCTCGATCCTTGTGAAAATGGCGGAGAAAAAACTCTTTTCTTTGTACTACATAGCTAAACAAATTTAATTACCCTCTCTTAACTAATACACCTTTTGTTTGTTTGGTAATGGGCTTTATTAATATTCTCATTTGTACATTGCACGAAAGTATTTATTTATAACTGTGTTAATATTTACATGTACGCTCATGGGCAATATTGCCTTTTGCAATAAATATATATATCTATCTAACATATGTAGCAATCTAACGGTTAGGTTCGAGATTGGCATGTCACTAAACTAGTTTATTTCATACCAAGTCACTATATTGACAGTTTCAAGGCTGTGAATCTTTCCTGCCGAAATAATATTTCTGGTTATTTTTGGGTATCGTTTGTTTATCATGGTCACAGATTTTTGTCATCGAAAAACTAAATTACTAAATTACTAAATTCACTGTACCTCTGTGCAAGAATGTTGAAATAAGTAAAGTGTAGGCCTACTAAAATCGAAACTGTACACAGAACCACGGACATAAAAACTTTATATGTCCGCGATAGAACAGAACAATATGAACACTACGTCTGCGTTCAGTTTATCTCTCCTTACGCACGTACTGTATTACAGACAGTGATTGGATTTTCCAGTTGGGGAATCACCATTGATATTCTAGTTTCGCTTTGAGATTTGCCAAAAGATGTCAACATTATATACTCCAAAGGTAAATACTCTGATTTAATTACACATGTATCTCTTTTCGATAAAAATATATTATTATAGTAGATCTATTTACAACTGTATTTCGCCCTTTTAATCATAGTTAGACATTTTTTCATAAGTTTGAGAATACTGAAAGGAGAAAATAACTTCATAATTTGTTTTGATTGGAAAAAAGTTAAAATACATCAAAACTGTTACACTTAAACTTTATCTGGCGCGTAGTACAGTCATTTGAGACATTTATATACACAAAATGCAGTAAAATTGCCTGGTAAAAGAGGTTCCGTTGTGTTTCAACTTTAAATAGAATGATGATCTATAAACTTCTACAATCATAAATTTATTAAATCATAGATAGAGTTTGTTTTATACATTAGATTAATTTATGGTGATACATATATTTCAGGAGATTATGTAAGCTCGATCAGAAATCATTGAACGCACTGGAGATGTTTTCCCGAATACTTTACCATACACTGGATCATCTCGGCTACAATGATGATATCATAAGGTTCAGGAGAGAAAGCTGGAGGTATAATTCAGATTTGCTGGGTAAATGTGTCATTATAGCAGGAAGTAAAGGTGAGGGAATAACTTCAGTGCAAGAAAGTGACATGGATGTGCTTTATCTTCATGACACAGTTCTATGCGTTAAAACTGTAGAACAACTACCAAGTCAACAACCAGACCATATCACTGTATTTATAGCAGATATGGAGAATGTACCTCCTGGTTATACAAGATTAAAATTGTATCGACCGTCATCATTCAGGAATGTGAGAGACCAAAGTATTCGCGATTTTCTGTTTGAATCCACAAACGGAGAATACTATTTATCGAGTACATTCTGGACAGCTGGTTGTAAGGAACAGTTTGACACTGACGACAGTAGCAGCGTTATTAATCATGATGTTACAGGACCTTCGGTACCGACAACTGTCGGAAATTTTGATATTGACAGTGTTTTTGGTTTCAGTTGTCAATGTCCTCAGTTACTGCAGACTTGGGCATCACGACCACGTCACCATGAATGGCCTTCTCGGGATATCATACAAACCGCTTGCTCATTCCTGCCTCAAGTTGTACCTGTTGGTTATAAAGGTAGTGACAGACAGTTTCAAGAATGGAGATTTTGTTTCATAGAATCCGAACTGACATTGACACACAGTCTAAATGGGACGCAAACAAAACTATACATTCTCCTGAAGATGATCGCCAAAAACATTCTGAAACCAGTCACTAGCGAAATTTCTTCATACATTATGAAAAATGTCACATACTGGCTGTCAGAGTTGCTTCCCTTGAGTATGTTTAGAAAAGAGAAATTAGTATCGTTGGTATTATTGAGTCTTAAGTTTTTAAGAACAGCAATAACTCGGTGGCAAACTTTACCTTACTACATGATTCCATCACGCAACCTTCTGTCAGAGAGATTGGATGACCGCACGAGGAGAGAATTATCAGATGTACTGGGTAGTCTGTTACAGGAAGGACCAAGACTGTTTTTGCGAGTTGATAAACTCAGAAGAGGCCTGATAACTGCTAGTCAGATGCCGAATTACATCGTCAAGTATGGAAACATGCGTGACCAGATCGAGAAAAACTATATTGCTTTGATAGTGCTAGATGCTTTCAAGAAAAACGGTGTACATGTAGACAAGTCCATAGAAGATAAATTGAAACTTTTACAGCGTAGATTAGTTGTTTCACACATGCATTCTTTGGATCTGTCTAGGCATGGCGTGTTTGATGAGGACGAAATTAAACAGGCAACAATTAGTATTTTGTCCTGAAATACTGACACATTGTGTTATATATAACAATATTACAACTGTTTTTATTTACTGAAGAAGACACATATTATGACATATAAAATAATTATACACATAATATTTTAAACATGGTCTATACAACAATGAATATGTAAAGCAAAGTACATATGTACATATTTAAAAACAATTATGCTATCGAAAAACACATATTTATTAGTATGATGTTTAAAAACTATACCATTTTAGTGTTCACTGTAGAGGACAGGACGCTAACAAAGTGAATGTTGCCTCATCTGTTTCTTAAATGCACGACGGAACTTGCATTTCTTATGTGTTTCATGAACAGAAAACAATATACACAACGATCACGGTTCTTTGTTGATTATAATCTAATTAAGGACGAAATGACCATGGTGTAGATAGTGTTTTTGTAGTCGTGTTTCAATCACTGACCATGGTGTAGATCATGTTTCAATCACTGACCATTGTGGTTAAAAAACTATCTACACCATGGTCAGTGATTGAAACACTATCTACACCATGGTCAGTGATTGAAACACTATCTACACCATGGTCAGTGGTTGAAACACTATCTACACCATGGTCAGTGATTGAAACACTATCTACACAATGGTCAGTGGTTGAAACACTATCTACACCATGGTCAGTGGTTGAAACACTATCTACACCATGGTCAGTGATCGAAACACTACCTACACATTGGTCAGTGGTTGAAACACTATCTACACCATGGTCAGTGGGTGAAACACTATCTACACCATGGTCAGTGGTTGAAACACCATATACACAATGGTCAGTGGTTGAAACACTATCTACACCATGGTCAGTGGTTGAAACACTATCTACACCATGGTCAGTGGGTGAAACACTACCTACACATTGGTCAGTGGTTGAAACACTATCTACACCATGGTCAGTGGTTGAAACACTATCTACACGATGGTCAGTGGGTGAAACACTATATACACATTGGTCAGTGGGTGAAACACTATCTACACGATGGTCAGTGGGTGAAACACTATCTACACAATGGTCAGTGGTTGAAACACTATCTACACGATGGTCAGTGGTTGAAACACTATCTACACAATGGTCAGTGGGTGAAACACTATCTACACAATGGTCAGTGATTGAAACACTATCTACACAATGGTCAGTGGGTGAAACACTATCATCACAATGGTCAGAGATTGAAACACTACCTACACATTGGCCAGTGGTTGAAACACTATCCATACCATGGTCAGTGGGTGAAACACTATCTATACCATGGTCAGTGGTTGAAACACTATCTACACATTGGTCAGTGGGTGAAACACTATCTATACCATGGTCAGTGGTTGAAACACTATCTATACCATGGTCAGTGGTTGAAACACTACCTACACATTGGTCAGTGGTTGAAACACTATCTATACCATGGTCAGTGGTTGAAACACTATCTATACCATGGTCAGTGGTTGAAACACTACCTACACCATGGTCAGTGGGTGAAACACTATCTACACCATGGTCAGTGGTTGAAACACTATCTACACCATGGTCAGTGGGTGAAACACTACCTACGCCATGGTCAGTGGGTGAAACACTACCTACACCATGGTCAGTGGTTGAAACACTATCTACACCATGGTCAGTGGGTGAAACACTATCTACACCATGGTCAGTGATTGAAACACTATCTACACAATGGTCAGTGGTTGAAACACTATCTATACCATGGTCAGTGGGTGAAACACTACCTACACAATGGTCAGTGGGTGAAACACCATATACACAATGGTCAGTGATTGAAACACTACCTACACATTGGTCAGTGGTTGAAACACTATCTACACCATGGTCAGTGGGTGAAACACTATCTACACCATGGTCAGTGGGTGAAACACCATATACACAATGGTCAGTGGGTGAAACACCATCTACACAATGGTCAGTGGGTGAAACACTATCTACACCATGGTCAGTGGGTAAAACACCATATACACAATGGTCAGTGGGTGAAACACCATATACACAATGGTCAGTGGTTGAAACTCTATCTACACGATGGACAGTGGGTGAAACACTATCTACACCATGGTCAGTGGTTGAAACACTATCTACATGATGGTCAGTGGGTGAAACACTATCTACACCATGGTCAGTGATTGAAACACTACCAACACATTTGTCAGTGGTTGAAACACTATCTACACCATGGTCAGTGGTTGAAACACTATCTACACCATGGTCAGTGGGTGAAACAATATCTACACATTGGTCAGTGGTTGAAACACTATCTACACAATGGTCAGTGGTTGAAACACTATCTACACATTGGTCAGTGGTTGAAACACTATCTACACATTGGTCAGTGGTTGAAACACTACCTACACATTGGTCAGTGGTTGAAACACTATCTACACCATGGTCAGTGGGTGAAACACTATCTACACATTGGTCAGTGGGTGAAACACTACCTACACGATGGTCAGTGGGTGAAACACTACCTACACCATGGTCAGTGGTTGAAACACTATCTACACCATGGTCAGTGGTTGAAACACTATCAACAACATGGTCAGTGGGTGAAACACTACCTACACATTGGTCAGTGGTTGAAACACTATCTACAACATGGTCAGTGGGTGAAACACTACCTACACATTGGTCAGTGGTTGAAACACTATCTACACAATGGTCAGTGGGTGAAACACTATCTACACCATGGTCAGTGATTGAAACACTACCTACACATTGGTCAGTGGTTGAAACACTATCTACACCATGGTCAGTGGTTGAAACACTACCTACACATTGGTCAGTGGTTGAAACACTATCTACACCATGGTCAGTGGGTGAAACACTATCTACACATTGGTCAGTGGGTGAAACACTACCTACACGATGGTCAGTGGGTGAAACACTACCTACACCATGGTCAGTGGTTGAAACACTATCTACACAATGGTCAGTGGTTGAAACACTACCTACACAATGGTCAGTGGGTGAAACACCATGTACACAATGGTCAGTGGTTGAAACACTATCTACACAATGGTCAGTGGGTGAAACACTATCTACACCATGGTCAGTGATTGAAACACTACCTACACATTGGTCAGTGGTTGAAACACTATCTACACCATGGTCAGTGATTGAAACACTACCTACACATTGGTTAGTGGTTGAAACACTATCTACACCATGGTCAGTGGTTGAAACACTATCTACACCATGGTCAGTGGTTGAAACACTATCTACACGATGGTCAGTGGTTGAAACACTATCTACACGATGGTCAGTGGTTGAAACACTATCTACATGATGGTCAGTGGTTGAAACACTATCTACACCATGGTCAGTGGGTGAAACACTATCTACACATTGGTCAGTGGGTGAAACACTATATACATGATGGTCAGTGGTTGAAACACTACCTACACATTGGTCAGTGGTTGAAATACTATCTACACCATGGTCAGTGGGTGAAACACTATCTACACAATGGTCAGTGGTTGAAACACTATCTACATGATGGTCAGTGGGTGAAACACTATCTACAACATGGTCAGTGGGTGAAACACTATCTACACCATGGTCAGTGGGTGAAACACTATCTACACCATGGTCAGTGGGTGAAACACTATCTACATGATGGTCAGTGGGTGAAACACTATCTACACAATGGTCAGTGGTTGAAACACTATCTACACGATGGTCAGTGGGTGAAAAACTATCTACACCATGGTCAGTGGGTGAAACACTATCTACACAATGGTCAGTGGGTGAAACACTATCTACACATTGGTCAGTGGTTGAAACACTATCTACACAATGGTCAGTGGGTGAAACACTATCTACACATTGGTCAGTGATTGAAACACTATCTACACGACGGTCAGTGGTTGAAACACTATCTATACGATGGTCAGTGGTTGAAACACTATCTACACCATGGTCAGTGGTTGAAACACTATCTACACGATGGTCAGTGGTTGAAACACTATCTACACCATGGTCAGTGGTTGAAACACTATCTACACCATGGTCAGTGGTTGAAACACTATCTACACCATGGTCAGTGGTTGAAACACTATCTACACCATGGTCAGTGGGTGAAACACTATCTACACCATGGTCAGTGATTGAAACACTATCTACACAATGGTCAGTGGTTGAAACACTATCTATACCATGGTCAGTGGGTGAAACACTACCTACACAATGATCAGTGGGTGAAACACCATATACACAATGGTCAGTGATTGAAACACTACCTACACATTGGTCAGTGGTTGAAACACTATCTACACCATGGTCAGTGGGTGAAACACTATCTACACCATGGTCAGTGGGTAAAACACCATATACACAATGGTCAGTGGGTGAAACACCATCTACACAATGGTCAGTGGGTGAAACACTATCTACACCATGGTCAGTGGTCGAAACACTACCTACAAGATGGTCAGTGGGTGAAACACTATCTACACCATGGTCAGTGATTGAAACACTACCTACACATTGGTCAGTGGTTGAAACACTATCTACACCATGGTCAGTGGGTGAAACACTATCTACACCATGGTCAGTGTGTAAAACACCATATACACAATGGTCAGTGGGTGAAACACCATATACACAATGGTCAGTGGTTGAAACTCTATCTACACAATGGTCAGTGGGTGAAACACTATCTACACCATGGTCAGTGGTTGAAACACTATCTACATGATGGTCAGTGGGTGAAACACTATCTACACCATGGTCAGTGATTGAAACACTACCTACACATTTGTCAGTGGTTGAAACACTATCTACACCATGGTCAGTGGGTGAAACACTATCTACACCATGGTCAGTGATTGAAACACTATCTACACAATGGTCAGTGGTTGAAACACTATCTATACCATGGTCAGTGGGTGAAACACTACCTACACAATGGTCAGTGGGTGAAACACCATATACACAATGGTCAGTGATTGAAACACTACCTACACATTGGTCAGTGGTTGAAACACTATCTACACCATGGTCAGTGGGTGAAACACTATCAACACCATGGTCAGTGGGTGAAACACCATATACACAATGGTCAGTGGGTGAAACACCATCTACACAATGGTCAGTGGGTGAAACACTATCTACACCATGGTCAGTGGTCGAAACACTATCTACATGATGGTCAGTGGGTGAAACACTATCTACACCATGGTCAGTGATTGAAACACTACCTACACATTGGTCAGTGGTTGAAACACTATCTACACCATGGTCAGTGGGTGAAACACTATCTACACCATGGTCAGTGGGTAAAACACCATATACACAATGGTCAGTGGGTGAAACACCATATACACAATGGTCAGTGGTTGAAACTCTATCTACACAATGGTCAGTGGGTGAAACACTATCTACACCATGGTCAGTGGTTGAAACACTATCTACATGATGGTCAGTGGGTGAAACACTATCTACACCATGGTCAGTGATTGAAACACTACCTACACATTTGTCAGTGGTTGAAACACTATCTACACCATGGTCAGTGGTTGAAACACTATCTACACCATGGTTAGTGGCTGAAACACTATCTACACCATGGTCAGTGGGTGAAACACTATCTACACCATGGTCAGTGGGTGAAACACTATCTGCACAATGGTCAGTGGGTGAAACACCATATACACAATGGTCAGTGGTTGAAACACTATCTACACAATGGTCAGTGGGTGAAACACTATCTACACAATGGTCAGTGGTTGAAACACTATCTACACCATGGTCAGTGGTTGAAACACTATCTCCACCATGGTCAGTGGTTGAAACACTATCTACACCATGGTCAGTGGTTTAAACACTATCTACACCATGGTCAGTGGTTGAAACACTATCTACACCATGGTCAGTGGTTGAAACACTATCTACACCATGGTCAGTGGTTGAAACACTATCTACACCATGGTCAGTGGTTGAAACCCTATCTACACCATGGTCAGTGGGTGAAACACCATATACACCATGGTTAGTGGTTGAAACAATATCTACACGACGGTCAGTGGTTGAAACACTATCTACACGATGGTCAGTGTGTGAAACACTATCTACACCATGGTCAGTGGTTGAAACACTATCTACACGACGGTCAGTGGGTGAAACACTATCTACACCATGGTCAGTGGGTGAAACACTATCTACACCATGGTCAGTGGGTGAAACACTATCTACACCATGGTCAGTGGGTGAAACACTATCTACACGATGGTCAGTGGTTGAAACACTACCTACACATTGGTCAGTGGTTGAAACACTATCTACACGACGGTCAGTGGGTGAAACACTATCTACACGACGGTCAGTGGTTGAAACACTATCTACACGACGGTCAGTGGGTGAAACACTATCTACACCATGGTCAGTGGGTGAAACACTATCTACACCATGGTCAGTGGATGAAACACTGTCTACACCATGGTCAGTGGGTGAAACACTATCTACATGATGGTCAGTGGTTGAAACACTACCTACACATTGGTCAGTGGTTGAAACACTATCTACACCATGGTCAGTGGGTGAAACACTACCTACACAATGGTCAGTGGGTGAAACACCATATACACAATGGTCAGTGGTTGAAACACTATCTACACCATGGTCAGTGGTTGAAACACTATCTACACCATGGTCAGTGGTTTAAACACTATCTACACCATGGTCAGTGGTTGAAACACTATCTACACCATGGTCAGTGGTTGAAACACTATCTACACCATGGTCAGTGGTTGAAACACTATCTACACCATGGTCAGTGGTTGAAACCCTATCTTCACCATGGTCAGTGGGTGAAACACCATATACACCATGGTTAGTGGTTGAAACAATATCTACACGACGGTCAGTGGTTGAAACACTATCTACACGATGGTCAGTGTGTGAAACACTTTCTACACCATGGTCAGTGGTTGAAACACTATCTACACGACGGTCAGTGGGTGAAACACTATCTACACCATGGTCAGTGGGTGAAACACTATCTACACCATGGTCAGTAGGTGAAACACTATCTACACCATGGTCAGTGGGTGAAACACTATCTACACGATGGTCAGTGCTTGAAACACTACCTACACATTGGTCAGTGGTTGAAACACTATCTACACGACGGTCAGTGGGTGAAACACTATCTACACGACGGTCAGTGGTTGAAACACTATCTACACGACGGTCAGTTGGTGAAACACTATCTACACCATGGTCAGTGGGTGAAACACTATCTACACCATGGTCAGTGGTTTAAACACTATCTACACCATGGTCAGTGGTTGAAACACTATCTACACCATGGTCAGTGGTTGAAACACTATCTACACCATGGTCAGTGGTTGAAACACTATCTACACCATGGTCAGTGGTTGAAACACAATCTACACCATGGTCAGTGGGTGAAACACCATATACACCATGGTTAGTGGTTGAAACACTATCTACACCATGGTCAGTGGTTGAAACACTATCTACACGATGGTCAGTGTGTGAAACACTATCTACAACATGGTCAGTGGGTGAAACACTACCTACACATTGGTCAGTGGTTGAAACACTATCTACACATTGGTCAGTGGTTGAAACACTATCTACACGATGGTCAGTGGTTGAAACACTACCTACACATTGGTCAGTGGTTGAAACACTATCTACACATTGGTCAGTGGTTGAAACACTATCTACACGATGGTCAGTGGTTGAAACACTACCTACACATTGGTCAGTGGGTGAAACACTACCTACACAATGGTCAGTGTGTGAAACACTATCTACACCATGGTCAGTGATTGAAACACTACCTACACATTGGTCAGTGGTTGAAACACTATCTACACCATGGTCAGTGATTGAAACACTACCTACACATTGGTTAGTGGTTGAAACACTATCTACACCATGGTCAGTGGTTGAAACACTATCTACACCATGGTCAGTGGTTGAAACACTATCTACACGATGGTCAGTGGTTGAAACACTATCTACACGATGGTCAGTGGTTGAAACACTATCTACATTATGGTCAGTGGTTGCAACACTATCTACACCATGGTCAGTGGGTGAAACACTATCTACACATTGGTCAGTGGGTGAAACACTATCTACATGATGGTCAGTGGTTGAAACACTACCTACACATTGGTCAGTGGTTGAAATACTATCTACACCATGGTCAGTGGGTGAAACACTATCTACACAATGGTCAGTGGTTGAAACACTATCTACATGATGGTCAGTGGGTGAAACACTATCTACACAATGGTCAGTGTGTGAAACACTATCTACATGATGGTCAGTGGGTGAAACACTATCTACAACATGGTCAGTGGGTGAAACACTATCTACACCATGGTCAGTGGGTGAAACACTATCTACACCATGGTCAGTGGGTGAAACACTATCTACATGATGGTCAGTGGGTGAAACACTATCTACACAATGGTCAGTGGTTGAAACACCATCTACACGATGGTCAGTGGGTGAAAAACTATCTACACCATAGTTAGTGGTTGAAACACTATCTACACCATGGTCAGTGGGTGAAACACTATCTACACCATGGTCAGTGGGTGAAACACTATCTGTACAATGGTCAGTGGGTGAAACACTATCTACACATTGGTCAGTGGTTGAAACACTATCTACACGATGGTCAGTGGTTGAAACACTATCTACACGATGGTCAGTGGTTGAAACACTATCTACACGATGGTCAGTGGTTGAAACAATATCTACACCATGGTCAGTGGGTGAAACACTATCTACACCATGGTTAGTGGTTGAAACACTATCTACACGACGGTCAGTGGTTGAAACACTATCTACACCATGGTCAGTGGGTGAAACACCATATACACCATGGTCAGTGGTTGAAACACTATCTACACGACGGTCAGTGGTTGAAACACTATCTATACGATGGTCAGTGGTTGAAACACTATCTACATGATGGTCAGTGGGTGAAACACTATCTACACAATGGTCAGTGGCTGAAACACTATCTACACGATGGTCAGTGGGTGAAAAACTATCTACACCATGGTGAGTGGTTGAAACACTATCTACACCATGGTCAGTGGGTGAAACACTATCTACACCATGGTCAGTGGGTGAAACACTATCTGCACAATGGTCAGTGTGTGAAACACTACCTACACATTGGTCAGTGGTTGAAACACTATCTACACCATGGTCAGTGGGTGAAACACTACCTACACAATGGTCAGTGGGTGAAACACCATATACACAATGGTCAGTGGTTGAAACACTATCTACACAATGGTCAGTGGGTGAAACACTATCTACACAATGGTCAGTGGTTGAAACACTATCTACACCATGGTCAGTGGTTGAAACACTATCTACACCATGGTCAGTGGTTAAAACACTATCTACACCATGGTCAGTGGTTGAAACACTATCTACACCACGGTCAGTGGTTAAAACACTATTTACACCATGGTCAGTGGTTGAAACACTATCTACACCATGGTCAGTGGTTGAAACACTATCTACACCATGGTCAGTGGTTGAAACACTATCTACACCATGGTCAGTGGTTGAAACACTATCTACACCATGGTCAGTGGTTGAAACACTATCTACACCATGATCAGTGGTTGAAACACTATCTACACCATGATCAGTGGTTGAAACACTATCTACACCATGGTCAGTGGTTGAAACACTATCTACACCATGGTCAGTGGTTGAAACACTATCTACACCATGGTCAGTGGTTGAAACACTATCTACACCATGGTCAGTGGTTGAAACACTATCTACACCATGGTCAGTGGTTGAAACACTATCTACACCATGGTCAGTGGTTGAAACACTATCTACACCATGGTCAGTGGTTGAAACACTATCTACACCATGGTCAGTGGTTGAAACACTATCTACACCATGGTCAGTGGTTGAAACACTATCTACACCATGGTCAGTGGTTGAAACACTATCTACACCATGATCAGTGGTTGAAACACTATCTACACCATGATCAGTGGTTGAAACACTATCTACACCATGGTCAGTGGTTGAAACACTATCTACACCATGGTCAGTGGTTGAAACACTATCTACACCATGGTCAGTGGTTGATACACTATCTACACCATGGTCAGTGGTTGAAACACTATCTACACCATGGTCAGTGGTTGAAACACTATCTACACCATGGTCAGTGGTTGAAACACTATCTACACCATGGTCAGTGATTGAAACACTATCTACACCATGGTCAGTGATTGAAACACTATTTACACCACTGACCATGGTGTAGATAGTGTTTCAGTCTATGACCATTGTGTAGATAGTGTTTCATGTGAAGTATGAACGTATTCTTTTCTTTGAATAATAATGTTCTTTAGAAATATATACATGTTGCATTTTTTTACGTCAGTACATGAGACAGTCATGAGTTCTCTCCCTTTATCTTTTATAGATTTTTCTTTAGAATCACATACATGTACATATACTCTAGAAGTGACATTGGGAGAGAACTCGTGACGATCTTCTGTTGTCACCGGTGTACTTGGCAGCTTGTCAAGATTGACCGGATTACGTCATTGATAATCTTCTTTCAATTAGAAACTAAAAACATTTATTTGAATAAATTTCAAGACTTGTAAAACGTTATCATATGACAAAATGCGGCGACTTAAATATCCCCACTCAATATCAATAACTGTTCACATTATAAAGCTCATTAATACCTCAGCAAAATTTGTCGTTTTTAGGAATGTTTTACCCTATTGGCATTGATTTTCAAAGCGTTTTGACAGAACCGAAACAAATGACTTTACTGAATAAAGGGTTGTATCTCTTTTATGTATCAATATTTTTCAATGAAACTTTGTAGTTGGATATGATTCAATATGCTATTGATTCCACTAATTTAGTTAAGACATCATTTCGGTTAGATTTAAGAACAACATTAAGTGAAGTATTAGTGAAGGACATAACTATTGTACATAGAGCTGTATATGTCTGAAAGCCACTTGAACAATTTAACAGTATATAGCCTTATCTTATTGATAAAATATTCGTAGTTATAAATAAGAGAAAATCGGAGCTGATTGTCTTCATCCAAATATACAGTGAAACTTCGCGTAAAAACCACCTGAATAATAAGACCAGCTCAAAATTAAGAACACATTTTTCAAGTCCATTTTCACTGTTTTGCTCTTTATTCAACCTCAATATTAAGACCATCCCAATATTACGACCGGTTTTCAAGCGTCCCAAGAGTGGTCTTATTATCGAGGTTTTACTGCACTCGGCATTGTCACTTTTCTGACTCATTTCCCAAACCCACAAATACAAGGGTCTTATACAGGTATTTCCTATCCTGACCTACGCGCCGAGTTAGCGCTAGCATAGAAACTACCAGCATTGGACTTGTTTGTGGCAGTTGCGGGAGTTTTTTAATAAAAGTTTCAATGCTTTAGAGTACATCTGTATGAAGGCATTAACATGACAATTTCTATAGATGATTACTTGGCTAGAAAATAAGACCTATAATTTGGTAAAAGCGTGCCTCGGTTGTGCAAAGTAAAGTCCCTCAACAATTTAATTGTTCTCCACAAAATCATGTTTTCTAATCAGCTATTCTACGTAAGATAGTCGGCACAAGCAGCCCTACTAAAATTCCCAAATCTTACATGTATGTCCGAGTATAATTAGGGAAATGTAATGAGATATTTAATAATAGGATTTTCATATAAGCGATTCTGATTTGTGGTAGTATTATAGTCTCATACATTGCCGTTTTATCGGGCTTAAGTGCACCATAACATGATCAAAATGTTACACACACTAAGTCCAAATTTGGGATCCGCCCCTGGTCAGATCTATATACCAATCACTGAGGGTACTGGTAAATCGATAATACAATCAGTCTGATGTTGTAAACGAGTGTTATATTTGGATAGTTAATGTCATTACATCGACTGTAGTCGCGAACAATCTCCTAAAAGAAGTGTTACTTAAATAAATAAGAACTCGGGTGCGGAAATGTTTAGTTAACATCTATGTAGCGGACGTAAGTTTCACAAAAGTCATTCGTACACAAGAAGCGATTTCGCGTATTAGTATTTTAATCATCCCCATTTATAACACACATAAATGTGACTACCTTGAAATCTTTGTCTGAATGAACAACATGACGATCTGCTATTTTCTTGTAACTCACTAACTCCACAACACCATGGAGCGTATATGAACGTTATAGTGTGTTCCAGACGACAAGAATGTGTATCATATGTACAAATGATCAATACGTCCAATCGTAATCATAATCGTATACAGGCATGTTCAAAAGATAACATTCCACAATGACGAAGAAACAAATATAATGTTATTTAAGTGTTTTGGTGCTTCGTTTCCATAATATTTTAAAGATATTCGTCATACATTGCACAGAGACTACATACATTCACTTAGGCAACCATTTTGGAACTACAATGTACATGAACATTTACTTTCCGGCCACGTTTCGTCCGAGGTCTTTTTAAACAATAGCCGAGGTGATCCGATTGAGGCGACTCACTTATTCTATCTTTCCTCGAATTGTTCGCATTGCTGGTCCTTTAAGCAGGTATGACACTACTTGTATAATGATTATTGAATAAACACTTTAGTTTTACACTACAGTACGTGCGTATTATAGGGAATGCCGTGTGTTAGTCGCCAAATTGGAACTGGATCACATCGGATATTTTCATTTCTGAACTGTACGGAAATTGCCGAGATGTTGCGATTGACCAGATTGTATAAAAACCTCAGACGAACATGCAACAATCTTCGGCAACGAAAACGAATATTGACAGAGAACAATTTATCAAAATTCCAATGTTTAGGAGATAGTTGTATGGGTGTTTTCTTGTTATAAATGTAAGAATAATGTTTAGAGCTGTCGAATCCGTACTGGAATATTCAGATGGTACTGTTTGAAACAGCTTAACGATTACAGACGGAATGGCGCGTGGCTCTGTCCAAAATACACTAAAATTAGTCCAATCACTCAAAATAGTATCTAAACATCACACATGTATATCGAACTTGTCAAAACGTTATTGATCAAATAACATATAAGCCAATGATCAGAAATACTTCAATAAAGGAGGCTAAAGTCATCATTAATCAAGAATAGTGATTGTTTTGTTGAGTAAAAGAAACGCATGTATGTTTCCGTGGTCTGTATATAAAACCACTCACCGGTTTTAGTTGCATTGTTGATATTTTGGACACGGTGAGATACGCCCCTGAACACTCCGAAATGTCGTTGTTTTATTAAACAAGCGTTGTCTGTGTTACGTGAATGCCAATATCTCAAAACTGCTATTTTCTCTGGATATAGTTGTAGTTTGACTGGAACGTAGTTTGGAAAATGATAAACCTACAGGTATGTACAAATATTTTCATACGTGTATAAACAAATATGTATGTTACTAGTGCGTGAGCGAGTTTTTTTCACCCAGCGAAATGAGTTGTTTTCACTATTTTTGTCAATTCACGAGAAGATAACAGGAGATTTGAAGTCCGCTATCTAAATAGATAAATAGAGACATCGTAATTCGGGATACATGTATCACCTATATATCTTTTTAGACGAACGGATAGTATTTCATCATAAGTACGTATATCTACGTTATAATTATTCAAAAGGGGTGTCGTATAAAAATATTTTGCAGAAATGAACGAACAGCAACGAGCACACACATGATTCGTGTACTTGCCTGATGTACCTTAGATGTTGAAAGAATTGGGGAAAATGAGAATATATATCATTTAAAGGTATATGACTACATGTATTTCAGTTTTAACTTTTATATTTGCTTCATCAATTTACATTTTTGTATTTATGACATTGTACGTTCAAGAACGCAAGAGAGAATAATGTACATGCAGTATACCGCTCTTACTGTTGACAGTATACATGTAGCATAACTGATCTGACTGCTGACAGTGTACTTGAGTATAGTTGATCTGACTGTTGACAGTATAAATGTAGTATAACTTATCTGACTGCTTACAGTGTACTTGAGTATAGCTGATCTGACTGCTGACAGTATACATGTAGCATAACTGATCTGACTGCTGACAGTGTACATGTAGTATAGCTCATCTGACTGCTGACAGTGTACATGTAGCATAACTGATCTGACTGCTGACAGTGTACATGTGGCATAACTGATCTGACTGCTGACTGTGTACATGTAGCATAACTGATCTGACTGCTGACAGTGTACATGTTATATAACTGATCTGACTGCTGATAGTATACATGTAGCATTACTGATCTGACTGCGGACAGTGTGCATGTAGCATAACTGATCTGACTGCTGACAGTATACATGCAGTATAACTGATATGACTGCTGACCGTATTTGCTTATTTTGGCATTTTAGCGCATTTAAATATTTAAAATGATTGTGCTATGCACTTTTCACAAACATATACCTTTATGAACAGGCTTAGTGTAACAGTTTCTTCTATTTCTTTTATAAATGCTAAGTTTTTTTCCTGAACAAGACAATTTACAACGCTACCATCGTTAATCATTCTACTATGTAAATACATGTAAATAGCGTTTGTTGACACGTAATCTGGCATAAATATAACATAAGTACGTTTACAAGTTCTATGATGTAATTAAAGCATTTATACAATAAACTGAAACAAATAATTTGTCTCGTTAATGGTAGAATGTTCGTTCACAAATCACATCAATAGTACAAGTACATTTGTATATGATCGTTTCATATATAGTAAATAAATAAAACAAATCTATAAAATATAAAATCTGGTAAGTCGAATAAATAGTTACATTCTGAAAATGTCGTAATATCCACTTACCTCCGTCTGCTTTAAAACCAAACATTGGTGGTAATAAAGCGTATAAGGCAAATATCAAAATTACTTCACAAAAATGCTGTGTGACACAATTACCGCGAATCTTCATTGCAATAATCTATGTTCTTCACAGTCTGACTTTGTTAAGACAATTCTGTCATTGGACTACTGTCTTGT
This sequence comes from Mactromeris polynyma, assembly GCA_032209605.1. Lineage (NCBI taxonomy): Eukaryota > Metazoa > Mollusca > Bivalvia > Venerida > Mactridae > Mactromeris > Mactromeris polynyma. Next base: position 7,692,961 of record JASFXZ010000028.1, read on the forward strand.
TTGTCTGATGGAATTATATTCATAACAAAATCTCAAATCTCGGCAGTTTTTCAATCTTGTCTACAACCAATCATATAGCATGATGCTGGATCGTGGGTTTTAGCTAATGATTCCCCTGTCATTTCTCCACCAACCAGCATCGAGATTATTGACTTTATCTTCTAGCTTTAAATGTTTTACCATAAGTTAATCCGTAGCTCCGATGGTGAACTAATATATATGTTGTGGTATTAACTATATATGCAATAATATTAATATACAAACAAAATCTAGCGTCTGATTTCGGGCCTTGTTTAGCAAAAACCACATGGAAAATTAACTCCTAAATTTTACTAATATGTATATATGTATATATGTATAAAACAGTTGCAAAGGACGCAACTCTCAAAATTTTCGATGTCACTAGTCCTTCAGTTTGGCTCATCTTCTTAAATATCATGAGCTTTTTAAAACCATAGCAATACATCTATGTATAGCCTTATTGCAAAACGTCAAGTTATTCTCTGCGCGATCACATGGAAAACAACGCTAGTCTTGTACCTGAAACTTGAATGCAACAGAGTACAAATATCTTCACCGTTCCGCATTTATGATAAATCCGGTAAATTTCAAACATCAATAAAATAATGTATATATCCATACCTTTTGTATTGGTAATTTAACGTGCGTGCGACGGTCAAATCAGAGAATCATATCAGTATGAAATGTTTTAAAAATCACAAAAAGCCGAGAGTTTCAATTCTGATTTGTTCTGAATTTCTCATTTCAGAAACATTTGGGCCATGCGCGCTCGTTCCTTGTGAAAATGGCAGACGTTGCATTGATTCAGTCAATGCAAACATGGACCGTGTATATACTTCTGTATTTGTGCATTTTATTTTTCGATGTAACATTAAATTTGGACAATGTTAGTTTTCTTGATGAACGGCGAAATTGTAACACAGACAAGAGTAAACTGCTCAGTAACGTTGCGTTTAAATGAATTTTATTGAAGCGCAATATAAGTGATACATATGTGGGTCCCTGTTCGAGTCAAACAAAACACATATTCATATTTGTAAATGAATATTATTTTATAATATGCTATCGTAAATGTGTTTTGCAATCCCGATTCCAATTACAAAACAATCGGTTATTTACAATTTATAACTGTACTCGAGTTTCAGACAATTCTGTACTATTCTATGACAGTTTCAACCTCATCAATAGTGTTTTTAGTGTCCACTGACCTTACCAATTAAAGTAACCTTACCACTTACTAGACTAACATAATTATTTACATTGTGAGTAAAAATATGAATAAAAGTAATCGCGGAATCAAAGACAAAGGTAAAAATGAAAGAGCCGACAGTAGAGAGTTGGGACGCAGGTGTCCATATCAACACAATTAGAGCACAATATAAATATTACTCATTAGAAAGAAGCTCTAGCCGTTCTACCACCAGCGACATATCATTAAAATGAACCTTATCTTTATTTTACTTTGTACGAAGAAAGTTTTATAAAGTATACGTACCTGTTATATTCTTTATCAATAATTAACAATGTATAGGTGACAAAGTCTATCGCTTGTTAAAGATTTTCTCTGTTTGAACTACCTTTTTCATTAATTACAGTAACTTTTAAAAGTATAATAAATGGAACATTTATGCACAAATGATATATGTATGAAGAAACGTAAGAAGTATGCATATTGGGAAATGCTCCGATGACCGAATATTTGAAATGGCATATGACTCGTCTTTTGTTTTCAATAAAATTCGGTGGATCCAATTACTATCGTCCCTTCATTTATCGAAATATTTTAGTGTCAGCAGGCAAAACTCATTCATTTTTATTTCATTTCTGGTTAAGCATAAACACATCTATGTCAGCGTTTTCTGACCATAATGAACTGCTATACGCAGTAAATATTACGCCAGTTTATTAGTTTTCACCGTGGTCACTGTCTACGCCGCGTATACGGAATACGGTGTATTGTACGCTCCGTTTACGTCATTTCCTGTAGATATTGTAAACAAACGATGGAGCAAGATACGACACTATATTGTTTTGTATTGAAACTTTACTTATTTAAACTAGCAACACAGACATTACGAGCCACCGATGATTGAGATTTCCACAGTTATGTTTTTTTGCCATTAAAACCGAAGTTTCGTCGATCCTTCGAAAACAAAAACGGATTTCGCCAGTTTCTAAAGTGACAGTTAAATTTTCATGAATACTTTACGATAATGTTTTACAATTGAGAATGTATACGTGTACATAGTCTGAAATATGATAATAACGATTTGGCTCTAAATATGAAAAATGACACTAATACACAGTACATAACGCGTAGTACATTACAGGTAGTACATGGCACTTAGTATATTACAGACAGTACATAACGCGTAGTACATTACAAGTAGTACGTAACACTTAGTATATTACAGACAGTACATTACGCGTAGAACATTACAAGTAGTACATAGCACTTAGTATATTACATGCAGTACATAACGCGTAGTACATTACAAGTAGTACATAGCACTTAGTATATTACAGACAGTACATAACGCGTAGAACATTACAAGTAGTACATAGCACTTAGTATATTACAGACAGTACATAACGCGTTGTACATTACGCCAAGTGTAGTACATTATACGTTGTATATTACATATAGTACATTACACATAGTACATTACACGTAGAATATTACACTTAGTTATTATATTACCTGCTTAACTGTATTTTTTAAGTCATACATGTATTAACATTGTTTTATATGCATCCTAAATGTAACTAAATTCCACAAACATCACTTTATTTTAAGACAAAGAGACAAAAAAAACTATTTTCATTGTACTACATAGCTAAACAAATTAAATTACCCTCTCTTAACTAATACACCTTTTGTTTGTTTGGTAATGGGCTTTAATAATATTCTCATTTGTACGTTGCACGAAAGTATCTATTTATAACTGTGTTAATATTTACATGTACGCTCATGGGCAATATTGCCTTTTGCAATAAATATATACATCTATATAACATATGTAGCAATATAACGGTTAGGTTCGAGATTGGCATGCCACTAAACTAGTTTATTTCATACCAAGTCACTATATTGACAGTTTCAAGGCTGTGAATCTTTCCTGCCGAAATAATATTTCTGGTTATTTTTGGGTATCGTTTTGTTTATCAATGTCACAGATTTTTGTCATCGAAAAACTAAATTACTACATACACTGTACGTCTGTGCAAGAATGTTGAAATAAGTAAAGTGAACTAAAATCGAAACTGTACACAGAACCACGGACATATAAACTTTATATGTCCGCGACAGAACAATATGAACACTACGTCTGTGTTCAGTTTATCTCTCCTTACGCACGTACTGTATTACAGACAGTGATTGGATTTTCCAGTTGGGGAATCACCATTGATATTCTAGTTTCGCTTTGAGATTTGCCAAAAGATGTCAACATTATATACTCCACAGGTAAATACTCTATTATTATGGTAGATCTATTTACAACTGTATTTCGCCCTTTTAGTCATAGTTAGACATTTTTTCATAAGTTTGAGAATACTGAATGGAGAAAATAACTTCATAATTTGTTTTGATTGGAAAAAAGTTAAAATACATCAAAACTGTTACACTTAAACATTATCTGGCGCGTAGTAGTCATTTGAGACATTTAAATACACAAAATGCAGTATAATTTCCTGGTAAAAGAGGTCCCGTTGTGTTTCAACTTTAAAATAGAATGATGATCTATAAACTTCTACAACCATTGATACAGTTTGTTTTATACATTAGATTAATTTATGGTGATAAATATATTTCAGGAGATTATGTAAGCTCGATCAGAAATCATTGAACGCACTGGAGATGTTTTCCCGAATACTTTACCATACGCTGGATCATCTCGGCTACAATGATGATATCATAAGGTTCAGGAGAGAAAGCTGGAGGTATCATTCATATTTGCTGGGTAAATACGTGAATGAGGCATCACTCAGTCGCTTCATTACAGCAGGAAGTAAAGGTGAGGGCATAACTTCATTGTATGAAAGTGACACGGATCTGCTTTATCTTCCTGACAAGGTTCTATGCGTTAATACTGTAGAACAAGTACCAAGTCAACTACCTGATCATATCATTGTATTTCTAGCAGATATGGAGAATGTACCTCCTGGTTATACAAGATTGAAATTGTGTCGACCGTGATCCTTCAGGAATGTGAGAGACCAATCTATTCGCGATAGTCTGTTTGAACCCACAAGCGGAGAATACTATTTATCGAGTACATTCTTGACAGCTGGTTTTAAGGAACTTTTTGTCATTGATAACAGTGACAGCGAAGTCATTCATGACGTAACAGGACCTTCTGTACCGACAACTGACGGAATATTGGATACTGACAGTGTTTTAGCTATAACCTTTCACTGTCCTCAGTTACTGCAGACTTGGGCATCACGACCACGTCACCATGAATGGCCTTCTCGGGATATCATACAAACTGCTTGCTCATTCCTGCCTCAAGTTGTGGCTGTTGGTACTAAAGGTAGTGACAGACAGTTTCAAGAATGGAGATTTTGTTTCATAGAATCCGAACTGACATTGACATACAGTCTGAATGGGACACAAACAAAACTCTACATTCTCCTGAAGATGATCGCCAAAAACATACTGAAACCAGTCACTAGCGAAATTTCTTCATACATTATGAAAAATGTCACATACTGGCTATCAGAGTTGCTTCCCTTGCATGTATTTAGTGAAGAGAAATTAGTATCATTAGTATTGTTGGGTCTTACGTTTTTAAGAACAGCAATTACTCGATGGCAAAATTTACCTTACTACATGATTCCATCACGCAACCTTCTGTCAGAGAGATTGGATGACCGCACGAGGAGAGAATTATCAGTTGTACTGGGTAGTCTGATACAGGAAGGACCAATACTGTTTTTGCAAGTTGACAAACTCAGAAGAGGCCTGATAACTGCTAGTCAGATGCCGAATTACATCGTCAAGTATGGAAACATGCGCGACCAGATCGAGAAAAACTGTATGGCTTTGATAGTGTTAGATGCTTTAGAGGAATGCGGTGTACGTGTAGACAAGTCCATAGAACTTAAATTGAGTATTTTACGGTGTAGCTTAGTTGTTTCACACATGCATTCATTGGATCCATCTGGACATGGTATGTTTGATGTGAACAAAATTGAACAGTCAATGTTCACTATCCTGTCCTGAAATACTGACACTTTGTGTTATATGTAATAATATCAAAATGTCTTCATTTACAGAAGAAGACACATTATGACAAATATAACATAATTACATAATATTGGAACCGTTTAGACATGGCGTGTTTGATTGGAACGAAATTGAACAAGCAAAAATCAGTATTCTGTCCTGAAATACTGATACATTGTGCTATATGCAATAATACTATAAATGTCTTTATTTACAGAAGATAACACATAACGACATACATTTTGTATATAACAAAATTATACACATCGATGTACATCATTTTAATGAACATACCGATAGTACGACAACAAAGTTAGTTGACAAGTAACTGCTTCTTAAATGAACGATGTACCCTGCATTTCTTTTGTGTTTCATGAACAGCGAAAATTATCTACAACGATTACGCTGCCTTGTGGTTCATAACGTAATTAAGGACGAAGTGACTATGGTGTACATAGACAGTGTTTCAATCACTGACCATGGCGTAGTGAGTGATTCAACCACCGACCATGGAATTGATAGTGTTTTAACCACTGACCATGGTGTAGGTAGCGTTTCAAACACTGACCATGGTGTAGATAGTGTTTCAACCACTGACGATGGTGTAGGTAGCGATTCAGTCACTGACCATGGTGTAGGTAGCGTTTCAATCACTTACCATGGTGTAGATAGAGTTTCATCTACTGACCATGTTATAGATAGTGTTTCAACCACTGACCATGGTGTAGATAGTGTTTCAAGCACCGACCATGGTGAAGATAGTGTTTCAAGCACTGACCATGTTAAAGATAGTGTTTCAGTCACTGACCATGGTGTAGATAGTATTTCAAGCACTGACCATGTTATAGATAGTGTTTCAAGCACTGACCATGGTATATATTGTGTTTCAACCACTGACCATGGTGTAGATAGTGTTTTAATCACTGACCATGGTGTAGATAGTGTTTTAACCACTGACCATGGTGTAGAAAGTGTTTCAAGCACTGACTATGGTGTAGATAGTATTTCAACCATTTTCCATGGTGTATATAGTGTTTCAAGCACTGACCATGTTGTAGATAGTGTTTCAAGCACTGACCATGGTGTAGATAGTGTTTCAAGCACTGACCATGGTGTAGATAGTATTTCAAGCACTGACCATGGTGTCGATAGTGTTTCAAGCACTGATCACGTTGTAGATAGTGTTTCAAGCACTGATCATGGTGTATATAGTGTTTCAAGCACTGACCATGTTGTAGATAGTGTTTCAAGCACTGACCATGGTGTAGATAATATTTCAAGCACTGACCATGGTGTATATAGTATTTCAAGCACTGACCATGGTGTATATAGTGTTTCAAGCGCTGACCATGGTGTAGATAGTGTTTCAAGCACTGATCATGGTGTAGATAGTGTTTCAAGCACTGACCATGTTATAGATAGTGTTTCAACCACTGACCATGGTGTAGATAGTATTTCATCTACTGAACATGGTGTAGGTAGTGTTTCAACCTCTGAGCATGGTGTAGTCGTGCTTCAACCATAGGCCATGGTGTAGACAATATTTTATGTGAAGTATGGACGTTCTCTTTTCTGTGAATAATAAAGTTCTTTAGAAATATACATGTTGCATTTTTATTTACGTCAGGACAGGAGACAGTCCTTAGTTCTCATCCTTTATCACATATAGAGTTCTCTGTCTTTTTCGGCGCAGCCGTACTAACATAGATTTGCTAGGCAATTTCTCTTCAACCGAACAACGTTTGTAGCCTTGACGCGTATTGGTTAACACTCTCGATAAAGGTTACGTTAATTACCGAAATCCACTCAATTTCGGTGAATTTACCGAAATCCACTGAATTTTGGTGAATTTACCGAAATCCAATGAATTTTGGTGAATTTACCGAAATTTATTTTGGATCTGGAGTGACCAGCAAGCGTAACATCTCGGCATTTTTGATTTTGCACAACAAATTTTAACCTTCCAATTGCGCCGACCATCTTTTTCGGCTATTTGCATATCCGTGTTTTGTAAACCAATCAAATGTTACGTTAACCACCAAGGCAATTTCTCTTCAACTGAAAAATATTTGTAACATTGACGCAGATTGGTTGACATTGTGTATAGTGTATTTCATGATTTATCCAGTAAGTAGTGTTGTTATTCATTAGCCTGGATTACCTGCCCTTACCATTACATTATCGGTGTGCAGAGTACGCCGAGTATCAGATTAATTATTCATCACCACGGGAAATTGTCCGATGTTGGAATTAAGAAGACTTTCTTGGTTAAATATACCAGTCGGGATCATTTATATCGTTTAATCAGATACATCGCTATATAACATGTTTTTAAGATGAATGTTTGAGTTCACGACTTATGCATTAAGTAATATTGATGAACTATATTGAAACAAACTATACTGTGTCTATGACTAATCACACTACGCAGTGATCTCCCCTTACAGTCTCGGGGTTTCTGTAGTATAGCGTAATTGAATGAAGGACATTCGTAACATTTAGGCATATATTTATGCTGTACAGCAAATTTTAAACTTCAGATTGCAACAAATTTGCATACTTCAAGTTGCGCCGAACATCTTTTTTGAGGATATTTCTTGTTTCGTCTATTGTGTTATATAAACATATACATGTACATATACTCTAGAAGAGATAAAGGGAGAGAACTCGTGACAATCTCTTGTTGTCGCCGGTGTACTTGGGAGCTTGTCAAGCTTGACCTGGTGACGTCATTGATATTCTTTATTCAATTAGAAACTAAAAAATTGAATAAATTTCATTAAGACAAAATGCATCGACTTAATATCCCCACTCAATTTCAATGACTTTGAAATTAGTTCACTTTAAAAAGCTCAATGATACCTCCGTAAAATCAAGATATCTCAATGAAACATAGTAGTTGTATATACTTCAATATGCTATTGATTCAACTAATTTAATTAAGACATCATTTCTGTTTGATTTAACAACAAAATTAAAGTGCAGTATTAGTGAAGGACATAACTATTGTACATAGAGCTATATATGTCTGAATGCCACTTGAACACTTTAAAAGTATATAATGGAATCCCGTTGGCTGGAACTCGGTTGCGTCGAACACCCTTGTTGACTCGAACTGATTATGAAGTCCCAATATAATTTCCTATATAATCTATATTGTATCTTCTACTCTTGGTTCGAACGTTCGAACTGCCCAGCATCATAAAATGCACTATTATTCGCACTTATCGGTCGAACAATATGCAAATTTTCTCACCTCATAATCGGATATGCTGGCAAATGAGCTCAATTGTGACACGGCGCATTTGTTTCACACATCTGTGAAAATTGCGCGCAAACAACACACTGCATTGATAAAATTGTTAGCATCTGTTTGAATATTGATTAATGCAATAATTGACAATTAAAGTGTCATATGTATGTATAATTCAATTTTCTATGCCGTGTAGCTTGATACTACATGACCCAGAGAACGTATAGCTGCTATTGATTCTGTATTGTTGTACGTGTACATTTATTCGTGTGTTTTCTGTTTATGTTTTTATTATCATTCATTATTATTATTCATACATTACTATGGAATTAAACACTCTTTGACAAGACATAACCACCATACGTCTAATTATTTCACAACCTCGGTTGACTGGAACAACCCTTCACTCGAACACATTTTGTCAGTCCCGACGAGTTCGAGTCAACGGGATTCCACTGTAGTTATCAATATATGAGAAAATCGGAGCAAAAATCACGTAAAAACACCTTAATAATAAGACCACGTCAACATTAAGAACACAATTTTCAAGCCCATTTTTACTGTTTTGCTCTGTATTCAACCTCAATATTACCATCCCAAAATTACGACCGGTTTTCAAGGGTCACAAGAGTGATCTTATTATCGAGGTCAATTTTCTTACACGTTTCCCAACCCCACAAATACAAGAGTCTTGTACAGGTATTTTCTATCCTGACCTACGCGCCGAGTTACCGCTAGCATAGAAACTACCAGCATTGGACTTGTGTTTTGGCAGTTTCGGGAGTCTTTTAATAAAAGTTACAGAGCAATTTTTCAGAGAACGTATAGGAAGGCATTAACATGACATTTTCTATAAATGATTACTTGGCATACTTTGTATTCTAATCATTAATTCTACTCAACTCGGTCAGCACTTGCACCCCCACTAAAATTCCACCACCCTATATGTATATCTGAGTATTATTAGGAAAATGTAATGATATATTTAATTATAAGATTTTCAAATAAGCGATTCTGAATTATTGTAGTATTATATTCTATAATGATGATGTTTATAATCAAAGAAATTGAAATACAGAAATTACCGTTTTATAAGGCTTGAGTACACCAAAACATGACCAAAACGTTTCACATACTAAGTCCAAGTCCTTGATCCGCCCCTGGTCATATCTATATACCAATCACTGAGTGTACTGGTAGATCGATAATACAATCAGTCTAATGTTGTAAACGAGTGTTATATTTGGATAGTTAATGTCATTACATCGACTGTAGCCGCGAACATCCTCCTAAAAGAAATGTTACTCAAATAAATAAGAACTCGGGTGCGAAGAGGATTAGTTAACATCTATGTGGCGGACGTAAGTTTTACAAAAGTCATTCGTACACAAGAAGCGATTTCGCGTATTAGTGTTTTAATCATCCTCATTTATAACCCACATAAATGTGACAGCCTTGAAATCTTTGTCTGAATGGACAACGTGACGATCAGGTATTTTCTTGTAACTCACTAACTACACAACACCATGGATCGTATATGAACGTTATAGTGTGTTCCAGACGACACGAAGGTGTACCATATGTACAAATGATCAATACGTCCAAGAGTAATCATAATGTATACAGGCATGTTCAAAATATTACATTTCCACAATGACGAAGACACAAATATAATGTTATTCAAGTGCTTCGTATCCCTTATATTTAAAATATATTCGTCATACTTTCCACAGAGACTACACACATTCCATTTTGGAACTGTACTTTCCCGCCACGTTACTTCCGCCGTCTATTTAAAAATAGCCGCTGTGATCCGATTGAGGCGACACACGGCGTTGTTCTATCTTTCCTCGAGTTTTTAGTATTGCTGGTCCTTTAAGCAGGGGTGACACTACTTGTATAATAAATCTTTGTCTGAATGAACAACGTGACGGTCTGCTATTTTCTTGTAACTCACTAATTACACAACACCATGGATCGTATATGAACGTTAGAGTGTGTTCCAGACGAAACGAATGTGTATCATATGTACAAATGATCATAATGTACATAGGCATGTTCAAAATATTACATTCCACAATGTCAAAGAAACAAATATAATGTTATTCAAGTGTTTTTGGTGTTTCGTATCCCTAATACATTAAATATATTCTACATTCTTTGCACAGAGACTACATACATTCACTTAGGCAACCATTTTGGAACTACATGTACATGCACCTTCCCGCCACGTTACTTTCGCGGTCTTTTTAAAAATAGCCGACGTGATTCGATTTAGGCGACTCACGGCGTTGTTCTATCTTTCCTCGAATTATAAGCATTACTGGTCCTTTAAGCAGGGGTGATACTACTTGTATAATAATTATTAAAAAAAAACACTTTAAGTTTACACTAAAGCGCGTTCGTATTATATGAAATGCCGCCTGTTAGATGTCAGATTGCAATCGGATCACATCGGTTGTTTTCATTTTCGAACCGTACGGAAATTACAGAGATGTTGCGACTGGCCAGATGGTACTTATCCTCAGACGAACATGAAACAGTCTTCGGCAACGGTAACGAATATTGACAGAGAACAATATATCAACATTCAAATAATTTGGCGCAGAAATCCGTGTTTGATAGAATGTTGTATGAATGTATTCTTGTTGCAAATGTATGTACAGTGTTCAGAGCTGTGGAATCCGTACAGGCATATTCAGAAGGTACTGTTTGATACTGCTTGACGATTACAGGCGGAATGGCGCGTGGCTCTGTCCATAATACACTAAAATTAGTCCAATCACTCAAAACATTCTCTAAAAATCATAAATGTATATCAAAACGTTATGTGTTAAAATAACATATAAGTCAGTGATCAGAAATACTTCAATAAAGTCATCATTTATCAAGATTCGTGATTGTTTTGTTGAATACAAGAAGCGCGTGTATATTTCCTTGGTCTGTATATTAAAACCACTCACCGGTTTTAGTTGCATTATTCATATTTGGACACGATGAGATACGCCCATGAACATTCCGAAATGTCATTGTTTTATTAAACAAGCGTTGTCTGTGTTACGTGAAAGCCAATATCTCAAAACTGCTATTTTCTCTGGATAAAGTTGTAGTCAGAGTTTGACTGGAACGTAGTTTGGAAAATGATAAACCTACAGGTATGTACAAATAGTTTCATACGTGTATAAACAAATATGTAGGTTACTATTGCGTGAGCGAGTTTTTTTCACCCAGCGTAATGAGTTGTTTTCACTATTTTTGTCAATTAACGGAGGAGATTTGAAGTCCGTTATCTAAAAAGATAAATAGAGACATCGTTATTTGGGATACATTTATCACCGATATATCTTTTAGACGAAAAGGTAGCATTTCATCATTAAGTACGTAGATCTACGTTATAATTATTCAAAAAGAGTGTCGTATGAAAATATTTTGTTGAAATGAACGAACAGCAACACGTACACATGATTCGTGTACTTGCCTGATGTACCATAGACATTGAAATAATAGGGGAAACTGAGAATACGTATCAATAAAAGGTATATAACTACATCTATTTCAGTTTTAATTTTTCTATTTGCTCTATCTACGTTTATATCAATCTACGTTTTTGTATTTATGACATTGTATGTCCAAGAATACAAGAATAATGTCTCTAAGATTCATCGAAAGTTTAAAAATGCACAAACTTCTGAAATTCAGACCTAAACTGAGGCTTTATGAACAAAAGTGTAAATTCTCAAAGCTAACATCCAGTCGGTAATAGTCATAGTGATGGTTGCATTTCACATTATCTAAGAATTAACATAATGTGTAACAACTTATATCTATCCTTCCCGTAATATCGTATCCGTGTCCGTATTTGAGATACTAGAACATCATACATGCGACTGAGCAATTGAGTGTATGCTGTTACAGTCTAACTGTTCTTACTGCCGACAGTATATATGTAGTGTAACAACTCTGACTGCTGACAGTATATATGTAGTATACCGCTCTGACTTCTGACAGTATACATTTCAGTATACATGTAGTATCCCGCTCTGACTGCTGAGAGTATGCATGTCAGTATACATGCAGTATACCGGTCTGACTGCAGACAGTATTCATGTCAGTATACATGTAGTGTACCGCTCTGACTGCTGACAGTATGCATGTCAGTACACATGCAGTATACCGGTCTGACTGCAGACAGTATTCATGTCAGTATACATGTAGTGTACAGCTCTGACTGCTGACAGTATACATGTTAGTATGCATGTAGTACACCGCTCTGACTGCTGAGAGTATACATGTCAGTGTACATGTAGTATACCGCTCTGATTTATAACAGTACACATGTCAGTATACATGTAGAATACCGCTCTGACTGCTGACAGTATACAATTCAGTATACATGTAGTATACCGCTCTGACTGCTGACAGTATACATGCCAATATACATGTAGTAGAACCACTTTGACTGCTGACAGTATACCTGTCAGTATACATTTAGTTTCCCGATCTGACTGCTGACAGTATACATGTTGTATAACTGCTCTGACAGCTGACATCATACATGTAGTATAACTGCTGTTACTGCTGACAGTATACATGTAGTAAAACTACTCTTACTGCAGACAGTTTACATGTTGTATACCACTCTTACTGCTGACAGTATACATGTAGTATAACCACTCTGACTGCTGACAGTATATATGTAGTATACCTCTCTTACTGTTGACATTATACACGTAGTACAACTACTCTGACTGCTGACAGTATGTATGTAGTATCCCACTCTTACTGCTGACAGTATACATGTAGTACAACTACGCTGACTGCTGACTGTATATATGTAGTATAACTGATCTGACTGTTGAGAGTATACATGTAGTACAACTACTCTGACTGCTGACAGTATATATGTAGTATAACTGCTCTTACTGCTGGCAGTATATATGTAGTATAACTGATCTGACTGCTGACTGTATATATGTAGTATAACTGATCTGACTGCTTACAGTGTACATGTAGTATAACTGATCTGACTGCTGACAGTATATATGTAGTATAACTGCTCTTACTGCTGACAGTATATATGTAGTATAACTGATCTGACTGCTGACAGTATATATGTAGTATTACTGCTCTTACTGCTGACAGTATACATGTAGTACACCGCTCTTACCGCTGACAGTATATATGTAGTATAACTGCTCTTACTGCTGACAGTATACATGTAGTATACCACTCTTACTGCTGACAGTGTACATGTAGTATAACTGTCCTTACTGCTGACAGTATACATGTAGTATACTACTCTTACTGCTGACAGTGTACATGTAGTATAACTGCCCTTACTGCTGACAGTATACATGTAGTATACCACTCTTACTGCTGACAGTATACATGTAGTATACCACTCTTACTGCTGACAGTATACATGTAGTATACCACTCTTACTGCTGACAGTGTACATGTAGTATAACTGCCCTTACTGCTGACAGTATACATGTAGTATACCACTCTTACTGCTGACAGTGTACATGTAGTATAACTGCCCTTACTGCTGACAGTATACATGTAGTATACCACTCTTACTGCTGACAGTATACATGTAGTATACCACTCTTACTGCTGACAGTATACATGTAGTATACCACTCTTACTGCTGACAGTATACATGTAGTATACCACTCTTACTGCTGACAGTGTACATGTAGTATAACTGCCCTTACTGCTGACAGTATACATGTAGTATACCACTCTTACTGCTGACAGTGTACATGTAGTATAACTGCCCTTACTGCTGACAGTATACATGTAGTATACATCTACTACGGTTATTACTACTTCAACTGCTGTTGTCACATATAATTAATCATCACTTATAGGTGACTATGACCTTGCTCATGTGTCAAACATAATAAATGGATGTTATATGATATATAAGTTTTGTGAAACCATTATGATATGATGTAATGAAGCATCAACAACGATATAACATTTGGCTTACACTACTTGTCTTCAAAACGATATCTTTATTCTCTTTTCTAAGCAGCTGTTTCTTAAAACTAAGATAATGTATTTGTACTCTTATTCAAGAATTACCTGGAATAAACTCGTCAGAATGTCACAAGGTAAAACAGACGACAAATTGATGGTACTGTCTCCGAGTCAGAAACGTGCTGTTCAGGACACGTGGACGCTTATTTATGCTGATGCTGAGACTCATGGGATAGAAATGATGATAAGGTAACGTAAACAACATTCATAGCACGTTGTTATCAATCGGATCACCTCGGTTATTTCTTTTAGAAAATAGAGGATCCCTAGCTGGAACATCCTAGGAAAAGACCTGGACCGTCTAATTCCGAACTGTTACGGAAATTGCCGAGATGTTGCGATTGATGTACATACAGACTGAATGTACGAGTGGATGTGTTCCGTGATCATAAAACAGATACAAATCCGTGACGAGGAAAATAAAGATTTTTAAGCAGGAAAATATTTATGTTCTTCAAGTCAGCATAGCCTAGTTCACGATTTGAGAGAATGTCGCTTATAATGAATGCTTATTTGAACTGGTCGCGATCTTATAAAGACGTCAGGTAACGCATACAAAAGTAAAAGAAAACATTTTCCTTGAACTGGTTTACAGATAGTTTGTCATCTGTTGAATGTAATGAATATCTCTAATTCAGCGCCAAACCGGACGTTGTAAGTAAGAGTTTATATAATCAATGTTCATATTGCCAACTTCTCTGTTACAGATTGTTTCAACAAATGCCTCACGCACAAGCATATTTTGACAAGTTTCGTGACGCAACTAACGACGAATTACGAGGGAACGAAGCTCTCAGATACCACGCTAGCAAAATGATGGATGGATTAAACTCTCTCGTCATCAATCTAGATGATGCCAGCTGCCTTCGAGATAACATTAGACAATTATCCAGTGACCACACAGAGAAAGGAGTGAGATCCTCAGATTTTCAGGTTATATTTATATTTCTTTCTATTCCATCAGTTGATTCGTCGAAATAAGCGTTTGTGTTGTATTAACCTAAGCCACGTTCTTTGGAAACAAATACCAGTAACTTATGTTATAACTACGTTTTCTTCTGTCACCAATGCAGGGAATATGCATTTGGAATAAACAGTAAACAAATTTTTTATTGCAATGAAGAGAAAGGGAAAAAACCAAAGGACTTAAATCGACATTAAAGCATAGGATGAAAAAAAGGTAACTTTGTGTATTATGAAAACTCCACTTATTATGTTCCCTTCTAACTTCCGATTTTGTCTGCTGAAATTGACAACCTCTGATACAACAATATACATCACGGTCTAAAGAATATCGTTATACGAGGAATGTACTGTATTTTCTTAAACAACCACTGTCAGACAATGATGATGCATGGTATTTATTTGTTTCAGATAGCTTTTGGGATACTACAAACCCTATTGCGGGACAGACTCGGAGATAAGTATGATGACACGACAGCAGCGTCATGGAAACAGTGTTGTAACATTATTTGGAAAATAATGGACACAGAAATGGAATCTAGTTCGAGCGTATGAGATTTTCATCAACTTAGTACCGAATTACTGTTGTGTAATGTTAGTTACAGAAACACCATATGAGCGCCGCTGTACGATCCACAACCTCTTCTTTAAGTGACGTCATTTGCAGAAAACGTCACATGTGACGTCACCATGTACTAACAGTAAACAATATTTGCTCTATATGGCAATATGACAACATAGTGACCATATGGAGTAAAGATTATTTCCTGTTTGCACATAGTACCATTACATATGAGGGTTTCTTGAAATGACGTCACTTACAGAGAAGGTTGAAAATCCCATAGCAGCGCTCAATGACGAGTGTTTGGTATATTGCTACAACAATTCTGAGCCAACCTCTAGACATACCTTCATAACACAATGATATTTTCATATGAAGGAAACATTAAAACCTTACAATTTTCAAAGTTTCTTCGTATTTCATTGTATTAAATGGACTTTCTTTCATGTGAAATATTTAAGATATTGTTAAGACTGGTTCTAATCATCCATGTATGTGTAAGTTACTGGGGCAGTCCATCCACAAGTCTGCATCGTGGTGTAAGCTTTGTTTAGTCACACGTATATATCTACTAGTATTTGAACACATTTTAAGCAGAAGGTCGCAGAACCAACCTATCTGTTTCGTAGCTCTATTTTTCTTGCACATATACGTAGATAAGTTACACAAAATGCATGACATACAACAATAAACCGAGTACACACAGTACCAGTTTCTATTTGAACTTTCTTTTCTGAAGGATTGTGATCTTTGTACATTTCCCGGTAACATAAACGTCTATGGAGAGTTTCGCAGCTTAGGTCGGACGCGGACGTCAACAACGTACTTCTTGTTTATTTATTGTATCATACGTGTCATTTCAACAGATAGACATGTTGAAGATTTGTCATACAACATGAGCAATCATAGATACCTTACAGTTCTACATAGATACCTTACAGTTCTACATAGATACCTGACAGTTCTACATAGATACCTTACAGTTCTACATAGATACCTTACAGTTCTACTTAGATACCTTACTGTTCTACTTAGATACCTTACAGTTCTACATGGATGCTGTACAGGACCTGTCCATACTGAACTAATACATTTACCAGATTTAAAGGTAAGAGACTGGCATCGCAACACAATCAACACAATTACTTTAACCGTAAGTTTAGTACACTTTGTTTGATTAAATGCTATTTAAGAACAACCACTCGGAATAATGTATCTCCAACAATGTTCAGATCGATTAATATTGGAATAAAACATTGTCGGTTCTTTGTTTACATGGGCATGAAATATTATTGAATGATCAAATTTCGTTCGAATTGATAAAATATGAGCTGTATAACAACATTGTTTGGTAGTGTGGTCATTCAAATTTATAATCGAAATGAATCGGAGAAGGTATTTCGAATCACAATCGGAACAAATCCAGAGAGTTTTAGTTTTCTTTATACTATATGCAATTGACACTTGAATGTAGTACACTCATGGTTATAATCATGTACAGAAACACATTTGAATAAACTTCATTTTATCAATGATTTAAATTGTATTTAGCTCCGAATTCAGAGCAAATAATTGAAAAAATATTTAAGGACAACAACATACCGAATGTGTCGGTGGTGACCTGGACTCAAGATTATGAACATCGATTGTCGCCGACCTGAAACTCGATACTACACAATAATCGTTTCATCACTAATGTAGTGTGCTGAAATATACATGTCTTCCGTACAAACACTATAATATAATTATGGTTTAGCCATATTAAGCACGCTTTTACAGGTAAATTAAAAAAATGAGTAGAATACTAATGAACATGATTCAATCATTGACCTTCATATACAGTTGAATCCTATTGGCTTGAACTCGTCGGGACAGACAAAATTTATTCGAGTAAAAGGTTGTTATAGTCAACCGTGGATGTGTAATAATAATAACATGCGTGCGTAGTATGGTGCGTTATGTCTTGTCAATGTGTGTTTAAGTCACATAGTAATGTATACCTCTCGTACGAATAATCATAATGAATGATAATAAAGCCTACAAAAGAAAATCATGTTTTTTTTTAAATTATTGAATATCACAACAGAAAACACAAGAATGAATTATCACAAACATGATTAACCACACACCAATAGCAGCTATACGGTATCCGGTAGTAATAAGCTTCATGGCATGGAGTATTGAATTATAGATACATGCACATATACATGTACATGTACATAAAGCTAGAGCAGTTATTTGTTACTTATGTATCGATTTATAAGTACAGAAAAACACATGGCAATAATTTAGAATGCACACACACACGGAGATATACAACTCATTCGCAATCCAGGAGTAAGAACTATTTATAGTACACAGTGACGTCAACAAACGAGTACATATCAATGCACTCAATGAACATTTTAGTTTTTAAAAAATCCACAATTGTCGTCTGCTTCGCGCAAAGTCTCTTGAAGTCCTTCATCATTAAATCATGGAACACAGAACACAACATTGAGTTTATATCATTTGAATTTTCCGTTGTTTCATAAAACTAACGCAAATAATCACATGCACTAATAGCACCACAAACAGTAAATTTTGTTTTAGTTGAACACTTTCCCTCATTGTCATATTTGTCGTCATCTTCGTTGGAATATCGTCCAAAATGTCGGTGTCCGTACTTTCTTTATTGACGGGCCTGCTTAAATCTATGCTGTCGTATTTCTTCGTTTTGGTCCGAATTGAAGCATCCCAGATTTGATGTCATCTGCCTTCTTCAACCATCCTGATTACGTATTTTTCTGAACGCCGAAAATGTTCCGTTTTTTAGTTGAGACCCTTTTCGACCTGCATGATAGCGTTGTACTTCGGCTCTAACGTTTTCTGGTCCAGTTGTCTTTTATCTCACTCTCTTCCTGTGACTGACTTAGCAATCACCTCGTTTCCAGGTCTTTCAATAAGTTGCTCAATCGTTTTTTTCCAAAAGCTGATATGGTTTTCCCCCGTTGCCGGGTCCTTTTAACAACCGGACATTAGCCCGAAGAAACCTATATCATCCGGTATACAGCCGCGGCTATTGGTATATTTCTTTCCCTGTAGAGACACTAAGTTATATTAAGAAATTTATTAATAACCTTGGCGTTAGGAACAATATACAATTATGCGCATATAGCAATCCCATATATGGTATACAGACCTAGAGGTAAATTATGCCAATAAGGGAAAATCGCGGTTACTCGCACTTTGCCGGCGATTGAGTAAGACGTAGGATGGGGTAAGAGGTTTAGGGTAAGGGGTTAGGGTTAAAACACCGAGCGTATGCTGCTTGGGTCATACTAAAGCTATCGACAACCTTTTGATTACATTTTATTTTCTCTGAAGACAGTATCTCAATATGCATCAATAATTAAACACATATTCACAGTTCTAATGCGTAGATTTACCCCGAAAAAGAAATATACATGTTCTCTGAATTCAAAGACGCCCCGTGTACGCCACCCCCTCAAATGTTCACATTTTTTGCATTTATCGAGTTATAAGACGTTAATTTGTTAATACTTTTCATTCTAAAGTTTACTCACGTGAGTAAATGAGTATGGAACGCTACGCACATGCCCTTGT
This sequence comes from Mactromeris polynyma, assembly GCA_032209605.1. Taxonomy (NCBI): domain Eukaryota; kingdom Metazoa; phylum Mollusca; class Bivalvia; order Venerida; family Mactridae; genus Mactromeris; species Mactromeris polynyma. The sequence goes on from JASFXZ010000028.1 coordinate 7,712,641, forward strand.
ACAAACTTGACCAACAGATACACTTATAGTTGTCATAATAATTAAGCTATGAAATGTATCCGGATGTTCCATGGTATTTAAATAATGCTGGTTAAAAATCAAAACAACACAAATCGAAAAACATTATCTTCCCGTTATATATACTATTACGTCATTTCCCAATACAGGTATAGTACTTGATTTCAGGTGAACGTGTACCAATCACTGTGATGAATCTAGTACGCTATATTTTATAGTCCCAGGGTAAATCAACTGTCAATAAGTTTTAACATGCATAAAATAACAGTATTTTCGTACGCAAAAGATTTGTATTGGGCATACAACTGGTAAGAAGGAGACATGCCATGGAAGTTAATTACAGTGTTACGTGGCAGTCTACTGTTGATAGCAGTAAAATATGGAACGCCAAAGCTACATAAACTTTGAAATGCTCTTCAATTCTTTGGAGAGCTCTCCAATTTAATTGAAGAGAACTCGAAGTGAATTAATGATTGCATCAATTGAATAAGAGCTCTATCCAAATCATTTGCAGAGCTATACAATTCAATTGAAGATATCTGCAAATCAACTCAATTTGAAGAGCTCTTCAGTTGAATTAGAGCTTTAGAGCTCTCTTCAAATCAATTGGAGATATCTCCAAATTAAGGTTCGTAATTTCGGGTTTGATAAAAGATGTCTCCAAGTCTTACGCATTTACATTTGTAATGGGCCAATGGTAGCGCGTGTAACAACTTGTTATCTCAACGCCAACTTCTCAGGAAGGTGTACATGGATTTGTTTTTGACTTGGTAGAATTGTTGAAAAGAATTTATTTGTTATAATGTAAAATGTTTACTTTGGTGTGTCACTGTCTATTCTAGGAAGGGGGTGGGGGGGCATGTAAATCCTTTCCCCTAAAATGAGGATTATCACGCCATTTTTTACAGATTGGGTATTATTTTCCCACTAATTCCATGTATATGGCAGTTTAAGATTATCAGATGACCCTTATTATGTACACCTACACATATGGTTGCTGATAGACAGCAATTACATCCATGTTGAGTGAATTATTGGCCATTTTACATGTCGCCAAGCATTCTTTTATGTAACCCGCCTTTCTAGACGAACCACTTCCCTAAAGAGTATAAACGGTACACATACGCAGAAGAATTAAAAAAGGGAGCATTTATTATTGTGTAGTTTAAAATTTAGCCGAATCAATGCTCTCAATCATTTATTTGAATTAAAGCTCTCAATAATAGATTTAAAGAGCTCATCAATATAATTAGAGCTACATGTACATGTATCTTCAAATCATTTACGGATAAGTACGGACTTGCTAGAATAAGAGATATTTACAAATCATTTGCTGCCCTTATTAATTCAATTAGAGCTCTCTTCAATTGATTTGAAGAAATCATTAATTCAATTGGTGAGAGCAACCATTCATTTGAGGTATCTCATTATTTGAAGAGCTCTTCAAATATTTGAGTTCAATTAGATTTGGCGTTCCGTAGTAAAATAGTCATGTACGGTACAGCCAGTAATTCTTCTACTGTTGGTAGCAGTAAAACAGTAATGTGCGGTACTGCCAGTAATTCTTCTACTGTTGCTAGCAGTAAAACAGTCATGCGTGGTACTGCCAGTAATACTCATACTGTTGCTAGCAGTAAATCAGTCATGCGTGGTACTGCCAGTAATACTCCTACTGTTGGTAGCAGTAAAACAGTCGTGCGCGGTACTGCCAGTAATACTTCTACTGTTGGTAGCAGTAAAACAGTCATGCGCGGTATTGCCATTAATACTTCTACTGTTGGTAGCAGTAAAACAGTCATGTGCGGTACTGCCAGTAATTCTTCTACTGTTGCTAGCAGTAAAACAGTCATGCACGGTACTGCCAGTAATACTCCTACTGTTGGTAGCAGTAAAACAGTCATGTGCGGTACTGCCAGTAATTCTTCTACTGTTGCTAGCAGTAAAACAGTCATGCGCGGTACTGCCAGTAATACTTCTACTGTTGGTAGCAGTAAAATAGTCATGCGCGGAACTGCCAGTAATACTCCTACTGTTGGTAGCAGTAAAATAGTCATGCGCGGTACTGCCAGTAATACTCCTACTGTTGGTAGCAGTAAAATAGTCATGCGCGGTACTGCCAGTAATACTCCTACTGTTGGTAGCAGTAAAATAGTCATGCGCGGTACTGCCAGTAATTCTTCTACTGTTGGTAGCAGTAAAATAGTCATGCGCGGAACTGCCAGTAATACTCCTACTGTTGGTAGCAGTAAAATAGTCATGCGCGGTACTGCCAGTAATTCTTCTACTGTTGGTAGCAGTAAAACAGTCATGTGCGGTACTGCCAGTAATACTTCTACTGTTGGTAGCAGTAAAACAGTCATGCGCGGTACTGCCAGTGATACTTCTACTGTTGGTAGCAGTAAATAATGCGCGGTTCTGACTGTTGCGTGGATCCAGAAGGGGGGGGGGCTTCCCTGAGAGTTTGGCGAAGTAATTATCCATATCTAATCTAGGTCATCAGAGGGGGTCCAAATTCCAGGGATTTAAAATTTACAAGTAAAGGATATGCATTGCAAAAATGTAAGAATTCCAAGAGGTGACATAGATCTGTTGCCTAACCAGGAGCTCGATCCCCTAACCCCCTGACGTAAATTGCTAGAACCGTACATGATAGTAACACTACTTCCTGTGCCAGCAGTGAACGTATACTAAATTATACAAATATCTTAAATATTAAAGACCGAAATTGAAGCAACATAACGGATACTACATAAGGGGTAGTATATTACTAATAGTACATTACACGTAGAATATAACATATAGTACATTACACGCAATCATTACATATAATACATTACAAGAATATTACAAATAGTACATTACACGTAGTACATTACATATAGTACATTATACGCATTACATTACAGATAGTATATTACACGTAGAACATTACATTAAGTACATTACACGTAGTACATTACACGTAGTACATTAAACATAGTACATAACGAATAGTACATTACTCGTAGTACATTAAATATAGTACAATACAAATAGTACATTACATATATTACATTACAGATAGTATATTACAGATAGTACATTACAGATAGAAGATTACGTATAGTACATTACACGTAGTAAATTACAGAAAGTACATTACATATAGTACTTTACACATAGTACATAACGGATAGTACATTACACGCAGTTCCTTACAGATAGTACATTACAAGTAGTATATTACATATCGTACATTACAGATAGTACATTACATGTAGTACATGATACGTAGTACATTACAGGTAGTACATTACAAATAGTACATGATACGTAGTACATTACAGGTAGTACATTACATATAGTACAGGATACGTAGTACATTACATATAGTACATTACATACAGTTCATTATACGTAGTATATTACACGTAGTACATTACACATAGTACATAACATATAGTACATTACACGTAGTACATGATAGATAGTACATTACATGTAGTACATAATATGTAGAATACAACAGTTACACATAACACATAGTAAACTACAGATAGTACAATACGCATAGTACAATACATATAAAACATTACACGTACTACGTAACACATAGTTCAGAACACGTAGTACATAACTGATTGTAAATTGTATGGTAATATAATACAGATAGTACATTACACGTAGTACGTTATACGTAGTATATTACATATAGAACATAACACGTTATACATTATACGTAGTATATTTCATTTATTACATTACCCGTAATACATTATACGTAGTATATTACAGATAGTACATTACACATAATACATTATACGTAGTATATTACCGATAGTACATTGCACATAATACATTATACGTAGTATATTACAGACAGTACATTTCACGTAGTGGTTTCATTTGTTTTGGAAACTTGCTTATCGAATGTTTATAATTGATGAGAGCCAAGATGCAGTAATCTCCTTAAGAAATGTGAAATTAAATTGTAGTTCATCTGCATATTCATAATATTGTGTACTTGTCTATTTATGATGTCATATATTGTGTGTCAGACATAGAGGCGAGTGTCTACAATATATCTCAATATCTGTATAACATATATAGCAATATAAAGATTATGTTCGAGGTTGGCATGTCACTAAACTGATTTATTTCATACCAAGACACTATATTGACAGGTTCAAGGCTGTGAAGCCACCGAGTTGATGAGTCTAGTTAAATGTTTCTGTCTTTATGTAATTGCTCTACTGTCCTGTGTGGCTTCCTCCGTTTTTAACCCCATACAGTTGTGTGGGTTTGTAAACGTGTTTTTTTTTACCGTCGAAATAATATTTCTGGTCGTTTTTATCCTGGTCACACATTTTTGTCCTCGAAAAACTAAATTACTAAATACACGGTATATCTGTGCAAGAATGTTAAAATAAGTAAATAGTACTAAAGTTGAAACTGTACACAGACCAATATGACTACTACGTCGGTGTTCAGTTTATCTCTACTTACGCACGTACAGTATTACATACAGTGATTGGATTTTCCAGCTGGGGAATCACCTTTGATATTCTAGTTTCGCTTTGAGATTTGCCAAAAGATGTCAACATTATATACTCCGCAGGTAAATATCCTGATTTAATTACACATGTATCTCTTTTCGATAAAAAGAAATTATTATGGTAGATCTATTTACAACTGTATTTCGCCCTTTTAGTCGTAATGATACATTTTTGCAGCATTTTGAGAATGCCGAATCAAGAAAATAGCTTCATAAATTGTTTTGATTGGTAGAAGTAGAAACTTAACTCCATAAAAAGATATCAAAACTATATCTTTAACTGGCGCATAGTACAGTCTTTTGAGACATTTAAATACACAAATGCAAAATAATTGTCTGTTAGATGAGGTCCCGTTGTATTTTAACTTAGAATGATGGTCTATAAACATCTAATATTATAAAAACAATTCATGGTGATAAATATATTTCAGGAGATTATGTAAGCTCAACCAGAAATCATTGAACGCACTGGAGATGTTTTCCCGAATACTTTACCATACACTGGATCATCTCGGCTACAATGATGATATCATAAAGTTCAGGAGAGAAAGCTGGAGGTATCGTTCAGATTTGATAGGTAAATCCGAGAATGAAGACATACGCTATATTATAGCAGGAAGTAAAGGTGAGGGTATAACATCAGTGTATGAAAGTGACATTGATCAGATTCTTCTTGATAACGAAGTTCTATGCGTTAATACTGTACAACAACTACCAAGTCAACTACCAGACCATATCACTGTTTTTCTAGCAGATATGGAGAATGTACCTCCTGGTTATACAAGATTAAAATTGTATCGACCGTCATCATTTAGGAATGTGAGAGACCAAGCTATTCGCGATAGTCTATTTGAATCCGCAAGCGGAGAATACTATTTATCGGGTACCTTCATGACAGCTGATTGTAAGGAACAGTTTGAAATTGATAACAGTGACAGCAGAGTCATTCATGACATTACAGGACCTTCTGTACCGACAACTTACGGAGTAATGGATATAGACGGTGTTGTAGCTATCACAGTTCACTGTCCTCAATTACTGCAGACATGGGCATCACGACCACGTCACCATGAATGGCCTACTCGGGATATCATACAAACCGCGTGCTCATTCCTACCACAAGTTGTGCCTGTTGGTGCTAAAGGTAGTGACAGACAGTTTCAAGAATGGAGATTTTGTTTCATAGAATCCGAACTGACATTGACACACAGTCTGAATGGGACGCAAACAAAACTATACATTCTCCTGAAGATGATCGCCAAAAACATTCTGAAACCAGTCACCAGCGAAATTTCATCATACATTATGAAAAATGTCACATACTGGCTATCAGAGTTGCTTCCCTTGCGTGTATTTAGAGAAGAGAAATTAGTATCGTTGGTATTGTTGGGTCTTACCTTTTTAAGAACAGCAATTACTCGGTGGCAAAATTTACCTTACTACATGATTCCATCACGCAACCTTCTGTCAGAGAGATTGGATGACCGCACAAAGAGAGAATTATCAGATGTACTGGGTAGTCTGTTACAGGAAGGACCAAGGCTGTTTTTGCGAGTTGACAAACTCAGAATAGGCCTGATAACTGCTAGTCAGATGCCGAATTACATCGTCAAGTATGGAAACATGCGTGACCAGATCGAGAAAAACCATATTGCTTTGTTGGTGCTAGATCTTTTAGAGAAGAAATGCGGTGTACGTGTAGACAAGTCCATAAAAGCTAAGTTGACATATATAACTGGTAGCTTAGTTGTTTCACACATGCATTCATTGGATCCATCTAGACACGGCGTGTTTGATGCGAACGAATTTGAACAGTCAATGATCAGTATTCTGTCCTGAAATACTGATACAGTGTGTTATATGTAATAATATTAAAATGTCTTCATTTACAGAAGAAGACACATTATGACAAATATATCATAATTACATTATATTTTCTACGTGATCTATACAACACTGAAAATGTTAAACGAAGTACATGTGTACATATTAAAATATACAATATTGCTATCGACAGACACTCATATATAAGTGTGATGGTATAAGAGCTGTATACTACATCATTTTGTTGTACACAGCAGAGAAACAAACCGATAGTACACCAACAAAGTTAGCTGACAAGTACATGTTGCCTGATCTGCTTCTTAAATGAACGATGAAACTTGTTCTTATGTGTTTCATGAAGATAAATAAGCTTCTTCGTGGTTAATCAACCTAATTAAGGACAAAGTGATTATGGTTTAGATAAGTATTTCAACTACTGACCATGGTTTTTAAAGTGTTTCAACCACTGACCATGGTGTAGATCATGTTTCAATCACTGACCATGGTGTAGATAATGTTTCAACCACTGACCATGGTGTAACTGCATAAAGAACTGTATCTCTTTTATGTATCAAGATATCTCAATGAACTTTGTAGCTGTATATACTTCAATATGATATTGATTCAATTTATTTAATTAAGGCATCATTTCTGTTTGATTTATGAACATAATTAAAATATTATTGAAGGACATAACTATTTTACATAGAGCTGAATGCCACTTGAACAATCTAAAGGTACATAGTATTATGTCATTGATAACATATCCGTAGTAATATATAAGAGAAAATCGGAGGTGATTGTCTTCATCCAAATATACAGTGAAACCTCACGTAAAAAACATCTTAATAATAAGACCACGTCAACATTACAATTTTCAAGCCCATTTTGACTGGTTTGCTCTTTATTCAACTTCAATATTAAGACCATCCCAATTTTACGACCGGTTTTCAAGCGTCCTAAGAGTGGTCTTATTATCGTGGTTTTACTGTACGCTACAACATTGCATTGTCACTTTTCTTACACGTTTCCCAAACCCACCAATACAAGCGTCTTATACAGGTATTTCCTATCCTGACCTACGCGCCGAGTTAGCGCTAGCATAGAAACTACCAGTATTGGACTCGTTTTTGGCAGTTGCGGGAGTCTTTTGATAAAAGTTTCAATGCAATGTTACAAAGTACGTCTGTACGAAGGCATTAACATGACAATTTCTTGGCATACTTAGCTAGAAAATAAGACCTATAATTTGGTAAAAGCGCGCCTCGATTGTGCAAAATAAAATCCCTCAACAATTTAATTGTTCTCCAATAAAACATGTTTTCTAATCAGCTATTCTACGTAAGATAGCCGGCACAACACCCCTACTAAAATTCCCAAATCTTACATGTATGTCCAAGTATAATTAGGAAAATGTAATGAGATATTTAATGATAGGATTTTCAAATAAGCGATTCTGATTTTTTGTAACATTATTGTCGCCGCACTGAAGTGCGGCGTACTGTATGGAATGGGATATTTTTTTGTACATGGAGGGGCACGTGACTTTTTTTGTTCGTGGAGGGACACGTGACTTATTTTTTTTCCAAGATTATTCGATTCAAGATAATTTTACCCACTGACAATAAAGTTTTACAGAAAAAGTATTTGTATATATTTTTATGGTTTTATTTTATTTCATTTTAAACTCTTTTAATTTATTCCCTCATGTGGTGCACGATTTCAAATGGTCAAGGTCTATTTTGACTGATAACAAATTTGAAACCTGTCTACGGAAAGTTTATTTCTAGATTCCCTCATGTGGTGCACGATTTCAGAAAATGCTCAGTTAGCACCGTTTATTTTCGGAAATTGCTCAAGAAAAATCAAATAATCGAAAAGCGGTCCCGTCGAAATGTATGACTTTCTAATTTGGGCGAAATATTTACCGTTTGCGAATGTTTTATTCCACTCAATTTCTATGATAAACGCGCTTAAAAGCAATGTATGTGATAACCATGCAATCACTTTCGTTTTCGGATCTATTATACGATAAAATCCGTACCGTACGGTCCGTAATGCCGCCCGCTCCGTATTTTACGAGGAATGAAAATTATTATAGTAAATTCAGAATACTATTATTTTCGCAAGTATGTACTGATGGTTTATGTCTCAAAGTCTGTGCTATGACTATTCACATACAATTTACCTCACTGTATGTTTAGTTTATGTTTCATTTGTGACCTAGTTTTTATGTACAGCCGACTGTTTGAAACATGTATTGCTTTTTGCACTTGATTGACTTGTGTTTGGGAGTATACATTGTCTTCATCTTTCAATTTGAATAATTAATAATTAATAATGAGATGTTTGTTTAAACCTGAATAACAAGAATAAAATAGACAAGAAATAAGAAAACAGTGCTACATTGAATCATCCCACAAGCTCAATTAGGAATGATTTGTAGACTATTAAAAGCAATTTCAAAGAAACACTAAAAAGGATTACATTGAAATAACAAAGTCCTATGCTATAGAATATTGGGGATTGAGGGGACAAACTGCACTAAATATTTGCTGATCGCGTGCTGTGATGTAGCCCCAAAATGACTAAAACCGACTGGTTCCAAAATTGGCTCCAGAAAAAAAGCCAGCGCAAGCCAAGATTGCCAAATTCATATAGTGAGCAAAAGACGAGACTTCCAGTTGATCGAAAGTTGATTAGTTCGTTGAAGAAGGTAGGCCATAGCTAGTATTTAATGATGATGAGATAGTCATGACCTTTACTAATAAAACTGAGAAATCTTGCTTAATTATAATGGTTATACATAAAACAACATTTAAAATAAGGATTTTAAGTTGTTAATCCTGTTCAAAACATTGCGACAGGTAAGAAATTGTTGTGACAGGTAAAACATTGTTGCAACAGGTAAAACATTGTTGCAACAGGTAAAACATTGTTGCAACAGGTAAAACATTGTTGCAACAGGTAAAACATTGTTGCGACGGGTACAAAATGTGTCTTTGCCTGTCGTTATGTCCTGTGAAGGAGAAAAAGTATTCGCGTTGACTGTTTTACCTGTATTTCACATGTGCTACTGAAATTTTCTTGAAGTGGGCAGTTCATATTTATAATATTATATGATATAGTCATCGCTGATAATTTCTCCTTGCATGTACTAACGGAGAAGAAACTGCAGTAAGAAGGAATTTGTTACGGTGATACGCTGTTTATTCATAGTTTAGGGCCAGCAACTACAGTTTTCAGCTTCATACTGATACCATAATATACTCTTTTTTTCGCTCGCTCGCTTTAATAAATGACAGTTTGAAAAAAATATTTTTTTTCGCTCGCTCGCCCCATTTTTTGGGGGAAAAATCCGACGAACAAACAAATAATTTGTTGTGGCCTAATAATAATTAAAATTGCATTCTTTGAATCTTTTACATAACAAATTATAACAAATAGAAGTGATGCGTTAACTGTATGAAATAAATATTTAGATAAAAGTAGTGCTTATTCTAAGCTTATTGTTTACGTACGTATGGATCAGAAAAGAAAATGTGTTCCGGTGATAAATTTTGAGTGTCATGATAGTCTGAGATAATTATTTAGAAACTTAATGAGAATTTATGTAAAAGATTCAAAGAATGTAATTTTAAATATTATTATTTTTGTGAACAAAGACCTTGCTATATACAGAACAGTTGGAACTGGGTCTGTAAACAGATTAATATTTTTTGTTTACGTGTTTGATACTACTTAAATGGAGTGTAATACTTTAGTTACATGTTTTTTGTACAAAAGAATGTAAATAAAATATCATTCAATTCTTTAGCGGCGACCTTTGATGCTTTGCATCAATGATTTTCTTGTATTCTATACTGATGATATTTATAATCAAAGAAAAAATACATTGCCGTTTTATCAGGCTAAGCGCACCTAAACATGATCAAGATGTACCCACAAATTCCAAATCCTGGATCCGCCCCTGGTCAGATCTATATACCAATCACTGAGGGTACTGGTAAATCGATAATACAATCAGTCTGATGTTGTAAACGAGTGTTATATTTGGATAGTTAATGTCATTACATCGACTGTAGCCGCGAACATCCTCATAAAAGAAGTGTAACTCAAAAAAATAAGAACTAGGGTGCGGAGATGATTAGTTAGCATCTATGTGGTGGACGTAAGTTTTACAAAAGTCATTCGTATACAAGAGGCAATTTCGCGTATTAGTTTTTTTATGATCCCCTTTTATAACACACATAAATATGAAATGTCTGAATGAACAACGTGACGATCTCCTATTTTCTTGTAACTCACTAACTACACAACACCATGGAGCGTATATGAACGTTATAGTGTGTTCCAGACGACACGAAGGTGTTTCATATGTACAAATGATCAATACGTCCAAGAGTAATCATTATGTACATAGGCATGTTCAAAAGAATAAATTCCACAATGAGGAAGAAACAATGTTATTCAAGTGTTTTTGGTGTTATATGAATGTATTCGTGTCGCCAATGTATGAATAGTGTTCAGAGCTGTCGAATCCGTAATGTACTGTTTGAACGGTAACAGGCGCGTGGCTCTGTCCAAAATACACTAAGATTAGTCCAATCACTCAAAATATTATCTAAAAATCATAAATGTATATCAAAACGTTATGTGATAAAATAACATATCAGTCAGTGATCAGAAATACTTCAATAAAGGAGACTAAAGTCAACATATATCAAGATTCGTGATTGTTTTGTTGAATACAAGAAGCGCGGGTATATTTTTATGGTCTGTATATTAAAACCACTCACTCATTGTTGATATTTTGGACACGATGAGATACGCCCATGAACATTCCGTAATGTCGTTGTGTTATCTAACAAGCGTTGTCTGTGTTACGTGAATGCCAATATCTCAAAACTTCTATTTTCTCTGGATATAGTTGTAGTCAGAGTTTGACTGGAACGTAGTTTGGAAAATGATAAACCTGCAGGTATGTACAAATATTGTCATACGTGTATAAACAAATATATATGTTACTAGTGTGCGAGCGAGTGTTTTCACCCAGCGAAATGAGTTGTTTTCACTATTTTTGTCAATTTACGAGAAGATTACATGAGATTTGAAGCCCGTTATCAATCTATTTGTGACATTGAAATTCAGACCTATAACTGAAGCTTTCTAAGTTTGGTTAAGTCAGTCATTTATCTGAAACGGAGCAGGAGTCGTCATAAACTTACTTAGTTCATCAAACAATTTAATAAACACGATAAACGAGTGCACATTCCATAATCATTGATCTCACAAGTTGTAAATACAAATTGTATCGGTAAAAAGAACCACATAGCACATAACAGGAGTGATCATCAATTGGATGTTGGAAGTAGTAGAAGTAACAGTGTTACCGCTTCCTGCCAGGGCTGCTAGTAGTACTGACAGTAACAGTGTTACCGCTTACTGCCAGGGCTGCTAGTAGTACTGACAGCAACAGTGTTACCGCTTCCTGCCCGGGCTGCTAGTAGTACTGACAGTAACAATGTTACCGCTTACTGCCAGGGCTGCTAGTAGTACTGACAGCAACAAGAGTGTAACTTCTTAAACGCTACCATCCTGTCGGTAATGAACGATGTAATCATAGTCACTTCATGTGATGATGGGAATGGTTGCATTTTCCATTATCTGAGAATTAACAGATTGTGTAACAACTGATTTCTATCCTTCCCGTAATATCGTATTCGTGTCCATTGAGTATATGATTATGTGGTTACTGCTGGTACAGTCTAACTGTTCTTACTGCTGACAGAATAAATGTAGTATACCACTCTGACTGCTGACAGTTTGTTTATATGTAGTATACCACTCTGACTGCTGACAGTATACATGTAGTATACCACTCTGACTGCTGACGGTATACATGTAGTATACCGCTCTGACTGCTGACAGTATACATGTAGTATACCGCTCTGACTGCTGACAGTATACATGAAGTATACCGCTTTGACTGCTGAAGGTATATTTGAAGTGTACCACTCTGACTGCTGACAGTATACATGAAGTATACCGCTCTGACTGCTGACAGTATATATGTAGTATAACTGATCAGACTGTTGACAGTATACATGTAGTATACCGTTTTGACTGTTGACAGTATACATGTAGTATACCGCTTTGACTGTTGACAGTATACATGTAGTATACCGCTTTGACTGTTGACAGTATACATGTAGTATACCGCTTTGACTGCTGACTGTATACATGTAGCATAACTGATCTGACTGCTGACATTGTACATGAAGCATAACTGATCTGACTGTTGAAAGTATACATGTAGTATACCGCTTTGACTGTTGACAGTATACATGTAGCATAACTGATCTGACTGTTGACAGTATACATGTAGCATAACTGATCAAACTGTTGACAGTATACATGTAGCATAACTGATCAGACTGTTGACAGTATATATGTAGCATAACTGATCTGACTGTTGACAGTATACATGTTGCATAACTGATCTGACTGCTGACAGTGTACATGTAGTATAACTGGTCTTACTGCTGGCAGTATACATGTAGTATACATTTATTACGGTTATTTACGAAAGACGGTGGTGACATTTCAAATTCAATTTTTCACGATTTCCATTTCATGATTTCAACTTCACGAATTCACGATTTTTACATCACAATTTCACGATTTCGCGATTTCTACTGCATAATTTCATGATTGTGAAATTGTGAAGTAGAAATCGTGAACTCTTGAAACTGCGAAGTTGAAATCGTGAAATCGTGAAATCGTGAATTCGTGAAGTGGAAATCGTGAAATCGTGTAGTAGAAATCGCGAATGCGTGAAATCGTGAATTCGTTAAGTAGAAATCGTGCATTCTTGAAGATTAAATCGTGAATTCGTGAAATTGTGTATTATAAATGGTGAAGTGGTGAAATCGTTAATCGTGAAATCGTAAAGTAGAAATCGTAAATTCGTGAAGTGGAAATCGTGAATTCGTGAAGTGGAAATCGTGAAATCGTAAAGTAGAAATCGTGAATTCGTGAAGTGGAAATCGTGAAATCGTAAAGTAGAAATCGTGAATTCGTGAAGTGGAAATCGTGAATTCGTGAAGTGGAAATCGTGAAATCATGAAGTGGAAATCGAGAAATATTGAATTTGAAATGTCACCACCGGTCTTAAGTAGTTATTACTGCTTCAACTGTCGTTACACATAATTTATCATCACTGATAGGTAACTATGACCTCACTCGTGTGTTAAACATAATACATGGATGTTATATAATATATATAAGTTTTATAAAACCATTATGATATGATTTAATGAAGCATCAACATCGATATAACATTTGGTTTACACAACTTGTCTTCAAAACGATATCAGAATTCTCTTTTTCTAAGCAGCTGTTTATTAAAACTAAGATAATGTATTTGTACTCTTATTCAAGAATCACCTGGAATAAACTCGTCAGAATGTCACAAGGTAAAACAGACGACAAATTGATGGTACTGTCTCCGAGTCAGAAACGTGCTGTTCAGGACACGTGAGCGCTTGTTTATGCTGATGCTGAGATTCATGGGATAGAAATGATGATAAGGTAAACAACATTCATAGCACTTTGTCATCAATCGGATCACCTCGGTTATTTCTTTTAGAAAATAGAGGGTCCCTAGCTGGAACATCCTAGGAAAAGACCTGGACCGTCTAATTCCGAACTGTTACGGAAATTGCCGAGACGTTGCGATTGCTGTACATACACACTGAATGTACGAGTGGATGTGTTCCGTGATCATAAACAGATACAAATCCGTGACGAGGAAAATAAAGATTTTTAAGCAGGAAAATATGTATGTTCCTCAAGTCAGCATAGCCTATTTCACGATTTGAGAGAATGTCGCTTATAATGAATGCTTATTTGAACTGGTCGCGATCTTATAAAGACGTCAGGTAACGCATAAAAAAGTAAAATATTTTTTTTTCCTTGAACTGGTTTACAGATAGTTTGTCATCTGTTGAATGTAATGAAACAGAGAGAATACGTAACTACGGGGAACGCCACATACACAAGACAATACCTCCCCACGCAGACCTCAGGAAAAACAACAATCCACAAAACATAACGCACCTAAGGAGGTCAAACGTTACACATATTAAGGAACAGAGGCACAAGGAACGGCCCAACAGACCATAAGGAATAATTAAGAGTATCAAAGTGGACAGTAAAAGGAGGGGAGGGGGGAATTAATGGATGGAAAAGCTCACAGGACAATTCAAGACAACTGTCCACAATAGGCCAAAATTGGGCAGGAAACACTCTGAACACTGTATAAAGTGGCAGAATTGCATAGGGGAAAGGGAAACATAAGACATTCATTACACAAACAGAAACAACAATCATATAGCGAATTACAGCCTTGGAACTGTCAGTAAAAAATACCGGGGGTTTAAATCGATTTAACAGCTAGCTAACCTCACACCTTATCGCTATATGGTCATTGATTTCCAACATATATACATAAATATACATATAATACCTCTAATACAGCGCCAAACCGGACGTTGTAAGTAAGAGTTTATATAATCAATGTTCACATTGCCAACTTCTCTGTTACAGATTGTTTCAACAAATGCCTCATGCACAAGCATATTTTGACAAGTTTCGTGACGCAACTAACGACGAATTACGAGGGAACGAAGCTCTCAGATACCACGCTTGCAAAATGATGGATGGATTAAACTCTCTCGTTATCAATCTACATGATGCCAGCTCCCTTCGAGATAACATTAGACAATTATCCAGTGACCACACAGAGAAAGGAGTGAGATCCTCAGATTTTCAGGTTATTGTTATGTTTCTTTCTATTCCATCAGTTGAGTTGTCAAATTAAGCGTTTGTGTGTATTAACCTAAGCCACGTTCTTTGGAAACAAATACCAGTTATGTAATAACTACGTTTTCTACTGTCACCCTTGCAAGCAATTAACATTAGGAGCTAAATGTTAAAATAAAATATTATCGCAATTACGAGAAAGTGAAAACCAAGGACTTAATTCGACATTAAAACAAAACATACGTACCCTTGATAAAAGAAAAGGTGACTTAGTGTATTATGTACATGTAAATTCCACTTATACCGATATATTATGCTCCCTTCTTATTTCCAATTTGGTCTGCCGGAAATGGCAACCTCGGATACAACGATATTCTGATACAACGATATATATTTCACGGTCCCAGAATATCGTTATAAGCGTTATTTATTGTAATGTTTTAAACAACCACCGTCAGACAATGATGATGCATGGTATTTATTTGTTTCAGATAGCCTTTGGGATAGTACAAACCCTATTGCGGGACAGACTCGGAAATAAGTATGATGATGCATGGTATTTATTTGTTTCAGAGTTCTACTCAGATACCTTACAGTTCTACTTAGATACCTTACAGTTCTACTTAGATACCTTACAGTTCTACTTAGATACCTTACAGTTCTACTCAGATACCTTACAGTTCTACATAGATACCTGACAGTTCTACATAGATACCTTACAGTTCTACATAGATACCTTACAGTTCTACTTAGATACCTTACTGTTCTACTTAGATACCTTACAGTTCTACATGGATGCTGTACAGGACCTGTCCATACTGAACTAATACATTTACCAGATTAAAAGGTAACAGACTGGCATCTCAACAAAATAAACTCAGTTACTTTAACCGTAAGTTTAGTACACCTTGTTTGATTAAATACTGTTTAAGAACAACAACTCGGAAGAATGTATCTCCAAAAATGTACAGATGTTGAATGTAGTACACTCATGGTTATAATCATATACAGAAACACATTTGAATAAACTTCATTTTATCAATGATTTTAATTTGATTTAGCTCCTAAAACCAAAGCAATTAAATGAAAAAAAAGGACAGTACATTTTAAAGACCACACCACACCGAAGGTGCCGGTGGTGACCTGTAGTCAATATCATGAACATCGATTGTCGCCGACCTGAAACCCGATACTACTCAATAATCGTTTCATTACTAATTTAGTGTGCTGAAATATACATGTCTACCGTACAAACACTATAATATAATTATGATATAGCGAAAATAAGGATGTTTTTACAATTAGATTATACAAAGAGTAGAATAATGAACATGATTATTACCAACGCTTGTACCGAACATGTAATGACACAATATCTATATAGATGGTTTTCTGTCTGTTCTATCATTTATTTTAACCTTTACTTCGTACACCTTTGTAGTATTGTCAAGTTTGAAAGCACACTTTAACATGTTGTTGAAGATATAAACAAACTATAAGTAGGTATTAAATGCGTGGGGAAATACCACGTTACCACATATCATGTGCCGTTCCAATTGGCAAAAACCACTTAACCACATGTGAAAGATCACGCGTCATTCATGCGTCACGTAAGGGCAATTACCTCTGAGGTCACGTGTCATGCCGTGCCCCAATTTTGGAGTAATTTGCTGTTTCCAGGGGAGACAAATGCTACACAAACTTACCTCTTAGTCTTCGCGAGAGTTAATCCTCTTGGCTAAGTTTGTAATGTCAAACGACTTTCAATTGTTTTATATTACTGCTTTTCCGCCAATCACCTACCGCTTTTGTTTAATGTAGGTCATAGATCAAATTTATCATGTTTCGAACCACTAGCTTAACAGGTCTTATTACTCGTCAAAACGTTTAAAAGTTGGCACAATAACAGTATTATTCATTTACTCACCTCGTGACGTTATTTACAATCTTCGTAACCGATTGATAAAAATGTTGATTAACTGTCATATATGATATGACTAAAGTTATTTTAACAGTCATATTGTTTAGTACACTTGAAGATTAAATTCTTTGAGATTACAATTTGAATTTGGCGCCAAAAGCGTCGTCTGCAATAACTTGGTTAGATTATACATTAGAACTAAAATTGTGTACCTAATTAATAGTCATACTTGTACAATGTTAATATATGTTATCTCTATCCATGTATGTAGATCTACATGTACTTTATAGATACCGTAGATACCAACTTTTACTACTAATGTATACAGCTTAAAGTTGTTAGATATCCATTACTCTTTGTTCACTGAGAGTGTTATTGACAATCTAAATCTAGTACGGTATGATTTGTGTTGTTTAATCTCCATGTACTTGTATGTGTGATGAAACGTTTGGATGGCAGAGTATTATGGTTAATGGTTAGTAATTTATCGTAACTTTGTGTTTATGAATTGAATGAAATGTATTGAAACGGAATATGCATGAGCGTCATGTAAACATGGTTACATACCACACCAGTTTAGTAGCAGAAATGTTCATAATGGCTTTTCTGTATGTGCTTTAAATGTCCTCAAATATATCTTCTTTGGCTTCATTCACTCCTGCTTCATACTGCGCTTGACACTTTGTAAACGTCTTGTCTATAATATCTTGCCATAGGTCAATATCGGATGTATCCTCGGAAGTTACAGAATCATTTTCGTTATCGTCCGACTCATTTTTATAAACAGGTCCAAAAAATGACCTCCTGTGCAGAAATATAAAGTTGGACGTTTTCGCTTTCAAGTATGTAATTATTCAAGTTTGTACTAACGTGTGCCTCTGCAGCTCAATCAGGTGAGTAGTCACTTATCAAACTAGAGATTACTGTTTCGAGCCTCACACATATGTTTTTATTTTTGTTCACAGTGACAAAATATCTAGAAAATGTTTTTTTCTAAATTTATCCTTCTATAGACAAATCATAAAGTGAAATTTCATTCCCATTCATATTCTGTTCTTTGTTATCATCATATATACATGTTTATAATGCTGCAAAGAAAAATCCAGTAATTTCATTGGTTAAAGGCTCGCTTATAGGATTCTATATACACGGCGCTGACAGGGTATATGACGTTTTTCCCTTCATGCGCCTCGTGACAATTTTCGCTGACGGCTCGACTCGAAAACTTTTATCTCTTGATATCCGCAAGTTACTAGAAATTGACAATTGATCTTCACACATGATTCAATAAATATTGAACAGAGTACATGTTTGTTAGTATAAATATTCAAAACGGTATATTTTTTAAGGTTTGAGCCAAATTCAGTTCGATAAAGTCCATGAGATCAGACGCTTGAAAATAAAGATTAGAGTGCAAGCGCGCGCTTAACCATGTGTATTGAGGTACCTTACGGGGTAATGCAATTAATTTTCAGGCATTATAACGTGTGGGTGAAATAAAAGAAAATTTGATCTACAACAAG
The DNA here is from genome assembly GCA_032209605.1 of Mactromeris polynyma. Classification (NCBI taxonomy): domain Eukaryota; kingdom Metazoa; phylum Mollusca; class Bivalvia; order Venerida; family Mactridae; genus Mactromeris; species Mactromeris polynyma. Next base: position 7,731,287 of record JASFXZ010000028.1, read on the forward strand.
TAATTCCCGATATATTTTTAAAGGAATACGTTTTAATAACTGATATTTTACAAAACTAAAACACTCTAAACAATTTTATGAACCAAAAACTCCAAAAATACACAGATCTAATTATTAGATCTAGAGAGCTAGGCATCGAAACATTGCTTGTTTAACTAAATTCGTATGAAAACATGGAATTGCAGTATTATAAATTCGTTATACAGGTTGTTGAACGGGTATATGGGGGAATATAACCAGTCTGCGATTCATATAACCCTCGGCTAACGCCTCGGGTTATATGGCACACAAACTGGTTATATTCCCCCATATACCCTGTCAACAACCTGTATAACTAATAATATATTCGTTTTATTTTGAACAATTAAAACAATGACATAAGAATAGCAATATTGAACAAACTCGTATGCAAAATATTGCTTTGGTATGTGTATACAGTTTAGCATGTCTCATCAACATTGTATGTGCTGGACGTATTAAAAAGGCTGATGAATCTTGTTTAAAATCATATCATTTACTGGCTTGCAAACCACAGCGAGATCAAAACAATCAAAGAATATGTTACTTCTTGTTTTTCTTGAAACGTTTTTCACTATCATCCTTTTAATTCGCGAGACTGTCCTTTCTGACTCACCAGTCGTTGTAGTTCTTTTTTTATTTGGCAAAACAACGGAGTCACAGGCTACTTCCAAGAAGCCTCTTGTACACAGAAGTCGTGAAGTTTTGAAACAATGTCTCTGTCTTGCTGCGACAACACGACACGCTTTTCAATATTTTCTGCCAAATTAGTTTTATCTTTACACATATTTATCTAGTTTGCTGCGATACAAATACACATATTTCGTGGAAAGCATGATACTTTCGCGCTAAAACTGATTTAAGAAAAATATGGCAGTCAGGATTTGAACCCGAATAGTCTGCGTTGAGATTCTGATGCGTATCCATTACGCTATGTAACAAACATGATGGTGTGATGTATTTGCAGATTTATGTTCGTTTTCAAAATCAGAAAAGGCGACTTCGTGGACTCTGCCCGACCTGTCTTCCTACCATGGCGAGTATGGGGGCAAACGAGAGGTTACACGGTAGGGTCTGAATGGGCTAGCACTTGGCCTCTTTTGGGAACTTTGAAAAATTAGGGGATTCAAGTCATATTCGACAGGCTGCAAAACGCGGATAATCGTTTTTCGGCTTAAAGTTGTGTATAACATATATGGATTGCTATCTGAATTATCTTATATATACTTGTTTAACGGCTATTCTAAGTACAATACAATTTAAAAAGTGATATCTTTTAAAATGATAACCGTCACATTGAGATTATTCGACGTAATATTTTTGTCTTTTTCATATCAGCTTTTGCTGACTCACATGCTGCAATATTAGTTTCTTACATTGGAATAAAAACAGATTTCTTCTGTAAAAGATAAATAACGTTTGAACGACCCTAATGATTGTTACAAATCTTTTAAAAAAGAATCAGTGCGCACAAAGCTGGTGATAGTGCATTAAACCCAACAAAACCTATATCGACCTATACCAACATTCAATGTTCTATTTTATTTCTAAACTATAATTGTTAAAACAATTGTGCATTAATATTTCTACAAATATACAAAGAGAGTTAAAACATCGAAATGTGCATATTCTTCAATTTTGAGAAGAATCGGATGCGTAGTAACCGAGTTCTGGCTTTTTAAACTTGGTTTTCTCAAAAGTGACATTTTTTAGACGTAGAAGATTTTGGAAATGAGGAGACGAAATTATTGTGCAATCATTTCTGGGCGTCAGCGTCCTTTGTTAGACGAAGAGTATTTTCTCTGAATATAGTATCTCAATATGCATCAATAATTAAGGTAGCAAATAATACACAGTTCTAATGCGCAGATTTATCCCGAATAAGAGATACTTCCTGTTCTCTGAATTCAAAGACGCCCCGTGTACCCACCCCTTCAAAGTCTCCCATTTTTATTGCAGTTATAAGACGTTTATTTTTTAAACCTTTCATTCTGCAGTTTATTCACGTGAGTAAATGAGTATAACACGCTACGCCCCTGCCCTTGTTCAAACTTGACCGGCCGAGATAATGTTTTATTTTTCATAATAATTAAACTACGAGATAAATCCGGATGTTCAATGATATTTATATAATGCTGGTTAAAAATCAAAACAAATCGAAAAACATTAAACAATTTTCAATTTCTGTAAAACTTCCCGTTATAAGTGAGTAAGTAAGTATAACTTGTTTATTATAGTCACGTGTGTACTACTCATTTAATTACATATACAAATATTATAATATAAATAGACACCCTGCCCATTGGACCTATATGTCACCTAAAACATGGATAGTAAACATAGAGTATCAATAGTATCGAGTTATATATTTCTAAAATTACGTCATTTCCTAATCGAACAACAAAGTTTGGGTTGGATGCGTACCAATCAATGTGATGTATCTAGTACGCTATATTTCAAAAGTCTCAGTGTAAATCAGTTGTCAATAACATTTAACATGCATAAAAATACTGTACATGTATTTCGAACGCCAAAGTTTTGTATTAGGCAAATAACTGGTACGAAGGAGACGTGTCATGGATTCTCACTTTTTTATGCAAAGGTGAACGTGGCAAAAAGGGACAAAACACGGTACTTATCGTAGAGGTGACGAAATAATACTGGAAGCCAAGCGTCCACTACATATTCGATTATAGGCGTGAAGTTAGCAGCAGTAGCCGAGTAGTACTCCCGGTTTATACCGCAGTCAGCGGTACTGGCAGTAAACAGTCATGTATGGTACTGGCAGTAATACTTCTACCGTTGCTAGCAGTAAACAGTCATGTACGTACTGGCAGTAATATTTCAACTGTTGCTGGCAGTAAACAGTCATGTGCGGTACTGGTAGTAATATTTCTACTGTTGCTAGCAGTAAACAGTCATGTGCGGTACTGGCAGTGATACTTCTACTGTTGCTAGCAGTAAACAGTCATGTACGGTACTGGCAGTGATACTTCTACTGTTGCTGGCAGTAAACAGTCATGTGCGGTACTGGCAGTGATACTTCTACTGTTGCTAGCGGTAAACAGTCATGTGCGGTACTGGCAGTGATACTTCTACTGTTGCTAGCAGTAAACAGTCATGTGCGGTACTGGCAGTGATACTTCTACTGTTGCTGGCAGTAAACAGTCATGTGAGGTACTGGCAGTAATACTTCTACCGTTGCTAGCAGTAAACAGTCATGTACGTACTGGCAGTAATATTTCAACTGTTGCTGGCAGTAAACAGTCATGTGCGGTACTGGTAGTAATACTTCTACTGTTGCTAGCAGTAAACAGTCATGTGCGGTACTGGCAGTGATACTTCTACTGTTGCTAGCAGTAAACAGTCATGTACGGTACTGGCAGTGATACTTCTACTGTTGCTGGCAGTAAACAGTCATGTGCGGTACTGGCAGTGATACTTCTACTGTTGCTAGCGGTAAACAGTCATGTGCGGTACTGGCAGTGATACTTCTACTGTTGCTAGCAGTAAACAGTCATGTGCGGTACTGGCAGTGATACTTCTACTGTTGCTGGCAGTAAACAGTCATGTGCGGTACTGGCAGTAATACTTCTACTGTTGGTAGCAGTAAACAGTCATGTGCGGTACTGTCAATAATACTTCTACTGTTGGTAGCAGTAAACAGTCATGAGCGGTACTGGCAGTAATACTTCTACTGTTGGTAGCAGTAAACAGTCATGTACGGTACTGGCAGTTATACCTCTACTGTTGCTAGCGGTAAACATTCATGTGCGGTACTGGCAGTAAAACTTCTACTGTTGCTAGCAGTAAACAGTCATGTGCGGTACTGGCAGTAATACTTCTACTGTTGCTAGCAGTAAACAGTCATGTGCGGTACTGGCAGTGATACTTCTACTGTTGCTAGCGGTAAATAGTCATGTGCGGTACTGGCAGTAATACTTCTACTGTTGCTAGCGGTAATCAGTCATGTGCGGTACTGTCAGTAATACTTCTACTGTTGCTAGCAGTAAACAGTCATGTGCGGTACTGGCAGTTATACTTCTACTGTTGGTAGCAGTAAACAGTCATGTGCGGTACTGTCAGTAATACTTCTACTGTTGCTAGCGGTAATCAGTCATGTGCAGTACTGTCAGTAATACTTCTACTGTTGCTAGCAGTAAACAGTCATGTGCGGTACTGGCAGTAATACTTCTACTGTTGGTAGCGGTAATCAGTCATGTGCGGTACTGTCAGTAATACTTCTACTGTTGCTAGCAGTAAACAGTCATGTGCGGTACTGGCAGTAATACTTCTACTGTTGCTAGCGGTAATCAGTCATGTGCGGTACTGTCAGTAATACTTCTACTGTTGCTAGCAGTAAACAGTCATGTGCAGTACTGGCAGTAATACTTCTACTGTTGGTAGCAGTAAACAGTCATGTGCGGTACTGGCAGTTATACTTCTACTGTTGTTAGCAGTAAACAGTCATGTGCGGTACTGGCAGTTATACTTCTACTGTTGCTAGCAGTAAACAGTCATGTGCGGGACTGGCAGTAATACTTTTAATGTTGATAGCAGTAAACAGTCATGTACGGTACTGGCAGTAATACTAAATATGGAACGACAAATCTACATGAACTCAAATATTTTAAACGCTCTTCATTTATTTGGAGAGGTCTCGAATTCAATTGAAGAGAGCTCTAAGTGGATGACGTACTACTAAACAAGGACAATGATCCCGCCAATACAGCAGATACGACGCGTTTGGATATAGGACTGCTCGGGTTCGAATTAGTAGACCACCCTGCCTACTTACCAGATTTGGCCCCGATGTATGTTCGTGTTTTTCCTGTGCTAAAGTCTGCTTTGAAGGGGCACAGGTTTGATAACCTTCAAGAACTATCTTATGTTGTTAACTGTATACAGTATATACCCTTGACACAGAGTGGTATTCTGATATGTTCGATAAGTGGATCGACAGGCATAAGAAATGTGTAGCGTGCAAAGGAGACTAAATAGATTAATGACTGGTACGCATTTGAAACACGACGTCCAAAAACGTCGTTCTGTGTCTGACGATGCTCCCCGCATGCCAGATACAGACCTGTTGTAAATATAAGTATTTTCATTGTTTTTCGTGCGAAATTCTGTTTTTGTGTATTAATTTAATGGTCTGTGAACATGTGGTCATTTAAGTACGGAAGAAATAGACACAGTCCGGTAAATTCTGGATCACCCCTCCTACATCTGTGGAAAAATGCTAAAATAAGTGTACTAAAATTTAAACTGTTCACAGAACAGAACAATATGATCACTGCGTCTTCTGTATTCAGTTTATCTCTCCTTACGCACGTACTGCATTATAGACAGTGATTTGATTTTCCAGCTGGGAAATCACCATTGCCAAAATAAGTAAACACAGGTAACTATCCTGATATAATTACTCATGCTTCTCTTTTCGATAAAAAAAAATTATATGGTAGATCTATTAACAACTTTGCTCTTTTAGTCGTAATGATACATTTTTTCAGCATTTTGAGAATTCCGCATCGAGAAAATAGCTTCATAAATTGTTTTGATTGGAAAAAGTAGAAACTTAGCTCCATTAAAAGATATCAAAACACTTAATCTTTAACTGGCGCATAGTACAGTCATTTGAGACATTTAATTACACAAAATGCAAAACAATTGCCTGGTAGAAGAGGTCCCATTGTGTTTCAACTTAGAATGATGATCTATAAACATCTTATATTATTAGAACAATTTATGGTGATAAATATATTTCACGAGATTATGTAAGCTCAACCACAAGTCATTGAACGCACTGGAGATGTTTTCCCGAATACTTTACCATACACTGGATCATCTCGGCTACAATGATGATATCATAAGGTTCAGGAGAGAAAGCTGGAGGTATATTTCAGATTTGAGGGTTAAATACGAGTTTAAAGACGCACGCTTTATTATAACAGGAAGTAAAGGTGAGGGTGTAACGACAGTGTTTGAAAGTGACATTGAACTGCTTTTTCTTGTTAACAAAGTTCTATGCGTTAATACTGTAGAACAATTACCAAGTCAACTACCAGACCATGTCCTTGTATTTCTAGCAGATATGGAGAATGTACCTCCTGGTTATACAAGATTAAAATTGTATCGACCGTCATCATTCAGGAATGTGAGAGACCGAGATTTTCGAGATAGTCTGTTTGAATCCGAAAGCGGAGAATACTATTTATCGAGTACATTCTGGACAACTGCTTGTAAGAAACAGTTTGACATTTATAACAGTAACAGCGCTGTCATTCATGACGTTACTGGACCTGCTGTACCGAGAACCGGAATGATGGATATGGACAATGTTTTAGCTTTCACTTTTAACTGTCCTCAGTTACTGCAGAATTGGGCATCACGACCACGTCACCATGAATGGCCTTCTCTGGATATCATACAAACCGCATGCTCATACCTACCACAAGTTGTACCTGTTGGTGCTAAAGGTAGTGACAGACAGTTTCAAGAATGGAGATTTTGTTTCATAGAATCCGAACTGACATTGACACACAGTCCGAATGGGACGCAAACAAAACTCTATATTCTCCTGAAGATGATCGCCAAAAACATTCTGAAACCAGTCACTAGCGAAATTTCTTCTTACATAATGAAAAATGTCACATACTGGCTATCAGAGTTGCTTCCCTTGCATGTATTTAGAGAAGAGAAATTAGTATCGTTGGTATTGTTGGGTCTTACGTTTTTAAGAACAGCAATTACTCGGTGGCAAAATTTACCTTACTACATGATTCCATCACGCAACCTTCTGTCAGAGAGATTGGATGATCGAACGAGGAGAGAATTATCTGATGTACTGGGTAGTCTGTTACAGGAAGGACCAAGACTGTTTTTGCGAGTTGACAAACTCAGAAGAGGCCTGATAACTGCATGTCAGATGCCGAATTACATCGTCAAGTATGGAAACATGCGTGACCAGATTGAGAAAAACTGTATTGCTTTGTTGGTGCTAGCTACTTTAAAGGATGGCGGTGTACATGTAGACAAGTCCATAGAGCCTAAATTGAGACCTTTACTGCGTATCTTAGTTGTTTCACACATGCATTCATTGGATCCGTCTAGACATGGTGTGTTTGATGTGAACGAAATTGAACAGGCAACAATCAGTATTCTGTCCTGAAATACTGATATATGTGTTATATATTATAATATCATAAATGTCTTTAGTTACAAAAGATGACATATATAAAATAATTACACGCATCATATTTTCAACGTTGTCTATACAACAATGAATATGTAAAACAAAGTACATATGCCCATATTTAAAACAAACAATTCTGCTATGGACAAAAACTCATATATCATTTTGTTGTCTATGAGCTATATATTATACATTTTACTGTACACTGCAAATAAGCGTGCCGATAGTACGACAACAAATGTAGTTGACAAGTAAATGTTGCCTGAATTGCTTCTTAAGTGAATGATGTACCTTGCACATCTTATATGTTTCAAGACGAGAAAAAATTATCTACAACGATTACGTTTCTTTGCAGTTCATAACAAAATTGGTGTTTCAACCACCGACCATGTTGTAGACAGTGTTTCAACCACCGACCATGGTGTAGACAGTATTTCATCCACTGACCATGTTGTAGACAGTGTTTCAACCACCGACCAAGTTGTATATAGTGTTTCATCCACTAACCATGTTGTAGACAGTCTTTCAACCACCGACCATGGTGTAGACAGTGTTTCAACCACCGACCCTGTTGTAGACAGTGTTTCAACCACTGACCATGTTGTAGACAGTGTATCAACCACCGACCATGGTGTAGACAGTATTTCATCCACTGACCATGTTGTAGACAGTGTTTCAACCACCGACCAAGTTGTATATAGTGTTTCATCCACTAACCATGTTGTAGACAGTGTTTCAACCACCGACCATGGTGTAGACAGTGTTTCAACCACCGACCCTGTTGTAGACAGTGTTTCAACCACTGACCATGTTGTAGACAGTGTATCAACCACCGACTATGGTGTAGACAGTGTATCATCCACTGACCATGTTGTAGACAATGTTTCAACCACCGACCGTGTTGTAGACAGTGTTTCAACCACCGACCATGGTGTAGACAGTGTTTCATCCACTGACCCAGTTGTAGACAGTGTTTCAACCACTGACCCTGTTGTAGATAGTGGTACAACCACCGACCCTGTTGTAGAATATGTTTCAACCACCGACCCTGTTGTAGACAGTGTTTCAACCACCGACCCTGTTGTAGACAGTGTTTCAACCACCGACCCTGTTGTAGACAGTGTTTCAACCACCGACCCTGTTGTAGACAGTGTTTCAACCACCGACCCTGTTGTAGATAGTGTTTCAACCACCGACCATGTTGTAGACAGTGTTTCAACCACAGACCATGTTGTAGACAGTGTTTCAACCACCGACCCTGTTGTAGACAGTGTTTCAACCACCGACCATGTTGTAGACAGTGTTTCAACCACCGACTATGTTGTAGACAGTGTTTCAACCACCGACCATGTTGTAGACAGTGTTTCAACCACCGACCATGTTGTATACAGTGTTTCAACCCCCGACCATGTTGTAGATAGTGGTTCAACCTCTGACCACGTAGTAGACAGTGGTTCAACCACCGACCATGTTCCAGATAGTAGTTCAACCACCGACCATGTTCCAGATACTGGTTCAACCACCGACCATGTTGTAGACAGTGTTTCAACCACCGACCAAGTTGTAGACAGTGTTTCAACCACCGACCATGTTGTAGACAGTGTTTCAACCACCGACCATGTTGTAGATAGTGGTTTTACCACCGACCATGTTGTAGACAGTGTTTTATCCACCGACCCTGTTGTAGACAGTGTTTCAACCACTGACCATGTTGTAGACAGTGTATCAACCACCGACCATGGTGTAGACAGTATTTCATCCACTGACCATGTTGTAGACAGTGTTTCAACCACCGACCAAGTTGTATATAGTGTTTCATCCACTAACCATGTTGTAGACAGTCTTTCAACCACCGACCATGGTGTAGACAGTGTTTCAACCACCGACCCTGTTGTAGACAGTGTTTCAACCACTGACCATGTTGTAGACAGTGTATCAACCACCGACTATGGTGTAGACAGTGTATCATCCACTGACCATGTTGTAGACAATGTTTCAACCACCGACCGTGTTGTAGACAGTGTTTCAACCACCGACCATGGTGTAGACAGTGTTTCATCCACTGACCCAGTTGTAGACAGTGTTTCAACCACTGACCCTGTTGTAGATAGTGGTACAACCACCGACCCTGTTGTAGAATATGTTTCAACCACCGACCCTGTTGTAGACAGTGTTTCAACCACCGACCATGTTGTAGATAGTGTTTCAACCACCGACCATGTTGTAGACAGTGTATCAACCACCGACTATGGTGTAGACAGTGTATCATCCACTGACCATGTTGTAGACAATGTTTCAACCACCGACCGTGTTGTAGACAGTGTTTCAACCACCGACCATGGTGTAGACAGTGTTTCATCCACTGACCCAGTTGTAGACAGTGTTTCAACCACTGACCCTGTTGTAGATAGTGGTACAACCACCGACCCTGTTGTAGAATATGTTTCAACCACCGACCCTGTTGTAGACAGTGTTTCAACCACCGACCATGTTGTAGATAGTGTTTCAACCACCGACCCTGTTGTAGACAGTGTTTCAACCACCGACCCTGTTGTAGACAGTGTTTCAACCACCGACCCTGTTGTAGACAGTGTTTCAACCACCGACCCTGTTGTAGACAGTGTTTCAACCACCGACCCTGTTGTAGATAGTGTTTCAACCACCGACCATGTTGTAGACAGTGTTTCAACCACCGACCATGTTGTAGACAGTGTTTCAACCACCGACCCTGTTGTAGACAGTGTTTCAACCACCGACCATGTTGTAGACAGTGTTTCAACCACCGACTATGTTGTAGACAGTGTTTCAACCACCGACCATGTTGTAGACAGTGTTTCAACCACCGACCATGTTGTATACAGTGTTTCAACCCCCGACCATGTTGTAGATAGTGGTTCAACCTCTGACCACGTAGTAGACAGTGGTTCAACCACCGACCATGTTCCAGATAGTAGTTCAACCACCGACCATGTTCCAGATACTGGTTCAACCACCGACCATGTTGTAGACAGTGTTTCAACCACCGACCAAGTTGTAGACAGTGTTTCAACCACCGACCATGTTGTAGACAGTGTTTCAACCACCGACCATGTTGTAGATAGTGGTTTTACCACCGACCATGTTGTAGACAGTGTTTTATCCACCGACCCTGTTGTAGACAGTGTTTCAACCACCGACCCTGTTCCAGATAGTGGTTCAATCACTGACCATGTTCCAGATAGTGGTTCAACCACCGTTAAGTTGTAGACAGTGTTTCAACCACCGACCTTGTTCTAAATAGTGGTTCAACCACCGACCATGTCGTAGACAGTGTTTCAATCACTGACCATGCTGTAGATAGTGTTTCAACCACTGACCATGGTGTAGATAGTGTTTCAATCACTGACCATGGTGTTGACAGTGTTTCAACCACTGACCATGGTGTAGACAGTGTTTCAATCACTGACCATGGTGTAGACAGTGTTTCAACCACTGACCATGGTGTGGATAGTGTTTCATCCACTGACCATGGTGAAGATAGTGTTTCAACCACTGACCATGGTGTAGATAGTGTTTCAACCTCTGACCATGGTGTAGATAGTGTTTCAACCACAACCACTGACCATGGTGTAGACAGTGTTTCAACCACTGACCATGGTGTAGATAGTGTTTCAACCACAACCACTGACCATGGTGTAGACAGTGTTTCAACCACTGACCATGGTGTAGACAGTGTTTCAACCACTGACCATGGTGTAGATAATGTTTCAACCACTGACCATGGTGAAGATAGTGTTTCAACCACTGACCATGGTGTAGATAAGTGTTTCAACCACTGACCATGGTGTAGATAGTGTTTCAACCACTGACCATGGTGTTTATAGTGTTTCAACCACTGACCATGGTGTAGATAGTGTTTCAACCACAACCACTGACCATGGTGTAGACAGTGTTTCAATCACTGACCATGGTGTAGACAGTGTTTCAACCACTGACCATGGTGTAGATAGTGTTTCATCCACTGACCATGGTGTAGATAATGTTTCAACCACTGACCATTGTGAAGATAGTGTTTCAACCACTGACCATGGTGTAGATAGTGTTTCAACCTCTGACCATGGTGTAGATAGTGTTTCAACCACAACCACTGACCATGGTGTAGACAGTGTTTCAACCACTGACCATGGTGTTTATAGTGTTTCAACCACTGACCATGGTGTAGATAGTGTTTCAACCACAACCACTGACCATGGTGTAGATAATGTTTTAACCACTGACCATGGTGAAGATAGTGTTTCAACCACTGACCATGGTGTTGATAAGTGTTTCAACCACTGACCATGGTGTAGATAGTGTTTCAACCACTGACCATGGTGTTTATAGTGTTTCAACCACTGACCATGGTGTAGATAGTGTTTCAACCACAACCACTGACCATGGTGTAGATAGTGTTTCAACAACTGACCATGGTGTAGATAGTGTTTCAACCACAACCACTGACCATGGTGTAGATAGTGTTTCAACCACAACCACTGACCATGGTGTAGATAGTGTTTCAACCACTGACCAGGTTGTAGATAGTGTTTCAACCACTGACCATGGTGTAGATAGTGTTTCAACCACTGACCAGGGTGTAGATAGTGTTTCAACCACAACCACTGACCATGGTGTAGATAATGTTTCAACCACAACCACTGACCATTGCGTAGATAGTGTTTTATGTTATGTATGAATAATAAAGTTCTTTAGAAATATAAACATGTTGCATTTTTATTTACGTCAGCCCAGGAGACAGTCATGAGTTCTCTCCCCTATCCCTTATATTGTTCTCTTTATTTTTTTCTTCTAGAGTGTTATATAAACATATATATGTACATAATATTTTAGAAGTGATAAAGGGAGGGAACTTGTGACAATATTTTGTTTTTGCCGGTATATTTGGGCACCTGTCAAGCTTGACCGGCTGACGTCCTTGATATTCTTCATTCAATTAGAAACTAAAAAATATAATTTGAATAAATTTCATTAAGACTTGCAAAACGTTGACATATGAAAAGACACATCCCTACTCAATTTCAATGACTGTGAAAATTAATTCACATTAAAAAGCTCATTAATAGCTCCTTAAAATTTGTCGTTTTTAGAATTTTTTTACCCTATTGGCATTGATTTTCAACTCGTTTTGACAGAACCGAAACAAATAACTTTAATGCAATTACTCCCGAAAACCACACGAAGTGCACTTTATGACACAATTATTAGATTGTAGAGTCTCCTCAGATAAATTGTAGTTGTAAACGCGCTTTTATTGATGTGAAGTACTAGTATACAATTTTAAACTGACAAAAACTGACACCTGCAAAATCTAGTGGATATCGAGGACAACTATAGAAACTCTGACCCGTATTCAGAAACCAACACCACACTCATACTCCACTCACACTCACCCAAGTGACGCTCGAGTGTAGCTGGAGTGATGGTCGAGTGAGTGTCGGTCAAGTCAAGATTTGGTATTCACAAACCATACTCACACTCGACTCACTGGAGTAGCTAACGGTCAATGTATTGACGAAGTTTTCATGGTCTAAGGCTTGAAATAATTGCTGTATCATGCGTAATCCAATTTTGTTTATAAATGGATGTACTGAAAAAATCAAACGACAGTTTTGATATTTTTGTTCTACATTTTAAATGAAAAATGAATATTATGCTCATACGGATTAAAACTGCATGTTAACATTCACATTGAGGATTCTCGAGTGAATGATTCGGCAACTTGACATTGACTCCAGCTACACTCAAGTGTCGATTCTGAATACCGATTTAGTAGACTCGTAGTAAATTAAGCAAAATTATAGTATTTCTGTGTTTTATATGAGAATTAAACAAACAGATATGCTCGTCTTGATCAATGTTTTGGTCACATATACAAATGCTGCCATTATTTCTTATCTAATCGTTTAATTGTATAATTATTTAGAAGGAAAAAACGAGTAATTGATAGTTTCAGTTGGTCCTGCGATAAGATGCAATCGTGTTTTTGGATCAGGCTCATTTTACAGTTTTACTTCACCTAAATGTGCAAGTCTACAATAACAACAGCATTCAAATATTAGAACGAGTACACTTATACAGAGCACACATCGTAACCTAGTACGCGACTTTTATGTTTTTAAAATTAGCATTCTTTTTTCCAGATGAAGAGTGAGTTTTACTGTCTACAATCGTACCAAATACCCCAATGGGCAAATGACTTGCAGATAAACCTACAAGCATTGTTAAAGTAACAATAACTGCTACAAGTTTTCACGTATTTCACTTTTTCCCAAGTAAACATTTTTTTAAAAGCTTTATGACACACTTTAAAATATATCAGAGAACAATTTACACGACAATCATGAAAGCATTCGAAAGCTCCTATTCCGGAACATAGATTCAGATTTAATATTAATCTTGAGATTGTTTCTTTCATACATTTTTGTTGCTCAGCTATAGAAATGTGTGTTTATTGAGATGCTCAGTACAGTGTCTAACATTTGAAGTTTTATAACAATAGCAGCAGCAATAACATTTTGTGTTGGATACTTGTAACTCGATATAAATTTTACATTTTTGCAGCTTTCAAATCTGAACACACCCATCCACAAATGGAAGCTTCCAGATTTACCGGATGTGGTTACAGTGTATATCAAGCGAGACGATCTAACTGGAGCCGAACTTTCAGGAAATAAGGTACATGTAAAAGTGGTGTCTTTGCATCTCGCTTCCTGGAATATAATTTCTAAAGGTCTACTAAAAACATCTTCGGAACAAATGCTATCAACTCGTATCGGTATATTTGCACCGTAATAATAGCATCCAGTACTCTTACTCCGTGCTTTAATTCAACGTGGAATGTGGTCAATGTTGAGTTCAGTTATTGAAATGTTAGTGATGATTATGATGTTGATGATTATATGGCTGCAATGTGCCTGTTATTATACAACAAATGTGTTCATTCAGTTTTCCTTATCAGATATCCCAGTATGGAAAAAAGCAAGCTCGATATATGTGAACAGCACGCAATCTTTAAACACACACAATTCTTGTTACGTATAGATTGAACATAACTTAATCGTGTAATGTTGAAAGGGCTCACAACTACAATGTAGTTGTAGGTTGGATTTATAAAACAATCCAATCTGGACAAACACTTACATATACATGTGATATATGTACACATGTTTTAAATAGCGTTCAGGATTAACCCCTGAAACGTGTACAGTGTACATTGAAGTGTTAAACTGAAAAACGAACGGTGCTTTCTACCATAAGTGAGAGAATCTATTGCTACAGGGAACGCCACATACATAAGACAGTGCCTCACCAAACAGACCTCCGGTAAAACAACAATCTATAAAACATAAGGCACTTGGGGAGGTTGAATGGTACATACGTTAAGGAACAGAGGCACAAGGAATGGCCTGGCAGACCATGTGGCCTAACTAGGAGAATCAGACACCAGTACAAAACAGGCTTCCATGCAGGAAAAGTTAAAGCACATTTAATCCTGAATGAAAACAAACATTGTTCCAGGCCAAACAATCATATTAGGAGAAAGGGATCATATATGCATAACTTACAGTGAGAAACTAGCAAAATGTTCGATATTGTTGTCGAACTAGAAAAATAGAGCAAGGTCAGCATAAGGCTGTTTGTTTCTTCCGTTCGTGCTGGATTATGCAGTGTGTCTGTTGTTATGTACATTATCGTTAAAAATTGCTAAATATAATTAAAATCTGTCGAAAAACATGGCCGCCAGGGGGCGGGCCTTGTTTCCTATATGTATATTGTGGAAACTATAAACGTCATCTCCTCTTAAACCCCTGAATAGCTTTGACCAAACTCTGGTGGTCCTCTTCCAAAGTTGCATAGATAACTTCGGTATGTTCATAAGTAGATCACTGGAGCTAAAAATATATTCTAGAAGTGAAAACTTTGAAACTCTTCTTGAGCAAAAACAATAAGGTCTAAAGCTTTGATATTTGGTGTTTAGCATTGTCTAGTGGTTCTCTTAAAAAATGCAATGATTTTTTAATTCCGTAAAAAACATGACAGTGTACTCAGGTGAGCGATAAAGAGCCATCATGGCCATCTTGTTTAGATATATGTAGGGTTTATTCACGGACTACATGTAATATATATACTCGGTACATTTAAAAATGCACAACACAGATTTTGTCAAAGTTTCTACTTACATAGGGATAGTAGAAAAGTACTGTACATTGTATTATTTCACGTTTATTTGCTCAATAAAATGACGTTTTACAAACATTTCGCAGGTATAAAACTGTGCGTAATTAAATGTACTGAGTATATGTAAGCTGTTGTTATTTTTGGATGACCGATACATTTCTTATACCACGTCGTTTATGTCTATGCAGGGGGAATATTTGGTCTGTTTAATGGTGAGATGGATAGAGTGTTAAACAAACACGATTCTGTAACTAAAGATTTATTAGAATGGACTAATGAAACAGTATCGCGCTTTGACTTTGTGCGCGTATGTATGCGATGGTGACAATACCACGTATGGAAGAGAAAACAAAAAAGGTTTCAGTGTTATTTTTAAATTAATCAACTATACAGTCCTACACTTTAACCCGGATTTCTGTAAATTCTGCTGGACCATCTAACGGTACAGCCTGTTTGCATCTCTGCAAGCAATGTAATTATTACCCCGACTCTGACCCTTAAACCCTTCATGCTGTATCATCTTAACAACCTTGCATGTGTTGCTTACCAGATATTGATAGCATTCTGTGTATGAGGGCTAACAAAGCATGAACTCAAGAATACATTATTTGGCAAGCAACGCTAGCATTTTATTTCAGTTGCAAAAATATTTGCGGTTTTTCATATATAAAGGTATGAATATGTTCACTTCAAAACCATAATTGTTCTACTGTTCTATGGTTTTACTATACCACACGGCCCTTCAGGGGAGGGGGGGGAATTATATAATGTATGCTGTCAATACACGTGACTATTGTGCAATACCATGTACATGTACTTCCGTTTTCAAAAATCGTCCAAACTATTTGTCAAACAAATTTGTATATCAAAGATTAAATCTTATAGTTACTACATTGTATATATATAGTCTTATAGTAATAAATGTTTGCATGTATACTCGAACCTCGTGTATTCGACAACCTTCTATAATACTTTACATCGTCCGAAATAAATATCAGGTCCCGATGTATCTTCTTTGGCACAAATTGAAATGGGTTAGTCGTAACTATGTGTTATTCGAAATAAAACTCGGACTCTATAAAATTCGAAGGAACGAGGCCCGACTGAATTTCCAATCTTAAACCAAATTTGTATGAAGGTATATAATATAAGTAGCCAACATTTACCTTCAGTGGTAGACAAGAACACAGAAGAGCAAGTCAGAGCAAGACAGACTCATGATGAAGCCATATGTTGGAGACTTCTGTTTCATCCAGGTCGACAAACCATTCAGTGTTAAAATGTTTCCTGCAGTTACAATAAATCGATCACCAGACTTGGTGTCATTTCAAGAAATAGTTACATGTGATGACACTATTTGCAAGTACTCCACATGATCACTTTGTTTTCATACTGCCATTTGGGGCAAATATTGCTTAATGTCAGTACATGGTGACGTCACATGTGACGTTTTCTGGAAATGACGTTTAAAGAACATGTTGGAAATCGTACTGCGGCGCTTAAATTAAAACAACTTTAAAAGAAATAAAACTCGGTTAATTCGACCACCCCGTTACTCATGTGTTGCGATACATGTATACATATGGTTTTCGTCTCGATGAACTATTTACAGTCAGCATACATACGTGCTTGAAGAATTAAACTTGACTTTAGTGTACATCCTAATACCACGTAATTCGATAAAAGTTATTGTTGCTCAAAACTCCAGAAAGATTTTCGCTTTATATACGGCGACTTTTATGGTATGGATTATTTTCTTGCTTTGCTTTATTGACATCTTTCTTCTGTAGAAGTCAATACTCTGATAAGATTGAAAAAAGACCAATGTGAAAGTTAAGACTCATTTCTTTCATAAGATTCGACCTATCTAAGACAGAAAGACAAGCAATTAATAGGGTCACCAAATAGTAACTACTAAAAAACATATATGCCTTAGCACTATTTACCAGTAACACGAACAATGAGATTAATGAGTATGCTGTCACTATGACAATAAACTATTCGACCTAGCTCCATATACAGGATCATTCATATAATTATTTTTAATGCTACCCCTTAGTTCTTGTGGAATGTTAACATCATCACAATAACCACTACATCGACATAAGGCGTCCGTCACATCTTCGGCTGAGTATTTATAGTAGAATGACCAACTGCCATAGCTTTCAATAATCTCACAAGATACATCAGACAGGGACTGTATTGTACGTGCAACTGTGTCGTTTTGGTAAGGGTAGACTGTTCCATTGACTGGTGTTGATACTGGATACATTGTACTAGTGTTCAACATATCATAAAAAGGCCTTGTGCTATTCGGAAACTTTACTTGGCCCGTATCATTTGTTTTGTTTGAAGAATTGACATCAGCTTGTGGTTTTCGTGGTAGAATCGCCAGGCATGGTCAGATTTGATTTGGTAATGGTTTTCACAAAGTCACCTGATGTTGTCTCTGGAACTACTTCAGATTCGTTAGTATGTTCCGTTGTTTCAGGCACTAGATCAACTAGTGTATCATCGTTTCCATTACGTGCTAGTACAGTTGTCACATATTCTCCCGTCTTATCTGCATGATATTGTGTAGTGATGTGTAAAAGATTTCCGGACGCCGTTTCGTTCACAGGTTCGGTGTCAGATCTTCTACTGTTATAGTTGCTACAGGAATGTACACAAGTAAATGATTTAGAGTCGGCGCAATACAGCTTAAAGAAAATAAAGCACAACAAAGAGTTTTATTATTCACGATAGTTATGACTTCCATCATCGAAAAAATGTAAAATCTCGACAGTAGCGTGATTTTGTCAATTTTACGGCTACAGCAGAGCTCCGTTTTCTCTTGGTTTCCAAGTATGAATTGCTGATATTGTTTGTGCCGCTGACTGATTTTGCATTCTAGGCATTTGCATTTCTTTCAAAGGACCACGTTATTATTCCAACATAACTTGCATTCATGAATTCATAATTCATGAAAAGCTTTAGTAAAGTATTTCTTTTAGGTCGAGTATGGCTGACCGTAACAATATAGCAATACCCACTTTACGAATTCATGAAAACGAAATAAGATAAGGCAGAACATGCAAAGTAGAGTATATTAAATCTGCTATAACATGGAGCCAATATCGAATCTTTACAAATTACCATTTTTGACAGGTGTCATTTTCGCGTATAAGGGAAACAATCCAATTTAGAGGAAATTGCTTAAACAAATCCGCTAATCAAGGGATATCAATTTTGATATTTATCCAAGAAATCAGTACATGTCACTTGTGAGGTTCCGTAAAATTTCTTCTTGAAAACACTTTTTGTAATAACGTTATTAAGGCTAGTTTAATTCAAATATATTGAGCTACATGTAATATACGTCAATTTAATTAGCTTTCTGTGATTCAGTCATATATATTTAAGCCTAATTAATACTATTACAGTATACTAAATATTGAGTTTATTAGCCTTAATCACCGGTAATTAGAATTTGTCCCCATATTAGTATGTCTTAATACAGGAGTACATATATGTATGCCTTTATATAACATCAGGTGTCATCTTGCGTTCATATACTTATATCGATTATCAGAATTGAATGTTCAGCGCTAATCCAAAAGGTTTGTCATTTTTGACGATTAGACTCTTATGTTACACTGAAATAATTAACTAAATTAAGTAGTAAATTTTACTACATAATGTAGTATATTTTACTGTCCTTAGAATCACTATCGGTAACTAGTAAAATTACTAACAGGGTAGTTAGTTTAAAAGTTGTTTAGTAATTTTTACTCATCTTGTAAGTCAATGTTACTAGATAATTTAGTGAAATTTACTTGCAAACATTTACTAATTAAGGTAGTACGTTTTACAACTTAGAAGGTTTTATTGCTTTCAGGGTTCTCGCTTGTGTTTTGGGCTCCTGTTTGTGGACTGGGATTCCAATTTTCTTCCGGTTTCCTTTTAAATTATGTTGAAGGACTCCTACATTTTTTCGTACGTTTGTCGCGAAAACATATTACATGAAAACATATTTGCTCATGACATAGCAGTATCCAAATATGACCGTAACCAATTATGCGGGACGAAAAGATAATTATATAGGACATTGATTTGCATGTATTCAATGATTGCAACTCACCTAGAATGGACAAAACAACACTTCATTTATTGTGGCAGGTTTAACGTTACTTCCGCCCAACAATGATCTTCGCCATTTGAAGAGTATCTAATACTACACACGTAAAAAAAGCTTATTAACTACACACAGACCCTTATTTACTAGTGTGATATCTACTAGGGACTTTTTTCAGTGTAGGCAAATTATGGTGGCTGACTTGTGACACGTCGTCATATTGTTATTTCAAACATGTTAAGGCGACATTTTATATTTGCCGTCTTTGTTTAGCAAGTGTCGTTATTTAGTTCTGGAGCGTTATTCGCACAGATAACGTCAATGTTCGTGGTATTGAATTGACAAATATAATTACGACCTGAATTTGAGAAAGGATTGAATTATGCTAAATACAGAAATGATTGTTCTGCTATCATGGTGGGATTTGTTAAGCAAGATACAAACAAATAAAACAAATAGTATATGGTTTGTGAAAGAATACAATGAAATGGTTAAATGAATACAGACGTCATTTCTTTGGTTTTAAAGCATCGAAGTTTTACATTGATTTAAATGGAAACGGACCGAACTTCCAAAGATAACACCTTAAAGTAATATGACATACACTCGGTAAGAATATCCTATGGTAAAATCAATCTGACATGTTTAATATTTGCAAATCAATCCAGCTTTACATATTTAGAACAAGTAAGGAATGTACTATACAATGTTAGCTTGTTATTTGAAATATTTGAAACGCCTAGATTAACCCATCCAAAATGCCTCACTGTAGGCTACTGGCAATGTTCGGCGTAGTTGATTATTCTAGTAAACAAGTTATTGGGTTTACAATTTCGTTTCTTTTTGTCTTCAAAAGAGAGCTTTGTAGTTCGTAGGAGGTATCCAAGAGTTTATGCGATAAGTCATATGTATTTTTATAAAAACATACTATTTAGGTAATTAGTCCATATTTTAACTTCATCGACATTTGGAATGCACTATCCACTAGCGTGCGACTATAAAGTGACGTTTCGCAATTTTGGCACATTTAACACTGTACCCATTCTCCTATATTTTCATATACCAATATTTGTAAGTGTGTATAAAATCGTTATTATATCGATATCGATTGTATCAAGGACAGTCCTAGCTGTTTTCTATGTATGTGACGTTTCCTGCTCGGTTTCTTCATTCAGTGTTTATTACATTAGCGATGCCATGAGATTTACAACCTCTTCCGTAAGTGACGTCATATCGAGAAAACAGAACATGTGATGTCACTATTTGCATGCAGGAAACAATATTTACTCCATACGGTCACTTCGTTTTACCGTGGCCACTGTCTACGCCTCGTATACGGAATACCGTAAACAAAAGACGTGTCATATGCCATCTCAAATTCGGTGGATCAAATTACTATAGTCCCTTCATTTATCGAAATATTTTAGTGTCAGCAGGCAAAACTCATTCATTTTTATTTCATTTTTGGTTAAGCAAAATCACATGTATGTCAGCGTTTTCTGACCATAATGAACGGCTATTTTCAGTAAATATTACGCCAGTTTATTAGTTTTTTTACCGTGGCCACTGTCTACGCCTCGTATACGGAATACGGTGTATTGTACATTCCGTTTACGTCATTTCATGTAGATATTGTAAACAAACGATGGAGCAAGATACGACAATACATTTGCTTGTATTGAAACTTTACTTATTTAAACTAGCAACACAAACATTTCGAGCCCCCGATGATTGAGGTTTCCACCGTTGTTGTTTTTTGCCATTAAAACCGAAGTTTCGTCGATCCTTCGAAAAACAACGACGGATTTCATCAGTTTTTAAAGTGACAGTTTACTTTTCAGGTATATATATATCAGGTATACTTTACAATAATGTTTTACCATTGAGAATGTAAACGTGTACATACACTTAGAGCCACTTCTAACCCGACACTCAAAGAATTCGATATAACTGGATTATTTGTGATCGGATGTCGTTCAAATTGGGACTATAATTAATTCAACACATCATACGCACTTCTTAGAAATTTAATTGCAATTGATTAACAAATACATATAAAACGTAACAAATAAAAACATCACTGTAATATCCGAATTCGCAACATGACATATAATATATCCATAACGCAAAATCCCAACGATGTGAAAAGTCACCGAATCACAATAAATTCCGTACACCGAGTAACTAATACATCGTGTGTCCTCCTATGGCTCTTACGACGTGCACACACCTTTATCTCATCGACAGTCCGTAGTTTCGGATGAAACCTTGGGAAATGTCCTCCATTCCTGCACAAGTGCCTGTTCCAGTTCACAGAGATTGCCGTCACCTCCGTTCTCGCTTGTTTAGCTCGTCTCACACATGAGATCTGGCGACGTTTACAATATTTTTTTTGATATAAAGAGAAACAGGTTGATACTGCATATTTTGAAATTAAAATTATTGCTATATAAATACAATACATTTACATATGTATCCGAGTTATTGGCCGGTCTGCAACACGCCAATTGTGCGACCGCTATACTGATTATTCATAGGAACCATAACTGAATTTTAAAATCAAAATTCTGTTTTTACGGTTTGAACTGCGTTCTAGAATAATAACATGAACATGAAAATCGATATTTTTCTATTACCTACATTTCCTCGTGCGAAATGGTGAAATCATACATGTCCCTCGTGCAAAAGTATCCGATCGTCACAGTTGAACGATTTTATCATTTTTGTACATCTTATGTTGCCAAACAAAAAATTATTTAATTTGAAATGAATATATTGAACCATATTCGAGAAAATCGAATTTGAAAAGTGTCGGGTTAGAAGTGGCTCCAAGTGTAGTCTGAAATATGATAATAACGATTTGGCTCTAATGTGGAAAATGACACTAATACACAGTACATAACGCGTAGTACATTACAAGTAGTACATAGCACTTAGTATATTGCAGACAGTACATAACGCGTAGTACATTACAAGTAGTACATATCACTTAGTATATTACATATAGTTCACAACACGTAGTACATTATAAGTAGTACATAGCACTTAGTATATTACATATAGTTCACAACACGTAGTACATTATAAGTAGTACATAGCACTTAGTATATTACATATAGTTCACAACACGTAGTACATTATAAGTAGTACATAGCACTTAGTATATTACATATAGTTCACAACACGTAGTACATTATAAGTAGTACATATCACTTAGTATATTACATATAGTTCACAACACGTAGTACATTATAAGTAGTACATAGCACTTAGTATATTACATATAGTTCACAACACGTAGTACATTATAAGTAGTACATAGCACTTAGTATATTACATATAGTTCACAACACGTAGTACATTATAAGTAGTACATAGCACTTAGTATATTACATATAGTTCACAACACGTAGTACATTATAAGTAGTACATAGCACTTAGTATATTACATATAGTTCACAACACGTAGTACATTATAAGTAGTACATAGCACTTAGTATATTACATATAGTTCACAACACGTAGTACATTATAAGTAGTACATAGCACTTAGTATATTACATATAGTTCACAACACGTAGTACATTATAAGTAGTACATAGCACTTAGTATATTACATATAGTTCACAACACGTAGTACATTACACGTAGTACATATCACTTAGTATATTACAGACAGTACATAACGCGTAGTACATTACGCCAAGTGTAGTACAATATACGTAGTATATTACATATAGTACATTACAGATAGTACACTACACGTAGCATATTACACTTAGTTATTATATTACCTGCTTAACAGTATTTTTAAGTCATACAGTATTTCTAAATGTAAATAGATTTACCTTGGTCAGCTTTATAAAAGTTGAATTAGCACGAAAATGACGTCAAGTCGGTGTAGTGGTTAGCATAACGGACCGGCAATCCGTAGACCCGGGTTCGATTCCCGTTAGCGCCATTGATCGATATTTCGTGTTCCACAAACATGACTTTATTTTAAGACAAAGGGACAAAAAAACAAGAAAAAAATATTTTCTTTGTACTACATATCTAAACAAATTTGATTACACTCTCTTAACTAATACACCTTTTGTTTGTTTGTTAATGTGCTTAAATAATAGTCTTATTTGTACATTGAACGAAAGTATTTATTTATAACTGTTTTATTATTAACATGTACGCTCATGGGCAATATTGCTTATTGACAGTTTCAAGGCTGTGAAGCTGCAGAGTTGCTGACTTTAGTTAAATGTTTCTGTTTGTGTGTAATACTGTCCTGTGTGACTTCCTCCGTTTTTCAACTTTTATGTGCAATACTCTATACAGTTGTGTGGTTATTTTAGGTGTCGTTTTGGTCCTTGAAAAACTAAATTACTAAAAACACTGTACATCTGTGCAAGAATGTTGAAATAAGTGAAGTGTACTAAAATTGAAACTGTACACAGAACCGAACAATATGATCACTGCGTCTGTATTCAGTTTATCTCTCCTTACGCACGTACTGTATTACAGACAGTGATTGAATTTTCCAGCTGGGGAATCACCATTGATATTCTAGTTTCGCTTTGAGATTTGCCAAAATATGTCAACATTATATACTCCACAGGTAAATATCCTGATTTAATTACACATGTATCTCTTTTCGATAAAAATAAATTATTATGGTAGATCTATTTACAAATGTATTTCGCCCTTTTAGTCGTAATTATAATTTTTTCAGCATTTTGAGAATTATGAATCGAGAAAATAGCTACGTAAATTGTTTTGATTAGAAAAAGTAGAAACTTAGCTCCGTTAAAACATATCAAAACTGTTACACTTTATCTTTAACTGGCGCATAGTACAGTCATTTGAGACATTTAAATACACAAAATGCAAAATAATTGTCTGTTGTGTTTCAATGTAGAATGATGATCTATAAACTTGTAATATCAGAGTTTGTTTTTATACATTAGAACAATTCGTGGTGAATAATATATTTCAGGAGATTATGTAAACTCAACCAGATATCATTGAACGCACTGGAGATGTTTTCCCGAATACTTTACCATACGCTGGATCATCTCGGCTATAATGATGATATCATAAGGTTCAGGAGAGAAAGCTGGAGGTATTTTTCAGATTTGCTGGGTAAATACGTGAATGACGACGTACGCTTTATTACAGCAGGAAGTAAAGGTGAGGGCATAACTTCTATGTATGAAAGTGACATGGATCTGCTTTATCTTGATAACGAAGTTCTATGCGTAAATAGTGTAGAACAACTACCAAGTCAACTACCAGACCGTATCATTGTATTTCTAGAAGATATGGAGAATGTACCTCCTGGTTATACAAGATTAAAATTGTATCGGCCGTCATCATTCAGTAATGTGAGAGACCAACATATTCGCGATAGTCTGTTTGAATCCACAAGCGGAGAATACTATTTATCGAGTACATTCTTCACAGCTGGTTATAAGGAACGGGGTAACAGTATTATCAGAGACGGCGATGTCATTTATGACGTTACAGGACCTTCTGTACCGACAACTTTGAAAGGATTCGATATCGACATTGTTTCAGCTTTCACCCTTCAATGTCCTCAGTTACTGCAGACTTGGGCATCACGACCACGTCATCACGTATGGCCCTCTCGGGATATCATACATAATGCATGCTCATTCCTGCCTCAAGTTGTACCTGTTGGCGCTAAAGGTAGTGACAGACAGTTTCAAGAATGGAGATTTTGTTTCATAGAATCCGAACTGACATTGACACACAGTATGAATGGGACGCAAACAAAACTCTACATTCTCCTGAAGATGATCGCAAAAAATATTCTGAAACCAGTCACTAGCGAAATTTCTTCATACATTATGAAAAATGTCACATACTGGCTATCAGAGTTACTTCCCTTGCGTGTGTTTAGAGAAGAGAAATTAGTATCGTTGGTAATGTTGGGTCTTACGTTTTTAAGAGCAGCAATTACTCGGTGGCAAAATTTACCTTACTACATGATTCCATCACGCAACCTTCTGTCAGAGAGATTGGATGACCGCATGAGGAGAGAATTATCAGATGTACTGGGTAGTCTGTTACAGGAAGGACCAATACTGTTTTTGCGAGTTGACAAACTCAGAAGAGGCCTGATAACTGCTAGTCAGATGCCGAATTACATCGTCAAGTATGGAAACATGCGTGACCAGATCGAGAAAAACTTTATTGCTATAGTGGTGTTAGCTGCTTTAGAGAATCGCGGTGTATGTGTAGACAAGTCCATAAAAGCTAAATTGAGACTTTTAGAGCGTAGCTTAGTTGTTTCACACATGCATTCATTGGATCCGTCTAGACATGGTGTGTTTGATGTGAACGAAATTGAACAGTCAATGATCAGTATTCTGTCCTGAAATACTGATACATTGTGTTATATGTAATACTTTTATAGAAGAAGACACATTATGACAAATATAACATAAGTACATACTATTTTCAATGTGATCTATACAACACTGAAAATGTTAAACGAAGTACGCGTGTACATATTTAAATAAACACAATTGCTACCGACAAACACTCATATCTTAGTTTGATGTTATAAGAGCTGTATACTACATCATTTTATTGTGCACAGCAGAGAAACAAACCGATAGTACACCAACAAAGTTAGCTGACAAGTACATGTTGCCTGATCTGCTTCTTAAATGAACGATGAAACGTGTTTCTCATGAGTTTCATGACGATAAATAAGCTTCTTCGTGGTTAATCAACCTAATTAAGGACGAAGTGATTATGGTTTAGATAAGTATTTCAACCACCGACCGTGGAGTAGATAGTGGTCCAATCACTGATGATGATGTAGACAGTGTTTCAACTACTGACCATGGTGTAGATCATGTTTCAATCTGTGACCATAGTGTATATCATGTTTCAACCACTGACCATGGTGTAGATCATGTTTCAACCACTGACCATGGTGTAGATCATGTTTCAACCACTGACCATGGTGTAGACCGTGTTTCATTCACAGACCATGGTGTAGATCAAGTTTCCAGACCATGGTATAGATCATGTTTCAACCACAGACCATTGTGTAGGTAATGTTTCAACCACTGACCAACCATGGTGAAGATAGTGTTTCAACCACTGACCATTGTGTAGATAGTGTTTCAATGACTGACCATGGTGAAGATAGTGTTTCAACCACTGACCATGGTGTAGATAGTTTTTCAATGACTGACCATGGTGAAGATAGTGTTTCAACCACTGACCATGGTGTAGATAGTGTTTCAATGACTGACCTAATCCGAGACTTCTCTGACCCTATAGCCTTTTTTTTTTTTGCGGCTTAGGGTCAGAGGAACTCCTATAGTAAAAACCCGGGGATTACTAAAAACCACACAGTCGTGTACAGTCGTGTACTTTCAACGGTGTATGTGGCGTTTGGTCTCATTTTAACGGAAAGTTAGCCGAACAAATCGGTAAATTGATATTTAATTGACCAATCTGCAATGATAAAACTGCCCCTTTATCTACTGTAGTTTCATAAAAAAAACATTTATGTTATGCAGTACCGAAATCGTTACGAAATCGGCCATATTGTTCATTTGCATAATAACGCGGTACTCTCGCGAGGAAAAGTGACGTCATACAAGCGGTGAAGGCATTAAAATTCCTCTCGTTTTCGATCACGTGACAGCCAGGTGCTTTGACCCAAATACATATTTACATGAAGAAAATTATTTTTTTAGCTTACTCTGAAAAGGATTGACCGTTACAACGTATTCAAGGTTTTCAAAACAAATGTTACGGTTCAGATAGGTTAATTAATATATTGATAATAGATGTATATGCTTGAAATGTTAATCCAATGAATGTTTACATAGATATATTGATTTAAAGTTCCTCTCCCGCGCGGGAGAGGAAATCCCCGGGTTTTTACTATAGGGGTTCCTCTGACCCTAACCAGCAACATGAAATATCAAAAATCGTAAAAGGGGCTGGTTTAGGGACAGAGAAGGCTCGGATTATGACTGACCATGGTGTAGATAGTGTTTCAACCACTGACCATGGTGTAGACAGTGTTTCAGCCACTGACCATGGTGTAGATAGTGTTTCAACCACCGACCATGGTGTAGATAGTGTTTCAACCACTGAACATGGTGTAGGTAGTGTTGCAACCACTGACCATGGTGTAGACAGTGTTTCAACTACTGACCATGGTGTAGACAGTGTTTCAATGACTGACCATGGTGTATATAGTGTTTCAACCACTGGCCATGGTGTAAACAGTGTTTCAACCACTGGCCATGGTGTAGATAGTGTTTCAACCACTGACCATGGTGTAGACGGTGTTTCAACCACTGGCCATGGTGTATATAGTGTTTCAACCACTGGCCATGGTGTAGATATTGTTTCAACCACTGGCCATGGTGTAGATATTGTTTCAACCACTGGCCATGGTGTATATAGTGTTTCAACCACTGGCCATGGTGTAGACAGTGTTTCAACCACTGACCATGGTGTAGACGGTGTTTCAACCACTGGCCATGGTGTAGATATTGTTTCAACCACTGAACATGGTGTATATAGTGTTTCAACCACTGACCATGGTGAAGACAGTGTTTCAGCCACTGGCCATGGTGTATATAGTGTTTCAACCACTGACCATGGTGAAGACAGTGTTTCAGCCACTGGCCATGGTGTAGATAGTGTTTTATGTGAAGTATGAACCTATTGCTTTCTTTGAATAATAAATTACTTTAGAAATATATACAGGTTGCATTTTCGTACCACTTCGTTACTCTAATAACACCCTCTAGTGTATGTAAGGCGGAGCACTATGTGGCAAAAGTCAACATTTTGTGCGGTCACGAAATAGTTCTCGTACGTAAAACAGATTTAACTTCAAAACATTTACAATTAAAAACTCACATATTTCAGTCTTCATATAGCTTAAATATGTGGTTTTAATCCCGTTTCATCAGAACTCCAGCGTTCACGCCGCCATATAGTTTACATAGTATTCGAATGGTATTTCCAATAGTAGTGCCTTAAGTGTACATCCGTGGCACTTGACGTAGTTGGCCGAGGTTTTCCGAATTTATTTCTTGTTGTCGTCGGTGTACTTGTGAAGTTGAACGGGTGACGTCATTGATATTCTTCATTCAATTAGAAACTAAAAGATATAATTTGATTAAATTTCATTAAGACTTTCAAAACGTTGTCATATGAAAAAACGCATCGACTTAACATCCCTACTCAATTTCAATGACTGATTAATCCGTAAGATTTGTCGTTTTTAGGAATTGTTTACCCTATTGAGCATTGATTTTAAACGCGTTTTGACAGAACCGAAACTAATGTATTTACTGCATAAAGGGTTGTATCTCTTTTATGTATCAAGATATCTCAATAAAACGTTGTAGTTGTATATGATTCAATATGATATTGACTCAACTAATTTAGTTAAGACATCATTTCTGTTTGATTTCCTATTGTACATAGAGCTATATATGTCTGAATGCCACTTGAACAATCTAAAGGTACATACTCTTATGTCATTGATAAAATATCCGTAGTAATAAATATGAGAAAATCCGAGCTGATTGTCTTCATCCAAATATACAGTAAAACCTTACATAAAAACACCTCAATAATAAACCACCTCGAAATACAATTTTCAAATACATTTTCACGGTACTGCTCTGTATTCAACTTCAATATTAAGACCGCCCCACACTACGACCAAGGGTGGTCTTATTATCGTGGTTTTATTGTACTCTACAGCACGGCATAGTCACTTTTCTTACTCGTTTCCCAAACCCACTAATACAGGAGTCGTATTCAGGTATTTTCTATCCTGGCCTACGCGCTGAGTTAGCGCTAGAATAGAAACTACCAGCATTGGACTTGTGTTTGCAGTTCCATGAACCTTTTAATTAAAGTTCCAATGCAATATCACAACGTATGTCTGTACGAAGGCAGATTGAGGCATAAACATGAAAATTTCTAAAAATGATTTCTTGGCAAAATTTGCAAGAAAATAAGACCTATAATATGGTAAAAGCGCGCCTAAGTAGTGGAAAGTAAAATCCCTCAACAATTTAGTTGTTCTCCAATAAAACATGTTTTCTAATCAGCTATTCTACGTAAGATAGTCGGCACAAGCACCCCCACTAAAAATCCGAAATCTTACATATATGTCCGAGTATAATTAGGAAAATGTAATGAGATATTTAGATTTTTAAATAAGCGATTCTGATTTATTGCGACATTATATTTCTATAATGATGCTGTTTATAATTAAATAATTTACAAAGTCATTGCCGTTTTATAAGTCTTGAGCACACCATAACATGACCAATAAGTTACGTCCACTAAGTCCGCCCCTGGTCAGATCTAATATACCAATCACTGAGGGTACTGGTACATGTAAATCGATAATACAATCAGTCTGATGTTGTAAACGAGTGTTATATTTGGATAGTTAATGTCATTACATCGACTGTAGCCGCGAACATCCTCCTAAAAGAAGTGTAACTCAAATAAATAAGAACTCGGGTGCGGAAATATTCAGTTAAAACCAATGTGGCGGACGCAAGTTTTACAGAAGTCATTCGTATACAAGAGGCGATTTCGCGTATTAGTTTTTTTAATGATCCCCTTTTATAACACACATAAATATGACTGCCTTGAAATGAAATGTCTGAATGAACAACGTGACGATCAGGTATTTTCTTGTAACACACTAACTACACAACATCGTTGACCGTATATGAACGTTATAGTGTGTTCCAGACGACACGAATGTGTATCATATATATACAAATGATCAATACGTCCAAGATTAATCATAATGTACATAGGCAAGTTCAAAAGAATACATTCCACAATGAGGAAGATTCAAGTGTTTTTGGTGTTATATGAATGTATTCTTGTCGCCAATGTATGAATAGTGTTCAGAGCTGTCGAATCCGTAATGGAATATTCAGAAGGTACTGCTGAACGGTAACAGGCGCGTTGCTCTGTCCAAAATACACTAATATTAGTCAAATCACTCAAAATATGATCTAAAAATCATAAATATATATCAAAACGTTATGTGATAAAATAACATATAAGTCAGTGATCAGAAATACTTCAATAAAGGAGACTAAAGTCATCAAATATCAAGATTCGTGATTGTTTTGTTGAATACAAGAAGCGCGGGTGTATTTTTATGGTCTGTATATTAAAACCACTCACTCATTGTTGATATTTTGGACACGGTGAGATACGCCCATGAACATTCCGAAATGTCGTTGTTTTATTAAACAAGCGTTGTATGTGTTACGTGAATGCCAATATCGCAAAACTGCTATTTTCTCTGGATATAGTTGTAGTCCTAATTTGACTGGAACGTAGTTTGGAAAATGATAAACCTACAGGTATGTACAAATATTTACATACGTGTATAAAAAAATATGTATGTTACTAGTAGTGAGCGAGTGTTTCCCCCTAGCCCAATGAACTGTTTTCACTATTTTTGTCAATTTACGAGAAGATAACAGGAGATTTGAAGTCCGTGATCTAAAAAGATAAATAGAGACATCGTAATTTGGGATACATGTATCACCTATATATCTTTTTTAGACGAACGGGAAGTATTTCATCATTAAGTACGTAGATCTACGTTATAATTATTCAAAAGGGGTGTCGTATAAAAATATTTTGCTGAAATGAACGAACAGCAACACGTACACACATGATTCGTGTACTTGCCTGATGTACCTTAGATGTTGAAAGAATTGGGGAAAAAGAGAATATATATCATTAAAAGGTATATGACTACATGTATTTCAGTTTTAGCTTTTATATTTGCTTTATCAATTTACATTTTTGTTTTTATGACATTGTACGTTCAAGAATGCAAGAGAGAATAATGTACATGCAGTATACCGCTCTTACTGTTGACAGTATACATGTAGCATAACTGATCTGACTGCTGACAGTGTACTTGAGTATAGCTGATCTGACTGCTGAGAGTACACATGTAGTATAGCTGATCTGACTGCTGACAGTGTACTTGAGTATAGCTGATCTGACTGCGGACAGTGTGCATGTAGCATAACTGATCTGACTGCTGACAATACACATGTAGTATAGCTGATCTGACTGCTGACAGTGTACTTGAGTATAGCTGATCTGACTGCTGACAGTGTACATGTAGTATAGCTGATCTGACTGCTGACAGTACACATGTAGTATAGCTAATCTGACTGCTGACAGTACACATGTAGCATAACAGATCTGACTGCTGACAGTACACACGTAGTATAGCTGATCTGACTGCTGACAGCATACATGTAGTATAGCTGATCTGACTGCTGACAGTATACATGTAGTATAGCTGATCTGACTGCTTACAGTATACATGTAGTATAGCTGATCTGACTGCTGACAGTACACATGTAGTATAGCTGATCTGACTGCTGACAGTACACATGTAGTATAGCTGATCTGACTGCTGACAGTACACATGTAGTATAACTGATCTGACTGCTGACAGTACACATGTAGTATAACTGATCAGACTGCTGACAGTGTACATGTAGCATAACTGATCTGACTGCTGACATTATACATGTAGTATAGCTGATCTGACTGCTGACAGTACACATGTAGTATAGCTGATCTGACTGCTGACAGTATACATGTAGCATAACTGATCTGACTGCGGACAGTGTGCATGTAGCATAACTGATCTGACTGCTGACAGTGTACACGTAGTATAACTGATCTGACTGCTGACCGTATTTGCTTATTTTGAAGCATTTTAAATGTTTAAAATGATTGCGCTATGCACTTTTCACAAACATATACTTTTATATACAGGCTTAGTGTAACAGTTTCTTCTATTTCTTTTATAAATGCTAAGTTTATTTTTTCCTGAACAAGACAATTTACAACGCCACCATCGTTAATCATTCTACTATGTAAATACATGTAAATAGCGTTTGTTGACACGTGATCTGGCATAAATATAACATAAGTACGTTTACAAGTTCTATGATGTAATTAAAGCATTTATACAATAAACTGAAACAAATAATTTGTCTCGTTAATGGTAGAATGTTCGTTCACAAATCACATCAATAGTACAAGTACATTTGTATATGATCGTTTCATATATAGTAAATAAATAAAACAAATCTATAAAATATAAAATCTGGTAAGTCGAATAAATAGTTACATTCTGAAAATGTCGTAATATCCACTTACCTCCGTCTGCTTTAAAACCAAACATTGGTGGTAATAAAGCGTATAAGGCAAATATCAAAATTACTTCACAAAAATGCTGTGTGACACAATTACCGCGAATCTTCATTGCAATAATCTATGTTCTTCACAGTCTGACTTTCTTAAGACAAATCTGTCATTGGACTACTGTCTTGTTTGTCTGATAGAATTATATTTGTAACAAAATCTCAAATCTCGGCAGTTTTTTAATCTTGTTTACAACCAATCATATAGCATGATGCTGGATCGTGGGTTTTCGCTAATGATTCCCCCGTCATTTCTCCACCAACCAGCATCCAGATTATTGACTTTATCTTCTAGTTTTAAATGTTTTACCATAAGTTAATCCGTAGCTCCGATGGTGAACTAATATATATGTTGTGGTATTAACTATATATGCAATAATATTAATATACAAACAAAATCTTGCGTCTGATTTCGGGCCTTGTTCAGCAAAAACCACATGGAAAATTAACTCCTAAATTTTACAAATATGTATAAAACATTTGCAAAGGATGTAAATCTCAAAATGTTCGATGTCACTAAGCCTTCAGTTTGGTTCATCTTCTTAAATATCAAGAGCTTTTTAAAACCATAGCAATACATCTATGTATAGCCTTATTGCAAACGTCAAGTTATTCTCTGCGCGATCACATGGAACACAACGCTAGTCTTGTACCTGAAACTTGAATGCAACATAGTACAAATATCTTCACCGTTCCGCATTTATGATTAATCCGGTAAATTTCAAACATCAATAAAATAATGTATATATCCATACCTTTTGTATTGGTAATTTAACGTGCGTGCGACGGTCAAATCAGAGAATCATATCAGTATGAAATGTTTGAAAAATCACAAAAAGCCGAGAGTTTCAATTCTGATTTGTTCTGAATTTCTCATTTCAGAAACATTTGGGCCATGCGCGCTCGATCCTTCTGAAAATGGCGGACGTTGCATTGATTCAGTCAATACAAACATGGACCGTGTATATACTTGAAGTCTTCTGTGTTTGTGCATTTTATTTTTCGACGTAACATTAAATTTGGACAATGTTAGTTTTCTTGATGAACGGCGGAAGTGTAACACAGACAAGAGTAAACTGCTCAGTAACGTTGCGTTTAAATGAATTTTATTGAAACACAATATAAGTTATACATATGTGGGTCCCTGTTCGAGTCAAACAAAACACATATTCATATTTGTAAATGAATATTATTTGATAATATGCTATCGTAAAAATGTTTTGCAATCCCGATTCCAATTACAAAACAATCGGTTATTTACAGTTTATAACTGTACTCGAGTTTCAGACAATTCTGTACTATTCTATGACAGTTCCAACCTCACCAATAGTGTTTTTAGTGTCCACTGACCTTGCCAATTAAATTAACCTTAACACTTACTAGACTAACATAATTATTTACATTGTGAGTAAAAATATGAATAAAAGGTATCGCGGAACCAAAGACAAAGGTATAATGAAAGAGCCGGCAGTAGAGAGTTGGGACGCAGGTGTCCATATCAACACAATTAGAGCACAATATAAATATTACTCATTAGAAAGAAGCTCTAGCCGTTCTACCACCAGCGACATATCATTAACAATGAACCTTATCTTTATTTTACTTTGTACGAAGAAAGTTTTATAAATTACACGTACCTGTTATATTCTTTATCACTAATTAACAATGTATAGGTGACAAAGTATGTCTCTTGTTAAAGATTTTCTCTGTTTGAACTACCTTTGTCATTAACTACAGTAACTTTTAAAAGTATAATAAAGGGAATATTTATGCACAAATGATATATGTATGAAGAAAAGTAAGAAGTGTGCATATTGGGAAATGCTCCGATGACCCAGTATTTGAAAAGGCATATGACACGTCTTTTGTTTTCAATAAAATTCGGTGGATCCAATTACTATCGTCACTTCATTTATCGAAATATTTTAGTGTCAGCAGGCAAAACTCATTCATTTTTATTTGATTTCTGGTTAAGCATAAACACATCTATGTCAGCGTTTTCTGACCATAATGAACGGCTATACGCAGTAAATATTACGCCAGTTTATTAGTTTTCACCGTGGCCACTGTCTACGCCGCGTATACGGAATACGGTCAAACTAGCAACACAAAAATTACGAGCCACCGATGATTGATGTTTCCCATCGTTATGTTATTTTGCCAGTAAAACCGAAGTTTCTTCGATCCTTCGAAAAACAACAACGGATTTCTTCAGTTTCTAAAGTGACTGTTAACTTTTCAGGTATATATATATCAGGTATACTGTACGATAATGTTTTACCATTGAGCATGTATACGTGTACATAGTCTGAAATATGATAATAACGATTTGGCTCTAATATGGAAAATGACACTAATACAAGTACATAACGCATAGTACATTACAAGTAGTACATAGCACTTAGTGTATTACAGACAGTACATAACGCGTAGTACATTACAAGTAGTACATAGCATTTAGTGTATTACAGACATTACATAACGCGTAGAACATTACAAGTAGTACATATCACTTAGTATATTACATACAGTACATAACGCGTAGAACATTACAAGTAGTACATATCACTTAGTATATTACATACAGTACATAACGCGTAGAACATTACAAGTAGTACATATCTCTTAGTGTATTACAGACAGTACATAACGCGTAGAACATTACAAGTAGTACATATCACTTAGTATATTACAGACAGTACATAACGCGTAGAACATTACAAGTAGTACATATCACTTAGTATATTACATACAGTACATAACGCGTAGAACATTACAAGTAGTACATATCACTTAGTATATTACAGACAGTACATAACGCGTAGAACATTACAAGTAGTACATATCACTTAGTATATTACAGACAGTACATAACGCGTAGAACATTACAAGTAGTACATATCACTTAGTATATTACATACAGTACATAACGCGTAAAACATTACAAGTAGTGCATAGCACTTAGTATATTACAGACAGTACATAACGCGTAGAACATTACAAGAAGTACATAACACTTAGTATATTACAGACAGTACATAACGCGTAGAACATTACAAGTAGTACATAGCACTTAGTATATTACAGACAGTACATAACGCGTAGTACATTACAAGTAGTACATAACACTTAGTATATTACAGACAGTACATAACGCGTAGTACATTACAAGTAGTCCATAGCACTTAGTATATTACATACAGTACATAACGCGTAGAACATTACAAGTAGTACATATCACTTAGTATATTACATACAGTACATAACGCGTAGAACATTACAAGTAGTACATATCACTTAGTAAATTACATACAGTACATAACGCGTAGAACATTACAAGTAGTACATATCACTTAGTATATTACATACAGTACATAACGCGTAGAACATTACAAGTAGTACATAGCACTCAGTATATTACATACAGTACATAACGCGTAGAACATTACAAGTAGTACATATCACTTAGTATATTGCAGACAGTACATAACGCGTAGAACATTACAAGTAGTACATATCACTTAGTATATTACATACAGTACATAACGCGTAGAACATTACAAGTAGTACATATCACTTAGTATATTACAGACAGTACATAACGCGTAGAACATTACAAGTAGTACATATCACTTAGTATATTACATACAGTACATAACGCGTAGAACATTACAAGTAGTACATATCACTTAGTGTATTACATACAGTACATAACGCGTAGAACATTACAAGTAGTACATATCACTTAGTATATTACAGACAGTACATAACGCGTAGAACATTACAAGTAGTACATAGCACTTAGTATATTACATACAGTACATAACGCGTAGAACATTACAAGTAGTACATATCACTTAGTATATTGCAGACAGTACATAACGCGTAGAACATTACAAGTAGTACATATCACTTAGTATATTACATACAGTACATAACGCGTAGAACATTACAAGTAGTACATATCACTTAGTATATTACAGACAGTACATAACGCGTAGAACATTACAAGTAGTACATATCACTTAGTATATTACAGACAGTACATAACGCGTAGAACATTACAAGTAGTACATAGCACTTAGTATATTACATACAGTACATAACGCGTAGAACATTACAAGTAGTACATATCACTTAGTATATTACAGACAGTACATAACGCGTAGAACATTACAAGTAGTACATAGCACTTAGTATATTACATACAGTACATAACGCGTAGAACATTACAAGTAGTTCATATCACTTAGTATATTACAGACAGTACATAACGCGTAGAACATTACAAGTAGTACATATCACTTAGTATATTACAGACAGTACATAACGCGTAGAACATTACAAGTAGTACATAGCACTTAGTATATTACAGACAGTACATAACGCGTAGAACATTACAAGTAGTACATAGCACTTAGTATATTACAGACAGTACACAACGCGTAGAGCATTACAAGTAGAACATTATACGTAGTATATTACATATAGTTCACAACAAGTAGTACATTACAAGTAGTACATAGCACTTAGTATATTACAGTCAGCACATAACGCGTAGAACATTACAAGTAGTACATAGCACTTATATTAGTATATTACAGACAGTACATAACGCGTAGTACATAACGCCAAGTGTAGTACATCATACGTAGTATATTACATATAGTACATTACATATAGTACATTACACGTAGAATATTACACATAGTTATTATATTACCTGCTTAACTGTATTTTTTAAGTCATACATGAATTAACATTGTTTTATATGCATCCTAAATGTAACTAAATTCCACAAAAATGAATTTATTTTAAGACAAAGAGACAAAAGAAGACAAAACTCTTTTCTTTGTACTACATAGCTAAACAAATTTTATTACCCTCTCTTAACTAATACACCTTTTGTTTGTTTGGTAATGGGCTTTAATAATATACTCATTTGTACATTGCAAGTATTTATTTATAACTGTGTTAATATTTACATGTACGCTCGTGGGCAATATGCCTAACATATGTAGCAATATAACGGCTAGGTTCGAGAGTGGCATGTCACTTAACTAGTTTATTTCATACCAAGTCACTATATTGACAGTTTCAAGGCTGTGAATCTTTCCTGCCGAAATAATAGTTCTGGTTATTTTTGGGTATCGTTTTGTTTATCATGGTCACAGATTTTTGTCATCGAAAAACTAAATTACTAAATTACTAAATACACTGTACGTCTGTGCAAGAATGTTGAAATAAGTAAAGTGGACTAAAATCGAAACTGTACACAGAACCACGGACATATAAACTTTATATGTCCGCGACAGAACAGAACAATATGAACACTACGTCTGTGTTCAGTTTATCTCTCCTTACGCACGTACAGTATTACAGACAGTGATTGGATTTTCCAGTTGGGGAATCACCTTTGATATTCTAGTTTCGCTTTGAGATTTGCCAAAAGATGTCAACACTATATACTCCACAGGTAAATACTCTGATTTAATTACACATGTATCTCTTTTCGATAAAAATAAATTATTATAGTAGATCTATTTACAACTGTATTTCGCCCTTTTAGTCGTAATTAGACATTTTTCATAAGTTTGAGAATACTGAATGGAGAAAATAACTTCATAATTTGTTTTGATTGGAAAAAAGTTAAAATACATCAAAACAGTTACACTTAAACTTTATCTGGCACGTAGTAGAGTCATTTGAGACATTTAAATACAAAAAATGCAGTATAATTGCCTGGTAAAAGAGGTCCCGTTGTGTTTCAACTTTTAAATAGAATGATGATCTATAAACTTCTACAATCATAAATTTATTAAATCATTGATACAGTTTGTTTTATACATTAGATTAATTTATGGTGATACATATATTTCAGGAGATTATGTAAGCTCGATCAGAAATCATTGAACGCACTGGAGATGTTTTCCCGAATACTTTACCATACACTGGATCATCTCGGTTACCATGATGATATCATAAGGTTCAGGAGAGAAAGCTGGAGGTATTGGTCAGATTTGTTGGGTAAAGACGTGGGTGAGGACGCACGCTGTATTGCAGCAGGAAGTAAAGGTGAGGGTATAACTTCAGTGTATGAAAGTGACATGGATATGCTTTATCTTGATAACGAAGTTCTATGCGTAAATAGTGTAGAACAACTACCAAGTCAACTACCAGACCGTATCATTATATTTGTAGTCGATATGAAGAATGTACCTCCTGGTTATACAAGATTAAAATTGTATCGACCGTCATCATTCAGTAATGTGAGAGACCAACATATTCGCGATAGTCTGTTTGAATCCACAAGCGGAGAATACTATTTATCGAGTACATTCTTGACAGCTGGTTATAAGGAACGGGGTAACAGTATTATCAGTGACGGCGATGTCATTTATGACGTTACAGGACCTTCTTTACCGACAACTTTGGAAGGATTCGATATCGACATTGTTTCAGCTTTCACCCTTCAATGTCCTCAGTTATTGCAGACTTGGGCATCACGACCACGTCACCACGAATGGCCCTCTCGGGATATCATACATAATGCATGCTCATTCCTGCCTCAAGTTGTACCTGTTGGCGCTAAAGGCAGTGACAGACAGTTTCAAGAATGGAGATTTTGTTTCATAGAATCCGAACTGACATTGACACACAGTCTGAATGGGACGCAAACAAAACTCTACATTCTCCTGAAGATGATCGCAAAAAATATTCTGAAACCAGTCACTAGCGAAATTTCTTCATACATTATGAAAAATGTCACATACTGGCTATCAGAGTTGCTTCCCTTGCGTGTGTTTAGAGAAGAGAAATTAGTATCGTTGGTAATGTTGGGTCTTACGTTTTTAAGAACAGCAATTACTCGATGGCATAATTTACCTTACTACATGATTCCATCACGCAACCTTCTGTCAGAGAGATTGGATGACCCCACGAGGAGAGAATTATCAGATGTCCTGGGTAGTCTGTTACAGGAAGGACCAATACTGTTTTTGCGAGTTGACAAACTCAGAAGAGGCCTGATAACTGCTAGTCAGATGCCGAATTACATCGTTAAGTATGGAAACATGCGTGACCAGATCGAGAAAAACTATATTGCTTTGTTGTTTCTAGATTATGTTAAGGAAAACGGTGTACGAGTAGACAAGTCCATAGAACCTAAATTGAAACTTTTACAGCGTAGCTTAGTTGTTTCACACATGCATTCATTGGATCCATCTAGACATGACGTGTTTGATGAGGACGAAATTGAACAAGCAACAATCAGTATTCTGTCCTGAAATACTGATACATTGTGATATATGCAATAATATTATAAATGTCTTAATTTACAGAAGATGACACATAACGACATACATTTTGTATATTATACACAGATATTATTTCGATCTTTAAGAGCAGTATACTACATCATTTTAATGTACACTGCAAATGAACATACCGAAAGTACGACAACAAAGTTAGTTGACAAGTAAATGTTGCCTGAACTGCTTCTTAAATGAACGATGTACCCTGCATTTCTTATGTGTTTCATGAAGAGAGAAAATTATATACAACGATTACGCTTCCTTGTGGTTCATAACATAATGAAGAACGAAGTGACTATGGTGTACATAGACAGTGTTTCAAGCACTGACCATGGTGTAGTGAGTGGTTCAACCACCGACCATGGTGTAGACAGTGTTTTAACCACTGACCATGGAATAGATAGTGTTTCAACTACTGACCATGGTGTAGACAGTGTTTCAAGCACTGACCATGGTGTAGATAGTGGTTCAAGCACTGACCATGGTATATATAGTGTTTCAAGCACTGACCATGGTATGAATAGTGTTTCAACCACTGACCATGGTGAAGACAGTGTTTCAAGCACTGACCATGGTGTAGACAGTGTTTCAACCACTGACCATGGTGTAGACAGTGTTTCAATCACTGACCATGGTGTAGACAGTGTTTCAACCACTGACCATGGTGTAGACAGTGTTTCAGCCACTGACCATGGTGTAGACAGTGTTTCAAGCACTGACCATGGTGTAGATAGTGGTTCAAGCACTGACCATGGTATATATAGTGTTTCAAGCACTGACCATGGTATGAATAGTGTTTCAACCACTGACCATGGTGAAGACAGTGTTTCAAGCACTGACCATGGTGTAGACAGTGTTTCAACCACTGACCATGGTGTAGACAGTGTTTCAATCACTGACCATGGTGTAGACAGTGTTTCAACCACTGACCATGGTGTAGACAGTGTTTCAGCCACTGACCATGGTGTAGATAGCGTTCCAATCACTGACCACGGGGTAGACAGTGTTTCAATCACTGACCATGGTGTAGATAGTGTTTCAACCACTGACCATGGTGTAGATAGTGTTTCAACCACTGACCATGTTGTAGATAGTGTTTCAACCACTGACCATGTTGTAGATAGTGTTTCAACCACTGACCATGGTGTAGACAGTGTTTCTATCACTGACCACGGGTAAGACAGTGTTTCAACCACTGACCATGGTGTAGACAGTGTTTCAAGCACTGACCATGGTGTAGATAGTGGTTCAATCACTGACCTTGATCATAAAATGTACTATTATTCGCACTTATCGGTCGAACAATATGCACATTTTCTCACCTCATAATCGGATATGCTGGCAAATGAGCTCAATTGTGACACGGCGCATTTTTTTCACACATCTGTGAAAATTGCGCGCAAACAAACTGCATTGCTAAAATTGTTTGCATCTGTTTGAAGATTGATTAATGCAATAATTGACAATTAAAGTGTCATATGTATGTAAAATTTAATTTTCTATTCCGTGTAGCTTGATACTACAGGACCCAGAGAACGTATAGCTGCTATTGATTCTGTATGGTTGTACGTGTACATTTATTCGTGTGTTTTCTGTTTATGTTTTGTTATCATTCATTATGATTATTCATACATTACTATGGAATTAAACACTCTTTGACAAGACATAACCACCACAGTATGCACACGTGCTAATTATTTCACAACCTCGGTGGACTAGAACAACCCTTTACTCGAACACATTTTGACAGTCCCGACGAGTTCGAGTCAACGGGATTCCACTGTAGTCTTATCTTATTGATAACATATCCGTAGTTATCAATATATGAGAACATCGGAGCTGATTGTCTTCATCCAAATGTACAGTAAAACCTCGCGTAAAAACCGCCTTAATAGTAAGACCACGTCAACATTAAGAACACAAT
The DNA here is from genome assembly GCA_032209605.1 of Mactromeris polynyma. NCBI lineage: Eukaryota > Metazoa > Mollusca > Bivalvia > Venerida > Mactridae > Mactromeris > Mactromeris polynyma. Next base: position 7,773,354 of record JASFXZ010000028.1, read on the forward strand.
TTTCAAGCCCATTTTTACTGTTTTGCTCTGTATTCAACGTCAATATTACCATCCCAAAATTACGACCGGTTTTCAAGGGTCACAAGAGTGATCCTATTATCGAGGTCAATTTTCTTACACGTTTCCCAACCCCACAAATACAAGAGTCTTGTACAGGTATTTTCTATCCTGACCTACGCGCCGAGTTACCGCTAGCATAGAAACTACCAGCATTGGACTTGAGTTTTGGCAGTTTCGGGAGTCTTAATAAAAGTTACAGAGCAGTTTTTCAGAGAACGTATATGAAGGCATTAACATGACATTTTCTATAAATGATTACTTGGCATACTTTGTATTCTAATCATCTATTCTACTCAACTCGGTCAGCACTTGCACCCCACTAAAATTCCACAACCTTACATGTATATCTGAGTATTATTAGGAAAATGTAATGATATATTTAATTATAAGATCTTCAAATAAGCGATTCTGAATTATTGTAGTATTATATTCTATAATGATGATGTTTATAATCAAAGAAATTGAAATACAGTTATTACCGTTTTATAAGGCTGAAGCACACCAAAACATGACCAAAACTTTCACTCACTAAGTCCAAATCCTGGACCCGCCCCATGTTCAGATCTATATACCAATCACTGAGGGTACTGGTGAATCGATAATACAATCAGTCTGCTGTTGTATAAGAGTGTTATATTTGGATAGTTAATGTCATTACATCTACTGTAGTCGCGAACATCCTCCTTAAAGAAATGTTACTCAAATAAATAAGAACTCGGGTGCGGAAATGATTAGTTAGCATCTATGTGGCGGACGTAAGTTTTACAAAAGTCATTCGTACACAAGAAGCGATTTCGCGTATTAGTGTTTTAATCATCCCCTGCTATTTTCTTGTAACTCACTAACTACACAACACCATGGAGCGTATATGAACGTTATAGTGTGTTTAGACGACCCGAATGTGTATCATATGTACAAATGATCAATACGTCCAATCGTAATCATAATGTATACAGGCATGTTCAAAAGATAACATTCCACAATGACGAAGAAACAAATATATGTTATTCAAGTGTTTTGGTGCTTCGTATCCCTTATATTTAAAAGATATACTTTGCACAGAGACTACACACATTCCATTTTGGAACTACATGTACTTTCCCGCCACGTTACTTCCGCCGTCTATTTAAAAATAGCCGAGGTGATCCGATTGAGGCGACACACGGCGTTGTTCTATCTTTCCTCGAGTTGTTAGTATTGCTGATCCTTTAAGCAGGGGTGACACTACTTGTATAATGATTATTGAATAAACACTTTAGTTTTACACTACAGTACGTGCGTATTATAGGGAATGCCGTGAGCCCCCTCCCTTTACTGACCACTTTGATTCTCCGAGTTATTCCTTGTGGTCTGCCGGGCCATTCCTTGTGCCTCAGTTCCTTAATATATGTACCGTTTGACCTCTTTTAATGCCTTATGGTTTGTGGATTGTTGTTTTTCCGGAGGTCTGCGTGGGGATGCACTGTCTTATGTACATGTATGTGGCTTTTCCCTGTTGTTACGTATTCTCTCTCTTTTAGACGCCAAATTGGAACCGGATCACATAGGATATTTTCATTTCCGAACTGTACCAGACTAGATTGTATAAAAACCTCAGACGAACATGCAACAATCTTCGGCAACGAAAACGAATATTGACAGAGAACAATATATCAAAATTCCAATTATTAGGAGATAGTTGTATGGGTGTTTTCTTGTTACAAATGTAAGAATAATGTTTAGAGCTGTCGAATCCGAACTGGAATATTCAGATGTCACTGTTTGAAACAGCTTAACGATTACAGGCGGAATGGCGCGTGGCTCTGTCCATAATACACTAAAATTAGTCCAATCACTCAAAATATTATCTAAGAATCATACATGTATATCGAACTTGTCAAAACGTTATTGATCAAATAACATATAATCCAATGATCAGAAATACTTCAATAAGGAGGCTAAAGTCATCATTTATCAAGATTAGTGATTGTTTTGTTGAGTAAAAGAAGCGCATGTATGTTTCCTTGGTCTGTATATTTAAACCACTCACCGGTTTTAGTTGCATTATTCATATTTTGAACACGGTGAGATACGCCCATGAACATTCCGAAATGACGTTGTGTTATTAAACAAGCGTTGTCTGTGTTACGTGAATGCCAATATCTCAAAACTGCTATTTCCTCTCGATATAGTTGTAGTCAGAGTTGACTGGAACGTAGTTTGGAAAATGATAAACCTGCAGGTATGTACACATATTTTCATACGTGTATAAACAAATATGTATGTTACTAGTGAGCAATGAGCTGTTTTCACTATTTTTGTCAATTAACGAGAAGATAACAGGAGATTTGAAGTCCGTGATCTAAAAAGATAAATAGAGACATCGTAATTTGGGATACATGTATCACTTATATATCTGTTTAGACGAAAAGGTAGTATTTCATCATTAAGTACGGAGATCTACGTTATAATTATTCAAAAGGGGTGTCGTATAAAAATATTTTGCTGAAATGAACGAACAGCAACACGCACACACATGATTCGTGTACTTGCCTGATGTACCTTAGATGTTGAAAGAATTGGGGAAAAAGAGAATATATATCAATAAAAGATATATGACTACAGGTATTTCAGTTTTAATTTTTCTATTTGCTCTATCTACGTTTATATCAATCTACATTTTTGTATTTATGACATTGTATGTTCAAGAATACAAGAATGATGTCTCTAAGATTCATCGAAAGTTGAAAAATGCACAAACTTCTGAAATTCAGAGATTAACTGAAGATTTATTAACAAGAGTGTAACTTCTCAAAAGCTAACATCCAGTCGGTAATGTACTATGCAGTCATAGTCTCTTCATGTGATGATGGGAATAATGGTTGCATTTTCCATTATCTGAGAATTAACAGAATGTGTAACAACTTATTTCTATCCTTCCTGTCCGTATTTTAGATACTAGAAAATCAAACATGTGACTGACCAACTGAGTGTATGATTATGTGGTTACTACTGGTACAGTCTAACTGTTCATACTGCTGACAGTTTACATGCAATGTTCCACTCTGACTGCTGACAGTATACATGTAATGTACCTCTCTGACTACTGACAGTATACATGCAGTATACCTCTCTGACTGCCGACAGTATGCATTCACTGTACCTCTCTGACTCCTGACAGTATATATGAGTATAACTGCTCTGCTCTGACTACTGACAGTATACATGCAATGTTCCTCTCTGACTGCTGACAGTATACATGCAATGTTCCTCTCTGACTACTGACAGTATACATGCAATGTTCCTCTCTGACTACCGACAGTATACATGCAATGTTCCTCTCTGACTACTGACAGTATACATGCAATGTTCCTCTCTGACTACTGACAGTATACATGCAATGTTCCTCTCTGACTGCTGACAGTATACATGCAATGTTCCTCTCTGACTACTGACAGTATACATGCAATGTTCCTCTCTGACTCCTGACAGTATGTATGTAGTTTTACCGCTCTAATTGCTGACATTATACATGTAGTGTACCTGACAGTATGTATGTAGTATAACCGCTCTGACTGCTGACAGTATACATGTAGTATAACCGCTCTGACTGCTGACAGTATACATGTAGTATAACCGCTCTGACTGCTGACAGTATACATGTAGTATAATCGCTCTGACTGCTGACAGTATACATGTGGTATAACCGCTCTGACTGCTGACAGTATACATGTAGTATAACCGCTCTGACTGCTGACAGTATATATGTAGTATAACCGCTCTGACTGCTGACAGTTTACATGTTGTATAACCGCTCTGACTGCTGACAGTATACATGTAGTATAACCGCTCTGACTGCTGACAGTATACATGTAGTATAACCGCTCTGACTGCTGACAGTATACATGTAGTATAACCGCTCTGACTGCTGACAGTATATATGTAGTATAACTGCTCTGACTACAGACAGTATACATGTAGTATACAGCTCTGGTTGCTGACAGTATACATGTATATGTAGTATAACTGTTCTTACTGCTGACAGTATACATGTAGTATAACTACTCTTACTGTTGGCAGTATATATGTAGTATAACAGCTCTGACTTCTGACAGTAAACATGTAGTATAACAGCTCTGACTTCTGACAGTAAACATGTAGTATAACTGCTCTGACTGCTGACAGTAAATATGTAATATAACCACTCTTACTGCTAACAGTATACATGTAGTATACCGCTCTGGTTGCGGACAGTATATATGTAGTATAACTGGCCTGACTGCTAACAGTATACATGTAGTATACCGCTCTGACTTCTGACAGTAAACATGTAGTATAACTGCTCTGACTGCTGACAGTATATATGCAGTTTACCGCTCTGGTTGCTGACAGTATATATGTAGTATAACTGCTCTGACTGCTGACAGTAAATATGTAATATTACAACTCTTACTGCTAACAGTATACAAGTAGTATACCGCTCTGGTTGCTGACAGTATATATGTAGTATAACTGCTCTGACTGCTGACTGTGTACATGTAGTATAACTGCTCTGACTGCTGACTGTGTACATGTGGTATAACAGCTCTGACTGCTGACTGTGTACATGTATTATAACTGCTCTGACTGCTGACAGTATTCATGTGGTATAACTGCTCTGACTGCTGACTGTGTACATGTAGTATAACTGCTCTGACTGCTGACAGTATACATGTGGTATAACTGCTCTGACTGCTGACAGTATGTATTATACATGTGGTATAACTGCTCTGACTGCTGACTGTGTACATGTAGTATAACTGCCCTGACTGCTGACTGTGTACATGTAGTATAACTGCTCTGACTGCTGACAGTATACATAAACATGTAAACATAATACATGGATGTTGTATAATATATATATCATTTTTTTTGAAACCATTGTGATATGATTTAATGAAGCATCATCATCGATATAACATTTGTCTTACACTACTTGTCTTCAAAACGATATCTAAATTTTCTTTTCTAAGCAGCTGTTTCTTAAATCTAAGATAATGTGTTTGTACTCTAATTCAAGAATCACCTGGATTAAACTCGTCAGAATGTCACAAGGTAAAACAGACGACAAATTGATGGTACTGTCTCCGAGTCAGAAATGTGCTGTTCAGGACACGTGGGCGCTTATTTATGCTGATGCTGAGACTCATGGGATAGAAATGATGATAAGGTAACGTAAACAACATTTATAGCACTTTGTCATCAATCGGATCACCTCGGTTATTTCTTTTAGAAAATAGAGGATCCCTAGCTGGAACATCCTAGGAAAAGCCCTGGACCGTCTATTTCCGAACTGTTACGGAAATTGCCGAGATGTTGCAATTGCTGTACATACACATTGAATGTACACTCGCAAGGTGAGGAATGGAAGGGTTCCCTAATTCAAATCCGTGACGAGGAAAATAAAGATGTTGAGGCAGGAAAATATTTATGTTCCTCAAGTCAGCACAGCCTTGTTCACGATTTGTGAGCACGTCGCTTATAATGAATGCTTATTTGAACTGGTCGCGATTTTATAAAGACGTCTGGTAACGCAAAAAAAGTAAAAGGAAACAGTTTCCTTGAACTCGTTTATAGATAGTTTGTCATCTGTTGAATGTAATGAATACCTCTAATTCAGCGCCAAACCGGACGTTGTAAGTAAGAGTTTATATAATCAATGTTCATATTGCCAACTTCTCTGTTACAGATTGTTTCAACAAATGCCTCACGCACAAGCATATTTTGACAAGTTTCGTGACGCAACTAACGACGAATTACGAGGGAACGAAGCTCTCAGATACCACGCTAGCAAAATGATGGATGGATTAAATTCTCTCGTTATCAATCTACATGATGCCAGCTCCCTTCGAGATAACATTAGACAATTATCCAGTGACCACACAGAGAAAGGAGTGAGATCCTCAGATTTTCAGGTTATTGTTATGTTTCTTTCTATTCGTCACTTGAATTGTCGAAATAAGCCTTTGGGTGTATTAACCTTAACCAGCGTTTGTTTGGAAACAAGTGCCAATTATGTATTAACTACGTTTTCTACTGTCACCCGTGCTAGGAATAAACATTTGGAGCTAAATGTTAAAATACTATTATCGCAATGACGAGAAAGTGAATCAAAGTGCTGAGGGACGGTACCACTCGTCTCTGTAACCAAGCTGGCAACTCGTTGCATACACGTTTCCATTTTGTAACTAAACAGTTTTATAATATCAAAGTATGTGTAAATATGTCAGATGGTTTGAATGGAATATGAATCAAACAAAAACATAAGACAGGAATGCGAAAAAGAATATAAACATTTATTGATAAAATTGCAAGCATTTTTTCCAAGAGATCTTCAATCCGACTTGTTCTAGAAATGCTAGATTTTCAAACCGAAATAAAGAAAAATGGTCAATACTAATGGTAGAACTTTAATATTGCAAAACAAGTGAAATGTTTGTCACGATTGTAAATAAATGAAATACAAAGACATCAGTCCCTTTATGTAACGTTTGTGAATATTTAATTATAAAATGACATATTAAATTATAACAGCACTAAATTAGAGTAAAATCAGTATGCCGAGGCATAAAGTTATGATAACACTAGCTTGCCATAGGTTATGAGTTATCTTCTTGTGGTGGGTTATTTTCCAGTTAAATTTCTAAGCACAGTGTGAGATGTACATAGAAATATGACAACGATAATTTTCGTAGTCGTGCATAACGAGACCATAACTGCGATAAATGTCAATAAAGAACAACAACAACAACAGCAACTACCTGTCATCGATTTATATGTATCCTTAAAACACAGTCTGAAACCAAGTACACTCTTCTATGAACGTTCGCTTAGCGAATTTACCGCCTTTATAGCGCTTACCTGGCATTTTAAGTCTTGAGAACACTGCATATCAGTATTAATTCGAAAACAATTGAAAAGTCAAATACGCGCATATCAATGGAGGTCGGTAAATGCACATCGTTTAAGCATGCACATACGCTAGTAACTATATCAAATGACGAACACCATACAAGTTAAGCGCCTATTGATGCATCTTTGGTTGAATGTCGGTCCATATTGATGCACAATATTGAAGACAGGTGCAACGTATGGTCAAATACACGGTAACAACAAGATACAAAGACTCACACCATACATACATGTCCCGGCCATCCAGACGTAACTCCGCCTCTCCCTACGACCTCCTCAAATCAATGCGCAAAAACAACCGTCGTTTCAGAAATCGTCTTTAAACCCTATGAACTTGATGGAAACAGCTTATTAGTTCATAAACCACTTAAGCTCGTCATTTTTTTCCACATTTCGTTGTCTTGAATCATTCATGATACTCGTATTACTTCGTTTGGTAATGTTTTAGACTACTTCGTTGCGAGTACTTAGGATGTTGACGTTTTTGGCTTGTTACCGTCTTTCAGTATGTTTGTGTGTTTTGAAAAAGGGAACCAATTGTTGTATGCCTCTCAAATTGCCACACTACTATAGACGGTACCTGAGCGATACCGTCCAAAAACCAAAGACATAAATCGACATTAAAACAAAACATACACTTAATGAAACAAAAGGTGACTTTGAGTATTATAATTTATACATGTAAATTCCACTTATAACGATATATTATGCTCCCTTCTAACTTTCGATTTGGTCTGGATACAACGATATTCTGATACAACAATATATATCTCACGGTCCCAGAAAAGCGGAATTTACTGTATTTTTTTAATCAGCCACTGTCAGACAATGATGATGCATGGTATTTATTTGTTTCAGATAGCTTTTGGGATACTACAAACCCTATTGCGGGACAGACTCGGAGATAAGTATGATGACACGACAGCAGCGTCATGGAAACAGTGTTGTAATATTATTGGGAAAATAATGGACACAGAAATGGAATCTAGTTCGAGCGTCTGAGATTTTCATCAACTTAATACCGAATGACTGTTGTGTAATGTTAGTTTCAGAAACACCATATGAGCGCCGCTGTACGATGTGCAACATCTTCTTTAAGTGACGTCATTTCCAGAAAACGCCAAATGTGACATCGCCATGTACTGACAGTAAACAATATTTTACCTATACGGCAATATGAAACAAAGAGACCGTGTGAAGTAAATATTGTTTCCTGTTTGCACATAATGACATCATATGTGACGTTTTCTTGAAATGACGTCACTTACAGAAGAGGTTGTAAATACTATAGCAGCGCTCATATCGAGTGTTTGGTATGTTGCTACAGTAACTGCTTCCTCATTTTTAAAGATCACAACATACCGAATGTGTCGGTGGTGACATGAAGTGAAGATCATGAACATCGATTGTCGCCGACCTCAAACTCGATACTACTAATCGTTTCATTACTAATGTAGTATGCTGAAATATACATGTCTAACGTACAAGCACTATATAATATAATTATGGTTTAGCAAGTAAATTATAAAAAGAGTAGAGTAACGAACACGATTATCACCAACGCTTGTACCGAACATAATATGCAATATAACACAGTATAGATATACTTGACAGAAATTGGTTTTCTGTCTGTACTACTTTTCACATTGTGCATCTTTGTACAAGTTAACCTTTGTACAATTTAACCTTTGTACAATTTAACATATTGTTGAAGATATACACATGCTATGTATAAGTTGATTGACCTATCGTAGAACCTCGTACATGTAAATATCAATGAATGTAATGAAATAAATGATGGGTACATAATAATGTCTAGATAAGTACTTCACAATCTCCTCACAGCGATTAAACAAGACGAGCACCTGCTCTGTAATCCATTCTCGTCAGCTCTCGGATATTACCGTCCCACTTCGTTATTCTAACAACACCCTCTTGTGTATGTAAGGCGGAGCATTATATGTGGCAAAACTCAATATTTTGTGTGGTCAAGAAATAGTTTTCGTAAAACGGATTTATAATTTCAATAACTTCGATAAATTCACGTAAGAGATGGATTATCGTTGTTATTTCTAGTTAAAAACTCACATGTTTCAGTCTCCATATAGCTTAAATACTAGATTCATCAGCACTCCAACGATCACGCCGCCATCTTGTTTTCATGATATTCGAATGGTATTTCTGAAAGTAGTGCCTAACGAACATCCGAGGCACTGACGTAGTTGGTCGACGTTTTCCGAATGCTCTGTAATCATTGGCCGTCATGAATCCTTTGAACAACCAGACAGCATCCCGAAGAAACACTTGGTTATTCAAACACTCTCTGTAGTTGACATCACATTCTGTCCATACACCATATACATGCACGTGTCAAGTAGTTGTCAACGTTCTACCGTAAAAGAAGGATCAATATCGTGTACCTCTATATTGACGTCCATGGTGACCTGTAACAACATATTTCTATATTTTCATTTCTGTTTATTTTTTATTTTGAAAAAAAAAATGCCGATAAACTTTCAATTACGATGTATTGGAACTGTAAACACGTGCACATTATAAGTTTCGATAGAGAAAACTAAAGTAATAAGAAATAACAAAATTTAGTTTTAAAAACTTGTACGTGTTGGTAGTGGTTACTGTATACTGTAAAGGGAAGTAACCGCTGTGGAGAGGTGATGTTTTCTAGCTTGTTGTCATTATAATTTCTTTATGCAGATCGACGATATTGATCTATCGAAAGACAATTAATGTCGACGATATATTTAGGCACATTTTTAGACTGTACCCATTCTCCTGTATACATTTTACAGCCATAATATCGATATTTGTAAGTTTATAAGGAATATCAATCGACAAAAATCGTTCATATATCGATATCGAATGTATCAATAACAGCCCTAGTTTGTTGATATTTTGTTGAGTAGGTCTATGTGGTATCCGAACTGCTGAACAAGAAGGAATAAGTTGCTACAGAGAACGCCAAATACATAAGACAGTTCCTCTCAAAACAGACCTCCGGGAAAACAAAAATCCATAAAACATAAGGCACTTGATGAGGTTAAAGGGTACATACGTTAGGGAATAGATGCGAAAGGAATGGCCTGGTAGAACATAATGAATAGGAGAATCAAAGAGGACAAACAGTGAAGGGGGGGGGATGGATTGAAAAGGTCACAGACAAGTCAAGACAGTTGGTAGCAATAGGGAGAAACTGGGTAGAAAATAACCTGAACACTATATAAAGAGAAATAATTGCAAAGGGGAAAGGGAAATATTTCATACTTTCAAAACACAAAAGACATGTTTTCACCAGACGTCTTACTGTGTAAGCTAACTGATGAATATATGTTTATTTTTAGTTTGAACTGGAACACTGTAACGGTCATATACGGTCCCTGGTTTCTGTGAAGGAAGCCGAGTGTTTTATTTGCGTTATTAATTTGATTTATATGAAAGTTCCAAGATTTGAAAGATTAACACCAAGATACGTCTTTCTAAGTTTTGGCCAATGAGGTTATAATAAAAGTGATTTTCTGTTTATTTCTAGACACAATCAGAACCTGACATGTTCATATCCCACAATAACTCCCGTTTCGTTAATTTATTTAGATAGGCCTATTCATGTAAAGTTAAATAATCGTTTATACATTACTAATGATTAAGAATACAACAGTGTCGCCCACAAACAAGCGCACTGTATTAGGAGAACAAGTATGTATATTTTGTTTGCATGGAGACACTGACATATAAACCATATATTAATTATTATGTCGGTGATGGAGAAAATGCTGCGATCTTTCAAATTTTATATCTTCACTCTGTACGTTAAGCTTATCGAATAGGTTTACGATAGACAGGCTCCCCGAAGTACCGGTTTACGGAATAATAGCCACAACGAATTATGGACATTTCGGACCAGACACTTCGGACCAGATTTAGGGACACTTCGGATCAGATTTAGGGACACTTCGGACCAGATTTAGGGACACCTCGGACCATCTATAAGGACAATTCGGACCATGATTTATAACTTTAGTTAAGACTTTGTTTCAACATTATTCATGTTTTAATAAATACTTATCAGTGATATGTAGTTGTAATCTTTGTGTATTTTAGTACATAATTATTTATGGACACTTCGGACCATCTATAGGGACACTTCATGTTTTAATAAATACTGTGTTTTAGCACATATTTATGGACACTTCGGACCATATATATATGGAGTCATTATACGGGCTATCTATATGGACATTAAGGACACTTCGGACCATGATTGTTAACTAATTAATTGACAAATTCTTGTGAAAATCCATAACCTTATATATATATGACTTTTCGTCACGCACGTAAGAAGAAAACACAACTATTAATAGAAATAGTTGATTGATGTGATCTTGATTGATGTGCTATATATATGCTATAGATGCGTAATTTATTAAAAATGTGAGTGTAAATGTTAAGTTGATTGATGTGATATTGATTGATGTGTATTGATTAATGTGCTTTATATGCGTAATTTAATAAAAATTTGAGTGTAAATGTTAAGTTGATTGTTGATCTTGATTGAAAATAAGTATATGATGACATATTGAAAATGCATATTAATACTGGCATTATTGTTTTTTATGATTTTTGTTGATTACTGTGTAAAATAAACTATTTCTGTTAATATGTGTGTGATTTTTGTTGATTTATAAGTGAACATACCATTGGTTACTATGTAAAATAAACTATTTCTATTAATATTTGTGTTTTCTTCTTAACATGAATAATGTTGAACAAAGTCTTCACTAAAGTTATAAATCATGGTCCGAAGTGTCCATATAGATGGACTGAGGTGTCCCTAAATCTGGTCCGAAGTGTCCCTAAATCTGGTCCGAAATGTCCGTGGTCCGAAATGTCCTGATACCGCCACAAAGTATTCAGCAACCGTACTACTCGGCGGTGTCCGGCAGAGCTCGGAATACATTTATTCCAATAATCGCCGAAGTATTCCGAGTGTGATTTCAGATGTTTTTCCAAAGTTACTTCCCTTCATACACGCCATTTGTTTGGCGAGTGGAGAATCACAAGAAAATACTTCGATGCTTAACTTGAGGAAATCTCTATGAACAGTGAGTGTACACTCTTATATTGTTTAATTATATTTAGTATAGTTCTGATTAAACCTTTTTAGATTCTTAATCGTGTGCTTAAACGAGACTCAAACGTCGAAATATTGACACAACATGGCGGACAAAATTAAAATATCTTAACACTGTTTTGAGTTATCATAACTGAAAACGTTTTAAGTTAATAAACAGTGGTTTTAAACTTTGAATATAGTATTGGACGAAAATTAGTTCGCTAAATTAACGAATAATAAGAAATCAGAACCAATTTGTTTAGAAGGGTTACCTCCCTTTGAAAGAGGCGCCCGAATAGAGGGGAGGTAACTGTGAACTTAATGTGAATAATTAGGGTTTGGTGATAAATTTGTTTGACTGATTTGTGGTAATGTTTACGTATTCTTTTACCTTGTTGGTACTAGATAGATACTGAAAACACAAGGGTATCTGAATTAGTATATCCAAATTCCATAATTACCTAAAGTGTAGTTTACCTTAAATGATAAATTTACAAGAAAATGACGTCAGGTCGCTGTGGTGTAGTGGTAAGCATAAGAGACCGGCAATCCGTAGAACTGGGTTCGATTCCCGGTAGCGCCATTGACCGATTTTTCGTGTTTCTCAAACATGACTTTATTTTACTCTTCTTCTTCTGTTTTGTGCCCTACTCCTAGTCCAAACACAAAAAAGTGTGCGTATTTATAAACTGACGTTTCACTCTAACATGTGACATATGCTAATAAACATATACATCGCATGCATTGTGACTGTGGACTTTTAAGCCTGGAAATTTTAACCAATAGATACTTCCCACATTTGCAATATTTACCTCCCTTGTTCTGCATAGATAGGCTAATTTCCATAAAAGTCTATAGGAAATATCATGTAAACGATGATAAAATCATCAGGTAAATAAAATAACTTATTCATTATGCTCATGTGGGCAGTTTGCTCAGAACGTTGAAGAAAAAGCGATTGTCACATTCAAATTCTCTTGGTATTTTCTCAATTATCACGTATATATTTGGAAATTGCTCCTATAAGTGCTTATTAGTTTTGCCTATCATAATGGCTAATGATTAAGAACAAGGGACTAAATATTGTAGATGTAGATGTGGGAACAAACAATCTATTAAATCATCTTAGCATGCACCATGATTGTGAACCCCAGGATTTTTAACCAATCCTGGTAGTGTATTATTAAGCAATGTCGCTTTTAGTCAACAGTGCAAACTAACAGTGTGAGTATCTAATACCTGCCCTGTTAGTTAATGCACACAGTCCTTTGATACTTAAGTCCCTCCCCTTAAGCCAACTTTGAATTTAGCTCCGCCTCTCAAGATGTAGCACTACAAACTTCAAATTTACGAAAACTGTGATTCAAAAATATTATAGGGACTCGTAAATAAAAGTGAAATCCTGGACTAAGTGGCCAAATTCTCGACTTGAAGTAGAAGCAAATTATCCATGAAAGTGCACCTTTAGGAATGAGCCTTGAAACAGAACTTCTGACATAGGATTGACTACCCTGGTGATAATTACTACTGGGATTTCCCTGATGCAGAAATCTTGAGTCCCTGACTCCCTTTTTTCCAAGGACCCCTAGCTGAAAAATCCTAGGGAAAACCTCTGATTGATAGAATAACCATTGTAATGCAGGCTTATGTGTTATGACGGGGTGAATTGTCAAACATGTTTCGTTTTAGACACATCTTTCTGGCCGCTAGTAAGTCACTAAATTGACTAATTCCAAGAGTACATGAAATTGCCAGGAAAGTTTTTGATTGAATATTTATTGAATATCTATTACATACAAAACTTAATCATGTCTGTTTCATAAGGATGCATTCCACATACTTTCTATCAATACTTTATATGTGATGCATTTACCCAACATTCTATGTTTAACGGGGGTCCATTTTGGCTACTATTTGGTAAAATCCAGTCAAAAATTATCAAAATAGCACATAGTGAAGTTTGTAATAAATATATGAATAATTTATGTAATTATAAATGACTTGACCTGCGTAAGAAGGTAGCTCTTGTGAGTTATTTAACAGGGCAACTGTGGTTCAGGCAAGTCTGATTATTCAAGAATATTGCATAATAGATATGATAAGAATTTCTGCATTTCTGCATTTACATGATTTTTGAAAATCACAATCTTTTGTGGGGCTTTTTAAGAAAAGGGCCTCTGATCAAATTTGATTTTACTGTAAATTGTCAAAATTAGGGAAGATTTTAAAACAGTTTCGCCGGTAAACAATAATACAAGATAGGTTTTATGTTTATTCACACAACGTTCAATAACAAAGTGAAACAATCTTTTCCAACAGGGAAGAGAGGAACAACAACAAAGGGGAACAACTCCCACAAGCGCAAGGTGTGCCACTACTAAATGTTCACAGGTCAACGGACACTATACAATCATATAGTAGCGTTTGCTATAATTAATGAATTAACCTTCTGAATCTGAATCATGTTTTTGTTGTTGTACTGTTGTTCAGTACATGATAAATATTTTATGAAGTGGTAATTTAATTGTACATGGTGGTCAGAACTCGAGATTACTTCTGATAGAGTTTCCAATGGTATTATCTCTTGTGATTGGAAAAAAATGAACCCTATTTTGCAGTTGGAATGGGGACAAATTTCAGCTAGAAAAGGCCCCGATTTGCTAAATAAATCCAAACTAATTGAAGTTTACAGTATTTCACTGGTATTGATGACTATTGGGATATCTTGTATTCATCAGGGTATTTTGTACATAAGTATAAATAAGAAACATATTTTACAGATGGAGGAATATTATACCTTACAAACACCAGGACATTTCAACGACATATTTATAGAGCTACTTACTCTACAGGAACAAGGTGTCCTCTGTGATGTTATCTTGAATGCAGAAGATGGCGAAGTGATGGCACACAAGGTAAATTGTTTGGATTTATAACCCTTTCCTCATATGTTATATATATCTCATTCCCCATATGTTATATATCACACATTCCTCATATGTTATATATCACACATTCCTCATATGTTATATATCTCATTCCTCATATGTTATATATCTCACATTCCTCATATGTTATATATCTCACATTCCTCATATGTTATATATCACAGTCCCCATAGGTTATATATCACAGTCCTCATATGATATACATCTCACATTCCTCATATGTTATATATCACAGTCCCCATAGGTTATATATCACAGTCCTCATATGTTATATATCTCACATTCCCCATAGATTATATATCACAGTCCTCATATGTTATATATCTCACATTCCTCATATGTTATATATCACAGTCCTCATATGTTATATATATCACATTCCCCATAGGTTATATATCACAGTCCCCATAGGTTATATATCACAGTCCCCATAGGTTATATATCACAGTCCTCATATGTTATATATCTCACATTCCTCATATGTTATATATCACAGTCCCCATAGGTTATATATCACAGTCCCCATAGGTTATATATCACAGTCCTCATATGTTATATATCTCACATACCTCATATGTTATATATCACAGTCCTCATATGTTATATATCTCACATTCCTCATATGTTATATATCACAGTCCTCATATGTTATATATCTCACATTCCTCATATGTTATATATCACAGTCCTCATATGTTATATATCTCACATTCCTCATATGTTATATATCACAGTCCTCATATGTTATATATCTCACAGTCCTCATATGTTATATATCTCACATTCCTCATATGTTATATATCACATTCCTCATAGGTTATATATCACAGTCCTCATATGTTATATATCACAGTCCTCATATGTTATATATCACAGTCCTCATAGGTTATATATCTCATTCCTCATATGTTATATATCACAGTCCTCATATGTTATATATCACAGTCCTCATAGGTTATATATCACAGTCCTCATAGGTTATATATCACATTCCCCATATGTTATATATCTCACATTCCTCATATGTTATATATCACAGTCCTCATATGTTATATATCTCACATTCCTCATAGGTTATATATCACAGTCCTCATATGTTATATATCTCACATTCCTCATATGTTATATATCACAGTCCTCATATGTTATATATCTCACAGTCCTCATATGTTATATATCTCACATTCCTCATGTGTTATATATCACATTCCTCATAGGTTATATATCACAGTCCTCATAGGTTATATATCACAGTCCTCATAGGTTATATATCACATTCCCCATATGTTATATATCCCTTTCCTCATATGTTATTTATCACAGTCCTCATATGTTATATCTCCCTTTCCTCATATGTTATATATCACAGTCCTCATATGTTATATATCTCATTTCTCATATGTTATATATCACAGTCCTCATATGTTATATATCTCATTTCTCATATGTTATATATCACAGTCCTCATAGGTTATATATCACAGTCCTCATATGTTATATATCACAGTCCTCATATGTTATATATCACATTCCCCATATGTTATATATCACATTCCTCATATGTCATATATCACAGTCCTCATAGGTTATATATCATATTCACCATATGTTATATATCACATTCCTCAAAGGTTATATATCTCATTCCCCATATGTTATATATCTCATTCCCCATATGTTATATATCACATTCCCCATATGTTATATATCTCATTCCCCATATGTTATATATCTCATTCCCCATATGTTATATATCACATTCCCCATATGTTATATATCTCATTCCCCATATGTTATATATCTCATTCCTCATATGTTATATATCTCATTCCCCATATGTTATATATCACATTCCCCATATGTTATATATCTCATTCCCCATATGCTATATATCTCATTCCTCATATGTTATATATCTCATTCCTCATATGTTATATATCACATTCCCCATATGTTATATATCACATTCTTTATAGGTTATACACCACAGTCCTCATATGTTATATATCTCATTCCTCATATATGTTATATATCACAGTCCTCATATGCTATATATCACAGTCCTCATATGTTATATATCACATTCTTTATAGGTTATACACCACAGTCCTCATATGTTATATATCTCATTCCTCATATATGTTATATATCACAGTCCTCATATGTTATATATCACAGTCCTCATATGTTATATATCACAGTCCTCATATGTTATATATCACAGTCCTCATATGTTATATATCACAGTCCTCATATGTTATATATCACAGTCCTCATATGTTATATATCACAGTCCTCATAGGTTATATATCACAGTCCTCATATGTTATATATCACAGTCCTCATATGTTATATATCACAGTCCTCATAGGTTATATATCACAGTCCTCATAGGTTATATATCACAGTCCTCATATGTTATATATCACAGTCCTCATAGGTTATATATCACAGTCCTCATATGTTATATATCACAGTCCTCATATGTTATATATCACAGTCCTCATAGGTTATATATCACAGTCCTCATATGTTATATATCACAGTCCTCATATGTTATATATCACAGTCCTCATATGTTATATATCACAGTCCTCATATGTTATATATCACAGTCCTCATATATGTTATATATCACAGTCCTCATAGATTATATAAAACATTCCTCATAAGTTATATGTCACATATTATATATATATATCATGTTCGTCATATTGTTAACTATTTAGCTATATTAAAAGTTCAGATTGACATACTTTTCATCATCACAAACAAGCTGAACACTTTGTTCTGTTATATACTAGTATGAACTGTATGAACAATTGGTGCAGATTAACTAATATTTAATAAGAGTTACAAATTCAAAGTTGTGGACACTGGTCAATTCCATGTATTGTTCTTGCAGGTTGTATTAATGGCTGTAAGCAAGTACTTCAGAGACAAATTATCTCCAGTATTGGGAGTTAATCCAACACAAATCGGCCTTAAAGGTATCTCTGCTGTTGAACTGGCCAATCTCATTCAGTATATTTACACAGGAAACCTTCTGGTTGCCAAGGAAAGTATGGACGTAATTTTAGAAATATCAGAAATTTTGGGACTAAGTGGAGTTGTTCAAGGTTATAACGAAATTATTTTGTATGAAGAAGGAAAGAGACAAAAAGAAAAGTCTATTCAATCCAGTGTTGAATCTACAATGACAAGCTGCCATGCTACAGACGTTGTCAACCAGGATAGTAATTATACTGTGGTTGCTAGCAGTACAGCTCAGTCTTCTACTGCAGATCAACATCAGAATGCTGATCAGGGTATTACAAAGAACAGTGTGGGCAGCAACCCAAACATTATTGAAAGCGCTAACCAGTCAACAGCTGCTGATTACAACTTTGGTTCTTTGTATGACCAACAGTATGTGGATGTTACTGCAGGTTCAAACAGTCCACTGAAAAATTCACCTGCTTGTGGGTCACAGACTAAGCATCCTGTGAAGTCGGAAGTGTCAGCTGAAGAAGAAGCTCAACACCAAACTCTGTCTGACGCACCATACTTGAAACATCAAGGTCAACCAGAACTAGAGAAAGCAGTGATGAATATTTCTTATAGAGATACAGCTGACGCTGGTGCTTCTTTAGGTAAGCCTATTGCTGAGAATACTGTGGATGTAGGACCATTCATTAATGGGAAAAC
This sequence comes from Mactromeris polynyma, assembly GCA_032209605.1. Taxonomy (NCBI): domain Eukaryota; kingdom Metazoa; phylum Mollusca; class Bivalvia; order Venerida; family Mactridae; genus Mactromeris; species Mactromeris polynyma. Next base: position 7,792,107 of record JASFXZ010000028.1, read on the forward strand.
AAATACGAAGACTTTAACTATGAGTGCAGGAACTGTCAACAATGATCAAGGTGGACAGACTGATGTATACACTGTATCATTGGATCCTTTATCTGTTAAAACTCCCCTGGTTATGCCAAAACCCAGAAGGTCGAAACCTCGGAAAGAGAAAGATGCGGAAGAGAAAGTGTATAGACAGAAAAAAGCGCAGATACTGCAGAGTGACATAAAGGATATAATAACAGAGCAGGTTTCCTTATCTGCTTTGAAGACAGAAAACGTTGCAGAATTGGATGAAAGTGATGAAACAGCAGAAAGAAGCAGCAGTGCTGCACAGAATCAGGGGGATTTTCAGTATGAAACTAAAATGAAAGCAGCATTTGTACCCAGGGTCATCTTCACCGAAACAAAGCTGAAAGAAGCTGATCCTGTGAATAATGAAAAGATAGTTGATGGTGTTGTTGATGCAGAGGCACAAGCTAACAGACAGCAGGCTGATGATTTTGCTCAAGTTGTTAAGGCTGACAGTGTTGATGCTGAACATGAAATTAATGGAATGATTGCAAATGATATTGTCAGTGTCATGAATAATACTTCAGATTCTGAATCTAATACTCTAAAAGGTGTGTATGCGTTTACAAAAGGCAAGAACAACAGTCAAAGTCAAGATCATATTGAAACTAAAATTCAACCTAAGACCAACACTAATCGTAATAATCAGACTGATAATGATACAGACTTAGCAGAGGTTACTGAATTAGTTGATACTGGCGCCCCTGAAAAATACACTGATAATTCTGATGTATCAATGTCCCCAAAAAGACATTCTGATGAAGCAACAGAAAAGATGAGATCAAGTGCACAGAAGAGAAAAACTAGGACACCAAAAATAGAATCTTTTACTGAAAGTGAAAACAAGGATTACGGCATAGTCAAACAGGTTAAAGCTTCTGATCTCCATGTATTTAAGTCTTTAATGCCAGAAGTAAGATTGAAGAAACTTTCATTGGAAGAAATTTTACAAATTGCCAAAGATTTTAAAGAAAAGAAAGTGTTTAATTATAGTTCCGTCAAAAACAGAACATGTGGATCAGCACTAAATGATGAGAAAGCTGGTGACATTGAAACCGCTGGACCAATAACCACTAAGAGTGCAATATCCAATGAACTCAAACGAAAGCTTGCTGATGAACCAGATACTGGATCTCCTTCAAAGGCAAGAAATATAAATGATCAGGATTTGAGTGATACGGACAACTTCTGTGAAGAAGCCAGTGACTCTTCCATTCCAGCTCATCCAAGTGGCAGTAAAGATGTAAAACTTGTGGCTGAATTCATAGTGCCAGCATGTAATGATGGAACATATAAATGTGAAGACGATGTAAGTCCAACTTTTGAATTAATATGTATACTTAAGTTAATGATGATTTGATGAGAAGTTAATAACAGTAAAATGAATTAACTAGTGCTTGGTTGGTTACTGTTGATAACCTTATTATACTGGATCATATATGCTCGGTAGCATACGCTCGGGGCTCGCGCTGGCGTTCAAAAATTGGCTAAAAAAAAAATCAATTAAAACTGACAGCAACGACGTAGAAAACGGGTATTTAATCCGCCACCCAAATTTAATTCTTTAACTATTTACTCCAGCATCACAAGACATCATCTAGGAATATTCAAAATTAGCGTTTATGCCTCGGATTTTTACACGAATATCTATGCAATCACTTTCGTTTTTGGGTCTAGTATACGATATTATCCGTTCTGTACGGTCCGTAATGCCGCCTGCACTGTATTTTACGAGGAATGAAAATTATTATAGTGAATTCAGATTACTATTATTATTGCCTGTATATACTGATGATTTATGTCTCATAGTCTGTGCAATGACTATTCACATATAATTTACCTCACTATGTTTAGTGGCCTAGTTTTTATGTACAGCTGACTGTTATATATTGCTTCTTGCATGTGACTTTGGTTTGGGAGTATACATTGCCTTCATCTTTCAATTTGATTAATGAATACTTGATAATGAGTTGTAATGTTTAAACTTTAATAACAAGAATAAAATAATCAAGAAATAAAATAACAGTGCTACAGTGAATCATCCTACAAGCTCTATTAGAAATGATTTGTAGACTATTTAAAACAATTTCAAAAAACACTAAAAAGGATTACAGTGAAATAACAAAGTCCTATGCCATGGAATATTGGGGGGTTGAGACGACAAACTGCACTAAATATTTGTCGATTGCGCGCTGTAATATAGCCCGCGAATTACTGAAACTGACCGGTTCCAAAATTGGCTCAAGAGCAGCCCTGTACGTAATATACTGTAATAAAATTGTTTTCTCTATTGAAATACTGATGCTGTGCAGGGCTCTCACTAGGCTGAAAGTTTTGAAACAGCGTCGAGGGCCCCTCTGTCAGAACTTTCTGAGCGAGTCCTATGGTTATTCAACTTATTTATGCTGGCGATGAACATCGCACTGATCAAGTCCCTCAATGTAAAGTTTGTTGTTAATTTTGCTAACAAAATGGAATTCTGTAATTAGGATATATATGCGTGACAAGTTACGTCATAAATGGACATCAAAATTGTGCAATATATAATCAGTCCGGGAACGTATTGACTGCACTTCGTATACTTGAGTTATCTGTCCGTCAGTCATGAATGCAGTTGGTTCATTGCAAAAATGTTGTGGAGCGAACATTTTTGCAGTTTTAAATCTTCACTCACTTGATCATTATGAAGTGTAGATGTATGAAGCAATATTTTAGCTCGCCTGAGCATGAAGTTCTGGCATCTTACTTCTATCGACAATATGTGGCAATGCTTGCCTTTAAATAGCCATTGATACTGTGTCATTTATCGTCAAAAGGTCAAATCATAGAAAACACTCTAGAGGCCTTATTTTCAATGTGAACAAAATGAAACCTTTCACGAGTTATCTCCCTTTATCCCTTCTACAGTGTATGTGTAATGCTATTTGAAATGTACTATTGAAGGGATAAAGGGAGAGACTCTAAAATTGAAAAGGGAAGAGAACTTATTTTCAATGTGAACAATATGAAACCTTTCACGAGTTATCTCCCTTTATCCCTTCTACAGTGTATGTGTAATGCTATTTGTAAATGTACTATTGAAGGGATAAAGGGAGAGAACTCTAAAATTGAAAAAGGGAGAGAACTCTTGACAATCTCCGATATACATGCTGTATCTGCCTTTTGTAGATATGTTTGTTTTCCACGGACAACATGAACAGATTGAAGCATCACGTTTATATGTTTCATGGTCCTGGTGAAGATGTGCAAGTTGTAGAACAAAGCGTAGAAGAAGAAGTTACCAAGAGTACGGATCAAGTTACCAAGTTTACGGATTCTGATGATGTAATGTGATTTTAACAAATAAGTTTGTCTAAATATAGTGTATGAAATCAAATGTAATTTCCTGTCCACATTTCTTCATTAGATAATATTTAGTTAATTGATTTATCGTCATGTGATGACCTTGATATTACTCCACTGGACAGCAGGGCTCGACATTAACGATAGTCCGACTGTCGGGGACAACCGAAGCTTGGGTCGATGGTATCAATGACGGTCCTAATATTAAGACTTGAACAAAGTTTGTTTTAATTAACGGTACTTCTTGAATTGGTAAATACAAAATTGTATAGCAGTTTTTTTGGTTAAATTGAAAATTCTTTTGAATATATCTATATTTTGTACTGATGAAATACAGTCTTAGAAAACTGGCAGATAACATGTTAACCATTTTTATCACACCTGAGCCAAAGTAGTGCGATTAGGGTCGTTGTTCATCAATATTTTCTCTAAACTTTTGAATGTATTTTATCCAAACTTCACTGCAGTGATCCTTAACTGTGCCTCTTTCGAAGTTGCATATTTAATAATAATTATATTTACTCTAAAATTTCAGTATGAACGGCTTGTGTGGAAAAATGTTGATACAGGTATGTATTGAAAATTTATATACTTTTGATTGCTGTGAAGTTTCACCTGTATCATGAGAAGAATATGACAGCAACGAAACTTAAAGTTAACTTATGAGCTTATGGTGCAACAAAAAGTAAACATTTGATTTAAATAAGTAAGAGCATATCAAGGGTTCATAGCAAGACTTTCCTAACTCCTATATAAATACATAGGAGTTAATATAGTCTTGCACTGAACCCTCGATCTATCAAATCACTATATTTTTAATGTTGCACTGTTATTTGTAATGTTGCACAATTGTTAGTAATTTGGCTCTGTTATTTGTAAAGTGGCACAATTGTTAGTAATTTGGCTCTGTTATTTGTAATGTTGCACAATTGTTAGTAATTTGGCTCTGTTATTTGTAAAGTGGCACAATTGTTAGTAATTTGGCTCTGTTATTTGTAATGTTGCACAATTGTTAGTAATTTGGCTCTGTTATTTGTAATGTTGCACAATTGTTAGTAATTTGGCTCTGTTATTTGTAATGTTGCACAATTGTTAGTAATTTGGCTCTGTTATTTGTAAAGTGGCACAATTGTTAGTAATTTGGCTCTGTTATTTGTAATGTTGCACAATTGTTAGTAATTTGGCTCTGTTATTTGTAAAGTGGCACAATTGTTAGTAATTTGGCTCTGTTATTTGTAAAGTGGCAACATTTGTTAGTAATTTGGCTCAGTTATTTGTAATGTTGCACAATTGTTAGTAATTTGGCGCTGTTATTTGTAAAGTGGCACAATTGTTAGTAATTTGGCTCTGTTATTTGTAATGTTGCACAATTGTTAGTAATTTGGCTCTGTTATTTGTAAAGTGGCAGTTATTTGAAATATGGCACTGTTATTTATAACGTAACACTGTTGATGGTAATCAAAGCTCTGTTATTTTGTAATGTGGCTCTGTTATTTCTAATGTGGCATTGTGTTTTGTAATGTGGCATTGTTATTTGTAATGTGGCATTGTTATTTGTAATGTGGCACTGTTATTTATAATTTGGCACTGTTATTTATAATGTGGCACTGTTGTTTGTAATGTGGCACTGTTATTTATAATTTGGCACTGTTATTTATAATGTGGCACTGTTGTTTGTAATATGGCACTGTTATTTATAATGTGGCACTGTTATTTATAATGTGGCACTGTTGTTTATAATGTGGCACTGTTATTTATAATGTGGCACTGTTTTTTATATTGTGGCTCTGTTATTTATAATGTGGCACTGTTATTTGTCATTAAGCAGTCCTATCTGTAAAGTAGCTCTAATATTTGTAATGTAGTTCTGTTTTTTGCAATATTTCAGATGAAATTCTTTGTCCTAAATGTCCTAGAACATTCAAGACACCAATGCTTATGAAGAAACATTACATTGCTTCTCATTCAGGTATGTTCTGTAAACAACTTTACAATTGTATACATTTACATTATATGCTATACGGAGAGGGAATAGTAACTTGGAGCATCAAATAATGAACCTCATGATTATTTACTCAAACCTGATTCGGACGAATATTCCGACGAATCTCATGCTAACTGACCTTACTGATTTGTCTCAAACTCCTGGTCCGGTTATATAAACTACTGATTTGTCTCAAACTCCTGATCCGGTTATATAAACTACTGATTTGTCTCAAACTCCTGGTCAGGTTATATAAAATACTGATTTGTCTCAAACTCCTGATCCGGTTATATAAACTACTGATTTGTCTCAAACTCCTGATCCGGTTATATAAAATACTGATTTGTCTCAAACTCCTGATCCGGTTATATAAAATACTGATTTGTCTCAAACTCCTGATCCGGTTATATAAAATACTGATTTGTCTCAAACTCCTGATCCGGTTATATAAAATACTGATTTGTCTCAAACTCCTGATTCGGTTACATAAAATACTGATTTGTCTCAAACTCCTGATCCGGTTATATAGAATACTGATTTGTCTCAATCTCCTGATCCAGTTATATAAAATACTGATTTGTCTCAATCTCCTGATCCGGTTATATAAAATACTGATTTGTCTCAAACTCCTGATCCGGTTATATAAAATACTGATTTGTCTCAAACTCCTGATCCGGTTATATAAAATACTGATTTGTCTCAAACTCCTGATCCGGTTATATAAAATACTGATTTGTCTCAAACTCCTGATCCAGTTATATAAAATACTGTGTGGGTTCAACCATTGATACAAAGTCTACAAAGCAGTCACTGAAATTTCATAATTAACTTTGTAATTTGGGCACAAATCTTTGGATTATTAATTGCAATTAACGAAGAAAAAGTGGAATAATTGCTTTTTATGGAATATTGGATATTTTTTTTTATATATATTTCTTTCTGAGATTTTTTTGAATACTGAAAGCAGTATGCTATCAGGTGGTGCTGACAGCAGTAAACGACGCAATAGTGTTTGGTTTTGTAGTAAACGTGTGATGAAAACATGGAAAGGGAAATATCTGAGATTTTTTGTCATTGGAGGATATACTATAATATATCAGCTTTTATTATGCCACGCAATTCAAAGATGGCAAAGAGGCATAATGTGTTTACCCTGGCCATTTGTCTGTCCATCCATGCAAACATTTGTTTCCAGTCAATAACTTGAGAAAGGATGGATAGATTCAAAGCATATTGAGCACATAAGTATAATTATGATAATAAAAACAGGTCAGTTTGGATCATGCTTACAATATGTTTTCCTCTTGAAAAACAAACCATATGTTCTGGTTACTAGGAAATACTGTGTGATGTCAGCATTTATTTTTAACCAGGTTTTTGAAAAAAACCAGGTTATTAGAATGGTGTATGTCGTTGGGCGGGCGTCAAACTGGGTGGTTTCCGGCGAATAACTTGAGTTCTGTTGATCATATTGTAACCAAACTTGGTGTACAGTAAGAACATATGGAAAGCTCGCTTGGGATTGCTTTTGGGTTTGGTCCGACAAAGGTCAAGGTCACCGTTACTAAAAATAGAAATTTGGTTTCCGGCGAATAACTTGAGTTACATTGATCATATTGACATCAAACTTGGTGTATAGTAAGAACATGTGGAGAGCTCGCTTGGGATTGCTTTTGGGTTCTGTCCGACAAAGGTCAAGGTCACCATTACTAAAAATAGAAATTTGGTTTCCGGCGAATAACTTGAGTTACATTGATTATATTGACTTCAAACTTAGTGTATAGTAAGAACATGTGGAGAGCTCAATTGGGATTGCTTTTGGGATCGGTCCAACAAAGGTCAAGGTCACCATTACTAAAACTAGCAATTTGGTTTCCGGCAAATAACTTGAGTTTCTTTAATCCTATTGACATCAAACTCGATGTACAGTAAGAACATGTGGAGAGCTTGCTTGAGATTGCTTTTTGACCCGTTCTGATGAAGGTCAAGGTCACCGTTACTAAAAATAGAAATTTGGTTTCCGGCAAATAACTTGAGTTTCAATGAACATATTGCCATCAAACTTGGTGTACAGAAAGAACATGTGGAGAGCTCGCTTAGGAATGGTTTTGGGTTCTGTCCGACAAAGGTCAAGGTCACCGTTACTAAAAATAGAAATTTGATTTCCGGCGAATAACTTGAGTTACATTGATTATATTGACTTCAAACTTGGTGTATAGTAAGAACATGTGGAGAGCTCAATTGGGGTTGCTTTTGGACTCGTTCCGCCAAAGGTCAAGGTCACCGTTACTTAAAGTAGCAATTTAGTTTCCGGCGAATAACTTTAGATTTGTTGGTCATATTGACATCAAACTTGGTGTATAGTAAGAACATGTGGAGAGCTTGCTTGGGATTGCTTTTGGAATCGTTTCGTCAAAGGTCAAGGTCACCTTTACTAAAAATTGCAATTTGCTCTCCGGCTAATAACTTTAGATTTGTTGGTCATAATGACATCAGACTTGGTGTATAGTAAGAACATGTGAAGATCTCGCTTGGAATTGCTTTTGGGTTCGTTCCATCCAAGGTCAAGGTCACTTAAAATTTAAAAATCAGTTTCCACTTAATATCTTCGCTATTCGTGGGTGTATTGACATCAAAGTGTGAGTGTTTGTATGCATGTATCACCTCTGGCACCTTTGCAGCATTGATGATCATCATGTATTCATTATACAAATAGAGCCTTGGTTACAAATAATTAGGTTTAAAACCTGGTTTGTGGGCATTGCCCATTTCTTGTTTTCTGTTCATATATGATTGTAGACAATATTGAAATCATTCATCATTTTGTTTTTCAGGCAATAAGTTCAAGTGTCCTCGATGTGACTATGTAGCAGGTGTACAATCTAATCTCAAGACTCACATGAAATTGAAGCATTCTATTGCTGAAGTAAGATTATCTCTATTACTAGGAATGATAATTGCTACATTCTTCCTTTATTCTAAATAAGAAATCTGTATTTCTTTTTTACAGATGAACTCCTTCAAACCGAATCCCTTTCCAGACTAAAGAAAAAGATCGGTTTAGAGAGGTTATTCTCGACGGGAAGATTTTTTTATATATGTTTTGTAAGAGCCAAATATTATCTTGTGAATACAAAATACATTTTATAAAAATTGATATTATTTCGTATAAACATTTCATGAAAACGCAGTAAATAAAAGAATTTGTCAAAAAAAGTTTCAGATGTCATTGTAGGCGCCGCCCCGTAAATCTGGAATGATGGACACATACAAATTTTATAATCATAGTATTGACTTACAACTTGACATTCACTGTTAAACGATCCCTTGTATCCAACCAGATCCGCAGACCATGGCAGCAAAGTTGGTGCATCAGTATGCTCTAAGGCTTTGTGCAGAAACATTATAAGACTAAAACTGGAACTAATAATTTAAAAAGTTAAATGTTTTATTATAATCTTATGCTGTGTATAATGGCATATATTTTAACAAATATTGGCAATAGTGTATAGTGGATAACATCAATTCTTCAGACAAAATTTTATTCCTTTAAGATAAATTGACAACAAAAGGCTTAAATTGCAAAGTTAAAGCCTAAGTGTCAGCCTTAAAACGTATAAGACCCATGGACAAGTTTCTAGTTGATAACAGCAATTCTATAATTAATATAGTACTTTATCTGGTAAAAAAAGCTTACCTGCCATTTTTTTCTTTTGTGAATATTGACAACAATCATTCAATCATAAATGTTTTTGTTTACTGCAACAAAAAAGCAATATAATATGTATCTAGTAGCTATTTAGGAATTATCTGATTGGTTTGAACTTCGTTGTTAAAGTGATGTGTGTCTGTTTTCCATCATCCATCGTTTGTCGTCATACTTAGCTTGTTAACATTATAGTGGCCACACTGTCAGAACTTTATGTAACTTTGTCAGAATATTTGTCTCTATAAAAGTTATAAACTGGGTTACTTGGGGTCGAAAACTAGGTCACTCTAAAATCTTAAGAAAACCTTGTTTCTGTTTACACTAGATGTAGTATGATGTTAAATGTTTACCATCAGAGTATATTGACCAGTGGCACTCTATGATCCTCTTGATGAGTTTACAGTAGCTGTTAAAGATATACATGGACACTGCTTTATTGTAATTTGTATAAATCAAGATGAATGTCATAAAGGATAAATCTTCTACAGCAAGTCAATATGATATGTATTAAATAGTTCCTACATGATGTAACATCTACAATATTTACCTCCTTTGTCCTTTACTGTCGGCCATTTTGATAGGCAAAACTAATAAGCCCTTATGGGTAATTTCCAAAAATGTGATAATTGAGAAAATACCAAGATAATTTGCATGTGACAACCACTTTTTCTTCAACTTACTGAGCCAAATGCCCACATGAGCATAATTAATAAGTTATTTTTGATTTATCAGAATAGTTTTATCATCGTTTACATTATATTGCCTATAAACTTAAAGCAAATTTGCCTATCAAAATGGCCGACAATTCAGAACAAGGGAGGTAAATATTGTAGATGTGGGAACTATGTATTGCTGCGCTAAGATTACAAAAACATGACAAACAGTTCTAATCATAATATTTTCCGACATTAACCAATCATGAATCAATTAACAGTTTCAAAAGGCCCTAAGTTCCGCCCATTGTTATCAAATGTTTATGCTTAACAGTTTCAAAAGGCCCTACGTTCCGCCCATTGTTATCAAATTGTTATGCTTACTTATCTCTTCATATAACTAGTCTGCACAATTTCCAATATGTGGTTTAACGATTGATTCAATGTTTCATCCAATATATTAAATTGGATATACTTAGAAAGTTTAGATCTGAACTTGCTAATGTTCAATTGTTTTGGAAAATCGAACAAGAGACTATGTCAGGTAGAGAGTATAAAAACAGCATTTTCTATAACTATTTAGCATAGCGAATCGGCTTTACTCGCAATTCAGGATAAGTATTGGTTTGTTTGACTCACTTTTGATATTTACATTGTACAGTGTTGAAACTGTATTGTTAGCATCCTAACTAACATGCAATTTTATTTCAGAATGGTCTCAGTAAGTGTCGGTTCTGCAACTATGGAAGCAGTATGCGTACCAATCTGAGGAGCCATATACTTGCTGCACATGGACTCATAATGGTCACTACTCACATGGCAAATACAAATCAAAAGTTTTACAACTTTAATGATGGTGATATTGTTACACTTGATGGAAAACTGTTCGATCCGAAAACTATGCCAGTACCTAAAAACGAGCATAGAATTTTTCCGAAAAAAACCATTGCGCAACATACAAAATCACTTCTCAAGGTGCCTGTGAAGGTATTTGTGGAAGAAGTTATAAAACGTCATGATCAATATCTTAAGCAACCAGAGAAAGAAATTACATGTAAGTGTAACTCTATCATCAAGGCAACTGAACAGCCATTATTCCCACAAGCCTCACCACAGGTTCAAAATAACCATGCTAATAAAGTACACACTATGCAGAGAATGAAATTGCCAGTACAGGAACCCAGAGTTCATGGATATATTACTAATCAGGGTGGAATTCCAGGTGTTGATAACAAAGTGGAAGTAACACAACACGGTTATCCAGAAGTTGTTATGGAGAATGTGGAATCTGGCGAGTCTAATGACGTTTTAACTATTTGTGAACAAACAGATGAAACTGATGGAGAGGAGATGATAATTATCAATCAATCTGGTAAACAAACTGCTGTGCGTTCTAAAGACTTCTACGATACATTGTCTGCTTCTGGTCACGATTCTAATCAATCTCTAGAAATGATTGCCACTTTGTTACAGGCTGGCGAACAGATTGAAATCAGAGAACAGAATGAGGAAGAGGAATTTGTGGAAATACAGAATGCTTAGATACAACTTACATGTTAATGACCATTCTTGATGAAAGCTGTAGTGCCGGATAGGACAGCATGGAAATCAACATATATGAGCGTTGCCATGACACACTCTGTATTAGTGGTTGGTTAAGACATCTAATATCAAATCAAATTGTTGTCACATACTAAGCGCTTTGTCCGAAGACTCTAATATCAAATCAAATTGTTGTCACATACTAAGCGCTTTGTCCGAAGACGTTTTGGAGGATTAATTGTGACTTATAGAATTAAACTGTCAAGGAAACATCTATAAGTATTGCATAATTTGTTTGTTTTTTATTTGTAGCGCAGAAGATTTTTTCATAACTATGTACATTCTGACACGACGTCATCATGTAATACATATATTACTTTTGTTCTTATTATTTGAAGTGCTCTAAAAAGAAAAGACATCCGATTTTAATACTTTTGGTAAATAAAAGTTGAAAAATATATCTGTTCCGAACGAATATTGGAACTGACGAATATTGGAACTGACGAATATTGGAACTGACGGCACCAATTATTTATTTATCATTACAAATTCTGCTTGCACATTTACATGCTAGTAGTTTGTAAATTGTGGTTGATTTCTAGGAAGGCTTTGCTACTGGTTATGTGAAGCCTTTAGTGTTGCTTATTGCAAATAGTTAACGAACGTGAAAGCAAATCGAAATTCCTATATGTCTGTCATTATATTCCGAATGGATCAAAATTATGAATTATTTGTCGTATTGAATTGTACATAGTATGTGAATTATTGGAGTAAAAGCAACTCTAGCCGATGATATAACCTTGCGTTTAGATATATACAGGTTTTGTCGTGGCACAGCTCATACGTTAATTGTTGATCATTCTTGCTTCAATCTTGTATGTTGGTCATGGCAAGGTGGAAATACATGAACTGTGAACTGTTGCACCCAGTTATCCACCTGTTACCATTATGCTGTATTATTCATGCAAATATTAAGACTGTCAGAGTAAATGTCTGAATCTATTCAAATTGTACATTTATAGTTGTGTATCTTTGTGTGATATATTTCAGTATTGTTAATGTCAGTGTGTACATAGAGCGAACCAAGTCCTGGTTAACTTGTTTAATGAATGTCCATCTCTGTATTTTCGATATTACTGAAATGCGTTGAAGAAGTAAAAGTGTTGATAATGAATATGTTAATTATGAAACTTACAGGCATGTACATGTACCCTATTGTACCAGGGGTTCAACCTAGGGGTCATTTTGATAATATTTATAGCCAATTTGCCTATAGAGAAAATTTGACCATTCAGTCAGAATCCTGGTTCAAAATGTGGCTTTTTTGAAATTCCAGGGGCCAAGGGCCAACTTCAATGACAAAATGGAACCCCCTGTGTATATCAGGTGTCCATTTTATGGATGAATTGCTTAGTTAAAAGTGGATGTCTTTTATTTTATTATTCAAGGTTTTTAATTCTTTCAAATTCAGAAGCCTATTTACTATTGTTCAATCTGTTACTTAAAGATGTATCAGACTGATAAGTTGACAGAACATCAGGGAGGCAGCTGCATGATTAATAACTAAGTGAGGGCTGTTTTATGAGTATGTTTTTTCTGTGACAATATTGCAGATCTGGGGCTTGCTTAGCTGATGTTGATGTGTATGCCTTTTTCAGGTGGGTCCCCCGTTTTGGTGTATATTTTGTTCCGGTAAATATGCTTACAAAACATCAAAACATACATTAAATATCTAATTGCAGTTTTGGCCATTTTACTTTTTCGATATTTCAAAAAAGTGTAGGCCACGGCATACACAGCCTATAAGAATCTACGCCGCTGCTTATTCAACAGTTGATATTTTGGTCTGTTTGTTTTGCAATTTTATGTAATTATTAAACCACACTTTGTGTTTGGCTGTCTACGATACATTGACAATCTACACATTATACACATAGGAGTAATTGGTGGACTTGGTCACATATTTTAAAGGTTTTAAGGTGTGTTATATTATATTAAATGAAGTATAATAACAAGAATATGAAGTAATTCCCATGTGTAGAGAGCAGTGTGATTATTTTAGCCCAACCCACAATGCTTGGCGTACTCGGACATAAAGTCTGATTAGAAAAATAGTGTGAAAATGTTAGCAAATTTTAGGTTGCGCAAGAAGTATGCCTTGGGAGGGTTATTCCTGGTAAAGAACTATTTGATTCTGAATTCCTTTGTATACCTCATACCCGTGTGGTACATGTATTTGATTATCATCTTGTATGTATCTATGACCACATTTGAAACAATACATGTATAATGATCTGATATGTAAAGTTCTGTAATAAAAGTTTTAGTGTCAGAATCATTTGCCTTGTAGTGTAAAACATGCAATCTCCTTGTTGCTGGAGTTTCCCTATACAAAGAATGGAGATCACTGCCATCACAAATATCGCCTAATATTTTAGCTTTGGATTTTATGTACCAGATATAGACATTGTCGTGGATACATTTATGATTTTTCAGGGAAATAAAGCCAATACATAGTGTTCTACTGTATGGTTGAAAGTTATTTCGCCAAGTGAGCAGCGGACCGAATATTTTCTCGAATGGGGTAGCCTTGAGTGAAAATTGCGTCAGATGGTCACAAGGTGAATTAATTTGATCTAACACATATTCTTTTTGTGTCATGCTTCATTTTGCTCTTTTTTCTCATTTACTCTGATATTCCCGTTGAATGTGTTAATATTTTACATGCTGTTATTGTTTTTGCTTTGATAATTTCCCTGTGAATTATCGAATATTATTCACCGTTTTTCTGCAGTAAACCACAGGAAAGCATGAAATGAAGTTGGATAAATGAAAAAAAATCTTAAGAATAATTATGATCATTTTAACTCGGTGTGCTTCAAAGGTGCCTGTCACATTATTTACACTCCTGTCATGTGACAATGTGTGAAAGCAGTGATTAACGTAGCGACAGGGGGAGATAAACTCCATGAGGAGATTGAAGTGCAAGAAATCACAGTTGTATTTTATTCTACAATAGTACTACCAAATGAAATTAGGCAAGAGTAAAGAAGTGTACATTGCAGAAACTTCCATAAATGCAGAAATATTTTAATTATTCCATGTACACGTATAATACATGGAACTGTAGTTTTAACATTATGATACTAAAAGTATGAATTTATATGATATATAGCGCCAAAATACGAATGTTACATTAAAAGGAACTAAGTATTGCTGGATTTACAACTACAACTTGAGATATCTAAAACTTCAGTAGGTATCGGTGCAATGATGTAGTGATGAAACAATTGCCAAGTTGAATTGAATAATCGTCGCAAGCAGTTCCAGATCAGCGAGAATCGATGATAATAAGGTCTAGACATGATGTCACTACTGATACGTTTAGTTGTCTTCAAAGACAAACGGTTTTCGTTAATTGGCACACTGGTTTTATTTCCAGTTTGTAAAGTGTGGTGAAAACTTGAATGTGTTATGCTTTTAATGCTGGTAAAAGAACTGTTCTTTATTTTCAGTACAGTGTTTGCTGTGGATTAAAGAGCTAAATAAAGTTTAATCATAGATAAAATGATTCTCAAAGTATTTTCAAATGAGTCATGAGTTCAAAACATACAAGTTACACATTGTAAATGAGAGATTGAATTGTTCCAGGGAACGCCATATGCAGAAGACAATGCGTCCACACACAGACCCCCCGAGAAAAACGTCTACAAAACATTAGGCAATGATGAGTTGCAAGAGTATACATGTATGGGAATAGCTGTGCAAGGAATGGTCTAGCCGACGATAAAGAACAAGTAGGAACATTTAGGATGGGGTTATTTAATGAATGGAATAAATCACGGAACAAGTTAAGAAAGTCGGCAATAATAGAAAGTGAAAGAACTGCACATGGGGAAAGAAGAAATTAACATATGCACATCTAAAACATAAATAGAATAATAACCATACCACGTATGTACATATTAAGAAATCTTGCTCAATTATTTAACGATTGTGAATCGAAATACCCACTCCAAACAAATCGAGTATCAATTCGGTTTTAGTCCGATTGTATGGTTTTCAAGTATGTCATTGTTATAATATTTCAGAAAAAATGCCCAACTGATGAGGCTTTTATTCTCAGACGGAATTCGCACCCTAAGCAGAATATCAAAAACACTTTCAAAAAGCATTTAGGTGAATCAAACGGGCAAAAACATTGTACAAATGTAATTTATATACATTTTTAATTGAGGTAAGTTCTGCAAATAACTTCTATATTTAGCATAACGAGATTTCACCGAAAACACTGATTTGCAGTAACTCGTGGATATCCTAAGAGAGTTCATACAAATAAACTAGCTATACAACTAGGCATTTATGAACTGTTAGTTCTGAGACTTGTATCGTGTTGGAATGCATATTTTCTGACACATTGTGCTCATTCTGAAAAGGCAAAAGCATTCACTGCATGATTAGTATTCAGTAGTTTCCTGTGAGAAGAGATTTGCAACTTGATAATTTTCCAAACACTGATCCGCCCTAAGAGAAATATTGTGCTTATGACACAGAACTCAACTGGTTGGATTATATTATGTATCACCTCTCAATTACATGTATACATTTATAAACCTTGGTCCAAACTTTGCCTCATGCTTTGCTGTATTTCCAAACAGTAAAATTCTGCACTTTGACAGCTGCCCCACTTTAATAAGGAAGGGGAAACAAATGTCTTACTCAATTTGTTAGTCTCAGTAATATGTTAAAAAGATATACACCTTAACATTGGGGCTGCAACAATACAGGTGGCTCATGGTTCGGTTATGAATACAACCCTTTCCGTTATTCGGCTCGGTTATATAAATATATGAAATACATAAAATTCTCATTAGCCGATTGTTAAATGACTTGTCACACGGACATATAAACAACCTACTTTGTCTATAAAGATATGTTTGAACTCTCGCGAGCAGAGAGTTTCTTCCGAGAACAAACTCTCGATAAAAATTCTGCGTCGTCCGCCATCGTGTTTATACATCGAAAAGGCAGTATGGTTTCAGAATTTCTCGTGGCTTCACATATGATGAGGTATGATAAAGACTTATTCTTTTGCTGGCTTATTGCTTGTTCACCGAGACGCAACTACTGCCATGGACTTTTACGATGTTGCAAATGACTTTATAAGAGCAAAGGTGTCGCGTTCTTGTGTGTTTAAACTGCCAAACATACATGTAATTTGGTCATCAAATAATACCGTGTTGATTCAGTGTAGATGTAATTTGAACTGCACCCGGTTTACCTGTTCGTAATTTCTTTACATTATTTTCCCCAACTTTTACAAAACTCACGATGTAATAATACGAGAATTTCACTCAACAGAATAAAGATCTCAAAGGCGAAGAGAAATAGATCCATTTTCATCACTATTTAAAAAAATCTCACAGCTGTGTACCTATCCCATACCCTCCCAAGCGCCTCCCAATGTTTAAGACCGTGCTACGCCCAGTGAGCAACGGGCGGAAATGAACGCAGATTGGCGACTATCGATAAAGAGGTCTGCCTAAAATGCGTAAATAGCAAAATGTGGCAGAATGTGGCAAAATTTTCCTATTAAAAGGCATAATTAGTGAATTTTAGCAAATATTATGCAACTGTATTTCATAAATGTTATAATATTACATTTTGCGGCCAAATTTGGCTTAAATGAGTAAAATAGCCTAATTAAGACCAAAATGTAAATGGAGTGAATTTTAGCAAGTGCCTAAAATGCGTAATGTAGAATAACGTTGCGATTACAGGGCTTAATGCAGTAAAATGTTGCAATTAAATGGCAAAATGTTGCGAGTTCTTACATTACATTACATTCTTACAACGTTGAAATATTACATTTTGCCCGCAAAATGGGGCTAAATGTAACAAAATACGTCGACTAAGACAGCAAAATGTAGAGAAATTAAGCAAGTGCCTAAAATGCGTAATGTAGAATAATGTTGCGATTAAAGGGCAAAATGTTGCCATTACAGTCCAAAATGTAGCAAAATGATGCGATTAGTTGGCAAAATGTTGCGATTAGAGGGCAAAATGTACCAAAATGTTGCGGGCAAAATGTTGCGATTTAAGTGCAAAATGTAGAAAAATGATGCGATTTCTGGTCATAATGTAGCGAAATGTTGCGATTAGAGGGCAACATATTGCGCTTAGAGGGCAAAATGTTGCGATTAGAGGGCAAAATATTACCGAGTTCTTTCTTGAGTTGTCGTTCTTAACTTACATTTCTGTCAATTTAAACATCATACAGTCATATGTACACGAGCTTGAAGCCATGCTATGCTCATTTTCCCTATTTTCCCCCCAAAAAACACAACCAAAATAATAATTATATAGTTGATGCGGTCAAAACATCAACAAAAATAGATCTACATTATCAGAGAGTATGCCAATAATGAATAAAAGACGTTTGTAATAAATCCTCGAGTAACCAGTTTCGACGCTCATGAGCCGCAAATAGTGTTTGATGAGGGAATGAATCCGTTAATCTTAATCTGTTAATGTTCTTCACATTGAATAGATTTGTGATTTTCTTTATTTAACTTGGTTATTTGACGTTTTGTAATACAGTTTATGTAATGTTTAGCATTCAGTTACTATGAATCGATATACGGACCGCATAAAATGTTTATATCAGGTCATCCTCTAGTCTGGAGTTACTTCCCCTTTCACTATGTTACGGTACTATTTGAGTTATAGTACGCAGGGAACCAGACTAGTCATCCTCTTACGTTATAACCTGTTACGGAAATTGCCGAGTTGTTGCGATTGTGCTCCATAATGTAGAGTAACTTCCCTTGACTGTCTACTCGTCAATAACATAAGGACAGGAGGCCCGACACAGGATCTTAGTGGATGATACTACGTATAATTTTAGATAAACTTAATTGATACAATTCCCATAATAATGCTGCTAACATGGGTAACGCTTTACTGTAAGGGTATGAAAACAAATTGAAGATTTTTATCGCAATTCTCATCACATCGGCAACGAAAATATGCTTCATTAAATAGGAAAATATGTAGGCAGCATATCTCAGTACAGAGGGTATGTGACCACACAATTTTAAGGTACGCATGAATATTTCCTATCTTTGATAGTATAGGGCGAAAAGCAAAAACCATAGCTCCTTCAGAGGCAATGTGACCCTCATTGGACAGGGAATATACGTGAGTATCTGTGACAACAATTAGTCCAACAAGTTGAAATTTAACTACCACACACTTGTAGGGAGGCTCCAAGTATAGGGATCAAACTTGTACATGGCGTTGAATGTAAAGGTCCGAAGACGATTTGCCTCCTGCATAGCTCCTTTATGAGACATTGTTACCCAATAAGAACAAATGTGCACGTGTACATGAGACGGGGTTCGATCCCCCGCTTCATACCTGACAGCACTAACAGTCTTTCGGACGAAACTTTGAAACCCAAGTTCCTTTGTACGATGCTTCTAATCGGGCACGTAAAAGAAAAAGGGGTGCTTCTGGAACTGGGGCATCTTCCGTCTCATGTACTATCCTCGAACATCAAAAATGACCAACATTCTTCCGGAGGCGTCGCCCATTTGGGAAACCGGTGGCGACGATAAACAAACGCAAATACAAAAAAATCTGGGTTTTTTTCACGCCTAAATGGGATTTGGCTACAGCATTGAAGGGTTTATTGACTGTGTTTTCACAGGTTATTTGTTCAGTGCATTTGACATCCAGCACGAAGACATATGTTTTTTTAATTAAGTATTCTTAAGCTGACTTTGTTAAAATTATACTGACTTTGCTACAGTTTGCATCATACGGCTATATAGTTGACATGCAAATATGCCTGAATTTCGGTCAAAATTACCTGTAATTACAATGAAAATATGTTTTAATAATTAAATGTTACTTAGGTATTCTTAAACTGACTTTGTTGAAGATTAGCCTGACTTTGCTAGACTTTGCCTGCCTTTGCTTGACTTTGCTAAACTTTGTTAGACTTTGCTTGACGTTGCTTGACTTTGTCTGCCTTTGCTTGACTTTGCTACACTTTGTCTGCCTTTGCTTGACTTTGTGGTGTTTAGCATGACGCTACCAGGATGGTGTGTTGGTTCTACTTGTAACAGTTGGACTATTGGAGGTCTCAGGTCAAGTCAAAATTTATTTATTGTCGGATAATTACATCAATAAATAACATTAGCCATGTATGACTATTTACCGACATTTATAACAACATAACAAACATGCATACAATTTTAGTTACATAAATTGTTAAATAAATACATGTTATATTAAGTTAATATAATGAATGAAAGACATATTGTATATGATTATAAGAATTCTTAGTTTAAAAATGCTTGCAATCATAGCTGCTTTATTGCATATACCTTAAATACACAAATAAATAATTCAATTAATAAAAGCTTAATTATTTTTAGTTAACTTAAAATAGTCATATAACTAAGATCATACCGATGCAAATACTAACATACTAAGATACAATTCACTTATCTATTCAAAACATAAAACATAAAAAGATACGTCAATTATAAAACAAACACGTAACGTTAACGTAGCATTTCTAATCAGAACAAAATCTGCATGTACAACTCATTCCATCCCATGACGCTACCAGACTTTGGAACTGATTGAAGTTTTCCTCATCGCGGAAATGTTGGGGCAAAAAGTTCCAAAGTCTCGAAACGCCATAGCGGAATGAGTTTAGACCATGCCTGGAAGTTTAAACACGTGGTACATAAGCAGTATTATAATATCGAAATGAATAATTTTGTTGTTTCATTTTTATTAAGTCGTGTAGATAAACAGGGCATTGTTTATGGATAATTTTGAAAGTTTCAATAGCCATAGTCCTAATTCTTCTAATTTTTAAAGATGGAAGTTAAATAACGGCCTATTCTCTTAAGAACATTTAATTGCCGGGAACCTTATTTACACATGTTGGATATATATATTGGATTAAACTTCAATTTAAAATCAACAGTCATCCCCAAGAGCTTAACCTCATCCTCACATTTTATTTCTATATCATCCAATTTAAAACTTAAATCTGATTTTTGAGTCTTCTTCCCAATGGAAATGGCTTGGATTTTTTCTGGATTTGCTTTGCTTTCATTTATATTAAACCAGTGAATGAGATTACAACTATCTTCTTCTAATTTTTTCTTTACAATGTCGAGATCATGATTTGAACAAGAGACAGTATTATCATCATCATAATTATAAAGTTCACAATTAGACACAAAATAGAAAATATCATTTAAGAAAATGTTAAACAATACAGGACCAAGAATTGATCCTTGTGGGACACCTTTTATTATATTTTGAAAAGTGCTTTTGAAAGTTCCAATTTTAACACACTGTTGTCTACTAGATAAATAACTCAATAGTAAATTTAAAGCATCTTCAGAAGCACCATAAGCTTTTAACTTTAACAACAGAAGGTCATGAGGTAAACAATCAAACGCTTTAGGCAGGTCCATGAGAATTGCTGCAGTGTATTTATTTTGGTTTAAAGCAAGCTTTCAGTCTTCAATGAGTTTTAAAAGGGTAGTTTGACAACCCAGACCTAAAAGCTGATAAAAATGTGTTGAAATGTTGATTAAAAAAAGTTGGGAATGCATAGCTCTTTCATAAATCTTGATAAAACTGGTAAAATGCTTACTGGTCTATAATTGGTTTTGTCAAGCATACTATTCTTTTTCTATAAAGGAGTTACTTCAGCTTTTTTAAGAGTATCAGGAAAAACAGATTCTGTAAATGACTGATTTACTTAACTTGTCAAAGGTAAAACAATTGATGGTTTTGCTAACTGTATGAGTTTAGCTGACAGTCCGTCATGACCAGTAGCTTTCTTACAATTAAGTTTATCTATTTGCTTACAAATGAATGTTTCTGTGACTGGTCTAAAATCTAATTCTTCAGTTTCAATTTTATTATCCATAATTTTGCGTATACTTGGATGCGTATTATCTACAGGAGCTGTGTCATTTCCAATATATTTGGCAACATTTACAAAAAAATCATTAAACATTTCAGACTTCTCTCTGATTATTTATCAATTTATCATTGTCATAAATAATAGTGTCCTTTTGTACTTTGGAACCTTTATTGGTTAAAAACGGTTTGACAGTAGGCCAGAAGTCTTTGGAATTGCAACCACCTACATATCTGTTTAAACAATATTTATTGATAGATTTCCTCATAAGATTTGTAACCATGTTCCTCTGTTTTCTGTAATTTTCAAAATTTCTTGAGGTTTTACATTTATGAAATTTATTGTACAGCATTCTTTTCTTGTAAATAGTCTGTTTAAGACCTTTATTCATATATGGGACTGATTTGGCAGTAGTTATTTTCTTTTTTATTGGGGCATGTTCATTTGCAATGTTTAAAAACTTAGTCTCTGAAATCATTATAAACCATATTTATATTGCCATCTGTGTTAAAATTCCGAAGTTCATATTCCATATCGGCATTAAAATGTTTCAAACTGCGATAGAAATAAAAAGTTTTCTTTTTACCAGGATTTCCCTTTTTTAGTTGACAACCTACAACATTGTGAACATCACAGATGCCGCTTGAAAAATTACATGCTCTGTTTACAGATGACTTATTATTGGTTAAAATAACATCTAACAAAGAGTGTTTACTCGAATTTATCTGTATTTGGGGTGAACATAGCTTTTTGTTGCATTACCTGACGTTAATCGATACTAGCTTCCTACTTGATTGAACCTCTATACGGACCTCAATTCGTTTTTTTATTGACCAATGGCGTAAGGGAGGTAATTATTGTTTATAGCTATTGACGGTTAGCTGGCTGGCTACCGTATGTTTCCGAAATCCAAGGTCAAACATAGAAAATGGCGTCTGGAGGACGTTCACTGCTGAAAATGTCGGATGAGGCATTTGATTTTGTGTGTACAGCTTGTGCAGAAGACAACAAGATAGTAGAGGCTGTGAAATATTGTGTAGAATGCAGTGGGTATTGTTGTCAGTCATGTATCGACGCACACAAGAAGTTCCCGGCACTGAGAAACCACAATCTGATGGATGTCACCGGAAACCAAGCGAGCAGTCAGCGTTCAAGTTTGTTGGAAATTCCAACAGAACAATGTAGCTTACATAGAGGCAAAGTAGTGGACATGTACTGTGAAGGTCATGATGTTGTTGGCTGTTCTACATGCTTCTTTAAACATCACAAGTAATGCTTTTATTCTACATCAATATCAACTTTATGTTAGAATTATAATTACCTCTCCATTGCACTCATTCCCCCTTCCCGCATTTGAGGCTCAACCATCATGGGCCATCAAACACCGCTGCCATCACGAAGTTAATTGAGTGGAAAAAGTATCCATGATCCGGGGCTCGAACCCTAGGCTTCCTACACACTAAACGGCGCTCTACTACTTAGCTAACCGGGCGGCCGTCTGCCCACACCACTACAGAATTATAATTAGATATATACGGAAATATGAGAAAATGGTGTGTTCAGGTAATTCCGACATCTACTGTGTAACATAACGGATAGGTAAATAAATACAGATTTATTTCTCTTAAAGTGTCAGAATTGCCCGAAGTCACTCTACCTCTACAACACAGAAAAACTGCGCTCGAACCCACGATCCCTTAAATACTGATATGGCCCAAGTCCAAAATATTAGTCGTGTGCATTCTCATTTTATTAAATTTATTTAATCATTTCCTTTTTTAAATGTTACAATACTTTATTCAACGGACAGAATTTATGTGTTTTTATCATTCATGATGAGTAATGAACCATAAACGGAAATAATCGAGCAATAGCTCTACATACTTTAAGTATGTCGGTGTTCAATTTTAAATTCTTTAACACAAATTTAAATCAATAGGCTACATATGAACATTGTCACAACGTCCTAGCTATGTTTTAAATGTGTTTTCTATACATACCAGTTGAGTGTTTAAAGAAGTTTAGTGACTCAGTAGTGAGTACTCCCTTTGTTCATTCAAAGGCAGGATTTTAGTAAAGTAAGCACTGTTCCGTCACTAAGTCCAAGGCGTTGACTAATATTGATGAACACACACCCTGCTCTCTGCAATGTTTTCATCGTGTCTTAGGGTGTTTTATTCAATGAAACGCACAATTTAATAAAAGTTTGATCTTCTTCAATGACGAAAGACGTCGTTTTTAAATCAAAATCAAAAACAGATGCGTTGCGATTTTGTGTGACTACAGCACGTTTACAACTGAAGCAGTTAGAAATTACAGGGAATGATGTGTCTACATTAATGACGCATACTAGTGTGTCAAAATCATAACTTCGTTGCTCCTTTTGCGCCATAAAAATCGTGTTACTAAAGCTGTTAAGAAAACAACAATTACTTAAATATCTGGACTGCGCCGGTCGGTCATACATATAGGTATGAAAATGTGCATAATTTTTGTTTTCATAATGTTTTTTAATTAAATCATGCCAATTCATGCCAATCCATTAAGTCAATAAAGATACAAAGCTATATAACCATCATATATTGAACTTTTTGGACACACCTTGTATACGCAGAATATAATTATAATTAAGTCATTCCATTTTAGATCTTGTCAAGACAGTCACATCCATTCTATACCAGACATGATTGACGCCATATTTAAGTTGTCTGACTGCAAACAGACGCACAGTCTTCTGAAAGATATGATGGTATCCATGGAAACTGCAAGTAAATCTACCAATTTCCAACTTCAGACTTTGAAGAAAGCAAAGAACCAAGCTTTAGGTCAAGTCAGTATATTCCAAAAAGCATTGGAAGCCATTTTGAGTAAAATTGCCGAGTCATCACGCAAAGAAATAGAAGTTGTATACAAACAACTAGAAACAGAAATTCTACAAGCCAAGAAAAGTGCTGATAACATCTGTAAAGATTTGCAGACGACAGACGACAAGTTAAATAAATCAGAAGGAAATAGAGCCCAACGTTTTGTTTGTACTAAAATTGCCCAAGAAAAAATAAAAGAAGCAGACGGTGAGAAGATGAAGCAAGAATTACAACATAATACAGAAGAGATATCATTCATTCCTGACCAATCACTGGTGGAATATATCCAAGCTTTACAAGGTATTGGTCAAGTACAGCAACTCGACCCCTACAATATCCAAGCTTTACAAGGTATTGGTCAAGTACAGAAACATGGAAAGCAGAAACACAACGTCTACAAAATCAAAGGAAGTAGAAATATTGCCATAAAACTTTCTCATGATTCTGCGACATGCGAATCCCAAGGATGTTGTCTGACACATGACAACCAACTACTTGTCACAGATTTGTTCAATAAGAAACTAAAACGTATTGATATACAGAAGATGTCAGTTGTTGACAATTGTACTTTAGATTCTGCACCTCGTGGTGTATGTTGTACCAGTAAACATGAAGTTGCTGTTGCATGTCATAGAGACAACAAGATCCAGTTTGTTTCCATTCATAACAAGATGACTCCTACAAGACAAATTAAAATGTCTCATCATTGTTTTGGTATTGCTTTCAAGGACGGTCAGCTTTATGTGACAGATTGGGGTGGTACTTCACTCCATGTTTATGATATGACTGGTACCCGACTGAAGACAATTAGACAAGACAATGCTGGGAATCGGCTGTTCGACCCTAGTACACATGTTACATTCAATGAAAGTGGAGACAGAATGTTTGTTGGAGATGGGAGAAAGGCACTTGTATGTTTTGATGGGATGGGAAAGTATTTGTCCACTATTACAGACACTGACCTGAAGTGGGTATTTGGTGTATGTGTTGATGGTAGAGGAAACATGTTTGTATCTGGGAGCGGGTCAGGTAATGTGGTACAATTCAGTGAGAATGGGAAGAAACTTGGTGTGGTTGTGAAGCGAGGAGATGGATTAAAAGGTCCAAACTCAGTGTGTTTTCATCAGGGACTGAATATAATGTTTGTTACCATACAGTACAGTAATGTAGTGAAAATGTATGAACTAGAGTAATCAAACATTTTGTGAGATAACAGAGTTGTCCATTATGTGTACATGTATCATTGATAGAATATAAGTCAAACTTACATAAAACTGGAGTAATTTTCTTTTCTAACAAATGTCTAAGATATATATTGTATGTGTTTATTGTTTAACTACAGTATGTTGGTACTTTTTTAAAGAGATGTTACGTGTTTTCTACTCTTCTCAGATAGATGTAGAGATAGAATAAAGTAAAATGTAAAAGTAAAGGGAGGTAATAAAATTATTAAAATTTAGATTTTATGTGTAATGCTATCAATGATAATAAAATTAAATGAATCTATTTAAATAATGATAAGATTGTTGTAAATATATATGGTGTAACATAAAGTAGATAACTTGAAAAATATCTATATTTTTGTATAATTATTTTTACATGATATGTTTATTTTTTTATTTTTTGTGTTTCTTTTTTTACAAATCCCATTTAATATGCAGTGTTTAGTTCCCATTATATATTAATTTACTTGATTGTTTTATTTAAAATATATTAATTAAGTACTATATATATGGTGAAGTTCATGATGTGAGAATGTTGGCAGATTCTGTGAATTCAAGGAAGTTGTGAAAATATCAGACTGTTTAAATTTCCGAGTTCACAGAAAACAAGTATATTCTTACTTGACTATTCAGTATAACAATGCATGTACTCATGTTGGTGATTGGCAAATATTTCTGCTCGCAAAACATCGGAAATGGCAGATTGACGTAGGATTGACAAATGCTGTCATTGGGCATGTTGGCAGCAAGGAAGGTGCATTTTGCTTTTAAAGTCATATAAATATTCTTTTTTCGTCTTGTTCATATGTGTGGAAAAATATTGATACGGTTGTATGAAGTAAAAAGAACACAAATAAAGTACTGGCCCTTTTTAAGAACGCAGGGTATACTAAAATGCTTGTCATCAGAAAAAATAACTGAATGTTGCCATTGATTTTAAGCAGAAATTATGCATTGTTAAGATCAAATGTTGTGAAAACGTATGGTTGACGAAGCTATTCATATTTTCTTGTATCATAAAGGGTTAAGAAAAATTATTTGTACGGTCGAAATCCCTGATGTCTTTGTGTCTTTGTGTCATCAGAATCCAAATCAATTACGAGTCCAGTTATTAAATCCAATCTAGGATCATCATATTGAGACGTAAGTGGGCTTTTCAATGACAACAGTCTTTTTTCCTGTGATTGAAGGGCACTGATAAATTTTAAACAAATTATTTTTAAGTTTCAGGCGTAATTTTTAACAAATCATTTACGAGTCTTTCAATAAACATGGGAATGCATAAAATCTTTTTATGTCTGTAATTCTATGCTCAAATTAATACATTCATGACATGTTAAGCAATGTGAATGCACTATGTTTTGGTATAGTTTCGCTTATTCTCTTGTCCAAACAGGGCTAAGAACAAAACTGTCAATCATTTACGAGCCATCATTTACGAGACAAACCCTTTATTTTTATGTGTTATTCTTGTTTTCTTTGGTGTTATTGTTCATCTCTTGGGACATTATGCACTTTGAGGTTGAATATTCCATATTAAGCAAACATTTCGCCTTTATTTTTTGAAAAATACAATCAGAGAAAATAAGGGGACATTTATGAAGATTTCAGATATTGAGGAGGGGAAGACATTTTAACATTAGGTTGGTGTTTTACTTCCATTGTATTAGAAAATAGTTGTATTTTTTGTTTGTATGTTATTCAAACAGGATAAGCCTTCACAGGAAACGCAATGTTAGGTTAAAAAGTCGTCCCGTAATTGATGGACTGGACTCGAAAATGATCCATTATTTCCATAGCTATGAAATAAGATAAATCTTATCGACGAAGGTCGCTTATTGTAAATAAAAATCTAAACAGTTAACAACATATATATTATTATAAGCATCTTAACGTGTTTTATTATAATAAAATGAGGACAATAACACGTTCATAAAACAAATACATACACATATTTTAAACAAGTCAATTTCAATTTGGACTTGAGATTTTTTTATTTGATTTGAATTTAAAGAATGGCCAAAACAAAGAGCTCATATAATGAATGAGTATTAAGCTATAAAGAAAGTTTTATTTTATTTTTCAAGACAATGAAGAAGTGTTCGTGCATTTCATTAATTATAAAATTAACATTTGAGCAGTAATTGCCGTTCTCGTAGCAGAATTCGATAACAATGGCAATGACAAAGAGTCCACAGTTATGTCCATTCGGCTGCTGTTGAACCCCAGGATATTCAACATTTATCATCGAATTTTTGCTTGAATTTATCTGGGGTTATTGAATTTGGATTTTTTATACAGAACCCTTCCTTTAGATTGTTGCACGTGCTGTCCGTAGAAAATCGGAGTTTTCACGGATTTCTTTTTCAAAACACTCGATCCCTTTCATCATATTGTAACAATGTTATTAAATCATTAAAGTTAATTAATAACTCTTTTAGCAAATTTTAGCACAATTCTAAGCTCAGGTGTAATGCTGATTCACAGTTGTATGGTTCTTTTGTTCTTCCTTTTGTTCACTTTTAATATTCTGTATGTCACAGTATAAATTCATATGATACTTAAGATCAAGGCTTTTGTTAAAAAATATCAAGAATTTATTGGCACAGTGTCTTAAAATATCTATTAAAAGTGAACTAGAGGTCGCTTAGACTATCATACACTTCGCCTAGATTTCCATTATCTGGGACCGTCAATTAGACGATCAAATGAGACCGGCATTTACCGAGAGGATACCGAGGGAATAGTATACCCCACAAATGAATTGGGATTTCACTTGATGTTTTACATTTGTTGTTTTCGTTAATGAATATCGATCATGTGAACAATATTCTGACATAAATTATAATGAAAAATGCCCCAAAACATACAATTAAAATAAATCACTCTTGAATACATTTTAAAAACCGTACTGAAGGTGTTGCATTTCTTATGGTATGTTTAAATTATTTACGAGATATGTATTGTCATTTCCGGGACAATATGAAAACTGTTTTATTACACTTCTATTATAACCTAGATGTCATTGTGACCACAACTGTGTGTATATTTAAGGTTGTGACGGTGTAAGAAGTCAAGAATATTTTATTTCCATTGCCACTTTGTTAAACAGTATGATTGAAAGATTGAATATTTATTAAAGTTACTAACAGTTCTATTTGGAGTTATTATATTTTTGTTCGTTATTCAAGCTGATGTCATTTCATAGACAGATGTGTGGTAGATTCAATATATCCAAACTATTGTTAAATAAAAACACAAGTCATTTTATGGCCAACGTTTTGTGTTAAAGGGTCAGTCTCGAAAATGACGAAAAAAAATAATGATACCGGTCATTTGTATGACGTCATATTTCTGAAACAAGATAACTTGTAGTCATAAAACATAGTATTTCAACGTTTATTATATTAAATTTTGTTGAAATGTGCAAAAAATCGCAACATTTTGCCCTTTAATCGCTACATTTTCTGTAATCGCAACATTTTTCTACATTACGCATTCTAGGCACTTGCTAAATTTCTCTACATCTTGCCCCCCTTAATCGACATATTTTGCAACGTTAATCCCATTTAGTGGGTGGAATGTAGTATATCAACGTGTATCATATTAAATCTTGTTGAAATGTGCAAGATATCGAAACATTTTGCCCTTTAATCGCAACATTTTGCTACATTTTTGCCCTGTAATCGCAACATTTTTCTACATAACGCATTTTAGGCACTTGCTAAATTTCTCTACATTTTGCCCCCCTTAATCGACGTATTTTGCTATGTTTAGTCCCATTTGACACTTTCTAAAATTCACTCGATTTACATTTTGTTCGTATTAGTCGTATTTTGTTCATTTTAGCCCCATTTCGGCCGCAAAATGTAATATTCTAACATATATGATATTCAATTGCACAATAATTGCCAAAAGTCACTACATTTTGCCCTTGAATTGCAACATTTTGCTACATTTTGCCACATTTGCCTCATTTTGCTACATTACGCATTTTAGGTACACCGTCGATAAAGTGGTGGAAATTAGCGAAACTTACCGAGCGCCTGCTAAGGATTGTGGGTAAATTATTTCTTGTTATCATTTCACCGGTATCAGCCAGTTTCCATTCCATGTTTTTTACTGTATCGGGTTTTTTAACTTCAATTTCTGTTTTATATACATTACTGAATTTCTGTTTCTCTGATTTTATCTAAAATCCATAAATTGAGATTGAAGTCATTGTATTAGGCAACTAGGAGAAAAAGTAAGATTAATTATTTGTTTACAAGGAGAAAATAGGTGTACGATGGACAGGTTACCCGGAATACCGGTTTGCCTGAGTAATAGCCATATCATGGTAGGGGCATGTAATCCAAAATGTGATTTCACAATTTTTCACAGTTACGTCCCTTTCTTACTCGCCATTACACGCCATTTGTTTGGAAATTGGAGTAGGGATTTTGTGTAACAAGAACATACTTTGATGCTTTACTGGGGAACATCTCTTATGAACAGTGAGTGTACACTGTTATATGGTTGAATTATAGTTGCTATAGCTCTGATAAAATCGTGTTAGATTCGTAATTGTTTGTTTTAACGAGATTTAAAACGTCGAAATCTGTACAACATGGCGGAAAGAATTCAGTTGTCCTAACATTGTTGCGAGTAAATCATAACTCAAACGTTTACGTTAATTAACAGACAGTTTACAGTTTAAATGTTGTTTTGGACGAAACTTAGTTCGCGAAAAAGACAAATAATGCCCAACTGGACGGCAAGTTTTGGGAAGGGTTTCCTCCCTTTGAAGCGCCCGAATACAGGGGAGGTAACTGTGAAACTGTTATTATGAATGGGTCTCCCTAATTAGCGACATAATCTAGTTATAAACTTATTATGGTTTTGTGCTTTATCTGTTTGGTAAATGCATTATGTAACAGATAGAGTATGAAAACACGAGGTTATCTAAATAAGATATTCAAACTGGCGTTTCTCTTTATCATGTGACTAAAGTAAATCAAGGGGAATGTGGGGTTCGAACCCCTAAACACTAGTACAGCGCTCTACCGACTGAGCTAACCGGGCAGCCGTCTAATCTCACACCACTATATTCCTCCCCCTTCCGGCATTTGAGGCACAACCACTGTGGGCTGTCCAACACCACTGCCACCATTAAAGTAAATCAAGGGGAAAAAGTGTGCGCCGATGTGGGGCTCAAACCCACGACCCGCTAAACACTAGTACGCCGCTCTACTGACTGAGCTAACCCGGTCGACCTTCTAACCCCACATCACTACATGACGTATGCAAATAAACATACATGCACCGTGATTGGGAAATGGGTCCACCCCATTTAGTCAGCATTGAATTTAGCTCCATCTCTCAAGATGAAGCATGATAAAATAACAAATAAAGAAGTGAAAGCTAATGCACCAGTCAATTGTAACCACGGCCCCCCCAGGTCCGGGGAATAGCGGGGACTTTGACTTTCGGTCCAGCCAATCCCAGGTAAAATCCCCGCCCTGCGGGACAAACTGCTGGTAAAATCCCCGCCAAATGCCCCCGCACCCCGGGGACATCCTAGGTAAGGCCCATTCCCCGCTATTTTCGGCGCGAAAACAAAACCGACACATTCACTCGGCACTGCGGGGCCACCTGGAAGGTAAAAACACGACCCATTTCCCCCGCTATCCCCGGTATACCCCCGGACCTGGGGGGGGCGTGGTTACAATTGACTGGTGCATAATCTTTACTGAAAACTATACTATAGTGCCTGAATACTAAAAAAATCCATTTAATCATAGGCTTATCAGAAGGTTTACTGGGATTTAATGTTTATTATAATTAATAAATTAAAACTTCATTATATTTCTAGCATTACTGAAGATATTTCCGATATTTTATAAAGTGGTAAATTAATTGTAATTGATGGTATAGACTTTAGATTACTTCTGATTTAGTTGCAAATACGATTTATTTCTTGTGATCTGAAAAAAATGAACACTATTTTGCAGTGGGAATGTGAGCAAAATTTGGCCCTGTGGGACAGCTAGTGCTAGAAAAGGCCCCAATTTGGCGAATTAATAAAATTTTAGATTTGTTGAACAACATTCAAACTAATTCGAGTTTACAGTATTTCACTGGTATTGATGACTATTGGGATATCTTGTATTCATCAGGGTATTTTGTACATAAGTATAAATGAGAAACATATTTTACAGATGGAGGAATATTATACCATACAGACACCAGGACATTTCAACAACATATTTATAGAGCTACATACTCTCCAGAAACAAGGTGTCCTCTGTGATGTTATCTTAATGGCTGAAGATGGTGAGGTGATGGCACACAAGGTAATTGTTAGGTTATATATAACATTCTTCACATATTATATATCACATTCCTCATAGGTTATATATCACATTCCTAATATATTATGTATCACATTTTCATTATTCAACTATCACTGGGCTCTTAAGTTAAATATCACATTCCTCAAAGGTTATGTATCACAGCAGGCCTTATAGGTTATGTATCACAGCAGGCCTCATAGGTTATGTATCACAGCAGGCCTCATAGGTTATGTATCACAGAAGGCCTCATAGGTTATGTATCACAGCAGGCCTCATAGGTTATGTATCACAGAAGGCCTCATAGGTTATGTATCACAGAAGGCCTCATAGGTTATGTATCACAGCAGGCCTCATAGGTTATGTATCACAGCAGGCCTCATAGGTTATGTATCACAGAAGGCCTCATAGGTTATGTATCACATCAGGCCTCATAGGTTATGTATCACAGCAGGCCTTATAGGTTATGTATCACAGCAGGCCTTATAGGTTATGTATCACAGCAGGCCTTATAGGTTATGTATCACAGCAGGCCTCATAGGTTATGTATCACAGCAGGCCTTATAGGTTATGTATCACAGCAGGCCTTATAGGTTATGTATCACAGCAGGCCTTATAGGTTATGTATCACAGCAGGCCTCATAGGTTATGTATCACAGCAGGCTTTATAGGTTATGTATCACAGAAGGCCTCATAGGTTATGTATCACAGCAGGCCTCATAGGTTATGTATCACAGCAGGCCTCATAGGTTATGTATCACATCAGGCCTCATAGGTTATGTAACACAGCAGGCCTCATAGGTTATGTATCACATACTTTGTTGATTATATATAATAGACATCATAAGTTGATATATCACATTCCTCATTGGGTGTATATTACATTACTCGTTCATATATCACAGGCCTCCTAGGTTGTCTATCACATGCCTCCTATATTGTCTATCACATGCCTCCTATATTGTCTATCACATGCCTCCTATATTGTCTATCACATCATTCACATGCCTCCTATATTGTCTATCACATTCCTCCTATATTGTCTATCACAGGCCTCCTATGTTGTCTATCACCTGCCTCCAATATTGTCTATCACATGCCTCCTATATTGTCTATCACATGCCTCCTATATTGTCTATCACATGCCTCCTATATTGTCTATCACATTCCTCCTATATTGTCTATCACAGGCCTCCTATGTTGTCTATCACCTGCCTCCAATATTGTCTATCACATGCCTCCTATATTGTCTATCACATGCCTCCTATATTGTCTATCACATGCCTCCTATATTGTCTATCACATTCCTCCTATATTGTCTATCACATTCCTCCTATATTGTCTATCACATTCCTCCTATATTGTCTATCACAGGCCTCCTATATTGTCTATCACATTCCTCCTATATTGTCTATCACATTCCTCCTATGTTGTCTATCACATTCCTCCTATATTGTCTATCACATTCCTCCTATATTGTCTATCACATTCCTCCTATATTGTCTATCATATTCCTCCTATGTTGTCTATCACATTCCTCATAGGTTATATATCACAGGCCTCATAGGTTATATAACACATTCCTTGTAGATTATATATCACAGGCCTCATAGGTTATATAACACATTCCTTGTAGATTATATATCACAGGCCTCATAGGTTATATAACACATTCCTTGTAGATTATATATCACAGGCCTCATAGGTTATATAACACATTCCTTGTAGATTATATATCACAGGCCTCATAGGTTATATAACACATTCCTCATAGTTATATATCACAGGCCTCATAGGTTATATAACACATTCCTCATAGTTATATATCACAGGCCTCATAGGTTATATAACACATTCCTCATAGTTATATATCACAGGCCTCATAGGTTATATAACACATTCCTCATAGTTATATATCACAGGCCTCATAGGTTATATAACACAGGCCTCATAGGTTATATAACACAGGCCTCATAGGTTATATAACACAGGCCTCATAGGTTATATAACACATTCCTCATAGTTATATAACACAGGCCTCATAGGTTATATAACACATGCCTCATAGGTTATATAACACAGGCCTCATAGGTTATATATCACATGCCTCATAGGTTATATATCACAGGCCTCATAGGTTATATATCACATGGCTCATAGGTTATATATCACATTCCTCATATTTATCATGGTAAATTGTTAGGTTATATATCACAGGTTATATGTTCATCATGATCAATTATTAGGTTATATAGCATATGCCTCATAGGTTATATATAACAAGTTACAGCGTCAAGGATTAGGACACTGATTAATTCCATGTTTCGGTTTTTGCAGGTTGTTTTAATGGCTGTTAGCAAGTACTTCAGAGACAAATTATCTCCAGTATTGGGAGTTAATCCAACAAAAATCTGCTTGAAAGGTATCTCTGTTGTTGAACTGGCCAATCTCATTCAGTATATTTACACAGGAAAACTTCTGGTTGCCAAGGAAAGTATGGATGTAATTTTAGAAATATCAGAAATTTTGGGACTCAATGGAGTTGTTCAAGGTTATAAAGAAATTATTTTGTATGAAGAAAGAAAGAGACAAAAAGGCAAGTCTATTCCATGCAAGACATATACCCATCACCCAGCATCCAGTGTTGAATCTACAATGCCAAGCTCCAGTGCTACGCACGTTGTCACAGAGGATAGTAATTCTACTGTGGTTGCTAGCAGTACAACTCAGTCTTCCAAGTCTTCTACTGCAGATCAACATCAGAATGCTGATCACGTTGTTACAAAGAACAGTGTTGGCAGAAACCCAAACGTTATTCAAGCTGACAACTCTGGTGAGGTTATTGAAAGCGCTAACCAGTCAACAGCTGCTGATTACAACTTTGGTTCTTTGTATGACCAACAGTATGTGGATGTTACTGCAGGTTCAAACAGTCCACTGAAAAATTCAC
This sequence comes from Mactromeris polynyma, assembly GCA_032209605.1. Lineage (NCBI taxonomy): Eukaryota > Metazoa > Mollusca > Bivalvia > Venerida > Mactridae > Mactromeris > Mactromeris polynyma. Next base: position 7,826,718 of record JASFXZ010000028.1, read on the forward strand.
CTGCTTGTGGGTCACAGACTAATGTGTCACAGTCCAAGCATCCTGTGAAGTCAGAAGTGTCAGCTGCATGTCGAAATATTGCAGAAGAAGAAGCTCAGCACCAAGATTTGCTCACTGTTGCCATAGAAACTCTGTCTGACGCACCATACTTGAAACATCAAGGTCAACCAGAACTAGAGAAAGCAGTGATGAGTATTTCTTATAGAGGTACAGCTGACTCTGTTGCTAATCTAGATAAACCTATGGCGGAGAATACTGTGGATGTAGAACCATTCATTAATGGAAGAACAAATACGAAGACCTTCACTATGAGTGCAGGAACTGTCAACAATGATCTAGGTGGAAAGACTGATGTATACACTGTATCATTGGATCCTTTATCTGTCAAAACTCCCCTGGTTATGCCAAGACCCAAGAGATCGAAAACACAGAAAGAGAAAGATGCGGAAGAGAAAGCCAGAATGTATAGACAGAAAAAAGCGCAGATACTGCAGAGTGACATGAAGGGTATAATAACAGAGCAGGTTTCCTCATCTTCTTTGAAGACAGAAAAAGTTGCAGCATTGGATGGAAATGATGGAAGAGCACGAAGAAACAGAAATACTACACAGAATCAGGATTTTCAGTACGAGAGCCTCTCTAAAACTAAAAAGAAAGCATTTGTACCTAGGGTCGTCTTCAGCGAAGAGAAGCTAAACAAAACTGATCATGTAAATGATGAAAAGATAGTTGATGTTTTTGTTGATACAGAGGCACAAGCTAACAGACAGCAGGCTGATGATTTTGCCCAAGTTGTTAACTTCGACAGTGATGATGATGAAAACGAAGTTAATGGAATGATTGCAAATGATATTGTTGGTGTCATGAATAATACTTCAGATTCTGAATCTAATACTCAGACAAAAGGTGTGTATGTGTTTACAAAAGGCAAGAACAACAGTCAAAGTCAAGATCGTATTGAAACTAAAAATCAACCTAAGACCAACACTAATCGTAATAATCAGACTGATAATGCTGCAGACTTAGCAGAGGTTACTGAATTAGTTGATACTGGCGCCCCTGAAAAATACACGGATAATTCTGATGTATCAATGTCCCCAAAAAGACATTCTGATGATGAAGCAACAGAAAAGATGAGATCAAGTGCACAGAAGCGAAAAACTAGGACACCAAAAAAAGTAGCTTGTACTGATAGTGAAAACAATGATTGCGACAGAGACAAACAAGAGCTCATTCCTATGGTCAGAACTATGACAAGAAGTAAGTGTTTGAATGAAGTTAATGACTTAAATGAAATTAAAGTTCTGAAATTCAAAGATGTGTCACATAACAGAAGTGTTGGCAATGAATTGAATAGTGACAGTCATGCAGCCACAAGTTTACATAAAGATAATGAGCATACCGGTGTGATTAAAGCTTCTGGGTTCAGAGTTTCTAAGTCTTTAATGCCAGAAGTAAGATTGAAGAAACATTCACCGGAAGAAATTCTACAAATTGCCAAAGATTGTAAAGAAAATAAAATGTTAAGTATTAGTTGCACCACAGACAGAGCATGTGAAACAGCACTAATTGATGGAAAAACTCCTGGTGACTTGGAAACCGCTGGATCATTAACCACTAAGAAGGTAAATTCGAATCCACTCAAAAGGAAACTTGCTGATGAACCAGATGTTAGATCTCCTTCGAAGGCAAGACATATAAATGATAAGGGTTTTAGTAATGAAGACGACCTCTGTGAAGAAGCCAGTGACTCTTCTATTCCAGCTCATCCAAGTGGCGGTCAAGATGTAGAAATTGTGGATGAATTCATAGAGCCAACACATTGTGATGGAACATATGTTTGCAAGGAAAAGGTAAGTCGAGCTTCCTTTATTAATATATAGACTTTAGTTTGATGCACAGAAATGTGAATAGAAGACTGAGGTTTATGACAGTATAATGTAGAACAGGTTTCATGTAAAATAAATTACATTAATAAAAAACTAGATCAGAATGATTGTATTAATGAAATGCAAGTCAAGTTCGTCAATGGGTCACACGGATCAAAAAATGACTCTCTAGATGTCACTTTTGAAGTTGTGAAGTTTGTGCCCCGGCAGTATGTGGTAAAAAGGCTTGTTAGCATTACCGCCACATTTTCTACCTGGTCTTGTTTTCTATCTTATATTTTGTGCTCAGTTGTTGGCTACATCCTCATTTTCATGGACCAGGGTCATGTTACCAGAACTGTGAGAAAACCCTAGTTGTTTTTGTCAGATTGCATGTACATATATAGTCAAACCTGTCTGTAAAGACCACCCATGGGAACAGCAAAATGTGGTCTTTGTTTACTGGTGGTCTCTATTAACAGATTAAATATCATTGAAAATGGTCTGATGGGAGATAAAATTGGTGGTCTTTGCAGACGGGTTTTGCAATAGTGGTCTTTGTTCGCAGGTGGTATTTAACACAGGTTTGACTGTACTTAGATTTTACTCAGAGTCTTGAATCCAGCCAGCCTGATGTATTCAGAATCAGTATTCAACCACTGAATCAGCTGTTTACTTTCATCATTCTGTTGGAATAATAACTCTGCTAAGACATGCTGTATCTGCCTTCTGTAGTTATGTTTGTTTTGCACGAAGAACTCTTCCAGACTGAAGCATCATAGATATATGTTTCAGGGTACTGATGAAGATATGAAAGTTGTAGAACAAACAACAGATAGCGTAGAAGAAGAGAACACCAATGACTCGGTGAATGTTGGGGATTCTGATGATGTAAGGTTATTTTGACAGTATATTTTAAGTAAATACAGTGTTTGATATATCAAACCTAGGGCTGTCATTGATTCAAATGTTTGAATATCCATGATATTGATATATGGAATGACAAATATCAGCGATGTATTTGCTATATTTCGGTATGATTATGTGTGACTGTCTTATATAATAAAATTTTCACCTTTTATTTTTATGATAACAAGATATCATTTAAGTAATTAAATACATAAGTGTTATCATAATATTAGTAGTATAACTGTGCATAATAATTAGTTTTAACCAACCACCCATGGTATTTTGGTGTTTTCTGAAGGTAGTATTGACCCAGCTGGGGTTGCTAGTATTATATTATATTGCCGATATTTAGAATGCACTATCCTTAACAAGCAGCCGACTTCTGAACGACCTTAGGCTGTTTTGACACATTTTGATTGAGTACCCATTCCCCTGTATTTTCCAACAATAATATTGATATTAGTTTACTTCTTATCGAAAGAATTGATAAATCGACGACTGCTCCTAATAAAACATATAAGTCGTATCTTATGCGAAATTAATTTCATGTCCACAGTTCTTCATTAGATAATATATATTATATTTTGTTTCTTGATTATTCGTCATGAGTCCTTGATATAGATGTGATGACCTTGATATTAACCCATTGGACTGATGGTAAACTTGAGTCATCGTCTGATCATGTAGTAAGTCTGTTGCAAACAACATAGTTGATTCTAGCATTGCGCAGTTATGCATCTTGGGACTTGAACAAAGTATTTTAAGGCAGCGTTTCTTTCGCCATTTTGGGAAAGGTAACGGTTTTGAATTGGGAAATATAGTAGCGTTTTGTCCAAATTGGGATTTTTTTAATTACAAGTATATCCATCATTGAACTGATGAATACAGCAACAAAATATGTTAGCTCACTTGAACATGAAGCAGTGCTATATTAGTATTGTTTGTTCTCTCCGTCGTCAATCAACATTTTCTGTAAACGACATCTTCTAAACTACTGAATGAATTTTGTCCAAACTTAACAGGAAGGGTACTAGGTTGGGCCTCTTTCAAAGTTGCATATTTAATAGCAATAGTATTTACTTTAATTTTTCAGGTTGAACAATTTCCGTGGGAAAATGTGCGCTTGGATGTTAATACAGGTATGTTTTGAAAATTAAATACTTTGTAATCTATCTCTGTTTGAATATAGCAGAGAGAATACGTAACTACAGGGAACGCCACATACACAAGACAGTGCCTCCCCACGCAGACCTCCGGAAAAACAACAATCCACAAATCATAAGGCACTTAAGGAAGTTAAACGGTACACATAGCCTGTTTCAAGCTGTAAAGTTTAACCTAAAACATGAGAAAAATATGACAGCAACGAAACTACAAGTTAACTAATGAGCTTATGATGTTATGCAACAAAATTAAAACTTTGATTTTAAATCTTCAAGGGCATGTGATATTTGTAATGTTGCACTGCTATTTGTAAGTTGGCATTGTTATTTGTCAATAAGCCGTTCTTTCTGTAATGATGCACTTATATTTGTAATGTAATTGTTATTTGCAATATTTCAGATGAAATTCTTTGTCCTAAATGCCTTAAAACATTTAAGACACCAAGTCTTATGAAGAAACATTACATTGCTACTCATTCAGGTATGTTCTGAACAACTTTACAATTGCATATTTATAGTATATCTTAAGCAGAGAAGTGTATAGTAACTTGGAACATCAAATAGTGAACCTCAAAATTGCTGACTCATATTGCAGTTTGACAAAACCCTTGAGTACCGACACTACTGATTTGTCTCAAACTCCTGATTGGGTTTAAGTAAATCTTCTTGCGGTCTAATTCTCCACCTTAGAGTCAAGCATTTTGTCTCATTTTGAGAGATGCTGTTTCCCCACTTCCAAGATCTATTAAAAATTCAGTCCCCCGGGACCCAGAATCATTCAGCGCGTCCTGAATCGTCTTCTATCTAGAGTGCTGTGTATCGCTGCCCCCTCTTGACAATGACAAGACATTGATAACTGCATTACCTTTACGGTTATCTATGAAGAGTAACTAATACCGATTTAAACCATCATTTTTTAAGAAAGGGAAGGACCGAAAACGTGGTCATGCTTTGGTTTGTGATGTTTTAGCAACAAGACATGCTTTCCATGTGTGGAAACTACAGTCATTTCATATTTCATAAACTAATTGAAGGATTAAATACTGTATAAATGTGAAAATTGACATCCAAAAGTAATTGCTACAAAAGTTTACGCCTACTTGTATTTTACACCGTTTTAAGAGAATACATCTGAACTTATTACCATGCATGTGGTATCTTTTATGCATACAGCATACTAGCAATAGCCCAGCTTTGTATGAAATGCAATAGTTGGTCAGAATTGATGTTTTCCTCCTAATAAACAAGTTGTTTGTTCTGATAGCTAGAAAATGCTGTATGATGATGTAGCGATCAATTTGTTATGTTCATATATGATTGTAGACAATATTGAAATCATTTTTCCTTTTGTTTTTCAGACAATAAGTTCAAGTGTACTCGATGTGACTACGTAGCACGTATAAAATCTAATCTCAACACTCACATGAAATTGAAGCATTCTCTTCCTGATGTAAGATTCCCTTTATTACTAGTAGCGATAATTCATACATTCGTCATATATTATTAACAAGGAATCTGTACATAGTCCTTAAAGTGACGTTCGATGACAAAAACATGACGTACATTTCCTTGTTATGAAAAATGTAAGAACAGAAGAGTATATCGGATACTCGACTTGTAATCATTCAGAAATATTAACCAATCATGTATCGAGCTGTTGGCATTCTTAATAATGACAAACATGCAATTTTATTTCAGAATGATATCAACCAGTGTCGGTTCTGCAGCTATGGAAGCGTTATGCTTGGCAATCTGAAGAACCATATACTTCATGCGCATGGACTCATAATGGTCACTAGTCACATCAGAAATTCGAATGAAAAATTTTACGACTTTAATGATGGTGATATTGTTACACTTGATGGAAAACTGTTTGATCCAAAACTTATGCCATTACCTAAAAACAGGCCAAGAACTTTTCAGAGTAGACGGACTCTGGATAAGAAAACTAACACTGCGGAACATAGAATATCACTTTTCAAGTTGCCTGTGAATGAATTTGTGAAGGAAGTTTTGAAACGTCATGAAGAGTTTCTTAAGCAACCAGAGAAAGATTATTCATATATGTGTAACTCTATCGCCAAGGCAACTGAACAGCCATCATTCCCGCAGGCCTCACCGCAGATTCGAAATAACCATGCTAATAAAGTATATAATATGCAGAAAATGAAATTGCCAGTACAGGAACCCAGTTTTCAGGGATATGTTACTAATCAGGGTGGAATTCCAGGTGTTGATAATGAGGTGGAAGTAACACAACACGATTATCCTGAAGGCGTTACGGAGAATGCGGAATCAGGCGAGTCGAATGGTGTTTTAACTATTAGTGAACGAACAAATGGAAATGACGGAGAAGAGATGATAATTATCAATCAATCTGGTAAACAAACTGTTGTGCGTTCTAAAGACTTCTACGATACATTGTCTGCTTCTGGACATGATTCTAATCAAACTCTAGAAGTGATAGCTGCTCTGTTACAGGCTGGTGAACAAATTGAAATCAGGGAACAGTGTGAGCAAGAAGACTTTGTGGAAATACAGAATGCTTAGATACAACGTACATGTATATATTAGTGATCATTACTGATTAAATATTGTATTATGTTTAGGACAGGTGCAGATACAGAACATTTAGATATAGCATATATAAGCGCTGCAATGACAAACCTTGCATTAGTAACATTGGTAACAGTATTTTCGAATAAAAGGTTTGACGGCACAAACCAAACACTTTGTCCGAGGATGTTTTTGAGGATTGTGATTTATAGAATTAAACTAGAGTTAATGTGTTGCAATTTTTCATTTTCATATTGTTTTTAATATTGGAATTGTGATTAAAAGAAAAGTAGACGTCCGACTTAAATACTTTAGGTATGAAGAAAGTTGAAAAATATACAGTCAAACCTGTGTTAAAGACCACCTGCGAACAAAGACCACTATTGCAAAACCTGTCTGCAAAGACCACCAATTTTATCTCCCATCAGACCATTTCAATGATATTTAATCTGTTAATAGAGACCACCTGTAAACAAAGACCACATTTTGCTGTTCCCATGGATGGTCTTTACAGACAGGTTTGACTGTATCTGTTAGAAAATGTAAAAACCTGAAAATGGACATTTTGGTCACTAATACAGTTTTGTCTGGCACAGCTCTGTTAATTGATCATTCTTGCTTAAATCTTATACGTTGATCATGGCATGGTGGAAGTACATGGAGTATGGACTGTTGCATCCAGTTATGGACGTATAATCATTATCCTGCATTATCCATGCAGATATTAAGAGAGAAGAAAAGTTGCCACATACATAAGACAAGTGCCTCCACACAGACCCCTGGGAAACAACAATCCATAAAAAAAGGCATTTGAGGAGGCTCAAGGGAACAGGGTCGCAAGGAATGGCCCGGTCGAGCATAATGGATAACTAGGAGAATCAAAGTTATCAAACAGGGGATTTATTGGATGTTTATCATGGCTGGAAAATAATCATTATCAATATTCAAAATATCGTCTAAATAAGAATGTCGGAGTAAATGTCTGAATTCTGAATATTATTCATTATCTTCTTTATTCAAATTGTTCATTTACATTTGTGTATTTTTGTGTGATATATTCAGTATTGTTAATGTCAGTGTGTACATAGAGCGAACCAAGTCCTGGTTAACTTGTTTAATGAAATGCCCATCTTTGTTATTGCACTATTGCTGAAATGCATAAAGGAAGTACAAGTGTTGATAATGAAGATTCGAACTACCATATTTAAGCTTTGGATCTTATGTACCAGATAAAGACATTATCCTGGATACACTTCAGATTTTTCAGGGAAATAAAGCAAATATACAGGCGATATTTGTGTTTTTCAGTGTAATATTGAAAGTTATTTCACCGAGTGAGCAGCAGACTGATTTTTTTCAAGCGGCGAAGCCACAACTGAAAGTTTAAATCTGATGGTCACAAGATGAATTAACTTTATTGCTCTACCACTGAAACATACAAATCAATGGTTAAGCGCAAGACTATCCTAACTCCTATGTATTTATATAGGAGTTAGAATAGTCTTGCACTTAACCCTCGAAACATTCTATTCATTTCATGTTTCAGTTTGATTTTTTTTTAAACCTGGAAAGCATGAAATAAAGTTAGATAAATGAAAAATTTCATTAAATATAATTATACAAATGAAATGATTCTAAATTGGTGTGTTTTCAAAGCATTCTTGTCCATTTATTTACACTGTCTTCTGTCATGTGTCATGTGTGAAAGCAGTGATTAACGTAACAACAGGGGAGATAAACCATGCGCGAAGATTTTAGAACGAGAAGAAATTATCACAGAGTTATATTTTATTCTTCAATAGTACTTTTTATTAGTAGTACCAAAAGAAATAAGACAAGAATAAAAATTGTACAGTGCAGAAACTTCCATAGATGCAGAAATATTTTTAATAATTCCATATACATGTATACATACATGGTACTGTGATTTTAACATTTTGGTACTGCAAGTATGAATTTAAATGAAAATAGTACCACAATATGAAAATGACAGTAAAATGAACTAGGCAAGTATTGGTGGATTTACAACTTTCTTGAGGTATCAAAAACATCAGTAAGTATCAGTCCAATGATGACAGATGTACATGTAGTGATAAGTGATGAAACAATTATCAAGTAGAATCGAATAATTGTCACTAACGGTTCCAGATCAGCGAGAATCGATAATAAAAAGGTCTAGACTCGAGGTCACTACTGATACATTTAATTGTCTTCAAAGACAAAATTTTGAATTGTTTTCAGTAATTGGCACAATGATCTTGTTTCCATATGTGTAAAAGTTGTGACGAGCTTGAATGTTTTATAAATACATTAAATGATGGTAAAATAACTGTTGTTTATGTTCAGTATATTGTTTCAATGTTTGCAGTGGTTTTAAGAGCTAAGTAAAATTCAAAACATTGATAAAACCATTCTTAAATTATATGCAAATGAGTTATTTGACTCTACATGTGTATTCATTAGTGAACAACATACAAGTCACAATTGAAAATTTGCTACATATTAAGAAAATGAAAACTTGTTCGATTATTTTCCAAGAGTGAATTGAAATACCCTCTCTGAGTCTGATTCAACTTGAGTATATATTACATTTTAGTCTGATTCACAACATTACATACATACATTTAATGCTTGTCAAGTATGCTACAATTATGCAGAAATACAGACTCAACTGATGAGGCAATTATTCTTCCGACAGAATTCTCATCCTAAGTAGAATATAAAACACTTTCTAAAGCATTTAGCTGAATCAAACTGGCAAAAGCACATGGTAATATATTTCCTTATTTTAGGTATGTTCTAAAATTGTCCAGATAAAAAATTACAAAAATTACCAGATCTTGAATGGAAAAAGCGTATTAATTTTTTTTAAGATGTAATGAGGACACGAAAAGTTAGTGTAAAACTATCCTTGTTACATCTTAAACATTTTGAAACGCTTTTTCCATTCCAGATCTGGTTATTTTTTTATTTTTTTTATCTTGCCCTCATTGAAATAAATACATTTTACAAAATATGTAACTACCAATGATGTACAGAAGCATTTAAAGAACATAAAAACTTAGACATCCAAGATTTTCAAGATGTAACCCAAAATTCCTAGACAGCATGTTTGAATCATATGTGACTTCAATGTTTGGCTGAACAACATTTACACAAATGTTTTGCAATAACATGGGAGATATCCTAAAAGAGTTCACGGACAAGAAACTTAGTATACAACTAGACATTTGTGGACTGCAGTCACTGCCTCCCGTAGACCATAAAGCATTCTGCAACACAGGTCTATAATTACGCAATCCTACATTCAGGAATTCTTCACTACTCTGACATCTCAATGGTTGGTTTACCTCTGAAGTTGAACACAATGTCACCTGTACTTGAACGAAACTAGACTAAAGAACAGTTATCATTACTGCATTTGTGCCTGCAATTGTTTTACACGCTCTTCATCCTGTTGAGACATTTGTGTAAGCTTTTTTCCAATTCTATCATGAATGTCCATATATTTTGCGACACATCTGTCAACACAAACAGTTTCACCTTTGGTTAGTTCTGAGTCTTTGTATCGTGTTGGAATGCATTTTTTCTGACATGTCGTACTCATTCTGAAAAAGCAAAAGCATTCATTGCATTAAATACGTATATTCAGCGGTTTTCCTGTGAAGAGTTTTGCAACTTGATAATTATCCTAATACTTATCCGCCCTAAACAAACAACATTGCGTTCTTGACACTGAACTCCATCCTCAGTACCCAGGCTACTCATAACATAATAGACGATAACAAGAAAGAAGAAATCTCCTTTGTCCAGAGTTATTACTTAGCACTGTCATTTCATCCGTATCTCCTCCGCAATTTCCATATCGCATTTCATACAGCCAATCAAGAGTACGAGATGTTTACAGTCTGTTATATGTTATGAATAGCCTGGGTACCGAGGATGCTGAACTCAAGCTGATTGGATTATGTTTATTACCTCTTGCAACAGTAAATAAAAAACTTGCTCAGTTGGCTCATGCTTTGCTGTATTTCCAAGCAGTAAAATTCGGTACTTAGGTACAGCAAATGATTGATACTCCACTTGAATAAGAGGAGGAAGACATACGTCTAACTCAATTGGTTATCCTCAGTCAAATCTGGTATGTCGCGAAAACAGATAACATTTTTGAAAAGCTTGTTCAATTGCTTTTCTACTTAAACGCTACCATGAATTCGTAAAAAGCAAATAAAATATATACACTTATGTCACATATTTACGGCATGACAACTTCAAATTAACACATTTGCATTGCAACTTGCCATTTGACCTCGCAACACCCCACCCACTGATTTACCTGTTATACATGTCAGCCATCATCTCCATTTCAAGATCTGCAACTAATTTCAGCTGAGCCTCCGTAATACCTGCCATGATATCGTGTAGTTTGTTCAATTAAACAGTATATTTAATAAAATTATTGCGTAAATATCACAGTATATACTGTTAACTCTCCCACGTGAGCCACTGTCAAATTTACCGGAAGTTTACAACCTCGACAGAACCAGGAAAATGTTGTTCGCACTCATATCCGTTCGTCCTCCCAGTCACAATTATTATCACTTTCATTTTCGTATTCAAATATCTTACTAATGCTTTAATGCAAGTGTTCTAAACATATATTTATAATCTCTTCTAGAGAAGAAACAATGGGTTGTCTATTTATAACTCAAAACTCGTGAAAAGTATGAGATCAAGGCTCGGAATTTTTTCATGATTATCTCCTCTTGTTTCTAAGACGGGAACCAGACAGAAAGAAATGTTTTTGTTGCGAGAAAAAGAAAGTGACAGATGTTTCTAATGAAAAACCGTCTTAAATATTCATTACTTGTATCCTTGACATGTGTATTTGTCGATCAGATTCATTGTAACGATTTATTTAATCAAAAAGAGAAGTCGCTTTAAGCGTTTGTACCTTAACTGTACATTAGTGTTGAAACTTATCCCTGGACAGTTTCAGTTTGTTAAATTCTAGGAAAACGTAATTTAGTTGTGTAGAAACACAACACCAGTGAACATGGCTGAACAGGAAAATGAAACCAGACTCTGTGCAAACTGGTAAACTTTTTGTATCTTTATATTCTGTTTATGTCAAAAGTTTTCTGTTTCAAATGTGTTTATTTGTACTGTATCTCATATTTGTAATACACCAATTGTAACCACGGCCCCCCAGGTCCGGGGGTATACCGGGGATAGCGGGGGAAATGGGCCGTGTTTTACCTTCCAGGTGGCCCCGCAGTGCCGAGTGAATGCGGTGGTTTTTTTCCGCGCCGAAAATAGCCAGGAATGGGCCTTACCTAGGATGTCCCCGGGGTGCGGGGGCATTTGGCGCGGATTTTACCAGCAGTTTGTATCCGCAGGGCGGGGATTTTGCCTGGGATTGGCTGGACTGAAAGTCAAAGTCCCCGCTATTCCCCGGACCTGGCGGGGCCGTGGTTACGATTGACTGGTGCATAAACCTCTTTAACAAACTCGCTCAGTGAGTCGCAGGCATGTACTGATTTAAAGTTGCATTTTTAAGATTGATAATAATGTTGAGTTTGTATGATGTGTCTCATTAATGTAATGAGAAACTAATGACATGAAGGTCTTGTAGAGATGAGTGGTTAGATGGCGCCTGGTTAGTTCAGTTGGTATATCGCCATTCTAGTGTTTAGGTGGTTGTGGGTTCGAGCCCCACCTTGGGCGCACTTTTCTCCTTGATTTACTTCAATGGTGGCAGCGGTGTTTGACGGCCCACGGTGGTTAAGCCTCTAATGCTGGAAAGGGGAGGAGTGTAGTGGTGTGGGGTTAGACGGACGCTCTGTTAGCTCAGTTGGGAGAGCGCCGTTCTAGTGTTTAGGGGTCCTGGGTTCGAGCCCCACATTGGGCACACTTTTTCCCCTTAATTTACTTCACTCTCTAGCTGGCTTGGCTATATTTTAAGTTTGGTAATCTCATCAAAGCCATTTTTGTGCTTTAGCCCAATGTACATGTATAGAAAAACTAGCGCAAGCCATTGTCCGTGTCTGGCTCACTGCGGTTTTTCTTTAGATCTAACAAATTTGCTATTGGTCTGTCCTCATGAAATGAATGCAGCTTGATGTAAGAACTGTTAATGCTACCTAGTAACCTACAAACAATGTTTGTGCGTTTATTTGTGTAAGCTCAGGGGTTCCACTAGGTGATGGAACTCGGGGGTCATTTTGATAATTTTTGGCCGCATTTTACCATTTTACAGCCAAAATACCTATAATATAGAGAAAAGTTACCCTTCAGTCAGAATACTGAGGGTCAAAATGTGGCTTTTTAGAAAATCCAGGGGTCAAAAGGTTAACTCCAGGGTCAAATGGAACTAAGCTTCATCCTATGATCGCCTGTTCCAGTTTGGGTACATTTTTTTATCACGATTTTCGGAAAGGTACTCAGGTACCTATTATCATTGAATTTGGAAATTGAGCAGCGATTTTGGTCATATTTTTGTTAACTGATATGTCATGTATTAGTATCAGCTGTAATCTGTATCTTGTGTGTACCCCAGTACATTATCAGAGATATGGGTACATCTTTGTTTACACGTCTGAAGTGTCATTTACTTTCTAGAATATAAACATTGATGCAATATTGATTATTTTGTTTACTGTACATTTGATGCAGAACAGTATTGCTGTATTAAAGTGATGATAAATCAGTGCATTAGTGTCCCAACCACTGGAGATTATCACAAGTTCTCTCCCTTTATCCCTTCTAGAGTTCTTTCACTTTATCCCTTCTTGCGTTTTCTCACTTTATCCCTTCTAGTGTTTTCTCACTTTATCCCTTCTAGAGTTTTCTCCCTTTATCCCTTCTAGCGTTTTCTCACTTTATCCCTTCTAGAGTTCTCTCCCTTAATCCATTCTAGAGTGCTCTCCCTTTATCCATTCTAGAGTGCTCTCCCTTTATTATTTCTAGAGTGCTCTCCCTTTATCCCTTCTAGAGTGCTCTCCCTTTATCCCTTCTAGAGTTCTCTCCCTTTATCCCTTCTATAGTGCTCTCCCTTTATACATTCTAGAGTGCTCTCCCTTTATTATTTCTAGAGTGCTCTCCCTTTATCCCTTCTAGAGTGCTCTCCCTTTATCCCTTCTATAGTGCTCTCCCTTTATCCCTTCTATAGTGCTCTCCCTTTATACATTCTAGAGTGCTCTCCCTTTATCCCTTCTAATGTACTCTCCCTTTATCCCTTCTAGAAAGCTCTCCCTTTATCCCTTCTAGAGTGCTCTCCCTTTATCCCTTCTAGAGCGCTCTCCCGTTATCCCTTTCTGGAGTTCTCTCAATAATACTGCAGAATGGATAAAGGGAAATAACTCAAGATTGGATAAAGGAAGAGAACTCAAGACAATCTCCTGATGGAAGTCTGTATACAATCTTGTATTTGTATCTATTGTTTAAAATCGAGTATAGATTACATGATATCATTGTATGTTTAACTTCAAAGTGTTTGAATTCATGTAACAATTTGCTGTGAGTCACACTCGAGCGAGCAAAACGAGGGTTCAGCGCAAGACTATGCTAACTCCTATGTATTTATATAGGAGTTAGTATAGTCTTGCACTGAACCCTCAAAAACGTAGATAGATAGATAGACAGATAGATTTATTTCAGTATCAGATGCATATATATACATGGTAATACGAAAAACACGTTTCATTAAAAAACACGAGTTATAAAAATGATGCCACACACATCTGTACTAAGGATTACACAATAAAGAGATCCCTTATTTCCATTGTGGTCCTTGTCATGGATGGTGTGACATAGAGGCATGACAGTTTTTATCACATAAAATACTGTTAGGTCATACTGGGGGCTTTATGTTTCATCTGCTAAGGAACTTGATGCATTGTCTAGTTTGTATTGTAAATGTGGATTTGTTTGTTTAGAGATATGTGACGTGACATATTAGTATTGGCTGTTATCATTTTTACATCTAATGATTGTGTTATATACATTGTGGTTAATCATACAATTGTATTGCTTGATATCAGATAACTTTAAAGACTTACTTTTAGTTGATTAGAAAACATTTCAATTATACTTCAATAGGTATTGAATCTCAAGGGTCAATCTGATAATTTTTGACCTGATTTTACCATTTTATTGTCAAATACCTATAATTTAGAGAAAAATTGACCCTTCAGCCAGAATCCCGAGGGCCAAAATTGTCGCACGTTATCCATTCTCTCCCTTTATTTCTTCTAGTGTTCTCTCTCTTTATCCCTTTTTAAGTTCTCTCCCTTTATCTCTTCTAGAGTCCTCTCCCTTTATCCATTCTAGTATTATCTCCCTTTATCCCTTATATAGTTCTCTCCCTTTATCTCTTCTAGAGTTCTCTCCCTTTATCCCTTCTAGAGTTCTCTCCCTTTATCCCTTCTAGAGTTCTCTCCCTTTATCCCTTTTACAGTTCTCTCCCTTTATTCCTTCTAGAGTTCTCTCCCTTTATCCCTTCGAGAGTTCTCTCCCTTTATCTCTTCTAGAGTTCTCTCCCTTTATCCCTTTGAGAGTTCTCTCCCTTTATCTATTCTAGAGTTATTTTCCTTTATCCCTTTTACAGTTCTCTCCCTTTATCCCATCTAGAGTTCTCTTCCTTTATCCCTTCTATAGTATATGTATATATAGTAAATGTGACAGTCTCCAGTGATGTTATTGTTTTGTTTTGTTTTTGCAGCAAGAAGCAGATATCTTCCAACAATTTTGTTATGCATGAAATGCATTGCAAGCGACATATCTCCCTGTGTGAACACTGCAAGGAGCCTATTCCCAAGAATGAACTGGAAGTACATTTTGAAGAGAACCATGCTATGATGAAATGTCCAAAATGTAAAGTTGAAATAGAGAAAATGCACTTTGAAGATCACGAGGTATGGAGAAAAACGCAGGAGATTGTCATGAGTTCTCTCCCTTTATCCCTCCTAGAGTTATCTTCCTTTATCGTTTCTATATATATACCGGTATATATATATATATTAAGGGAGAGAACTCTGGCAGGGATAAAGGGAGAGAACTGGTGACAATCTGCTGTGGAGAAATATGTTGGTACTTTAAGGATAACTTCATTATATTTTCTCAGTTTGAGACAAGTTTGGGACATTTTTAGTGTAAAAATATGTTGGTTAAACAATGATTGACCAACTATTCTACTAGAATTACAATGCCTCATTTGAGCACATTGTTTTTGCAATAAATATAAATATAAGTTGCAGTCCTTCAATGCTATTTCAAAATACTGGTGTCCCAGGGAAAAATAGGAGTCTAAATAGCCTAATTTAGAGTCTAGTGGGAACCATGAACTTGCATTGAATTTTTGTGATCAAGACTGGAAAAACTGCAGTGTCAGCGTCTTAATTTCTGAAAGCAGTTAATTTAACCCTTTTTGTCACAATAACTAGTACCAGGCTCAATTGGTATTTGTATGCAATTATACTGTTCATTGGCATTCTATATTACTTGTGTTCTAACTTTAAACATATATTGGTCAATTGACTTGTTGTCCGCTCCAAGTCTCAATGGTTGTATTTGATTAGGCCGACATTAAAGGAGTTGCAGAAAACCCGCGTCCAGGAAATCCCTGCATTTCTTTATAATTATGCTGGGTTCTTGGAAACGCGTAGATAAGCATATTTGGACACATGATTTTTTAAGAGGACGCATGAAAATGCTGATCAACGATTCATCGGGATGCATGCTTTCTCTATACACGCGTTTTCAGACCCCACGCAATACATAGTTCCTACGTCTACAATATTTACATCCCTTGTTCTTAATCATCAGCCATTTTGATAGGCAAAACTGATAATCCCTTATAGGAGTAATTTCCAAATATGTGATAATTGAGAAAATACCAAGAGAATGTGCATGTGACAACCACTTTTTCTTCAACTTACTGAGCCAAATGCCCATATAATGAATAAGTTATTTTTTATTTACAGATTAGTTTATCATCGTTTACATAATATTCCCCATACACTTTAAGGAAATTGGCCTATCAAAATCGCCGACAATTCAGAACAAGGGATGTAAATATTGTAGACGTAGGAACTATGTATAAAATTCGGCAGAAGTCGTCTCCGTATCGAATTTACAGTTTGACACAATCTTCTTGTAGGCAGATCTTGAGCCACTCAGCCAATCAGCGTTCACTAATTGTCTTAGAATTCAGGCCTACTTCACCTTTGACCTCTTCAGCATGAGTCCTCATGTTTATGTCATATTGGCCAATTCCATTCGTAGTTGTCATTTAGAATTGTCGATAACGGTTATCACGTTTATGTTTGATGGTAAAACTTGAAATATGAATAAATGTATGTGATATTTCAGGAAAATGACTGTGCTAAGAAACCAATGCATTGTCTTTACTGCGAGTTAGAATTTCCAAAAAATGAGCTCAAAGCACATTTAGATTACTGCGGGAGTAGAACAGAACCGTGTACTAAATGTGCTCAGTTTATTATGCTGCGTGAACAGATTAAGCATGATGAATCTAACTGTGCATACCCGGAGGTGAAACCTAAAAATAACAATGTTGCTGATAGTAATATACGGAGGAATCCTTTTGAATTTGATGACTTTACGAGAATGATGGATGGACACGACATATTTACTGATTTTGGCGCTTCTTCTGAGGTGCCATACAGTGCACCGAGACCTCGGGTTCCACAAACTCAGGCATCGAGACAGCCGATAAAAAGTAACAAGAGAAAACCTGATGTTAATAAAGTGAACGGTAAGATTGTTTAAATACTTATAGGGGTATTTAATGTAATACAAATTAATCTCCTAATAGGCAGATACTTGTACCAGTAGTGCACAAATTAATACTTTTGAAAACTGATGGTTTCGATCGGCATGAAGTTGACCAGGGTCCGGGATTATAACGGATACTTACACAGGGCATTCAACTCACAAAATTTACTGATTTAAGTTTGATAGTGATTCATATTGAGTGTGAATATGTATGATAATGTTAAATGAGTGATGAATATTATTTTTGGTCCATTTTCTAGGAGATTTGAGTTTAAATATGAGCTCGGAGTAATTATAATGTTCGAGTGTGGAGAATGGCACTCAAACCCAAACATTACTCCCATATCAATTCTCATAACCACTTTTAACACATTAAAGACAAAATTAATGACCAGAAGTAATTTTCAGCACATTCAAATTTCTACTATCGGACTAGGTTTCCAATAAGAGTAAATTTTGTGGTTTTTTCACATTTTAGATTTTTTTTCACATTTTAGATGTTTTTATTGGTAGTGTAGGAGTTTTACGAAGAATTCACTAAGCCTGCAGTTATAAAGAATCTCGGTCTCTGAATGAAGACTTGCCTGCCCGTGCTCAGGTTTTTATTCCCCAATCCAGAATGTTCAATAACTTGCAATGTTTCCACTTTCAGACGGCTCGACAGACGGAGCTTCCGAGTACGACAAATTACTTGCCATGCATTTAGCACAAGATCTAGGTCAACAAGATGAAGATTTTGATGATATTGTTCGAAGTTTTGATAAGCCATCTTCTATGCCTCACCAGTATGGGACAAATGCATTTCCTAATGGTAAATTTTTATAGCATACTGTTGTCAGATTTGTGTATTAGTAAGGAATGTCTTTGAACGTTTGGACCGCACATTTTGTTCGTTTTTCGCAGTTTTCTGGTATTGTCCTTATCAGGCGTCATTTCATCCTAGGTACCCAGGCTATTCATAACATATATGATACCCTTGACAAACTGACAGTAAAAATCTCGTACTCATGAATAATTGATGAGGTGATATCCAGCTGTTTGATTGGCCGCGTGACACACACCTCATGCGATACGGAAATTGCCGAGGAGTTACTGATGAAATCGCGGTTCTAAGCAATTCATTGAATGATATTGGGCTTTCAAATCCTGTTAGGCTGCCATTTTATCGAATTTGTAGATGGAGATTCCTTCTTTTTTGTTATCGTCCGGTTATTTGGTCGAGAAATGCTAATGAATATTCATGCATTGCAAAGTTTTGCTAGCTGATTTGCCAAGTGTATCATATATGTTATGAAAAGCCTGGGTACCGAGGATGGCGTCATTTCTAATTAAAGCAGTTTTTGGATTTGATTAAAGTGATTTCACGACAGACACTATTCTTTCATCTTTATATATGAATTTTGCTTAACATAATTTTTTTTTTTTCAATTTAAAAACAGAGGATTGTATGAGAGATAATGTACATAATGATTAAAGCGTTTCTGATGTGACGTCGTTATGTAGATTACTTTTGCATTTTGGTCCTATGATTTGAATTGCTATAAAAAGAAATGTAGACGTCTGATTTTAATATTTTTGGTATGAAATGAAACTAGAGAAATATATCTGTTAGAAAATGTAAAAAACCTGAAAATGGATGTTTTGGTCACTACTACAGATTTTGTCGTGAACAACTCACTTCTATGTTAAACACAATTCATGTTGTTCTATATTTTAGACAGTGTAATGATACCGTGTGAGTTTTGTGGTGAACAGGTGTGTGTAGATGATCTAGTACAACATCAGGTAAGGCCTAATACAAAAAAATGTTTGTTTCAGGTTTCATGCCCAAAAAAAATAGGGTAGGTAGGTCGGAATATTTTGTTTTTGAGATTTTTTTATTTTCAAACGAAGCAAATTAAATATAGATTTAATTGAATATTATGTTAAAAGACAAATCCTGTTTCCCTTTTAACATGGATAATGTTTAATCAAGGTGAATATAATGATCTATAGCTGGAATACATGTAAAGCGTTTAATATAATTGGCAGAAATAAGAACCTAAAGAAAAATTCACACAAAGAAATTTTATCAAAAAGAAGAAAAATATTAAAACTAGGGTAGGGCTGGAAACCTGAAACAAACATATTTTTTTACACCTAAATAATTCACACAGCTGAACTTCATTCAATCTGTTGTTTCAGTAATTCTTGTAAGCTATGTGATGATCGACTACTGCAATTATACTATAAATCTAGACTTCGAGTGTTGTATGAATTACAGTTTGATCAGTGTGAATGTCAGCTTATTCTTCCATTTTTTTCTCCTTTTGTGTACATTTTTCTCCATGTTATGTCCCCGAAGGTGGGCATATTAAAATCGCACCGTCTGTACTTGGGGGATTTTAAAATAACTTGGCTAATGTGTTTTGCACATAAGGCGACATGTCGTATGCAAGACTCACGTCCCGATCTCATTGGTCAAGGTCACATGTAAGAGTTTGATCATTATGGAATGCTGCATATATGCACATAGAGTATATTATTAGTTATACAGGTTGTTGACAGGGTATATGGGGGAATATAACCAGTTTGTGTGCCATATAACCCGAGGCGATAGCCGAGGGTTATATGAATCGCAGACTGGTTATATTCCCCCATATACCCTGTCAACAACCTGTATAACGAATTTATAATACTGCAATTCCGTGTTTTCATACGAATTTAGTTAAACAAGCAATGTTTCGATGCCTAGCTCTCTAGATCTAATAATTAGATCTGTGTATTTTTGGTGTTTTTGGTTCAAAAAATTGTTTAGAGTGTTTTAGTTTTGTAAAATATCAGTTATTAAAACGTATTCCTTTAAAAATATATCGGGAATTACTTGTTGTAGATCAAAATATTTTTATTTCACTCACACGTTATATTGCCTGAAAATTAATTGCATTACCCCGTAAGGTACCTCAATACACATGGTTAAGCGCGCGCTTGCACTCTAATTTTTATTTTCAAGCGTCTGATCTCATGGACTTTATCGAACTGAATTTTGCTCAAACCTTAAAAATCTATCGTTTTGAATATTAATACTAGCACAATTTCTAGTAACTTGCAGACATCAAGAGATAAAAGTTTTCGAGTCGAGCCGTCAACGAAAATTGTCACGAGGCGCATGAAGGGAAAAACGTCATATACCCTGTCAGCGCCTTGTATATAGAATCCTATACGCGAGCCTTTAACCAATGAAATTACTGGATTTTTCTTTGCAGTATTATAAATGGTCATGTTGTCTTAATGTGCCAGACAACTTGGCCATATAGTTGAAAATCACCTATGCATGAAAAAGTGGGTTTTAAATGTAACAAATTAACTTGAGTCAAACATTTTGAACAACCTGCAGGAAACATTTATGTCAGGCTGTGAGACTGATGGTTTGATGCCACAATTACTTAACATCATATTTCATCTCCAGTGTTTTTTCTCTGCTGTTTTTATAGCTGTTATTCAGCTATTTTCCCAAAAAGCATATATTTTCACCAACTTGAATGTAAAAATTCCCAATAAATCTGAAGATTTTTTTTTTTTTCAATTTAGCCAAAAATTTACAAAGTTAGAGGCTTTTCTTCTAACAGGCAGTTGATATAAATAGCAATTGTCCATTAATTTGTCAATAAATTTGTTACTTTTATTCCTAATATTTTGATGTAATTGCTTATAATTTCCCAATTTCTAAGTTTAACGTGCAAAAAATCCCCACTTGAAGGGTCATCTTCTTAAAATAGCCACAATAAACTCTGATCTCAATCGTCGTACATCATGTTGTGTTTGTAGAGCGGCTGTTCCTTGGATCGTATCAGTTCCATGTTACCTCAAATGTCGACCAACAACCAGCACGACGTGCCTAACAATTATAGTCCAGTCAGTGAGGGAAGCCCTGTACAACCCAGTTTCATTGATAATTTACGACCACAAAGAGCAGATGAATGGTAAGTCATATTGTATTGTCTCCCTTGGCAAAGTGGTTAAGGTATCCGCATTGGGAGCGGGAGGTCGAAGGTTTGAATCCTGGTAGGGGTCGGTTCTGATACGGCCGATTTAGTGCAGATGTAATTCACTGCCACCCAAAAGTTTCTTCACACATGAATATTTTGAATTACTTTTTTATGCAGAATTTCAAATAAGACATGTATGACCATGAAGTAAAATTATTCATCCCACTTCTGTGATGGATAGTTTAGAATTAACAATTTGCACATCTCGGCAGCAGCATCAATAGGCCTGCATCCGAAACCAATATGTGTGTAACTGATTGATCTGACACAGAAAATGAGATAATTTGTTTCAGTACAAATTGATAAATATTTCTACAGAAAATAATTGCTGCCTCAAAAAGTATTTTCGATTTATTGCATGTGACACAAATATGAAAATACATTAACTGCAATGGGAATTGTCAAAGTGTGAAGGAACTTTTGGAGGGCAGTGTATATAATATTGATAGACAGAGATGATCTGTTTGGTGTGTTTCACTAAGTTAGATGCTGGATGTTTATTTGTCATAGTTTGATGGGAATGAACCACAACTTTAATGATAATGTTGCATTGAACATTTCAAATAAAGAAATTGCAAAACTGTGGGAGCCGCAGCGGTGGTCCAGTGGTTAGTGCGCTGGACTTGTAACCCGGCAATCCTGGTTCGATTCCCGGTCGCGGCAGGTCATACCCTTCCATGAAAATTTTACAAAATTGTCGATTTTCCCTCCACATGTGGAGAAGTTGCCGGCTCCTTGTGGAAGGGTAAGTTAGTACTGGTTAGATTTCAGTCCAGGAAAAACTGGTAAGGTGAACCGACCGCCGTATATAACTGAAATTTCGTTGAGAAACGGCGTTAAACCTGATGAAACAAACAAACAAACAAAACTGTGAGTGAAAATTACTCTCAGTGTTTGGAAAATAAGACATCATGACTTGGTATACATTAAGTATAAACACGGAGTTGAGGGATAGCTCTGTGTCCGGTCTGATTAAATCATATCTACATAAATCCTATGCGTTGAGGAAGATCGTGTACTTCAGAGATGCATGATTGTCTATCTTGATGTGATGAACGATGTATATTTCTGTATTCTAGGCTTGATGATGTGATGAACGATGTATATTTCTGTATTCTAGGCTTGATGATGTGATGAACGACGTATATTTCTGTATTCTAGGCTTGATGATACTGCTGTACCCGTCGGTTACGATGGTCCGTCAGAGAATGAAGATATGATGTTACCGTGTGAATTCTGTTGTGATCTGTTCCCAATTGACAGTCTAGTGCAACATCAGGTGAACAAACATCGCTAACTTGTTATTGTCTGTGATCTACTGTCAAGGAATATCGGCCGAATATAAGAATCTTTCTCTGGCTTCTGGTATGAATAGAAATATCCGACTCGAGGGGGACTGTTTTGGTGGGAACAAGGCTCTGCAGAGTTACTGCGTAAATGGTTACCCTAGTGTCAGATATTTCCATCAGCACACAAAGCCAGTAATAGATTCTTTTTCTTGCATACCTTTTTCAGAAATAAAGGACGAGATTAAATAAAACAACTCACTTTCTACAGACGTTTTGCTTGTAGAAACATATTATTTTACAAATTCATTCAAGTCATTATTCCATGTTATGTGACATCATTACGTTATTCATATTACGCATACATGAGACAATGCCTCCCCACACAGACCTCTCGGAAAACAACAGTTCATAAAACATCAGGCATAAAGGAGGTGCAAGAGTAAATACGCAAGGGAACAAGGGCGCAAGGAATGGCTTGGCTGACCATAAAGGACAACTAAGGACAATTAATGACGACAAACAGGGGGGGGGGGATTTGATGGATGGAATACATCACAGGACAAGTCAAGACAGCTAGCAACAATAAGTCAAAAGGTAGGGGGAGGAAATAACATGAACACTATATCAAGTGAAAGAATTGCACATGGGAAAGGGAAATTTAACATACATAGATACAGTTTTTCCAGCACTGGTGTGAAAGCGGGAAATCCCGGTCTGGTATGCAAGAATAAATATCACACCCAATTTGACTGCACATACTGTTGCTTTGCATTGTAATGACTAACTGGATTATGGTACTTTGTAAGTTCCTTACCTTCCATTTTTCAAAACGTCCAGATGTATATTTTTCCGTTAGAAGTATTGCATTTTGCATTTTCAGGCCATGTGTGACCGTATGACCATGACCCCTTTACCTCCGACACCACCTGAGGAGAGACGCTCAAAACCAGTGACCAGATCTTCAAATAACTCAAATAGATTTGTAAATGAGTTTCCAAACTTAAGTATGAAGCAGCCGTCACCTCCAAAGAGATTATTTGGTTTGAATGATAACAGTGATGATGATGGTGGCGCTCGTGTGGCTCACACAGTGCAGAAACCAAAACCAAAATCTTCTGTGAAGAATGGAGTTGTAAAACATGATGTGACCTCCCCTGGACGTGAAATTAGATCAACGTTAAGGAAGTATGGTGTCGAGACCGTGGACAGGGGAGACGACTATGTACGTCAAGGTAACTTGTCACAACAGAATTCAGATAACTCCACAGATTCGTGGCAACTGCCCTCGTCTACTCAATCACAGAAACGGTCAGGTTCGTTTAAGACACGCAGTACCCTCGACAACCTCTTGAAGGAATCAGATCACAGATCTAATCACGACTTGCTCGGTCATATTGCAGGGCCGCAAACGAGGAAAAGGGAGACAGCTCCGGGTGTTCGACAGAAGGTACCTGTGCAACCTGGCGTGACAAGGGGTATGTTGTTTCATGCTTGTTGTGTGCTCTGGGACATTATTCACAGACAGGGGTTCCACTAGGTGCTGAAATAATGAAGGGCTATTGTCCGCATGTGCAATATCATGAAGGGGCTTTTGTCCGCCTATGAAAATTTTAGCTTAGGGGCTAATGTCCGAGGGGCTAATGTCCTACATTCTTTTTTATTGATAAATATTTCTACACAAAAGTTTTTATATTGGCTATTGACTACATGTAGAACATGATTCTCGGGTCAAATTTATCAATTTAAATTGCACGGTGCATTGAGTCAGGTTGGGCACACACGCTATTAGACTCTTTCCAATCAACAAGATCATCTTTAAATGGGAGCTGTTATTCAGCTGTTGTAGTGATCTTTTTCGCATCATCACATTTATTGATTTTATTTGTTCATTCTGTGGATTTATGACATGAAATAAATAATATATTAAAGTTTCAGCAAGGTCAGACTAATATTGACCAAGATACAGTCATATTTATACCTGCATACTTATAAGTTGTGTTAAGCATATATTGTATGTAAATGTTGTATGTCACTGTTTCCGTTGACTAGGTCCAGCCAAGGTGAAAACTTCTACTACAGCGAAAGATGTACAGAGAGAAATGGATAGAACGTCCAACAGTAGCAGTCATGCCAATGGTTTACCTCAAAGAAATAGGTACATGGATTGAAAAATATACTATAAACATTGGAGTATTTATGTTCTAGGCTTGCATAAGATTATGCTTATGTGACACATTGATGTACTATAGAGTTTGCACTCATATTTTAATACTAAATATAAGATAAGAGTTTAGCGTTCAATAACTGTGGAGATCAATTTTATTTTTCACTTAAATGTTAATAACAAGGCAATTACAATTAGAACTTAATCACATCATGATTTCGACTCGACATTTCAGGGTAACCAGACCAGCAGGATTTGAAGTGCGTGTCCGTCCAGCAGAAGCTGACGAAACGTCGGACATTGTTACGGGACAGAGACGAGGTCGGGCAAACAATGTTTTCGGAGCGTCTACAAACAAAACAACCAATGTAATTAATGTTCATGATTACCTTGATATTTGTAAGATGTAAGCCGCTCGCAGTTTGCGTCGCTTACAAGTGTATTGACTGTCTCGTTTTTATTCTGGTTCCCTGCCTCAGTATTGTTATAGTATTTACTTATACAACAGTAAAGGCAGGGAACCAGAAAGGTATTTGCGGCTAACGTTTCGTAACGTTTTGCAGTATGGTTCCCCGTGTGCAGTCAATGTAAAACGGTGGGCCAAGGATACAAAACAAAACTTGAGCGACTGTTAGCCGTAACTGAAAGCAGTTTTTGCCTTACAAATTCACTTGCTACCTGTTAACATTTACTGAACGCAAGGCAGTGCTGATAGACAGAGCTGGCTGACTGCCTAGCTGTGACATTACCTTCATAGATTCATAGATTGTCTGTCTGACTCGCCAGTATGTGGGTATCAGTATTGTAGATATGGGAGGTGCGGTAGTCGAGAGGTAGAGTGCCTGACTACTGCTCCAAAGGTCGTGCGTTCGAACCCCGCAATGAGCGGGGATTGGTCACAAACTTCACTATCCCTAAATTTGGTGCGAGTACTGGTTGGTAGCCAGGAAGCAGTCATCGAGAGTGATTATAATAAGTTGTAAGAACTTGTTTCACAATCGATGTAAAATAAATATGTGTAAACTAAAAGTATGTTATTAATATCGATTAGAAATGGCACATTTCACTGGAAATTTGAGTTATTTTATTTAATCTGCATGTTAAAGATAAAAGAGTGGCATCAATATATTTTCAGATGTTTTTTCTATCATGGTTCTCTTTTACTACACTTCATGCTATGAAGGAACAGCAATTTAGCTTGTACTTTGCACAGGAGATGGTCACACATTCTCTCCCTTTATCCTTTCGAGAGTTCTCTCCCTTTATATTTTCTAGAGTTCTCTCCCTTTATCCTTTCTAGAGTTCTCTCCCTTTATCTTTTCTAGAGTTCTCTCCCTTTGTCTTTTCTAGAGTTCTCTCCCTTTATCTTTTCTAGAGTTCTCTCCCTTTATCCCATCTAGAGTTCTCTCCCTTTATCATTTCGAGAGTTCTCTCCCTTTATCCTTTCTAGAGTTCTCTCCCTTTATTCTTTCTAGAGTTCTCTCCCTTTGTTCTTTCTAGAGTTCTCTCCCGGTTTTTTCCCATCTAGAGTTCTCTCCCTTTATCCTTTCTAGAGTTCTCTCCCTTTATCCTTTCTAGAGTTCTCTCCCTTTATCCCTTTTATAGTGTATGTATATATATACTCTCCCTATAGATGTATGTATAACATATATAGTACTATATATACATATACTAGTATAGAAGAGATAAAGGGAGAGAACTCTAGAAGAGATAAAGGGAGAGAACTCTAGAAGAGATAAAGGGAGAGAACTCGTGACAATCACCTGTGGCTTTTGAAACTACTTGTCTGTAAAAATTACTATACCATTGTGTCTGAAGTTTGCATCTGAATAAATTATACATTTTTTTCATTTTCAGAGGAAACCCAGTAACCGGTGATAGTTCTACGAGACATTCCATCCCTGATTAACTGCTGTGATATTTTTGTACTTCAAATGGTCACATCTGTTTTGTACACTAAGACATGAAACTTGACATCTTTGCTCAGCCTTATCTACATACTACATAAATTTGAGATGTTCAGGGTTCGACACTAAGGCACGTCGGAACGACATTACCGTGTCAGACTAGCCCGACTGGTCGTGTTGATCATTATTGATACTTGCATCATACGTGCAATTAATGTACAAATCGTTTCCATAATTGCATCCTATTCGCCTATTTTTAAACATAAACATTACGTCGGAATTCCTAGTTCTATTATTAGAAGCGATGTCATGCGCAGTGAATATCTGAGCAATTCTGATTGGTTCACAGTAAAACTGCCTTTTCTTTCCACCCGGAGTTGTCGTTCCTAGACTTACTGCATTCACATTTTCAGTTTTCGAACGATAATGAAGAGTTTAAAGACTGGACCGTGTTTCATCGTTGCATCGTTTGCATTTGAGTCCACGAATTACATGTACATATTCAACTAACCATTTTATGAAAACCAGTAATTTAGTCATGGGCATGACGCAATTTTTACCGAAGAACCTGTCGAAAAAGATTCTGAATGGAATTTGAAATATTACGACATGTAAACGTTTTTCGGACTATTTGCAAGCAGATGAAATGGACCTTTTTAAAATAATGGGTTTTGTCCGATAAAGGAGCATTAGACACTGAAAAGTCGAAGAAAAGAAAGAGTAGGCAGAATCCAAGGAAAAACATGAAAAGCGAATAAGGCAGTTTTGCAATGAATGGGAAGATGAGTACCCATGATTGATAATTGGCTATGATGAAAATAGCAATGTATACTATGTTCTGTACAATCTTGCACTCTATCGACTCAAAATTGACCTGTTTTAAGGCATATTATGTCATTGAAAAGTTCGGTCTTGTTTATATTAGGTCAGGTCTAGTAAGTTTGAAGGCTAGCCTGTCCACTGGTCTAGTACTAAAAAAAGTTAATGTCGAACCCTGAATGTTCCATGTGAAAACCTGTAATAGTGACCAAAATATCCATTTTTTCAGAGTTTTACATTTTCTTACAGATCTATTTTTATAGTCTCCATTACTACCAAACATATATAATCAGATGTTTACCAATTTCTTTTTATAGCGTTTCGAATTTTAAGAACAAATTGCGAAAGTAAATGTCCTGTCAGACATGCTTTACACACATGTATGCACATTAATCATGAAAAAATTGTCTATTTTAATTTTTTGCAAATGGAAAAAACAAATTGCACAACACAAGTACTTATTTTCATGTTCATTGAATTTGATATATCAAAATTAAGCCATTCAAACACTTCCAAGAAATCACTTATTTTTTGTTACATCGAAACTTTCATAAGGAAAAACTTGACTCAAAAACCAACGTCACTAATACAGGTTTTGTCTGGAAACAGCTGTTTCCTTTAGTGATTGTAAATATCGGTATGTGAAATTTTGTGTTAATACATACATTATTAGAAAAATAATAATACAATATAAACTGACCGATCAGGAATTTTGTTGGAGTGTATATTCATTATCTAGATATGCAAACTACTAGGCATTGTCTATTGATAATTTGCTTCAAGATGTTAAAATTACTGTTCAGATTCTATATATGTACATGTATGTTATTTACTCTGTGAGTAATATTCTTGATTGCATTAACATTGTTATGAAGTTCCAAGGTTACAGACTTTGATAGAAACAGGAGCTTACATGTCGACGTACAGCGATATTTTACTGCTTTTCAGAATTCAGTGTGTTCAAATGACTTTGATTGTGTTAATTTTAGTCTTGAAGAAATGCGTCATTCTCTGAGATTTTTGGCCTAAGTGACAAATTTGGGCAAAATTGAGTTATTAACATTTTTGAATGCAGGGATATTTGTAGGTCACTTCCAATTTTTTTGCAAAACAACATTTTTTCAGGGAATTACAGCACTTTAGATGTGGTCATCAATAATACAAATATTTCTGAGTTTCACAAATTTAATACAGCAAATTTTATATGTTTTACAAATATATATATGTTTATTATTCTTTTCCTTAAGAAAAGGGGCCATCTCAATGTTTACTGATAATTGTTTGGCTTCTGCTTGCGGCTGAATCATAAATCTTTCACTGAAATGTTTCAACTAGCTGTTGCTCAGCGCATTATGGCCAAAAATCTCAGAGACTGGCACAAATATGTTCTAGTGCAGGAAACGACTGGTGACTAAAATACATGCTTTGAAGTATTGTTTTGTATAGATATAAACTGTTCCTCGACAAAACCTGTATGAGAGACCAAAAATCCATTTTCAGGTTTTAACATTTTGAAGTAGATAATTATATTTTTTTCGTTTCAGTTAATGCCAAAAAATGTAAAACTTGGACTTTTCTGCTTTTCTTTTTTTATAGAAATTTAACTATTAGGAACAAAATGCAAAAGTAAACTATAAATTAACGTCAGGTCAGAAATGCTTTACTCAAATTTACATGAACTCTTAAAAAATATGCTGTTCGCAATACGTACAAAAATTTTCATATTCATTAAATTCTATATGTCATCGAAGAAATGTCTGAGAAAACGCGTACTTTATATCGTCAAATTTCATTGTGAAATACTTGTGTCATAATCCGCGCCACTTACACAGGTTTTGTCACTGAAGCATTCAAATTGTTTTCGTTAAATGTTAAAATGTAAAACAAAACCGAGTTCCCCGTTTCCTGTCAGAATTGTATTTCATTTAGAGCATTTTTTGTTGTGAAAATGATATTTGATATTTACTACAACATGTTGGCTGATTTTTGTAAGAAAACTTACAGTAAATGAAACTTGTGATAGGCTTTTAACATATTGTGTGTGTGTGTGTTAGTTGTACTGTGTGACCTCTCAAATGTGGCCCTCTCTTGAGCAACCACCTCTCCAGTGTGAACCTCTGTTGAACAACATCCTCTCCAGAGTGGCCCCTCTTGAACAACAACCTCTCAAATGTGGCCCTCTCTTGAGCAACAACCTCTCCAGAGTGAACCTCTCTTTAACAACCTCTCCAGAGTGACCCTCTCTTGAACAACAACCTCTCCAGAGTGGCCATCTCTTGAACAACAACCTCCAGAGTGAACCTCCCTTGAGCAACAACCTCTCCAGAGTGGCCCTCTCTTGAACAACAACCTCTCCACAGTGACCCTCTCTTGAACAACAACCTCTCAAATGTGGCCCTCCCTTGAGCAACAACCTCTCCAGAGTGAACCTCTCTTGAACAACAACCTCTCCAGAGTGACCCTCTCTTGAACAACAACCTATCCAGAGTGACCCTCTCTTGAACAACAACCTATCCAGAGTGACCCTCTCTTGAACAACAACCTCTCCACAGTGACCCTCTCTTGAAAAACCTCTCCACAGTAACCCTCTCTTGAACAACAACCTCTCCAGAGTGAACCTCTTGTGAACAACCTCTCCAGAGTAACCCTCTCTTGAACAACCATCTCTCCAGAGTGAACCTCTCTTGAACAACCTCTCCACAGAGACCCTCTCTTGAACAACAACCTCTTCATTGCCCCTTAGTAAAAAAATACTACCAATTGAACCTCCATTGACCGACAACCTCTCAACAACAGCCAATCTCCGCATGGCATGAAGTGTGTTGCTCTAGAGAGGTGGCACTATGTACAGGTGCCTGGTGTTAAAATATTTGTGCATAGCCATTTTTCCTTCAAGTGCTCTATAACAAATAAAAACAACCTATCATTTCTATTGTAAAATTTTGATTGAATATCATTTACTCTGTGTTGTTTATTATATTTTTGATTCACCGACTCTTAAACTATGAAATGGTGCCTTTAATGAAGTGATTTTTACCACAAAGATTGGAGGAATTTAAACCTCTGCATCTATTTTCCATGTCTTACTCACATAAGGATCAATTCCTGTTCAAATTTTGTAGTTTACTGATATACAGTTGAACCTCCTTCATTCAAATTCATTGGTTCCGAAATTTTATTTGGAAATGTAATGCATTGTTTCGAATAGCCCATTTTAATTCGACATGCCTAAGAAGATTCATCGGGACCTGGTTTTTATGATAGTTGGTTATAATTATGCATTCCTGGTACATTGATGAATCATCGCTTTACAATTGGTGCTGATGTTAAATGATCGGGGCATTTATTATACTTGTACCGTACTGATTCTGTTTAAAACACCTATAATTCTTGGTACTAATGAGCTGTCCACGACAAAACCTGTATTAGTTGCCAAAAAATCCATTTTAAGTTTTTTTTACATTTTCTGACAGATATATTTTTCTTGTTGCATTTAGTACCAAACACATTAAAATCAGAGGTCAGCTTCCCTTTTCCGAGCAATTCAAATATTTAGAAAATATGCAAAAGTTAACTACAATATGACGTTGCATCAAAAAATCTTTACTCAAATGCACATTATAATTCCTAAAAATCTTCTGTTTGAGAAATGGAAACAATTTTTGTTTATGTTTATTTAATTCTATAAATCAAAATTAAGCAACAAAGCGACTTCCGAGACAGCGTTTAGTTTGTGACGTCAGGAATTCATTGAGAAATACTTGACTTACGAACGTCACTAATACAGGTATTGTCATGAAGGCCTTCAAATGTCATTTTATTTTATAATGAATTGAAACAAACTGTTTTTTATAAAATGCGTATATTTTACTGCCTTGCATTGAAGTGTGAAATTTACATAAAGAGATAGCGGCCTGGGATCATAACCGATACTTACAGTCGGCACTCACTTCACATTTTTCTGATGAGTCTTATAGCGATAGCGGTTTTTTCTGCCCCAAAATGGGGCCGAAATTGGGCCCCATTCACAATCAACAAAAGTATGTTTTTTTTTCACAAAATCAAGCTTGAAATCACAATTCAGGCCACTTAATATTTTCCAGTTTTTTTTTACGAATGTTGATCAATTTGACTTGAATGTATTTTTAACTGCTATACTGTAGATTAATACACTGCTAGCCTATAGTGTACTACATGAAGTCATGTAAAGTAGTATCTTTTTATTTAAAGCAAACTATGATATTCACAATTATGGGCAATTCGATGCTATTTTCACAATTCTGTGGGCTCCGGCCCCATTCACAAAAGGGTGGGGGAAAAAACTGAGCGAGATATTGAATGGGTGAAAAATGTACGATATTGTAGAATAAGTGCTGATTATTTGTTGTGGCATATTTTCTAAGAAATTTGAGTGTGAAAATGTGAGATCCTGGGAGTAATTATCAAGTCCGAGTGTGGCACTCGAACCAAATAAGTATTCTATACCTCGTAATCACACTAAACTCTCAAAGAAAATGGACCAAAAAAAATATTCAGCACTCGTTTGACATTTTCGTGCATTCTGCTCACGCAAATTTTTCAATATCAGACTAATAAGAATAAAGTTTGTAATTTGAGTGCTGAGTTTAAGTATTGGTTATAATCCCGCACCAATATGCTCGTTCAATCATTCTCTCGGCACTGTTTTACACATTCACTGTTCCATCGGAAGTAAATCAGGGTAGGTTAGTGCCTTGTTACATCGTAGATACAAGTTTACTGTCATATTGTATGTTGTTCATTCCATCATTGCTTTGTGTGATATTTTTATATTTACTATTTTCAACTGTTCAACATATCAGCTACAAAGGAGATTGTCATGAGTTCTCTCCCTTTATTCATTCGAAAATTCTCTCCCTTCATACCTCCTATAGTAAATGGATATATAGTACTATATAATGTACAGTTGAAACCCTTTATATTGACTTTGTAGGGACATGATAAAAAGCGTCGACACATCCGAATGTCGACATATTTGATTTCCAAAGTACAGGCAATCTAACCTTGTATATATGCATTTTCGCTATGGCGTTGTAAGATAACTCACTATTAGTGTGTTTTGCTGTAGGTATTGTAAAACGACTCGTGATAATTGGTATAATTCAAATATATAATATTATGTTTACACTTGGTGTCCTAGTTTCAACAATATTCAGTAATATACGAAAAGTAGTTGAATTTATCGGTACTCGTGATAATTAGTGTCATTCAGATTTAAGATCTAGAATAGATATATGTTTGTGTGTGCATTGTTTTACAAACTGCCAATAAATGCATTGTCGAACAAACAATGGGTCAAGATATAAGAGTTAATCTCTTCACGGTCAATCTTCTCAATTTCAATCATATCTGGAAAGTGTCGACATAATCGAGTACATTAATTTGTGAAAACACTCATTGGGCCAGAGAAATCACGTTGACATAGCCGAAATTGTCGACATATTAATCATTTTCCCTATGCAATATATAGCGACAGAAAATCGCGACTTTGCCAGAATGTTGAATTTACTGATGTCGACAATATACTATAGAAGGGATAAAGGGAGAGAACTCGTGACAATCTCCTCTGATCAGATACTATTGGCCCTAAAAGAAATATTTGCTTGCTTTAGCTAACCAGACCAGCTTCTTTTATACTTCAACACCAAGATATCATCAGGGGGTGGGGGTGTAGTTGTTAGAACTCAGAACTCCTGATAGATAATTAAGTATTCAACATAATTGGAATTAGAGGCAACGTTTTGCCTGTCTATCCTTGTTTTGGCATTAGCAGAATCGTTGTTCATTCGAATTCTTCAGGTCTTGCATTTTATTTCGAATAATACATGGTTTCAAATAGCCCATTTCAATTTGATGTGCCTATGAAGATACATTGGGACCCGATATTTATTTCAGACGATACAGAGTATTGGGATAGAAGGTTGACGAATAAACGAGGTCCGACTGTGTTTTCACTGTTTGAACATTCTTGGAGGTCATGTCGAAGCGAGGCTTGACCAATGGATGGGAAATAGTATTGTCAATGCTTATTAGACCTTAAATTAAGCTTGTATTGTGTCCAATGTTAGATGTATCCTCAGCTGGTCCTTCATGTTTCCAGGTCGTATTGTGACCCCTTTAACAGACAAATGCGGACTTAAATTGCAAACTTTGTATGTATCTTTGGTCATTTCTGGGCTTATAATGTACTTAATATGATAGCAATTGCTCCGAAATTCATTCAACACAATGAAAAATATATCCATGTAACAAAGATGAGATATATCGGTAGTGTTGTCAGTATAACGACCATGCCTTAACTTTAATGTACCCGTCAGTCTCCATTCTCGGCTATCGCCTTTCTTGTAGATATGTGCCATATCAAGTTTGTTGATGGTAGTCACGAGTTATGACTGGATAGCCTTGATTTGCCAACGAATGTTATCTGTCTCTATATTATATATGTATAAGCACAGGAGATTGTCACGAGTTCTCTCCCTTTATTCCTTCAAGAGTTCTCTCCCTTGATCTCTTCAAAAGTTCTCTCCCTTGATCTCTTCAAGAGTTATCTCCCCTTATCCCTTCAAGACTTCTTTCTCTTTATCCCTTCAAGAGTTCTTTCTCTTTATCCCTTCAGAGTTCTCTTCCTGTATCCCTTCAAGAGTTCTCTCCCTGTATCCCTTCTATAGCATATGTATATAATAGTACTCATATACTATAGAAGGGATAAAGGGAGAGAACTTGTGACAATCTCCTGTGTGAATGTGTTTGTCATTACATGATTTGCCTTAGATGGGGAATATTGATACTTCCAGTGTTTTGTGTATATAAAAGATAATTGTGAAGTTTGCATTTTTCTTGTTATTTCTGCTTCTTCAAAATATTATCAGCACCTTGATGTTCTCATTGTTATCTGTGAGACAGACTGATGTTCTAGTCATGAAGTCTTGACAAACTTGACGATGTCATAGTTCACAATTGAACTGGTTCATACAAGACTTTCACCTGTGAAGTTCATGATTTTATCATTTGTGGATATCTGAGGGTGAGTAAATATGTCACCGTCAGTCTTTCATACAATTCTGTGTCAAGTTTCATACAATTCTGTGTCAAGTTTCATACAATTCCGTGTCAAGTTTCATAAAATTCCATGTCAAATTCCATACAATGTTGTGTCAAGTTTCATACATTTCTGTGTCAAGTTTCATACAATTCTGTGACAAGTTTCATACAATTCAGTGTCAAGTTTCATACAATTCTGTGTCAAGTTTCATACAATTCAGTGTCAAGTTTCATACAATTCAGTGTCAAGCTTCATACAATTCCGTGTCAAGTTTCATACAATTCCGTGTCAAGCTTCATACAATTCAGTGTCAAGTTTCATACAATTCTGTGACAAGTTTCATACAATTCTGTGTCAAGTTTCATACAATTCAGTGTCAAGTTTCATACAATTCAGTGTCAAGCTTCATACAATTCCGTGTCAAGTTTCATACAATTCCGTGTCAAGTTTCATACAATTCAGTGTCAAGTTTCATACAATTCAGTGTCAAGCTTCATACAATTCCGTGTCAAGTTTCATACAATTCTGTGACAAGCTTCATACAATTCCGTGTCAAGTTTCATACAATTCTGTGACAAGCTTCATACAATTCCGTGTCAAGTTTCATACAATTCTGTGACAAGCTTCATACAATTCCGTGTCAAGTTTCATACAATTCTGTGACAAGTTTCATACAATTCTGTGTCAAGTTTCATACAATATTGTGTCAAGTTTCATACAATTCCGTGTCGAGTTTCATACAATTCTGTGTCAAGCTTCATACAATTTTGTGCCAAGATTAGGAGAGTGTTGGTGCTTCACTCACTGAAATCTCCCCACAATCGGGGTAACAAGAGGACCATGATGGCCCTATATCACTCACCACAACAGACGATCAACGATCCTAATAGGTCCACGTAAGCACTTCATGCTCGGGTGCGCTAATAAAAAAGAACTAAAGCTTTTTTGTCATGCTTTATTTTTCTGTAGATAGAATTCGAAATGTTAGTCAACAATACAATGAAACAAAATACAAATGGTGATTTACCTACAACACTAAGTGAAGTACAGTCGGACCTCATTCATCCATAGGTGGTCGCATAAACGAGGTCCGACTGTAGAGACATGAAACATATTCGAGGGCTCAACGCAACAATGTCGTAACTCCTATTAATTTATATAGGAGTTATGACAGAGTTGCGTTGAGCCCTCGAATTCTAAGGATACAAAATACGCATCATGAAATGAAATAATATCGTTTGACAATCACACAAGATTTTCTAAATTCAGGCTTCACTTGCTAGATAAATATTTAAATCACAACATAAAACAACTTTTTTACACTACAACGCCATTCTGCTCAAAAATTCATCTTGCAGAATTTAAGTCATTATTTACAGTAAAAACGAATCTGAAATAAAAATTACAATACTTAAATTTAGTTTGAAGTTTATTTTCCTTTATTGACAAGTTACTAGTCGGAATCATTTGTGTGCCATGAAAAGCAACAGTTTCATCATGTGTTTTGCCTGCGGAAAGGCACACTTCTAAATCTTCAAATGTCTTAAACGATTGTCTGATTATGCCGATTAATCTGCCAATTACTTGCAGTTAAACCTCGTTTATTCGACAACCTTCTATTCAAATACTCCTTGTTATCCTGATGTATCTTCTTAGGTATGTCGAATTGAAAAGGGCTAATCGAAACCATGTATTATTCCAATAAAATTTCGGACCTGATGAATTTGATTAAGACCACCTGGTGGTACCCTTGAAACTGGTTTTAATGTTGAGGTGGTCTTAAATTTGATGTTGAATAAAGAGCAAAACAGTGAAAATGGACTTGAAAAAGGTGTTCTTAATTTTGAGGTGGTCTTATTATTGAGGTGGTCTTAATATTGAGGTTGAATAAAGAGCAAAACAGTGAAAATGGACTTGAAAATGGTGCTCTTAATTTTGAGGTGGTCTTATTATTGAGGTGGTCTTAATATTGAGGTTGAATAAAGAGCAAAACAGTGAAAATGGACTTGAAAATGATGCTCTTAATTTTGAGGTGGTCTTATTATTGAGGTGGTCGTTAAATGAGGTTTTGCTGTATTTAATATCCTCTACATGATCTTCCATGACAATGAAACATTATAAAATGTACCTGGCTTCAAGACATACTATACATACCCGGTTAGGTATCAAGTTATTCCAAAATAACCACAAGAAAGAAAACTTCTAATGAGTATTTCACAGGAAAGAACAGTCTAGCGCTACTATGGGATTTACAACCTCTTCCGTAAGTGACGTCATTTCAAGAAAACGCAACATGTGATGTCACTATTAAAAATTTTGCAAGAAGGAAACAATATTCACTCCATAATTATAGTCACTTCGTTTTCATATTGCCATATGGGGCAAATATTGCTTACTGTCAGTACAT
Source organism: Mactromeris polynyma (assembly GCA_032209605.1). Classification (NCBI taxonomy): domain Eukaryota; kingdom Metazoa; phylum Mollusca; class Bivalvia; order Venerida; family Mactridae; genus Mactromeris; species Mactromeris polynyma. Next base: position 7,863,706 of record JASFXZ010000028.1, read on the forward strand.
GGCGACGTCACATGCTACGTTTTCTGGAAATGACGGCACTTAAAGAAGAGGTTGGAAATCGTACAGCGGCGATCATTATAGTGTACCTATTTGTCTACAATATAGAAAAAAAAGAAGTAAAAAGCAAAATGTTTGCTTGCTACACGTTTCGTATGATTTTCATACATCATCAGTATTAGATTAAAATAAAAAAAAATTTTTTTAAAAACTATTGTAAGACTTGACATTATAGATTGAATTACACGAGTTCTGAATAATTATAACATCACATTCGGGCAAATTCATGCATAGTTGTGTCTCCCTTCTCGGTGCATATTAGTCGCTTCGTTCCGCTCAGACAATTTTTCATTGAATTATGGCCCTTTGGTGTTTTTATACATGCACAGTGCTTGATGAACTGATCAAAGAAAGGACATATGTCCATATTTTCAGTTTGCTCGATATCTTATTCTAACATCCTGTATCAGTATTACAATAACTCACAAACTGCCATCTGGGAGACATGTTTTTGCTTAAAAAACAACCATCTAGTTCTTATTTTTATTTGTAAAACATTATAATTATTCTCAAAGGACCAATTCTTGAACAATATTAGAACTATTTATATGTACAGTATATAGCTATAGCTAGGAGTTTTGCAAAATAATTACAAACCACACCTGTCGAATAACAAATGGCTTCCTTGTCTACATACGGTACTTTGATTTATAAACATGATCTACACAGATAGCAGTATAGCATTGAAGTAGTATTAGATTTTGAAAATTCGTAAACCGGTTGGAGCCAATTTTCTCACAAGGAATAATTGTCTGAAAATTAAAACATCTTTTTCTATTTTCACACCAATACTGTGCAGATAAATTGAATTAAATATGTTTTGAGTCATTGAATGATGGCATAAGTTCTTTTTTTAAAACATCACTTTCTTTTCCACAAAACAGGACTGGTGTATTAAATTTTTTTTTTGTCCGTAAGCTTGACGGAGAAAAAGCCGCGGTTGTGTTTTGATAGAAAAGTAAACCAAACAGCAGTTATAGCTTTACGTACGACAACATTTCACAACCTAAATTGACATGGATCGGTCCTGAAAAAGTTCATTCACCTGTTCGCAGGCAATCTAGCAGCACTATATCCTCCGAGAATTGGTTCCGAAAGGCTACCATACATTCATACATTTATAATTAATTTTCAACATGACAGGAATTTTATTCAGTGAATCAGCAATATCCATGATAAACATGCTTAATACAGGACATTGATTTTCTACCATTGATTTTAATTTGCCAATGAGTGAAATATTTAAGTCAGGTCAACACTTATTGCGTGAATGAAACATTCACCAAGTTTGAATAACGATTCGAGAATGTTTGACTTTACACAGATATGATAACTTGCTAGACGGCATCTGGTAAATTCTCATATTTTTTAATTTGTAAGTACATGCATGACTGTTCCACGATATTTAAATATTCATGACTGACATAAACATACGATTGGTAAACGTCTACACTCTGTTCCATGTGACAAGTTTTTCGATCGGCAAGTAAAATCTCCATTAATAATTAAGACAAGCAGTGTAACCATATATACTGGTAGATAAGTCCGGCCTACATTCTGAGATGATTTCATCGGGACCTTTCTATAAGATTCAAATAAAATACAAATGTCGAATGATACGAAATAGCAAAAATAATTTGTCTGCAAGTACCATACATATACAGTTTATTCAGAAATTGCAAAACAAAACCAGATCTCTTTATTTCAAGTTCATAACACGATCAATACACCTGTTAACAGTTTTCGATATTTTATAACGTAAATATCAAAACCCGGTCGAGTGAAACCTAGAGTTACCTAACCTGAATTGCGAGTAAGGCGATGTGCTACGCTAGAATTTATAGAAAAGGTTTTTTAGGCTGACATGGATTCTTGATCGACTTCCTAAAACAATATACCGTTGTAAAGTTTATGGTCTTAATTTTCCATAAATAAACAATTTAATATATTTGATGTAACGATAAACATTGAATCAATTGTTAAACCTGACCATATATCGGGACTTATCCTTACCGGTTACATGAAGAGAGAAACGGTCAGTAATATTTACTCGATAGAAATGGGGGGAATGTAGGGCCTTTGGTAACTGTTAATTGGTGTATTCTATTGTATAATTGTCTCAGAGAAGCACAGCACACTAACACAAGACAAATACAGTGCTAAGACAGGCATGTTATTTGTACAAAATATATACAAAACAAATATGGATGACATATATACATAAATATCTATGCTTTTGGACCACATTACAATTCTAAAATATTGAAAGTTAAAATATACATACAAACACAAGATACAGACGGATTTGCAATCTTTGGACAATCTGCTATCAAACTATCACAAGATACACACAACATTAATAATATAATCATGTCTAACATACATCATCCATACATGATGTAGTCGACTGTAGTATGCACGTGAAACCTCATTCGCACGTGACCAAATAAACTGCAAACTCAACATCACATATATTAGGCGTGCCATTTTTGGTACAATAATATTGAGATATGTATCCAGGAACACTATCTCAGCTCAACATGACATATATTAGGCGTGCCATTTTTGGTACAATAATATTGAGATAAGAATCAAGTAAAAATAATCTCAACTGAACACGACATATATTAGGCGTGCCATTTTTGGTAAAATAATATTGAGATATGAATCAAGGAAAACTATCTCAAGAATAAAATATGAAGAGACCTTGGACCGAAAATATTGAACTTTAATTCTCCATTAATCTCCTCTCATAAATCTATAAAGTCAGGTACACTCGGACCATGTTCATTTGACAACCTTCTATCCGAAGACTTGGTATGATCCAAAATAAATACGAGGTCCCGATGCATCTTCTTAGGCACATCAAATTGAAATGAGCTATTCGAAACCATGTATTATTTTATATAAAATTTGGGACCCACTGAATTCCAATTAACGAGGTCGGACTGTATTCCAATGAACGAGGTCGGACTGAATTCCAATGAACGAGGTCAGACTGTATTCCAATGAACGAGGTCGGACTGTATTTTATGTTGCCTGTAAGTTGATTGATGTAAAAAACTTGAGTACATTATTCTTTGAAATGAAGATTGTAATTTCTACTAAACGCTTCCTTACACGACAAGGGGAGAATACAAGTTTACAGAGATTCCTTTTACCCGTTTCAGTATAAGGATATTGCTGGTAATATTTCACGCTTGAGATGTTTGGAGATTCTGGAATTCAAGATCATTAGAAAAAGAACAAATACAATAGATTATGTGACAATAATAATGATAACATATACATAATGAAACCTTTATAGATAATTCCATTTGTCATAAAAAAACTACACTTCTAGAGTATAAGAATCTTTTACTGGCTTCCAGTACGGATAGAAATACTGAGGTATTTCGCGAAATGATGAGTCCGCGTCTTTTAGTTTAAAACGGGGATTATGAAATAAAGACGTGACTAATGGTGGTATTACTTTTATCTACTTGCAAACATGTTCCTACATGTATATATGCCAGTTTGTATTGTTGTTTGAATTTCTATTCTCCAATCAAATCGTTATACACTCACATCACTTATGTATACATTACAAGAGTACACACAATTTCAGATGTGTACCGAAATCGTACATGCCTGATTTTATACGCGAAAAGCATATTTTCACGAGATTTTTGAATTCGTGTTTGTCGGCGGATTTGCGAATTTAATCAAAAATTAAATGTCCCGAAAAAAAAGTGATTTACAGTTACCGGGTCGAGGGTTAGTGTTTTGTTGGGAACGAGGCTCTGCCCGATAAGTTACCTGACAGCTGGATATTTCCATCCGCACACGAAGCCCGTGATAGATACTTTTTCTTGCATACCTTGTAATAATCGAGGGCTCAACGCAACACTGTCGTAACTCCTATATAAATTAATAGGAGTTACGACATTGTTGCGTTGAGCCCTCGGTATAAGGATCAGATTAAATAAAACTACTAAAGTTTAATGGTTTTGCATTATAGTAACGTATGATTTTATTCAAATTCATTTTTTCAAGTTATTATTCGCCGTTGTGTGACATCATTAACATGCATCATGTGACGTCAGCACAAGACTCGTCCTACACAGGGGGGGTGGGTGTAACACTGAGTTTCCTGCAACGGTGTAAACGCGGGAAATGCCGGTCTGGTATACAAGAAAAATAAGTTAATACTTGATCAATAACTCCCGAAGTAATCCAAATATGACTGATTCTAATCTCAGATACAATCTATCATAGAGACGTCTTCCAAAGAACTAATCATGTTTTTTTTCCTATATGTACTTTATCTTAGATGTAAATAAATATGTTTGTTTCAGCTATCCCGACCTACCCTATTATTTTGAATCGACCATAGAACATTTTTTCGCGTGTAAACATTTTTTTCTTTTTGGTAAAATTTCTTAATTTCTTCTTTTTGGCTTTTTTGGTAAAATTTCTTTTTTGGTAAAATTTCTTCTATTTGGTAAAATTTCGTCTTTTTGGTAAAATTTCTTTGTGTGAATTTTTCTTTAGGTTTCGTATTTCTGCCCAGTTATAAGACGCTTTATGAGTATTCTAGCTATAGAGCATTATATTCACCTTGATTAAACATTATCCATGTTTTCTTTCAACATATATTCATTTAAATGTTTAATTTGCTTCGTTTAAAAATTAAAAAAATCTCAACAAAAATAATTCCAACCTACCTACCCTATTTTTGGGGGGGGGGGGCACGAAACCAGAAACAAACATAATATTGTCTTTAGGCCTTACTAGTTATGGTATTGGGCACAGTGTCTAAACCAACATACTGGTCAGATGCCAGGGAAAGTTAACAGTATAGATTTCAGGAAAGATAACTCAGGGTAGCTCACAAACGAAAAACAAAATTTGAATAAAATTAAGTGCTACATCAAGTAAACTTAAGATTTACAATACATTGATCACTCATCAATGATAAAACAAAATGGCACAAGAAAAAATAAATAATAACAATACGACAATCAGGACCCGGTGGATTATAACGAATACTTAGACTCTGGACTCAAATCATAACATTTACTCCTTTGAGGGTTGATTGTGAAAAATGTATGATAACATTATATGAGTGTTGAATATTCTATGTGGTCTATTTTCTTAAGAGATTTGAGTGTAACATGAGATCTGGGAGTCATTATTAACAAAGTTCATACAGAACTACTTTTCAAGGACTTTTCAAGGACTTTTCAAGGACCTTTTCCCCACTTTTAAGGACAAAAAATGTAGATATCTTCAGTATAGAGAAGAAGGGATCCAGTGTATTTTCTCAAGTTAATCCCCCTAGATGACCACTGCAGCACGAATAACATATTACATGGCGTGAGAATTACTTTAAGAGGGCATTAAACGCGTTCGTTGATTACTGTACCATACTGTATTAACCGTACTATCGCCTACTTGGCCAATAGGCCCAGTCGAAAATAGGTGTCATTTTCCACATTATTTCATCATTGTTGGTATGTTTGTTACTTATTGTCCCTTTTCTATTCGCAGCAGAAGAATTCAAGGGCAATTTCCCAAATTTTTTTTTTTTTCAAAATTCAAGGAGTTTTTGGCTGTTACAAATTCAAGTAGTTTTCAAGGAGTAGGCATCAAATTCAAGGACTTTTCAAGACTATGCGAACCTTGATTAAGTCTTGAGTTCGGAGTGTGGCACTCAAACCAAATATTACTCCCATATCTCAGTATCACACTCAAATCTCAAAGAAAATGAGCCAAGACTAATATTTAGCACTTATTTGACATTTTCATACTTTTTCCATGAGTAAATGTTCATTATCAGACTACTAAGAGTAAAATTTGTGATTTAAGTGCCAAGTGTAAGCAACCCTTATAAGCCCGGGCTCAGGTAGAAAAGATAACAAAAAATACCCCAACTAGCGCAGTTTTCACATAAAACATCATTAAACCATTTACTACTTAGGCCTAAAAAAAAAATATCTGTGCTTCGGGTAACCCGACCCTACCTGTCGAAAAATCGCGACCCCAGATAAAAAAAAAATTGATTTTTAATTGTTTTTGAAAAAAAAAAAAAATTGTCCCTACCTAGCATTTTTGAGACCGTTACCCTAAACACAGATATTTTTTTTTGGCCTTAACAAAGAAAGGACATTTCACTTAACATATAAAAAATACAAAAATCTGATAGAAGATATATATGGTGTTTGATCAAAAAATTGTTCAGCAATTGAAAGTGTAATATTTCTTGCAGTAAAATTGGAAGATTATGTGACATTACTTTCCGTGCACATCAATACATCTGTTTCTATAATACATTTTTACATCTACATAATTTTTTTTTTTTATAAAGTAAGATATTTAAATCCTACTTGTAACAGTCACAATTTGTGGGGGGGGGGGCTAAAATACAGATGTTCTCAAACATACTTGTAACATCATTAAAATTTTATAGATCAACTATTCAATATTGGTTTAATATTTAACAATTGTCCCAGGTGATAAGAGACGAAATTGGGCAATATTTTAGATAAACAAGGCTACTAAATGGCAAAACCAGGGTCAATACAGGAAAACAGGGTCTATATGAGAATCAAGCCATTTGATTGGTTGAGAAGCATGGACAATATGCAAAACAGAGCTAATATGAAATTGAAGCCCTTTGATTGGCTGAGAAAGCAAGCCAATACAAGAATGATGTTTTGCATTTCTCTGATCGCCGTCTTGAAAATTTGTGCCGAAATGCTGGAAATTTCTGTTGAGTTCATAACTGAATGTTTAGTCCCAGATAAAAGTCCATAGTAGGGACAAATATTATGCACTCTGTTTTAACTCTTTATTAATGAATATTTCGCCTAAAAAGGCTAAATATCAAAATCATGAAACTGTATTTACACACTACAATGTGATCCTCTTAACACACTACATGACAATAATATGGCATAACGTCCAATATGTATGTTGATGTCAATATTTTATGATGTCATATATTTTGACATTGCACCATATTGTTTGGACGTTACGCCATATTGTTTTCATGTAGTGTGTCAATGTAGTGTGTCCTGTGACCTACTAATGCAACAAAGCGGAACGAGTTATGCTTCGTGCTCAGCTGAGCTTAAAATTACAATGCAGTTTTGTAGAGTACATCTGTATGAAGGCAATATCATCCATTATCTCATATTTTGACAAATAAGACTATCAACCTTTAATGCATTGCTACAATAGGTATTGAAAAAAAACAATAAAACAATCATCAGAAAGGTATAAAGTTGACTTTGACAGTGACATATCATGTAAATTGATGTATATGGTCATTTAAATGTAGAATGGTGAATGATATCACTTATTTAAAGCTTTAAGTAATTTTTGCCTGGGACACAGTTCTTGGAATTTCAAACATTCACTTCCACTCCGTGTTTAAAACAACAAAACTTCCTTAACAGAATAATAAATAAAAAAACAATAAGCAAGGAAAACATGAAAAGTTCATTAGTTTTCTATATATAAATTATAATGAGCAAAAATTGAGGCAAATATATATTAACAAGTGAAATGTATGTCCTATACATAAAACAATCAGTTTCAATTCCTTGCTTGTCATACATTACAATACATACATATACATACAAACATCACGCGAGCTATACATACTTATATACATGGGCGGATCCAGAGTGGGGGGGGGGGTAGGGGTCTGGACACCCCCTGAGATTATGACAAAATAGGCCTGTCCAGATCTAATTATAGAACAAGAGGGGTGTTATGCATTGCAATAATCTCCGGACTCCAAAGGGTGACTTAGAGCTGGACCCCTCCTGACCCCTCCTGACCCCTGCTGACCCCTCCTGACGTAAATTGCTGGATCCACGCATGTACATATATGCACAATATGAAATCATGTAGAATGTACAATATCAACAAATATACACAATCATAGAAAGTTATATACAATTGAAACAAATGACCTCTTCGATATTTGTGTTTAAAATAGTCTTGAGACAAACTGTTAAAACTTTCTAGGGACCCATCATACTCTACATCCGAGCACTTAACACTCGCAGTAAGACCAAATACTAGGACAACATAATCTTCAGGTCTGACATTCCTGAGAACCAATTACAGTAAAGTTCCGTCAGACAATATGACAGTCAACACATAACACGACCGTCCACATGATACGACCGTCCACATGATACGACCGTCCACATAATACGACCGTCCACATGATACGACCGTCCACATGATACGACCGTCCACATGATACGACCGTCCACATGATACGACCGTCCACATGATACGACCGTCCACATGATACGACCGTCCACATGATATGACCGTCCACATAACACGACCATCCACATGATACGACCGTCCACATAACACGACCATCCACATGATACGACCGTCCACATAACACGACCGTCCACATGACACGACCGTCCACATGATACGACCGTCCACATGATACGACTGTCCACATGATACGACCATCCACATGATACGACCGTCCACATAATACGACCGTCCACATGATACGACCGTCCACATGATACGACTGTCCACATAATACGACCATCCACATGATACGACTGTCCACATAATACGACCGTCCACATGATACGACCGTCCACATGATACGACCGTCCACATAATACAACCGTCCACATGATACGACCGTCCACATGATACGACCATCCACATGATACGACTGTCCACATAATACGACCGTCCACATGATACGACCGTCCACATGATACGACCGTCCACATGATACGACCGTCCACATAATACGACTGTCCACATAATACGACCGTCCACATGATACGACTGTCCACATGATACGACCGTCCACATGATACGACCGTCCACATGATACAACTGTCCACATAATACGACCGTCCACATGATACGACCGTCCACATGATACGACCATCCACATAATACGACCGTCCACATGATACGACCGTCCACATGATACGACCGTCCACATGATACGACCATCCACATGATACGACCGTCCACATAACACAACCATCCACATAACACGACCATCCACATGATACGACCGTCCACATGACACGACCGTCCACATGATACGACCATCCACATGATACGACCATCCACATAACACGACCATCCACATCATACGACCACTTTATTTAGAAACTATGGTTGGTCATAACGGCGGAACTTTACTGTAGTAAATATGGCAATGAAAACAAGAAATATCTTGAAAAAAGATGGCTGGCGCAATTTGAAGGTTAAGATTTGTTGTGCAACATAAAAAATGCCGAGATCCAAAATGGATTTCGGTAAATTCACTGAAATTCAGTGGATTTCGGTAAGGTAACGTATCCTTTATCAAAGGTCAACCAATCTGCATCAAGGTTACAAACGTTGTTCGGTTGAAGAGAAATTGCCTTGGTGGTTTACGTAAGATTTGATTGGTTTACACAACACTGATATGCAAATAGCAAAACCACATTAGTACGGCTGTGCCGAAAAAAGTAGTGACGTTAATGCTCACAGATCCACATCTTATTTCAGTCATAGTGAATAATTGGTGACATATTGAAAAATGCTTCGTATGAACTTAAAAAAACTATATTCATGCACATATTGCAAAATGCAACAATAAAGATTAAAGCTTTTCCCCTTTAATTTCAGGACCCTAAAAGGCTTTCATTGATCATAATGGTATCTGATTGGTCGATCAAAGTGGCGGGTCAGCCACTGGGTTTTCATTTTGTCTCGGTTGTCTTGGAGGCGGCTTATCATGTTTTAATAGATCCGCCTCCCGCTGCTTCCAGAACTCCACGTTTTGTTTAATATGCAATGTATTGTCCGCCACTTTCGGGTCCGGCTGGCCGTAATTGGGAGGGTTTGCTTCGGGATCGTATCCCAGAGTACGTAACATCGGCGCCACTTTTGCCATGTCCCTCTTGACATCCTCTGGTATGTTCCCCACCCACTTGTTTAAGGCTTCTAAATTGACAGGTTTGATTATCTGATCTGAGGATTTCTCCGTCCTGAAATCATACAAAATACAATAATAATAATAACTAAATAACTTTATTCCACGCAGGTAACACATTAAGAAAACAGAAACAAGACAAGAAAATTGAGGTGAACATATTCATGAATGGGATAAAATTCAAGTGATGTCTGAACCATATAGAAACATCCGCGGTAACCCAGGCTATTCGTAACATATATGATACCCTGGGCAAACTGGCTGTAAAAATCTCGTACTCATGAATAATCAATGAGATGAAATCCGGCCACTTGTTTGGCCACATGACACACATCTAATGCGATACGGAAATTGCTGAGGAGTAACGGATGAAATCGCGATTCTGAGTGAGCCAATGAGATCGCGGCTTTCAAATTGCACATTCTTTTTCAATGGCTGTTGCCGTTTTGTCGACTTTGCTGATAACTCTTCACGAAGGAGAATCCTTTTTGTTATCGTCCATTTCATTGGTCGAGAAATGCTAATGAATATTTATGCATTACGAAGTTTCGCTAGCCAATTTACCCGGAGTATTATATGTATGTTATGAACAGCTTGGGTACCGAGGATGTATTAGAAAATGCTTCACTTGGATTAATGACTAATCAAGCAAAGGACAAGAATGTTGATTGACCAAGTGAACTATCTTCCTGTAACACTTGAAAGAGAGATTAAATTGTTACAGGGAATGCCACATGCATAAGACAAAGCCTCCCCACTCAGACTCCTGGGAAAACAACAGTCCACAAAACACCAGGCACTGAGGAGATGCAAGGATAGGTGTGCAAGGGTAAACAAGTATGGGAATAGGGGTGCAAGGGTAAACATGTATGGGAATATGTGTGCAAGGGTAAACAAGTATGGGAATATGTGTGCAAGGGTAAACATGTATGGGAATATGTGTGCAAGGGTAAACATGTATGGGAATATGTGTGCAAGGGTAAACACGTATGGGAATAGGGGTGCAAGGGTAAACAAGTATGGGAATATGTGTGCAAGGGTAAACATGTATGGGAATATGTGTGCAAGGGTAAACATGTATGGGAATATGTGTGCAAGGGTAAACATGTATGGGAATAGGGGTGCAAGGGTAAACATGTATGGGAATAGGTGTGCAAGGGTAAACATGTATGGGAATAGGGGTGCAAGGGTAAACATGTATGGGAATATGTGTGCAAGGGTAAACATGTATGGGAATATGTGTGCAAGGGTAAACATGTATGGGAATAGGGGTGCAAGGGTAAACATGTATGGGAATAGGTGTGCAAGGGTAAACATGTATGGGAATAGGGGTGCAAGGGTAAACATGTATGGGAATATGTGTGCAAGGGTAAACATGTATGGGAATAGGGGTGCAAAGGTAAACATGTATGGGAATAGGGGTGCAAGGGTAAACATGTATGGGAATAGGGGTGCAAGGGTAAACATGTATGGGAATAGGGGTGCAAGGGTAAACATGTATAGGAATAGGGGTGCAAGGTAAACATGTATGGGAATAGGTGTGCAAGGGTAAACATGTATGGGAATAGAGGTGCAAGGGTAAACATGTATGGGAATAGGGGTGCAAGGGTAAACATGTATGGGAATAGGGGTGCAAATGGGTAAGCATGTATGGGAATATGGGTGCAACGGTAAGCATGTATGGGAATATGGGAGCAAGGGTAAACATGTATGGGAATAGGGGTGCAAGGGTAAACATGTATGGGAATATGTGTGCAAGGGTAAACATGTATGGGAATAGGTATGCAAGGGTAAACATGTATGGGAATAGGTGTGCAAGGGTAAACATGTGTGGGAATAGGGGTGCAAGGGTAAACATGTATGGGAATAGGTGTGCAAGGGTAAACATGTATGGGAATAGGTGTGCAAGGGTAAACATGTATGGGAATAGGGGTGCAAGGGTAAACATGTATGGGAATAGGTGTGCAAGGGTAAACATGTATGGGAATAGGTGTGCAAGGGTAACATGTATGGGAATAGGTGTGCAAGGGTAAACATGTATGGGAATAGGGGTGCAAAGGTAAACATGTATGGGAATATGTGTGCAAGGGTAAACATGTATGGGAATAGGGGTGCAAGGGTAAACATGTATGGGAATAGGTGTGCAAGGGTAAACATGTATGGGAATAGGTGTGCAAGGGTAAACATGTATGGGAATAGGTGTGCAAGGGTAAACATGTATGGGTTTATGTGTGCAAGGGTAAACATGAATGGGTTTATGTGTGCAAGGGTAAACATGTAAGGGAATATGTGTGCAAGGGTAAACATGTATGGGAATAGGGGTGCAAAGAATGGTCTGGCCAACCATAAAAAAAAACTAAGGATATTATAATTTTATAATGGTTAAGAGTAAATAAATAAATTAGAATGTGGCAGTTCAACCAATACAGTCGGACCTTGTTTATTCAACAACTTTCTATCCAAATACTTGGTATCGTCCGATATATGTATCAGATCCAGATGTATCTTCTTAGGCATGTCTAATTAAAATGGGCTATTCGAAACTATGCATTATTCAAAATGAAATTTCGGACACGAAGAATTCGAATGAACGAGATCCAACTGTATCTGAATGTGTATCCTTGCTACTGTACAAAGACATATTTTTAAACATATACTGGTGGTTTATAAGAAATAAACATTATTTTAGTATGAATTATCATTTCAGGAAAACATTTGATCTATATCTGTAAGTTAATTGTCGACTCAGGATACACACTTAGTGTTATCTTACACACACAGTTGTTGACTCTAAATGAATTACCCATATTATGTGATTATTTTGAATCTTCAAAAAGATCAGGAACTGAGTAAGGAAGAAATTGTTTGAAGTACCTGTCCCTTTATCTGTCCCTGCTCTGACCTCAGACAGTCCCCTTTATCTGTCCCCTTATATGACCCCTGACTGTCCCTTTATCTGTCCCCTGATATGACCCCGACTGTCCCTTTATCTGTCCCCTGACTGTCCCTTTATCTGTCCCTGCTCTGACCTCAGACAGTCCCCTTTATCTGTCCCCTTATATGACACCTGACTGTCCCTTTATCTGTCCCCTGATATGACCCCGACTGTCCCTTTATCTGTCCCCTGACTGTCCCTTTATCTGTCCCCTTATATGACCCCTGACTGTTCCTTTATCTGTCCCCTTATATGACCCCTGACTGTCCCTTTATCTGTCCCCTTATATGACCCCTGACTGTCCCTTTATCTGTCCCCTTGTATGACCCCTGACTGTTGATATATATTATGTCACTGCTGTTTCATGTCATTAATTTTTCTCTGTAGTTGTTGAATCTGTTTTTGTACTTGTTAACAGCATGGTTTATGTTTTATGATATTCTAATTAGCAGTGTATGAATGTTTTTATATTGTTTATGTATTGTATATACATGTATATGCATTACCTGTATAATCATGTTGTTAATGTTGTTCGATAGATGGCCTCGAGTGAGATAAGCCTTATAGGCTCATCAAGCTTCCATCTTTAACTTAAGAATTATTATTACTATTTGATGGCGGTTTGAACCGTTGTTTTTCAGAAAATGCAGAATGAGCAACAAGGAAGGCCAATCTTATACAATATACCATGGAAGCTTGGTCATACATGAACAGCATTCACTGTATTATACAGTAAAACCTCAATAATAAGACCAGCCTTGGGATCCTAGAAGTGGTCTTCTTGTTGAGGTGGTCTTAATATTAAGGTTGAATAAAGAGCAAAACAGTGAAAATGGACTTGAATATTGTGTTCTTTTGAGGTGGTCTTGTTATCGAGGTGGTCTTTATGTGACCAACAGGTTGTCATGGTTTTGCTGTAGTATTATAGTTGACTAATTCACAAATGACAATTAGCATTAAATAAGCATTATTATGCAATGCAAGTAATTATAAATGATGCTTTTTTTTCAGCATATTTCCATGAACAGAAACAATGGCTCCACAATATGCAGATTTATTCAAATACATGTACATCTCCGGACACATCATAGGAAGTATTAGTTAATGATAATTCTGTCGTGACAGAGCCTGTACAAATACTTCTGTTTCAAAGGCAAACATCAACATGAATGTCTATAACGACACATGCCCATCATGGTCACCATCGAAAAATGATGCCTACACATACTGCAAGCATGAGAATGCCAAATTTCAAAATCAGCTGAAAACTCGGCAAGGGGTCCGGAGGGCCATTGAATCTAAGATGCCTTAAATTGTCGCAAAAAAGGCCCTTGCAAGCATTTAATCCGCTGATTTTTGCGAATCTGCAGAAAATTCTCATGCCTGATACTGTGACTAAGTTTGATTAAAACTGGACAAAGATTTCCCAAGATGGAGAGCAGATAAGGTTAAAGTGGCAAACTTTCAGTAATAATGCAGTAAAGGGCCACAATTCTGGAGTGTCAGGGTTACATAGCTGTTATTTGAACTCTGCTGAAATATTATGCCGATAAATATTACACTAAAGTTTGGTGAAGATCTGATAAGAATCATATGTAAGACAGCAGACAACTTGGACTGACGGTTCACTAAACCTCCGCAGATGATTCCATATTACGTCAAGTCAAGGAATACAATATCTGGCCTAATATTGTCAAAAGACAATCATTGCTTACGTTTTCCGTGCAACTTCCAGTCAATAAAACTTATAAACAATGAAAAATAATTGGCAACAGGAAACAAGAGAAAGTATATTTACACAAGCATTGAATAAGTTAAAATAATGGAAGTCAACATTCACTATTGTGTTAAATATCAATGATTATTACTGGCACAAATTGTTCTTACTGCAGTAAGTTGAGCAATTACTTTGATCAATAAAGTGGCAGGAAAAAAATGTAACCTATCCCAGTGGTATATTGTTTGTAACAAGAGAACTGAAGATGGTGTTCTGGAAATAATGTGACAACTTGTTTAGCTGTAAGTTCTTCTTTAAATGCAGTCTGTATGAAAATATATTCTGGGTGATTCAGCAAAACTATTCATTCAATCAGATTAAACTATTCATTGCCACTTTTTTTGTACGTATTCCTGGCGGCAGCAAATAATAAAAGATAGGACTAGAATTTCAAGTGTCAGGTGACACAACAATATCAAATCCAAAACATGAATATTAATATTATATTTCATATTGTCTACGGTCAACAGCACAAGCTTAAGTCAAGCATCAGAGACGACGACAGAGTCAATGTATTGATCTGCGTGTTAAATCTATAAATAGCATCACATCTCAATAATATGAATATAAGTTATTAGGCTTTTTAATGGTAATGACAACAACATATTAATACTATTCATTTATCAATCTTGATTTGACCATATAATAGCCTGTATGTTAAATTAACTATTTAAGGAAAGTGTAATAATAGGGATAAGGTTTTACTAAAGATGTTTCTGTAATTTTGCCCCTGGCTTTCCGAAATTCTGTCAATGTGAAAAAGCAGTGGCGGATCTAGAATTTGGGCTTTGGGCTTAGGGGGAGTAACCTTTTGGTTATTTTTATTATAGAATATAATGCTAGAATAAATTAGAATCGCCTTTCTGAAAATCTTATAATTAACGATCTCTGTATGTTTTCGTATTTATACTCAGACATACATGTATGTAAAGTTGAGTAATTTTAGCCCCTCCCCCCTGCATCCTCTAGCGATCGACTCCACCCGCATCATGTGAACAACTTTTAGAGGTTGTAGGCGAAGTCGCAGTAACATCAATGTTAGGCACAGTGATAGGGGCCAGCTATTGTATGAATTGTGGGTTGTAACCCTACATGTGGGGGGGGGGGGGCGGGGTCACTTATAAATTGAGAATTATATATTAACACAATAATGTTTGTTCATTACTTCCACTGACAAACCAAAAATGTCTTCAACCAATTATTTCAGTTTTTTGGGGAATTCGAAGTAAGGCAGGTCCTTTGCATCATGAATCACCAAATTTAGGTATTTATAAGGCTAAACTTTTTTTAAATTACTGAAGGGGAATTTTCTTTCTAAGTAGGGGGAAAATATTTACTTTTTCTTTGGGGAATGGGGCCCAAAAACGGCCCCAAATTTGCTATAAAAAGGGCTGGTCTTGCAAGCACATTCACAAATGGTTTTCATTAACTGCAGTAAAAGCCAGATCACCCAAAGATTAATATAATCTTACAACATTTATTTTCAAAATTTAAGCTAGAAATCTACTAAGGCCTAAAAAAAAAATATCTGTGTTTAGGGTAACCCGACCCTACCTGTCGAAAAATCCCGACCCTAGAGTTTTTTACGACCCTGGAGAATTTTTTTTCGATTTTTTTTCGATTTTTAATTGTTTTTGAAAAAAAAAACTAAAAAAAAAAAATTAAAAAAAACAACTTTGTCCCTACCCTACCTAGCATTTTTGAGACCGTTACCCTAAACACAGATATTATTTGTTTTGGCCTAATCTTATTAAGAAGAGATGAAACAAGGCAGAATCTTCAATCAAATCCGCATTAACAGGTGTTGGCATAAAATTGTCAACATACTATTCAAGATTGTAATGTATTGTAACACATGTGAATGTGTGCTTTGTGAAATTATTTGATGAACAAATGAATAAGATTGATACGGCAGACATGTGCATATATTCAAGTTAATCCATCAGAACACGTCAGCCACAATTGAGTAACGGTACACAATTTTTTCATATGAAACATTTTCACTGCATTTTACACTCTTTGTAAAACTGGCTTTTATTTATCAGAACTGCTTTGAGTCACAAATCAGAGGGGGAACAAGTATTTGACCTATGAGAGGGGGGATCCAGGGTTCCAGCTAAGATAGAGGGGGGATCCAGGATTTCAGCTAAGAGGGATGGGGGTCTAGGATTTCAGCTAAGAGGGATGGGGGTCTAGGATTTCAGCTAAGAGGGATGGGGGTCTAGGATTTCAGCTAAGAGAGAGGGGATCAAGGATTTCAGCTAAGAGAGAGGGGAGGTCTAGGATTTCAGCTAAGAGAGAGGGGATCAAGGATTTCAGCTAAGAGAGAGGGGGGTCTAGGATTTCAGCTAAGAGAGAGGGGGATCAAGGATTTCAGCTAAGAGAGGGGGGTCTAGGATTTCAGCTAAGAGAGAGGGGGATCAAGGATTTCACCTAAGAGAGAGAGGGGATCCAGGATTTCAGCTGAGAGAGGGGGATCCAGGATTTCAGCTAAGAGAGAGGGGGATCCAGGATTTCAGCTAAGAGAGAGGGGGATCCAGGATTTCAGCTAAGAGAGAGGGGGATCCAGGATTTCAGCTAAGAGAGAGAGGGGATCCAGGATTTCAGCTAAGAGAGGGGGGGATCCAGGATTTCAGCTGAGAGAGGGGATCCAGGATTTCAGCTAAGAGAGAGGGGGATCCAGGATTTCAGCTGAGAGAGGGGGATCCAGGATTTCAGCTAAGAGAGAGGGGGATCCAGGATTTCAGCTGAGAGAGAGGGGGATCCAGGATTTCAGCTAAGAGAGGGGGGGATCCAGGATTTCAGCTAAGAGAGGGGGGGAACCAGGATTTCAGCTGAGAGAGGGGATCCAGGATTTCAGCTGAGAGAGAGGGGATCCAGGATTTCAGCTGAGAGAGGGGATCCAGGATTTCAGCTGAGAGAGAGGGGGATCCAGGATTTCAGCTAAGAGAGGGGGGGATCCAGGATTTCAGCTAAGAGAGGGGGGGAACCAGGATTTCAGCTAAGAGAGAGGGGGATCAAGGATTTCAGCTTAGAGAGGGGATCCAGGATTTCAGCTGAGAGAGAGGGGATCCAGGATTTCAGCTGAGAGAGGGGATCCAGGATTTCAGCTAAGAGAGAGGGGATCCAGGATTTCAGCTGAGAGAGAGGGGATCCAGGATTTCAGCTGAGAGAGGGGATCCAGGATTTCAGCTGAGAGAGAGGGGATCCAGGATTTCAGCTGAGAGAGGGGATCCAGGATTTCAGCTAAGAGAGAGGGGATCCAGGATTTCAGCTAAGAGAGGTTGGGGATCCAGTATTATGAACAGTCACAAAATCCTCATACAGGTCAAAAACTGAAATAAAACTGTGAAGATTTAGCTGATTACATCTAGTCATGAACATCTACTACAGTTGGACATCGTTTATTTGACAACCTTTTATCCAAACACCAGGTTCAGATGTTTAATTAAGTCCCTCCCCTTGTGTTAATACTGAATTTAGCCCCGCCTTTTAAGATGTAGCACTAAAATATTTAAAAAAAAACGACCAAAAACTATGATGTATACACTAATTATTTACCAAACCCAGGGCTCTCTTTTGGCACAATTTGGGGCCAAATATAGGCCCCATTCCCCCCTTAAAATAGTATGTTTTTCCCCCCTATTCCAAAAAAATCCCCCTAAATTTTTTCTAAAAAATCGGACAATCAGCGAGTACATTGTGAGTGCAAGGAACGGTAACTCTGCAATACCGCATACTGTAAACGGCGGTCCGGTCTGGACAGTTTTTAGCACAAGAGTTGTTTCTATTTCCGAAAAAAATATGTGAAGGACAGAAAACTTATGTTTTAACTTGTTGATAAGCAGAAATTAGATTTGTTTCAGTCAAGTTCATAAAACTGTTGATATTTTTATGAATTTTTTATATTATTTTGATATTACGAAAATTCCCCCTCCAAGGAAAAATCTTTAAAAATCATGCAAAATTCCCCCCTTGCAAATTCCCCCCAGTCCCAAAAAGCAAACGAGAGCCCTGAAACCAATGTTCTTGAATTAAATCTTGACACACATTAAGGTTTTCTAACATATTTCAAGAAGTGTTAGACACAAATTCTCCAGAGAACTGTAAACTTATCAAATGTTTGCTTGCACTAAACATCTCGGAATATATCACTGTCAGTAAACCATTGCTTAGAGGAGCAATTCTAGTATAGAAATGTTTATACAATTTAAATGATTTGTTCAGATCTATGCAAGTGTATACAGAGTATATTTCAGTTACATGCTCGCACATTTCATCAGAAATAAGTATTTATATATCGCATGTTTATTGAATTTCAGTCAGCAGGATTCGTGTTATCAACAAAAACATCTTGATTTGTTCAAATGTAAACAAATGTGTGAACCAACAACAGCTAAATATTGGAATATTTACAGACAAATTGTTGCCATCCATGTAAGAATAGCCGTACCGTAAGAATAGCCGTACCGTAAGAATAGCTCTACCGTAAGAATAGCCCTACCGTAAGAATAGCCCTACCGTAAGAATAGCTCTACCGTAAGAATAGCTCTACCGTAAGAATAGCTCTACCGTAAGAATAGCCCTACCGTAAGAATAGCCCTACCGTAAGAATAGCCCTACCGTAAGAATAGCTCTACCGTAAGAATAGCTCTACCGTAAGAATAGCTCTACCGTAAGAATAGCCCTACCGTAAGAATAGCCCTACCGTAAGAATAGCCCTACCGTAAGAATAGCTCTACCGTAAGAATAGCTCTACCGTAAGAATAGCCCTACCGTAAGAATAGCCGTACCGTAAGAATAGCCATACTGTAAGAATAGCCATACTGTAAGAATAGCCCTACCGTAAGAATAGCCCTGCCGTAAGAATAGCCCTACCGTAAGAACAGTTTCTACCGTTAGAATAGCCATACTGTAAGAATAGCCCTACCGTAAGAATAGCCCTACCGTAAGAATAGCCCTACCGAAAGAAAAGCCCTACCGTAAGAACAGTTTCTACCGAAAGAATAGCCCTACCGTAAGAACAGTTTCTACCGTTAGAATAGCCCTACCGTAAGAATAGCTCTACCGTAAGAACAGTTTCTACCGTTAGAATAGCCCTACCGTAAGAATAGCCCTACCGTAAGAATAGCTCTACCGTAAGAATAGCCCTACCGTGAGAATAGCTCTACCGTAAGAATAGCCCTACCGTAAGAATAGCCCTGCAGTAAGAATAGCCATACCGTAAGAATAGCCGTACCGTAAGAATAGGTCTACCGTAAGAATAGCCCTACCGTAAGAATAGCTCTACCGTAAGAATAGCCGTACCGTAAGAATAGCCGTACCATAAGAATAGCCCTACCGTAAGAATAGCCCTACCCTAAGAATAGCCCTATCGTAAGAATAGTTGTACCATAAGAATAGCTCTACCGTAAGAATAGCCCTACTGTAAGAATAGCCCTACCGTAAGAATAGCTCTATCGTAAGAATAGCTCTACCGTAAGAATAGCCCTACCGTAAGAACAGTTGTACCGTAAGAATAGCTCAACCAGAAAATAGCCACACTGTAAGAATAGACAAAATAAATTAAATAGTTGGAGTATATAAATACTGATACGACAGTTTGAACTTACTTTGAGACAGAAATGCCGCCTGGTTTTTCAATGAAATCTTCATGATGAAGTACTGATGAGTTCCACGGAATATCCAGGAATTTTATGATCCGCCTCATCCACAACTCGGGTTGTAAAACTAACTGTTCGTAGTAGACAGGCATACACTGGTCAGCGCCAACCTGCAGACATTGCGAGTACATCATCTCCATCGCCGTGCTCCATCTTGTCAAACACTGACGATAGTCATTTAAATTAAAACCCGTAATTGTCACTTTGCGAGATATAATCGAATGCACAGTTCCGCGACCATCACGTATCATAAATATAAACTTAGCATTTGGAAATAATCGTTTTAAATAAACACTGGATTTCAATGTAAATGGATCTTTGTTACATAAATATGGCGCAGCTTCTCCGTGTAAGGCAACAATTTCTAATATAAACGCAGCTAAAGCCGAGTCTATCACATGATCATCTATTCCCGCCTCTATTAAACGCTTTTTCTCAATTTCTGAGCGCTCCCAGTTTGTTCTCATCCCCAGTAAACGTGGAATAAGTCTCGTCTCTTCCCCGCACCTGACCTCTGGGTGAGCGTCAAGCATGGCACGCATCAGTGTCGTACCGCTACGTGGCATTCCTCCAATAAAAATTAACGGCATTTCTCGATGATATGGGATTGCTTGTTTGTCACGACCATATATAAATTTCTCTGCCTTAGGAACCATCACGTAACGACTCGAAGGTCCACACGGAACATTCCTATACACTAACATTATGAATAAGAAGAAGGTCAAGCCAACAAGCACGATAAATTTACGAGACATTCCTCTCATTTTGAAAACACGCATTACTAGAATAATTTTGATGTTAATCTATGGTGTGTTTGTCATAAATCTGATGTCATCTGTCATCTAGACTCATGCCTGGAAAAAAAAGAAATTCAGTATAAAACATATGGTATAAAATTTATTGCATAATGCATTACATTCCAACTAAGGGCGTTCAATACTGCAGTACATCATACACAGTACACCGTATACAGTACACCGTATACAGTACACCGTATACAGTACACCGTACACAGTACACCATACACAGTACACCATATACAGTACACCATACACAGTACACCATACACAGTACACCATATACAGTACACCATACACAGTACACCGTATACAGTACACCGTACACAGTACACCATACACAGTACACCATATACAGTACACCATACACAGTACACCGTATACAGTACACCGTACACAGTACACCATACACAGTACACCATATACAGTACACCATACACAGTACACCGTATACAGTACACCATACACAGTACACCATACACAGTACACCGTACACAGTACACCATACACAGTACACCATATACAGTACACCATACACAGTACACCATACACAGTACACCATACACCGTACACGGTACACCATACACAGTACACCGTATACAGTACACCATACACAGTACACCATACACAGTACACCATACACCGTACACCATACACAGTACACCATATACAGTACACCATACACAGTACACCATACACAGTACACCATACACAGTACACCGTATACAGTACACCATACACAGTACACCATACACCGTACACGGTACACCATACACAGTACACCATACACGGTACACCATACACCGTACACGGTACACCATACACAGTACACCATATACAGTACACGGTACACCATACACCGTACACGGTACACCATACACAGTACACGGTACACCATACACAGTACACCATATACAGTACACGGTACACCATACACCGTACACGGTACACCATATACAGTACACGGTACACCATACACAGTACACCGTATACAGTACACCATACACAGTACACCATACACAGTACACCATACACAGTACACCATATACAGTACACCATATCGTCGGTTAAATGCCAAAAGGGCTCAACAACAGTTTTGGTCAAATTTGATATTTTTACAAATTTTTAATGTTTTTTATATTAACTTTATGTTAGAAAATTATTGACCACCAGTTCCAATACTTTTGTCAAAATATTTGACTTTGAAATATTGTACCATTCTGTAATCACCAATATGTATACAGCCAAAAGGACTCATAAACAAAATTATTCTGCCAAAAGGTCTCATCGGCAATTAACTTTGCTGATAAGCCCTTCTCTGTTTTATCTTGTTTATGATACAATGTTTATCTGTAAACCCATTAAGCACACACTGTGGTATGTAGGTGTTAATTTGCGTTATCAAGGTGTTTATTTTTCTACAATATATTCTGGACAAATGCTGATTAATATTTCCTGTACAACATCATTGTACATCTATTGAGCGCAGCATCTAGTCATAAAATGGTGTGATATTTCGAACTTTTAATTGGAAATAAAATAAGGTAAGTTCCTATTTATCCTTTATATTGCTTAAATGAATTGATAATCATGAAAAAAAAGAAATTTTCTTAGCGCTTTACATAATTAATGTCAATACAATTGGACAAACATTAATTTAGCTATTGAGCCCTTTTGGCTCTTAAAATCTTATATTCATATAACATACTATTTGTTTTATTTCTAACACAAGTGAGTAGTTTTAAATTACTTATGTAACTAAGTCATTCATTTAATTGTATAATGCATGATGTTATCCACTTATGTAAGTATACATATTCATTTTAGATTGTTGATGAGCCCTTTTGGCTCACAACAAAACTGTAACTTTGGAAATAATTGTTAATATGCGCAATACTGAACTGATTTCAGGAAAATTACATCATTATGGAAGATGAATGGTCAGAACCGGATTTATACATGACACCAGAGACAATTAAAATTATTGACGAGTTGGAAAGGACATCAGGTAATCACTTTCATATAGAGAATAAGTCAGTTTATACTCTTCAAGTTTTTATACTATGTGTACCTCAAACAATGCACTAAAGATTATGTTGTATTGTTTTAATCCATAAACAGACTGAAAAATAAACATTGTATAATTCTGTTTTATGTTCATTTGGTTTTACACCGTTTCTCCACAATTTGAAACTGGCATTTCAGTCAAATGTCAGAGAAGAGTATGAACGACCAGGAATCGAATCCAAATCATCTGGTTACAAGTCCAGTGTAGTAACTACTAGACCACAGCTGTGGAAATAAATTTTGCCTCATACATGTACTTTAAGCAGCTGATTTGGTTATCTAGAAGATCTAATTTAGTTTCATTTATACGTTTTAGGAAAGAACAATACGAAACATGTGGATACTTCAGTGAGTACCTCAGACTCAGATGATGTGCCACTTTCACATATTCAAGAGCGACTCAAGAGTAAGAGGCAGTTTACAAAACAGGCGCATAATATGTATGAGGACATCTCTGGTGATGACAGCTATGAAGATGAAAGCTATAAACCATCTCCTGAAGCATCTACAAGTGAGAGTGACTGTTCACCACCATTAAAAAGAAAGGGAAAATGGGTACGAAAAAGGATCAGGCCATTGAAGAGAGAAGCAAATAGGAATGAAGTGCTAAAAGAAACCAAGAAAAGCAGTCCATACAAACACCATACCAGAACACTGAAGAACAGTGAACAGAAACAAAAAAGGACCATACCGCTGAAACAACAAAAATACGACCAACATTTACAAAAAGCTTTAAAACAAAGCAGAGCTCAGCTAACTGTTCACACTATTCTAAAAAAGCATGGAGAGATAAGGATTTCCAATTTACTTACCAGCAACTCTTTAGAAAAGATTAGTATTAACCCTGATGGAGATTGTTACTTTAATGCTGTTATATTACAGCTAAGCTCAGATTTCACAGTACAAGAACTAAGAAATAAAATCGGTAATCATTTACTGGAAAGAAAAGATCACTACCAGTATTTTGTTCCACGCAATGTAGGCATGAGTGATGATGAATTCTCAACCGCATATGAAAGCAAAATTAATGATATAAAGAAGGAGGGAATTTGGAATGTAGATATGGCCGATCTTCTTCCACTGGCAACAGCAAATTGCTTCAATGTAAATTTAACCATCTATTCAAGTAAACTGAATCATCCAATTATTCATATTTGCCCTGATATAAATAGATCGGAAGACGAAGGCACAAGAAAAGATGTCACGCTGACTTTCCTTGCTGTACATGGGTATGAACATTATGACGCATGTACTAGAAAAACCACAACAGGTGAAAAGGACTCTCCAAAGAACCAAAATGATGACATAGTTAGTACACCAAGGAAGCGCCAACAAGATACAGACATTCCGGTCATAACACCTAGAAAACAAGCAGTTTACATTTCTCCAAAGAAGATTCAACTTTCTCGTAAAAAGACACCTAATGTTGCCATGTGGAAAAAGAATGTACGAAAACGAAATAAGACAATGGGGAATAGCTACATTTCTGCCAAATCCAAAAAGACCGTCGAAGCTAAACATATTGGCCAAGGTTGTCAAAGCTGTAAGTACAAATGTACAGAGAAATTTCCAGATGTTGTGAGACAAGAAATATTTGACACCTACTATGATGGAAATATGACTTATGAACGAAAAAGAGACTTCATATGTCAGCATATCGATGTTCGTCCCACAAGCAAAAGGTATAAACAGACTTATAAACACAACAGCAGAACGTACTTCTTGCCTTCTGGAAAAGAGCGTATTCGTGTTTGTAAACCATTTTTTATGAGAACATTGTGTGTCGGAGACAAACTCATCAGGTATACATTGGGCAAAAAACAACATGGTGGCTTTGCTGGAGTTGATAACAGAGGGAAACACACTCCAAGCAACAAAACTGACGATTCCAGGAAGCAATATATAAAAAGACATATAGAGTCTTTCCCAGTTGTCGAGTCACACTACACAAGAAGGTCAACCAAAAGAAAATACCTTTCCCAAGACCTGACTATACGAAAAATGTACGACTTATATAAAATTAAGTGCCAAGAAAATAACAGCAATCCAGTCTCTGAAATGGTCTACAGAAAAATATTTTGCACAGAATACAATTTATCTTTCCATAAGCCAAAAAAGGATTTATGTCAAACATGTAACAAATACCACGAAAAGAAGAAGACTAATTCTGCCACTGCTGAAGATGAAGACAATTTCAAAGCTCATATTGAGAGAAAAGAAAGGGCTAGGAGAGAAAAAGAAAAGGATAAACAATCAGCAAAATTAGACAGTTCCACCTTTGTTGCTACATTTGATTTAGAGGCAGTTCTTTCAACTCCATGCTCGACAGTAAGCCAAGTATACTACAAAAGGAAACTGAACTGTTACAATCTGACATTCTTTTCTTTGTCTGATAAAAAAGGAACTTGCTTTATTTGGGATGAAACACATGGACAGCGTGGTTCTTCGGAAATTGGAACATGTATAATAACTCAAATTATTTCGCTTCCATCGGTTGTTAAACATGTAATTTTATATTCTGACTGTTGTTCAGGACAAAACAGAAACCAATACTTGTCTGGAGGTCTGCTTCACACAGTAACGCACCATCCGCATGTACAAGTTATTGAGCAGAAATTTCTTGAGAGCGGCCACACACAGATGGAATGTGATGCAATGCATTCATCTATAGAGCATGCAAAGAAATGTACATCTATTTATGTTCCAGACCAGTGGGACACTGTTATTCATATGGCTAGACGACAAAAACCGTACACGGTCATCCCAATGCGATTTAATGCATTTTATGACCTAAAGGCTTACACTGAAAAAAATTACAAAAATTTCAAAACTGATGTGGATGGCAACCGAGTTAATTGGCTAAAGGTTAAAGTGCTCAAAGTAACAAAGGAAAACGCAGAAGAACTTCAGATCAAGTACGATTATGACGAAGAATTTAGAAAAATTAATGTCACAAGATCAGTAAGAGGACGTCCAACTGCTACTGAACGTGATCTTCCACGAAAGTATGCAGAAAAAATACCCATTTCTGACGCCAAGAAGAAAGACCTGTTAGATCTGTGTGATTCTTTAGTTATTCCAGCCATATATCGAGGATTTTATGAAAATATGCCTACAAGCAAATCAGCCAAAGATCAATTAGCACTACCAGATATGAATGATGATGACTCAGACAGTGCCATGGACGATTAGAAAATCACGTAATAATGACAATCAGCGTAAACAATTACGCATATAATACCAAT
Source organism: Mactromeris polynyma (assembly GCA_032209605.1). Lineage (NCBI taxonomy): Eukaryota > Metazoa > Mollusca > Bivalvia > Venerida > Mactridae > Mactromeris > Mactromeris polynyma. The sequence goes on from JASFXZ010000028.1 coordinate 7,890,220, forward strand.
TAATAGGACTACAGAAGACTTGTCAAACTTGCTTACCAAATTCAATAAATAACAAATCAAACTAAAACAGTGTTAATATGTTTTAAATGTTTATTTATCATAAGTTCCTGATCTGATGAGCCCTTTTGGCTTCATTGTTTTGACATTTAAAAGTTACATTTTTAATCTGCCAAAAGGGCTCATCCACAAAATGTCCTTTTATGGCAATACTAGTATGATTGTTCAGTTGATTTGTTTGCATATGAATAAAACATACACACTTACATATAAGTGCATAGTTATAAATAAATAACTCCAAAATTGGATTTTTAATGCACATCCAAACTTCAAAGCTGTTTTTCTCAGTACTTTAAAAAATGCTGATGAGCCCTTATGGCATTTAACCGACGATATACAGTACACCATACACCGTACACGGTACACCATACACAGTACACCGTATACAGTACACCATACACGGTACACGGTACACCATACACAGTACACCGTATACAGTACACCATACACGGTACACGGTACACCATACACGGTACACCATACACAGTACACGGTACACCATATACAGTACACCATACACAGTACACCATACACCGTACACGGTACACCATATACAGTACACCATACACGGTACACGGTACACCATACACAGTACACCATACACAGTACACGGTACACCATATACAGTACACCATACACAGTACACCATACACCGTACACGGTACACCATACACAGTACACCGTACACCATACACAGTACACCATATACAGTACACCATACACAGTACACCATACACAGTACACCATACACCGTACACGGTACACCATACACAGTACACCGTATACAGTACACCATACACAGTACACCATACACAGTACACCATACACCGTACACCATACACAGTACACCATATACAGTACACCATACACAGTACACCATACACAGTACACCATACACAGTACACCGTATACAGTACACCATACACAGTACACCATACACCGTACACGGTACGCCACTCTTGAGTTTTTGGCTTTGATTATCTATGCTTGAGACACAAAGGGACATAATTTCATGAAGAATTGAGTAGCTACAAGAGTTGTCTCCTATGAAACATTGTAAAGCACGGAGTCTGTGTACCTGATTTCTCCTGTGGTTTCACCAGATTGTACATACATGATGTCAGTGAGTTTTTACTGTTTGAACAATGGGCCGTGTATGAAGGAGAGTGTATCGTGATTCGTGATTCTGGGGGAAAGTTTAATTACGTCATTCATGTGGGAACTGGGAGAGAAATCTGTTATCTATATAAACTGAGTACGAAGCTACGATTGACTTCATTGTATGTTAACAGTCTGTACATGACTTGCTAATATCATTGACAAATTAATTTTATAAGAGATACAGTAATGAAGTTTTGAACCCTTAATGATACTTTCGTGATAACTGAATATTATACTAATCAACCAAGTGTTACTTAATAATTTCTGCGTTGGTGTAATATAACCTTATTCAAATTATTTGTATCACATTGAATCTTAACTTCATTGAAATACTATAACCTTGTTTTCTTATGCATACTAACAGCTATTTTGTAAAGTATGGAGTGGGATGTCCTCGACCCACACTTACTTTTTTACGAGGAAAAAAAAAATATCCCCTTCAAAAAAAAAAAAAAAAAAAAATCCCCTTCAAAAAAATAAATAAATAAGATATACAGTAAAGCCTCGATAATACGACCGTTGAAAACTGGTCCTCTTATTGAGATGGTCTTAATGTTGAGGTTGCATAAAGAGTAAAACAGTGAAAATGGACTTGAATATTGTAATTTTTATGTGGTCTTTAATTATTGAGATGGTTTTATGTGATATTTAACTGTATTTTATTACACAATATAGCAGTGTTTATTCCTATGTGTTTGGAAGTTTTTATTTTATAAGTATGGAAGAAAACTTACGGCGACCAATACTAAATGTTACATATACCGTTATAACAAAATATAAGATATTTGACATGTTATACATTAAGCATTTTAACATTTTTCAAATCATAAAGTATTTTAACATTTTCTTAAATCATAAAGTATTTTAACATTTTTCAAATCATAAAGTATTTTAACATTATTTAAATCATTAAGTATTTTAACATTATTTAAATCATAAAGTATTTTAACATTTTTTAAATCCTACGTCTATTTTTCATATTTTTCTTCCGTTAAATTTTACAGTAATATTATAGGAATAACATTTTATGTGAGACGCTGTTGTTCATTCATTCATGTCTCCTGTTGTTTTTATAAATTATATGTTTTATATATGATGCAAGAAAGAATATAAAAAAACATCCGCAAGGAAAAATGACATTTACATAATTATGCAATATTATAATACTGCAAATAAAAATCCAGTAATTTCATTGGTTAAAGGCGGCACTGACAGAAATATGCTAACACCTGGGGTTATATGGCACACAGGTAGCTTATATTCCCCCATATACCATGTCAACAACCTGTATAACTAATAACATCTATAGAGGTTGATTAATGTGGGAAAAAACCCAGAACATTTTAGCATTGTCGGTTTAAATTTATGTATGATTACCAAGAAACAATAGGATTGGTTAATTGATGGTTGATAAACGTTATATGTTTACAATAGACAGCAAGTAGCACTGTTTATATTATATATATATACCAAGCATTCGTTCAGGTGTTTATATCATATAGACAATGCCACAAGATTGTCTATCTGACTTAGACCATGAGAAATACAGGGTGTCTCAAAATATATGTTACCATTTCAAATGTCTGTCATTTTATAATTTGACAACATATACTCTTGATTTATACATCAAATGTATGGTGTACTGTGTACGGTGTATGGTGTACTGTGTATGGTGTACTGTGTATGGTGTACTGTGTAAGGTGTACTGTATAAGGTGTACTGTGTAAGGTGTACTGTGTATGGTGTACTGTACATGGTGTACTGTGTATGGTGTACTGTGTAAGGTGTACTGTGTAAGGTGTACTGTGTATGGTGTACTGTGTATAGTGTACTGTGTATGGTGTACCGTGTACGGTGTATGGTGTACGGTGTATGGTGTACTGTATATGGTGTACTGTGTATGGTGTACTGTATACGGTGTACTGTGTATGGTGTACTGTGTACGGTGTACTGTGTATGGTGTACTGTATATGGTGTACTGTGTATGGTGTACTGTGTATGGTGTACGGTGTATGGTGTACTGTGTATGGTGTACTGTATATGGTGTACTGTGTATGGTGTACCGTGTACGGTGTATGGTGTACTGTATACGGTGTACTGTGTATGGTGTACTGTGTACTGTGTACTGTGTACTGTGTAGGGTGTACTGTGTATGGTGTACTGTGTATGGTGTACTGTGTATGGTGTACCGTGTATGGTGTACCGTGTACTGTGTACTGTGTATGGTGTACTGTGTACTGTGTACGGTGTACTGTGTAGGGTGTACTGTGTATGGTGTACTGTATACGGTGTACTGTGTATGGTGTACCGTGTATGGTGTACCGTGTACCGTGTATGGTGTACTGTATACGGTGTACTGTGTATGGTGTACGGTGTACTGTGTATGGTGTACTGTGTACGGTGTATGGTGTACTGTGTATGGTGTACGGTGTACTGTGTACTGTGTATGGTGTACCGTGTACGGTGTATGGTGTACTGTGTATGGTGTACTGTATATGGTGTACCGTGTACTGTGTATGGTGTACTGTGTATGGTGTACCGTGTACCGTGTATGGTGTACTGTATATGGTGTACCGTGTACGGTGTATGGTGTACTGTGTATGGTGTACTGTATATGGTGTACCGTGTACGGTGTATGGTGTACTGTGTATGGTGTACTGTATATGGTGTACCGTGTACTGTGTATGGTGTACCGTGTATGGTGTACCGTGTACCGTGTATGGTGTACTGTATACGGTGTACTGTGTATGGTGTACCGTGTACCGTGTATGGTGTACTGTATACGGTGTACTGTGTATGGTGTACCGTGTACGGTGTATGGTGTACTGTATATGGTGTACTGTATATGGTGTACTGTGTATGGTGTACTGTGTATGGTGTACTGTGTATGGTGTACTGTATACGGTGTACTGTGTATGGTGTACCGTGTACTGTATATGGTGTACCGTGTACGGTGTATGGTGTACCGTGTACTGTATATGGTGTACTGTGTATGGTGTACCGTGTACTGTGTATGGTGTACCGTGTACGGTGTATGGTGTACCGTGTACTGTATATGGTGTACTGTGTATGGTGTACCGTGTACGGTGTATGGTGTACCGTGTATGGTGTACTGTGTATGCATCCCCTGCAGAAATTATTTCAATGTATTTTTAAGTCCTAAGAATTCCTAGGAATTCCTAGGAATTCCTATGTTTTCTCATTTGGAGAACATAGGAATTCTTGGGAATAAAGGGTCCTAACAAATCCTATGAAATCATAAGATTTCTTAGGATATTCAAGTTGGAAAAGATTGGAAAACATTGGAATATTAATCCCAACATATCCTAACTATTCTGAATTGGAAAAGTTATTACTACTTAGGAATTTAAATATTCCTCTGAAAAATAAAAATCCTAACATTTGGATTAGTTAGGAATTTAACATCATGATATTGAGCACATATTGCGGATATCTTATTACAAGTTAGGAATTCAACGGTTTCCTTTTTCAGATTTTGGGCAGTTTAAAATCATTCATGATATTGAGCACATTGCGGATATCTTATTACAAGTTAGGAATTCAACGGTTTCCTTTTTCAGATTTTGGGCAGTTTAAAATCCTGTTTTCCAATGATCTTCATTTATATGTGCAAGAGGAATACGTTATTAATACATAGTATTTTTTATTAATCAATCTTTTCCATGACACACAAATTTGTGCGTTTTGGCGCACATTTTGTCTGAATGACCCGTAAAAATAGTATCGACTACAATAACATCATTGAAGTCGTTTCAAGTCTATTTAGAAAACATCATTGAAGTCGTTTCAAGTCTTTTTAGAAAACATCATTGAAGTCGTTTCAAGTCTATTTAGAATTATAAGGATTAAAAGACCCTTTTTTTCGCGATCAGTGGTTGTATTTATTGAAACCAGTCTGATGTATTCAAACTTGTCAAGACAATCCTTTGTGTCTCCAGACTACATTAATTTTCGTAGCCACAACTCTTGCAACGAAGGCATTAAAAAATTAACTTGCATGTCAGTAAAACTCTTTGGTGTTAGAACGTAAACAAACAATATTTGCATACCAGTATGTTGTGCATTTGAGTATCATATCTGGTCAATTGTATAATGACCCCCAAACGAAGCCCCTAGGGGACACTGTGATCCCCTAAAAGGGGAAAACGCTGATCAGTTCAAGATAAACAAGTCAATTAAAAATAAGTTGACATACATATACACTGAACAAATTTTCTTAACGTTCATGTTATAAAATACAAAATTAAGAAAACGGTTTTATATGCAGACTTAAAATTTGGCATACTTAGTATTATACATAGAACTCTATTGACTTTCACAAAGAAAATACCTATTTATCGTCTAGACAACACGTGACGGCGAGTACGATATTTATGAAAAGAGCACTATGTATAATACTAGAATGCCAAAGTCGGCATATAAAACCTTTTTCTTAAATTAGTATTCTATAACATGGGCGTTTAGAAAATCTGTTCAGTGTATTTATCTTTATTGCCTCTATTCTCTGGATATACATGTGTTTATAATAACAGACATTTGCATATCGATGGCTCGCCGCAACACTGTCGTAACTTCCTATGTATAGGTTATAACTCATATTTGTTATTAATTATAATATGCGAGTTATAACAAGCTTATAGTTAACTCCATATTGACCACTTACCAGATTTACTTATTAATCACTAGATAGATATTGCGCAAAATGCCATAATAAATGGATAAGTTGGCCAAAAATTTGAAAATTTAGGACGCTCATTGGATGCAAGACACAGTATTTATATAGGAGTTATGACAGTATTGCGTTGAGCCCTTGATATGCAAGAATGATAAAGGAAGAGAGCATCAATACACGTATATTCACACACGCATACATACGCCAATGAACACATACCCACACACATAGAACACCAACTCGGACAATACCTGTATTCACACTCATACATGAACGTATTCATAATATCTACATATACCTTATTCATTCCTTATATAAATGATAAGACGCAATTGTGACCGCATAGTATAGTACAAGAGTCAGGATGCACTGTTTCCTCGAAACATAATTCTAGAGACATTGTATGATAATGTGAAGGTGCAATGCGTCTGGTTAACTTAGTCCCAAATTAAGTGTCATCAAATTCCCAGAACATAAATAGTACATTGGAGTACGTCATGCAATACACATAAAACAGTTATGTACATTAAACAGTGTTCACAAACTCAGCACATTTGATAAGGAAATCTGGATATAGGTCGCAGTAAAGTGTCATCAAATTCGCAGAACATAAATAGTACATATGGATATAGGTCACAGTAAACCAATGATTGTAATTTAGAGTGGACACCACCGAACAAGTAACTGATGAACACATAAATTTTTTATTGTGCACTTCAAAAATAAAATGCCAAGTTAAAAAATGATACTTATGAAAAAATGCCCCCCCCCACAATTTTACAATGCATCATTTGATGGTTATTTTTCCGACAACGTTTGAAAATTTGTCATTTAATGGCCACGTTTACTGTAACCTTTGACAATAGATCCAACATTGTACGAAATACATGTTGTTTTGAGTTCAGAAATTCCAAAAAATTGAATAAGTAAAAATAAAAAAACATAGGGGGGAGGGAGGATGCCCCCATCACCCCTCTCAAAACCTTGTTTGTTGTTGCGAGTTTAGATATGAAAAAAAAATGAAAATTTAAAAAAAAAACAGGACGTGAAGGGGGGGTTTGACCCCATTCCCGCCCCTTGAAGACCTCTGTTGTGTTGCGAGTGTAGACATAAACAAATTAAAATAGTAAAAAATATAATTCTATTCCCAGAACTGTTTTTGAGCAAAAGTGGACTTCAACAATGAAGTTAACCAAAATGCAAAGTTAAAAAGGGGCATAACTTTCACAAAATGCAGTCAAGAGTAATGGAACTTGTCCTGGGTTATAATGATGTCAGACAACTATATTAAGTTTCAAAGCTCTACCTTGGATAGTTACTGAGAAAAAGTGGACTTTAACCAAAAACACAACGACCGACGGACCACGAGGGAGCTATAACATTACCTCATCTGTCTGAAACAGGAAACATTGAGGTGACAATGTGACAATCAATATTTTAACCATGTAAAGCTATATGTAATGTGAACACTATGCTGACTATATTTTAAATTAGCAAAGAAGCTTTACCAACAAGACAAACATTGTTCCAACAAGAAATATCTTTAAAAAAGATGGTCAGCGCAACTCGAAGTTTGCAAATTTACAGCAGTTTCTCGCCGGCCTAAATTTGCGCATTTTAATTTTATAAAGACAAAAACAGACAAAAAATGACGGTATGACGATAATTTGCACCATCCGACATGTCATTAAGAGCAGTCCCCTTAGAATAAACATTATGACAGGTACAACTGTTAATTAGCGTCAATAGACACGACTCAACGATAAAAAGTGTAGTAGCATCAAAATATCGATAAACAATATAAAGGGGTTAGAGGTCTCTCATAAATGGAGCCGAGTGCGAATAATTCCTTCACACAATAACCTAATTAATAAATTTTCTGTAACTTCCAATCTGTCTTTAATTTAATATATTTCAAAAATTAAAACAGAATAGAACTGGATACAAATAACTCTGTAGTGTGATAAGTCAGACACAGTATAGTCCGTTTCAATATAGTTCATCATTACTTGTTGCATAAGTCATGAACTCGCATAAACTTGTTACATAGCGATACATCTGAAAGATATAAATGTTGGTGACTGGTACATAAAACCAATAGCCTTCTTTAAATTCCAAGTGGTGATGAATAACAACACTACTTACTGGATAAATCTTGAAATACACTATACACAATGTTAACCAATCTGCTTCAAGGTCACACATATTTTTAAATTGATGAGAAATTGCGCAGTTAACGTAAGAATGCGCAGTTAACGTATGATTTGATTGGTTTACAAAACACAAGAATATGCAAATAGCAAAACCATGTTAGTACGGCTGCGACGAAAAACATACAATACGGTTTTGTTCCTTCATCATTTAGCCTATAAAAATTGAGGTACCTTATGGGGTATACAATACAGGCAATATATGTGCGAGTGCAATAAAAGAAATTTGATCTACAGCAAGTAATTCCCTATATCTTTTAAAAAGAATACATTTTAATTACTGATATAATACATAAATAAAAAACTGTAAACAATTTTATCAACAAACGAGAAATAGCTTGAAAAAAGATGGTCGGCGCAATGTTAAGGTTTCTTAAGCAACTTTAATAAAGCAGAGATGTTACGATTGCTGGTCACTCAAGAACCAAAATAGATTTCGGTAAAATCACCGAAATTCAGTGAATTTCTTAAAGGTAACATAACCTTTATTGAAAGTTTAACCAATCCGCGTTATCGTTACGAATGTTGTTTGGTTGAAGAAAAATTGCCTTGGTGGTTAGCGTAAGATTTGATTGGTTTTCACAACAGTAATATACATGCATATAGTAAGTTGATCCATTCTTGCAAACAGAGAAGAAATGGACACAACTGTTGCAACAAAACATAATTTTGAATCTTATGAACACAGTCCATGAAGATTCGGTAATCGCGCTACACAAGCAAATGTCTTGTTTCCATTTAAAAACATCAATTTTTCCAGTAGTTGATCAACCATAACCACATGTTCAACGACATCAGGTTCAGACTTAATTTTTAACAAGTGATGCACATATGGGTGAACCAAAGGTTCCTGTTCATCCATTGGAACTTTCCGTATCACTGCAAAACATACATTTTTGTCTTGATGGTAAATGAAATGATCCACAACAGCTACACATGGTTCATCATCAAGTTTGACAAGAACATAGGTACAAATTCGTTTTGAATGTCTTTCATAGTCATTTGAGTAGAAGATGGTATCCTTAACAAAAATTCTTGAAGGAAACAATAGCTTTCCAGGATCTTGTAAAACAAGTACTGCAACTTTGGATTTTACATCATCACTAACTTCCCTCAAAGCTGTGCCACCAATGATTTGACAGTTTGATACTTCTTTCGTTACCTTCACAGACCTTTTTGTAGCTGTCATTCTGTCGGTGAAGGTCTTCAACTCTGGTTCCATGATCAAGTTAGAGTCAACTGCAAGTCGTTTTTGTGCCTGAGATACCCACAGAATTTGTAAACAAACATCACCAGTACCATGTACACAATTAAGAATGTTTCCATTCATATTTTCGAAAGGAAAACATGACCATGACCACAAAGGTCCCAACAACTTGACATACTGGGGCAAGTGACAACAGGCATTGTGCAAATTCAAGGTGCAGTTATTTTCACCATACAGTTCGGCAAAGCTTTTGTAGAATTCATACAATACCAATTCAGCTCTTTCCATTTGTTGTTCACTAATGCCATCACATAGCAAAATGTAAATGCCTTCAACAAAAAGGACAAAATGATCTAAATACTTCTTGTCCATATAGTCCATGAGACACGGAACTGAATAAAACAGTAGCCAGTTCTGCAGTTCAGATGCCTTCATGTGATGAATGTTATTTTCCAAGGCTCTTGGTAAACGTCCAATTGCGTCTGTGGGTTTCATACGTTTAAGGCGTTTGTCAACTTCTTTGATCTTAGACGCTATAGAATAGGGCTGCTTTGAAAAGGTTGCTGAAAACAGGAGCTGCAGAAGTTTTTTTGTTACTCCCAGAAGAACACCATGCATATAGTCTGGACCAAGTCCATCTATAATATTGAACCACTCAAGACCAAGGAGTGTAGATACGCCTTTTATACCTTTTACGGGTCGACTGGCAGCAGAGGCTTCTCTGGCATTTTCAATAAGACCTGAAATATAAAAGAGAGCCTTAAGTCTTCACATGCTTATAATGAATATCCTGTTCATATTTACTGGCGTTAATTGTGGATCTTCAATATAAACAATGAAATGGTGTTTAGGTTCAAACATGATAGTTTATAGTTAATATAATAATTAGGGATGTCAACGAATATTCGTTTGTACGTCCGAAAACTGATTCGGCATTCGAAAGAATATTTATTTTCAATATAAGAGCTGAATGCAATTGTATTAAATTTCAATGATGGCTATACACGCATTTAATGACATGTTATGTGTGAAAATAATATCTACGATTGTTAATCGACATGTCATATGGTATATTTGGGGGCAAAAGAGATATACACTGGTGATGACACAATTAGGCCCTGAAAATGTTAGTAATCATGGTGATTTTTACAACTTAAGTGATAAGTTTTAAACACAAAATTGATAAGCATAAAGTTGAACTTCGAGTTCCAAACGTATCATTATTAAATAACAAGGTCGAATGTCAGAATATTCGTTCGGAAGATTGACTGAATATTCAAATCCCAAAATTGCCATTCGTTGACATCAGGATACCTAATAATTATTCTACCATTTGCAGTTAATAAAACATTGCAGAAAAGCTGTACCTTCTGTTGTTCGTTGTGGACAATCCATGGGTGTGTATACACGAGCATGGCCTTTTCCTTGTTTCACAACTTTCCCAGGATGTTCACAAGTCAGACAACCGAAGTGTCCATTATGTTGAGTCATTTCTGTGATATAGGCTTTTGCCTGTAGGTCCATTGTACCTGCCAGTAACATTGCTCTCACTGAAATTTCCTGACCACCAATGTCAAGTGTAAAACCTTCTGTTTTCATCTTCTCCATTTCTTCAATAAAGGGTTGCAGGAATGTTTGAAAAACAGGTTTTCCCTTTGCCTGCCACACACCCCACAAAATCATGTTCTTCTTTGAAAAGCGCATTTTTGGTGGCAACTCATTGATAACCAGGTATAATGGCCATATGCTCACACCAGATGACTTGTACAAGGGAATGCCATCTGTATTGAACAAGAGTGTTAATCTATCGTCTCCTGAAGACAGAAAATTGTCATTCTCACATAGGCTCTTGTACAAAACTCCTGTTGTAATGTCTGTTATTTCATTGGCATCCTTACTTGCTTTCCGGTAATCTTGAATGCACTGCCACATACCATCTCGTTTCAGAATATCAACAATTTGTTGACTTGGTGATAGGCAAGTGAAGTATGACTTTTTCTGCTTAAGTTCTTGTTGGTTAACATTACCCTTGTAGCGCAGTCCATTGCATTCAGGTTGAGAACAATTATAAATTGTCTCATCTACTGAGAAAAGTTTAAAGCACTTATCACAAAAGTCCCTGATTGAAACTTCACTAGTTTCAATACTAGATTTGATTTTACTCAGTGATATTTCTCTTAAGCTGCTGCTTTTATCAGATAGAGCACTTATCATTTCAACCAAATCTCTTGATGCCTGACCATTCAAGTTGTACTTTAACATATATGATAGAATTGTCAAATGTTTGTCATCCTCTGGATTCTGCAGGGTACACTTTTTATCCTCATCAAACTGAAAATCTTCATCAGAAAAATTTACACTACTGTCAGAAAAGCACAGATCAATGTCAGTATCTGGTTCACTAGAGTCACTAGAGTAATTGCTCAATGATACATGATCAGATGAAATGTTCTCATATGATTTCTGCGAGGTTATCGCCTCAATATTAAATGGGATACAGTCATTTTTCACCAAGTATGGAGTTTGATGGTCTGTTTCACTGAAAGTCAATGGCAACCCCTTGTCTGATATTTCATCAAACACTTGCTGATAAAGTACTTCCTCATCCGAAGTATTAAGAGTTTGACTATCCTTCCACGAGACTGAATCTTCTTTCTCAAAAACTTGTCTATCAAGTACATCTTCATCGGAAGTATCCATAGTTTCACTATCATTCCATGGGGTTGACTGATTTGAATCTTCTGTATTTGTTTCAAAATCAATCTTTGATTTCATTCTTGCGAGTGTGCTTTTTGGTACTGGCTTTGTTGAATCTCTCAAGTACTTCTTGTATCTGGTATGACCAGCTTCTGCAAAAGTAATTAACAGTAACATTGACAATCTATAGGGATTACAGCAGTATTGAGTTGTTGTGATGAAAATCACCACTGTCAGTATCATGTATAAGTATTTAAAACTTGGTGAATTGAGGCAAATGACAAAGGTCACTAGTCACATGCAAGAAAGGTAAAATGCACATTCAACTTCTGATCCACTGACAGTAAAACAGGGATGGGTCGAGTACTGGGGGATAGTACTTGAGTAAGTACCGAGTACTGGATGCTTAAGGAGTACTCGAGTAAGTACTGAGTACTCAATTTTGTGTGTACTTAAGTAAGTACTAAGTACTACATAAAGTACTCGAGTAAGTCCAGAGTACAGAATGTTTTAAATTATCATTATATAATATATAACAAAATATCATAATTATTATCAGTAGACAAAAATTAAATTAACCCAGAAATATATTCATCACACTTGAAAATTGGTACTGGAGTAAGAACGAGTACAAGTACGAGTACCACATGAAGCCTAAGGATACATTGTGGAATTTTAATGATATGATAGACTGGATGGTTATACATTTTTGGTCATAATAGACTACATTTTGCTGAAATTTGGAGTATACAATTTCCCAGTTTCTGAAATTAATGAGTATTTCCCAGTCTCAAATTATGGCATATATGTATAGCAGTGACTGTATTTATAATTTACTTACTCTGTTCTGTGATACATGCACTGCGCAGTTTTTTTGCACAATTTTAGGAGCGTTGGTTGATTCTGTGACAGAATGAATACAGAGATAATAACGCTTTAATTATATGCTGCCACTAAAATATGTATAAAATTGATAATATCCAATTAACATACCTTTAACTCCATGGGCGGTTGTGAGATGTGACTGTAATCTTTGTTTCCTGCTGAGCTCCTTACCACAAACATGACAGGCATATTTGATCCTCAAGTTGATTGGGTTGCCATGGCCTTCTGCCATTGTGAAGTGTACAGTTCTGTAATTACATACATGATAAATACAATATTTGTATTAAGAAAGCACTTTTATATTGGGCCAAGAATAAAATATTGTTGGAATTGCTGGTACCAGTCAGTTGAGCAGCCACATCATCAATAAATCTATGAAGCCGGGATAAATAGATTTTAGCTACATATTAGTATCAAATTTTTCTTACCCTAATGAAGATAAATCTAATAATTAAGATGTTAAATCTAAACAGAACACATTTCAAGCTTGTGAAAAACAATTAAGATAAAAACATTTCTGCCCTACCTACCCTACCATGGTGGGCTAGGGTCGCAGGAGGGGAAACAAACATTTTTAATGTCGGCCTTGCTAAATATTAATCAATAACATGATTGTGTTGTCTTTAATTCCTTAATTGGGGCTCACACCGTCTTTTAACTGATTTGAGCCCTTGATTGCACACAATTGTCATGTGTAACATCATGAGTCAAATTATGGTTATTACAGTAAATTATATTAATCTACAGACCCTGTTATAATAGTGTATACAGCTCTTAAATTTGAGTCTGGCCTTCACAAACATATATATATTATAATACCAATCTTTATCCGAGAACAAATGTCTGAGTAGTTGAAGTATTGTAAATAAGACCAATATGTCAAATATACAGCTACATGTATTACACCTCACAGACTTATTCCTTGTTTTCTAGTGCAGTTTTAAATGTCCAAATATTCATGAAATAGATGTCACTTCTTTTTTCACGTCATGCGCGCGTTCTGTGCAGACTGTGGCACTTGACATTTCTCAAATTAGGGGATGTAATTCGGTATTATTCCAAATTAAAGGTATAACAAAATAAGTGACAGGATAAATAGAATAATAGGTTAGTGACGTGGAATGAGCAAGTTTATCAGGCTCGGCTCCAGTATTTATCAGGTTCGCCTTATCAGATAAATTCCTCCACCTTGTACGTCACTAACCTATTATTCTCTATATCATGCATGCAAATATAGTGTAAGCAACTTGAACAATGATAAAAGGTTTAGTTATTGAATAGAAAGCATCCTTCGATAATCAACATGTTTTATATACTTACTGCACGTTGAGACAGTTTGGTCGTTTCCTTTTTCTGATGGAGTCTGGATTCTATGGGTAGTAGTTTCCAAGTCCAGATACAGCTTGGCTGAATAAAACTATTAAGTTTCTTTGGTCCTTTTGAGGATCTATAACTCTATACAGTGTTACTTATATGAGGCTTTTTAAACTGTAATCAGCAGTTAACTATTGGTGTATATATTGGTAAGGCAGTCCTTCACTCAATACTTTCACAAGTTATTCTCAGACATCCAATTTATCCAATAATTTATCATATGAGGATCTTTAACTCTATATAGTGTTACTTATAGGAGGCTTTTTAAGCTATAATCCACAGTTAACAAAGTGTATATATGGGTAAGGCAGTCCTTCACTCAATACTTCCACTATGTTATACTAAGACTATATAATGTTACTTATAGGAGGCTTTTTTAAGCTCTAATCCACAGTTAACAAAGTGTATATATGGGTAAGGCAGTCCTTCACTCAATACTTCCACTATTTAATTACTTAATACTAAGACTATATAATGTTACTTATAGGAGGTTTTTTTAAGCTCTAATCCACAGTTAACAAAGTGTATATATGGGTAAGGCAGTCCTTCACTCAATACTTCCACTATGTTATACTAAGACTATATAATGTTACTTATAGGAGGCTTTTTTAAGCTCTAATCCACAGTTAACAAAGTGTATATATGGGTAAGGCAGTCCTTCACTCAATACTTCCACTATTTAATTACTTAATACTAAGACTATATAATGTTACTTATAGGAGGTTTTTTTAAGCTCTAATCCACAGTTAACAAGGTGTAGATATTGGTAAGGCAGTCCTTCACTCAATACTTCCACTATGTTAACATTCACTTGGATATAGTGTTAATAATTCTATATAACCATTTTTGGGCCAGGATGGTTATGGGATGGACACCATCTTTCAACAGGGCCCAGTTCCAGGTGTATCTGGTCTTTTGACTAATGGAGCCTAATTTTTTCTTTTTTCTGGAGTGAGTCAAATCACAATCAAATTTTGGCGAATAATAGCCCAATATCTCATTTACAGATCTAGTTTTTACATTTATTTCCTTTATTTGATCATGCAGGTTAGAGTCATCTATTGCTTCCCAGTGGGGGTAAGCCCTAGCCTTATTCCATTCCCTAGTAAAAATAGGGGGTGTATCAAGAATACCAATGTCTATATTATTTTCAGTTTTATTTATTTCAGTGAGCACCTCTAAAATGGGATTTACAACATTAAACAGATCAGTATTATTTTGATATTTCTGGTAAATGAATGGTCCTACTTTATTGGTGAGATCACATGTTATGTGCCAGAAAAGTACAATTGTTTTTTTACCGTCTCTCAACTCAGATATATGATTCACCAGATATTCAAGGCCAGCTTTTGAGCTTCTACCAGAAACACACCACCACTTGATTTCTGGTATTGTTAAATTAATATGTTCTAATTCACACCTTAGGTATTTCCCTTTACTATCGCCGAGTATCACAAGCCTATCATATACAGGGATTTTATCTTTTCCAGGATTTTTAACAAAGAAATGTTCTAGTTTTTTTACTTCTAACAAATCCATGCAGTGGTGTGTTTTAAATTTACTAATACAGGGGCAATAGATGATTGTTCAACAGTATTGGGAATATACTTAAAATACAATTGCACTTAAGTTGCAGCAGAATAGTGTTACTAGAATCAATGTATAGATAGATGTTAACACTCATTTACTAGAATACACAAGAAGAATGCAATAATGTATTATAAATTTACAAATACAGGGGCAAGTGGCGATTGTTCTACATAGTTGTGAATGTACTCGAAATACAACTTCACTTAAGTTTCAGCAGAAATACTGTTACTAGAATCAATGTATAAATAAATGTTAACACTCATTTACTAGAATACAATAGAAGGATGCAATAATGTATTCTAAATTGACTAATTCAGGGGCAAGAGCCGATTGTTCAACAGAGTTTGGAATGTACTCAAAATACTGTAATTAATTATGATGTAACACTATTTTACTAGAATACAATAGAAAGATGTCCACACACTGCAAGATAAGGCACTCTTGCTTTAATAATATTAGAATGCTACGATGATTTAGATAAGCTATGCAGTTACAGTCTAAGTATAAACTACACTTTCAATGCACAAAAAATCAAGGATTTAGAGTATTTACAATCGACAAGGCAGGGCAAGGGATAAGGAATTTGAAAAGAAAAAAATATATAGATTGACCACAAGATGGGTAAGGCCCCTCTATGCAAGACAAGACGGTCCTTCACTCTTGCTATCCAGTACCCCACCCACAACAGAGTGATTCAAGAGTATAATATTCGACATCTGCAAGAGATTTTATTATGATTAGTATTACGATTTTACTCCTAGGTGATTAATAATATTAGATTTTAGAATGCTACGATGATTTAGATAAGCTATGCAGTTACAGTCTAAGTATAAACTACACTTTCAATGCACAAGAAATCAAGGATTTCGAGTATTTACAATCAACAAGGCAGGGCAAGGGATAAGGAATTTGAAAAGAAAAAAATATATAGATCGACCACAAGATGGGTAAGGCCCCTCTATGCAAGACAAGACGGTCCTTCACTCTTGCTATCCAGTACCCCACCCACAACAGAGTGATTCAAGAGTATCATATTCGACATCCGCTAGATATTTTAATATGATTAGTATTACGATTTGACTCCTGGGTGATTAATAATATTAGATTTTATAATGCTACAGTCCTAGTATGAACTACACTTTCAATGCACAAGAAATCAAGGATTTCGAGTATTTACAATCAACAAGGCAGGGCAAGTGATAAGGAATTTGAAAAGAAAAAATATATAGATCGACCACAGATTTGAAGGCCCCTCTATGCAAGATAAGGCAGTCCTTCACTCTTGCTATTGAGTACCCCACCCATAACACAGTGATTCAAGAGTATGATATTTTACATAAGCCAGAGATTTCAATATGATTAGTATTACGATTTGACTACCGGGTGATTAATAATATTAGAATGCTACGAAGATTTAAGCTATGCAGTTTCAGTCCGACTCCAAGTGTAAACTTCACTTTCAATACACAAGAATATTGAGTATTTACAATCGACAAGGCAGGGATAAGGAATTTGAAAAGAAAAAAATATATAGATCGACCACAAGATGGGTAAAGCCCCTCTATGCAAGATAAGGCCGTCCTTCACTCTTGCTATCGAGTACCCCACCCACCTTTTACGTCTAGCGAACAGAAACCTCGGTAAATATCAATCAATTT
Source organism: Mactromeris polynyma (assembly GCA_032209605.1). NCBI lineage: Eukaryota > Metazoa > Mollusca > Bivalvia > Venerida > Mactridae > Mactromeris > Mactromeris polynyma. Next base: position 7,907,752 of record JASFXZ010000028.1, read on the forward strand.
AGACGTGGAAATTATTTAAAGTAAAAAGAAAACGCCAGAATGCACCCACAACTTATACTTATACAACTACTACACGTATTATTGAATTAATTTAGACAGACATAACGTCCATGTGCGATGAAATTAGAGCCTAATTTAAATCACGGGTTTAGACCAAAATATCCCCAATTTTCCAAAAATAAACGATCCTCAAGCAAGACAATGTACTACACACCCGATGTAACAACAAATTAAATGCAGATGAAAAGAAAAGAGTTATATCTTGATGTAGATAGTTTCAATATTTGTTGTCCTCTGCAAAAGTTGCCGTCAACCATGACCGGAACCGGAAGTATCGACTATATAGACACGAGGCTTGTTGTTGTTTTCCCGATTTTTTTATTGCTTTCGATTTAAATCATTTAAAAATTAAAATAACATGTTTAAATTTTACTGTTGTACATATCCAATACATTCATATCAAAAATTTTAATCGATTGTTGTCGTCACACTAACATTTCCTGACGCATGCGCAGCGACATATGGCGCGAATTTCAAAAAATAACGGAAAACGTAAATTTTGACGATCTCGGCAACATTTATTCAAACAACATGAGTCAGACTCAGTATGCGTTGTTGAAATGGCCGACAGACGGCAATTTGATGTCTGTAAGTCATCTCAAATATATAAAGTGCCCATCGAAGCCGTGGGCAGAGTACAAGCCAGGAGATACTGGCTGTTGTGTTTATCCAGGGAAAAAAGGTCCTGATGGAGATGGCCTCTGGAAAATCGAAATTATATCTGTGAACGGTAAGTTTATTTGTTAAACACTTGGTCACTACTGCACTGTTCCACGTTTTCTCTGTTTAAATTGGACATCAACACAGGAAAGATTAAAATTTACATGATTTAGTCACTACAATTACACCCCCCACCCCCATACTTACGTTTCAATGGGCACCAATGAAGGGTTATAATCTAAACACTCCTCCCTTTTTAACAGTTTAAAGGAAAGGGTTACAGTTAGTTGCAAAAATTGGTCATTACACTCTCCACCTTTTATGTTTGAAAGGGACTGAAGAGGGTTATAATCTCTACACTCTTCCACAATTTTTTTTCAGCTTCCAAAAAGGTTTTAGAAGAGGAGCTTTGTCAGCTTATAAAGAAAAAACAAAAACAGCACCTTAGACCACTGCAGATGCTGGAACAGCAGCACTCTACAGCTTCTAAAGCTGTTATACAGAGAAGAAAAAAAACAATTCTCCAACTCCCTATTGGTAAGGCAATGCATTTTATTTGCATTAATTAACATACAAAATATTTATAACATATTGGCAACTCTTCAATTCATCATAAATTTATAGTGATAGTCTTACATGCTTCCAAACAATATGTTAAATTGTTAATTATTAAGTATTGACTGTATTGTAAATACAGACTATACATTACATTAACTATTTTTAAATTCGAGCATTAAGTTTTAAGACATAAAAGCTATGTGACATGTACTTTTATGACCAAATTTAATGTACATCTACTTCTTAATTCCACATGCAGATGCAGAATTATCTGACGAGGAGCCAACTGCAGTTCAGAAGCACCTTTTACTGAACAGTAAGAAGGCAGCTGACAAAACAATACTGTCAATAAGAGGTAAATGCTGTAAATATGCTGCTTTACTATTCAAGACATCTGCTTCTATCAAACTATTGAATAACCTGCTTAAATAATTATTTTCGTCCTCCTTTCAGTTTGAATACACTATTTTGTTTCAGAGGCTACATCCAGTTGTTCTAAAGGAAGACAGTTTAAGTCATTTACTGAAAAGGTTATTTTCATAGAAGTCATTGTTGTTTTACAAATTATTTCTTATACACTTTATACATAGCTTCTAGAAATGTGATAGATTTTGTTTTATTTAAACAGCAACAAGTGGTTTCCAGCAGCAAACCCCACCAGCCAGGAGTCACACCCTAGACAGTACTACATACTCTGGTATTTGTTAATTCATCATTATCTAAAAGAACACAATCAGGTGCTTGTAGATGTTAACACTAAAATCTTAATCAGAAAAAAACAAGATGTATCTTATCTATATAAACATTTTATCTACTACACGGCAGAAGAAAATAATTACCATTAATGGTTTGTTTGCAAAAGGTTATTTTCATAGAAGTCATTGTTGTTTTACAAATTATTTCCTATACACTTTATATAGCTTCTAGAAATGTGACATATTTTGTTTTATTTAAACAGCAACAAGTGGTTTCAAACAGCCAAGTCCATCAGCCAGGAGTCAGACCACAATGGACAGCAGTACATACTCTGGTATTTGTTTATTCATTCTTATCTAAAAGAACACATTCAGTTGCTTATAGAAGCTAACACTAAAATCTTAATCAGAAAATATAATGGTCTTTAGGACACATATGCCCCAACTTGCAGCCTGTGTCACAAAAGCAAATGCCATTATTCTGCTCATAGTTTGTGAATCGATATCAAAATTAACAAGTGAACAAGTGCACTGATTATGGTGATAAGTCGAAGGCCATAACACTTGACTTACTGGGTGAAACCATACATGAAACCCGATGTTCACAAGTATACAGGTTGGTGAACTTTCCTGTGAAGTGTTTTGACTCTGGCTCATATACTTTTGGAGATATGAGTGACACAAGATGTTTTGACTGACAGAAGGATGGACAGACGGACGGATAGATGGACAAGGGCAAATCTATATGCCCCCCCCCCTTCAGAGTGGGGGCATATAAAACACAATGTATCTTATCTATATAAACATTTTATCTTCTAGATGGCAGAAGAAAATAATTACCATCAATGGATTGTTTGCAAAAGGTTTTTTTCATAGAAGTCATTGTAGTTTTACAATTTATTTCCTATACACTTTATATAGCTTCTAGAAATGTGACATATTTTGTTTTATTTAAACAGCAACAAGTGGTTTCATACAGCCAAGTCCATCAGCCAGGAGTCAGACCACAATGGACAGCAGTACATACTCTGGTATTTGTTTATTCATTCTTATCTAAAAGAACACATTCAGTTGCTTATAGAAGCTAACACTAAAATCTTAATCAGAAAATAGAATACATCTTTAGGACACAGATGCCCCAACTTGCAGCCTTTGTCACAAAAGCAAAAGCTATTATTCTGCTCATAGTTTGTGAATCAATATCAAAATTAACAAGTGTACTGATTATGGTGATAAGTCGAGGGCCATAACGTTGGACTTACTGGGTGAAACCGTATACATGAAACCCCAGGTTCACAACTATACAGGTTGGTGAACATTCTTGTAAAGTCTTATGACTTTGGCTCATATTCTTTTGGAGATATGAGTGACACAAGATTTTCTGAAGGATGGACAGACGGATAGATGGACAAGGGCAAATATATATCCCCCCCCCTTCAGACTGGGGGCATATAAAACACAATGTATCTTATCTATATAAAAAAAAAATTATCTACTAGATGGCAGAAGAAAATAATTTCCATTAATGGTTGGTTTGCAAAAGGTTATTTTCATAGAAGTCATTGTTGTTTTACAAATTATTTCTTATGCACTTTATATAGCTTCTAGAAATGTGACAGATCTTGTTTTATTTAAACAGCAACAAGTGGTTTCAAACAGCCAAGTCCATCAGCCAGGAGTCAGACCACAATGGACAGCAGTACATACTCTGGTATTTGTTTATTCATTCTTATCTAAAAGAACACATTCAGTTGCTTATAGAAGCTAACACTAAAATCTTAATCAGAAAATAGAATACATCTTTAGGACACAGATGCCCCAACTTGCAGCCTGTGTCACAAAAGCAAATGCTATTATTCTGCTCATAGTTTGTGAATCGATATCAAAATTAACAAGTGAACAGTGTACTGATTATGGTGATAAGTCGAGGGCCATAACGTTGGTCTTACTGGGTGAACCATACATGAAACCCCAGGTTCACAACTATACAGGTTGGTGAACTTTCCTGTGAAGTGTTTTGACTCTGGCATATATACTTTTGGAGATATGAGTGACACAAGATTTTCTGACTGACGGAAGGATGGACAGACGGAGGGATAGATGGACAAGGGCAAATCTATATGCCCCCCCCCCCTTTCAGAGTGGGGGCATATAAAACACAATGTATCTTATCTATATAAACATTTTATCTTCTAGATGGCAGAAGAAAATAATTACCATCAATGGTTTGTTTGCAAAAGGTTATTTTCATAGAAGTCATTGTAGTTTTACAATTTATTTCCTATACACTTTATATAGCTTCTAGAAATGTGACATATTTTGTTTTATTTAAACAGCAACAAGTGGTTTCATACAGCCAAGTCCATCAGCCAGGAGTCAGACCACAATGGACAGCAGTACATACTCTGGTATTTGTTTATTCATCCTTATCTAAAAGAACACATTCAGTTGCTTATAGAAGCTAACACTAAAATCTTAATCAGAAAATAGAATACGTCTTTAGGACACAGATGCCCCAACTTGCAGCCTTTGTCACAAAAGCAAATGCTATTGTTCTGCTCATAGTTTGTGAATCTATATCAAAATTACCAAGTGAATAACTGTACTGATTATGGTGATAAGTCGAGGGCCATAACATTGCACTCATTAAACCCCCGTTGCAAAACTATACAGGTTGGTGAACATTTCTGTAAAGTCTAATGACTCTGGCTCATATCCTTTTGGAGATATGAGTGACTTCTTTTTAGAGATAAATGGACAAGGGCAAATCTATATGCCCCCCTTTTCAGAGTGAGGGAATATAATACAAGATGTATCTTATCTATATAAAAAGTATTATCTTCTCGATGGCAGAAGAAAATAATTACCATTAATGGTTTGTTTGCAAAAGGTTATTTTCGTAGAAGTCATTGTTGTTTTACAAATTATTTCTTATACACTTTATATAGCTTCTAGAAATGTGATAGATTTTGTTTTATTTAAACAGCAACAAGTGGTTTCCTGCAGCAAACCCCACCAGCCAGGAGTCACACCCTAGACAGTACTACATACTCTGGTATTTGTTAATTCATCCTTATCTAAAAGAACACATTCAGGTGCTTGTAGATGTTAACACTAAAATCTTAATCAGAAAAAAACAAGATGTATCTTATCTATATAAACATTTTTTTATCTACTATATGGCAGAAGAAAATAATTACCATTAATGGTTTGTTTGCAAAAGGTTATTTTCATAGAAGTCATTGTTGTTTTACAAATTATTTCCTATACACTTTATATAGCTTCTAGAAATGTGACATATTTTGTTTTATTTAAACAGCAACAAGTGGTTTCAAACAGCCAAGTCCATCAGCCAGGAGTCAGACCACAATGGACAGCAGTACATACTCTGGTATTTGTTTATTCATTCTTATCTAAAAGAACACATTCAGTTGCTTATAGAAGCTAACACTAAAATCTTAATCAGAAAATATAATGGTCTTTAGGACACATATGCCCCAACTTGCAGCCTGTGTCACAAAAGCAAATGCTATTATTCTGCTCATAGTTTGTGAATCAATATCAAAATTAACAAGTAAACAAGTGTACTGATTATGGTGATAAGTCGAGGGCCATAACGTTGGTCTTACTGGGTGAACCATACATGAAACCCAAGGTTCACAACTATACAGGTTGGTGAACTTTCCTGTGAAGTGTTTTGACTCTGGCTCATATACTTTTGGAGATATGAGTGACACAAGATTTCTGACTGACGGAAGGATGGACAGACGGATAGATGGACAAGGGCAAATATATATGCCCCCCCCCCCCCCCCTTCAGACTGGGGGCATATAAAACAAAATGTATCTTATCTATATAAAAAATTATTATCTACTAGATGGCAGAAGAAAATAATTTTGATCAATGGTTCGTTTGCAAAAGGTTATTTTCATAGAAGTCATTGTTGTTTTACAAATTATTTCATATACACTTTATATAGCTTCTAGAAATTTGAAAGATTTTGTTTTATTTAAACAGCAACAAGTGGTTTTATACAGGAAACTCCATCTGACTGGAGTCACACACTGGACAGTAGTACGTACATTGAACCTGTTGATAGGTCAGGGGCCCAGTATATGCCACAGCTATCCGACACCCTCACCAGTGCCAGTTGGACACTAAACCAATACCATGACATGGACCAGCCCACATACCCAAAAACATACAGCTGCAAATGTACCTGCTCAGAGGAGCTAGCAGAAATTAAAGTGCAGTTTTTGCAGAGGGGATCAGTTATATCCCAATTACAGGCTGATGTTAAGCAGCTAAAGAAAGTAGTAAAGGTATTAATTTAAAATGAAGCCTACATAGAATGAAATATTGTGTCACTCATATTTTCAAAAGTATATGAGCCAGAGTCATTAAACTTTGCAGGAATGTTCACCAGCATGTGTAGTTGTGCACCGGTTTCATATTTGGCTGTGCCCAGTAAGTGCAAAGTTATGGCCCTTGACTTAGTTAAAATAAAGCCTACATAGTATGCAATATTGTGTCGCACAAATCTTCAAAATTATATGAGCCAGAGGTATAAGAATTAACAGAAATGTTCACAAGCCTGTGTTATATTGCACCTGGTGGATTCAGAATTATGTGAGCTCAGTAAGTGCAATGTTATGGCCCTTGATTTATTGAAAAATTTGTGTCACTCATATCTCCAACAGTATATCAGCTGCACTCACCAAACTGTACATGAATGTTCACCAACCTGTATAGTTGTGCGCCTTGGGTTTTGTGCTTGCCGTGTCCAGTAACATCAAAGTTATGGCCCTTGACTTATCACCATAATCAGAACAGTTGTTCACTTTTTAATTTTGGTATCAATTCACAAACTATGAGCAGAATTATAGCATTTGCTTTTGTGACAAAAGCTGCAAGTGGGGGCATCTGTGTCCAATGGATGCATTACAGTTTTTTCTGATATGCTATCAGAATTGAGTTTTCATAATAAGCAGTCTTCAGGAGATATGAGTGCTTAGTTAATTTCAGGTTTAGACTTGAACTTTTTGGCCCCTGAACTATATATGGCTGTTTAATTGAAAGTCAATCAGATGAAATTATATACTTATGCTTCATGTAATTTGTCAAATTCAGTATCCTATTCATCCCATAGATATTTGTAATGGGTTAACACATCCCTGTTTTATAAATTGTTTGTTTTACAGACAACACGAGAGGGGACAACCAGTGAAATAGCCGGGACAGTTTCAAAGGAGGTTATATTCCCTACTGGAATATCCAAGGTAATTTCACATACTATATAGCTTTGTTGTCAGATAAATGATTATACGAGTTCAGAGGGTTCAGAGGCATAGTAATTATGTCACGAGGATTAAATCTTTGATATATTTTAAGCATCTAAACCTATAATTTAATGTACAACAATTCATTTTAATTCTAACACATATGTAAGGTGAAGTCTATTTACTACATGGATGATTGCATCCTGGGTTTCTAACCAGTTACACCTCTGTCGTTAATTTTATGGATTGTGGAAATCACAGTCAAATCCTGTCACTGCCGGGATTCGAACCTGCATCTCCTGCGTATGAGGTTTGGCGTTCTACCACTACAACAACAGGTCTCGGTTAGTCCTTGTATAGATTTGTATAAAAATGTGCTGCAACCTGTGTTAGATTACTTTTATTGCTGCATTCCACCCCATTTTGATGTACTTTTTTCTAATCTGTTGCTGAATTTAGACAGACATTGAACAAAGGTTAAAAACGTGTCAGTCTTTAACTGTGGCTGTTAAAATACTAATGGGAAAAGTTTTCACGCAAACCGAGATGACGCAGTGCAGCCTGAAGGGTCAGACATGTGGAAAGGCTATTAAGTCGGGGTTCACCAGGCCAGCCTTTGATCCTGAGAGGAGAGATTTCTTAATGGGTAATTTTTATTTTTATTTTCATACAATAAAGAATCTTGCATATACAATTGAATGTAACATTTAAGAAAACATGTATGTCTGGCTATCAGTCATTTTGCTAAATCGTTTCTGTTTTATTTTATTTTTAATTACATCTCATATCAATGCTTTTTGATCATTTCATATGCTAGAGTTGATATTTTAATGTAATTTAAAGCTAGTTAATTTCCACACAACTCTTCATTTATCATTCATCTGCTTTCTTGCAGTGCTGCTGATGCAAAAATTTAATGTCAGCGAAAAGATCGTAATGGAGAAGATGAGGAATCGTATAAAGATCTTTCGGGATCAATATTCTGGACTTGATAGTATGAGTTATGATTTAATTGATCTAGCCTTTATATAAGAATGAATATGATAATTGTTTTCTATATATATAGTACAGGAGTTCAGTCAAATTGAAGGCAGAATTTAAACAACTTGGCTTGTTTTGTTTATTTTTTATGAATCAATTAAATTGGATAAGAGCTAATCTTTATATCATAAATCTGTTAATAAGCTGCAGTTCTAAAATTTTAGGTGAAACATCAAAATACAATGGAAAATAGAATTTGATCTTATTAAGTGATGCTATACTTTTCAGGTGACTCTGTCCAAGGAAATCGACAATAAAAGTGAACCCAGACTTAATATTCTTCATTCAGACTGCACTAGCTGTGAGAGTGTCATCTCCTTCTGTGAACTTTTGCCATAAGTACTTTTATATTTGTGTTCCCCTGTCAATAAGTACTTTTACGGCCACAGTGGCAGGATATGACAAAGCACATTTATAGGAAATAAAATTTATGAGTAAAAACTGTTGTGATTAGTTATTGTTAACCCTTGAACATTGTTGTTTGATTTATTTTGTGAATTGCAAGAACAAATTTATGGATGTGTGCAGAGATCGAAAGTTTCCTACGTTTTCCAACAAGCAAATTTCCTATGTTTTCCTATGTTTTCCAACTAGGAATACTTAGGAAAACATAGGAATTCTGCAGTCTGTTTCAATCTGGAAAACTTAAGAAAACTTAGGATTTTGGCTCAAAATCCTAACTTTTCCTAAGTATTCCAACAACCAAATTTCCTATGTTTTCCTATGTTTTCCAACTAGGAATACTTAGGAAAACATAGGATTTCTGCAGTCTGTTTCACCTCGGAAAACTTAGGAAAACTTAGGATTTTTGGCCCAATACCGCCTAACTAATCCTAAGTATTCCAACAAGCAAATTTCCTATGTTTTCCTATGTTTTCCAACTAGGAATACTTAGGAAAACATAGGATTTCTGCAGTCTGTTTCACCTCGGAAAACTTAGGAAAACTTAGGATTTTTGGCCCAATACCGCCTAACTAATCCTAAGTATTCCAACTCTTTATTCCTAGGAATACCTAGGAATACATAGGTAATGCTAGGAATTAAATCCTAAGATTTCTTAAGAAATCCTATGAATACTTAGGAAATCCAACTATATTTCTGCAAGGGCATACACAGTACACCATACACGGTACACCATACACCGTACACGGTACACCATACACAGTACACCATATACAGTACACGGTACACCATACACCGTACACGGTACACCATACACAGTACACGGTACACCATACACAGTACACCATATACAGTACACGGTACACCATACACCGTACACGGTACACCATATACAGTACACGGTACACCATACACAGTACACCGTATACAGTACACCATACACAGTACACCATACACAGTACACCATACACAGTACACCATATACAGTACACCATATACAGTACACCATACACCGTACACGGTACACCATACACAGTACACCGTATACAGTACACCATACACGGTACACGGTACACCATACACAGTACACCGTATACAGTACACCATACACGGTACACGGTACACCATACACGGTACACCATACACAGTACACGGTACACCATATACAGTACACCATACACAGTACACCATACACCGTACACGGTACACCATATACAGTACACCATACACAGTACACCATACACCGTACACGGTACACCATATACAGTACACCATACACGGTACACGGTACACCATACACAGTACACCATACACAGTACACGGTACACCATATACAGTACACCATACACAGTACACCATACACCGTACACGGTACACCATACACAGTACACAGTACACCGTACACCATACACAGTACACCATACACCGTACACAGTACACCATACACAGTACACCGTACACCATACACAGTACACCGTATACAGTACACCATACACGGTACACGGTACACCATACACGGTACACCATACACAGTACACCGTATACAGTACACCATACACAGTACACCCTACACAGTACACCGTACACAGTACACAGTACACCATACACAGTACACAGTACACGGTACACCATACACGGTACACCATACACAGTACACCATACACAGTACACCATACACAGTACACCCTACACAGTACACAGTACACAGTACACAGTACACCATACACAGTACACCGTATACAGTACACCATACACAGTACACCATACACCGTACACGGTACACCATACACAGTACACCATATACAGTACACCATACACAGTACACCATACACCGTACACCATACACAGTACACCATACACAGTACACCATATACAGTACACCATACACAGTACACCGTACACAGTACACCATACACAGTACACCGTATACAGTACACCATACACAGTACACCATATACAGTACACCATACACCGTACACCATACACCGTACACGGTACACCATACACAGTACACTATACACAGTACACCATACACAGTACACCTTACACAGTACACCTTACACAGTACACCATACACAGTACACCATGTACAGTACACCATACACAGTACACCTTACACAGTACACCTTATACAGTACACCTTACACAGTACACCATACACAGTACACCATACACAGTACACCATACACCGTACACAGTACACCATACATTTGATGTATAAATCAAGAGTATATGTTGTCAAATTATAAAATGACAGACATTTGAAATGGTAACATATATTTTGAGACACCCTGTATTTCTCATGGTCTAAGTCAGATAGACAATCTTGTGGCATTGTCTATATGATATAAACACCTGAACGAATGCTTGGTATATATATATAATATAAACAGTGCTACTTGCTGTCTATTGTAAACATATAACGTTTATCAACCATCAATTAACCAATCCTATTGTTTCTTGGTAATCATACATAAATTTAAACCGACAATGCTAAAATGTTCTGGGTTTTTTCCCACATTAATCAACCTCTATAGATGTTATTAGTTATACAGGTTGTTGACATGGTATATGGGGGAATATAAGCTACCTGTGTGCCATATAACCCCAGGTGTTAGCATATTTCTGTCAGTGCCGCCTTTAACCAATGAAATTACTGGATTTTTATTTGCAGTATTATAATATTGCATAATTATGTAAATGTCATTTTTCCTTGCGGATGTTTTTTTATATTCTTTCTTGCATCATATATAAAACATATAATTTATAAAAACAACAGGAGACATGAATGAATGAACAACAGCGTCTCACATAAAATGTTATTCCTATAATATTACTGTAAAATTTAACGGAAGAAAAATATGAAAAATAGACGTAGGATTTAAAAAATGTTAAAATACTTTATGATTTAAATAATGTTAAAATACTTAATGATTTAAATAATGTTAAAATACTTTATGATTTGAAAAATGTTAAAATACTTTATGATTTAAGAAAATGTTAAAATACTTTATGATTTGAAAAATGTTAAAATGCTTAATGTATAACATGTCAAATATCTTATATTTTGTTATAACGGTATATGTAACATTTAGTATTGGTCGCCGTAAGTTTTCTTCCATACTTATAAAATAAAAACTTCCAAACACATAGGAATAAACACTGCTATATTGTGTAATAAAATACAGTTAAATATCACATAAAACCATCTCAATAATTAAAGACCACATAAAAATTACAATATTCAAGTCCATTTTCACTGTTTTACTCTTTATGCAACCTCAACATTAAGACCATCTCAATAAGAGGACCAGTTTTCAACGGTCGTATTATCGAGGCTTTACTGTATATCTTATTTATTTATTTTTTTGAAGGGGATTTTTTTTTTTTTTTTTTTTTGAAGGGGATATTTTTTTTTTCCTCGTAAAAAAGTAAGTGTGGGTCGAGGACATCCCACTCCATACTTTACAAAATAGCTGTTAGTATGCATAAGAAAACAAGGTTATAGTATTTCAATGAAGTTAAGATTCAATGTGATACAAATAATTTGAATAAGGTTATATTACACCAACGCAGAAATTATTAAGTAACACTTGGTTGATTAGTATAATATTCAGTTATCACGAAAGTATCATTAAGGGTTCAAAACTTCATTACTGTATCTCTTATAAAATTAATTTGTCAATGATATTAGCAAGTCATGTACAGACTGTTAACATACAATGAAGTCAATCGTAGCTTCGTACTCAGTTTATATAGATAACAGATTTCTCTCCCAGTTCCCACATGAATGACGTAATTAAACTTTCCCCCAGAATCACGAATCACGATACACTCTCCTTCATACACGGCCCATTGTTCAAACAGTAAAAACTCACTGACATCATGTATGTACAATCTGGTGAAACCACAGGAGAAATCAGGTACACAGACTCCGTGCTTTACAATGTTTCATAGGAGACAACTCTTGTAGCTACTCAATTCTTCATGAAATTATGTCCCTTTGTGTCTCAAGCATAGATAATCAAAGCCAAAAACTCAAGAGTGGCTCCTACTAAAAAACTCAGAGTGGCTCCTACTAAAAACTCAGAGTGGCTCCTACTAAAAAGCTTAGAGTGGCCCCTACTAAAAAACTCAGAGTGATCCCTACTAAAAAAACTCAGAGTGGACTCTTCACAAAAACTCAGAGTGGCCCCTACTAAAAAACTCATGGTGGTCCCTACTAAAAAACTCATGGTGGCCCCTACTAAAAAACTCAGAGTGGCTCCTACTAAAAAACTCAGAGTGGCTCCTACTAAAAAACTCAGAGTGGCCCCTACTAAAAAACTCAGAGTGGCTCCTACTAAAAACTCAGAGTGGCTCCTACTAAAAAACTCTAGAGTCGTCCCTACTCAAAAACTCAAAGTGACCCCTACTCAAAAACTCAGAGTGGCTCCTACTAAAAAACTCAGAGTGGCTCCTACTAAAAATTCAGAGTGGCTCCTACTAAAAAACTCAGAGTGGCCCCTACTCAAAAACTCAGAGTGGTCCCTACTCAAAAACTCAGAGTGGTCCCTACTCAAAAACTCAGAGTGGTCCCTACTCAAAAAAGAATTTGAGAGGTCTGAATGGAATTCTTTTTTAGCAGCGTAAAAACAATAAGCACCAGTATAACCCTAAACAAATAATAAATATAAATTTATATACCTGGTATAACTCAGTTAAGATAAGTCGACAGTAAACACGACCATACCCACTTTCCAATACATGTAAAGCAGCTTACGGTCATTATCATGCCTTTTATCTTCAGGATTAGTATTAAACTTTGATAAAATATCGCTCGAAGTAGACAGTAGCGATAGCTCAATTGGTAGCGCTTCTGACTAGTAACTTCGACCAATAGATAGGGTGTGAGTTCGAGACACATTCCTACCTATGGACAATATGATTTTTATCCATTACTCGGTGCTTATCAATTACTTGTTGTTTGTCGTTTCTGTCTGTTTATTTTTGTTTTGTTTGTTATCGTCTATTTGCTTTGTCATTAAATCAAAGGCGTCGTCGCTAAAATATTCATTTGAACCCCTTACGTTTTTCTAAGTAGCCATAGCAACTTTGTTCCATATACTGTGAGTATTTTCCGATAAATGTACATTTAAATCTACTGCTCGATGATATTGTGCACTTTAAAAATCATGAACCAAATCGTTATTAGTGAATAGCTTATAAATACACATGCTATACAATATTTTTAATTAATGATATTTGAGCGAACATTAATTAGTATAAGTCGTGTAAGTACAACTGTAGATGACCAACGAAATATATAATATTGTAATGAAAAAAAATTTCCTCCCGATGGTCCCGAACTCGGACTCAAAACTAAAAAGCCAGGGCCGTAAATTACATGGAGGCATGTAGGCAGTTGCCTCCTATTGCGGGCTGAAAAAAAAATCATTTTTTGTCTAAAAAGGGTCCAAAAATTTTTTCGCATCGCTCCGCTCGGCGGGGTGCCTCCCCTTCCAGGGCAGGCAATTTACGGCCCTGAAAGCTTAATCAGCATTGTAAGGCGGGGACTCGCTACCATCTGAGCTATCACGACTGTTAGTTTAAAGAAATCGATATCACAATAAATAGTTTTGCTTGTTATTTGATTTACCTATTTTGATCAATAAAGGTTGTCAAACCATGTAAACATTACATGACGTCACTCTCAACTTATCGTGGTATACTTATACCTACACATCTAAATTTTGCAGGGTAGGGTTATACCAACCACACAATTGTTCACGAATGGCCTAACGAAACAAATATGAGTGGGGCAGACAAAGTTAAAGGAAAGTTCTACAAACTGAATAAAGTTGTTACTTTGTAGATGCTCCAAGTTGGTGATTCCAAAAATAATTTTAAAGTACAATTTATGAAACAGTCACACTTATTATACACATAGATCTCCATTGTAGATTTAACTCTCGTCAAATTTACAACTTTAACCAACATCCTGTGAATTTAAAGATAAGTGGTGTCACGGAAAATGTCACAAAAATCCATATTTAACACAACAATGCTGAGATTTCAAAAAACATCAATTCTTCTATCGAGGGAGTTACGTACAAAATGTATACCGTAAATATCATGACAAAAACAAAGTTTCTCTATTTCTCTCATCATCCCACCGGAATTTTAAGTTTAATAAATCAGCATTATTCAAAATTCATGAGGTTGTAAAATTATTAAATGAAGAACACTTAAAATATAGTCCTCGTTCATTCAAAATCATCCAAGTCCGAAACTGCATAAACATAGTTTCAAAACGCCTATTTAAATTTGACGTGCCTATGAAGATACACCGGGACCTGATTTTTATTTCGGATGAAACCAAGTATTTGGACTGAAGGTTGACAAATAAACGAGGTCCAGCTGTATATTAAAATAATTATTAAGTATTACCAAGTATAATCCATCTATTTGATAATGAATACACACAGAGTGTACGAAGTTTTCCACATCAAATCAGAATACGTCCCATTACAAAGTGTACAGTACTTCATTAATGTGAATTAATGACAAAACAATTTATGCAGCAACAATATATCACATCTAGATAATAAATGTTTAATTACTTCAACAATGGATACAAAAAATTAACACTTCCACTTAACCACATATTGATCACATGTTTGTATTTTCTAAATGAGAATAAGCCGACAACAAAATTATAAACTCCTTAACAAGGCAATAAATCACCATAACGCACCTACCAGATCGCACAATCTATATGAAACACAATGTATATGCATAAACATGAATCCGGGTTGCAACAAGCTCAGATCAACAAATGAAAAGCAAACAATTACTTTCGTGAAAACAAAAACCGTTTATTATATATCTGACACTAGTGTATAAATAGAGTACAACAATGCAACACCATTTTAACACGATGGGAGGGGGTGTCCAAGACTCGCGAATGTGTTAGAATCTGACCACATTAAATATTCAAATTTATAAGGTCAAATTACGATGTTAATGGAACGAGTTGAAAAACATTAGGTCACATAAATTTGTGTAAATATTGATAGTTATCTAATGGGACATATATCTCGGTATATTCAATGAAAGAAATCTCGCCAATTCGGGATCACAGTTCTTTAACAGCACGTGATTACGCGAAAGAGAAGACGGCAAAACGCGGAAAACAGACAAACAATTTTTCTTCCTTTTTTAAGGGAGCAAGACAACATCGCATTATAATGGATATCGCGTTATAACCGACGGCGTTATAATGGAGTTGCAGTCATTTTCAGAAAACGTCACATGTGACGTCACCATGTACTGACAGTAGCAATATTTTCACCATATGGCAATATGAGTTGCCCATATGGAGTAAAAAATATTGTTTCCTGCTTGCAAATAGTGGCATCAAATGTTGAGTTTTCTTGAATTCACTTAACGGAGAGTTGGAAATCGTACAGCGGGGAATATATATATCATGAAGCAGTGAAATGTGTCGTTTTTGTCGTTGGTGACGTCCTTGATGGTTTTTTAACCGTAAGCCGCTCACTGGATGATGCCGATGTCTTATATCTACCACCGCTGTTGTCAAATGTTAAAATGAACACAAAGTTCTAAGTATTTTGAGACGTTTTATTTTCGTCCAATAACAATTATATGTAGTTCTTTTCACAAAGATAATGAATATTATTTCCCAAAGTTAATTAGGCACACAAAGTACAAATGTATTCTTTTAGATATTTTAACACAAAGTAAATTCACACAAAGTGATATTATTATTATTCGTAGTTGTACACAAAGTACAAATTCTAAATTCAAATTTCTAATTATATTTCTTTTTTTTTATACTATGTTATATTTGCATTTATTTATCGTCGCCACCGGTTTCCTACATGGGCGACGCCTCCGGAAGAATGTTAGTCATTTTAGATTTTTGGAGGATAGTGCATGATACAGGAGATGCCCCAGTTCCAGAAGCATCCCTGGTTCTTTTACTTGTCGATGTAAAGCATCACACACGGGACATCGGTTTTTAAAGTCTCGTCCGAAAGACTGTTAGTACGGTCAGTGATGGAGCGGGGAATCGAACCTGCGATCCCAGGATTACAAGTCCAAGCGCGTTACCACTGGACTACGGATCCGCAACTTTTTATAATAAAAATGTCTAAGACTTATATACCTAGTCAAGATATGTTGACATATTGAGTAAGTCTTGCCAGAGGAAATGACTGTCAACTCTTTAAATTATTAAACAATCAAAAATAATTATGGTAAGGTTTCAAACATTGATAACTAAACAATAAGTGATAATATCACAAAGAAAGTTTTCACATGCCATGAAAAATATAATGGCTTTATATGAAATTGATAAAATATTAACATATGGGAATTATAAGCATGAAACTGAAAGCAATTCATTATTTAAATTGACATATTTCAGCTATTGAACAGCTATTTTAGAAATTAATATTAAAAGTCAAATTAAAACAATAACAATAACATCTGGTTATATAAGAATTATTATGATCAAATAAAAATATGCATCATAATATATATATACAATGCCACTCGTTGTCCCATACACATATACCATACCTTGCTAACATCACATACGAGTATCTACATACAAGCTGACCAACAAACACCGATAAATTTTATCACATAAGAAGCTTATCTACCAGTGTCATACAGTCTTAGTTTAATTAAATAAAACTATTGATCAAAACTCGACGACAATTCAACCAAAACATCTCGGAACACAATACACCAGGGATCACAAAACATCTCGGAACACAATACACCAGGGATCAGTTAATATATCAATATTAAAACAGAGATAAACATCATTCAGCTTATATATACAAGTGACACAGATATGTCTTCCGAGAAACTAACACATACAGTCACACCTCGTTAATTCGAATTTATCGGCTCCGAAATTTTATTTCGAATAATACATGGTTTCGAATACCCCATTTCAATTTGACGCAATTATACATTGGGGGCCTGATATCTATTTCGGATGATACTAAGCAGTGTTTTTTTTGGGGCCTTTTTGGGGCCGAAATTCGAACCCATTCCCCTCACTCAAAAGTATTTTTTTCCCCTTTTCTCAGTTAAAATTCCCCTCCTACAGCTTTTTTTTTAAATTGGAGATATGTTGCCAGTATTGTTGATATTTTTAGTCAGAAAGATAGAAACATTGACCTGTAATGAAACTAACCAATCTGTTAGCATATTTACATGTTTACATCACTGCAACAAAGACGTGTAGTGAATATAGACATAGAAATGTATACTTTAAATGCACATTATTTTCACCCTATTTTCCCCTCTCAACACTATTTTCCTCTATTTAAGGGCCCCACCACCATTCCCCTAGAAGTGAAAAGAAACACTGCCAAGTATTCGAATAGAAGGTTGTCGAAGAATCGGAGGTAGTTTCTTGAAACACACCCATACCTAGAAGCAGCTACTTCATTACATACAAATAACTACAAGCGAGTCTTTTAGCTTATAAAACATCTATAAATGAAACAACACGATTTATCTGACAGGTTTCAGACAAAAATAGGGAAATTTTATAAGCATGGTTTTGTCAAATTCTGACTGGTTTAAGGCAAAACAAAGCAATTTATCAGACTGGTTTAAAAGGAAACAAGATATTTATAACACGACAGGCTTATGATACAACATCACAATATTAACCAGATGATATATTTGATCAATACGATAACATCGTATTACAGATATAAGAGTCGAGTCGTTATACTTCACGAACCCATCTCATCACTATAACAATATTATATATCAGGGGGTGAACGCAACACTGTCGTAACTCCTATGTATCTATATAGGAGTTACGACAGTGTTGCATTGAGCCCTCGATATAAGGATGTTAATATCAATGTTAAGGAAAATATAATAGTGCCCTTCTATATTAGATTGATATCAGTCTGTCACAGCTATGTATTAATATCACAACATAAACTATACATATACAGTCGACTCTCGTTAGGACGAACTCGCTTAAGACGAATTTTCCGTTATGTTGAAGTTTTTCAAAAGTCCCGATTTTATCCTTCTTTGTCTATATGAATTTCTGTCGGTTAAGACGAATTTTTGTCTCGAAGTTTTTTCGAAGTCCCGCTTAACAAGTTTGCACCTTAAATATATTGTTTAACACGAAGTCGGATCGTATCCTGCTGGCGACGAATGTTTTCACACGTCACTGAGATGATTTACCTGTATTTTCCCACATTTAATTATCGATTGTTTACATAATTGAAGGATTTGTACATGTTTGCAAAATGTTAGACTACATTGTGTTAATGCAAACATGTCGAATTGTTGAACACTGCGATCAAACCGATAGTTTGTAAAACATGCCAAAATGAGTTATTTAATTAAGCGTGTACTTTAATTAAAACACGTCATCTTTAACATTTGTTTTATGCAAATGGCGATCAAACACAAAGCAGTCGTCACAAACTAGACTTTCTCACGTAACACCACCAAAATGGCCTCCCGACGTTTACGTCGAATTTTCGTTAAGACGAACTATTTCCGACGGTCCCGAAAAATTTGTCTTAACGAGAGTCGACTGTACAAATAAACCTCAATAATAAGACTATCATTGGGACCTTTGAACACTGGTCTTAAATAATGAGGTAGTCCTGATATTGAGGTTGTATAAATAGATAATAATAAAATCCGAATTGATGATGCAATATTTGTAGCTATGAAGTTTATTTTTTTGAGAATTGGACAAACCGTTTACAAATGCATACAATTGATACCATTGTGAAGTTGTGATCAATAAATCACGGAAATCTTTCAGTATCAGGATGCTGGGTGGGAGAATATTAGTTACCAAGGTGAATCGTTGATATCCGATATGATGTCACCTTAATGACGAATGTAACACGAGAAACTTCGATCATTCAAGAATGAAGATCAGTATTAATGTGGATATATTAAACAAGAGTGGCAAACTGTCACAAAATACGCCCGTCATAAGTCAGAGCTCAGAGTTAAAACAAGACGAATCTAAGGTAAGTCCTAAAATCAAAGGGTGATAACTCCCAGGTGACATGAGCGATATGGTTATCGAACTTGGCCTAGATATTATGCCCATAAACATTTTCACCAAGTTTGGTAAAGATCAGATGAAAACATTTAGATCGGGGCATGAAAAATATGGGTAAACTTGAGATAAACAGCAATGCCACATGTTTTGTAAATCTATTCGTAATCACACAATCATATCATTATTTTATATCATATAAATATTACACAGCAAATAGGGGAAATATTGTCATGAAAATTGCAAACCCAACTTGAGTGATCAAACATTAAATGTCAATGCATCACGATACATTCTGTGTCCTCATCACAAACACAAACAGCACGGTAAAGTGGACAGAGAAAAAACATTGGTCTCGATTTCTCAGAAATACTCAATTAGCAAAAAACTCTAAATAAGTTTAATTGACAATCAAATAATTTATTCTTTAAACCTAGCTATGTTTTGATATTAGAAATGTATGGTATAAATTTATTGAAACAGCACAATTTTACAATATTTCTCCTTTTTTGTCAATTATATAGAAATATCTTTAAAGACTGATAGAATATATATATTTAAGAATATACTTAAGTGCATTTTTGCTCTTGCCTGTAGATACTGGTGATGATTTTATTTTAACAGAACAAATATCAAATTTTTCTGACTTGGAAATCAAAACTTCCAACCATTCGAATGCACATGCTGAAACAATTGATAGATATATTTAAGAGAGTTACTGACTTCATTCTTTCATGAAATCGGGCCCAGGCGAACAGAAATTTGAAAAATAGAGAATAAATACAGTTGTCCTAAACAAAACAAAAGGGCCATGATGGCCCTTTATGATGGCCCTTTATCTCTCACCTGAATACACTGACATTCAGACTGAATTAGACTAATGTGCCAATTAATTGGTATAGGTTCATTTACAAGAAGATTTTCACTTTTAAAATCTATTTTTAGCTCCCATGACCTACTTATGCAACAGACCGGAACCCGTTAAGGAACTTTGAAAGAGGCCTATCCAAGGACCAATCCTGTGAAGTTTGGACAAAATCCCATCAGTGGTATAGTAGGAGATAGTGTTAAAAAAAATGTTGATGGACGGCGCACGACCGCAAGACAGCGGACATTCAACGATCTTAAAAAACTCTCGATGACATACACAATGTAGAGTTGATAGCAATTAAAGATATAAGTTAATTACAGACACATACTACATCTGTCAGCGAGTACAACATATGCGTATTGTCATTCATAGCTCTGAGTTATTGACACAACAATAAAACTGGGAGATTTCATGTAATAACTACTTGTTCAATTAGGTAATTGTCAATTATAAGATCATGAAGACAGGGTGACAAAGAATGATTGACGACAAATATACAAACAGAATACAGGAAGACATCATTTCAACAATTGTTATTCTATAATTCAGAGGTGTTATTGATCCCCCCAAAAAATCCTGAACATTTGCACGGGGAGTCAAGGGGGCTGGCCGCGTTAGGCCTCCTTGTGGGTCCAGGGCAAAGCCCTGGTGGGGGTCACAGGTGGTGAAGCCCCCTGAAGCTCCTGGGATTTTAGATGGCTTAGGATGCCTTTAAATTATGCCTCGACAAGGAATGCTGGACTGTCTACTCTTACATTAGAATATCCTTCAGGCTAACAAAACTGATCAATCTGTGCTTTATTTTGCAACACCAGAAATGGGGGGGGGGGGGGTGGCGGTATCACTATCAGTTGAAAAATTGGGCATACGTTCCCCTAGCAATGGCTTTTTTTTCTCTTTTTTTTATTTTTTATTTTTTTTTATTTATTTTTTTTGTCACAGAAATCCGGAATTCCGGAAGAATATCACCCCTTGATAATTGCTAGTCTGTTAACAACGCAGTTTTTTTTCCGGAGCAGCCGTACTTACATGGTTTTGCTATTTGCATATCAATGTTGTGTAAACCAATCAAATCTTATGTTAACCACCAAGGCAATTTCTCTTCAACCGAACAACATTTGTAATCTTGACGGCGATTGGTTAACCTTTCGATAAAGGGTACATTACCCTACCGAAATGCACTGAATTTCGGTGAATTTACCGAAATCCATTTTGGATCTGGAGTGACCAGCAATCGTAACATCTTGGCATTTTTTTTATGTTGCACAGGAGGGCCAATGCAATTCACTTAACAGAATACTGACACATTTTCGCTGCATCTTAACCTCATTGTTACAGCTAGAATTTGTTTCTTGCATAAGATTAATGAATGTTGGAATATACAAAAACACACACCTTATATATCTTGTGTGCACTCATAATTTTACAATTTGTAAAATGGTCATCTTGCCAAAAGTGAAATCTCATGATTCCGCAATTTTAACACATTCGGAATTTCGGAAAATGAGATAAAACAATCTACGATATATCAAGACTCCCAATCTAGAATGGATATATCTCTGATAAATCAGTCATTATACTCATCAAATCAATAATAAAATCAAAGGACTGAACATGTACATGGACAATGATTACGGATGGTGGTATTTGTGTAATCTTCCTGTTGAGAAAATGATAGCAAAGAGACCCTAAAGCGCCTCAAAAATATTACTTGACACATCGACACATTATTTCCAGAACCCCATAACCTGTTTTTCGGCTTTTTGAGAAAAACAACTTTTAAGTTTTACCCTCCTGTAGAGAATAGTTACATACAGGGTTATGGAATTGTATTTTATTTAAGTTATGTGCATTCCAGAACAATTCAGATAGTACAGATAGAAAGAGCTTGGAAAGACGGTTTCAATGATCAATACCAAATACTCAAAACCGCCACAACTGAGTTATGGACTTCTGGAAAAAAGGCGAGGATATTATTTTGATAGAAAATTTGACTATCTGCCTTTAAACATTGTGGTAGAAGTCAATTAAGTAAGCAATATTTCACGCAACGCTGTAACATTGCTGGAAACCCAAATACCACAGCGCTGCTATAAATACATTCTGCTTGTATATTGTCTGACATTTTCCATCGAACCAATTCTTCACAAAATCCTTATAAAACTCTTCAACTAGTCTAGTGAAAAATATTTAAAATACAATTAAGGTACAAGTATGAATTATAATCCTATGAGATCAGCGTGTTCAATTTTTTATCAATAATCAACATTTCCACTTAACCAGCTTTAAAACCATATTGTCACCCCCCCCCCCCAGGGGTTCCACTAGGTGCTGAATCTCAAGGGTCATTTTGATCATTTTTGACGGGATTGTACCATTTTATAGCCAAAATACCCATAATAAGAGAAAAATTGACCCTTCAGCTAGAATCCTGAGGGTCAAAATGTGGCCTTTTGGAAAATTCAGGGGTCAAAGGGTCAACTCAAGGGTCAAATGGAATCCCTGCCCCCCCCCCCCTAAATTATGCAATTGTCAGAGAGAGGATTGTATTACTATGACGACCAAGATCTGAGTACAGACTATATACAAGAGTTCGATCTTTGTGGTCTAAAAAGCTCATCAAGTTAGTGGACAGACAAGGGTTTTTCATGTAATGGTCACTTTGATCTTGACCTGTGACCCAGAGACTCCAAAATCCATAGGGTTTATCTACAAGCTGGCAATAATACTACCAAATTAAGACCCAAGAGTACTTAACTTATCACACGGAAATGGACGATCCAACAAACAACATGCATAATACAATACCCCCCCCCCCTTGCATAAAAATCACAAAAAAAAATTTCACTGCCTATGCCTTTCAATTAAGAAAATATGTGTGTGTTAAGTCCAAATTTGGGAAAATAAACGCATGGTTATTTTTACTTATAAATGTTTTAATTTCCTTCTTTTGCTGAATGTATTATTACTTTTCCCTCTTCATCTCGAAGAGCTCTTTTCAGGATGTTTTTTTTATACTTTTTTGGGGGAAAATGGAGGCTTTTTTGCAGGGGGAAACAGCCAAAATTGGGCAGTAAAATTGAAAAAAAAATCACTGACTGCACCAAATTGGAGATAAATATGGATGCGACACACTTCAGGCCAGAACAGCAACATTCTGGTCACTTTAAATGCACTTAAATTGCTGGGAAAACATCGTACAATCACACCAAACTTCCCTATATATATTTAACGTAAAATTAATAAGATCACTCGAAATGTGCTGATTTGAAAAATCACCGATTTGAAAATGTAATCATAAGCCTTGTGATCTGTGCAATGATTTGTGTTCCAGTCTGTTGACATCAAACGTGATACACATGGCGTCACACCTTAAAACTGAACGCATTGAACACATGCCGGAAATTTATTCACCGAACTGTGAAAATTGTGCTGCATGAGTACTATAATCAATATAATTTATATCATACATCGCAATAAGTAAATAATAGGTGTTTCACTAGGGGCTGAATCTCAAGGGTCATTTTGATAATTTCTGATCAGATTTTGCCATTTTATAGGCAAATTACCAATTATTTCGATAAAAATTGACCCTTCAACTTGACCGTTTGGAAATTTCAGGGGTAAAAGGGTCAACTCTAGAGCCTCACTCTACTATGGCAAAGGGGATCGCAGCCCTTGATAGGGGATCGCAGCCCTTGATAGGGGAATTTCAAGCAAACTGGAGGAATTTTCACCATCTTGCCAGTCAAGGTCAAATCGATATAGTTGTACAAAAATCCTCATGAATACAATTGCACGCATCATTAAACGAAACACGAAAATTTATCAGTTATTACGCCTGCGAGTCAGAAAATAGTTTTTTTTTGGTTAAAATAGTATTTTTCCTGTTTTTATTTTTTTGCTCCGAGGGGAAAACTGAATCTGAATGGGGGGGGGGAATACTATCTTGGTGGGGGAATGGGGTCAATATTTGCCCCCAATAATGGGGGATCAAGGGCCCGGCATCCAAAGATGCAATCACTTGAAAAATGCGAAAAAATTGCCATGGATAGTCCCCTGGCATTAAGTGACTTAAGGGTTCAACTGTACTTAATTACCACACAGTTGTCAATGACGACTGAAAGGAATTGTGGTATAACGGTAGCTGGTAAACTCAAGTAGTCTGTAGTGTCATTAATATTAACAATACATTTCCTAATTGTTCATTTCCGTAACCCCATACTTCAAGTCAAATATGAACAGTCAACAAAACCAGCCAGTTACAAGTATTAATATTTTGTTATACATATACCCAGTTCTCATTCTTTTCATTGGCCACATTTAATTCACAATGCAGGGATTTCCCTGATGCAGAAATATCGAGTCACTGACTACTTTTTTCCATGGACTCCCATTTTCAACTTACTGCGCATCCCTGGGACATACATAAGGTAACATACCCCATATCGAAAGATTAAC
Organism: Mactromeris polynyma; assembly: GCA_032209605.1. Taxonomy (NCBI): domain Eukaryota; kingdom Metazoa; phylum Mollusca; class Bivalvia; order Venerida; family Mactridae; genus Mactromeris; species Mactromeris polynyma. Next base: position 7,932,856 of record JASFXZ010000028.1, read on the forward strand.
CAATCCGAGTCAAGGTTCCAAACGTTGTTCGGTTGAAGAGAAGTTGGTTTAGTGGTTAACGTAAGATTTGATTGGTTTACACAACACTGATAATTATGCAAATAGCAAAGCTATGTTAGTACAGCTGCGCCGAAAAATATGGTATGTTTAGATTGCAGTAAATATTCTGCTAAATGCCAAATTCATGAATGCTGCCGAGAAATAATGGACATATCATTATAGCCAATCCTATGTGTACAAAAAATACTTGATGTTTATTCACAGTGGCTAGAAAAGAACTATTTCGTCAGCGGAATTGTAACAATAGGGAGAAAAAACAACAGTTAATCTACTTGCCTAAAGTAAAGTCACCCAGGAAGAATTTACGTAAACACAAACACTGAAAGTCTATTCTCTATTGAAAATTTTTATACATGCAGTGATTTTTCCCACCCTTTTGTGAATGCGGCCGGGGCCCGTAGAATTGTGAAAATAGCGTCGAATTGCCCATAATTGTGAATATCATAGTTTGCTTAAAAAAAAAAGATACTGATTTACATGACCTCATGTAGTACACTACAGGCTAGCAGTGTATTAATGTACAGCATAGCAGTTAAAAATACTGTTAGTCAGATTGATCAACAATAGTAAACAAAACCCTGAACATTAAAAAAAAAAAAAAAAAAATTAAGTAGCATGAATTGTGAAATTTAAGCCTGGTTTTTGAGAAAAAACATACTTTTGGTGATTTGGGCAAAAAAAACGCTGACATGTACACATGTATGTATAGTCCAATTATATTTACTTAATTGTTAACAAACTGTGTGGTTGTCAGCCAATGTGAATGAAACCATGTTTTACAAACCATTGACATGGCGTATACCGAATACGATATTTTCAACTGAAGTTGAATCTATAGTTGTATGATAAATTAGGTAATTATCAATGTTGAAATAATCAACTGTAGCAGGATACCATCATAAAATCACTGATCTTTGAAAACATTTTATATAACAATATGATCAATAATCAAATGTGCTAAAAATACCTCTTTCATTCAAATTCATCAGGTCCGAAATTTTATATCAAATATAATACATGTATGGTTTCATATGTCCCATTTCAATGTGCCTAAAAATATACATAAGGACCTGATATTTATTTCGGATGATACCAAGTATTCAGATAGAAGGTTGTCGAATTGAGGTCCGACTGCATATCTCTTAACAATTCCATATACCGAATATTCCCTAATATTAATAAGTGCCCCTCCCCTAATCAACGCCCCTCCCCTTTAGTTTGGAAGATATTTTAGGCTTGCAAGTGCAACTTTCAATAGAGCAAGTGACTTTTTGCAATTTTATTTCTTAAATGCCCTCTCCCTCCCAAAATGTTAACACCCCCAGGGGGCGTTTATTAGGGAATACTTGGCAGATATAAACAAATCAATATTACATATAATTTATAAACCAACTATAGGCACACTGAGTATCACAAAAAAAAATTAAAACCGATTTTTATAAACTGTAACTTGATCATATTAACAATTAAACTACAATGCAGACAAAGTCTGATAATTAATAATTCATACACAATTCATACATGTATAAGGCCACACCAGAGGAATTCCTAGTTCTTAAGATTTTTCTTTTAAAAATTGGAGTTATTTTTTTCCTGGTTTTTCACTTGTTTAGAGACGAGTGCAATTTTATTTAAGTGCAAATACGATTTAACTTGCATTTTTGTGATTTTCTTACATTTAGTAAGTTTCCAAACTCTTTATACATATATTGTGTTGCATACTTTGATGTTTTCATACGACGATGCAACAGTCACAGATTTTAATCCATATACAAAATATAAACATTAATTGTATGTCACAGAAGCACCTCAGGGATTAATTACAGCCCTTTTTACCGCAAATTTGGGGCCAATATTGAGTCCCATTCCCCAAAGACAAAAGTATATATTTTTCCCCTACTTAGAAAGAAAATTCCCCTTCAGTAAAATTAATTAAAATTTTAGCGTTATAAATACCCTAATTTAGTGATTCATTATGCAAATTTCCCCAATCAAAAGGACCTCCTTACTTTCTCATAAACTGAAAACACTTACACTGCCATTACTTATTTATTTGCTTTTCTGGATCATGAAATCTTTGATGTGTGCGATATTATGAGAGCTCTACAAATTGGTTAGGCCTAATGTCTTTTATATGCAATTCAATACTTGAAATTTTAATCTAACCCAGAGTTTTAGTTTTCTTGAATAAGCAAAGTAAACATGAAATATACTGCCGGGTATTATATTATTATAATTATAGATTTTACACACTTAGAATTTAGAAGGTTTAACAATATTTCATTCGCGCTGACATTGTTCATTCCAACACTAATAATGTTAAGGTATTGTTCTGTAAGGGAGCCTTCCAATAAATATTGTGTACATATATATTGGTAAGCTACAGTCATGGTTTTAGTATACAAATGGTAGTATTACAAATAATCATTGGAGACTTATGAAACCTTCAGGAGATACAGTTTAGGCCTAAACAAAAAAATGTTTGTTTCCAATGAAATTGAGAAAAGAATTAGGGTAGGTAGGTAGGCTAAATAAAAAAAAATTAAATTTACCAAACACTTAAGTTTGTGTCAAACACAAAGTTCATATTACTAATCTTTCATTCACTGGACAGATATCTCTTTTGAATCTGATACATAAGTCTACCCCAAATTTGACCTTCGATAGATAGATCTTTTTTTTTTTTTTTTTTGCCAAAAATGTTTAGGGTCGGCAGCAAAAAAAAGGGTCGGTCGGGTCACAGGAAACAAGAATATTTGTTAAGGCCTTATCAACAAGACATAAATTGGTTACATGCATTTCTTGATAGCATTATGGTGATGTGTTACAGTGAACGAATGAAATACTAAAATGAAATCAGGGGTTCCATTTGACCCCTGAGTTGACCCTTCAACCCCTGGACTTTCCAAAACAACACATTTTGATCCATAGGATTCTGGCTGAAGGGTCAATTTTTCTCTAAGTTATAGGTATTTTTTGGTATAAAATGGTAAAATCTGCTAAAAAATGATCAAAATGATCAATGAAATTCAGCACCTAGTGGAAACCCTGTATAATAATTATAGCAAAATGAAAGTTCATAACATTAACATGGTGAGTTCAACCAGGGGTTTCACTAGGGGCTGAGCATTTTTCCCCAGATTCTACCATTTTATAGCCAAACTACCTATAATTTAGAGAAAAATTGTCCCCTCAGCCAGAATCCTGAGGGTCAAAATGTGGCTTTTTGAAAATTCCAGGGGTCAAAGGGTCAACTCAAGGGTAAAATGGAACCCCTGGTTTAAACACCATTGATTCAGTTACGTATGGCGGTCACTTCACCTAACGAGTATACCGGAGCCACTAGCATGTTCTGCTGCAAGCGACAGAAAACATGAATGAGAGTCATCAAGGGATCCACTATAGGGGCTGAATCTCATTTTTTACTGGATTTTACCATTTTATATCCAAATTACCTATAATTTAGAGAAAAACTGACCAATCAGCCAGGATCCTGAGTGTCAAAATGTGGCTTTTTGGAAATTCTAGGGGTTGAAAGGTCAACTCCAGGATCAAATGGAAACCTCCGAGCCATATGAGAAACGACTTTCAATGCATTTTCACCAGTTAAGTTGACACAGAGAACGGATGTAAACCTACATCTTACAGATTGGCAGAGGAGTGCTTTACAGAATGAGCTAACCAGACTCGTTGTCCCATACACATATACCATACCTTGCTAACATCACATACGAGTATCTACATACAAGCTGACCAACAAACACCGACAAATTTTATCACATAAGAAGCTTATCTACCAGTGTCATACAGTCTTAGTTTAATTAAATAAAACTATTGATCAAAACTCGACGACAATTCAACCAAAACATCTCGGAACACAATACACCAGGGATCACAAAACATCTCGGAACACAATACACCAGGGATCAGTTAATATATCAATATTAAAACAGAGATAAACATCATTCAGCTTATATATACAAGTGACACAGATATGTCTTCCGAGAAACTAACACATACAGTCACACCTCGTTCATTCGAATTTATCGGCTCCGAAATTTTATTTCGAATATTACATGGTTTCGAATACCCCATTTCAATTTGACGCAATTAAACATTGGGGCCTGATATCTATTTCGGATGATACCAAGCAGTGTTTTTTTTGGGGCCTTTTTGGGGCCGAAATTCGGACCCATTCCCCTCACTCAAAAGTATGTTTTTTCCCCCTTTTCTCAGTTAAAATTCCCCTCCTACAGCTTTTTTTTTAAATTGGAGATATGTTGCCAGTATTGTTGATATTTTTAGTCAGAAAGATAGAAACATTGACCTGTAATGAAACTAACCAATCTGTTAGCATATTTACATGTTTACATCACTGCAACAAAGAAGTGTAGTGAATATAGACATAGAAATGTATACTTTAAATGCACATTATTTTCACCCTATTTTCCCCTATTTAAGGGCTCCACCACCATTCCCCTAGAAGTGAAAAGAAACACTGCCAAGTATTCGAATAGAAGGTTGTCGAAGAAACGAGGTAGTTTCTTGAAACACACCCATACCTAGAAGCAGCAACTTCATTACATACAAATAACTACAAGCGAGTCTTTTAGCTTATAAAACATCTATAAATGAAACAACACGATTTTTATCCGACAGGTTTCAGACAAAAAAAGGGAAATTCTATAAGCATGGTTTTGTCAAATTCTGACTGGTTCAAGGCAAAACAAAGCAATTTATCAGACTGGTTTAAAAGGAAACAAGATATTTATAACACGACAGGCTTATGATACAACATCACAATATTAACCAGATGATATATTTGATCAATACGGTAACATCGTATTACCGATATAAGAGTCGAGTCGTTATACTTCACGAACCCATCTCATCACTATAACAATATTATATATCAGGGGGGTGAACGCAACACTGTCGTAACTCCTATGTATCTATATAGGAGTTACGACAGTGTTGCATTGAGCCCTCGATATAAGGATGTTAATATCAATGTTAAGGAAAATATAATAGTGCCCTTCTATATTAGATTGATATCAGTCTGTCACAGCTAAGTATTAATATCACTACATAAACTATACATATACAATTAAACCTCAATAATAAGACCTTTGAAAACTGGTCTTAAATATTGAGGTAGTCCTTATATTGAGGTTGTATACATAGATAATAATAAAATCCGAATTGATGATGCAATATTTGTAGCTATGAAGTTTATTTTTTTGAGAATTGGACAAACCGTTTAGATTGCATACAATTGATACCATTGTGAAGTTGTAATCAATAAATCACGGAAATCTTTCAGTATCAGGATGCTGGGTGGGAGAATATTAGTTACCAAGGTGAATTGTTGATATCCGATATGATGTCACCTAAATGACGAATGTAACACGAGAAACTTCGATCATTGAAGAATGAAGATCAGTATTAGTGTGGATATATTAAACAAGAGTGGCAAACTGTCACAAAATACGCCCGTCATAAGTCAGAGCTCAGAGTTAAAACAAGACGAATCTTAGGTAAGTCCTAAAATCAAAGGGTGATAACTCCCGGGTGACATGAGCGATATGGCTGGTTATCGAACTTGGCCTAGATATTATGCCCATAAACATTTTCACCAAGTTTGGTAAAGATCAGATGAAAACGTTTAGATCGGGGCATGAAAAATATGGGTAAACTTGAGATAAACAGCAATGCCACATGTTTTGTAAATCTATTCGTAATCACACAATCATATCATTATTTATATCATATAAATATTACATAGCAAATAAGGAAATATTGTCATGAAAATTGCAAACCCAACTTGAGTGATGAACATTAAATGTCAATGCATCACGATACATTCTGTGTCCTCAACACAAACAGCACGGAACAATGGACAGAGAAAAAACTTGGTCTCGATTTCTCGGAAATACTTAAGTTTCTACTCAATTAGCAACAGTCACTCTAAATAAGTTTAATTGACAATCAAATAATTTATTCTTTAAACCTATGTTTTGATATAAGAAATTTATGGTAAAAATGTATTGAAAGAGCACAATTTGACAATATTTCTCCTTTTTTATCAAATATTTTGAAATATCTTTAAAGACTGATAGAAGATATTTAAGAATATACTTAAGTGCATTTTTTTCTCTTGCCTGTAGATACTGGTGATTATTTTATTTTAACAGAACAAATTCCTAATTTTTCTGACTTGGAAGTCAAAACTTCCAAACCATTCAAATGCACATGCTGAAACAATTGATAGATATATCTAAGACAGTAACTGACTTCATTCTTTCATGAAATCTGGCCCAGGCGAACAGAAATTTGAAAAATAGAGAATAATTACAGTTGTCCTAAACAAAACAAAAGGGCCATGGTGGCCCTTTATGATGGCCCTTTGTCTCTCACCTGAATACACTGACATTCAGACTGAATTAGACTAAATGTGCGAATTAATTGGTATAGGTTCATTTACAAGAAGATTTACACTTTTAAAATCTATTTTTAGCTCCAGTGACCTTACTTAAGCAACAGACCGGAACCAGTTAAGCAACTTTGAAAGTGCCCACCCAAGGACCAATCCTGTAAAGTTTGGACAAAATCCCATCAGTGGTATAGTAGGAGATAGTGTTAAAAAAAATGTTGATGGACGGCGCACGACCGCAAGACAGCGGACATTCAACGATCCTAAAAAACCCTCGATGACATACACAATGTAGAATTGATAGCAATTAAAGATACAAGTTAATTACAGACATATACTACATCTGTCAGCGAGTACAAAATGTGCGTATTATCATTCATAGCTCTGAGTTATAGACACAACCATAAAACTGGGAGATTTCATGTAATGACAACTTGTTCAATTAGGTAATTGTCAATTTTGAGATCATGAAGACAGGTTGACAAAGAATGATTGACGACAAACATACACACAGAATACAGGAAGACATCATCTCAACAATTGCTATTTTATAATTCAGGGGTGATATTGATCCCCAAAAAAAATCCTGAACATTTGCACGGGGAGTCAAGGAAAAATTGGGCATAGGTTCCCCTAGCAAATGGCTTTTTTTCTCTTTTTTTATTTTTTTGTCACAGAAATCCGGAAATCCGGATTTCCGGAATTCTGGATTAATCCGGAAGAATATCACCCCTTGATAATTGCTATAGTCTGTTAACAATGCAGTTTTTTTTCCGGAGCAGCCGTACTTACATGGTTTTGCTATTTGCATATCTGTGAATGTTGTTTAAACCAATCAAATCTTATGTTAACCACCAAGGCAATTTCTCTTCAACCGAACAACATTTGTAATCTTGACGGCGATTGGTTAACCTTTCGATAAAGGGTACATTACCCTACCGAAATGCACTGAATTTCGGTGAATTCACCGAAAACCATATTGGATCTGGCGTGACCAGCAATCGTAACATCTTGGCATTTTTTTTATGTTGCACAGGAGGGCCAATGCAATTCACTTAACAGAATACTGACACATTTTCGCTGCATCTTAACCTCATTGTTACAGCTAGAATTTGTTTCTTGCATAAGATTAATGAATGTTGGAATATACAAAAACACACACCTTATATATCTTGTGGGCACTCATAATTTTACAATTTGTAAAATGGTCATCTTGCCAAAAGTGAAATCTCATGATTGCGCAATTTTAACACATTCGGAATTTCGGAAAATGAGATAAAACAATCTACGATATATCAAGACTCCCAATCTACAATGGATATCTCTCTGATAAATCAGTCATTATACTCATCAAATCAATAATAAAATCAAAGGACTGAACATGTACATGGACAATGATTACGGATGGTGGTATTTGTGTAATCTTCCTGTTGAGAAAATGATAGCAAAGAGACGCTAAAGCGCCTCAAAAATATTACTTGACACATCGACACATTATTTCCAGAACCCCATAACCTGTTTTTCGGCTTTTTGAGAAAAACAACTTTTAAGTTTTACCCTCCTGTAGAGAATAGTTACATACAGGGTTATGGAATTGTATTTTATTTAAGTTATGTGCATTCCAGAACAATTCAGATAGTACAGATAGAAAGAGCTTGGAAAGACGGTTTCAATGATCAATACCAAATACTCAAAACCGCCACAACTGAGTTATGGACTTCTGGAAAAAAGGCGAGGATATTATTTTGATAGAAAATTTGACTATCTGCCTTTAAACATTGTGGTAGAAGTCAATTAAGTAAGCAATATTTCACGCAACGCTGTAACATTGCTGGAAACCCAAATACCACAGCACTGCTATAAATACATACTGCTTGTATATTGTCTGACATTTTCCATCGAACCAATTCTTCACAAAATCCTCATAAAACTCTTCAACTAGTCTAGTGAAAAATATTTAAAATATTTAAAATACAATTAAGGTACAAGTATGAATTATAATCCTATGAGATCAGCGCGTTCAATTTTTTATCAATTATCAACCTTTTCCCTTGAACAGCTATAAACTAAACAAGAGATGTTTGAAAAACATATTCCCCCCCAGGGGTTCCACTAGGTGCTGAATCTCAAGGGTCATTTTGATCATTTTTGACGGGATTGTACCATTTTATAGCCAAAATAGAAAATTGACCCTTCAGCCAGAATCCTGAGGGTCAAAATGTGGCCTTTTGGAAAATTCAGGGGTCAAAGGGTCAACTCAAGGGGCAAATGGAATCCCTCCCCCTAAATTATGCATTGTCAGAGAGAAGATTGTATTACTATGACGACCAAGAAGTGAGTACAGACTATATACAAGAGTTCGATCTTTGTGGTCTAAAAAGCTCATCAAGTTAGTGGACAGACAAGGGTTTTTCATGTAATGGTCACTTTGATCTTGACCTTTGACCCAGAGACTTGAAAATCCATTGGGTTTATCTACAAGCTGGCAATAATACTACCAAATTAAGACCCAAGAGTACTTAACTTATCACACAGAAATGGACAATCCAACAAACAAACGACTTGCATAAAACAATACCCCCCCCCCCCCTTGCATAAAAATCACAAAAAAAATTTTCACTGCCTGTGCCTTTCAATTAGGAAAATATGTGCGTTAAGTCCAAATTTGGGGAAATAAATGCATGGTAATTTTACTTAATATACATGTTTTAATTTCCTGCTTTTGCTGAATGTATTATTACTTTTCCCTCTTTCATCTCGCAGTGCTTTTCAGGATGTTTTTTGGGGAAAATGGAGGCTTTTTTGCAGGGGGAAACAGCCAAAATTGGGCAGTCAAATTGAAAGAAAAATCACCGACTGCACCAAATTGGAGATAAATATGGATGCGACACACTTCAGGCCAGAACAGCAAAATTCTGGTCACTTAAAATGCAATTAAAGTGCTGGGAAAACATCGTACAATCACACTAAACTTCCCTATATATTTAACGTAAAATTAATAAGATCACTCGAAATGTGCTGATTTGAAAAATCACCGATTTGAAAATGTAATCATAAGCCTTGTGATCTGTGCAATGATTTGTGTTCCAGTCTGTTGACATCAAACGTGATACACATGTTGTCACACCTTAAAACTGAATGCATTGTAAGCAGTTAACATGGCTGAAATTTATTCACCGAACTGTGAAAATTGTGCTGCATGAGTACTATAATCAATATAATTTATATCATACATCGCAATAAGTAAATAACAGGGGTTTCACTAGGGGCTGAATCTCAAGGGTCATTTTGATAATTTCTGACCAGATTTTGCCATTTTATAGCCAAATTACCAATTATTATTTCGATAAAAATTGACCCTTCAACTTGACCTTTTGGAAATATCAGGGGTCAAAGGGTCAACTCTAGGCCCTCACTCTACTATGGCAAAGGGGATCGCAGTCCTTGATAGGGGAATTTCAAGCAAACTGGAGGAATTTTCACCATCTTGCCAGTCAAGGTCAAATCGATATAGTTGTACAAAAATCCTCATGAATACAATTGCACGCATCATTAAACGAAACACGAAAATTTATCAGTTATTACGCCTGCGAGTCAGAAAATAGTTTTTTTTGGTTAAAATAGTATTTTTCCAGTTTTTATTTTTTTTGCTCCGAGGGGAAAACTGAATCTGAATGGGGGGGGGGAATAATATCTTGGTGGGGGAATGGGGTCAATATTTGCCCCCAATAATGGGGGATCAAGGGCCCGGCATCCAAAGATGCAATCACTCGAAAAATGCGAAAAAAATTGCCATGGATAATCCCCTGGCATTAAGTGACTTAAGGGTTCAACTGTTCTTAATTACCACACAGTTGTCAATGACGACTGAAAGGAATTGTGGTATAACGGTAGCTGGTAAACTCAAGTAGTCTGTAGTGTCATTAATATTAACAATACATTTCCTAATTGTGCATTTCCGTAACCCCATACTTCAAGTCAAATATGAACAGTCAACAAAACCAGCCAGTTACATTAGTATTAATATTTTGTTATACATATATACAGAGTTCTCATTCTTTTCATTGGCCACATTTAATTCACAATGCAGGGATTTCCCTGGTGCAGAAATATAGAGTCCCTGACTACTTTTTTCCAAAGACTCCCATTTTCAACTTACTGCGCATCCCTGGGACATACATAAGGTAACATACCCCATATCGAAAGATTAACCATTCCGAGTCAAGGTTCCAAACGTTGTTCGGTTGAAGAGAAGTTGGTTTAGTGGTTAACGTAAGATTCGATTGATTTACACAACACTGATAATTATGCAAATAGCAAAGCTATGTTAGTACAGCTGCACCGAAAAATATGGTATGTTTAGATTGCAGTAAATATTCTGCTAAATGCCAAATTCATGAATGCTGCTGAGAAATAATGGACATATCATTATAGCCAATCCTATGTGTACAAAAAATACTTGATGTTTATTCACAGTGCCTAAAAAAATAACTATTTCGTCAGCGGAATTATAACAATAGGGAGAAAAAACAGTTAATCTACTTGCCTAAAGTAAAGTCACCCAGGAAGAATTTACGTACAAACACAAACACTGAAAGTCTATTCTCTATTGAAATTTTTTATACATGCAGTGATTTTTTCCACCCTTTTGTGAATGGGGCCGGGGCCCGTAGAATTGTGATAATAGCGTCGAATTGCCCATAATTGTGAATATCATAGTTTGCTTAAAATAAAAAGATACTGATTTACATGACCTCATGTAGTACACTACAGGCTAGCAGTGTATTCATCTATAGCATAGCAGTTAAAAATACTGTTAGTCAGATTGATCAACATTCGTAAACAAAACCCTGAACATTAAAAAAAAAAAAAAAAAAAATTAAGTAGCATGAATTGTGAAATTTAAGCCTGGTTTTTGAGAAAAAACATACTTTTGGTGATTTGGGCAAAAAAAACGCTGACATGTACACATGTATGTATAGTCCAATTATATTTACTTAACTGTTAACAAACTGTGTGGTTGTCAGCCAATGTGAATGAAACCATGTTTTACAAACCATTGACATGGCGTATACCGAATACGATATTTTCAACTGAATTTGAATCTATAATTGTACGATAAATTAGGTAATTATCAATGTTGAAATACTCAACTGTAGCAGGATACCATCATACAATCACTGATCTTTGAAAACATTTTATACAACAATACGCTCAATAATCAAATGTGCTAAAAATACCTCTTTCATTCAAATTCATCAGGTCCGAAATTTTATATCAAATATAATACATGGTTTCATATGTCCCATTTCAATGTGCCTAAAAATATACAATCATAAGGACCTGATATTTATTTCGGATGATACCAAGTATTCAGATAGAAGGTTGTCGAATTGAGGTCCGACTGCATATATATCTCTTAAACAATTCCATATACTGAATATTCCCTAATAAGTGCCCCTCCCCTAATCAACGCCCCTCCCCTTTAGTTTGGAAGATATTTTAGGCTTGCAAGTGCAACTTTCAATAGAGCAAGTGACTTTTTGCAATTTTATTTATTAAATGCCCTCTCCCTCCCAAAATGTTAACACCCCCCAGGGGGCGTTTATTAGGGAATACTCGGCAGATATAAACAAATCAATATTACATATAATTTATAAACCAACTATAGGCACACCGAGTATCACAAAAAAAAATTAAAACCGATTTTTATAAACTGTAACTTGATCATATTAACAATTAAACTACAATGCAGACAAAGTCTGATAATTAATAATTCATACACAACTCATACATGTATAACTATAATAAGGCCACACCAGAGTAATTCCTAGTTCTTAAGATTTTTCTTTTAAAAATTGGAGTTATTTTTTTCCTGGTGTTTCACTTGTTTAGAGATGAATGCAATTTTATTGAAGTGCAAATACGATTTTACTTGCATTTTTGTTATTTTCTTACATTTAGAAAGTTTCAAAACTTTATATATTATGTGGCATACTTTGTTGTTTTCATATGACGATGCAACAGTCACAGATTTTAATCCATATACAAAATATAAACATTAATTGTACATGTATGTCACAGAAGCACCTCAGGGAAAAACGGCATTTAATTACAGCCCTTTTTTACGACAAATTCGGGGCCAATATTGAGTCCCATTCCCCAAAGACAAAAGTATATATTTTTCCCCTACTTAGAAAGAAAATTCCCCTTCAGTAAAATTAATTAAAATTTTAGCGTTATAAATACCCTAATTTAGTGATTCATTATGCAAATTTCCCCAATCAAAAGGACCTCCTTACTTTCTCATAAACTGAAAACACTTACACTGCCATTACTTATTTATTTGCTTTTCTGGATCGTGAAATCTTTGATGTGTGCGATATTACGAGAGCTCTACAAATTGGTTAGGCCTAATGTCTTTTATATGCAATACAATACTTGAAATTTTAATCTAACCCAGAGTTTTAGTTTTCTTGAATAAGCAAAGTAAACATGAAATATACTGCCGGGTATTATATTATTATAATTATAGATTTTACACACTTAGAATTTAGAAGGTTTGCCAATATTTCATTCACACTGACATTGTTCATTCCAACAATAATAATGTTTAAGGTATTGTTCTGTAAGGGAGCCTTCCAATAATTATTTTGTATATATATATTGAAAGCTTACATGTTTTAGTACCCAAATGGTAGTATTACAAATAATCATTGGAGACTTATGAAACCTTCTTTTGGGTATAGAATGGTAAAAAATTATCAAAATTATCAATGAAATTCAGCACCTAGCGGAACCCCTGTATAATAATTATAGCAAAATGAAAGTTCATAACATTAACATGGTGAGTTCAACCAGGGGTTTCACTAGGGGCTGATCATTTTTTCCCAGATTCTACCATTTTATAGCCAAACTACCTATAATTTAGAGAAAAATTGTCCCCTCAGCCAGAATCCTGAGGGTCAAAATGTGGCTTTTTGAAAATTCCTGGGGTCAAAGGGTCAACTCAAGGGTAAACACCATTGATTCAGTTACGTATGGCGGTCACTTCACCAAACGAGTATACCGGAGCCACTAGCATGTTCTGCTGCAAGCAACAGAAAACATGAATGAGAGTCATCAAGGGATCCACTATAGGGGCTGAATCTCATTTTTTACTGGATTTTACCATTTTATATCCAAATTACCTATAATTTAGAGAAAAACTGACCAATCAGTCAGAATCCTGAGGGTCAAAATGTGGCTTTTTGGAAATTCTAGGGGCTGAAAGGTCAACTCCAGGGTCAAATGGAAACCTCCGAGCCATATGAGAAATGTCTTTCAAGACATTTTCACCAGTTAAGTTGACACAGAGAAGGGATTTAAACCTACATCTTACAGATTGGCAGAGGAGTGCTTTACAGAATGAGCTAACCAGACAAGGCTTACTGCCTACTTAGTCAATTTATGTATACATATGTTGGAAATCAAGGACCATATAGCGATTAAGGGTGAGGTTAGCTAGCAGTTAAATCGATATAAACCCCCAGTATTTTTTGCTGACAGTTCCAAGGCTGTAATTCGCTATATGATTGTTGTTTCTGTTTGTGTTATGAATGTGTTTTGTATTTCCCTTTCCCCTGTGCAATTCTGTCACTTTATACAGTGTTCAGATTGTTTCCTGCCCATTTTTGGCCTCTTGCGGCCAGTTGTCTTGACTTGTCCAGTGATCTTTTCCATCCATTAATTCCCCCCTCCCCCTCCCTTCACTGTCCACTTTGATTCTCCTAGTTATTCCTTGTGGTCTGCCATTAACATGTGTACCGTTTGACCTCCTTTAGTGCCTTATGTTTTTGGATTATTGTTTTTCCGGAGGTCTGCGTGGGGAGGCACTGTCTTGTGTATGTGGCGTTCCCTGTAGTTATGTATTCTCTCTGTTTTAATATATTGATTTATAACCACTAAAATTATAGCCCGACTAGTAAGAACTAAGATCAGTCAGAAGTGTGCTTGACTACTAGTACTAATCTAGAGGCTGTGAGCTCAAACCCTGGCGAGCCATATGTTCTTCCGTAACAATTTGACTGAAGACAATGCATCCAAAGTCATTTTGCCTAAACCTCAGAGTTCTGATTTATGTGGATAAGTTGTCAGTTGCCTAAAATGACCGTTGAGAAACAGCATAAAAGTTTAAAACCCAAAACAAACTCACGAAAAATCATAAGCAGGGGTTCCATTTGACCCTTTGACCTCCTAGAATATCCAAAAAAGCCCTAAGAATTCTGGCTGAGTTCATTTTTCTTTAAATTATAGGTTTTTTGAATATAAAATGGTAAAATATAGTCACAAACTATCAAAATGACCTTCGAGATTCAGCCCTTAGTGGAACCCCTGATAAGTGAAGAGGAACATTAGGGACAGTGTTTCTTTTAACTTCTAGGGGAATGGTGGCGGGCCCTTAAATAGGGGAAAATAGGGTGAAAATAATGTGCATTTAAAGTATACATTTCTATGTCTATATTCACTACACTTCTTTGTAAGTTTGTAAACATGTAAATATGCTAACAGATTGGTTAGTTTCATTACAGGTCAATGTTTCTATCTTTCTGACTAAAAATATCAACAATACTGGCAACATATCTCCAATTTAAAAAAAAAGCTGTAGGAGGGGAATTTTAACTGAGAAAAGGGGAAAAAAACATACTTTTGAGTGAGGGGAATGGGTCCGAATTTCAGCCCCAAAAAAACTACTGAGGGACATCGACTTGTATGGCCTATGGGCTAACCAATACAAAGAAATATACACATAACAACCAACTTTGATTTTATACGACAAAAATATAATTATACACCATTATATATTTAGCATAACTGGTCGTCTCTCTCAAGGTAAAATTGTATGTACAAGGAAGTAATCAACCACCCACTACCATACACAATGAATAAATGTGGTCAGATATATGTGGTAAACCACTTATTATTCAAATACAGACCTAATTATCAACATATCTGTCAAGTGTCAAGTGTATTACATGAGACAATATAAAATGTACATAAAATAAAAGGGCAGCACTTCATCATGAGAATATTATTAAGATGATTACTGATTGTCTCAGAGAGTTTGTGGTTCGGGTTAAAGCATCACAACAGTCCAACACCTTCAACATTGGTGTTGTTGTTTTTCTCACTGTAAACTCTTAACAACTACACAGTAAGCATCCAGTTGATATAAGAAATGTAGATTTTGTATAAAATATAGATATGAAATTGAAAAAGCCTGTTCTTTTAACTATGAAAATTCCCAAAATTGGAGTTGAAGCAATTGAAGTTTTCCCAAATTGGCAAATTTTACGATGCAAATTTTCCCAATAATATATAGGGTCTTTTTCCCACAATGGATAGAAAAAGGCCCGACTTGCTAAGTCGTTCATCATCTTAACCACTCAATTTTCAACTAGGAAACCGTAACTAGTTACAATTCTTTAAAACAACATTAAATGTCGTGCCAGACATCATCAGCAGGAATTAAGCAGGTTGGTAATGTTGTTATAAACAATTCTAACTTGAATGAAATATACAAACTATCAGTTACAAAAACAAACCGTCCGTTCCGATCGTCGTATCTTATTCTATCCGAATACATGTTCACTTGATCAGATATCGAAGTAAAAATATCCGGAAATATAACACACACATTCGATAAATTGTCGACGTAATACAATACTATAAAACAAATGGACACGAACTATACCTGATTATCAGAGAAATAATTCCTCAATAACACAACAGTTTGTGACAAAGCACAAGCAAAAAAAGTGATGCTGCTGCAACCGGATATCGAATAAACAGCAATGTACAGTTGCCTCCCTTTGTTAAATGCATCGTCAGGGGAAATAACTATGATTAAGAAAAATATTTTCAGATACGCAGTTAGCTCCCTTGAATAAAACGCCCCACAAAATGTGCGACAATGTAGTCCCGAGTATCTTGAGGGGATGTTATCTATGATACATGTAGTCACATACAGTATCACTTCCATAAACATGTAGAGTTATACTTAATATCACCATGGACATATAAACAGAACAGAACAGACCAGAACCTGTCATAGATAAGAAAACAAGCTAACGCGACATTCCAGATATCTACAGACAGAGGTTACCCTCAGTGATATCACGGACATATTATAAGAGCACCGACAGACGAATTGTTCGTAAATGATATATGTTTTGACATATGGAGTAAAACTATTCAATTATATCACAGAACGATTAAAATCGAGCAGTTGAAGGCGATGTTTTTTTCTATATGTCAAATTTAAACGGACGAATCGATACAAGCTTTATTCCGCAACGATATTGCTTTGTTTTGTTTTTATAGTAAATGTAGACATTCACCGTCGTTCAGACGATACAAGATCCTATAGAAACATCGAAATTACGAATTTTTGGTCAGAAAATGAACACCACTACTCACCTATCTGGGACGCTTCCCTCTGTCGAAGACACATCACGGAATACAAATCGGGTCAATAACCCGAGAACCTAACCATTATTTAGGATTACATTCCGTAACCAAAAGTCCCAACATTGCGTGTGCATTATACAGGAATTTACACCATATTATACATCTCAAGTGTCAAGTTTGAACGACTATCATTTAAACGGTATGTTTTTATGTTATTAATCGTGTAACAGACATTCATGATGTGCACTCATGGAATTAAAAAATCTATATCAACGGTGTGCAGACTGCCCTCGCCCCTCCCTCACTGATACTCATAAAATGCAAAACATTTAAGATGAATGAGACTGCTGTTACATATACATATAAAAAATCGAATCGAAGGAAAATAAATTGACTTTGTTGACAGTTGAATCGTTGAAGCTCTAGCTCTAGCAAATTCGCTCGAATATATCAGTTGTTTGACACTGTAATTTACCTTATTCTTCCGCAGTTATTATATAGCACTAAGAAAATATTTTGGAAAATGTGGACACATCATTGGCTAAACACAACCTGGAACTCACTATATAGACGTTCCCGACACATTGGATGAAAACGAAAGTAGAATTTTGTAGTGTACACACATGTATTCTGTAATGTTTACATATGTATTCGTGTCTTCCGTCGTCATCTGATTTAACGAATTTTATGTACTTTTGTGTTCGGTTTTGAGAAAAACTGTATAAATACAAGATTATCAATTAACAGTTTGTATAATAGGCTGCATATGTCTTTATCACCTCAATCAGATGTCATACTGTGCGCATGCTGTGGGATACCGATTATTAAAGCATACACTACAATATCTAGGATATTCGCAATTATCAATAAACAGGCAATTGTTTTACAAAAACAGGGACCCTATATGAAACGTTATAGTGTGTTCCAGACAAAAACAAGTTAAAAAGGACAGCTTAATAGATAACCCATATTAAATCTAAAATGTGAGATAGACGAGAGAGAATAAGTTGCTGCAGGGAATGCCACATACATAAGACAGTGCCTTTCCACACAGACCCCCGGTAAAACAACAATTCATAAAACATAAGGCACTTAATTAAGGAGGCTCAATGGTGGAGGGGTAAATTGAAGGATGGAAAAGATCACAGGACAAGTCAAGACAGCTGGTAACAATAGGCCGAAACTGGGCAGAAAATAACCTGATCACTATATAAAGTAAAATAATTGCACAGGGGAAAGGGAAATAAAACATACATTTAAAACACGAAAAGAAATAATAACCATACAGCGAATTACCGCCATCTCTATACAGGAATCTCTAGGAATTTCTATCCGCACTTTAATTATACGGTATATAGCTAAAGTGTGGATAGTTTAATCATACCTTGTAGCTAAAGTGTGGATAGTTTAATCATACCTTGTAGCTAAAGTATGGATAGTTTAATCATACCTTGTAGCTAAAGTGTGAATAGTTTATCAAACGGTTTAGCTAAACCGTAGTTCTTACTTTTTTCGAGGTACTAGCTAAAAGTAATTAGTTGAATCTTTATATGTACATATTTATACTTGTTTTATACCCACTGAATAACACAAGATCCGTCTTTTAAGGCAAACTTGTCCAACGAACTTTCATAGATAAAATGTAAGAGTGATTAAAGTGTTACAGGGACGCCACATACATAAGGCAATGACTCCCACACAGACCCGATTCAGTTAATCTGTGACATTTAAGTTCGGTATTGTGTAATTTCCATGTAATTGGCTTCATTTCAATGAAGTATCTGGTTTTTTTTGCTGCAATTTACGGTGGAATCATTACTGATATATTTAACTTTCTGTTTGTAAAATTTCTATTTGTAATATATTGTATATTGCTCACGTGTAATATCAATTACATGCGTACATTTACTACAATGCTTTCGGGAAAATTAGGTTAATCATAGGCATTGGTCAACCTATTTTGTCGATTGTAGAATTAGTTTAAACTCAATCATTTGTCTACATTGTCATGTAATAGAGAGTATAAGACAAAGTAACAATGTACATGTAATAGACAATAGGACAGAATTAGAAGCATAAGCTTATTGAAATTCTCTCCACTGCAGACTAAGTATTGGTACAAGATATGGCAATTTAACAACTGAATTTGACAAGATATGATTGTATTTATTTGTACAATAATTTCTACATGTTTCATCATAGTAAGATATTAAACAAGAAAGAAAAAGCATATATTTCTATGAAATTATCGAAAACGAAGGAAGAAGATATTATAGAGTTACTAAGCACACAAGTCAAAAGACAATGCATTATTATATTGTACAGTCATGAAAAAATATACTTGTCTTCAGTGAAGGCACAAATTTAAACAGTTGGATATTTTCACAACTTTCTTAAGGTATTCCACGCATAATGGACATTTCTCCGAAGGCAAATTAAACTTAAACTAGTGATTCTATCTGTACTATAATGCGGATAATATTTTAAAATTTCATTAATTTTTACCGTTCTAAAAAACAGTGAATGAAAACTTCCTTCCTGAAAAACGTTAGTCGTACAAAAATGATCAGTAAATGGAAAATAACATTTCACTTCTCATTTTGTAATAGTTCTTGCTGAGGAAAGCCTCTTTTTACTAATCAGATATGTAGAATGAAGTAATGTAAGAAACAGCTACAAGAAATTCAAGGAAAATGTGTTTGTTAATGCATATAGCATTTAAGAAATGGACAAATTTCCTTTCAAAATTAAAATATTGTTAATAGCAGATGACCTGAACTAAATTGATGTATCAATGGGGCATCAAATTGTCTGTCATAAAAAATATTTATATCTAACTTTCAGAGACTTTAACGTCCGGTCACAGCGCAATTTTATTTTGAACATAATGAGGTACACATTTCTCTAAGAAAAAGTAACTCTTTTAAGTGATTTTGCTTGCTTTTTCACAAAAGCATTAGTTTTTTCTGGATAATTTAACATAGTGTTGTTGTAAAACGTAATAATATTGACTGTGCAACAAAATCATGGTAATTTTTGGTCTCTTAATAACTTAATTATTTATTTTCAATATTTTGTCACCGAAATTTATGTTACCTCCCTTTATGTTTTTTTTTAATTAATTGCAATTATTTGCTTTTAGAAAAACGTGTCGAAGCAATTTCGAATAGGATAAATGATAATATTTTGATATTAAATTGTGTAACAAGTTTTATATTTTACTGAGACATACATATACAATGAAAATCGGTGGATTACCTTAAATTCATTAAATTCGGTAACATTCTCACGTCACGAACTTCATCACATATACAGTAGTTAGTAAATACATTTTAAATAAAACAATCAAGTAACTTCATCACATATACAGTAGTTAGTAAATACATTTTAAATAAAACAATCAAGTAACTTCATCACATATACAGTATTTAGTAAATACATTTTAAATAAAACAATCAAGTAACTTCATCACATATACAGTATTTAGTAAATACATTTTAAATAAAACAATCAAGTAACTTCATCACATATACAGTATTTAGTAAATACATTTTAAATAAAACAATCAAGTAACTTCATCACATATACAGTATTTAGTAAATACATTTTAAATAAAACAATCAAGTAACTTCATCACATATACAGTATTTAGTAAATACATTTTAAATAAAACAATCAAGTAACTTCATCACATATACAGTATTTAGTTAATACATTTTAAATAAAACAATCAAGTAACTTCATCACATATACAGTATTTAGTAAATACATTTTAAATAAAACAATCAAGTAACTTCATCACATATACAGTATTTAGTAAATACATTTTAAATAAAACAATCAAGTAACTTCATCACATATACAGTATTTAGTAAATACATTTTAAATAAAACAATCAAGTAACTTCATCACATATACAGTATTTAGTAAATACATTTTAAATAAAACAATCAAGTAACTTCATCACATATACAGTAGTTAGTTAATACATTTTAAATAAAACAATCAAGTAACTTCATCACATATACAGTATTTAGTTAATACATTTTAAATAAAACAATCAAGTAACTTCATCACATATACAGTAGTTAGTAAATACATTTTAAATAAAACAATCAAGTAACTTCATCACATATACAGTATTTAGTAAATACATTTTAAATAAAACAATCAAGTAACTTCATCACATATACAGTATTTAGTAAATACATTTTAAATAAAACAATCAAGTAACTTCATCACATATACAGTATTTAGTAAATACATTTTAAATAAAACAATCAAGTAACTTCATCACATATACAGTATTTAGTAAATACATTTTAAATAAAACAATCAAGTAACTTCATCACATATACAGTAGTTAGTTAATACATTTTAAATAAAACAATCAAGTAACTTCACCACATATACAGTATTTAGTAAATACATTTTAAATAAAACAATCAAGTAACTTCATCACATATACAGTATTTAGTAAATACATTTTAAATAAAACAATCAAGTAACTTCATCACATATACAGTATTTAGTAAATACATTTTAAATAAAACAATCAAGTAACTTCATCACATATACAGTATTTAGTTAATACATTTTAAATAAAACAATCAAGTAACTTCATCACATATACAGTATTTAGTAAATACATTTTAAATAAAACAATCAAGTAACTTCATCACATATACAGTATTTAGTAAATACATTTTAAATAAAACAATCAAGTAACTTCATCACATATACAGTATTTAGTAAATACATTTTAAATAAAACAATCAAGTAACTTCATCACATATACAGTAGTTAGTTAATACATTTTAAATAAAACAATCAAGTAACTTCATCACATATACAGTATTTAGTAAATACATTTTAAATAAAACAATCAAGTGATTTATAACATAATTAGAAACTTTACACAGTAACACTGTATATCATAAACCAGTCTATATAAATAAGATCTCCAAAAAATGTATTTACTATTTAATACCATGACTGTGGTCTCTATACTTAAATAATTTATTACAAAAATAAAGATTTTTTTTTTTCTAATTGAATTCATGCAATGTAATTTATGTTAACAACAATTTTATCACTGTTTAATTGGATGGATTTAATTGTATTATCATTCATAGTATTACACTCACAATCTCAATTTTAATAATGTTATTACCTCCCTTTACTTTTGCATTTTAGTACATTTTATCTAAACAGCTATCAGAGAAGAGAAAATGTGGTGTCTCTTTAATAAGTACCTACATGTTGTATTTAAACAAGAAACACATACAATTTATATCTAAGATACTATATTTATACAGCTAAATTACATCTAAAAATATAACAAAACACATTAACAGTCGCTGTTTAGTTGTTAGAACTGAAAATTACACCTGATAAGTTTTATGTAAGTTTTACTTATATTCTATCAATAATACATGTACACAGAATGGACAACTCTGTTATATCACAATATGTTTGATTACTCTTGTTCATACATATTCACTACATCACTGTCCCGCATGGTAACAAACATTCTATTCAGTCCCTGGTGAAAACACACTGACTGTGGATATTGTAATCCATCACCTTGCTTCACAACCACACCAAGTTTCTTCCCATTCTCACTGAATTGTACCACATTATGTGACCAGCACCCGGCTACAAACATGTTTCCTCTACCATCAACACATACACCAGCTACAAACTCCAGGTCAGTGTCTGTAATAGTGGACAAATTATTTCCCATCCCATCAAAACATACAAGTCCCTTGTTCCCACCTCCAACAAACATTCTGTCTCCACTTTCATTGAATGTAACATGTCTACTAGTGTTGAACAGCCGATTCCCAGCATTGTCTCGTGTAATTGTCTTTAGCAGGGTACCAACCATATCATAAACATAGAGTGAAGCACCATTATCTGTCACATAAAGCTGACCATCCTTGAAAGCAATACCATGACAATCATGAGACATTTCAATTTGTCTTGTAGGAGTCATCTTGTTATGAATGGAAACAAACTGGATCTTGTTGTCACTCAGACATGCAACAGCAACTTCATGTTTACTGATACAACATACACCTAGGGGATCAGAATCTAAAGTACAATAGTCAACAACTGACATCTTCTGTATATCAATACGTTTTAGTTTCTTATTGTTTATATCTGTCACAAGTAGTTGGTTATCTTGTGTCAGACAACATCCAGTGGAATAGCATGTCTCATAATCATGAGGAAGTTTTATTGTAATATCTCTACTTCCTTTGATTTTGTAGCGGTAATGTTTCTGTACCTGACCAATACCTTGTAAAGCTTGCATGTATTTCATCAATGATTGGTCTGGAATGAATGACATCTCTACGTCTGTATTAGGTTGTAATTCTTGCTTCATCTTTTCACCGTCTGCTTCTTTTATTTTTTGTTTGGCAATTTTCGTACAAACAAAACGTTGGGCTCTATTTCCTTCTGATTGATTTAGCTTGTCGTCTGTCGTCTGCAAATCTTTACAGATGCTATCAGTACTTTGCTTGGCTTGTAGAATTTCTGTTTCTAGTTGTTTGAATACAACTTCTATTTCTTTGCGTGATGACTCGGCAAATTTACTCAAGATGGCTCCTAATGCTTTTTGGAATGTACTGACTTGACCTAAAGCCTCTTTCTTTGCTTTATTCAAAGTCTGTAATTGGGCATTTGTAGATTTACTTACATTTTTCATGGATTCCATCCTTTTTTGCAGAAGGCCATGCATCTGTTTGCAGTCAGACAACTTAAATATGGCATCAATCATGTCTGGTATAGAATGGATGTGACTGTCTTGACAGAACCTGAAATTGAATGATTTATAATTACATTCTGCATATAGCTCTGTATGTATAGAAAAGACATTTGAAACATAGGACGATGTGACAATGTTCATATGTAGCCTATTGATTTTATTTGTGTTAAATAATGTAAAATTGAGCACCGACATTACATAAAGTATGTAGATCAATTGCTTAAGTTTTGGATAGTTACACATCATGAATGATAAAAACACATAAATTCTGCCTGTTGAATATTGTAAAATTTACAAAAGAAAATAATAAGCTTTATTTAAATTTAATAAAATGAGAATGTACACGTATACACGTATACATATCAGTGTTTAAGGGGTCGTGGGTTCGAGCGCCGTTTTTCTGTTCTGTAGAGCTAGATTTAGATATAATTGTAGTGGTGTGGGGAGACGGCCGCCCTGTTAGCTCAGTCGATAGATTGCAGTTTAGTGTGAAGGGGGTTTGAGCCCCATATCGGTCGTACTTTTTCCACTTGATTAACTTCATGCTGGCAGCGGTGTTTGACGCCCATGATTGTCGAGCCTATAATGCCGGAAGGGGGAGGATTGTATTGGAGAGGTAGATCTAATTATAATTCTAACGTTAAGTTGACATTGATGTAAATAAAGCATTACTTGTGATCTTTTACGAAGCATGTAGAGCAGCCAACAACATCATGACCTTCACAGTACATGTCAACAACTTTCCCTTTATGTATGGAACACCGCTCAGTTGGAATTTCCAACACACTGGATTGCAAACTGCTCGCTTGGTTTCCAATGACATCCATCAGATTGTGGTTTCTCAGTGCCGGGAACTTCTTGTGTGCGTCGGTACATGACTGACAGCAATACCCACTGCATTCAGCACAATACTTTACAGCTTCCACTGTCTTGTTGTCTTCTGCACAAGCAGTACACACAAAATCAAATGCTTCATCCGACATTTTTAACTGAGAACGCCCACCAAACGCCATTTTCTATGTTTGACTTTGAACCCTACTTTCGATTTCAGAACATATGTGTAGTCATTGGGTATCAGCCAGCCAGCTAGCCCTCAATAGCTACAAACAATAATTACCTCCCTTATTTCATTGAGCAATAACGAATTGAGACCCGTATAGAGGTTCAATCAAGTAGGAAACCAGTATCGGTAAATTAACGTCAGGTAAGGCAACAAAAAACTATGTTCACCCAAAATACAGATACTCTTGAGTACCTGAGACCTCCATGAGTCCAACTGTTACAAGTAGATCCAACACACTATCATGGGGAGGCGCCTCGAGGTCTTTATTGAGGAACAAACCTGTACCTGTAATTGAAAGAAAATATACGATAATTGGACGATTTGCTCTATCCATACCTCCCTTAGGAGTTAATGTGACACCATAAGACCGGGTATACCCAGCAACTTGAGACTACCACGAGTCCACCGATTGGATGAAATACTACCAGACTTGTAGGAAGGCCCTACTATATACATAGGATCACGGACATATAATCCATTGATATTGTGGCCCTGTGGCTCCGTGGTTAACGCTGCTGACTACGAATCCGAAGGTCGTGGGTTCGATCCCTCGTCTCGCCGGATAAAACAGAAATGCTTTTTAGTGTTTCCCACCTAACATAGTACTGGCATGTAACCAGGAAAGTACTGGGTAGATTCCAGGAAAATGGTAACTGTACGATGGGTCTCATTGGCACTGTGCAGTGACCCGTATTTGGCTTCAAAAATTGTCTGTTTGAAATATACTGCTCTACTGGCAGGTAAATTTCCCCCTTCGGTTTCAAAAAGTCCATTTATGGTGTGCAGGGGACATACCGGGTCGACCAAAATACCATCAAGTGCATTATAAAATGTGCGCGGGGACGGGCGACCTCATAAACACAGTAATACAAAAAATACATTGATATGTCCGTGATAGGATTGAACTTCCACCAATGTGTGAACGTAACTATCAGGCGCGTAGGAAGGTATTGAGCATTGGGGCCGCGGATGGGATGGGTGCGGAAGGGGTTTCCCCTCCGTATGATATTATTTTTGGAAATCGACTTTCACAGACGCAAAATCCATCACTTTTAAAACGATTTTTCCGAAAATTTGTTTGCTACTTACAAGTATGTTATTACATTTATTCATACATATTTGTAATTTTGTAAAAAAAGACACGGGACTGTTAGGAATATATTTTGAAACAGTTCAGTCGCATTTTAATATATTTATTAAGGTACATGAAAGCAATATAAACAATGATATATATCATCATCATTAGAAAATGCGAAATCACGGAAACAGTACATGCAATAGTTCACAAAACACAAGTGCAACAGATGTGTTATCCACAAGGTTAAAACAAACACTGTGCGTTGAATTCTAGATCAGTTCTGGATTTTTAATACCAACGTTCTTTTTGGAAACTTAAAATTTCGTGGTTGATTTGGAACATCCATTTCAAAGTCTACTTTCATATAATGGAGATTCAGCAAATGTATTTAATTGTATCTGTGTGCACTGTTAAAAATACTTTATGTGAGTAAAAGAGATTATCGCCATTTAATTGATTGTCAAATAAATGTAATTATCCCCATTTTAAGATTCAAAACAATGCCAAATTAAATATACTTGTCACCCCCTGGTCAGTATGCTTCCTTTCATGCCTTCATTAATCCGCCGACTGTTTTGACACGTTAGATGACAGTCAGAGTATTAGCGGCGGCCCCTACTTTGTCATGTGTATTAAATATCTTGGCTGCATGCCAATAAAATCATTAATGTTTGGCTGGCTTTTATTAGTTTAAGATACAAATGAGAAGTAGGGGCAATAAAATATCCGCGGTCTCATTGCCGTTGCGAGCCAAAATAATAGGCCGCGATCCTGAGGCCCCAGCTTCTACGCGCATGGATATCAAATATGGCGATTTGCCCTCTGCATCGCTCCCTTACTAAGGGAGGAGGCAATACGACCCAATGAGACCATATATGAGACCCATCCAGTCCAACAAATGCAAAATTATCACCAGACCATCACAGGGGGTCTATTGATCGAGGACCAAAACTTGCATCTCTCGTTCAATGAAAGGATTTTATGATAGATCGAGCGATTTGCCCGAGCTGCGTGTCTTACTGACCCAAGTATGACCGTGTATACACGACAACTCGAGAAAACCAGGAGTCTAGCGAGTGCAAGAAGAACCACCAGACCATCGTAGGAAGGCCCCTATTGAGGATCGAATTTATTGGTGTGGTTGGACTTATCAGTGCCTCCGATGCTCTTGTGTACATAGTCTTTATGGTATATTTTCGTTGCCGATGTGAACAATTTCATCAACAGCTACAAGGGAATTGCGATAAAAATCTTCATTTTGTTTTCATACCCTTATCTACGATTTTGAAGACACAATACAGTGATACATTTTTACACTCCATCAAAACAATCAATCAATAACATAGAAAACCAATACTAACATAACATAGATGAATCTGCAAATGCAAATTACTAAAGAGGTCAACACTTGCTGCATACATTTTTCCGTATCTACTTTAAGATATATCAGTTAACCCGCTGTGTTACCGTACACCATACTTCCATTACTGTAGGAAGCCGAAGGGGAAAATTAAGAGCCGTATAGGCCCAACAGAAAATGTTGAATCCAAAGACAGTCTCCGACCAGTGTCAATGCGACCTATCATACAGTTATCATTTTCTAGACATCTACCCAGTACTCACCTGGCATCTTACCAGTACTTTCATGGTATGTTACCAGTACTTTCATGGCATCTTACCAATACTTTCTTGGTACCTAACCAGTAATTTCCTGGCATCTTACCAGTACTTTCCTGGCATCTTACCAGTAATGTCCTGGCATCTTACCAGTACTTTCCTTGCATATAACCAATGCTTTCCTGGCATCTAACCAGTACTTTCCTGGTATTTAACCAGTACATTCCTGGCATCTTACCAGTACTTTCCTGGTATGTAACCAGTACTTTCATGGCATCTTACCAGTACTTTCTTGGTATATAACCAGTTCTTTCTTGTTTCCATGCCAGAACTATGTTAAGTGGGAATTCACACTGCTCAATAAGCAATTCTGTTTTCACCCCGCTGACCTACCGAATCGTCGACTGCAGCGTCAACCACTGAGCAACTAGGCCAACTATAAGAAATGAGTCTTTGGTTAATGTTCCTAATATGTATACTAATTTTTCTCTCGTACTGTATACTTGGATATTTTCATGAGTCGAAAAGTCATAAATGAACAATTTCAGATGCTTCGTGAGCCGAAATATTTGCCAATCGCCAAAATGTGTACATGTATTGTTATATTGAATAATCAAGTAAACATACACTTGTTTTTTGTGAACGTGGAAATTTACACTGCCCGATATTTTCACAGCTTGTTTAATGTATTTTAGATAAATCAAGTAAATTACAATATAAATGGAAACGATATATAGTATATAATAATACAGTATTTAAATAGGACAGTTAAACATTTAACATTGAATAAATTTCTCATAGAAAGATTAGGTTGTTACAGGGAATGTGACAAACACAAGACAATTCCTCCTAACACAGACCACAGGGAAACATCCGGATGTGAAACATTAGGGATATATACTCTGATATCATTTTACCAACTCTCCCTCTCCGAAACATCTACAATTCCTTTATGTTATTCTTTTCTATTTAAATCTAAATATATGCAGTCAACATTCTTTCTTAAACCGCCAAGGTTTAAAATTACAATAGAATGTTATGAACTTTGACCTTGAAATTAGCTGGTTGAAATATGCCCTCTGCACATCGTCTCCATATCATGAACTTTTATGCCAAGATATTTATTTGTGACAGACAGACTGACAGATGGACAGACAACCCAAGGAAAAACAATATGTCTCATAGCTTAGATATCATAGATATCATAGCTTTATTCTATGTAAATGTTTCACTATTTGCAAAAAAATGTGTCTGCTATTTAATATCATGTATCAATCTACTCTATAGTTGAATTTCTTAAACCGAAATATATAGTTATTTTGCAATTATCTAATTTTTGTAATACTACATAAGTTTCCAACAATCTTATCACTGAATAATCATGTACATTTGTTTTTTATTATCATTCATAGTATATCACTCAAAATGTCAAATTTAATATTTTTATTACCTCCCTTTAATTTTACATTTTAGTCTAACAAAGTGTTGGTTATCTATTCAGCAATCCGAGAACACAAAAATACACACGTATTTCAACAATAAACACATACAATGTCTTAGATGCTATTATAATCGTCATATTATCTTGACGTGTTTGATAATGTGAATCAAACTACATGTACAGTAGTTGTGTTGTTGCTGGAACTGAAAATTACTCCTGTTAAGTTTTATGCAAGTTTTACTTATATTCTATCAATACTACATGTACACAGAATGGACAACTCTGTTATCTCACAATATGTTTGATTACTCTAGTTCATACATTTTCACTACATCACTGCCCCGCATGGTAACACACATTCTATTCAGTACCTGATGAAAACACACTGAGAGTGGATGTTGTAATCCATCTCCTTGCTTCACAATCACACCAAGTTTCTTCCCATTCTCACTGAATTGTACCACATTATGTGATGTGTGCCCAGCTACAAACATGTTTCCTCTACCATCAACACATACACCAACTGCCCCCCTCAAGTCAGTGTCTGTAATAATGGACAAATAATTTCCCATCCCATCTAAACATACAAGTCCCTTGTTCCCACCACCAACAAATATTATGTCTCCACTTTCATTGAATGCAACATGTAGACTATGGCTGAACAGCTTATTCCCAGCATTGTCTCGTGTAATTGTCTTCAGCAGGGTACCAGTCATATCATAAACATAGAGTGAAGCACCAACATGATCTGTCACATAAAGCTGACCATCCTTGAAAGCAATACCATAACAATCATGAGACATTCTAATTTGTCTTGTAGGAGTCATCTTGTTATGAATGGAAACAAACTGGATCTTATTGTCTCTCCAACATGCAACAGCAACTTCATGTTTACTGATACAGCATACACCTTGAGGTGCAGAATCTAAAGTACAATAGTCAACAACTGACATCTTCTGTATATCAATACGTTTTAGCTTCTTATTTTTTGAATCTGAGACAAGTAGTTGGCTATCATGAGTCAGACAACTTCCACAGGAACTGCATGTCTTAGAATCATGAAAAAGTTTTATGGTAATATTTCTACTTCCTTTGATTTTGTAGACGTCGGGTTTCTGCTTTCCATGTTTCTGTACTTGACATATACCTTGTAAAGCTTGGATATTGTAGGGTTCGTGTTTCTGTACTTGACCAATACCTTGTAAAGCTTGGATATATTCCAC
Organism: Mactromeris polynyma; assembly: GCA_032209605.1. NCBI lineage: Eukaryota > Metazoa > Mollusca > Bivalvia > Venerida > Mactridae > Mactromeris > Mactromeris polynyma. The sequence goes on from JASFXZ010000028.1 coordinate 7,962,995, forward strand.
CAATGATTGGTCTGGAATGAATGATATCTCTACGTCTGTATTATGTTGTAATTCTTGCTTCATCTTCTCACCATCTGCTTTGTTTATCTTCACTTGGGCAATTTTCGTACAAACAAAACGTTGGGCTCTATTTGCTTCTGATTGATTGAGCTTGTCGTCTGTCGTCTGCAAATCTTTACAGATGCTATCAACACTTTGCTTGGCTTGTATTATTTCTGTTTCTAGTTGTTTGTATACAACTTCTATTTCTTTGCGTGATGACTCGGCAATTTTACTCAGGATGGCTTCTAATGCTTTTTGGAATGTGCTGACTTGACCTAAAGCATCTTTCTTTGCTTTATTCAAAGTCTGTAATTGTGTATTTGTAGATTTACTTACACTTTTCATGTATACCATCATTTCTTTAAGAAGACTGTGCATCCGTTGGCAGTCAGACAACTTAAATATGACGTCAATCATGTCTGGTATAGAATGGATGTGACTGTCTTGACAAAACCTGAAATTGAATTATTTATAATTACATTCGGCATATAGCTCTGTATGTATAGAAAACACATTTAAACAAAGGACGTTGTGACAATGTTCATATGTAGCCTATTGATTTTATTTGTGTTAAATAATGTAAAATTGAGCACCGACATTACATAAAGTATGTAGATCAATTGCTTAAGTTCTGGATAGTTACACATCATGAATGATAAAAACACATAAATTCTGCCTGTTGAATATTGTAAAATTTACAAAAGAAAATAACAAGCTTAAATAAATTTAATAAAATGAGAATGTACACGTATACTATTTTGGAATAGGGCCATATCAGTGTTTAAGGGGTCGTGGGTTCGAGCGCCGTTTTTCTGTTCTGTAGAGCTAGATTTAGATCTTATTGTAGTGGTGTGGGGAGACGGCCGCCCGGTTAGCTCAATCGATAGATTGCAGTTTAGTGTGTAGGGGGATTGAGCCCCATATCGGTCGTACTTTTTCCACTTGACTAACTTCATGCTGGCATCGGTGTTTGACGCCCATGATGGTTGAGCCTATAATGACGGAAGGGGGAGGATTGTAGTGGAGAGATAATTCTATAAATTCTAACGTAAAGTTGACATTGATGTTAATAAAGCATTACTTGTGATCTTTTACGAAGCATGTAGAACAGCCAACAACATCATGACCTTCACAGTACATGTCAACAACTTTCCCTTTATGTATGGAACACCGCTCAGTTGGAATTTCCAACACACTGGATTGTAGACTGCTCGCTTGGTTTCCAATGACATCCATCAGATTGTGGTTTCTCGTTGCCGGGAACTTCTTGTGTGCGTCGGTACATGACAGACAACAATAGCCACTGCATTCAGCACAATACTTTACAGCTTCCACTGTTTTGTTGTCTTCTGCACAAGCAGTACACACTAAATCAAATGCTTCCTTCCGCGATTTTCTATGTTTGACTTTGAACCCTACTTTCGATTTCAGAAAATATGTGTAGTCATTGGGTATCGACCAGCCAGCTAGCCGATAATAGCTTAAACAATAATTACCTCCCTTATTTCATTGAGCAATAATAAATTGAGGCCCGTATAGATGTTCAATCAAGTAGGAAACCAGTATCGGTAAATTAACGTCAGTAATGCAACAAAAATATATTCACCCAATATACAGATACTCTTGAGTACATGAGACCTCCATGAGTCCAACTGTTACAAGAAGGTCTAACACACCATCCTGGGGAGGCGCCTCGAGGTCTTTATTGATGAACTAGCCTGTTAGATATGGCCCAAAATGTGCACCTCTGCGCAAGTGGGCGCATTAGTTACACATTCTTTCCTTTGGTAACTGAAGGTAACTTGTTCTATCTCTTTGGTAACTTCTCTGAATTCTGGAGTACCACTGCGTTGACTGAGTTACCTCCAGTTATCTCAAAGTTACCAAAGACAAAGTGCAGTTACCTGGTAACTGGAAATATGAGGGTATGTTTTTCATATTTTGATAGAAGTAGAAAAGTTACCACTGCATTGACTGAGTTACCACCAGTTACCTCAAAGTTACCAAAGACATAGTGCAGTTACCTGGTAACTGGAAATATGAGGGTATGTTTTTCATATTTTGATAGAAGGAGAAAAGTTACCACTGCAATGTCTGAGTTACCACCAGTTACCTCAAAGTTACCAAAGACATAGTGCAGTTACCTGGTAACTGGAAATGTGAGGGTATGTTTTTCATATTTTGATAGATTTTTCATAGTTATAAGCCTTATATGATGGTAAGGTTGGAGAAATTCTCCAAAAAATCAGAGAAGTTACCAAAGAGATAGAACAAGTTACCTTCAGTTACCAAAGGAAAGAATGGGTAACTAATGCGCCCACTTGCGCAGAGGTGCACATTTAGGGCCATATATGCGACCTGTACCTGTGATTGAAAGAAAATATACGATAATTGGACGATTTGCTCTGTCCACACCTCCCATAGGAGTTAATGTGACCCCATAAGATCGGGTATACCATGCAACTTGAGACTACCATGACTCCACCGATTAGATGAAATACCACCAGTCTCGCAGGAAGGTCCTTTATATGCATAGGATCGAACTTACACCAATGTTTGAACGTAAATATCAAATATGGCGATGTGCCCTCTGCGTCGCTCCCTTACTAAGGGAGGAAGCAATACGACCCAATGAAACCATATATGAGACCCATCCAGTCCAACAAAAGCAAAATCACCACCATACCATCGCAGGGGGTCTATTGATCGAGGACCAAAACTTGCATCTCTCGCTCAATGAACGGATTTTATGATAGATCTAGCGATTTGCTCGAGCTGCGTATCTCACTGACCCAAGTATGACCGTGTTTACACGACAGCCCGAGAAAACCAGGAGTCCAAAGAGTGCAAGAAGAACCACCAGACCATCGTAGGGAGGCCCCTATTGAGGATCGAATTTATTTCTGTCGTTGGACCCATGAGCGTGTCATGTACTCGTGCATATTTTGTCTTATTGGGTCACAATGTCTCATTTATAAGGGATCTATGCAGGAGGCAATCGTCGTAAATTACTATCATCGGACCTCACAAGCAGATCCCGGCACGCGTCCCCTCTAAAATTCCCCAACCTTACATGTATGTCTGAGTATAAATACGAAAATATACAGAGATCTTTAATTACATGTATAAGATTTTCAAATAAGCGATTCTGATTTATTGTAGCATTATATTCTGTCATGATGATATTTATAAAACAAAGATTAAAACACAGTCATTGACATTTCATAAAGCTTGAGCAAATCCAAAAAATGACCAAAAAGTTACTAATGAGGGTCCCATTGCCTCTGTAGGGAGCTATGGTTTGTGCTAATCGCCCTGTACTATCAAGTATTTTCATTCAAAGATGGGCGTAAGTTCGATCCTCCCTACCGCGGTCTCTTTACAGTGGCATGGTAGTTCTATTCGGTTTGGTTGGACTGATCAGTGCCTCAGATACTATTGTGTACATGGTCTTATGTGGTCACATACCCTCTGTAGTGAGATATATGCTGCTTACATATTTTCCTATTTTATGGTATATTTTCGTTGCCGATGTGAACAATTTCGTCAACAGCAGCAAGGGAATTGCGATAAAAACCTTCATTTTGTTTTCATACCCTTACAGTGAAATGTTACCCATGTAGGCAGCATTATTACGGGAATTTTATCGTTTCAGTTTTTCTAAAATTACATAGCACTATCATCCATTGAAATCCTGTGTCGGGCCTCCTGTCGTTTAAATGATATTGACGGCTAGACATGTCAAGGGAAGTTACTCTACCTTATTGAGCGCAATCAATTTCTGTAACCTGTGAGACAACTAAAACATTTTATGCGGTACTTAAATCGGTTCCAAGTTTCACACCAACTGAACAAAACTGAACGCCAAACATTACTTCTTACATAAATACCTAAATACAGAAGATTGGACAACCTGATACCGGGTCCAAATTTACTCTGCGTCCAAGCCCTATTAAAAAATACATCGCATAACATATGTATGTAAAGAGGTACATTTGTGTCTTACTCAATAAAACGTATGTATACAATTAGTTATTTCATAAATGAACAATCGAATATTAGCTGTTTTTGAAGGCGCGTATCCAGGCGTACGCACGTAACAGTTCTTTAAATGCCTCTGTACAACATTGGTAGTTACATATCATTTACATATTATAATAAAATGTATTTGATTCAATTAAGGCGAGATAAAAAAAGTACAAAAAATAACCAGATCTGGAATGGAAAAGACGTTTTAAAATTGTTGAAGATGTAACAAGGACACTAAAAGTTAACTTTAAGTTTTCAGAATCAAACCTCTCTCTTTTGAGAAGAAAACAATTTTTCTTGCTAGCTTAAAGGGAAAGTGTTTTTTAGAGATGTAACACGGAGAGTATTATGTATCTCATACATTTATATCAGGTTAAATCACGGACATATAAACCATGGATTCAAAACCGGCTGTTATATGTATTTAGACTAATGTTTGAACTCTCAGTAGCTGAGTAATCATTTCATCCGAGATCAAACTATCGGAACACGTAGTGATTTTTTTTGGTTCAATCTTACAGCCGAATTTCGGCTGTTTCCCCTGGCAAAAATCCTCATTTTCCCCAAAGAATTGTCCTTCTTTACCCAAAAAGTAAAAACACTATTTTACTGACTTTTTTACCAATCCTGAAAAAAGCACTTTGAGATGAGAGAGGGAAAAGTAATAATACATTCAGCAAAAGCAGGAAATTAAACCATTTGTATGTAACATAACCATGCTATTATTTTCCCAAATTTGTGATTATCGCGCTTATTTTCCCAATTGAAAACGGATAGGCAGTTACAATTTTGTTTTTAAATCATTGACACCTGACATACAATTCTACGAAAATGATCCGCAATAATGAGCTAGGTGTTATGATTAGCGGTAAAAATTTGGCGATGTCCGCCATCTTTCTTCTTCCCTTCTTTATAATCTTCACCGCCTGTATAGGCGAACCTCTATGTAGAGTTGAACTGTTATTAATTATAAATCCCTCACCACACCCGTCACCGAAGTTTAAACACTGTACGCTTATCTATATTACAGTTCAGCACATATGTCAGTGATATTTATATAAGTTCCCTAAATGCACATATATTATGTATCCGCACCAGTATTGAAAACCATGCCACCTCCCCTTCGCCTTTTAGGTTTAATATTTGCGAGCATTCTATATCTCAGGTTATGTAATGAGTAGATGAGTCTTCTGCAGTGAAACTCGAATTTATGAAGCTTTCCTCTTCTGATAGTTTTTATATTTGTATAGTCCAATATCACGGATATTTGCTCTTCAGAGGTTAAACACTTAAAGTTTTGTTTTGTAACATTTTGGAATTCAAACTCTATTTCATTCAGTATTGGTGTCCTAATAGTGTGGAGCATGTCGCACTGTAGTAGGAAGTGGTGAATATCCTCTTCTGCGACTCCACATAGTTGTCAGGTTGGGTCTACATGTACTTCATTTTGGTTGAATGCTACTCTGTTTGTTTGGAGAATATATGTTCCAGTTAACATTTTCATTTTGACTGGTAGCCTGTTGGTTTCTCTAACTTAGTTGGTGGACTGTATATTTGGATGAATTTTCCCTGGTAAGTAAATAGCATTCATGTATTTCAGTGACTTGTATAGCTTTGCTAAGCTTGCAATCCTTTCTTTGAAGCTTTCTGTTACTACTTTATAGACTTTATTTTTCCACTTATTTTTTGAAATAGGATTATTCAATGCAACTCCAATTTCTCCAAGATTATATTTCCAAAATAGCTTTTTGACTTCTATAAACCATCTTGTTTCTGAATTTGAGAGAAGTTGACATTTTGAACAGCTGTATTCTTGATGGTATTAAAATATATATTTTGTGTTTATCTTGTTCTGTTTGCTTGTATGCACTTTTTGGTTCAATACTCAGTTGTAAGACTGAACGAGGTTTGTTTAATCAGATGAAATTTGCATTGTATGCATTTTCGATCCAAATCCACGAAACTTACCGGACGCACGCTAAGGATTGTGGGTAAATTATTTAATCTTATCGTTTCACTGATATCAGCCTGTTTCGAATCCATGGTTTATATGTCCATGATCAAATAAATTTAATTGATTTCAGTGAACGTCTGCGTTTTACAACTGCAAAGATAATCTCATTTAAACCTGGGAATAGTATGTGATATCCGTGAAAATATATATCGTTGTTCTGCTAGGGGAGATAAACTCTGTGAAGAGTTTGGAGTTGGTTACAAAGATGACAATGTATAAGACCCTTCCTAATGTAAACAACAATGGCTGAAATATAAGACAAAATGTACAGAATGCAAAACTAAATTTAGGCTTAGTATAATATAATTATAGATTAACAAGGCATGTCAAAAATGGCCAAATTTGTTATACATTGCAATAGTTCTTATTTGAAAACAATAGCCAATATAATGACAATACTGGATGTAGCCCATTAAAATATTAACGTTCTGTCTCAGGAGCCATATACCCCTTTAAAAGTGTTAACAAGATAGGAGTATGTGTCCCTTGCATTAAGTACACGATACCGCATTGTTATTATATTGACTAAACGATTTTGAAGACATAATACAGTGATACATTTTTACACTCCATCAACACAATCAATAACATAGAAAACCAATCCTAGCATAAAATAGATGAATCTGCAAATGCAAATTACTAAAGAGGTCCACGCTTTAAGATATATCAGTTAACCCGCTTTGTTACCGTACACCATACTTCCATTACTGTTGAAAGCCGAAGGGGAAATTAAGAGCCGTATAGCCCGAACAGAAAATGTTGAATCCAAAGACAGTCTCCGACCAGTGTCAATGCGACCCATCGTACAGTCATCATTTTCCTGAAATCTAATCAGTACTTTCCTGGCATCTTACCAGTACTTTCATGGTATATTACCAGTACTTTCATGACATCTTACCAGTACTTTTCTTGCATCTAACCAGTGCTTTCCTGGCATCTAACCAGTACTTTCCTGGCATCTAACCAGTGCTTTCCTGACATCTAACAGTACTTACATGGCATCTTACCAGTACTTTACTGGCATCTTACCAGAACTTTCATGGTATATTACCAGTACTTTCAAGGCATCATACGAGTACTTTCCTGGCATCTAACCAGTACTTTCTTGGCATCTAACCAGTACTTTCCTGGCATCTAACCAGTACTTTCTTGGCATCCTACGAGTACTTTCCTGGCATCTAACAAGTACTTTCTTGGCATCTAACAAGTACTTTCCTGGTATGTAACCAGTACATTCCTGGTACCTAACCAGTACATTCCTGGAATCTTACCAGTACTTTCTTCGCATCTAACCAGTACTTTCCTGGCATATTACCAGTTCTTTCCTTGTATCTATCCATTACTCGCCTGGCATCTTACCAGTTCTTTCCTTTCATCTAACCAGTACTCTCCTGGCATCTTACCATTACTTTCCTCGCATATAACAAGTGCATTCCGGGCATCTAACCAGTGCTTTCCTGGTATGTAACTCAGTACATTCCTGGCATCTTACCAGTACTTTCCTGGTATGTAACCAGTACTTTCATGGCATCTTACCAGTACTTTCCTGGTATGTAACCAGTATATTCCTGGCATCTTACCAGTACTTTCCTGATATGTAACCAGTACTTTCATGGCATCTTACCAGTACTTTCCTGGTACGTAACCAGTATTTTCCTGGCATCTTACCAGTACTTTCCTGGTATGTAACCAGTACTTTCATGGCATCTTACCAGTACTTTCCTGGTATGTAACCAGTATTTTCCTGGCATCTTACCAGTACTTTCCTGGTATGTAACCAGTACTTTCATGGCATCTTACCAGTACTTTCCTGGCATGTAACCAGTATATTCCTGGCATCTTACCAGTACTTTCCTGGTATGTAACCAGTACTTTCATGGCATCTTACCAGTACTTTCCTGGTATGTAACCAGTACATTACCAGTACTTTCATGGCATCTTACCAGTACTTTCTTGGCATCTAACCAGTTCTTTCTTGTTTCCATGCCAGAAATATGTTAAGTGGGAATTCACACTGATCAATAAGCAATTCTGATCTCACCCGGCTGACCTACCGAATCGTCGTCTGCAGCGTCAACCACTGAGCAACTAGGCCAACTATAAGAAATGAGTCTTTGGTTAATGTTCCTAATAGTCCTACATGTATACTAATTTTTCTCTCGTACTGTATACTTGGATATTTTCATGAGTCGAAAAGTCATAAATCAACAATTTCAGATGTTTCGTGAGCCGAAATATTTGCCAATCGCCAAAATGTGTACATGTATTGTTATATTGAATACTCAATTAAACATACACTTGTTTTTGTGAGCGTGGACATTTACAATACCCGATAATTTCACTTGCTTAATATATTTTAGATAAATTAATCAAGTAAATTACAATATAAATGGATACTATATATAGTATATAATAATACAGTATTGAAATGGGATAGTTAAACATTTAACATTGAATAAATTTCTCCAGGAAAGATTAGGTTGTTACAGGGAAGGCGACAAACACAAGACAATTCCTCCTTACACAGACCACAGGGAAACATCAGTATGTGAAACATTGGGGATTGATACCCTGATATCATTTTACCAGCTCTCTCCTGTCTCCAACTCTCCCTCTCCGAAATTTCTACAATTCCTTCATGTTAATTTCTTTAATTTAAATCTAAATATACAGTCAACATTCTTTCTTAAACCGCCAAGATCCCAGGTTTAAAATACAATAGAATGTTAAGAATTCAAGAAATATAGTCACATGAACGTTGACCTGATTAGCTGGTTGAAATATGCGCTCTGCACATCCTCTCGATATCATGAACATTTATGTCAAGATATTTATTTGTGACAGACGGACAGACTGACGGATGGACAGAGAGACAACCTAAGGAAAAACAATCATAGCTTTATTCTATGTAAATGTTTCACTATTTGCAAAAAATATGGTCTGCTATTAAATATCCTGTATCAATCTACTGTATACTTAAATTTTTTAAACCAAAAAATATAGTTATATTGTATTATCTAATTTTTGTAATACTACCCAAGTTTGCAACAATCTTATCACTGTATAATCATGTACATTTGTTTTTATTATCATTCATAGTATATCACTCAAAATGACAAATTTAATATTTTTATTACCTCCCATTAATGTTGCATTTCAGTATAACAAAGTGTTGGCTACCTATTCAGCAATCCGAGAACACAAAAATACACACGTATTTCAACAATAAACACAAACAATGTCTTTGATGCTATTATAATCGCCATATTATCTTGACGTGTTTGATTATGTGAATCAAACTACATGTACAGTTGTTGTGTTGTTGTTGGAACTGAAAATTACTCCTGTTAAGTTTTACTTATATTCTATCAATAATACATGTACACAGAATGGACAACTATGGTATCTCACAATATGTTTGATTACTCTAGTTCATACGTTTCCACTACATCACTGCCATGCATGGTAACAAACATTCTATTCAGTCCCTGATGAAAACACACTGAGTGTGGTTGTTGTAATCCATCTCCTTGCTTCACAACCACACCAAGTTTCTTCCCATTCTCACTGAATTGTACCACATTATGTGAACCTTGCCCGACTACAAACATGTTTCCTCTACCATCAACACATACACCATCTACATACTTCAGGTCAGTGTCTGTAATAGTGGACAAATAATTTCCCATCCCATCAAAACATACAAGTCCCTTGTCCCGACCTCCAACAAACATTCTGTCTCCACTTTCATTGAATGTAACATGTAGACTATAGTTGAACAGCTCATTCCCAGCATTGTCTCGTTTAATTTTCTTCAGCAGGGTACCAGTCATATCATAAACATAGAGTGAAGCACCATAACCATCTGTCACATAAAGCTGACCATCCTTGAAAGCAATACCATAACAACGATGAGACATTTTAATTTGTCTTGTAGGAGTCATCTTGTTATGAATGGAAACAAACTGGATCTTGTTTTCTCCCATACATGCTACAGCAACTTCATGTTTACTGATACAACATATACCAACAGGTACAGAATCTAAAGTACAATAGTCAACAACTGACATCTTCTGTATATCAATACGCTTTAGTTTCTTATTGTCAAAATCTGTGACAAGTAGTTGGTTATCTTGTGTCAGACAACATCCAAGGGGACAGCATTTCTTAGAATCATGAGAAAGTTTTATGGTAATATCTCTACTTCCTTTGATTTTGTAGACGTCGTGTTTCTGCTTTCCATGTTTCTGTACTTGACCAATACCTTGTAAAGCTTTGATATATTCCATCAATGATTGGTCTGGAATGAATGATATCTGTACGTCTGTATTATGTTGTAATTCTTGCTTCATCTTCTCACCGTCTGCTTCTTTTAGTTGTTCTTGGGCAATTTTCGTACAAACAAAACGTTGGGCTCTATTTCCTTCTAATTGATTGAGCTTGTCGTCTGTCGTCTGCAAATCTTTACAGATGCTATCAACACTTTGCTTGGTTTGTAGAATTTCTGTTTCTATTTGTTTGTATACAACTTCTATTTCTTTGCGTGATGATTCGGCAATTGTACTCAGGATGGCTTCTAATGCTTTTTGGAATGTGCTGACTTGACCTAAAGCTTCTTTCTTTGCTTTCTTCAAAGTCTGTAATTGGGTATTTGTAGATTTACTTACAGTTTTCATGGATACCATCATTTCCTTCAGAAGACTGTGCGTCTGTTTGCAGTCAGACACCTTAAATATGGCATCAATCATGTCTGGTATAGAATGGATGTGACTGTCTTGACAAAACCTGAAATTAAATGATTTATGATTACATTCTGCATATACCTCTGTATGTATAGAAAACACATTTGAAACATAGGACGATGTGACAATGTTCATATGTAGCCTATTGATTTTATTTGTGTTAAACAGTGTAAAATTGAGCACCGACATACATAAAGTATGTAGATCAATTGCTTAAGTTTTGGATAGTTACACATCATGAATGATAAAAACACAAAAAATCTGTTTGTTGAATAATGTAAAATTTACAAAAGAAAATAATAAGCTCTTAAATAATTTTAATAAAATGAGAATGTACACGTATACTTTTTTGGAATAGGGCCATATCAGTGTTTAAGGGGTCTTGGGTTCGAGCGCCGTTTTCCTGTTCTGTAGAGCTAGATCTAGATCTAAGTGTAGTGGTGTGGGGAGACGGCCGCCCGGTTAGCTCAGTCGATAGATTGCAGTTTAGTGTGTAGGGGGCCATGGGTTCGATCGGGCGTACTTTTTCCACTTGACTAACTTCATGCTGGCAGCGGTGTTTCACGCCCATGATGGTTGAGCCTATAATGCCGGAAGGGGAAGGATTGTAGTGGAGAGGTAATTATATAAATTCTAACGTAAAGTTGACATTGATGTTAATAAAGCATTACTTGTGATCTTTTACGAAGCATGTAGAACAGCCAACAACATCATGACCTTCACAGTACATGTCAACAACTTTCCCTTTATGTATGGAACATCGCTCAGTTGGAATTTCCAACACACTGGATTGTAGACTGCTCGCTTGGTTTCCAATGACATCCATCAGATTGTGGTTTCTCGTTGCCGGGAACTTCTTGTGTGCGTCGGTACATGACTGACAACAATACCCACTGCATTCAGCACAATACTTTACAGCTTCCACTGTCTTGTTGTCTTCTGCACAAGCAGTACACAAAAAATCATATGCTTCATCCGACATTTTTAACTGAGAACGCCCTCCAAACGCCATTTTCTGTTTGACTTTGAACCCTACTTCGATTTCAGAAAATATGTGTAGTCATTGGGTATCAGCCAGCCAGCTAGCCGTCAATAGCTACAAACAATAATTACCTCCCTTATTTCATTGAGTAATAACGAATTGAGGCCCGTATAGAGGTTCAATCAAGTAGGAAACCAGTATCGGTAAATTAATGTCGAGTAAGGCAACACAAAATATATTCACCCAATATTCAGATAATCTTGAGTACCTGAGACCTTCATGAGTCTAACTTTTACAAGTAGATCCAACACACCATCATGGGGAGGCGTCTCGATGTCTTTATTGAGGAACCGGAAACCTGTACCTGTTATTGAAAGAAAATATACAATGATTGTACGATTTGCTCTATCCATACCTCCGTTAAGAGTTAATGAGACCCCATAAGATCGGGGATACACAGCAACTTGAGACTACCACGACTCCACCGATTGGATGAAATATCACCAGACTCGCAGGAAGGTCCTATATACATAGGATCGAACTTACACCAATGTTTGAACGTAAATATCCAATATCGCGATGTGCCTTCTGCATCGCTCCCTTACTAAGGAAGGATGCAATACGACCCAATGAAGCCATATATGAGACACATCCGGTCCAACAAAAGCAAAATTACCACTATACCATCGCAGGGGTCTATTGATCGAGGACCAAAACTTGCATCTCTCGCTCAATGAACGTATTTTATGATAGATCGAGCGATTTGCCCGAGCTGCGTATCTCACTGACCCAAGTATGACCTTGTATACACGACAAACCGAGACACCCAGGAGTCAAACGAGTGCAAGAAGAACCACCAGACCATCGTATGGAGGACCCTATTGAGGATCGAATTTATTTCTGTCGTTGGACCCGTGAGGGTCTCAGGTACTTGTGCATATTTTGTCTTATTGGGTCACAATGTCTCATTTATAAGGGATCTATGCAGGAGGCAAGCCGTTGTAAATTACTATCATCGGACCTCACAAGCAGATCCCAGCACGCGCCCCCTCTAAAATGTATGTCTGAGTATAAATACGAAAATATACAGAGATCTTTAATTATAAGATTTTCAAATAAGCGATTCTGATTTAGTGTAGCATTATGTTCTATCATGATGATGTTTATACACAAAGATTAAAACACTGTCATTGACATTTTATGAGGCTTGAGCATAACCAAAAAATGACCAAATTTTACTAATGAGGGTCGCATTGCCTCTGTAGGGAGCTATGGTTTGTGCTTATCGCCCTATACTATCATGTATTTTCATTCAAAAATGGGCTTACGTATCGGTCTTTTCACGGTGGCATGGTACATGCAGTTCTATTCGGTTTGGTTGGACTGATCAGTGACTCAGATACTCTTGTGTACGTGGTCTTATGTGGTCACATACCCTCTGTAGTGAGATATGCTGCCTACATATTTTATGGTATATTTTCGTAGCCGATGTGAACAATTTCGTCAACAGCCGCAAGGGAATTGCGATAAAAATCTTTTATCGTTTCGGTTTTTCTAAAATTACGTTGCACTATCATCCATTGAAATCCTGTGTCGGGCCTCCTGTCGTTAAAATGCTATTGACGGCTAGACCTGACAAGGGAAGTTACTCTACATTATGGAGCGCAATCGCAACATCTCGGCAATTTCTGTAACATGTGAGACAACTGAAACAGTTGATGCGGTCCTTAAATCGGTTCAGGTATGTAAATTGTTAAACCACCGAATACTGTTGTGTACAAGTGTGATTTATACCTATATAATCTTAACACACCGTTATTCTTAGACATAGATTGTTTATTAAAATCTTATGCAATCTGCAATGTGCACATTCCTTTAAACGATACATTAAGAATGATATCTTAACATTTTAATGTCTGGTGTTAAGAAATGGATTATGCAATACATTAATGCATAAACATTTGCTAATATGATGTGTTATAAGTATATTTGAAATTCATAAATTTCATTGCAGTCATAATTTCTGTGATATTTCTCACAATAATTTAGGAACCCAAATATTTTACCTTGTTGATGAAGGAGAGGGAGTTGGAAAAGGGGCCAACAGTGTTACATCAATGCTGCACCACCACTTTCAGACTCATGGATTTGGGGAAAAGCATGCCAGAACAAAAATAAAACAGTTATTGGGTAAAACATTTTATAAGCTCAATCTTAAATATACACAACAAATGTTGGGAAAAGAATATTAAAAAAGACAATAATGTATGCAGCAGTGAATAGAAATTTGTAAATACTTAATTTAAAAGTCATTGTAATAATGTATTATGTTTAAAGTTAATTATGTAGCTGGAAACTGCTCACTAGATATTTAACATATTATTTGTTTGTAATTCAAGGTATGGACTGTGGAGAGTATTGACAGTGCTCCGCCATACTGTGGAATACAGTATTATGGAAGCATGGCACACCAAATTTAGCCCTGACTGGCATTTTGGTCTGTGGAAGGTATGTAATTTTGAAAATATATTTTCACTTGCATCCCATGTAACTTGATTTCTACTGTTAGTTTTTTCTTTGTTTTGAAATAAATTAATTTATCATACATTAAAAATATACATTAATGTCATGATAATTGTAGTATATTTGCTTAACATAGAAAACAGATTTATTTTGAATGTTGAGTATAGTTTCAAATGTTTGCCAACATCATATTTAGGTTTGAATGAGTTATGTTCTCAAAAAAAAATAAACACAGAATGCAAAACTAAGCATTTGATTTATACAGCCATCTCTTTACTAATAAAGCTATAAATAAACCTTTATAACAACAAGATTGCTGTAAATAAGAATATAATTAATATTCAGGTCAGACGGAGACACTCTACAGCTGAGAGTATGGAGGATATTGCAGAGACTGTCCGCATATCATCCCGCAGCGGGTATAATATACCCCAGTTGGTAGGTGATCAGCAGTGTCCTGTCATATACCATGATTGGGGTAAATTCTTCAAGCAGTATTTCAAGAAAATTCCCGACATCTCAAAGTACCACTATTTCAGGTGTGTATTTATTAAATGTTTTGGATAAGTCATATTTTTGCATACAATTAGTACACTGTTATGTTCTGTCAATTGAAGTAACAAAATAATCCCACAAAATCTTGTGTTGTCAAAGGGGCTCAAACATATTTTATATTTTTTCACATTTACTGCAAAATAGTTTGACACTAAACATTGTATTTGTAATGAAATACATTTTCAAAGCTGGTATAGTAACATAGTGCTTAACAGTATATTTTTACTTACTAGCCTGTAAACAAAATATGACAGCTACAAGAAGCAAATAAGCTCTTGTTGATTAAAAAGTAACTGCTTTGCAAAGTGCACCGTTTTCTCCTTGCTGCTATTTTAATTGTCTTAATCTAAGGTGGTCTTCACTGTAACATTATTATACTTTCAGAATGACATCTTCATCACCAGGTACGGTGTATATGAAGGAGTATATGTTCTCGGAGGTACAGTCCTTCAATGTCTTGAAACAGCAAAATACCTCCCTTAATGGCTTTCCCGACCGAATTGTAAACCCTGGACTAGATCCAGTCAGGCAGTGGTACCTTTACGATGACATTCGACTACTATGTAATGACAGTGCTAAAGCATGCCCACTGCATACAGTTCCTAGACCAAAAGTTAAAAAAAATTGTTGAATTGTTTGTGATAAAGATGTCACAAAGTATTTCTTTGTTGAATGTGTTCATATTGAATTATAATATTTTTTGTAATTGATTTTAACCTTTGTTTGTATTCAACATGTTATTGCGAAGTTTTAAGTTATTTAAGTTTCTAACTTTACATAATATATTTTTGGTTAGTTCCTTACAGTTTGTAAGAAGTTAAAATATTGTTTTTGCTTTGTAGTAACCAACACTAAGAATGTTAATAATTCAATTTCACACAGATATGTCATATGGGCCAAATAAATTTGAGTTAAAATATCAATATTAAGACCTCGAATAAGAATTTTTTTTTTTAGGTGTTTTATAATTAAAAAACATTTCCAGAAAATAATTATGACCTTTGAAGAAAATCTATGTTGGTAGTTAATCTTCAAATTTAATGTTTAATTGGTAACCATGGCAACACTTTTTTTTGCAATTTATGGTAGAAGATCGCATTGAATGAATCGTCAATTTATTCACTTTCCTGGCATCTTACCAGTACTTTCCTGGCATCTTACCAGTACTTTCCTGGCATCTTACCAGTATTTTCCTGGTACCTAACCAGTACTTTCCTGGCATCTTACCAGTTCTTTCCTCGCATATATAACCAGTGCTTTCCTGGCATCTTACCAGTACTTTCCTGGTATGTAACCAGTACATGCCTGGCATCTTACTAGCACTTTCCTCGTATGTAAACAGTACTTTCCTGGTATGTAAACAGTACTTTCTTGGCACCTTACCAGTACTTTCCTGCTATGTAACCAGTACTTTCCTGGTATGTAACCAGTATATTCTTGGCATCTAACCAGTACTTTCCAGGCATCTAACCAGTACTTTCTAGGCATCTGACCAGTACTTTCCAGGCATCTAACCAGTACTTTCCAGGCATCTAACCAGTACTTTCCAGGCATCTTACCAGTACTTTCCTGCTATGTAAACAGTACTTTCCTGGTATGTAAACAGTACTTTCCAGGCATCTAACCAGTACTTTCCAGGCATCTAACCAGTACTTTCTAGGCATCTAACCAGTACTTTCCAGGCATCTTACCAGTACTTTACTGGTATGTAACCAGTACTTTCTCGGTGTTAAGTGGGAATTCACACTGATCAATAAGCAATTCTGTTTTCACCCGGCTGACCTACCGAATCGTCGTCATCATCGTCAACCACTGAGCAACTAGGCCAACTATAAGAAATCAGTCTTTGGTTAATGTTCCTAATAGTCCTACATGTATACTAATTTTCCTCTCGTACTGTATACTTGGATATTTTCATGAGTCGAAAAGTCATAAATCAACAATTTCAGATGTTTCGTCAGCCGAAATATTTGCCAATCGCCAAAATGTGTACATGTATTGTTATATTGAATAATCAAGTAAACATACACTTGTTTCTTGTGAACTTGGAAATTGACACTGCCCGATATTTTCACAACTTGCTTAATATATTTTAGATAAATCAAGTAAATTACAATATAAAT
Organism: Mactromeris polynyma; assembly: GCA_032209605.1. Classification (NCBI taxonomy): domain Eukaryota; kingdom Metazoa; phylum Mollusca; class Bivalvia; order Venerida; family Mactridae; genus Mactromeris; species Mactromeris polynyma. Next base: position 7,980,005 of record JASFXZ010000028.1, read on the forward strand.
GGAAACTATATATAGTATATAATAATACAGTATTTAAATGGGACAGTTAAAAATTGAACATTGAATAAATTTCTCCAGGAAAGATTAGGTTGTTACAGGGAAGGCGACAAACACAAGACAATTCCTCCTAACACAGACCACAGGGAACATCAGTTTGTGAAACATTGGGGATTGATACCCCCATATCAATTTACCAGCTCTCTCCTGTCTCTCACTCTCCCTCTCCGAAATTTCTACAATTCCTTTGTGTTAAATTTTTTAATTTAAATCTAAATATGCAGTCAACATTCTTTCTTAAACCGCCAAGATCCCAGGTTTAAAATTACAATAGAATGTTAAGAATTCAAGAAATATAGTCTTGATGGACTTTGACCTTGAAATTAGCTGATTGAAATATGCGCTCTGCACATCGTCTCGATATCATGAACATTTATGCCAAGATATTTATTTTTATGACTGACAGACTGACGGATGGACAGACAGACAGACAGACAACCCAAGGAAAAACAATATGTCTCATAGCTTAGATATCATAGCTTTATTCTATGTAAATGTTTCACTATTTGAAAAAAAATGTGTCTGCTATTTAATATCATGTGTCAATCTACTGTATACTTAAATTTTTTAAACCAAAAAATACAGTTAATTTTGTAATTATCTAATTTTTGTAATACTACATAAGTTTCCAACAATCTTATCATTGTATAATCATGTACATTTATTTTTATTATCATTCATAGTATTACACTCAAAATGTAAAATTTAATATTTTTATTACCTCCCTTTAATTTCGCATTGTAGTATAACAAATTGTTGACTATCTATTCAGCAATCCGAGAACACAAAAAATACACACGTATTTCAACAATAAACACAAACAATGTCTTAGCTGCTATCATAATCGTCATATTATCTTGACGTGTTTGATTATGTGAATCAAACTACATGTACAGTTGTTGTGTTATTGTTGGAACTGAAAATTACTCCTGTTAAGTTTTATGCAAGTTTTACTTAAATTCTATCAATAATGCATGTACACAGAATGGATAAATATGTTATCTCACAGTATGTTTGATTACTCTAGTTCATACATTTTCACTACATCACTGTCCTCTATGGTAACAAACATTATATTCAGTCCCTGATGGAAACACACTGAGAGTGGACATTGTAATCCATCACCTTGCTTCACAACCACACCAAATTTCTTCCCATTCTCACTGAATTGTACCACATTACGTGAATAGTACCCAACTACAAATATGTTTCCTCTACCATCAACACATACACCATTTACATACTTCAGGTCAGTGTCTGTTATAGTGGACAAATAATTTCCCATCCCATGAAAACATACAAGTCCATTGTCCCCACCTCCAACAAACATTCTGTCTCCACTTTCATTGAATGTAACATGTGTACTACCGTTGAACAGCTTATTCATAGCTTTGTCTCGAGTAATTGTCTTCAGCCGGGTACCAGTCATTTCATAAACATAGAGTGAAGCACCTCTCCAATCTGTCACATAAAGCTGACCATCCTTGAAAGCAATACCATAACAATCATGAGACATTTTAATTTGCCTTGTAGGAGTCATCTTGTTATGAATGGAAACAAACTGGATCTTGTTGGCATCCAGACATGCAACAGCAAATTCATGTTTACTGATACAACATACACCATAAGGCACAGAATCTAAAGTACAATAGTCAACAACTGACATCTTCTGAATATCAATACGTTTTAGTTTCGCATTGGTACAATCTGTGACAAGTAGTTGGTTATCTTGTGTCAGACAACATCCAAAGGAATCGCATGTCTTAGAATCATGAGAAAGTTTTATGGTAATATCTCTACTTCCTTTGATTTTGTAGACATCGTGTTTCTGCATTCCATGTTTCTGTACTTGACCAATACCTTGTAAAGCTTGGATAATTTCCATCAATGATTGGTCTGGAATGAATGATATCCCTACGTCTGTATCATGTTGTAATTCTTGCTTCATTTTTTCACCGTCTGCTTCTTTTATTTTTTCTTGGGCAATTTTCGTACAAACGAAACATTGGGCTCTATTTCCTTCTGATTTATTTAACTTGTCGTCTGTCGTTTGCAAATCTTTACAGATGATATCAGCACTTTGCTTGGCTTTTAGAATTTCTGTTTCTAGTTGTTTGTATACAACTTCTATTTCTTTGCGTGATGACTCGGCAATTTTACTCAAGATGGCTTCTAATGCTTTTTGGAATGTGCCGACTTGACCTAAAGCTTCTTTCTTTGCTTTCTTCAAAGTCTGTAATTGGGTATTTGTAGATTTACTTACAGTTTTCATGGATACCACCATTTCTTTCAGAAGACTGTGCGTCCGTTTGCAGTCAGACAACTTAAATATGGCGTCAATCATGTCTGGTATAGAATGGATGTGACTGTCTTGACAAAACCTGAAATTGAATAATTTATAATTTCATTCTGCATATAGCTCTGTATGTATATAACATACATTTAAAACATAGGACGTTCTCACAATATTCATATGCAGCCTATTGATTTTATTTGTGTTAAACAATACAAATTGAGCACCGACATACATAAAGTATGTAGATCAATTGCTTAAATTTTGGATACTTACACATCATGAATAATAAAAACACATACATTCTGCCTGTTGAATATTGTAAAATTTAGTGAAGAAAATAGTAAGCTCTAAATAAAATTTAATAAAATGAGAATGTACACGTATACTATTTTGGACTAGGGCCGTATCAGTGTTTAAGGGGTCGTGGCTTCGAGCGCCGTTTTTCTGTTTTGTAGAGGTACATGTGTATATCTAATAGTAGTGGTGTGTGACGGCCGCCCGGTTAGCTCAGTCGGTAGAGCGCTGTTTAGTGTGTAGGGTGCCTTGGGTTCGAGCCCCACACCGGGCGTACTTTTTCCACTTGACTTACTTCATGCTGGCAGCGGTGATTGACGGCCCATGATGGTCGAGCATATAGTGCCAGAAGGGGGAGGATTGTAGTGGAGAGGTAATTATAATGCTTACGTAAAGTTGATATTGATGTTAATAAAGCATTACTTGTGATCTTTCACGAAGCATGTAGAGCAGCCAACAACATCATGACCTTCACAGTACATGTCAACAACTTTCCCTGTATGTATGGAACACCGCTCAGTTGGAATTTCCAACACACTGGATTGTAGACTGCTCGCTTGGTTTCCAATGACATCCATCAGATTGTGGTTTCTCGTTGCCGGGAACTTCTTGTGTGCGTCGGTACATGACTGACAACAATAGCCACTGCATTCAGCACAATACTTTACAGCTTCCACTGACTTGTTGTCTTCTGCACAAGCAGTACACAAAAAATAATATGCTTCATCCGACATTTTCAGCTCTGAACGCCCTCCAAATGCCATTTTCTACGTTTGACTTTGAACCCTACTTTCGATTGCAGAAAATATGTGTTGTCATTGGGTAACTGCCAGCCAGCTAGCCGACAATAGCTTAAACAATAATTACCTCCCTTATTTCATTGAGCAAAAACGAATTGAGGCCCGTATATAGGTTCAATCAAGTAGGAAACCAGTATCGGTAAATTAACGTCAGGTAAGGCAACAAAAAACCATGTTCACCCAAAATACAGATACTCTTGAGTACCTGAGACCTCCATGAGTCCAACTGTTACAAGTAGATCCAACACACCATCATGGGGAGGCGCCTCGAGGTCTTTATTGAGGAACAAACCTGTACCTGTAATTGAAAGAAGATATACGATAATTGGACGATTTGCTCTATCCATACCTACCTTAGGAGTTAAAGTGACCCCATAAGACCGGGTATAGCCAGCAACTTAACACTACTACGAGTCCACCGATTGGATGAAATACCACCAGACTCGCAGGAAGGCCCTATATACATAGGATCGAACTTACACCAATGTTTGAATGTAATTATTCAATATATGGCGATTTTTTCTCTGCATCGCTCCCTTTCTAAGGGAGGAGACAATACGACCCAATGAGACCCATCCAGTCCAACAAAACAAAATTACCAACATACCATCACAGGGGGTCTATTGATCGAGGACCAAAACTTGCATCTCTCGCTCAATGAAAGGATTTTATGATAGATCGTGCGAGTTGCCCGAGCTACGCATCTCACTGACCCAGTATGACCGTATATACACGACAACCCGAGAAAACCAGGAGTCCAACGAGTGCAAGAAGAACCACCAGCCCATCGTAGGGAGGCCCCTATTGAGGATCGAATTTATTTCAGTCGTTGGACCCGTAAAAGTCTCAGGTACTTGTGCATATTTTGTCTTATTGGGTCACAATGTCTCATTTATAAGGGATCTATGCAGGTGGCAAATCGTCGTAAACTACTATCATCGGTCCTCACAAGCGGATCCCAGCACGCGCCCCCTCTTAAATTCCCTAACCTTACATGTATGTCTGAGTATAAATACGAAAATATAAAGATATCTTTAATTATAAGATTTTCAAATAAGCGATTCTGATTTATTGTAGCATTATACTCTATCATGATGATGTTTATACACAAAGATTAAAACACAGTCATTGACATTTTATGAGGCTTTAGCAAAACCAAAAAATGACAAAAAAATACTAATGAGGGTCGCATTGCCTCTGTAGGGAGCTATGGTTTGTGCTAATCACCCTATACTATCAAGTATTTTCATTCAAAGATGGCTTACGTACCGGTCTCTTCACGGTGGCATATGGTACATGTAGTTCTATTCGGTTTGGTTGGACTGATCAGTGTCTCAGATACTCTTGTGTACATGGTCTTGTACCCTGTGTAGTGAGATATGCTGGATACATATTTTCCTATTTTATTGAATATTTTCGTTGCCGATGTGAACAATTTCGTCAACAAGGGAATTGCGATAAAAATCTTCATTTTGTTTTCTTACCCTTACTGTAAAATGTTACCCTTGTAAGCAGCATTATTACGTGAATTTTATCGTTTCAGTTTTTCTAAAATTACGTTGCACTATCATCCGTTGAAATCCTGTGTCGGGCCTCCTGTCGTTAAAATGTTATTGACGGCTAGACCTGTCAAGGGAAGTTACTCTACCTTATGGAGCGCAATCGCAATATCTCGGCAATTTCTGAGTTAGTTCGATCAGCAACTATAGTGACTATGGTTGGATGATAAAACTCAGTTTAGTTCATCTATGGTCTAGTTACTCTGGTCACTCTTAGAATTTGGAGGGTTGAAAACACTATAGAGGTGTTCCGAATATCGACTATAGTTCAACCGTACTAAATCGGTGGTTGAACCATAGTTAATGTTCGGAACACCTCTACATAGTATTCAAACCTCCAAGTTCGAAGAGTGACCGGAGTAACTAGACCATAGATGAACTAGACTTAGTTTTATCATCCAACCATATTCACTATAGTCACTATAGTTGCTGATCGAACTACCTCTCTGTAACATGTGAGACAACTAAAACATTTTATGCGGTCCTTAAAACGGTTCCAAGTTTCACACAGTGAATTTAATTGAATACACTGAACGTCTGAATTTTTCCAATTGCAAAAGTAATCTCATTCAAACCGGTATGACCAGTATGTGATATCCTATTCGGAAAACCTCGGCCAACTGCGTCCAGAAATAGGCAAAAAAGTGGTATGGAAATATCCGAGAGCTGTCGAGAATGAGTGATATCCGTGAAAGCATCGATTGTTGTTCTGTTACGTGAGATAAACACTGTGAAGAGTTTGGAGTTGGTTACAAAGATGACAATATTTTAGACCCTTCCTAGCTAACAACAATTTGGCGGTCATTAGTAGCGGACAATGACTCTATCTGCCATTTACGCCAGTTGTTAGAGAGTATAATTTGTCGGACGTTAAATATTGGCTATGTACAGCAACCGGTGTCGAAGTACTTTCATACGTATACATAATTAATATTATGTATATATTTTGCTACGGAATTCAGATAATGTCCATGCGGTATTTTAAACAAAAACAAAAAGAAAGTATGAAACCAAGTTCTATCGCCTATCAATGACTGGAAATAAAGCAAGGTTAAAATTGTCTTTAGCTTCAACAGCATAATTATTATTGCAGCCAGTCTACACTATAGCGGACAATAACACTATCCACCAATATTAAGTAATACATGTACAGTATAAGATTCGGAATCCGTTTATTTATACCTTCTTGAACATAAAAATCCCCCTAGTGGACAATTTATACTATCTTGTAAGAAGACCACTTGACACCAAAATAAAGATTACACTTTTAAAATCTCTTTGAGCTCATGGGACCTACTAACTATTTATATAACTTTGAAAGAGGGCCACCACAATGCCCATAACATACCATACAGTAACAAGAGATGTTTGTAAAACATTATCCCCCCCCCCTTGACCCGTGACCCTAACATCAATAGGGTTCCTCTGCTACCTGAGATGAATGCGAGGGCCAAGTATGAGGATGAAAGGTCAGGAGGTTCTCAAGTTATTGATCGGAAACGGAAAGGTTACGGACCGACCGACCGACGGATCGACCGACCGACATGTGCAAACCAATATGCCCGCTCTTCTTCGAAGGGGGGCATAATAAAAGTAGATCACATAGCAATCATGACAGAGATATACATTTTTTATTTTAAAATTCAAGTTCATTCACATATTTAGCAAACGGCCCGAACATTGGCACTTCTTTGCAAATGAACTGGTCTAAAGGTCATTTAGGATGTTACACATCTATATACATGTAGTTAGGATATCAACAAATAATTAAGTATGCATTCGAAAAGAATAAAATCCCAATGTATTCATCTGTATTTAAGGAAAAATAACATGCTAAATTGAAAAAACTTACAACTTCTGTCTGTCAGTTATTTTAAACAGTGTTTCCATGTAATGTTTCTTTTCTGAACGAAACCAGGACGCCTCACTGTCAGAACCAATCTATAACGACATCTGAATGAAACCAGAATGGCTCACTGTCAGAACCAGTCTATAATGACATCTGAATGAAACCAGAACGCCTTTCCGTCAGAACCATTCTATAACGACATCTGAATGAAACCAGAATGCCTCACTGTCAGAACCAATCTATAACGACATCTGAATGAAACCAGAATGCCTCACTGTCAGAACCAGTCTATAACGACATCTGAATGAAACCAGAATGCCTCACTGTCAGAACCAGTCTATAACGACATCTGAATGAAACCAGAATGCCTCACTGTCAGAACCAATCTATAACGACATCTGAATGAAACCAGAACCTCTCACTGTCAGAACCAGTCTATAACGACATCTGAATGAAACCAGACCGTCTCACTGTCAGAACCAATCTATAACGACATCTGAATGAAACCAGACCGTCTCACTGTCAGAACCAGTCTATAACGACATCTGAATGAAACCAGAACCTCTCACTGTCAGAACCAATCTATAATGACATCTGAATGAAACCAGACCGTCTCACTGTCAGAACCAATCTATAACGACATCTGAATGAAACCAGACCGTCTCACTGTCAGAACCAGTCTATAACGACATATGAATGAAACCAGAATGCCTCACTGTCAGAACCAGTCTATAACGACATCTGAATGAAACCAGACCGTCTCACTGTCAGAACCAATCTATAACGACATCTGAATGAAACCAGAATGCCTCACTGTCAGAACCAATCTATAACGACATCTGAATGAAACCAGAATGCCTCACTGTCAGAACCAGTCTATAACGACATCTGAATGAAACCAGAATGCCTCACTGTCAGAACCAGTCTATAACGACATCTGAATGAAACCAGAATGCCTCACTGTCAGAACCAATCTATAACGACATCTTAATGAAACCAGACCGTCTCACTGTCAGAACCAGTCTATAACGACATCTGAATGAAACCAGAACCTCTCACTGTCAGAACCAGTCTATAACGACATCTGAATGAAACCAGAACCTCTCACTGTCAGAACCAGTCTATAACGACATCTGAATGAAACCAGACCGTCTCACTGTCAGAACCAGTCTATAACGAAATCTGAATGAAACCAGAACGCCTCACTGTCAGAAACCAGTCTATAACGACATCTACTTTGCAAGCGATATTCCAAATCCCGGAGTTGGCTAATGATTAACAAATTCATTCTCAGTCGGTAACAATTAAATATGATTTTTCCACACAGTAAATAAAGATTTCTGAAAGTTAACATTTCACTGATTCATAAAGTTCACAAATGGAGTTCACATAGTACAATATAACCTCAATAATAAGACCACTATTGGGATCCTTGAAAAAATAGTCTTATTATCGAGGTGGTATTAATATTAAAGTTGAATAAAGAGGAAAACATTGAAAATGGACTTGAAAATTGTGTTCTTAAAATTATAATTATTTATTTAATATATTAGTAGTATCGGAGTTAAAGAGATACTGCTCTATGTCAGTCACTGTTTAATTATTTAAAGTGGTGCATTATTTTCTGACAGAATAATGCAATATTAGACACCTCTTTTCATGGCATTATTTAGTTCTAAAGAATGTAAACTTTGAACAAACAAGTACGAAATCTGAAACGGAAAGACGGACGGACATTCAGATGGCGGGGGCATAATAAAAGTAGTTTTAGTGTGTATTTGCGTTTTGTTCTCGCCATCGGTTTCTCATATGGGCGACGCCTCCAGAAGAATGTTAGTCATTTTATATTTTTGGTGGAAAGTGCATGATACAGGAGATGCCCCAGTTCCAGAAGCACCCATACGTGCCCGATGTAAAGCATCATACACTGGACCTCGTTTTTTCAAAGTCTCGTCCGAAAGACTGTTAGTACTGTCAGTGGTGGAGCAGTGGATTGAATCTGTGATCCCTGAATTTCTAGTCCAGAGCGTTACCACTGGACCACGGACCTGCTACTAGTTGTTTTATAATGACAGTAAATAGTTTAGTCCCATTATATATCCATTAGTTGCAGACTGACTGAGTAAATATTACATTATGATAAAAAGGATAATAGCAATCATGCAACATGTATGTTAGGATACAGAAAGTAACAGATGCAATCATCTAATTTAAAAGTATTTCACACATTTTACTGTGTGAGACAGTACACAATTAATTCATAAAAGAGAAATAGAATTACCATTTAGGATATAATAACTAACAGTAACAAACTTGCTTGGATTATTAACCAAATTGTTCACGAAGAGCAATGCAAATTTATACATAAATGGCTACATGACATATGTATATACAATGGGTTCAAGTAAATAAAAGTACATGTAACACAATAATAAGTCAAAAATGTACAGAATGCAATACTAAATTTAGGATAAGTATAATATAATTATAGGTTTACAAGCCATGTCAAAAATGGCCAAATTTGGCAAATTTGTTATACATTGCAATAGTTCTTATTTAAAAAAATAGGCAATATAATGACAATACTGGATGTAGCCCATTAAAATATTAACGTTCGGATGAGCCAGATGCCCCTTTAAAATTGTTAATATGATAAGAGTATGTGTCACTTGCATATAGTACATGATACCGCATTGTTATTATATTGACTAAACGATTTTGAAGACTTAATACAGTGATACATTTTTACACTACATCAAAACAAACAATCAATCACAAGAAAACCAATCCTAACATAAAATAGATGAATCTGCAAATGCAAATTACTAAAGAGGTCCACACTTGCTGCATACAATTTTCCGTATCTACTTTAAGATACATCAGTTTACTCGCTGTGTTACCGTACTTCCATTACTGTTGGAAGCCGAAGGGGAAAATTCAGAGCTGTATAGGCCGAACAGAAAATGTTGAATCCAAAGACAGTCTCCGACCAGTGTCAATGCGACCCATCATACATTTATCATTTTCTTGACATCTAACCAGTACTTCCTGGCATCTTACCAGTACTTACCTAGCATCTTACCAGTACTTTCCTGGTATCTAACCAGTAATTTCCTGGCATCTTACCAGTACTTTCCTTGGATATAACCAGTGCTTTCCTGGTATGTAACCAGTACTTTCCTGGCATCTTACCAGTACTTTCCTTGCATATAACCAGTGCTTTCCTGGCATCTTACCAGTATTTTCCTGGTAGCTAACCAGTACTTTCCTGACATCTAACCAGTACTTTCCTGGTATATAATCAGTGCTTTCCTGGCATCTAACCAGTACTTTCCTGGTATGTAACCAGTACTTTCATGGCATCTTAAGAGTACTTTCTTGGCATCTTACCGGTACTTTCCTGGTATGTAACCAGTACTTTCCTGGTACCTAACCAGTACATTCCTGGCATCGTACCAGTACTTTCCTGGTATGTAACCAGTACTTTCATGGCATCTTACCAGTACTTTCTTTGCATATAACCAGTTCTTTCTTGTTTCCATGCCTGAACTATGTAAAGTGGAAATTGACACTGATCAATAAGCAATTCTGTTTTCACCCGACTGACCTTCCGAATAGTCGTCAGCATCGTCAACCACTGAGCAACTAGGCCAACTATAAGAAATGAGTCTTTGGTTAATGTTCCTAATAGTCCTACATGTATACTAATTTTGAGCTCGTACTGTATACTTGGATATTTTCATGAGTCGAAAAGTAATAAATCAACAGTTTCAGATGTTTCGTGAGTCGAAATATTTGCCAATCGCCAAAATGTGTACACTTGTTTTTGTGAACGTGGAAATTTACACTGCCCGATATTTTCACAGTTTGCTTAATATATTTTAGATAAATTAATCAAGTAAATTACAATATAAATGGAAACTGTATATAGTATATAATAATACAGTATTTATATGGGATAGCTAAACGTTTAACATTGAATCAATATCTCCTGGAAAGATCAGGTTGTTACAGGGAAGGCGACAAACACAAGACAATTCCTCCTAACACAGACCACAGGGAAACATCAGTATGTGAAACATTAGGGATCGATACCCCAATATCATTTTACCAGATCTCTCCAGTCTCCCACTATCCCTCTCCGAAATTTCTACAATTCCTTTATGTTATTTTTTAAAATTTAAATCTAAATATGAAGTCAACGTTCTTTCTTAACCTGCCAAGATCCCAAGTTTAAATTTACAATAGAATGTTAAGAATTCAAGAAATATAGTCACATGAACTTTGACCTTGAAATTAGCTGGTTGAAATATGCGCTCTGCACATCGTCTCGATATCATGAACATTTATGCCAAGATATTTATTTTTATGACTGACAGACTGACGGATGGACAGACAGACAAGCCAAGGAAAAACAATATGACTCATAGCTTAGATATCATAGCTTTATTCTATGTAAATGTTTCACTATTTGCAAACCAAGTGTCTGCTATTTAATATCATGTATACTTAAATTATTTATGCCAAAAAATATAGTTATTTTGTAATTATCTAATTTTTGTAATACTACAAGTTTCCAACAGTCTTATCACTGTATAATAATGTACATTTATTTTTATTATCATTCATAGAGTATATCACTCAAAATGTCAAATTTAATACTTTTATTACATCCCTTTAATTTTGCATTTTAGTATACCAAAGTGTTGGCTATCTATTCAGCAATCCGAGAACACAAAAAATACAGACGCATTTCAACAATAAACACATACAATGTCTTAGATGCTATTATAATCGTCATATTATATTGACGTGTTTGATTAAGTGAATCAAACTACATGTACAGTTGTTGTGTTGTTGTTGGAACTGAAAATTACTCCTGTTAAGTTGTATGCAAGTTTTACTGATATTCTGTCAATACTACATGTACACAGAATGGACAACTCTGTTATCTCACAATATGTTTGATTACTCTAGTTCATACATTTTCACTACATCACTGTGCTCCATGGTAACAAACATTCTATTCAGTCCCTGATGAAAACACACTGAGAAAGGAAGTTGTAATCCATCTCCTCGCTTCACAACCTCACCAAGTTTCTTCCCATTCTCACTGAATTGTACCACATTATGTGAACCTTGCCCGACTACAAACATGTTTCCTCTACCATCAACACATACACCCTCTACAAAGTTCAGGTCAGTGTCTGTAATAGTGGACAAACAATTTCCCATCCCATCAAAACATACAAGTCCATTGTACCCACCTCCAACAAACATTCTGTCTCCACTTTCATTGAATGTAACATATGTACTGGGGTTGAACAGCCGATTCCCAGCATTGTCTCGTGTAATGGTCTTCAACCAGGTACCAGTGATATCATGAACATAGAGTGAAGCACCAGCATCTGTCACATAAAGCTGACCATCCTTGAAAGCAATACCATAACAACCATGAGACATTTTAATTTGTCTTGTAGGAGTCATCTTGTTACGAATGGAAACAAACTGGATCTTGTCGTCATCCCGACATGCAACAGCAACTTTATGTTTACTGATACAACATACACCACGAAGTACAGAATCTAAAGTACAATAGTCAACAACTGACATATTCTGTATATCGAAACGTTTCAGTTTGTTATTGTTTTTATCTGTGACAAGTAGTTGGTTATCTTGTGTCAGACAACATCCAATGGACCAGCATGTCTTAGAATCATGAGAAAGTTGTATGGTAATATTTCTTACTCCTTTGATTTTGTAGACGTCGTGTTTCTGCTTTCCATGTTTCTGTACTTGAGCAATACCATGTAAAGCTTGGATATTGTAGGGGTCGTGTTTCTGTACTTGAGCAATACCTTGTAAAGCTTGGCTATTGTAGGGGTCGTGTTTCTGTACTTGACCAATACCATGTAAAGCTTGGATATTGCAGGGGTCGTGTTTCTGTACTTGACCAATACCTTGTAAAGCTTGGATATATTCCATCAATGATTGGTCTGGAATAAATGATATCTCTACGTCTGTATTATGTTGTAATTCTTGCTTCATCTTCTCACCGTCTGCATCTTTTATTTTTTCTTGGGCAATTTTAGTACAAACAAAACGTTGGGCTCTATTTCCTTCTGATTGATTGAGCTTATCGCCTGTCGTCTGCAAGACTTTACATATGTTATCAACACTTTGCTTGGCTTGTAGAATTTCTGTTTCTATTTGTTTGTATACAACTTCTATTTCTTTGCGTGATAACTCGGCAATTTTACTCAAGATGGCTTCCAATGCTTTTTGGAATGTGCTGACTTGACCTAAAGCTTCTTTCTTTCCTTTCTTCAAAGTCTGTAATTGGGTATTTGTAGATTTACTTACAGTTTTCATGGATACCATCATTTCTTTCAGAAGACTGTGCGTCCGTTTGCAGTCAGACAACTTAAATATGGTGTCAATCATGTCTGGTATAGAATGGATATGACTGTCATGACAGAACCTGAAATTGAATGATTTATAATTACATTCTGCATATAGCTCTGTATGTATAGAAAACACATTTAAAACATAGGACGATGTGACAATGTTCATATGTAGCCTATTGATTTTATTTGTGTTAAACAGTGTAAAATTGAGCACCGACATACATAAAGTATGTAGATCAATTGCTTAAGTTGTGGATAGTTACACATCATGAATGATAAAAATACATAAATTTTGCCTGTTGAATATTGAAAAGGGCCATATCAGTGTTTAAGGGGTCATTGGTTCAAGGGCCGTTTTTCTGTTTTGTAGAGGTAGATCTAGATCTAATCGTAGTGGTGTGGGGAGACGGCCGCCCGGTTAGCTCAGTCGGTAGATTGCAGTTTAGTGTGTAGGGGGCCATGGGTTCGAGCCCCACATCGGGCGTCCTTTTTCCACTTGACTAACTTCATGCTGGCAGCGGTGTTTGACGGCCCATGATGGTCGAGCCTATATTGCCGGAAGAGGGAGGATTGTAGTGGAGAGGTAATTATAATTCTAACGTAAAGTTGACATTGATGTTAATAAAGCATTACTTGTGATCTTTTACGAAGCATGTAGAGCAGCCAACAACATCATGACCTTCACAGTACATGTCAACAACTTTTCCTTTATGTATGGAACACCGCTCAGTTGGAATTTCCAACACACTGGATTGTAGACTGCTCGCTTGGTTTCCAATGACATCCATCAGATTGTGGTTTCTCAGTGCCGGGAACTTCTTGTGTGCGTCGGTACATGACTTACAACAATACCCACTGCATTCAGCACAGTACTTTACAGCTTCCACTGCCATGTTGTCTTCTGCGCAAGCAGTACACAAAAAATCATATGCTTCATCCGACATTTTTAACTGAGAACACCCACCAAACGCCATTTTCTATGTTTGACTTTGAACCCTACTTTCGATTTCAGAACATATGTGTAGTCATTGGGTATCAGCCAGCCAGCTAGCCCTCAATAGCTACAAACAATAATTACCTCCCTTATTTCATTGAGCAATAACGAATTGAGGCCCGTATAGAGGTTCAATCAAGTAGGAAACTAGTATCGGTAAATTAACGTCAGGTAAGGCAACACAAAATATATTCACCCAATATACAGAAACTATTGAGTACCTGAGACTTCCATGAGTCCAACTGTTACAAGAAGATCCAACACACCATCATGGGGAGGCGCCTCGATGCATTTATTAAGGAACAAAGTCTGTACCTGTGATTGAAAGAAAATATACGATAATTGGACGATTTGCTCTATCCATACCTCCATAAGGAAACGATATGACTGCATGAGACCGGGTATACACAACAACTTGAGACTACCACGAGTCCACTGATTGGATGAAATACCACCAGACTCACAGGAAGGTCCTATATACATGGGACCGAACTTACACCAATGTTTGAACGTATATATCCAATATGGCGATGTGCCCTCTGCATCGCTCCCTTTCTAAGGGAGGAGGCAAAACGACCCAATGAGACCATATATGAGACCCATCCAGTCCAACAAAAGCTAAATTACCACCAGGCCATCGCAGGGGGTCTATTGATCGATGACCAAGACTTGCATCTCTCGCTCAATGAACGGATTTTATGATAGATCAAGCGATTTGCCCGAGCTGCGTATCTCACTGACCCAAGTATGACCGTGTTTACACGACAGCCCGGGAAAACCAGGAGTCCAACGAGTGTAAGAAGAACCACCAGACCATCGTAGGGAGGCCCCTATTGAGGATCGAATTTATTTCTGTCGTTGGACCTGTAAGGGTCTCAGGTACTTATGCATGTTTTGTCTTATTGGGTCACAATGTCTCATTTATTAGGGATATTATATGCAGGAGGAAAACCGTCGTAAATTACTATCATCGGACCTCACAAGCAGATCCCGGCACGAACCCCCTCTAAAATTCCCCAATCTTACATGTATGTCTGAGTATAAATACGAAAATATACAGAGATCTTTAATTATAAGATTTTCAAATAAGCAATTCTGATTTATTGTTGCATTATATTCTATCATGGTGATGTTTATACACAAAGATTAAAACACAAGTCTTGAGCAAAACCAAAAAATGACCAAAACGTTACTAATGAGGGTCCCATTGCCACTGTAGGGAGCTATGGTTTGTGCTAATCGCTAAGTTAGATTCTCCGTACCGGTCTCTTCACGGTGGCATAGTTCTACTCGGTTTGCTTGGACTGATCAGTGCCTCAGATGCTCTTGTGTACATGGTCTTATGTGGTCACATACCCTCTGTAGTGAGATATGCTGCCTACATATTTTCCTATTTTATGGTATATTTTCGTTGCCGAAGTGAACAATTTTGTCAACAGCCGCAAGGGAATTGCGATAAAAATCTTCATTTTGTTTTCATACCCTTACTGTGAAATGTTACCCATGTAAGCAGCATTATTACTGTAATTTTATCGTTTCAGTTTTTCTAAAATAATGTAGCACTATCATCCATTGAAATCCTGTGTCGGGCCTCCTGTCGTTAAAATGTTATTGACGGCTAGACCTGTCAAGGGAAGTTACTCTACCTTATGAAGCACAATCGCAACATCTCGACAATTTCTGTAACATGTGAGACAGCTAAAACATTTTATGCGGTCCTTAAATCGGTTCCATGTTTAACACAAACTGAACAAAACTGAACGCCCAACATTACTTCTTACATAAACTCAAATACCTAAATACAGAAAATTGGACAACCTGATACCCGGGTCCAAAATTACTCTCCGTCCAAGCCCTATTATAAAAATACAGCGCATAACACATACATGTATAGAGGTACATTTGTGTCTTACTCAATAAAACGTATGTATACAATTAGTTATTTCATAAATGAACAATCGAATATTAGCTGTTTTTGCAGGCGCGTATCCAGGCATACGCACGAACAGTTCTTTAAATGGCTCTGTACAACATTGGTAGTCACATATTATTTACATATTATAATAAAATGTATTTGATACCCGGGTACAAAATTACTCTCCGTTCAAGCCATATTAAAAATACGTCGCATAACATATACATGTATAGAGGTACATTTGTGTTTTACTCAATAAATCGTATGTATACAATTATTTTTTTCATAAATGAAGAATCGAATATTAGCTGTTTTCGCAGGCGCGTATCCAGGCATACGCACGTACGCCAATGCGTACAATTCGTCAGAAAAAGATACCAAAATGCAAAAAAATGAAGGCTGAAGGGAGGATGAGATTATGTGCAAATTCGCTCGAATATATTAGTTGTTTAAAACAGTAATTTACCTTATTCTTCAGCAGAAATTATATAGCATGAAAATGCATCTTGTCTCCTAATTTTCAAAAAAAAATCACCCTCTCACAATATCCCCCACCCCTCTACTTCGTAGCGTACGCTCCAACACAACGCTTTGATTCCACTACCATTACATTCACACGCTGCTATATTACCCAGTATATTTTGATATTTGACCTTACGAAATCACCATTCGTTCCTGATACTAAATGCCATTGGTCGGCACGATCACGTGACTACTGAGTTTCCAGTGTTAAACCAATAAGATGTGTACACAATGTATAGCCTTTCGTGTCGAAAGAAATTTGAACTATCTAGCTAATCTGTTTTATTTCATGTCATTAAAGGTAAGCATTTACATATTCTGAAGGCAGAGTTTCGTTCTTTCATCGAGGATTGTACTGATACGTATTACAAATAGCGTGGCGAATTTGAGTAACAAGATGCCAAGTAACGATATGACGCATTTTAAAATATACGCCGATTCCGCATCGACAGTTTTTTAAATGACCTTAAATCACTACACAGTTACATATACTGAACAAAATTTCTAAACGACCACTTGGTATTTCATCGAAATATAAGAACACAAACAAATGTACACAATTGCAACTATTGAACAGACGAGCAACCAGATATATTACAATTTTAAGTCGGCATATAAAACCTTTATCTTAAATTTGTATTTTATTACATGGACGTTTAGAAAATTTGGTCAGTGTATACGGGCGACAGTAGAAGCAACAATTCAGGAACAACAACAAAAATACACAAGACTGAGTCAAACAATAGATCATAATAAATAATAACATTACACATATAAATAGTGCACATTGTTTTTCATTTGAAAATATACACACATATAACGAGGAAGGGAAAAAGAGTCATTAATGTCGAGAAAAAGAATAATTATTTATAATATATATTGGAAGTTCTTATTTGAAAAAAATAGGCAACATAATGACAATACTGGATGTAGCCCATTAAAATATTAACGTTCTAAGGAGCCAGATGCCGCTTTAAAATTGTTAACGAGATAGGAGTATGTCTCACTTGCATATAGTACATGATACCGCATTGTTATTATATTGACTTAACGATTATGAAGACATAATACAGTGATACATTTAAACACTTCATCAAAACAAACAATCAATAACATAGAAAACCAATCCTAACATAACGTAGATGAATCTGCAAATGCAAATTACTAAAGAGGTCCACACTTGCTGCATACATTTTTCCGTATCTACTTTAAGATATATCAGTTAACCCGCTGTGTTACCGTACACCATACTTCCATTACTGTTGGAAACCGAAGGGGAAAGTTAAGAGCCGTGTAGGCCGAACAGAAAATGTTGAATCCAAAGACAGTCTCCGACCAGTGTCAATGCGACCTATCATACAGTTATCATTTTCTAGACATCTAACCAGTACTTGTTTGGCATGTTACAAGTACTTTCATGGCATGTTACCAGTACTTCCCTGACATCTTAACAGTACTTTCCTGCCATCTTACCAGTACTTTCCTCTTACCTAACCAGTACTTTCCTGGCATCTTACCAGTACTTTCCTGGCATCTAACCAGTACTTTCCTGGCATCTTACCAGTACTTCCCTGGGATCTTACCAGTACTTTCCTGGCATCTTACAAGTACTTTCCTGGCATCTTACCAGTACTTTCCTGGCATCTTACAAGTACTTTCCTGGCATCTTACAAGTACTTTCCTGGCATCTTACAAGTACTTTCCTGGCATCTTACCAGTACTTTCCTGGCATCTTACAAGTACTTTCCTGGCATCTTACCAGTACTTTCCTGGCATCTTACAAGTACTTCCCTGGGATCTTACCAGTACTTTCCTGGCATCTTACAAGTACTTTCCTGGCATCTTACCAGTACTTTCCTGGCA
Organism: Mactromeris polynyma; assembly: GCA_032209605.1. Lineage (NCBI taxonomy): Eukaryota > Metazoa > Mollusca > Bivalvia > Venerida > Mactridae > Mactromeris > Mactromeris polynyma. The sequence continues at coordinate 7,998,561 of JASFXZ010000028.1, forward strand.
TCTTACCAGTACTTTCATGGTATATTACCAGTACTTTCCTGGTACCTAACCAGTACTTTCCTGCCATCTAACCAGTACTTTCCTGGTATCTTACCAGTACTTTCTTGGCATCTTACCAGTACTTTCCTTGCATATAACCAATGCTTTCCTGGTATGTAACCAGTACATTCCTGGCATCTAACCAGTACTTTCCTGGCATCTTACCAATACTTTCATGGTATATTACCAGTATTTTCATGGCATGTTACCAGTTCTTTCCTGGTACCTAACCAGTACTTTCCTGCCATCTTACCAGTACTTTCCTGGTATCTTACCAGTACTTTCTTGACATCTTACCAGTACTTTCCTGGCATCTTACCAGTACTTCCCTGGCATCTTACCAGTACTTTCCTGGCATCTTACCGGTACCTTTATAGCATCTTACCAGTAAACTCCTGGCATCTTACCAGTACTTTCATGGCATCTTACCAGTACTTTCCTGGTACCTAACGAGTACTTTCCTGGAATCTTACCAGTACATTCCTTGCATATAACCAATGCTTTCCTAGCTTCTAACCAGTACTTTCCTGGTATTTAACCAGTACATTCCTGGGAATTCACACTGATCAATAAGCAATTCTGTTTTCACCCGGCTGTCCTACCGAATCGTCGTCTGCAGCGTCAACCACTTACCAACTAGGCCAACTATAAGAAATGAGTTGTTTATTAATGTTCCGAATAGGCCTACATGTATACTAATTTTGCTCTTGTACTGTATACTTAGATATTTTCATGAGTCGAAAAGTCATAAATCAACAATTTCAGATGTTTCATGAGCCGAAATATTTGCCAATCGCCGAAATGTGTACATGTTTTTATGTATTGTTATATTGAATAATCAAGTAAACATACATTTATTTTTTGTGAACGTGGAAATTTACACTGCCCGATATTTTCACAACTTGTTTAATGTATTTTAGATAAATCAAGTAAATTACAATATAAATGGAAACGATATATAGTATATAATAATACAGTATTTAAATGGGATAGTTAAACATTTAACATTGAATCAATTTCTCAGGGAAATATTAGGTTGTTAGAGGGAAGGCGACACATGCACGACATTTCATCCTAACACAGACCACAGGGAAACATCCGGATGTGAAACATTAGGTATTGACCCTGATATAATCTCTCCTGTCTCACACTCTCCCTCTCCAAAAATTATACAATTCCTTTACGTTAATTTTTTTATTTAAATCTAAATATGCAGCCAACATTCGTTCTTAAACCGCCAAGATCCCAGGTTTAAAATTACAATAGAATGTTAAGAATTCAAGAAATATAATCACATGAACTTTGAATTTAGCTGGTTGAAATATGCGCTCTGCACATCATCTCAATATCATGAACATGTATGCCAAGATATGTATTTGTGACAGACAACCCAAGGAAAAACAATATGGCTTAGATATCATAGCTTTATTCTATGTAAATAATTTACTATTCGAAAAAATGTGTCTGCTATTTAATATCTTGTGTCAATCTACTCTATACATGTACTTAAATTTTTTAAATAAAAAAATATAGTTATTTTGTAATTATCTAATTTTTGTAAAACTACATAAGTTTCCAACAATCTTATCACTGTATAAACATGTACATTTATTGTTATTATTATTCATAGTATATCACTCAAAATGTCAAATTTAATATTTTTATTACCTCCCTTTAATTTTACATTTTAGTATAACAAACTGTTGGCTATCTATTCAGCAATCCGAGAACACAAAAAATACCGACGTATTTCAACAATAAACACATACAATGTCTTAGATGCTATTATAATCGTCATATTATCTTGATGTGCTTAATTATGTGAATCAAACTACAAGTACAGTTGTTGTGTTGTTGATGGAACTGAAAATTACTCCTGTTAAGTTTTATGCAAGTTTTACTTATATTCTATCAATAAAACATGGACAACTCAGTTATCTCACAATATGTTTGATTACTCTAGTTCATACATTTTCACTACATCACTGCCCTCCATGGTAACAAACATTCTATTCAGTCCCTGATGAAAACACACTGAGAGTGGATCTTTTAATCCATCTCCTTGCTTCACAACCACACCAAGTTTCTTCCCATTTTCACTGAATTGTACGACATTTTGTGACAACAACCCAACTACAAACATGTTTCCTCTACCATCAGCACATACACCCTCTACATACTCCAGGTCAGTGTCTGTAATAGAGGACAAATAATTTCCCATCCCATCAAAACATACAAGTCCCTTGTGCCAATCTCCAACAAACATTCTGTCTCCACTTTCATTGAATGTAACATTTGTACTAGCGTTGAACAGCTCATTCCCAGCATTGTCTCGTGTAATTGTCTTCAGCAGGGTACCAGTCATATCATAAACATAGAGTGAAGCACCACCCTCATCTGTCACATAAAGCTGACCATTTTTGAAAGCAATACAATAACAATCATGAGACATTTCAATTTGTCTTGTAGGAGTTATCTTGTTATGAATGGAAACAAACTGGATCTTGTTGTTACTCAGACATGCAACAGCAACTTCATGTTTACTGATACAACATACACCTTGAGGTGCAGAATCTAAAGTACAATAGTCAACTACTGACATATTCTGTATATCAAAACGTTTTAGCTTCTTATTGTTCAAATCTGTGACAAGTAGTTGGTTATCTTGTGTCAGACAACATCCAGTGGAATAGCATGTCTTAGAATCATGAGAAAGTTGTATGGTAATATTTCTACTTCCTTTGATTTTGTAGACGTCGTGTTTCTGCTTTCCATGTTTCTGTACTTGACCAATACCTTGTAAAGCTTGCATATTGTATGGGTCGTGTTTTTGTACTTGACCAATACATTGTAAAGCTTGGATATATACCATCAATGATTGGTCTGGAATGAATGATATCTCTACGTCTGTACTATGTTGTAATTCTTGCTTCATCTTCTCACCGTCTGCTTCTTTTGTTTTCTCTTGGGCAATTTTTGTACAAACAAAACGTTGGGCTCTATTTCCTTCTGATTGATTTAGCTTCCCGTCTGTCGTCTGCAAATCTTTACAGATGCTATCAACACTTTGCTTGGCTTGTAGAATTTCTATTTCTAGCTGTTTGTATACAACTTCTATTTCTTTGCGTGATGACTCGGCAATTTTACTCAAGATGGCTTCTAATGCTTTTTGGAATGTGCTGACTTGACCTAAAGCTTCTTTCTTTGTTTTCTTCAAAGTCTGGAATTGGGTACTTGTAGATTTACTTACAGTTTTCATGGATACCATCATTTCTTTCAGAAGACTGTGCGTCTGTTTGCAGTCAGACAACATAAATATGGCGTCAATCATGTCTGGTATAGAATGGATGTGACTGTCTTGACAAAACCTGAAATTCAATGATTTATAATTACATTCTGCATATAGCTCTGTATGTATTACTATAGAAAACACATTTAAAACATAGGATGATATGACAATGTTCAGATAAGTAGTCTATTGATTTTATTTGTGTTAAACAGTGTAAAAATTGAGCACCGACATTCATAAAGTATGTAGATAAATTGCATAAGTTTTGGATAGTTACACATCATGAATGATAAAAACACATAGATTCTAAATTCTGCCTGTTGAATATCGTAAAAATTACAAAAGAAAATAATAAGCTCTAAATCAATTGAATAAAATGAGAATGTACACGTATACTATTTTGGACTAGGGCCATATCAGTGTTTAAGGGGTCGTGGGTTCTAGCGTCGTTTTTCTGTTTTGTAGAGGTAGATCTAATCGTAGTGGTGTGGGGAGACGGCCGCCCGATTAGCTCAGTCGGTAGAGCGCAGTTTAGTGTGAAGGGGGCCATTGGTTCGAGCCCAACATCGGGCGTACTTTTTCAACTTGACTTCATGCTGACAGCGGTGTTTCACTGCCCATGATGGTCGAGCCTATAATGTCGAAAGGGGGAGGATTGTAGTGGAGAGGTAATTATAATGCTAACGTAAAGTTGACATTAATGTTAATAAAGCATTACTTGTGATCTTTTACGAAGCATGTAGAACAGCCAACAGCATCATGACCTTCACAGTACATGTCAACAACTTTCCCTTTATGTATGGAACACCGCTCAGTTTCCAACACACTGGATTGTAGACTGCTTGCTTGGTTTCCAATGACATCCATCAGATTGTGGTTTCTCAGTACTGGGAACTTATTGTGTGCGTCGGTACATGACTGACAACAATACCCACTGCATTCAGCACAATACTTTACAGCTTCCACTGTTTTGTTGTCTTCTGCACAAGCAGTACACAAAAAATCACATGCTTCATCCGACTTTTTCAGCTGAGATCGCCCTCCAAACGCCATTTTCTATGTTTGACTTTGAACCCTACTTTCGATTTCAGAAATTTCTGTGTAATCATTGGGTAACAGCCAGCCAGCTAGACGCCAATAGCTGTAAACAATAATTACCTCCCTTACGCCATTGAGCCAATAACGAATTGAGGCCCGTATAGAGGTTCAATCAAGTAGGAAACCAGTATCGGTAAATTAACGACAGGTAAGGCAATAAAGATATATTCACCCAAAATGCAGATACTCTTGAGTACATGAGACCTCCATAAGTCCAACAGAATTTACTGTAACAAGTAGATCAAACACACCATCCTGGGGAGGCGCCTTGAGGTCTTTATTGAGGAAGAAACCTGTACCTGTACCTGTCATTGAAAGATAATATACGATAATTGGACGATTTCCTCTATCCATACCTCCATAAGGAGACGATATGACTACATGAGACCGGGTATACAAAGCAACTTGAGACTACCACGCGTCCACCGATTGAATGAAATACCACCAGATTCGCAGGAAGGTCCTATATAAATAAAGGATCGAACTTACACCAATGTTTGAACGTAAATATCCAATATGGCAATTTGCCCTCTGTGTCGCTCCCTTACTAAGGGAGGAGGCAATACGACCAAATGAGACCATATATGAGACCCATCCAGTCACACAAAAGTAAAATAACAACCATACCATCGCAGGGCGTCTATTGATCGAGGACCAAAACTTGCATATATCTCGCTCAATGAACGTAGTTTATGATAGATCGAGCGATTTGCCCGAGCTGCGTATCTCACTGACCCAAGTAAGACCGTGTATACACGACAACCCGAGAAAACCAGTCCAACGAGTGCAAGAAGAACCACCAGACGATCGTAGGGAGGCCCCTATTGAGGATTGAATTTATTTCTGTCGTTAGACCCATGAGGGTATCAGGTACTCGTGCATATTTGGTCTTATTGGGTCACAATGTCTCATTTATAAGGGATATGTGCAGGAGGCAAATTGTCTTGAATTGATATCATCGGACGTCACAGGCGGATCCCGGCGCGCGCCCCCTCTAAAATTCTCCAACCTTGCATGTATGTTGTCTGAGTATAAAAACGAACATATACAGAGACCTTTAATTATAAGATTTTCAAATAAGCGATTCTGATTTATTGTAGCATTATATTCTATCATGATGATGTTTATACACAAAGATTAAAACACAGTCATTGACAATTTATAAGTCTTGAGCAAAACCAAAAAAATGACCAAAAAGTTACTAATGAGGGTCACATTGCCTCTATAGGGATTTTTTGTGCTAATCGCCCTATACTATCAAGTATTTTCATTAAAAGATGGGCGTAAGTTCGATCCTCCGTACCGGTCTCTTCCCGGTAGCATGGAAGTTATATTCGGTTTGGTTGGACTGATCAGTGCCTCAGATACTCTTACACTACTTGTACATGGTCTTATGTGGTCACAATCCTCTGTACTGGTGACACATGCTGCCTACATATTTTCCTATTTTATGGTATATTTTCGTTGCCGATGTAAACAATTTCGTCAACAGCCGCAAGGGAATTGCGATAAAAATCTTCAGTTTGTTTTCATACCCTAATAGTGAAATGTTACCCATGTAAGCAGCATTATTACGGTAATTTTATCATTTCAGTTTTTCTAAAATTTACATAGCACTATCATACATTCCTGTGTCGGGCCTCCTGTCGTTAAAATGTTATTGACGGCTAGACCTGTCAAGGGAAGTCACTCTACCTTATGGAGCACAATCGCAACATCTCGGCAATTTATGTAACTTGTGTGACAACTAAAACATTTTATGCGGACCTTAAATCGGTTCCAACTTTTACACAATCTGAACAAAACTGAACGCCCAAAATTACTTCTTACATAAACTCAAAGACCTAAATACAGAAGATTGGACAACCTGATACCCGGGTACAAAATTACTCTCCGTCCAAGCCATATTAAAAATACGTCGCATAACATATACATGTATAGAGGTACATTTGTGTCTTACTCAATAAAACGTATGTATACAATTAGTTATTTCATAAATGAACAATCGAATATTAGCTGTTTTCGCAGGCGCGTATCCAGGAATACGCACGTACGCCAATGCGTACAATTCGTCAGAAAAAGATCCCAAAATGCAAAAAAATGAAGGCTGAAGGGAGGATGAGATTATGTGCAAATTCGCTCGAATATATTAGTTGATTAAAACAGTAATTTACCTTATTCTTCCGCAGAAATTATATAGCATGAAAATGCATCTTGTCTCCTAATTTTCAAAAAAAATCACCCTCTCACAATATCCCCCCCCCCCCCTCTACTTCGTAGCGTACGCTCCAACACAGCACTTTGATTCCACTACCATTACATTCACACGCTGCTGTATTACCCAGTATATTTTGATATTTGACCTAACGAAATCACTATTCGTTCCTGATACTAAATGCCATTGGTCGGCACGATCACGTGACTACTGAGTTTCCAGTGTTAAACCAATAAAATGTGTACACAATGTATAGCCTTTCGTGTCGAAAGAAATTTGAACTATCTAGCTAGTTTGTTTTATTTCATGTCATTAAAGTTAAGCATTTACAGAAGGCAGAGTTTAGTTCTTTCATCGAAATATAAGAACACAAACAAATTTACACATTTGCGCCTATTGAACAGACGAGCAACCAGATATATTACAATTTTAAGTAGGCATATAAAACCTTTTTCTTAAATTTGTATTGTATCAGATGGACGTTTAGAAAATTTGTTCAGTGTATACGGGCGACAGCAGAAGCAACACACAGGAACAACAACAAAAATAAACAAGACCGAGTCAAACAATAGATCATAATAATCACATTACACATATAAATAGTACACATTGTTTTTTATTTGAAAATATATACACATATAACGAGGAAGGAAAAAATAGTCATTAATGTGGAGAAAAAAAAAATATTTATTAAATATATTGGTAGTATGGGAGTTAAAGAGATACTACTCTATGTCAGTCACTGTTTAATTATTTAAAGTGGTGCATTATTTTCTGACAGAATAATGCAATATTAGTCACCTCTAAGCTCTTTTCATGGCATTATTTAGTTCTAAAGAATGTAAACTTTGGACAAACAAGTACGAAATCGATTTCATCTGAAACGGATAGACGGACGGACATGGCAACACTCTTCTTCAGATCATGAGATGGCGGGGGCATGATAAAAGTCGTTTTAGTGTGTATTTGCATTTAGTTCTCGCCACCGGTTTCCCATATGGGCGACGCCTCCAGAAGAATGTTAGTCATTTTATATTTTTGGTGGAAAGTGCATGATACAGGAGATGCCCCAGTTCCAGAAGCACCCATAGTTCTTTTACGTGCCCAATGTAAAGCATCATACACGGGACCTCGTTTTTTCAAAGTCTCGTCCGAAAGACTGTTAGTACTGTCAGTGGTGGAGCAGTGGATTGAATCTGTGATCCCTGAATTTCTAGTCCAGAGCGTTACCACTGGACCACGGATCTGCTACTAGTTGATTTATAATTACAGTAAATATATAGTTTAGTCCCATTATATATCCATTAGTTGCAGACTGACTGAGTAAATGTACATTATGATGAATCTGCAAATGCAAATTACTAAAGAGGTCCACACTTGCTGAATACATTTTTCCGTATCTACTTTAAGATATATCAGTTAACCCGTTGTGTTACCGTACACCATACTTCCATTACTGTTGGAAGCCGAAGGGGAAAATTAAGAGCCGTATAGACCGAACATAAAATGTTGAATCCAAAGACAGTCTCCGCACAGTCTTACCAGCTCTCTCCTGTCTCCCACTCTCCCTCTCCGAAATTTCTATAATTCCTTTATGTTAATTCTTAAAATTTAAATCTAAATATGCAGTCAACATTCTTTCTTAAACCGCCAAGATCCCAGGTTTAAAATTACAATAGAATGTTAAGAATTCAAGAAATATAGTCACATGAACGTTGACCTTGAAACTAGCCAGCTGGTTGAAATATGCGCTCTGCACATCGTCTCGATATCATGAACATGTATGCCAAGATATTTATTTTTGACAGACAGACTGACGGAATAATTTGTATGCTATTTAATATCCTGTATCAATCTACTGAATACTTTTTTATTATCATTCATAGTATATACTAAAAATTAAATATTTGTATTACCTCCCTTTAATGTTGCATTTCAGTATAACAAAAGTGTTGGCTACCTATTCAGCAATTCGAGAACACAAAAATACACATGTATTTCAACAATAAACACATACAATGTCTTAGATGCTATTATAATAATCATATTATCTTGACGTGTTTGATTATGTGAAACAAACTACATGTACAGTTTTTGTGTTGTTGTTGGAACTGAAAATTACTCCTGTTAAGTTTTATGCAAGTTATACTTATATTCTATCAATAATACATGTACACAGAATGGAGAACTCTGTTATCTCATAATATGTTTGATTACTCTAGTTCATACATTTTCACTACATCACTGTCCTCCATGGTAAGAAACATTCTATTCAGTCCCAGGTGAAAACACACTGAGCGTGGACGTTGTAATCCATCTCTTTGCTTCACAACCACACCAAGTTCCTTCCTATTCTCACTGAATTGTACCACATTATGTGAGCTGTGCCCAACTACAAACATGTTTCCTCTACAATCAACACAGACACCAGCTACATATTTCAGGTCAGTGTCTGTAATAGTGGACAAATAATTTCCCATCCCATCAAAACATACAAGTCCATTGTTCCAACCTGCAACAAACATTCTGTCTCCACTTTCATTGAATGTAACATGTTGACTACATTTGAACAGCTTATTCCCAGCATTGTCTCGTGTAATTGTCTTAAGCCTGGTACCGGTCATATCATAAACATAGAGTGAATCACCCCAATCTGTCACATAAAGCTGACCATCCTTGAAAGCAATACCATAACAAACATGAGACATTTTAATTTGTCTTGTAGGAGTCATCTCGTTATGGATGGAAACAAACTGGATCTTCGTGTATCTCTCACATGCAACAGCAACTTCATGTTTACTGATACAACATACACCAAGAGGTACAGAATCTAAAGTACAATAGTCAAAAACTGACATCTTCTGTATATCAATACGTTTTAGTTTCGTATTGTTCCTATCTGTGACAAGTAGTTGGTTATCTTGTGTCAGACAACACCCAAAGGAATCGCATGTCCTAGCATCATGAGAAAGTTTTATGGTAATATCTCTACTTCCTTTGATTTTGTAGACGTCGTGTTTCTGCTTTCCATGTTTCTGTACTTGACCAATACCTTGTAAAGCTTGGATATTGTAGGGGTCGTGTTTCTGTACTTGACCAATACCTTGTAAAGCTTGGATATATTCCATCAATGATTGGTCAGGAATGAATGATATCTCTACATCTGTATTATGTTGTAATTCTTGCTTCATCTTCTCACCGTCTTTTATTTTTTCTTGGGCAATTTTCGTACAAACAAAACGTTGGGCTCTATTTCCTTCTGATTTATTTAACTTGTCGTCTGTCGTCTGCAAATCTTTACAGATGCTATCAACACTTTGCTTGGCTTGTAGAATTTCTGTTTCTAGTTGTGTGTATACAACTTCTATTTCGTTGCGTGATGACACGGCAATTTTACTCAAGATGGCTTCTAATGCTTTTTGGAAAGTGCTGACTTGACCTAAAGCTTCTTTCTTTGCTTTCTTCAAAGTCTGAAGTTGGGTACTTGTATATTTACTTACAGTTCCCATGGATACCATCATTTCTTTCAGAAGACTGTGCGTCTGTTTGCAGTCAGACAACTGAACTATGGTGTCAATCATGTCTGGTATAGAATGGATGTGACTGTCTTGACAAAACCTGAAATTAAATGATTTATGATTACATTCTGCATATAGCTCTGTATGTACAGAAAAACACATTTAAAACATAGGACGATGCGACAATGTTCATATGTAGCCTATTGATTTTATTTGTGTTAAACAGTGTAAAATTGAGCACCGACATACATAAAGTATGTTGATCAATTACTTAAGTTGTGGATAGTTACACATGAATGATAAAAATACATAAATTCTGCCTGTTGAATATTGTGAAAGGGCCATATCAGTGTTTAAGGGGTCATGGGTTCGAGTGCCGTTTTTCTGTTTTGTAGAGGTAGATCTAGATCTAATCGTAGTGGTGTGGGGAAACGGCCGCCCGGTTAGCTCAGTCGGTAGATTGCAGTTTAGTGTGTAGCGAGCCATTGGTTCGAGCCCCACATCGGGCGTACTTTTTCCACTTGACTAACTTCATGCTGGCAGCGGTGTTTGACGGCCCATGATGGTCGAGCCTATAATGCCGGAAGGGGGAGGATTGTAGTGGAGAGGTAATTATAATTCTAACGTAAAGTTGACACTGATGTTAATAAAGCATTACTTGTGATATTTTACGAAGCATGTAGAGCAGCCAACAACATCATGACCTTCACAGTACATGTCAACAACTTTCCCTTTATGTATGGAACACCGTTCAGTTGGAATTTCCAACACACAGGATTGCAGACTGCTCGCTTGGTTTCCAATGACATCCATCAGATTGTGGTTTCTCGTTGCCGGGAACTTCTTGTGTGCGTCGGTACATGACTGACAACAATACCCACTGCATTCAGCACAATACTTTACAGCTTTCACTGTCTTGTTGTCTTCTGCACAAGCAGTACACACAAAATCATATGCTTCATCAGACATTTTCTGCTGAGAACGCCCTCCAAACGCCATTTTCTATGTTTGACTTTGAACCCTACTTTCGATTTCAGAAATGGGAAATAGTCAGCCAGCTAGCCGTCAATAGCTACAAACAATAATTACCTCCCTTACGACATTGAGCAATAACGAATCAAGGCCCGTATAGCGGTTCAATCAAGTAGGAAACCAGCATCGGTAAATTAACGTCAGGTAAGGCAACAATATAAAAATATATTCACCCAAAATACAGATACTCTTGAGTACTTGAGACCTCCATGAGTCCAACTGTTACAAGTAGATCCAACACACCATCCTTGGGAGGCGCCTCGAGGTCTTTATTGATGAACCAACCTGTACCTGTGATTGAAAGAAAATATACGATAATTGGACGATTTGCTCTGTCCATACTTCCCATGGAGTTAATGTGACCCCATAAGATCGGGTATACCCTGCAACTTGAGACTACCATGATTCCACCGATTAGATGAAATACCACCAGTCTAGCAGGAATGTCCTATATGCATAGGATCGAACTTACACCAATGTTTGAACGTAAATATCAAATATGGCGATATGCCCTCTGCGTCGCTCCCTTACTAAGGGAGGAGGCAATACGACCCAATGAGACCATATATGAGACCCATCCAGTCCAACAAAAGCTAAATTACCACCAGACTATCCCAAGGGGTCTATTGATCGAGGACCAAATCTTGCATATCTCGCTCAATGAACGGATTTTATGATAGATCGAGCGATTTGCCCGAGCTGCGTATCTCACTGACCCAAGTATGACCGTGTTTACACGACAACCCGAGAAAACCAGGAGTCCAACGAGTGCATGAAGAGCCACCAGACGATCGTAGGGAGGCCCCTATTGAGGATCGAATTTATTTCTGTCGTTGGTCCCATGAGGGTCTCATGTGCATATTTTGTCTTATTGGGTCACACTGTCTCATTTATAAGGGATCTATGCAGGAGGCAAACCGTCGTAAATTACTATCATCGGACCTCACAAGCAGATCCCGGCACGCACCCCCTCTCAAATTCCCCGACCTTACATGTTTTTCTGAGTATAAATACGATAATATACAGAGATCTTTAATTATAAGATTTTCAATTAAGCGATTCTGATTTATTGTGGCATTATATTCTATCATGATGATGTTTATAAACAAAGATTAAAACACAGTCATTGACAATTTATAAAGCTTGAGCAAATCCAAAAAATGACCAAAAAGTTACTAATGAGGGTCCCATTGCCTCTGTAGGGAGCTATGGTTTGTGCTAATCGCCCTGTATTATCAAGTATTTTCATTCAAAGATGGTCGTAAGTTCGATCCTCCGCACCGGCCTCTTCACGGTGGCATGGTAGTTCTATTCGGTTTGGTTGGACTGATCAGTGCCTCAGATACTCTTGTGTACATGGTCTTATGTGGTCACATACCCTCTGTAGTGAGATATGCTGCCTACATATTTTCCTATTTTATGGTATATTTTCGTTGCCGAAGTGAACAATTTTGTCAACAGCCGCAAGGGAATTGCGATAAAAATCTTCATTTTGTTTTCATACCCTTACAGTGAAATGTTACCCATGTAAGCAGCATTATTACTGTAATTTTATCGTTTCAGTTTTTCTAAAATTACGTAGCACTATCATCCATTGAAATCCTGTGTCGGGCCTCCTGTCGTTAAAATGTTATTGACGGCTAGACCTGTCAAGGGAAGTTACTCTACCTTATGGAGCACAATCGCAACATCTCGACAATTTCTGTAACATGTGAGACAACTAAAACATTTTATGCGGTACTTAAATCGGTTCCAAGTTTCACACAAACTGAACAAAACTGAACGCTCAACATTACTTCTTACATCAACTCAAAGACCTAAATACAGAAGATTGGACAACCTGATACCCGGGTCCAAAATTACTCTCCGTCCAAGCCCTATTAAAAAATACATCGCATAACATATACATGTATAGAGGTACATTTGTATCATACTCAATAAAACGTATGTATACAATTAGTTATTTCATAAATGAACAATCGAATATTAGCTGTTTTTGAAGGCGCGTATCCAGTCATACGCACCTAACAGTTCTTTTAATGCCTCTGTACAACATTGGTAGTTACATATTATTTACATATTATAATAAAATGTATTTGATTCAATTAAGGCGAGATAAAAAAGTACAAAAAATAACCAGATCTGGAATGGAAAAGATGTTTTAAATTTTTTGAAGATGTAACATTAGGACACAAAAAGTTAACTTTTAGTTTTCAAAATCAAACCTCTCTCTTTAGAGAAGAAAACTAGCTTGGCTAGCTTAAAGGGAAAGTGTTTTTTAGAGATGCAACACGGACAGTATTATATATCTCATACATTTATATGGTTAAATCACGGACATATAAACCATGGATTCAAAACCGGCTGGTATATGTATTTAGACTAATGTTTGAACTCTCAGTAGCTGAGTAAGCATTTCATCCGAGATCAAACTATCGGAACACGTAGTGAGTTTTGTGGTTCAATCATACAGCCGAATTTCGGCTGTTTCCCCTAGCAAAAGGCCTCATTTTCCCCAAAGAATTGTCCTTCTTTACCCAAAAAGTAAAAAAAATATTTTACTGACTTTTTTACCAATCCTGAAAAAAGCACTTTGAGATGAGAGAGGGAAAAGTAATAATACATTCAGCAAAAGCAGGACATTAAACCATTTGTATGTAACATAACCATGCTATTATTTTCCCAAATTTGTGATTTTCGCGCTTATTTTCCCAATTGAAAACGGATAGGCAGTTACAACTTTGTTTTTAAATCATTGACACCTGACATACAATTCTACGAAAATGATCCGCAATAATGAGCTAGGTGATCTGATTAGCGGTAAAAATTTGGCGATGTCCGCCATCTTTCTTCTTCCCTTCTTTATAATCTTCACCGCCTGTATAGGCGAACCTCTATGTAGAGTTGAACTGTTATTAATTATAAATCCGTCACCACACCCGTCACCGAAGTTTAAACACTGTACGCTTATCTATATTACAGTTCAGCACATATGTCAGTGATATTTATATAAGTTCCCTAAATGCACATATATTATGTATCCGCACCAGTATTGAAAACCATGCCACCTCCCCTTCGCCTTTTAGGTTTAATATTTGCGAGCATTCTATATCTCAAGGTACAGTCGACTCTCGTTAGGACAAACTCGCTTAAGACGAATTTTCCGTTACGTCGAAGTTTTTCAAAAGTCCCGATTTTATCCTTCTTTGTCTATATGAATTTCTGTCGGTTAAGACGAATTTTTGTCTCGAAGTTTTTCGTTACGTCGAAGTTTTTTCGAAGTCCAGCTTAACAATTTCGCACCTTAAATCTTTTGTTTAACACGAAGTCGGATCGTATCCTGCTGGCGACGAATGTTTTCACACCTCACTGAGATGATTTACCTGTATTTTCGTACATTTAATTATCGATTGTTTACATAAGTGAAGGATTTGTACATGTTTGCAAAATGTTAGACTACATTGTGTTAATGCAAACATGTCGAATTGTTGAACACTGCGATCAAACCGATAGTTTGTAAAACATGCCAAAATGAGTGATTAAATTAAGCGTGTACTTTAATTAAAACACGTCATCTTTAACATTTGTTTTATGCAAATGGCGATCAAACACAAAGCAGTCGTCACGAACTAGACTTTCTCACGTAACACCACCAAAATGGCCTCCCGACGTTTACGTCGAATTTTCGTTAAGACGAATTTTCGTTAAGACGAACTATTTCCGACGGTCCCGAAAAATTCGTCTTAACGAGAGTCGACTGTATGTAATGAATAGATGAGTCTTCTGCAGTGCATTTTTTGAAGCTATCCTCTTCTGATAGTTTTTATATTTGTATAGTCCAATATCACGGATATTTGCTCTTCAGAGGTTAAACACTTAAAGTTTTGTTTTGTAACATTTTGGAATTCAAACTCTATTTCATTCAGTATTGGTGTCCTAATAGTGTGGAGCATGTCGCACTGTAGTAGGAAGTGGTGAATATCCTCTTCTGCGACTCCACATAGTTGGCAGGTTGGGTCTACATGTATTTCAGTTTGGTTGAATGCTACTCTGTTTGTTTGGAGAATATATGTTCCAGTTAACATTTTCATTTTGACTGGTAGCCTGTTGGTTTCTCTAACTTAGTTGGTGGACTGTATATTTGGATGAATTTTCCCTGGTAAGTAAATAGCATTCATGTATTTCAGTGACTTGTATAGCTTTGCTAAGCTTGCAATCCTTTCTTTGAAGCTTTCTGTTACTACTTTATAGACTTTATTTTTCCACTTATTTTTTGAAATAGGATTATTCAATGCAACTCCAATTTCTCCAAGATTATATTTCCAAAATAGCTTTTTGACTTCTATAAACCATCTTGTTTCTGAATTTGAGAGAAGTTGACATTTTGAACAGCTGTATTCTTGATGGTATTAAAATATATATTTTGTGTTTATCTTGTTCTGTTTGCTTGTATGCACTTTTTGGTTCAATACTCAGTTGTAAGACTGAACGAGGTTTGTTTAATCAGATGAAATTTGCATTGTATGCATTTTCGATCCAAATCCACGAAACTTACCGGACGCACGCTAAGGATTGTGGGTAAATTATTTAATCTTATCGTTTCACTGATATCAGCCTGTTTCGAATCCATGGTTTATATGTCCATGATCAAATAAATTTAATTGATTTCAGTGAACGTCTGCGTTTTACAACTGCAAAGATAATCTCATTTAAACCTGGGACTAGTATGTGATATCCGTGAAAATATATATCGTTGTTCTGCTAGGGGAGATAAACTCTGTGAAGAGTTTGGAGTTGGTTACAAAGATGACAATGTATAAGACCCTTCCTAATGTAAACAACAATGGCTGAAATATAAGACAAAATGTACAGAATGCAAAACTAAATTTAGGCTTAGTATAATATAATTATAGATTAACAAGGCATGTCAAAAATGGCCAAATTTGTTATACATTGCAATAGTTCTTATTTGAAAACAATAGCCAATATAATGACAATACTGGATGTAGCCCATTAAAATATTAACGTTCTGTCTCAGGAGCCATATACCCCTTTAAAAGTGTTAACAAGATAGGAGTATGTGTCCCTTGCATTAAGTACACGATACCGCATTGTTATTATATTGACTAAACGATTTTGAAGACATAATACAGTGATACATTTTTACACTCCATCAACACAATCAATAACATAGAAAACCAATCCTAGCATAAAATAGATGAATCTGCAAATGCAAATTACTAAAGAGGTCCACGCTTTAAGATATATCAGTTAACCCGCTTTGTTACCGTACACCATACTTCCATTACTGTTGAAAGCCGAAGGGGAAATTAAGAGCCGTATAGCCCGACCAGAAAATGTTGAATCCAAAGACAGTCTCCGACCAGTGTCAATGCGACCCATCGTACAGTCATCATTTTCCTGAAATCTAATCAGTACTTTCCTGGCATCTTACCAGTACTTTCATGGTATATTACCAGTACTTTCATGACATCTTACCAGTACTTTTCTTGCATCTAACCAGTGCTTTCCTGGCATCTAACCAGTACTTTCCTGGCATCTAACCAGTGCTTTCCTGACATCTAACAGTACTTACATGGCATCTTACCAGTACTTTACTGGCATCTTACCAGAACTTTCATGGTATATTACCAGTACTTTCAAGGCATCATACGAGTACTTTCCTGGCATCTAACCAGTACTTTCCTGGCATCTAACCAGTACTTTCCTGGCATCTAACCAGTACTTTCTTGGCATCTAACCAGTACTTTCTTGGCATCCTACGAGTACTTTCCTGGCATCTAACCAGTACTTTCCTGGCATCTAACAAGTACTTTCTTGGCATCTAACCAGTACTTTCTTGGCATCATACGAGTACTTTCCTGGCATCTAACCAGTACTTTCCTGGCATCTAACCAGTACTTTCTTGGCATCTAACCAGTACTTTCCTGGCATCTAACCAGTACTTTCTTGGCATCCTACGAGTACTTTCCTGGCATCTAACAAGTACTTTCTTGGCATCTAACAAGTACTTTCCTGGTATGTAACCAGTACATTCCTGGTACCTAACCAGTACATTCCTGGAATCTTACCAGTACTTTCTTCGCATCTAACCAGTACTTTCCTGGCATATTACCAGTTCTTTCCTTGTATCTATCCATTACTCGCCTGGCATCTTACCAGTTCTTTCCTTTCATCTAACCAGTACTCTCCTGGCATCTTACCATTACTTTCCTCGCATATAACAAGTGCATTCCGGGCATCTAACCAGTGCTTTCCTGGTATGTAACTCAGTACATTCCTGGCATCTTACCAGTACTTTCCTGGTATGTAACCAGTACTTTCATGGCATCTTACCAGTACTTTCCTGGTATGTAACCAGTATATTCCTGGCATCTTACCAGTACTTTCCTGATATGTAACCAGTACTTTCATGGCATCTTACCAGTACTTTCCTGGTACGTAACCAGTATTTTCCTGGCATCTTACCAGTACTTTCCTGGTATGTAACCAGTACTTTCATGGCATCTTACCAGTACTTTCCTGGTATGTAACCAGTATTTTCCTGGCATCTTCCAGTACTTTCCTGGTATGTAACCAGTACTTTCATGGCATCTTACCAGTACTTTCCTGGCATGTAACCAGTATATTCCTGGCATCTTACCAGTACTTTCCTGGTATGTAACCAGTACTTTCATGGCATCTTACCAGTACTTTCCTGGTATGTAACCAGTACATTACCAGTACTTTCATGGCATCTTACCAGTACTTTCTTGGCATCTAACCAGTTCTTTCTTGTTTCCATGCCAGAAATATGTTAAGTGGGAATTCACACTGATCAATAAGCAATTCTGATCTCACCCGGCTGACCTACCGAATCGTCGTCTGCAGCGTCAACCACTGAGCAACTAGGCCAACTATAAGAAATGAGTCTTTGGTTAATGTTCCTAATAGTCCTACATGTATACTAATTTTTCTCTCGTACTGTATACTTGGATATTTTCATGAGTCGAAAAGTCATAAATCAACAATTTCAGATGTTTCGTGAGCCGAAATATTTGCCAATCGCCAAAATGTGTACATGTATTGTTATATTGAATACTCAATTAAACATACACTTGTTTTTGTGAGCGTGGACATTTACAATACCCGATAATTTCACTTGCTTAATATATTTTAGATAAATTAATCAAGTAAATTACAATATAAATGGATACTATATATAGTATATAATAATACAGTATTGAAATGGGATAGTTAAACATTTAACATTGAATAAATTTCTCCAGGAAAGATTAGGTTGTTACAGGGAAGGCGACAAACACAAGACAATTCCTCCTTACACAGACCACAGGGAAACATCAGTATGTGAAACATTGGGGATTGATACCCTGATATCATTTTACCAGCTCTCTCCTGTCTCCAACTCTCCCTCTCCGAAATTTCTACAATTCCTTCATGTTAATTTCTTTAATTTAAATCTAAATATACAGTCAACATTCTTTCTTAAACCGCCAAGATCCCCGGTTTAAAATACAATAGAATGTTAAGAATTCAAGAAATATAGTCACATGAACGTTGACCTGATTAGCTGGTTGAAATATGCGCTCTGCACATCCTCTCGATATCATGAACATTTATGTCAAGATATTTATTTGTGACAGACGGACAGACTGACGGATGGACAGAGAGACAACCTAAGGAAAAACAATCATAGCTTTATTCTATGTAAATGTTTCACTATTTGCAAAAAATATGGTCTGCTATTAAATATCCTGTATCAATCTACTGTATACTTAAAATTTTTAAACCAAAAAATATAGTTATATTGTATTATCTAATTTTTGTAATACTACCCAAGTTTGCAACAATCTTATCACTGTATAATCATGTACATTTGTTTTTATTATCATTCATAGTATATCACTCAAAATGACAAATTTAATATTTTTATTACCTCCCATTAATGTTGCATTTCAGTATAACAAAGTGTTGGCTACCTATTCAGCAATCCGAGAACACAAAAATACACACGTATTTCAACAATAAACACAAACAATGTCTTTGATGCTATTATAATCGCCATATTATCTTGACGTGTTTGATTATGTGAATCAAACTACATGTACAGTTGTTGTGTTGTTGTTGGAACTGAAAATTACTCCTGTTAAGTTTTACTTATATTCTATCAATAATACATGTACACAGAATGGACAACTCTGGTATCTCACAATATGTTTGATTACTCTAGTTCATACGTTTCCACTACATCACTGCCATGCATGGTAACAACCATTCTTGTCAGTCCCTGATGAAAACACACTTGAGAGATTAGACGTTGTAATCCATCTCCTTGCTTCACAACCACACCAAGTTTCTTCCCATTCTCACTGAATTGTACCACATTATGTGAACCTTGCCCGACTACAAACATATTTCCTCTACCATCAACACATACACCATCTACATACTCCAGGTCAGTGTCTGTAATAGTGGACAAATTATTTCCCATCCCATCAAAACATACAAGTCCCTTGTCCCGACCTCCAACAAACATTCTGTCTCCACTTTCATTGAATGTAACATGTAGACTATAGTTGAACAGCTGATTCCCAGCATTGTCTCGTTTAATTGTCTTCAGCAGGGTACCAGTCATATCATAAACATAGAGTGAAGCACCAACACCATCTGTCACATAAAGCTGACCATCCTTGAAAGCAATACCATAACAACGATGAGACATTTTAATTTGTCTTGTAGGAGTCATCTTGTTATGAATGGAAACAAACTGGATCTTGTTTTCTCCCATACATGCTACAGCAACTTCATGTTTACTGATACAACATATACCAAAAGGTACAGAATCTAAAGTACAATAGTCAACAACTGACATCTTCTGTATATCAATACGCTTTAGTTTCTTATTGTCAAAATCTGTGACAAGTAGTTGGTTATCTTGTGTCAGACAACATCCAAGGGGACAGCATTTCTTAGAATCATGAGAAAGTTTTATGGTAATATCTCTACTTCCTTTGATTTTGTAGACGTCGTGTTTCTGCTTTCCATGTTTCTGTACTTGACCAATACCTTGTAAAGCTTGGATATATTTCATCAATGATTGGTCTGGAATGAATGATATCTGTACGTCTGTATTATGTTGTAATTCTTGCTTCATCTCCTCATCGTCTGCTTCTTTTAGTTGTTCTTGGGCAATTTTCGTACAAACAAAACGTTGGGCTCTATTTCCTTCTAATTGATTGAGCTTGTCGTCTGTCGTCTGCAAATCTTTACAGATGCTATCAACACTTTGCTTGGTTTGTAGAATTTCTGTTTCTATTTGTTTGTATACAACTTCTATTTCTTTGCGTGATGATTCGGCAATTGTACTCAGGGTGGCTTCTAATGCTTTTTGGAATGTGCTGACTTGACCTAAAGCTTCTTTCTTTGCTTTCTTCAAAGTCTGTAATTGGGTATTTGTAGATTTACTTACAGTTTTCATGGATACCATCATTTCCTTCAGAAGACTGTGCATCCGTTGGCAGTCAGACAACTTAAATATGGCCTCAATCATGTCTGGTATAGAATGAATGTGACTGTCTTGACAAAACCTGAAATTGAATGATTTATAATTACATTTTGCATATAGCTCTGTATGTATAGAAAACACATTTAAAACATAGGACGTTGTGACAATGTTCATATGTAGCCTATTGATTTTATTTGTGTTAAATAATGTAAAATTGAGCACCGACATACATAATGTATGTAGATCAATTGCTTAAGTTTTGGATAGTTACACATCATGAATGATAAAAACACATAAATTCTGCCTGTTGAATATTGTAAAATTTACAAAAGAAAATAATAAGCTCTAAACAATTTTCATAAAATGAGAATGTACACGTATACTATTTTGGACTAGGGCAATATCATTGTTTAAGGGGTCGAGGGTTCGAGCGCTTTTTTTCCTTTTTGTAGAGGTAGATCTAATTGTAGTGGTTAGGGGAGACGGCCGTCCGGTTAGCTGAGTCGGTAGAGCGCTGTTTAGTGTGTAGGTGGTCATTGGTTCGAGTCCCACACCGGGCGTACTTTTTCCACTTGACTAACTTCATGCTGGCAGCGGTGTTTGACGGCCCATGAAGGTCGAGCCTATAATGCCGGAAGGGAGAGGATTGTAGTGGAGAGGTAATTATAATTCTAACGTAAAGTTGACATTGATATTAATAAAGCATTACTTGTGATCTTTTACGAAGCATGTAGAACAGCCAACAACATCATGACCTTCACAGTACATGTCAACAACTTTTCCTTTATGTATGGAACACCGCTCAGTTGGAATTTCCAACACACTGGATTGTAGACTGTTCGCCTGGTTTCCAATGACATCCATCAGATTGTGGTTTCTCGTTGCCGGGAACTTCTTGTGTGCGTCGGTACATGACTGACAACAATATCCACTGCATTCAGCACAATACTTTACAGCTTCCACTGACTTGTTGTATTCTGCACAAGCAGTACACAAAAAATCATATGCTTCATCCGACATTTTCAGCTCTGAACGCCCTCCAAATGCCATTTTCTATGTTTGACTTTGAACCCTTCTTTCGATTTCAGAAAATATGTGTAGTCATTGGGTAACTGCCAGCCAGCTAGCTGTGAATAGCTACAAACAATAATTACCTCCCTTACGTCATTGAGCAATAACGAATTGAGGGCCGTATAGAGGTTCAATCAAGTAGGAAACCAGTATCGGTAAATTAACGTCAGTAAGGCAACACAAATATATTCACCCAATATACAGATACTCTTGAGTACATGAGACCTCCATGAGTCCAACTGTTACAAGAAGGTCTAACACACCATCATGGGGAGGCGCCTCGAGGTCTTTATTGATGAACCAACCTGTACCTGTGAATGAAAGATAATATACGATAATTGGACGATTTGCTCTGTCCACACCTCCCATAGGAGTTAATGTGACCCCATAAGATCGGGTATACCCTGCAACTTGAGACTACCATGACTCCACCGATTAGATGAAATACCACCAGTCTCGCAGGAAGGCCCTATATACATAGGATCGAACTTACACCAATGTTTGAACGTAAATATCAAATATGGCGATGTGCCCTTTGCGTCGCTCCCTTACTAAGGGAGGAGGCAATACGACCCAATGAGACCATATATGAGACCCATCCAGTCCAACAAAAGCAAAATCACCACCATACTATCGCAGGGGGTCTATTGATCGAGGACCAAAACTTGCATCTCTCGCTCAATGAACGGATTTTATGATAGATATAACGATTTGCTCGAGCTGCGTATCTCACTGACCCAAGTATGACCGTGTTTACACGACAGCCCGAGAAAACCAGGAGTCCAAAGAGTGCAAGAAGAACCACCAGACCATCGTAGGGAGGCCCCAATTGAGGATCGAATTTATTTATGTCGTTGGACCTGTAAGGGTCTCAGGTACTTATGCATATTTTGTCTTATTGGGTCACAATGCCTCATTTATAAGGGATATATGCAGGAGGAAAACCGTTGTAAATAACTATCATCGGACCTCACAAGCAGATCCCGGCACGCACCCCCTCTAAAATTCCCCAACCTTACATGTATGTATGAGTATAAATACGAAAATATACAAAGATCTTTAATTATAATATTTTCAAATAAGCGATTCTGATTATTGTAGGATTATATTCTATCATGATGATGTTTATACACAAAGATTAAAACACAGTCATTGACAGTCATTGACATTTTAAAAGTCTTGAGCAAAACATAAATGACCAAAAAGTTACTAATGAGGGTCCTATTGCCTCTGTAGGGAGCTATGGTTTGTGCTTATCGCCCTATACTATCAAGTATTTTCATTCAAAGATGGGCGTAAGATCGATCCTCCGTACCGGTCTCTTCACGATGGCATGGTAGTTCTATTCGGTTTGGTTGGACAGATCAGTGCCTCAGTGTACATGTTCTTATGTGGTCACATACCCTCTGTAGTGAGATATGCTGCCTACATATTTTCCTATTTTATGGTATATTTTCGTTGCCAATGTGAACAATCTCGTCAACAGCCGCAAAGGAATTGCGATAAAAATCTTCATTTTGTTTTCATACACTTTTTTTTCTAAAATTACGTATCACTATAATCCATTGAACTCCTGTGTCGGGCCTCCTGTCGTTAAAATGTTATTGACGGCTAGACCTGTCAAGGGAAGTTACTCTACCTTATGGAGTGCAATCGCAACATCTCGGCAATTTCTGTAACATGTGAGACAACTAAAACATTTCATGCGGACTTTAAATCGGTTCCAAGTTTCACAAAAACTGAACAAAACTGAACGCCCAAAATTACTTCTTACTTAAACTCAAAGACCTAAATATAGAAGATTGGACAACCTGATACCCGGGTCCAAAATTACTCTCCGTCTAAGCCATATTAAAAAATACATCGCATAACATATACATGTATAGAGGTACATTTGTGTCTTACTCAATAAAACGTATGTATTATAACAATTAATTATTTCATAAATGAACGATCGAATATTAGCTGTTTTTGCAGGCGCGTATCCAGGCGTACGCACGTAACAGTTCTTTAAATGCCTCTGTACAACATTGGTAGTTACATATCATTTACATATTATAATAAAATGTATTTGATTCAATTAAGGCGAGATAAAAAAAGTACAAAAAATAACCAGATCTGGAATGGAAAAGACGTTTTAAAATTGTTGAAGATGTAACAAGGACACTAAAAGTTAACTTTAAGTTTTCAAAATCAAACCTCTCTCTTTTGAGAAGAAAACAATTTTTCTTGCTAGCTTAAAGGGAAAGTGTTTTTTAGAGATGTAACACGGAGAGTATTATGTATCTCATACATTTATATCAGGTTAAATCACGGACATATAAACCATGGATTCAAAACCGGCTGTTATATGTATTTAGACTAATGTTTGAACTCTCAGTAGCTGAGTAATCATTTCATCCGAGATCAAACTATCGGAACACGTAGTGCTTTTTGTGGTTTCCCGTAGCAAAAATCCTCATTTTCCCCAAAGAACTGTCCTTCTTTACCCAAAAAGTAAAAACAATATTTTACTGACTTTTTTACCAATCCTGAAAAAAGCACTTTGAGATGAAAGAGGGAAAAGTAATAATACATTCAGCAAAAGCAGGAAATTAAACCATTTGTATGTAACATAACCATGCTCTTATTTTCCCAAATTTGTGATTATCGCGCTTATTTTCCCAATTGAAAACGGACAGTCAGTAACAATATTTTTTTTTAAAAAATCACTGACACCTGACATACAATTCTACGAAAAGGATTCGCAATAATGAGCTAGATGTTCCGATTAGCGGTACAAATTTGGCGATGTACGCCATCTTGTTTCTGAATTTTGAGAGAAGTTGACATTTTGAACAGCTATATTCTTGATGGTATTAAAAGTGTACATTTTATGTTTATCTTGTTCTGTTTGCTTGTATGCACTTTTTGGTTCAATACTGAGTTGTTTCACCGATATCAGCCTGTTTCGAATCCATGGTTTATATGTCCATGATTAATTAAATTTAATTGATTACAGTGAACATCTACGTTTTTCCAATTGCAAAAGTAATCTCATTTAAACCTGGGACCAGTATGTGATATCCGTGAAAATATCTATCATTGTTCTGCAAGGGGAGATAAACACTGTGAAAAGTTTGGAGTTGGTTACAAAGATGACAAATGTATTAGACCATTCCTAATGTAAACAACAATGGCTGAAATATTCGCTAATTTAGAGAAAATAGGCATAAAAAAGAGAATAATTCATTGCGGAAAGGGAACAGCAAACGATTATGAAGATGGAACAAAAGTGAGTTTTGGTGTTATTTTTTATCTTGATGTGAAAACCCGTTGATACATTTCTAACGCCGGTGAAAGTGTAGCAGTAACCGGATAGTAAAATATTGTCTATAACCACACATTTTTTCTTCATCAACAAGAAGAATCAAGCACTGGAGCTTGTATTATTGACTAAACTAGAAAAACAACATTCTAGCATTTTCCTAATTGTTTTGACTTCAAATTTCAGTGTTTACTTTGGCTAAATTGGGAAGTTGACCCATGCTAAAGAAAGATCTAGAAATTAAAGCTTCAACGATTCTATGCGATGCATCGGGATTCGACTACTGAGCTCACGATTCGGTTAACGATTCATACCCTGGTATTTTCGATTCGATTAGCTTTTTTAGTTCCAGTTCGCCAAACTGTTATTTGGTGTAACAGGAGCCGTTTCAACCCAGGTTCTGGTCGTGGTTTTGATCTTTTTATTTGTTTTCTACTGTCTTAAAGAATAACAATAACGTGTAAGGAAGTGATGGTGGTTTATTTTAGGAATAAGTCTTATGCGGATTTATCAATTATCACATGTATTGTTTATGGTTACAAAATATTAAGACGTACAAGATGTTATTGGTAATAATATAAATTGAATTAATGGTGCAAACATGCAACTCTCAAGCTATAGTAACTAGAATAAAAGGTTCCTTCCTTAATAAAACAATGACTAATATAAAATGACCATGTCAAACGACAAATAGGTAAAAGTTACCTTGATAGTCTGGAGACAATGGCAAAGATTGTTCAGATTCAATGCCTTATATAGGAAAACTTCCCACCAAATACTGGATTTAGATCATGTACCATGTAATACACTAATTCCTACAAAACTACATGAAGATACTGATATATATATTGTCCACGATTAGCTTTTTTAGTTCCAGTTCGCCAAACTGTTATTTGGTACAGTAATCTCGAGTTTTTTAGCCAAGCTTATTCATGTGGTAGTCGCTTCCCATGTTGCTACGTTATTTACCGGAAGTAAAGTTTAGTTTTCTTTAGTCTATTAATTTTTATTTGCAAAACTCTTAATTTCAATTGACCTGAAATAAATGCAAAAGCCTTAAGATGAATGAGAATGCTGTTACAAAACAGTTTATGCTTATATATAAATAAAAAGTCGAATCGAAAAAATCGAAATCGAAGGGGAAAACATCGATTCGAATCGGTTGACAGTTGAAGCTCTACTAGAAATTACAGCAACATTTTAGGAATGAAAGTAAAGGATGTAGTTAATAATTAATCAACATTTGCTATTTATATAAACTGCCTGTAAGAGAATAACCTCTAACTTTGTCAATTAATTTGAACTAAAACTTTTTCTTCAGATTTATTGGAATTTTTACATTCTAAGTGGGAAATTATCAAGGGTTCAGTGCAAGACTATACTAACTCCTATATAAATACATAGGAGTTAGTCTTGCGCTGAACCCTCGATATATACTTTTTGGCATTGGGAATATAGCTGAATAATGACTATAATATCAGCTGAAAAAAACCTGAATTTAATTGTGAACAAAATGCTTCACAAAACAATTTCATCAACATTATTATTCTTCTTATTATTATTATTCTGATGACCTTTCACCCAAATAATTTTGTTCCGGTTGAACAGACAATTGGTGAACTAAAATATCACATGTTACTTATAAGGGTTGATTCTTTCGCTAAGCATCCCCTTGGTCTTATGATTTTGAATACCAGTTTATCTTATATAAGACTACGTGATGGCGTCAACCTACTTACCTACATATTATGTTTTATGTAACTAATATTAATTGCTTAATATCTGTACATGTATAATATATGCATGTGTCTATATGTATATGTTGGTGTATGAGCACGTGTACATATAAGTAAGTAAGTATGCAAGTATATATAAATATGTATGCATACATGAGTGTTTGTTGTACTTACGGATATTACTTGTGTGCGTGATTGCAAAGGTACATGGGCGTGTGTGTACTCGTGTGCTTATGGGTATGCGTGTATGTATGCGTGTGGATGTATGTGTGTCTATGTATGTATGTTTAAGTATGTATTAACGATTTATACATGTATTTACGATTTATATACATGTATGTATATGCGTGTATGTTTACATTTATGTATGTATGTTATTTGTAATTTTTGGAATGTACATGTATTTTGCTCTCCATATCTGGAGGAAATAAATAAAGTTATACATACCAAAGACTCATTCTATGTAACAGTTGATAATTTGGATTTTTCAGCTATACTTTCACTATAAAACATGTAAATGTGACGACGAACATTCTGTAATCGATGACAGCCATAATTATGCGAAACCAATGGAAATGATACTTGGCAAAAAGTTCAAGCTTGAAGTCTGGGAAACTTGTATAAAAACCATGAAACAGTCCGAGGTTGCTGAATTCATCGTCGACAAAAAGGTTTGAACATATTTGTTATTTTATCGTGAGTTATGGTATATCGGGTCTGAATGGTGACACCATACATGGATTTTCTGTCATATGCAGGGATAATTCTAGCTAGCAATTGTTGCGATTTCTCGCACAGAAATCACCTAAATCTCATTGAAAACACATAAATGCGAGAGAATATCGTGCTGGCTTGCAGTTTGCATATCTTGTGCTAACTTTTTCGCTAATTAAAGTCTTCGCTCAATTGTTTAAAAGCATATGTGCATGCCGAAAGAGTCTTTGTTTACAAACGTTTTACAAACTGTATTTAATAAGCATCTATACTATCTGAAGTGATGCACAGTAATGATATGGGAGGACATCGTCTGCCATACGCATTGTAACATAATCAGTTTAAATAAAAATGTAGCATCAGTTTATGTCAATACATAAGTGCTTCATTCTAGTCAATATGAACAAAATTACAGCATTGTTTTATTATTGCGTTATCCATTTCTCATTAAAACTCTCACTGAAATTGATATTCTCTCATTGAAAATCTGACATAGAATTTACTCAGCATTTGTATGCATTTATTCCCTTTATTGTTAATTTCAGTGTACATCATAATTATGCTTTGTAAAAGTGTTATATTATTAAGCATCTGAAAATTGATTAAAAGATAAAGTCCTGTCTGTGTGGAAGGTTTTCTGTGGTGACCACAGGAGATTGTCTCAAAAGTTCTCTCCCTTTACCCCATTTATAAAATTTTATATCGTTTCTATGCATATATAGTACTATAGAAGGGACAAAGGGAGAGAACTCTAGAAGGGACAAAGAGAGAGAACTATAGAAGGGACAAAGGGAGAGAACTCTAGAAGGGACAAAGGGAGAGAACTATAGAAGGGACAAAGGAAGAGAACTCTAGAAGGGACAAAGGGAGAGAACTCTAGAATGGATAAAGGGAGAGAACCTGAGACAATCTCCTGTGGTGGCGATAATTTGTTGATAAGGGGAGATAATCACAGGAGATTGAAGTATGGGGATATTTAGTTATAAGAAATTGTTTATTCACAAGTCTTTACATTTTTAGCATCTGGAACAGTACCCACTCGTTTCCAAACAGCTGAGGGATATATTCAGCAAAAACAAGAAGAAGGATGAGCATAAGGCACATTGCTGTGGTATGATGGCGATGTCTGAGCAAGGACTTGGTCATCCTGACTTGGATGAACTTGTGAAAAATCCCCAGCCGTTATCATTCACTATTGGTGAGTTACATGCAGTAAATGTAATCAAATCTGTTATTGACATCTCAGCGCTTCATTTCCAGAATCCCGTAATTTTTGGCTGTTTGAGTATTTAGTATCGTTGAAACCATCTTTCCAAGCTCTTTCTATCTGTACTAGCTATATTGTTCTGGATTGCACATAACTTAAATAAAATGCAATTCCGTAACCCCGTATGTAACAATTTTCTCCAGAGGGTAAAACTTTAAAAGTTGTTTTTCTCAAAAAGACGAAAAACAAGTTATGGGGTTCTGGAAAAAATATGACGATATTGTGACTTTCCTCTTTGTACGTTGTTTACTGTTTTTATGGCACATAACTTCACTGGGTCATGAGTAGGTTGCTACATCTTGCAGATTGCTTGACACTTATTTATATCCTTTGATCCCTTATATAAAGAATTGCTGAGTAATTAAGTATACAGCAAGGTTTGAAGTTTTTGTTTTTACTCGATACATAGTTGGTGAAATAAGGACATTTTTGTCATGTTGCTGGTACAGAGATCGGTGATTGTATGACGGTATCCTGCTACAGTTGAGTATTTCAGCATTGATAGTTACCTAATTTATCCAGCCATTTTTTTCAGTTTTTGGGGAAGTATGGCGGGTCCTTTTGATAGGGGAAATTTGCTTCATGAATCACCAAATTTGTGTATTTATGAGGCCAAAATAAAAAGATTGTATGTTTGCCCAAACGCGACCGACCCCAAAAAAACCCGCCGACTCAAATTCTTTTTTTGTCGTTTTTTGGAAGATTTTTTTTTTTCGGATATTTTTCGTGTCCGCTCCGTCATCGTATGAAACTTAATGTTGTCGTCTTTGCGTTTGAAAGTAACTGTGAATAAGATTAAAAGAAAGCGTGTGATTTAATCAACAATGGTTATGCGGAACGAATTAAACAATAACTATTTGCTAATTAGAAAAAAAATAACTGCAGAAGACGAGGGATTTCGACGAGAAATTGAAAATTTTAGTTGACGGCTTTTTTACTTTTCTGAGGCGAGCTCGCTGGATTCTTTGGTGTATTTATAAGCATATCAGTATTCTAAAACATTCTGGTCCATTTTTGTACGAAATCACCCGGAATATATACAATATTAGACCACTTTCATTTCCTCTCACATGTAAACAAAAATTCAAGATGGCGGCCGCTCCGTCATGTGCCGTTTCGTTTTCGTGAGAATTTCGATGGTAAATCCACACGACAGTTGCTTACAGCTTTTGACTATCAATGCCAACTGTGTAAATATGCCTTAACTTAACAAAATCATATTTTTCTTCTATTATCAAGTTTGAAACAAAGCCATGTAATATTTCTCACTTTGTGTTCGTCCCCAGAACGTTCGTACCGTTTGGTACTATAAAAGTTTACTGAATTAATTTGTGACATCAATATTTAGTGTATAGTGCTGGTCTAGGGAATATAATTTATATATTTTTTAACAACAAAACGTTATTTATGAATGATTTTTTATTCTAGTCTCTGACAGTGTTTATATATGTTGTGTATAAGTCTACACATTATAAATAAAGTTCAGTTTATTGTTGAATGATTTAATTCAGTATAGTAGACTAATACATGTATATACAGGTCTTAAATTCATGGCTTTTGATTGTCTCTACAAAGGTTTGACGGGGAAAAAAGATATACTCAGTGTTTTAATATCTTCATGCAAATTCTGATAAAAAATAAATAAATTTGCCTACCTACCTACCCACACCCAGTCATCATGGGTCGGGTTTGGGCAAACTGAAATATTTTTAATTGTGGCCTGAGGCTAAAATTTTAAATAATTTTACTGAAGGGGAATTTTTCTTTCTAAGTAGAGGAAAAATATATACTTTTTTCTTTGGGGCATGGGGCCCAATATTGGCCCCTTATTTGCCATAAAAAAGGGCTGAATACATGTAGTTTGTAAAACATTTAAAAAGAGCAGACAACACTATGACTAATGATGGGCCAACGTTTGGCGGCAATCAAATAATCGTCAGTATGAACTAGGTGATCATGTTTGCTGACATTTTTCACATGTGGATTAATTACTTGGGGCTGAATCAGACAATGAGTGAAAACTTGAAAATATTTAAATTCAGTTCAATTTAGTTTATGTTATTAAGGTTACTAGTCAGATTCATTTGTATGTTGTAAACAGCAACAGTTACAGTGTGGAGATAACCGATTGTCCGATTCATAGACATATAAACCATAGATTGGAAATGCCCTACTATGTGTGTTTCGATTTGTTTGAACTCTCACGACCAGCGAGATTTTCTTCCGAGATCAAACCCACGATAAATTTTTTGTGACACCCGCCATTTTGTTTCTGAATCAAAAGAAGTAGACATTTTGATCCACCGTAATCATCATATATAAGCTTTCTAAAGTTTTAAATTACTATATTTAGACAATTAAGAATACACAGATCAATATTAATTACGTGGACATTTAAGTGATAAATAACAGAGCCAGGGACAGACGGAATTGAATGGACATTACCGACAATCGTCGATCGATAAATTGATGGAAATTCGCAATACTTACTGAGCGCGTGCTAAGGATTGTGGGTAAATTATTTCTTGTTATTGTTTCACTGAAATCAGCCTGTTTCGAATCCATGTTTTGTATGTCTGTGTCCGATTATATCAATTATTTGAATCAGTTGGTTTACCCGAATATGCTGATTAATTGATCAACCGCTTTGCCCAATACTAACTATGACTACCTTTGATGTTTTCAGATGTTCAGAAGGTAGAAAGGGCGGGATCTTATGAAAAAGAGGCGTGGACAATGTCAGACGAAGAAAAAGAGACACATATCCCAAATTTGAAGGAAGTAGGGAATGAATTATATAAACAGAAACAGTTTGCGGAAGCCGCGAATAAATATGCCGAGGCTATTGGATTGTTGGAACAACTTAGCATGAAGTAAATAACTATAAATAGAATTAGGGGTTCCGCTAGGTGCTGAATCTTAAGGGTCAATTTTGATAATTTTTGGCCAGATTACCTATAATTTAGAGACAAATTGACCCTTCAGCCTGAATCCTGTCCCTGAGGGTCAGAATGTGGGTTTTTGGAAATTCCAGGGGTCAAAGGGTCAACTCAGGGGTCAAAAGGAACCCCCTGAATAATTATTAATACTTAGTAATCTTCCATTTTTTATATAGAGGATTGTTTTTTTTTAGGTTAGGTAAGCTTTATTTTTATAATGTCGACATACATTGCATTTTTAAAACTGGTTAAAATCACACATACTTCGCCTCCCAGCAATCTGCTGGTACCTGATAACGACATGGTGGGCAGAGCAATTTGGATAAAGTGTCTTGCTCAGGGACAATCTTACATGAGTGGTCATGTGGCAAAGCCTCCTTTTTATCATTTTTAGAAGACTCGTATAATAAATTCGATAAAACATGAACATGAATGTAAGATTCTGTCGATGACATAACAGCCGAAACAGCTGATTTTCATCAAAATATTACCTTGACCTACGACCTGTGAGGAAATAAGGTGTGTAATTCAGTCTTTGGTAAACGAAAGCTGATAAATTTATAGCAGATGTAGTTTGCGCGATGTTGTTGACTAATCCATTATACACAAACCATCTTGCTGTGTAGTGAATTATTCCATATATGATTCGTGACATTTCAAACTACACCGGACCTCATTCAATTGAATTTATCGTGTCCAAAATTTTGTGATTTCAATTCGACGTGAAAAAACGATACTTCGGGACCTGATATTTATTTCAGATGGTACCGAGTGTTCACATAGAAGGTTGTCGAAGAAACGAGGTCCGACTTTATGATAAGTGAACTAAAATGTCCGATTTTTTTTATCCAATTTGTGTAAGAATTGTATGCTTGCGTAAGTCAATCACGCCGATGGTGGAAGAAGTGGTTTTTGTGTCACAGTAACAATCATGTATTCGTATTTCAGAGAAAAACCTGGCGAACCAGAGTGGAATGAAGTAGAAGACCGAAAAATACCATTCCTGTTAAACTTCTCCCAATGTAAACTTCTTCTCAATGATTTTTATCCTGTCATTGACCATACAACGACGGTTCTAAAACGAGATCCAGGTATATAATTTTATAATCGTTAAGATCCAATTTTATTTAGGACCAGCATATTTATTTTACCCAAACTTTTTTCTTATAAGGATTTTTTGATGACTAAGTTTCCAACAGTCTCAAACTGGGGGTTTCTGGAAATTAACTCGAGTTTCATTTATCATATTCTCACCAAACTTGGTGTATAGTGAGAACATGTGAAGATCGCTTGGACTTGTTTTTGGGGCCTAGGTCAAGGTCACAGTTCCTAAAAATAGAAAATCGGTTATTGCCCAATATCTCCACTTTGCTTATGCATATTGACATCAAACTTGGTGTACAGAAAGTATATGTGAAGAGCTCACTTGGGATTGTGTATGGGGTTGTTCTGTATAAGGTCAAGGTCACCGTTACTAAAATTAGAAAATTGGTTTCTGCTCAATATCTCCACTATGCTAATGCATATTGACATCAGACTTGGTGTATAGTAAGTGTATCATATATGTGAAAAGCTGGCTTGGGATTACTTATTTGGCTGTTCCATCCAAGGTCACTGTCATTAAAAAAGAAAATTGGTTTCCGTTCAATATCTCCACTTTGCACATGCATACTGTGTTATCACTGGTTTCAGCTTTGCATAATTCATGCCCTGACCTACTTATGAACTGTCAATATCAAGTGTTGCCTATGCTTAGATCAGTGTTTTAGCATTCACTGCAATTTTAAGGCTTTCCTAACACTAAGAATAAATATGCATAACATGGAGCTAAAATGACTTGGTATCATTAGTAGTCTATTGTTTCGAAAGTTTTTGTGGTATTTGCCATTTCTTTGAGTATTAGAATTTACATGATTATATTCAGTTTTGTGGACTTCAGTGTGGAAATAATTATTTTCTATGTAGTTTTTATTATACGCCCATTCATAGAACTGGATGTATTATAGTTTCACCAGCGGTGTACAGGAGGGTTGGCGGGCTGACTGGCGGTGTCCAGTGGGTGTCCGATCAATAACTTTAGAAACATTTGTCTAATCATCACCAAATTTGGTCAGAATGTGTATGGGCATAATATCTCGGACAAGTTTGATAACCAGCCTTATCGCTCCAGACACTCAGGAGTTATCGCCCTTTAATTATAAATATTGCCTTAAATTTGTCGTATATATACACTTATTTTTTTGGCTCTCCAGCTACATAACCGTAAAACTGTCGTATTTTGCGATAGTCAGTGCTCTTGTTTTCTATAAATGGCTCGTTTTGTTTAAAATTGTGAAATATTTCTGTTTTTAGACAATGTAAAGGCGTTGTACAGGCGAGCGAAAGCCCACGTTGGAGCTTGGAATCCGGAAGAAGCGAGACAAGACTTTGAAAGAGTTATGGAACTTGATTCCTCATTACAAAACAGTGTGAAAAAGGAAATAAAACTTATTGATGAAATTCAGAAGGCAAGAGATCTGCAAGATAAGGAAAAGTTGAAAGGATTGTTTTGAGAGAATGTTACTGGTCGGCAGATTTGGAGGCAACTCAAATATTTATTGAAATTGTTATTTCTGTATAAAATGTTTTAATAGCGAGAAACAGTATAAAATGTCTGGGTATCTTATATCTTATATGTATATTGATGTATCAACCATCTTGCATTTTTCAAATAATTTTTTCCTGATAAAAAACATTTTCGTAAATTACAGGCATGAGAATTTTCCGCAAATTCATGGAAATCCGCTTATTTGACACTCACAAGGGCCGTTTTTTAGACAATTTAGTCATCATAGATGCTTAAAAGCCAGGAGCTTAAGTGGCCCCATGGACCCCTTGCTGAATTTTCAGCTGATTTTTTATTTTTCTTTCTCGTGCCTGATATTACCAGTATACATAATATACAAGGTTTGTTCGGAAATTCTTGAGACAACATAAATTATAAGGGCAATAAAAGAGATGCTTACTTCATATTTCATCTTGGGGTATTTATATTTGACTGCCTTTAAAGTGCAAACTATTAAATGTGTAAGCATCAATAGATTGCCATCAGGGTGTGTTGGAAGTAGATCAGTCCGTTAGACTGGGAGCACTATGATACCATGATCACGACGTTACATGTGAATGTCAGTGAATGGTAGACATATTTATCCATGCAGTCTTTCAAAGAAAATATCATCGGGCTGAATGAAATTTAACTGGCTATGTGTTCATTGCGAAAATTGTGAAAAATTGACAGTGTCTCGGTTATTTCCGATCAAGCCTGGTAAGACCATTCTCGGTACCTAGGCTTTTCATAATATATATGATACCCTGGGCAAACTGACTGTAAAAATCTTATTCTTATGGATTATTAATGAGGTGAAATCCAGCCGCTTGATTGGCCACATGACATACAACTCATGCCATATGGAAATTGTCCAAGAGTTACGGATGAAATCATGGTTATGAGCCATCCAATGAGATCGCGGCTTTCAAATTGCACATTTTTTTCAATGGTTGCTGCCGTTTTGTCAAATTTGCTGATAGCTCTTCACAAAGGAGATTCCTTCTTGCTTGTTTTTGTCCATTTCATTGGTCGAGAAATACTAATGAATATTTATGCATTACGAATTTTTGCTAGCCAATTTGCCCCGGGTATCATATATCTTATGAATAGCCTGGGTACAGAGGATGGGTATGACATACACTTGGCAAAAAATAATAATTTGAAATATGATAGATAGCAAAAACATCGGAATTCAAGTAAACGTTTTGTTAAAGTTGTTGTTGTTGTTAATGTTCAGTTAATTTTTGTATGTAAAGCAGTATTACTTGTGTAAGTCATCATTCGTCTGCCCTGCGTTCAGTGATGGTATTTGCGGCTCACGTTTCATTACGTTTTGCAATTTGGTTCCCCTGTGTACAGCCAGTGTGATACGTCGGCAGGGGATACAATACAAAACATTCGCAACTGTTAGCCCTAACTGAACACAGGGCTGTTTCAAATTTTTGTTACACAATTATAATATAAAACATGTAGGCGGCGGGGGGGGGGGGGGGGTGGCGGGGTACGGTATGATGACAGTAAATTTGTTTTAAAATATGTAATACGCCTAAATTCAGTGATAAAGTACTTCCAGTGTCTTGTAGTATTTTGGGGAAATTGATGATGTCAGTATTGAAAATAAACTTGTAAGATTCTTGTGTTGAGACTGAGAAATCATTCTTAGTTTTTTATTGATCCTGTAATGAAGGTGCTATAGAATTCATCGTTTTGTCATGATCAACTTATTATCAGTATTATACAAACACAATATACCTTGTAACTCGTACTAATATGGAAACACAATTCATTGTTGTAAATTATTTTGAATATCATCTGATTCAGAACAAAAGTTTGAGACTCAGACTCAGAAAGTCAAAATCTTAATTTTGTTGTAAAAAATGCTATTACAGGAGCATAGATGCTAAAAATTGTTGTACCTGTTACAAATAATCTATTCTACAATCAAACAGACATCTTTTGTAAAACGTTGTTATATTGTAGATATTTTGAAACAATTAAGAATTCCGTTTTCTGAGTCTCAAACTCGGACTCAAGACGTGAATACGGACCCTGGTATTTGTTGCTGGTCTGTGTGTATTTCCAACTTAGTATCGCCGTGGTGTGATGGTGCTAGTAGACTGATCACTCTCTAGAATATACAAGCATCTATTGTAGATGATGTTCACTGTGTCCCTTTCCTAAACAACTGACCCCACTACATATACATACACTTGTTTACATACCGTCTCCCTTGGCCGAGTGGTTGAGGCATCCGCTTTGGGAGCGGGAGGTCGAAGGTTCGAATCCCGGCAGGGGTCTGTTCTGATATGACCGCTTGGTGAGCCGCCAGCTAGTTAAATAATGGTTACCGTGCGCCTACCTGCCTGGTGCCTGGCATTAAAAGGATAGGAATAGGGAAGTAAATGTGCTTAGAAAGTAGGTGTCTCATAAGTCAGAATTGGCTGGCCCTTTAAATAGGGGTGACACTATAATAAGTAAACACTTCACTTTTACAGAATGATCCATCTTGTTATCTTGGTACAGAGACCTAGGATACTTACACTCGGCTCTCAAATCACAAAATTTACTTTCATTAGTCTGATAAGTGGATTTTTCAGTATGGAAAATGCATTAAATGTGAAATGAGCGCTGAATTTCTTTTTGGTCCATTTTCTGAGATTTTAGTATGATTATGAGATAATTATTACTCCCAGATCTCGTAATACACTCAGATCTCTCAAAAAAATGGGTCACAATTAGCGTTCAGCACTCATTCCACATTATAATACATATTCACACTAAATATGAGTCACTATTGAACTCATAAGAGTAAATTTTATATTGGTTTGCACATGTCGGTTGGTCCCTCGTCCGTAACCTTTTCGTTTCTGATCAATAACTCAAGAACCCCTTGACCTATCATCCTCAAATTTGGTCCACACATTCATCTTGGGTAGCAGAGGAACCCTATTGATTTTTCGGTCAAAGGTCAGGGTCACAGGGGCATAATGTTTCATTTGAGTTTTAGTATCCATTAAAATCCTTGACCCAAGATGAATTAGAACGAAATATAAATGTAATTTCTTTTCCAGTGTTTCATTGCTTTCTAAGACAGACAGAATGATTGATTATGACATTGTGATCGCTCCACATCTAGTTACATCGACGTGACTGGGGCCTAGGTCCAAAGTTGGGTATTTCCTCGAGCCAGTTATTTCATTTACTGTTAAGTGAAACTTGTGACAAACAGTCTTGTCAGTGATATTTTACTTCGCCTCTAATATGTTGGAAATCAATGACTATAATTCGAGGGGTTATGGCCAGAATCAACCATCTCCATATGAAATTATTAAGGAGATGGTTGATTCTGGCTCTAACCCCTCGATATAGTGATTAAGTTGGCTAGCTGTTGAATAGATTTAAATCCCCAGCATTGTCACTGACAGTTTTAAGGCTATAAATCGCTGTGTGATCATTATTTCTATCTATGATTTAGATGAATGTTAAGTTCCCCTTTCTCCATGTGCAGTTCCTTTGCTTGATATAATATTCATGTATTCTCCCCCCCCTTCCATCCAGCCCCTTTCCCCCCTTGTTGTCCCCTGAAATTATCCATGATTGTTTTTGATAGTCGGCCAGACAATTCCTTACTTCCCCATTACCGTATATGTTTACACATGCACATCTTCAATCCCTAGTGTTTTGTAGAATGTTGTTTTCCTGGGGTCTGTGAGGGGAGGCATTGTCTTGTGTATGTAACAACTTAATTTCTCTTTCAATCTGGCTTCTCATACCGGCCTTTTTGATTGGCTCTGTGTTCAAAATGATAGTTCTCTAAATGGTCAATCTGTGGCAGATCTCAATTGAGATGTGTTGTATTTTGGTCTTAGGCTCAAGGTTATAAAACTGTGTTTGGAGAAAATTCTTCGAATGAAGCCTTGCCATTGGTCAAATTTAAGACGGTGCACCAAACCATCCAATCAGTGACTTGAATAGGTTTTTCAATTTTGAATTGTGTCATTGTTAATGATATGCGATGATATTTTGTACATGAATGTATTTATTTATTGGAATTTATGTTATTCTCAAATATAGAAATAAAATTGTTGTCTACAACTTTGTTCTATTTTAGTCATTTAAAAAAAACAGCATTTGTATTTTACAGACTGAAGTGTTTGACACCATATTGATCTATGCTGATACTTACATGTGGTCAATAAATTTCAATACATATTTTTGATATATATGGCAATCAATATATTACTTTTTGTTTTTGCATCTTGATCACCATTCTGGTAACATACAGTTGTATACAAAGGAGATTGTCAAGAGTTCTCTCCCTGTATAACCTTCTATAGTACTATATATATATGTACAATCAAAGGGATAAAGGGAGAGCACTCTAGAAGGGATAAAGGGAGAGAACTCTAGAAGGGATAAAGGGAGAGAACTCTAGAAGGGATAAAGGGAGAGCACTCTAGAAGGGATAAAGGGAGAGCACTCTAGAAGGGATAAAGGGAGAGCACTCTAGAATGGATAAAGGGAGAGAACTCTAGAATGGATAAAGGGAGAGAACTCTTGAAGGGATAAAGGGAGATAAAACTTGTAACAATCGGTGGTTTTATACATATCTAAGTTCAGAGCATAACAAGATAAATGGTTTTATTGCTTAATCCGGATGAAGCTAAAACATGTACAATGTATACTGTATGGTTGTCTATCTCTATGTACAGTCATTCCTGCATTTAAATTCCATTCATTGTACAGTTGAACCTCGTTCATTCAAATTCATCAGGTCCGAAATTTTATTTCGAATAATACATGGTATCAAATAGCCCATTACAATTCGACATGCATAAGAAGATACGTCGAGACCTGATATTTATTTAGAATAATACATGGTATCAAATAGCCCATTACAATTCAACATGCCTAAGAAGTTACATCGAGACCTGATATTTATTTGGAATAATACATGGTATCGAATTGCCCATTACAATTCAACATGCTTTAAGAAGTTACATGGAGACCTGATATTTATTTGGAATAATACATTGTATCAAATAGCCCATTACAATTCAACATGCATAAGAAGTTACATCGAGACCTGATATTTATTTGGAATAATACATTGTATCAAATAGCCCATTACAATTCGACATGCATACGAGATACTTTGCAACCTGATATTTATTTCGTATGATACCAAGTATTCAGATAGAAGGTTGTCGAATACACGAGGTCTGACTGTATGTTGCATGTACAAAGAAATAAACATGACGCGAGTAGCAGTGTATGTATATCTTTGTCCCAGAAAAACATTTTAAAACGCAACTGTTTATACAATACTTATTTAAGTGTGGTGTTTAAAAACATTCGTGAAGTTATTGGTTTAAATCTGTCGGCATAAATTCATAATCCAAATCATTGTATCGCAATGTTTTCATGTCGAAGATTGTGTAAACAGAAATTTTTCTATAATTGTATATATTCAATTATAAATCGTTCAATGTAAGTGTACATCTATAGATATTTTTATTGGTACTGTTAAACATATAGATTAAATGACCGTGATATTATTGTTGTATACATTGAATGGACTTTTCATCTTCTTTCTATTGACAAACGTTCTTTACAAGTGATTTAATCTGTAGGCCAAATTATATAAAACCTATATTATATATGTCTAAATAGGCCAATATATCCTTTTTACATTCTATTGAAAATTCAATACAAAATCCTGGTGACACAACTGAATTAAATGGTTTATTGTAAAACATATTTATTTCATTTTTTAAAGATTTATATCGTTTTGACAGGTATTCTACACACCTGTTCTCCCCTAGCAACACACATGGTTGGAAAAAACTGGTCCAATTATTCTTTTTTATTAAAACATAAAGATTTATACAAACCTGTTAGGCCAAAACAAATAATATCTGTGTTTAGGGTAACGGTCTCAAAAATGCTAGGTAGGGTAGGGACAAAGTTTTTTTTTTTTTTTTTTTTCAAAAACAATTAAAAATCGAAAAAAAAATTCTCCAGGGTCGTAAAAAGCTCTAGGGTCGGGATTTTTCGACAGGTAGGGTCGGGTTACCCTAAACACAGATATTTTTTTTTTAGGCCTTATACTGTTTTTACATTTTTTTCATGGATTACACAGCAAGTGTATGTTTATAATGATTCAGCTTATCGCCTATAAATTGTTTTATCTATTGGTTAATATCATTGGTAGCTTGTGTGTATGATTTATACCTTATATCCCTAATGTTCTTGTATACCAGGGGCCACATTTTTAAACAGAGTGCTTTTGTGAAGAGAGTCCGAGACCTTGAGTCCATCGTAGGATTAATAAGTATTGAGCTGTTTCACGACAAAACCTGCATTATTGACGAAAAAAATTTTTTTTCCAAAATTTTACATTTTCTGTTGGATATATTTTTTGTAGTTTCATTTAATATAAAAATCCTCTGCAAGGTGCATACATGGACGTATTAAAGCCTGTATCATAGGGAGTATAAAAGCCGGAACGGTACCGAATCACCAAGTTTTTTTCGTTTTTTTTTCATTTCAATATTTCTTTTCATTTTTTTTTAAAAACAACAAAAAATTGAGTTAGCTCATCACCACAGGTGAAAAACCCACTTTGAAAAAAAATACTATAAGAACAGTGAAAAAAAAAAAATTGTTTTTTTAATGCGGATTTAAAATGTCACGGCTACTCACCGGCCACCTGTGCTCGTCACCTTAAAACAAAAAATTAAAATAAAACTGGCCTTATTGTGTTATTTGAAGCTTGTATGTAATATCAGTCAAAAAATGATTTCTAAAATTGAGAACTTTCTGCGTATCGGGATAGAAGGTTAAATTACTCTAGTTTTAGTTTCCATTTCTTCTTCCGTTTCCATTTTATATAATTTCATTTCTAAGTTTTATGTTCAATAATGGGTTGAACAACACTCCAATATCCTCATTTTTGTATGAAATATTTGTTACACCTTCAGACAAATAGCGTGTGACAAATTATTTGTCAGGTCAAGCAATTTTGTGACGGGTTGCACATGTCCTTTGTTTGTCTGGATCATTACAGAATGGGTATAATTTTGTCCGCCCTCAATACCAGGGTTATATTTATAGCAAATCAGCT
The DNA here is from genome assembly GCA_032209605.1 of Mactromeris polynyma. Taxonomy (NCBI): domain Eukaryota; kingdom Metazoa; phylum Mollusca; class Bivalvia; order Venerida; family Mactridae; genus Mactromeris; species Mactromeris polynyma. The sequence goes on from JASFXZ010000028.1 coordinate 8,040,025, forward strand.
TTTTAACAATTTTCCGAAACAAAATGATATCTATTTGCATTGTAGGAATATAAATGATAGATATTCCACATGTCCTGAAAGAGAGATAAGGTTGTTACAGGGAACACCACTTACATAAGACAATGCCTCCCCACACAGACCCCCAGGCAGGGAAACAAAGTATACAAATGAAACCCCTGAGTCTACATTAGGGACTGAGAAGATGCAAGGGTAAACATGTATGTGAATAGGGGTCCAAGGAAGGGTCAGGGCGACTATCAAAAACAACCCTGAAGAATTTAGGGGGACAACAAGGTGGGGGGATTGCATGGATGGAATACATCACAGGACAAGGGAAGAAAGCCAGTAGCCCCGGGCAAATAGGGGGGGGGAAGAAAAGCACATGAACATTACATCAAGTCAAGGATATGAAAATAATTCTCTCGTTGTTAAAGTAAATATTCTTCCTCTCATCAAGTATATAAAATGTTAAGTAAAGTGTTTATTTATTATAGTGTCACCCCTATTTAAAGGGCCAGCCATTTCTGACTTATGAGACACCTACTTTCTGAGAACATTTACACATCGAGTTTTTTTCAAAATTATATCAATAAAAATATAAAAAGCTAGATTTAACGTACTCACCCCTTATTTCTGTTTTTTTTTTTTTTTGGAATAAAAACTTATTTTTATGATTTTTTTAGAGAAAATCTTGATAGCATGAGGTAGATTTGATTATTATCTTTGTATACATGTGTTTCTTTTACAAAATTAATGCTTGTGCAATTAGCCTGATTTGTCGGACCAACATGTACAATTTGACAGTACCAAAAGTTCAAATAACTTCATTATTTTTCTTCATTTTTACATAATTATAGCAATATTAGTTGAAGGATTGTATAACGATAAAACAGTGTACATTTCGCCTCGCTATAATATGTAGTTTCAAAAATATTGCTAAAAAAGCAAATATAGCTATTTTCTATGGTATTTTTCTCCTTAAATAAGAAAACAACCAATCTCTATACATTGTGCTGGTAATACTGTTTGTAGAATATCACAATATACAGATAAGTCCCTTTAAACAACTGATTAAGGGATCTGTGATGTATTAAAAGCAGTTATAACCCAGCGAATTGGGGTGTTAAATGCCAATGTTGATCACATATACTTGTCACTGAATTATGATCATTAATATTGGATATGCAAATAAATTTCACTGTATAGTACTGATAAGTTTTACCACATTTTATGCAGTTACTGAATTGTATAAAACAAGGGTGTACGCCTTAATTGTGTTTGTATCTATAGAATTTAACGCTGGTACAAACTTATAGGATCGAAGAGACGATATCTGATAAAGGCTAAGTGCGCTAACCAAGTCTTCCAAGTGCATAGAAGGAAAGTTGCTAAGGGTGAAATTCTTTGTTCAATAAAAAGTTTAACAGTTGATATTTATCTCAGTGAAACTCGTTCAACAATCTTGGATACCGACATTATGGATCTATAATACTCTTAAACAGGTAATGTTATTTTATATCGTATACTCTCCGTTAATGTTGTGTAGTTTGTCATTGTTTTGTTTGTTATTGTTTTCAATTTTTAAATATCCTTGTGTTTTATTTTTACTGTTTATTTTAATTATCACGAATATTTGATTATAATTGATTATAAATTAAATGATTAATTGAAATTATAATTTATTAAAAATATGTTAAATAAGTTTCAGTATATAGAATTGTCTATTTGAAGGTATAATATATTGATATGCGGAAACTAAAAATATTGTGTAGAATTTATTATATATATATTTTGAGTGTCAGCCAGATCTTTCCTTGCACCCCTAATATATAATTACCATACATGTTTACCCTTGCACATCCCCCGAGCCTAATGTTTTGTAGACTTGTTTCCCAGGGGTCTGTGTATATATATGTGGCATTCCCTGTAACAACTTAATCACTCTTTTGTAGATTTGTCGCCTTATTTCCTGAACCCCGAAACTCAATTAATGGCGGTTTTGAGTATTTGGTATCGTTGAAACCGTCTTTCCAAGCTCTTTCTATCTGTACTACACAATGTACCTATATTGTTCTGGAATGCACATATGTAACACAAGTTCAGGAGGGTAAAACTTTGAAGTTGTTTTTCTCAAAAAGAAGAAAAACAAGTTAAGGGGTTCTGGAATAATGTGATAGATTATTTTAAGACATGTGAAATGTCTGTACACTTTGAGGTATGACAGTATTGACTATGTCCACTCAATTAATTATTTCTATCTAATTATCAGCAAAATTAACAATATGGCATGTACATGATTTGGTTAGGTTGAAATTTAGAGAAATAACTGGTTAACTGAATTTTATCACTGTATGTGTTAGAAGATTCTTATTGAATAAATTGGAATCCAACTATTCTATTAAATGATTTTAATTACTTGGATATGTACGTATGTGGATATTGATTAATTGTTTTATATCATTCAACAAATCTTACACTGTCTGAAATATTCACATGTTCAATGTGTGCAAAGTACACTTGACGTTTCGGGTACAAAAATTATCTGTAAACATTGAGACAGCCCCTTTTCTTAAGGAAAAGAATAATATATATTTAATTGTATTATATTTTGTCCACCTTGTAAAATTCATGAAGGGGATTTTGTCCACCTTGTAAAATTCATGAAGGGGATTTTGTCCACCTTGTAAAATTCAGGGAGGGGATTTTGTCCACCTTGTAAAATTCATGAAGGGGATTTTGTCCACCTTGTAAAATTCATGAAGGGGATTTTGTCCACCTTGTAAAATTCATGAAGGGGATTTTGTCCACCTTGTAAAATTCAGGAAGGGGATTTTGTCCACCTTGTAAAATTCAGGAAGGGGATTTTGTCCACCTTGTAAAATTCAGGACGGGGATTTTGTCCACCTTGTAAAATTCAGGAAGGGGATTTTGTCCACCTTGTAAAATTCATGAAGGGGATTTTGTCCACCTTGTAAAATTCATGAAGGGGATTTTGTCCACCTTGTAAAATTCATGAAGGGGATTTTGTCCACCTTGTAAAATTCATGAAGGGGATTTTGTCCACCTTGTAAAATTCATGAAGGGGATTTTGTCCACCTTGTAAAATTCATGAAGGGGATTTTGTCCACCTTGTAAAATTCAGGAAGGGGATTTTGTCCACCTTGTAAAATTCATGAAGGGGATTTTGTCCACCTTGTAAAATTCAGGAAGGGGATTTTGTCCACCTTGTAAAATTCAGGAAGGGGATTTTGTCCACCTTGTAAAATTCAGGACGGGGATTTTGTCCACCTTGTAAAATTCAGGAAGGGGATTTTATCCACCTTGTAAAATTCATGAAGGGGATTTTGTCCACCTTGTAAAATTCATGAAGGGGATTTTATCCACCTTGTAAAATTCATGAAGGGGATTTTGTCCTACTTGTAAAATTCAGGTAGGGGATTTGTCCACCTTGTACAAAATGAGTGAAGGGGATTTTGTCCAGAGGGGATTTTGTCCGTATACCATCATTTGCGCCAAATCTCTCAGAGAATTCCACAGTTATTATTATGTTTTATTGCAATATATTGTAACATGACATCACGGTAATTGTCGGCACAGACAGGGCATATATGGTCTACTAATTTGTATGACCCTACCAGCCATGGTATGCTTAACGGCTTCTTGATTTGTATGATAGACTTTGTAGATTTCTCTAATAGGATAAACTCGTCTTAAGCCTTCAATATGATTGTCTGTAGTTATTGTGTCAGTTATAATTGTCGAGTGGTTTTATTGATTTCGCGATACACAATACTTAACACTATTGAATAAAATATCTACCTATTGCCAATGTAGATAGTCTTCAAGCCAAAATATCTCAATTAATACAATATGTTATGTCATTTAAGACTTTGAGTGTTTGTTTGTTTGTTCAAATGTTAATTTGTAAATATTAATGTGTTAATTGATGTGATGAAGTCTGCATTGTTCTGTTTCACAATATTTTTTCGTGTCAGTTCGTTTGAAAAACACAATTTAGGGTGACCTGTGTTTCGTGATACTGGATTTTTTTGAGAAAAAAATCAAGCTGTATTTACAATGTAAACAAAAGACGGAAATAATTTTATCACCGTATCGATTATCTGATCAACGATCTGTCAATAACTGCTTGATAAATAATTTAATAAGTTGGAACATATCTCATTTCAAACAATCCATTCCTACGCTGTTACAATTTTAGATTTCCATTTTTGGAATACATTCTCTATGTGCTGTTAATCTTTAATGGTGAAACATTTGATTTCGAGTGGTTTATGTGAGATGTAAGTATCATGTTTTCATATTTTCTGGGGTCATGTACACAAACATTTTAAGTTTGTTTTTTCATCGGGTTTAACGCCGTTTCTCAACGATATTTCAGTTATATACGGCGACCGGTTCACCTAACCACTTCTTCCTGGACTGAAATCTAACCAGTACTAACTTACCCTTCCACAAGGAGCTGGCAACTTCTCCACATGTGGAGGAAAATCGACATTTTTGTCAAATTTTAAACATTTTAAGACTGAGAAAACTCGGATTTAGACTTCAAATTCGCAAAAGTTAAATGTGCCAGCATTGTGTTTTCATTAGATATAAACTAATGAAATTTTGTATGAATAATTGCTTTAATCCACTGTACATTTTTGCCAATTTTTGGTAATATCTGATTTGGTTAAAGTTGTTCATGATTGCTGAATTCGAAGGTTTCTCTAAAAATATTCTTTGTAATATTTTGAACATCTAACAGTTCAGTGTGCTTAGCAATGCAATAGCACATGCACAGGACATTGTCACGAGTTCTCTCCCTTTATCCCTTGTAGAGTTCTCTCCCTTTATCCCTTGTATAGTTCTCTCCCTTTATCCCTTGTATAGTTCTCTCCCTTTATCCCCTGTATATTTCTCTCCCTTTATCCAATCTAGAGTTCTCTCCCTATATCTCCTATAGAGTTATCTCCCACTATCCCTTATAGAGTTATTTCCCTTTATCCCTTATAGAGTTCTCTCCCTTTATCCCTATGTATACATAGAACTAGAACTTGTGACAACCTCCTGTGAGCACATGCCTCACTGTTTAGACAAGTCATCAAGTTGATGGGAAGCTAAATTTGGTGATTTAAGTAAACTTTTGGTGGAAAAAAATCAATCTGTCCCAATATTTTGGCCAAAGTTGGCCTTTTTCAAGTGCTCTATTATAACACAGTATCAATATAACATTGGCTAGTAAGTGAGAATGAAATACAGTCAGACCTCGTACATTTGATTTCATTGGGTCCGAAATTTTATTTCGAATAATACATGGTTTCGAATAGCCCATTCCAATTTAATGTGCCTAGGAAGATACATCAGGACCTGATATTTATTTCGGATGATACCAAGTATTGAGATAAAAGATTGTCGAATGAATGAGGCTCGACTGTATTGAGATGGAGTGAATTTTACACCGAGCGTTACAGTGATCTCCTGTCGGGGACATTTCAACAACTAGATTTAAGTGTATTACATGTATCTTCATTTATTTACAGTAAAACCTCACCTAGAGACCACCTCAATTATAAGACCACCTTGAAATTAAGAACATAATGTTCATACCCATTTTCACAGTTTTGCTCGTTATTAAACCTCAATATTAAGACCACTTCAATAAGAATACCAGTTTTCAAGGGTCCTAAGGATAAAACCTCACTTAAAGACCACCTCAATAATAATAATAATACCATATCAATACTAAGACCATAATTTTCAAGTCCATTTGACTGTTCCGCACTTTATTTAACCTCAATATTAAAACCACCTCAATAAGAAGACCAGTTTTCAAGGGTCCCAAGGGTGGTCTTATTGCCGAGGTGTTATTGTACATTGTATTGTTCATTTTTGCGCTAATACAAATGTACCAATATTGTGTGATTGTACATTTTTAGGGTGAAGGGTCCTTGAATTGTTTCTGATAAACATTGTCTGGTAGTCAATATAACAGTAGGTTCTCTGATCCATGATTCCAACTTAAATGAATAAAGAAATATAAAAAAAACAATAAAAAATGAGCAAATTAAAAAAAAAACAAAAAAAACCAGTAGGTTCTCTGATCCATGATTCCAACTTAAATGAATAAAGAAATATAAAAAAATAAAATAAAAAATGAGCAAATTAAAAAAAAAAAAAAAAAAAAACCAGTAGGTTCTCTGATCCATGATTCCAACTTAAATGAATAAAGAAATTTAAAAAAAAAAAATAAATGAGCAAATTAAAAAAACCAAAAAAAAAACCAGTAGGTTCTCTGATCCATGATTCCAACTTGAGTCTGGGTATTATAGTGAAGTGTTTACAAGGGTCACGATGTTGTCTGGCTGCCTCCTCGATATCGATACAATTATTCACTTTTTGTTTCCCTAGAGTAAACATAATTATTCATACATCAACATTTAATGTAGTTTCATTGTATTTGTCGCCAGTGGTTGGTTTTGATTTTTTTAACGATTTTCTGAACAGATTGATTTAACGTTATTAAAACCTGCGTATTTACCTTACAAATAAAGGAAATCTGTAGAATACACAAACCAGCTGTATCGGGTAGCCTGTGTCAAGTGTTTGCCAATGTCACATACACTGCCCCCCCCCCTCCCCCCAAAAGTTCCTTCATACTTCGACATTTCCGATTGTAATTAATCTATTTTCATATTTGTGTCACATGCAATAAATTGAAAATGCTTTTTGACACAGCAATAATTTTCTTGTAGAAGTATTCATAAATTTTTACTGAAACAAATAATCTCATTTTTTATGTCAGATCAATCAGTTAATACAAAATGTTGGCTTCGGATGATTGCTGCTTGATGCTGCTGCTGAGATGTGCATATTGTTAATTCTTTACTATCCATCAAAGAAGTGAGATGAATAATTCTACTTCATGGTCATTCATGCTTATTTGAAATTCTGCGTGAAAAAGTTATGGAATCCAAAATATTCATGTGTGAAGAAACTTATGGAGGGCAGTGTAGAATCGCGGTATTTGAATTCGAGAAACTTGTGCTTTACTTTCTTTCAATTTGATCCAGTTAGCAAAAGGACTGACAGGTTTATTTTTCGGCGTATCTGATTTTGACCTATATTTTTGACCAATCAAATTTTGTCCTGGAAGCAGGCTTTTTAAAATCTGACCAATCATATTTTCACCAAAGAGGCATCAAACGGGGTTTTCGATCATTCAAGAGGCACCAAACGGGATTTTCGTAAGATGCGCGTTTGTTAGCAGTTCTAATTTAACCGGAAGTAGTTAATATGTTTAAGCATGTATGAAATGACCCTGAAAAGACAGGTCCATGATTAAAGTAAATATAGTCTAGATCCGAGTAAAATTTTTGTAAGTATTTATTTTTCAACATATTGCAAAAAACATTATTTCATTTAACATACAGGAATGCATCATTATATCTATGCTGTTTATCTTTTTTTAAAAGATATTTCTTGTTCATTATGTACATAGAATGGTCATTAAAATCTAATATAAATAACAAATTGTTAATTAAAGTCATTATAAAGGTATTTAAGTTATGAAAAAGTAATCACTCTTCGTTCAGTCACCCCTCGTTCATTCGAATTCATTGGGTCTGAAATTTCGAATAATACATATTTTCGAACGGCCCATTTCAATTTGATGTGCTTTAAAGAAGATACACTCGGATCTATGTCTTGTTTCATTAACCTTCTTAAGAAACTTCTTAGCTTGAGAAAGTTCAAAAAAAATTCTTTACTAAGAAAAGAGTTTAGAATTTCTTATTTTTTTGCGTAACTTTAAGATGATATAGTATAAGGGATAAAGGGACAGAACTCTTGAATAGATAAAAGGAGAGAACTCTAGAAGGGATAGACGGACAGAACTCTTGAATAGATAAAGGGAGAGAACTCTAGAAGGGATAAAGGGACAGCTAGAACTCATGATAACCTCCTTGGCTATAAACCCATACAGCAGACTTACATTTCCACATGAATGCTGAATCAGCAATAAACTGTCCTACTAGTCTTAAGGTGATGAATTTATATTTGTCTAATGCAGACTGTTTTTTTATCCTTCTGTAAATATGATAAATGTTTTGGTAGATATAATGCATTTTAATCTTACCTGTAAGATTTGTGAAGATTGTATGATTGTTGACCCAGATAGCAAAAATAAATACTGTTTAAACTATTGGAAGAATTATGATACAAATTGGGGTTGTATTGTCAGTTATCTATATAACGTTGATTCAAAGTTAGTTGAATATACCAGTATTGTGAACTCTATGTCTATTGGTCGATATTTTGCAAAATCTGTTTTCATTGGCTGACCACCTCATATTTTGCAAAACCTGTTTTCATTGGCTGACCACCTCAATATTTTACAAAACCTGTTTCTCATTGGCTGACCACCTCAATATTTTGAAAAACCTGTTTTCATTGGCTGACCACCTCAATATTTTGCAAAACCTGTTTTCATTGGCTGACCACCTCAATATTTTGCAAAACCAGTTTTCATTGGCTGTTGGACCACCTCACAGTTTGTTTACCACCGTTCTCAAGCAAATGAAAGTTGACTATGCGTCTGACAAGATACCACAATTTTACCACAAACGCCCAGATTTCCCCGCAGAGAAAAAGCCGTACAGCCCATTTCTTCCCAAAAAGATGGATTTTTCAGTTCCCCCATGACCTCTTTTTCCCCGACCCCTTGTCCAGTTTCCCACCCTACATCTAAAATAATAAGGAAAATTCTTGTTACATGTGGTATCGTTATATACATGAATAATGATATGGCTGAAACACTGGGGAACAAATGTGATTCAGTTCTGTCTTGTATTGATGAAACCCTAATGTGTACTTTGTATCACCAACCAGGCGCGTAGCTGAGCCCAAATTGACTTTACGCACTGTGCTAGGGGGGGTCCGGGGGCATGGTCCCCCGGGATTTTTTTTGTAATTGGAACGGTCTATGGTGTCTTTTCGAGTATATATTACAACATAGAATCACCCCCCTTAACTCCCAGTGTACATTTTTATTGCGTTTTTCGCATTTATTTCATTTTTATTTTTCGACCTGTCTAAAATTATTTTACGCACGTACGCCTAGCTACGCGCCTGCCAACCCTTGTACAAATATTTATATTGAATTGTGAGATTAGCTTTCATCTCTGCCCTCGAAGAGTGTTACATTGACATGTCAGGACTTATTCACTTGAAAAACTATCCGAAAGTTTTTTTATACAATTCTGTAAGAAAGAACTAATGTGTGAGTCTTTGAACAAATTATTTAAAGATAATTCTTAGTCTATATTTTGGTTTCATTTTTTTGCCCCCCCCCCATTCAAAAAATTGTGATGGGGCATTAAGTCTTTCCCCTGTCCGTCCATGCAAAAATTGGGTTTCTGATCAATAACTCTTGAAAGGTTGTATGGATTGAATTCATATTGAGCACATAACCATAGCATAATATAATACAGGTCAAGTTTGATCTCTGTAACAATCCACAAAGTTTTGAAGTTATGACTCTTTTTCAACTTAAAATTTGGTTTCTGATCAATAACTTAAAAGTTCGGATGGATTCTATTAATATTAAGCACATAAACACAGGATAATAAATACAGCTCAAGTTTGATTTTTGGAGGAGTTATGGCCCTTTTTAACTCAAAAATTGGTTTCCAATCAATTATACTTGAAAAGTCCATAGCGGGGACATTTGTGTCCTATGGACAAACTGCTTGTTTTGAAATTAGATCTGTAAGGCTTCAGTTTGTATTGTGTGCATTACTGCCACATAAAGGCATGGTGGTCTTGGGGTAAGACAATGGACTGCGGATCTGAAGTTTGTGGGTTTAGTTCGTGGCATTGGCGATATTCTGGTACGATCTTTACAAGCCTTGAATTAGTTGAGAGAGTTGGTTAGATATCTAGGAAGAAGTTGTTAAGGGTAATTAATATAAGGCGTTTCACAATCAATACTAAAATGAGTAAGTTTAAACCACAGGAGTTTGTCACAAGTTCTCTACCTTTATCCCTTCTAGAGTTCTCTCCCCTTAATCCTACTATAGTACAGAAGAGATAAAGGGAGAGAACTCTTTAAGGGATAAAAGTAGAGAACTTGTTACAAACTCCCTGTGGTTTAAACCAGTGTCATTAATTCTTCAGTTTCCCCCCCCCCCCTCCGCTACAACTTAATGTTGCATAATGGGTTCATATATCATATGCCTTTTATCTTGTCAAGTCAAACAATGTGTTAATGCAGGGATTTGAAACTCAGTCTTTTGGGTATTTGGTATAACCATAAATTGTGTCAGATAGATTACAAGTATAATATAAGATCCACAATAAATCACAATGTTAGCAGATACCTTCATCTAAGATTGAACGCTTCGAGAATCCAGTTGCTTTGTTGGGGTATTCATTCTGAAATTATAACCTTTCTGATTTAAATCAAATGAGTGCTGCTCTTCGATATCCAACCTCTTCTTTAAGTGACGTCACCATGTACTGACAGTAAGCAATAAATGCGCCATATGGCAATTTGAAAATGAAGTGACCATATGGAGTTGATATTGTTTCCTGCTGAAATATAGCGACATCACTTGTTGCGTTTTCTTGAAATGACGTCACTAACAGAAGAGGTAGTAAATCCCATAGCAGCGCTCATATGTTTGGTATTGGTACAATTGGTGTTACCATGATTCTATTGCATATCAAGGTAACAAGCTTTCACAAAGTTTGTCAAAATTTAAAATGATTATCGTCATAATTGTATTGGGCATTTTTTCGACACAGCTGTACTAACATGGCTTTGCTATTTACATGTCAGTGTTGGGTAACCCATTCAAATCTTAAGTTAACTACTAAACCAACTTCTCTTTTGTAACCTAGACACGGATTAGTTAACCTTTCGATAAGGGGTACGTTACCTTACCAAAACTCACTGAATTTTGGTGAATTTACCGAAATCCATTTTGGATCTGGAGTGATCAGCAATTGTAACATCTCATAATTTTTTATGTTAAATCTAAACCTTCAAATCGCACCGACCACCTTTTTTCAAGATATTTCTTGTTTTCTTTTACTGTGTGAAATTCTGTGAAAATGTTTAATAGATTTAACATTCCCAGGCTATAGCCTAACTTATACAATGCATGTGATTGTTTCATAATGTCATGTCTGGTTAAAGATTTTTATATCTTATAAGTGGATTGGATTACCTGGTATGGATTAACACATTCAAGCCGATTAAATCTCACGTCCTACAAGTAGGCTTACTGGGCTGTTTTAGCAATATTTGTTCGAACAAGCGTTCATAAGATACGAAATGTTCGTAAGAATTGTCTTATGGAAATACTTACAACTGTTTTATCAACACAGTCGTAATTATGACAGTGATCTTACGAATAAGAATGTTCGTACGCACAGTAAATCATTACACGCTCTTTACTGGGAGGTCAAAAGAGACGTATCTCGCGGGTGTCATGACACTTCGGACCACGGGCATTACGGACCAGACACTTCGGACCATATTAAGGGACATTACGGGCCTAGCATTTTTTTTTAAAAAGACCTTCAATAATTTTTACCTCTAACAAATGCAGAAACTGATTGTTATATAATCATTTTTCTTGATTTTATGGTAAATTCAAGGTTAGATCGATACATATATTCGAATATCACCCACATTTAACACAGCATGTATTTTGCATGGCGCACTGGAAAACTTCCTTGAATAAAAGGAGCCCAAAATTATGAATTAATGACGTTTTAGCCATTGTAAGCACTTGAACAGCAAACGTATTCTAGCGAGTGAACTTATTCAAAATACTGAAAAGAATACCTTGTCAGTTTTAGTTTGAATTGAAATTCTTTATACGACAGATAATACGAATTCAAAGCTTATAACATGTAAAATGCAATTATATTCACAAGTAGATTGAAATGTTTGCATTGAAATAAAACTTATTTAATTTGTAATAAAAGTCGACTTGAGTTAACCTTATCTCACAATATAAGTTGAATCATGATTTTATATATTTTTAACAAATTTTTAAAATGAACTAAATAGAACATTCTTCTATATTTAAAATGAAATTTTCATGTTGTTACACAAAACTGTAAAATTATTGAATATATGGAAAACATATTCACATTTGTTTTTAATCAGAAAGAAGCCTTTTCCAGACCGCTGTTATTTTCCAAATGCCTTCACTATATTACCAGTTTTATAATACTAACCGATATTTAGACATGCAATTTTTTTCTTCATCAAAACATTTCAAGTTTTCATTATGCCATTTTAAAAAAAAAATCTCAACCATATATTTTAAAGTTTAATTCTTGTCATTTATTAAAAAAACTTTAAAGCGGCAAGGCATATTCATGTAAAAACTAGGCAAACTAACTTCTCAGTGAAAGACGAGAAAAACTTCGGTGGACAGCTGCTTAAAATACTGGGACATTACGTAACAGAACACTTAACAGTATTCAGTGCGATATGCCGGCAGATATGCCTGTCTTATATTTCTTAAAACATCATGGGTGATCAGGTTTGCTATTGTAGGTCTGATGACTAAGATGCAAATGTTTACCCAACAGGGGCTGGTCATAAGAGGTTCGAATTGAAATATGAAAGTACTGTAGTGGTGTGGTGCTTCATGAGGTGCTCGAAGCCACGCACCCCTCTACACCAGCAGGGCACTCTACCAACTGTACTAACTAGTTGGCTGTATCACTCCACACCGCTGTTCTCCTCCCACTTACGTCACTATACTGCTGCTACCTTCATATAAATACAGGTAGATGTGCACCCATTGTGGGGCTCGACCCCCAACTCTCGCAAGGTGCTCTACCGTTTTGTCACACTCTACTACACAGCTTAAGAACTAGTATATTGAGTGGTATTCTAGCTCAGAAGAATAAAACCTTGCTTAAATAATTTATTATTTTCTTGAGTTTTAACTGGAAGATTTAATTTATTGAGGATTTAATACTTTTTTTTGCAGTCAAATGTCATTGAAGATGTCATTCAGCTGGTGATGTTAATGATGCAGACTATTGTTAAAGAAAATGTGAAGTGCTGCTTAAAGTTACAACCACTGTAATTCTAATGATTTATAAGAGTTCATAAATAGGAATAATCAAACAATCCATTAAATTGCCAAATGATAATAATTTACCTGTCTTCATATACATATACATCCATCCAGTTCATGTCTTAACAGTTTAAAATTAGGCTTAGCAGTAATCAAATAACAATATTCAATTTAAAAAGGTTGTCTGACATAGTTGATACTGTACTTTAATGTAAACCATACATTTTAATTCAATGTACAATTCCACATACACACTTCTTATCCCATCTTCAAATTACTTTTTTGGTTGTCAGTAGTTTTACTTTGTGACTGATTATATAACTTTGATTGACTACCGTATCAGCTAGTATGCATGGAATTATCTTATACTTAGAAGATAACAATAAATACTTATTAATGTATTCATTTTATTTTTTCAGAAATGCCAGACATTTCATTTGATATGAAGTAGATGAATTGATAAAAAAGTTCATAACTGTTGTTGATTAATGTGAAAAGTTAATATCATTTTTTGTTACGAACGTTACAAATGCCTATAACCATTCGTAGCATTTTCGTCAAAACTTACAAATTCGTAGCGACTGCATGCGTACCAAAATGTTGATAAAACGCTCTTGAGATCGTAAGAACGTCGTAAGAAAATCTTACGAAAATTTCATGCTTAAAAACGTTGATAAAACGGGCCGCCTGTGACACAAGTGTAAGGTTTCTTATATGGTACAAATGTTATTTTGTTTGATGTCCATAAAATAAAATATGAGATACACCTGGAGATTGTCTTCCCTTTCTTCATTCTTTCCCCTTCTAGAGTTCTCTCCCTTTTTACCTTCAAGAGTTTTCTCCCTTTATCCCTTCTTGATTAGAGCCACAGGAGATTTTCACGAATTATCTCCCTTTATCCCTTACATAGTTCATTCCCTGTATCCCTTACATAGTTCACTCCCTGTATCACTTACATAGTTCACTCCCTGTATCCCTTACATAGTTCATTCCCTGTATCCCTTACATAGTTCACTCCCTGTATCCCTTACATAGTTCACTCCCTGTATCCCTTACATAGTTCATTCCCTGTATCCCTTACATAGTTCACTCCCTGTATCCCTTACATAGTTCACTCCCTGTATCCTTTACATAGTTCACTCCCTGTATCCCTTACATAGTTCACTCCCTGTATCCCTTACATAGTTCACTCCCTGTATCCTTTACATAGTTCACTCCCTGTATCCTTTACATAGTTCATTCCCTGTATCCCTTACATAGTTCACTCCCTGTATCCCTTACATAGTTCACTCCCTGTATCCTTTACATAGTTCACTCCCTGTATCCCTTACATAGTTCACTCCCTGTATCCCTTACATAGTTCACTCCCTGTATCCCTTACATAGTTCACTCCCTGTATCCCTTACATAGTTCACTCCCTGTATCCTTTACATAGTTCATTCCCTGTATCCCTTACATAGTTCACTCCCTGTATCCCTTACATAGTTCACTCCCTGTATCCCTTACATAGTTCACTCCCTGTATCCCTTACATAGTTCACTCCCTGTATCCTTTACATAGTTCACTCCCTATATCCTTTACATAGTTCACTCCCTGTATCCCTTACATAGTTCACTCCCTTTATCCCTTACATAGTTCACTCCCTTTATCCCTTACATAGTTCATTCCCTATATCCCTTACATAGTTCACTCCCTGTATCCCTTACATAGTTCACTCCCTGTATCCCTTACATAGTTCACTCCCTGTATCCTTTACATAGTTCACTCCCTGTATCCTTTACATAGTTCACTCCCTGTATCCCTTACATAGTTCACTCCCTTTATCCCTTACATAGTTCACTCCCTTTATCCCTTACATAGTTCATTCCCTATATCCCTTACATAGTTCACTCCCTGTATCCCTTACATAGTTCACTCCCTGTATCCCTTACATAGTTCACTCCCTGTATCCTTTACATAGTTCACTCCCTGTATCCTTTACATAGTTCACTCCCTGTATCCCTTACATAGTTCACTCCCTTTATCCCTTACATAGTTCACTCCCTGTATCCCTTACATAGTTCACTCCCTGTATCCTTTACATAGTTCACTCCCTGTATCCTTTACATAGTTCACTCCCTGTATCCCTTACATAGTTCACTCCCTGTATCCCTTACATAGTTCACTCCCTGTATCCCTTACATAGTTCACTCCCTGTATCCCTTACATAGTTCATTCCCTTTATCCCTTACATAGTTCACTCCCTATATCCCTTACATAGTTCACTCCCTGTATCCCTTACATAGTTCACTCCCTGTATCCCTTACATAGTTCACTCCCTGTATCCCTTACATAGTTCACTCCCTGTATCCTTTACATAGTTCACTCCCTGTATCCCTTACATAGTTCACTCCCTGTATCCCTTACATAGTTCACTCCCTGTATCCCTTACATAGTTCACTCCCTGTATCCCTTACATAGTTCACTCCCTGTATCCCTTATATAGTTCACTCCCTGTATCCTTTACCGAGTTCACTCCCTGTATCCTTTACCGAGTTCACTCCCTGTATCCTTTACCGAGTTCACTCCCTGTCTCCCTTACAGAGTATACTCCCTGTATCCCTTACAGAGTTCACTCCCTGTATCCTTTACAGAGTTCACTCCCTGTATCCCTAACAGAGTTCACTCCCTGTATCCCTTACATAGTTTGTTCCCTTTATATCCCTTACAGAGTTCACTCCCTGTATCCCTTACATAGTTTGTTCCCTTTATATCCCTTACAGAGTTCACTCCCTGTATCCCTTACAGAGTTCACTCCCTGTATCCCTTACAGAGTTTGTTCCCTGTATCCTTTACAGAGTTCACTCCCCTTTATATCCCTTACAGAGTACACTCCCTGTATTAATTACCGAGTTCACTCCCTTTACGTCTTTTACAGAGTACACTCCCTGTATTTTCATTACAGAGTTCACTCCCTATATCTCTTATAAAGTACACTCCCTGTATCCCTTGCAGAGTTCACTCCCTTTATATCCCTTACAGAGTACACTCCCTGTATCCCTTGCAGAGTTTACTCCCTTTATATCCCTTACAGAGTACACTCTCTGTATCCCTTACATAGTTCACTCCCTTTACGTCTTTTACAGAGTACACTCCCTGTATCCCTTAAAGAGTTCACTCCCTTTATGTCTTTTACAGAGTACACTCCCTGTATCCCTTACAGAGTTCACTCCCTTTACATCTTTTACAGAGTACACTCCCTGTATCCCTTACAGAGTTCAGTCCCTTTACGTCTTTTACAGAGTACACTCCCTGTATCCCTTACAGAGTTCACTCCCTTTACGTCTTTTACAGAGTACACTCCCTGTATCCCTTACAGAGTTCACTCCCTTTACGTCTTTTACAGAGTACACTCCCTGTATCCCTTACAGAATTCACTCCCTTTACGTATTTTACAGAGTACACTCCCCTTTATATCCCTTACAGAATACACTCCCTGTATCCCTTTCATAGTATATGTATACATATGGTACTTTATATACATTAATTTAAACGTATACTTATATATAGGAATGGATAAAGGGTGATAACTCGTGACAATCTTCTGTAGTTGGAGCCATGTTTAATACATACTTGTTTGTATTTATTGATATTTTTTGTCTTCTGTCAAATAAGTGCAATGTATGTTTTTTGCAACATTTTAAATGATTTAAATGGAAGGATGATAGATTGAGTACTTAGTGATCTCATCGTACCTGTCAGCTTTTCCATTAAATGTAAACAGGATAATGTTTGTAAAAGATAATTTCAATGACTTCTAAATTCTCTGTAAAATGTCACCTTAAACTTATGTAAATTCCTTTCTTTAACTTTGAGTTTCCATAAAAAAAGGATTTTACACTTGAATGTAAAATACATTGATGAATGAAACTGGAAAAAATTGATTTAATCCAAATCACGCAATTAAATCCCCTCAGATTTGGTTTTTGACGACACATGTGAAGTATTGTCTATTGTCAAGGGCAAGGCAGGATGACGATGAAGTTATGATAATCGAACGTTGCACCATGTTTATAGTCTATCATCAATAACATCTTTTAAAAGCGAACTAAAGTTTTATAAGCCAAATAATCTGTGTTATAAATGTCTGTATTTTTCTTTGCAGGGTGGGTTGATATTGATATTGTGCACCGGTCGACCTTGGTGAAGCTCAAACAAAGTCAACCAGTCTAGAAAGACGGGTATCAGTCTATTACAGCAACGATGAGTAGCCTGGTACCAGGCGCAATATTTGTGTCATCCGGATTCAACCGGAAATCAACACCAACTCCACGGAATATCACGCCAGATCAGCTCAACAGTAGATATCGAAGGTGAGTTTAAAAAGTGGTTAATTAGATAGACGCTTCCGCGACAAATCCAGACTCCTGTATTACTGATGTTGGTTATGACTTGATTTTGGTGGTTCATTTTTATTTATTGACATGAGAGTGTTTATGAGTGTTGAGTTATTTGCATTTTTCCATTTAAACAAGAGGGCCATGGTGGCCCTATATCGCTCTCCTGAGAACATTGCCATGTTGGCTTCAAGAGAGTCCAAGACGATTTTCAATGATTTGACCTTGTGACCTACTATTTGACCTAACATGACCCAGTACCACACTGGACTTGCATTTTATTAAGACAAATGTTCTGATCAAGTTTTATGTAGTTTCTAAAGAAAATGCAGCCTCCCAAAAATCCACAATGATTTTAAATCATTTGATCCTGTGACCGAGTTTTTGACCCCAGATGACCAAGTTTCAAACTTGTCCTAGATTTCATTGAGGCAAGCATTCTGACCATGTCTCATATAAATCAAGTAAAAAATGTGACCTCTGTGGTGTTAACAAGGTTTTACTATAATTTGACCTAGTGACCTAGTTTTTGACCTCAGATGACCCAGTTTCAAATTTGGCCTAGATTTCAAAGGCAAACATTCTGACCCAGTTTCATGCAGATCAGGTAAAAGATGTTACCTCTAGAGTGTTAACAATCTAAATTGTTGACGACGAAGGACGACAACGACAGACGAAGATGACAGACAACGACGACGGACACAGGGCGATCCTAATAACAAAATAGTTGTTTTAATTAATTACATTTATGCCTTTTTTCATTCAGAGGTCTAATTCCCCACTATAGAGCCAAGCATTTTGTTTAATCCCCACAGTTGGAGAGGCTACTTCCTCACTTTGGCCACAGTCTATTTTCTGGGACCTGGAATCATTTGGCATGTCAAACTCCAACCTGTCTGGAATCGTCATCTGTCTAAAGTCCAGTGTATCCCCGCTCCCCCTGGGGCAAAACATTGTATAGGTCATAAAATGAATTGTGTATGTGTAGTTATATTACAGTAGATAAGGTGCTGCTCTGTCAAGAGTTGTGGGCCCTAAACTCTGCAGGTCCACATCCACTTTTCTTGAGACATCATGGTTTTTTCCTGAAGCAGACTTGAGAATGAATCTTTTCCAGTATTGATGGTGTTCAATCATTACTCGATATAAATCATATATTTATAACACCAGACATGTGACACTACCACACAGTATATTGTCAGAGTTACTTCCCTTGATTTATTTTGATGAAGTTCAGGCAATTAATTTTCCTGTCATTATTTCAGCAATGAGAGGTAATTAAATTTTACAATACGTGTGTAGTACCACATGAGATTGTCATGAGTTCTTTCCCTTTATTCCTTCTATATACACATAGTTCACTCCCTTTAAGCCTTCTATATACTATGTATATATATAGGAGCGATAAAGGGAGATAATTCTAGAAGGGATAAAGGGAGAGAATTCTAGAAGGGATAAAGGGAGATAATTCTAGAAGGGATAAAGGGAGAGAATTCTAGAAGGGATAAAGGGAGATAATTCTAGAAGGGATAAAGGGAGAGAATTCTAGAAGGGATAAAGGGAGAGAATTCTAGAAGGGATAAAGGGAGAGAATTCTAGAAGGGATAAAGGGAGAGAACTCACGAAAATCTCCAGTGTGTAGTATTATATTGTTTGTAGACTTCTTTAGATGATGAAATTTAGTTCTTTGAATACATTCTTATAAAACTCAGCTTCTTTAGTTACACGATAACGAGGCACATTCCACCATTCTTCTCTCGTAGACATTGTCATAACTTCATATTTTCCAAGACTATTCACGCTCAGTTGATGAATACACAAAACATGAGTGATTAAGGAATCTTTTGATGCACTTATTTTTCAATAAATGTTTCTTTTTGTTCTATTATTGTGATAGATCTTCAAAGTTCCCATATAGAATTAGTAAGCATATTGATTTGAGTTTGAGTATATTTGTTGAACTAGAGTCGGTTCTTGTGTAGAATATCTTATATTCAGCCATAGGAGATTGTCATGAGTTCTCTCCCTTTATCTCTTCTATAGTACTATAATATACATATACTATATAAGGGATAAAGGGAGAGAACTCTAGAAGGGATAAAGGGAGATAACTCTAGAAGAGATAAAGGGAGATAACTCTAGAAGAGATAAAGGGAGATAACTCTAGAAGAGATACAGGGAGATAATTCTAGAAGAGATAAAGAGAGATAACTATAGAAGAGATAAAGGGAGATAACTCTAGAAAAGATAAAGGGTGATGACTCTAGAAGAGATAAAGGGAGATGACTCTTGAAGAGATAAAGGGTGATGACTCTAGAAGAGATAAAGGGAGATAACTCTAGAAGAGATAAAGGGTGATGACTCTAGAAGAGATAAAGGGAGATAACTCTAGAAGAGATAAAGGGTGATGACTCTAGAAGAGATAAAGGGAGATAACTCTAGAAGAGATAAAGGGTGATGACTCTAGAAGAGATAAAGGGAGATAACTCTAGAAGAGATAAAGGGTGATAACTCTAGAAGAGATAAAGGGAGATAACTATAGAAGAGATAAAGGGAGATAACTCTAGAAAAGATAAAGGGAGATAACTCTAGAAGAGATAAAGGGAGATAACTCTAGAAGAGATAAAGGGAGCTTACTCTAGAAGAGATAAAGGGAGATAACTCTAGAAGAGATAAAGGGGGATAACTCTAGAAGAGATAAAGGGAGATAACTCTAGAATAGATAAAGAGAGATAACTCTAGAAGAGATAAAGGGAGATAACTCTAGAAGAGATAAAGGGAGATAACTCTAGAAGAGATACAGGGAGATAACTCTAGAAGAGATAAAGGGAGATAAGTCTAGAAGAGATACAGGGAGATAACTCTAGAAGAGATAAAGGGAGATAACTCTAGAAGAGATAAAGGGAGATATCTCTAGTAGAGATAAAGGGAGATAATTCATCACGATATTCTGTGGCTATAAACATTGTAGATCTTGTCTTATTTCCATTGCTTATCTGTAAATCAAGAAATGAATTGAATAATCAATAATTTCCCTATTATCTACACTCTGCTGAAATCTTATATTTCTCGCTTTGCTTATAAATATCTGGTATAAACAAACAATTTGTCAAAAATTCTAAATTATTATCTTGTCATAAAATACCCATTTAGAAATATTATTCTTTAATTAACCTTTAGAGCTATACAGACTGAAATGATAATCAACATCGATCAGATTAAATACTTTCGCATTCAGTTTTCAATATACGGTATTTACTGATTAAGAAAGTATTTTTATCCAAAGAAATGTAAATACAATTTATTTGACTTTCACCTTAGGTTAATCAAAATGTGTGAGTGTTATTATATTACATTTCGATATTACAGTACGACCTCGTTTATGAGACAACCTTCTATCTGAAAACTCGGGATCATCCGAAATAAATATCAGGTCCCGATATAAAATTTCGTACCCAATGAATTGAAACGAACGAGGTGCGACTGTATATTACATTTATGATATTTCGGTAGATAATTAATTGGCGTGTGAATGCGTGTATTATGTTACATGTAAACTTGTTGAATTGTTATGTCAACTATTGATTTACATTTACATACAAAAATTGGTATTTCTATCAATGTATAGTGCTGTTTTATAACCCACAAACGTATGAATTACTTGGATCATTTCGTTTCAAAATGGGTGCATTGAAATGTTCGTGTTTAACAGAGAAAAAAAGCCGGGTGGGGTTCTGCTTTGATAGAAAAGTTAATTAAACAGCGATTACTGGTTTACGCATGGGAGTATTTCCTTACCTAAATTGACATGGATCGGTCATACACCCACCTGTTGTCGGTCAATCTAACAGCACTATCAGTCATTAGTTAAATAATACATTCACAATAATACAGTTACTATGGTGGACGATTTAGGACATTATTGGCCTCTGTATTCTCAAAGTTGTAAGGAAAAAAGAGAAGGGATTGGTTTTATTATAATCACCTGACTCTGACAAGGTTACTTCTATATCAAAATAAATACAAAATAGAGTTAAGTAATAGACATAGCATGAGGGTTAGTCAGTTCATTGCCATAATGTCTAAAAATAATAATTTGTGAAGTGAAAATGACAGTATTATGTACAAGACGGTAGCTGATATTTATTTCCATTTTCTAGAAATGTTTGTAAGTCACAGATTTCACAATCAAGCAGATCCAGCAATTTACGTCCCGGGGGAGGGGGGGGGGGGGGGGTCCAGGGGGGCAGAGGATCTAAATCAGCCTTTCGAATTACCACATTTTTGCAATGTGTTGTCTTGTAATATAATAATTATTTTTGGACAAAAACGGAGAGGCCCTTGAATTTGGGGCCCCCTCTTGATCTAGGATTATACCCCCCACAGTCCCCCAGTACCCCCCAGTCCTCCCCCCCCCCCCCCCTCTGGATCTGTGCTTGACAATTTCTCTCAGTTTATGATAACGTGATTTCATACTAAATTATGAGGTCATGAACTAGCTCATGATGTCATGAACGATTTCACGATATAAAATATAACAAATAAAGGAGCCACCAACCAATCAGTGGTAATTATGAAATACCAATCATTAACCGCCGAGAGCACATTGATTAGTCGAGAGTGCTGGTATTCATTTCAAGGTATTAGCTTCTGTCAATACGTCTTTTAAACCACATCGGCTTAATTGTCAATTCTTTATCCTCGGATAAAACACATTACAACCTTATCTCTGATTTCCTTTAAACACCAGTTTTGAATCACTCTTAAATCTAAATGACACTTGTATAATGTTTGTTTTCGCTGATTAAGTCTTGGTGTGAGAGCCGTTTCCTTCATTTACTGAATTAAAATTTATCTATAAATTGTGTTTATTCATGATTGTATGTATAGTGTTATAGAATGTAGAAATTTCAATGTTTAAAAGACCTTTACACTTCTTAATGAAACTATGTTTGTAATTTAAATGTATATATGTGTATAAATAATACTGAAAATGGTCCACTTACAGTGTAAAATTATAGGCCGTAGAGCTACCTGCTAGTATTTCACAGTTTCAGATCAGTTTAAGGTTATGAACATCCTTGCTGTTAGCTTTATGTATGTCATATTTCATAATTAAACCCTTCTTGCCATTAGGGGCCATATACCATGACATCTCACCCTTCTTGCCATTAGGGGCCAGATACCGTGACATCTCACCCTTCTTGCGATTAGGGTCCAGATACCAAGACATCTCACCCTTCTTGCGATTAGGGGCCAGATACCGTGACATCTCACCCTTCTTGCAATTAGGGTCCAGATACCGTGACATCTCCCCCTTCTAGCCATTAGGGACCAGACACCGTGACATCTCACCCTTCTAGCCATTAGGGGCCAGATACCGTGACATCTCACCCTTCTTGCCATTAGGGACCAGACACCGTGACATCTCTCCCTTCTTGCCATTAGGGTCCAGACACCGTGACATCTCCCCCTTCTTGCTGTTAGGGTCCAGATACCGTGACATCTCACCCTTCTTGCCATTAGGGTCCAGATACCGTGACATCTCACCCTTCTAGCCATTAGGGGCCAGATACCGTGACATCTCACCCTTCTTGCCATTAGGGTCCAGACACCGTGACATCTCCCCCTTCTTGCTGTTAGGGTCCAGATACCGTGACATCTCACCCTTCTTGCCATTAGGGGCCAGATACCGTGACATCTCAACCTTCTTGCCATTAGGGGCCAGATACCGTGACATCTCACCCTTCGTACAGATTCTGTTTTTCCTCGTTATGCTAACTGCTCAGTTTGTATCCTGCTTAACTACCCGCTGGACTTTAGGGGTTGAATCCCTCATGTACAGGGCTGAGAAAAGGGAGAAGCCTGAAAGGCCCACGATCTATATACTTAAGACGAAATAACACTACAACATATTCGGGTTAGAACATGCATCCCCTTAATTTCCTGCAGAGTCAAAGTGAAATGGTCAACACATGGTTACCCCACCTGCCCCAATCATTCCTATCGGATTTACATTAATCTCAAATTTGATAATGATGCCGGTGGATGTCAGCTGATTAGCGGAAGATTCTCTTCCTTGTCATAATTATCTTGGTGCTAAACTTTGTGTTGGTGAAGAAGAAATTACAATAGTTATCCAGTGAACCATCAGCATGGGATTTATGCTATGTAATGTCATTATCACTTCGATAATTTCACTGTGAGTTCTCAGAAAATAATTTGCCGTAATTTGGCGGTAAACCACTCTCGGGGAAAGCAAGAAATAAGCATTTTTACGCATCAGCAAAGTATGTTTGCACTTTTAACATGAATAATTTTGTTCAAATGAATTTGAAGGCATCATTGACAGACTTTGATATCTGCTCAGAAAAAAATAGTGTCTAGCAATTTTGGATTACAGTCACTTGAAGAATGTGAAATTTTGTGAAGTGGTTGTTGTAAGCTCAATTGGAAAGTTTGATGAATTTATTCGATATTATTCCAAATATGGCACATTTTATCCAGTACAGGAATATCTCGTCAGTTATCTTGATTGATTTCGTCTGGCGAAGTTTGAAATTTAGCAAAACTCTACCATTAAAATGCTTTCATTGATAAGTTGCGACACAATTATCTTGAAAATGTGCAACACATAAATCATTTATTTCAAAGTTAATAGTCTTAAATATGTAATAATTTTGAGAAAATTGCATGTTAATGCCTTCGTACAGACAAACTCTAAAACATTGCATTGTAAGTTTTATGTCTGTTTCCGGGAACTGCAAAACACGAGTCTGATACAGGTATTTCCTATGCTAGCGCTAACTTGGCATGTAGGTCACGATAGAATATATCGAGGGTTCAGCGCAAGACTGCACTAACTCCTATGTACTAAGGAGTTAGTATGGTCTTGCACTGAACCCTCGGATACTTGTATAGAACGCTTGTATTTGTGGTCTTGCAAAACTTGCGACAATGCTGTATTGTAGAGTACATCTGTATGAAGGCATTTATCACCGATTTTCTCGTTGTTATAGCTATGGATATTTTGTCAAATAAATAAGCCAATTTTAAAACTATTTCAACGAGAGAATGTCATTGATTTTACCGAGATATTATGAAAAATAGAAGCGATTTAGGTTAAACTGTATTTAATTATTACCACGTTCTGTGAGCATTTTCTGTTGATCTATTGATGATATAATCTCTGATTGTGGTTGGTCAAATAACTGGAACCAATTCTTCAGTTTGTTCATGTTTTTCCTCATCAAACATAATTGATGAATCATGCAAAAACTGTGAATTAATTGATAGATTTTCTTGGAATTTGCTTCATCAGTGTCATCTACAAACTTTACTTTGGATTGCGGTGTTTGATCATGATCATTGAAATGCTTGCAAATACTTATTAGTTGGTAATTATAAAGTTCTATATTAGGATGCAGAAAACATGGCACTCAATCTTTGAAGTGCGAAGTGATATGTTTGTCTCATATCATTTTTTCGTCCCGTCAGAAGTGGATTTGAATTGCGATTGAAGTTGGTATACAAGATTGAGTTATTCATTGACTCATATACCATATACACATATCTGGCTATAACCACAGGGACCTGGAACATACACATTGTATCTGGCTATAACCACAGGGACCTGGAACATACACATTGTATCTGGCTATAACCACAGGGACCCGGAACATACACATTGTATCTGGCTATAACCACAGGGACCTGGAACATACACATATCTGGCTATAACCACAGGGACCTGGAACATACACATTGTATCTGGCTATAACCACAGGGACCTGCAACATACACATTGTATCTGGCTATAACCACAGGGACAAGGAATGGTGAAGTATCAGGGGGATAAAAACGCCTAAATTCATTCCAAAACTACCAAAACCAAAAACATCCTGTCCAAATTTGCAACTTCTCTCAATTGATATATATACTTGACAGTATAACTGGGAAAGTTTGTATATTTAATTAATACTTATATCATTTGTAGAGTTCTCTCCCTTCACCCATTCTAGAGTTATCTCCCTTAATCCCTTCTTGAGTTCTCTCCCTTTATATCTTGTAGAGTTCTCTCCCTTTATCTCTTCTTGAGTTATCTCCCTTTATCCCATCTAGAGTTCTCTCCCTTTATCCCTTGTAGAGTTGTCTCCCTATATCCTTTGTAGAGTTCTCTCCCTTCACCCATTCTAGAGTTCTCTCTCTTTATGCCTTCTTGAGTTTTCTCCCTATATCCCTTCTTGAGTTATCTCCCTTTATCCTTTCAAGAGTTCTCTCCCTTTAGTTAAAATATCATTATAAGTTACAGACAATACATCCCGTTTTGTTTATCCTGTCACTTGCATTGATCTGCTATCAGAGTACCTGATATTTTTTGCGTTATCGAGTCACTTGGTCACTTGACTTGTCTCACCTGATAAATTCCTCCGCCTTGCCAAGTGATAAACTTTCTTCCTCCTCGTCACCAACCTATTATTCTCTATGAAATTACCCTTCACACTAGTCCAATGATCCGAAGCTGAAATGTTGCGGTATTTCTCTGTAGGCAGTCCTTAGTGCCTGCGCTTTTATGTCGTCATTATTTAAATTGTTTGTTATCAATAGTAATCAAAATTATATTTTGTTCTATATATGGTCATAGTTACGGATATATTGCATTTATGTCATGAACTATAAAAACTAAAAATCTTTCCAATTTCCTTATAACTATATTAATGAAATAAATCATTACCATTGTCACATTGTGTTGCGATCAATCAACAATTCTCCGTTATCAAATTACGATGGTGTTATATTTATGATGTCAGCAATGCTGAAGGCGTTATTGCCCATTACACAGCAGCCTGTTTACAGTCGACCATATCAAATGGATTACCGTTATTTCTATAAGTTCAAGAGGTATCTGATATCTGTAATTACCAATCACAATGTCCGCAGGAAATTGGTGGACAGGTTTTTGCAGAAAAAAATCAATCTGAACTCTGAAACTTCTGCATGTAAGATATAAAACCTTCATGTTTTCTACAGTAGGTGTGAACTCTCACTTGACCATGTTCAAGTGCAGTGATATAAGTTTCTACAATCTTGTATGTGTTTTTGTTGGATTTATTTAAAATATCTAGGTATAAGTCTCCATTTCTGAGATAGGACCATATATTTCTGCTATGTTGACATTTTTCGGTGCAATGGTAAAGTGCTGGTTTATTAACCGTGAATGCGTGAATATATTACCTGGTCCAATTCATTTCACAATGGGTGACAGTGTTGTTTAAGCTTAAATGCCTTGCGCTTGCTGGAGAAAAATTGCAATATATAGAGACAAGTAAATCAAACTTCCGTTATAGTTACACAGCAGTGCATTTATTTACCTAATTTGATACGGATCGGTCCTGAAAGTTCATGCACCAGATCCCGGTCAATCTAACGGCACGTACGATATAATCATACAAATTATAAATATACAATAGTTAAAATAAAACAATAACTGGAAGCTAGTTGATGTACAATTTTGTTACTTACAAATATGCATTGTTTATGGCCTCTTTTGTGAAGAGTTCTTTTTTAAATTTCATGTGATGAAAATAGAATTCAAAACACTTCATTATTTACAACTTCATGCATTTATTATAAACCAGACAGCTGTATAATCGGACTTGATATGTTCAATGATATGTGCATGAAATTGTTTAATTATTTTTTATCATGCAATACAATTTAGGAGACATTGTGCATAAAATGTGCCACATATATCTCTCTGGGGAATTGTAAATTCTGACATTATTATGATATTTATATCATTTCTGTTCTTGTTTTATTGCAAATAATAATATTCAATCCAACGTAAATTGATAGGAATGCCATTAAACCTGTATTTGTGAGCCAACTATTAAAATTTCATGTAAATCATTCAACCATGAAATATTCTGACCAATAAAACTCTTTCCTTCTCGTATATAAAGCCTGCGCTCAATCCCATTAGGAACACACAACTGTAACCGCCAAGTCCTAATCTGATATAAATTATCCTTGAATGAAAATATCAACGCTATGTAAATATGTTTTACATACTTCCTTTCTGTTCGAAGTGAAAGCTGTCATAAAAATTCAATTTATAATTTGGATTTTCGAAACCCAGCACTGGAATAGTCTCAACCGGCGTCTTTGATGTCACGAGATTAACATTTTCTTTGGAAAAATTTAGTGAAAGTGTTTACGCAAGACATTTGTTTTATATTGGAACCACAAAGTTTTACACTTCAAAGTGACAAGAGTCATAAAATTGTGAATTCTATCAACTGGGCCTTGTTTAATTTATGCATATAGACGCATAAAGTTGCGTTAATCACAATGTGTGTTAAATTTGGAATGTAACGTTACTAAGCAAGTTACCCAGGATTTTACGGAATATAACGATGGCATCTGTATCTAAAAGAGAACTAACGACATCAACTAATACTTGCATGAAAACTAAAAGAAGGTAAGAGACTTAGATATGTTACCATGGCAACGAGTATGTTAATGTGAATTTTAACGAACCTGAGATAAGGGGATCCGGGGGGGTTGCTAGGGGGGATCCGGGGGGGGTTGCTAGGGGGTAACTGACAACTTGAACTTGCATTTTATGGTATTTAGAAAAACATCATAAAATGTAACGATGACAATTGTGAGAATTAATTTTTGTAGCAGCACTTATCAATATCTTGCCCCAGGGGAAGCGGTGGGCTGACCTAGGGGAATTAGACAATTCGTTTTTAGAGGTCTGATTCCCCACCCTAGAGCCAAACATTTTGCCAAAATCCACACAATGGTAGATGTCTCATTCCTCAATTTCGGGATCTATTATAAATCTTTTTCCTGTGACCCAGAATCATTCAATGTGTCAAATTCCCCTAGAACATTTGTTCACGTGTTAACATTTTGGGGGGGGGGGTAAAATTTCTTGGCGTGAATTTTTCTTTAGGTTCATATTTCTGTCCAGTTATAGAGCAATTATATTCACCTTATCTATGTTAAAATGGAAAGTGGATTTGTCTTTTAACATATATTCATTTTAAATCTATGTTTAATTGCTTCATTTGAAAATAAATCAATCTCCAAAAAAAAGAAATTCTAGTACCTACCTACCCTATCTTTTGAACATAAAACCTAAAACAAACAAGCCTAAAGGTTCATCAGTTAAGCGGCTTTTGCATATTACAATTCACTGATTTTTTAAGTAAAATAACAATGCAATATGGATTATTATATATCTAATTTTTTCTACTGAATGAGCAGATACAGATAGATTATTTGTTATTGACAAATAATGTAATTTAAAAACAAAAATACTTAAATGTTCAGACTTTTTAGAAAATATGTAAAAAATAATAATTTTGACTATTACTTTTTTTGATCAATAAAACACTATTCTAGGTGATAGAGACAAAAGAAAGTCTAAAACACTTGGATTAACTCTTAATGTTATCAAACAAAAATGGCTGCTCCCAGTGACAACATTTGAACAAGTTTGACATCAAATTTCTACTTTGTCGATAAAATCTGGAATAAATAAGTTCTCGTACCATCTTACTATGATAATGGATAATACTGTTGGTATGATATTAAACTTAAAATGTTTTCAGATAACAAGTTGGATATATTTTTAGTGAAGGACCCTTTTTTACCTGAAATGTCACATAATGTTGGCCTATACAGCTATAGTGCACAAAGGCATATATTAAACACCCAATTTATTCTTGTTACTCTTATCATTTATATAATGCAACTGCTTTGAGTTAAAATGTATTGAATTCCCAGAAATTTGTATTGCATTATTTGTAGCAATTGCAATGCCAATCCGCTTGACATGAACCTTAATAATGCTGAACTTCCTACATTGATTGATACCCTGTTTTATAGAGACCACATTTTGTCAGTCATTCTGTGACATTAATATACATTTAAGTAACATTTAAAAACGCCGTTTGAGACCTGCGAAATGTTTATATATTGGGGTTTTATTGCATTTTGAAACTTTATTTTATTTGCAATGAAATATATGTGTTTCATAAACGTGAAATTATACAATGTACAGTTCTTTGATATTTGTGTTCCCCTGTCAATGCAGTTCATTTATGTCACAGTAACGACGCAAACACAGTGTGGATTGGAAATGTCTGACATCTAACTAATGTCAGACGTTTTATTAAATATATAAGTAGCTAAGTAAATGTCTGACATCTAACCAATGTCAGACGTTTTATTAAATATATAAGTAGCTAAGTAAATGTCTGACATCTAACCAATGTCAGACGTTTTATTAAATATATAAGTAGCTAAGTAAATGTCTGACATCTAACCAATGTCAGACGTTTTATTAAATATATAAGTAGCTAAGTAAATGTCTGACATCTAACCAATGTCAGACGTTTTATTAAATATATAAGTAGCTAAGTAAATGTCTGACATCTAACCAATGTCAGACGTTTTATTAAATATATAAGTAGCTAAGTAAATGTCTGACATCTAACCAATGTCAGACGTTTTATTAAATATATAAGTAGCTAAGTAAATGTCTGACATCTAACCAATGTCAGACGTTTTATTAAATATATAAGTAGTTAAGTAAATGTCTGACATCTAACCAATGTCAGATGTTTTATTAAATATATAAGTAGTTAAGTAAATGTCTGACATCTAACCAATGTCAGACGTTTTATTAAATATATAAGTAGTTAAGTAAACACACTATAAAGGTGTGAAAATGATAATACTATTATCAGTGTGACATAAAGTTGGACACAGCAAAGTCAGTTCTTTTCTGGTATCCATAATGTAAGTCCAAAAAACTTCAAGAAATCTGCTGTGTGCATTTTTAAATGTATATATATATATCGTAGTGCAATCATGTTTAATGCATTTAATGTTACCACATTCGCGTGATAAAATGATCACCACAAAATTCTGATACCACATAGAGCCTATTTTTTATCTTGAAATTTCGTTTCGTTTAAGGTGGAAAGATAGTGGCTCGATATAACATAAGTTCTTCCATATATATGTATATATTTACCTTTCTATAAGTATAAGACATTACATTATATTGCTGAACCATGCTTACTATCTATAAACCATTTTCTTATCTTAAATTTCATTTCGATTAAGGTAAGAATAATAATGGTATGCTTATATTACATTGTATATATCAAAACAATGCATAATTGGTTTTTGTTTCACCATATTTATTGTATACTGAACAATTTATTTGTTATATCTGTTTAACATTATTATCTGTAAATGTTGTACATGTATATTTGTAATGTTGTAATCTTCAGCAATGGAGGAAATAAATAAAAATAATGGGTCACAAGGGTGGTCTTATTATCAAGGTTTTACCGTACACAGTAGTTTTTCTATGCATACATCAGTTTCTATCGCCTATCTCTGTTCAGTTATAAAATTTCATGCATTTGTGACGCACAAAATACCATAACAAGATGTGAGTGGTAAGAAATGACATGATATTATTAATGCATTGAATGAAAACCCGATAGAAGATATATGAATTCTGTTATCTTGAAACACTTTGGAATTGAACTTAATTTTTATTTTTTAACATGAGTAATAGTCTAGGGCTGTTAGATTGACTGCCGACAGGTGTATGAACTTTCTGGACTGATCCATGTCAATTTAGGTAAGGACAGGTGTATGAACTTTCAGGACCGATCCATGTCAATTTAGGTAAAGACAGGTGTATGAACTTTCAGGACCGATCCATGTCAATTTAGGTAAGGACAGGTGTATGAACTTTCCGGACCGATCCATGTCAATTAAGGTAAGAAAATGATCGTGTGCGTAAAGCTATAATTGCCGTTTCCTTTCCTTTATATCAATACACAACCGTTGCTTTTTCTCCGTCAAGCTTACAGACAAACACGAACATTTCAATACACCTATTTCGAAATGTAATGGTCCAGGTAATATATTCATGCATTTAGCGGTTGATAAAACACTATACATTTATAATGAGAACACACACTTATTGTCATTTCATGTCTTCAGTTTTTCCACAGTTTTCATATAAGTTATGAAATATAAACAATATAAAAATAGTTTGTCATCCTGTGGGAAAATAACTGCTAAGTTTGTTACGTTGTTAAAACCACAGGAGGTTGTCGTACCATTTATATATATCATATACTATTGAATGGATAAAGGGAGTGAACTCTAGAAGGAATGAAGGGAGTGAACTCTAGAAGGAATGAAGGGAGAGAACTCTAGAAGGAATAAAGGGAGAGAACTCTAGAAAGAATGAAGGGAGAGAACTATAGAAGGAATGAAGGGAGATAACTCTAGAAGGAATGAAGGGAGAGAACTGTAGAAGGAATGAAGGGAGAGAATTCTAGAAGGAATGAAGGGAGAGAACTCTAGAAGGAATGAAGGGAGAGAATTCTAGAATGAATAAAGGGAGAGAACTCTAGAAGGAATGAAGGGAGAGAACTCTAGAAGGAATGAAGGGAGAGAATTCTAGAATGAATAAAAGGAGATAACTCTAGAAGGAATGAAGGGAGAGAACTCTAGAAGGAATGAAGGGAGAGAACTCTAGAAGGAATGAAGGGAGAGAATTCTAGAATGAATAAGGGAGAGAACTATAGACAGAATGAAGGGAGAGAACTATAGAAGGAATGAAGGGAGAGAACTCTAGAAGTGATAAAGGGAGAGTATTCTAAAAGGGACATAGGCAGAGAACTTGTGACAGTCTCCTGTGTTACACATTTCCTTGTTTATATGTTGTTTCTGTCTCAGTAAATCCAGCATGATCAGGTGAACGATAAGATAATAAGATCCAGGTCCAATTTGATTTCAGTTACAATTTTCACAGGAGTTACGGCCCAAAATTAATCAGACTTAACAAGCAAAGTATTTGCATTCTACTGAAAAGCCCATAGCCGGGGTATTTGAGTCTTATGGACGCATCTATTCAACTTAGAAAATACGTTTCCAATCAATAACCTCTTGAAAGAATGGATTCAATTCACATTGGGCACATAAGAATAGGATAGTAAAATACAGGTCAAGTCCCCTTTCGGTAACAATCCACCAATGTTTGGAGGAGTTTTGGCCCTTTTTTGACCTATAAACTTGGTTTCTGATCAATGTGCTGAAAAAGATGGATAGATTCCATTCATAGTGCTTCAAAATTATATAGCATTTTTGCTTATCTGTGTCCTACTGTTAACTCATAGTGGGGGCCAACCATGTCCTATAATGGACGCATTTAGTTCAATTCTGTTTCTCTATTTTCAGAGATGAATACAATGGACACGATTGGCCGGCAGACAGCCCGGTGTCAAGGTCATATGATGTAGCGAACACGAGTACTAAACTTATTATACTCAACAACAAATATGGACAGGTACGATGTTTTCTCCCTAGCATTATGGGACATTAATTATTCATGGATTTTATGCATATACGACACAGAGTTCGCTAGAAAAAATCCAGTTTTTGTAAAACCAAGCATATATTCTTGTGAGTGCTCATTGTAGAAGTGACCCAAATTCACAGAGGAAACGTTTGATCAGGCATTTAGGATTGTCAGATATATTGGGCATCCTCTGACGATGGATATGTGGAATATTTCAGAATTATGCAGACTTTGTTTTTTATGTTTTTAGATGTATGTTAAGTTCCACTTTCCCCATGTGCAGTTCTTTTACTTGATATAATATTCATGTTCGTTCCTTCCCCCCCCCCTGATTATTCGATTGTCCCCAACCGTCAACCAATCATTTGTATTTACATATCTTTTCTTTAGAAACTATTATGTCTGCGTATTATCATTTTCCATCTCACAGGTTGCCTCATGTTTCTGGACTGTGTATCAGTTCTGTATTATACAATCACAGGAGATTGTTAAGAGTTCTCTACCTTTATTTCTTCTAGAGTTATCACCCTTTATCTCTTCTAGAGTTCTCTCCCTTTATCTCTTCTAGAGTTCTCTCCCTTTATCTCTTCTAGAGTTCTCCACCTGTATCTCTTCTAGAGTTCTCTCCCTTTATCTCTTCTAGAGTTCTCTACCTTTATCTCTTCTAGAGTTCTCTCCCTTTATCTCTTCTAGAGTTCTCTACCTTTATCTCTTCTAGAGTTCTCTCCCTTTATCTCTTCTAGAGTTCTCTACCTTTATCTCTTCTAGAGTTCTCTACCTTTATCTCTTCTAGAGTTATCACCCTTTATCTCTTCTAGAGTTCTCTACCTTTATCTCTTCTAGAGTTTTCTACCTTTATCTCTTCTAGAGTTCTCTCCCTTTATCTCTTCTAGAGTTATCACCCTTTATATCTTCACTCATAATTATATATATAGTATTATAAATATAGCATAGAACTATATATGCATATACATGTAGTAATATAGAAGGGATAAAGGGAGATAACTCGTGACAATCTCCTGTGTATACAATGTATTAACTTAAGAGCCGTTCCACGACAAAACCTGTTTTAGCGACCAAATATCTATTTTTAGATTTTTACATTTTCTAACAGATATATTTTTTCTTGTTCTGTTAAATACTACAGATATTGAAATAAAATGTCTACTTTTCTTTTTATAGCGACTTTTCCAATTTTAACAACAAACTAGAAAAGTCAACCACAAGCTGATGAAATCGCATCAGAAACGATTTACTGAAATGTTCAGTAATCTTCTGTTTTCCAAATGGAAAAAAACAACAAATGAGACAAATCTTAAAAAAATGTTTTTACATTCATTTTATTTTATAAATCAAATTTAAGGCCACTTAAACATTTTCGAGAAAGTATCAAAACTTTCATTGTGAAATACTCGATGTAATAACCGTCTCTAATGCAGGTTTTGTCGTGGCCGCCCTCGTGTATTATAACTCATCATGTGACCCTTATTTCAGAATTCTACTAGATTACGGGGTTACTACACAGGCCCTAAAAAACCCAATAGGTAACGTTACATTTTTATAACTTTCCAATTTCTATTAAATGTACTTTGATTGAGGAATTCTATTATAAAGTTCTCTACATTGTTTGTGTGGCAACAGAAGTTTATACCTGTTTATTGTACTAACAGAATGTTCTAATTTTGATGTTACAATACTATATATACCTAGGCATTTTGTTCAATACAAGAAATGAGCGCCGCTATACAATTTCCAACCTCTTCTATAAGTGACTTCATTTTCAGAAAACGTCCCATATGACGTCACCATGTACTGACAGTTAGCAATATTTGCCCCATATGGCAATATGAAAACGAATTGACAATATGGAGTAAATATTGTTTCCTGCTTGCAAATAGTGACACCATATATTGCGTTTTCTTGAAATGACGTCACTTACAGAAGAGGTTGTGAATCCCATAGCAGCGCTCAAATAATTCTTGCATACCTGAGACTTGGATTTTCCACGTTTGAACCGATGTCATATAACTCTATCTTACACAGCCCCATGTATGATGAGTCTCGTGCAAATGATGTCACATAATGATGTCATATAATGATGTCACATAATGATTTCATATAATGATGTCACATAATGATGTCACATAATGATGTCATATAATGATGTCACATAATGATGTCACATAATGATGTCACATAATGATGTCACATAATGATATCACATAATGATGTCACATAATGATGTCATATAATGATGTCATATAATGATGTCATATAATGATGTCATATAATGATGTCATAAAATGACGTCTTATACAATTAAATACTAGCGTGAATGAGTTTATAAAATAATATGTAACTATAATCAAAGGTCCATAAAACTTAAGTCATTTTATTTAATCTCGTTCTTTATTTCTTAAAAAACGTATGCAAGAAAGAGAATCTATCACTGGCTTAAATTGTGTAATGGATGGAAATATCCGGCACTCAGGTAACTGTTAAGGTGTCATTCCCGCCAAAACAGTAACCCTTGTGTCGGATATATTTCTATCTTTACCGGAAGTCAGCGAAAGCTTCTTATAACAATAGTTCAAATGAACTGCTTAGCGATTGTTTTCAGTTTGAGTGTCAAAGAAACTTTTCGAACATGTGATTAGATATATCAAAATTTATGGTAGATAAGCTAAGGTTAAGCCCATCTTAAATTTACTACTTTGAATGTGATTTACATATATTACTCTCTATAATTTGAGAGCAAGACGAGAATTGAGAATATTTTTGATGAGTACTTTGATTACTTGTCCACAATCAGCCCTGCGTTCAGTTATGGCTAACAGTTGCTCACGTTACAAAACTGTTTTGATTTGTATCCCTGGCCCACTGTATCTCAATCACTGCTCACGGGGAACCAAATTGCAAACGTTAGCCACAAACACCTTTACTGAACGCAGGGCTGGACTCCTGGTTTTTGACCAACATTAACCATTACAGTTAATAATTTAGAATATTTGTTTGTCAAACAAGTTATATGACTTCCATTGTTGACACAATGTTTACACTTATAATGTTTTATTGATTCCGAAGTCCAAAATAAACATTCAAGATCCGGACAAGTATCTTGATGACATTTTAATTTGATTTGTTTGTTACATACTTTTGTGTAAATATTATATCAGATTTTTAATGTCCCTTCCTATAACAGTATACTTCTTCAGTGTTGTAAATTGTGGTCATGTTGGACCGATTTTGTTTTTCTCAGACAGGCGTGTATCCAGGCATACGCATGTACGCCAATGTGTACAATTCGTCTGAAAAAGTGAAAAAATAAAAGTTCCGAAAATGCAATAAAAACTGAAGTATGCTATTGACAAACAAAATGCCATATTAACACTGAAATATAGCATGAAAAAGCACGATAAGCCTCCTAATTTTCAAAATTTTCCAAACCCCCAGGGGAGCGTCAGGGGAGGCCCTCCCACACGTACCCACCCCCCATTTGCAGCATTGCTGCTTGTTTCACACCTACGATGCTCGCACTTGGCGTATACTTCAAAATCGTCCAGGTACGCCCCTGGCAGATATGTAATAATCTGTAAAATGTAGAAGAGAGTACGGCAAGATCACGTCACAGTTCTACAATAGACTGGTGATAACAATTTCTCACTTCATTATTTCTCTCATAGGAAGTATTGAATTTGTGAAGTTGAAATCCTGAATTTGTGAAGTTGAAATCATGAATTTGTGAAGTAGAAATCATGAATTTGTGAAGTTGAAATCATGAATATGTGAAGTTGAAATCATGAATTCATTTGGAATCATGAATTTGTGAAGTTGAAATCATGAATTCATTTGGAATCATGAATTTGTGAAGTTGAAATCATGAATTCAGGAAGTTGAAATAATGAATTTGTGAAGTTGAAGTCATGAATTCCTGAAGAGAAAATTGTGATTTCATGAATTCATGATTTCAACTTCACAAATTCATGAATTCACGATTTCAACTTCACAAATTCATGATTTCCTAGGAGAGAAATAAGGAAGCTTGAATGTCACCACCAGTCTTTCGTACACTGCAATGCAGCACAATGATATTGTACAATGCAGCACAAGGAACTGCAGAATGTATTTGTACTCATCTTTGAAACACAGGAGATTGTCATGAGTTCTCTCCCTTTATCCCTTCTATGGTATATGTATATATAGTACTTTATATACATATATAGGACAAAGGGAGGGAACTCATGACAATCTCCTGTGTTTCAAATATATAATGTATATATAGTACTTTATATACATATATAGGACAAAGGGAGAGAACTCTAGAAGTGATAAAGGGAGATAACTCATGACAATATCCTGTGGTTTGAACCATGTGCCTACACATATATTTATCCAAACTTTGCCCATGTTTTTGCAACATTCAATAACATAAATATTTTGCAGTTTATAATTTTTTTTGTCTTAAGTTTTTGTGTTATGGGACATGCAATCACAAACATTTGAAAATTGTTGTGTGTTTTTTCAGGACTGTGAATCCAGATAGGCACCGAGGTATGATGGCTTTATATTCTATATTGTTGTTCTACCACCCACTGATGAGTCAAAGACAATCAGAGTAATGTTAGCGCTGTGTACCGGCAGTTGTAACATGATGAATTCAAGGCTCTTGGTTTGTTTCATCGGGTTTAACGCCGTTTCTCAACGATATTTCAGTTATATACGGCGGCCGGTTCACCTAACCAGTTTTTTCCTGGACTGAATTCTTACCAGTACTAACTTACCCTTCCACAAGGAGCTGGCAACTTCTCCACATGTGGAGGAAAATCGACATTTTTGTCAAATTTTCATGAAAGGGTATGACCTGCCGCGCCCGGGAATCGAACCAGGATCGCCGGGTTACAAGTCCAGCGCACTAACCACTGGACCACGGCCGCGGCTCCAATTAGGGGCTCTAGAACAAAAAATTCAAGACACTTGTCCTGGACTAATGGAAATGTAAAATTTGACTTGTCCGGCATAGGAAGCTAGTTGTCCGAGAATATTGGTCAATTTAGTAACAAATAAACATACATAATGACAGATCCACAATCTAAAATTAATTATCACATGTATATGTTTGTGGGATTCTAAGGTTTGACTTACGACTGAACAATTGCTGATGTTGGTTAGCTTTAAAAACAGACTTGTCCGAGACTAACTTCAACTCAACTGTTGGAAGCCCGATTCAGCATTAGACTAGTCCGGGACATCAGGTTAATGAATTTCTAGAGCCCTGAAATTGTCTAAATTAATACTACATCAACAAGTTTGTATCAGATTTTTACATAATGTCTCAAAAAATAATAATGATAAATATAAGAAAATGTTTATAATGTCAAGTCCTTTCTGCAACGAAACATTTGTAGTAATTTTCATGAAATAGAAACACACTGTTTTACTGACTTTTCCAGCCAAATCACCGCGAGATCCCCGATACCATGAGGCGTGTTTAGACTCAAGTTCACCGAAGTTTGAACCTGCTATAAAAACTGACCTAGATTGGTTGGGTGCAAGTCAACGACCACCAAACGCTTTAATAGGTAAGGCGGTGTCTTTAGTGAAGTCATTACCATATTAAGTATTTAAGGCGGTATCTTTAGTGAAGTCATTACCATATTAAAGTATTTAAGGCGGTATCTTTAGTGAAGTCATTACATATAAGGTATTTAAGGCGGTATCTTTAGTGAAGTCATTACCATATAAGATATTTAAGGCGGTATCTTTAGTGAAGTCATTACCATATAAGATATTTAAGGCGGTATCTTTAGTGAAGTCATTACCATATAAGGTATTTAAGGCGGTATCTTTAGTGAAGTCATTACCATATAAGTATTTAAGGCGGTATCTTTAGTGAAGTCATTACCATATTAAGTATTTAAGGCGGTATCTTTTTTGAAGTCATTACCATATTAAGTATTTAAGGCGGTATCTTTAGTGAAGTCATTACCATATTAAGTATTTAAGGCGGTATCTTTTTTGAAGTCATTACCATATTAAGTATTTAAGGCGGTATCTTTAGTGAAGTCATTACCATATAAGGTATTTAAGGCGGTATCTTTAGTGAAGTCATTACCATATAAGATATTTAAGGCAGTATCTTTAGTGAAGTCATTACCATATTAAGTATTTAAGGCGGTATCTTTAGTGAAGTCATTACCATATTAAGTATTTAAGGCGGTATCTTTTTTGAAGTCATTACCATATTAAGTATTTAAGGCGGTATCTTTAGTGAAGTCATTACCATATTAAGTATTTAAGGCGGTATCTTTTTTGAAGTCATTACCATATTAAGTATTTAAGGCGGTATCTTTAGTGAAGTCATTACCATATAAGGTATTTAAGGCGGTATCTTTAGTGAAGTCATTACCATATTAAGTATTTAAGGCGGTATCTTTAGTGAAGTCATTACCATATAAGATATTTAAGGCGGTATCTTTAGTGAAGTCATTACCATATAAGGTATTTAAGGCGGTATCTTTAGTGAAGTCATTACCATATTAAGTATTTAAGGCGGTATCTTTAGTGAAGTCATTACCATATTAAGTATTTAAGGCGGTATCTTTTTGAAGTCATTACCATATTAAGTATTTAAGGCGGTATCTTTAGTGAAGTCATTACCATATAAGGTATTTAAGGCGGTATCTTTAGTGAAGTCATTACCATATTAAGTATTTAAGGCGGTATCTTTAGTGAAGTCATTACCATATTAAGTATTTAAGGCGGTATCTTTTTTGAAGTCATTACCATATTAAGTATTTAAGGCGGTATCTTTAGTGAAGTCATTACCATATAAGGTATTTAAGGCGGTATCTTTAGTGAAGTCATTACCATATTAAGTATTTAAGGCGGTATCTTTAGTGAAGTCATTACCATATAAGATATTTAAGGCGGTATCTTTAGTGAAGTCATTACCATATAAGGTATTTAAGGCGGTATCTTTAGTGAAGTCATTACCATATAAGGTATTTAAGGCGGTATCTTTAGTGAAGTCATTACCATATAAGGTATTTAAGGCGGTATCTTTAGTGAAGTCATTACCATATAAGGTATTTAAGGCGGTATCTTAAGTGAAGTCATTACCATATAAGGTATTTAAGGCGGTATCTTAAGTAAAGTCATTACCATATAAGGTAAATAAATCAAGGATCATTGCAAGACTGTAGTAACTCATATATAAATACATAGGAGTTACGATGGTCTTGCAATGAACCCTCAATTTAAGATTACAAATGTCATTTTGTAATTTCTTTGATGAAAAATTCTGCATTTTCTACAATTTATGATACTTGCTGAATGGTCTTACTGTAAAACAATTTGTTATTTGTATGAATTTGTATCCAGTAAGTTAATGTAGACTTGATTATGTAACCTATTTCATTATCATATAAGTGTACTAAGATCTTTCATGTACATACAATTTGTGTTCACTTTGTACGGATGACAGTATTAGCTTTATACCGCAGAGAACTTGTGACAATCTCCTGCGCTTCATACCCAGCTTACATGTTGTATAAAGCATATACTGTCATTTACCCATGCCCCTCTTGCAAACCAATCGGGCATTGGTGTGACAGATTGCATTAACACATCATATCATATAACAGGAGCTTTGTTAAGATTGAGCACTGACGATTGTGAGTCAACAATTGGAACTGAACATAAAGACGGACAGACAGATTCGGTGTCTATGAATTTCTCCAGTGTTTTTGATATGCCGGTTGAAAAGCCTGTCTGTTTATCGAAGACACCAGTATATGAAGGTTCTGTGTGCTCTTCATAATCCAAACATGTCTGACTTGCTCTAATCAGAGGATGCCTCTTGTTGTGACCTGAGTGTAGTTTGTTAGAACTGTTCAGATGCTGTGCAAATAAAACTCTGCATAACATAGACTTTAATATGCAGTCGGACCTCGTTTATTCGACAACACTTGGTATAATCGGAAATAAATATCAGGTCCTGATGTATCTTCTTAGGCATGTCGAATTGAAGTGGGCAATTCCAAACCTTGTATTATTCAAACTGATGGATTTGATGAACGAGGTCCGATGTAATTGTGATTATCTCAGATTAATAGGCTTTGTGGGAAATATACAACTTGGGCGGGGTGGGGGGTAAGAGTACTAGACTGCTGATACGAAGTTTATGAGTTCCAGCTGGGAGTTTTTTACACAATCCTTGACTAAAGTACTTGTTAGTAAGCCTGGTGCAACTCTTCAAGTTTGTTTCACAATCAACATAAAATAATAAGTTGACTATTGCCACACGGTACCCAAATTAATACTTCCTTTTGACTAAATTATTAGATTCCAGTAAATGTCATCTTTTCATCTATTCCTAATTAACATATTCTGTATTATGCATCATAAACAACCATTATTGGTACGTTTGTCATAGCTTCATAAAACATATATGTGTGTTATACACTGGTTATTGTCATGAGTTCTCTCCCTTTATCCCTTCTGTAGTATATGTCTTTGTCACGAGTTCTTTCCCCTTATCACTACTAGAGTTCTCTCCCTTTATCCCTTGTATAGTACAAGAACTATATATACATATACAATAGAAGGGATCAAGGGAGAGAACTCAATAAGGGATAAAGGGAGAGAATTTGTGA
Organism: Mactromeris polynyma; assembly: GCA_032209605.1. Classification (NCBI taxonomy): domain Eukaryota; kingdom Metazoa; phylum Mollusca; class Bivalvia; order Venerida; family Mactridae; genus Mactromeris; species Mactromeris polynyma. The sequence goes on from JASFXZ010000028.1 coordinate 8,081,573, forward strand.
CAATCTCCTGTGGTATATATAGTACAACTATAGAAGGGATAAAGGGAGAGAACTCAATAAGGGATAATGGGAGAGAATTTGTGACAATCTCCTGTGGTATATATAGTACAACTATAGAAGGGATAAAGGGAGAGAACTCAATAAGGGATAAAGGGAGAGAATTTGTGACAATCTCCTGTGGTATATTTAATACAACTATATAAGGAATAAAGTTAGAGAACTCTTGACAATCTCCTGTGGTATTATACATGTAGTTTGTGAGTAGACCAAATTTTGTAGAAGTGTTTTCTGTACGTTTTTGATATAATATTATTACAAAACATGCCATGTTTGTATTTTAGTGATTGCATTAATTTAGCGTAGAAATTTAACATCACTGACTAACATCACTCACTTTATATGAAAAATTTAGTTTTAACATAGTTTTACTACTTCTCTGTTGCAGTGTTACGTTATACGCTCATTCAATGCACATATGCACATATTTCCTTTTTGGTATTTAATTGTTGAGTAACAGTAACATAGAGATTGTGAATGTATGAACTGAGATTGTACATAATTGTTCTCATTTTATGTCTTAATGTTGTCCACAAGAGATTGTCATGAGTTCTCTCCCTTCATCCATTCTAGAGTTCTCTCCCTTTTTCCTGTTTATAGTATATGTATTTAGTACTATATACTATAGAAGGGATAAAGGGAGAGAACTCTAGAATGGGTGAAGGGAGAGAACTCATGACAATCTCATGTGATCTTGTCTGCCCATTTAGCTAAGTAGGAACAGTGCACTTCTGTCATTGTGGACGGTTCAAGTTTGATCCTTTGAGGAGACGCGGTATTATATTCTTTGTGTGAACTGATGGTGGAGGAATGTTAGTACCTGGTTGGTAACTCAGGAACGCAGGTTTTATCTACTGATCTGGTAATTAATTGAATGTTGTTGGAAACAAGAAATAATCAAATGGAATTCATTAGCTCTACCATTTAGAGTAAAACATTGTTGGTTTCACCATTTGTGTGAACATTTGTTGGTTTCACCATATGTGTGAACATTTGATGATCCCGGCATTTGTGTGAACATTCATTGATTGATTTAGATCCTGCTGTGCAAATAATATATTATTCTTTTAGTACACTTTTTTCCTCACTGTTACTATATCACATATTACATGTACAAGGCATATGAATTGTTATAATATTTAAATTATAGCTGCACTTTGATTGTATATCAATCAATTCTTTGTTTTACTTAAGGTCCATATTTAAATTTGAGTAAGTAGTACTGGTTATAGGCCAATGTCTGTATGAGACATTGAGTTGTAGGGTGTGATTCTGTGTTCTACTTTATTATGTATTTCCTGGTATAATCTGAATGTAGATATATGTCTTGTCTTCTTTGATTGGTTGATGTAGTCATGTGATCTACAGTCTATCCAATCAAGAGAGAGATACTTTGATAATAAATGGTAATTATGGTCATGTGATCTACAGTCTATCCAATCAAGAGAGAGATACATAAAACAGTTAATAGGTGATGAATTGCACAATTAATTAAGCAATGGAAATTGTAACGGTTTGTTTGAATAATTTAATAAATCATATTTCATTGTCAAATGAGTTTTTAAGTTTTTATTGAAATTTATAGAAATTTTGAATTCATAAAATCTGTAATCAAATATTATCATTCATTGGCAGTTAGCTATCCCAATGTTTATCTATAACATTCAGATTATTACCGTACATTGAAGCCATCATTATGGTCGTCTGACAATATTCATTGTATTATATCCATTAATGCTATAAAGATAACTGTTGCATTCCGTAACAAGTGAAATAAAACATATTATTGGTTGTGATGTGGATGACATGCAGGGATCTAGAGGGGGGGGGGGCAGGGGCATGGGGGGTGGGGGGACAGGGGGATCGGACCCTCCTTGAGATTTTGGCATAATATGTTTGTCCATATCAAATCATCCTTGATTAAGAGGGGGTCCCAAATTCAAGAGCCTCACTGCTTTTTGTTCCAAAATCAGTGTTCTACATTACAAGTAAATACATTGCATTGCATAAATCTAGGGACTCTAAAGACTGACTTACCAAGACCTGGACCCCCCTGATGTAAATTGCTGGATCTACCCAGGAATGGGGTATATCAACTGTCAAACCTACAAGACATCTGATTAGTACAGGAATATATCAGATATAACTTGTAGTTCCTGTAAGAAAAAAACTCGCTCAAATTTATAATGAATTCTTCTAAAGGAGTCTCATTTTATTTTCTACAAGCATAAACAAAAAATGTTAATTTTCTTACAAAAACGAAATTTGATTTAAACTGGTAGAAAACAATGAATTTTGCCAAAAGGCCAAATGGATGTGTGCAAAACATTTACAGAAACATGAGATGTAGAATAGTTTTGCACGGTTGCCATGGTGAATGACTATTCTTGTATAGCGACTGTAGACTCTGCTTTCATGCTCTCTGTGGCCGCCGTCTACAGAAAAGTACGGTATTTACGGCATGTAATGCAGATACAGTTGCACCCCGTTTGTTTGACAATCTTCTATCCGAATACTTGGTATCAACCGAAATAAATATCACTTTCCGATGTATTTTCTTATGTACGTCAACTTAAAATTGGCTTTTCGAAATCATGTATTATTCGAAATAAAATTTTGGACCTCTCGGACAATGTCCGACTATATTTTTAAAACAAACGATGAAGAGTGTTAAAAAACCCTGTTTATTTGTAGTGAAATTATACTTATCTAGAATACCGATGTAACCTGAGTATGAACACCAGGAAGTTAAAGTTTCTCGTTGAAATGAGATTTTGGCCTAAAATACTACACTTTCTCCTATCATTCGAGAAAAGGTCTATTTAATTTTTTATATGACCTATCCATCGGTTTTCTTGAATGTTTGAAGAAACTGTTAAATTATTGGCCCAAACCACATGACAATCGGAATCTTCAATGAGTCTGGCACTCATACTGGCTATATTTCAATATGTATAATTTCTATAAAAGTAAAGGGGTCATTAAATAACAATACACTCAACGACACTTCTAAGTCCACACACCGATTTTCATGGCTAACTTCGACATTTGTTGGAGTATTTCGACCAGCAGCAGTAAAACTGTCACGGTTGAGCGGATTCGTATCCGATTGTTATTTTTGTTATGTTTTCATATAATAAAATATTTTGTTAAGATTGTGACCAGGTTTTATAAAAATACTCCAACAAATGTCAAAGTTAGCCATGAAAATCGAAGTGTGGACTTAGAAGTGTCGTTGAGTATACTAGGTGCCGTACTTTCCCGTACTTTCCCGTACTTTCCCGTACTTTCCTGTAGACAGTGGCCACGTTGTCTCCTGTATATATTGTATTTGCACTGATTGTCACTATATATATGTGTGTGTTACAGTGTACTCTGCACACGGGTTGCACATTGCATGGTACACGTTTATCAGGTTGACCTTGGTGGAAGATGTAGAGGTCATTCACTTCTCGATGTTGTTATGTCGCTGACATATGTATTTGAGTACCGTTGTACTTACGGACTTATGCTAGTGTATGATTTGCGTAAATGCGTTTTACTAAAATATTTGTGCCTAGGTTTTTTCGTCGTAAGATTGTTTTGTTTTTCTCACCTCCATTGGAAGAGTTATGAACTATTTCCATGTTTGTTTAAATAGAAACTTGCACAAATCTGTAAAAACGCACTTACGGATGAAAATTAAATCGTAAGAGAAAATTTTATGTAAACTTAAGGCAAACTTACGCCATGTTAGTAATTATACCCTGGAGTAAAGGTAAATTGGCAACTATTTTGTAATCTGTTCAGCCTGTTCTGTTACACATATAATTCAACTCCCCGAAACAGATGATAATTTTTTCGAAAAATTACATAAAACAGTCAGTATAATGACAGGAAATTGTACGAGGCCATACAAATAATTATTTAATTGCCACATGATAAGTATATATTTTTTCACGGATTCCCTTTTGTCCAGACCATTCTCCTAGCACTTGTGATTCCAGGAACATTTCTATTTGTACTGGCCATACATTTTGACTGTAATTTTTGTCTGTGCACATGTTTAGGGCACAGAAGATTGTCATGAGTTCTCTCCCTTTATCCCCTGAAGAATTATCTCCCTTTATCCCTTCTATAGTAAATAAAGGGAGAGCACTCTAGAAGGGATAAAGGGAGAGAACTCGTGACAATCTCCTGTAATTTAGAGTAAGCCTTGTGAAGACCATGTATAACCTGTCTTAGTTTGCATGGTATAAAGTTTTAGCTTACCCCTCAATGCTATGCAAAAGTTTAATACAAACAAAATAAACTTCCGTGCATATTAAGCCACCTGAAATCCTCCGTACACAATATTTTCTTCATTTGTTTGTATTGTAAACTACAGCATTGTCATGTTTCTTAGCTTCACTGTTGCCATGGGTAACGTATCTATGTGTTTCATCTCCTCTGTAGTTGCTAAGCAACATGTGGAATTAATGTACAAATTGATGGTTTTAGGTACAGGAGATTGTCACAAGTTCTCTCCCTTTATCCCATCTAGAGTTCTCTCCCTGTATAACTTCTATAGCATATGTATATATAGTATATTGTATGTATAGTACTATATACCATATGTACATAATACTATGGACAGGATTAAGGGAAGAGAACTCGAGAAAAGATAAAGGGAGAGAACTCTAAAAGAGATAAAGGGAGAGAACTCATGACAATCTCCTGGGGTTTTAGGTAATGATTAATAAAGGAGAGTCATTCTAGAAAAACAGACATGTAGATGAATAGCTGTGTGGCTGGTACAATGTGTCTTGGTATTTAATTTTAGGAACACATATTTATGAATTTAAATACAATTTTAAACTGAGTAATACGTTAGAAGCTAGAGATTTCAATTAAAAAAATGAAAGTTAGAAAAAAACATTTTTGTTTGATAGAAGTTGGCTTCGATGATTATTAAGTACATTTATTAATGGATAATTATAATATGTCACGAAGTTGTGATGCCAATATTGAATAAAATATGCCTTAAACAAGCTTTCTATATAACACTAGAATATGTTGATTAGTTTGTAAACATTCAATACACAATGTTTATTTGTTATTATAGCATAACACTTCCTTCTGTTATAGTACTGTTGATAATTCGTCGCATTATTTCCAGAACCCCATAACTTTTTCGTCTTTTTTAGAAAAACAATTAAAGTTTTACCCTCCTATAGAGATAAATTGTGTCATACGTTATTGAATTGCATTTTATTTAAGTTATATGCATTCCATAACAATATAGGTTGTACAGATAGAAAGAGCTTAGAAAGACGGTTTCAACGATACCTGAAATACTCAAATCCGCCAAAAATTGAGTTACAGGGTTCTGGAAATACGGCGACAATTCTATATTTTTTTTCATTTATTGCGTTATATTACGATAATATAAATGTTTCTGCACATCTTCACTAGTTAATATGTCTCGCTGTTCAGATCACATATTTATTTTAACTCTTACACAACACACAACTACTAACAACAAAATATGTCGTGTCTGATTGTACGAAACATAAGTATCTTGAGATTCACATGAGATTATCTCAAATTCTAGTAATTGAGAGAGACATAGTTATAAATTACCAGTGGGTTCTGAACATTTAAAAATTTCTAACTTTTATAACAGGGGTTCGTTCCACTGGGTGATAATTTTGGACCGGATTTCATTGGCAGATAATTTATGATTTAGAGAAAAATTGACGCTTCAGCCACAATGCTGAGAGTCAAGGGGTCAACTCAAAGGTCAAATAGGGCCCCGTATAACTTGTTAATAGTCTGTGATATATGTATGTATTCTTAAGTTACACTCTAGCTAGAGTTTGGTGATGAACACTTGAAATGATCTCAAGTCTAAAGTTTCGTGAAATTGGAACAAACAACATGCCATACCACAGTTATAATTAGTAGTATTTATGATTGTATTGATATATATTACAGTTCGCTCGTCGGTAAATCCACGACGTCATGCGACATGTACCTCGCCGGAGATGCAGACACACAACGAACGACCTTACAGTCGTATGTCTCTTCCAGCCAAGTATTTGTACAATAGGTAGGTTGGTAACTTATTTCTTAATTTGAAATAAAATTATAAACTTCAGTCGGACCTCGTTTATTTGAAAACCTTCAATCCGAATACTCCATGGTACCATCTGAAATAAATAATGATTATTGCCGCATTTGGCCCAAAAGTCTCACGGTGCGTAACATTAATTTGTCGTATATGTTCTAAATATAGTTATCAACTAAACAATCATTAGCACAAGTTTAAACTTCGAACAGTATTTCAATCTAGTGCGCGTGACGTCATATGTCAAACTGGCTCACCAATTTCCGATGCTTAAGAAAATCTTAAGAAAGCGAATTTAAGAAACGCTTTCTGAAACGGTTTAGGAAGTTCTTAAAAATCTTCTTAAATCGGAAATTTAAGATAAGAAAATAGATAAGATAAGAAGCTTAATAAAAACGGTACCCAGGTCCTGATGTATCTTCTTAGGCACGTTGAATTGCAATGTGCAATAAGGCCATGCCAATTTGGATTTTTGTTAAGCGTCTGCGTGCGTCTAGGTTTTGCGCTCCTTGAGCCAAAAAAAACATTTTTCTAAGCCAAAAATTCTCAAATATTTTCGATATCCATGATTCGACAATGGCAGTTTTAGTTGAGATCCGACAACGATGTGATTATTGTGTGAAAACTAGTCAATTTGTGTGAAAACGAGTCAGTTTTAAATTAGATTTATTCATGTATAGATCTAGTTTTGAAAGATACTATTTTGTTTTGTTTTTATGATGTTTCTTTCATTAAAATATCTAAAATTATGCATCACTTATTATCTGAGGATATTTGTTTTTACGTTATGAGAACAAGACAAGTGTTTGAGTCCAAAGGGTCTTATTCAGTCCCTTTATACTTTTGCTTACCATTATGTTCTTTGATAATTGCAGCGAATATGCAGATATGAGTATAGGTGAAAGGATTTATCTCTGGAGTATAGAAAAAATTTACAATGTGGAACGAATGAAAAAATTGAAACAAGACCAATATCAAAAACTTCTTGATGGAGAAGCAAAGAAAGGTAGGTTGATATCAGAATATAGTTACTGCTGATATAGACTGGTAGGTTGATATCAGAATATAGTTACTGCTGATATAGACTGGTAGGTTGATATCAGAATATAGTTACTGCTGATATAGACTGGTAGGTTGATATCAGAATATAGTTACTGCTGATATATACTGGTAGGTTGATATCAGAATATAGTTACTGCTGATATAGACTGGTAGGTTGCTATCAGAATATAGTTACTGCTGATATAGACTGGTAGGTTGATATCAGAATATAGTTACTGCTGATATAGACTGGTAGGTTGATATCAGAATAGAGTTACTGCTGATATAGACTGGTAGGTTGATATCAGAATATAGTAACTGCTGAGATAGACTGGTAGGTTGATATTAGAATATAGTAACTTCTGATAAAGACTGGTAGGTTGATATTAGAATATAGTAACTTCTGATAAAGACTGGTAGGTTGATATCAGAATATAGTAACTTCTGATAAAGACTGGTAGGTTGATATCAGAATATAGTAACTTCTGATAAAGACTGGTAGGTTGATATCAGAATATAGTAACTTCTGATAAAGACTGGTAGGTTGATATTAGAATATAGTAACTTCTGATAAAGACTGGTAGGTTGATATTAGAATATAGTAACTTCTGATAAAGACTGGTAGGTTGATATCAGAATATAGTAACTTCTGATAAAGACTGGTAGGTTGATATCAGAATAGAGTTACTGCTGATAAAGACTGGTAGGTTGATATCAGAATATAGTAACTTCTGATAAAGACTGGTAGGTTGATATTAGAATATAGTAACTGCTGATATAGACTGGTAGGTTGATATCAGAATATAGTTACTGCTGAGATAGACTGGTAGGTTGATATTAGAATATAGTAACTGCTGATATAGACTGGTAGGTTGATATCAGAATATAGTAACTTCTGATAAAGACTGGTAGGTTGATATTAGAATATAGTAACTTCTGATAAAGACTGGTAGGTTGATATCAGAATATTGTTACTGCTGATATAGACTGGTAGGTTGATATCAGAATATAGTTACTGCTGATAAAGAAAAGTAGGTTGATATCAGAGAGTTACTGCTGATATAGAAAACGAGGTTGATATCAGAGTTACTGCTAATAAAGAAAGGTACATTGATATCAGAATAGAGTTGCTGTTGATAAAGATGATTTGAAACATATTTTGTATGGAAAATATAACCAGATAAAATTGTGATAAAGTTGAAGTTCTTGAGTAGTATGTTTGATGCTTGATCCAATCCAGAAGTAGGGGATCTGGACCCCCTAAGATTTTGATAGGGTTGTCCATATCTAATACTAGATCACGATGGGGTCTCAAAAGGGCTCTTCCTTCTAGACTTCTCACCCTTTATCCCTTATATAGTATATCGAGGGTTCAGTGCAAGACAATACTAACTCCTATATAAATACAAAGGAGTTAGGAGTGTCTTGCGCTGAACCCTCGATATGTACTTTTGAAGGAATAAAGGGAGAGAATTGTAGACCATTTCCTGCATTGTCCCAGAGTTGTGTGTTTACAGTTGATACATGTATTAGTATACAGAAGTTCAATTATCTTTCTTCCTGTTTCATTTGTGTGGAATTACCAATCTCCTACGCAGTGATCTCCCCTTATAGTTATCGGAGATCTCTGCCATCACAAACTTTTCGTCAAGATTTTTGACGAAATATATTTTTCATTTATTTAATTTTTGTTGACAATTTTATAGTCATATATCTTAATTTCAAACGTATAAGATGTTTGGTGGTATGAAAAGTTTAAAAAAACAATATTTAAAAAGTTATTTAAAAATAACCAACGATATCACGCGAGTTTCTTCTTCGGATCGGCCATTTTGTCCAACCAACCATCATCACGTGACTTTTGTGATGGCAGTGGTTATTGCTGTACTTCAAGGGAAGATAACCGCTGTGTGGAGTTTGTGGAATTACCTTCTTAACAAAGTTTCGAATGAAAAGATTTCTAGAAAACTTGTTGTATATACGTATATTCTAAGTATGCTTCATTATCTGTTCAGGTTATCTCAGTCAAGGAGAGTTTGCCAAGTATAGACGTTACATCAGCAGTGCAAGTGCTCGTAGTTATGGAACTGAGTCACCATCGGCGAACAGCAGACGTTCAAAATCAGCGTACTCGCAGAGATCTCGATCTTCTCAAGTCAAATCCAGTCCGGCAAAGTCTGATACAAAGTAAATCAATTTAACAAGAGTTTGTTACTATGTCAATGACTCTTGTGGTATAGAAAATTACTATGTCAATGACTCTTGTGGTATAGAAAATTACTATGTCAATGACTCTTGTGGTATAGAAGATTACTATGTCAATGACTCTTGTGGTATAGAAAATTACTATGTCAATGACTCTTGTGGTATACTAATTACTATGTCAATGACTCTTGTGGTATAGAAAATTACTATGTCAATGACTCTTGTGGTATAGAAAATTACTATGTCAATGACTCTTTTGGTATAGAAAATTACTATGTCAATGACTCTTGTGGTATAGAAAATTATTATGTCATTGACTCTTGTGGTATAGAAAATATAAAATTGTCTGTCTGGCTTTAGAATTTAAAAAATAATATGGAGCAGGGAAGATTATACATTCACAAATCTTCTATACTCTAGTCTGGTCTAGACGAAAGAAAGGCCAGGCACATGCAGGGAACACAAAAACAATGCCATATACACCAAATATACTGATATAAGTCTCAATTTCATGATACAATCTTACTCTAATATTCTATAGTTTAGTTTAAATATATTTATTTTACATCGCTTGTGAAACAAGTTCTTACAACTTATTCTAATCACTCTTGATGACTGCTTCCTGTTTACCAACCAGTACACGCACCAAATTAAGGTATTGTGAAGTTTGTGATAAAACCTAGCTTATCGCGGGGCTTGAACTCACAACCTTCAGATCAGGAGTCAGGTGCTCTACCCCACGACCACTGTGCCTTCCCTCGACCACTGCGCCTTCCCTCGACCAATGCGCCTTCCCTCCACCAATGCGCCTTCCCTCGACCACTGCGCCTTCCCTCGACCACTGCGCCTTCCCTCGACCAATGCGCCTTCCCTCCACCAATGCGCCTTCCCTCGACCACTGCGCCTTCCCTCGACCACTGCGCCTTCCCTCGACCAATGCGCCTTCCCTCGACCACTGCGCCTTCCCTCCACCACTGTGACTTCCCTCGACCACTGCCCCTTCCCACGACCACTGCGCCTTCCCTCGACCACTGCGCCTTCCCTTGACCACTGCGACTTCCCACGACCACTGCGCCTTCCCACGACCACTGCGCCTTCCCACGACCACTGCGCCTTCCCACGACCACTGCGCCTTCCCACGACCACTGCGCCTTCCCACGACCACTGCGCCTTCCCACGACCACTGCGCCTTCCCACGACCACTGCGCCTTCCCACGACCACTGCGCCTTCCCACGACCACTGCGCCTTCCCACGACCACTGCGCCTTCCCACGACCACTGCGCCTTCCCTTGACCACTGCGCCTTCCCACGACCACTGCGCCTTCCCTTGACCACTGCGCCTTCCCACGACCACTGCGCCTTCCCACGACCACTGTGCCTTCCCTTGACCACTGCGCCTTCCCACGACCACTGCGCCTTCCCACGACCACTGCGCCTTCCCACGACCACTGCGCCTTCCCACGACCACTGCGCCTTCCCTTGACCACTGCGCCTTCCCACGACCACTGCGCCTTCCCTTGACCACTGTGCCTTCCCACGACCACTGCGCCTTCCCACGACCACTGCGCCTTCCCTTGACCACTGCGCCTTCCCACGACCACTGCGCCTTCCCACGACCACTGCGCCTTCCCTGGACCACTGCACCTTCCCACGACCACTGCGCCTTCCCACGACCACTGCGCCTTCCCTTGACCACTGCGCCTTCCCACGACCACTGCGCCTTCCCTTGACCACTGCGCCTTCCCACGACCACTGCGCCTTCCCTTGACCACTGCGCCTTCCCACGACCACTGCGCCTTCCCTTGACCACTGCGCCTTCCCTTGACCACTGTGACTTCCCTTGACCACTGCGCCTTCCCTTGACCACTGTGACTTCCCTTGACCACTGTGACTTCCCTTGACCACTGCGCCTTCCCACGACCACTGCGCCTTCCCTTGACCACTGTGACTTCCCTTGACCACTGCGCCTTCCCACGACCACTGCGCCTTCCCTTGACCACTGTGACTTCCCTATTATTCTATCATTATTACTATGAGGTATTCTGGTTTTTGTGGGCTATTTCAGTTACAATACACATCTAAAGTCATAATAATACTGAGTAAATTTTCTTCTATTTGTTTGAAAGCTCTGCTATTATTCAGTTTTGGTTTTGGCAATGAAAATGTGCGCACTTAGTTATTGCTATGCCCCCAATTTGGCAATATTATCATTATGTGTTATTTATTATGGCTTGATTTATTGCAATTGCCTGCCCACTAGCTCAGTTGGTAGAGCGCTAGACTGTCACCCAGCAGATCTGGGTGCCCGGGTTGGGCAGGTTATGTTCTTCAGTGACATTGGTTACGGTCAGGTCCTCCATATGTGGAGAAGTTGTCAGTTGCTTGGGGAGGACCAAGTTAGTATTGGTTGATATTAATTCCAGGAAATCTGGTTAGGTCAACTGCTCGCCGTATATGACTGAAATATTGTTGAAAAATGGCGTAAAACATGATGAAAACAAAGATGTCTTCATGGAACACTCCCTGCACACTGCAATTCTAACTAATTCTAAATCATTCTTAATCTAGGTCAGATGGAAAAGAGACCGAGCAGACGGAGAGACCGAAAACTTCTATGGGTCATGGAAGAAAGGAATCTAGGGACAGAAGCAAGTCACCAGAGCACGCTGAACGTCACAGGTCAGCCTCAGTTGAGTCTGAAGACCGCAAACCGAACGGCAAGGAGAGAAAATCTCCAGCTTCTAGTCGAAAGAGTTCTGCTAAATCGCAAAGGTCATTAAGGTCACCGACAAGGTCAAAATCTAGTAGCAGGGTATCTAGTAAGGTGTCACTAAGAAGCACTGACAAAACTAAGGGGGGCAACTCTGATACAAAGGGAGAGAACTCTGATACAAAGGGAGAGAACTCTGATACAAAGGAAGCAGCAGATAATGAAATTATCCATCATAAAGAAGGCAAAGATAGACCCAAGTCTCGACTAGGTCATCCTGGTGCAGCAGACGACAGAGACAAAGGTGAAGGTCATTATTTAGTAATTTAGTTCATTAACGCTTTTTACTCTTGTTTAACCTGGTAACTGAGTTTTACGGATGGTAGAAAAAAATCTACATTGTGGGAAAAATGGTTGCTTAGTTACACATATAATTGTTGCTTGAAACATTGACTTCTTTTGCCATCTTACAGTATGAATCAAAGCCCAGATTTTAAAAAACATTTTTGTTTACTTGCATTTACCTTTTTATCTATTCAATGATGTTTTCACTTTGTCAAAACAAAGACAGGTTATTCAGTTTTTCATCCAAAATCTCAGTTACCTCCCTTTGTAAATATAAACCAGATTCTGTGTTCATTCTTCTTTTGATACAATATATATGTATTTATATTAATCAGTTTCAATCTTCTCTGTTTCTGTGCTGTCATATAAACGAGAAAACTAGTTTTGATTTATGTCTATCCGTCTGTTTGTCTGTATGTAGGTATGTATGTCTGGATGTCGGTCTGTATGGCCATCCTGTTTATTTGTCTGTTGTCGATTTTTTTGCGTTCAGTTTCTTCATTCAAATATTTATGTTTAATTAATGCTGACAGTATCATTCCTTTTCGGTACTTTTCCTGTTATGGCAAATTGTTTCAATGTACGTTTTATCGTCAAAGTACCAAAAATGAAAATACCGCGAAATAGGAAGTTATGGAAAAAATAGTAGCAAACATGAAACAAAATGAAAAAAAAGTTCTGGTCATACAAAGTACAGATGTTTGGCATTGAATGTGTTGTCAGATATTCACCAGCGTACAATTCACGTAATTCTTTTTTATGATAAGATATTCTGAAACTGTTTTCTCGAATACATCTAAATATCGCTTAAGTGTACTGACTATATTGATATTATATTGAATGACACAGCTTTCATCAATATCGTCTGTCTATAGGAAAGTATCAAATGAATTTGTTACTGTTTATTTTCTACATCATTTCAATACCTGAGTCTAGTGTAGATGATAAGGTTACATCGATGTTTGTGTGTTGTTTAATGTTTTTAATAGTAACAGACAGAGAAATCTATATCATATATCACCATACGGTCAGACCTCGTTTATTTGACAACCTTCTGTCCGAATACTTGGTATCATCCGAAATAAATATCAGATCCCGATGTATTTTCTTTAAGGCATGGCAAATTGAAATGTCTAACTGCATTATTCGAAATAATATTTCGGACCCGATGAATTTAAATGAAAAATTTCCAACTGTATTATTCAATGAACAATGTCCAACTGTATTATTCGAAATAATATTTCGGACCCGATGAATTCGAATGAAAAATGTCCAACTGTATTATTCAATGAACAATGTCCAACTGTATTATTCGAAATAATATTTCGGACCCGATGAATTCGAATGAAAAATGTCCAACTGTATTATTCAATGAACAATGTCCAACTGTATTATTCGAAATAATATTTCGGACCCGATGAATTCGAATGAAAAATGTCCAACTGTATTATTCGAAATAATATTTCGGACCCGATGAATTCGAATGAAAAATGTCCAACTGTATTATTTGAAATAATATTTCGGACCCGATGAATTCGCATGAACGATGTCCAACTGTATTATTCGAAATAATATTTCGGACCCGATGAATTTAAATGAACGATGTCCAACTGTATTATTCGAAATAATATTTCAGACCCGATGAATTTAAATGAAAAATGTCCAACTGTATTATTCAAAATAATATTTCGGAGCCGATAAATTCGAATGAAAAATGTCCAACTGTATTATTCGAAATTATATTTCGGACCCTATAAATTCGCATGAACGATGTCCGACAGTATTATTCAAAATTAAATTTTGGCCCAGACGAATCCGATTGAACGAGGTCTGACTGTATCTTTGTACATGTATTTGTGTTTTGCTGTGAGGGAAATGATCATATTAGAATTGTAAGGTCTTTAACATAACAGCTTCGGTATTTACTGACACTATAAATGTTTACGAATACTTAGCGTACTGTACTTCAAATGTTATCTTACTTCTCTTCATATGGCTTACGAACTTTCATGCAAATTCATGGTACATATTTCTTTTTGCTATAACTGTTATAAATAACTCATATTTTGAGAATGCTACGGTTGTGTATACGTTGCTATGGTTACGCCTTGAGAAGAATATGATATTGTCTATAATCGCTACAAAACCTGTTGTTGAATACGTGTTTACTGATTTGTGCTTATTCGGATAGAATTTATTAATTTCAACAAAATTATGGACTTATAATATAGTGTGATTTAATGTTGAATTACTCCTTCATTTGATCAGTAGTGTGGATTACCTGCCCTTAGTTATCGGTACTGTTCTGCAGGATACTTTGCAGGGAAGTTAAGTACACTGAATGCACAAGACCGTCAGACCAGTTGGACATGACCGGTAAAATTTGAAGAGGTCCGTTGAGATTTTACAATAACACTGGCCCTCCAGTCCAGAGGGTTCCCAACTTCTCAGTGAACGAAAAATAGCCATAACTTTACTGGAAATTTCAATACGCCTCTATTAATTGTCTACAATGATTTTCATTGGTTTATAGCAAGTTATTTGAGGTAAATGTATATATAATGTATGCGTTATATCAATATGTATAAATGAAATTGGAGAAAATTGGTCGTTAAATTTCTTTTTATGGGCATTACAGAAGTAAAGAAAAATATGAACTCATCAAGTTTCAGGGCATAAGATGCACCTTTCATTTGAGTGTTGGAAACCTAACTTATAGTTTACACAGGCTGTATTAAGGACTTAACTCACGGTACCATAAATTTGCATGGAAGTGATTTTATTTTTTTTGCGAGAATTTTATTCCGTTTTAATGTTGTGTATAATTTTGTGTGTAGAGGATGAAATTATAGAACAATAGGTAAGTCACTTCACCTGGGACCGGGATTATAACGGACACTTACATTCAGCACTCAAATATTAAATCATCAAATTAACTCTTATTAGCCCGATAGTGGAAATTTGAGTGTGCAAAATTCATGGAAAAGTCAAATTAGCGCCGAGTTTTCATTTTTGGTCCATTTTCTTTGAGATTTAAGTGTAATTATAGGATATGGGACTAATTCTTGTGTTTGAGTGCCCACATCACTCCACACTCAGATTTAAAAATTACTCCCATATCTCATATTGAAATTCAAATCTGTAAGAAAATTGGCCACAAATAATATTAAGTACTCATTTAACATTTTCACACCGTTTCACTAATTTTTCACACATTTTTCACACATTTTTCACACATTTTTCACACATTTTCCACACATTTTTCACACAGTTTTCACACAGTTTTCACACAGTTTTCACACAGTTTTCACACTAAATATGTTCTCTATCAGACTCCAAAGACGAAATTTTCTGATTCGAGTGCCGAGTGTAATTATTCGTTATAATCCCGGGTCCAGATCTAGCGCAAATAAAACATATTACATAGAATCATGGCTGTTTACACACTATTTAGGTGGTCTGTGTATTTAGTGTTGCACTTAACACAATATGCCAGGTATTCACTAATTATCCTTGTATTCAAAGGAGATTGTCACGAGTTCTCTCCCTTTATCACTTTTAGAGTTCTTTCCCTTGATTGCTTATCGAGTTCTCTCTCTTTACATGTGTTATAGTATATGTATATATAGCACTACATAATACATGTATCGTAAAAGGAAAAAAGAAGGGGAGAGAACTTGTGACAATCTCCTGTGCTTGTAATAACACATTTTATTTGTATGTTTTAATTTACATGAGAAAAGTTGTAAAGGTCTGTCAGCCAATGAAAACAGGTTTTGCAAAATATTGAGGTGGTCAGCCAATGAAAACAGGTTTTGCAAAATATTGAGGTGGTCAGCCAATGAAAACAGGTTTTGCAAAATATCGACCAATAGATATCGACTTCACAATAATGGTATTATCAGCCTTTTTGGCGTAGCTGTATAACATTGATTTTGACCTCCATTTTTGACCAACCAAATGTTGTCCTCGAAGCGGGCTTTTTAACATCTGACCAATCATATTTTCACCCTAGAGGCACCAAACGGGGTTTTCGTTTGCCTGAGAGGCACCAAACAGGGTTTTCGTAAGATATTATTATATATAGGTCTGAATTAATTTTTTGTAAGGATTTATTTTTCAACATGTTTCAAAAAACATTATCCAATTTAACATACTGGAAGACATCATTCTATCTATGCCGTTAATCTTTTTTTAAAGATATTTCTTGTTTGAATTGACTGCAATAATACTGTTATATAATTATACTCAGTACATTTAAAAATGCACATTTTTGTACATGTGATATGTCTTTTACATTTATTTTATTGTGCTTTAAAATTCAATTTGATATGAAAATACCTGTGGATTGAAAGATAATTTAGCATTCACCATTGTGCGTGCAATAATATAATGTTATGTTAAGTTCTTATCTTGCATTCCTAAGTAAGTTCATGAAATGAGTATATAAGTCCAGCGCTGTAATCTGCAATAGGAAAACAATAATCAATGGCAAACCGGCTTTGTAAGGTAAGACAGGTGTAGGTTATATATATTTTTTATCTAAATAATTTTATCAACCACATGAAGAACATTTTGCATTGTCACTGAGCTGTTGTCTTGGTATAAAGCTCAGGTATGGTAATTGGTGTTTCCCGTTTAGTGTCAGTATTTTCTATCTCTGTTAAAACATATTCACTAATCTGTCTTTTTTTTGTACATTATTCCATTAATTACTGTAAAAGTTTTCATAATTATGTATTAAAATTAATCAGTTAATAGATGCCATCGGAATTCGCTAAAAATGGGGTTTTTACCAGTGGTACAAACAGAATTTAATCTTAGATCTATTGAAGTTCCATTGTTTCCATTGTGATTTGAGCATGATATTAATGGTACAGTTTTACACTCATGATGTAATCTGTTGTTTTAATGTACAATAAATCATTCATCAAGCCAGTTCGATGTACAAATATATATACAGGCAAACCTGTCTGTAAAGACCACCCATGTGAACAGCAAAATGTGGTCTTTGTTTACAGGTGGTCTCTATTAACAGATTAAATATCATTGAAAATGGTCTGATGGGAGATAAAATTGGTGGTCTTTGCAGACAGGTTTCGCAATAGTGGTCTTTGTTCACAGGTGGTCTTTAACACAGGTTTGACTGTATATTGTTGTTTGTACCTCCGGATAAGAAGGAAATACCAATAATCATACCAATCCATGTTAGATCTATTCAGTGTCTGGGGTATTCATGAATCTTTTCGCTCAATATATCCCCATATCTTTCCTAGAGCCGCGGCCGTGGTCCAGTGGTTAGTGCGTCGGACTTGTAACCCGGCGATCTGGGTTCGATTCCCGGTCGCGGCAGGTCATACCCTTCCATGAAAATTTGACAAAAATGTCGATTTTCCTCCACATGTGGAGAAGTTGCTGGCTCCTTGTGGAAGGTTAAGTTAGTACTGGTAAGAATTCAGTCCAGGAAAAACTGGTTAGGTGAACCGGCCGCCGTATATAACTGAAATGTCGTTGAGAAACGGCGTTAAACCCGATGAAACAAACAAACATATCTTTCCTATATATTTTGTAAGTAAAAAACCTTCAAACACTTGCTGAATAAACTAGTTTTAGTTCGTTTAAATATTTGTTTTTATATAGTGATTATATTTCTTTCAAATGTATTTCATTCAAATAATATTTTATTTATCAAAATACAATTTTACGATCATAGAAATCAATGAATAATTTTTTAAATCAACAAATAGAAGGAAATTTATACGAGGCATAAAGGGAACTTTATGCTGGAATGTCTAGATATTGTTATTGGCATGTTCAAATAGTTGCTGTAATATGATAGTCATTAGAAGTTTTTTTTATTGGCTTATTGATTTAGGGAAATGCTGAATTTATCTGCTTTGGTATTTAATTAAGCATGACAGCAGTAGAGGAAGTTTTCAGATGTTTCATAAAATCCCCTCAATGTTTATTGTACAAGTAAGCCTTAACGATTCTATTAAAGACATATTTTTTGTGATCATACGAAATACATTCATATTATTCGTACATTCATATTATAAAGAATTATGTTGTAATAGATTGAGGTTTTAATACGTTGACAATTAGATATTGTCAGTTTATTTGATTTTGATCCTTGTTATTTTGTGGGTCAATTTGTTTAAGGGTTCTTATGTCAAAGGTTAAGGTCACAGTGACCTCAAGACTTAAAACAGATTCTGATGAAAAAAACTGCAAAACACACTGACATTATGGCCATCGAACATCATAGAACGAATGCCTTTGGTCAACTGATGACCCCTTTGATCAGTATAGCAAAGGTCAAGGACACAGTGATCCTAGTACTGATGACCCCTTCGATCAGTATAGCAAAGGTCAAGGACACAGTGATCCTGGTACTGATGACCCCTTTGATCGGTATAGCAAAGGTCAAGGACACAGTGATCCTGGTACTGATGACCCCTTTGATCAGCATAGCAAAGGTCAAGGACACAGTGATCCGATTAGTGATTACCAATTTTTTCCAATATTCAAAACTCACAGACCTCCAAAGATCAAGGAGTGGTTTGGGATGGTCAGTAAATGAACCCCTATTTTTATTTGGGGTAGGGGGGGGGGGTGTGGTCACTTATCAATGACCTCCCACTTCTCTATCTTAGGGATGGGCATACGTGTATTAAAAACAGTTCATGTTCTGTTTTGCTATTGATTGTCTATTTACTGAATGTTGCATTAATAACTCAGCCATTCAGTAACACATTATGAATATTTAATTTAGATTGATTGAGATCATTGTTTAACCGTAGCAAAACATGCGTCAATGATCTGCTTTCACCAATATTTAAAGTTTGACAGTTAATTACAGAAACAGCTGCTCAGCTTTGAATTAAATACTTAATTGTTAATATTGATTATTTCAGACTCGTTGCATTCATCAAACTTAAGCATTAAATCTGATAACTATGGATCAAGCAGTGACAGTGGCCTGGAGAAACAAAAGCGAGAGAAAAATGTAACGAAACAGCTCAATTCTTCCGGCGACAACTCCGTGGATAACGGTACTAAACGAAAATCAGATTCGGAATACAACCAGAAGAAAGTTAAAGGAAATACTAGGCCAAACAAAAGTATGGGTAGTCGAGTTAGTGTTGGAAGCAAAGCTTCGAAAACTAGTGACAATGAAAAGTATAAAACTAATGGACATAGTAATAATGTCAACAATAAAGAGAATGTTAATGAAAAAGTTCATCGAATTCCAAGTGCTGCTTATTTAGAGGATGAAGCTAATGATGATAAAGGTGATAAAGAAAGAGATGCTATGAAACAAAAGGATGAAAGTAATGATACAAAAATTGAATCTAAAGACAATGTAGATAATTCTAAACCATCAGAAGAACAGGAAGAGAAAGCTGATTCTGATAAGGAGGACAATGAAAAAAGAGGACAAGAAAACGGAGATGATGCAAATGATAAGGAAAAGGAATCTGTATCTGATAACCAGAGGAAATCAGACAGTGAAACCAATGATGATTCTAACGAAAGTCTGGATAACAAGAAAGGCAAAAACGAGGACACTGAGGAAGATAAAGAAGAATCGTCTGATGATAATGGTAAGAAAAAAGAATCTGATGATGCGATACAAGATGAAGATACTGATAAAAAGGAAGAAGGAAGTAAAGTGAGAAATAAACTTAGTAGACAGGATTCTTTTGATGAAGATGATGATGACAGGAAAGTTAATAAAGACTTAGATAAGATAGAATATTGATAAGATAGAATATTAGATAAGATAGAATATTGATAAGACAGAATATTGATTTGTATCCCATTGCATTTCTGTTGGGAAGAAGCAAAACGTATGCCAATTCTCTCAATTGTATAATATTGACTGGATTATGGTTCAGTACAAATGATATGCTTGACAAAGTTTCTATATTCAAATCAGCTGACTCAGTAAGTCATACATATTTCCTTTAGCCAAAATGATAATCTGCTGTTATATCCAAATTTCAAAGTACAGTAAAACCTCAATAATACGGCCACCCTTGGGACACTTGTAGTCTGGTCTTCTTATTGAGGTGGTCCTAATACTGAGGTAGAATAAAAAGAGCAAAACAGTAAAAATGGACTTTTGGAAAATTGTGTTCTTAATTTGAGGTGGTCCTATTATTGAGGAGGTCCTATTATTGAGGAGGTCCTATTATTGAGGAGGTCCTATTATTGAGGAGGTCCTATTATTGAGATGGTCCTATTATTGAGGAGGTCCTATTATTGAGGTGGTCCTATTATTGAGGAGGTCCTATTATTGAGGAGGTCCTATTATTGAGGAGGTCCTATTATTGAGGTGGTCCTATTATTGAGGAGGTCCTATTATTGAGGTGGTCCTATTATTGAGGAGGTCCTATTATTGAGGAGGTCCTATTATTGAGGAGGTCCTATTATTGAGGTGGTCCTATTATTGAGGAGGTCCTATTATTGAGGTGGTCCTATTATTGAGGTGGTCTTTAAGCGAGGTTTTACTGTAATTGATTTTTGAATAGTTTGCTATAATTGTAATATTTGTTGTATCGATTTGTAAAATTTCATTCTAAGTAATGAATGACTGTATTGTTATACATGTATGTACACTTTCTATCAGTTTAGTTGTTTTTTGTTATATTACTGTTAATTGTTAGATATGACGTTAAGTTTACTTTCAATGCTTAGTTGACTTATAGAGTACACACAGAAATCAAAGCACTTACCAGGCGTAGGCGAGTCTAAGGTGATAAATTAAGCAAAATCAAGTCTCTGATTGGTTGCCTGTGAGCACAGTCTAAAAATTGACCAATGGCAATCTCACATTCTGAGACTGGTCGTCAAACTCAGTTTTATGACAATAGACCAAAGTTCATTATACAGTATACAAGAACACCAGTCTGTAAGGAATATTTTGATGACAATGACTGGTATTTCCAATATTATATAATTTATATTATATAAGTTGCATATTGTGACTTTGTAAGTTAGAGAACGAAGGGTTTGAACTTTTATTGGAAACAAATCTCCATTTAGTATTTGCTGTAAATGTGCATTTATTTTTGTACTGCTTGTTTTGGTACAGTGCCAATCTTTGTTTTATCTCATTATTTACTGGTTAATATGTGAAGATTTTATATAGTAGTATGGTTTCTGATTGTGTTGTCTTGTCAGCATTTTTAGCTCACAATGTTGTCTGTATTGTTTTGCCTTCTTGTCAGAAATGTCACATAGATAAATAGGAAAATATATTTTGTCTTGCTTTGATTCCATTGATTATAAAGAAAGTAAGATTTGTATCATTTTGTAATAATGAAAACATAATTCTGTGTTTACACAACCTGTTCTCATCCAGCTATTTATTCTAGATTATTAAAAAATATGTAAAATATGCTGTAGACATAATCGTAAAATTGATAGTAAAGTTTTCAGACCACTAGGATGTTCAGGCAAGTTACTCAGCCAAACCACTAGCCTGATGTCATTCTTACTAGCCCGAACGTATATAACACTATAATTCATAGAAAACAGAAAGCCACAATTATCTGGGTATACAATTTGTTAAAATCATTGATGGATTTAATTTTTGCTTTATTTCTGAAAAAAATATTCATTAAAATTAAGCAGTAATTTTTGCTAGGCCGAAATCAAGGTAACTAGCCCCGGGGCTTTGTGCTAGTGGGTTACCATGACGACTGTAGTGTTTGACCCCAAATCATCCAGTTCTGAAGGCCAGGGTCGTTACCAGTATCTTTGTAGTCTTTTAATCAAGTTTGTAATATTGTATAAAAAAAAAAAAATTATTGCCAATATTGATTGCAAAATGATAGGTGTATGTATTTGTATTCCATTTCCTGATTGTACCAATCAATCTGACATAAAAAAACATTTCAATTTGGTGATTTGTTCACTAAAAATGTTCATGAAAATAGATGCAGACTTTCAATCATAAAAATAGGGTTGCTATGGCAACAATTTTAATGCAATTTTTTGGAGCAACGATGACATGAAAAATTGCCACAGATAAAATATTAAAAATAATTTTTTTGCTATTAATATGTCAATCAAGATTTTGTGAATTATTTTTCATGAAAGGACTTTTGTTTCGCATGTGATTTTTAGGTTTTGATGAAGACTTCAGAAATACAGCTTGTCTTTTTCTCTGCTTTATTTGCTAAGTATTTGTAAATCGTACATTGGACCTTAAATCCATGTTTTGTAAATACAACTAGTGTATGTTAGTTTTGTGTTGTTTTTCAAGGCATACTGCTGTGATAAAGTGTGTGGTGTTGTTCTGTTCTGTTCTGTTCATATTGTTGTTACTCACCTGATACTGTCTCAGAATATTCTGACCTTAGTCCAGACCCCAATCTCGTGAAGCATCTCAATTTGAGCTAAATCTCAACTTAAATATTGTCTCAAATTGTTGAGATTTTCCTCATCTGAGACCGGACTCAAAAAACCTTATTACAAAACGAGTTTTTATCTCATTTTTTTTTCAAGAGATTCAAATGAGATTTGTCTCAATCTCATTCTCTATTTTGAGCAAAATCTCATATTGATCTGAGATTTCTATTTGAGATGCTTTGAGAGATCGAGGCCTGTTTTAATATCACACAACCTGATAGAAATTATTTTTGTTTTCTTTCCTCATACATGTTTATCTATCAGATTGTCCTCCTCAAAACTAGATATGAGCGCTGCTGTGTGATTTCCAACCGCTTCTGTAAGTGACGTCATTTGAAGAAAACGTCACATGTGACGTCACCAATGTACTGACAGTAAGCAATATTTGCCTGTTATGGCAATATGAAAACGAAGTAGCCATATTGAGTAAATATTGTTTTCTGCTGGCAAATAGTGACATCACATGTTGCGTTTTCTTGAAATGACGTCACTAACAGAAGAGGTTGTAAATCACACAGCAGCGCTCATATATTCCTGTTAACAGTTTTGACACTGTACACTGTAGATATCAGCAACGTATTGAGTGACACAAAGAGTTACCTAACCTGAATGGCGAGAACATCTGATATGCTGCCCTAAAAATGTATAGAAAATTCCGATTTTTAAACTGTCTGTCTGAAATGGTTTCTTGACGATTTTCAAGAACAATAAACTATTATTAGCTAGATTTTCCAAAAATATACAATTTAAGATATTTGATGTAATCACAAATATTGAATCAATTGTTAAATTGTCGGAAATGTTCGATACAAATTATATGAACAGATAAACAGTTAGAAATACACATTTTTACTCGCTCAAAATCAATAAAAATAGGGGGAATGTAGGGCTTTTTGAAACTGTTAATCGGTGTATACACAATACAATGTGTTTTAACCTCATGAGATTGTCACAATTTATCTTTCTTTATCAATTTTAGAGTTCTCTCCCTTTATCCCTTCTATGTATGTGCAATACGATAGAAATGGTAAAGGGAGAGAACTCTAAATATGTGTACATTATACTATAGAAAGGATGAAGGGAGAGAACTCTAAATATGTATACATTATACTATAGAAAGGATGAAGGGAGAGAACTCTAAATATGTATACATTATACTGTAGAAAGGATAAAGGGAGAGAACTCTAAATATGTATACATTATGCTATATGAAGGATAAAGGGAGAGAACTCTAAATATGTATACATTATACTTTAGAAAGGATAATGGGAGAGAACTCTAAATATGTATACATTATACTTTAGAAAGGATAATGGGAGAGAACTCTAAATATGTATACATTATACTATAGAAAGGATAAAGGGAGAGAACTCTAAATATGTATACATTATACTTTAGAAAGGATAATGGGAGAGAACTCATGACAATATCCTGTGGTTTTAGCATTATCTGTTGGCAACTACATGGAAGTTTAAAGAACATTGTATTGTTACCATGGAAATGTACCTATATGTATGTGTCGCTTTCAGTTGGCTTGTGTTAATTCCACATAATGTACATCAAGATCTTCAGTGTGATAATAATTATTGTATCATCAAATGTCATACAGCAGCAGTTATACTATAGCATTGGGTTTCTTGTACGCTCCACACAGCGCTTTGATTCCACTATCGTTTCTTGATATTCTTTTTATTTATGTTGAATGTTTAAAAATCAAAATGATTGTTCTGTTAAATGTGTATATGTACAATTGTGTGTTTTATGACAAGGATGTGTACACATTGTAGGCATCTTGTAACTATTGCTAGGAATTTTTAATTAAATAAATATTATAGTAGCATCAATGTGTTTTCTTTTTTATTATTTAATTACTTATACCTCAATTAATCAAACAATGAACTGTAAGAAAGTATTAAAGGAACATACTCTCATCCACAGAGGATACGTCATGAGTTCTTTCCCTTTATCCTTCTTGAGTTCCCTCCCTTTAGTATATGTATGTTTAGTACTGTAAAGGGAGAGAACTCTAGAAGGGATAAAGGGAAAGAACTCATGGCAACCTCCTGTGCTCTCATCGGTTCAGTGTTGCACGACTAATACAACAGCTAAAATGTATCCAAGTGAAGTTAAATGCTGACTTTCTACAACACTTGGCACAATCTGCTACTCAGGAATCTACTGGTTCAATATAGGGAGACTTCATTTAATTTGAATATTTGTAAAGGCATAAACTATTGTACTACTGTGGGCGATGAATGTTGTGAGGAGTTTGAAGAAAGTAATGACAGTAAATGG
This sequence comes from Mactromeris polynyma, assembly GCA_032209605.1. Lineage (NCBI taxonomy): Eukaryota > Metazoa > Mollusca > Bivalvia > Venerida > Mactridae > Mactromeris > Mactromeris polynyma. The sequence continues at coordinate 8,106,737 of JASFXZ010000028.1, forward strand.
TTCATTTTTAACATACAAAATGTCGTAACTTCAAGTCATCTTAATTAGTATTCTGTACTTTTACAATGTGTACACAGAATTATCATCGAGAAGTACTGCACACAGAATTATCATCATGAAGTACTGCACACAGAATTATCATCCTGAAGTACTGCACACAGAATTATCATCGAGAAGTACTGCACACAGAATTATCATCATGAAGTACTGCACACAGAATTATCATCGAGAAGTACTGCACACAGAATTATCATTGTCAAGTACTGCACACAGAATTATCATTGTCAAGTACTGCACACAGAATTATCATCGTGAAGTACTGCACACAGAATTTTCATCGTGAAGTACTGCACACAGAATTATCATTGTCAAGTACTGCACACAGAATTATCATTGTCAAGTACTGCACACAGAATTATCATTGTCAAGTACTGCACACAGAATTATCATTGTCAAGTACTGCACACAGAATTATCATCGTGAAGTACTGCACACAGAATTATCATCGTGAAGTACTGCACACAGAATTATCATCGTGAAGTACTGCACACAGAATTATCATTGTGAAGTACTGCACACAGAATTATCATCGTGAAGTACTGCACACAGAATTTTCATCGTGAAGTACTGCACACAGGAAGAACTGCACACAGAATTATCATCGTCAAGTACTGCACACAGAATTATCATTGTCAAGTACTGCACACAGAATTATCATCGTCAAGTACTGCACACAGAATTAACATCCTGAAGTACTGCACACAGAATTATTATCTTCAAGTACTGCAGACAGAATTATCATTGTCAAGTACTGCAGACAGAATTATCATCCTGAAGTACTGCACACAAAATGATCATCGTGAAGTACTGCAGACAGAATTATCATCATGAAGTACTGCACACAGAATTATCATCCTGAAGTACTGCACACAGAATTATCATCCTGAAGTACTGCACACAGAATGATCATCATGAAGTACTGCACACAGAATTATCATCGTCAAGTACTGCACACAGAATTATCATCCTGAAGTACTGCACACAGAATTATCATCCTGAAGTACTGCACACAGAATTATCATCGTCAAGTACTGCACACAGAATTATCATCCTGAAGTACTGCACACAGAATTATCATCGTCAAGTACTGCACACAGAATTATCATCCTGAAGTACTGCACACAGAATGATCATCATGAAGTACTGCACACAGAATTATCATCGTCAAGTACTGCACACAGAATTATCATCCTGAAGTACTGCACACAGAATTATCATCGTCAAGTACTGCACACAGAATTATCATCCTGAAGTACTGCACACAGAATTATCATCGTCAAGTACTGCACACAGAATCATCATCGTGAAGTAATGCACACATAATTATCATCGTCAAGTACTGCACACAGAATTATCATCCTGAAGTACTGCACACAGAATTATCATCGTCAAGTACTGCACACAGAATTATCATCGTCAAGTACTGCACACAGAATTATCATCATGAAGTACTGCACACAGAATTATCATCGTCAAGTACTGCACACAAAACTAGATGGTTGTTTTTTAATAAAAACATATGTCTCCCAGATAGCAGTTTGTCAATAATTGTAATAACGTTACAGGATGTAAGAATAAAATATCAAGCAAACACATTAAGAAAGATAGTCTTTGATCAGTTCACCATGCACTCTATATGTATAAAAACATCAAAGGGCCATAACTCAGTGAAAAATTATCCGAGCGGAACAAAACAACGAAGATGCACAAATACACTTGATGTTGATCAATCCTATAAAGTTTGACTGAAATCGGACCAGCAGTATTGGAGATGAAGCGACCTAAAATTTGTTCTCAAAGTAGTACAGCTTCATGTCAGTTTAGGAGATTATCTCAATTACACAGCATTGTGTTGAACACAGTGTGTGTCCTCCATTACTCTACCATGTTGTTGATAATTCTTGTTGTATTAATTTCATGAAAGACAACTCTGTTAGTACTATGCATTGATATTGTATAGGTTACTTCCCTTTGAATGTGCAGTGAATGTGATAGGATGAGTCTTGAATACAAACAAAACGGTTTCGTAACGTTCCCAACTGTTAACCGTAACTGAACGCAGGGCTGGTTCTGAAAACTCGCATGTTTAGTTGTCCATGTTAAGTTAGAATTTGATAGAAATTAAGACTACTTACCTTTAACTGTTTTTAACTTTTGCATGATTACATAGTTACGCTAGGCATAGAATCAATGAGCGAATCTACAGCATACGGTTAGATGAAGCGTCGGCAGTATAGTGCTGTTTTATTGACCGCAAACGAATGAATATACATCGCAGTATTGAACAATTTGACATGTTTGCATTAATAGTCTAACATTTTGCAAACATGTACAAATCCTTGTGTAAAGAATCGATAATTAAATGTGCGAAAATACAGGTAAATCATCTCAGTGATGTTTGAAACCATTCGACTCCAGCAGGATACGATTCGACTTCATGTTAAACAATAGATTTAAGGTGCGAGCTTGTTAAGAGGGACTTCGAAAAAACTTTTGACGTACCGAAAAACTTCGAGATGAAAATTCGTCTTAACCGACAGAATTTCATGTAGACAAAGAAGGATAAAATCGGTACTTTTGAAAAATTTCGACGTAACGGAAAATTCGTCTTAAGCAAGTTAACGCCTTAACGAGATTCAACTGTAATTATTACCTGGACCCTTACATTTCAAATAGGTGTATCGAAATGTTGGTATTTGTTTGTAAGCTTGACATAGAAAAAGGCCGCTGCTGTGTTTTGAGAAAAGTAAACCAAACAGCAGTGATAGATCATTTCCTTAACTAAATTGACATTGATCGGTCCTGAAAGTTCATATACCTGTTTGGGGTTAATCTAACAGCACTATACAAACATTGTAAACACAACTTGTATCTAAGTTCAGCATATTTTAATTCATACAAGACATAAACAGAAGAAATACATGAAACTTATCAACATTTACAAGACTATTCAAATATTAAATAACGATCTTCATTACATGGAATGATTTAAACATTGTACACTGAATTGTTCATCTCTCATATAACTGAATGGGTAAAAATTGCCTTAGCAACAACATCAATACACTAAATCACCTGTCTGCTTCTATTCAATGACATTGACAAGAAAGCCGTAACACATTAAAGGGAGATAGTCCCATTCTTGTCAAAATATGTTAAAAAATATTTTTGGGAAAATGGTATGTTAATACCTTCATACAAACTTACTCCAAAACACTGCATTATAACTTTTCTCAAAAATGTCCAGGAACTGCAAAACACAAGTCCGATACAGGTATTTCCTATGTTAACGCTAACTCAGCTCGTAGGTCAGGATAGGACATATCGGCATCAGACACTTGTATTTGTGGTTTTGGAAAACTTGTTAGAAAAGTGACGATGCAGTGTTGTAGAGCACATTCTGTGAGAAGGCAATTACCACTGATTGTCACATATTTATGCACCAGTCAATTGTAACCACGGCCCCCCCAGGTCCGGGGGTATACCGGGGATAGCGGGGGAAATGGGCCGTGTTTTTACCTTCCAGGTGGCCCCGCAGTGCCGAGTGAATGCGGCGTCGAAAATAGCGGGGAATGGGCCTTACCTAGGATGTTCCCGGGGTGCGGGGGGCTTTTGGCGGGGATTTTACCAGCAGTTTGTGCCCGCAGGGCGGGGATTTTACCTGGGATTGGCTGGACCGAAAGTCAAAGTCCCCACTATTCCCCGGACCTGGGGGGGGCCGTGGTTACAATTGACTGGTGCATTATAACTTAAGCATATTTTGACAGACAATCCAGACAATCTACCTTTAAGACATGGTGTATCTACCTTTAAGATATGGTGTATCTACCTTTAAGACATGGTGTATCTACCTTTAAGACATGGTGTTCGTGTACGGAGCACATCAAAACTGTAAGTAAGTTTGAGGTAATTCATTCAACACCAGTGCTATAAACAACAGACACAGTAAAATTATCCTGTAACTGGCATTTATAAACAAAAATTATAACGCACAGACAAACTATGCAAAACATTTAACTATACTAAGGGGTTCTCCAGGAAAATCCCCCCGGGGGGTAGGAACAACCAGTTATGGGGCCAAAATCTGTTGGTAAGGGGTCAAGAAGGAATTAAAGTTCTGACGGTGTTCCCTTTATTTTCAACTTTCCCTTAATTTTCAACTGTCATTCCTATCCGCCCAGGGAGATCTCCCTGGAATAGCCTTAACAACAACATAGTATAACCTGAATGGATAATTCAAAAGAGCCAAGTCTGTAAGGTTTGCTACAAGACAATTACGTTGATGATGCACAGGCTGCTACAAACACTGAAAGAGTCAACTGAAGGAGCCCTTTGACAATGATTTACATATTTAACACTTGTAACATATTGCACTATAGAATACTTCCTCGGTACCCAGGCTATTCATAACATATACGACATCCTGGACAAATTGGCTAGCGAAACTTTGTAATGCATGAATATTCATTAGCATTTCTCGACCAATGAAATGGACGATAACAAAAAAGACGGAATCTCCCTTGTGAAGAGCTATCAGCAAATTCGACAAAATGGCAGCCTAACATGATTTGAAAGCCGCGATCTCATTGGATCGCTCAGAACAGCGATTTCATCCATAACTCCTCGTCAATTTCCGTATTGCATGAGGTGTGTGTCATGCAACCAATCAAGCGGCAGGATTTCACCTCATTAATTATTCATTAGTACGAGATTTTGAATAGCCTTGGTACTAAGGATGTATATATGATAAAATCCTACGTATTCTGTATAATGATAGAATATAGAAAACAGCGTCGTACTGAATATACAGGTGTACATAATATATACACATGCATTACATCAGAAAAAATCATTGAACAATGTTAAGATTTACAGACATGAAAGTGAAAAAGTGCCTCCATTTCTCAATGCAACACAATATCACAAACATTAATTCAGTTTTAAAGTAAAGTGGTGAATTTAGACACAAACAAACCACAGTTTGTGGTGATAGTTATTTATTTCTAAACATGTCAAAAGCAAACTGTCTTCGAGTATTTGACATTAACATCAGAATGATTCAGTAAATTATACCAGAAAATAACTGACTGACACGGCCAACGCTGTCAATCGCCATCAGAGCCAATTGGCGAATTGCGATCAAAGTGGCGATAAAAAATCGAGAGTGGTGATTTAGGCAATTTCTTCCTTCAAAGTGCATTGAATCTGAATGGTGACAATAAAAATCGAACTATTTGTTGTCCCTTAATTAGATAAGCCGGCCCAGACAGTCTATGATGGTACGATCATTGGTCAGAAACTGAATAGATGAAGTTTCGAGAAATTGTAGTTTGCTTAAAGATCTACTCTGGATATGCACAGCAACATAATCTCGTCTGAATATTTCAGAATTTTAAAATACCTTTCGACAAGCGACAAAGTCAATCCTATTAATACTTCTTACCAGTAAATCTTTCCATGAACGCTGTGATACTTAGATCGCAGTTTTTGCACAGTTTTGCTCTATATACACAATGGACATTTATTTACATATTTGGTCAGTTAAATAAACTATTCAATAAGCGTCTTCAATGATTGGTACAAATCCTCTCAGTTTTTCTTGTATTCTATGCGTTCTACTTTCACGTCATCGTTAATCAGTTTATATACATAAGCGACCACGGTTGACTGCTGAATATCCAGTATGACAAATGATGGAATTACATCGCTGAAAATATTAAAAAATTTACCATTGTATTATAATATATTCAGGCCTCAAGGAAAATGATTGTTTGTTTCATCGGGTTTAACGCCGTTTCTCAACGATATTTCAGTTATATACGGCGGCCTGTTCACCTAACCAGTTTTTTCCTGGAGTGAAATCTAACCAGTACTAACTTACCCTTCCACAAGGAGCCGGCAACTTCTCCAATGAGGAGGAAAATCAACATTTTGGTCAAATTTTCATGGAAGGGTATGACCTGCCGGGACAGGGAATCGAACCCGGATCGCCGGGTTACAAGTCCAGCGCACTAACCACTGGACCACGGCCGTGGCTACTCAAGGAAAAGGATGTTTTAATAAGGCTAACATTTAGCACATTATAGGTTTTTAGGGCGATTTCTGTAAAAATAAAGAACAAATAAAGGCTAATTTTGACCATCTGATTTGATGAATTGATGCGGTCGAGACGGGCTGGCAGTGCCACGAGGATGACAGGATCCTGTCCGGGCAATCAGACTAGGGCTTCACAAATACACAAGATGATATATGCAACAACATGTAGTATCATAAGGCTGAAGTTTTCACATGTGAACAGTAAAATATAAATGCAATATTCATTGCTCCCAAAAGACTAAGTGAAAAGTTATATGCATATTGATTTCCTATCAGCAAACCTCACAAGATTGTACTAACAACAGCTTGTCTGCTTTTAAAAAGAATATGCTCGTAATTGGTATAAAATTTGTTGTATCAAAAATGCTCTACTAAAAAAATGAAAATTAATTCTGAAAAATCTTCCACATGGAAAGAAGCACTGAATTCTCTAAATCAAAATTTAGCAACAAAATATACTTCCTAGAAAGTGCTACATTTGGGAAATTTATTACATCATAATGAACGTCACTAATAGATAGTTCCCACTTCTACAATAGTTACCTCCCTTGTTCTTAATCATCAGCCATTTTGATAGGCAAAACTGAGAAGCATTCATAGGAGTAATTCCCAAATATGTGATAATTGAGAAAATACCAAGAGAATTTGCATGTGACAACCACTTATTCTTCAACTTTCTGAGCCAACTGCCCACATGAGCATAATGAATTTGTTTATTTTATATATCTGATTTTATTGTATCATTGTTTACATTATATCCCCAATAAACTTTAAGGACATTTGCCTATCAATATGGCCGACAATTCAGACCAAGGGAGGTAAATATTGTAAATATGGGAACTATCTATACAGGTTTTGTCATGGAAGAGCTGACTTTGCAAAAAAATAGACAAATTAATCATATTCATAACCCTACAAGTTTAAGTTGTATACATAGTTCTCACATCTACAATATTTACCTCCCTTGTTCTGAATTGTCGGCCATTTTGATAGGCAAATTTCCTTTAAGTTGATGGGAATATAATGTAAACGATGATAAACTAATCCGATATATAAAAAATTACTTATTCATTATGCTAATGTGGGCATTTGGCTCGGTAAGTGGAAGAAAAAGTGGTTGTCACATGCAAATTATCTTGGTATTTTCTCAATTATCACATATTTGGAAATTAATCCTATAAGGGCTTAACAGCTTTGCCTATCAAAATGGCCAACTGTTAAGAACAAGGGAGGTTTATATTGTAAATGTAGGAACTATGCATTCAAAATCAATACAATAAGGCCAAAAAAAATATATCTGTGTTTAGGGTAACGGTCTCAAAAATGCTAGGTAGGGTAGGGACAATTTTTTTTTTTTCAAAAACAATTAAAAATCGAAAAAAAAATTCACCAGGGTCATAAAACCCTAGAGTTTTTCGACAGGTAGGATCGGGTTACCCGAAACACAGATATATTTTTTTAGGCCTAATTTAACACCATACCTGTCTAAAGGATTGAAGGCTCCGGTCGCACTACCAGGGTTTATGAAAAACTTATTCTCATGCTCGAAAGCTTCAAATCTGTGAGTATGACCAGATATAAGTATATCTACATCTAGCTGTCTCTGAACCATAGCTAAAGCTTCGGTGTCACCCCATGGAACGACTTGATGACCGTGACACATCCCAATACGGAACTGACCAACAGTGACCACTTTCTGATCCGGATAGTTCATATTCTGTGATAGTAAATGATAAGAAAGCCATTTTATTTAATATTATGCGCATAAAATGTTTATTTTGGAAGTTATTAGAGACTACATATCTTTTGATGTATAAGTTTGTCAAATACTCAATTCATCTACAATCTGACAATCAATACACAGGGGGTTCCACTAAAGGGCCATTTTGATAGTTTTTGACCGGATTTTACCATAGCCAAAATACCTCCTATAATTTAGAGAAAAATTGACACTTCTTCTAGAATTCTTAGGGTCTAAATGTGGCCTTTTGGAAATTCGAGGGGTCAGTGTCAACTCCGGGGTCAAATGGAACCCCATAAGACAATTTGAACAAAGAGAGGTCCAGTGATGGGGGGTAGAGCGCCTAACTCCTCATCTGAAGGTCACAAGTTCGAGCCCAGCGATGAGCAGGGTTTAATCATGAATTTCACAATCCCTAAATTTGGCGCGAGTACTGGTTGGTAGCCAGGAAGCATCAAGAGTAATATGCCTGAGTTATAAGAACTTGGTTCACTATTAATGTAAAATAAATAAGTTTAAACAAACAAAATACAATTTCAGATATTACCAAAAAACCACAATGATGTCTTAGACTCTTACAAACAGTAATTATTTGAACAAGATTAGCATAATTTAGCAAGACAGAAAAAAGGTCACCTCTTCAAAATCTCCTCGTACGACATGAACATCACTTGCTAGTGTTTTCAGGTAATCAAACGACTCCTTCGTGCAGAGATTGCCCGTACATAAAATATGCTGAATCTTCCCGGGAACCAGCAGCTTCTTGAATTTGTTTGGTACGGCATTACACCGATGTGGAATATGTAGGTCACCCAACACGAGGACAAGCTGCAGAGAAAAACATATTCCGTTATAAATAGATCTTAGGATTAATTAGAAAAAACATTGTAGCTGTATAATTGCTTGGGTCACTACATTACAAGTGTTCAGCATCAATTGTATCCGTGCAATACTTCGTTCATGTTTGTGTATATATAACTATATGTTCATTAACAAATGACATTTTCAATAACGACTAGTTTAGGGTGCAAGATGACAGCAAATTTTGTGGAAGTAGTGACTTGTCCAAATAACCAATTTTGGACTCCCTAGTTCTACGGTATTACAATAATAATCATACTCTGGCACGACTCTGAACAGAATTTACTGATTATTGACATAGTTATAAACTAGTGGACCAACTCAGTTTATCATTCTCGGGCCCAGATGTATACCTTCATATAACTTATATATAAAACCTCCATTTTTTATGTCAAAATATTTTTCCCTTAGTTCGAATTGTGTTTTATTGACATATTTTTCGGGACCAGTCAACATGCCAGACATCTGTGTAGTGGTGTGGGGTTAGACGGCCGCCCGGTCAGGTCAGTTGTTAGAGAGCTGTACTAACGTTTAGGGGGTCGTGGGTTAAAGCCCCACATCGGGCACACTTTTTCCCCTTGATTTCCTTTAATGGTGACAGCGGTTTCTGACGGCCTATGGTGGTTGTGCAGGAAGGGGGAGGAGTGTAGTGGTGTGGGGTTAGACGTCCGCATGCTTAGCTCAGTCGGTACAGGACCATACTATTTACTAGTGTTTAGGGGGTCGTGGGTTTGAGACCCACCTTTTTCCCTTGATGTACTTCACCTGTGACCCAACACTTAGTAGTTAGATTACGATTGCCGCATCATTGAATAAATAAACTAAATTTTAGACGTCTATTAACTGAATCACGAGTTTTTTATGAAATAAGGAAAGACACACCCCCCTCCAAATTATTGCAAACCAATATTTAGAGAAACACCGTCACACTGGTTGACAAAGACCGCTTGGGTAAATCAATGTTAACGTTTAACTGCCGGAAGAAAGCATATCGTCAGTATAAGTTAGGTGAAATAAATTAAAATGCAAAATTTACCATTTTTCTTGTTTTGATAAAATGACTTCCGTTCTATAGGATAAGGGAAATAATTCAAATTAGCTGACGAATGATTTTTTTGTAATATCGTTGGCGAATTTCGACGGTACGTCATCCTACGGTGTTCGAACTTTAGAGTTAACCAAGGAATTGACCAATAAAATAAATCGTTACATAGACGGTTCGGCTGGCAGTTAACTGAAGTCCCCGGATATCAGAACAATAATTGCATCACGATTTGACAGAGTGGTAATTTCGGCACCCGTGATAATCCTTTTTGAAAAACGTGTTTTTATTATGTCGTTGATACGTGTCACTATGAGACGAATTTATTTTTAATATACGCTGGAATTATAATCGAAAATGAAGCTTGTTAGTCGAGATGTCGATAAAAACGGCTGTGGGTAAGTGTCGGGACTAGTCAATATTTCTAATGAATCAGAAATGACGGTTGTTGAACAACTAGTTCTAACTTCGGATATGCCAGTACTTTGTGATCACTCTAATGGTGTGGGGTTTCAAGAGTGACTGTTGATGAAAACATGTAGAATATATCGTATGTAGATGGAGCCCAGTTAGATCATTCTGTCTTCTTCTTCCAAATATTGTTCAGGGCCCACCTGGAGCATCGACACACTAGTCGTGCGCCATACCATGTTGGGCACTATTCGTATCATTCACTTCAGTGTTGGTAAAGGTGTTTGACAGTCCGTGGTGATTGATCCAAATGATGGCACAAGAATATAATGAAAAATGACATAAAATCATAATCAAAAAAAGAAAAATGGTTTGTTTGATGTATATATCTGAATCACAAAATACAATTGAAGCAAATAATTAGAAAAACATTGGCCCTCCCTAAATACATTGGGCCTTTCATCAATACTTTGGCCTTCCCTTAAAGAACTGTTTGTTAACGGCAGAAGAGGTACTAGGGATCTCCCAGACACCTTTTCTGCGTCGCTAACGCAAATTTCAGCAGGCATGATAATTTTCCACGGAAGCCTGCGGGTTTGATGCGCGTAAGGGGCATCTTTGAGATAATTTAAGTCATCTTAAATGCTTAAAATCCAGGAGCTTCAGCGCCCCCCTGGATCCATTGCCTTATTTTCAAATATTGCATTCTCATGCCTGTTTCAGGTGGAGGACCTGCATTGATGAACAGGTGTGCATCCACGGGACCCGCAAGTGTTCAAATAGCCCATTTTGGCAAATTGGCACTTTTCGTTATTTATACGCCTTTGTAATTACTTACACCCAATATCGCCTCAGTCAGTCTGCCTCAGTGCTTGCACCTTGCAAGTGTCTTGGGGATACATGATTACAATGGCTGATGAAAACGCCACAGGCAAAAATCTACTCTTTGGACCCCCAAAATTTGCAAATGGTGGAGTCCCAAGTTCTTACCAGTACTGCAAAAACATAAAGTACATAACATGATAACAAAGACATATTATAGTTTATTCTGTTTCTTGTTTTCAGGAGTATGGTATTAATACCAGAGGAAGCAGAGGATATGTGGCATGCATATAATTTAGTTTGTGTCGATGATGCCTTAAGATCTACTACAATTAGGTATATTGTTTTATACCAATCAGCTAGCATAACCAAGTTTTATAAGGCCAAAAAAAATAATATCTATGTTTAGGGTAACGGTCTCAAAAATGCTAGGTAGGGTAGGGACAAAGTTTTTTTTTTTTTTTTTTTTCAAAAACAATTAAAAATCAAAAAAAAATTCTCCAGGATCATAAAAAACTCTAGGGTCGGGGTTTTTCGACAGGTAGGGTCGGGTTACCCGAAACACAGATATTTTTTTTTTAGGCCTAACCTTCCCTAGTTTTATACCATTAAATATAGTTTCCGTAGATCCGGGTTCAAATCCCGGTAGCGCCATTGACTGATTTTTCGTGTTCTTCAAACATGACTTTATTATACCATTTAGATAAAATAACCTGGTTATATACCATTTAGTAATTGTTTTATACCATCTAGATAACATAACCTGTTACCTGGTTATATACCATTTAGTAATTGTTTTATACCATTTAGATAACATAACCTGGTTATATACCATTTAGATATCATGGGATAATTTTATACCATTTACGTAACATAGCCTAGTTTAATACTGTTTCAGTATGGTAGCAAGTTTTATCCAATTTAGGTCATTATTAATATAACCATTATTTGCATTGGTTTTTTGTGTTTTGCTGTTGATAGCAATGATTGCTTAGAGCATTTCATTTAAAATTTCCAAAAACTTTTAAATGTGATTATTCATGGTGGAAGTAACTGTATACAAATTATCCTTGCGGTTTTCATGCTGTCTAGTTACCAGTAGATCATTTAAATGTCTTACCATTGATTAGTTGCTAATCTTGTTTTATATCAGTATTAAATATTCACTTTGAAATGTTTATCTGTTGTAATGAGTTCTCCAGCATTGAAGCATTTCGTATGATAATTACAAATCCTCGTTACTGACTGAGGCGTATTGGTCAAGGGGTACAGCACCTGACCCCCTGATCCGAAGGTCGTTGGTTAGAGCCCAACGATGAATGGGGATTGATCACAAACTTCACAATCCCTAAATTTGATGCGAGTACTGGTTAGTAGCCAGGAAGCAGTCATCGAGAGTGATTAGTATAAGTTGTAAGATCTTGTTTCACAATTAATGTAAAATAAAAAAGTTTAAACTAATAATCTGAGACATAGTTAAACTATATTTAGCTGGGTTCCAACGCTTCCTGGAAAACTGGAAAAGTCCTTGATATTTTCATGTCATTTTCCAGGCCTGGAAAAAAGTCATTGAATTTAAAAGAAAGAGCAAAAAAACGGGGAAAAGTTGGGAATTTTGTATTTTCGGGACACTCACAAAATTATTGTGTGCTTTAAAAAACTCACTTTAAACAGATAAAAAATAGCAGCTTTGCAAGCCTTGGAAAACTTGCGTCAGAGTGGGTGTAACATTTCATTGTATGTAAGTTCATAATTTGAAGTTTAATACTTAAATCATCTTCTTGGAATAAGTTAATTTGAAAGACATGTTCAATGAATAAAATAGCAGTACAAAATGCTGTTTTGGCCCTTGAATTTTGTGAAAATACCCTTGAAAAGTCCTTGAATTTTGTGAAAATACCCTTGAAAAGTCCTTAAATTTTGTGAAATACCCTTGAAAAGTCCTTGAATTTTGTGAAAATACCCTTGAAAAGTCCTTGAGTTTGGTGAAAATACCCTTGAAAAGTCCTTGAATTTTGTTCTATCTTTTATGCAGGAAAGTACAGAATGAATCTGCCACAGGCAGTGTGAGTGTAAATAAAGTAAGAACTACTTTAACTATAAGAATTGAGACCATTGATTTCGACACCCAAGGATGTGTTCTTCGAGTGAAGGGGAGGAATATTGAAGAAAACCAATATGTCAAGGTACTCTTTTTTCTTGTGTGAAATAACTCGGATTGATTTTATAAGGGACATTAATTACTTTGCCTGTAAGATGTGAAAATAAAACTGTGGTATGAAACTTGAAGCCATCCTAAAAAAATTGTTCGTTTGCAGTTACGCGCAACTCAAAAAAAATGCCACACCTCAAAAAAAAATTTGGGTTCATCAATGAATTTTTTTTCTGTCTTAACTATTACAGTTCTGATCTAAAAAAAACAAAAAAACACCATACCTACCTACACACTGTTCAAATTCCAGGTTAACTGCAAACAAACACCTTTTTAAGGATAGCCTAATGTTACATGTTTTTTTATGAGATATTTCAAATATTTAAATGGTGATTTCAAGCCTAATTAAATTTTTTGGTTTTATTACCATGGAATTCACTCTGTGATAAAAACAACAACTACATTTTGTACTGATTTACACTCCCTCACAGCGCTTTGATTCCACTTATGTTTCCACAGGTATGATTGTGGACGTATTGGAATAAGCAGGCCTCCTAGTGAAACCTGATCTCCCCCTTAATCACCTCTAGAGTTCTCTCCCTCTTGGAGAGTGCTCTCCCTATATCACTTCTAGAGTTATCTCCCTTTATCCCTTCTAGAGTTCTCTCCCTCGTGTAGAGTGCTCTCCCTTTATCACTTCTAGATTTCCCTACCTCTTGTAGAGTTCTCTCCCTTTATCCCTTGTAGAGTTCTCTCCCTCTTGTAGAGTGCTCTCCCTTTATCACTTCTAGATTTCCCTCCCTCTTGTAGAGTGCTCTCCCTTTATCACTTCTAGATTTCCCTCCCTCTTATAGAGTGCTCTCCCTTTATCACTTCTAGATTTCCCTCCCTCTTGTAGAGTGCTCTCCCTATATCACTTCTAGAGTTATCTCCCTTTATCCCTTCTAGAGTTCGCTCCCTTCATCACTTCCATAGTGCTCTCCCTTTATCTCTTCTATAGTGCTGGTATTTGTCTTATATAGTACACATATACTATAGAATGGATAAAGGGAGAGAACTCGTGACAATCTCCTGCAGGCAAAACCAGTGTAACTGCAATTTGTGCACCTAACAGCTGCATATCATTACTGACATTTTGTCTCAGTGATTGATCGTGTTTTGCAACCTGTTACTTCACTAAGGGATACTTACAATTTCATGCTAGTTCATTTATGGTTTGGTTGATCGGTCAGTTTGTTCATTATTTTCAGATGGGAGCCTATCATACGATTGATTTGGAAATGAACCGAAAGTTTACACTTGGAAAGCATGAATGGGATAGTGTGTTGCTGGACCGGATAGGTAAATACTCTCACTTCCTGGTTACCATGGACTCACTTCCTGGTTACGATTGACTCACTTCCTGGTTACGATTGACTCACTTCCTGGTTACGATTGACTCACTTCCTGGTTACGATTGACTCACTTCCTGGTTACGATTGACTCACTTCCTGGTTACGATTGACTCACTTCCTGGTTACGATTGACTCACTTCCTGGTTATGATTGACTCACTTCCTAGTTACGATTCACTCACTTCCTGGTCACGATTGACTCACTTCCTGGTTACGATTGACTCACTTCCTGGTTACGATGGACTCATTTATTTACAATACAATAAGTTTATTAATGACTTAGGCCTCCAGCCCATAACATAATATATTACTATTTATATGTTATTTTTCAATCGTGCGTACACAGGTAAGAAGTGTGACAAGAACAAAGGTTGTAAATGCAATGCGTATAACATAATTATACAATTGCAATGTACACGTATATAAACATTTTGATAAGTCCATATAGTACGAGCTTTACAATCGTATCTACTACAGGTAAGTATAGTAGAGACAAAATATTTTTAATTATAATTGCAGTATCATCTTTTGGTTGTTATGCAATAGATAATTCCCACATATACAATATTTACCTCCCTTGTTCTGAATAGTCGGCCATATTGATAGGCAAATTTCCTTAAAATTTATAGGGAATATAATGTAATGATGATAAAATAAAATCAGATGTATATAAAATTAACTTCTTCATTATGCTCATTTTGGTAGATGGCTCAGACATTGAAGAATGAACGCAGGGCTGGTTCCCTGCCTTTACTGTCTTTGAGGCAGGAAATCAGAATAAAACGAGGCGGTCAATACACTTTTTCGGTCCTGAACAGTGAGCGGGCTACCTGGCTACCAACCAGAACTTGCATCTAATTCAGGGATTTTGAAGTTCGTGGTCAAACACCGCTCAACGCAGCGCTCTAACCCTCGCCCATTGCGCCTCCTTTCTCGTGTGAGCATTGTACTAAATATTTGTGGATATTTATCTTTCCCACAGTCTACTGTCAACCAAGACAACTCTTCTCATTGTATCATGAAAACATAAGCAATACTTGATATGCAGTCTATAAGTATGAGATTCCATCATAAATAGATCAACAGAAAATCCTCACAAAATTGGTAAATTAAAAACTGTTTAACCTAAATCGCTTCTATTTTTCATCATATCTCAGCGAAATCAATGACATACTCAGCTTGAAATAGGTTTAGAGGTACATAGTCTGATTTTATTTTATAAATATGAGCAAATGGGTGTCAATTGCTTTCGTACAGATATACCTGTCTGTAAAGACCACCCATGGGAACAGCAAAATGTGGTCTTTGTTTACAGGTGGTCTCTATTAACAGATTAAATATCACTGAAAATGGTCTGATTGGAGATGAAATTGGTGGTCTTTGCAGACAGGTTTTGCAATAGTGGTCTTTGCAGACAGGTGGTCTTTAACACAGGTTAGACTGTACTCAACATCTCTGCATCGTCACTTTTCTTACTACGTGTTTCCAAAAACCACAAATACGCGAGTCTGATACCAGTATTATTTATCCTGACCTACATGCCTAGTTAGCTTTATAAATGCCATTTTCTCAAAATTATAATTTAGCATTTTTTTGATAGAAAATAAGAATGTGTACCTTTAATGCTTTATATAGTGATGTATATTACATAGATACTGTATGATTATGTTACAGATTTAGCGTGTGATCTGACACAGCGCGCTGATTTAGCAGCTATAGTGATGTATATTACATAGATACTGTATGATTATGTTACAGATTGAGCATGTGATCCGGCACAGCGCGCTGATTTAGCTGCTATAGTGATGTATATTACATAGATACTGTATGATTATGTTACAGATTTAGCATGTGATCCGACACAGCGCGCTGATTTAGCTGCTATAGTGATGTATATTACATAGATACTGTATGATTATGTTACAGATTGAGCATGTGATCCGGCACAGCGCGCTGATTTAGCTGCTATAGTGATGTATATTACATAGATACTGTATGATTATGTTACAGATTTAGCATGTGATCCGACACAGCGCGCTGATTTAGCGGCTATAGTGATGCAGGAAGGACTGGCTCACGTTTGTTTAATCACTCCAAATATGACTCTAGTACGAGCTAAATTAGAGACCAATATTCCCAGAAAAAGAAAAGGCATGTGCCAGCAACATGATAAGGTATATGATTTGACTGTTATAGGCTGTTGTTTTCTTTTGAAATGAAATGTTTCATGCACTCAGAGATTGTAAGGAGTTATTGCCCTTTCTATATCCCTACTCTTCCTCTATCCTGATTAAAGTCTGAAATGTTAATTTGGGTCTGTTTATACTGTAAGAACTCAGCATCATTTGTCAACTACAGTCAAACCTGTCTGTAAAGACCACCCATGGGAACAGCAAAATGTGGTCTTTGTTTACAGGTGGTCTCTATTAACAGATTAAATATCATTGAAAATGGTCTGATGGGAGATAAAATTGGTGGTCTTTGCAGAAAGGTTTTGCAATAGTGGTCTTTGTTCGCAGGTGGTCTTTAACACAGGTTTGACTGTAGATAGTTCTTGTCGGTCATTTACAATTTTATTCGAGAAGTTGTTTGCTTGATATTGTATGAATATAATTTTGTCGTGTTTCAGGGTCTAACCCGATTTTATGACCAGATTATACAAGCTGTGTTGCGGCATGTAAACTTTGACAGTAAGTTCATTTGAATTCATCAGGTCCAATATTTTATTTCTAACTATTAATGGTTTCAAAGAGCGCAAGAGCCGTGGTCCAGTGGGTTCGATTCCCGGTCGCGCAAGGTCATACCCTTCCATGAAAATTTGACAAAAATGTCGATTTTCCTCCACATGTGGAGAAGTTGCCGGCTCCTTGTGGAAGGGTAAGTTAGTACTGGTAAGAATTCAGTCCAAGAATAACTGGTTAGGTGACCTGGCCGCCGTATATAACTGAAATATCGTTGAGAAACGGCGTTAAACCCGATGAAACAATCAAACAAATCAAAGAGCGCACTTCAATTCAACGTGCCTAAGAAGATACATCGGGACCTGATATTAATTTCGGATGATACCAAGAAGGTTGTTGCATAAATGGGGTTCGACTGTATCTCTTTAAAATAAAGTTTGTCTAAACCTGTTGAACACGCATTAATCGTAAGTTGTCCATTATGAATTCAGTAAAATTTGTTTTATCACACTTGACATAACATATTGTGTTGAGTGGTAATAACATCCATGTATTATTTTTGATAATTCACTAGTGAAAAAACAACTCACATGTGTGACGTCGAAACAAAACAAGCATGACCTAGATGCACTTAAATGATGTTGATATTGTTACATATTTATTTTGTACAAAGTATCCTGTTTTATTTCATTGAAAATTATTGTCTTGTTAATATGAATATGAACTGCAGGGCACTCGTGTGCTTTTTGGGACTGGGGCCAGGGTCCATGCAAGGGGGGAATTTTGCATGATTTTTAAAGATTTTTCCTTGGAGGGGGACTTTTCGTAATATGAAAATGATATAAACAAATTCAAACAAATATCAACAGTTTTATCAACTTTACTGAAACAAATCTAAGTTCTGCTTATCAACAAGTTAAAACATAAGTTTTCTGTCCTTCAAATTGAAATGGTGCAGTGCTTTTCCCAGAAGTTCTGGTTTTCGGAAATAGAAACAACGCTTGTGCTAAAAACTGTCTGGACCGGACCGCCGTTTACAGTACGTGGTATTGCAGAGTTACCGTTCCTTGCACTCACAATGTACTCACTGATTGTCCGATTTTTAAAAATTTTTTAGGGGGATTTGTTTTTGGAATAGGGGAAAAAACATACTATTTTAAAGGGGGAATGGGGCCGATATTCAGCCTCAAATTGTGCCAAACGAGAGCCCTGAATTGTGATATAATCATTTGAGACAATCTATCTGACTTAGACCACATGAACTTCATGAACGTTGTATGTATGATAAAGACGATTGAAATAGAGGCTGCTGATTGGATAGATGTGGTGAGTGTGGTCTGAATCTAACATGTAGAATTATTGCATTTATATCTTCATGGTATGTGTTCACTGAAAATATCTGTCGTTTTTCTTCCAGTTGTGAAGTGTGTTTTAGTTGCTAGTCCAGGATTTGTAAAGGTATGTACCAGTTATTGAAAGAGAGATAAGGTTGTTACAGGGAACACCACATACATAAGACAATGCCTGCCCACACAGACCCCAGGGAAACAACACACCACATACATAAGACAATGCCTCCCCACACAGACCCCAGGGAAACAACACACCATATACATAAGACAATGCCTCCCCACACAGACCCCAGGGAAACAACACACCATATACATAAGACAATGCCTCCCCACACAGACCCCCAGGGAAACAACACACCACATACATAAGACAATGCCTCCCCACACAGACCCCCAGGGAACAACACACCACATACATAAGACAATGCCTCCCCAAACAGACCCCAGGGAACAACACACCACATACATAAGACAATGCCTCACCACACAGACCCCAGGGAACAACACACCACATACATAAGACAATGCCTCACCACACAGACCCCAGGGAACAACACACCACATACATAAGACAATGCCTCCCCACACAGACCCCAGGGAACAACACACCACATACATAAGACAATGCCTGCCCACACAGACCCCAGGGAAACAACACACCACATACATAAGACAATGCCTCCCCTCACAGACCCAAGGGAAACAACACACCACATACATAAGACAATGCCTCCCCACACAGACCCCAGGGAAACAACACACCACATACATAAGACAATGCCTCCCCTCACAGACCCCCAGGGAAACAACACACCACATACATAAGACAATGCCTCCCCACACAGACCCCAGGGAAACAACAGACCACATACATAAGACAATGCCTCCCCTCACAGACCCCAGGGAACAACACACCACATACATAAGACAATGCCTCCCCTCACAGACCCCAGGGAACAACAGACCACATACATAAGACAATGCCTCACCACACAGACCCCAGGGAAACAACACACCACATACATAAGACAATGCCTCCCCACACAGACCCCCAGGGAAACAACACAACACATACATAAGACAATGCCTCCCCACACAGACCCCAGGGAAACAACACACCACATACATAAGACAATGCCTCCCCACACAGACCCCAGGGAAACAACACAACACATACATAAGACAATGCCTCCCCACACAGACCCCAGGGAAACAACACAACACATACATAAGACAATGCCTCCCCACACAGACCCCAGGGAAACAACACACCACATACATAAGACAATGCCTCCCTACACAGACTCCCAGTGAACAATACACCACATACATAAGACAATGCCTCCCCTCACAGACCCCAGGGAACAACAGTCTATAAAAATGATAGGGGACCGAGGAGGTGCAAGGGTAAACATGTAGGGGAGTATGGGTGCAAGGAATAGTCTGGCCGGCCATCAAAACAACACCTATGGAGAATTTAGGGGGACAACATGGGGAGAAAAGTTACATGGATGGAATACATCGTAGGTTGAAGGGGGGGGGGGGGAGAAAAGTTACATGGATGGAATACATCGTAGGTCGAAGGGGGGGGGGGGTGGAGAGAAAATATCAAGTAAAGGAACTGCACATTGCGAACGTGGAACTTAACATACATAAGACCACCTCAATAATAAGACCACCTCAATAATAAGAACCCCTCAATAATAAGATCACATTGGTAATAAGACCACTTCAAAGTTAAGAACCCAAATTCAAGTCAATTTTCAATTGTTTGCTCTGTATTCAACCTCAATATACAGACTACCTCAATTAGACGTATGTTCAAGGGTCCCAAGGGTGGTCTTATTATTGAGGATTTACTGTTTTTGTGAATTTATAACAAAGACATGGTATAAAGACTCTCCACACTGCATGGTAACGTTGTGTCAGATATTGCGTGCACGTTGTGGAATGAGTCAGATATTGCGGGCACGTTGTGGAATGAGTCAGATATTGCGGGCACGTTGTGGAATGAGTCAGATATTGCGTGCACGTTGTGGAATGAGTCAGATATTGCGTGCACGTTGTGGAATGAGTCAGATATTGTGCGCACGTTGTGGAATGAGTCAGATATTGCGTGCACATTGTGGAATGAGTCAGATATTGCGTGCACGTTGTGGAATGAGTCAGATATTGTGCGCACGTTGTGGAATGAGTCATATATTGTGTGCACGTTGTGGAATGAGTCAGATATTGTGCGCACGTTGTGGAATGAGTCAGATATTGTGCGCACGTTGTGGAATGAGTCAGATATTGCGTGCCATATCCAACAATCTGTCTTCTCACATAATACCCGATAAATTTAATCGATAATGGAAGCAATCGATCGCTACTGTTCCGTATCTTTCGGCAATTTCCGGAAGATCACCGACGCAAATCGTAAGTCATTAATGAGGGTCATAAAACCCCAGAGTCATAAACATCGGATTAGCAATAGTATTAGGCCTACCATGTTTTAAGTTATAGTGGTTTTAGCGGGATATTTATACATAAGAAAACAGAAGTGTATTTTTATGTTTCATAATTGTCGTTATTTTTATACATTTCAACAGAGACTATGTATACCTATCTTATATCTCAGATTTCAAACATAATATGTCTCTATTATTTAATATATAGCAAACGCTTGTACACATATTTTAATGACTATCAATATACATTTATATTTTACGGCCCACACAAACTCATATTCAAGTGTGACGTTATATATTTAACTTCCCTACTCCTGCATATTTAAGTTTATTCCACTTTTAATTTTAATTCATAACGCTCCTCAGTAAATCAATTAAATTTCTTTCTTTCTTAATTTTGTGCTGGCTCCCTTCTTTTTCAATAAAATCTTAATTTCCCGTTCGGTCATGTCGTCGAAGTTTACACTAGAACATATTTCTTGTTGGTGATTTTCATGCGCGATTTCAATTTCCCTATTTATCCTAAGTTTTTTGGCCGATCTTGACATGTAAATTCTACTTTCCCAATAGTCACTATTGTCTTTATTATATGTTCTTTTTTTGTCGTTCAATCATGCTAGTTCGATTTCATTTGATGAATTTGCTTCAATATATCATTAGTTTTCTCGACACCTTGTCCAGAAAACTGGATTAAACTACCTAGTCTGGATACAAACATTTTATTATTTTAACATTTCCATTTATCATTTTGCTTGGGGGTAAATATCTTACTGCAGTACTATGCGCTAATTATCCTTGTTTAATGACCCTTGAAACTTTGACCATCGTTCTTATAAGCCCGAGGCATTGATAATTACGGATTAACTTTAATACCTTTAATTATTGTCGTCTATGAAATTGCGGCAATATATGTGCCAAATAGACCGTGCATGGGTTTAAGCCGAATAGTATACGTATTAACAACCTTGACATTTTTAAAGTACATATTTATAATTGTATTTCAACATTTATCATCGTTAATAAATAATACTATAGCGAAACATGAAAACATCATATAGCTTTAAAAAGTATCACGTTTATACATGTATAATAGTTAATGGTATGTGTATAAAATGCTGAAACTATAGGACGTAATCATTATATTCCTTGTTAGCATCGAATCTCGGACTGCATAGTCACGCATATAGATGACTATATATGGTACAATTACATAACAGCATACCGTAAAAAGGTAACTTCAAGTAACTATTCCCGACACTTTAATATTTTACTAAGTGCATTAGAGAGTCATATAAAGTGTATACGAACTTTTCCTGAATAAATACAAATGTACATATAAAATATTACTTCTAGTAAAATGTGCATATGACCACTTTCGCTAAATATACTTAAAGCTTTTTGATAATGACTGTCTTAAATTAATACTTCTTCTTTTATTAATGTGCAGGTGTGACAATAATTATTTTGGTGTGAAATTTCAAAACTTGACAAAGTGAGAAGAAACCCCTTTTTGCAATAAAATAAATTTCATACATTCTTTAGCTGATACAAATGACTAATACACAAATTAGTAATTATTACCAAGTGTTTTTTTTTCAATTTCAAGACCTTTTTAGATAACATGTAATTCAGGATATTAACAATTTATAATATAATTCAACATTATTTCTATTATTACCCTGAACCTGTCCGAAAGGCTTTATAACTTTAATCATTCATTGTCAAGATTTCTATAATCCGCACTGAAGGGAGTTTTATTGCCGTGCTATAAAAACATAAACGGACCGCAAACCCGATTAACTTCGTAAGTTTCCGTTAGTTTCCGCTACTGTTTAACGGATTAAACCGAACATATAAAATAATTACAGGTGGTTTGACAAAAGTATTAATTCCCCCGCCTAATTTTTTTTCAATTTCACATTTAAAAACATCATTGTTTCAAAAAATGTATATTTTATATGAAAGTGAATGCGAACCTCAAAAAAGTTTTAAATGGAAAAAGTTATAGCTAATTAAACAACAAAATTTGATGGATTTTTCAGTGAAATTACCGACTTTGTATGTAATTCAATAGGAATATAGGGTCACTCTATGTTTGTATGAATTCCCCCACCTAAATTCTGTCTCTTATTATTTATTTTTATATATTTGAAATCCTAAGATTTTGATCTTTCCAAATCTGAATGCGAACTTGAAATATGTTAATAAATAAGAAAGTTATTCCCTAATTTGTTAAACGTCCCTTCTTATTTCTATATAGCCGATAATCGATTTTTTAGTTATCGGCAGAAGACAAATTGTTGCATATGACGTTGTGGAATGAGTCAGATATTGTGCGCACGTTGTGGAATGAGTCAGATATTGTGTGCACGTTGTGGAATGAGTCAGATATTGCGTGCACGTTGTGGAATGAGTCGGATATTGCGTGCACGTTGTGGAATGAGTCAGATATTGCGTGCACGTTGTGGAATGAGTCGGATATTGCATGCACGTTGTGGAATGAGTCAGATATTGCGTGCACGTTGTGGAATGAGTCAGATATTGCGTGCACGTTGTGGAATGAGTCGGATATTGCGCGCACGTTGTGGAATGAGTCAGATATTGCGTGCACGTTGTGGAATGAGTCAGATATTGCGTGCACGTTGTGGAATGAGTCGGATATTGCGTGCACGTTGTGGAATGAGTCAGATATTGCGCTTGCGTGCACGTTGTGGAATGAGTCAGATATTGCGTGCACGTTGTGGAATGAGTCAGATATTGCGCGCACGTTGTGGAATGAGTCAGATATTGCGTGCACGTTGTGGAATGAGTCAGATATTGCGTGCACGTTGTGGAATGAGTCAGATATTGCGCGCACGTTGTGGAATGAGTCGGATATTGCGCGCACGTTGTGGAATGAGTCAGATATTGTGTGCACGTTGTGGAATGAGTCAGATATTGCGTGCACGTTGTGGAATGAGTCAGATACTGCGTGCACGTTGTGGAATGAGCCAGATATTGCGTGCACGTTGTGGAATGAGTCAGATATTGCATGCACGTTGTGGAATGAGTCAGATATTGTGCGCACGTTGTGGAATGAGTCAGATATTGTGTGCACGTTGTGGAATGAGTCAGATATTGCGTGCACGTTGTGGAATGAGTCAGATATTGCGTGCACGTTGTGGAATGAGTCAGATATTGCGCGCACGTTGTGGAATGAGTCAGATATTGCGCGCACGTGGGTTGTGGATATAGACACTTACTGTTGGTATTTTTTCATTTCAGGATCAATTCTTAGAGCACATGTTTCAGCAAGCATTGAAGTTAGATTACAAAATATTATTAGATAATAAATCTAAGTTTGTAACGTGCCATTCATCGTCTGGATTCAAGCATTCTTTAAAAGGTACAATAAAACACCGTATCTCTAAATAGTTTGTATTATTCTATATTAGCTAAAACAGTCAACTCGTGTCACAGCGAACCTGCCAGTTCAATTTTCCCTTATGTCAATGTTTCCTTCTTTGATTTAATGAACTTCTCTCAGTCAAGACAAATTTTTGTGTCAAAGTTTTTTCCGTTATGTCGAAGTTTTTTGGAAGTCCTGATTAATATATCGCAAGATTCAAGGTCTGTTTCCAAACTGTATGAAAATTGTCGAGATTTTGCGATGGACATGGCATACAAACTGTTACAAATTGTTGTCTATAATGTATAATCTTGAGTTGTGTGATTCAATTTTAATTGATTTGGATAGAGATGATACTAATGTATCTGTGACCGAGGGCTGGGCGGAGGCGTCGGCTGTTGTCAATTCTGGGGGAATTTACCTCATAACAGCCGACAGCCCTAACTGGTACACGAGTCCCTCAGTCGCACAGAGTTCTCCAATGTTGTTCAATGATGAAAATTGTATTTGACAACAATCCAGTTGATGTTTTGTAGCTTTATTTGTTGTATATAATTCACTCAACAATCAACAGTTACAGTTAACATATAAGAAACACAGATGAAATTTTAGGCAACACCTTAGAACATGTTAAGACTCTCTACTTTAATTTCCAACTTAAGACTTCCCTGTTATTTCCAACTTCAGACTTCCCTGTTATTTCCAGCTTAAGACTTCCCTGTTATTTCCAACTTAAGACTTCCCTGTTATTTCCAGCTTCAGACTTCCCTGTTATTTCCAACTTAAGACTTCCCTGTTATTTCCAGCTTCAGACTTCCCTGTTTTTTCCAGCTTCAGACTTCCCTGTTATTTCCAGCTTCAGACTTCCCTGTTATTTCCAACTTCAGACTTCCCTGTTATTTCCAGCTTCAGACTTCCCTGTTATTTCCAGCTTAAGACTTCCCTGTTATTTCCAACATCAGACTTCCCTGTTATTTCCAGCTTCAGACTAACTTATATTTATCAAAGTTTTGCTGCGGAGTTAAACTTGTAAAGAGGAGACAATTAAGGACAGGTGGGAATTATACATGATAAATGATTCTGGGTCCCATGAAATATACTTGATCCCAGAAAAGTGGGGAATTAGCATCTCCCACTGTGGGGACTTAGACAAAATGCTAGGCTCAAGGATGAGGAATAAGACCATCCCCCCTGGTCAGCCTGACACTCCCCCTGGGGCAAAATGTTGATAAATGCATCAATGAGATGATGATTAATTGATTGTACATGCTGATACTGGATGATTTTTTACTGGAATCAGTGCATTTTTCTGACTGTTTGTTGTTTGTTGTTTACAGAAGTTTTACAAGACCCATCTGTCTCATCCAAGCTATCGGATACCAAAGCTTCCAGTGAAGTGAAAGTTTTAGATGACTTTTATCAAATGTTGCAGAATGATCCCGCGCGAGCATTTTATGGGTATGTTAGTTGTTAACATTTGGACGCTTCCCTGACAAAATCTGTATTAGTGATGTCTGGTATGACATGGAGTATTTCCACATCAAAGTTTGACGTCAAAAACTAAGTGCTTTCTCGGAAGTGTGTTTGGTTGCTTAATTTTGATTTCATAATTGTTTGAACTCAAAAATGTTTATACGTGTTTTGAAATTTGTTTGTTTTCATTTGAAAAACAAGATTTTTAGGAATAAATGTACATTTTAGTAGAGCATCTTTGACATTCATTTTGTTTACTTTTGCATTTTGTTCTTAATATTTGAATCACCATAAAAAGAAAAGTAGGTTTCAGATTTTAATATTAATACCTGACTATAGGAGAAAATAACTACACGTTCTAATTTACATTGAAGTATAATTTTATGTTTCGCTGTGTTTCAGGACGGCTGTGCCCGTAGTATGAGGCACTTCCTGTTCGACTTTCTAGTCTTGTTGTCTTATTGACCTGTGAGTAATGAACTTGTGTAATTAATTGTAACATAATGTAAACATTTTTACTACAGGCGATTTTCATGAGTTCTCTCCCTTTATCCCTTCTAGAGTTCTCTCTCTTTATCCCTTCTATTGTATATGTATAGTTATCTCCCTTCTATAGTTATTTCCCTTTACCCCTTCTATAGTATATGTAGAGTTCTCTCCCTTCTATAGTTATCTCCCTTTACCCCTTCTATAGTTTATGTAGAGTTCTCTCTCTTTATCCATTCTATAGTATATGTAGAGTTCTCTCCCTTTTCCTTTCTTTAGAACATACAAGAGTTCTGTCCCTTTTTCCTTCTATAGAACATGTAAAGTTCTCTCCCTTTATCCATTTTACATCTCTCTTATATACTAAAGAAGGTAAAGAGGGAGTTAACCTTAGATGGGATGTAAGGGAGATAACTCTAGTTGGGATAAAGGGAGATAACTCATGACAATCTCCTCTGGTTTTTACAACAATTTCTGGTTTTCAGTATCAAGCCAGTGGAGAAGGCAGCAGAACAACAAGCAGTGGAAGTGTTACTGGTATCAGATGAATTATTTAGGTAACGTAAGGCTTGTTGTTTCCTTCAGTGTGCTTGCTATGATAAATTTGTAATCATTTAACAGGGGTTCCATTCGTTTCTGAATCCCAAGGGTCATTTTGTTAAATATGCCCCCCTTTGAAGGAGAGAGGGCGTATTGGTTTACACATGTCGGTCCATAACCTTTTCGTTTCTGATCAATAACTCAAGAACCCCTTGATCTATCATCCTCAAACTTAGACCACACATTGATCTTGGGTAGCAGAGGAACCCTATTGATTTTGGGGTCACGGGGTCAAGGTCACAGGGTGGCATAATGTTTTACAAACATCTCTTTTTTTTTACCTGATTTTATCATTTTATAGCCATATTACCTATTAATTTAGAGAGAAATTGACCCTTCAGCAAGAATCCGGAGAGTGAAAAGTTTAAGTGAGGTTTTACGGTATATCTTCCAGGTCTATGGATCTCAAACAGAGGAAACGATATGTACGACTTGTAGACACTGTGAGAGATGCTGGTGGAGATATCAAAATATTCTCAAGTTTACATGTATCTGGTGAACGTAAGTGACTTTATCCTATAATTGGTGGTTTAAAGTAGCGTTACATTTTCTCTCCTCACATGTATCTGGTGAACGTAAGTGACTTTATCCTATAATTGGTGGTTTAAAGTAGCGTTACATTTTCTCTCCTCAGACGGCTATATCGAGGGCTTAACGCAACAATGTCGTAACTCCTATGTATTTATGTAGGAGTTACGACATTGTTGCGTTGAGCCATCGAATTTATGGTAGTTTCAAGGCTATATCGAGGGCTTAACGCAACAATGTCGTAACTCCTATGTATTTATGTAGGAGTTACGACATTGTTGCGTTGAGCCATCGAATTTATGGTAGTTTAAAACCACACAAACTGCATTTCATGTTACAATAAGACTTTCTGTTAGTTTGATATTGATGTGTTTCTGAACTGAAACCTTATTTTAGTCATCAAAACGAAGTAGAGATTATGTCAGCTGCCTCGATCCATCATGTTAGATTGTCGAAATTTATCCGTTATGTAATATCTTTTTTATTTTAAGTCATTAATCCACAGAATGAACAAATAAAATCAATATATGTGATGATGATGAGAGAAAAATCAATACTGCATCTCCCATGTAGTAAAGATGATCATGTTGATGGGAAAGAGTATAGTAGGGTGTGTCGGTTCACGGTTCAATGCACTGTGTTTTTTAAATCAAACAATTCAACCTAAGAATCATGATCGTCACATAGCCATTGGCCAATATACAAAATTTTGTGTAGAAATGTTAATCAATTAAAAAGTTATACGGCTTTAAAACATGCACACTTAGAAGTTTTGTTATGTGTAGTTATGGTAGTGATTTTTATAACTTGCAGAGTTAGGACAACTTTCTGGTGTAGCTGCCATTCTTAGATTTCCGATGGATGATGAAGATTCGGATGACGAAGATTGACGTTGATTTGTTTAAATAGTTATATTTTATTTCATTGTTTTACTATAGTGGATAAATAAAAGGATCGAATCTGATTGGTCAAAACAGCTGTTACAGTTGATTTCATTGGTGGGTTCAAACAGCTGTTACAGTTGATTTCATTGGTTGGTCAAAACAGCTGTTACAGTTGATTTCATTGGTTGGTCCAAACAGCTGTTACAGTTGATTTCATTGGTTGGTCCAAACAGCTGTTACAGTTGATTTCATTGGTTGGTCAAAACAGCTGTTACAGTTGATTTCATTGGTTGGTCAAAACAGCTGTTACAGTTGATTTCATTGGTTGGTCCAATTGGAATGAAACTTGATGATGATTGGTCAAACCTGTTATCTTACATTTCATTGGTCTGTTATTGCAATTAGATGTTTTTACGGTTGTCATAATTTTGATTTGCTTACCTTAAGGCTTATGTCATTATGCAGTGACATGCTGTGACACACTGGTTAGACATGGCTTCTGTAAGTTCATCCTCGGTACCCAAGCTATTCATAACATACATGATACCCTGGGCAAATTGGCTAGCGAAACTTCGTAATGCATGAATAATCTTTAGCATTTCTCAGACAATAACAAAAAAAGGAATCTCCCTTGTGAAGAGCTATCAAATTCGACAAATGGCAGCCTTACACGATTTGAAAGCCGCGATCTCATTGGATCGCTCAGTATTACGATTTCGTCAGTTACTTCTCTGCAATTTCTGTATCGCATCAGGTGTGTGTCATGCGGCCAATCAAGGGGCTGGATTTCACCTCATTAATTATTCATAAGTGCGAGATTTTTACACTCAGTTTGCCCTGGGTATCATATATGTTATGAATAGCCTGGGTACCGAGAATGCTGTTAGTTGCAACCAGCAAAATAATGATATACGGTACCTTGGTGCTAATCATTGGTGTGACAATTTTCACTTATCTATCATAAAGTTTTATATTCTTGATAAATGCTAGTTGTAAAATTTCATCTCAGTAAATTTGATCCTTTGAGAATCTTTACAAAAAGCAAAAGTCACTTCTTGCATTTAATTATTTTACTTCACGGAACCGTCACCAATATCTTCCTAGATAATTGAATTACGGTCGGTGACATGAAGATTCATGTGTATGATTCTCTGATGGGTACTGTACACCACTTTATTTTCAAGACATTAAATTTTCACGCAAGTCTTATCCAGAAGTGGTTTGTCGAAATGATGAAATGGCGTCTTTCCTCCGACGCAAATTTAATATTGACAGAAATGATTTGTGTTGTTGTTTGAACATCTATTTACAAACCAAATTATTATTCACTCACATCGCTTATTATACATGACAAGAGTATACACAATTTCGGATATGCACCAAATTCGTACATGCATGGTT
Organism: Mactromeris polynyma; assembly: GCA_032209605.1. Lineage (NCBI taxonomy): Eukaryota > Metazoa > Mollusca > Bivalvia > Venerida > Mactridae > Mactromeris > Mactromeris polynyma. The sequence continues at coordinate 8,136,558 of JASFXZ010000028.1, forward strand.
TTATTCGCCACAAGCATATTTTCTCTGGATTCTCGAATTAATGCAAAAATTATGTTGTCGCGAAATAAAGTGATTTACAGTAATCATTTATGCTCTTGACAATAGAACATAATGCATACATCAGTTACCATGGTAACTGACAAATTTATATCTGTTATAATACAAGGAACGATTGACAGCAGATTTACTATCGGCATTTTATACCCTCGGCTATTATTTCCTATTTATTACACATTTTTATTTTGTTTATTTCTTTCAGTCATTTATGATTTCAATAAATCTTTAAATGTATCTTGATTTATTTTCATTGTCTGCATCACGAACAATGGATAAGAATATCAAAATTGCTAAAATTATTGTATTCCAATAAAAACTTGTGTGTCAGGGAGTGCGGGCGAATTTACTATGTAGCTATACAGAAATCTTGTTCAGTACTTAAACACACTTTATTGTTTTAAAGTCTTTTTTTATGCCCCCACTATAATGCAAACAGTTATTTGTGTCAATAGTCAATCAGAAATGATTTTCTCTGAATCTGATGGTCATAATATAGATTTATTTTCCAGGAATTTTTGCGCAACGAAAATGATGTTGACTTTTGTTGAATGAATGTATTTATGTGTTTTTGAATGTTGATCTTTTGATTCAAATGTTTTATTTCACAGCCTAAGATGTGTTCTTTGAGAAACGTGTCATAATTTCATGATAGTTTATTACAATATGGAACTATTGTTAGCAGACATGTCTATGGTGTTTTTATGCAGACAAAATATGTCTCATTAAGTTTTACATTATGTCACAGGTGTGTTATATCACCAATGTATTATTTTTCATAATTCACTCATGAAATGACAAATAATGTGATATCATATTTGCCTTTAGTTATGGCATCTGCTTTTGTGAATGAAAAAGTTAATATCTTTTAGTTTACCAATAAAAATGTGTTTTTACTGATACAAATGATACTTTATAGCATAAACTGTGCCTAGAAGTAGCATTCTGTTGTGCTTTACAAAAGATATTTGACCTTAAAAATCAGCTTATAGAACATTATAGAATTTCAAGGGGGCATTGACAAATAATTCAAGACTCAAACTTAGACTTTAAACTCTTACATTCTCCTTCACTGTTATAAAAATATAAATTTTGATAAAATGGTGTAAAAGTGGGTAACGACAATGATTCTAACAAAATTGCAATAATATAGATTTCGTGAAAACAATAGATTGGTCAAATTCAATTTAACTTAAAATTGCATATTTAAAGTCTAAGTCTGAGATTAAGTCCTGACTCATTTGCGAATAAGGCCCCTGGTATATAAGTACTCTGACTATCACTTTACATTGCTAGAGTTATGTCCCTTACATGCTGTAGTATTCATTTCACTCACATTGTCAATCAAGAGTTCTCTCCCCTTATCCCTTACTAGATAGGGAGAGAACTCTAAAAGGGATCAAGGGGGAGAACTCATGACAATGTGGCCCCTGGACCCTTTGCGAATTTTCAGCTGATTTTGAAATTTTGCATTCTCTAGCTTGTAATTAGCATATTTTGATTGAAAATACGTTATCTACCTTTAGGGGAATGGATGTTTAAGTAACAATAAAGTTAGGATGACCGACATCTGGTGCTCTGGTAGCATCTGTATGTAAAAGACAAGTAACATTTTTAAGGTCAAAACATAGTTTTAGTGTTGTAAAGATTTTGATGAACAGATTTTGTTTGTCTTAAAAATAATTTGATTTACAGTCAAACCTGTGTTAAAGACCACCTGCGAACAAAGACTACTATTGCAAAACCTGCCTGCAAAGACCACCAATTTTATCTCCCATCAGACCATTTTCAATGATATTTAATCTGTTAATAGAGACCACCTGTAAACAAAGACCAAATTTTGCTGTTCCCATGGGTGGTCTTTACGGACAGGTTTGACTGTACTTGTTTTCTGTTTTGTTATACCGATCTGACACATGAGATGTTAGTCCCAAATAAAGCTTTTGATGATTGCGCATGTTTGTGTCTTGTTTGTTTATATCCCTCTATGTTACCATGGTAACACATGTGAGTGACTGAAAGATGTGGTAACAGAAATGTTCTTGTGTCTTGAAACACAGACTGGCAACTTTCATTGTGAGGGAGATGAATTGTTATAGGGAACGCCATATATATATGTCTAGCGTCAGGAATATGTTTTGACCGCAAACAGGTGTATGAGCTTTTCATGACCGGTCATTGTCAATCAAGGTAAGGAAAATGCTCTCGTGTGTAAAACTAAAACTGCTGGTTTGTTTACTTTTCTATCAAAACACAACCGTGGCCTTTTCTCCGTCAAAATTACGAACAAACACGAACATTTCAATACACCTATATTGAAATGTAATGGTCCACGTAATATATTCATGAGTTCGCATTTGATAAAATCGCACTATAGGCCTACCAGTTAGGAAAAAACAACAACAACAACAAAACGCCGATAGAAACAAAATATATCTTAATAATTCAGTCTTTATTCCCAATAACAAAGACACAACACATCAAGCCATAAAATACAAACTACAAGTTAGCAAAAAACAACACAAATTAAGTACCAAGTAATGACTAGATTTAATGGTTTTCAGCTTTTCAACAAGGTAATTGGCTACCTGACACATTGTTATCGGTTATATAGACCAATATCGTTATGTTTTAGCATCATTACCGGGGATTTTTGACATTTTCAGTATTATGAATAAATCTGTTCTATTAAGCACGTTTCATAGATAGATAATTTATTGCAAATTCAGTAAGCCCATGTGAACATAAATACACGTTCATACAATTTCACATTACAGACGTACCAAGTGGCAACTAGTCAATATCAAGAAAACGTATACATGTATCTTAAAGTTAATGTACGAAATAAGTGAAATGGAAGTTACATGTCTTAGATATTGAGTCATTGTAAATCACATTAAAGAAGACGAGAAGACGAGAAAAAAGAAGAAAGCGAAATCGTTCGGCAGGGGCGGAGAAGGTGTGCAATATATAGTGACTTGCTTGACACAACATTTTGTAGGAACAAATGAATTGAGACAAACAGCAATTTGTAAACATAGAAAATAAACATACATCGTTTACATAACAACACAAAACCTATATATTTACATTTGCTAGTGATATAATAACTACAGTTCACACTGAAATTGGGTCAGTGAATCACGTAATTGAAAAGGCTTTGAATACAAATATGCGCCCAGGCCATTTATTAAAAACTCATTTTTGCTTTCAAATAATTCTTTAAGCTTAAACATATTAGGACGTGACCAGTAATATTTTTTATGTATTTCTTGCGTAGATCAATATAATTATAAAGAACATTCTAAAATAAAGTGATACTCGTCTTCAATTTTGTTGCATATTCAACATTCTCTGTCTTCTATCGGGATACTTCTTGGTTTTCTGCCATCTACCAGACTCTATTTTTAAATCATGCGATGATACTATTAGTCTTGTCCTCGCGATCCTAAATTTACTAATATTAATAGATTTCAGATGAAATTGATACTCAAAATGAATAACAGATTTAAAGAAATGCGCCCTACTCGAGTTTTCTAAACGACTCTGCCAAGTTTGAATACTAGTGTCTTTAAGTCGTTGTTTAAAAATGCTTAAAATACTTTAGTGTCACCAACGGTTTGTGCTAGCCCAACCTCGTAAAAACCTAACTCTGACAAAATATTACGGACAAATATAACCCATGCAGTTTTATTTGGAAAGACATAAGAATCTACTTTCAGCTAGTTGAATATAATTTTACAAAATTTAATTTCACTGCACGATTGTATTTTTAGCCAATATTTAATTATTCTGATGTATCTATAGTATGCCAATTCAAATCTGCATAATACACCGTACACAAAGTCGTTCTGAGTACATCTTTTAACGTTGAAAATTCGTTTACAGTATTGGCTATATACCCTTTCTGCATTGGCTTGTTTTGTGAAAACCCCACACTTCACAGGAATAATTCATAATAGACAAAATCAATTTGTCAAAGAGTTCTAATTTATGACTTAACAGATACATAAGGAAAATGAAGAAGATATCTGTTTAATTTAAAAACTGCCTTTTTGTGCTTTACCTGCTAGAGAACACTGTGTTACATTAAATGAACCACCCTGTGTAAAAAATATACCTAGATATGAAAAAGAACTTACAATTTCTACAATTTCACCACCGAAAATGAATTTAGCTTCGCGCGGCAGTAATCCCACTTTCCCAAAAACAACTACTTTTGTTTTTTACATTGATTTTTAACTTCCATCTAGTGCAATAATCGAATAATGAATCGAGTCCTTTCTGAAGCCCTTCGGCTGACTCTGTAAATTGCAATATCGTCAGCATATAGTAAGATAAAAAACATTGTCATTAGAACATCAATACCTACAAAGTTGTTTAAACACAGATATTCTTCTAGATCGTTCAAAAACATAGAAAACAGAAATGGAGACCAACATTCACCTTGACGTACACCTAACATACAAGAAAATTCATTGCTAAGCATGTTATTATAGTTGACACGACTTTTTATGTTAGAATAAATACTTTTAATGACAGTGAACATTTTACCTCTGATTTCAATTTTAATTAACTTATACCACAAACGGTTTCTTTCTACATAATCAAAGGCTTTGCTAAAATCAATACAGCTACTAAACATTTTTTTCCAGAGTAAATCATATGTGTTATTAGGCCGTGTAACACAAAATATTACTGTTGTACCCATACCCCTTCTGAAACCTGCCTGCGCTTCAACATAAACGTTATACTTTTGAGCCCATTTATCTAAAAGATTATTTAAAATCCTTGTAAAAAGTTTTCCTAAAACACTAAGCAATGTAATTCCTCTGTACGTTTCCGGGTCATTAAGCGAGCCTTTCGTATGAAGTGAAATGATATATCCATCCGACCATGCTTCGGGAAAACAACCGGTGCTAAAAACAATACTGAACAAATTAAATAGGTATGGTAATAATTGAGTTTAACCATGTTTAAAATATTCATTTAAATAATTGTCGGGACCAGCACTTTTACCAGCTTTTATTTCGCTAATAGCATTTAATATTTCGCTTTCAGTTATGCTTGAGTCAAGCTCATTAAACATGACATGAAATTCACCTTTAACAAAACAATCATTAAAATACATAACATCTTCGTCAGGAATGAAAAAATGATCGTCTGGATTATTAATAGCCTTAAAATAATGATCGAAAGTTGACAGAGGTATGTCCGGTGTTTGTACATGAGATGATTTCTTCAACAACTTCCAATATAATTTAGCATTCTTGTATATGTATGTTTCTAAGGTGTTAGTGCGTTCATTCAAATACCGCTTACGATTATATGTCAACGTGTTTTTATACTCAGATCGTGCTTTCACTCATATCACTCGATTTTCGTCCGAGGCAAATTTTTTATAATCATTTAAAACGGATAAAAATTGATACCGTTTCAAAGCACACTCATCATTAAACCATGATTTGTTACAATTTGGTGATACATTTTCATAGCTGTAATCTATGGTGGCATATTCCTGCCACCAGTTAGCATGATAGCGTTCGCGAATAAATTCGTGTTAACCACTTAATTATTACTATAATTATCTAGCTATCTAGTTAATATTCGTGATAAATTTTCGGTAAGATAAATATCATACAACTGAAACATACTTGAAAGTGCCCAGAACTGCCACCTCTTACCTTTTTATGATGTAGGCCTATTACACTAGATTTAAGTGGTAACACGAATCTTAAGTGAAATTCGCGAATTTGAGTTATTAAGTAACATAATAAGTAGTCAACTAGATAAGATTCGTGTTTCCACTTACATGTAGAAGCCAAAAATGAATAAGTGGTAACACGAATCTTAAGTGAAATTCGCGAATTTGAGTTATTAAGTAACATAATAAGTGGTCAACTAGATAAGATTCGTGTTACCACTTACATGTAGAAGTCAAAAACGCATTTATAAATAAGTGGTAACACGAATCTTAAGTGAAATTCGCGAATTTGAGTTCTTAAGTAACATAATAAGTAGTCAACTAGATAAGATTCGTGTTACCACTTACATGTAGAAGTCAAAAACGCATTTATAAATAAGTGGTAACACGAATCTTAAGTGAAATTCGCGAATTTGAGTTCTTAAGTAACATAATAAGTAGTCAACTAGATAAGATTCGTGTTACCACTTAAATCTAGTGTAATACATCATAAAAATGTAAGAGGTGGCAGTTATGGGCACTTTCAAGCCTGTTTCTAGTTGTATGATATTTATCTTACCGAAAATTTATCACGAATATTAACTAGATAGCTAGATAATTATCGTAATAATTAAGTGGTTAACACGAATTTATTCGCGAACGCTATCATGCTAACTGGTGGAAGCAATATGCCACCATAGAAATCATCTATACAGGACGCTTAAATAATTCAACGGTTGTACCTCACATTAGATGTGAAAACGATTCTAATTTCGACTCAATTTCTTCACAATTTGTACAGTTTTTCACTTTGTCGACAATAATATTTAAATTAACAGGAAAGTTTTCATTACTAATAAAATTAATATATTTCTCCTGCAACATCGTTGCACCATGTATATCTATAATATATTTAAAATCAACGGCATCAGTTTGATCATTGCCATGGTCATTATCGATAACAGAAGTTGTATTTTCTATTGTGAAATTAATGACACAATGATCTGACAATGGATTAGGGACATAAACATAAAATGATGTTAAATCGATTTAATAAATTTTCTGATGCAATGACATAGTCAATAACACTACGGCCTCTATGACCTACAAACGTGTATATTATTTCTTAAGTAATTTCTTAATCGTGTACCTGTTTTGAAATTCAGTTTTTTATTATCTTCATTTAATTCGTTTTTACAATAAAGAATAACGACTGCTCCTTGGTTTTATATGTGTAGATAGTAGATACGTGCAATACACTCAACGACACTTCTATGTCCACACTTTGATTTTCATGGCTAACTTCGACATTTGTTGTATTTTTATAAAACCTGGTCACAATCTTAACAAAATATTTTATTATATGAAAACATAACAAAAATAACAATCGGATACGAATCCGCTCAACCGTGACAGTTTTACTGCTGCTGGTCGAAATACTCCAACAAATGTCGAAGTTAGCCATGCAAATCGAACTGTGGACTTAGAAGTACTCGTATATATATATTGTATGACATAATATTATGTTTTAAAGAGTTATGTCATTATTTCAATGGTTAAATAGTGTGTGTTTTTATTTTTAATGCCATATAGTCTCTTATAACTCAATTTGAGTAGTGTTATACACTTTTACCGAAATAATTGTTGTAGTTAGTATTATGTACAATGAATATTAATGAGACTTAAATAAATAAATATATATGTATTTGCCTATACTAGCGTCTTGACAACGTCGGTCATTCAGTATGCGTAATCCGGATTGTTTACAAAAATCTAAAAGCGAGTTACCGTTAGTATTCATATGTCCCTTATCTTGAGATTGTCTTGGGATATATGAGTCTACATGGTAATCATCAGGTACAGAAATAAAATTGTCATCTGAATCAAACATTACAAAATCATTATTGTCTGATGTACTCGACTGTGAAAATCGCCTGAAAGTAAAACATGGCAATTTCCATTCGTATTATTATGTATAGTGGCAACAGAATCAAGTAATCTGTCAAAACAAATTTGATCAACAGTGTTGTACCTACTGCTACCTTCCAGTATTACGTAACATAAGCCTAAATAACGAACAGAAGAGACTGTTTTTTTAACGTCAAACGTCAAGAATGGCTAGGTCGGACAACTTCCTACCGTTAGACCGAGTCGGTATTTTCAGAACAAAACTACTATAAAGCGCTTTTCACCTGACGAACGACTTTAGATTTCAATAAGAAACATTAAAAAAAGTATATTGCAATATCAAACAACTTTCAAATCGACATACAGACGCGGAGATCGCTATTTTTCACTCATAGTTTTCCTTTTACGCGAATGCTGCCTTTTTGACAGATGGTACCCGGCTCTGCGTAAGAACACATTCTGTAAGCCGAAAACCAAAAAACTTGGTTTTCGGCTTACGAAATGTGTTCTTACGCAGAGCCGGGTACCACCTTTCAAAATGGCTGCGTTCGTGTAAAACGAAAGTTGAGAGCGAAAAAATAGCGATCTCCGCGTCTGTATGACAATTTGTAAGTTGTTTGATATTGAAATATACTTTTTTAAATGTTTCTTATTGAAATCTAAAGTCGTTCGTCAGGTGAATAGCGATTTATAGTAGTTTTGTTCTGAAAATACCGACTCGGTCTAACGGTAGGAAGTTGTCCGACCTAGCCATTCTTGATGTTTGACGTTAAAAACAACAGTCTATTCTGTTTGTGAATATTTTTTGAGTATATACACTGTCGACATAAATCCCTTGTGTGTATTTTAAGACATCAGTGATAAAAATCGGTTGAGAAATGGCTTTGAAAAGTACGTCAAAGCAAATGTGTGTATATATTTTCATTGTAAATGCGTATGAAGTTGGACACCTTTATCTTACTATAAGAACAGAGTGAAAAATATTTTTTTTCAATGCGGGTTTAAATTGTCATGGCTACGCACCGGCCACCTGTGGTATGATGCACTATCCTCCAAAAATCTAAAATGACTAAACATTCTTCCGGAGGCGTCGCCCATATGGGAAACCGGTGGCGACGATAAATAAACGCAAATACAAACAGAGGCGTTATTCTTATTGCTGTAGTCATGACAAAGTTGTATGAAAACCAGATGAACATAATATTGTTTGCTTAACAAATGCGTCTGAAAGTAGATCTATAGTATATTTCTAGATTTGTCTACCGAGTAGTGTTGTTTAAAGTCAATCTCACAGGAAATTGCCCGACGTTGGAACTGAGTAGTACATCGATATGAAAGTAAAAGTAAACATGCATTAGTGATTTCACGACCAGGTTGTGGTGAACTGGACTGATCTATGATTAATCACACTACGGGATGGAATTTGTAGGCCGCGCGGAAAACCCAAATGTACCCAAATCCATCCTAATCTACTCGTCGTGTACCTAAATATCCTTCAATTTAGTTAATAAATGTTTTTTTGGACATAATTTGCAAGCATACTGTTATTTGAGTCGCTTGAATTTTCTTTTTTATTTCTAATATTTTTGTGAAATGTTCCATAGTCTCAAATTTGCGCACATCGTATAAAGCCCCTAGCTTGTTACTCAATGTATACATACGCACAAGAGCGTATATCTCTATTAATGGTACTAAATCTTCCTCTCTCATTATAAAATCTGCCTCTCTCAATCGTCAATTCATGATTAGCAATACCACGGATATCTATAATAAGATCCGTAGCAAGACCAAGTTTGGTTGAATATGATTAGATTTCACTTAGATTTGGGTGATTTGGGTGTTTTGATGCGCCTGATATTCACGTTAGGCCATACGAAAGTCTATCTATGTCTAACGTCAGGGATACTTTTTGACCGCAAACTGGTGTATGAGCTTTTCAGAACCGGTCATTGTCAATAAAGGTAAGGAAATGCTCTCGTGTGTGAAACTATAACTGCTGTTTTGTTTACTTTTCTATCAAAACACAACCGTGGCCTTTTCTCCGTCAAACTTACGGACAAACACGAACATTTCAATACACCTATATTGAAATGTAATGGCCCACGTAATATATTCATGTGTTCGCATTTGATAAAATCGCACTATAGGCCTACCAGTTAGGAAAAAAACAACAACAAAACGCAGATAGAAACAAAATTTATCTTAATAATTCAGTCTTTATTCCCAATAACAAAGACACAACACATCAAGCCATAAAATACAAACCACAAGTTAGCAAAAAACAACACAAATTAAGTACCAAGTAATGACTAGATTTAATGGTTTTCAGCTTGTCAACAAGGTAATTGGCTACCTGACACATTGTTATCGGTTAAATAGACCAACATCGTTATGTTTTAGCATCATTACCGGGGATTTTTGACATTTTCAGTATTATAAATATATCTGTTCTATTAAGCACGTTTCATAGATAGATAATTTATTGCAAATTCAGTAAGCCAAAGGCTCATGTGAACATAAATACATGTTCATACAATTTCACATTACAGACGTAACAAGTGGCAACTAGTTAATATCAAGAAAACGTATACATGTATCTTAAAGTTAATGTAAGAAATAAGTGAAATGGAAGTTACATATGTCTTAGATATTGAGTCATTGTAAGTCACATTAAAGAAAACGAGAAGACGAGAAAAAAGAAGAAAGCGAAATCGTTCGGCGGGGGCGGGCAATGTGTGCAATATAATAGTAATTTGCTTGACATAACATTTTGTAGGAACAAATGAATTGAGACAAACAGCAATTTGTAATCATAGAAAATAAACATACATCGTTTACATAACAACACAAAACCTATATATTTACATTTGCTAGTGATATACTAACTACAGTTCACACTGAAATTAGGTCAGTGAATCACGTAATTGAAAAGCTTTGAATATAAATATGCGCCCAGGCCATTTATTAAAAACTCGTTTTTGCTTTCAAATAATTCTTTAAACATATTAGGACGTGACCAGTAATATTTTTTATGTATTTCTTGCGTAGATCAATATATAAAGAACATTCTAAAATAAAGTGATACTCGTCTTCAATTTTGTTGCATATTCAACATTCTCTGTCTTCTATCGGGATACATCTTGGTTTTCTGCTATCTACCGGACTTTATTTTTAAATTATGCGATGATACTATTAGTCTTGTCATCGCGATCCTAAATTTACTAATATTAATAGATTTCAGATGAAATTGATACTCAAAATGAATAACAGATTTAAAGAAATGCGCCCTACTCGAGTTTTCTAAACGACTCTGCCAAGTTTGAATACTAGTGTCTATAAGTCGTTGTTTAAAAATGCTTAAACTACTTTAGTGTCACCAACGGTTGTGCTAGCCAAACCTCGTAAAAACTTAACTCTGACACAAGATTACGGACAAATATAAACCATGAAGTTTTATTTGGAAAGACATAATAATCTACTTTCGGCACGTTGTATATCATTTTCAAAATTTAATTTCACTGCACGATTGTATTTTCAGCCAATATTTAATTATTCAGGCCGATGTATCTATAGTATGCCAATTCAAATCTGTCTAATACACCGTACACAAAGTCGTTCTGAGTACATCTTTTAACGTTTAAAATTCGTTTACAGTATTGGCTATATACCCTTTCTGCATTGGCTTGTTTTGTGAAAACCCCAAACTTCACAGGAATAATTCATAATAGACAAAATCAATTTGTCAAAGAGTTCTAATTTATGACTAACAGATACATTTATAAGGAAAATGAAGAAGATATCTGTTTAATTTAAAAATTGCCTTTTTGTGCTTTACCTGCTAGAGAACAATGTGTTACATAAAAGGATCCACCCTGTGTAAAAACTATACCTATAGATGAAAAAGAACTTACAATTTCTATAATTTCACCACCGAAAGTGAATATAGTATCGCGCGGCAGTAATCCCACTTTCCCCAAAACAACTACTTTTGTTTTTTTTACATTGATTTTTAACTTCCATCTAGTGCAATAATCGAATAATGAATCGAGTCCTTTCTGAAGCCCTTCGGCTGACTCTGAAAATTACAATGTCGTCAGCATATAGTAAGATAAAAAACATTGTCATTAGAACATCAATACCTACAAAGTTGTTTAAACACATATATTCTTCTAGATCGTTCAAAAACATAGAAAACAGAAATGGTGACAAACATTCACCTTGGCGTACACCTAACATACAAGAAAATTCATTGCTAATCATGTTTTTATAGTTGACACGACTTTTTATGTTAGAATAAATACTTTTAATGACAGTAAACATTTTACCTCTGATTTCAATTTTTATTAACTTATACCACAAACTGTTCCTTTCTACATAATCAAAGGCTTTGCTAAAATCAATAAAGCTACAAAACATTTTTTTCCAGAGTAAATCATATGTGTTATTAGGCCGTGTAACACAAAAAGATTATATGTTATACCCATACCCCTTCTGAAGCCTGCCTGTGCTTCAACATAAACGTTATACTTTTGAGCCCATTTATCTAAAAGATTATTTAAAATCCTTGTAAAAAGTTTTCCTAAAACACTAAGCAATGTAATTCCTCTGTACGTTTCCGGGTCATTAAGCGAGCCTTTCTCATGAAGTGAAATGATATATCCATCCGACCATGCTTCGGGAAAACAACCGGTGCTAAAAACAATACTGAACAAATTAAATAGGTATGGTAATAATTGAGTTTAGCCATGTTTAAAATATTCATTTAAATAATTGTCGGGACCAGCACTTTTACCAGCTTTTATTTCGCTAATAGCATTTAATATTTCGCTTTCAGTTATGCTTGAGTCAAGCTCATAAACATGACATGAAATTCACCTTCAACAAAACGATCATTAAAATCTGGGACCAATATATACATTGGACTGGTTTGTGGACTATGCTGTGTCCAACTTTATGTCACATGTATAATAATAATTTCACTTTACACAACTCTGTTGTGTGGTTATTTACTTTTGTGTATATATATTTTATTTTTTTTGAAGGGGATATATTTTTTTCTCTCGTAAATAAGTATGTGTGGGTCGAGGACATCCCACTCCATACTTTACAAGATAGCTGTTAGTATGCATAAGAAAACAAGGTTAGTATTTCCATGAAGTTAAGATTCAATGTGTGATACAAATAATTTGAATAAGGTTATATTACACTAACGCAGAAATTATTAACTAACACTAGGTTGAGATTAGTATAATATTATTCATAGTTATCTCGAAAGTATCATTAAGGGTTCAAAACTTCATAAAAGATGATGATATTCCCCTCCAAAAATAAATAAGTTGAACTTGCATTCAATAAATGTTCCTGGCTACTTTATATTTTGACTATTATACAAATGTATTTAATTAATAAAATCGGCTACAAATGTCCAGTTATTTTTTTTGTCATCTTTTGTATTTGTTTTGTTTTCAATTGCCAAGGCTAGTGAAAGGCTTTTCTTTAGGCCTGTCAATGTCGGCATAGTGTTTTTTCTTTTCAAGTATATATATTTTTTAGATTGTAGGTAAAACATGTTACATCTTTTTTGGCTACCTAATATAAAAAAATTACTATCAATGTCTATGTCAAATTTTTTAACGTATTGAATTATTTCTGAGATGATATTCTGTATCATTGGGCATTCCCAAAATAAATGAATTAATGTTTCTTTTTCTTTATTACAAAATGTACAGTTTTCTGAAGATGAAATTCCCATTTTATATAATAAAATGTTAGTAGCTAAAATTCTGTGATTGATTCTAGTTTGCAACCATTGTAGGTATGTGTCATTTGTTGTATTAAAGACCCAGCTATATATATTTTTCCATTACTTTTGTGTATATATTAATAAAACGTCTGACATTGGTTAGATGTCAGACACTTCCAATCCACACTTGTGTTTGGGTTTTTACTGTGACATTAATGAACTGCATTGACTGGGGAACACAAATATAAATACATGTATATATTGGTCCCAGTTAAAATACATAACATCTTCGTCAGGAATGAAAAAATGATCGTCTGGATTATTAATAGCCTTAAAATAATGATCGAAAGTTGACAGAGGTATGTCCGGTGTTTTTAGATGAGATGATTCCTTCAACAATTTCCAATATAATTAAGCGTTCTTGTATCTGTATGTTTCTAAGGTGTTAGTGCGTTCATTCAAATACCGCTTACGATTATATTTCAATGTGTTTTTATACTCAGATCGTGCTTTCACTAATAACACTCGATTTTCGTCCGACGCATTCTTTTTATAATTATTTAAAACGGATAAAAAATTATACCGTTTTCAAAGCACAATCGTCATTAAACCATGATTTGTTAAAATTTGGTGATACATTTTCATGGCTGTACTTATATATATAGGACGCTTAAATAATTCATCGGTTGTACCACACATTAGATGTGAAAACGATTCTAAATTCGACTCAATTTCTTCACAATTTGTACAGTTTTTCACTTTGTCGACAATAATATTTAAATTAACAGGAAAGTTTTCATTACTAATAAAATTAATATATTTCTCCTGCAACATCGTTGCACCATGTATATCTATAATCTATTTAAAATCAACAGCATCAGTTTGATCATTGCCATGGCCATTATCGATAACAGAAGTTGCATTGTCTATTGTGAAATCAATGACACAATGATCTGACAATGGATTAGGGTCATGAACATAAAATGATGTAAATCGATTTAATAAATTTTCTGATGCAATGACATAGTCAATAACACTACGGCCTCTATGACCTACACACATGTATATTATTTCTTAAGTAATTTCTTAATCGTGTACCTGTTTTGAAATTCAGTTTTTTATTATCTTCATTTAATTCGTTTTTACAATAAAGAATAACGACTGCTCCTTGGTTTTATATGTGTAGATAGTAGATACGTGCAATACACTCAACGACACTTCTAAGTCCACACTTCGATTTTCATGGCTAACTTCGACATTTGTTGGAGTATTTTTATAAAACCTGGTCACAATCTTAACAAAATATTTATTATATGAAAACATAACAAAAATAATAATCGGATACGAATCCGCTCAACCGTGACAGTTTTACTGCTGCTGGTCGAAATACTCCAACAAATGTCGAAGTTAGCCATGAAAATCGAAGTGTGGACTTAGAAGTGTCGTTGAGTGGGTATATATATATATATATTGTATAACATAATATTATGTTTTAAGAGTTATGTCATTATTTCAATGGTTAAATAGTGTGTGTTTTTATTGTTAATGCCATAGTCTCATATAACTCAATTTGAGTAGTGTTATACACTTTTACCGAAATAATTGTTGTAGTTAGTATTATGTACAATGTATATTATTGAGACTTTAATAAAAAATGTATTTATTGTCTATATTAGCGTCTTGACAACATCGGCCATTCAGTATGCGTAATCCGGATTGTTTACGAAAATCTAAAAGAGAGTTACCGTTAGTATTCATGTCCCTTATCTTGAGATTGTCTGGGGATATATGAGTCTACATGGTAATCATCAGGTACAGAAATAAAATTGTCGTCTGAATTAAACATTACAAAATCATTATTGTCTGATGTACTCGGCTGTGAAAATCGCCTGAAAGTAAAACATGGAAATTTCCATTCGTATTTAATGTATAGTGGCAACAGAATCAAGTAATCTGTCAAAACAAATTTGATCGACAGTGTTGTACCTACTGCTACCTTCAGTATTAAGTAACATAAGCCTAAATACATATCAGTATCTAAAAGTAGTTAACGACCATTTAGTCTAAACCATAAAATATCATAATCACTGTGTAATCTTCTCGAACATACAGTTATCGTCAACGAGACAAAGCCAGGCATTATAATACGTATTTGATCCAGTAAGATGAAACGAATAAGCGATAAAAAAGAACTTCGATAGTGTGTGGTTTTAGTTTGGTTTGTCTATTTTGCGCAGCAATTCTTATCGTACAGATTGCAACAAATTTGCTTGATTCAGACTGCGCCGACCATATTTCATAACGATACAGTAAACCCTCAATAATAAGACCACCATTGGGACCCTTGATAACTGGTCTTCTTATTGAGGTGGTCCTAATATTGAGGTTAAATAAAAATCAAAACAATTTAAATGGACTTAAAAATGTGTTCTTATTTTCGAGATGGTCTTATTATTGAGATGGTCTTATTATTGAGGTGGTCTTGTTATTGAGGTGGTCTTATTATTGAGGTGGTCTTGTTATTGAGGTGTCTTATTATTGAGGTGGTCTTGTTATTGCGGTGGTTTTATTATTGAGGTGGTCTTATTATAAAGGTGGTCTTGGTATTGAGGTGGTCTTATATTCGAGTTGGTCTTATTATTGAGGTGGTCTTATTATTGAGGTTGTCTTATTATTGATGTGGTCTTGTTATTGAGGTGGTCTTATTATTTAGGTGGTCTTATTATTGAGGTTGTCTTATTATTGAGGTGATCTTATTATTGATGTGGTCTTGTTATTGAGGTGGTCTTGTTATTGAGGTGGTCTTGTTATTAAGGTGGTCTTGTTATTGAGGTGGTCTTATTATTGAGGTGGTCTTGTTATTGAGGTGGTCTTGTGATTGAGGTGGTCTTGTTATTGAGGTGGTCTTATTATTGAGGTGGTCTTATTATTGAGGTGGTATTGTTATTGAGGTGGTCATTGTATCAGGTTTGACTGTATTTCCTGTTTTACCTTGATGCGGCTTTTCCGCAGATTTATCACTTAGACATTTTTTAATATCTGAACAACTATGAAGTTGATCATTGCTTGAACACGCCACATCAAAAGATTGTGTAGCTGATTTGTTCAATAATGAAGTGATTATAATAACTCAAAGGAGCTGGAAATAGAAGGAAGTATAATTTGTTGTTCGCATGGGAAATCTGCTTGGAGTAGCTTATTGAACATGAGTATTTTCATAACGAAGATGCAGTTTTTATTTAATTTATATAAACGACATAATAAGTATTAAGTGTATGCACTTATTGTAAAGTACTTTTGAGCATCCAACGACCCAAATGATCGGTCAGAAACAGGAACTAGCAACACAATAACCGGCTTCACTCAGAGGCTGTCCTGTCCGTCTGTCCGTTCGTCCGTCAATCAACACGTACTTTTCTTAAACTTCTTTTCATACAGTTCTTGGCCGACTTGGATAAACGTTCTCACAAATAACCCTTATGTGGTCCCCTTTCCAAAATGTTCCATGGCAACACAGAGTATAAACTTTTCTTGTCAAAAACTACTGGCCCAATTTCGATTTAAATCCACACAAATGTTCTATTGGTGACCCTCTACCAAGATCGTTCAAATTATTTGGATTCGTCAAACACGATTGCTGTTATCGGTTAGTAATTTAGTGAAAATAATTGAAATGATTGATATTTCTTTCTATTATTGTGATTTAGGTTCAGTACTTAGTAGAAATAAAACACTATCCGAATTAGTACTAACGTCCGAATATAGGTATAGTTTACCAATGTAAGGGTAAATCTATTCACGGCAAAATACGAAACACGTAATGAATGTCATGTTCGGTTAATCGTTCGGAAGATTAAACGTTAAAGATTTAACTGGTTAGCAAAAGAACCGAATATTGACATTCCTGATATACTGTTGAAGGGATAAAGAGAGATAACTCTAGAAGGGATAAAGGGAGGGAACTGAAGAACTAATAAAGGGAGAGAACTCGGTTAGTAATTTAGTGAAAATAATTGAAATGATTGATATTTCTTTCTATTATTGTGATTTAGGTTCAGTTCTTAGTAGAAATAACACACTATCCGAATTAGTACTAATGTCCGAATATAGGTATAGTTTACCAATGTAAGGGTAAAAATATACACGGCAAAATACGAAACACGTAATGAATGTCATGTTCGGTTAATCGTTCGGAAGATTAAACGTTAAAGATTTAACTGGTTAGCAAAAGAACCGAATATTGACATTCCTGATATACTGTAGAAGGTATGAAGAGAGATAACTCTAGAAAGATAAAGGGAGGGAACTGGAGAACTAATAAAGGGGGAGAACTGGAGAACTAATAAAGGGAGAGAACTCGTGACAATCTCCAGTGGTACACTGCAATCAGATTCAACGCTGGCAGCGAGACAAAGATTATGTGTAATTATTATATTAATTATCTTTCACAAGTATTATATTAATTATCTTTCATAAGTATTATATTAATTATCTTTCATAAGTATTATATTAATTATCTTTCATAAGTATTATATTAATTATCTTTCACAAGTATTATATTAATTATCTTTCATAAGTCTACAATAACGATTATCTGATATAATCCAAATGTAATATTCTTAGGATAGTTCTTAATTAACATTGCCCACACAATAAGGCCATGCCAAATTGGAATTGTGTTAAGCGTCAACCTAAGTTCACGAAACCTAGCTACCTATTCACACAAAACACACAAACTCATAACGAAAAAACAAATATCCTCAGGTAATAAGCGGTGCATAATTTTAGATATTTTAATGAAAGAAACATCATAAAAACAAAACAAAATGGTTTGTTTCAAAACTAGATCTATACATGAATAAATCTAATTTAAAACTGACTAGTTTTCCCACACATTGACTAGTTTTCACACAAATTTACGTTAAACAAATTTCTTCAAGACAATAATAGTATCATGTTAATAATTCAGGCCTTTTTCTGTCCATTTTGGGAAAAGACCCTAGATAAATTGGGAAAATTTGCGTCGTAACATTTGCCAATTTGAGAAAACTTGAACGCTTCAACTTGAATTTTGGGAATTTTCATAGTTAAAAGAACAGACTGTTCATGTCTAAATTGTATATAAACAAGCATTCTAATCTACATTTCTTGTAGCAACTGTCGTTTATGATACAAGGGACAATAATGGCGAGAGTTATTCAAAGAGCTTCAAACATACCAGGTCGCTCCAGTAGACGATTTTTCGAAGGTGCTTCTGATTGGGATTTTTTCAGATTAGGAAAAAAAAATGTATTTGGGAATGGGTCAGATAGTCACATCGTTGTCGGATCTCAACTAAAATTGCCGTTATCGAATCAGGGACATTGAAAATATTTGAGAATTATAGCTTAGAAAAATGTTTTTTTGGCTCGAGGAGCGCAAAACCTAGGCGCACGCTTAACAAAATTCCAATTTGGCATGGCATAAGCTTAGCTCAGCCCAGTAATCCGATTATCTCGCGTTCGTAACAAATCCGATATAAACACGGATATAGACACAAAACATGATGGTCACACCTAAAGCTTTTTTTCTAAATAAACTAAAGTACAAGAAAAAATTGATGCCAGGCATCAAAGTCGCCGTAAAATATTAAGCAAACTAATTATTGTGAAATATTTGAAGGGAATATGTAGAAAAATAACACAAACGTGACGTTATAACACAAACAAAATTTGCAAATATTGAACAAGCAATATTACCGTGTAAGAAATACACATACCGGTATACATTATTGATGTAAATAAAACAAAGGACAAACTTGTCGTTTTCTTTGGAAAAAAATGTCATAAATAGCCTTCAATAAAAATACAATGCACATAACTTGAAAATACATTCAACATTAGATTCTCTTAATTTTATGCTAAGGTACCCGTGTCTCAATATTACAGATGGTGTTAAATTGTAAATATAACAGTCAGATCAACTAATATACACGTCTTTCTATGCCTCTGCTTCACTAATATAATTAACCTCGTACGCTCATAGATTAATTCGAGCTGTAAACATTTGGTTCTGTCACTTTATACAGTGTTCGGGTTGTTTCCTGCCCATTTTCGGCCTATTGAGGCCAGTTGTCTTGACTTGTCCTGTGATCTTTTCCATCCATTAATTCCCCCTCCCCCTTCCCTTCACTGTCCACTTTGATTCTCCTTGTTATTCCGTTTGGTCTGCCAGACCATTCCTTGTGCCTCTGTTCCTTAACATGTGTACCCTTTGACCTCCTTAAGTGCCTTATGTTTTGTGGATTGTTGTTTTCCCGGAGGTTTGCGTGGGGAGGCACTGTTTTGTGTATGTAGTGTTCCCTGTAGTTACGTATTCTCTCTCTTCTACTGCCATCATTGAACTTGAATAAAACAGTTTATTTCCAAACTTACGTCGGTATAAATTTATCTACGACAATCATTAATTTGGCGAAAATTGTAGAAGTTTAGACATTTAAATTCAAATTTTCATGTATCAAAGTCACGTGCAGAGAATAACATGATATTTATATGTGTGTTTCCCTGTCAATGCAGTTCATTTACGTCACTGTAAAGACACAAACACAAGTGTGGATTGGAAATGACTGAAATCTAACCAATGTCAGACGTTTTATTAAATATATAAGTTGTTAAGTAAACAAACTTTAAAGTTGTGAAATGATAATATCATTATCAGTGTGAAATAAAGTATGTGTCATTAAGAACAGATCATTTCATTATATATTCAAACGGTGTTTGTGAGTTTGTAAATATCTGGAACCCCCTCCAAATAAATCACTGAAACTGTACATGTCTGGAACCCCCTCCAAATAAATCACTGAAACTATACATCTCTGGAACCCCCTCCAAATAAATCACTGAAACTGTACATACATCTCTGGAACCCCCTCCAAATAAATCACTGAAACTGTACATACATCTCTGGAACCCCCTCCAAATAAATCACTGAAACTGTACATACATCTCTGGAACCCCCTCCAAATAAATCACTGAAACTGTACATACATCTCTGGAACCCCCTCCAAATAAATCACTGAAACTGTACATACATCTCTGGAACCCCCTCCAAATAAATCACTGAAACTGTACATACATCTCTGGAACCCCCTCCAAATAAATCACTGAAACTGTACATACATCTCTGGAACCCCCTCCAAATAAATCAATGAAACTGTACATACATCTCTGGAACCCCCTCCAAATAAATCACTGAAACTGTACATACATCTCTGGAACCCCCTCCAAATAAATCACTGAAACTGTACATCTCTGGAACCCCCTCCAAATAAATCACTGAAACTGTACATCTCTGGAACCCCCTCCAAATAAATCACTGAAACAGTACATCTCTGGAACCCCCTCCAAATAAATCACTGAAACTGTACATCTCTGGAACCCCCTCCAAATAAATCACTGAAACTGTACATCTCTGGAACCCCCTCCAAATAAATCACTGAAACAGTACATCTCTGGAACCCCCTCCAAATAAATCACTGAAACTGTACATCTCTGGAACCCCCTCCAAATAAATCACTGAAACAGTACATCTCTGGTACCCCCTCCAAATAAATCACTGAAACAGTACATCTCTGGAACCCCCTCCAAATAAATCACTGAAACAGTACATCTCTGGAACCCCCTCCAAATAAATCACTGAAACAGTACATCTCTGGAACCCCCTCCAAATAAATCACTGAAACAGTACATCTCTGGTACCCCCTCCAAATAAATCACTGAAACAGTACATCTCTGGAACCCCCTCCAAATAAATCACTGAAACAGTACATCTCTGGAACCCCCTCCAAATAAATCACTGAAACAGTACATCTCTGGAACCCCCTCCAAATAAATCACTGAAACAGTACATCTCTGGTACCCCCTCCAAATAAATCACTGAAACTATACATCTCTGGAATCCCCTCCAAATAAATCACTGAAACTGTACATCTCTGGAACCCCCTCCAAATAAATCACTGAAACTGTACATCTCTGGAACCCCCTCCAAATAAATCACTGAAACTGTACATCTCTGGAACCCCCTCCAAATAAATCACTGAAACTGTACATCTCTGGAATCCCCTCCAAATAAATCACTGAAACTGTACATCTGTGGAACCCCCTCCAAATAAATCACTGAAACTGTACATCTCTGGAACCCCCTCCAAATAAATCACTGAAACTGTACATCTCTATCATGCTTCTGCCACACATTGATTCTTTCTCGAGGGTTCTTTCTAGTTTAACACAATTCGTATCTGACAATGTCAACAATGCCCAACAATGGTGTTGACAAATAACGTAATTGGCTCATTTAGCTGATAACAATGTATCAGGTAGCCAATGGTCGTGCTCAAAAACTGAAGAAACATTATAAGATCTAATCATTTACTTGGTACTTTGTGTTGTTTTTGTTCACGTGTAGTTTTTATTTTATGACTTGCTGTTTTGTGGGAAGAAAGTTGTTGTTGATGCAGAACGTACGTTTTTTCGGCACAGCCTTACTAACATGGTTTCGCTATTTGCATATCAGTGCTGTGTGAACCAATCAAATCTTACGTTAACCTCTAAACCAACTTCTTCTTAACCAAACAACGTTTGTAACCGTGACGTGGATTGGGTAACCTTTCGATAATGGGTACGTTACCTTACCGAAATCCACTGACCTTCGGTGAATTTACCGAAACCTTTTTTGGATCTTTAGTGACCAGCAATCGTAACATCGCGACAATTTTTATGTTGCACAACTAATATTAACATTCAAATGGCGCCGACCATCTTTTTTCTTGTTTATCGACACTTTGTCGTTTTCCTGCCTGGTAGGTCGTTGAATCCGACGCTAAACATCGATATAATCGATGAACCCGGGCTTTTGGTTATTCTTTGTAAACGATCAATTTTAATGTTTGAAAATATGATTGAATATAAACGACTGATCACGTGTCACACATTATTTCTAGTTCTAACCCGCGATTTCAAAGAATTGTACGTTTATTTGTGATTGAGTTGAGTGGCAGAGGACCATCACTGAGTCGTTCTATGACAGGTGAGGTAGAATCCATGCCATGCACACCACTTAACCTAACCTCGTGGAGAAATGACGTAGATGCCATGCCATGCACAACACTTACCCTATCCTCGTGGTGAAATGACGTAGATGCCATGCCATGCACAACACTTACCCTAACCTCGTGGTGAAATGACGTAGATGCCATGCCATGCACAACACTTACCCTAACCTCGTGGTGAAATGACGTAGATGCCATGCCATGCACAACACTTACCCTAACCTCGTGGTGAAATGACGTAGATGCCATGCCATGCACACCACTTACCCTAACCTCGTGGTGAAATGACGTAGATGCCATGCCATGCACAACACTTACCCTAACCTCGTGGTGAAATGACGTAGATGCCATGCCATGCACACCACTTACCCTAACCTCGTGTTGAAATGACGTAGATGCCATGCCATGCACAACACTTAACCTAACCTCGTGGTGAAATGACGTAGATGCCATGCACACCACTTACCCTAACCTCGTGGTGAAATGACGTAGATGCCATGCCATGCACACCACTTACCCTAACCTCGTGGTGAAATGACGTAGATGCCATGCCATGCACAACACTTACCCTAACCTCGTGGTGAAATGACGTAGATGCCATGCCATGCACAACACTTAACCTAACCTCGTGGTGAAATGACGTAGATGCCATGCACACCACTTAACCTAACCTCGTGGTGAAATGACGTAGATGCCATGCCATGCACAACACTTACCCTAACCTCGTGGTGAAATGACGTAGATGCCATGCCATGCACAACACTTACCCTAACCTCGTGGTGAAATGACGTAGATGCCATGCCATGCACACCACTTACCCTAACCTCGTGGTGAAATGACGTAGATGCCATGCCATGCACACCACTTACCCTAACCTCGTGGTGAAATGACGTAGATGCCATGCACACCACTTACCCTAACCTCGTGGTGAAATGACGTAGATGCCATGCACAACACTTAACCTAACCTCGTGGTGAAATGACGTAGATGCCATGCCATGCACAACACTTACCCTAACCTCGTGGTGAAATGACGTAGATGCCATGCCATGCACACCACTTACCCTAACCTCGTGTTGAAATGACGTAGATGCCATGCCATGCACACCACTTACCCTAACCTCGTGGTGAAATGACGTAGATGCCATGCCATGCACACCACTTACCCTAACCTCGTGGTGAAATGACGTAGATGCCATGCCATGCACAACACTTACCCTAACCTCGTGGTGAAATGACGTAGATGCCATGCCATGCACACCACTTACCCTAACCTCGTGGTGAAATGACGTAGATGCCATGCCATGCACAACACTTAGCCTAACCTCGTAGTGAAATGACCACGACACGGTCTCTAACGTCACATCGGGTCACTGAGAACGCGGCATGGTGATAGGTTAGTGAGGGGAGACAGAAAGTATTTGCCTTAATGAAAATGTGGGTTAGTAAAACGCTGGTTTTGCTTGACTTGAATCATGGAGCGTTAATTAAATACCCGTGATTATTCCTATTTACCGTAATTATCCGCACGGAACTCTTGTGTAATTGTTAACAGCTAATGAGCTTTTCCTGTACATGCAGTAATACGTCCATGATTAATTAAAGTAATATTAAGATAAATATCCGTATTAGTGACGTGACGTGGTTCGCTATAAAACCGATACGAGCATTTAGAACAGTTAGATGCCGAGACCAGACGAGTACCAATAGATTGTGTGAAGCGTACGTAATACTTCATCACGAATGACAATAGTCGGAGATAAAGGTGTGTTATATTTTCTTGTTTCAAGTATTCTGTTTTCTGCGAGTATTTTAGTTAATTTTATCAATTTGTATCGCTTATTTTTAGGGATGTTAACGAACATTCGGATATTCGAATATTCGTTTGTACGTCCGAATATTCGAATACTGATTCGGCATTCGAATATTCGATAAAATATATTTTTTCAATATAAAAGCTGAATGCAAGTGTACTAAAATTGTAGCGGATCCGTAGTCCAGTGGTAAGGCGCTGGACTAGTAATTCGTGGATCGCAGGTTCGATTCCCCGCTCCATCACTGACAGTACTAACAGTCTTTCGGACGAGACTTAAAAAACCGAGGTCCCGTGTATGATGCTGTACATCGAGCACGTAAAATAACCAGGTGTGCTTCTGGAACTGGGACATCTTCTGTATGATGCACTAACCTCCAAAAATCTATATTGACTAAACATTCTTCCTGAGGCGCCTCCCATATGGGAAACCGGTGGCGACGATAAATAAACGCAAATACAACTACTAAATTTCAATGATGGGCATTATCGCATTGAATGACATTTTACACGTGAAAATAATATCTACAGGTGTTAATTGACATGCCATGTTGTATATTTGGGGACAAGAGAGATATAACACTCTGGTGATGACAGTTACGCCCTGAAATATTAGTAATCTCGGGGATTAATCAGTTTTAAACACATACTTGATAAGCATAAACTAAAAGTTATACTTCGAATTTCAAATGTATTATTATTAAATAAGAAGGTCGAATGTTCGACTATTCGTTCGGAAGGTTGACCGAATATTCGAATACTATAATTGCCATTCGTCATTGACGATTATTACGTAAGACTCTTTAAACACAAACGATCCATCGTGTAAATAACATCATACGAATGTTTGATGGGAAAGAGTTTCTTGGGAAGAATTATTGGTAGTGATGGCATGATTATCGAAAATAATCGAAAAATCGTCGATAGACATCTGAAATCGATGACAATCGATTATGACCTACAATAATCGATTATAATCGGACATTTTGACAGTTTTTTGACATCTGTTTATTGTGTCTATCTATTTCTTCAATCTATATATCATATCTTTATTAACATCCACGCTAGTACTAATCTGTACATAGAAAATAAAATGTAATTGTTTTCAATTTCTTCAGTCAAATACAAATACACGAACTAAACATACAAAAACAAAATATATTTAATGAATGATAAAAATGTTCTTATGATATAAGCGTAATGTAAAACCACATCGATGTTAAATGAAGTTAGAAAGAGATAAATAAACTTGTATAATTAAATTGTAAAACTGTCACTGTCAGCATTACGGTTCTAATAAAAAAAGAACTAGATATTTCGATTATTTGCGATTCGATTATCGATTATTATGAGTTTTCAAACCAATCCAATAATCGATTATGAAATTTGTCCGATTATCCATCACTAATAAGTGCGTTCTAGTTGTGTTTGTTTTTTCTCGAACAAATCGCTTGAACATATGATGAACTGGCATTATTTGTGTCCTTATAAATATTAATGTTTTAATGTCTTGAAGCAAGTTATATCTAATGACGTGAACTTTGTCCAGATTTCATGAAAATACTTAAGTATAAAGATCAGTAACTGTCTTAAGTATGCTTGTCAGTTGTTTCAGCATGTGTAATCGAAACGTTTGGAAGTTTTGACTTTCCCGCGAGAAAAAATAGACATTTGTTCTGTTCACATAAAATAACGAAAATATTATTCACTTTCCCGGATCGTACCCTTCTTGGGAAATCAGAGTTCCGAAATAGGGCGATTCTTTAGACATCATTCTATCTACGCCGTTCATCTTTTTTTAAAGATATTTCTTGTTAACATTAATAGTGTTTGCTTGTTGGACTATGATTATGCCACATTGTTAATAATATTATAATTGTGCCCTCTACTTCTGTGGTCACGTGTTCTGTACAACTTGACATTTCCCGTCATTCGTTCTTTCCGTTCAAAAATCTTGATATAATGAAATTCGTAGCTGCGTAGTTAGCGATTTCAAAATTTTGGTTTGAGATCGAGAATTCTTGAACTGAAAAGTCATTATGTTTATAATTCAAACTACCCCCCCCCCCCTCCCCCCGGTGGTAACATGAAGCCGATTTTATATTATCCCTGCACAGTTTAAATTACCCCCTCGCTGACTCAGCTAAAGTGATACATTTTTACGATATAAAGTCACGGTAAATTTTCCACACTGAAATGTTCAACATCAGACTAATGAGATTCAATTTCGTGATTTGAGATTTTAGTCCAGAGTGTAAATATCCGTTATAATCTCGGGCCTTGATCTTATAAAATTCTCTGTCTTCGTGGAGAATAAACTACATTAATATGTTTTGCTTTGAGCGACCAGGGATTCAAAGGAGATTATTATCATGACAGGAAAAATATGAGAAGATGACTGTTCAATAATCAAAGGGATGTAATCAAAAGGTAAAAGTGAGCTGGAATAAAATGTCGGTAGGAAAGTCGACGTTTCGACTTCAAAGAATCTTTTACTGTTCACTATGAAAGTCTTTACGTGGTTGAAAAAAAAAAAAATAAAAAATATTAACTGAAATGTCGATGAAACGAAACGTGGTTGAACATAGTCTTGTAATCTGGATCAGATCTATATTGGTTTCCAGTGTGCTCAGTGCTTTTTTGTGTATACGAGGGGCATTTGATAAGTAATGGCAACAGCGGCGGGTTATTCAAACCCCTATCATTAACCCGTAAATGACTATTTGAGACCTTCAAAGTACTCTCCCTGCGACTGTACACACTTTTCAAGTCGAATTAGCCACTCAGAAAATGCACCTTTAAAGCGTTCTTTGGGTATACTGTTTAAACACTGATATAACGCGCTGCCTACGGCGCTGCGCGTTTCAAATCGGCGCCCTCGCAAGCATGCTTTAATATATGGGTTCAACCAAAAGTCACAGGGAGAGAGATCTGGGCTATATGGAGGGTGTGATAAAACATGCTGAACGATGGGCTGGTGCATTGTCATGTAGCAACTTGATGCCGCGGACCCCTGTCCGTGGGCGCTTTGTTGTGTAATAGTTAACAACAGCCGGTAGTATATTTTCTTTGTATAATATACCTGTAACACTTCTGCGTTCAGGGACTGGGATTTTGGCCACAATTCCATCGGAATAGAAAAACAGGGCATACATAACGCGCCTGACACTTCTACTTCGCCGTGCAATTACAGGCCGTTCATTATTTTCACCTATCCACATTTTGTTATTTTCTTTAGTGGCAGGCTCAAAAAAGTACAGCCATGTTTCATCACCTGTTACAATTTCTTTGAGGCGCCTGGTGTCTTTATTTCTAAACATAGTGAGAAGAGCCGAAGCTTTCTCTACCCGCTCCCTGTTCTGCTCAGGGGTGAGCAAGTGCGGTATCCAGCTCGCACAAACCTTGTGTAGGTTTAACTTTTCCTTTAAAATCAAGAAAACCCGTGACGAATTGAGACCCGATATCTCCCCGATCTGTTCAACAGTACATCTGGCATCTGTTTCTATTATATCTTTTACAGTGCAGATGTCTTTGTCAGACACTGCAGATTCTGGGCGCCCTGGACGGGCCTCATCTTTAATGTTAGATCTGCCATCTTTAAAGAGAGAAACCCACCGGGCAACTGTGCGATATGGAAGAGCACTTTCTCCATATACCTTGACTAAATCAGATTGAATATCTAAAGCGCTCAAGCCAAGCAATCCACGTATTTTGCAATACGCCCTTTGCTCCTCGCGAAAATCGCTATTAGCTTCAGCCATTTTTATAGCCACTATAATGTACCACGCTATTTCAAACTTCATTTAAAAGTTCATTTGCACGTGATTCGCGTGTAATTTTTTGCCAGGTGAACGGAAAAATCAATACTCTTTCCATCAGTATTCTACACTAGTGGATGCACGTGAAAATATTGGATCGTTGCCACTACTTATAAAATGCCCCTCGTACTTGTCGATATTTCCATTCATGATGTGTTGTATGATAAAATACACCGTCTTCAACCAGTATAGTAAACTCCGCTTGAACGATATCCAGGGGACCGTAACATTTGTATCGTTGTATCCAAATATCGTTCTATCCAAGGTTGACTTTGTTCCAGCAATCCGAAAGGTGTCACAAATATCCTTGTTAGTGTGAAAAATGTTGGTTAGGGTCCGAACAATGTATTGCGTTGTAATAAAAATATCGCAATATGCGATATCGTAGTAAACAGAATATAGGTAATAGAAACATGTAAGCAGCCGGCATGGACCATGATATCTGTATCGTTATAAGCGGTATATCGCAGTAAGCGCTATCGTAATAAGCGGTATATCGCAATAAGCACTATCGTTATAAGCGGTATATCGCAGTAAGCGCTATCGTAATAAGCGGTATATCGCAGTATGCGATATCGTAGTAAACAGAATATAGGTAAAAGAAAAGTGAAGGCAGCTGGCAGGGACCATGAGATATGTATCGTAATAAGCGGTATATCGCAGTAAGCGCTATCGTTATAAGCGGTATATCGCGATATCGTAATAAGCGGTATATCGCAGTAAGCGATATCGTAATAAGCGGTACATCGCAGTAACAATATCGTAATAAGCGGTATATCGCAGTAAGCGATATCGTAATAAGCGGTACATGGCAGTAAACGAGACCATAATAAGCGGTATATCGCAGTAAGCGATACCGTAATAAGCGGTATATCGCAGTAAGCGATATCGTTAGAAGTGGAGTTAACTGTACGTCTATTGTTGGTTGTTGACCAGTGATTGTTGACTGCCAGTCATTGAATATAGTTTCGTTAATTTATCTGTATTTATCGGTGTAGCTGTATAACATTTGACCTACATTTTTGACCAACCAAATGTTGTACTCGAAACGAGCTTTTTAAAATCTGACCAATCATATTTTCACCCAAGAGGCACCAATTTGGGTTTTCGTTCAACCAAGAGGCACCAAACGGGGCCTGATTCGTAAGATGTGCGTTCATTAGCATTTCGAATTTTGCTGAAAGTAGTTAATATGTTTAAGCATGTATATATAAAATGAAGTTCCATGAATATGGTATATATAGATCCGAGTTATTTTTTGTTTACAAAATTTTATTTTTCAACATGTTGCAAAAAACATTATTTCATTTAACCTACTGGAAGACATCATTTTATCAGCACCATTTCTTGTTTTGAATCTTTTTCTCTTGACTAAACCGGCTGAACAAAACTAACATAATAACGCGTAAATATATATTTGTCATCATTAGCTAGCATCGTGTTCGGGGTAGAGCACCTCGCCCTTGATCGGGAAATGGTTAGTTCTGATCCTGTTGTACGGTGGCACAGAGGTGACATGTGTATGTTTTTATTTATCTCGTGCGCACGAGATAACTAAGTCGTGCGCACGAGTTAGTTATCTCGTGCGCACGACTTAGTAACTCGTGCGCACGACTTAGTTATCTCGTGCGCACGAGATAAATAAAAACATACACATGTCACCTCTGTGCAACCATACTGTTGCAGTCCCTGAATTAAAGCTAATATGGTATAATTAAAACATGTCTAAAAAACGGCTTCATTCCTCTTCCAAAATTTCTACAGCGCTCTAGAGCAATGAATATTGTAGTATCTTCAGTACTTTGATTTATTCATTCTATTTTAGTAGTCAATGACATCAGTATTATTTCTACATGTATATCTCCGGGGAGATTTTATATTGACTGAAACCGAATTTATTAAATTTATCTGCATCTTTCCCAATATATACATACAAGAAAACTACTCTAGTTTATGCTACGATTATATAAATTTATCCATTCCGATCGTAAAATTTCATCTAGCAACGCGGAGTAAATTATCAAGTAATATTCGTTCGCGCAATGGGCAGGCTTTGTAGACGCATAAACTTCAGCAATAAAAACATACCAGACTCACATGACTATCGGAAATTTCAATGATCTAGCGCTCGTACGGGCTCTATCCCTCATTTCAACACGTGAAATTTCTATAAAGTGAAGCTGATTTTCTTACCTCCCATATTATTATACTATAGAAAGGACAAAGGGAGAGAACTCTAGATGGGATAAAGGGAAAGAACTCGTGACAATGTCCTGTGCATTCTCGACAGTTCTCGGATATTTCCGTACCACTTCGTTACTCTACGAACATCCTCTAGTGTATGTCAGGCGGAGCACTATGTGGCAAAAATCAATTTGTGCGGTCAAAAATAGTTCTCGTAAACGGATTTATAACTTAAATAACTTCGATAAATTCACATAAGAGAAGGATTATCGTTATCCTTTGTAGATAAAACCTCACATATTTCAGTCTTCATATAGCTTAAATATTAGCCTCTTATCCTGTTTCATCAGCACTCCAGCGTTCACGCCGCCATATTGTTTTGGTTTTTCCGAAAGTAGTGCCAAACGAACATCCGAGGCACTGGACGTAGTTGGCCGAGGTTTTCCGAATGTGTCCTGTGGTCGTTTGTTAATACATGCCGGAGTTTTCAGTTTACGATGTCTTTGTATTGGAAATTATTGATTATTTCATTCGCGAGATTCCGAGAGTGTTCGGCCTACACTTCGTATGTTTCCGGACATGTCCGTATACATGAAAGAAACAAGAAGTACCAGTATTTCCCTTTTAATATATATAATCCCCCACCACCCTTGATTTAGTTTGATGTATACATTTATTAAAGTAATTTCGAACAAATTTGTTCAAATTACATATCAAAGGGAGGTAATTCAACTAACTGGTGC
The DNA here is from genome assembly GCA_032209605.1 of Mactromeris polynyma. Taxonomy (NCBI): domain Eukaryota; kingdom Metazoa; phylum Mollusca; class Bivalvia; order Venerida; family Mactridae; genus Mactromeris; species Mactromeris polynyma. The sequence continues at coordinate 8,167,588 of JASFXZ010000028.1, forward strand.
ACTTATCTTATGTACTTATTGTTTAACAAGAAACAGAAAGCACGGCGTTTGAGAGCAAATACACTTGGACGAAGTATTTATTTAAACCTTCTGCGTGTTTCATTGTAGAACTTTACTTCGTTTCATTGTTAGCAAGCACTATCTTGAAAAAAGATGGACGGCGCAATTTGTTATGCAACATAAAAAAATGCCGAGATGTTAAGATTGCTGGTCACTCCGGATACAAAATGGATTTCGGTAAATTCACCGAAATTCAGTGGATTTCGTTGAGGTAACGTATCCTTATCGAAAGGTTAACCAGTCCGCGTCAATGTTACACATTACTCGGGTGAAGAGAAGTTGGTTTAGTGGTTAACGTAAGATTTGATTGGTTAACACCACACTGATATGCAAATTGCAAAACCATGTTAGTACGGCTGTGCCGAAAATTCAGTCTACATTTTTTCCGGTACGTTATAACTGACCCAGTATAATTTTGTATTGCAGATGACGGTAGTGTTTGTCAGTCAGTCAACGTGTCCGTACTCATACGACGTGGTAGAAAATCTCCTTGGCAAAAACGTCACTGAGGAGGACGCTAAAGAATGGCCTTGTTCCTTACGAACATTATGGGTGGATATTTATCCGCTGGTGAAAGTAGTCCGGTTTTTGTTGTCATATGGCACGTCCATCATCATCATTGCTGGCGTGTTATTGAACACACTGTCATTTCTAGTACTTACAAGAAAGCACATGAGAAAAAATGCATCGAATCTGTACCTTGCCTTTCTGGCTGTTTATGATACCTGTTCCCTTACGTTCAATTTCATGATTGGGGTGATACGCGGGAACAGCGAGGAAGCTAACCGACAATTTCAACAAAGTGAGTCGCTGTGCACGTTCCACGGTGTTGTTGTTGAGCTGTTTAACCTACTTTCAGTGTGGGTCATTGTGGTATTCACGATCGAGCGGTTCCTGATGATAAAGTTTCCTTTAAAAGCGAGAACCTGGTCTCCAAGGAAAACCGTGATTGCCCTAGGGATAATATCCATGATAATGACACTGGTTTCATTCCACAAAATAGCAGTTTCCGGATTTGAAGGGGACTCTGTGTTCGGGTACACGGCTTGTAAAACTCGTAGAAAAATCTTCAAAGAAATCATCTACATGTATGTCGCATTGAACACGTGGCTACCGACGTTTGTTATTGTATTTTTCAACCTGTTCATAGTATACGAACTGCGTCAAAATATGATTAAACGAAGTCGAATGGTTCAATCAACGATGTCCAAATCGGACGAAAAGGCCACAAAGCTACTGGTTGCTGTGTCCAGCACATACGTTCTATTTGTTCTACCACTTGGTATCGTTCAAAGCATTGAACTGATTTGGAACGGCACAATGGCCGTCTCACCCGACCACCCAGATTACGTCGATTTCATGTCAACCAAAATTCGATTGAAATGGTCTCGTGCGTTCTTTTTCTTTTTCTATCAACTCAACTTCGCGATCAACTTTTTCCTGTATGTCGCTTCATCGTCGGCTAATCGTTTTAGAGCAAATTTAAGAAATTTGTTCGGCATGAAACAATACAAGGACGAATCAATGTACACAAGAGCACCGAAATCGAACGCGGTTGCCCCTGCACCGTCATCTGCTGCAAGGAACGATTCACCGGCAGAAGAGGACGCCGCACCAAATCGGAAGCCATCTGTTGAATCAGAAATATAGGATATACATGTAGTAAAAAAGTTGGGACCGGAAGATTTGTTCGGTTTAAAGGTGTTTCCGGATTAAAGGGGTTCCGGTTTAAAGGGGTTGCAGTGTAGTAGACTGTGTCACGCTGTTGTTGTACTTTTGTATATTACTGAATATATTTACAGTAAAACCTCATTTACATACCACCGCAATAATAAGACCACCTCAAAATTAACAACACAATTTTCAAGTCCTTTTTCACTGTTTTGCTCTTTGTTCAATCTCAGCATTAAGACCACTTCAATAAGAAGACCAGTTTTCAAGGGTCTCAAATGTTGACTTATTATTGAGGTTTTACTGTATTCAACCGAGATCTGACGATTGAATAAAAAAAAACTGACTCCGTTTTCATGTTGCCCACAATATGTGATAAATAAAACTTGTGAAGAAGTAAACGTTGTGTACACTTCTATATGAGCGTATCCATGACAACACCTGTTTTAGTGACGTGGTTTATGACGTCGAATATTTCCTTATCAAAGTTTTGACGTCACAAACTAAGAGCTTCTACGAAGAAGTTGTGGAGGCTTAAATGTGAGTTATATAATTAAAATATAATGGAAATATTTATAAGTATTGTATAATTTGTTTGTTTCCATTTGAAGAGCAGACAAAATTATTTAAAGAATTATATACATTCTGACGTGACGTCATCATTTTGTAGCTGACGTTTGCATTTTGTTCTTACATTTGAATCGCTAAAAAAATGTTTCGATTTTAATATTTTTGGTATTAAATGAAAGTTGAAAAGTATATGTTAGAAAATGTAAAAAAACTAAAAATGAATTTTTGGTCACTAATAGTTTTGTCGTGACGCAGCTCACTCACGTAACTGTAGTTGATGAACGTGTAGACTTCTCTAAGAACGCTCGTCCACCATACATGACCGGGGTATATTTTTCATTTTACTATTATACATGTATCGTAAAATCCTTGTTTCCCAGACTATTCATAACATATATGATACCCTGGGCAAATTGGCTAGCGAAACTTCGTAATGCGTGAATATTCATCAGCATTTCTCGACTAATGAAATGAACGATAACAAAAAAGAAGGAATCTCCTTTGTGAAGAGCTATCGGTTTGTGTCATGCGGCCAATCAAACGGCTTGATTTCATCTCATTTATTATTCATGAGTCAAGATTTATGCAGTCAGTTTGCCCAGGGTATCATAAATGCTATGAATAGCCTGGGTACCGAGGATGGTATCGTTAGTATGACACTATGCTGTGTAGATCACATATGGGTAAAATAAAAGTTCTTCTTAAATATTAATATTTCTACAATGGCAACATATATTACATTGATACTACAAAAGCGGGGTATTTTTCAGTCATTACTGACACTACCTACCGACAAAATCTCATAGTACAGTCAAACCTGTGTTAAAGACCACCTGCGAAGAAAGACCACTATTGCAAAACCTGTCTGCAAAGACCACCAATTTTATCTCCCATCAGACCATTTTCAATGATATTTAATCTGTTAATAGAGACCACCTGTAAACAAAGACCACATTTTGCTGTTCCCATGGGTGGTCTTTACAGACAGGTTTGACTGTATATTATTCCTTTGTCTAGGTAAGCAGTTTTAAAGCTGTTGCCTCATTATCAAACGTATGTGTGCGTCCTTGTATGTAAATAATGCTCTTTATAAACTCAAAACAAATGGAATAAATCACGTGTGAGGAAGGAACTCTAATCATCATTAACATACCTGACGCGTTTTGTTTTGTATAGTTTATAACAGCATAGGCCTGTGTTTCCTAAGAAATTTCTGTCATAAATCTGCATTTAATAATAGCAATTTGATCTATGGTGTTTATCATTGATTTCGTTCTGTTAGTATGATAACCCGACACGATGGTTGATTCGAAATTAGTTGAGAATACTTTTATTGTGAACATCCGAGTGGGTGAACACTTGACTCTTTTGTTTACTACGCGGCACGAAAAGCTGGCGGTCGATCACAAAACGGTACGTATTTTGGCAGAAATTTTGCTTGAATGCGTGCCACGAAAAATTAGAGAACATTTCGCCTCGTTTAAATTTTGTGGCACACATTCCGAATATTGTATGCAGTACTTTCCATAACGAACAAAAAAATGCCTAACATCTTCTAATTCCCATTGCACAAAAACCTTAAAACTTTGTTTGTTGAGATAATAAATTACACTTATCACTGAATTTGATACAGATCAAATCAGGATCATTTTTAAAGAATCAGTCTTAACTTATCAATCAAAATCCTTTTCTAAATAAACTTGACACCTAACTATAATGTCTTAAAAGTTGTGCAAAGCGTTCATATCTATCACATTATATAACAAGATTTAGTTTTGCATACAACATTTTCAAAGTTTGCAGGAAACTATATTTGTTCATGATCCTGATCCTGAAAACGAGTTCTATGTGAACACAGGGACATATCTAGATTAAGTTGAAACTGTAACATACATGTATTTGCTAATTATAAAGCTGTGAAATACTTGATACAGCATAATCTTAAAAAAGCATAGTAATGCAAATGGACTTGAAATTTGTGTTCTTAATTTTGAGGTGGTCTTAGTATTTAAGTTTGTCTTACTAATGAGATGGTCTTAGTATTGAGGTGGTCTTAGTATTGAGGTGGTCTTAGTATTGAGATGGTCTTAGTATTGAGGTGGTCTTAGTATTGAGATGGTCTTAGTATTGAGGTGGTCTTAGTATTGAGGTGGTCTTAGTATTGAGATGGTCTTAGTATTGAGATGGTCTTAGTATTGAGGTGGTCTTAGTATTGAGATGGTCTTAGTATTGAGATGGTCTTAGTATTGAGATGGTCTTATAATTGAGGTGGTCTTAGTATTGAGATGGTCTTAGTATTGAGGTGGTCATAGTATTGAGGTGGTCTCAGTATTGAGATGGTCTTAGTATTGAGGTGGTCATAGTATTGAGGTGGTCTTAGTATTGAGATGGTCTTATAATTGAGGTGGTCTTAGTATTGAGATGGTCTTAGTATTGAGGTGGTCATAGTATTGAGGTGGTCTTAGTATTGAGATGGTCTTAGTATTGAGATAAATACATTTAAAAAATTGAAAACTTAAGACCCAGAACTTTTATATTTAGTATGTAACATTGTTTAGTGTTCCTCTACCAAGTTTAATCAAAGCATGTCCCTTGGGTCAACATTGGCCCCGTCCCAGGGGTCATATGTTTTACATAGAATTAGATATGGAATATCTTTGAACATCTTCTTGTCCAGAACCAGAAGACCCAGGGTTTTGGTATTTGGTATGTAGCATTGTCAAGATGTCTCTTACTTAGGTTGCTTAAATTATGCCTCTAGGGTCAGATGTTTTCTACAGAGTTATATTAAGGGAATAATTTTGAAAATTGTAATTTCCAGAAAACGTCACATGTGACGTCATCATGTACTGACAGTAAGCAATATTTGCCCCATAAGGCAATATGAAAACGAAGTGACCATATGGAGTAAAATTGTTTCCTGCTTGCAAATAGTGACATCACATGGTGCGTATTCTTGAAATGACGTCACTTACAGAAGAGGTTGTAAATCCCATAGCAGCGCTCAAATGTGTTTTTATTAAGAAGGGACTATTAATGAGAGTAAGATTATACATTTATCTTTGAATATTTTCATACTCTGTATCATTTTTTACCATGATTGTATGCCTGTATGAACCTTGCTTATTGTGAATAAAATATATGCGAAAATAATCTTTATTTATTGAAGGTAACTTAAAAAGTGTACATTATATATACAGTACAACCTCATTAATAAGACCACCCTAGCAGTCCTTGAAAACTGTTCTTCTTATTGAGTTGGTCTTAATATCGAGGTTGAATAAAGAGTAAAACAGTGAATATGGACTTGCAAATTGTGTTCTTAATTTTGGGATGGTCTGATTATTGAGGTGGTCTTTACGTGATGTTTTACTGAACACAGATGATATTATAGATACAAAATTACGTATCAAGTATACAAGTTGTGTGTATTTTCACGTTCATTAAATATTTGCGAACACTATATGTATTGTAGACGATGTACTACGTACAATTCTTAATACGTATCTGTTTTGTTCTGTTCTATAAATACCTGAGTATGAGAAATAGAGAGGATTGGCTTGGAACACGTTAATGAGATAGAAAATAATTTTTTTGGCATATTGAACATTGAAAAGAGTGTTTTTACAAAGCAGCAATAATCATTATTACAATAATAAACAGCTTGACAAAAGGCGAGAAAGCATGTACATGTAAGTTTGGATTGTGAGTTTTACAAATTTCAATATATCAAGATATAAAGCATGTGTTTGTTTGTTTGTATTCTAAGTACAGTCAACCCCGTCTGTAAAGACCACCCATGGGAACAGCAACATGTGGTCTTTGTTTACAGGTGGTCTCTATTAACAGATTAAATATCATTGAAAATGGTCTGATGGGAGATAAAATTGGTGGTCTTTGCAGACAGGTTTTGCAATAGTGGTCTTTGTTCGCAGGTGGTCTTTAACACAGGTTTAACTGGATAACTCAAATTCGCTATTCCTTTCATTATCGTTATTACCTTAATATCGATTATAGGGGTCTAAAAAGTGTATACAACCTATTTACAGCGAGTTAAAATGATACCACAATATTTAAACAACCTTCCCACTCTATACCCAATATTATTGATTAATCGATAATGAAAGCCTTATCGAATTGGAATTATACGTATAAACCCAATTCGATAAGGCTTTCATTATCGATTTATCCATTATATTGGGTATATGATGGGAAGGTTGTTTAAATCATATTTTCAATTATGAACGGATGAATAGGTTGTTCACAACACCCATATAATCGATATTAAGGTACACACGATAATGAAAGAAATGGCGAATTTGAGTTATATATATAGTTTAGTTTAGTTTATTAACGGAAGTAAGGCAATCTGCCTATCACACCACATATTTACAAATAAACATGAAACATAAATACAATTCATATACATATGAACACATATCCAAAAGAAACATATACATGATCAATGACGGTACATACTGGATTGAGAGAAGGTTCTAATTAACATAGAAAACTTCATTTCTTTTTTCAAATGCTTTAAAAATAAATATGGACAATTTATTAAGTATGTTTTTATTTTCGATAGACAGAAGTTCATTAAATTTTATCATGTTAGGATTGTTCCAATAATATTTTTTGATGTACAATTTCCTAATATCGATATACATAGGACATTCTAATAAAAAATGAAATTCATCTTCCAAAGTGTTACATAATTTACATTTTAGATCAATATAAGGAATCTTATTAGGCTTATGCCATCTACCCGCTTCAACTTCTAATCTATGCGCAGACATCCTAAATCGGGTCAATGCAACCCTGAATATATACATTGAGCACTAATTGGGGAGTAAAATGAATGTTATGGCTAGTGTATATTTGACAAAAATAATTTACCAATACTATTGTATGGTCACCTGACGGGTTTTCGTGGTATGCCTAGAAATCGTGGCATGCATTTATACGCACTGTCTGCACACGAGCATGTTTAATTTGAATAAATATTCTCTAAACATGTTTAAAATCTCTATTTTTTCTAATTTTCTACTAAAACAAACAAATGCAGTCATAAATGCGCTAAATCTACTTTATATGATAATTTCCATTCGTGATGCAATGATTCAGCAGAGGCAATCGTGTATTCTTATAATCTCTAAGACAAGACAAAATAATAAATTATCGTGAAATATTAAACAAAATGTCGTTAGAATTGCATGTTGATACGTTTGAAACGACCCCACCAAAATTGGTTAGGATCTTTTGACATACGCACCGGTTACCTAGTTGTAAATAAGAGGCATCATTGACATGAAAAAGAAGAATTTCGCGTCGAAACTGGCTTCAGTGAGTAGAATAATCATTAGAGACGATTTTGTATGATTTTTATGTCAGTCTTGCTTTGATAATTTAGAATATCGGCCGAAAACAAATTTTGGTGGGGTCGTTTCAAACGTATCGCGAAAACTGGGTGGAAACATGATACTGATATCGTCCCTTGCCACGCCTTCTCATACATCGTGCTAAATCTGGAACACACTATGTTCATATACGGTTCCTGGCTGATTTAGATCAGTTCTCTGTGACGAATATTGATTCACCGGTAAATGTGGTAAAAGGACGGATATACTGAAAATAGAATACAGTAAAACCTCGATAATACGACCACCTTTGTGACCCTTGTGACCCTTGTGACCCTTGTGACTCATGTGACCCTTGTGACCTTTGTGACCCTTGTGACCCTTGTGACTCTTGTGACCCTTGTGACTTTTGTGACCCTTGTGACCATTGTGACCCTTGAGACTCTTGTGACCCTTGTGACCCTTGTGACCCTTGTGACTCTTGTGACCCTTGTGACCCTAGAGACTCTTGTGACCCTTGTGACCCTTGTGACCCTTGTGACCCTTGTGACTCTTGTGACCCTTGTGACTTTTGTGACCCTTGTGACCATTGTGACCCTTGAGACTCTTGTGACCCTTGTGACCCTTGTGACTCTTGTGACCCTTGTGACCCTAGAGACTCTTGTGACCCTTGTGACCCTTGTGGCCCTTGTGACCCTAGAGACTCTTGTGACTCTTGTGACCCTTGAGACTCTTGTGACCCTTGTGACCCTTGTGACCCTAGTGACTCTTGTGACCCTTGTGACCCTTGTGACCCTAGAGACTCTTGTGACCCTTGTGACCCTTGTGACCCTAGAGACTCTTGTGACCCTTATGACCCTTGTGACCCTTATGACCCTTGTGACCCTAGTGACCCTTGTGACCCTAGAGACTCTTGTGACCCTTGTGACCCTTGAGACTCTTGTGACCCTTGTGACCCTTGTGACCCTTGAAAATTGGTCTTAATACTGAGGTTGAATAAAGAGCAAACAGTTAAAATGGACTTGAAAATTGTGATCTTATTATTGAGATGATCTTTAAGTGAGATTTTACTGTATAGAAACGAAGTAACAAGGAATAAGCTACTGTTAGCAGACATATATAATCTACAGTTATTGCTTTTTAGTGAGATTTATAGACTCATATAAGGCAGCAATTGCTTTGTTATTAAACCTAACAACTCGATTGATGAGACGGTTTGTGAAATCAGATGCCAAATACGAACACAGACAAAAATATTCTTTTGTCGTTAAATCAAAGTTCCAAAGACATAGAACTTCATACTTGAAAGTAGTTTACTAACGTGACCTCAAACCATATTGAATACATTTCGTGTTTGTCTTGTTGTTTCGTACATTAACAAAGTTTCGTACAAGGCACCAATTATTTGTAAAAATACATATAAAATCCTTCTTAAATCATCGACCCTGCCAATCCTTCCGTATAAAGAAGTAATCATAATAAATACGTAGCTTTCCCATCTAATCAATGCAAATTCGACGACTGGAAATACCGATTTTTGGCCGATGCGATAAGCGATATTGTTGGACATGTTGAAATCATCGATCTGGCACCGTACCGGCCAATCCTTCTTTAAATCATCGATCAGGCACCGTACCGGCCAATCCTTCTTTAAATCATCGATCAGGCACCGAAACGGCCAATCCTTCTTTAAATCATCGATCCGGCACCGTACCGGCCAATCCTTCTTTAAATCATCGATCCGGCACCGCACCGACCAATCCTTCTTTAAATCATCGATCCGGCACCGTACCGGCCAATCCTTCTTTTAGTTATCGAACCGGACATGCATATGAAATATATCGTATCTATATCAGGAAATATAGTATAGTTTATTTCAAGATTGTAGGCCTTTGGCCCATGAATCACATGTATAATACAGAGAATATAGTATAAAGTCACATGTATACACAGTACATATAGCATTCAGCATAAATTGTACAATAGTAATTATAATTATTGATCTATTCCGGTGAATGACAGTTACAGACTAGAATAACATTTATAAATCTAGTAAGATAACATGTCGTAATAACATTGAATATATCTGATTTGTATCAATAATAGTACTACAACGTTTTGAAAAGGTTGTCCACTTATTATGTTACTTACTAACTCAAATTCGCGAATTTCACTTAAGATTCGTGTTACCAATTATTTATAAATACATTTTTGGCTTCTAGATGTAAGTGGTAACACGAATCTTAAGTGAAATTCGCGAATTTGAGTTAGTAAGTAACATAATAAGTGGACAACTAGATAAGATTCGTGTTATCACCTAAATCTAGTGTAATACATCATAAAAAGGTAAGAGGTGGCAGTTCTGGGCACTTTCAAGCCTGTTTCTAGTTGTATGATATTTATCTTACCGAAAATTTATCACGAATATTAACTAGATAGCTAGATAATGATCGTAATAATTAAGTGGCTAACACGAATTAATTCGCGAACCCTATCATGCTAACTGGTGGCAGTAATATGCCACCATAGTCTATCTATTGTTTCAAGCCATAGATCAAATCTTTTATCTGTGTAGAGTAATTAAAATATAATTGTTTTCAATTTATTCAGTCAAATACAAAAATATTAATTAATCATGCAAATAGAAATTTTAATTATTGAATGATAAAATGTTCTTATGTTATAAGAGAAATGTAAAACCCCATATATGTTAAATGTACATGTAGTTAGATCTACAAAGAGATAAATAAACTTGTATAAATGAACTTAACTGTCAGCATTATACTTTTACCAAAAAAACTAAATTTCGATTATTTCCGATTCGATTAACGATTATGAGTTTTCAAACCGATCCGATAATCGATTATGATATTTGTCCGATTATCGGATCACTACCGTGTTAACCTTTACTGACTGTTTTAGTAATTAGTTAAGACACGGTGGTCTGTGTTGCTTAAAATAGCAAAAAGGAGCAAAGCGATGGACTCCTTTGCAAATCAGGGACCCCCAAAAACAAATCCCTAAATTATCCGAAATGAAAGGGAGGCACAAAACAAAAACAAAAGGTTTAAGAAAAACACAGGAAATCACATTAATTATCCAGTTATGCTCGAGTATCGACCCCCTAAACGACTAGGGGTCGTCACTAGGGGCCGTCACTAGGGGCTCCAGGGGCAGCACTTCAGCCTTGCACCGATACAACCTCCAATCTTACATGTATTGATATGTCTGAGCATAAATACGAAATCATTCATCTTCCATTATAATATTTTCAAATAAACGATAATGATGTATTACAGCATTATAATTTATGTTCAATAACTTAAACACAAAGAATAAAACACAGTAATTTAAGTTAAGCCGTGTAAGCCCAAATGCTGGTATATTTGTATTACTGTGTTTATGAGGTCGCCTGTCGCCGCGCACATTTTATAATGCACTTTATGGTATTTTGGTCGACCCGGTATGTCCCCCGCACACCATAAATAACACCATAAATAGACTTTTTGAAACCGAAGGGGGAAATTTACCTGCCAGTAGAGCAGTATAGGTCAAACAGACAATTTTTGAAGCCAAATTCGGTCACTGCACAGTGCCAATGAGACCCATCGTACAGTCACCATTTTCCTGGCATCTAACCAGTACTTTCCTGGAATCTACCCAGTACGTTCATGGAATCTACCCAGTACTTTCCTGGAATCTACCCAGTACTTTCATGGAATCTACCCAGTACTTTCCTGGAATCTACCCAGTACTTTCCTGGTTACATGCCAGTACTATGTCAGATGGGAACACTGAAAAGCATTTCTGTTTTATCCGGCGAGACGAGGGATCGAACCACGACCTTCGGATTAGTAGTCAGCAGCGTTAACCACTGAGCCACAGGGCCACCAAATGCTGGATCCGCCTCCGGTCGTATTTAATAGCTTATATCTCATAAATTCCTAAACACGCCTTTGTTTACAGTTGTCAACAACAAAAATGTCGGCAAAATGCGAAAAACATACGTAAACACAATCGTAACATCTCGGCAATTTCCGTACATTTCGGAAATAGTCCTCGAAGCTACACGTGTATGAATATAGTCAATTTACCTAAAATCTCGGTACGTGATCTGACATTTGACCAGAGAACCACAATTCAACATTATCAAAATGCTTTGTGTGCCTCGTATTCCTAATATTAAAAGATCTCTGACATTCTCAGGACACAACAATTAAAAAAAAAAAACAGTTTTCCCGGACTAGTGCACATGTTAATTTTGACTTGTCCTACACGAGAAGCTGGTTGTACAAGCATAGAATAGGGTGCGGATTAACAGTTAAGTAGGCGTGCATGAAATACTTGTCCCAGACTCAGTCCAACTCAACTGTTGGTAGTGTTGAATCTTGCAATTCATTAAGAACTGGGTAAAGACTCACCCTGGCTTCTAGGATGCTTGTTGCACTTTTCTATGTACAGATTAAACACGATCCTTCATGGCTGTCTTCTGCTATGCACCCATCCTTGCAGCCTCGTTCCGAACCAACGAACTACACAAGGGCGCACCGAATACAGCTTCCGTCAGGCTAACAACCGGTCATCCCGTAACGGACTGAGTTCCGGTCCGCCGGCACAACACCGCAATTAGACCATTCGGGCTAGTGGATTTCTTGATCCCTGATACTTTCCACACAGACTACATGCATTCACTTCAGCAGTCATGTTGAAATTACTTTCCCCTACGTTATTTCCGAGGTATATTTTAAACAAATAACCAAAGTGATCCGATTTGCGTAAATATACGTCAATTTCGGCATGTGCTCGCTCGGGATCATATAAAATCATGTGTTGGTAATACGACCCTCCAGTAGCGGATCCGTGGTCCAGTGGTAAAACGCTGGACTTGTAATCCAGGGATCGCTGGTTCGATTCCCCGCTCCATCACTGACCATACTAACAGTCTTTCGGACGTGACTTTAAAAACCGAGGTCCCGTGTATGATGCTTTACATCGAGCACGTAAAAGAACCAGGGGTGCTTCTGAAACTGGGGCATATTCTGTACCATGCACTATCCTCCAAAAATATGATATGACTAACATTCTTCTGGAGGCGTCGCACATATGGGAAACCGGTGGCGACGATAAATAAACGCAAATACAAACAATCGACCCTCCAGTGGCTCAGTGGTTAACGCTGCTGACTACGAATCTGAAGGTCGTGGGTTCGATCCCTCGTCTCGCCGGATAAAATGGCAGTCAGAGAAATTTTGACCTCTGCTTTACATAACTGTTAGGATACTATCTCAAAATATAATTAATAGTTGTTGGCAATGAAAGTTTTAAATTAACATATTTAGATTACATTATTGAAGGAAAGAGCAATTAATTTCTCAAATAGAATTGTCTAGCCTGTGGCATTATCTATTATCATTACATACTTCTAGTTTATTTTTATGTTTAAATGTTCAGGTTCATTCAATATGCAAGAGGAAAGCGAAACTGGCAGAAGGATATGTGGATGACTATTCTGTTTGTCCAATATGTTTATCTCAATAAAGTCATACAAAAATATATTGTATGATTAGCCATTTGTTCCATTATTGATTTTTCGGCGTAGCTGTATAATATTGATCTTGACCTACATTTTAGACCAATCAAATATTGTATATGAAGCGCGTTGTTTAAATATGCAACAATTTAGACGATTTGATTGATTCATACATTCTATCTACGCCGCTCATCTATAGATATTTGTTGTTTATAATGTCACACATGTATGGGACACAGCAGTATTTACAAGATCACAAACATATTGAGAAAAAACCTACCGTGTTTTAATTGGAAGATTACCAGTACTGATACACAGTATGACTAAACTCAATAATAAGACCTACTCGATATTAAGACCACTTTATGGCGGACCCTTTGGTGGTATCGGCTGGTGTAGAGTGAAAAGCAAATGGACGGTCACAAAAGGCTAAGGTGCACAACGACTTGCATCGGCTGCATTTATCTGATGAGCGATATTGTTGTGTATGGATAAAATTCGATTGAATTATGCATAAATCACACGGACCGCCCCTCCAGCAGCCTCGAACATTTCTATACGTAGTACATGTGGCTACCAACAACTGGTACTATCGGTAGGCGGAGACAATCGTCTGTCATTTTTGCCAATCGAGCACGTTAATATAGGAAATCCGGACTTCGCTAAGAATGGGTTTTAAGTCATAATTTAGGTCAACTGGGCCCTTATTCACAAATAATTATTTAAGACTTAGGCTTAGACTTGGACGTTGTCTTAGACTTACCCAAGTCAATTTCTAAGTCTTATTCACAAACGACTTGGCAATAATGTCCGTGGCTAATTTTAGTTTTTTGACAATGACGTAACCAACTTTAACCCTTGAATTTAAGATTTTGCGTAAAAATTATCAATTTCTAAGTAGAAAAAATATTCATTTGGGTTCCGCATATCAAGTATATCTAAGATAAAAATACAAATAATGTAGATCTACTCTTGTTTACAACCTGTAAGAACGCGCACGCGGAACGTGATGTCATCACCGTACTTTCACTCTGACAACAATAACATGTGGATGAATCCGAGGTGAAATGAGCGCTCACGGTTAAGCTTAATACATATAGGTAATCATTTTGATACTGTTGGTCCATCATAATGCATGCAAAAATCATACTTTTTACACTGTATATATAGTTTAAACTGGCTGATAAAACTACGATCGGAACCATACCCCACCCACTGGATTTAAACAGCGGCGGACTTGTTTACATTAAATAATGATTACAATGCTAAATATTAGCATACATGAACAATTTCAGTGATATTCTTGCTATGAAATATGATATATTATCGTCTGTTAACGAAACATGGAAATACAATAGTTACTATGATTTACAAACAAGTAACTAGATCTATACAAAGCAATCAAATCCACAAATCAGCTATCTGCAGCCCCGGGACTTCAGCGCTTTGATATAGATATTGTCAAAATCTGTGTGATAGACTTTTAAGAATTTCAAGTTACAATTTTAGACCTATAGATCTAGACAAGTCGATTCTAAATCATATTTAAAATGTTCAATTATTTCCAATGCATTATTCCACTTGTTAACTTGTATACTATTGTCTTGTTTTCTGATAGCATTACGCAACTCTTCACTTGAGTCGAACATATGCAATAAAAAGGTTATACAACGTGACGTGTGTGCGTTATGGCGCCCGAGGGCCAAACTCTCTCTAGTATGCCAATATCGCCGTAATGCACACCAGGGGGGCGTTTTATTAAACTTCGTAAAATAGTTCGTACTATTTTCTTAAATTCTTTCGTAAAAAAATCGTACGATAACCTCTAAGTATTGCATGTCTACACCGGAAAAATGTCGACACAATTTAAAAGAATTCCTAAAATACTAGTTATCATCTTGTTTCTAGGTAAGTAATTATTTTTTCTTCATATTACTATAGCTAGAATATTTTAAGTTATACATTTTTAGTTAAATAATATTTTATTGTATTCATACATTTGTTTATCATATTGATAGTAGCGATCTCATTTCTAATACAAATATATGCGAAGGAGGTAGATAATTTTTTTTTTTTTTTTTTTCACATTTTGATAATATTTATTCTTTTTTTTAAGAATTTTTATTTAGAAAATGTTACAATCAAATATTTCATTTCATTACACTGTGAATACGCCACATGCTTGGTATAACAGTGCAGTGTAAATTGTCGTATTCGACATCAGATGGTTCAGGGAAAAAAAATGTCGGATATAGCAGGTTGTCGGATACACAGATTTTCAGCAGTTTTGGCAAGAAGTTGAATGTTTATTTAATACCAAAGCAAATACTATGTGATACCTCACAGAGGTAAACTGTTATTCAGTAAAGTTGTGAAATGGTAACTAACAAATATCTGTGTTTAGGGTAATCCGACCCTACCTGTCGAAAAATCCCGACCCTAGAGTTTTTTACGACCCTGGAGAATTTTTTTCGATTTTTTTTCGATTTTTAATTGTTTTCGAAAAAAAAAAAAAAAAAAAAAATTGTCCCTACCCTACCTAGCATTTTTGAGACCGTTACCCTAAACACAGATATTATTTTTTTTGGCCTAATGAAACAGTTTAACATTTTCTTGGTGTAGCCATTTTGCAATGTGTATGGAAACAAGGTTTAAACGTATAATGCCAACACCTGAACAGTTTATGATTTTATAATTTTATTGGGATATTGAATACAATTCTAGACCCTAGTTATCATAAAGAAGCAACAAAGATCTATAGTTTTCTTTTTTTATTCGGATACTTAACAAAACTCGTACAAAAGCATGCAAACGATCAGTGATAAATTTTCAAATGTGTCGGTGTGCATTCAAAACGATGAGCATGAACATGAACCTTTTACTCGACAATGATTTATACCGGTAAACTTTTACCCAAGGGCAAAACTGATAAGCCCTAATAGGAGTAATTTCCAAATATTTGATAATTAAGAAAAAACCAAGATAATTTGCATGTGACAACCACTCTTTCTTCAACTTACTGAGCCAAATGCCCACATGAGCATAAATAAAAAGTTATTTTTTATATATCGGATTAGTTTATCATCGTTTACATTGTATTATTTCTGGTTTCAGGTATTATCTATCAATTTGAATGGATCAGCAGATTTTCCAACCGTTTACATGTAAGACAATTTGTTTCAATCTGCTATCATTAAGTCGTACACAATTATAATGAAAGGAAATATAACTAATTCCTCAATTGTCTAATTGTCATTCTTCGCATCAGATGTCGTGAGTCATATCACGAGTCGCTTCGCATGTCGTGAGTCATATCACGAGTCGCTTCGCATGTCGTGAGTCGCTTCGCATGTCGTGAGTCATATCACGAGTCGCTTCGCATGTCGTGAGTCATATCACGAGTCGCTTCGCATGTCGTGAGTCGCTTCGCATGTCGTGAGTCATATCACGAGTCGCTTCGCATGTCGTGAGTCATATCACGAGTCGCTTCGCATGTCGTGAGTCATATCGTGAGTCGCTTCGCATGTCGTGAGTCATATCACGAGTCGCTTCGCATGTCGTGAGTCATATCACGGGTCACTTCGCATGTCGTGAGTCATATCACGAGTCGCTTCGCATGTCGTGAGTCATATATGAGTCGCTTCGCATTTCGTAGGTCATATCGTGTGTCGCTTCGCATGTCGTATTGAGTGTCGTGTTCGAATGTCGTGTATCGCTTCGTATGTCGTTTGGACATCGACACACGGCATAATTACTTTGTGGCACTAACCGGATTCCGTGCAATACGAATATTAACAGTGTACGTTAGACGTTCATATACACCGTTTGTCGCACGCTACCGTTTGTCATACGGTATCGCTTGTCGTTCATATACACCGTTTGTCGTTCATATACACCGTTTGTCGTACGCTACCGTTTGTCGTACGATACCGCTTGTCGTTCATATACACCGTTTGTCGTTCATATACACCGTTTGTCGTACGCTACCGTTTGTCGTACGATACCGCTTGTCGTTCATATACACCGTTTGTTGTTCATATACACCGTTTGTCGTACGCTACCGTTTGTCGTACGATACCGCTTGTCGTTCATATACACCGTTTGTCGTTCATATACACCGTTTGTCGTACGCTACCGTTTGTCGTACGATACCGCTTGTCGTTCATATACACCGTTTGTCGTTCATATACACTGTTTGGCGTACGCTACCGAATCAAACATAATTAACATTATATTGCACAGACGTAACAAAATGAGTATCGATGATTATTTAAATGGATGCATATTCGTGATAGTTTGATGCACATCACAATGTTGCGTTTTAATCCTTCGTTGAGTATAGAGTTAGACTCTCTATCAACGGCGATAATTTTGGTTGAATCATTTTCTTATAAGGCCTAAAAAAAATATCTGTGTTTAGGGTAACCCGACCCTACCTGTCGAAAAATCCCGACCCTAGAGTTTTTTACGACCCTGGAGAATTTTTTTTCGATTTTTTTTCGATTTTTAATTGTTTTTGAAAATAAAAAATAAAAAATAAAAAAAAAACTTTGTCCCTACCCTACCTAGCATTTTTGAGACCGTTACCCTAAACACAGATATTATTTTTTTTGGCCTAAGGGAACTGACTTAATAATGGACTAACGAAAACTCGCATTAACGTTAAATATACGTTGAACTGATTCATTTATTCAAACATACATGCTTATACATGTATGCATGTATGTACCGTAATAATTACTCAAATGCTTTTCTCACACAGTTGTATGTAACTTTTAATTGGATTTAACTTTTCACAGTTCTTTTACATAGAATTAGATTATATATGTTGGAATTCTAAAATCGTACCATGATGCGACAACTGCACCCACAATTTTCTTAATGCTAAGATATTCTCCTACGAATTTATGTATAATTAAGTTCAAGACTCTCCTACAGACTGGATAAGAGGGTACGACTTCGATCGCCGTGTACGAGACGTTGAATATATTCTACAATTTACCAGGTTTTCTAAATGCTACATTGTACAATTATATTTCAGCCAGCCATATCTGGAGAAGTTAAAAAGGAAAATGAGAGACAGGTACAACAGTATTTTGATAATTCAGTGGAACGTGTGGAAAGTTGGACTACCAAAGAACGTGAACAAGTAATGAACAAAAAGAGCCATACGTCAATGGATATTATCGTAGAGCACCAAGAAATTCAAGATACAACAGATAATGGGGTTATAAATACAAACACGCAAAGGTCGAGAAAAGACAGTGTGGAGTCTTTGTGTAAAGCACACCATGATATCATCCCAAACAATAGTTCTTTAAATGGTTTATATTACCCTAAAGTCCCGTTATACTATTGTACTGTACCAAAACTTGGAACGACATTTCTTACAGCTTTTTTTTACCAGGCCTTACATGGTAATGGCATTAGAAGAGAACAATATATTCATACGCATCATGCAAATGAAGATATATTTTCGTATCTCAACGTCGGGGACCCATATGCCCGACTATTTTCAGCCTATAAAGACAAACTGTACAGACCTGAAGCAAAGTTTTGGAAAAAAATAGGAAAAAAAGTAGTAGAAACTGTAAGAAAAACAAACAACACGAAAGATGCAGGTTATGATGTAACATTTACAGAACTTGTTAGGTTCGTCGTTAATTGTCATGAAAGTGGAAAGGTATTGGACCCACATTTAGAACCAATTCATAAACTGTGCAATCCATGTAAAACACGTTTTGACTTCATTGGTAGAAAGGAAACTATGTCTGAAGATCTTGTTAACTTGTTTGACATTTTGAATACTGCTGGTATTGTCAAAGATAAAGTACCAGTCTCGACTTTAGTAACTATCATAAGATCTCTCCAGCCGAGTAGCGATTATATCCTGAAGTTGTTATACGCTGTTGAAGAATATCCACACGTTTCTCTCTATAATATGTTTGTCAGATATTGGGCAGTGTATCAGATGTCAGGGATCGTTCTGAATCAATATGAAATGCCATTCAGTGAATCTGTTGTGAAAAGCATTTCTCCTGAACAGTATATAGAAGTTCTGAGAAGTGCTATAGAAAGCAGTAAAGACAATAAAGAACAACTCAGATTACAACGACGAGAAGCTTTAGTACAAGCATACAGAAGTGTACCCTTACCATTGATGTTACGACTGAGAGAATTCGTAAAAGTTGATTGTTTACTGTTTTCTTACGACGATAAGCCAGCCTTGCTGTTTGACAGAGATACGGATACTAATAATATAACTCATGTTTACATGAAAGGTATTTAAGATAGAGTAAGAGAAATTTGCGCTGCTGTGGGATTTCCAACTTCTTTTGTAAGTGACGTCATTTCAAGAAAACGCAACATGTAATATCATTTTTTGCAAGCAGGAAACAATATTTACTCCAAATGGTCACCTCGGTTTCATATTGCCATATAGGGCAAACATTGCTTACTGTCAGTAAATGGTGACGTCACATGTGACGTTTTCTGGAAATGACGTCACTTAAAGAAGAGGTTGGAAATCGTAAGATAGAGTAAGAGAAATGAGCGCTGCTCTAGGACGGAGAAAATTATGATAATTTTGGTGTTAATGTTTACATGAAAGTGATTAATGGACAATTTCTTGGATATGTAACAAATCGTTTTATACATACGAGTACAAATTTAGCGGTTTAACGTACCTAATACACATGTGTATATTATGATTTTGTCACCGTTTACCGTCATATTTTTTCGTGTTTTAAATTCATGTCTGTAGTCTCGAACTATCATTTATGTATCCTACTTGTCGTAAATATGTGTTTTAAAATATTGGTTCAATACTATTATTCTGAATTATATATACAAATTTGACGGGTTTATCTGTATTATTATTATAATTTTGTCACTTTACCGTCATATTTTTTCGTGTTTTAAATTCTTGTCTGTAGTCTCAAACTTATTTCTGACTCTGTTATTTATTTACCCTCCTCGTGTTATGTACAAATGAGCGCCGTTGTACGATTTCCAACCTATTCTGTAAGTGACGTCATTTCTAGAAAACGCAACATGTGACGTCACTATTTGCAAACAGAAAACAAAATTTACTTCACATGGTCAACTCGTTTTCATATTGCCATATGGGGCAAATATTGCTTACTGTCAGCACATGGTGACGTCACATGTGACGTTTTCTGGAAATGACGTCACTTGAAGAAGAGGTTGGAAATCGTATATACAAACAGTATGTTAATGAGTTTAAAATGAGTTTAAAAATGTGATACATCATTTAAAACGAATGTAATGCAAATATGGAAAACTTACCTTCGACATTATGACGATAACGTCAAAATATCTTTTGCCTCCCTTGTAATATAACATAGAAGTAAAAAATGTAGTGTGTAGCTGCATTAATTTAATATACCTGCATATTTATGACACAGGTGTACTTAATTACATTTCATGGAAATGTTGTTTAAAGCAAAATCCTGTTGTATGTAATTGTAGAATGAATATTGATATTTTATGTATTCTGTTTTATTGCAGCCAATTGACATTTCTGCAAAATGTTCAACTTTACAGCATATCATTAGAAACATATTTATGATTTAATAAATATTGGCATTTGATCAACCATCTCATGAGATATAAGGAACAAAACAGCATAAAGGCACGTACATTGACATTCACATCAATAACTGCTGCCTGATTGTATTATGTGTAATATCCCAAATGTCTCTCATCACTTTCACTGATAATTTCAATTCCTTTCAACAACAACTTTATTGTTTTGTCTGAAATATCAATTGCAATCAAGTACCCAATACTGACCCCTGGGCAAGTACGATAGCTCCCCAATTCTTCCAAAAGTCAAGCTAAAAAATGACACAATGATATTATAGATTATTTTATTATTCTGTTAACTTCATTATACATTGCGCAATATGTATACATGTATAACATGCCTCTCCAACAAAGCATTTAAATAGAGTAAAATAATACAATTATGAAATGGTGCGTTTTAAGGAACATGATTATAAATATTGCTAATTTCCGGTGATATTTACACATTTGTTACACTAATATATAATTATGAACTTGAGAGTTAAGCAATGTGAAATTCCAGTCACCCACATTCTATGTCAATGGGTGAATGCAAAACTAGTCTGTATGCAAATGAATCAAGAGACAGAAAGATGGGTTTCACTTCGACCCTTCATGTATTTATCAGCATACATATATCGAATATATAAATTATCTGCCACCTGCAATTTGTTAAAATAATGAGTTTTACTACACAAACCATTAAACAATTGTTAGTCATAAAAATAATTAAAATAAACTGCTTGAGCTAAAAAGGGCATATACATGTATATTGCAATTCCAAAATTCACTTAGAAACTTTCAATAAAATGAAAAGAAAGTTAAGCAAGATAGAATGAAAAATAAGAAATGTTTTTATTGCATTTCTCATTATTAAATACCATTAAATATTTAGTCTTAACAACATAGTATCAACAAAGATACAAGCAGCCAGAGCTATAATTGTAAAGTTGTCAATACAAAACACAGGAGATTCTCATGAGTTATCTCCCTTTACCCAGTCCAGAGTTCTCTCCCTTTATCCAGTCTAAAGTTCTCTCCTTTTATCCAGTCTAAAGTTCTCTCCCTTTATCCAGTCTGGAGTTCTCTCCCTTTATCCCTTCTATAGTACATGTATATATAGCGCAAGGATTCTAATGCTTGTCAGACCTGAACTCATGACAATCTGCTGTGAAACCAACATATTTCTGGTCTGAATTATTCAGTAGAATATTAATAAATACATATGCAGAAATAATTTAGTTTACAATTTGGAATGTATTGAATAATAATTGCAATCAAGAAACAAAATCATGATTGATATCAACGAACATATCATAATGTTACACATCTCATATAACTTCTCACAATTTATATAAAATCGGAAACAAAGACTGGTAACGATAGGTGATGAAAAATGCTGTTACACAAACACAATTGACAAAAAATGAAAACAAGTCAAAGTATTGCGTACTACGTCATCAATTTTTGTGAAAGCTTGGATAAAAGCTAGTCATACCAGACCACGAACATGACTTGCCCATTCGGGCTGACAAAATGGATTTTTTACTTGTCCGACGGTCATTTTACTTGTCCCTGGTTTCGTGCAAGTGGGTTATCATGAAGACTGCAGAACAATGAAGAAGACATTGAACTCCTACAATGATGTTAAGTACTGTTACAATGAAAAATCTCTGATGATTAAATCACCAGCTGGGATAAACAGAGTATAAATGTAGTACCTATTACCCAACCAATACTGTTTGTATGCTCTCCTTTACCAGTGATATATAAATGTAACTTTGACAGCAACAGTAACTGTTCTGGTTATCCTAATGCAGACATCAGTACAAATTGGCACATACTTTGGAATTGATTTTTTCCACTTTGACAAGAGGGATTTTGTATTGTGATGACGTGGAAGGTATAATGCCTGATAAGTGACCAGGTACCTAAGAACCAATGCAATTTTACCCTTTGGGTTTAAGGAGTCAATTGCTTTATCCATTCATGCCCAACTAATAAAAGTACTTTATAATAAAAGGTGAGGGAGTTATTATAACCCATACATTATTTTTAATAATCCACTAGTGGATTGTTTATGTAAATGAGGAATAACCACATATTTATACATAATAGTTTACTGCAATGTGTGCCAGCAAAGTAATAGTAGTTACAGTACGTAAAATGCATACACACCCCAGTAATATAGCAAACCGTTAAACAAAGTTTGGTTGCAAAATGCAAATTCACATTGTTCCTTTAAATAGCAAAATACAACAATTACATAGAGCTATGATAATATTTTAATTATAACACAACATTGGTACATTCACTAGTTCATGGGGGACTATAAAAATTCAGTTCTACAAATAACAGAGATATACCCTAAACATTTAATCTACACATACCGAAATACTGAAATATGAATAGCCATAACCATAAGAATTGGTGGATTCCTTCAAAAACTGGTTGTGTCGTTTTATCCATGGCTCATTCCTGAAATGAAATACTTGCAATAAAATATGAACGCTGCAGTGGTATTTCCAACATCTTCTGTAATTCATGTCATTTCAAGAAAATGTCACATGTGATGTCACTATGTTCAAGCAAGAAACAGTATTTACTCTATATTGTCACTTTGTTTTCATATTGCCTTATTGGGCAAATATTGCTAACTGCCATTATATGGTGACGTCACATTTATCGTTGTCTGGAAATGACGTCACTCAAAGAAGAGGTTGGAAATCATACAGCGGCACTCATACCTTCTAACAATGAAATTGGACCTGCTGGACCAACAATGAAGCAAGAAGTAAAACGCTTTCCTGTAAATGACCTTAATGGTTAATGTATGGATAATCTGAGGGCATAATATTTACGTGTACAGTGTAACCCCTTGAAATCGAACACCTTTTGGACCTAAGGAACAATTCAGGGGGGTTTTCGTCAGTGGGAAGTCAAGTTTGAAAGACATACCATATATAATGTCATTGCATTTCTTTCTTTGGTAGATAACATGATGATACATGGTTTTATTTCATTTACTTGATTCATTTAACTTTTTATCTTGACTTACAAAAAAGATCATCTCCGATTGTCAATCAAGTTATGTTGCTAGCATTCTTTTTCAATATTAATTTTTTGGACATCAGAGATGACAGTGTTTAACACACCTTTGTGTATTTACAGCATAACTAGCAATGTGTGAAAAAATTACAACACGTATATGCAACATCAGCTGATAGTTAGTAAAGATGTTAGAAATAATTCAGCATTTTTCACTAATGTTGTTCAGTTTTGCAGTGGTCAATCTAAAATGCATTTATTTATATTGTAATGATTCTGAAATTCGGTTCCATTTCCAAAGAGGGGTTCCTGTATGCAAAGGAGAATCTGTTTTACTGTTGCCAATTTCGATCATTTAATATCTACACTGATATATTTCACATTTTCATAAAACATGAATAAGAAAAATGCACATTACTCACACACATGTTCCACTTACTTCATGTTGAACTCTCTCTAAACCAATATGTATCTGAAGTAAACAATGGAAGGTAGTTTACAGAATGTGAACATGACCAGCATTTTTCTTCTCAGGTTAAAGAGAATAAATGTTGATAAAGAAAGAGACTTGACACAGCACAATCCCAAAAGACCCAGTTAGTCGGTGATTCCATTAAGGAATGTATATTTTGGCATACAATACTGGTTTTAGTTAATCTTTTCCTTTCTTTCTGATAACAAGGTAGGCAAAAAAAAACAGTGAAAAATTATTATAACCAGGGGTGTCAACATAGCCCAATCCTCAATTCTGAAATTTAAGCGGAATCAAAGAACTGATCCAAAGACTTGTACGCTGAACACCTAGATTGTTATTGTATGTTTTTTTTCTTTTTATCCGTAATCAATTCCATTTGTTCAGTAGCAGATTTGCCTGTACCCCAATAAAAACTCATCGCATTTATATTGATCTAACATATTTGTCGTAGACCGATACGCTAAAGTCGGCCATGTTGGTTTGGATTTCTGACAGCGCGTATTAATATGTGATTGGGCCCTAATTTGCATAAATAATCGTGGATTACAAGAAATAATGCATAGGTTATTAATCACTCCCACGCCGTATGTTATGTGATATAAGGATATAAATGTATAGATTCAGTAACAGTTATTATGACAAATTTTAACTGATATAAAAATTACATACCAATATCTTCGTTACAGGTTTGGAAAACAGATACACATAGCCAATACTTTCATCTTCATCCCAATCACTGTCATTTTCCTGCAACAATTATGGAAGTATATTATATTTATCACATTGTGCTTTGTTGCTGTAACTGGAAATACTAAACTTTACCATGGCTTAAAATACTTATCATTGATACGACATTCCAGTATGTCAGTATATGTTTTCTTAATTGATAATTGTAGTATAAAATATATATCTTACCTTACATTGGGGACAAATAAATACAGTCGGTTCTTTCTTTGGATCCAAATTAATGCAGTCCGGGTGAAACCACCAACTTCACATTGCCAGTACAGTCTGTTGAATGAAGGTTAACACCAATTACGATACATATAACTCAGATAATATGTGAAAGAAAATATTTTGCAAAGTGTGCACACACGGCCACATATATAGAGTCAATTATACATTTTTAATAGCTTAGTTCGGCAATATAAATATAGAACAAACATTATTTAATAATGGTATACTGATTAGTCAGAGGAAATAAGAACTGCAATCATAATTGACGATTTGAAACATATACACATATGTACTAATCATGTTAGTGATAACAATTCCAAGAAATAAATTTTCAGCTTACCACCAATTCAGTAGCAAATGCATCATCCGTCGCCTTGTTTCACCCATCGGATTCATGTAGAACACCTTTTTTTCCTTTGGTTTAACAATCTGTTTCAAATACAATGAATCATTAAAGTGCAATAAAGTAATGGACATAAATACAACGGACAATTTCACACAATTAGTTAGAAGTCCTATGCACCAGTACATGACAAACAAGAGTTATTTCTTCAGTTCAAGTTGGTTTCATTCCTTGTTAATGCCTGAACTCATATTTATATACAGTAATATACGTCACAATAACATATAGACTGAACAAATATTAATAAATTGAAATGTAACACTTTACTGAAAGCAATGGAAGTTTTGTAATGAAAATTAACCAACTGCAGTTGATGATATCTATAGCTACACAGTTTTAAGACTGGAGGTTCAGGATATATGAACAACACAAGTTACATAGGATGGAGGAAGGACAGACTCGGGAATGGACAAAGGAAAATCGAAGTAGATAGTGACCTCCACACACGGTTGTGGAAGCACAAAATGATGAACAGAACCTAAAACCTATCACTTATGCATTATGGGACATTTATTCATCAATTAAAACCAATAATTATACTACAAATAATTACATACCAGCAGTGTCCAGTGATTATTATTTTTATTCACCGCACCAACCAAAACATCAAAGCTGTTCAGGTTTTCCTTAAATACAGGCGATAAAGTTAGTAAAACACAGTGAACTCTTTCACCTCTTTATCACACTGGAGTTTGCATATTATCACGGGCTTATAAACCATGAGATTTGTCATAATAAACATCAATGTAAGGCATTAGTTTTACTTTAATTCAACAAGTTTCCATGTTTCTTATTATAAAATTAATGAGTGAAATTAGTGAAAATCGTCCAATTAATTCTTCGATTATATGATTTCACTCAATTATTTTAATTTTGATGAGTTTTCACCCATTTCAATCAATTCTTTTCTGGAGCACTGACAGAACCAAAGAAGAGATGACAGATAAAAACTACCTGGGACAAGAATCCATGAGCACTAGATGTTGGTTGGACAAATATGGCAGTCATCACAACACAAGATATGTGTAATGCGTTCTGACGTTTACACAGTGAATGCAGACAGGCGTCAATCACCTGAAATATAAAACACATTTCATAACAGCAGGCATTCATGCAATCTTTATTAAACTGAATGAAGTTGCACCCTGTATTAAGAGTGAATGAAGTTGCACCCTGCATTAAACTGAATGAAGTTGCACCCTGCATTAAACTGAATGAAGTTGCACCCTGCATTAAACTAAATGAAGTTACATCCTGTATTAAACTGAATGAAGTTGCACCCTGCATTAAACTGAATGAAGTTGCACCCTGCATTAAACTGAATGAAGTTGCACCCTGTATTAAACTGAATGAAGTTGCACCCTGCATTAAACTGAATGAAGTTGCACCCTGTATTAAACTGAATGAAGTTGCATCCTGTATTAAACTGAATGAAGTTGCACCCTGTATTAAACTGAATGAAGTTGCACCCTGCATTAAACTGAATGAAGTTGCACCCTGTATTAAAGTGAATGAAGTTGCACCCTGTATTAAACTGAATGAAGTTGCACCCTGCATTAAACTGAATGAAGTTGCACCCTGTATTAAACTGAATGAAGTTGCACCCTGTATTAAACTGAATGAAGTTGCACCCTGTATTAAGAGTGAATGAAGTTGCACCCTGTATTAAGAGTGAATGAATTTGCACCCTGTATCAAGAGTGAACAAAATTGCACCCTGTATTAAGAGTGAATGAAGTTTTACCCTGTATTAAGACCTTTGGCATAAAATCATACAAAGTCATAATTACAACATACAAGAAGTTTTAACAATATTAGGTAAAAGTCTAACCTCATCAGACAGAGTGTGCAGTATATAATGAAAGGAATTATTGCGAATGGTATAAGGCCCAATTTCAACTATAGCATCTTCGGTTTCTCCACCTGACCATATATCACTTAATACTGCAAGAAAAGGAGTTTTTCTACAATTATATGAATATAATGACATACAACAATATTTCAATATCACTGTTATAACCTTTTACTGAAAATACAATGATCAATTGCATTTTTTTGTCTCCTCACTGCATGTAGACATTCATAAACACATGTAATAACACTCCGATGATGAACTATTTACTCTACTAACTTAATAATTTGTCACAGTAATAATTTCCAGTGAAAATGAAATAAGAATACATGCAGCATGAGGGTTAATCCAATACATGAAATATGGAGTTTAAGAGTGATTTTGTCAAAGATATGATGATTGAATATATGAATAATCGTACAAAAGTCTGAGATAATATTCAAATAACGGAATTGCCATGCGTTGACTTCCCTAACATTTATTGACTATTAAGTTTTCCACATCATTCACAATTATAGCATATGATATATTATTAACATACAGTCAGACCTTGTTTATTCTACAAACTTTTGTCCAAATAGTTGGTAAGATCCAAATAAATATCAGGTCCCAATGTGTCTTATCAGGCAAATTGATTGGAATTTTCGAAACAAAGTATTATTGGAAATAACGTTTCTGACCTTATGATTTGAATGAACAAGGTTACACTGTATCTATTATATCACTTCATAAAGGCAAATACAACAGAAAAAAATAATACAGAATACCAAGAAAAGAAATACCTTTGGAAATTTCATCTTCAAAGCTAATCTCCACACTGTCTGTTGGTGCTGGCTGTGCTTCATACTTCTTCTGTGTTTTCTTACACTTCGGCTTTAATGGCTTAAGTGTAACACTGGAGTGTCTTATATCCTCCAGTAGGTCAGATATCTTGCTGTCCATCAAACACAGAAGTTGATACGAGTCAACAGAATACACAGCTGTATTCAGCTCGCTCATTTTCTCTAGTAGACTGGCCCTCATATGCTTGCTGTCTTCAAACATAATCGGGCCAGTGCTACAGTCAGATGTTGGTGGTTCTTCTTCTTCAGATGAAGGAGTTTCATCACTGGAAATGTCCAAATTAAAACATGGTAATTTGGTGTAACTTACTGGGAGAAAATCCCAACTGTATGCAGCATAAAACTGACAAACAGCTAAAAAATGATTGCATGGCCAGCCAGTAGCACAGAAGTCGGGACAAACATACGATGGAATTTGCATGTCAACATAGTAACTTGACACCATAAAACCAGTCCCTGTTTGCTGTATAGACATTGAATCAATCTTATCCCATCTTCGTAGGCAATGTTCGAGAAATGGTTTAGGTCGATTTCTTAAAAATAGTGGCACAGACTCATTGTACCTTCTGTGTTTGTTACTGGATATGACATTACCTCGAATGTATCTGAAATATAGTATAAAAATTCTATTACTATTTTGACATAAATTGAACCCAATAGTGTAGTAATTTGCAATGAAATGTGTATTATACTCATATACTGTTCAAATATAATATTCTTAAAGTTAGGCCCTTTATTTAAATTTTAAAAAAAAGATTAACATATCAAAGTCATTGTGCATCAAATTAATGTACTAAAGTTTAAATACATAATCAATATACAACATTTTAAAGTGCCGGACATAGTAAAGACACTATTATTCTAAGATAGTCATAGTTAAAATGCGATTTTTTAACAATAAACATACGATGCAACGAAATGCGTCTGCATCGTAACGCATTCTCCAGGGAGTAAAGGGTAAAATTGTTCAATAGAGCATTGTTTCAGAACAACATTATCAATATGCAAGAACAATAAACTGACTTATACATACGTACTTCGGCAAAAATGGATGCATTGTCCGACTTGCACTGCATTGTGTACAAATTTTAATAACAACATTGGGCAAGCCTAAAATTTCCGGAATAGAAAAATGATGGGAGAAGTCATATCACCAACTGAACATATTTATATACCTTTCTCTGTTGTCTGGTGCAAACTTCTCGACCAATATAGATATTAAACTAGACAGATTTTTGGTCATTCCCATGCAGCGCAAATACTTGGTCTTCAATAACATATGCATACTTTCAACACCATTGGTGGTAGTCACATGCACTTCCATGGTAGACGTACGATAGCATCTTACCCAGCGCTGTAATAAATATGTTACACTGTCGCCTAATGGGTTTTCATGGTACATCAAGCAATTTTGGTATGTATTCATATATGCACCATTTACACATGAACATGATCTACTTAAAGATATGAGTGCTGCTATGGGATTTACAACTTCTTCTGTAAGTGACGTTTTTAAAAAAAAAAGCAACATCTGATGTCACTTTTTGCAAGCAGGAAACAATATTTACTCCATGTGGACACTTCGTTTCAATTTGCCATATTGGCCAACTATTGATTTTTGTCAGTACATGGAGACGTCACATGTGACGTTTTCTGGAAATGACGTCACTTAAAGAAGAGGTTGGAAATTGTACAGCGGCGCTCATATATTCTCTGAAGAGGTTTAAAATTATTCATTCTTTTCAAATAAAATTAACATAATGGATGGATAAAATGGGTTAAATTTACTGTACATGATCATTTCTATTCCTGATATCATGTAGTGATTCAGCAGACAGCTGTTATGCATTCCGTAGGTATGTATATGTCACAGGAGGAACTATTCACAAAATTTATTGATTATTTTGAAATATTAACACAAAATGCCCTTAAAAAATGCAGTTTGAAAAAACCCCTATGAAAGCTGGTTACTACATTTGTATATGTTTACATGTACACTTGTGACCTAGCTTTAAACATGCAATCCTTATGACTTCAAAACCAAGAATATATAACACCAAAACTGGCTTAAGCAAGTATAATAATTATTATTAAAGACAATGTCATAGAATTTTCATGCAAGTCTTGCTCTTGGCCCATAGCATTAGTACCATGAACAACGGGTGGACAATAATATGGACATGCACCATCATTACTATTAAAACTATTATATATATATGTACACATTATACAAAGACAATTTACTGAAAACCAGGCTAATTATAATTTGTTATCAACAATTCTTATTAACCACTGAATTAGCTTCAAGAATATAGGCATAAACGTTTGCTTCTCCCTGCATCAGAATTCTATCAATATTCTGCATGGCATCAACATGCAAGCTAATGTCCACTGACCTCCTTATTTCCTAGCCAAATGCGGTCTATCCACCTTCAAAACAGTCCATTCGTACGATACACCTCACTTCCCTTTAAGAGGTTTATATTGCGGTCCAGCTCTTCTTCATCTATTGATCTGGCAATTTGTCTTAATCTGGTAATGTAAGTTTTGATCAATGATTTAGAGTTGCTACACCTCATTCCAAATTACCATTCTGTATTTGCATTCAGCATTCAACCATAGCAGATATAGGAGTAAAAAGTTAATATTTAAAGAATAAAATGTATCATAAAGTAAGCCTGTATGTAAGTACCTGTGCTGACTTCAATTTCACAAGAGCATTTTCCATAAACAGTCAGCTAACATGTTAATGCATGTATTCTAATTGTTCAAAATAAATATTAAGGTCTAACTTGTGCATTCATAATATAGTTTACTACCACTGGCTTACATCATTTATTCAAATTCCAACTTTCATACAACAAGAGATGTTTGTGAAACATTATGCCCCCCCCCCGTTACCTTGACCTTTGACCCCAAAATCAAAGGGTTCCTCTGATACCAAAGATGAATGTGTGGACCAACTATGAGGATGATAGGTCAAGGGGTTCGACCGACCGACCGACAAACATACCGACCGACATGTCGAAAGGGTGGCATAAAAGGCAAGGTGATCATAATTACAAAGTACATCATAATTGCCCTCAAACTAGCTACACTATCACTTCTTCATGAACAACACACTGAAAACATTTTAATCATTGATTATAAGCTTACTGTTCCTGAATTTCCTCTTTACATGGTTTGGCATTGTTGCTTCCCTTCCTCAACCAGCGAGTCCATGCTTGCTACCTACATACACAGAAGAGCCTGACAAGTGACAATAAAACAAAATATTATCACTTTGATCAACAAGAGCGCATACCATCGCAAAATACGCCCGTTATAAAAAAATTCACTATGTACCAATGTGAAGATTGGACAAAGAATACTTAAGTTATTGATCAGACAACATGCTGGACGCCGCCCGCCTAACTGCCCGCCCGCCGCAAGTGAAACTATAATCATCCTGTTCTTCAAACGGGCGTATAAAAACATAAATGAGATTGAGAACCGTTTTATTTTTTATTTTTGGCAACACATTCCAACTTTTCAACTCCAGTTTAATTATTTTGTTGAAGTAACAAAAGTATACAGGTTAATGAGGAAATATATCATGGCACATATTCTCATAAGTTGCTGAAGTATTGCATCGTGTTACACTTCAGGCATATCAAGACGCATCATTTAAGTTTGTAAATATGCATACTGATAAACAAGTAATGCCACAATAAAACAAACATACATCATGTCAAGATATGACTCACATAATTGTTCAACCTAAATCCATTCTTCATTCAAACATAGAATCATATATTTTACCTTTAAATATATTCTCTAAGGCTACTATCTCTCTGTGGTCCACATGAAAGCTTTTGGGCGCCAGTTTGAATTCCAGTCACGAATTAATGCCAGTGCCTCTTCAATATTCTGTCTGCTTTCATGTCCCAGTATAAATGTGGCAACATCAAAGTAACCAACATTTCCTGCCACACACATAAAATACAAGCGTATGTCATACTTGGTAATTTTGTAAGTACCATCCATTAGTACCATATCTTTGCCATATTTGACCAGTAAATCTTGTTGCCATTTGGTCTGATGAACAAATAACAACGGTTTTATAATGCCATCATCAGTAATTGACCTGTAAAGTAAGCATACACATAAACATGTGCAACTGTATATGACATACAAAATACACCGGGCAACATTTCTGAAACAAAATATTTACTATCATGAAACATACTTCATTTAAAAACAATTGAATGGTTCAATGTAATATAGTATGAAATTCCAAATAGACTTTTGAAATAGCCCCCAATGATGTTTTATCATCAATGCACATTGTGACCTCATGCTGCCTCGATTGTATGCGTGGATGCAGGTCAAGTTCGCGATAGGATAAACATGTCGGGTGAGCGTGCATTGGATGAAATTCTCGTCAATGAAGGGAGCTATCAATCAGAGACTAGTATAGATAAACTGGTAAACATACCGGTTTCGAAAAAATGGAATTTGTGCTTCTTAGAGAATAGTATGTATGCTATTGATAACAAGTGGTATGAAACCTAAAGAAATGGTTGCAAAATCATATGACTAAGATTAGACTAAATGCTTACTTAATTACTTTATGTTTTATTGTTGTCTTTTAATATAAACTAGATGGTTGTTTTCTAATAAAAACATATGTCTACCCGATGGCAGTTTGTCAGTAATTGTAATAGTGATACATGTACAAGATGTTAGAATAAAATATCAAGCAAACAAGAAAGATCAGTTCACTATGCACTGCATATGTATAAAAACATCAAAGGGCCATAACTCAGTGAAAAATTATCTAAGCAGAAGGAAACGACAAGGGTGCACAACTACACTCAATGCTTATTAATCCTGTGAAGTTTGGTTGAGATCAAAACAGGAGTATTGGAGATAAAGCGTGGAAAAGCTAAAAGTGACAGACGGACAGGCAGACGCCAAAGGCAAAAACAATGTCTCCCTCAAAGACAGGGAGACATGTTTATGCCAAGAACAAGCTTTCACGAGCTGACTCTAGCAATAGCTTCGATATTGAAAAGACGGATACGGAATCAACGTAGGACTATTGGTTCTATTTCTTGACAACTTCGTCGGTCACATGAGTAATCTTTTCCATAAATAACGATGTAACTTAATACTTGGCTCTAAACTTGTTTTTTAAAATAGGTGGAGTTTGCAAATAAATACACAATATATTTGTTGCTTTAAAAAATATTGTAACTAACTTGTTCATCATATTGTTTACCTTAAAATTAGGTCGAAAATAGTCTGTGATCAATGAAATTTGGGTGTTCATGCAAGTGTGAACACCTCGGATTTCCCAATCAGAATGCTGAATTTGGAATTATTTATTTATAAAGATAAGAGTACTTACATGGGTTGGAAATGGAATTGGTCATCAGAATGACCAGCCTCTTTCCATGCCTTGATCTGCACTATACCTGGAATATAGTGTGAAACGGGTCAACACAAATCAATTACAGTTAGAAACATTTACTTTCAATTCTAAAAAAAATCATTTAAATCCATCTTGACTTCCAAATATCATCAGTTAATTATTAAATCAAAGCAAGACCAAATTGACTGAAGTTAACCTATCTTTCTTGGAAGCAAACCAGTTTTTCACATTCACATGTTTTACATATAATATGCTGGTCACAGCTACATAGAATACGCCTGTCATTATATAGAATACGCCCGTCACAGATGAAATTTACAGGCTTACTGGCTACAAAGGATCAACTCTGGACAATTGAACAGACCAGAATTTTGAACAACAAACAATATTAAATATATAATTACTGATTTGATTTCATGGCAGCGCCAATGTGATTTCTCACATCCTGCATTGTTGGGAAAAATCTCCTGTTGCTAAGGGGTCCAGAATACAGTGACCAACTAAATGTGTCAATCAGACATTTTATGTCCTTTGCATTCTGGACCCCTTCAGCAACAACCAATTCCTTGATCTTTTTGGCAACTCTTCTATCAACGGGAAGTACATATGCAGCTTCCTGATCAGGAATAAATAAAATTTCATAAATACAATGTTATCAACGTTAACTTCAAGTTTTCATTTAAAATAATCAAAAATATATAGAGGGGCATAAAATATCTGTTACTCTGTCTTTCCCAAATTTACTGTTTATTGTCTAGTAACTTATTTCTACTTGAAATTATAAGGCCATTTTTAAATTAACAAAAAAGAACAAAAACCTGGAAGCACCAAACACAAACCACAACCTACAGGAACCAAAGCTTTGACGTTAACAATAGTCTCATACCTCACCCACAAGATGATCATGATGGTTGGTACCAATAGCCATCAAAACCTGGTACTCTGACCGTATCAACTTAAAATCTAAGGACTTCATTCGGGTGATAAGATCTTTTCTTCTTCGTTTATTATCCTGACCTTCCAGCTGAGAAGTATAAAATCCCTTTTACTTCAACATCGATTACATTATTCTGTATAATCTTTACAAGTTATGTATTATTTAACAGAGAATTAAAAATCTTATGTTTGTCTTTCTGTGGTATTCTTAACCTGATAAAATATCCAGAAATATGATTTTTCAAACATATGAAAATGGAGGACTAAAAATGTTAGATATCGATTCTATTTAGAAATTCAGTGAAGGCCAGCTGGGTCATAAGAATTATAACCAAGTGATGATAAATGGAATATAATTTATAACATTGAAGATAAAAAGTACGGAAAATTTATTTTTAAATATAATACTTGTAAAACAGATGCAGATAAGCTGAAATTTAATTTTACATTTCTCAAAGACATTACTGCATCCTGGTGCTCAATCAATTATCAACATTCAATAAGCAACTTTCCTAAAGAAACTATATGGAATAATTCAAACATAAAACAGACAAACGGAAACTTGCTTCCATATAAAAAAATGGCTGGAAGAGATATCTTATACATCAAACATATTATTTACTTCCAAACTAAAGATTTAACTGTTGAACAAATGCAAAATAAATATGCCATTGAAAATGGAGACTTTCTTCAATAATTATCATTAATTAAAGCAATTGATAAAATTGGAGGAAACAACTGACAGAAGAAGAATTTACCCCAGTTCTTGGGACAGAATATCTTGATGATCAAGTGAAACAAATCACTTATCAGAAATGCTGTCAAAAATATATTGTAATACATATGTTTAAATATACATTCTTTACAACAATGCATATATTAGTACCATGATGTTAATTTTGAAAACTGTCCATTAAGAACAAGTGTTCTCTGCAACGAAATTGGACACACGATCTACTTTTGTACAAAGTAAATTACTCAGATAAATTTATCAGAATTATGCCTAATACATCTAAGTGGAGCTACATTACCTTAAAATCGGGAAATCTTAGTATCATTCTATACTGCACTTTGGCAATGCAGCCCAGCTTCTTGGACACTTAAACTTGCTTCTTTTGTCTCTTCTTACACCGACTGCTAGTGTAACAGTGGTCTACCTTCTTACACTGACTGCTAGTGTTACAGTGGTCTTCCTTCTTACACTGACTGTTAGTGTAACAGTGGTCTACCTTCTTACACCGACTGCTAGTGTTACAGTGGTCTTCCTTCTTACACTGACTGCTAGTGTAACAGTGGTCTACCTTCTTACACCGACTGCTAGTGTAACAGTGGTCTACCTTCTTACACTGACTGCTAGTGTAACAGTGGTCTACCTTCTTACACCGACTGCTAGTGTAACAGTGGTCTTCCTTCTTACACTGACTGCTAGTGTAACAGTGGTCTACCTTCTTACACCGACTGTTAGTGTAACAGTGGTCTTCCTTCTTACACTGACTGCTAGTGTAACAGTGGTCTACCTTCTTACACCGACTGCTAGTGTAACAGTGGGCTTCCTTCTTACACCGACTGCTAGTGTAACAGTGGTCTTCCTTCTTACACTGACTGCTAGTGTAACAGTGGTCTACCTTCTTACACCGACTGCTAGTGTAACAGTGGTCTACCTTCTTACACCGACTGCTAGTGTAACAGTGGTCTACCTTCTTACACCGACTGCTAGTGTAAAAAGTGGTCTTCCTTCTTACACTGACTGCTAGTGTAACAGTGGTATACCTTCTTACACCGACTGCTAGTGTAACAGTGGTCTTCCTTCTAACACTGACTGCTAGTGTAACAGTGGTCTACCTTCTTACACTGACTGCTAGTGTAACAGTGGTCTACCTTCTTACACCGACTGCTAGTGTAACAGTGGGCTTCCTTCTTACACCGACTGCTAGTGTAACAGTGGTCTACCTTCTTATACTGACTGCTAGTGTAACAGTGGTCTACCTTCTTACACCGACTGCTAGTGTAACAGTGGTCTACCTTCTTACACTGACTGCTAGTGTAACAGTGGTCTACCTTCTTATACTGACTGCTAGTGTAACAGTGGTCTACCTTCTTACACTGACTGCTAGTGTAACAGTGGTCTACCTTCTTACACTGACTGCTAGTGTAACAGTGGTCTACCTTCTTACACTGACTGCTAGTGTAACAGTGGTCTTCCTGAGAAGGTCAAGTGTTTGTTATGAAACAAAATGAATACACGGACACTTCAACAGCCATCAATATCTGAACTTTGATACATCTTTTGGCAAGTCACAAGTTACTACTACGATATTTAATTTACCAACATTTTTGCCATACCAGACAAGCTTCACATTATCCATACGTTGAGTAACGTAGTTATGCAACAAGTTGTAAACATGATGGCCCTCATAATTTATTATTGACACAACAATTTTGTTTGTTTCTTACTTGACCACGCCAATACACTTTTAAAGATAAATACATTACCTTTCAATCATCTTTGATTATTTCAAAGTCTGAACATGGACTAAAGGAGGGTTTTTATGTGTTTACATTTGACAAACCCATACAATGTTAGTGATGGGCATGAAGCGACATCAGACGACTATTCCCATCTACTCGAGGTAATTTTTTAATGTTTCAGCTGTACTTCTTAAAAGTCAAAGTCAATACCCTCAGTACATTTTGTACAAAATCAACCAAAATAAATAACATAATTACGATCATACTTCTCTGTTCGTTCCTCCACCATTTTTCTTTCTGTTAGCTCCATAATGGCATTCTCTGACCTCAGTCCCAATAAGTATGAAGCGAATGCCATCATAATTAATGGGGACACAACCCCTCAAGTCTTCAAACTTAATTGTATGGCCATCAAAACTCTCTATATCTGTCAAAAATGTAAGATATATCATGTAACTATCGCAACATAGAATATTGTGAAGAAAATACTAACAAGAGCTGTCCAGTCTTGAGTAGTTCAGCTAAAAATGGCACTGTCTAGTGTTAGAAAATTGAATTATCCACCAGTAGTCAGATTCCATTATTTAGATATTATTTATCTGTACATGTTTGCAGTTAATGTATTTAAGACAAGTTTAAAATAAGTCATTGATAGTATAAAGATGGAATTCTTCAATAAATCCTCTTATTCCTATCATTTACAAAAAAAACGTAAATTTTTACCTTCACTGTTGTCACCTCCTTACCACCGACAATTTTACACTCTGAATGATGCGGCTGAAAAACAGTTATGATGGTTCTACGCTTCTGAAATAGTTACTTAACTTCATGAAGGCTTTAATATTTAATGTGTGAATTTTCATACTTAGTCCATACTTCCTAGGCATAATAAATTAACTTCAATACAAATCTAAGATGGCTTCTGTTTTGGTTTCAGGTGATATCCACCTGTGCTATATTCTGAAATGAATCAAACAAACATATCCAATGCTCAAAGGCTTCATAGGTTCAGTGTAATCACTACAATCATGATGACTTACCCATTGAACTTTACCGTAAGCCATTCACATCATAATGACCACAAAAAACATGCCATTAAAACTTGGGAGAAACAATAAATAACATTGAACAAACAAATTAACAAACTCAACCAACTTCAAAAACACATTGAACTAAGTGATAGCAAAGTGATGTAACCACTAAATTTTGCTTTGTCTGACCTTTAAACAGCTTATTATTACAAGTAATAATAAAGGATTTAACATATTAACAGAATGTATTACAATAGATCAATGTTACTATCTTATGTGATCCTCCAATATGCTACTTATCTCTCATTAATATTTAGTTAGATAGATAGATAGATTCTTTATTTACCTCCACTTGGGAGAGCTATCATACAAAATGAACAAATATGCATATATATATACAATATCAAAAGAAGATGATAATACAAATAAATGAATGAATGAAAGAATGCATGCACAAACATTAATCAATGGATATTGTAATGATTAATTGAACATACATTGTATATACAAAACAGTGTAAAATAAAAGAATAAACACATATTAACACGAGGGTACATTACAGTTAATACATAAACACAAACTTATACATGTACTCAAACATATATATACAATCATACACACAAACGAGCTTACGCATAAACACACACACACACACACACACGCACACACACATACTCACACATATACCTTTGACAACATGCATATAAGTTAACACAAATACAGAAATAGTTAAACATTCACATTCGCGTTTGCAAAAATATACACTCATGGATTTATGCAGAGATGCACGAACTTACACAAACGCCATTGTACACATACATTGACTTACGCGTGCAAACATGTAAGTTCATCAATACGATCATACAATTTACCACCACCAGAAGATGACCTAGACCCGAAACGAAACGGTTAGATAAAATAGGATGGAATTGAGTCGCATTATAAAACGGCAACGCCAATATACATATAGCAGTCAGACATATACCTGAATTAATATAGCATGACCTAAACTGACAGGTTCGTTCTGGAGACTAAGCAGAAACAACACTATTTTTTCAAACGCACTTGAAATTGTTGGCGTAACATCAGAAATAATGAATTAATACATAGTATCCTAATTTCATCCTGTGTGTTTAGTGATAGATTATCATATGATAACCCCATCAAGAGTTCAAATATTTGGGATTTACACTCCTTATGAATTAGAGAGAGATAAAATTCACTTCCGGCGAGGGTTAGAACGCTCGTCCACATAGATTGTCTTATCGATTCATTGTTTTTACAGAAATATACTGCATGCACTGTCATATTATCGGAAATGTTGCCACAGGTTACACACTTTTCTACCTTAGCGAAGGAAGAAATACGCGTTAAAGCGATAACAGCATAATAACATTTATGCTTTAGCTTAGGGAATCGCCTTAAAAACGTCCACAACGAGCACGGTCTGTTAAGCTGGAAAAAATCTCCCACAGATAAAAGAGAGTTACGTTCAGCTACCCTATCCATCCTTTCCTTGAATTCGCGAGTAAAGATGTTTTCATTAAGAATGCGACTCCATTGATTTTTCGAGGGGAAACTAGCAGTTTTTAAGAAATTTTCAATGTGGAGACTTAGTTCATATTTAATTAAGATTCTATGCATATCTGGTATAAGGCCAAGAACCTGTCTTTCATTGTTATAGTAATGAACCAGTCTTTTCACGAACAGGTGTTTGGATATGTATTTAGTCGGTAAACGACACAATTGGCCTAAAAATTGCATTTTTTTGTAGTCAATAAATGTTTCTATGGAAGATACTCCAAGACAACTTAGAGAGAAATCCACATTGGCATATGTTGGAAGGTTCTGTATTAGTTTCACACAGTAACGGTGTCCGCGTTCCAGCTGGAGTAGGTCAGATGAGGATACATTGTTCCATAATTCACATCCGTATAGACCTCTTGGTATTACTATAGATTTATAAATTGTAGACCAAGCAACCGGTGTAATGCCACTTTGATTAATATAAGAGCACATAATGCTTAATAACGCACCTCGCAATTTAGTCGAGGCATCGTGAATAATGCTAGAATGACACATATATTTATTACAGTTTATGCCTAGATGTAAATAGTTTTCCGCTTCCGGTATTGCATTAGCACCAAGTGTCCATTGTCTATCTTGCCTAAGAAATTCACTCATTTTCTCGTTGAAGACTATCACACAACATTTTCCAGGGTTATATAAAAACCGCCATTTTCTGCTGTATTTATCGCAGATATCGAGCATTTTGTCTAGTCCAAATTTTGTATATGAGATAAGCAGCATATCGTCTGCTACCGTAGGAGAGGTGACTTTCATATCATACACGCATATTCCATTGTTACAATTCTCTAACTCCTGTATCAGACCATTTATATAGAGAAGATATAATAGGGGTGAGGTTTTCCCACCCTGTCGGGTACCTTGTTTCACACTAAACCAGTCAGAGAGGAAGTACCGGTTACGAACACGGCTTTCCATTGAGCTGTACATGGCACGAAATGCCTGGTAAGAGTATTTGTCCACACCACTTTGGAATAATTTTAATAAGAGGCCATCGTGCCACACAATGTCAAACGCTTGTCGCGCGTCCAGAAAACATACAAACACCTTACTATTGTTCTCTTTTCCATATAGGATTGTTTCGCGGAGGAGAAACGCTGTCATTGTGCATCCCAACTGTTTTTGAAATCCACCTTGTTGAGGACTTATCACCGAGAGTATTTTAGTTTCACACCTTTCAAGTAGGATACACTCAAAAACTTTTAAAACGCACGACGACAACGAGATGGCCCTATAATTATTTGGTACATCTTTCTTCTTCCTGCCTCCCTTATGAATGGTCACTATAACGGCTCTGTTCATTTGGCGAGGTACATGACTAAAAAGCAGCATTGCGCTATACAATTTTGACAGTACATGCATTAGTACAGTTCCACCATGTAAGAGATGTTCATAATAGATATTGTCATGACCGCAACTTTTGCCGCGCTTACATGATTTCACCGCTTTATCCACCGAATCGAGTAAGACAACAGGAGCTGACATGCAGTCGCTGTGAATCGAGTCAATAATCTCTGGGTTAAGATTTCGTTCTACATCTAACTTCCAGTCAGAATCGAATTCAGGGTCGTTCATCGGGGTATAGAGTTTTGTAAAATACTTCTGCCATTGATCGGTTATGGATTTCGCATCGCGATAGGTTACACCGTCAAACTTGATTTCCGAGCCAGCTGACGAGCTGGATACCTTTCTGCGAGCATTTACCAGTTTCCAGAACAAATTGTTGTTAAGTTCAGCAGTTTTATCTATTTCTTCATCTTGCTGATTCATATAATTAATCACATAATGCCTATGCCAATTTCGGAACTCACGCTTAGATTGTTTGTATGCTGAGTAAGAATCACAGTTATAAGAATGTGGTCTGCCATCTAAAACCCAGCTTCGGCGAAGTCTTTTAGATTGACGATTAAGTTCTTTCAGGTGATCGTTCCAATACGGCTTCAAATGACGTTTGAATTTTTTCTTTGTATTAAGGCATTCCCGGGATATATTTGTCACAGATTCGACCAGATTGTTATATACATAGTCTATATCAGATGCACTATCTATGTTTCGAGTTATGAGCGAATTTAAGACTCGTGAGGATTCTATACTTTCTTTGTATACTCGGGTATTTACTTCGGTAAGTTTTTTCCAGTTAATATATCCACAGTTAAGTAAAGTGTCGGATATACATGTATTATCTTCAGCTAGTATATTACCTGAGTGATAGGAGCACAGTACCGGCCTATGTCTGGATACATTCAAGCAATTATCATCAATTATCTCTGTATGCTTTATACAATACACTTTCTCACTGGGGATTAAAATATAGTCAATAAGGGAAGAATGTTGGTCATCATAACTGACGTACGAAGCACTTGCCCCAACACATGACTCAAGTGTATTAACAGCAACTAGATTAGTGTCAGTCATAAATTGTAACAAGTACAACTCTCTATTATCTAACGAAGACTTCACAAAAGAAGCATTGAAATCGCCTATAAAACAAACACAACCACTTTGTGAGTAATAACTCCATAAATTATACAGCTTATCAATATAGTCTTTATAGTGCTGTAGTTGATAATTACGACAAGGCAAATATATTTGAATTATGAAGATAAATTCATTGGGAGCAATTTGGAATTGAACACCAACAATTCTATCATCATCAATGGAGAGAGGTGTCACGTATCTGTCGTGTTTAATGTGCCACATAATAGCAACCCCGCCCTTACCAACTTTCCTGTTACTGGGAAGACATAAAGCCTTGTCCGATACACCAACACATTTGTAGTTAGTATCTATAGAGTTTAACATATACATATTGTGACTATACAACCAGTGTTCTGAAATTCCACAAAAATCTATGCACTTATCATTTAAGACATCACATAAATAACTACAGCTTGACAATAAACCGGAAACATTCCATGTTAAAATATTTAAATTATTATACATGCAAATACAATGTGAAATACAACATGGATAATACTATCATAAAGTTCATTGTTAACTGTATATCTAATCTTATTTAGTCCTTGCCATCCAGGCAGTCATACATATTATCGTCACTGAAAGCAGAAGGGTCTCTGCGATTGTTCTGCTGAAATCGAGGTGCTGTGTACGAATGTTCACGTCTTCCTTGTGAAGATTTACCCACCTGTGCGGGCTGATGGTCATACTGATTACGTAATTGACCACGTGACATCCACGGTTTGCACAATACAGTGTGTGGCCAGAAATACTTCTGCTCAACGAGAGGACAGTTTTCATTTGCTTCCACATTAAGCCTTATAACCACGTATTCCGGATTGCGTTTGCAAGGAAAGATTCGCACCATTGTTACTTTCGGACCACGCTGCGTAACATATGCTTGTATTTTGGTTTGAGTCATGTTACGTTTAAATCCAGTTACACAAAATCGTTTGGATCTCTTCCTTACATAGTCGCTAAAATCCTCGGAATCAGGTTCAAATAATGTCGACTGCGCGGTCTGGTTGCGGTTGGAAATGTGTACGGGAATATCATTGAGTCTAGTAATAATGTTACATTGTACACCTACATCTATCATTTTCCGTTCGACAAATGAGCTCGACACATGGACCCGGTCATTTGTTGTTGAAATATACAATGGGGACGACATGGGCGTTTGCACCGGGCTAAGGCTGCTCAAAAGTTCATCAATACAATTGTTGCCAGCAGAGTGTGACGTTTCTTGAATGACCGATACATTTACACGCTCTTGGGCACACGGAATTTCACTACAGTCCGTAGTTGGTTCTGTATCTGAGGACGGTTCATCCTGATTATGCGCATATAAATGGTCACTGCTCGGAACGTAAGTATTGGACGTCACGGGTGGTAACTGCACTTGGTTGGCAGTTAGAAGGCTGTTGTGATTGATATACGCTTCTAGTTTCTCAATTCTGTCTATTATTGAAGATAGCTGGCTGTCTACAGGGCTGTTGTGAGCAACTGAGATTGGCTGCAGCACTTGCGACATGTCATTTTTCATAGTTTCTTTACAGATAATGATTTCCTGCTTCACATATGTTAGAGAATCATTAATAGCGGTTATCTGTTCTGAGCGTGCTTTATCCACAGCAATATTCGACTGTTTTAATAGCAGCATATCTGCTTGTAGGCTGCTCAATGAGTCTTTCATGATATTGATATCATGACTGCATACACATGGTGTAGTAGATTTCTGTTGTGAAGGCGGTGTAGGGGTCATATCAATAGCGGAACTTACTGAAGGACGGGGACGTCCGGTACTTAGTAGGTCTTTCATGACTGAGAATTCCTCACCTTCAATTATGGAAAATAATACACAAATGTCATTTGCCAGTTTAACAACGACTGGCTCACCTTTTCTTGTGAAGACTCGTCGCTTGAGTTCGGCTTGCAAACCAAACGGGAAGTCATCTCCTTCACGAAGTGTACTAAATAGCATAGTTCTAATCTCCTCCAGTTTAACCTCACATGAAGCATAATCACGGAGTAATCTTGTCACAAATACGTCGGATGGGTAATCACGGTATAAAGACAACAAACGATTAAATTCTATTAAGCTTGGATCTATATCATCGTCACAGTTAATTTGCGTTGGTCCGTCACTGCCATTCAACGGTACTTTGATTTCCGTGTTATCATTTAATAATAACGGCTCATACTCGTGCACAGACGACAACTGGTCGTCAGTAGACATATTTGGATACCCTTTATAATAGTTTGACAGGTCAGCAATAAGGACATTAATCAGGTCTAGATTGTTTGTTTATACGACACCAATGGAGA
Organism: Mactromeris polynyma; assembly: GCA_032209605.1. Lineage (NCBI taxonomy): Eukaryota > Metazoa > Mollusca > Bivalvia > Venerida > Mactridae > Mactromeris > Mactromeris polynyma. Next base: position 8,212,160 of record JASFXZ010000028.1, read on the forward strand.
ACTTTCACCTGTTCACTGACTGCTATTTTGGTTATTGTCTTCAATATATATTACGAATATTCTGTTCCAGAGTAGTTGAGAGCACCAAATATGTTATCAGCACATAATGTTTGTAATAAGTATTACCTCAAGATCTCAACAATAGTCCACAAAAGATCGCCCGCACAAGTTCTAGTTTGGCGCGAAATATTCCAGACAAAGAAATTTAATCAAGTCAAAATAATCCAAATACTGTTAAGTATATCACAATCGGAATCTCCAATGTTAATCACCAATACAAGTTTCACACATCAGATAATCAAATATTCCATTAATATTGCAAATTCACGTGATTATTTGAGTTTACATACGAGACACAAAATATTCAACCATACTCCATTGACCGGAAGTTACGATTTTCAACAAGTTGTAAACATGATGGCCCTCATAATTTATTATTGACACAACAATTTTGTTTGTTTCTTACTTGACCACGCCAATACACTTTTAAAGATAAATACATTACCTTTCAATCATCTTTGATTATTTCAAAGTCTGAACATGGACTAAAGGAGGGTTTTTATGTGTTTACATTTGACAAACCCATACAATGTTAGTGATGGGCATGAAGCGACATCAGACGACTATTCCCATCTACTCGAGGTAATTTTTTAATGTTTCAGCTGTACTTCTTAAAAGTCAAAGTCAATACCCTCAGTACATTTTGTACAAAATCAACCAAAATAAATAACATAATTACGATCATACTTCTCTGTTCGTTCCTCCACCATTTTTCTTTCTGTTAGCTCCATAATGGCATTCTCTGACCTCAGTCCCAATAAGTATGAAGCGAATGCCATCATAATTAATGGGGACACAACCCCTCAAGTCTTCAAACTTAATTGTATGGCCATCAAAACTCTCTATATCTGTCAAAAATGTAAGATATATCATGTAACTATCGCAACATAGAATATTGTGAAGAAAATACTAACAAGAGCTGTCCAGTCTTGAGTAGTTCAGCTAAAAATGGCACTGTCTAGTGTTAGAAAATTGAATTATCCACCAGTAGTCAGATTCCATTATTTAGATATTATTTATCTGTACATGTTTGCAGTTAATGTATTTAAGACAAGTTTAAAATAAGTCATTGATAGTATAAAGATGGAATTCTTCAATAAATCCTCTTATTCCTATCATTTACAAAAAAAACGTAAATTTTTACCTTCACTGTTGTCACCTCCTTACCACCGACAATTTTACACTCTGAATGATGCGGCTGAAAAACAGTTATGATGGTTCTACGCTTCTGAAATAGTTACTTAACTTCATGAAGGCTTTAATATTTAATGTGTGAATTTTCATACTTAGTCCATACTTCCTAGGCATAATAAATTAACTTCAATACAAATCTAAGATGGCTTCTGTTTTGGTTTCAGGTGATATCCACCTGTGCTATATTCTGAAATGAATCAAACAAACATATCCAATGCTCAAAGGCTTCATAGGTTCAGTGTAATCACTACAATCATGATGACTTACCCATTGAACTTTACCGTAAGCCATTCACATCATAATGACCACAAAAAACATGCCATTAAAACTTGGGAGAAACAATAAATAACATTGAACAAACAAATTAACAAACTCAACCAACTTCAAAAACACATTGAACTAAGTGATAGCAAAGTGATGTAACCACTAAATTTTGCTTTGTCTGACCTTTAAACAGCTTATTATTACAAGTAATAATAAAGGATTTAACATATTAACAGAATGTATTACAATAGATCAATGTTACTATCTTATGTGATCCTCCAATATGCTACTTATCTCTCATTAATATTTAGTTGGTCCCTGCTGCACACCTTACAGGAATAAAAAAAAATCATTTAATACCCTCAAACACTTCCCTGAAAGAAAGAGAACATACAAGATAAAAGATAGGATTCTATAGGAACTGGTGCCAAAAAATTCTTACATGAAAAACGATTATTTAAGACTAAAATGGGCTAATTAAGACTAAAATAATTCTAACATGTTTTGTGAATAGCTATTAAGAAATATTTTAAACTTAGGTCAAATTTTGTCACAATTGAGAATTTTCTAGCAGATATGAGAAATATTGTTATCAAAGATGCTTTGTGAATACCGCCCCAGGACTGGATACCATTACCATCATGGCTTACACATATATGATATATGACTACATCTAAATTTACGTGAAATGTCTTCCATGTTGAATTTCTATCCCTGTAAAAAGGTCTGTCAAAGTTGTGTTCTGCTAGGAATGAAAATACTTTGAATAGAATAGAATATTCCATGAAACAAATTGAATCACGCCCTGGAATTATACATGTTAAATAATTATATATATCATGTTAAACAACCATTGTACTCCTGCCTCTATCTATACCTTAGTGTCCACAGGTAAAACAGTGTAAGTCACAAAGTTATTAAGAGATTTTAGAATTCTCCTAAACAGGACAAAAAGGATACATTCTTACCTAGTTATTCAGCCATTTTTATGGCAAACTTGGGACTGATAATGGGCCCCATTCCACAGAGAAAAAACATATCTTTTTACTCCTTACTCCTGGTGCAAATTTCTCCTATGAAAAGGAGCTGCCACACTACACCTAAAACTGAAAAAAATGGCAGTTATTGTTCAAGCAATCAAACAAATAAAACCAGAATACCTTTATAATTTATATAGAATATGATTATGAATGATATACTCACACCACTGATTTCTATTTTGAAGCAATAGGTCTGTGTTTTAAGATATCTGTAAGAGTAATACTCATATGCTTGTTTGACTGTACAATAGATCATCAACTTTTGGACAGATTAGCCGACGCTTTCTCACAGTTTAGTGTATTTTCAATATTTTCTACGGATGAACATTTGTCAAGTTCAACTGCCCAAGCCGTACCACTGAGAATATGAACAAAAATATGTCATTATGTGTCTAGCGGGCTTGAATCTTCCATTTTGCTAAGACTAAGTTGCTTCAATTTTCCATTTTGCAAGTGGTGAGGTCGAGTCCATGTAAAAGATGTAGTGATTTAGGTCACTTCCAAACAGGCTTGCTGTTGGGCTAGCTCTTTAGCGATGTGGTTGAGTGTCCACTTTGGGTGCGAGATGTCCCGGGTTCAATTCCATGTTGGGGTCAAGTTTTTTTCCAATTTCCGGGATAAATTCTTCTTCTTCTTCCATTATATGGCCAACTTCAATAGGTTGAAGACTTTTGCCATTAGATTGCACAATAAACAGAGGAAATATCAAGTAAAAGTGAGAATAATGTACAGTGAAGAGTTTAAAAACAGAGAAATTAAGAGTTAGGGAAAGTAGGTGGCAAGTTGAGTCCTGAAGGCGTCATCTGTGCCAACTGACACGACAGAGGTATCGGGCATATTCCAGTCTCTGATGGTTCGTGGGAAAACGATTGCTTGTGGCATTCTGTTCTGGATGGTAGTATCTGGAAAGCATGAAGTGGACTGTGTCTGGAGATTCTTGTTGGTGGGATGAGGTAGTAACCGTAGTGCCGCGGCCATGGTCCAGTGGTTAGTGCGCTAGACTTGTAACCCGGTGATCCGGGTTCGATTCCCGGTGATCCGGGTTCGATTCCCGGTGATCCGGGTTTGATTCCCGGTCGCGGCAGGTCATACCCTTCCATGAAAATTTGACAAAAATGTCGATTTTCCTCCACATGTGGAGAAGTTGCCGGCTCCTTGTGGAAGGGTAAGTTAGTACTGGTTAGATTTCAGTCCAGGAAAAACTGGTTAGGTGAACCGGCCGCCGTATATAACTGAAATATCGTTGAGAAACGGCGTTAAACCCGATGAAACAAACAAACAGTAACCGTAGTTGGCTTTCTTGATGGATATGCTGTCGTTTGTGATCTTGAACATCATTGCTTATCTTGTCTCTTTACACCGTTGTTCCAGTGACTTCCACTTTAGGTCCTCCAACATGTCTGTAACACTCGACCGGTTGTGGTATCGATTATTTTACAAATCGGGCTGCTCTTCGTTGTACCTTTTCCAGGCATTGGATGTCACCTTTCTCATGAGGGTCCCACACCACGCTTGCGTATTCTACTTAAGGTCAGACTAGGCTGAAGTAAGCTTGTTGTATTATGGAGGTAGATGAGATGTTAAGATTTCTTCTCAGTAAACTGATGGTCTTATTTGCTTTTGTTGATATATTGTCTGCAGTTGAGTTCGGAGTTGATGGTGCATCACAGGTATTTCGCCGAGTCAAAATTACTCTTTCGTGATGAATGTTGCGGCATGCATTGAATGCTCTCAACAGAGCCGCTGATCTTGGCACAGTTCAGATCCCATAAATCATTTGAAACATCTTGAACGAACAGGAGAACAACTTGAGTCTCAACAACAAAAGAAATTCATGCAAATTTTGAAAAACAATTGAATGGAACTGAAACAAAACAGATACATAAATAATACGATGCATACCAAACACTGATCGGGCATGCTTTGTTCTTGCAACCAATTCAAACTTGGTGTTGGTGTTGACTTCATGATTAAGCAGCGTGTCGTCCGCATCTTTTAAAGATGCGAAAAAAGCCGCCATTTTCAAAATTCGGATACTCTCTAATTTATAGTCATCGAAAAAGCCGAACATGTACGAATGACAGCATTCCTATTTTGGCATGAAGGCGGGGCTAGCATACGTAATCTTTTGGAGGCGGTGCTAATCGACGGACTACTTACGTACCAAAACTCTTTGGACAGATATTGAATAAAACGCTTTGGAAAAAATAGGATCCCTCTCATGCCTCAATCGTAACTACTCAGCGGCACCCGGGCCTTATCAAACGCCAAATTATACGCCTGTTTGTGTCTTTTCTTCGCAGATTCTGTCACAACTGACTTGCGTTTTCTTTTCTTAGTCGGATCGTCCGCCATTTTTTCAATTTTTGTTTATCTCATTTATATTCACGTCACATGGTTTGAACATCTTAAATGTCCGGAAACTCGTTTAACTTCGGCAATTTCCGTTTATGAATATTTAAACTCTGTTTTCAGAAATGTACGAAGGGATATATTCGGCCTTTATACGTTCATTATGTGTATTTGCTGATATATTAACTGTCTGTTATACGTTTATTCATTTTCTTTAATGTCAAATATGAGCATAGTATTATTTTAAGAATATTATTTAGATATAATGGAGTAATAATGGATAATGTGGAATGAATATTATAACGTTCCTAAGGGAAGTAACTCAGAGCGCGACACACCAGGACACCACAGGATTTTTTAAGAATATTATTAAGATAATGTCATAATAATGGGAAATATGTCATAAAAGAACAGTATTTCGACAAAAAATATAAACTTACAGACATGCAAGACATGGAGTCATTATAGATGCCAGCAGTTAGACAATAGCGACAGAGAGCAATGGCATAACAAGATCAAACTTCAATACATCTGAGTTAGATGCCGCACAAATGATGACGGTAGTTTTGACTATTTGATGGCAATGGAACGTCTGCGTCAGGTATGCAAATAATATGTTAAATTGTCAAAATTATTTTCATTGTTAATAAGATATAACTTTATCAAAATTAATCACAGTTAATAATTATACATATTCAATATTACTTACTTATTCATGAACAGTTATATAGATTTCTGTGCGCAATTGAATAAACCAACAAAATTCCGAACTTTGTGAAAATTAAGTTTATTGCTTCGTACCAATATCAGAAATTTCGTTAAATATATACTGGTCGGAAGTGCTGACATTTTAGGTTTCATTTGATTGCAGTCAATTATATTTATGATACAAATTCATTCATCGTTTCAGAACAAATTGTTATAATGCTGTGAGGATTTCCAAATAAATAGCAGTGGACTGTCTCTTTTGACCAGTATATAGCTTTTTAACCAAATACCAGTGTTTTGACACACAATGACAATCTGCGCATGTTTACGTGTGAAACCGTACATTAAACGTCCCTGATTGAATAATCAGATCATGACACCTCTGTTAATCGACTGTTCACCATTTTTGTCTAACTGCCATTGACTCGGGTATGAACAGAACAGAACAGACATGTTAAATAATTTATTTATTACAAAATTAAAAGAATGATTTAAAGTTTTGATTATTAATTTCAATGTGAACGTAGTTATAAAAAAAGATAAGTAACAATTCTACGAGTCAAACATTATTGATGTTATGTTATAATCGGTTTTGGTAGATAAGTACTTCTGTGCAACCGTACATAAAACAGTCATATGCATTATTCATGATACTTATTTTATATCATAACGCATCAATATGGGGTTTTAAAAATCACAAGCTTTTGACAATATACAAAATCGTGGATTTCGCTACTTTCTGGGAGTACATAGATTTGCACCTACATTAAGCTAAATAAATTATTTTATTAATATTTACCATCCCCATCAGAAACAATACTTCTTTTCATAAGAGACGTTGTGTATTATATTTCACTTATTGCATGTTATATATTTATAGTCTTGTCACTACATACACATGTCACTATAATAAACAATTGACTACTACTACTTGGATTATGACACCTCTGTTAATTGATAAACTATATTTGATGTGATTTTATAATTGAATTATGACACCAAAAGGCCCCCTATAAAAATTAAGTGCGAAATGATATGTTAAAATCCGAACTAAGTATCTTCTGGAAAAACACACAAACTTATCCTTTAAACTAACTTGTAAAATTATTGCAATAGAAATAATACGCGCAATTAGCTGTGCATTTTGACTGATCGTACTCAAAACTGACCCATACCTGTGTTTCACCGACAGAAGACACCGTCATCCCTTAATTACATGCTCAGACACCGTCATCCCTTAATTACATGCTCAGACACCGTCATCCCTTAATTACATGCTCAGACACCGTCATCCCTTAATTACATGCTCAGACACCGTCATCCCTTAATTACATGCTCAGACACCGTCATCCCTTAATTACATGCTCAGACACCGTCATCCCTTAATTACATGCTCAGCAATTTGACATTGTTTGGAACGAATTCCACTTATACACAGTGGTTAGTATGAATAGTAAAAAACATGAGTAAAAATGCTACAGACATACATAACAGTATTGTTTGTTTGTTTCATCAGGTTTAACGCCGTTTCTCAACAATATTTCAGTTATATACGGCGGCCGGTTCACCTAACCAGTTTTTCCTGGACTGAATTCTTACCAGTACTAACTTACCCTTCCACAAGGAGCCGGCAACTTCTCCACATATGGAGGAAAATCGACATTTTAGTCAAATTTTCATGGAAGGGTAGGACCTGCCGCGACCGGGAATCGAACCCGGATCGCCGGGTTCCAAGTCCAGCGCACTAACCACTGGATACATAACAGTAACACAGTATTACGCAAAATTTATTACAAAGTCAGTTATGTTCATTGCTATTGATATTTTTGTACATTTATCAAACGACCAAACATGTAAGTGTTATTCATATATAACCACGGACACAGGTGTTATTTGCATATCACCACAGACGCTTAATATGTCCGTGATATAATATAAAAAATCATGAGTATGATAAATGCAAGCTAACACTAAGCATATTTCATTATTAATATATATATGATGTTTAATTTATGCATTAAAGCAACAAATTGCTTAAGTTTTAGAAAACTACATGTCTCAAAGGGGAGCAGGTCAATTTGTCCTAAAAGTCATGTTCGTCCCGGGTCAATTCGGCACGATTTTCAAACATGGTCAATTAGGCCCACGTTTAAATGGGAGAAGTTGTGATGTTTAATTATATTTGTATGAATTTGTATGGCTTTTTTATGAAAATTGTACGCTTTCAAATAAATAAAAATATTCATACATATCCATAGTTGCGTTATTCATAGCCTTTGTTGTTCCGTGTTTGTTCATTGTTGTATGTCTTATAAATAATTAAAACAGTTTGTTTATTTAGTTATAAATGATTTATTAAACTGTTAATAATAGTATAATAAGTAAAACATGTGTTTGTTATGTTTGGTAGACTCAATCCAACGACCGGTACGAGACACATAAACCACTTCAATTGAATGATAAATACTATAAAGAGTTACTGCATGTTTGGCCTAAATAAATATCGAACTCAGATGAACATGGTAATATATCTAGTCTAAAGGTCAATTTATCATAAATAATAATACTTAACAATCGCAATAAAACAAGTTCCAAATATTTTTTAAAAGTGTGCCGAATTGACCCATGACAAACATAAAATCATGCCGAATTGACCCGGGACGAACATGACTTTTAGGACGAATTGACCCGTATCCTCTCAAAGTCAAAGCATGATTTTCCTATCAATGCGTATCGTAGTCATACTGTAAAAAGAGTTACTCCCTTGTATAATGTGAAATATCAGACACAACAAATTTAACTTTACTTTATTACATTGAAATATTAAGAGCGAAATGTCCTACATTGCTTATAAAGATCACGGACCTATATACATGGATTCGTGACAGGCTGATATTTGTGCTGAACTTGCTTGAAATGACGGCAACGGCGAGATTTCCCAGCCGAGATTTCCCAGCCGAGATTTAACAATCGGAACACCTCTAAAATGTTTAGAAAATGATGAGAAAAAATTGCGATGTCCGCCATCTTGTTGCTGAATCGAGAGAATTTCACTTTTTGATCCGCCGAAATCGTGACAAATACTACAGCTAAACATTTCTTAATGGTATTTACATATTTTGAGTTTATCCTGTTGTTTGCTTGTATGCATTTTTTGCTTCAACACCTAGTTATTCGACGAAACGAGCGTCGTTTAATCGGCAGATATTTCGATTTACAGGCGATCCGTAAATTACATACTTGGTTAAAAAGTCCGTTATAGAACGTAATTTATTCCCTTCGTTAGCTTGATTTATTTTGTTTTCCGTTATTTATCATCTTTTTGTTTAGAATTATTATTATATAAATCAATAATTGCACTTTTACGGTCTAAATTTTGTTGTATAGAAGTTCGGATATATATTTCGGATACATGTTGGTTATAAAATGATAACATCTCGTGTAAATCCATCAGCTGATGCTAATTAGATACTAGTATGGCTCTCTATCGACTAAGCTTACCGGATGGCCGCCTAACTCTACAGCACTACACTCCTCCCTCTTCCGGCATAAATTTGAGGCTCAATCGTCACACTGTCACCATTTAAGTAATTCAAGGGGGAAAAGTGCACCCAATGTGGGGCTTGAAAAGTTTTTTACACATATCAATTACATAATAAAAATGTAAATACACTTTATTGTCATATCATTATAATATAAAATTGTTTAGGATCTGCTGTAATGTTAAATATTACTTTATCGTTTCAGGTTTCCTGGATATTTACAAGATGCCTCATAAAAGTCAACTTGGTTACAAAAAGAAATATGCTGTGAATTTACAAACATTCGTAAATGAGTTGATATGAATTTCTTCTTGGAAAATACTCCGGAACTTTTCCTTGTACATTTTTAATCCATTGATAATTTTGTGACTGAAATTAATTCAATCTGTGATTGACTAAGTAAAAAACAATTGTGTAGTATTACCACGGACCTATATACCCGTATATAGGTCCATGGTATTACATATAAACTAGTGGTTTTCTATCGTTGTTGAATATTTTGCGTTGAAATGCAGAGTTCTTGAAATAAAATTGTAATTACTGTTATAGTGTGTGTATTTCTTTTTCAACTTAGTTATCTAGATATGGCACTATATCTGCACTAGTCTAGTATTTATATACTAATTACCCATCTAGATTTCATCTAGATTCGTTGTGCAAGCTTTGAGGAAAATTTAGACGGCTGCAACTGTTGGGTTGAAATTCAAACAAAATGTTTCTCTACATTCTCAGTACACAACTCGTGACTGGACTTTATGAGAATGAGCAAGCATATTGTATCTATATAATTGGCATCTATTCAAAGTGGATGGACTGAGGTGTGTTGTGTTATTGTAATGTCTAAGGACATGCTGGATTCATTTAGTACTAGTACTTATTCTCCTCAACCACTAGACCACGACTTACCAATTGCATTATTCATGCTTAATGTCATTTCCACCAATAATTTGAAAGCGGTCAAGTCAATTTTCTACCAAAATATCTTTCTTATATTCTTGTTTTAATTAGTTGCAATTTATATATATCGATGCTAAATTTGCAATAAATGCTTATTTAACGCAACTTAAATCAATTATAACATCAATAATTACTCGCATTAATATTTGATCCAATAATTTTGGCAATATTTGTGAAAAAAATAAAAGTCACTAAATGCCCCATGTGTCAGCTGTAAAAACACAAGAGTCATAAAACCCCAGGAGATCTTTATTATGTGTTAATTTCCTGTTAGATATAATTAATCCCATTGATAATTTCAACGATTAGGTCATATCAATCTTTGATCACAATACGTAATTTGCACAATGGGGCTGCATCTGTCATCCAAAAATATTTACTTCAAAGACTTAGCCAGCGACTTCAAACATCTTGGAATGTTAATTATTGTTCAAAATAAAATTGATGTCACAAGAATTGCTGCACAGACAATAAATACCTGGATTTGACCTACTTTAATATTGATTTTTACGCCTTGTGCTGGTGAAAATAGCAGACTTGTGTACATAAAAAATGTCATGATGGCATTATTGCTTGCGTGATCTACATCCATTGTTTGGTCGATTTTTACACCTTTTTAAAGATTATTTAAACCAAATTGTTTTCACAGCAGTCTTTTAAACTATCAAATTGGCGTGGAAATGTATTAATAAACAACATCAACAATACAATTAAACTTCGATGAAAATATCAGAATTAAAGCGGAAAATTACCAACTTGTTTATCTCATTTTGTAAATTACACGGACATTTAATCAACAGAGTCTGAAACGGACGGAAATGAACGGAGTTTGCCGACTTTAGCCGATCGATAAAAATCGGCAATCTTCGATACTTTCCGAGCGCGCTAAGGATTGTGGGTAATTGCGCGCTAAGGATTATGGGTTTTTTATTCGTTCTTACCGTTTCACGGATATCTGCCTGTCGCGAATCCATGTATATAGGTCCGTGTAAAGATACATTCAAGTGCAAATATAGGAGTCCTGGGGTGTCTTGGGGTGTTTAGACCGACCGTTAGTTAGGTGTACGGAAATACCCACACCCGCTCTACCATAGAAAGAGGTAAATATCTACTGAACTTTCATATTGTTTTCCAATACAAGACATTTTCGACTGGAAGAACTAAAAAATGCTTAATACTACGATGTAAACAAATGTGCGACGAAAACTAGCATAGTAATCGGACACTTTCGGTTTCCACCGGTGTTCAGTGCGCATCGGTATTTAGTGCACAGATCCAAACAGTGAAACAACGTCAGTAATAATGAATTTGGATAAATTATGGATGGGTTATTTTGGAGAAGAAACTTAAAAGGAAGATTAAACTATGCCTTTCTGTTTCAGCATGTTAAGGCAATTTAGCAATTCTAAATATTCACCCACCCATTTTACAACGAAATTCACACCAAGTCATATATGCAACTAAAAATTACATGAATAGGAAAGAAAATAAAGTAGGCTAGCATAAAACGTAATAACATGACACATATTAAAATATTACCTTCAAATTCTCGCTAAAAGCGACTTTCCTTGCCCTTTCATGCCTTTGTGCGCTCGTTCCTTGCAGACGCTTGCATCGTGCGTTTAATCCACGGATGGATACGCGTTAAGCACGTTTAGAGTGCGGATGCGTTAAAAATATACGGCTTAGATGTTAAAAAACATGTGTCAATATTTTCCCATTACATTGCAATTTGATCTGGCAAATGGATTAGTTTGGCATTCAAATAACATTGCTACAAAGTGTCAAACTAACAAAAGAAAAATGTCAAACAAATATTTGAAGAGCAGATATTGGGCCGACGTCGGACCCATGAGCAAGTTTTGATTTAACTCCTGCCAACATCGGACCGATGATAACATAGAGCTATATATTTTTTCCAAAATCATAAAAAAATAGTGTTTATGTTATTGTTACAAAGATGTAATATTAAACAGTACTGTATTTGCGCACATAAAAAATAGTTGTAATGTCATGTTTCCTGCAAACTTCCTGCAACACGATTGTTTGCATTAAAGATTCTTGCGGACACTGGTCTAGCGCTTGACACACCATCTCCTGCTGCCAAGGCAGATGCCTTAACCACTCTGCCATTATACATTATATGTATACTGTTATGCACAATACTAAGCACATGAACATTTTACAACTGCATTAAAATAGCTATTTAATATGGTGGCATATTACTGCCACCAGTTAGCATGATAACGTTTACGAATTGTTTCGTGTTAACAACTTAAATATCGCGATAATTATCTAGTTATCTAGTTAATATTCGTGATACTTTTTTGGTTAGATAAATATCATAAGTACGAAATCCCCTACCTTACATGTATGTCTGAGTATAAGTATGAAATTCCTTACCTTACATGTATGTCTGAGTATAAGTATGAAATCCCCTACCTTACATGTATGTCTGAGTATAAGTACGAAATCCCCTACCTTACATGTATGTCTGAGTATAAGTACGAAATCCCCTACCTTACATGTATGTCTGAGTATAAGTACGAAATCCCCTACCTTACATGTATGTCTGAGTATAAGTATGAAATACCCTACCTTACATGTATGTCTGAGTATAAGTATGAAATACCCTACCTTACATGTATGTCTGAGTATAAGTATGAAATCCCTTACCTTACATGTATGTCTGAGTATAAGTATGAAATACCCTACCTTACATGTATGTCTGAGTATAAGTATGAAATACCCTACCTTACATGTATGTCTGAGTATACGTACGAAATCCCCTACCTTACATGTATGTCTGAGTATAAGTATGAAATCCCCTACCTTACATGTATGTCTCAGTATAAGTATGAAATCCCCTACCTTACATGTATGTCTGAGTATAAGAATGAAATCCCCTACCTTACATGTATGTCTGAGTATAAGTATGAAATCCCCTACCTTACATGTATGTCTGAGTATAAGTATGAAATCCCCTACCTTACCTGTATTCCATTTCATTAGTCAGTACGCTTCAAATATCGATTTAAAGACATTGAAAATATATGTAGTACGTAGATTGATTTCAAAGAATTCAAACCAGTCTATTCTGTTCAGAAGATAAATTTTACAATATGTTTTAAAAGTCGCGACTTATCAGAAGAATATGTAACTAACTCAGTAACTGTTGGCACCAGAAGTCCACAGCGGACCACTGATTCTAGAACACACAGACCAGACAGCAAATCATGACCATACATAAAGAACAAACAAAAGGCCAATGAGGGCATACATGTATGTGTGGATCTGACTGTTTTTCAAACGGAACCAAGGTCTCATAGAAACTACTTTCCAGGTTAGGTATAGATCAAATAAAATATGGAAGCTCTATTCACAAGCTCATGTATAGAAATTTTGTAATTTTCAATAGGCCATAACCCTATTAAGCATGGACGGATCAGACTGGTTTTCAAAAGGAACTGAACACTCATGGATATCTAACTACTGTATAAGTTTTGTAAACCTTAAATAATAAAGGAAGGCACTATTGTGTTCACAAGCTCAATTTTACGATTTTTTCAAATTTTAAGTCATGCATGGGCGGATCTGGCTGATTTTCGAAAGGAACTGAGCTCTTGTGGATATCTAACAACTCCATAAGTTTGATCAAGATACAATAAAAAATGTTCACAACCAATTATGTTACGGACGAACGCACGGACGCACGGACGCACGGACGCACGGACGCACGGACGCGGCCCCATCGCATAAGCTATTCTGGCCTATGAGCTAACACCGAATAATTATCGGAAAAGTCGATACGTTTTTTCGTGGCCGGACTGAACATTGCTGAACATTTGTACTCGCTTATACTGTACGCAGCTTCCTAGAGCATTAAAGCATTTATACAGTTTTGTAGCCATTCATCATTTCATTTATCTACAATTGTACGTGAATATCATGTGAAAAAATGTGGACTTTAGCATCTTGACGGAAAGGACAGTGAAATATAACTGTCATTAACAGTTTATAGCGGTAATATAAACACTTACCTATGCGTCCAAATAACGCCATGCAAGCACAATTACAACAATCCCCCAGTCTTCATAAACATAATTTGTTTCAGTCGTCGAATTAATTCCATTTTATTCGTCAAATACGCTTCAAATATCGATTTAAAGACATTGAAAATATTTTCTCCTACACGGCAATTTTCATTGCACAAACTTGAAGCACGTGTTTTACTGCACTGACTGCACGAGATTCACGCATCGTGTTTGTTGTGACCGGGTAAAATGTCCGCTATATTGTATGTAAACATTGGGTGAAGTTTTTCATTAGATGTTTAATACGCCTCTTAAATATCCATAAATCTACATGAACCAGACATAACCATGATTTGTATCGTCGTCCCTTATAAATCTACTTTTATAAAATCGAAAACCAGTTTTGGACTCGCCATTCATTTCATGATCAGTTAGACGGAATGCATTTTCCTATACTTGGCTTCTACATATTTATAAACGAACAAATCTCACCGTAAATCTAACATACATTCAGTCATCCTGCACCGTACACTGCCCGTTACCTACAGTGAGATAGCGAAAAGATTTGTTAATACATTTTGATAATTGATAATCACCAAAATGAATATTATATATTCCATTGATTCAACAATGCGAGTTGTGTTCATAATTTTAAATTAAATGTTTATCGAATTGTCCTTTCAGATACCCATGTTGATTATAAACAAATAGTCACAGTGCTTAGATTTCATATCATTAATATAACAAAATGGAGCATTCATTGATAATTAATATGTGACGTCCGTTGTAAGTATAAAGAACTGGATTGTTTGAATAGCGAGGTTCTCACATCTCAAATGGTTCATTCGAATAATACGCGGTTTCGAATAGCCCAATTCAATTCGACGTGCATATAGAAGAAGACGACACATCGGGACCTGGGCCCGTATTACAGAAGCTTCTTATCCTTAAACTTTTCCTTAAATGACGAAAAAATCTTAAGTTTTACATTTTTATCCTTAAGATTTCAGAAAATTCTTAAGTAGTATTATACAATGTTCTTATCTTATTTTTTCACTTAAGGTAAGCGATTTTCTCCTTAGATTTTAAGGAAAGCAAGACCTCCCTTATCTTGTATAAAATATCTTAAGTTATATAATCGCCTCCATTTTCTGAACCAGTGAACAGCACAATTATTCGACATCTACGATTTCAACACAACGTTCGTGTCAAATCATCGAAATCACGTTGCGTTCAGATATACATTTACATAAAGTAGGCCTACCAGTGTTCAGTAAATTCCGTAGAATTATAAAATTTCGCTCTTGAAATTGTGTCAACGCTGTGAGCAAAATCAACAATATTTACCTGATAAAATGCTGTTTTAAGTGTTAATTATACGTACAACCAACTATGTAATAATTCAGGGACGTGATGTAGACATACAGTGAATATATAAGAACGGAATGATGGAAATTGCACCGTGAATCGGAAAGAGATGTTAAGAATAATATTAGGTTTATATCATAAAGGTTTTTATGTTTCGGATATGGTAATCATGATGTTTGACTAAGGAAGCAAAAGTGAATCGAAACTGGTCCTGTGTCATGCTATTAGTTGACCGATGTTAAACTTGGATCATGACTGAGAATACTTTTTACTATTTTGTATGGTAAATGCATATTACTGCCACCAGTTAGCATGATAGTATGGTGGCATATTACTGCCACCAGTTAGCATGATAGCGTTCGCGAATTAATTCGTGTTAACCACTTAAATATTACGATAATTATCTAGCTATCTAGTTAATATTCGTGATAAATTTTCGGTAAGATAAATATCATACAACTAGAAACAGGCTTGAAAGTGCCCAGAACTGCCACCTCTTACCTTTTTATGATGTAACACGAATCTTATCTAGTTAACCACTTATTATGTTACTTAATAACTCAAATTCGCGAATTTCACTTAAGATTCGTGTTACCACTTATTCATTTTTGGCTTCTAGCTGTAAGTGGTAACACGAATCTTATCTAGTTGACCACTTATTATGTTACTTAATAACTCAAATTCGCGAATTTCACTTAAGATTCGTGTTACCACTTACATCTAGAAGCCAAACTTGCATTTATAAATAAGTGGTAACACTTAAAACTAGTGTAATACATCATAAAAAAGGTAAGAGATGGCAGTTCTGGGCATACATCTAGAAGACAAAAATGAATAAGTGGTAACACGAATAATGGAGTTAATAAAAGTTTATATTACATTTACTAGTAGTTTTCAATCATGATTTGATTTACTATGCTTTGAAATACACAGTTCTATTGAAATAAAATTGTAATTACTGTTACATAGTGTGTGTATTTCGTTTTCAACCAACTTATCTATATATAGCCCTATATCTGCACTAGACTAGTATTTATACTAATCACAAGTGCTATGTTCTTGTTTCATTTAGGTTCGTATGTGCATGCTTTTGAGCAAAATTTATCAGGGGAAAAGTACCATTTGTGGTGACTTATGATTTTTCCCAACAAGCTTTGTAATACTACACTTAAAAACATAACACATGCATCTAACTAAAGGATTGATAATAGTGGTTGCTTATTATATCACAGACAGCTGCAAATGTTGGGTTGAAATTCATACAAATTGTCTGTTCTCAGTACACAACTCGTAACAGGACATTATAAGAAAGAGCAAGCATATTGTATCTATATTATTATTGGTATGGATGGACTGGGTGTGTGTTGTGTTTGTGCCATGTCCAAGGACAGGCTGGATTCATTCAGTCTGAATTACTGGTACTAATCCTCCTCAACAACTAGATCACGACTTACCGACTGCATTATTCATGAAATATCATACAGATTTACTGAGCAAAACTTCTCACACAACATACAGTCAATTTCCATCAGTTATAATGCAAAATGTTCAAATATAATGCAACAAAAACAAAGATTTATATGAAATTACGATTGTATTTGTTACAACGTAACTAGGTAAAATCATTTATTTGCTTGGAGTTAGAGTAAAGTCTGCTACATTCTGCGCACGCATTATTTTTTTAATTTCCGGTTCTATTTTTGGAACGGGAAAACCCGATGTACGTTAGCAACAGTCTTAAGAATTTGCTTAAGATGAAAAATAAGGATAAGGAAATTTTAGTTAAAATTCTTTTAAGTTGGATCTGTAATAGTACTTAAGATTTTCTTGAACCTTATCCTTACCGAAGTACAAATCTTAAAATTTCTGTATTTCTTAAGGTATATCTTAAGAAGCTTCTGTAATACGGGCCCTGATATATATTTCGAATACAAATTCAACTTCATAAATGCACGATTTCACTATTTCAATTTCACGAAATCAATTAAACGAATTCACGATTTCAACTTCACGAATTCACGATTTCAACTTCACGAATTCATGATTTCAACTTCACGAATTCACGATTTCAACTGCACGAATTCACGATTTCAACTTCACGAATTCATGATTTCAACTTCACGAAGATGAAATTGTGAATTCGCAAAGTTGAAATCAAGAATTCGTGAAGTAGAATCGTGCAATCCTGAAGTTCAAATTTTTGAAGTCGGGAAGTTGAACTCGTGAATTCATGAAGCTGAATTTGTGAAATCATGAAGCCGAAATATCACCATCAGGCTTTCGTACATGGCAGATCATGTTCATATCATGACCAGACTACCGTGAAATCCAAATGAAATTCATCTGAAAAGAACAAATGCGCTTATCCCGGAGGCTATATGTTAATGTGTTATACAAGTCATTAATCGGTGATCATCGGAAGATTTACGGTCACTTACGGAAACTGCCGATAGACAAATTGACTGTTGACCAAAAGTCCCATCGATAACGATCTGCATCGACTGGGTTTATCTGATAAGCGATATTGTTGGGTAGGCTACAAATATATAATATAACATCAAATGGCACCACAGTCATTGTCGGAATCCCCCATCTATCTAACAATTACATTGTAATAATTATAGATAATACCCTGTACTCCAGTAGCGCACAAATATAATAACCATTACTTATGTGTTTAACATATACAATAGACGTAAAATAAATACTTAATCACTTAACACTGATAAAACATCGGTTAATTAGCAGAGCCACCCCAACATGAATGCACTTCTGCGCGATCATTATCCAAGTTATGTGATGATTGTACCACAGTAAGTGTTATACCAAACACAAGTGAATTAATTCCGTGGGAAATGTCATCTGTGAAAAATTGGCTTAGATATACAGTGAAACCTCTCCATAGCAACCTCTCCTTAGCACTATTTCCATAGCAACATCACCTTAGTAATATCTCCATAGCAACTTCTCCATAACAACCTCTCCTTAGCAATATTTCCATAGCAACATCTCCTTAGCAATATCTCCATAGCAACCCCACCCATAACAACCTCTCAATAGCAACTTCTCCATAGCAATTTTTCCATAGCAACCTCTCCTTAGCAATATTTCCGTAGCAACCCATCCATAGCAACCCCTCCATAACAACCCCTTCATGAGAAAATATTTCCATAGCAACATCTCAATAGCAACCTCTCCTTAGCAATATTTCCGTAGCAACATTACCTTAGCAATATCTCCATAGCAACCTCTCCATAACAACCTCTCAATAGCATACTCTCCATTACAACCTCTCCATAGCATCCTCTCCATAGCATCCTCTCCATAGCATACTCTCCATTACAACCTCTCCATAGCATCCTCTCCATAGCATCCTCTCCATAACAACATCTCCATAGCATCCTCTCCATAACAACCTCTCCATAGCATCCTCTCCATAGCAACATCTCCATAGCATCCTCTTCATAACAACATCTCCATAGCATCCTCTCCATAACAACCTCTCCATAGCATCCTCTCCATAGCAACATCTCCATAGCATCCTCTCCATAACAACATCTCCATAGCATCCTCTCCATAACAACCTCTCCATAGCATCCTCTCCATAGCAACATCTCAATAACAACCTCTCCATAGCATACTCTCCATAGCAACATCTCAATAACAACCTCTCTATAGCAACCTCTCCATAGTAACCTGTCCTAAGCAACCTCTCCTTAGCAATATCGAATATAGGAGAATCGAAGCATAGCGTATTTAAAGTAGAACCATCGTTCCGTCTCGCTTCATCACGTCGTATCGTTTAGCGTCGCGTTGCAGAATATCGAATCGTATCGTACCGTCTAGCGTCGCGCTGTGGAATATTAAATCGCGTCGTATCCTCTAGCGTCGCGTTGCAGAATATCGAATCGTATCGTACCGTCTAGCGTCGCGCTGTGGAATATTAAATCGCGTCGTATCCTCTAGCGTCGCGTTGCAGAATATCGAATCGTATCGTACCGTCTAGCGTCGCGCTGTGGAATATTAAATCGCGTCGTATCCTCTAGCGTCGCGTTGCAGAATATCGAATCGTATCGTACCGTCTAGCGTCACGCTGTGGAATATTAAATCGCGTCGTATCCTCTAGCGTCGCGTTGCAGAATATCGAATCGTATCGTACCATCTAGCGTCGCGCTGTGGAATATTAAATCGCGTCGTATCCTCTAGCGTCGCGATGGTATCAGACCGTCTAGCCATTCGGAAAACCTCGACCAACTACGTCAAGTGCCTCGGATGTTCGTTAGGCACTACTTTCGGAAATACCATTCGAATATCATGAAAACAAGATGGCAGCGTGAACGCTGTCCAGAGTGCTGATGAATCTAATATTTTAGCTATATGAAGACTGAACTATGTGAGTTTTTAACTAAAAATTACAACGATAATCCATCTCTTACGTGAATTTATCGAACCGGTCAGGGAGGTTCATACAACTGACATGGACCGGCCCAGAAGGTTAATACAACTGACATTGACCGGTCAGGAAGGTGCATACAATTGACACTGACCGGTCAGGAAGGTGCATACAATTGACATCGACCGGTCCGGAAGGTGCATACAATTGATACTGACCGGTCAGGAAGGTGGATACAATTGACACTGACCGGTCAGGAAGGTGCATACAATTGACACTGACCCGTCAGGAAGGTGCATACAATTGACACTGACCGGTCAGGAAGGTGCATACAATTGACATTGACCGGTCAGGAAGGTGCATACAATTGACACTGACCGGTCAGGAAGGTGCATACAATTGACACTGACCGGTCAGGAAGGTGCATACAATTGACACTGACCGGTCATGAAGGTGCATACAATTGACACTAACCGGTCAGGAAGGTGCATACAATTGACATCGACCGGTCCGGAAAGTTAATACAACTGCTTGCGGTCAACATAAGAGCTTTTCATTCCATTTTACATGACATTATGTAATGTTTACCCAACAAGTGACGATAATTTGTAAAATAAGCAAGATGAATTACGTTATAGATAAACAAGCCTGCAAGGTGAACCACCAATGGTCAGAACTGAATTACACATGCGACTTTGCCGAACATTTGCTCTTTAAATATGTTGTAGCTGAGGTCGGACAAATTTACAATAGTAGGGTTTTTAAATATATTTGAATCCGTATGCTGAAATCCTTATGCATTCTTACAATGATGTTAAATGTTAAAAACTCGGACACGCAGGTTCTCAGGTTACCAGAATGTGTGTTTGTGCTAAGTATGAACGTGTGTTCTCTCAACTCCCCTATGCGATATGATGTCCATTTGTTTCTTACTACGTACAATAAAATGTGTCATTTAGCAGCCTCGGACCGGGAACATATATAAATCAAACAACGACATTAAGCAAGGATGTCATAGTGTCACCATAGACTATTGTATGTTGTGTTACTTTAAGGCAGCGTCCATTCTCATGAGTTTGTTGTATTATTCAGCAAGTGTCCAAACGATGAGTTCCGACCAGATTTGTCCGCTTATATGCCACAATACAGTATATATTGTTTCGTTCTGTTGCAATGTCAGATTTGCTATTTTCAGAACGAAATTTGCACCAACAGATTCAACCGAACCACTGGGTAAAATTAGAGGTGCTGATGCATCTATACTGCCGCCATCAAAACCTGTTTTGCACCAAAAAATTCTTCGTACCAATTTAGTCTCTTATGTATGGCGACATGCTGACCAAGCTGTTCCATTAGAATTAGACCCGCGGGAAAATGGATGGTTCGAAGAGAATGAATATTTCCGGATAAAGTGGTTTTCTGGGCCACAGGTACCAGTGAATATTGATGGTGAACTATCTGACATTGACGATGATGCAGAAGAGACTGATGAAGTTGATTTCTTGGAATATGAATATGAACAAGATGATCATGATATTGATGAAAATAACAATGAAATATAATCCACTACTTCAGTGTTCAATGTGCAGTGAGTTTGTGTATATATCTACAAGATTAGAAATGTTCAAACTAATACTAATGTCTTACACAATTAATGTACAGTTTAAATGAGAATATCCATGTAATGACATTTAAAATGTCAATATTACAGTCAGTGCATGTACATTTCATCTTTATTTTGACTGGGCATTATGGAAATAATACTTAGAACTAGGGGTGTCAACGAATGACAATTTTGGTATTCGAATATTCGGTCAACCTTCCGAACGAATATTCGAATATTCGAACATTCAAACATTCGACCTTCTTATTTAATAATAATATATTTGAAATTCAAAGTTGAACTGTATGCTTATCAATTTTGTGTTTTAAACTGAAAAATCAAGTTGTAAAAATCCCCGCGATTACTTTTAATTTCAGGGTCATCACCAGAGTGTTTATATCTCTTGCCCCCAAATATACAACATGACATGTCAATAATAATAACACCTGTAGATATTATTTTCAAGCGTAGAAATGTCATTCATTACGATAATGCCCATCATTTAAAGTTTGTACACTTGCATTCAGCTTTTATATTGAACAAAAATATTTTAACGAATATTCGAATGCCGAATCAGTATTCGAATTTTAGGACGTACAAACGAATATTCGAATATCCGAATAGTCGTTGACATCCCTACTTAGAACTGTTTATATGTATATGTATGTGCGTGTGCGTGTGTAGGTGCGTGTGCGTGTGCGTGTGCGTGTGCGTGTGTGTGTGTAGGTGCGTGTGCGTGTGCGTGTGTAGGTGCGTGTGCGTGTGTAGGTGCGTGTGCGTGTGTGTGTATGTGTGTAGGTGCGTGTGCGTGTGTGTGCGTGCGTGTGCATGTGCATGTGCATGCGCGTGTGCGTGTGCGTGTGCGCGTGCGCGTGCGCGTGCGCGTGCGCGTGCGCGTGCGTGTGTGTGTGTGTGTGTGTAGGTGCGTGTTCGTGTGCGTGTGTGTGTGTGTGTGCGTGTGCGTGTGCGTGTGCGTGTGTGTGTGTGTGCGTGTGTGTGTGTGTGTGTGAAAATTACATTCAAAAAGATACTGATACTCAGATAAAATATGTATGCTATTTGCTGCACTATACACTCAACAAAATTCCTAATCGGTCAGAATATATTGTATTATTATTTTTCTAATAATGCGTATTCACACAAAATTTCACATGCCGATATTTGAACAGGTAATGCAGCGAATTATTGATTTTTTTAGCCGGCTCGCTATGAAATTAATCGTATTAGGCGTATTGACGTTTATAGCACGTTTTGCACGTGCGGGACATGGACACATATTTGCACGTGTTCGTACATCAGATTTGACCTTGACCTTTATTTAATGAACTCTCCATTACTAACATTGCCTGACATAAGTGCAGTTACTTATAAAAATATAGCTTGTGTAACTGAACCGTGAAAAAATTATAGATGTTAACATAACCATACCCCTAATACTGACAATGCTTTTTTGAAACAAGTTCAAGTAACCATATGATAAATTCACGTGAGAAAAATATAGTTACGCACGGCTTTGACGCTTAAGAAATGGGTTTTCAGGTAGCATATATAATATCCTTTCAAAAACCAAGCGTACTATATCCTCGAGCGTCGCGTTGCGGAGTATCGAAGCGTATTATATCGTCCAGCGTCGCGTTGCGGAGTATCGAAGCGTATTGTATCGTCTAGCGTCGCGTTGCGGAGTATCGAAGCGTATTGTATCGTCTAGCGTCGCGTTGCGGAGTATCGAAGCGTATTGTATCGTCTAGCGTTGCGTTGCGGAGTATCGAAGCGTATTGTATCGTCCAGCGTCGCGTTGCGGAGCATCGAAGCGTATTGTATCGTCCAGCGTCGCGTTGTGGAGTATCGAAGCGTATTGTATCGTCTAGCGTCGCGTTGCGGAGTATCGAAGCGTATTGTATCGTCCAGCGTCGCGTTGCGGAGTATCGAAGCGTATTGTATCGTCTAGCGTCGCGTTGCGGAGTATCGAAGCGTATTGTATCGTCTAGCGTCGCGTTGCGGAGTATCGAAGCGTATTGTACCGTCTAGCGTCGCGTTGCGGAGTATCGAAGCGTATTATATCGTCTAGCGTCGCGTTGTGGAGTATCGAAGCGTATTGTATCGTCTAGCGTCGCGTTGCGGAGTATCGAAGCGTATTGTATCGTCTAGCGTCGCGTTGCGGAGTATCGAAGCGTATTGTATCGTCTAGCGTCGCGTTGCGGAGTATCGAAGCGTATTGTATCGTCTAGCGTCGCGTTGCGGAGTATCGAAGCGTATTGTATCGTCTAGCGTCGCGTTGCGGAGTATCGAAGCGTATTGTATCGTCTAGCGTCGCGTTGCGGAGTATCGAAGCGTATTATATCGTCTAGCGTCGCGTTGCGGAGTATCGAAGCGTATTGTATCGTCTAGCTTTGCGTTGCGGAGTATCGAAGCGTATTGTATCGTCTAGCGTCGCGTTGCGGAGTATCGAAGCGTATTGTATCGTCTAACGTCGCGTTGCGGAGTATCGAAGCGTATTGTATCGTCTAGTGTCGCGTTGCGGAGTATCGAAGCGTATTGTATCGTGTAGCGTTGCGTTGCGGAGTATCGAAGCGTATTGTATCGTCTAGCTTTGCGTTGCGGAGTATCGAAGCGTATTGTATCGTCTAGCGTCGCGTTGCGGAGTATCGAAGCGTATTGTATCGTCTAGCGTCGCGTTGCGGAGTATCGAAGCGTATTGTATCGTCTAACGTCGCGTTGCGGAGTATCGAAGCGTATTGTATCGTCTAGCGTCGCGTTGCGGAGTATCGAAGCGTATTGTATCGTCTAACGTCGCGTTGCGGAGTATCGAAGCATATTGTATCGTCTAGCGTCGCGTTGCGGAGTATCGAAGCGTATTGTATCGTCTAACGTCGCGTTGCGGAGTATCGAAGCGTATTGTATCGTCTAGCGTCGCGTTGCGGAGTATCGAAGCGTATTGTATCGTCTAGCGTCGCGTTGCGGAGTATCGAAGCGTATTGTATCGTCTAACGTCGCGTTGCGGAGTATCGAAGCGTATTGTATCGTCTAGCGTCGCGTTGCGGAGTATCGAAGCGTATTGTATCGTCTAACGTCGCGTTGCGGAGTATCGAAGCGTATTGTATCGTCTAGCGTCGCGTTGCGGAGTATCGAAGCGTATTATATCGTCTAACGTCGCGTTGCGGAGTATCGAAGCGTATTGTATATCGTCTAGCGTTGCGTTGCGGAGTATCGAAGCGTATTGTATCGTCTAGCGTCGCGTTGCGGAGTATCGAAGCGTATTGTATCGTCTAACGTCGCGTTGCGGAGTATCGAAGCGTATTGTATCGTCTAGCGTCGCGTTGCGGAGTATCGAAGCGTATTATATCGTCTAACGTCGCGTTGCGGAGTATCGAAGCGTATTGTATATCGTCTAGCGTTGCGTTGCGGAGTATCGAAGCGTATTATATCGTCTAACGTCGCGTTGCGGAGTATCGAAGCGTATTGTATATCGTCTAGCGTTGCGTTGCGGAGTATCGAAGCGTATTATATCGTCTAACGTCGCGTTGCGGAGTATCGGAGCGTATTATATCGTCTAACGTCGCGTTGCGGAGTATCGAAGCGTATTATATCGTCTAACGTCGCGTTGCGGAGTATCGAAGCGTATTATATCGTCTAACGTCGCGTTGCGGAGTATCGAAGCGTATTGTATCGTCTAACGTCGCGTTGCGGAGTATCGAAGCGTATTATATCGTCTAGCGTCGCGTTGCGGAGTATCGAAGCGTATTATATCGTCTAGCGTCGCGTTGCGGAGTATCGGAGCGTATTATATCGTCTAACGTCGCGTTGCGGAGTATCGAAGCGTATTATATCGTCTAGCGTCGCGTTGCGGAGTATCGAAGCGTATTATATCGTCTAGCGTCGCGTTGCGGAGTATCGAAGCGTATTATATCGTCTAGCGTCGCGTTGCGGAGTATCGAAGCGTATTATATCGTCTAACGTCGCGTTGCGGAGTATCGAAGCGTATTATATCGTCTAGCGTCGCGTTGCGGAGTATCGGAGCGTATTATATCGTCTAACGTTGCGTTGCGGAGTATCGGAGCGTATTATATCGTCTAACGTTGCGTTGCGGAGTATCGAAGCGTATTATATCGTCTAGCGTCGCGTTGCGGAGTATCGGAGCGTATTATATCGTCTAACGTTGCGTTGCGGAGTATCGGAGCGTATTATATCGTCTAACGTTGCGTTGCGGAGTATCGGAGCGTATTATATCGTCTAGCGTCGCGTTGCGGAGTATCGGAGCGTATTATATCGTCTAGCGTCGCGTTGCGGAGTATCGAAGCGTATTATATCGTCTAACGTTGCGTTGCGGAGTATCGGAGCGTATTATATCGTCTAACGTTGCGTTGCGGAGTATCGGAGCGTATTATATCGTCTAGCGTCGCGTTGCGGAGTATCGGAGCGTATTATATCGTCTAGCGTCGCGTTGCGGAGTATCGGAGCGTATTATATCGTCTAGCGTCGCGTTGCGGAGTATCGGAGCGTATTATATCGTCTAACGTTGCGTTGCGGAGTATCGAAGCGTATTATATCGTCTAACGTTGCGTTGCGGAGTATCGGAGCGTATTATATCGTCTAACGTTGCGTTGCGGAGTATCGGAGCGTATTATATCGTCTAACGTTGCGTTGCGGAGTATCGAAGCGTATTGTATCGTCTAGCGTCGCGTTGCGGAGTATCGGAGCGTATTGTATCGTCTAACGTCGCGTTGTGGAGTATCGGAGCGTATTGTATCGTCTAGCGTCGCGTTGCGGAGTATCGGAGCGTATTATATCGTCTAACGTTGCGTTGCGGAGTATCGGAGCGTATTATATCGTCTAGCGTCGCGTTGCGGAGTATCGAAGCGTATTATATCGTCTAGCGTCGCGTTGCGGAGTATCGGAGCGTATTATATCGTCTAGCGTCGCGTTGCGGAGTATCGAAGCGTATTATATCGTCTAACGTTGCGTTGCGGAGTATCGGAGCGTATTATATCGTCTAACGTTGCGTTGCGGAGTATCGGAGCGTATTATATCGTCTAGCGTCGCGTTGCGGAGTATCGGAGCGTATTATATCGTCTAACGTCGCGTTGCGGAGTATCGAAGCGTATTATATCGTCTAACGTTGCGTTGCGGAGTATCGGAGCGTATTATATCGTCTAACGTTGCGTTGCGGAGTATCGAAGCGTATTATATCGTCTAACGTCGCGTTGCGGAGTATCGGAGCGTATTATATCGTCTAGCGTCGCGTTGCGGAGTATCGGAGCGTATTATATCGTCTAACGTTGCGTTGCGGAGTATCGAAGCGTATTATATCGTCTAACGTTGCGTTGCGGAGTATCGGAGCGTATTATATCGTCTAACGTTGCGTTGCGGAGTATCGGAGCGTATTATATCGTCTAACGTCGCGTTGCGGAGTATCGAAGCGTATTGTATCGTCTAGCGTCGCGTTGCGGAGTATCGGAGCGTATTATATCGTCTAGCGTCGCGTTGCGGAGTATCGGAGCGTATTATATCGTCTAGCGTCGCGTTGCGGAGTATCGAAGCGTATTATATCGTCTAGCGTTGCGTTGCGGAGTATCGGAGCGTATTATATCGTCTAGCGTCGCGTTGCGGAGTATCGGAGCGTATTATATCGTCTAGCGTTGCGTTGCGGAGTATCGGAGCGTATTATATCGTCTAGCGTCGCGTTGCGGAGTATCGGAGCGTATTATATCGTCTAACGTTGCGTTGCGGAGTATCGGAGCGTATTATATCGTCTAACGTCGCGTTGCGGAGTATCGGAGCGTATTATATCGTCTAGCGTCGCGTTGCGGAGTATCGGAGCGTATTATATCGTCTAACGTCGCGTTGCGGAGTATCGGAGCGTATTATATCGTCTAACGTCGCGTTGCGGAGTATCGGAGCGTATTATATCGTCTAGCGTCGCGTTGCGGAGTATCGGAGCGTATTATATCGTCTAGCGTCGCGTTGCGGAGTATCGGAGCGTATTATATCGTCTAGCGTCGCGTTGCGGAGTATCGAAGCGTATTGTATCGTCTAGCGTCGCGTTGCGGAGTATCGGAGCGTATTGTATCGTCTAACGTCGCGTTGCGGAGTATCGAAGCGTATTATATCGTCTAGCGTCGCGTTGCGGAGTATCGGAGCGTATTATATCGTCTAGCGTTGCGTTGCGGAGTATCGGAGCGTATTATATCGTCTAGCGTCGCGTTGCGGAGTATCGGAGCGTATTATATCGTCTAGCGTCGCGTTGCGGAGTATCGAAGCGTATTGTATCGTCTAGCGTCGCGTTGCGGAGTATCGGAGCGTATTGTATCGTCTAACGTCGCGTTGCGGAGTATCGAAGCGTATTATATCGTCTAGCGTCGCGTTGCGGAGTATCGGAGCGTATTATATCGTCTAGCGTTGCACTGCGGCATGTCGAATTGTATAGTACCATCTCGCACCTCGGCGAATCGAATAGTATAGTACTGTCTTGTACCACCAGCGATAAAGTCATGATTGCCTTATTAGGATTCCGTATTAAAACGAAAATATAAGTTTCGATACATTGATGTCATCAATATATATTTTTAGCTCGATTGCCACGTGCAATTATCAAGTACATGTATTTAAATCTTACATTATTACATACTTGAATACTGTTAGTATTGTATACATGGATTATATTGTTGTTGTTTTACACTGATTGCGGTATATCACATAATCTAAAGGTACATACACACGCAGTGTTACAACAATATATGATCAATTTAAAACCAAAGTTTCGATTTTATCAACAAACCAATTCATATATGTAGCGAGAAAAGTGTTCGACATTATGTCGGACAATAGCTATACATATCTTATTGTATACATGTTGCATATTGTCAATATTATGTCAGAGATTGCACCTAGGTTACGAACCTAATATCTCCAGATCGTAGTCAAATCCTCTATTTATGCATTGGAAATCAATTCGCATTCACACCTGATATCGTGACGCATCTCAAAGATCGATTGACATAATCGACTTGCAAATTTTAATTAACTGGTAAACATGAGTTTCACGAAGGAATTTTGTTTTTCCAAACAATTTACAAATCAGTGTATTGGGCACCGAGGAATATCTTGAGATCTCTCTTCCAGACACTACATTACCACAGTACATGTATCGGAATATTACTTAGTATTAAATTGACATATAATGAATATAAAGTTAGGTGCAAAGTCTACAGCTGTCTCTGTAGAACAAACATGAAGATACGTACCAACCTGTTTGTCTGCCATCTGAATGTTATCTATACTATGGCTGTTTCTATAAGTACAGCCGCCTCAGACATCACTAGCATATTGTGGTACTGGCAAGAGGAATCATACAGATTTTCTGACTATATTTTGTCTTTGTAATATGTATTTAAGTTAACATAAGTCATGCATAGTTTTATTACAGAAATTATATATATATATTTTCATTGAGTTCCGACCATTTACCATTGCCACTGAAAACAACACCAGTGTGTCTTCGTGAATCTTCTTAAACAACATGAAATAGAGATAGTTGATCACAGGAAACTGTGTGAGAAACAAACAAACTCTCAGTTTAAGATTGATTGAAGTTGCGAGACATTTACATGACCAAACATTCATTTTGTCTACAAATAGTGGAGAACTTGATGTTTTATCAGTTATATCATTAATATCGAAATAAATACGAGATATAATTGGTTCAAGCGTGGACCCTAGAGGGACACCTGCATGTATACATTGATACCCCCCGTTTCACAAAGTATATTGGGGGCTAAATAGGAATCACGCGCGTAGTTAGGTCTGTACGTCCTGATTTCGTGTCGGTCTATAGCTTTGTCATTCATGGATGGATTTCAAATTAATTCGGCAGAAGTGACCGCGACAGGATAAGGACGTGTCACCCCAAGACCAAGGTCACTAGCTTCAAGGTCAAGGTCACTGCACGTCTCTGAACTGTGTATGTCCCGATTTCATGTCCGGTCCATATCTTTGTCATTCATGGTGTTTTTGATTGGTTTTCTAGTGTTGAACGCACTATCAACAGCTTTAATCATTTTAAGGCGTGGTCAGACTATACAAGATCTACCTGGGCTCCATAGACAGTGCACTTCTCGGTTTCTCTGCAAGCGACTGACATCTTTCCCATATGAGATCTACTGGTGGAAGGCGTATGACCTTATAATTGTTAGAAATATTTTTATTTTTTTTTGATCATTTCAAAACAGTGACCATAGCCGACCAAACCCAGATTCCAACCCGGAACCTTCGGACTGGCAGTCTATCGGGATACCAATTGCGCTAGCGGGCCGGCACATTCATGCTTTATTTTACGAAAGTTTGATTGATGCGCACTATGTATGGTGAGCACTACTGCTAGGTCCATATAGATATTATATAGATGTCTGGGAACATATCACAGAGTTACTAACATAGGAACATAAGATTCAGTAAGCTACAACGTGTGTTAACTATCCTAAGATTGGTTCATTAATATATTTGATAGATTGAAACTATTAATTATGTTGTATTCAATGTTCTAGATGATAAAAACCACTACAAAAACTACTGTAAAACATCTCTAAATGACCACTTTATGTATAGGATCGTATTTTCACGGACCAGTGTTCCGCATTTTAACTCAACACTCTGATATGCTCTGATATGCTAATTAACAAGACGAACATTCTTCAGAACCAATATTGGTCCTATTATTGAGGTGTCAGTTTATATGATTTCTGGTTGTTATGACAGTTTCACAATCAATTGAGCAGTTTTCTAACAAGCGTTGATTTGAATTAAGAAGTTTGTACTCAGAACATGATTTAATCTTTATTTGGAAACTTGATCTGCGTGTGTACTAAAATGAATCATCGTAGGCCCGAACTCACGACCTTCAAATCAGGAATCAGGCGCTGTATCCCTCACCTACTTTTATGTATGTAATACAGTGTCAACAGAAACAAGATAAGATAATCCATACGGTCTTATTGTAACCGATTGTATTACTTCCCTTGGACCACACAGAAAATCTCAAACTGCTCGAAAACTCGTGCAGACAGAGAGGTAGTCATGACTACTAACGATACAACTGCAACGTGTACAAACGTTTCGTTAACAATGCACATCTATCACCATAATGTGTTTTGACGGGATTATACTTCGGAAATACATGTATATTCATGAAACAGGGCACCACTTTTAGTAACTAAACAGATAGATACAGTCTATAGGGTGTTGCATACGTATTGAACTAATACACTGAGAGACATAATGCAACCATTTGTTGAAATACACGTACGAACATTTCAGTACTTGTCTCTGAAGTACAGTGATCAACAAGATAAGACAACTCCTGCAGTCTTACCATTTCCAAGTTAGACCGATATATTACTTCCCTTGTCCTATGACGAAACAAAACACAGACATCGAGAATCTCGTGCAGAACAAGGAAATCATGTTAAGCGATAAACTGACCTGTCTACAATTACAGTTTCTCCGATATTTGTGGTATTCTATCTATACTGAGCAAATGTAGAAACGTCCCACTTTTTTAACAGACATCTTCGGCTATGTTTATGTTACACATTCAGTGAATGAACATGCGATACACTGGTAACTTGTAAATACACCTGTGTAGGGTTGACACCAAATGCAACACGTGAAAACCGTTCACCAACCGGAACCTTGATGTTCACTTAATGCACGTGCGCGTTATACACGTGCTCGAAAAATTAATTCAGTCAACGTCGTACGATTATCGCGACACAGGCTAATCCGAAAATTGAAAAAGTTTTACTTTTTCACTCTTTTCATCATGCCACGCTTGTCTAAAGTTGAAAGAAATCAGGTTTTTGGAATGCTTCAGGCGGGAACGACGGCTGCTGTCAGAAGACAATACAGAGGCTTTCGACCCGGTACCAACAGACTGGGATTGTTCGCGATCGTCCCCGCCCTGGTCATCCCCATGTCATCACCGCCAGAACTGATCGCTACATCACGTTAACGCACTTGCGTCAGCGTAGGTTGCCAGCCACCGTAACGGCTAGGAGATACGGTGTGTCATCGCAGACCATCCGTAATAGCTTGCGATGCAACGCTCAGCCAAAATCAGAGCACGACGCCCATATTTCGGTCAAATAATGATGCGACGTCACCGTGGTACTAGGTTATTGTGGTCACGACATCATTTGAGTTGGAGGCGGGCTGATTGGAACCGAGTTCTCTTTACTGACGAATCTCGGTTCACACTCAGCCATGCAGATGGTAGGCTACGCATATACAGGCGTAAAAACGAGAGATTAGCAGATTGTTGTGTTGTTGAGAGGGACAGGTTCGGTGGTGGGGGTGTAAGGGTATGGGGTGCTATCATGGGTAACCGTAAGACTGAGCTGGAAGTCATACAGGGCAACCTCAATGCACAGGGTTACATTACTGATGTGCTAACTCCTCATGCAATGCCTTTCAATCGCTGCCACGGCCCTGGTGTAACACTGCAGCAAGACAATGCCCGCCCGCACACAGCCAGACTCAGAACTTAATACCTGGCTCGAAACAATGTTGCCGGACTTCCATGGCCTGCGGTTTCCCCTGATCTCAACCCGATAGAGCACATCTGGGATGAGCTGGGTCGTAAGGTGAGGGCCAACAACCAAATTGACAACATTCGAGATTTGACACAGGCTTTACAGCAATAGTGGAGGAATCTGCCTAACGCACTAACTGTGCGTTACGTCATGTCGATGCGCTGTAGAATTATTGCGTGTATTGGTGCAAATGATGGCCACACACGATATAAATCATACTGGATACAACTTGGACTTTTTAAGGGAGAGAAAGCATTAATCCCCAAACATTTTTAAAAAACAACTTTTCTTCAGATTTTTTATTTTGACCCCTACCGGCTTCGCCATTATCTCACTCAAAAACTTTTCATCTCAGCAAAATTAGGTCAACTAATAACCATCCTACAGCAATTACCTCCCTACAGCAATCACCTCCCTACAGCAATTACCTCCCTACAGCAGTAACCTCCCTACAACAATAACCTCCCTACAGCAATCACCTCCCTACAGCAATTACCTTCCTACAGCAATCACCTCCCTACAGCAATCACCTCCCTACAGCAGTAACATCCCTACAGCAATCACCTCCCTACAGCAATCACCTCCCTACAGCAATCACCTCCATACAGCAATAACCTCCCAACAACAATAACCTCCCTACAGCAGTCACCTCCCTACATCAATCACCTCCCTACAGCAGTTACCTCCCTACAGCAATCACCTCCCTACAACAATTACCTTCATACAGCAATCACCTCCCTACCGCAATCACCTCCATACAACAATGACCTCCCTACAACAATAACCTCCCTACAGCAATCACCTCCCTACAGCAATAACCTCCCTACAACAATAACCTGCCTACAGCAATCACCTCCCTACAGCAATCACCTCCCTACAGCAGTAACCTCCCTACAGCAATCACCTCCCTACAGCAATTACCTTCCTACAGCAATCACCTCCCTACAACAATCACCTCCGTACAACAATAACCTCCCTACAACAATAACCTCCCTACAGCAATCAACTCCCTACAACAATCACCTCCCTACAGCAATAACCTCCCTACAACAATAACCTCCCTACAGCAATCACCTCCCTACAGCAATTACCTCCCTACAACAATAACCTCCCTACAGCAATCACCTCCCTACAGCAATCACCTCCCTACAGCAGTAACCTCCCTACAACAATAACCTCCCTACAGTAATCACCTCCCTACAGCAATAACCTCCCTACAACAATAACCGCCCTACAACAATAACCTCCCTACAGCAATCACCTCCCTACAGCAATTACCTTCCTACAACAATAACCTTCCTACAACAATAACCTCCCTACAGCAATCACCTCCCTACAGCAATTACCTTCCTACAACAATAACCTCCCTACAACAATAACCTCCCTACAGTAATCACCACCCTACAGCAATAACCTCCCTACAGCAATCACCTCCCTACAACAATAACCTCTCTACAACAATTACATCCCTACAACAATAACCTTTCTACAGCAATAACCTTTCTACAACAATAACCTTCATACAGCTATAACCTTTCTACATCAATAACCTTTCTACAGCAACAACCTTTCTACATCAATAACCTTCATACAGCTATAACCTTTCTACACCAATAACCTCCCTATAGCAATAACCTCCCTACATCAATTATCTCCCTACAGCAATAACCTCCCTACAGCAATAAACTTCCTAATGCTATAAACACTCTACAACAATAACCTTTCTACAGCAATAACCTTTCTACATCAATAACCTTCATACAGCTATAACCTTTCTACACCAATAACCTCCCTACAGCAATAACCTCCCTACAGCAATTATCTCCCTACAGCAATAACCTCCATACAGCAATAACCTCCATACAGCTATAACCACTCTACAGCAATAACCTTTCTACAGCAATAACCTTTCTATATCAATAACCTCCCTACAGAATTAACCCTCCTACAGCAATTATCTCCCTACAGCAATAACCTCCATACAGCAATAACATCCCTACAGCATTTAGCTCCATACAGCAATAACCTCTCTACAGCAATAACCTCTCTACAGCAATAAACTCTCTACAGCAATAACCTCTCTACAGCAATAACCTCCATATAGCAATAACCTCCATACAGCAATACCTTCCATACAGCAATAACCTCCATACAGCAATAACATCCCTACAGCATTTAGCCCCATACAGCAATAAGCTCCATACAGCAATAACCTCCATACAGCAATAAGCTCCATACAACAATATCCTCTCTACAGCAATAACCTCTCTACAGCAATAACCTCTCTACAACAATAACCTCCATATAGCAATAACCTTCCATACAGCAATAACCTCCATACAGCAATAACATCCCTACAGCATTTAGCTCCATACAGCAATAAGCTCCATACAGCAATAACCTCCATACAGCAATAAGCTCCATACAGCAATAACCTATCTACAGGAATAACCTCCATACAGCAATAAGCTCCATTCAGCAATAAGCTCCATACAGCAATAACCTCCATACAGCAATAACCTCCATACAGCAATAAGCTCCATTCAGCAATAAGCTCCATACAGCAATAAGCTCCATACAGCAATAACCTCCATACAGCAATAAGCTCCATTCAGCAATAAGCTCCATACAGCAATAAGCTCCATACAGCAATAAGCTCCATACAGCAATAAGCTCCATACAGCAATAAGCTCCATTCAGCAATAAGCTCCATACAGCAATAAGCTCCATACAACAATAACCTCCATACAGCAATAAGCTCCATACAACAATAACCTCTCTACAGCAATAACCTCTCTACAGCAATAACATCCCTACAGCATTTAGCTCCATACAGCAATAAGCTCCATACAGCAATAACCTCCATACAGCAATAAGCTCCATACAGCAATAAGCTCCATACAACAATAACCTCTCTACAGCAATAACCTCTCTACAGCAATAACCTCTCTACAGCAATAACATCCCTACAGCATTTAGCTCCATACAGCAATAAGCTCCATACAGCAATAAGCTCCATACAGCAATAAGCTCCATACAGCAATAACCTTCATACAGCAATAAGCTCCATACAGCAATAACCTCTCTACAGCAATAACCTCCCTACAGCAATAACCTCCATACAGCAATAACCTCCATACAGCAATAACCTCTCAACAAAAGCCAGAGGTCACATCTGAACAAGGATGTTGTTTTGGAGAGGTTGCACTGTAATATGTCTGATTGATTTAATGACACCAATTTCAAGAATAAACTGTTTGGATATATTACACACATATAGAGGATATTGAATGAGTGTTGTTTTTGTATTGAATTTATTGAATGAGTTGAATAAATTGAATACTAAACAACACAAATTAATTATTCTATTTATCAGATACCCGACAAAATGAGGTAAAAACACACATTCAAACTTGACCTCATTAATATAGACAGCAGCGTCACGAAAGTAATTAAGTAATTGAATAAAAGAGCCGGAAAGTAGGCCGAATCACACAATCATTATTTCTAAAATTATCCATAGAACTATTAATATTTTATAATGTTCTAGTTGATTAAATATATCTAACAATGGGCTAATATCAAACGTAGCCGTAAAGCGTAAATAAAGGAAAACCTTTTCTCTCAAAATTTCATCGATTAAATATGTTTAATGACGTCATCACATGAACAAGTATCTGACGTCATTCAGCATACACGCGTTAAGTGAGTCCATTACATCTACTCCGACTCGAATCGCTATCATGTGTGTGGAATCTAGTCAATTTTGATTGATTTAGGACTGAGCTCTTCGAACAAAGATACATATGTTGATTCAAGTTCCTGTGTACACGGATGACGTGTTGATGTCGTCTGAACCACGAATCCACCATGATGTAGATCCACCATGATGTAGATTCATCATTATGTATATCCACCATGATGTAGATTCAACATTATGTATATCCACCATGATGTACATTCACCATTATGTAGATCCAACATAATGTAGATTCTCCATCATGTAGATCCACCGAGATGAAAATTCTCCAATTATATAGATGTAGATTCCCCATTATGTAGGTCCATAATTGTGTAGATCGACCAGGATGTAAACCTTCATTGATATAGATCAAGTTGCAACATCATGTCAATACCACCATACACAAACTGGTAGAACAGTTAAACAGAACAGCACATATACACTGTAACCTTTCCAGAGTGGCGTCTTGTGTGCAATATCCACAATATAACAACATTATCAATGTTCCTGTTGTATATTGTACCATCAAATATAACCTCCCTACAGCAAAAACCTCTCTACCGTAATAACCTCTAAACAGCAATAACCTCTGTACAGCAATAACCTCTCTAGGGCAATAACCTCCCTACAGCAATAACCTCTCTAGGGCAATAACCTCCCTACAGCAATAACCTCTCTAGAGCAATAACCTCCCTACAGCAATAACCTCTCTAGATCAATAACCTCCCTACAGCAATACCCTGTATACAGGAATAACCTCTCTAGAGCAATAACCTCTCTACAGCAATACCCTGTATACAGCAATAACCTCCCTACAGCAATACCCTGTATACAGGAATAACCTCTCTAGATCAATAACCTCCCTACAGCAATACCCTGTATACAGCAATAACCTCTCTAGAGCAATAACCTCCCTACAGCAATAACCTCTCTAGAGCAATAACCTCTCTAGATCAATAACCTCCCTACAGCAATACCCTCTCTAGATCAATAACCTCCCTACAGCAATACCCTGTATACAGGAATAACCTCTCAACAAAAGCCAGAGTTCACATCTGAACAAGGATGTTGTTCTGGAGAGGTTGCATGATATGTCTGGTGGATTTAATGACACCAATTTCAAGAATAAACTGTTTGGTTGGATATTGCGCACATAAATGTTATAAATGTACAAAATAGAAGATGCTCTCAACATTTTTGTACCAATCTTAAAACAGTGAGAAACAAATACAACACAAAATGGTTTAACTATTTTATTGTTAATATGTATAATGATCAAATTTTCTTTATTCACATATTATAGACCTAAAACACTGAAGTGAGTATACATGTAGACAAGATTTTCAGCTCATACAGAAATAATACATTAATAATCATAGGACTCAGTCAGAATAGAATGTGTGCAGTTAAAGGCCTTTATTCATAGCAATTTATGTCAAAATCAGTGAAATAGAAATAATTTCACCAGCAAGAATGGCCGTCATTCCTTACCAAATATGTAAGAAAGTTTGTATTACAAACAATATGTAATGCAGCTTTAAATTTTGTGAAACAATGATTTCACAGCAACACAAATATCAGCATACATTGTATATAATAGAGTAGATATCCCACCACTCATAATGAAGTTATAGCCACTGAGTGTACAATTGTAATGAGATGTTATAGAATGGAGTTCTCTCAATTTGTTCCAATCTTTCATATACAACACACAAACATATTCCAGTAACTCATTTCATCACCTCTAGAACATTTACACATTTACACATACTGATAGATGACTTATTGATGTTTATTCTTGTTGAAAATTAAATTGTTGTCACAAGAATTGCAACACAGACAATAACTACCTGGATTTGACCTACTTTAATATTGATTTTGTTCTGGTGACATTTTCAGAAAATAGCCGACTTGTGTACACAAAAAATGACATGATGACGTATTGCTCGCGTGATTTACATCCTTCGTTTGGTCGATATTAACACCTTTTTAAAGATTATTAAACCCAGATTGTTGTTCACAGCAGTCTTTTAAACTATTTTATTGTGGTGGAAATGGATTAATACAATTAAACTTTGATGAAAATATCAGAATTGAAGTGGAAAATTACCAACTTGTTTATAAATAGTGATGATGAAATCGTGCTCAGTGAAAATTTCTTGTCATTGGATTGTTTGATCGCTGTTTTTGGAATAACTTTCAATATTAACCACATGATTTTATTGAGGATTTAACATCTTAAAAGGCTGATTTTTACATCGGGGTAAGTTTAATTTACATACTTGTAGTAAAAATCGATTTTTTAACATTAAACATCAGAGAGCGATTCGGCCCCTATACCCTCCCATCAAAAAACTCATCGGGTTTACATCAATCTTAAAATCGACCCTGGAGGTCTCCGGAACTTTATCACCCCTGTGTAAGATACTCAGACATATAATTCGATGAATTCTGCTATGACAAATAAAAAAAAAAGCAAACAAAAAAGTTACAGCCATATTTGTCCGCCTTACATCCTGACATTTTGTTGATATGTTCATCAAAGTTTGTCTATATATGTTTACATGTTAACATAAACAAAAGCAAACATTTACTGACAACTTCCTGTTTCAAAGTGTAACCTATAAACACCTTTATCTGTGATGTTTACTGTAGATATTGATGTAAGATACTCAGACATATAAACCAACGACTCCTCCAGTGACAGTACTCTGTGAGTTTCTCCATCAACTGATGTAATCTTACATTCACCTAACTCAACTTTTATCACAGATTTATTGTTTACACAACTTTCAATGAAACAATGAAAACATCGACGACTCATTGTGACCCACACCAGCTCTATCTTCACTTGTGTTACATCAGGATGTAGTTGTAATAAAACATCATCAGGTAACTTCATCCTCCACAGTTTTAGTGACTTGATATATGGAAGAGTTTTCACTGTAAGTGACAATGTTTTCATTGTATTGTAATCTAACATGTCAGATCCATAGATATAAAGACGTTCAAGTTGTGAATACTTAATACAGTTAAATACATCAATATAACATCTAGCAATCCTCTCAGATAATGAACCCAATGTGATGTACTTTAAACTAGAATTGTTTACATTATTACATACAATATTAACATCATCCAGATATAATGAAGTGAGTTGTGTATGATGTGGAAGATTTAGAGTCGATGTACAGTCTCTATCACGACGCTGGTGATTATCACAAGACACAGCGGACAATTTGATATTTTCAATGAGAACATTGTCAGACAGAAATGTCACCAGATTATGTAAACTGTTATGTTGCATTTTAACATAAGACAGAGACAATGATGTCAGATGTTGGAGACTTCTCACAGGTAATTCTGGTCTCAATCTATTACCTTTAATACAAACAGTGTGCAGTGTGGATTGATTCTGTAACATGCACTCAGTGAACTTTACATAATCACCAGACACGTTACCAACATGTAAACATTGTAGATTTTTGATCTGATCAAACTCATCATAATATTTACCTTGAACAGAATGTATTGATTTTACACATGTTGTATTTAACAATAAAAGTCGTTTCAAAATGTCAACAATAGAATTGTCATTATGAACAGAACTATAATCATCAAAAATAAAATCTTCGAGCTTAAATGAAATAGTTGGATCATTAGATCCACTGACTTCCTTGAAACAATTTATAACCATAGTCTGTAGTGACTTGATTTGCTCACAGTAAGAATCACTGTTATAGTGAAATATGGCATTTTGTCTGCACAAACTTAAATCATCTGATATTGTATGATACATATTCTCAAACAAAATCTTACTTTTGTGAATAGAAAGTCCAACAAAAAAGATGAAAAAACTCTCAAATTGCACTACATCATTTATAGTTGTCCATTTCTGAACAATATTATCAAATACGTTATCTAAGTCAAATGAAGATACAAACAATGCAGCGAAATATTCCAGATAAGTCTTATGCAAATAAGACAATTTTTGTTCTCGTTTTCCAAATCGACTAATTACTTTGCTTTTTGATAAGATGCCAAACTTGCACAAGAAATCCATTTCATTGGCAGAAATACAATAAGGTTCAGATTCCAATTGTTCTGTAGTGAATACTAACTCTGACAAACATTTATCTTGTTTGAACAATAAATTAAATGATAGTAAACATATTTTCTTCAAAAATGAAATATGCTTTTTGAAATAAAAAAGCTCTGACAGAGAATCAGGAAATTGTATTTTACTTTCTACTGAGGATGGCAACTCAATACCTTTTCTCGTTTCAGCCCTTTTAAGGAGCATATCTACAATGTTACTATATATAAGTGTTCTAGACATGTCAGTCAGTTTATGGTCATACCATACAGCTACCAAATGAGAAGTTATGATTGGTATACGTAATTGTTCCTGAAGTCCACACTTGTTGACATCTCTGATAAAATCATTTGGTTCCTTGTTGTCCACATTTGCCATATTAATACGATTCAATATTTCTGTAATATAACGTTTTGTTGAACTTTTCTTGATCCCCGTAATCTGTACTTGACGATCAAGATCTCTGGACGACAACCTTTCATTCTCGATTTTGTACGGTCTGCATGTCGTTACAAAAGAACATTTATCTGATAATAATTTATTGATATTTATTTTTCCACTTTCTGCTGGTGTCCATTCGTCTAAAGCATCCATGATGATGATACACTCATTGTTCCTAAGAATATTTTCAACACATTCATATATTTCCTTCTTCTTAAGGTCATTTTCATTGCAGAACGATTGTTCAATGATCATAGTTATAACATCTTTCCTGCGTGTATCTCGAAGTGATACATAGAAAACAAAGTCAAATTTGGCCATGAAATCAATGTCATTCTGAACACTTTTATCGCCCACACTTTCCCCACATTGAGATTTGCACCAAAGGAATGTCATACACTTGCAAAAAGAAGTTTTACCAACACCAGCATCACCAGTAATATATATTTTTCTGAAAGTGCGGTCATCTTTACAAAATATTTCTTTGTAAGATGAAATAGAATATTTTTCTTCTTTTTCCTGCGTTCTGTGATAAGGTACATGATACAGAGATGGAGGTTTATAGATAGATAAAATCTCCGCCACATCTTCGTCTTCATCACACAAAGGTGACACTGACAAGGTACAACATTCTTCTTTGTAAATCTTCACCAGACGAGTTCTGAGATCTGAAAATTATGAAATATGATATGTAATAAATTGACTATTACACTGGCATACCGAACATAGAGTTAAGTTAAAAAGGTCAGTATAACTAAACAGAAATACCAATTAATTAGTGTTTCTGCCAATTAACTTTCTCAATTACTTCGCGCCATACTGCCAATTTTATCTGTGTATTTATTTTATGTGTCAAAATGTTCCCTTTTCAGTTTGACTGCATATATAAATTACACAATCCAAATGATTTGACATTACGCTAATGATTAGCTAATCTGATAATTAGTCAGCATATCGTATGGTTCTGTTATGTGTCGGTACTTTCATTTTCACAAGAAATCAAAAACAATCGAAGCCAGGGACCAGTGGGAAACAATTACATTGTCCCAGCTTCAACATTGATGGGCAGCTGACCGCACCGTAACTGAAACCAGTGGGAACCATTACATAGTCCCAGCTTCAACATTGATGGGCAGCTGACCGCACAGTAAACTGAAGCCAGGGACCAGTGGGAACCATTACATTGTCCCAGCTTCAACATTGATGGGCAGCTGACCGCACAGTAAACTGAAGCCAGGGACCAGTGGGAACCATTACATTGTCCCAGCTTCAACATTGATGGGCAGCTGACCGCACAGTTAACTGAAGCCAGGGACCAGTGGGAACCATTACGTTGTCCCAGCTTCAACATTGATGGGCAGCTGACCGCACAGTAACTGAAGCCAGGGACCAGTGGGAACCATTACGTTGTCCCAGCTTCAACATTGATGGGCAGCTGACCGCACAGGGAAACAATTAACAAATAGTTCCATGTGTTGACGTGTTGTTTTTGACAACCATAAGAACAATTAAGTGATAGCAATAAGCACCTTTACGGAATGAATTAATTGAAGGTCGGGTCAAATAGCATTTAAACAAGTTGTAAAGTTTGATCGGAACCAACCAAACATTTATGTACTCAAAATAATTGTGTTTGGGTCGCCACTTTTGCTTCATTTTCGACAGTTTGCAATGAGAGAAAATTGCAATTTAATGCATAAAGTTGTTAAAAATTAATTATGTTTATCAAAATATATGCTTATAGTAACATACACTCAACCCTCTTTTTTTATTGTATTTCTTTCCGTTAACATCTATTAAACATGCCATGATCAGAAAAACATCAATTCGTGCCGATATATAAAGAAAATGTTAAAATTGCACAAAAAAGTCAAGTACATCATTCTTCAGTCGCAGGGCTAGTTCTAACAGATTCCGTTTAGCTAATTCATATTAATTTATGAAAGATTAAGACAGTTTTGTTAAATATCATTTACAATACCAACAAGAGGCCCTATGTTGCTCACCTGAGTACATTGCCATGTTCGCTTCAAGAGATTCCAAGAAGATTTTCAATAATTTGACCTTGTGATCTACATTTTGACCCAACATGACCCAGTACCACAATGGACTTGCATTTCATTAAGAAAAACATTCTGATCAACAACAACAACATAGTTTATTGCTTTGTAGGCCTCCGGCCCATGGCATCATAATGTACAAAGACATAAAATACAAAACGAACATTTCTTTCGTGTAAGAGAGAATGAACAATGTACAAAAGCAAACACAATATTTCAGAATAGTATTAAACAGCTTGTAATAATAATTCTCTTCTAGTAAATGCATGATATAGATAATTGGCTACATTTTTCACCATGGTTTCTGAATGGCTAGACATAAGTATATTAAATTTCATTACTGAAGGATTAACAAAGTATTTTCGTGGTATTAATTGGTCTCTTAAGTCTTGGTAGGAAGGGCAAACAAGTAAGAAGTGAATTTCATTCTCAATTTCATTAGTGCAAAATTTACACAGGCGATTTTCCCTTCTCACGTCAGTATAGC
The DNA here is from genome assembly GCA_032209605.1 of Mactromeris polynyma. Classification (NCBI taxonomy): domain Eukaryota; kingdom Metazoa; phylum Mollusca; class Bivalvia; order Venerida; family Mactridae; genus Mactromeris; species Mactromeris polynyma. The sequence goes on from JASFXZ010000028.1 coordinate 8,255,084, forward strand.
GACCTTGTTCAATCATAAGTTTATGTGAAGATGTTCTAAAACGGACAAAAGCGCTTCTAAATTTTCTGATAGTAAGGTATTCCAAGTACAGTTCTTTTTCGAAACATTGCTTAAATCCACTATAATAACAAAGTTTAGCACTATTACTACATGAACTTGACCAATTCTGGACAAACTGGTCTTTAAGTCTTTGTAAATACAATTGTAGAAATACTACTTCATTAGCAACACCATGTGATAACCATACATGACCAAACCCATTAGCATACAAATTTTTTCTAACAAATGTAACCCAGTTTGTATATCCAATAGAGTCAAATTGTTTTAACATATGATAACACTTGTACACATATCTATGATGTGGTAATCTTAATATACGTAGCCAATATTTAATAACCCGTTTGGCGCTAAATATAAACAGCGGAAATCGACCACAGTCACCTAGAACAGCTGCATTACATGCATGTAACGGTGCTGATAAAAATCTTTTGCAAGCATAGTTGTGAACACGTTCAACAGAATCGAACGTACTTAATCCCCATATTTCAGAGCCATAAAGTATAACAGGCCAAACTTTAGCATCGAATATTTTAAAATAACAATTGTGTGGCATTGGCATAAAATCATATAATGTATTCAATAAGGAAATTAATACCCTTTTTCCCTTACTCGCCATGTTATCGGCCATTTTATGTAACGACAATGTGGAGGTGAAATGTACACCTACATAGTCAAAGCTACTAATACAGTCAATATTATTACCATCAAACTGCCATTTTTCATATTTTGACAAACGTCCCCCATTTTTAAATACAACAATTTTAGTTTTTTCGACATTTACAATTAATCCTGTATTTTTACAATATGTGTTTACAAGATCTAGTTCACGTTGCAAACCTACCACAGTATCTGATAATAATGCTACATCGTCGGCGAACATGAGCATAAAAATTTTGATTATATCTGGTGTGATTTGGATCCCACCAACATTATTATTAGACAAAAATGTATACAAATCGTTTATAAATAAACTAAACAGAATAGGGCTTAAACTGCACCCTTGTCGTAGTCCTATTGGACAATCTATGGAATCGGTAAGATCATTAACATTTTTGTTTCTGACTCGAGTTTTTACACTCATATATATAGATTTTATTGAGTTCAATAGTTTGCCTCCTATACCTTGTCTCAGCAGCGACGTATACAACTTGCATCTATCCACACTGTCAAACGCCTTCTTAAAGTCGACAAAGGCCACATAAACCTTTCTGCGTTTACGACATAAGTATTTACTGATAATTGAGTATAACGAAAAAGCATTATCAATGGTAGAATAATTAGACCTGAACCCCGCCTGAGCCTCGGTAATTTTATCCAAAGAATCACAATAAAATGTTACTCTCTTATTGATCAAGTTTTATGTAGTTCCGGTAGAAAATGCAGCCTCCCGAGAATCCTCAAGGATTTTCAATCATTTGATCCTGTGACCTAGTTTTTGACTTCAGATGACCCAGTTTTAATCTTGACCTAGATCTTATTAAGGTAAACATTTTGACAAAGATTCATGCAGATAAAGTAAAAAATGTAACCTCTGGAGTGTTAACAAGGTTTTACTATAATTGGACCTACTGACCTACTTTATGACCCCAGATGACCCAGTTTTGAACTTGGTCTAGTCTTTATTGGGACAGTGTTTTACTATAATTTGACCTAGTGACCTAGTTTTAACCCCACATGACCTAATCTCAAACTTGTCCTAGATTTCATTGAGATAAACATTCTGACCAAATTTCATGCAGAAGATGTTACCTCTAGAGTGTTAACAATCTAAATTGTTGATGACGGAGACGGACAACAGACACAGGGCGAGCGATCCCAATAGCTAAACATCGATTATTGGTTAGCTTCCATTGGCTTCAGACCAAAATGCTGAGGTGAAAGCAGTTTGAAATGAGAGTATACACAATCAGCAATTGTGAGATAAAAACATCAGTAAAGTGTGGTACGTTACAATCACACCCACACAAAAACACAGCATATGTGGTATGTAAGACAACATCAACTTTTAATGACATGGTTGCTTTCAATTGCATGATATATGATAGGATATAATGTCACAGATCGAAAATGTATAAATGTATCTAGGGTAATTTATTTGGTCTTTTAAATATTCATGTCTTTCTATTTTTAGTAGTGAGGCAATGTGAGAGGCATACATCAATGGTTCCCATTTTCAAAACACAAAAAAGACTGAAAGCCGGTAACCAGCCAGCTTAAAAACGTCCACATCCGAAGAAGTCCCAAAATTCACCCAACAAAGTAATGTTGAAAATGTTGAAATGTTGAAAAATTCAAAGTAATGTTGAAAATGTTGAAATGTTCAAAGTAATGTTGAAAATGTTGAAAAATTGACTGCCTTTGTGGTTTGTGAACTAATAAGCTGTTTCTATCAAGTTCAAAGGTTTAAAGACGATGTCGGTAACAAAAGTTGTTTTTGCGCATTGATTGAGAGGCGGAGTTACGACTGGATGTGTGTGGTGTGTGTTTTATGTAGTTGTTACCGTGTATTTTACCATACACTGTACCTGACTTCAATGTTGTGCATCAATATGGACTGACATTCAACCAAAGATGCATTCGCTAGGCACCTACATTGTAAGGTGTTCGTCATTTTCTAAAGTTGCTAGCGTATACATGGTATGCATGCTTAAACAGTGTGCATTTAGCGACCTCCATTGATTTGCGCGTATTTGACTCTTCACTTGTTTTCGGATAGATACTGATATGGGCAGTTTAAAAAAAAATGGCACCTTGAAGTTTCTCAATTGTATAATCTTTTCTTGATAAGCAATATGCATATTTCAACTTGATTCATGTATGTTCCAATATTGTGCACTACTGTGCAAAGTTTGGTTTGAATATGTTTGACAAAAAAAAAGTTCTTTGAAAAAAACCTATCAAAAATGTCAGGGGTGCAACAGAAATTTGGGACATTTACAAAATAATACTGAATTTGAATTGCTCTTATGAAGAAATACTTCATTTAACATTTTAAATCCAACTCATTTCATTAGTACAATATCTTGACTTCAGCTGGTTTTTATCAGGATGCTAGTATTTGAACTTATGTTGTAAAAATATGGTAATGAGCAAGTACATTATTTAATATTTTTCGAACAAAAAATTAAGGAAACGGTTTAAATAAAAGGCTAAAGCTTCCATTGCAAGTTATTTTCTCAGGGTTTTAAATGTGAGATGTGTAGCTGTACATGTAAACTTTGGATTCTCACCATAAAATTTGCACCTTTCAACCTTTTCCCTTCAAATATCTGACACAACATGTTGGCAACCAGAGTTTGTCAGGAGTGCAACATTACTGTTCAGGGCTGTAGAAAGTTTAAATAGGTCAGCTGAAAATAGGGTAAGTTGCATTTCCAGGAAAGTCCAGATCAATATTTTCAGATTTCTTTACTTATAACTGTACTTGATGTACTGAATGAAAGCATGAGGTTAAAAAGTGAATGTCAGGAGTGCAACACTTTTTGGGGCCTTTATTTCACATGATGTTTTGAATAAGTAAGTATATTGCTAGTTAAGTATATTGCTAGTACTTAACTGCAATGTTTATTTTCTAAGTAGACTATAATTGATTTATATAAAATGAAACACTGATTATGTAATGAATTAGAAATAAAAATTGATCTGTTAATTCCATACTTAAAATTTTATTGGAACTGAAAAATGAAAAATATTAATATAAGAAGTAATGAATTAAAAAAAGACACTTAAGTTTCAATTTGAAAGAAATGATCTCTGCAATTGTTTGAGAATTAATAGAGCTTTACTTGTTGCACTCCTGACATGAATTTATTAAATTAGAGCAGAAGTTTGATTCCACAAAAAGCACTGATCTGTATATTGTCTGAACTATTTACAGTGAATCTGTTGTTATTTTAAGTGTATTATTGTAAGAAATGGAGAGACTTATTGTTAACTTACCTGCCATTTGGAGATCAGTAAGAAAACAGAAGACATATTATACCAGTGTACATAAAATGCCACAACGGAGAAAGAAAGAAAGAGAGGGGAAGCCCTCAAGTATAGGAAACAAGAGGCCCATGAGGGCATGTGCTCTAATGGCTGGCCAAATTTGGCCTCTTTTTCTCTTCAAGTTCTTAAAAAGGCATTTATTACAGAAATCTAGCCAATTTCAAGGACCACAATGCAGTCATGCATACATGGATCTGTCTGTTTCACAAAAGGACCCAAGGTAGCATGGATATCAAACAACTGTCCAAAGCTTGGTGAAGATCAAATAAACAATGGAAGTTCTTTTCACAGACTCATGTATTGCAATGTTTTCATGTTCAAATAGGCCATAACCCTGTCATGCATGGGCAGATCTAGCTGGTTTTAGAAAGTAACAGAGCACTCATGGATAACGCTGTCATGCATGGGCAGATCTAGCTGGTTTTAGAAAGTAACAGAGCACTCATGGATAACCCTGTCATGCATGGGCAGATCTAGCTGGTTTTAGAAAGTAACAGAGCACTCATGGATAACGCTGTCATGCATGGGCAGATCTAGCTGGTTTTAGAAAGTAACAGAGCACTCATGGATAACCCTGTCATGCATGGGCAGATCTAGCTGGTTTTAGAAAGTAACAGAGCACTCATGGATAACGCTGTCATGCATGGGCAGATCTAGCTGGTTTTAGAAAGTAACAGAGCACTCATGGATAACGCTAACTACTCAGTGTATGAATAAGCTTGGTAAACATCATATAATAAATGAAGGTGCTATTTTGTTCACTAGTTCAATTTTAGATTTTTTCCAATTTTAAAGGGCCATTATCCAGTCATGCATGGGTTGATCTGGCTGTTTTTCTACATGAACCAAGCTCTCATGAATATCTTACTACTCTATAAGTTTGGTCAACATCTAATAATAAATGAAGGCTCTACTTGTTCACAAGTTCAATTTCAGGAATTTTTCCAATTTTCAAGGGTCATAATCCAGTCACGCATGAGCAGATCTCGCTGGATCTCAAAAGGCACTGAGCTCTCATGGATATCTAACTGCTGTATAAGTTTGATTGAGATACACTTTAAACTGACAGCTTTATCGTGGTCACGAGCAATTGTTTATGGACGCACGGTCAGACGCATGGACATCGCACCATCGTAAAAATGAAACAAAAAACTATTGAACTCTTCTTTCTATGCAAAAATGAAGTCAGATAACAGAAGCAGAAAGTATGCAAGCTATTTTGGTGCATCAATAAATTTGATTTGATTCCAAAGTTAACCTGTGTGAATATTTTCTGAGATAATTTCGATACAATTGATTCCATTTTAGAATAAAAAGCTCAAACAATAAGACATACTGGTTTTACACTATATTTTTCAAATCAGATTCATTTCTTAAGAAGATAGTCATCAGTTGATGTAAATAATTTCAATGAAAATTATATTACTTACTGTTTATTACAACACAGTTGTGTTGTCAGGGGTGCAACGTTGTTGGTAAATTTAATATGTAAATTCAGTGTTGCATGAATAAGTTAAACAACATTGGATATTTTTGAAACATTCTGACAGTACTAGGCTGTCATCCAAATAAATATTTTGGATATTAAATTTTCAATCTGGCTATTTTTATAACCAATGAATGCATTACTTTTTATGTACACATGTTGTGAAAATAACCCAATTTTCTTAGGAAAAAATGAATTTCTAGTTCAAGAGTGGACATATTGGTGTTTAAGAAGTGTTAAATTGTGTAAAACTTCTTTGCTATAGAAACCTAAAACCAACCATCTTAAAAAAATATATAACTAGATGGTTGTTTTTTAATTAAAACATATGTCTCCAAGATGGCAGTTTGTCAGTAATTGTAATACTGATACAGGATGTTAGAATAAAATATCAAGCAAACAAGAAAGATAGTCTTTGATAAGTTCACCATGCACTGTATATGTATAAAAACATCTAAGGGCTATAACTGAAAAATTATCCAAACAGAACGAAACGACAAGGAGGATGCACAACTACACTTGATGGGTATCAATCCTGTGAAGAGTGGCTGAAATCCAACCATCATTATTGGAGATAAAGCGCGGACAAAAATCATATGTATAAAAACATCAAAGGGCCATAACTCTGTGAAACATTATCCGAGCGGAACAAAACAACGAAGATGCACAACTAAACTTGACGTTACTCAATCCTATGAAGTTTGGCTGAAATCCAACCAGCAGTATTGGAGATGAAGCGCGGACAAACTCCATATGAATAAAAACATCAAAGGGCCATAACTCAGTGAAAATTATCTGAGCAGAACAAAACAACAAATATGCAAAACTTCACTTGATGTTGATCAATCCTATGAAGTTATAATGGCTAAAAACCGAATAGCAGTATTGGAGATGAAGCGCGGACAAACTCCATATGAATAAAAACATCAAAGGGCCATAACTCAGTGAAAATTATCTGAGCAGAACAAAACAACAAATATGCAAAACTTCACTTGATGTTGATCAATCCTATGAAGTTATAATGGCTAAAAACCGAATAGCAGTATTGGAGATGAAGCGCGGACAAACTCCATATGTATAAAAACATCAAAGGGCCATAACTCTGTGAAACATTATCTGAGCAGAACAAAACAACAAAGATACACAACTACACTTGATGTTGATCAATCCTATGAAGTTATAATGGCTAAAAACCAAACAGCAGTATTGGAGATAAAGTGCGGACAAGCTAAAAGTGGACGTACCGACAGACGGACGGACATACTAACATTTATGGTTTAGGTTGTTTTTCCTTCTGACGGACAGACAGACGCCGCAGACAAAAACAATATGTCTCCCTGAGAAGGGGAGACATAATATAAGTATAAATAAATATTCAATTTTGCTTGAATGGTGCCTTAGATGATAGATAGATAGATATGTTTATTTCCTTCAAGTTGGAGAGCACAAATATTGTTGCATAGATAAACACGTAAATGTATAAAATGTGTGCATGCATCACTAAATACATTAAAACAAGACATACTGAAGTGGGCAACTACTTAAAATCAAAACCGAAACAGGGCAATTGCTACTCGGTACGGAAGTTTGTTACCATTTTACTCGTTAAAATACGGAAACAGGGCAATTGCTACTCGGTACGGAAGTTTGTTACCATTTTACTCGTTAAAATACGGAAACAGGGCAATTGCTACTCGGTACGGAAGTTTGTTACCATTTTACTCGTTAAAATACGGAGGAGTTCATCGAAATCATCGCAATTCTTAACATTTCCTTGCATTTTAGTCACGTTCATGGGCGATCCAGTCTGATTGCTGTACAATATTAGATTATCACCTTACCTGTCAATATGATGATTAAAGCCAAATCACCGCTTAAACAAACAACGTATTGCCAATCAACAGCTGATCAAAGCCCATCAACCAAGTGTCAACTTTGCTAATATTACGTAAAGTAAACCTTAAATCGGCGTTTTCGGGTAGTATCGAAACCTCATAGCACATCAAAGATTATGAAGATACCAAATTTCACACCATTAGTGAATTTGCCTTTTTTTTCTTGGAGGTTCAATGTTACGTGAGGTTTTAATCTAACTGCATTAGACCATGTGGAAGCATGAAAATACATGAGGAAAGGTCTCACGGCTTGATATATGGCATGTATGATGATGATATGTGCCGTAATCCAACATTTTGAATGTACAATAGCACAAAAAGTCGTTTCATCCAATAGCAGATTTGTACCAACTTACAATAACAATCAAATAAGAATTTGTAAATATAAATGTCTGATATCACCACCAATTCACTGAATATCCAAAAGACAACTTTCCCTAGTCTAGTATACATTTATACCATCTGTGAGTCTATGTTTCGTAATAATAAAGTGTTTACCTGTGTAATGAACTTTTTTTTGGCGCTTGATTTCTTGTTGCGACAGCTCATCTTCAAACTTTTTCTTCACCCCAACAAGATCCTGTTTGACATTAGTGACTTCACTCACAACTCCAACAAGATCTTGTTTGACATTACAGACTTCACTCACAACTCCAACAAGATCTTGTTTGACATTACAGACTTCACTCACAACTCCAACAAGATCTTGTTTGACATTACCGACTTCACTCACGACTTCATCAATTCTTTGCCCAAGCAGCCGATCACTTTCATGCCACTCTTGTAATGTCTTATCAAGCTGTTCTCTCAACTTGTCATCAATCTCCATAATTTCAGCATTGTTGATGTCTGATTGTAACTGTGCAATACCACCCACAGTATTGAGACGAAGGAGAATCTGTAATATTACATGTGGAAAAAGAAGTGAAGAGAAACTACAGTAGAACATAACTTACATATATGTATGAGTGTGTGCGTGATCTGTAGAATATAATGCCTATAAGTTTCAAGCCTTACATAATAGTAAAGTTACGCTCCATATAGAGCTAAAATGAGTTGATCAATTGCAGCTCATGTATCACACGTTCTAATTGGTACATTTGTATTCAACATTCTAATTAGTGTTCAAAGAAAAATAACAAACGTTCAGAGTTAAAAACTAAAGTAATGACAGAATATGAGAAACAGCCACCATTGGCAAAAATAAATTGTAATACATATATTATACACAGCATAACTTGCATCATAAATAACAATGCAAACACATAATTACAAGTGTTCACATCTGACAGCGACTAAATCAAGCGGCAGAACTTACTAAAGCCTATAAAAATCCTAGGTGCACAATTTCATTTGATCACCAATATTCCTTTGGATTTTCATGACTCCAAGGAAGGATCAAGTTAGTACAGGGAATGCCACATTCACAAGGCAGACTACAAGGAAGGATCAAGTTAGTACAGGGAATGCCACATTCACAAGGCAGACTACAAGGAAGGATCAAGTTAGTACAGGGAATGCCACATTCACAAGGCAGACTACAAGGAAGGATCAAGTTAGTACAGGGAATGCCACATTCACAAGGCAGACTACAAGGAAGGATCAAGTTAGTACAGGGAATGCCACATTCACAAGGCAGACTACAAGGAAGGATCAAGTTAGTACAGGGAATGCCACATTCACAAGGCAGACTACAAGGAAGGACCAAGTTAGTACAGGGAATGCCACATTCACAAGGCAGACTACAAGGAAGGATCAGGTTAGTACAGGGAATGCCACATTCACAAGGCAGTTTACAAGGAAGGACCAAGTAAGTACAGGGAATGCCACATTCACAAGGCAGACTACAAGGAAGGATCAGGTTAGTACAGGGAATGCCACATTTACAAGGCAGACTACAAGGAAGGATCAAGTTAGTACAGGGAATGCCACATTCATAAGGCAGACTACCAGGAAGGATCAAGTTAGTACAGGGAATGCCACATTCATAAGGCAGACTACAAGGAAGGATCAAGTTAGTACAGGGAATGCTACATTCACAAGGCAGACTACAAGGAAGGATCAAGTTAGTACAGGGAATGCCACATTCACAAGGCAGACTACAAGGAAGGATCAAGTTAGTACAGGGAATGCCACATTGACAAGGCAGACTACAAGGAAGGATCAAGTTAGTACAGGGAATGCCACATTCACAAGGCAGACTACAAGGAAAGATCAAGTTAGTACAGGGAATGCCACATTCACAAGGCAAACTACAAGGAAGGATCAAGTTAGTACAGGGAATGCCACATTCACAAGGCAATGCCTCCCACTTTTTAGATATGAGCAACACAAACGTAAGTCGGATGGACGGACCAGGGTTGATCGGTGGGAAACAATACAACACATGTATTATATTCAATAATTGACCAGTCAAATAATAAATGATGTGATGTCACAATTGCCTTACAGTGGCAGCTTCTTCTTTTGTGCACAAAATAGTATTTTTCTCAACAAAACGTTTACTTGCAATTTATGATATAGTGTATAAATCAAATATCAGATTCATTTTAAGTATGGTACATTTATTAACCTTGTTTTCAGCAAAATCATAAAATCTCACCAAGGGCAGAAAACTATTTGGTTTATAATTTCTGGCTATTCATGTTAAATACGATTCCCATTTTTACCACACAATAAATGATTCTGTAAATAAGCAGTATCACATGGACGGGACAAGTACATGGAAATTTAAGTAATTACTACAGGTACTTGAAATTTATCAATTACAATTACACCCATATATTATAGTTTTATTAGCAGCTTAACTAATTATAAAAAATGTTTCAAGTTTAAATATTCATTATCTCACAAATTAAGTAAAATGCACTTTTAATTACGCATTGACCATATAATATACAATACGAACAGCTCTACACTTGGTCAAACTCTTTATACATGTTTTTAATCCAGTATGATGATATTATTTATTTGCATTTCATACAAACCTATGACATTGTGCTATTGGCATGTTCATGTTATATCAATAACAAGGCGTGTAATAAACAGATCATCAATTGTAATTAAAATGTAAGTAATGTGTAATTTACATGATGCATATACCCTTGTATATGTCCAGTAATTAATAACCCCATTTCTGCAGTATCATATATTACTCTAGTTATAACAGATACTTACCACGCTCAATTCTTGCCATTTAGAATTTAAGTCAGCCTCAGGTAAAACCAGCTTATCACTATGCATTAGCTGAAATATACAGATGGTGTAAGAAATGCAATACATAAATCCAAAAACTACCAAAGAAGGGTTAGAATAATACAAAAGAAACCATAACTAGATGGTTGTTTTTTTATCAAAACGTATGTCTCACAGATGGAAGTTTGTCAGTAATTGTAATACTGATACAGGATGTTAGAATAAAGGATCAAGCAAACAAGAAAGATAGTCTTTGATCAGTTCGCCATGCACTGTATATGTATGAAAACATCAAAGGGCCATAACTGAGTGAAAAATTATCCGAGCGGAACAAAACGAGGAGGAGGATGCACAACTACACTTGATGCTTATCAATCCTGTGAAGTTTGACTGAAATCCAACCAGCAGTATTTGAGATGAAGCGCGGACAAACTTCAGAGGTCAATCCTATGAAGTTTGGCTGAAATCCAACCAGTAGTATAGGCGATAAAGCGCGGACAAGCTTAATGTGGACGGAGGGACAGACAGACAGACGCCGAAAGCAGAAACAATGGCTCCCTCAGACAGAGGGAGACATAATTATATCAAGATACATATTGTATTGTATCATAATTTCCTATTTTTTAAGCTTGTAGAGCTAAGTCTTGAGAGGTGGAGCTAAATACAGTGTCAAAAATAAAAGGGGAACTTAGTTATCAAAGGTCAGAGTGCATTAACTAGCAGTGCAGTTATTAGATACTCCAACTGTTAGATACCAGACTCTTTCACAGTCAGGTGCAATGCTGCATTTATTTGGTTAAATGTATGGAGATTTAAATTTCACAATCACAGTGCATGTCATGTCTGCATAGGTCACATGATAAAGAGATACCCCTGCTTGTTCACTTACTTTTTGTGATTGGACGACATGCAAACCAGATACAATACAGTAAAGTTCCACCTAACGACCGGTCCGATAATACGACCGTCCGCATAATACGACCACTTTTTCTCGGACCCGATTTTTTTGTTCTTTAATTCAATGGTCGCGGGGTCCGATATTACGACCAACTCGCTATTCCGTAATACGACCACCATATCCGGTCCCAACGACCAGTTTATTACACGTTTAGGTCCCGCTAATGAGACCGGTCAGTTGTATACACAATTTTACGACTTTTTAGACACCTTTACGGTATTGATCAGCGAGGTGTGAACAACAAAATAAATTGACACTCTTTGATAGATTAACACCTTTTACAAGGGTTTAACATGGTGTACAGTTGTTTATCGAAGACAATGTATTGATTGAAGTTATCAGCGACAGTTTGCTCATCCTAAGATTAAAGAGTACTGCATAATGAGACCGACGACAGTTTGTAGCACGTTTTCGGATGGTACGTAATTTTGGACAATGTTTTCATTTATGCAATATACGTTTGAGTAAATTGCTGGTTGGTGTTAATTAGCATATAAAGTTAACACTACTGATACAGTACAATAGTATCTTCAACATCACTATCTCATGATATTTTGAACAAATAAGCAGAGATTTCTGATAATTCATGTAAAATGGAAAAACGTAAACAATTAATGACTCTCAATCTCAAAACCTGTGTGATAAATGTAGATGCTATTGGTTTCGTGTTTAATGGTCCAATTTATGTTTTAAAAAAATCCAGAATTAATTTATTATGTATCATTTTAATGCTTCATGTGAGAATTTGACAATATTGATTCTTTCAATTTGACTAAATTATTTGTTTTATTTTGTTTTAGGTTCAGACGATGGAGATCCTAGATGGTTTTGAAACTAATGGCGGTGGTGATAGAAAGCGTGTCATTTGAAAATGAAGATTTTTTGTTTTTCATTGCTTAGTACATGTACTTTATTTATTGAAAAAATTGGATTTCATTGTAAATAAAAAATAAAATGAATATTACTCTGAATGTTGCTTTTCTTCTTATGTTACTAGTTAATATACTTAACGCCATTAAAAAGTCTCAATCATGGTACATGGCTGTATAAATGTTCAATGTCACAACCAGTCTGCTTGGTTTCGCTATTAAGACCGACTCGCTAATAAGACCACTTTTTGTCGGTCCCATGGGTGGTCTTAATAGCGGAACTTTACTGTACTTAGATATCTGATTTAGTCTTGGGGCTATGGACTAGATTAGATCTGTTGATGGTTTTTTTACAATTGCTTTTATTTCTGTCTAAAAATTGTCATTTGACCACAAGTACAAACTTTCCTAGCTTTACAGTTACATCTTTTAACATAAGACTGACTTTTAATAGTATTTAGTATATGAAAAAATTGCGGTTGTCCAGTTATATAAATCTAATAATGATTATTGTATACATACAACTTGCACAGATAATTCATTTACCACATACTTTATTTCTGCACTCCCTTAATCTTGTGATATCTGCTTCTATTGAGGTATCTGTTGACACTGGATTCTTCCAGACAGGATCATTGGGTTGAAGTAGACCACATATATTCCTCAGTAGACAAGACAGTAAAGTTATGTCAAACTTGGTAGAATCTGGCTGGTTACTGATGGGTGGCAGTAACTGCTTCTGATCTGCAGTTATCACCCTTGCCTTTATCAAATTTTGGATGTCTTGACTTTTAGCAGTCAAGTATTGCACAACGTTGTTACCTGCCTTATCATCAAAAACCTTCCTAAGAACTTCTGTACCCAGCTTGATTAACAGATACATATATCTGAAGATGAATTTATCTGAAATCATACATTTAACTGGAATATAAAATGAACTTAAACAATTCCTTACAACGAAAATTCATTTTAAGAAACATCACTAGGAAAGTAAATTGCTACATAATTAATTACAAGTCTACGCTAGTGTATCGCTAGTGTATCATAGGTTTGGTTCAGAACTTTGGTTTAAACTAGCTGTACTTCACTGAAACCGAGTTAAAACTGTTTGATGATGTATTTGATTAAGTAAATAACATCATAGTTTACTGTTCCATACAATGTCTATATTGTCACACTCGGACTTTAGTACAGTATTTTACATAAGTATGCCTTATAATTATATGATACACGGGGCGTCATTATTATATATATAAATGAGCACTAAACCGCGGATTACGTTATACAGATTTTGGATCCCAAAATTTCCATGACCCATCAATTTTAAATCACCCAGAATGATATTGAAAATCAACGTTCTGAACATTCCAAAAGTATACAACTGAATATAAATCACAGTCCTCATTAAATAAATGTCTGTTGTATGTATTTTATCTGTGCACTTGTGTCCATTAAGCTGAAACACTTATCAAAGTCTGCTTTCTACATCACAGCCTTGGTGAGTGGGGTATCACATTTTAATGTTGCTTATAACGCTGTCTGAAGCCTTGGATCACAACTACACTGTTACAATATAAAGACGTTCCAGTGTATATTGGATATACTACAAAAAGGAAACAATTCCTACCAGGTGGGCCAGGATTTTGTTCGATGCCAGCCATTATCAGTAGAAGTCGGACAAAGCTTACTGTCCCGATAAATTTGATCATCACACTCAAGTCAAAGTAAAATGGCATGCACATCACACCAGCACCACGATGGGGAACAAACATTCCAATACTACAATAGTAACTATCCATGTCCATACCCATTTCCACAACTGAAAATATATGTGACAATATTCATTTTTTCGTATAGCAATATATCTGTCGATCGGTAAACCGTTAAAGTTCTAGTTGTCACATATTGTGACCCGAGCTATTGACCCCAAATGACAACGTACAAATCATTTTATAAAGAAAAATATTCTGCTAAAGTTTCAGAAAGTTAATACAGAAATGCAACCTCATGAGAGTCAACAAGGATTTTCTAGAGATCTGAACCTGCGACCTAGATTTTGACAGCCCCCTGACCTACACTGGCAGCCAATCCAATTTGACTTGTTTTCTATTGAGACAAACATTCCGACCAATTTTCATTTAGCTCAGGTATAAAAAGATGCCACTTTAGTGTCCAGAATATTTTTTGTTTAACCAAGTGACCAAGTTTCACCAGGATTGGGCCCAAAATGGGTAGAATGAAATTGTGACCCCTGAAGTCACAGTGAAGTGTCCACTAATCAATGGTGGACAGACATCCAAGGATCCTGAAAGCTATAAATCAGCAGCGTGAAGGGCCAAACTATAAATCATATTCATTTACATCAATTGTACAACAAGTTCTTACAACTTATACAAATAGCTCTTGATGACTGGCAAACTAGTACTAGTGCCATATGAATGGATTATTGAGTTGGTGATCACTCACTCATGGTGACCTTACTCATCACAGTGATAGAACTCACCATGTTCAAATAAGTATTATTGCACATTACGCCACCAAACCACTATGCAGCCTTGATGACCTACACAAACAACAATCATACAGGCAATATTACAATAAAGAAATGTAATTTCTCACCTGGTGGGCCAGGATTCGACACTATAACAGCTAGTATCAACAATATTCCGATAAATGTCAGTGATCTGATCAATTTGCTAAAGCTGACAAAAAACAACATTCCATCAGCATCTTGCCATTTAGCAGCACCTTGTCTAACAGCAGCACCTTTTTTTTGTCTGACAGCAGCACCTTGTCTGACAGCAGCACTTTGTCTAGCAGCAGCACCTTGCCTATCACCAGCTTTTTGCCCATCACCAGCACTTAGGCAAGAGACAAATGATCCAACTCTACATCTGTATGTGTTAAGATCCACGCCCATATTTGTTGCTGTAATATACAAGAAAAATAACTTATAACATTACATACAGTGTAGAGTGGTAATAAAACCCATGTATTATTTTCGATATTTCACTAGTGAAATAACTCATGTGCGTGCCGCGTCACAACAAAACAAGCGTGACGTTGACGCGATCAAATGATGTTGACATTGTTAAATATTTATTTTGTACAAAGTTTGACATTTTATTTCATAGGAAATTAATGTCTTGTTAATTCGAATATGAAACTTGATAGAATCCTTTGAAATCGTATCATTTGGCTGAAATTTAAAAAGAAAATTGTCAGAACTACATTTGATGCGTCATTTTTAAAAATGTACATAAAATGTAGGAAACTAGGAATTTGAACAAGAGGGCTATTATGACCATGAATCTTACAATATGAAAGACCGTCGGGCCTTGGACCTGACCAGTAAAATTTGATCTGATAAAATTTACAAGTACTCTGGCCCTCCTGGCCAGTGATTTTGCTGTGAACTAAAATAGCCATAACTAGACTGGAAATTTTAAATACATGTACATGTATATCGTTCAGATGTAAATAAACAAGGCATCGATATTCGACTATTTGTACATGAGTGCGCATGCATACTTAAGGAAGAGAAAATTAAAGTAACAGGCGCATTCACAAATTAAAACTGACTGTACGAAGCACCACGTCCTAAACTAATTGACAGGTATAATCATTTCTCGGTAGATTTCGCCGAAAGTTTACAAATTAAACCTGTACCAATACCTATTGAATCTCCGCGAGTGTCTATGTCAATTATGTACAACGCAGCACATGGTGCAAATCATTCCGTTGGAAATATCATGTACTCATTCAAAATAGTTATACATACGAAAAAATTTCAATTCATGTAAATACAACCAGAAATATGCGCAAAAATAGCCGTATGCACCATTAAAAATGAGCCATGCCAAGAGATTTCCAACCTAGTGGTCAAAATAATGTCACATCAAAAACAGATGACAAAGTTTGGCGTCATAAAGACATCCTTATTGTTTACATGCAATTACTGTCCCTTTGAATTGTCTCCTCGCTTATGTGTGTAAGGCCAAATAAAATAAAATGTATGGTTTCTGTGAGATGTCTGAAAAATATAGGGTAGGTAGGTCGGTTTACCTTTTTGTTTTTTTAAGTAGCATGCCCTTTATCTTTAAAACAGACTCACCACATTGGTGTCTTTCTACATATGCATGTAAAAACTTAAAACCTTATATTAGTTTTTCTAAAACTTCTGGCTGTAGATGTAGTATACTTAACATTGCTTTTATGAACCTTTTGGCTTTTAGTCACCCTCTGTGTGCATGCTAACCTGCTTTGTAACAATACTGCTTTCAAAGATCTGATAGTAACAAAAGTAAAACAAAAACCTCGTTAGCATTATCCCCATTCACGGACGTTGAAACCAATGTTCTAACAGTTGATGTGATGCCTGAAGGGGGATGGAAGTTGTGAAACAATTCTATAAATGTCCAATGTTGTGGGTATGATCCCATTTTCTGTAAAGTTTCAAGATGGAAACATTTTTGGACAATTACAGCCAGAAGGCATGAAGCTGTCATGGGGGCTGCCATGTTTTTCATTTCAACGAAAAAATCCGAACTCATCCGTGATTCGTACCAATTCGTACTTTTTCGAAATTACGCAAAAAAAGAGTATGGTTGGCGGGTAAAATTTATGGTTGTTCGGGTCTCCGGAACCATACATTTTTTTATTTGGCCTTTCTCTTTCGGAACCGCGATTTTTTGGCGACGTTTGCATTATTTGTTACGCGTGGAAATTACCCCCTGTGACACTCGCAAAATACATGTGAAAATTGCTGATTTAGAGTGACAATTCAATAATTATATCTAATTATATTTTTGGTACGATATTTATCCGTTATTCACCAGAACAAAAGAATAATCCATCGCGTAAAACTGTCGATTGGACCAACAATCACGCGTGAAAAATGCGATGGCATTCAGTTTATGCACCATGCCCGGTCGTATCTGTATTACTTATCATAATCTAACCAGAAACAGCTGAACAATGTCAAGACTAACTATATCTGCACTGTCCACCCAGGTTTTGTTGTACTTATAAACGATAACGGCCGATATTTTGGATTTATAAAAGCAAGACTGACATAAAAAAACATACAAAGTCGTCCGTTATAATCATTATGCTACTTGCTAAAGCCAGTTTCAAATTCTTCTTTTTCAAGTCTGTGATGCCTCTAATTTACAACTATGTAAGCAGTATGTTGATCTATGTAAAAAGTTACTAACAAGTTGGGTCGTTTCAAAGGTATCGTCATGAAGTTTTAAGGGTATTTCAATTTGTGTTAAATATTTCAAGATAATCGATTAATTTTGTGACGTATAATTATAGCTCTGCCTATCTACAGAATACACGACTACGTGAGTCTATGCATGGAATAAGAATGAAAATTATTATAGAAAGTATATTTAGCCGTTTTATTACATGTAATGCCTTTTGTTATTTTTAGTAGGAAATTTAACAATGAGAGATTTTAAACCGGTTTAGAGAATATTTCTTCACATTTAACATGTTCATTTGCAAACGCTTCTTATGAATGCTATACGATTTCTTGACATACCACGAAAACCTGTTAGGCGACCATACATGTATGGATGTAACGGGCGATTACAGAGTTCACTGCCTTATAGTTATGCATATGTTGACATGACAATATCCACCATGTGTTTCTAAGGGTTAACATTATTATATCACATCCTTAAGATTCAGCTACATCAAAATTCAAAATCGCGTAAAATGACACGCGCTTAACTGCTACACAATCTTCCGTTTGAATCGATGCAAAAACACTGTGGACAAATTGACGTCCCTTATCATTATGTGACGTCATTATGGATGATATGGCATGCGAAAGTAAGCACAATGTGTCTTCAAATTATGTTTGGAATTAACTCCCTGTTCGGCATTACCCACACCCACGCTATATATAAAAATAATTAATTGTGAATTTTAAGCCCGATTTTTGTGAAAAAAACATACGTTTGGCGATTGTGAATGGGGCCCAATTTTGGGGCAAAAAAACGCTGCTCCCATACCCATAGCCTGTACTAAACAGAATATCTATGGGTAAGGGACTCCCGTACCCCTCGACTCCAGTTCTAGAGGTACGGACCGGTACCTGTAGCCACTGCCTTTTGTAAAAACTAAAATGATGGAAAGTTTCTACAATTTTAAGAAAGATACTTTTTCTTCTGCTCTGTCATATTTTCATGGGATTCTATCAGTTACCACACAAATGAATGGGCGTTTCCATGCTTACCTACTGACCAATGTCTGTTTGTTTTTGTGCTACAAATTGTGGTCGTCTGCTTCGCTTAATGGGCCATTAAGTTAATGTGTTGCTCGCATGAAATTGAAAAGCATCCCCGCGCAGTCAGCTTCACAGAAAGTTACAAAACATCATTGTTTGTATTGGGAATCATTGAGAAAACGTCAGTAATCAGCAGGTGTGTGAAACCGCGTCCTGTGCGAAATCGGGTACACTGACTGTTGGACTTGGGAGTCTTCCCCAAAATGGCCAGAACGAGGCCTGTGAATTTCTAGACACGGCCCGAGTTAATTGCACCACATCCATACTTATTCTACATACAGGTATATTAAAAACGGAATCACAACTGATTTAACAGAACAGTACCTTGAAACAGAGAAAAATCCAATTTTAGAAATCACAGCCTGAAAATGCAGGCGGACATCTTCCTTTCCTCGCCATTCTAGAATAATCCCACGTGCTACTTTACGTCACCAGAGTGTAAACCAATCAAACTTGGACGTTTCGCCCTAAGACCGTTCGATCTGGTAGGATTCGTCCACATTTTTCGTCCTTGTATATCAGTTTCGAAAAGTTAAACGATTTACAAAGGAAGTAAATAGTAACTCAGATAATTAATATACAAAGCGTTCAATAATGCAACCTTTCTCCGACATTCTCAGAATTCACCCTAACGCAGCCATCGACCTTATTTTGTAATGAATTTGTAACACTAAATTGTTTTTAAATTTGAACGTGTAATCATTTCTGTTCGCATTAAACAACATTGATATGAATGGATTAAACATTATTGTATTCAATCTTGTTGTACGCTGTGCAATTTTATACATGGTTTTGAGCCATTATTTTGACAAGGGATCGTACATATGAATATAGTAGGTTCCAAATATGACATCTGGATAGTTCCCTTACTAGACACTTCTCGACTAGAGGGAATTGTAATGATTAAAAGTATTTAAATCTGTTAATTTTGATAAGTTCAAAAATAATATCGTCACAACAATTTACATTTTACAAGAAATATCGCGTCATATGCCATATTTATGGTCTTGGCCCACCGATATTTTCATGCATTTTAATAATAAAAGATATCCTCATTTCACTGCCGATAAGCAATTTATTTGAAGTGCCCAATTTTTCTCGCAAAAGGTTATCCAATAAGCCTCGATTTCAGTCTAAAATAGTGTGATTATCCATTTCAAGCTGTATAAATTTATATCACAATAGCTTATTTGTGTCCATTTTTCTTTAAACAAGGCAGACAATCCATTTTTCATTAGAATGGTATGTACGCATATTTGTGTAAATCAAAGTATTTTTGTACCATAAAATTTAGAATGAATATCTGGTCTGTTCTCGCCATAATAGGCTGTTTCCATAGCAACCAGAAATCTTTTTTAAAATTGGGATGAGTATTACACGATAATTATATATAGCTGTGAAATAAAAATCAGTAACATCGAAGACTATGCCTGTCCTATATGTTTGGTGATCACAGAGAATTGTTCTTAAAAAGTACAATAACATTTCATCTAGTTTTAATTGTGCCGGGATGTCTTGTAAATAATTATCAAATATGACAATTGTAATAAAGACTGTAGTGGTAAAACACTGAGGACTGTTGCAAAGATATAATGAAACGAACAACTACAAACTCATAAGATATGCATGATGATAGCAAGTTTACCGCACATTTATCCATAACAGAAAACTGTCCCGACAGTTCAAAATACGCAGAGTTACCTCCCGTGGGCAAGCCTATCCTACTGTCATATGGCAGGTCACAGACAACCTGTGCACAGAAATTTGAATGTTTTGAGCACAGCCTTTTATCAATAAGGGAAGTAAATGCTGTGAGAAGTTTGGACCACGAATAGACACACTCGGAGTCGGAGGGAGATAGGGAAGTACATATAGTTGTAGTCGAAAATTATGTGGTAAATATTCTCACATAGAGAAAACATAAGTGATCATCCCGAAAACGACGTGTTGTTTCGAGTGTTTTCTTGATAAACATTAACACAAGCACAGACTATATTTCCGAAGCATTTCTTAACACATTTAAGTGTTTATTGACCTCATAAAATGTACATACATCAGTAATACACCAATATAATATGAAACCCAGATATGAAATATCTTACGTACATATACACGTAAATAATTCATACGATATTTAAGAGAGCGTTTAAACACATACATTTAGAGAACGTTCAAGCTCACACAGCAAACTACTTTATAAACCTTATAAAATACTACAATGTTAAACATTTCAAAGTTTTATCTATTGATAACTAGTATGTTAAATGTTATTCGTAGTTTATTTAAAAAGCAAACAAACACAGTTGTATTCCTATTGTGTTTCAAGACCGGTTTGATATACATTACATGTATCAAATTGTCAATCAATCAATGTGAAATGGAACTAGCTAGCTAGATATTTGACTTTATCCCGAATGTCATTTTGTTGATAAGTAATCAGTATGTGAACTGAAAATAGATCGCTTATTATTTTTCTTATCGTCCAATGCGATTTAAATGTAATTGTCTTATTGTTTAAAAAAGTAATATATTATGACTGTGGCAATTCCTTGTGCTTCTTTTATATCCACTTTTATTTCCATTCAAATACAACGTCATAAGAATATTGCGATAAAGTTTCCTTTATCATTAAGGTTCCTAAATTATCCAATGTAAACGTTTTACTGAAATAGTTTGACTGATATGTCGTAATTACCTGATGTTTCATTTTGCTAACAGTTGTTTTAGGACAACACTATCTTTTTCATGTCCATAGTTGATCTTAAATTAGTTAGTGTGATTAATGCTTTACACTTAGTAATATATAATTATAAATGTACATGTATGTATTGTATTGTCTTAGTCGTGTATTAGTGTAATGATATGAGTATGTGTCTGATTATATTGTCCTGTTTATGTGTAAATGTTAATACATATGATAATCATTCATGTTCTAATTAGACTAAAATTGTGAACATCGTAAATGTATGTATGTATATAACATGTATTGTGCTCTCCGAAATTGGAGGAATAAAAGAATCTATCTATCCTAAATTATCCAATGTAAACGTTTTACTGAAATAGTTTGACTGACATGTGGTAATTACCTGATGTTTCATTTTTATAACAGTTGTTTTAGGACAACACTATCTTTTTCATGTCCATAGTTGATCTTAAATTAATGGTATGAACAACTTAGTTTCTACTAAGTTATTTTATTCATTGATTACCATAACACTGATTGTAATTTGACGATAAGAGAAATATTATAATCATTATTTTACCACACGCATGCTAGGAGCTATTTGCAAATGTAAAATTAGACTACCTTTCAGATTAGGTAGAATATATTATTGCAATTGTTAATTCAGTATAACTGTATCTTCAAAGTAAGATATCGTTGCCTGTATTGTTTTATTGTAACAATGTATAAATTGTATCATGCCTGATCACATTTAAAAAAATCAATGCGTCTTTACAATACAATAAACATAATTATGGTGATCAATTAATATTGTAAATTGGAGTATGGCGAATCATTTTCAAAAGCATAAAAATGATTAACCAAGCAGTAATTAAATATCCCACGTTTTATTGGTATTACTGATATAAACAACTATTTGATCAACATTGCCTAAGGTCTGAACTAATATGTAGTTTACACGATTTCATCAGTCTAACTGCTCATTCTTTACCTTGTTCCCGACTGTACGAAAACCTCCAATTTTTTACACCTTACAGCAATGAAAACTATTTATGTTTTTATTTCAATTTCCGGTCATTATACTGACTATCTGAAGTGTTTTTGCGAAAAATTATCGTCCGCTTCGAGTTTTATTTTTGTGTAAAAAAACTGTCCGGACCGAAAAAATCGTCCGGATTCCGGAGTAGGGAGGATCTGGACTGTAGGGGAGTTTCATAATTATGCTATATAGAAGGAACTTAAACAAGACCGAGAATATTGTCCCGTTTGATAAAGTTTCCGGACTGGAGAGTGTCCGGAATAGGAAGTTTCCATTGTATGCCCCCTAGAAGGTCGTGCATACACTGAATAATGGCCCAGCTATGTCCCTGATATCAACAATCAAAATAGAAAATAGGTCATATCAAATAATCTAACCTAGACTGTTTGCTTTCACCGAGAAAGGCTAGGTCTACTTTCTATTACATGTAATATGAATCCAGCGATCAAATTATTTTCCAATTACCAAGTAATGTCGGAAGTCTAGACATTTGAAGAAAGAAGTTGAAATCAAGTCAATTGTATATAAAATACAAATTTATACAACATAAATGGATCACAAATATTTGTTACAAAAACAATTGTCGCGTTATGAATAAAACTAAACTGAATAATTTAATAATTACCCAGAAATCGAGTAAAATATTCCTGTTTTCTTTCCCAATCGAAACTTAATATGGCGATCCTTCTCCTCTCTGTGTGTTTCTTATATTGTTATGGAGACGTGGTCACGTGATACATGCGTCACCTGTTCTGAATTATTCGTCTCTCAACCTGTTATTCGATAAACAGTTATCTAGGCCTTGGTTTTATAGATTTTTCCAAGCTATGGCAATGACAAATCATACATGTATCAATGCAGGTGTAATGTTACGTCGTACAAATGTAAATATTCAATTGCGATCTTATTTGAGATATTGCATATTGAGATCATTCTTTGTTTGATTTATTTTCTTCCTTATGGTTAAGCGAATAATAATTGAAATAGTTAACCTGAAGAAAAGCATTGACTCGGTTCGAAACCGTTATACGACGAATAAAATATTTTCAAAAGCTTTAAGTTAGCTATTATGTATTGTGTTTGAAATTCTATTCAGAAAAAATATGGACTCTTTTCATCACAACTTGATATCACATACTTTATTGACACGAAATTTTCAATATTTAAAAAAGCGAGTTATCATTTTCGGGATGTAAAATTGGTAGATTTTATAATTGGGAAAGCATTCACATACCAGTGTTATGACGGACAAAAAAATTACACAAACATTCAATTTACAAACGTAAATCGTGCAAAACACTTGATGTGTTTCTATGGCAATAGCATACCCAAGTTGATCATTTAGTACCTGCTTGTAGTTCGAATCATGATTAATATGATTCTCTTATACATGCCTCGGACTCGTGTTTTTGTGGGTTTTTTTGGGAATAGAAGAATATTAACAACACGCAGTGTTATAGATTTTCTCATATTTATGACTAAGCATATTTTGACAAAATATCGAGATTTTGAATTCAAATATCAACCAACATTTAACACAGTATGTATTTTGCATATCGCACTAAAACATTTCCTTGTATAATAGGACCACAAATATGTTGGTGTCTTATACCTCATTCTTTTGAACTATTTTAATTTTCCTTATAACTCTGTAAAGTTGATATGAAGAATGAATGCAGGTAAAATATTTCGTCGCGGTAATGCACACGTACTCAAATTACAGAAATGTCCCATCCGTTCAGTTTGAATGGAAATTCTTAAATTTAAAATGTAATTTAAAGTGTAAAGCATTTTAAGATGCAATACTATTCACAAGCGCAATGAAATGTTTGGAATGAAATACAATCTATTTGATGGGAAGTATAAAACAAATTGCTCACAATGAACCATATAAAACAGTTTTCAAAATTTTAAACCGAAATTTTCATCTTGAGCATTTTTTAAAAAACAGCTCTATACACTTGACAAGTTTTATAATCATGGTGTTATTTATTTAAAAAAAAATATTATTCAAAATATTTTGTAAGGAATGACATTCTAACTAAAAAGTATTTGTATCGCTGAATTTGATATAATTTGCAATATATAAGACATTTAACACCTTAAGTATTCTGGCTGTCACTGAAGAATCATTGGAATAAACTGTTGAATGTGAGACTCTCAGACATGGAGTAATGTTTGTAAAACGCGTTTTGATGCAATGACACATAACACATTCTCTGTGCGTAACCCTTACGAGTAATAAGAAAATCCTTATTTCGTTATGATAAATAAAATCAGTTATTTCCGTTTAGAAACACATCAATATCAAAGTAAGAGAAAATCATTATGTAAATGAAATACAATTTGGGTGGTTTGAAACTATCATATAGCAACCTGTATACAGCAATGTCACTCCAGCAACCTGTATACAGCAATGTCACTCCAGCAACCTGTATACAGCAATGTTACTCCAGCAACCTGTATACAGCAATGTCACTCCAGCAACCTGTATACAGCAATGTCACTCCAGCAACCTGTATACAGCAATGTTACTCCAGCAACCTGTATACAGCAATGTCACTCCAGCAACCTGTATACAGCAATGTCACTCCAGCAACCTGTATACAGCAATGTCACTCCAGCAACCTGTATACAGCAATGTCACACCATCAACCTGTATACAGCAATGTCACTCCAGCAACCTGTATACAGCAATGTCACACCAGCAACCTGTATACAGCAATGTCACACCAGCAACCTGTATACAGCAATGTCACTCCAGCAACCTGTATACAGCAATGTCACACCAGCAACCTGTATACAGCAATGTCACTCCAGCAACCTGTATACAGCAATGTCACTCCAGCAACCTGTATACAGCAATGTCACTCCAGCAACCTGTATACAGCAATGTCACACCAGCAACCTGTATACAGCAATGTCACTCCAGCAACCTGTATACAGCAATGTCACACCAGCAACCTGTATACAGCAATGTCACTCCAGCAACCTGTATACAGCAATGTCACACCAGCAACCTGTATACAGCAATGTCACACCAGCAACCTGTATACAGCAATGTCACACCAGTTTTATACATGAAACTATCATATAGCAACCTGTATACAGCAATGTCACACCAGTTTTATACATGAAACTATCATATAGCAACCTGTATACAGCAATGTCACACCAGTTTTATACATGAATCTATCATATAGCAACCTGTATACAGCAATGTCACTCCAGTTTTATACATGAAACTATCATATAGCAACATGTATACAGCAATGTCACACCAGGCTTATACATGAAACTATCATATAGCAACCTGTATACAGCAATGTCACTCCAGTTTTATACATGAAACTATCATATAGCAACCTGTATACAGCAATGTCACACCAGTTTTATACATGAAACTATCATATAGCAACCTGTAAACAGCAATGTCACCCCAGTTTTATACATGAAACTATCATATAGCAACCTGTATACAGCAATGTCACTCCAGTTTTATACATGAAACTATCATATAGCAACCTGTATACAGCAATGTCACTCCAGTTTTATACATGAAACTATCATATAGCAACCTGTATACAGCAATGTCACTCCAGTTTTATACATGAAACTATCATATAGCAACCTGTATACAGCAATGTCACTCCAGTTTTATACGTGAAACTATCATATAGCAACCTGTATACAGCAATGTCACACCAGTTTTATACATGAAACTATCATATAGCAACCTGTATACAGCAATGTCACTCCAGTTTTATACGAGAATCTATCATATAGCAACCTGTATACAGCAATGTCACACCAGTTTTATACATGAAACTATCATATAGCAACCTGTATACAGCAATGTCACTCCAGTTTTATACATGAAACTATCATATAGCAACCTGTATACAGCAATGTCACTCCAGTTTTATACGTGAAACTATCATATAGCAACCTGTATACAGCAATGTCACTCCAGTTTTATACATGAAACTATCATATAGCAACCTGTATACAGCAATGTCACTCCAGTTTTATACATGAAACTATCACATAGCAACCTGTATACAGCAATGTCACTCCAGTTTTATACGTGAATCTATCATATAGCAACCTGTATACAGCAATGTCACACCAGTTTTATACGTGAATCTATCATATAGCAACCTGTATACACCAATGTTACACCAGCAACCTGTATACAGCAAAGTCACACCAGTTTTATACATGAATCTATCATATAGCAACCTGTATACAGCAATGTCATACCAGTTTTATACATGAATCTATCATATAGCAACCTGTATACAGCAAGGACATACCAGTTTTATACATGAATCTATCATATAGCAACCTGTATACAGCAATGTCACTCCAGCAACCTGTATACAGCAATGTCACACCAGTTTTATACATGAATCTATCATATAGCAACCTGTATACAGCAAGGACATACCAGTTTTATACATGAATCGATCATATAGCAACCTGTATACAGCAATGTCACACCAGTTTTATACATGAATCTATCATATAGCAACCTGTATACAGCAATGTCACACCAGTTTTATACATGAATCTATCATATAGCAACCTGTATACAGCAATGTCACACCAGTTTTATACATGAATCTATCATATAGCAACCTGTATACAGCAATGTCACACCAGTTTTATACATGAATCTATCATATAGCAACCTGTATACAGCAATGTCACACAAGTTTTATACGTGAAACTATCATATAGCAACCTGTATACAGCAATGTCACTCCAGTTTTATACTTGAAACTATCATATAGCAACCTGTATACAGCAATGTCACTACAGTTTTATACATGAAACTATCATATAGCAACCTGTATACAGCAATGTCACTCCAGTTTTATACGTGAATCATCATATAGCAACCTGTATACAGCAATGTCACACCAGTTTTATACGTGAATCTATCATATAGCAACCTGTATACACCAATGTCACTCCAGTTTTATACGTGAATCTATCATATAGCAACCTGTATACAGCAAGGACATACCAGCAACCTGTATACAGCAATGTCACACCAGTTTTATACATGAATCTATCATATAGCAACCTGTATACAGCAAGGACATACCAGTTTTATACATGAATCTATCATATAGCAACCTGTATACAGCAAGGACATACCAGTTTTATACATGAATCTATCATATAGCAACCTGTATACAGCAAGGACACACCAGTTTTATACGTGAATCTATCATATAGCAACCTGTATACAGCAATGTCACTCCAGCAACCTGTATACAGCAATGTCATACCAGTTTTATACGTGAATCATTTTAAAAGCTTTGAAAACAATGCTAGCTGACACTGCCAGCTGTAAAAACTAAACCACACTGAATCTATATAACAACAGTGATACTGCCAGCTGTAAAAACTAAACCACACTGACTCTATATAACAACAGTGATACTGCCAGCTGTAAAAACTAAACCACACTGACTCTATATAACAACAGTGTTACTGCCTGCTGTAACAACTAAACCACACTGACTCTATATAACAACAGTGTTACTGCCAGCTGTAACAACTAAACCACACTGACTCTATATAACAACAGTGTTACTGCCAGCTGTAAAAACTAAACCACACTGACTCTATATAACAACAGTGTTACTGCCAGCTGTAACAACTAAACCACACTGACTCTATATAACAACAGTGTTACTGCCAGCTGTAACAACTAAACCACACTGACTCTATATAACAACAGTGTTACTGCCAGCTGTAACAACTAAACCACACTGACTCTATATAACAACAGTGTTACTGCCAGCTGTAAAACCTAAACCACACTGACTCTATATAACAACAGTGTTACTGCCAGCTGTAAAAACTAAACCACACTGACTCTATATAACAACAGTGTTACTGCCAGCTGTAACAACTAAACCACACTGACTCTATATAACAACAGTGTTACTGCCAGCTGTAAAAACTAAACCACACTGACTCTATATAACAACAGTGTTACTACCAGCTGTAACAACTAAACCACACTGACTCTATATAACAACAGTGTTACTGCCAGCTGTAACAACTAAACCACACTGACTCTATATAACAACAGTGTTACTGCCAGCTGTAAAAACTAAACCACACTGACTCTATATAACAACAGTGTTACTGCCAGCTGTAACAACTAAACCACACTGACTCTATATAACAACAGTGTTACTGCCAGCTGTAACAACTAAACCACACTGACTCTATATAACAACAGTGTTACTGCCAGCTGTAACAACTAAACCACACTGACTCTATATAACAACAGTGTTACTGCCAGCTGTAAAAACTAAACCACACTGACTCTATATAAAAACAGTGTTACTGCCAGCTGTAACATCTAAACCACACTGACTCTATATAACAACAGTGTTACTGCATGCTGTAACATCTAAACCACACTGACTCTATATAACAACAGTGTTACTGCCTGCTGTAACATCTAAATCACACTGACTCTATATAACAACAGTGTTACTGCATGCTGTAACATCTAAATCACACTGACTCTATATAACAACAGTGTTACTGCATGCTGTAACAACTAAACCACACTGACTCTATATAACAACAGTGTTACTGCATGCTGTAACATCTAAATCACACTGACTCTATATAACAACAGTGTTACTGCATGCTGTAACATCTAAATCACACTGACTCTATATAACAACAGTGTTACTGCATGCTGTAACATCTAAATCACACTGACTCTATATAACAACAGTGTTACTGCATGCTGTAACATCTAAATCACACTGACTCTATATAACAACAGTGTTACTGCATGCTGTAACATCTAAATCACACTGACTCTATATAACAACAGTGTTACTGCATGCTGTAACATCTAAATCACACTGACTCTATATAACAACAGTGTTACTGCATGCTGTAACAACTAAACCACACTGACTCTATATAACAACAGTGTTACTGCATGCTGTAACATCTAAATCACACTGACTCTATATAACAACAGTGTTACTGCCTGCTGTAACATCTAAATCACACTGACTCTATATAACAACAGTGTTACTGCATGCTGTAACATCTAAATCACACTGACTCTATATAACAACAGTGTTACTGCCTGCTGTAACATCTAAATCACACTGACTCTATATAACAACAGTGTTACTGCATGCTGTTACATCTAAACCACACTGACTCTATATAACAACAGTGTTACTGTCTGCTGTAACAACTAAACCACACTGACTCTATATAACGACAGTGTTACTGCCAGCTGTAACAACTAAACCACACTGACTCTATATAACAACAGTGTTACTGCATGCTGTAACATCTAAATCACACTGACTCTATATAACAACAGTGTTACTGCCTGCTGTAACATCTAAATCACACTGACTCTATATAACAACAGTGTTACTGCATGCTGTAACATCTAAATCACACTGACTCTATATAAAAACAGTGTTACTGCCAGCTGTAACAACTAAATCACACTGACTCTATATAACAACAGTGTTACTGCCAGCTGTAACATCTAAATCACACTGACTCTATATAACAACAGTGTTACTGCATGCTGTAACATCTAAATCACACTGACTCTATATAACAACAGTGTTACTGCATGCTGTAACAACTAAACCACACTGACTCTATATAACAACAGTGTTACTGCCAGCTGTAACATCTAAATCACACTGACTCTATATAACAACAGTGTTACTGCATGCTGTAACATCTAAATCACACTGACTCTATATAACAACAGTGTTACTGCATGCTGTAACAACTAAACCACACTGACTCTATATAACGACAGTGTTACTGCATGCTGTAACATCTAAACCACACTGACTCTATATAACAACAGTGTTACTGCCAGCTGTAACATCTAAACCACACTGACTCTATATAACAACAGTGTTACTGCCAGCTGTAACATCTAAATCACACTGACTCTATATAACAACAGTGTTACTGCATGCTGTAACATCTAAACCACACTGACTCTATATAACAACAGTGTTACTGTCTGCTGTAACATCTAAACCACACTGACTCTATATAACGACAGTGTTACTGCATGCTGTAACATCTAAATCACACTGACTCTATATAACGACAGTGTTACTGCATGCTGTAACATCTAAATCACACTGACTCTATATAACGACAGTGTTACTGCATGCTGTAACATCTAAATCACACTGACTCTATATAACGACAGTGTTACTGCATGCTGTAACATCTAAACCACACTGACTCTATATAACGACAGTGTTACTGCATGCTGTAACATCTAAATCACACTGACTCTATATAACGACAGTGTTACTGCATGCTGTAACATCTAAATCACACTGAGTCTATATAACAACAGTGTTACTGCCAGCTGTAAAAACTAAACCACACTGACTCTATATAAAAACAGTGTTACTGCCAGCTGTAACAACTAAACCACACTGACTCTATATAACAACAGTGTTACTGTCAGCTGTAACATCTAAACCACACTGACTCTATATAACAACAGTGTTACTACCAGCTGTAACATCTAAACCACACTGACTCTATATAACAACAGTGTTACTACCAGCTGTAACATCTAAACCACACTGACTCTATATAACAACAGTGTTACTGCCAGCTGTAAAAAACTAAACCACACTGACTCTATATAAAAACAGTGTTACTGTCTGCTGTAACATCTAAACCACACTGACTCTATATAAAAACAGTGTTACTGCCTGCTGTAACATCTAAATCAAACTGACTCTATATAACAACAGTGTTACTGCCTGCTGTAACATCTAAACCACACTGACTCTATATAAAAACAGTGTTACTGCCTGCTGTAACATCTAAATCACACTGACTCTTTATAGCAACAGTGTTACTGCCTGCTGTAACATCTAAATCACACTGACTCTATATAACAACAGTGTTACTGCCAGCTGTAACATGTAAACCACACTGACTCTATATAACAACAGTGTTACTGCCAGCAGTAACATCTAAACCACACTGACTCTATATAACAACAGTGTTACTGCCAGCTGTAACAACTAATTCACACTGACTCTATATAACAACAGTGTTAGTGCCTGCTGTAACATCTTAATCACACTGACTCTATATAACAACAGTGTTAGTGCCTGCTGTAACATCTAAATCACACTGACTCTATATAACAACAGTGTTAGTGCCTGCTGTAACATCTAAATCGCACTGACTCTATATAACAACAGTGTTACTGCCTGCTGTAACAACTAAACCACACTGACTCTATATAACAACAGTGTTAGTGCCTGCTGTAACATCTTAAATATTGTTTGCTTGTATTACTAACGAAATAACGTAACGGAAAATATGTTAGATATGTTTTGGGTTCAGCTTGTTTTTCAAATCTTTTACAGTTAACTAATGCTGACAAAAGCATCTTTTCCGTATTTAAACTATTATGCCAGATTGTTTCTATGTAGGTGTTGTTGTCAAAAAGAAAATACTGCGAAACAAGAAGTAACACAAAAATAACAGCAAACACTATATTTTGGTGTTTAATTTCATTAATAATTTCCACAAATTTGGCCTGATATTTTTAAAGGAAATTGTTTCGTTTTCTTAACTACATGTATTACATTACAGTATCGATTTCAAACATTTGTAACATGAAATATGTATAAAAATAGCAATTGTTTTCAATAAATTACTATGAAGATATGGAATTGTCTAATGATGCTTTTATTCTGCTCATAGATTGTAATTGGGTATCAAAATTACCAAGTGAACAACTGTACTGATTATGGTAATAAGTAAAAGGGCCATAACTTTGCACTTACTGTGCGTAATCATACACGAAACACCAGGTTCACAACTATACATGCTTGTGAACATTCCTGTAAACTTTTATGACTATGTGTCCTATGCTTTTGGAGATATACGCCACACAATATTACATGCCTGTATGCTATATTGTCAATAAGTCAAGGGCCATTACTTTGCACTTACTGGGCTCACTCAAACATGAATTCCTAGGTGCACTTCAACACATGCTGGTGAACATTCTTGTAAAGTTTTATGACTCTGGCTCATATTATTTTGGAGATATGCGTGACACAAGATTTTGTCATAATGTTTGGGGAGAAACATCCTTGGGGAGAAATGACTAGGGTCAGAAACAACTGTAAACCTATAAAATCAATCAATCACTGTTCCTAAAATATTGTCTTAGAGGGAAGGGAATGAAGTAAATCAATATAAGGCAAAAAGTGCGACCGATGTGTGGTTCGAACTCACGACCCCCTAAACACTGGTAGGACGCTCAACAGACTGAGCTACCAACTGAACTACCAACTGAACTACCGACTGAACTACCGACTGAGCTACCGACTGAACTACCGACTGAACTACCGACAGAGCTACCGACTGAGTACCGACTGAGCTACCGACTGAACTACCGACTGAGCTACCGACTGAGCTACCGACTGAACTACCGACTGAGCTACCGACTGAACTACCGACTAAGCTACCGACTGAACTACCGACTGAGCTTCCGACTGAGCTTCCGACTGGGCTACCGACTGAGCTACCAAATGAGCTTCCGACTGGGCTACCGACTGAGCTACCAAATGAGCTTCCTACTGGGCTACCGACTGAGCTACCGACTGAGCTAACCGAGTGTCCGTCTTACTCCACTCCCCATACAGAAAGAAACAATGAATGCTAGGTAACATGACGTCGTAAGTAAGGCGATATACCCACAGAACGAGCTCTCATGTATAATATTATGGCATACAACCTTTAATTTATCCGGCTGACATCACAAAAAACAGCAGAACTTCGCAGTGCGAACAATAAATAAGTAATATACATGTAGAATCAAATAGAGCGAAGTGAAAAATATTTTCCTTCACATGAATGTCATACCTTATAAACATATTTATCACATATTTTACATGAAATTGCAATGTCACTTTAAAGCCTTTGAACTAAATGACGCGAAACAAAATTAAACATGTTAGGTGGTACATGTATTTTTTGTAATAAATGGCGCGACAAAAACGAACATGGTTGATTCAGTTTACAATTGCATGTTATTTAGTACCATTGAAATAAATCTTGTACTATAATGAAGACATGGTGAAAATAATAGCCGGCTGGGAAAGGCTACTTATGAAAACTGTGATTTGTTCCTAAATGTTCAACAATGTTCCAGTTTCATGTCACAATATGAAAATTTGAATTTAACTATTGGAAAACATTATTTAATTTACTGCAAGCACTTGTTATCAAGTTGCTTTGTATTACCCATCATATGAAATTTATTTCATTGCAAACATTTCAGTTTACTTCCGTATAGAATTGCATTTCAAAATGTTTAAAGCTTTAAAATACCCTTTTCAATCGTTATAAAGAATGTGCATCAAACTGAAATGGACGGGGGGGATTCTTTTCAGTAATTTGAATACGTTCACTAGAGGATGACTAAACGTGACGCAACATTATACCTGTATACATTTTTTATTTCTACTTAACAAAGTCATAAGGAAACTTTCATAAAATATGCAAACTTGAAAATTGAATAATGAGTAACAAGACACCAATACACCTGTGCTCCTTTCATACAAGGAAGTTTTGCAGTGCGATATGCAAAATACAGACTGTGTTAAATGTTGGTTGATATGTTTGTCCATGTATCGCTCTAACCTCGAATCTACCATAAAATCTCGAATTATGATTATGATAATTAACGATCATTTTCTTTCATCGATAAAGGTAAAACTATTGGAGGTCATTTCTTGAAACATATGCTTAGTCATAAACATGACAACATGCCTCAATACAGTTGTACTCTACAAAACTGCATTGTGATTTTTTAGTACACATGCTTTCCAAAAACACAAATACACAAGTCTGATACAAGAGCTTTTATCAGATGTACGCGACGAGTAATCTGTTTTGAATTTCTGGAAATATATTAACAAATAGTATAATGCAGTGGTTTAGCGTATGTCTGTATGAAGGCATTGACGTGCATTTATGGATATGTCGCGACGTTACCTTCCATACAACATGACAAACTATAGACAGGTATGGTGTATTATAGCTGCCACTAAGTATGGGCATGTCGTGACGTGACCGTCCATACAACCTGACAAACTATAGACAGGTATGGTGTATTATAGCTGCCACTAAGTATGGGCATGTCGTGACGTGACCGTCCATACAACCTGACAAACTATAGACAGGTATGGTGTATTATAGCTGCCACTAAGTATGGGTCTGTCGTGACGTGACCGTCCATTTAACATGACAAACTATAGACAGGTACGGTGTATTATAGCTGCCACTAAGTATTGGTATGTCGTGACGTAACCGTCCAAACAACCTGACAAACTATATACAGGCATGGTGTATTATAGCTGCCACTAAGTATGGGCATGTCGTGACGTGACCGTCCAAACAACCTGACAAACTATAGACAGGTACGGTGTATTATAGCTGCCACTAAGTATGGGTATGTCGTGACGTGACCGTCCAAACAACCTGACAAACTATAGACAGTTACGGTGTATTATATCTGCCACTAAGTATGGGCATGTTGTGACGTGACCGTCCTTACAACCTGACAAACTATATACAGGTATGGTGTTTTATAGCTGCCACTAAGTATGGGCATGTCGTGACGTGACCGTCCATACAACCTTACAAACTATAGACAGGTATGGTGTATTATAGCTGCCACTAAGTATGGGCATGTCGTGACGTGACCGTCCTTACAACCTGACAAACAATATACAGGTATGGTGTTTTATAGCTGCCACTAAGTATGGGTCTGTCGTGACGTGACCGTCCATTTAACATGACAAACTATAGACAGGTACGGTGTATTATAGCTGCCTCTAAGTATGGGTATGTCGTGACATGACCGTCCATGCAACCTGACAAACTATAGACAGGTATGGTGTATTATAGCTGCCACTAAGTATGGGTATGTCGTGACATGACCGTCCATACAACCTGACAAACTATATACAGGTATGGTGTATTATAGATGCCACTAAGTATGGGTCTGTCGTGACGTGACCGTCCATTTAACATGACAAACTATAGACAGGTATGATGTATAATCGAAATGCCATGCTTAAAAACTAGGCAATATGGCTTCATTTCAAACAAGTTTTTGTTATAGGAAAATAATCAAATAATGTTCTTGAGTAACAATTATGAACTGTGATTTTTCGCCTAATGAAAAGTTTTTCTGCGCCCATAGCATGTATATTTGTGTCACTTTCTGTGATATTCTTATACAAAATTCTGCTAGGCCCTTTAAGCATGGTGCAGCGCCATGTTTCAAGTAACTTCCACCATGCTGCTCTTTTTACTGTATATTTATGCCATGTTTCAAAAGGTGACCCTTTTCCAGTCTGACCATGAGCCCTTTATCTAAATTTTGTAATCCAAATTGCAAGCAAACAGTGCTAATAATTAGACATCCTATCGTATGATTCCCAACGGCCCCATATATGTATTGCGGGAAACAATTAATACAAATGTGAGTTTACACATCAATGTTTTGTTTTGACTACTGTCAGCATCTTTGCTGAATTGATTAAAATGGCATATTTAGGTTAAATTTAACAGATAACACTCTTAATTGCCATCCCA
Source organism: Mactromeris polynyma (assembly GCA_032209605.1). Lineage (NCBI taxonomy): Eukaryota > Metazoa > Mollusca > Bivalvia > Venerida > Mactridae > Mactromeris > Mactromeris polynyma. The sequence continues at coordinate 8,291,252 of JASFXZ010000028.1, forward strand.
ACACTCGATGTCACAAATTGTAAAGTTAGCAAGTTGGCTTATTTAAATTAAATTACAGGATTTGGTAGCGATCTATTTGAAAAATCTCCGATGTCATTATTGTTAAAATCCCGTCATGTGGAAATTTTCTCATCATCTGATAATCGATACTGCGCACAATTGCCTATATAGAACTATGAAGGATTTTAGCTTTAAATTAGTATAACTTTTTATCCGTTAAAGATGTCAAATAAATGCAAGCGGTTTTGTAATGTTTAATATTCCCCTTTCATTCAAATAGTTTACCTTTTATTTGAAATAAAAGTCAAATGGTATTTTTTTAACTTTAAAACAGTTACCAGTGCTATATAGAATATATAGGCGAAAACAATTTACTCTGAAATTAACTTAATGTCATTTAAAAACGGTTAATGATATTAACAAAATGCAAATGGTCTCATAAACCATAATTATTTCTCTGTCAATTGGTATTTATTTTGTGAAAATATTTAAAGAGGAAAATGGTACTTTTTACACTTTAATATGTTTTTTTACCACATTCGGAAATGTTCGGAAGACCATCCGAGTATGACCGAAGTTTTATTGCACTTGATCTCTGGATGGTGACACTAGGGGTCTAGCAGCGATTATACAAGCTGTTAATTAACAATAAGTGCTCTGTATAGGGAAATATTTGGGGGAAATGTGACTTTTTATATAGACCCTTGAAATAAAATATTGGTGTGGTTCATTATAGGGTGACAATAGATTGACGTTTTATTATGTAGAGGTGTGAAATTTAAAACAGTATAATTCGACTACAAAAAATATGTTTTTATATGATATTGTTTAACTTTATATTTAAAAGTGATAATTATGATATTAATGCTATTAATATTGTAAAATACAGATGTCACAATTATTTAGACAAATAGCCTGCATAACTTATATCAAAGACCTGAATACCACAGATGCGCTACTCGTCAAGATATGGTAAAATATCTCGGAAAATAAAATCTCACGAGAACAGGTGAACGTAAACCAGATATGGCGCATCGTTACGGTGTTAGCAGCAGACACACTCTCTAATCAAAGCGCTGAAGGCATGGGGCTGCAGACAGCTAAATTGTGGATTTGCTTGCCCTGTGTACATCTAGTTACCTGTTTGTAAACAAATTATCATAGTTACTACTGTATTTCCATATTAAGTTACCAGTATCTTTCCATAAGCTATTTTGTGGAATTTAGGTCTGTGCCTATATCCACTTACAAATAATGGACAAGTAATTTGGTTAGATTACAACAGATTACACTATCGGACAATGATACATCATGTACAATTATAAGTACATTGTTATATACCGAATTTGAAGACTCCTAAGTAAGCAGCAATTTCATTATAAGAACGAAGAATTTCACACGATGAACTACAAATGAAACCCTATCTGTGACGGACAACAGATGGCATAAACTGATATCAGAAGTAACTACGCTTCAAAGACAAATGACATGATTCATAATGTAATTATGTAGCGATTATCTTCCATATACCCGTTCCACTGCAAACTATCATGTAATCAATCGTCTTTGTTTGATCAACTGTATAATGTTTCTGAATGACGTTGAGGGTACATAATTATACCTAGACACGAACATATGACTACCCATACAGAACATAAACGTCTTAAGAAAGAGATCACTGTGGAATGCAATTCAGGTTGATCAACTATATTATATGTTCTTGAATGGCATTGAGGGTACCTATTTACAGACATGAACACCTGATCCCAGATCTGTAATTTATAATTGGCGTCAAACAATGGTTGTTAATGTAACATTCATTAAAAGAACATTAACGATAGCAATAACGTACACATTGTTATTAGGATGTACAGAACAAAACAAAATATTTTTATTTTTCAAATACAGATTGCAAAACATTATATTCTGCAATAACATGCCAACATATTGATAAATGTAGGCACAATGATGGCCATTTGTAAACATAAAGATTTGGTTGTGGGGATAGTGATCACACTTTATTATAGTCAGTCGAACGAATTAACCTGATCCTGACCTTCTTGAAATGAATGTATTATTTAAAGATTTGCCGACTATGTCTGTTCCTGTAAGCTAGGCGGACATTATCAGCCCCCTTCTTCTTAAAATTAACCCGTCAAAGCCGAAACTAGTACTAGTAGTACTTCCATATAGCAAATTGTCTCTGGTGTCTGAAGTATGTTTGCTAGACAGACATTGCACTGGATTGTTAGTTAAAAGAAACGAACACTCGCATAAAAGACCTAAATACGAAAAATAATTATTTTTGCGACTGGAAGTCAGAGGCGAGATTCGGCGTTTACATGGGAATACAGTAGTGGAGTGATTCGGCGTTTCTTTGGAGCAAATACCTAATCAAATGGTATTTTAGGTCTTTGTATGGAGTAAAGGATCTTTTCTTGTATTAATTAGTCGCTGGCCGGAAGCCGGCGACTCTATTTTCATTCCCTATTCATTTTGCACATGGAACTGTTACTCGGATTTGAAAAAATCATTTCGATTTTTTTGGTTTCTCCATTCCATAAATCCGGGGCAATTTCATTATGCTGGCTAAACACAGCGGGGTGGCTAATTAAGTCGCAAACGATAATGATCATGAAATCATATCATAAATCTGTAAATCACGGAGGCTTCCGAGTGTTTCCGAATGTTTCCGACCACCGTGTCCACTGATTAGCGACACACGCATCGACTTCTATCGGCTAATCTGATGATGAAGATTCTTCGGTATGCTCTCCAACTTGGAGGAAATAAACGTATCCATTTTATTTCAAAATGGGGACCAATTTACGGTATATAACAGAAGTTTAACCCGTCGGTATCCCGAGCATCAAACGTAGTCAGAATGTATAATGTGAAACAGCCGATTTCCGCGGGAGGCTCCCGGATTTGATCAAAGTGAACAACGTAAATTTTGTTATGTAGTTTTGTTTTGTTTATTTCCAACGAGTTCGCTGGATGATTGATCCTGGACAGTAAGAAGATAACTTGAAGTTAGATTTAGACGGAGGCGAGTGTCCAAGTTAATCACCATTCACAAATGAACAGAGATAAACCAAAGACCTAGGTCTTTGGAGAAACGAATATAAAATTGTGTTGTCAACTTTTACGTCAGAGATATATTACGATATACAAAATACTGTTAAAGCAGAGTAAATACAAATAGTAGAGATACAAACAACCAACCTTTAAATTATCCTCCTCCTTCGACAGTTCGTCTGCATATGTCATATGATTCCCTGTCACGTGAACTGGAGCGCCACTCCCTCTAGTGGTATCGTAGTTTGTATAAGCATAAATGTTGGTGTAAACACTCAGTCGGGTACCAGCATATTGATAGATTAAGTCAAGTGTACCTAAACATGCAATTTGATCTGTCAAAAAATAACCAATACAATCTCCAATTACAGGTAAGTCAGGTGACAAGCGTAACTTGAACAAATATGTTACAGTGCTTCGGCCCGGTGATATTACCTCAGCGATCATCAGACTGATTTGGACAATTTCAACAATCTAATACGAGTTCACTACATAGGATTTTTTTTTCTATGGCGATGCAAACTTATTCCACTCTTTTCGATGTTATATGTTTCCATTTTGTGATTCAGTTATTCGTATCAACTTGACATTTTAAGTCATAATGAAACATAAAACTGCAAACAAATCAAAGAAAGCAAACAAATGTATATAATTAGCTCCAAACAGAACACGTAATTAAATAGAGACGGATTAGAAACGCCGTAAATTCACCAATTTCTCGACCTAGCGCGAACGTGCGTGCTTTAACGAGATAACGTTATGAGCCGCCATTGCAATTCCGAACGAATCATTCATACTAATCCGATTAATCAAGCATTATATTGAATCATTTCGTGTCAGAAATTATTTCGTATGTTTTAAAGTAATTGTCAGATACAGTTGCAGTTATTTTCTGATCTTCAAAGTGTGTACGTAAACATTGGCAAACTGTAGATATAAGAGAGATTGTTACTGGGAATACAACATACTTAAGACAATGCTTCCTCACACAAACTGTAGATATAAGAGAGATTGTTACTGGGTATACAACATACTTAAGACAATGCTTCCTCACACAAACTGTAAATATAAGAGAGATTGTTACTGGGTATACAACATACTTAAGACAATGCTTCCTCACACAAACTGTAGATATAAGAGAGATTGTTACTGGGTATACAACATACTTAAGACAATGCTTCCTCACACAAACTGTATATATAAGAGAGATTGTTACTGGGTATACAACATACTTAAGACAATGCTTCCTCACACAAACTGTATATATAAGAGAGATTGTTACTGGGTATACAACATACTTAAGACAATGCTTCCTCACACAAACTGTATATATAAGAGAGATTGTTACTGGGTATACAACATACTTAAGACAATGCTTCCTCACACAAACTGTAGATATAAGAAAGATTGTTACTGGGTATACAACATACTTAAGACAATGCTTCCTCACACAAACTGTATATATAAGAGAGATTGTTACTGGGTATACAACATACTTAAGACAATGCTTCCTCACACAAACTGTAGATATAAGAAAGATTGTTACTGGGTATACAACATACTTAAGACAATGCTTCCTCACACAAACTGTAGATATAAGAAAGATTGTTACTGGGTATACAACATACTTAAGACAATGCTTCCTCACACAAACTGTATATATAAGAGAGATTGTTACTGGGTATACAACATACTTAAGACAATGCTTCCTCACACAAACTGTAGATATAAGAAAGATTGTTACTGGGTATACAACATACTTAAGACAATGCTTCCTCACACAAACTGTATATATAAGAGAGATTGTTACTGGGTATACAACATACTTAAGACAATGCTTCCTCACACAAACTGTATATATAAGAGAGATTGTTACTGGGTATACAACATACTTAAGACAATGCTTCCTCACACAAACTGTATATATAAGAGAGATTGTTACTGGGTATACAACATACTTAAGACAATGCTTCCTCACACAAACTCCAGAGAAACAACCGTGTACGTAAACATTGGCAAACTGTAGATATAAGAGAGATTGTTACTGGGTATACAACATACTTAAGACAATGCTTCCTCACACAAACTGTAGATATAAGAGAGATTGTTACTGGGTATACAACATACTTAAGACAATGCTTCCTCACACAAACTCCAGAGAAACAACCGTGTACGTAAACATTGGCAAACTGTAGATATAAGAGAGATTGTTACTGGGTATACAACATACTTAAGACAATACTTCCTCACACAAACTGTAGATATAAGAGAGATTGTTACTGGGTATACAACATACTTAAGACAATGCTTCCTCACACAAACTCCAGAGAAACAACCGTGTACGAAAGTTATCGTTTTATAATCATTATCTAGGCAGTGCGTGTTCTTTTTCTATGGTGGCATATTACTGCCACCAGTTAGCACGATAGCGTTCGCGAATTAATTCGTGTTAACCACTTAATTATTACGATAATTATCTAGCTATCTAGTTAATATTCGTGATAAATTTTCGGTAAGATAAATATCATACAACTAGAAACATGCTTGAAAGTGCCCAGAACTGCCACCTCTTACCTTTTTATGATGTATAACACTAGATTTAAGTGGCAACACGAATCTGATCTAGATGACCACTTATTATGTTACTTAATAACTCAAATTCGCGAATTTCACTTAAGATTCGTGTTACCACTTATTTATAAATGCGTTTTTGGCTTCTACATGTAAGTGGTAACACGAATCTTATATGAAATTCGCGAATTTGAGTTATTAAGTAACATAATAAGTGGTCAACTAGATAAGATTCGTGCTACCACTTACATGTAGAAGCCAAAAATGAATAAGTGGTAACACGAATCTTAAGTGAAATTCGCGAATTTGAGTTATTAAGTAACATAATAAGTGGTCAACTAGATAAGATTCGTGTTACTACTTACATGTAGAAGCCAAAAAATGAATCTGTGGTAACACGAATCTTAAGTGAAATTCGCGAATTTGAGTTATTAAGTAACATAATAAGTGGTCAACTAGATAAGATTCGTGTTACCACTTACATGTTGAAGCCCAAAAATGAATAAGTGGTAACACGAATCTTAAGTGAAATTCGCGAATTTGAGTTATTAAGTAACATAATAAGTGGTCAACTAGATAAGATTCGTGTTACCACTTACATGTAGAAGCCAAAAATGAATATGTGGTAACACGAATCTTAAGTGAAATTCGCGAATTTGAGTTATTAAGTAACATAATAAGTGGTCAACTAGATAAGATTCGTGTTACCACTTACATGTAGAAGCCAAAAATGAATAAGTGGTAACACGAATCTTAAGTGAAATTCGCGAATTTGAGTTATTAAGTAACATAATAAGTGGTCAACTAGATAAGATTCGTGTTACCACTTACATGTAGAAGCCCAAAAATGAATAAGTGGTAACACGAATCTTAAGTGAAATTCGCGAATTTGAGTTATTAAGTAACATAATAAGTGGTCAACTAGATAAGATTCGTGTTACCACTTACATGTAGAAGCCAAAAATGAATAAGTGGTAACACGAATCTTAAGTGAAATTCGCGAATTTGAGTTATTAAGTAACATAATAAGTGGTCAACTAGATAAGATTCGTGTTACTACTTACATGTAGAAGCCAAAAAATGAATATGTGGTAACACGAATCTTAAGTGAAATTCGCGAATTTGAGTTATTAAGTAACATAATAAGTGGTCAACTAGATAAGATTCGTGTTACCACTTACATGTAGAAGCCAAAAATGAATAAGTGGTAACACGAATCTTAAGTGAAATTCGCGAATTTGAGTTATTAAGTAACATAATAAGTGGTCAACTAGATAAGATTCGTGTTACTACTTACATGTAGAAGCCAAGAAATGAATATGTGGTAACACGAATCTTAAGTGAAATTCGCGAATTTGAGTTATTAAGTAACATAATAAGTGGTCAACTAGATAAGATTCGTGTTACTACTTACATGTAGAAGCAAAAAATGAATAAGTGGTAACACGAATCTTAAGTGAAATTCGCGAATTTGAGTTATTAAGTAACATAATAAGTGGTCAACTAGATAAGATTCGTGTTACCACTTACATGTAGAAGCCAAAACATGAATATGTGGTAACACGAATCTTAAGTGAAATTCGCGAATTTGAGTTATTAAGTAACATAATAAGTGGTCAACTAGATAAGATTCGTGTTACCACTTACATGTAGAAGCCAAAAATGAATAGGTGGTAACACGAATCTTAAGTGAAATTCGTGAATTTGAGTTATTAAGTAACATAATAAGTGGTCAACTAGATAAGATTCGTGTTACCACTTACATGTAGAAGCCCAAAAATGAATAAGTGGTAACACGAATCTTAAGTGAAATTCGCGAATTTAAGTTATTAAGTAACATAATAAGTGGTCAACTAGATAAGATTCGTGTTACTACTTACATGTAGAAGCCAAAAATTGAATATGTGATAACACGAATCTTAAGTGAAATTCGCGAATTTGAGTTATTAAGTAACATAATAAGTGGTCAACTAGATAAGATTCGTGTTACCACTTACATGTAGAAGCCAAAAATGAATAAGTGGTAACACGAATCTTAAGTGAAATTCGCGAATTTGAGTTATTAAGTAACATAATAAGTGGTCAACTAGATAAGATTCGTGTTACTACTTACATGTAGAAGCCAAAAAATGAATATGTGGTAACACGAATCTTAAGTGAAATTCGCGAATTTGAGTTATTAAGTAACATAATAAGTGGTCAACTAGATAAGATTCGTGTTACCACTTACATGTAGAAGCCAAAAATGAATAAGTGGTAACACGAATCTTAAGTGAAATTCGCGAATTTGAGTTATTAAGTAACATAATAAGTGGTCAACTAGATAAGATTCGTGTTACCACTTACATGTAGAAGCCCAAAAATGAATAAGTGGTAACACGAATCTTAAGTGAAATTCGCGAATTTGAGTTATTAAGTAACATAATAAGTGGTCAACTAGATAAGATTCGTGTTACCACTTACATCTATAAGCCAAACTTGCATTTATAAATAAGTGGTAACACGAATCTTAAGTGAAATTCGCGAATTTGAGTTATTAAGTAACATAATAAGTGGTCATCTAGATAAGATTCGTGTTGCCACTTAAATCTAGTGTCATACATCATTAAAAGGTAAGAGGTGGCAGTTCTGGGCACTTTCACGCCTGTTTGTTGTTGTATGATATTTATCTTACCGAAAATTTATTACGAATATTAACTAGATAGCTAGATATTTATCGTAATAATTAAGTGGTTAACACGAATTAATTCGCGAACGCTATCATGCTAACTGGTGGCAGTAATATGCCACCATACACCATAGATAGGGAATAATTATAATCACTACTTTACCACACGCAAGCTAGCAACGCTTTGCAAACGTAAAATTAGGTGAAATTTGATAGGTAGAAATGTTCTCTTCCAATTGATAATTGGGTATAATTGTCTCTTCAAAGTAAGATATCATAGCTAGTCTTATTGTTTGTACCAATTTATAAGTTTTAGTTATAGAAAGATCAGTGATTTGGAAAAAAGTTCACCTCGTATTACAGAACTCATTAAAAGTTTCTTAAATTTCAATAATTTATGGAATGGAATGCAATACTTAGGCCTTTAACATTAAGTGTTTTATGTACATAAAGAGAAAACTATTGGAGTTCGATTTTGTTGATGAAACGCGAGATTATTTTATTATTGAAAATGAAACTATGTGATAGGCAAATGTTTCGCCAGGGACCGTATATGTTCCATGTTTTGCTCATGAAATAAAATAGAAAAAACAAATAATAATAAACACTTTATCGTGTAATTTCCAATTCAAGTTGAAATTGCAAATCATTTTGGGTACTTTTTTAAATACGCATGATACTGTGGTGTCCGCAAATACCACGCAAAACGTTTTGTTTATTACGCGATAGATCGGGTCTGCGAGACAAAATTTTATGAGAATAGTTATACTCGTCGTGGCGTCATCTACGATCCCTTTCCAGGACTGGATCCTACGGAAACGAAGAGGGGCCTGGCCCCCAAGTCGGTTGTAGAATGACCAGATTAGGTCTCAAGGCTACTATTCTAGCACTTTAAATACAATACGTCAATTTATATCGATTTCCCCTTTACTACAAGTATAGCGGAAGCAAGTGCAATAACATTTGACGCCCCGTTGTGCACCTTGGCATTTTGTGACCGTCTACTAGAATCGTATGCTTTTCACTCTACATCAGCCATGCGCTTTCAAATTACTTATCACATGTATGTAATGAAAGCGTCTGTAAAACGCAGAAATCTGTCGCGGTGTTGTTTTAGTGATTGACAATGGAAGGGGGGGGGGATTTGACACCTCATATTACTAAATTCATTAAAATAATTTAATTCAATTCAATAGTTTATGAAAGGGATTTTAATATTTAAGCCTATAGTGTTGCAAAAATAAAACCATTTTGTTTTTTCCAGATACAGCCTACATTTATGTTTTCACATTTTCCTCCTTTTTCAAAAAAAAACATGTTTCTGTCCAAAACGTATGTATGACTAACTATCAGTTTTATTTATCATTTTAAACAATCCATGTCTATAAATATAAAATGGAACTGATGTATACCACCATAACTGATTCAATATTTAATCATAAGCTTGTAAAATAAGTCTTTGAAATAATAATTGGGACATTAAAATGTTAAATTATATTTTTTTAGTTTTGCTTATATTTTACACTGATTCAGAATTTTCTGCATTTAACAACTGCACCGCATGTATTGCATACTATATTTGCTTAGTATCGTAAAGGGCAATAAAATGATAACACACCCGAACATATAACACTAGTCCGGACGCTAACGAACATTCGAAAGATCGGCAATCTCCGTGAAACTCCGAAGATAAAGTGTCCCGCCTTGAGGATAAAGTAGATGCGGCGGACATCGGAGTTGGTGAGGTGAGCTCTCGTGTATCAGAGCTCGAGCGTCAACGACAGCAGCTCAACGATGACGTCATCTACCTCAAGGCGCAGTCGATGCGGAACAACCTCATCTTCTCGGGCATAGTCGAGGACAACACCGTGGGTAGCGAGCCTCCAGCGGTGACGGAGCGTAAACTCCGCGACCATCTGCACGAGAAGATGGGGGTGGCCAAGCAGACCGTGGAGACCCTTCGTTTAGAGCGTGTCCACCGGATGCCGTCGCAACCGGTAGCCGGCAAGGTGCGCAACATAATTGCGCGCTTTGCTTTTTTCAAGGACCGGGAGATGGTGCGACAGCAGTGGCCGCAGCTTAAGGGGACCAACTACTATGTCAACGAGCAGTTCCCACCGGAAGTGCAGGAAAAGAGAAGGAGACTGTTCCCGAAAGTGAAGGCGGCGAAGCGAGAGGGCAAGCGTGCTTGGGTGTCATACGATACTCTGTACGTTGACGGCAAGCCCGTCAGGGACTAGGATTACGTTGGAGATGAACTTTCTATTTTATCTTGGAATATACACGGACTTAACAGTGACAAAAAGGCGTGTAAGAATTTTGTTGATACTTTAGCCAAAAATGATATATGTTTCTTGTATGAATCATGGTGTAATGTTAATAGTAATGTCGAGCTCAATGGTTACATTTCACATAACTTCTATAGGAAATTTCAACATAAAAATGCTAAGCGTAGTAGTGGTGGTGTTATACTTTATTATAAAGAATGTTTAAAAGATGGTATCGAAATTGTTAAAAATCATTTTGACTCTATTATATGGGTGAAATTAGATCATGTATTTTTTAACATGGAAAAGGATGTATATCTGTGTGGTGCATATATATGGGGTGATGATTCGCCGGTTTATAATACATTTAATGTTGATCTGTTCAATATTTTGGAAACGGATTTAAATGTTTATGATAAGTTTGGGTCTGTTTATTTATGTGGTGATTTTAACAGTAGAGTTGGGCAAAAATGTGATTATATTGTCCATGACAAGTTTAATTGTATTGTTGATGATGTTGATTATAGCCCCGATTGTAATACTGGACGGGCCTCGTTAGATCATACGCATAATAGTCACGGTGTTAAATTATTAGATTTATGTAAAGCGACCGGTTTACGCATTATGAATGGTCGGCTAGCTAATACACACCAGCATACGTTTTTATCATATAACGGCTGTTCTGTAATTGACTATTTACTGACCTATGATCACGATATTTCACAGTTGAACACTTTTAGTATTGATAGTTTCAATGAATGGAGCGATCATGCACCATTGCGCTTTACCTTGTGTTGTAACAATGTTACTACTGCTATACCTGACCATGAAGAGATTAAGTTTAAATGGGATATGAATTTACGGGAGCATTTTCGCTCTGGTATTACTGATAATTTAGCAACTTTTAATGCGATTATACAAAATATAGATTGTTTAAATAGAGAAACCGTAAATAACATGTTAAATAGTTTTACGGATACAGTGAGAAGTGTAGCTGATCCTTTGTTTGCAAAAAAATGTTATTTTAAACAATATGTTCGCTTCAGTAGTAATTCTGTACATGATAATAATTGGTTTGATTCAGACTGTATAACGGCTCGCAATTGTTATTTGCGTGCTCTTAGTCAATTTAATTCTGATAAGTCACAAGAAAATCGAATAAATCTATGTGAACGTAAAAAGCACTATAAAGGTATTGTTCAGAAAAAGAAAAATGCAAATTACAAAAAGAAAATGAATGAGATTGAGAATCTAAGAAGAAGTAAACCGAGAGATTTTTGGAAACATTTTAAAACAAAAACAAAAAATAAATCTGGAAATATACCTTTAGATGCTTTTCGCGACTTTTTTAAGAATTTAGGAGGAAATGTTTTTAATTGTGAAAATGATGAATCTGAGTTTTTTAATGAGCAAAATGATTTTAATTTGCCAAATAACGTTCATCCAGAGCTAGATAGACCTATTTATGTCGAAGAAATTGTTAAAGCTGTTAAATCATTAAAGCGGAACAAAGCCTATGGACTCGATAATTTGTTGAATGAATACTTTATAGAATCTATTGATATTTTATCTTTGCCTCTGTGTGATATGTTTAATAAGATAATAGACTCTGGCGTTTTCCCCGACGCGTGGACAGTCGGTATTATTGTTCCGTTATACAAAAAGGGCCCTGAGTCTGATGTTAATAATTATAGAGGCATTACACTTGTCAGCTGTCTTTCTAAATTGTTTACCTCAGTTATTAACAAGCGAGTTGAAAATATTTGCAACGAATATAACATTATTTCGGACGCCCAATTCGGATTTCGAAAAGGGCGTTCTACTGTAGATGCAATATTAATACTCCAGTCACTAGTACAGAACTATATGTTCGAAAATAAACGTTTGTATGTTGTATTTGTTGACATGATGAAATGTTTTGATTCTATTTATAGAAACGGTCTTTGGTTAAAATTGTTTAAATCTGGAATCCAAGGTAAAATATTACGAATTGTGAGAGATATGTATAGCAATGTTAAATCATGTGTTAAGTCATTTTCTTCATTTTCTGACTATTTCTCATACTCTGTTGGCTTGCGCCAAGGGGAGGTAATGTCCCCTTTACTATTTTCTCTCTTTGTGGAGGACATGGAGTTATATCTCCAAGATGATATTAATGCTGGAATACATTTAGATGATATTATAATTTTGTTACTTTTGTTTGCTGATGATATGGCTATTATAGGTAAAAATCCAGCCGAAATGCAGAATCATTTGGACCATTTACACACTTACTGCAACAATTGGGGATTGCAGGTAAATATTGATAAAACTAAAATTATGGTTTTCCGTAAGCGAGGTGGATTATTGGCCTCAGAAAAGTGGACCTACAATAGCCAGCCATTAGAAGTTGTTAGTGACTTTAACTATTTAGGAGTTGTTTTGAATTATACTGGTAGTTATACTCGTAATCAAGAATATTTAGTTGGAAAGGGACTTAAAGCCATGAATGTTTTACTTTGTAAATGCCAAGACTATGATTTGAAGCCTAGTACGCTCTGTCAATTGTTTGATGCTTTTGTTGGCTCTATCATTAATTATGGCGCCGAAGTTTGGGGATATACGAAGTCGAAAGAATTAGAAAGATTGCATCTAAAATTTTTAAAACGCTTGTTAAAAGTTAAACATAATACATGTAATAATATGGTGTATGGCGAGCTTGGTAGATACCCACTTTATATACATAGATATGTACGTATACTGAAATATTGGTTTAAGTTGCAATCTAGCGACAACATCATATTGAAATCTGTGTATAACGAAGCTGTTAGTTATAGCGACAAAGGTTGTAAAAATTGGGTGTATATTGTGAAAAAGATGTTAAACGATTATGGTTTTCCCGAGGTGTTCGAAAATGTACATGATATTGATATGAAATCGTTTTTGTTTGTGTTCAGGTGTAGAATTATAGACTCTTTTAAGTGTGAATGGTACGATGCTGTGAACAAGAGTTCTATGATGGATATGTATAGGCAATTTAAGGCATCACTAGTATATGAACCGTATCTTAATATTTTACCTAGGTCACTAAGAACATATGTAAGTAGGTTACGTTTGTCTGTACACCCACTGAGAATTCAAACGGGTAGATACGCTAGAAATAGAGAGGATAGGTCTGTTAGATATTGCTTGTGCTGTAATTTAAATGACATTGAGGATGAATATCATTTTATTTGTGTTTGCCCTAACTATACAGAACTGAGAAAAAAATATTTAAAAAATATGTATTATGTCAATCCATCTGTGTATAAATATTTGAATTTGTTTAAAACTGTTGACAAAATGGAACTTATTAATTTGTCATTGTTTGTCAAAAATGCTCTATTACTACGATCAAGAATGATAAATGATATAATATAATATATTCATCTCCTTTGCATTTATGATTTATGATTGTTTGTAATATATTTACAACTGCATTTGTTACCATATTACATTAGTATTAATATAGTTTATATGTTTTAATTACTTGTTCAAAATCACGTGACAGTATATATGTATGTATTTCATGTTGTATAGACGATGTACTATGTATAAGTCTCGAATAAAAAATCTGTCTGTCTGTCTGTCTGTCTATAGAATGCCGAACTGACAAAAAAATTGATGGGGACTTTATTTAACTAAAAATTCCCCAGCCTAAATTTCAATCGAAAATTTATTGAAAGATATCTTTAAAATAAAAATAAATTTTGCTTTTTAATTCCGCCTGTGCCTTTTTTGTTTTTTAAGCATATTTCGTCAGATAAACAATTAACCTATGTCTTAGGCAAATGTTAAACCAGAGAGTTCGCATTTTTTCGGACGAATTACACTTCTTCAATGTGAATATGAGTGGTTACATATAAATGCAAATTCCCCCGCCAAAATATCTTAAAAAATCTATTTTTTAATAACTCGAAAGGTGACAAATGACAGTTTGTTATTCTACCTGTGCTTTCAACTGCTCCCTCTATATTCTATAGTGTCGACTGAAGCCATTTTGAGCGTTTTCGCGCTTATCGGAAAAGCGAAATTGTTGTACATGGATTAACCATTTCCAGATCTAAAAGTATTTATATCATTTATGTATATTTCTTTTGAGTCAAAAGTTTTGACGGAATTGAGATTTTTCGTGTTCATGTTTCAATTTACCCCCACCCACTTTTAGTAGTATATGTTTGCTCGTAAATTGATAATTATGACTGTTAATAATGTTATTTATTAATAGCATAATGTCTCACATTTAATCTAATATCATGTACGTCTTAAAATAGCATCAATGACGATATTATGACAAATGTATCGTTCATACACACCGATTTCTAACGATTTTTTGCCATTTTTGGGGTGTTCTCATTAATATTCATGAATATGGAAATGAGCTAATTAGCAAAAAGTTATTTTTAGTAAAGTCCCAATATGTTAGCTTCATTTTGATACCATTTTTGTAGTTTTTTACTCGAAAATGGCGAAGATATAATGATAATTCAAGTGAGATATATGAAAAATGTATTTACTTGACCTTTGACCCAATTTTGAGAAAACGAGGCAAAATCATGGATGGCATGGGGCAGTTTCAGATTACACACATATCAAAGATAACATATAATATGCATGCCCAATTCTACTCTCTGATGCCATGGCCCGTCACATTTTCTCCTGATGGACTCCCAACTATAAGTTGTTTTTTTCAAATTCGAAACCAATGCTTTAATTTTGCATGTATCGTCAAACAAGAATCCCCCTGCCAAGTTCACGTCAAACGTGTGGAAGTACTTCGGTATTTCCGTCGAAAGTGACCAAAAAGCTGTTTGTGAAACACAATTAGGTGTGATGGCGTATACTCATGACACTGAATACCTGTGCGCACTGAACATCAGTGGTAACCGAAAATGCCCGATTACTATGCTAGTTTTCGTCGCACATTTGTTTACATCGTAGTGTTAAGCATTTTTCAGGTCTTCCTGAGGAAATTGTCGTTTTTGCAGACAAATTATAATGCAAAACAATATACAAGTTCAGTATACCTCTTTCTATGATATGTGTTAGTTTTTAAGCACCTTCGCTTATATTGCAATTTTGAATTACACAGTTTCGAACTGTCACAAAGTAACTTGATCATCATTTTACATGTTGGTTGTGCTAGCAAAAGCACCGACCGAAAATACCCGGAAATTAACGAAAATAGACGGAAACTAACGAAAATACCCGGAAACTACCGAAAATACCCGGAAACTAACGAAAATACCCGGAAACTACCGACAATTAACTTGTTCAACCAAGTATAAAGTAGAAATTACAAAATATGACGTTTGACCTTTTAATACACTGGTATTCGTACAAACATGCTCGTAAATAAACATGGCGGTGAGTGGTTGGCTTGGTTGAAACTGAATTTTATCTAAAATACAGATTTAATTAAGTTATTAGTAAAATTCATTTGCAGAAATGATTAAGTGTTTAAGATAATATTGTTTCCATTGTGGTTCGTGGATTGATTTGTGATTTGCTTATACTGATTCGCGATTCGGATCGGATTGCCATTGGCCAGACAATCCACAGCCCTTTCTTCTAAACACATTTGGCATAATTATCACAAAAATTGAAAATAACGTTCATTTCGTGGAATTTGTCTTCTTGGGTATCAATCTTCAAGAGTGTATTCTTAGATATTCTTAGTCGTGTAATTTGCAAACGATAATTGGATGATAAAATATCAAGATAAGACTCGTAACCAAAAGGTAATTTAAAATTGTTATTTCTTTGTCGGCAAACCATTCTTACACAAAACAATCAATAATGCGTTGTGTAATATACACACAATAACTCCTATAAACATTGAATGAGTTGTATCCACATATTTACAACAATTAGGATACATAAATGATAGTTCGAGACTACAGACATGAATTTAAAACACGAAACAAATATGACGTTAAAGTGACAAAATCATAATATACACATGTGTATTAGGTACGTTAAACCGCTTAATTTGTAGATTCACTTACCACCAAAATCGGCCCTGTGTCAAATTCTTTGGAAACGTCATTGTGATAAGACAATCCAATAAATATTACAAAACTGCATTTTTTAAGCTATATTATCAAAACTGTTACCATGGCAACAGAAATATTTTTTTGTAAAAATATGAAAAAATACAATTTTTTCAAGATATATTTAACATAACTATTTCTGGTTGCATAAAATGTTTATAAAAATTGAAATAGTTAATTTTTACAATTGTTCTGTTTTGGTTGCCAAGGTAACAATTTTGAAATATTTGAAAAGAACATTTTTGAGTCCAACTTGAAAAGCAACTTAACAATTGATCAGTTTAAAAGTAATGATCTTCAAAATAAATGACAACACTTTCTTCTGTAACAATATTTATTTTTTGTTTGGGTGGTAAGTGAACCTACTCATTTGTACTCGTATGTATAAAACGATTTGTTACATATCCAAGAAAATGTACAATTACAACTTTAATGTAAACATTTACACCAAATGTATCATAATTTTCTCCGCCGCTGTACGATTTTCAACCATTTCTTTAAGTGACGTCATTTCCAGAAAACGTCACATGTGACGTCACCATTTACTGACAGTAAGCAATGTTTGCCCTATATGGCAATATGAAACCGAAGTGACCATTTTGAGTAAATATTGTTTCCTGCTTACAAAAATTGATATTACATGTTGCGTTTTCTTGAAATGACGTCACTTACAAAAAAAGTTGGAAATCCCACAGCAGCGCACATTTCTCTTACTCTATCTTAAATACCTTTCATGTAAACATGAGTTATATTATTAGTATCCGTATCTCTGTTAAACAGCAAGGCTGGCTTATCATCGTAAGAAAACAGTAAACAATCAACTTTTACGAATTCTCTCAGTCGTAACATCAGTGGTAAAGGTACTCTTCTGTATGCTTGTACTAAAGCTTCTTGTCGTTGTAATCTGAGTTGTTCTTTATTGTCTTTACTGCTTTCTACAGCACTTGTCAGAGTTTCTTTATACTGTTCAGGAGAAATGCTTTTCACAACAGATTCACTGAATGGCATTTCGTATTGATTCAGAACGATCCCCGATATCTGATACACTGCCCAATGTCTGAGAAACAGATTATAGACAGAAATGTGTGGATGTTCTTCAACAGCGTGAAACAACTTCAGGATTGAACCGTTGCTCGGCTGGCGAGATCTCATGGAATTTTCTAAAGTCGAGACTTGTACTTTATCTTTGACAATACCAGCAGTATTCAAAATGTCAAACAAGTTAACAAGATCTTCAGACATAGTTTCCTTTCTACCAATGAAGTCAAAACGTGTTTTACATGGATTGCACAGTTTATGAATTGGTGCTAAATGTGGGTTCAATACTTTTCCATTTTCATGACAATTAACGACGAACCTAACAAGTTCTGTAAATGTTACATCATAACCTGCATCTTTCGTGGTGGGTTTTTTTCTTACAGTTTCTACTACGTCTTTTCCTATTTTTTTCCAAAACTTTGCTTCAGGTCTGTAAAGTTTGTCTTTATAGGCTGAAAATAGTCGGACATATGGGTCCCCGACGTTGAGATACGAAAATATATCTTCTTTTGCATGATGCGTATGAATATATTGTTCTCTTCTAATGCCATTAACATGTAAGGCCTGGTTAAAAAAAGCTGTAAGAAATGTCGTTCCAAGTTTTGGTACAGTACAATAGTATAACGGGACTTTAGGGTAATATAAACCATGTAAAGAACTTTTGTTTGGGATGATATCATGGTGTGCTTTACACAAAGACTCCACATTGTCTTTTCTCGACCTTTGCGTGTGTGTATTTATAACCCCATTATCTGTTGTGTCTTGAATTTCTTGGTGTTCTACGATAACATCCATTGACTTATTAGTATCCCGGATTACCCCATTATCGGTTGTGTTATGAATTTCTTGGTGTTCTACGATAATATCCATGGACTTATGGCTCTTTCTGTTCATTACTGCTGCACTTTCTTTGGTAGTCCAGTTTTCCACTGATTCCATGGAATTATCAGAATACTTCTGTACCCGTCTCTCATTTTCCTTTTTAACTACTCCCGATATGGCGGTCTGAAAAATATTTGTACAACGTCGCAGTTTGAAAAACTTGGCAAAATAGTAGAATATTTGTCGATGTCTCCTAGAAGGACATTGTTACATAAGTGATTTCCATGCGACGTATATCGTTCTTACATGTACGTATGAAATGTAGATTTTTTATAAATTTAATTCTTAATGTGAGATTGATAGAGTGTCTAAATCTATACTCAACGAAGGATTAAAAAGCATCAAACTGTCATGAATATGCATCCATTTTAATAAACCTCGATATTAATTTGGTTACATCTGTGCAATATAGTCATGTATTGTCTTATCTAGCTTAGTTGGTTGAGGACCTTGGTAAAGCCAATGAAGCCTTCATAACTTTCAAATTCTATATCATGGATGTGATTCGAACCAACAGCTGTTAAGTGCAAGGGTGGTGCCAGCAACTACAGTTTTCAGCTTCATACTGATACCATAATATACTCTTTGTTTTCGCTCGCTCGCTTTAATAAAGGACAGTTTGAAAAAATCCGAAGAACAAAAAAATAATTTGGTGTGGCCTAATAATATTTAAATTGCATTCTTTGAATCTTTTACAAATTATAACAAATAGAAGTGATGCGTTAACTGTATGAATTAAATATTTAAATAAAAGTAGTGCTTATTCTAAGCTTATTTTTTACGTACGTATGGATCTGAAAAGAAAATGTGTTCCGGTGATAAATTTTGAGTGTCATGATAGTCTGAGATAATTATTTAGAAACTTAATGAGAATTTATGTAAAAGATTCAAAGAAGGTAATTTTAAATATTATTATTTTTGTGAACAAAGACCTTGCAATATACAGAGAAGTTGGAACTGGGTCTGTAAACAGATTATTATTTTTTGCTTACGTGTTTGATACTACTAAAATGGAGTGTAATGCTTTAGTTACATGTTTTTTGTACAAAAGAATGTAAATAACAAAATATCATTCAATTCTTTAGCGGCGACAAAGCATCAATGATTTTCTTGTAGTTAATGTGTGATAAGTTTTATATTCATACAAGGAGCAGTTTAGTCCAGTCCCTGAGTACGTCCCGTGTGCAAAAAAGGTCCACGGATAAGTTTTATATCAATGTAAAGCTGTAAGTTTGAAGTTTCAAAAAAAATTGGGTAGACACGTGACATCATGGTACGTTTTGAGAAATCCAAGATGGCCGCCAAGATGGCCGCCAGATATTTGAAAAAACACCAATTTCTTGAGTTGTGTGTAAAATGAGTATGTAAAAGGATATCTTTCTTCATAAATCGTAATAAACAATCACTGTGTGGAAGACATTGTAAAAATACGCAAATTGATGAGCATATCCTATCTTTTCTGGATTTTTAAAAATAAAAGGCTTTAAAAATGCGGGAAAAATAGCGAAATTACAACATCGACTTACAATCTTTACCTGTCACCACGTGTACAGTGAATCAATTGGTATTTATATAAATTGAGGTGTAAGTGTAATCCATTTCCTACAAAAATCACGATGTTTACTGACTTTATTGCGTAAACAATGAATTCACGTATGTTCAAAGTGGGTGGGGTAATTGCGCAGAATATCAATGTTTCTATTGAAGGGTGATTTTGTCACATCAAGGAAAAAGTATTACCCATAGACATTTATTTATTGAGACATTTGTAAGATTTTAGACTTTGATGGTATGTTTGTACACATTTTTTTTATTGTTTTATTCTTTCGGTATTGAATTTGTTGCCATGGAAACATATTTGAAATTAACAAAAAATACCCATATTAAGCGAAATATTTTGTTAGATATTTTGTTAGAAACAATATTGTCACGATATACTTTACACGTGACTCAAATTATTGGCATATAAGAGCGAATATTGTCAACAATAACCATACCTATATTGAATAGGGGTGGGGTAAGTATCTTTCGCATGTCATTCTGACTGGTTATTTGGTTTTTATGTTACAGTACACTATCTTATAAATTACGTTTGTATCTTTATTTCAATTGTTTTCATATCATGCTAGATTAAAAGTAACAGGTATATTTGCCCTTGACTTTTGTTATGGTTACCATAGCAACTATTCAAACAAAAAAGTTAAACCGAGTGCAATAGCTATTGAATTAAAACTTTTAAACGGTTTATTTAATATTTTTATTTCATTCAGAGCACTTTTTGTACAGTTTAATATTATTGCCATAGTAGTTTTGGTGGTGATAAAAAAAGTTGAAATGTTATCATTGTATTATTTTAAAGAGATGTATGCTATATGCATCATTATAATTCAATATCTTATGTTGGTACAATACAATCAAATTACAACATTGCTAGAGCACTGCCATGAAATGATGTAGTTCGTTCGAATAATCCGGTACGTTCCGGTAGACCGTTAGGCTGTCATCCGGGAAATCCAGGTTTGATTCCTGGCCTGAGGTATTGTCCTTCCGTGACATTTGGTCATGGTCATGGTCAATTGCCATCCACCTCTATTCAGTGTAGACAATATCATCTCCTCAGCAATGATTCATTTGAGAAACTACAATTCAACTACATGTATATCAAAATTACGGTGTCATGCTTCACAATTCTCCATTATACATAAAAACCGCCGTTGTTAGATTCAATTAATTATCTTTAGGAGTACAAAGTATTTTACTTTTAAGCCTACAGGAAATGCAATTTTGGCCACATTTGTGAAAGAGCATGCTATTTTTCATCATTTTAGTGGACACATAGCCCTCCCATGTTTCTTTTGGACAATTTTCATTTAAAACATGTTTTTAACGACTGTAATACACAACAACAGAATTAGAAAAAATTAAGTTGATATTCATTTTAAAAGTTTTATATTGTTTTTTTTCTGCAAAAGAGAAATCATGCCGTTAATAATGCACACGTTATACTGAAAGTATACAATTCGCTTCAATATCGTATCTTCAACGTAAAATGACGAAGCTCGATTTTTTTGCAAAACTTATCGTTTATGACTCTTCATAATTATAACTAGTTATTTATTATCATATCATTGCTTTGCTCAGTATTTGAAATGATATTATTCAATCCTTAAAATTTCACACAGATGAAAATCAAACAAATATTTTAATGTTAATATAAATCATTATACAAATCTGCGGTACGTTGGCAATGTGGAAAGTATCTATGAAAATGTTTTACTCGGTATAACTATTAGCGTGCACCACAGTATATGTCCTATCTTGCGTATTTAATTTTGTAATTTTAATTGGAAATGGAAATACAAAAAATGGGCGTATTTGTAATTATTTTATGCAAATTTATTTTATGCACGATAATGGCGAGGCGTTTTTACTGTTCCCGTATTTTGACACGCTAGACAAATCCAATTTTGTTTATTGCCAAAACAAGTGTATATAGTATTACATATACAGTACATTTTGTATATTTAACATGTCAACGCATTATCAGAAGAATATGTCCTTGTGGACTAACACGTAACAAATGCGAACGTGCCCGATTGATTGGTTAAATGTATGAACAAACAACAACATTCGAATATCCGGGTCCATTGAGCTTTTTTTATTTTCTAGCGAAAGCGCGAGACGTATACTACATTCATATCAAGAAATAACATCGTGACTGCTCAAGTCTGTTATCGTAAATCAGAAAATGGTGTCTACCAAAAGCCATTACTTTTATCAATCACGATTCGATTTAAACAGCCTTTATACTATTTTTTTTTCAAAACTCAACCGCATTTTGTCTAGGAAAAAGCGAACAACTGGGAATAGATTATAATTATACTTTAAAAACAGAAATAGTTTAGACATGTTATTGACTGTGAAGAGGCAGGGTAAACAAGAAATATCTTGAAAAAACAATTTGAAGGTTAAGATTGGTTGTGCGCTGGTTACTCAAGATCCAAAATGAATTTCGGTGAATTCACTGAAATTCAGTGGATTTCGGTAAGGTAACATACCCCTTATCGAAAGGTTAACCAATCCGCGTCAGGGTTACACACGTTGTGCGGTTGAAGAAAGATTGCCTTAATGTTAAGGTTAATGTAAGATTGATTGGTTTATACAACACTGATATGCAAATAGCAAAACCATCTTAGTACGGCTGCGTCGAAAAAAGGCAAATGAATGTGTTTAACTGGTCGACATTCGCTACGCACATGTTTCCCTAATAATGCATATTTATGGTATTTCGGTCGATCTGGTATGGGTATTTCCTCCGAACACCATAAAGGGACTTTTCGAAGTCGAAGTGGGAAACGGTATCAATTTTTATCCGTTTAAATGATTATAGAATGCCTCGGACGAAAATGGTGCATAATTCAATATTATGCTGGCTAAACACAGCGGGGTGGCTAATTAAGTCGCGAATGATAATGATCATGAGACGTTAAAATGGCGTATATATAATCGGTTATAGCATGTAGCCAATATCGATCAGATCTGGGGAATCTTGCGATGAGCCAGAAAGTTGGACATGGCTCAGATGGTAGCGGATCCGTACATTACAATGCAAGAATGTTAGTAAAACAGTACCCTGGTATAAACAACTTTTCTTCCTCCGTTTACTGAAGAGTTACATATAAAAAGTACTTTATTATTGAACCAGTAATACCCATGCCTATAAAGACGATAATTTTCTTTAGTCATTGTTGCAAAACGATGATTGTCAAACTCATTTATATACTTAACTTACACATAAAGAATGAAATAAGTATCCATAACTGTGATTGGTATGTATCCGGGTTATTAAGCACCTGTTTATTGATTAATAAATTTAAATGAAATATAGGACACGCTCGTCGTTGATCCGTGACATTGTGATTTATCATGGAATGTCATAAAGCGGCTAATATATTTTATGTAAATAATATATGCAAGAAGCCTTTTTGCACATGTAGTAAGGAATGACACTTTTGAAGAAGAATTTGATTTGTCTTTCATATAACAATTTATTCGTTTTGTTAGTTTGTTTTATTAGTTTGTTTACTTATTCTACAGAACTGATGTAAATTCCTCTTCCGTTAGTTGTTTCCCCCATTTTTTATCGATTGCTTTAATTAATGATAAATATTTAAGAAAGTCACCATTTTAAATGGCATATACGTTCTGCATTTGTTCAAAGGTTAAGAAATATTAAGTTAATAAGTAAAAGATTTTTATGTAGAAACAAATATCCATTTGTCTGTTTTATGTTTTAATGCATACACACACTCACACTTAGATGTATTATATACATATGCAACAACTATACACCAAGTTGATGTCAATACACTCACGCATAGCGAAGATAGTAAGAATAAACTGATTTTTAAATTTTAAGTGCCTTTGACCTTAAACGTAACGAACCCAAAAGCAATACCAAGCAAGCTCTCCACATGTTCTTACTATACACAAAGCTTGATGTCAATATGATCAACGAAACTAAAGTTATTCCCAAGAAACCAAATTGCTAATTGTAGTAACGGTGACCCTGACCTTTGACGGAACAAGTCCAAAAGCGAGCTCTGCACATGTTCTTACTATAGACCAAGTTTGATGTCAATGTGATTACTGAAACTAAAGTTATTTGCCGGAAACAAAATTTCTATTTCTAATAATGGTGACCTTGACCTTTGACGGAACAAACTTAAAAACAATCCCAAGTGAGCTCTCAAAATGTTCTTATTATACACCATGTTAAGTTACAATATGATCAACGGAACTCAAGTTATTCGCCAGTTTGACGCCAAAAGTTATTTGCACGAAAACCAAATTGCTTTTTTAGTAACGGTGACACATGTTCTTACTATACACCAAGTTTGAAGTCAATATAATTATTGAAACTGAAGTTATTTGCCAGAAACCAAATTTCTATTTTCAGTAACGGGAACCTTGAACGTTGGTGTAACGAACCCAAAAGCAATCCCAAGCGAGCTCTCCACATGTTCTTACTATACACCAAGTTTGGTTACAATATGATCAACAGTTTGACATCCGCTTGCCCGCCCAACGACACACACTATTCTAATAACCTGGTTTTCTTAGAAATTATAAGATTTCCGGCCAAATGAAAAAATGAATACATTTATCGAGTATCTCGAGTTTTGGTCGTTAATTAAAAGTAATATTACATAGATGCGTTAGTTGGAAGTATTATGCCAATACACATGTGTGGATAGCTTTTTAGAGAAGAAGAAAAAATGAAATGGTTGCTGACACAACATGACTTGTTTTCTTTCTGTAATATTGTAGACACAAACGACATTGATTATTTTGATGAGATAATATTAATAAATAAGGAAAATCTAAAACATAAGTTCAAATGCAAATAAATTGGGTTACAATATACGATACAATTGTAATAACATCAAGTTCCGTAATATTTTTGTGCATGTAAGGATGATGTGGTGTTAGAAATGTTACATCATGGATTGTTCAACACCCTTTTACATTTACCCAAGGTCACACATTTTTCCTACACACATTTCATTTACATGTATATTATTTACAAGTTTAAACATTCCTTGTATGCCTACTTTTGTAATCAAAGGGGTCTACAATGTAAACATTGGTCAACATATTGCTGGCGATAGAGTCTATGCCTACACGATATTGGATGTATAGTTATATACAATAAAGTTGTAAAATTTCTCTGTATAATTTAGCTTGTTACACGCAATATGGTGTTTCCATAACATTCACGTACCGCATGCTTGAAAAAGAAAACATATATTTGTAGAAGTTTTGAAAGTAAAACATGACAGGCCTATACAAATTGTCATTAGAGAATAAGAAATTATTATTTTCAATAAATTGTCATCGGGTAGTTTTTCACCCTTCATGGGAATGTTACTGGTTGCAAACCTTGTTCGTGACAATCTCCAACTTAATTCGTTTGTATATATTAGTTCGAACAAGCTTGTGATAATTTCATCAGCTTTTACCAAGGTATCAGGTTCATTATTGGTAAGTTTATACCCTGTCTCTATAACTTCAGGACAAGGCAAAACTTTGACAGTCAAACTTTCATGGCAACAAATTCAATACCGAAAGAATGATACAATACAAAAAATGTGTACAAACATATACCTTCAAAGTCTGATATCCTAAAAATATCTAAAGAAATAACTATCTTTGGGTAATAATATCTCCTTGATGTGACAAAATCACCCTTCAATAGAAACATTGATATTCTGTGCAATTACCCCACCCACTTTGAACATACGTGAATTCATTGTTTACGCAATACAGCCAGTAAACATCGTGATTTTTTTTAGGAAATTGATTACACTTACACCTCAAGTTATAAAAATACCAATTGATTCACTGTACACGTGGTGACAGGTAAAGATTGTAAGTATATGCTATAATTTTGCTATAATTTCATGGAATTTTTAATGCTTTTTTTTAAAAAACGCAGAAAACATGAAGAATTTTGATAAATTTGCATATTTTAAGATTTTTTAGTCCCCTTTGATATTCGATCAGCATTAATGAAGAAAAAATCCCATAAACCTACTATTTTTAACAATAACACAGAAAATTGGTGTTTTTTCAAATATTTGGCGGCCATCTGGCGGCCATCTTGGATTTCTCAAAACGTACCATGATGTCACGTGTCTACCCAAATTTTTTTGAAACTTCAAACATTCAGCTTTACATTGATATAAAACTTATTCGTGGACCTTTTTTGCACACGGGACGTCCTCAGGGACTGGACTACCAATAGGTACACGAATCACAATTCAAATATTTTACCCTAGATCATTATTTTCCTCTTCGAAAAATCTTTTGAAATGAAGCTGTGGTGCATAGTTTTCAGGTATGGCGTTTTGAAAATACATCGTACTATGTGCATAGCTTGTCAGGTTTTATGGACGGTATAACGTCGCAAAACACTCATACTTAATTTCAGCTATGTTTGAAATTATTTGACATGTTGAATGATTCATTGTAATACTTGCTTGAGATTGATATATCCACATTATGCAGTGAAATGATCAAACTAAAATATCCTATACATTGTCTGCACAGTGTAATTTTGCTGTTATTTCTACATCTATTTAAGAATGAAATGTAGGTCAAATCTTAAGTTAATTTTATGCAATGCTTTCATCAAGTTTCAATTAAACGAGAGGCGTCTATAGCGGTTCATATTCTGAATTACTACACTTTCTATAACGACTAAACACATTATAATGATAATTTATGGAAGAATTCAAATATCAACCAATGTTTAACACAGCGTGTATTTTGCATATCGCATTACAAATCTTCCTTTTATGAAAAGAGCATAAATATGTTGGTCTCTTATAACTTATGATTTTGGGCTATACATTGAATTTTCAATTTTACATAACTTTTGTAAAATATTGTAGCTTAAATTACTCTGCAAAGTCGAATAAAAGAATCCATTCAAACGTTATATATTACATCGCGATAACGCAAACAACCGCTAGCGAACTTATTCAAAATACTGAAAGAATGTCTTGCCTACTGACATTCAATGGAGGAATCCTCTCCAGTCCGGAATCTCCTCTAATCCGAACTTTATAGTTTGTCTGAGGGGTGTTCGGATTAGGGAGTTTCCACTGTACATGTACAACTGGCAAGTAATTATCACGAAGTGCGAATAACATGTGTCGCCAATCTAACCCGTCAACAAATAATAGTATATTAAGCGGTCAATGAAAGGTGTGAATTATTGTAATGTTCGACCTATCTATGGTGAACAATGAATGAAATGATAGCTAGGGACCACACATCCTGTTCGAGTGTGTTTATTTTTAATGTAGTCTCTTATTACTCAAGTTGAGAAGCACAGTGCCAATGAGACCTATCGTACAGTTACCATTTTCCTGGCACCTAACAAGTACTTTCCTGGAATCTACCCAGTACTTTCCTGGTTACATGCCAGTACTATGTTAGGTGGGGAAACTGAAAAGCATTTATGTTTTATGCGGCGAGACGAGGGATCGAACTCACGACCTTCGGATTCGTAGTCAGCAGTGTTAACCACTGAGCCACAGGGCCACCTTGAAGAACAAGAACAGGGCCCTACATACGAGTGGTACTGTCACCCGGCATAAAATCAGTCCACCATTTTGTTCAACTAGTATGCGATTATTCGGATAAATCAAACCAGACAAACCACACCTGGAGGTAGTTCGGTCAGTTTCATTAACCAGTTTAAGATTTGTTATAAACAAATACAGAAACTTGTTTTAGTTGAACCCAGTTGGTAAAAACAAATGAAAGGTTTGACAAACCAGTTTTGGATTCAAACCGGTTTGGTACAAACAAATTCGCCCTTTGTTTCGGCTGTATAATCGTAGCTACTTAGCTCTCTAGCATTGCAAACATATATTCGTCTCTTTTCAATAGAAATTATAATGACACTTATTTCGTCTGTTACAATTAAAAACATCATCTTGTATTTTGATGATGGAGTGCAATTATTTACATACCCATAATAAGACGTAATAATTTTCGTCACGACACATGTCATGCGAAGCGACACACGATATGACTCACGACATGCGATGCGACACACGATATGACTCACGACATGCGATGCGATACACGATATGACTCACGACATGCGATGCGACACACGATATGACTCACGACATGCGATGCGATACACGATATGACTCACGACATGCGATGCGATACAAGATATGACTCACGACATGCGATGCGATACACGATATGACTCGCGACATGCGATGCGATACACGATATGACTCACGACATGCGATGCGATACACGATATGACTCACGACATGCGATGCGATACACGATATGACTCGCGACATGGATGCGAAGAATGACAATTGGACAATTAGTTACATTTCCTTTCAATATATTTGTGTACGTCATAATGATAGCAGATTGAAACAAATTGTCTTACATGAAAACGGCTAGAAAATCTGCTGATCCATTCAAAGTGGAAGACAATACCTGAAACCAGAAATAATACAATGTACAATATTCTGTAGGTACAGTGCGGTCTGTCTAAAGTAACATACGTACGTGCGTGCGCGGGTGCGTGCGTGCGTGCGTGGGAAATCATATGTTTGTATGTAGATACGTATGTACGTTACATCCTTCATATGTTTTGTTTGTTACCGGGAAAAAGCGTAACGGATAAGTCTTGCCTAAAACGGTCAGTGAAAACAAGAAATATAATCGGCACAAATTGAGATAAATAAAGGTGTTGTAGATTTATAGGTTAAAGATGTATCTGACTCATCTAAACATAAAATTGACTTCATCCATGTGTTGTTGTTACATTTGCTTAAACATCTCTAATAAGAACCATTGCAATGTATAACCGATTGATCAAATCTCTTCATTACCATATTACTAACAGACACAACTTGTAAAATAGCCCGATTCTTGAAACAATGGAAGTTTTGAAACATTTACGAGATACAAACATCAATGCATTATGTTCTTTGTTTATGCATGTTTATTGGTGTTTTAACTACATGAAATATATTTTCGTGTTTGTTTACGTAAACAAATAAACATAAAATGTGCATAACCTTACTTTAAGAGTTTGAGTTATTTGCATGAACACATGTTAAGTATATGAATCACAATCAATCAATGTACAGTAGAACTTCAATAATAAGACCACCCTTGTGACCCTTGAAATCTGGTCTTCTTATTGAGGTGGTCTAAATATTGAGGTGGTCTTTATGAAATAATTTCCAGTCCAGCGTATAACGTGCAGATTTAATAAAATCAGCGTCCAGTTTCCAAACGAAGTTCGGCTGTCAAAAATTTACTTTGTATATGGTAGCATATTTCTGCCACCAGTTAATTAACTACATAAAGCCGCGGCCGTGGTCCAGTGGTTAGTGCTCTGGACTTGGAACCCGGCGATCCGGGTTCGATTCCCGGTCGCGGCAGGTCATACCCTTCCATGAAAATTTGACTAAAATGTCGAAGTTGCCGGCTCCTTGTGGAAGAGTAAGTTAGTACTGGTTAGATTTCAGTCCAGGAAAAACTGGTTAGGTGAACCGGCCGCCGTATATACTGAATTTTTTGTTGAGAAACGGCGTTAAACCCGATGAAACAAACAGTTAACTAAATAATTAACTAGAAAATGATGTGGTTAACAGCTACTACCAATATGATGAACATTTGTGTTGAAAAAAGTCAAGGGGAAAAGTGCGCCCGTTGTGGGGCTCGAAACAACGACCCCCTAAACATTAGTACGGCACTCTATCGCCTGAGCAAATCGGGCGGCCGTCTAACCCCACGCCACTACACTATTCCCCCTTCCGGCTTATATTAAAATGTATTTCTTAAAATATAACAGCTCTGATAATGAAGACAAATAATTAGATGTTATTTACCTTGGAATATGATGATTGCTATTACTATGCAAGCAATTTTCTTTATTGTTGATCGCATTTTTCTGTTGTAGACACTTACAGGCCAAGTAAGCGGGCAATATTCCGACTAAAAGACAAATATTTCACTGGAAATCAAACGCAATCAACTGAACTTTCGAAAAAATCCAAACAGTTGATTTGTATCCCTAACCAGTTTTTAGTATATTTTCATATTGCAGCTGACCGAACTGGGCATTTTCTAATCCGATTAATTGTTCAAATACGACACATTTTATGCATTGAACTATTTCGATAAGTGCTTAGAATAGGATATGTTTGGGCGACACTAGACGTTATCTGGAATTCGTTGTTCATTATCCGCGGTGCAATCAAAATTTAACTTTAGACCCATTGAAGTTCAGTCACACTTTCGATCCTGTTTAAATCCGCAGTTATAGCTATCCATCTAGACAATGAACTTATCCTTGAT
Source organism: Mactromeris polynyma (assembly GCA_032209605.1). Lineage (NCBI taxonomy): Eukaryota > Metazoa > Mollusca > Bivalvia > Venerida > Mactridae > Mactromeris > Mactromeris polynyma. The sequence goes on from JASFXZ010000028.1 coordinate 8,321,743, forward strand.
AAACCCAAAACACTTATTTCTCGCAACACAATAATAAAACGCTAGTTGCCGAAATACAAAAACATTCCTTTGACAAAATAGATAATATTCCATCCTAAAATAACTCAATCGCATATTCAGTAGCGGATAATGTCCAATATCATGGGGAGAAGGTATAGTCGCGCCATTTTCAAGGGAGGAAGTACGGAAGAACCTAAAAGTTACTGAGGGGTATCTTTTAATAAACGTTTAAGCTAAAATTTACTCTCAAGTGTTAATGAATAGACTTTGACAATAATTTTATATCACATAACCAATTTTGATTTCCAAAGGGCAAATCAACGACTGCATACAGTAAAACTTGTGACGGCGCGATTATCGAAAATAATCGAAATATCGTCGCTAGACATCCGACGTCGTCGACACCCGATTATGAACTACAATAATCGATTATAATCGGAAATTGTGTATGAAGTGTTATTTCAATAAGATGATATTATATATATTCAAATTTTAAAGAAATAAACCCGGATATACATTCAAATCTTAAATTTAGTAGTCAATACATGTATAAAACTAGATGTTTTGTAGTCAATAGTAGTCAAATATTTATTGAATGATAAAATGTTTTTATGATAAAAGAGTAATGTTAAACCCCATTGGTGTAAAATGTAGTTAAAAAAGAGATGAATAAAACAGTCAGCATTATTTTTATACTAAAAAGCTACATATTTCGATTCTTTCCGGTTCGATTATCGATTATGAGTTTTCAAACTGATCATGTATCGATTATGAAATTTATCCGATCAGGGCCGTAGCTGGGCTGTTTTTGATGATACGCACGACTGGGGAGGTACAAGGACGGGGTGTCCCCCTCGTTTGTATAGCGGGGGTACCATACCCAATAATATCGCTTATCAGATAAATCCAGTCGATGCAGATCCGTAAGTGATCGTAAATTTTCCGATGATCAACGATTGATAACTGGTATAACACATTAACATGTAGCCTCGGGCTTTCTTAGATCTATGTATCCGATAAACGGTTAAAACATTATGTATTATTATCATAAAGAAAAAAACAATTTGGAGTTCGATTTTGTGAATTAAGGTTTCATCGTAATCCCAATGGTAAAACAAATAACCTAAAAGTACCTTATTCCACGAATTGGTTTGAAGATTGGTGCAAGAAATGCTTTCCAATCACGCTATTGTCACGCTGGGTATCTGACTGCTACATTTGTGGCAGACAACATTTTGAAGCTGTTCCAATGATCACAATCAGTACGGTGGTAAAGTTTCTTCATTGACGCAAAAAACTATCTACAGGACACCTTGCATGTACAATAAATATAGTTTTTGCGGTGTGCCTCAGCATAGCTACACCCTGGTATATACAATTTTTCTTCCCCCGTTTACTAAAGAGTTGCATATAAAAAGTACTATATTATTTAACCAGTAATACCAATGCCTATAAAGACTATACTTTTCTTTAATCATTGCTGCAGAACGATGATTGTCAAACTCATTTATATACTTGACTTAAACATAAATGAAGAAATAAGTACCCATAATTGCGATTGGTATCTATCCGGGTCATTAAGCACATGTTTATTGATCAATAAATTTTAATGAAATACGTTCTGCATTTGTTCAAAAGTTAAGAAATATTTAGTTAAGAAGTCAAAAAATGTTCGATGTATAAGCTATCTATGGAAGCCCTGGAGGGACATTTAAAATTAAATATTAAAATTTAATTCTTAATATTTAAAATTTAATTCTTAATATTTAAAATTTAATTCTTAATACATGAGTTTAAAACTTAAAACTTATCATTCAAAAAGGACGCGGGAAACTTTTCCGTTGACAGATTAAATCTATGACCTGGGTCCAATGACACAATTTCGCAGCCAATCAAAGATCATGTCAAAATGATGGCGGACCTCCAGCAGTACTATAGTCTGTTTCGGTTAATTACCTAAGTGGATTACATATAGATAATATAGATCTAACTACTAGTGCAGACACTAGAGGGATATAGTACTTCCTAGCTCTAAGTCAACATTTCCCCGATCCCCTCAAGCCGCAGTCTATATTCCTAGACATCATATTAATATAGTTTTCTTAAATTATTTTAAGGTTATTATTGTAATCTCTACTTTAACCACCTGTGTTCTGGTATAGCCTGTCTAAGGAAGTTAGGGCAAGGGAACGCCACCACAGATATAGTATTATAGTATTATCACAGGGGTTCAGCACGGTGGGGGGAATGGTATAATGACATTTTAACAAATTCTGAATTATTTATAAATAAAAGTTTAAAGTTTAAATATTAAATTTTAAATTTTAAATATTAAATATTAAATTTTAAATATTAAACATTAAATTTTAAATATTAAATATTAAATTTTAAATATTAAATATTAAATATTAAATATTAAATATTAAATATTAAATTTTAAATATTAAATTTTAAATTTTAAATTTTAAATTTTAAATACTAAATATTAAATATTAAATATTAAATATTAACTATCAAATATTAAATTTTAAATATTAAATTGAAAAGTCACCCCTGTCACCAGCCTTATAATACTCACAGGGGTTCGGCACGGTGGGGGGATGGTATAATGACATTTTAACAAATTCAGATACCATCCCCCACCGTGCCGAACCCCTGTGATAATACTATATACTATAATACTATATCTGTGGTGGCGTTCACTTGCCTTCCTTAGGCAGGCTATACTAGAACACAGGTGGTTAAAGTAGAGATTACAATAAAAGATACAACCTTAAAATAATTTAAGAAAACTATATTAATATGATGTCTATGAATATAGACCGCGGCTTGAGGGGATGGGGGAAATGTTGACTTAGAGCTAGGAAGTACTATATCCCTCTAGTGTCTGCACTAGTAGTTAGATCTATATTATCTATATGTAATCCACTTAGGTAATTAACCGAACAGACTATAGCACTGCTGGGGGTCCGCCGTCATTTTGACCTGATCTTTGATTGGCTGCGAAATTGTGTCATTGGACCCAGGTCATAGGTTTAATCTGTCAACGGAAAGGTTTCCCGCGTCCTTTGTGAATGATAAGTTTTAAGTTTTAAATATTAAGAATTAAATTTTAAATATTAAGAATTAAATTTTAAATATTAAGAATTAAATTTTAAATATTAAGAATTAAATTTTAAATAATAAGTTTTAAATTTTAAATATTAATTTTAAATGTCCCTCCAGGGCTTCCATAGTTTATACCCAGAACAGAAGTTAAATTAATTTATAAATAAAATGTTAAAGTTTGATATTTAATATTTAAAATTTAATATTTAATATTTAATATTTAAAAATTAATATTTAATATTTAATATTTAATATTTAATATTTAATATTTAATATTTAATATTTAAATATTAAATATCAAACTTTAACATTTTATTTATAAATTAATTTAAGAAAACTATGTTACATTGTAATATGATGTCTAGGAATTTGCATAAGTATTTTTGTACTTCTCATCAAATTGTCCACGGGTAGCTGTAATGTAGTTACTTCCCCTGCATCTGAATAATACATTGACAAGGTGAATGTGGACCTGAGGGCCTTTCAGCATATACGCAATGTGAGAGAGAGAGAGTAAGAGTCCTTTAGTTCCACTTAAAGACAGCTGTTCAGAAGCTGTCTACTGAATCTGCACGCACACTTACCATAACATAACATAACATTAGCATAACTTTTATTTACTCCAAGCTACATATACATTAGCTATGTGAGATTACAGTTAATATATGTATGGAGCCATACTGTGCTGTGCAATCTCCATATCAACGATAACTTTATGCTAAGGCCGGGGCCTAGTCCATGGATGGACTATTTAATCTATGATTATTATATGTATATGGGTAGTCCATAGAGTTGAATATGGAAATTGCACAGCGTGGTTCACCACCAGATATACAGTTTATTACATACGTGACATGGTGAAATTTATTTACTCATAAAGTAAACTATTATATAAACGTGTTGTAGAGTAGAGACGTATACTGTTTATTGATATTGAGAGGAGAATTTTCAGTTGTATATTAATTAATACATTTTTGGTACTGGTTTTGGGTTGATATATTTTGACCTAGTTAGGCCTATTGATCTATAATAATATAGATCGCGGCTTGAGGGGATGGGGGGATGTTGACTAAGAGCTAGGAAGTACTATATCCCTCTAGTGTCTGCACTAGTAGTTAGATCTATATCTATATGTTATCCACCTAGGAGACTAAAGGACTGCTGGGGTCCGCCGTCATTTTGACCTGATCTTTGATTGGCTGCGAAATGGTGTCATTGGACCCAGGTCATATGTTTAATCTGTCAACGGAAAGGTTTCCCGCGTCCTTTTTGAATGTTTTAAGTTAAATATTAAGAATTAAATTTTAAATATTAAGAATTAAATTTTAAATATTAAGAATTAAATTTTAAATATTAAGAATTAAATTTTAAATATTAAGAATTAAATTTTAAATATTAAGAATTAAATTTTAAATATTAAGAATTAAATTTTAAATATTAAGAATTAAATTTTAAATATTAATTTTAAATGTCCCTCCAGGGCTTCCATATATTCCATATAATTTCTTTAGGAAAGTGGCTTATTGAATTTGTTTGATTGAGCACCAGGATGCAGAGAAATGTAAAATTAAATTTCAGTTGATCTGCATCTGTTTCACAAGTATTATACGTATTAAAAAATATTTATATAAATGTTATAAATTATTTTGCATTTAGCATTTATATTTCCGGTATGATTCTTTGACCGAGCTGAACTTGTCTGAATTTAAGAATGAATCGATATCAAAATTTTCGTTCCTCCATTTTCATATGTTTGGAAAATCATATTTCGGGATATTTTTTGAGGTTAAGAATCTCACAGAAAGTCAAACATTAGAGTTTTTTTTTAATTCTCTTTTATTTTGGATTATTTCAAACTGTGAGTGGGTACACTTAATAAATAAGTCGCAAAGTAAACTCTCACGGAGTGTAATTTATAAATTCACTAATTTAATTCTGTTACCACGGACATATAAACCATTTTATATTGCTATTACGAATTATTCAAACAGATTTATAAATCCTTCTGTATGATGATAATAAATGAATTTTATTAGTTCATGGTATTTGTGGAATATCAAGTATACACCACATACATTTTAAAACGAGTCACGGACATATAAACATAAGGTTTATATGTTCGTGGTCCAGTGAACAGTTAGATTAAGATAATATCTTAAGATACCACATGTGGAGATTAAACTTGTCACAAGAGAGACTAACCGAATCGGTATCACTCGCTGGTCTTCGTGAATTACCGTGAGATATCACGGACACAATCTTCACATTGACAGGTACTTTATGTATCTCTAAATTCCCCCATTTTGTTTTACAATTACATTAATTGGCACCGTTTGAACAAGCATAAACTGCCCTAACATAAGCTGCTTGAAACTTTGAATTCCCGTCTAAGGATAAGTTAAAATAATGATTTAAACACGTCGGACGTCCAGGAAAATAAGAAACTGGGTGGCTCAAGAAAACTGTAAATTCCCCTGCCTAAACATCTAAAAAATATCAATATTTTTATACGATTGAAAAGACGATACATTGCGGTTTCCAAATCTGGTTGAAACTTTTGAATATGTTAAAACATAAAGAAATAATCATAATGAATACGTAGCGTTCCCCATCTAATCAATGCAAATTTACGACTGGAAATATCGATTTTTGGCCGATGCGATAAGCGATATTGTTGGACATGGGGAGTCCTCCCCGGGATTTTTTTTGAATAGTCGAGCACAAATGGTGAACTCTGAACGTGTGTTGGATATTCAGAGGGTTTTTTCACCAAACACGTTTAAGGTTAAATGATATAGTTTGATAATTATAAACGGAGTCAAAATTTTCATTTATTAAAGGGACCATTTATTAAAAAAATACAGCGTCCGTCAACATTCACTGCAATATAAATCAAACTTTTACATAGCATTATAGTAAAGTCAGTATAAACTGACGCGCATAGTGTCATCAATGTTCACATCCTCAATTAAACATGGCATTATGGAACAGAGCGACTAAAATAACAGAAACATAAAGTTTGTTTGTACATGTATTTATATTTATACTTAAATGATACATTACATGTATAACGGCATATGTTTACCCTCATTAAAACGTAAGCCATATACATTAAATGAGTGTAGCTTAGGCAAGTTCAAATCTTATATAAAAGAGCCAGGCGTCTTTCCTTTTTCCTTGCAAATATTTCAACCACTGCCTCGCTATCTATCTCCTTCTCTCTATGGATATTGAGGAGACCAGGACCACCGAGTGGTCATCGTACTTCGCAAATGGTCTTAATAGGTATTATCGTGCTAAAGGACCGTTCTGTTGTTACTGTTGACACAGGCATTGATAACAATATAGACAGACAGGCATGGACATTTGGGTAGAGGTCCTTATTTGCCTGACCAAACGCTTCCAATAGGCAGTCGCATGGGTCCTCCATTACCGTCTGGCAGCGTCTTTGCCATAGGCGTATCTCGGTGCAGAACTGGTCAATGTCGTTAGTCACATCAGATGCACACGAGGCATGAATTTCACGCACCACCTGCCATTTAATTATCAGCATATTAAACATATAATTATTTGTCTGAAAGGATCCCGTCAGTTCGTCGGTCCGTTGGTGATAATAAAGCGTATGCACACAACTGTCAAATATGTTAATACATAACTATTCTATTCCTGGAAATGCTAATGTTCGTATGATACAAATAATGTAGTTCTGGAGTAAATTTAACTTCACATCTGCATGATCAGGACATTACCCAAAGTTTAGTATTTTACTGATAAAATGCTCTGTTTTCTATTTGTACACATGGAGTTCCAGTCCAGTATAACTCAATAGCCTATTACATGTATATGAGTAAACTTTTAAGAAGCAGTTATATTCCATATCTAAAATAATGGCGATGTTGTATGCACTTGGTTAATGTACGTATAGTTCAATAGCTGCGCTGTAACCCTTCATCCCCCTCAGCCTTCGATTTTTAATGCTGATTTAAAGTATTTAGTTTTTCGACTTTTGAAAATTATGATACGCACGGGCGTACGTGCGTATGCCTAGCTACGGGCCTGGGTACTGTTTTACTAACATTCTTATGTTTTGCGTAAGTTTTTGCGTAAATTATCAATTTACGCAAACCTTACGCAAAACTTAAGTCCGTTTTACTAAAACTGCGTAAGTGTTTTACACTTACGTGAAATGTGTTCGTAACTCTTCAATCAGAGGTATAAATTTTGATGAAATATCGCTCAAGTAAACAGTAGTAATAGCTCAATTGGTAGCGCGTTCGTCTAGTAACTTCGACCAATAGATAGGGGTGTGAGTTCGAGACACATTTCAGTCCCTATTTTTATGGACAATATGATTTTTTATCCCTTACTCAGTGCTTGTTAATTACTTGTAGTTTGTCTTTTCTGCCTGTTTTTTTTGTTTTTTTTGTTATCGTCTAATTGTTTTGTCGTTAAATCAAACTTGTTTAATGATGGCTATAGCGTCGTCGCTAAAATGTTCAATTGAACCCCTTACATTCAAGTAGCCATATCAACTTTGTTCATATACATGTAATGTGTAGCGAAAAATGTACATGTAAATCTACTTAGTGAATAACTTAGTGAATACACATGTTACACAATGTTTTTAATTAATGATATTCGAGCGAACAATAATTAGTATAAGACGTGTAAGTACAACTGTAGATGACCAACGAAATATATAATATTGTAATGAAAAGAAAACAACTACCCCCCGACGGTCTCGAACTCAGACCCAAAACTAAAAATTGCATTGTAAGGCGCGGGCCAGCTACAATCTGAGCTATCACGGCTGTTACTTTAATGAAATAAATATCACAATAAATAGGGTTGCTTGTTATTTGATTTACCTATTTTGATCAATAAAGGTGGTCAAACCATGTAAACATTGCATGACGTCACTCTCAACTTATCGTGGTATACTTTATTATCACTAATTCAAACCCTGTCCAGATTAGTTCACATGTTACCTTCAAATGATTGATTCACTGTTGTTACAAACATAAATTAGCCTGAAATCCTGATAAATGTAACGAATATTTTCAGACTCATCGTCTGTTTTCATATTCTCAGGAAGTACTCATCGAGTTGTATTTAATGCATCGTGGGATTGAGTTGTGACGTAATAATACAATGGAGCTTTGTAGTGCCACATATAGGCCGTGCCGCATATAGTTCGCATTCGAGGCGAACTATATGCGGCTAAAAGGCATGGCCATGCCGCATATAGCTGTTTTATGTCTTGTCCTAATGAAAGTCATCATCATCATCATCAACAGTTTGGTTTAATGTTGCTTGATTAAAATTCTACTAACAGTTTCGAGCAGATAAAAGTGAGCAATCATTAACATATTATTTCATCGCATCGCCACAGCCGTAGACGGTCGGACCCGGGATCAAACTCGCGATCTTCGCACTGGAATTTTAGTGCGATACCGGCTGCGCTAGACTGGGATGCGTGATGAATCATCTTTATTATCTTAACAGATGACACCAATGTGCGTTAGCAATTTACCTGCTTTTGTCGCAACTGATAGAAATGTTTACAAATGTGTTTAAAATTAATATTTCTGTGAGGTTTCTTTAAAATCCACAAGTTGGTTATATATGCAGAAGGCGAAGCGCTGACAAAGCATGATATATGCCCACTATAATGCATTTGTTCATAAATGGGTCATAACTAATTCGACTGACAGTGGTTTAGAAAAACATTCATACACTCATGAGTCAGTTTATCTCCTTTTCAAAATTAACTTTTTTTATATTGTTTTCTTATTTAAATACACATTTCAAAAACACCTTTAAGAGAAGTGAGCTAAATGCGGCGACGAGGCACATGTCCGCTGCATAAAACTAACGTGAACTTAATTCGGCGAAGAGCGCCGCATATAGTTCACGCATGAACTTAATGCGGCGTTCTTCGCCGCATGTAGTTCGTGCGCGAACTATATGCGGCACGGACTATATGTGACACTACAGAGCTTATCGTGTAAAAGATATGTGATGCTAGTAATACGTAAACTATACAATTTAGCGTTACTTACCTTCGTCATCGCTGAGATAGGGTGGCTCCTATCTGTACGATATTTATTATCAAATCATAAACTATGCCAATCAGATATCGTGATAATCTGTACTTTTCTATAAGTTCACGATCCGTCTAACATGTCAGGTATTTCTCTGAAATGTCGAGCTCTTCGAGCGTTCATACGGTCGGCCATATTTACGCAAAACGTAGAGATTTACGGATGGTAATTTCTAACGTAACTTTACGCTCTAACTTATAGTCCAGTCCCTGAGGACGTCCCGTGTGCAAAAAAGGTCCACGGATAAGTTTTATATCAATATAAAGCTGTAAGTTTGAAGTATCAACACAAATTGGGTAGACACGTGACATCATGGTACGTTTTGAGAAATCCAAGATGGCCGCCAAGATGGCCGCCAGATATTTGAAAAAACACCAATTTCTTGAGTTGTGTGTAAAATGAGTATGTAAAAGGATATCTTTCTTCATAAATCGTAATAAACAATCACTGGGATGTAAGACATTGTAAAAATACGCAAATTGATGAGCATATCCTATCTTTTCTGGATTTTTAAAAAAAAAGGCTTTAAAAATGCGGGAAAAATAGCGAAATTACAACATCGACTTACAATCTTTACTTGTCACCACGTGTACAGTGAATCAATTGGTATTTATATAAATTGAGGTGTAAGTGTAATCCATTTCCTACAAAAATCACGATGTTTACTGACTTTATTGCGTAAACAATGAATTCACGTATGTTCAAAGTGGGTGGGGTAATTACGCAGAATATCAATGTTTCTAGTGAAGGGTGATTTTATCACATCAAGGAAAAAGTATTACCCATAGACATTTATTTATTGAGACATTTGTAAGATATTATACTTTGATGGTATGTTTGTACACATTTTTTTTATTGTTTTATTCTTTCGGTATTGAATTTGTTGCCATGGAAACATATTTGAAATTAACAAAAAATACCCATATTAAGCGAAATATTTTGTTAGATATTTTGTTAGAAACAATATTGTCACGATATACTTTACACGTGACTCAAATTATTGGCATATAAGAGCGAATATTGTCAACAATAACCATACCTATATTGAATAGGGGTGGGGTAAGTATCTTTCGCATGTCATTCTGACTGGTTATTTGGTTTTTATGTTACAGTACACTATCTTATAAATTACGTTTGTATCTTTATTTCAATTGTTTTCATATCATGCTAGATTAAAAGTTACAGGTATATTTGCCCTTGACTTTTGTTATGGTTACCATAGCAACTATTCAAACAAAAAAGTTAAACCGAGTGCAATAGCTATTGAATTAAAACTTTTAAACGGTTTATTTAATATTTTTATTTCATTCAGAGCACTTTTTGTACAGTTTAATATTATTTCCATAGTAGTTATGGTGGTGATAAAAAAAGTTGAAATGTTATCATTGTATTATTTTAAAGAGATGTATGCTATATGTATCATTAGAATTCAATATCTTATGTTGGTACAATACAATCACATTACAACATTGCTAGAGCACTGCCATGAAATGATGTAGTTCGTTCGAATAACTCGGTACGTTCCGGTAGACCGTTAGGCTGTCATCCGGGAAATCCAGGGTTGATTCCTGGCCTGAGCAGGTATTGTCCTTCCGTGACATTTGGTCATGGTCATGGTCAATTGCCTTCCACCTCTATTCAGTGTAGACAATATCATCTCCTCAGCAATGATTCATTTGAGAAACTACAATTCAACTACATGTATATCAAAATTACGGTGTCATGCTTCACAATTCTCCATTATACATAAAAAACGCCGTTGTTAGATTCAATTGATTATCATTTAGGAGTACAAAGTATTTTACTTTTAAGCCTACAGGAAATGCAATTTTGGCCACATTTGTGAAAGAGCATGCTATTTTTCATCATTTTAGTGGACACATAGCCCTCCCATGTTTCTTTTGGACAATTTTCATTTAAAACATGTTTTTAACGACTGTAATACACAACAACAGAATTAGAAAAAATTAAGTTGATATTCATTTTAAAAGTTTTATATTGTTTTTTTTCTGCAAAAGAGAAATCATGCCGTTAATAATGCACACGTTATACTGAAAGTATACAATTCGCTTCAATATCGTATCTTCAACGTAAAATGACGAAGCTCGATTTTTTTGCAAAACTTATCGTTTATGACTCTTCATAATTATAACTAGTTATTTATTATCATATCATTGCTTTGCTCAGTATTTGAAATGATATTATTCAATCCTTAAAATTTCACACAGATGAAAATCAAACAAATATTTTAATGTTAATATAAATCATTATACAAATCTGCGGTACGTTGGCAATGTGGAAAGTATCTATGAAAATGTTTTACTCGGTATAACTATTAGCGTGCACCACAGTATATGTCCTATCTTGCGTATTTAATTTTGTAATTTTAATTGGAAATGGAAATACAAAAAATGGGCGTATTTGTAATTATTTTATGCAAATTTATTTTATGCACGATAATGGCGAGGCGTTTTTACTGTTCCCGTATTTTGACACGCTAGACAAATCCAATTTTGTTTATTGCCAAAACAAGTGTATATAGTATTACATATACAGTACATTTTGTATATTTAACATGTCAACGCATTATCAGAAGAATATGTCCTTGTGGACTAACACGTAACAAATGCGAACGTGCCCGATTGATTGGTTAAATGTATGAACAAACAACAACATTCGAATATCCGGGTCCATTGAGCTTTTTTTATTTTCTAGCGAAAGCGCGAGACGTATACTACATTCATACCAAGAAATAACATCGTGACTGCTCAAGTCTGTTATCGTAAATCAGAAAATGGTGTCTACCAAAAGCCATTACTTTTATCAATCACGATTCGATTTAAACAGCCTTTATACTATTTTTTTTTCAAAACTCAACCGCATTTTGTCTAGGAAAAAGCGAACAACTGGGAATAGATTATAATTATACTTTAAAAACAGAAATAGTTTAGACATGTTATTGACTGTGAAGAGGCAGGGTAAACAAGAAATATCTTGAAAAAACAATTTGAAGGTTAAGATTGGTTGTGCGCTGGTTACTCAAGATCCAAAATGAATTTCGGTGAATTCACTGAAATTCAGTGGATTTCGGTAAGGTAACATACCCCTTATCGAAAGGTTAACCAATCCGCGTCAGGGTTACACACGTTGTGCGGTTGAAGAAAGATTGCCTTAATGTTAAGGTTAATGTAAGATTGATTGGTTTATACAACACTGATATGCAAATAGCAAAACCATCTTAGTACGGCTGCGTCGAAAAAAGGCAAATGAATGTGTTTAACTGGTCGACATTCGCTACGCACATGTTTCCCTAATAATGCATATTTATGGTATTTCGGTCGATCTGGTATGGGTATTTCCTCCGAACACCATAAAGGGACTTTTCGAAGTCGAAGTGGGAAACGGTATCAATTTTTATCCGTTTAAATGATTATAGAATGCCTCGGACGAAAATGGTGCATAATTCAATATTATGCTGGCTAAACACAGCGGGGTGGCTAATTAAGTCGCGAATGATAATGATCATGAGACGTTAAAATGGCGTATATATAATCGGTTATAGCATGTAGCCAATATCGATCAGATCTGGGGAATCTTGCGATGAGCCAGAAAGTTGGACATGGCTCAGATGGTAGCGGATCCGTACATTACAATGCAAGAATGTTAGTAAAACAGTACCCTGGTATAAACAACTTTTCTTCCTCCGTTTACTGAAGAGTTACATATAAAAAGTACTTTATTATTGAACCAGTAATACCCATGCCTATAAAGACGATAATTTTCTTTAGTCATTGTTGCAAAACGATGATTGTCAAACTCATTTATATACTTAACTTACACATAAAGAATGAAATAAGTATCCATAACTGTGATTGGTATGTATCCGGGTTATTAAGCACCTGTTTATTGATCAATAAATTTAAATGAAATATAGGACACGCTCGTCGTTGATCCGTGACATTGTGATTTATCATGGAATGTCATAAAGCGGCTAATATATTTTATGTAAATAATGTATGCAAGAAGCCTTTTTGCACATGTAGTAAGGAATGACACTTTTGAAGAAGAATTTGATTTGTCTTTCATATAACAATTTATTCGTTTTGTTAGTTTGTTTTATTAGTTTGTTTACTTATTCTACAGAACTGATGTAAATTCCTCTTCCGTTAGTTGTTTCCCCCATTTTTTATCGATTGCTTTAATTAATGATAAATATTTAAGAAAGTCACCATTTTAAATGGCATATACGTTCTGCATTTGTTCAAAGGTTAAGAAATATTAAGTTAATAAGTAAAAGATTTTTATGTAGAAACAAATATCCATTTGTCTGTTTTATGTTTTAATGCATACACACACTCACACTTAGATGTATTATATACATATGCAACAACTATACACCAAGTTGATGTCAATACACCCACGCATAGCGAAGATAGTAAGAATAAACTGATTTTTAAATTTTAAGTGCCTTTGACCTTAAACGTAACGAACCCAAAAGCAATACCAAGCAAGCTCTCCACATGTTCTTACTATACACAAAGCTTGATGTCAATATGATCAACGAAACTAAAGTTATTCCCAAGAAACCAAATTGCTAATTGTAGTAACGGTGACCCTGACCTTTGACGGAACAAGTCCAAAAGCGAGCTCTGCACATGTTCTTACTATAGACCAAGTTTGATGTCAATGTGATTACTGAAACTAAAGTTATTTGCCGGAAACCAAATTTCTATTTTTAATAATGGTGACCTTGACCTTTGACGGAACAAACTTAAAAACAATCCCAAGTGAGCTCTCAAAATGTTCTTATTATACACCATGTTAAGTTACAATATGATCAACGGAACTCAAGTTATTCGCCAGTTTGACGCCAAAAGTTATTTGCACGAAAACCAAATTGCTTTTTTAGTAACGGTGACACATGTTCTTACTATACACCAAGTTTGAAGTCAATATAATTATTGAAACTGAAGTTATTTGCCAGAAACCAAATTTCTATTTTCAGTAACGGGAACCTTGAACGTTGGTGTAACGAACCCAAAAGCAATCCCAAGCGAGCTCTCCACATGTTCTTACTATACACCAAGTTTGGTTACAATATGATCAACAGTTTGACATCCGCTTGCCCGCCCAACGACACACACTATTCTAATAACCTGGTTTTCTTAGAAATTATAAGATTTCCGGCCAAATGAAAAAATGAATACATTTATCGAGTATCTCGAGTTTTGGTCGTTAATTAAAAGTAATATTACATAGATGCGTTAGTTGGAAGTATTATGCCAATACACATGTGTGGATAGCTTTTTAGAGAAGAAGAAAAAATGAAATGGTTGCTGACACAACATGACTTGTTTTCTTTCTGTAATATTGTAGACACAAACGACATTGATTATTTTGATGAGATAATATTAATAAATAAGGAAAATCTAAAACATAAGTTCAAATGCAAATAAATTGGGTTACAATATACGATACAATTGTAATAACATCAAGTTCCGTAATATTTTTGTGCATGTAAGGATTGTCGCAGAGTTATTTTTATAATGTTAAGTTATTTATCTTAACATAATACAGTATAGTAATTATATCAGTCTTTTACATTTTCTATTTCCCATGCCCTCTAGCTAGGCTACATTATAACATCAGAGTTAATCCTCATTGATTGGGAAATAGTTAGTTTGCGTGATTTTACTTTTTGTGAGATATGTTTAAATAGTTCTCATCATAAATGGCATGTAGGAGAAATCAACCATGGCCATTTATCGATAATACATATCATTCTTTTGGTTTTGTCCATTCGATGTACACGTTATCTTTATACGCATATTAAATAAAACAATATATTATACATACATTGCAGGTAAATAACTTACTTTCTTTATTCTATACTGTATTAACCTTTAATTAAGTAAATATTTGTTCTGTTTTAGTAATTATGATTATATTGTATTTGTTGTTATTGATTCTATATCAATCATAGAGACAAAGAAATATTATGTCCACCGATAGTTAATATTATGTACATGTTATAAATGTAATACATTTATGCTTTAAGTAATTATATGATTCTTTTGGTTTTGTCCATTCGATGTACACGTTATCTTTATACGCATATTAAATAAAACAATATATTATACATACATTGCAGTTTTGGGTTGTGTTTACCTCCCGCCAGATTAACCCACCCCCGACCCTGGTGATTGATGTCCTGGTACTAACTAAATAATCCCAACCCGGTGACAATGGAGCCCAACAGATGATGTCTGGACGAAGAAGATGGTAGATGACGCCTTCTTAGTGGAGAAACATACCTTTATTTTTAATATTACGCGTGGATTTACATAATTTTTAATATAAAACAAAAACTGGCCAGTTTGGAATTGTGTGGAAGAAGAAGAGATGTTATTATTGACACTGTGACTTTATAGATGAACACAGGAAGTGCATGATTTGAACAATTTTGTACGGAGCTGTCGGTGGATACTGGACTATTTATTTATATAGTGATTGTGTATTTTGTTGTGTTTAATTGCTGTATATATGTAGTCATTTGGAGCTATGTAAGTACCACTTTAAAATTTCATTGTTATTTAAACTATTGATACGCATATTATACAGAGTTTACAGTATCTGTTATTCACTATTAATAGTACGCTGTCTGATTAGTATACGTTAAATACCTTGTATAAACATATAGCGTAAGCTATAGCTTGTGCTACTTATTGACTCAGACTGACTACATTCATATTATCTGATCATTATAATTATATGTTTTCAAACATTGCGTAGTAACGTTAATTTGATGTGCCATATTTCATATTTCTGAAATTATATCAAAATTAAAGAGGGTAGCTCATTCACCCATATTTATGTAAACATTGCTTTGCAACGTTATTTTCTTGTGTCAAATTTCGTATTTCTGAAATTATTGTTATATCAAATTCCAACACAACATTCCACATACAGTAGTCCATATACCAATATTTATGTAAACATTGCTTTGCAACGTTATTTTCATGTGTCATATTTCATATTTCTAAAATTATATCAAAATTAAAGAGGGTAGCTCATACACCCATATTTATGTAAACATTGCTTTGCAACGTTATTTTCTTGTATCAAATTTCGTATTTCTGAAATTATTGTTATATCAAATTTAAAGAGGATACAGTAGTCCATATACCAATATTTATGTAAACATTGCTTTGCAACGTTATTTTCATGTGTCATATTTCGTATTTCTGAAATTATTATTACATATCAAATTTAATAGAGGTTAACTCATACACCCATATTTATGTAAACATTGCTTTGCAACGTTATTTTCATGTGTCATATTTCGTATTTCTGAAATTATTACCATATTTCAAATTTAAAGAGGGTAATTCATACACTTATATTTATGTAAACATTGCTTAACAACGCTATATCATATGTAATATTTCTTAATTTTGAAATTATTGTTATATCAAATTTAAAGAGGATAGTTCATATACCAATATTTATGTAAACATTGCTTTGCAAAGTTGTTTAATGATTCATGTTTCATAATTTTGAAATTATTATCATATTCAATTCCAAAGGAATACACCCATATACTTATATGTAATCATTGACTTGTACCTTAATTGGATGTGTGATTGTTCATATTGCTGAAATCGTTGTTTATTCTAATTTAAAGGAATACACTCATATACTTATATGTAATCATTGACTTGTACCTTAATTGGATGTGTGATTGTTCATATTGCTGAAATCGTTGTTTGTCCAAATTTAAAGGAATACACTCATATACTTATATGTAATCATTGACTTGTACCTTAATTGGATGTGTGATTGTTCATATTGCTGAAATCGTTGTTTGTCCAAATTTAAAGGAATACACTCATATACTTATATGTAATCATTGACTTGTACCTTAATTGGATGTGTGATTGTTCATATTGCTGAAATCGTTGTTTGTCCAAATTTAAAGGAATACACTCATATACTTATATGTAATCATTGACTTGTACCTTAATTGGATGTGTGATTGTTCATATTGCTGAAATCGTTGTTTGTCCAAATTTAAAGGAATACACTCATATACTTATATGTAATCATTGACTTGTACCTTAATTGGATGTGTGATTGTTCATATTGCTGAAATCGATGTTTGTCCAAATTTAAAGGAATACACTCATATACTTATATGTAATCATTGATGTGTACCATATAGTCCGTATTGCTGAAATTGTTGTTATACCAAATTTAAAGGGATATACATCGTATATATAGAAGCATTGGTCTGTACCTTGATTAGATGCGGGACAGTTCGTATTGTTGAAATTATTATGATCTCATTATTATAAGTAGCAGATAAGAGAAACATACCTGATACGGAATCAGTATAAAATGTTTGATAAATTGTTTTGAATCATTTGTGTGACAACATTTATAATATATTGTTGATTAATCGAACTAGAGTCATTGGTATAAGTATATAAATGTGACAGAGAGTCGCGCATTATTATGTGTGCATGTTTTTGTGATGATATACACTCTTAAAGTAAATTATTTATCAATATTGATAGTCATTAGACGAGTGTAGATGCTGAGACATTAGTGTGCATTATACAGTAACTATCCGGTTACATCCGGGAAACTTGATTAAAACATTGAGTTTTATGTATATACTCGCCTGTTTTATATTGAAGTTATATTAACATGTAATATGAATTGAAAACATTGCTAATTGTGAACCTGTGTGGTCATATAGTATTATAGATGTTGTAATCAGATCAGAAGATTGACTCGGCGTATGATAATTGTTATACCATGCCATATGATGGGTAGATGTTAAGACAAGTTGTTTAATTAACTTTGTGATTTAATATATATTCACTTTGTACATGCATGTGTTGCGAGCGGAATAATTTAATAATTGAGGTTTGGGACACTTATGAATGACGTACATCACTGTCCATGATTAGTTAAATGGTTGAATGTTTCATATATGTAGACTAATTATTAACAGATTAGTGGTGGTATGATTTGAACTATATATTGTAATTCAATTTGCCATAGTATTTTGAGGTATACTGATATCGCCACGGAATGTTGTTTTAGGGCGAAATAGTAATTGATTGACATACGTTAAAAATTTTGTGCAGTTTGCTGTGGCAGTGACTTTATACTCAGTACATTGTACTACTTTGATTAGACAAAAATCATACTAGCAAGGATAGTGATTAAATGACTATACACTGTATTAGTATAGGGGCGAACTAGTGGTTGGTACTAAATTATTAGCGTTCGGTTTAGAAATTATACATTGACACGTGCTGTCAGGTGAATCATATATTTGTGTACATGTAAGGAGTACTATACATGCATTGATAGATTAATTAATGTATTTTTGAGAAACTACCAATACCAAATTATATGACTATATATGATTTGTATATTTAGTATTTTTACACTGGTTAAAACTGAGTAGTTCTCAGATCTCTGAATTATTGACAGTTGTATGTCATAAACAGTGTGTATCCTTGTGTTTAAAGTGAAGTCATAGTTTATACCTGTAATTGTAATACGACTATGTAACAACGGACAAACTTGAATGAGATTTATGATGATATACATGTATATGTTATGTAAAAAGGTGTAATATGAGGTGTTGCATTCTCTGAAAGATACTGTTGACTTTGACAAAAACGTACTTGATTTAGAAGTCTAAGAAAGTTATATGTCCTATTATTGTGTGATACGGGTATATACTGTAAATTGTTAGTACATTAGTTCTATTCAATATTTAGTCACATACATGAGCGAGAATTGCGATATATGCAATAGCGGACTTTGCACTAGTTGATACATATTGATACGTGATAATTCATAATTCTAGGATAGTGGTATGGTATATGTTTGTGCATGATTTATACATGATATGATAAGTATAATAACGAGTCTAGCTTATAGAATACTATGAAATGTTATATGTGGAATATATGAATTATTATTGAACTATCGGTTTGTGATGAAAATGATATGTATTGATATTTGAGATTTCATTATTATATATGTATGTCATATGTTTGTGAACGATTGAAACATTATATTGATAAGTGAAACTTCATTTTATATCATTGTGCAAAAGTGATATGTGTAATAGGTGAATTGTGCTATTTGAAATAGTGGTGTTAAAGTGAAATTTCTTCATATACCATTGTATCAGCGTGCTAGGTGAATTGTGTAATTAGTGGGGTATTGCACTAGTGGAAATAGTGGTGTTTAAGTGAAACCTCATTTTATATCACTGTGCAAAAGTGATATGTATAATAGGTGAATTGTGCTATTTGAAATAGTGGTGTTAAAGTGAAATTTCTTCATATACCATTGTATCAGCGTGCTAGGTGTATTGTGCTATTAGTTGCGTATTGCACTAGTGGAAATAGTGGTGTTTAAGTGAAACCTCATTTTATATCACTGTGCAAGAGTGATAGGTGTAATAAGTGAATTGTACTAGTTGAAATAGTGGTGCTACGTGAAGTTGTGTGAACGTGTGATAGTGCTTTAAGTGTTTTGTAAGAGGTGTGAGAAATCCATAATGGCAACATGTAATGGTCGTAGTAGAAAGGAACTTGACGATTGGGAAGATTTAGCACAGAGAGAAGTAGCGAGAATTAGAGAACAACGAGAGATGTTGCTTGCATCTAGAAAGACAAAACAGCAGCCTCAAAAGACAGATTCGGAAAGTGATGACAATGAACTAAATGATGAAAAAGAGTTTAGTGAAAGTAGAGATAGTCTTGTGAAAAATAAATTAGAGGAAAGCATAAAACAACTGGAACACTCTTTAAAACATATAAACAGTACACCGAAGTACTCACGTACCCATGAACACAAGAATACGGAACATGAAGACCGGCTTAAACGATTAGAGAGGAAATTGGAGAGTAAGTTACTTAAAATAGATAAATGGGAAGAAGAAATGGAGAGAAGGGAAAGATCATTGGCAAGACGAGAAAGACAATTGGGGGAACAGGAGCGAGTTATACAAGATAGGACCAGCAGTAAGACAGAGACAAATATGAACTTAAATCTTACACCATTCTCTGGGAAGGAACCAGTGCCAAAAAATGAATCGACATTTGACGAATTCAAAATGGAGTTTCAAAGTGTACAACACGTATATTCCGAACATGTTTTGAAACAAGCTCTACGTAAGACTTTAAAAGATCAAGCTAGAAGAACCATGCTACACTTAGGAACCGACGCATCAGTGGATGACATTCTAAAAAGTATTGAGGAGAATTTCGGAACTGTAGCAAGTGAGGACAGTTTACTTGCACGATTCTTACTTGCAGAGCAGAAACCTGAAGAATCGGTCGTAGAATGGAGTCTAAGAATAGAAGAACTTATCATTCAAGCTTATCCTAGACGAGCACTACCCCAGTTAGAAAGAAGCAATAAGCTCAAAAACAGATTCTGGAGGGGTCTATGGAACGAAGAACTTAGGAAAGCTACAAGAAGTCATTTCGATAGTGCCATATCCTATGAAGACTTGAGAACTAAAGTAAGGACCGAAGAACATGAGATGAAGATGCAAAAGGAACGATCAGGAAACAAGACCAAACAGGGAAGACTCAACCAACTGAATGTGGCTACTGATGAGAATAAGACAGAACAAGCATTGGCAGCGATCATGGCTAAGCTTGAAGGGTTAGAGCAAGACGTTGCAGTTCTCAAAGGCAATACACAGGACAACCAGGGAGAAAGTCAAGAACCGAGTGAGAGAGGAAGAGGCTATTACAGACCACGGAATAGACGTTATAGAGGACCTGACCGAAGACATGATAGTCAGTCCCACGACAACCAGCCAACTTTAAACTAGAAGATGTCACCATTGAGGGTCAAATGGCTGACGAAAGTAACAGGGACCCATGCAACACAATAAAATCAGATTTTTTGGATAGGCTTATCGGATATTCCAATGAAGCCGAAGTCTATGTGAATGGTTTGAAAACTAATGCTCTTATCGACAGTGGATCAATGATAACAACGATCAGTGAAGGATTCTTTAATAAAATGCACAGTAAACCTAAATTGTATGAAATTAGCGAACTTTCAGTAGTGGGTGCCGATGGTAGCCAAATTCCATACAAGGGATATATAGAAGCAAGTATAGCCATATTAGGAATAATGAAAGAAGTTACTGTTCCAGTACTTATAGTTAACAGTACTGACTACAATCTCTCTGTACCCATGATAATAGGAACAAATGTTATCAGACTATTAAGACAATGTGACAGTGACGAATTACCAGAAGTGTGGAAGTCAGCGTTCATGAACATATCTGCAAATCCAGTAGGAACAGTTAAGAGCACGAATAAGAACACAATTGAGTTGAAACCATTTGAGAGTATCACACTATCCGGAATGGCACGTATGTCTAGAAATTGTCCTGAAGCAGTGACTGAACAAACTTCAACCGCTACTAGTCGAATGGGTATATGTCCAAGAGTAGTGCAAACAGAGGGCCAGAAGAGTACTGTTAGGGTACCAGTTAAGATTTTCAACATGTCCGCTAAACCGCTTTCCATAGAACCTAGATCTGTACTTTGTGAACTACAAGAAGCGAAAGTCCTAAGATCAATGAAACCTGAAACCAGTAACAACACGAAGCATAACTCCACACCTACTGAAACTCATCAATCTAAACAAGAATTCCTTAACAACATTAACGTAAAGCTAGATCATTTAGAAGAAGAAGACAAATCCAAGATGGAAAACTTACTATGGAAATGGAAAGACGTATTTTCTCAAGGGCCTCTAGATATAGGTAACACCGACGTCGTAAAACATAAGATTAACTTAGACAAACAGGAACCATTCAAAGAGCCTTATCGAAAAATACCTCCTGGATTGATTGACGAGGTAAGGGAACATGTCCAAGAGATGCTAGCCATGGGGGCTATTCGACCCTCACACAGTCCCTTCTCCTCCAATGTGGTAATAGTTAGGAAGAAGGACGGGTCAATAAGATTTTGTCTTGACTACCGGAAGTTAAATGCCAAGACTCATAAAGACGCCTACCCCCTTCCACGAATCGACGACACCCTACATCTTCTCGCAGGAGCCAAATACTTCTCAAAACTCGATCTAAAATCTGGATATTGGCAAGTGGAAGTCCAAGAAGAGGATAAAGAGAAAACAGCCTTCCAGGTCGGAAACCTTGGATTCTATGAGTGCAACCGGATGCCGTTTGGCCTTTGTAATGCGCCAGCCACGTTTCAACGACTTATGGAACGCTGTATGGGTTCTCTGAATCTAAAAGAGTGCCTCATTTATTTAGACGACATTATTGTTTTCTCGTCTACATTTGAAGAACACCTTCAGCGTCTAGACGCCGTGTTTCAACAACTGAAGACATACAACCTTAAATTGAAGGCATCAAAGTGCGAATTCCTCTTAGATCACGTTACTTACCTTGGACACGTTGTCTCCAGGGAAGGCATCAAAACCGATCCTGACAAAACAGAAACCATCAGAACATGGCCAGTACCTACTAAAATTAAGGAAGTGAGAAGTTTTCTTGGGTTTGCAGGATATTATCGTAAGTTCATCAAAGATTTTTCAACAATTATACGACCATTGAACGACCTGCTTACTGGGATTTCTAAGAACAAACCTAAAAGAAAGTCATTTAAGTGGGAGACCCAGCACCAAACAGCGTTTGACACGGTTATCCTCAAACTATGCGAAGCTCCAGTTTTGGCATACGCGGACTATAGTCGCCCCTTCAAACTCAAAACTGACGCATCATTGAAAGGACTTGGAGCTGTGTTGTATCAGACCGAGGACGGGACAGAGCGGGTAGTAGCGTACGCTAGTAGAAGCTTAAAACCATCAGAACGAAACTATCATTCCAGCAAGCTAGAATTCTTAGCACTGAAGTGGGCAGTGGTGGATAAGTTTCACGACTACTTATACAGCGTCCCGTTTGAGATCGTAACAGACAATAATCCTCTCACCTACATACAGACGACGGCTAAGTTAGACGCATGCAGACAGCGATGGGCAGCTAGTTTGGCCAACTACAACTTTACTATATACTACAGGCCTGGGAAGACTCACATTGAACCTGACGCCCTGTCGAGGAAGCCAAACTGGAAGTCGGAAGATTCAGCGGAAGAAAGCACCGACACAGACATCGTCTTAGATTCCGGAAAAGTTGTGGAAAAAGACGTTGTTCAAGCAGTTCTTCATGCACAAGTGCTCGAACCCACCGACCGGGACACAACAGATCACGCAGAACCGGTAGAAATACAAGACAAGTGTCATCCAATCGTACAAATGGCAGACTGGGTAAACGGCCAGGCAGCAGATAAAGCGATAGCCCGGGTGAAGTATATAGTCAGCATAGGAGTCGCGCCAACAACAGACGTTTTCAAAAAGGAAGCGCCGGAAGTCCAGAAATACTTGCGAAAATTCAGCCGACTGTCCCTACAAGAAGGTATACTGCACCATGTTTCAACCATCAGAGGAAACACAGTTCAACAATTGGTGTTGCCAGAGGTCGTTAGGAAAACGTTATTCCGAGCGTTACATGACGATCTGGGACACCAGGGAAGAGATCGAACCCTTAGTCTGGTTAAGGAGCGGTTCTTCTGGATCGGTATGGACCGTGATGTCGCTAGATGGGTTAAGGAATGTGACCGATGTATCCGGAGGAAAACATCACCGACCATCGCCACAGAGTTAGTCAACATACAGTCTTCCGCACCTATGGAACTAGTATGCATTGACTACCTGTCAATGGAAGCTTCTAAGGGTGGCTTTGAACATGTTCTAGTGATAACTGACCACTTCACACGCTACGCACAGGCTATACCTACCAGAAACCAGACGGCGAGAACAACAGCCCGGGTTCTATTTGATAACTTCTTCGTGCACTATGGATTCCCTGAAAAATTGCACAGCGACAGAGGGCAGAATTTCCTTTCCAATATCATGAAGAGACTCTGTAGGATAGCCGGCATCAAGCAAACCAGAACCACATCGTACCATCCCCAAGGAAATGGTCAGTGTGAACGGTTCAACCAAACTTTGTTAAAGATGCTAGGCACCCTACCTAACGACCGGAAGTCGGACTGGAAAACGGCCATTCCATCACTCGTTCATGCATATAATGCAACTGTAAGTGAAGCGACCGGCTATTCACCATTTAATCTGATGTTTGGGCGAACCCCAAGATTAGCAATAGACGCGGTCCTGGGCTTAAGACATCAGAAGATATCCGGCGCTTCTCCGTCATTATACATGACCCATTTAGAACAAAACTTACAGGATGCCTATAAGAAGGCAAATTATACGGCGGAAAACAGTAGTAAAAGGGCTAAGAAACACTACGATAAACGAGTCCGTGATGTGAAAATAGTCCCTGGAGACAGAGTGCTAATTGAAAATGTGGGCCTCAAAGGCAAGCATAAACTGGCTGATAAATGGAGCGAATATATATATCGTGTTGAACAACAACCAGATCCAAACATTCCAGTATTCCGTGTAAGACGCGAAAGTGACAGAAGCTGTGTGCGAACCCTTCATAGAAACCATTTACTTCCCATGAACCACCTTCCGATAGACTCGGACTCGAGTCCTGTTGAATCGTCAGCAGAAGAAACTACTTCCACCGGAAGTTCCCATCAACACTCGGAATCTCACGAGGGACTAAGACGATCGGACCACTCTGACTCAGATGGGGGCCAAGTGTATGTACCGCCACACAGAAGAAAGTCCGGGACCCAAGGCTTACCCCTGAGGAAGTCACAGAGACAACGTAAGGCGCCGAACTGGTACAGAGCCGGAACCTAGTCGTGATTGGATTTGACACAACACTTCTACACTGTGTTGGACTGTATGCTTAAGTGCTGTGTTGTGTTTTTTTTATTCTATGTGACTAAGATTTGTGAACCTAGATATTTTTTTATATAACTATATTTATGCATCCATGTAACTATAAGCCATGTATTGATATTGTTGTTTTTATATGATTTCTGAATTGGTTATTTATTTCTGATCATGTGACTGCAATTGTTTTCACGTGACTCTAAGTTATGTATATGTACTTATAATTGTAATCATACGTAACACAACTATTCAAAGTTTGTATAGGCATAATCAATATATAGCTTATATTGATATTATTAGATACCACCTCAATGTGGATTTATGTTTAATTATTGTTAAATGTATTATACATGCAATTAGATAATTAGACATAGCTAGTATAGTGATATTTATATAATATACTAATTTGTACAAACACATTAATGTAGTACTGTTTTATTTTCATACAGTATTGTGATAAGGAAATTAGTTAAGTTTAAGACAGTCCAATTTTTTATAAGTTAGGGTAATGTCGAGGACGACATTTAAATGGAGGAGGGAAATATGTCGCAGAGTTATTTTTATAATGTTAAGTTATTTATCTTAACATAATACAGTATAGTAATTATATCAGTCTTTTACATTTTCTATTTCCCATGCCCTCTAGCTAGGCTACATTATAACATCAGAGTTAATCCTCATTGATTGGGAAATAGTTAGTTTGCGTGATTTTACTTTTTGTGAGATATGTTTAAATAGTTCTCATCATAAATGGCATGTAGGAGAAATCAACCATGGCCATTTATCGATAATACATATCATTCTTTTGGTTTTGTCCATTCGATGTACACGTTATCTTTATACGCATATTAAATAAAACAATATATTATACATACATTGCAGGTAAATAACTTACTTTCTTTATTCTATACTGTATTAACCTTTAATTAAGTAAATATTTGTTCTGTTTTAGTAATTATGATTATATTGTATTTGTTGTTATTGATTCTATATCAATCATAGAGACAAAGAAATATTATGTCCACCGATAGTTAATATTATGTACATGTTATAAATGTAATACATTTATGCTTTAAGTAATTATATGATTCTTTTGGTTTTGTCCATTCGATGTACACGTTATCTTTATACGCATATTAAATAAAACAATATATTATACATACATTGCAGTTTTGGGTTGTGTTTACCTCCCGCCAGATTAACCCACCCCCGACCCTGGTGATTGATGTCCTGGTACTAACTAAATAATCCCAACCCGGTGACAGGATGATGTGGTGTTAGAAATGTTACATCATGGATTGTTCAACACCCTTTTACATTTACCCAAGGTCACACATTTTTCCTACACACATTTCATTTACATGTATATTATTTACAAGTTTAAACATTCCTTGTATGCCTACTTTTGTAATCAAAGGGGTCTACAATGTAAACATTGGTCAACATATTGCTGGCGATAGAGGCTATGCCTACACGATATTGGATGTATAGTTATATACAATAAAGTTGTAAAATTTCTCTGTATAATTTAGCTTGTTACACGCAATATGGTGTTTCCATAACATTCACGTACCGCATGCTTGAAAAAGAAAACATATATTTGTAGAAGTTTTGAAAGTAAAACATGACAGGCCTATACAAATTGTCATTAGAGAATAAGAAATTATTATTTTCAATAAATTGTCATCGGGTAGTTTTTCACCCTTCATGGGAATGTTACTGGTTGCAAACCTTGTTCGTGACAATCTCCAACTTAATTCGTTTGTATATATTAGTTCGAACAAGCTTGTGATAATTTCATCAGCTTTTACCAAGGTATCAGGTTCATTATTGGTAAGTTTATACCCTGTCTCTATAACTTCAGGACAAGGCAAAACTTTGACAGTCAAACTTTCATGGCAACAAATTCAATACCGAAAGAATGATACAATACAAAAAATGTGTACAAACATATACCTTCAAAGTCTGATATCCTAAAAATATCTAAAGAAATAACTATCTTTGGGTAATAATATCTCCTTGATGTGACAAAATCACCCTTCAATAGAAACATTGATATTCTGTGCAATTACCCCACCCACTTTGAACATACGTGAATTCATTGTTTACGCAATACAGCCAGTAAACATCGTGATTTTTTTTAGGAAATTGATTACACTTACACCTCAAGTTATAAAAATACCAATTGATTCACTGTACACGTGGTGACAGGTAAAGATTGTAAGTATATGCTATAATTTTGCTATAATTTCATGGAATTTTTAATGCTTTTTTTTAAAAAACGCAGAAAACATGAAGAATTTTGATAAATTTGCATATTTTAAGATTTTTTAGTCCCCTTTGATATTCGATCAGCATTAATGAAGAAAAAATCCCATAAACCTACTATTTTTAACAATAACACAGAAAATTGGTGTTTTTTCAAATATTTGGCGGCCATCTGGCGGCCAACTTGGATTTCTCAAAACGTACCATGATGTCACGTGTCTACCCACATTTTTTTGAAACTTCAAACATTCAGCTTTACATTGATATAAAACTTATTCGTGGACCTTTTTTGCACACGGGACGTCCTCAGGGACTGGACTACCAATAGGTACACGAATCACAATTCAAATATTTTACCCTAGATCATTATTTTCCTCTTCGAAAAATCTTTTGAAATGAAGCTGTGGTGCATAGTTTTCAGGTATGGCGTTTTGAAAATACATCGTACTATGTGCATAGCTTGTCAGGTTTTATGGACGGTATAACGTCGCAAAACACTCATACTTAATTTCAGCTATGTTTGAAATTATTTGACATGTTGAATGATTCATTGTAATACTTGCTTGAGATTGATATATCCACATTATGCAGTGAAATGATCAAACTAAAATATCCTATACATTGTCTGCACAGTGTAATTTTGCTGTTATTTCTACATCTATTTAAGAATGAAATGTAGGTCAAATCTTAAGTTAATTTTATGCAATGCTTTCATCAAGTTTCAATTAAACGAGAGGCGTCTATAGCGGTTCATATTCTGAATTACTACACTTTCTATAACGACTAAACACATTATAATGATAATTTATGGAAGAATTCAAATATCAACCAATGTTTAACACAGCGTGTATTTTGCATATCGCATTACAAATCTTCCTTTTATGAAAAGAGCATAAATATGTTGGTCTCTTATAACTTATGATTTTGGGCTATACATTGAATTTTCAATTTTACATAACTTTTGTAAAATATTGTAGCTTAAATTACCCTGCAAAGTCGAATAAAAGAATGCATTCAGACATTATATATTACATCGCGATAACGCAAACAACCGCTAGCGAACTTATTCAAATTACTGAAAGAATGTCTTGCCTACTGACATTCAATGGAGGAATCCTCTCCAGTCCGGAATCTCCTCTAATCCGAACTTTATAGTTTGTCAGAGGGGTGTTCGGATTAGGGAGTTTCCACTGTAGGCCTACATGTACAACTGGCATGTAAATATCACGAAGTGCGAATAACATGTGTCGCCAATCTAACCCGTCAACAAATAATAGTATATTAAGCGGTCAATGAAAGGTGTGAATTATTGTAATGTTCGACCTAGCTATGGTGAACAATGAATGAAATGATAGTTAGGGACCACAAATCCTGTTCGAGTGTGTTTATTTTTAATGTAGTCTCTTATTACTCAAGTTGAGAAGCACAGTGCCAATGAGACCTATCGTACAGTTACCATTTTCCTGGCATCTAACCAGTACTTTCCTGGAATCTACCCAGTACTTTCCTGGTTACTTGCCAGTACTATGTTAGGTGGGAAACACTGAAAAGCATTTATGTTTTATCCGGCGAGACGAGGGATCGAACTCACGACCTTCAGATTCGTAATCAGCAGTGTTAACCACTGAGCCACAGGGCCACCTTGAAGAACAAGAACAGGGCCCTACATACGAGTGGTACTGTCATCCGGCATAAAATCAGTCCACCATTTTGTTCAACTAGTATGCGATTATTCGGATAAATCAAACCAGACAAACCACACCTGGAGGTAGTTCGGTCAGTTTCATTAACCAGTTTAAGATTTGTTATAAACAAATACAGAAACTTGTTTTAGTTGAACCCAGTTGGTAAAAACAAATGAAAGGTTTGACAAACCAGTTTTGGATTCAAACCGGTTTGGTACAAACAAATTCGCCCTTTGTTTCGGCTGTATAATCGTAGCTACTTAGCTCTCTAGCATTGCAAACATATATTCGTCTCTTTTCAATAGAAATTATAATGACACTTATTTCGTCTGTTACAATTAAAAACATCATCTTGTATTTTGATGATGGAGTGCAATTATTTACATACCCATAATAAGACGTAATAATTTTCGTCACGACACATGTCATGCGAAGCGACACACGATATGACTCACCACATGCGATGCGACACACGATATGACTCACGACATGCGAAGCGACACACGATATGACTCACGACATACGATGCGACACACGATATGACTCACGACATGCGATGCGATACACGATATGACTCACGACATGCGAAGCGACACACGATATGACTCACGACATGCGAAGCGACACACGATATGACTCACGACATGCGAAGCGACACACGATATGACTCACGACATGCGATGCGACACACGATATGACTCACGACATGCGATGCGATACACGATATGACTCACGACATGCGATGCGACACACGATATGACTCACGACATGCGATGCGATACACGATATGACTCACGACATGCAATGCGACACACAATATGACTCACGACATGCGATGCGATACACGATATGACTCACGACATGCGATGCGATACACGATATGACTCACGACATGCGATGCGATACACGATATGACTCACGACATGCGATGCGAAACACGATATGACTCACGACATGCGATGCGATACACGATATCGATATGACTCGCGACATGCGATGCGATACACGATATGACTCACGACATGCGATGCGATACACGATATGACTCACGACATGCGATGCGATACACAATATGACTCACGACATGCGATGCGATACACGATATGACTCACAACATGCGATGCGATACACGATATGACTCACGACATGCGATGCGATACACGATATGACTCACGACATGCGATGCGATACACGATATGACTCGCGACATGGATGCGAAGAATGACAATTGGACAATTAGTTACATTTCCTTTCAATATATTTGTGTACGTCATAATGATAGCAGATTGAAACAAATTGTCTTACATGAAAACGGCTGGAAAATCTGCTGATCCATTCAAAGTGGAAGACAATACCTGAAACCAGAAATAATACAATGTACAATATTCTGTAGGTACAGTGCGGTCTGTCTAAAGTAACATACGTACGTGCGTGCGTGCGCGGGTGCGTGCGTGCGTGCGTGGGAAATCATATGTTTGTATGTAGATACGTATGTACGTTACATCCTTCATATGTTTTGTTTGTTACCGGGAAAAAGCGTAACGGATAAGTCTTGCCTAAAACGGTCAGTGAAAACAAGAAATATAATCGGCACAAATTGAGATAAATAAAGGTGTTGTAGATTTATAGGTTAAAGATGTATCTGACTCATCTAAACATAAATTTGACTTCATTCATGTGTTGTTGTTACATTTGCTTAAACATCTCTAATAAGAACCATTGCAATGTATAACCGATTGATCAAATCTCTTCATTACCATATTACTAACAGACACAACTTGTAAAATAGCCCGATTCTTGAAACAATGGAAGTTTTGAAACATTTACGAGATACAAACATCAATGCATTATGTTCTTTGTTTATGCATGTTTATTGGTGTTTTAACTACATGAAATATATTTTCGTGTTTGTTTACGTAAACAAATAAACATAAAATGTGCATAACCTTACTTTAAGAGTTTGAGTTATTTGCATGAACACATGTTAAGTATATGAATCACAATCAATCAATGTACAGTAGAACTTCAATAATAAGACCACCCTTGTGACCCTTAAAATCTGGTCTTCTTATTGAGGTGGTCTAAATATTGAGGTGGTCTTTATGAAATAATTTCCAGTCCAGCGTATAACGTGCAGATTTAATAAAATCCGCGTCCAGTTTCCAAACGAAGTTCGGCTGTCAAAAATTTACTTTGTATATGGTAGCATATTTCTGCCACCAGTTAATTAACTACATAAAGCCGCGGCCGTGGTCCAGTGGTTAGTGCTCTGGACTTGGAACCCGGCGATCCGGGTTCGATTCCCGGTCGCGGCAGGTCATACCCTTCCATGAAAATTTGACTAAAATGTCGAAGTTGCCGGCTCCTTGTGGAAGAGTAAGTTAGTACTGGTTAGATTTCAGTCCAGGAAAAACTGGTTAGGTGAACCGGCCGCCGTATATACTGAATTTTTTGTTGAGAAACGGCGTTAAACCCGATGAAACAAACAGTTAACTACATAATTAACTAGAAAATGATGTGGTTAACAGCTACTACCAATATGATGAACATTTGTGTTGAAAAAAGTCAAGGGGAAAAGTGCGCCCGTTGTGGGGCTCGAAACAACGACCCCCTAAACATTAGTACGGCACTCTATCGCCTGAGCAAATCGGGCGGCCGTCTAACCCCACGCCACTACACTATTCCCCCTTCCGGCTTATATTAAAATGTATTTCTTAAAATATAACAGCTCTGATAATGAAGACAAATAATTAGATGTTATTTACCTTGGAATATGATGATTGCTATTACTATGCAAGCAATTTTCTTTATTGTTGATCGCATTTTTCTGTTGTAGACACTTACAGGCCAAGTAAGCGGGCAATATTCCGACTAAAAGACAAATATTTCACTGGAAATCAAACGCAATCAACTGAACTTTCGAAAAAATCCAAACAGTTGATTTTTTTCCTAACCAGTTTTTAGTATATTTTCATATTGCAGCTGACCGAACTGGGCATTTTCTAATCCGATTAATTGTTCAAATACGACACATTTTATGCATTGAACTATTTCGATAAGTGCTTAGAATAGGATATGTTTGGGCGACACTAGACGTTATCTGGAATTCGTTGTTCATTATCCGCGGTGCAATCAAAATTTAACTTTAGACCCATTGAAGTTCAGTCACACTTTCGATCCTGTTTAAATCCGCAGTTATAGCTATCCATCTAGACAATGAACTTATCCTTGATAAACCCAAAAAACTTATTTCTCGAAACACAATAATAAAACGCTAGTTGCCGAAATACAAAAACATTTCTTTGACAAAATAGATCATATTCCATCCTAAAATAACTCAATTGCATATTCAGTAGCGGATAATGTCCAATACGGAAGAACCTAAAAATTACTGAGGGATATCTTTTAATAAACGTTTAAGCTAATATTTACTCTCAAGTGTTAATGAATAGACTTTGACAATGATTTGATATCACATAACCAATTTTGATTTCAAAAGGGCAAATAAACGACTGCATACAGTAAAACTTGTGACGGCGCGATTATCGAAAATATTCGAAATATCGTCGCTAGACATCCGACGTCGGCGACGCTCG
The DNA here is from genome assembly GCA_032209605.1 of Mactromeris polynyma. NCBI lineage: Eukaryota > Metazoa > Mollusca > Bivalvia > Venerida > Mactridae > Mactromeris > Mactromeris polynyma. The sequence continues at coordinate 8,354,398 of JASFXZ010000028.1, forward strand.
ATTATGAACTACAATAATCGATTATAATCGGAAATTGTGTTATTTGAATAAGATGATATTATATATATTCAAATTTTAAAGAAATAAACCCAGATATACATTCAAATCTTAAATTTAATAGTCAATACATGTATAAAACTAGATGTTTTGTAGTCAATAGTAGTCAAATATTTATTGAATGATAAAATGTTATTATGATAAAAGAGTAATGTTAAACCCCAGTGGTGTAAAATGTAGTTAAAAAAGAGATGAATAAAACAGTCAGCATTATTTTTATACTAAAAAGCTACATATTTCGATTCTTTCCGGTTCGATTATCGATTATGAGTTTTCAAACTGATCATGTATCGATTATGAAATTTATCCGATCAGGGCCGTAGCTGGGCTGTTTTTGATGATACGCACGACTGGGGAGGTACAAGGACGGGGTGTCCCCCTCGTTTGTATAGCGGGGGTACCATACCCAATAATATCGCTTATCAGATAAATCCAGTCGATGCAGATCCGTAAGTGATCGTAAATTTTCCGATGATCAACGATTGATAACTGGTATAACACATTAACATGTAGCCTCGGGCTTTCTTAGATCTATGTATCCGATAAACGGTTAAAACATTATGTATTATTATCATAAAGAAAAAAACAATTTGGAGTTCGATTTTGTGAATTAAGGTTTCATCGTAATCCCAATGGTAAAACAAATAACCTAAAAGTACCTTATTCCACGAATTGGTTTGAAGATTGGTGCAAGAAATGCTTTCCAATCACGCTATTGTCACGCTGGGTATCTGACTGCTACATTTGTGGCAGACAACATTTTGAAGCTGTTCCAATGATCACAATCAGTACGGTGGTAAAGTTTCTTCATTGACGCAAAAAACTATCTACAGGACACCTTGCATGTACAATAAATATAGTTTTTGCGGTGTGCCTCAGCATAGCTACACCCTGGTATATACAATTTTTCTTCCCCCGTTTACTAAAGAGTTGCATATAAAAAGTACTATATCATTTAACCAGTAATACCAATGCCTATAAAGACTATACTTTTCTTTAATCATTGCTGCAGAACGATGATTGTCAAACTCATTTATATACTTGACTTAAACATAAATGAAGAAATAAGTACCCATAATTGCGATTGGTATCTATCCGGGTCATTAAGCACATGTTTATTGATCAATAAATTTTAATGAAATACGTTCTGCATTTGTTCAAAAGTTAAGAAATATTTAGTTAAGAAGTCAAAAAATGTTCGATGTATAAGCTATCTCTTTCCAACCAATTTTTATGTAGAAACAAATTTCCATTTGTCTGTTTTATGTTTGAACTATTCCATATAATTTCTTTAGGAAAGTGGCTTATTGAATTTGTTTGATTGAGCACCAGGATGCAGAGAAATGTAAAATTAAATTTCAGTTTATCTGCATCTGTTTCACAAGTATTATACGTATTAAAAAATATTTATATAAATGTTATAAATTATTTTGCATTTAGCATTTATATTTCCGGTATGATTCTTTGACCGAGCTGAACTTGTCTGAATTTAAGAATGAATCGATATCAAAATTTTCGTTCCTCCATTTTCATATGTTTGGAAAATCATATTTCGGGATATTTTTTGAGGTTAAGAATCTCACAGAAAGTCAAACATTAGAGTTTTTTTTTTAATTCTCTTTTATTTTGGATTATTTAAAACTGTGAGTGGGTACACTTAATAAATAAGTCGCAAAGTAAACTCTCACGGAGTGTAATTTATAAATTCACTAATTTAATTCTGTTACCACGGACATATAAACCATTTTATATTGCTATTACGAATTATTCAAACAGATTTATAAATCCTTCTGTATGATGATAATAAATGAATTTTATTAGTTCATGGTATTTGTGGAATATCAAGTATACACCACATACATTTTAAAACGAGTCACGGACATATAAACATAAGGTTTATATGTTCGTGGTCCAGTGAACAGTTAGATTAAGATAATATCTTAAGATACCACATGTGGAGATTAAACTTGTCACAAGAGAGACTAACCGAATCGGTATCACTCGCTGGTCTTCGTGAATTACCGTGAGATATCACGGACACAATCTTCACATTGACAGGTACTTTATGTATCTCTAAATTCCCCCATTTTGTTTTACAATTACATCAATTGGCACCGTTTGAACAAGCATAAACTGCCCTAACATAAGCTGCTTGAAACTTTGAATTCCCGTCTAAGGATAAGTTAAAATAATGATTTAAACACGTCGGACGTCCAGGAAAATAAGAAACTGGGTGGCTCAAGAAAACTGTAAATTCCCCTGCCTAAACATCTAAAAAATATCAATATTTTTATACGATTGAAAAGACGATACATTGCGGTTTCCAAATCTGGTTGAAACTTTTGAATATGTTAAAACATAAAGAAATAATCATAATGAATACGTAGCGTTCCGCATCTAATCAATGCAAATTTACGACTGGAAATATCGATTTTTGGCCGATGTGATAAGCGATATTGTTGGACATGGGGAGTCCTCCCCGGGATTTTTTTTGAATAGTCGAGCACAAATGGTGAACTCTGAACGTGTGTTGGATATTCAGAGGGTTTTTTCACCAAACACGTTTAAGGTTAAATGATATAGTTTGATAATTATAAACGGAGTCAAAATTTTCATTTATTAAAGGGACCATTTATTAAAAAAATACAGCGTCCGTCAACACTCACTGCAATATAAATCAAACTTTTACATAGCATTATAGTAAAGTCAGTATAAACTGACGCGCATAGTGTCATCAATGTTCACATCCTCAATTAAACATGGCATTATGGAACAGAGCGACTAAAGATAACAGAAACATAAAGTTTGTTTGTACATGTATTTATATTTATACTTAAATGATACATTACATGTATAACGGCATTTATAATACTGCAAAGAAAAATCCAGTAATTTCATTGGTTAAAGGCTCGCGTATAGGATTCTATATACACGGCGCTGACAGGGTATATGACGTTTTTCCCTTCATGCGCCTCGTGACAATTTTCGTTGACGGCTCGACTCGAAAACTTTTATCTCTTGATGTCTGCAAGTTACTAGTAATTGACAATTGATCTTCACACATGATTCAATAAATATTGAACAGATTACATGTGTGCTAGTATTAATATTCAAAACGATAGATTTTTTAAGGTTTGAGCAAAATTCAGTTCGATAAAGTCCATGAGATCAGACGCTTGAAAATAAACATTAGAGTGCAAGCGCGCGCTTAACCATGTGTATTGAGGTACCTTACGGGGTAATGCAATTAATTTTCAGGCAATATAACGTGTGAGTGAAATAAAAATATTTTGATCTACAACAAGTAATTCCCGATATATTTTTAAAGAAATACGTTTTAATAACTGATATTTTACAAAACTAAAACACTCTAAACAATTTTATGAACCAAAAACACCAAAAATACACAGATCTAATTATTAGATCTAGTGAGCTAGGCAACCGAAACATTGCTTGTTTAACTAAATTCGTATGAAAACACGGAATTGCAGTATTATAAATTCGTTATACAGGTTGTTGACAGGGTATATGGGGGCATATAACCAGTCTGCGATTCATATAACCCTCGGCTAACGCCTCGGGTTATATGGCACACAAACTGGTTATATGCCCCCATATACCCTGTCAACAACCTGTATAACTAATAATGTTTACCCTCATTAAAACGTAAGCCATATACATTAAATGAGTGTAGCTTAGGCACGTTCAAATCTTATATAAAAGAGCCAGGCGTCTTTCCTTTTTCCTTGCAAATATTTCAACCACTGCCTCGCTATCTATCTCCTTCTCTCTATGGATATTGAGGAGACCAGGACCACCGAGTGGTCATCGTACTTCGCAAATGGTCTTAATAGGTATTATCGTGCTAAAGGACCGTTCTGTTGTTGCTGTTGACACAGGCATTGATAACAATATAGACAGACAGGCATGGACATTTGGGTAGAGGTCCTTATTTGCCTGACCAAACGCTTCCAATAGGCAGTCGCATGGGTCCTCCATTACCGTCTGGCAGCGTCTTTGCCATAGGCGTATCTCGGTGCAGAACTGGTCAATGTCGTTAGTCACATCAGATGCACACGAGGCATGAATTTCACGCACCACCTGTCATTTAATTATCAGCATATTAAACATATAATTATTTGTCTGAAAGGATCCCGTCAGTTCGTCGGTCCGTTGGTGATAATAAAGCGTATGCACACAACTGTCAAATATGTTAATACATAACTATTCTATTCCTGGAAATGCTAATGTTCGTATGATACAAATAATGTAGTTCTGGAGTAAATTTAACTTCACATCTGCATGATCAGGACATTACCCAAAGTTTAGTATTTTACTGATAAAATGCTCTGTTTTCTATTTGTACACATGGAGTTCCAGTCCAGTATAACTCAATAGCCTACAAGTAAAAAATTGCTGCCTGATGCAGCAAAGGTGGGTGCACGGCGTAAACAAAATGAAATAGAACAACTGCAATTTGAAGTAACAGTATGTGTTTATTATGCTTTAATGTGTAACTATATATTAATGTATAAAAAGTACATTTGTAGTTTTAGTAGTAGGAATTTATTAAGGAACAGACTAGTTTTTGTATGGACAGTTAAACAGAAATAGAAATTGATAGTGCGGAAAACTTTCATGATAATGAACATCATGCATGTAAATTAAGACAACATTATACATATCAAAATGCAAAACATTGATTGAAACATATTAACATAAATCACAATCATTATCACGGTAGAAATAAATAATGAAATACCGACAAATTTACATAATTAGTATTTACTAAAAATTAAAAAGAACAATAATCACTAAATGATATTGCATATCATGTCAAAATGTGAGAGCACTACAGTTTAATTAACAACATGTCAGTGGACAAACAGACATCCAGCATCACACACTGAATTAATCAAGCAATGTGTGAATGTAAAATGAGTTTAGACATTTTGAAAGTTAGAAAAATAGTGTAATTTAATGTAAATGATAGCTAAAAAGTGACACATGAGAGAACTAAAAAATGCTTCCTGAATGAACAAGTGGTAGGAAGTGAAAGCAGGCCGTAGTATATGAATGACTATTATAATGAGGCAAAGAACATAGCTAAGAGAAATAAAACCGTATTTACTTATATCTCAAACATATTTACAGTGGAAAGAAATAATGCAAAAGTGACCAAAATGCAACACAATAACTCAATACAAAAACATTAATCACTAAATGATATAGCACCTTGTCAAAATATGATATCACTTCAGTATGTAACAACCGCATGCTAGAATCACACACTGGATAAGTTATCAAGCAGTGTGAATGTATAATGAGTATAAACTTTGTGGAGGACTGGATAATGGTGAAATTGTATATGTAAATGAAAACTGTAAATGATACCTGAATCTACAAAAGTGATAGGAGGTGTATACAGACGGATTTAGCAGACTTAGTATATGAATGACTAGAGAAGTAAACAAAATGAACATAGCAAAGAGAAATATAAACGTATTTACATATATCACATACATATTAACAGTAGAAAGAAATAATGCAATAATGACCAAAAAGCAAAAACGATTACTCAATACAATCAAAGCAAACAAATGGGGTGTGGGACAGTACCACTTGTCTATGTAGCCAAGCTGGCAACTCGTTGCATATAAGTTTCTGTTTTGTAACTATAGTCAAACCTGTGTTAAAGACCACCTGCGAACAAAGACCACTATTGCAAAACCTGTCTGCAAAGACCATCAATTTTATCTCCCATCAGACCATTTTAAATGATATTTAATATGTTAATAGAGACCACCTGTAAACAAAGACCACATTTTGCTGTTCCCATGGGTGGTCTTTACAGACAGGTTTGACTGTAAACAGTTTTATAATATCAAAGTTTGTGTAACTAGGTAAGAAGGTTTGCATGGAATATGGAATAAAACAAAAACATAAGACATAAATGTGAAAAAGAATAAAAAATTATTGAAGAAAGAATAAACATTTTTTCCAAGAGATTTTCAATCAGACTTGTATTAGAAATGCTAGATTTTCAATCCAAAATAAAGAAAAATGGTCAGTAATAATGGTAGAACCTTAAGACTGTAAAACAAGTGAAATGTTTGTCACGATTGTAAATAAATGAAATACAAAGATATTAGACCCTTTATGTAACGTTTGTGAATATTTAATTATGAAATGACATATTAAATTCTATCCTCGCTAAATTAGAGTAAAATCAGTATGGCCAGGCATAAAGTTATGATAACACTAGCTTGCCATAGGTTATGAGCTATCTTGTTGCAGTGGGGTATTTTCCAATTAATTTTCAAAGCACAACTTTGATGAAAATGTAACAGGTTTTTTTAGAGATGAACAGCAGACAAGGTTTTCAAGTTTCAGACACCTGTGACCTTGACTTTTAACATTATGACCCCAAATTACAATATGAACAACTAGACTTCATACTGATACTTCCCAGCAAGTTGATGAAAATCTATCACTGGATTTTGGAGATAAAGGGACAACAAGGCAGACTGGACAGACAAGCATACAACATGTGGAGACATAATAAATACAAGATGATGAACACATATGTACAAGCAATAACAAAGTTTATATAATTATACATTGTAGTTAAATATTAGTACTAAACTGTTTACTTCATATGCAGCTTAATTGCAAAAACATCATCTTTTATATAGTTTATACATGAATCCAGGTCAAATCATCCAAGCTTTGTTTTAAAGGAAACTACTTTGAGCTTAGTCAGTAACAAAAAGTATGTTAGACCAGTTGTATCAAAAGTTGAAAGTAGACTGCAGACACAGCATAGGGCTATTCAAGGAACATTTTTACCCGGTTTGGTTTAAACTGCTCTAGCAGCTTTAGATATAATATCCAAAATGTGTCAGCGAATCAGATGTTGGATGTAATTTTGGTACAGTACAATCATGTGCCATGTTCATAGCTAATCAGCCAAAGGGTAAATAGATTTTTTTAGAAAAAATGTCTGGCAATCAGAAGCCCAATTGGCTATTTTGGAATTCGAGTGGCGCTGAGTGGGGCTGTGTGACACAATATTTGAGGACAATCATGCAATGAACAAATCTCGAATGAGTTAAATAATCAAAAAATATCAAAGTGAAACAAACAGCAATAAAACACCTGAAGACTGAGGCAAGACATGAATATTGCAAAAGCACATTAATGTAAGAACTGTTACAAGTATCAAAGATACTCAAAGTCAACTATCAAAACACAGTACAATATATTCAAATAAGAGGCCCAAGCAAAAATTAAATCAAAATAAGGGAGGGCTTGGTTTTTTTAAAACTTTTGAGTGCTGACTGGGTTTTTTTACATGTGGTTTTTTGAAATACTTAACTTTTGCCATACAGTAAAAAGGTATGTATGTATAGTATTACTGTGTTTATGAGGTCGACCGTCGCCGCGCCCATTTTATAATGCACATTATGGTAATTTGGTCGACCCGGTATGTCTGCCGCACACCATAAATATACTTTTTTGATGCCAGTAGAGGAGTATAGGTCAAACAGACAATTTTTGAAGCCAAATACGGTCACTGCATAGTGCCAATGAGACCCATCGTACAGTTACCATTTTCCTGGCATCTAACCAGTACTTTCCTGGAATCTACCCAGTACTTTCCTGGTTACATGCCAAGGCGTATGCACAAATATTATAAATATTGTCCCTGAAGTAAATTTCATTGCACTAACAAGCTGATTTTATACATTTAAGAATAAAGGGCCAGAAAATACTGCACTCCACAGGATGCAATATATTAACCCCATTACCTACAGAAATAAAGTTACTGCTAATGGTAAATTTCAATTTTTAAAAGCCACCAATGAAGAAAATAATAAAGTGGTGTGTAAGAGGTTGTTGAGGGGAGTTTTTTTTCTCTCTGAAACAGTCGTAAATCAAGAATAAAATCCACATTTTTTGTTTCTAGGGTTCCCTCTGTCATTCGCCAATAACATCAAATGTGAAAAAGACAATAATTTGGCAACAGGTTTTCAATTTTGGCAACAAAAATATTCCAAAAGAAATTATACTTGTAAGCAATTGCATAATTTTTCATGCTTTATCAAAACTGGTGTGTACTTTGAATATGCCACAGAGAATCATGTCTTCAAATTAAAAAAAATTAGCACCTTCAATACCGGGATATGAATAAATACCGAATGATATCAGAAATAGTAGTATCTAGTTTTTCGCATAACTTTGATTGCAGTGTCAGTTGTTCCGAATAGATAAGGGATCACTGTCCTTGTAAGTGCAAGTGACACTTATTTAAGGTTTACACAAGGCAACAATATGAAGCTCTAATGTTCACCTTGCATATCTGGGAACATCTGCTTCACCATTCCTACAGGTACCACAACTACTTGGTCATCTATTGTTAAGAAGGAGAACTCATCTTCTTCCTGACAAACACTATCCACCTCATCAATTACGTCTTCTACTGGAAATTCTGTTTTCTGTTAAAATACAATAGTATAGGTATATTGTAAGGGTATTAATGAAACATATTTAAGAAATATCTGAACAATTTTTGCTATATTTAGGTGTTGAACCTTTCGCCTAGTGTTAAAGCTCTTTTTGATGGAGTGTGAGGATAAGTGACCCAATCATGTTTATGATAAAAAAAATGTATTACTTTGATCTTGCTGCTGCATATAATCTTTGACGGTTTGTTGTTCTTTAATTGTGTATTTCTTTACTTTTCTGCTTTAACAATGGATTTAGTTACATGTTTATTATAACCATGTCATATTAATGTCTCCATGTAAAATTTAATGGTATTAAAAAGTATTAGCCAATAACAATATATTTCAAAAGTATCCGTTGACAGCTGCTAAAATTATTAAACTAAAACTATCTGAATACTTTATGCCTTTTTGATGATATAACTACTGTACTAAAGTACATTCAGAATTTTTTTGCAATATCTTATTTTAGCTTAAGGTAACAGGCGACAGGATTGCAATAATTTGAACTTGCTATTTAAATTTGTATAGCAGAATATCAATGTATCATTTCCTATAATTGCAATAATTAACCTCACAATTTGTCTGTTGTTCAAGACACAACACAAATCAGATTTCCCACCCTTCCCAAAAAAAATTCAAGGACTCTTCAAAGGGTATTTTCACAAAATTCAAGGACCAAAACAGCATTTGTACTGCTATTTTATTCATTCAACATGTCTTTCAAATTAACTTTTTCCATGAACATTTAAGTATTAAACTTCAAATTATGAACTTATATACAAGGAAATGTTACACGCACTTCAATGCGAGTTTTCCAAGGCTTTCAAAGTCACTATTTTTTATCTGTTTAAAGTGAGTTTATTATACAGTAGGAGAACCATGTGACATACCGTGACTAAGGTCTGGGATGTTGTTGAAAGGGAAACTTCATTTCTGTAGGTATTTGTAACACTGTCTGTTATGACAAGTCTCCAGGTTGAAAGGTTTCATTCACACATTTGCACCATAAGGCCACCTAACATTTGTTTGTTGCATCTTCAAAATATATGTTCTTTATTTTGACATTCTCAGTACCTCACATACAGGTTCTTCGGAACTTCCTGCAATAAAAGGTAAATCAATAAAATACTGCATTAGACTTTCCAATGGATAATAATGCATTTTGCCTTTCATCTCAAATAATGTTTTAGAACAGCCATTCATTTGCTGATCGTGTATCTGAAGACATCAATTTGAAGATGTCATCAGACAATTATCTTAATTGAGATTCTCCATCTATCATTGGCAGTGTTTTCCGTGGACTTTTAAAATTGAAAGTCATTGCAGTTTCATATCCGAGGCCAGGGTCATTTCCAAGTATTGGAGGTCATACAGGAATATGCTAAATCGAGTCGACGCTTATGTACTTAGACACATTCAGTCTGCATGTAATAATGAAATTGAAAGTTGAAACTGAAAGTACATTTTCGGAAAATTGCTGTAAGGTTAGAACATGTGATCAGTGTATTTAATACAACCTGCGAGTTTAAACGTTTACATGTTAATTATCACGCATGTTTGAACGATACATGACTTATGAAAGAGGGAAAATACTGCAAAATATTAATCAGAGCACAGAGACGAATGCTGGCTGCATCATAACAATAACAAATAAAATGTAGGTCAACCACGCGATGGGTCAACCACAATGTTGAAACGATAAAATTCAATAATTATACAGTTGAAAATATTAGTTAATGACATCAATCATAATATACAACAAAATCACATACCTTAATTTAGCTTTTGTAGCCTACAAAATCAATAATGACGTTACAACGCACAATCGTTCGCTTCCCGACATATATTCCCGCCGGTCTGCGCAGGCGCACAATAGGCTCTGGGTGGGACTGAAACCCGTTATCCGGGATCCGTGATTCTCCGGGATCGATTTTTAAAAATTGTTCGAGTGGAACATATGTTAACTGAAGGGTGTGAACGAATGTTCCTCTATCCGGTATTGACCGTTGATACCTACGATATAGTCCAAAATATCGATCCCGGATTTTCCCACCAAAGTCCCGGATTTTAGTCCCACCCTAGGCTCTGTTCGATTTTTCCCCAAATTTTGTTCTTAACCGAGTCCATTGCAAAACGACGCTAACAGAACTCAATATGCACGGCGTTGACACGCCGTGCAATTACATGTATATGAGTAAACTTTTAAGAAGCAGTTATATTCCATATCTAAAATAATGGCGATGTTGTATGTACTTGGTTAATGTACGTATAGTTCAATAGCTGCGCTGTAACCCTTCATCCCCCTCAGCCTTAGATTTTTAATGCTGATTTAAAGTATTTAGTTTTTCGACTTTTGAAAATTATGATACGCACGGGCGTACGTGCGTATGCCTAGCTACGGGCCTGGGTACTGTTTTACTAACATTCTTATGTTTTGCGTAAGTGGTGGATTTTACTACATAGTTTACTGTCATACTAAAACAATGAACAGTGATAACAACGTGTATGGGTATGCTTGTATAAAGGTGATCAAACTCCTGATCCGAAGGTGCAGAGTTTGAGTCCCGCATTCAATGGGCTTCACAATCCCTGATTTTGGCTCGAGATATGACTCGGGGTGCAATAATTAATTCTTGGACCTGTCTAAAAGATATTAAAACGTTCGAATCGGCGAATACGTCGATCGCAGTCCTCATTGTTCTTTGTGATTAACTATCATAACAATAGAACACAAAGATCTGTTACTTTCAGTTGACTTTGTCTGACAAGCATAACATTGATAAACATAACATAGTTGCATACACCACATAAAACTGCGACATAAAGTACATAAAGCTGCGATATAAAGTACAAAAAAATGCGACACAAAGTACATTAAGCAGCGATATAAAGTACATAAAACTGCTATATGAAATACATAAAACTGCCATATAAAGTACATAAAAAGAGAGAAATGTGTACAAAATAGTCATCAATCAGTTATCCTGCCGCCGTCATCTGTTAGCTCTTTCTACATACCTTTTTCGGCACTAATTACTAAAGCGGATCATCCTCACTGTCATGTTACACCAACCGTGGTACTAGCGTACTATCACTGTAAATGTTACATCAACCGTGGCACTAGCGTACTATCACTGTAAATGTTACATCAACAGTGGTACTAGCGTACTATCACTGTAAATGTTACATCAACCATGGCACTAGCGTACTATCACTTTGAATGTTACATCAACCGTGCTACTAGCGTACTTTCACTGTAAATGTTACATCAACCATGGCACTAGCATACCATCCCTGTGATGTTACACCAACCGTGCTACTAGCGTACTATCACTGTAAATGTTACATCAACAGTGGCACTAGCGCACCATCCCTGCGATGTTACACCAATCGTGGTACTAGCGTACTAGCACTGTAAATGTTACATAAACCATGGCACAGCGTACCATCCCCGCGATGTTACACCAACCGTGCTACTAGCGCAACATCACCCTCACTACCTAGTCTGGTAGCCAGCGTTCTCGGCGCACAAGAGTACGGCCCTGATAATGGAATGGTAAGGGCAGATAATCCAGGCTACCTTACTGCCATGTTACAGTGGCGCTTTACCAGACTGTCGAAAACCTATATGCGGCACGGACTATATGTGGCACTACAGAGCTTATCGTGTAAAAGATATGTGATGCTAGTCATACGTAAACTATACAATTTAGCGTTACTTACCTTCGTCATCGCTGAGATAGGGTGGCTCCTATCTGTACGATATTTATTATCAAATCATAAACTATGCCAATCAGATATCGTGATAATCTGTACTTTTCTATAAGTTCACGATCCGTCTAACATGTCAGGTATTTCTCTGAAATGTCGAGCTCTTCGAGCGTTCATACGGTCGGCAATATTTACGCAAAACGTAGAGATTTACGGATGGTAATTTCTAACGTAACTTTACGCTCTAACTTACGCAAATACCTACGTACGCAAATATTAGTGAAACGCATTTACGTAGAAATTTTGTACGTACGCAAAAACTTACGAAAATATTTGATTTACGCAAGCGTAAGTACGTTAGTAAAACAGTACCCTGGTATATAACACAATTACGAATTGCTCAACAATTAGCGCATGCGATACATAATCTATTTATAGTATAAAACCAAGTAATATTAACTTCTGTTGAAAAATGTCGACTATTTGATAGTCTAGTCGGATCTATATTAAACTACAATACACCCCATGTCTGGAACATTGTACACAATGTACTGTTAATGACGTAATCAACAAACTACCAAAGCGACACGCGCGTGTAGATAAACTTCTGGAGGTACGCGGCGGGATAAAATTAAGTTGTAATAGCCAGAGGCGCCAGACAGGGATAAATATCCGATATTCGGCACACCAGGTCACATGATCATAATACCGTCTCAAACATAAGACCATCTCAATCATAAGACCATCTCAATCATAAGACCATCTCAATCATAAGACCGTCTCAATCATAAGACCGTCTCAAACATAAGACCGTCTCAAACATAAGACCAACTCAATCATAAGACCATCTCAATCATAAGACCGTCTCAATCATAAGACCGTCTCAATCATAAGATCGTCTCAAACATAAGACCATCTCAATCATAAGACCATCTCAATCATAAGACCGTCTCAAACATAAGACCATCTCAATCATAAGACCATCTCAATCATAAGACCGTCTCAAACATAAGACCATCTCAATCATAAGACCGTCTCCAACATAAGACCGTCTCAAACAAGACCATCTCAAACATAAGACGATCTCAATCATAACACCATCTCAATCATAAGACCATCTCAATCATAAGACCATCTCAATCATAAGACCGTCTCAAACATAAGACCATCTCAATCATAAGACCATCTCAATCATAAGACCGTCACAAAAATAATAACACAATTTTTCGTCCATTTTCACTTTGTTGCTCTTTATTCAATTTCGATATTAAAACCACCTCAATAAGAAGACCCGTTTTGGTGATCTTATCAATGAAGCTTTACTGTACAATCAATATCAAATGACACGCGGTTCATTTTACTATTATTTGAAGAGAAAACAATAACCAAATACGTAGGTTTTAATTCAATATCAAAGTAAATCATGCTACATCAACCAAACTGAAATCCATTTTTTTCTCTTTATCAGGAAATTCGGAGGATAATAACATTTGGTAGGGGGGGGGGGAGGGGGGGGGGGGTGCATATCAATAAGGGTATAATGTCCCCTCCAGATTAGTCCCCGAAAAATGATAAATACGAAGCAGAATGTTCTTTTTTTTTCTTCAATAATATACCTGCGAACTAGTTTCTACATACACGCATTTATATCTTAGTAATGGTTTTTGTTATCAACTAACCGTGCTCCAGCTATCAATCATGAATTATTAAAACCCAAACACGTATCAATTTACATAATATAATGCAGTCGTTCAACAATTGATATCTCTTGTGCATATCTATTGAATATTTACAAAAATCGATAAAGATAATTATTCCAGACAATTGTCACGAGTTCTCTCCCTTTGTTTCTAGTATGTGCATAACGCTTCATGCGCGCATGCGACTCATAAGCGTGCAATTGACTCATAAGCGTGCATGCCACCTATAAGCGTGCATGCCACCCACAAGCACGCATGACACATATGTGCGCGCATGCCACCCACTTCAGAAGGCGTTTGTCTGACAATTCAAGGGTTGTAGGCGCTCAGCAGGAACCCCTGAAATTAGACCACTTAAGAAGGACAATTCTATTTGTGAATATTTAAACGACTGACATATATGTAAATCCATATTTGACGACGAAAGAACTCTTATAATGCAGCGAGGAATTGGCGAGTGCACGCTATTCATTACATCAAAATTGTACTTTTATTTATATTATTATGCCGCATAGATCGAAGTTCTAATAAAATCAATAAAAATACACACAATTTTACTATAGCTTATTGTACAAGTTTTAGTGAGTAAGACACATAAATGTGTCAATTCGCGAATCACGATAAATGTACCTCTATACATGCTATATATATGTTATGCAATGTTTTTAATTGGGCTTGAACGGATAGTAACATTGGACCCGGATATAAGTTGTCAAATATTTTGTATTTAGGTATTTGAGTATGTAAGAAGTAACGTTTGGCGTTCACTTTTGTGCAGTTTGTATGAAACTTTGAATCGAAATAAGGACCGCATAAAACGTTTATATCAGTTGTCCTATACACATCCCCTAACCTGTTACGGAAACTGCCGAGATGCTTCGATTGCGCTCCATAAGGTAGACAATTCTAGCCGTCAATAACCTTTAAAAGTCAGGAGGCCCGACACAGAATCTTATTTGATGATACTATGTAATTTTAGATAAGCTTAAATGATAACATTACTGTAATAATGCTAACTAGTGTTCTAGGTAACACTTCACTGTAAGGGTATGAAAACATGAGCGGTGAAGATTGGCACAAATCAAAATGTGGATTTTTATCGCAACCCCGTTGCGACTGTTAACGAAATTGTTCACATCGGCAACGAAACATTATTAAATAGGAAATATGTAGGCAGCACATCTCACTACAGATGGTTTGTGACCTCATAAGGTACACATGAATTTCTGAGACACTGATCAGTCCAACCTAACCAAGTACCATGCCACCATGAGGAGACCGGGACGGAGGATCAAACATGTTAACACCAGTCTTTGACTGAAAATACCGGGTTCAAGTTTAACTACCAGATCATCGTATGGAGACCTAAAGTTGGAATCAAACTTTGAAATGTCGGTGAATGTAAATGTCTGATGATAGTAACTCGATTTGCCTCATGCATAGCTCCCTTATGAGACAATGTGACCCAATAAGACCAAATATGCACGAATATCTGAGACCCTCTATCACTGGTTCAAAGACAGTAATAAGTTCGATCCTCAATAGATACCTCCCTACGATGTTGGTTCTCCTTGCACTCGTTGGACTCCTGGTTGTCCGCGTTGTCGTATATACACTGGTCATACTTGGGCCAGTGAGATACGCAGAGGGCAAATCATTCTATCATCAAATTCTTTCACTAATCTATAGATGCAAGTTTGGTCCTCAACAGCCCCCCTCCCTGCGATGGTCCAGTGGTACGTTTTGCTTTTGTTGGACAGGAGGGTGTCACATGTACTCGTGCAGATATGGCACCATTGGGATATATTGCCTACTCCCGTAATAAGGGAGCGATGCAAAGGGCAAATCGCCATGTTATCAGATTTAAATTTACGTTCAAACAGTGGTGTAAGTTTGATTAATTATAGGGGGCTTCCTACAAGTCTGGTGGTATTTCATGCAATCGGTGGACTCGTGGTAGTCTAAAGTTGCTGTATATACCCGGTCTCATGTAGTCACATTGTCTCCTTATGGATTTGGCAAATCGTCCAATTATAGAATATTTTCACTCAATGACAAGTACAAGTTTGATCAGCTTTACCTAACGTTAATTTACCGATGCTAGTTTCCTACTTGATTGAACCTCTATACGGGCCTCAATTCGTTATTGTCTAATGGCGTAAGGGAGGTAATTATTGTTTGTAGCTATTGACCGTTTGTTATTGGTTGATAGCTGCTACGCATATTTTCTGAAATCGAAGGTCAAACATAGAAAATGGCGTTTGCAGGGCGTTCTCAGCTGAAAATGTCTGATGAAGCATATGATTGTGTGTGTACTGCTTGTGCAGAAGACAACAAGACAGTGGAAGCTGTAAAGTATTGTGCTGAATGCAGTGGGTATTGTTGTCAGTCATGTACCGACGCACACAAGAAGTTCCCGGCAACGAGAAACCACAATCTGATGGATGTCATTGGAAACCAAGCGAGCAGTCTACACTCCAGTGTGTTGGAAATTCCAACTGAGCGGTGTTCCATACATAAAGGGAAAGTTGTTGACATGTACTGTGAAGGTCATGATGTTGTTGGCTGTTCGACATGCTTCGTGAAAGATCACAAGTAATGCTTTATTTACATCAATATCAACTTTACGTTAGAATTATAATTATCTCTCCACTACAATCCTCCCCCTTCCGGCATTATACGCCCAATCACAATGGGCCGTCAAACACCGCTGCCAGCATGAAGTTAATCAAGTGGGAAAGTGCGCCAGATGTGGGGCTCGAACCCATGACCCCATACATACTAGTGCGAGCTCTGCCGACTGAGCTAACCAGGTGGCCGTTTAATCCAACACAACTACAGAATTGTACATCTACAACACAGAAAAATGTGCTCGAACCCACAAACCCTTAAATACTGATATGACCCTAGTTCAAAATATTAGACATGTACTTGCTCATTTTATTAATTTTTTTTAGTCATTTCATGTTTTAAAATTTTACAATATTCAACGGGCAGAATTAATGTGTTTTTATCATTCATGATGTGTAATGAACTTAATTAATCGAGCAATAGAATTAAATACTTCAAAGTAGATCTATGTCGGTGCTCAATTTACATTGTAAAACACATTGTCATAACGTCCTATGTTTTAAATGTGTTTGCTATATATATATGCAGAATGTAATTATAAATCATTCAATTTCAGGTTTTGTCAAGACAGTCACATCCATTCTATACCTGACATGATTGACGCCATATTTAAGTTGTCTGACTGCAAACGGACGCACAGTCTTCTGAAAAATGTGATGGTATCCGTGGAAACAGCAAGTAAATCTACAGATACCCAACTTCAGACTTTGAATAAAGCAAAGAAAGAGGCTTTAGGTCAAGTAAGTACATTCCAAAAAGCATTAGAAGCCATCCTGAGTAAAATTGCCGCGTCATCGCGCAAAGAAATAGAAGTTGTATACAAACAACTAGAAACAAAAATTCTACAAGACAAGCAAAGTGTTGATGGCATCTGTAAAGATTTGCAGACGACAGACGACAAGCTAAATCAATCAGAAGGAAATAGAGCCCAACGTTTTGTTTGTACGAAAATTGCCCAAGAACAAATAAAAGAAGCAGACAGTGAGAAGACTAACCAAGAATTACAACAAAATACAGACGTACAGATATCATTCATTCCAGACCAATCATTGATGGCATATATCCAAGCTTTAGAAGGTATTGGTCAAGTACAAAAACATGGAAAGCGGAAACACGACGTCTACAAAATCAAAGGAAGTAGAAATATTACCATATTCTCATGATTCTGAGACATGCTGTTCCAATGGATGTTGTCTGACACATGATAACCAACTACTTGTCACAGATCGTGGCAATAAGAAACTTAAACGTATTGATATACTGAAGATGTCAGTTGTTGACTATTGTACTTTAGATTCTGTACCTCGTGGTGTATGTTGTATCAGTAAACATGAAGTTGCTGTTGCATGTCGGAATGGCAACAAAATCCAGTTTGTTTCCATTCATAACAAGATGACTCCTACAAGACAAATTAAAATGTCTCATGGTTGTTATGGTATTGCTTTCAAGGATGGTCAGCTTTATGTGACAGATGTTGGTGCTTCACTCCATGTTTATGATATGACTGGTACCCTGTTGAAGACAATTACACCAAGAAACAAAGCTGGAAATGAGCTGTCCAACGATACTCGACATGTTACATTCAATGAAAGTGGAGACAGAATGTTTGTTGGAGGTTGGGACAAGGGCCTTGTATGTTTTGATGGGATGGGAAATTATTTGTCCACTATTACAGACACTGACCTGTCGTATGTAGATGGTGTATGTGTTGATGGGAGAGGAAACATATTTGCAGTTGGGTACGGGTCACATAATGTGGTACAATTCAGTGAGAATGGGAAGAAACTTGGTGTAGTTGGGAAGCAAGGAGATGGATTACAACGTCCACATTCAGTGTATTTTCATCAGGGACTGAATAGCATGTTTGTTACCATGTCGGACAGTGAAGTAGTGAAAATGTATGAACTAGAATAATCAAACATACTGTGAGATAACAGAGTTGTCAATTCTGTGAACATGTATTATTGATAGAATATAAGTAAAACTTACATAAAACTCAGCAGGAGTAGTTTGCAGTTCTAACAAAGTTCTACCCTGCAACTGTACATGTGTTTTATTTTTGATGTAATCAAATTTCAAGATTATATGACTGTTATATAGTATCTAGGTTATAAATTGGATGCATTTATTGTTTAATTACATCATGATTGTACTTTTTAAAGGGACATAACATTTTCTCTTTTCTTCTCTGATAGCTGTGTAGATAACATGTTCTAAAATGCAAAATTAAAGGGAGGTAATAAAATTATGAAAATTGAGGTTTTGAGTGCAATACTATGAATGATAATAAAATTAAATCCATCCAATTAAACAGTGATTAAATTGTTGTAAAAATATTTGACATTGCATCAATTAGATAATTCAAAACATGTCTGTATTTTTGTATTAATTTATTTAAGTATAGAGAACACGTTAAATAGTAAATACATTTTGCAGGTCCCATTTAAATATCAGTTTATAATATCCAGTGTATAGTTTCCAATTATATTATAATTTACTTGATTGTTTTATTTACAAATATGAACTACTGTATATGTGGTGAAGTTCATGACGTCATAATGTTAGCGTATTCCGTGAATTTAAGAAAGTTGTAAACATATCCAACTGTTTAATTTTCTACGTTCACAGAAGACAAGTATATTTTTGCCTGACTGTAATATAACAATGTTTGTACTCATTTTGTTTAAAATCGTGTACTTATTACCTCTATATTTCTTCCTTTTTGTCATTCATTTCATAGAAATATATTAATTATGCTTTTTCTTTCTTGTCTAATATCTTACTATGATAATACATGTAGAAAGTATAGTACAAATAAATACAATCAAAATTTGTAAAATTCCGTTGTTAGGTCGCCATATCTTGTACCAATACTTAGTCTGCAGTGGTGAGAATTTCAATAAGCTTGTGCTTCCAAATGTGTCCACAATTTACATCTACATTTTTATCTTGTGACATTTTCGCACAGGTCTTGAAAAGTCCTTGAATTTTGGGCTACTCCTTGAAAAGCACTTTAATTTCTAACTGCCAAAAACTCCTTGAAAAGCACTTGACTTTCGAATAAAATGAATACATTTAGGTAAATTGCCCTTAAATTCTTCTGCTGGGAATATAAAAAGGATAAAAAAACAAACAAACAGACTAACAATAAAGAAAACACGGCAAAATCAAGACAGAGTTATCTTTGACAGGGCCTAACGACGAGTAAGCGATACATGTAGTATAGTATACAGTACAGTTAGGCCCTTATAAAGTAATTCTCATGCTGTTTAATTTTCTTCGTGCTGTGCAGTGATGGTCATTTCGGGGGGGGGGGGACAAATACACTGGTACCCTTCTCTTAACCGAAAATAAATCAACATTTCTAGTCTTTGAAAATGGAGGAAAAGTACTTGAAAATGCCTTGAAAAGTACTTGAATTGTTTTTGGGAAGTTCTGTATGAACCATCTTGTCATACCAGTATACACTTTATTACATGACGATGTAGACAAATAAAAAAGTTTAAACTAATTCTACGATCGAAAAAATAGATTGACTAATGCATATGATTTACCTAGTTTTCCCTAAAGCATTGTTAGTAAATTTACGCATATAATTGATATAACACGTAAGGGGTTCAAGCAAGTTTCATGTTCAAATTATACTAACACACCGAACAAAAGTGTTATGTACTCTGCTGACATATTTAAGATATTGCAATTAAATATGAATTGATCATGTAGAAATATTTCATACAGAAAGTTCAATATGTCTGTAATGATTCTACCGTAAATTTCAGCACGTTTCATTGAAATCAAGACAGTTACAAAACACTACACAGAAATTAAAAGTCACAGATTAACTGAATCTGGTGTTTTTGGGTAGGTATTGTCTTATGTATGTGGCATTCCCTGTAACAACTTAATCACTCTCACACTGCATCTAAGAAAGTTCATAGGGCAAGTTCGCCTTAGGACAACTTTTATTCGATGAGTACATGAGCATAACTATAAACATGTACATTTGTAGATTATACACTGTACATACATTGAAACAAACAAGTTAACCAAAGTTTTGAATATTATCTCTGTAAGTGTACTTAAACTTATAAGATTTAATTGAGAGAATTGAAATTTTAATGTATATGGGAGAGACATACTTAATTAAATAATTTCACCGATCTATTATAATGACTGGTTAACTGACTTTTAACGTGAGTGTTGAATTTATCGATGCGATATGTCTGTCTGACTAACTTACTTTTAGCTGGTGCCTATAAGAAATGAGAACTACAGTCTATTTGTGTCGAGCCCGGTTGCAGTGAGCTCGACATAGTATGTCGTGCGTGCGTCCAGATTTTCTTTGTCCGGACCATAACTTTGTTACTTATTGGAGGATTTTCAAATGACTTGGCACAAATGTTCACCATGATGAGTCGGAGTGTAGGTTTTAATTCAATATCAAAGTAAATCATTCTACATCAACCAAAGTGAAATCCATTTTTTCCCTTTATCAGGGAATTCGGAGGATAATAACATTTGGGAGGGAGGGGGGGGGGGGGGGGGTGGAACATATCAATAACGGTATATGGTCCCCTTCAGATTAGTCCCCGAAAAAGTATAAATACGAAGCAGAATGTTCTTTATTTTCTTAAATAATATACCTGCGAATTCGTTTCTATATACACGCATTTATATCTTAGTAATAGTAATATCAACCAACCGTGCTCCAGCTATCAATCATGAATTATTAAAACTCAAACACGTATCAATTTACATAAAATGATGCAGTCGTTCTACTATTGATATCTCTTGCATATCTATTGAATATTTACACAAAACCATAAAGATAATAACTCCAAACAATTGTCAGTACGGTCCACATGGGATTGTCACGAGTTCTCTCCCTTTGTCTGAAGTATATGCATAACGCTTATCGTACAAAGTGCCCGCATGAAACTCATAAGCGCGCAATTGACTCATAAGCGTGCACGCCACCTATAAGCGTGCATGCCACCAACAAGCACGCATGTCACCTATGTACGCGCATGCCACCCACTTCAGAAGGCGTTTCTCTGACAATTCAAGGGTTGTAGGTGCTCAGCAGGAACCCCTGAAATTAGACCCCTTAAGAAGGACAATTCTATTTGTAGATCTTTAGACGACTGACATATATGTAAATCCATATATGACGACGTAAGAACTCTTATAATGCAGCGAGGAATTGGTGAATGGACGCTACATAAAAATTGTATGTATTTTTATTGATTTTATTATGCCGCATAGATCAAAGTTCTACTAAAATGAATAAAAAGTACACTCAATTTTAAAACAAAAAAAGCTAATATTGGATGGTTAATTAATTGTATACGTTTTTTTGAGTAAGACACATAAATGTGTCAATTCGCGTATCGTGATAAATGTACCTATATACATGTATATGTTTGCGATGTGTTTTTAACAGTGCTTGAACGGATAGTAATATTGGACCCGGGTATCAGATTGCCAAATCTTTTGTATTTAGGTATTCGAGTAAGGAAGAAGTAATGTTTGGCGTTCACTTTTGTTCAGTTTGTGTGAAACTTTGAGTCGATATAAGGACCGCATAGAATGTTTATATCAGTTGTCCCATACACATTCCCTTATTGTCTTACCTTACCTGTCACGAAAACTGCCGAGATGCTTTGATTGCGCGCTCCATAAGGAAGAGTAACTTCCCTTGGTATGTCTAGCCGTCAATAACCTTTTAACGTCAGGAGGCCCTACACAGGTTCGTTTTGGATAATACTATGTAATTTTAGATAAACTTAAAGGATAAAATTACCGTAATAATGCTACTTTCATGGGTAATACTTCACTGTAAGGGTTTGAAAACATGCGCGCTGAAGACTAGCACGAATCCAAATGTGGATTTTTATCGCAACTCCTTCGCAACTTGCAACGAAAGTACCATAAAATAGGAAAATACACTACAGAGGGTATGTGACCTCATAAGGTACACCTTTGTTTCTGAGACACTGATCAGTCCAACCAAACCAAGTAGATCTACCAGGCCACCGTGAGGAGAACGGTACGGAGGATCGAACTTGTAAACACCAATCATTGAATGAAAATACCTGGTTCAAGATTGAACCTCTATACGGGCCTCAATTCGTTATTGTGCTTATGGCGCAAGGGAGTTAAGTATTGTTTGTAGCTATTGACGGTTCGTTATTGTTTGCTTGATGCCACGTATATTTTCTGAAATCAAAGGTCAAACATAGAAAATGGCGTTTGCAGGGCGTTCTCAGCTGAAAATGTCTGATGAAGCATATGATTTTTTGTGTACTGCTTGTGCAGAAGACAACAAGACAGTGGAAGCTGTAAAGTATTGTGCTGAATGCAGTGGGTATTGTTGTCAGTCATGTACCGTCGCACACAAGAAGTTCCCGGCAACGAGAAACCACAATCTGATGGATGTCATTGGAAACCAAGCGAGCAGTCTACAATCCAGTGTGTTGGAAATTCCAACTGAGCGGTGTTCCATACATAAAGGGAAAGTTGTTGACATGTACTGTGAAGGTCATGATGTTGTTGGCTGTTCGACATGCTTCGTAAAAGATCACAAGTAATGCTTTATTTACATCAATATCAACTTTACGTTAGAATTATAATTATCTCTCCACTACAATCCTCCCCCTTCCGGCATTATAGGCTCAACCACCATGGGCCGTCAAGCACCGCTGCCAGCATGAAGTTAATCAAGTGGGAAAGTGCGCCAGATGGCGGGCTTGAACCCATGACCCACTACATACTAGTGCGACCGAAGTAACCAGGTGGCCGTCTAATCCCACACCACTACAGAATTATACTCTCCTACCTCTACAACACAGAAAAAGTGTCTGGAACACACAAACCCTTAAACACTGATCTGGCCCTAGCCCAAAATAGTAGTCATGTGCATGCTCATTTTACTAAAATATTTTTCGATCTAGTCATTTCCTTCTTAAAATTTAATAATATTCAACGGGGTGAATAAATGTGTTTTTATCATTCATGATGTGTAAATGAACTAAAATTTAAATAATGGAGCAATATAATTATATATTTTGAAGTATGACGGTGCTCAATTTACATTGTAAAACACTACATATGAACATTGTCACAACGTCCTATGTTTTAAATGTGTTTGCTATACATATATGCACAATGTAATTATAAATCATTCAATTTCAGGTTTTGTCAAGACAGTCACATCCATTCTATACCAGACATGATTGACAACATATTTAAGTTGTCTGACTGCAAACAGACGCACAGTCTTCTGAAAGATATGATGGATTCCATGGAATCAGCTAGTAAATCTACAAATAACCAAATCCAGACTTTGAATAAAGCAAAGAAAGAGGCTTTTGGTCAAGTCAGTACATTTCAAAAAGCATTAGAAGCCATCTTGAGTAAAATTGCCGAGTCATCACGCAAAGAAATTGAAGTTGTATACAAACAACTAGAAACAAAAATTCTACAAGACAAGCAAAGTGTTGATAACATCTGTAAAGATTTGCAGACGACAGACGAAAAGCTCAATCAGTCAGAAGCAAATAGAGCCCAACGTTTTGTTTGTACGAAAATTGCCCAAGTGAAGATAAAAGAAGCAGACGGCGAGAAGACGAAGCAAGAATTACAACATAATACAGACGTAGAGATATCATTCATTCCAGACCAATCATTGATGGAATATATCCAAGCTTTACTAGTTATTGGTCAAGTACAGAAACACGACCCCTACAATATCCAAGCTTTACAATGTATTGGTCAAGTACAGAAACATGGAAAGCAGAAACACGACGTCTACAAAATCAAAGGAAGTAGAAATATTAACATAAAACTTTCTCATGATTCTAAGACATGTTTTTCCACTGGATGTTGTCTGACACAAGATAAACAACTGCTTGTCACAGACTGGAACAATAAGAAACTAAAACGTATTGATATACAGAAGATGTCAGTTGTTGACTATTGTACTTTAGTTTCTGTACCTTATGGTGTATGTTGTATCAGTAAACATGAAGTTGCTGTTGCATGTGAGAGTAACAACATGATCCAGTTTGTTTCCATTCATAACACGATGACTCCTACAAGACAAATTAAAATGTCTCATGTTTGTTATGGTATTGCTTTCAAGGATGGTCAGCTTTATGTGACAGATACTGTTGCTTCACTCTATGTTTATGATATGACTGGTATCCGGCTGAAGACAATTACACAAGACAATGCTGGGAAGAAGCTGTTCAACCCTAGTATACATGTTACATTCAATGAAAGTGGAGACGGAATGTTTGTTGGGGGTGGGTACAATGGACTTGTATGTTTTGATGGGATGGGAAATTATTTGTCCACTATTACAGACACTGACCTGAGGTATGTAGATGGTGTATGTGTTGATGGTAGAGTAAACATGTTTGTAGTCGGGCAGAGTTCACATAATGTGGTACAATTCAGTGAGAATGGGAAGAAACTTGGTGTGGTTGTGAAGCAAGGAGATGGATTACAACATCCACGCTCAGTGTGTTTTCATCAGGGACTGAATAGAATGTTTGTTACCATTTTTGGCAGTGATGTAGTGAAAATGTATGAACTAGAGTAATCAAACATATTGTGAGATAACAGAGTTGTCCATTCTGTGTACATGTATTATTGATAGAATATAACTAAAACTTACATAAAACTTAACAGGAGTAATTTTCAGTTCTAACAACTACACATCAACTGTACATGTGTTTCATTTTTAGATGTAATCAAATTTCAAGAAAATATAAATGTTATATAGTATCTAAGATATAAATTGTATGTGTTTATTTTTTAAATACAGCATGATTGTACTTTTTTAAAGGGACATAACATTTTCTCTTTTCTTCTCTGATAGTTGTGCAGATAAAATGTTCTAAAATGCAAAATTAAAGGGAGGTAATAAAAGTATGAAAATTGAGATTTTGAGTGCAATACTATGAATGATAATAAAATTAAATCAATCCAATTAAACAGTGATTAAATTGTTGTAAAAATATTTGACATCGCATCAATTAGATAATTCAAAACATCTCTGTATTTTTGTATTAAAGTATTTAATTATAGAGAACACGTTAAATAGTAAATACATTTTGCAGGTCCCATTTAAATATCAGTTTATAATATCCAGTGTATAGTTTCCAATTATATTATAATTTACTTCATTGTTTTATTTACAAATATGAACTACTGTATATGTGGTGAAGTTCATTACGTCATAATGTTAGCGTATTCCGTGAATTTAAGAAAGTTGTGATAATATCCAGCTGTTCTATTTTCTACAATCACAGAAGACAAGTATATTTTTGCCTGACTGTAATATAACAATGTTTGTACTCATTTTGTTTTGAATCGTGTACTTATTACCTCTATATTTCTTCCTTTTTATCATTCATTTCATAGAAATATATTATGCTTTTCCTTTTCTTGTCTAATATCTTGCTATGATAATACATGTAGAAATTATAGTACAAATAAATACAATCATAATTTGTAAAATTCCGTTGTTAGGTCGCCATATCTTGTACCAATACTTAGTGTGCAGTGGTGAGAATTTCAATAAGCTTGTGCGTCCAAATGTGTCCAAAATTTACATCTACATTTTTATCTTGTGACATGTTCGCACAGGTCTTGAAAAGTCCTTGAATTTTATGCCTACTCCATTAAAAGGACTTTAATTTGTAACTGCCAAAAACGCCTTGAAAATCACTTGACTTTTGAACAAAATGAATACATTTTGGTAAATTGCCCTTAAATTATTCTGCTGGGAATATAAAAAGGATAAAAAACAACAAACAGACTAACAATAAAGAAAACAAGGCAAAATCAAGACAGAGTTATCTTTGACAGGTCCTAATGACGAGTAAGCGATACATGTAGTATGGTATACAGTACAGGTAGGCCCTTTTAAAGTAATTCTCATGCTGTTTAATTTTCGTCGTGCTGTGCAGTGATGGTCATCTCGGGGTACAAAAACACTGGTACCCTTCTCTATACCGAAAATAAATCAACATTTCTAATACTTGAAAATGGAGGAAAAGTACTTGAAAAGGCCTTGAAAAGGATTTGAATTGTTTTTGGGAAGTTCTGTATGAACCATCTTGTCAATGCCAGTATACACTTTATTACATGACGATGTAGACAAATCAATAGGTTCAAACTATTTCTACGATCGACAAAATACGTTGACCAATGCATATGATCTACCTAATTTTCCCGAAAGCATTGTAGTAAATTTACGCATATAATTGATATTACACGTGAGGCGTTCAAGCAAGTTTTAATAACTTGTTTCGTGTTCAAATTATACTAACACAACGAACAAAAGTGTCATGTACTCCGCTGACATATTTAAGATATTGCAATTAAATATGTATTGATCATGTAGAAATATTTCATGCAGAAAGTTCAATATGTCTGTAATGATATTCTACCGTAAATTTCAGCCCAAATACAGACGCTTCATTGAAATCAAGACCGTTACAAAACACTACACCGAAATTAAGAGTCATAGATGAACTGAATCTGGTCTTTGTGGGGAGGCATTGTCTTATGTATTGGGCATTCCCTGTAACAACTTAATCACTATCACACTGTATCTAAGAAAGTTCATAGAGCAAGTTCACCTTAAAGGACAAATTTTATTTGATGAGTATGAGCATTACTATAAACATGTACATTTGTAGATTATACACTGTACATACTTTGAAACAAACAAGTTAACCAAAGTTTTGAACTTTATCTCACGAAGTGAACTTAATGAACTTATAATATGTAATTGAGAGAATTGAAATTTTAATGTATATATGGGAGAGACATACTTAATTAAATAATTTCACCGATCTATCATAATGACTGGTTAACTGACTTTTAACCGGAGCGTTGAATTTATGGATGCTATATGTCTCTCTGGCTAACTTACTTTTAACTAGTGCCTATAAGAAATGAGAAATACAGTCTATTTGTGTCGAGCCTGGTTGCAGTGAGCTCGACATAGTATGTCGTGCGTGCGTCCTGATTTTCTTTGTCCGGACCATAACTTTGTCATTTGTCAGGGTATTTTCAAATAAATAATGTTCACCATAATGAAATGGCGTAGCGCACAAGACCCATATCCATAGCTCAAAGGTCAATGTCACACTTAGAGGTCAAACATCAAAAATAGTTCTAAAACACATTGTCCGGAGTATTGCACAATCATTTATTGTGGGCTATTCAAATAACTTGGAACAAATGTTCACCATGACAAGAAGGAAGAATGTTAGTCATTTTTACGACTGACAGAAACAAACAAACTTACGGACTATCTGCGTTGAATGACAATATACGCATTTGTCCGACACTGTGCTCGGGAAGAAATGAAATATAAGGAACCGATTTCTACTTTTATTTCGTTTCTTTGTGCATTTGACAACCAAACAATAACAAACCATAAATCTTTGTTCTACCCCAGTCACATACACGGAAGTGCTCGTCCATAGCTATTGGTGTAAATCACTTGCGACTGTATTGTCTCACCATAAATACCAGTGTAATTTAAGAAACTATTAGTCACATTGCCCCTTTGTCAAAGTTACATAAGTAAAACAAAACGTGCAAACAGTTTAAATATACGCAACATGTTTTACTAACAATACATATTGAAGACATATTCGGATTAAACTTGGATTTTTGTCTATTTATTTGCCGTAAGAATGATCTTTAAATCAAAATATTCATGGTATAACGGTCGAAAATACTGAAAATGACATGTCCTTATCAAGTTGTAATAGCCTTATTTTTACACCAATAATCGTGGGAATAAGCTATGTGCTTCAGTTGTATTGATTCAGTATGTGAAACTTGTTCAGATATGATTGTCAAGAATACGCTAAACGTTCGAGTTTCATAATTTTGCATTTTATTCGAATACATGTAGTAGCAATTTTACACGTATTTCTCACAAAATTCTATGATTTTTCATGACTATGTCCCGTAAGTTGGTGTCTTGAAAAACTGGAGAAAAATTAAGAATTGCTCTGAAAACACACTCTGGACCCAGATTCTGTTCGTCTGGACCGTGTGCATCAGACGATATCCTTTGTCTCAAATTGCTGACAATTTTTAACATTACATTTCAGGTACAGTCATGAAAGCAGCACGGCCGTGTCTTCTGATAATCTTCTGTTTGTTAAAGTGCAGTACACACCAAATGACAGTTATAAACTGTAAACCAGCATCAGTTCCTTGAACGGAAATACTGCCATCTTTACATGACACGTTCTTGCTGCTTCCGCAACTACAGCGCATGCGCAATAGATACATTACTATGAATGAAGTTAACGGAACATCTACCAGAGGTGTGGTCACGCAGATATTGACCAGGAATAGTCGGGAACGTGGTAGAACGTCTCAGTCTTCTGGCGTAAACACATACTGTGATCAGGAATATTACATGAACTATGATGAAGCGAGAATTCCTGATTTAATGTTGGAAGTACGATGCGTGAGATCAAATAACACGCTTGGTATCACGGAATCAAAGCAATTGTTCTGCGTACCTGTGAAATATTATTATTCTGTTTACCGGAAATCTGGAATAGACCGTGATGGATTTTGTACGTACAGACAGACGATCGAACCTCTGAACGTAGCTTGCACGTGTGTTGATAAACCAATAAATATCGAGTGAAAGGTAATTCAGGGGCGGATCCAGGATTTGGTCTGAGAGGGGGGTAACTTTTTGGGGCATTTTTTGGTTTCGCTCAAGCCTTATAAAACGCAATGAAGCTACTCAGAGTATTTTTAACTTTAGAGCGTTTAGCTCTCGTGTGCGCATCCATGTTTGTTTACTAAGAGTAGCGGAAATAATAATTAAAGTAAAGAAAGCGGGTTTGGTTTATAATACGGCAATCTTGTCTGCAAAGGCAAGCGGGACAGGTATAACATAACATATGTAAAAACATCATCATGGTAGAAAATATTGCTACACTTAATCAGAATCGTTTATTTGAAAATCTTATAATTAAAGATCTCTGTTTATTTTCGTATTTATACTCAGACATACATGTAAGGTTGGGGGAAATTTAGCGTGGCGCGCGCCGGGTGCGCCCCCCCCCTTGGATCAGCTTGTGTAATTGTTCTGGGCTTCGTTTTGCATTGTCCATATTGCTGTCTGTGAGGTCCAATTTTTTTGTGGTTATACACGGTACCATCTGATTTCATAACTTCAACATAGAGATAATATCTTATCATGTACATATGTTTGTATTGAAATAAAAGTACCCTACCATGGAAATTCTATCGCAAATGTTCGTGTTATCATTTTACCCCAAGCTCTATCGTGGGGATAATCTCAATGTGAACATTTTTTTCTATTGTTAACCAATGCTAAAACTTGAGTTAAAAATATACCCTCAAAATCCACAAATACATTCATTCCAGAGAAATATGTCTGCCAGTTCGCCTGGTCGGTCACCAAGGTGTCGACTTGTCTCTTGTGTATGCTGTACACTCGTACGTCGTCTTATATATACATATGATTACGTCACAACAGTTACACAACACAACAGTTACAGTAAAACCTCTATAGTAAGACCACTGTTGGGATCCTTAAAAACTGGTCGTCTTATTGAGGTGGTCTTAATATTGATGTTGAAAGCAAACTAAAACAGTGAGCATGGACTTGAAAAGAGTGTTATTGATTTTGAGGTAGTCTTATTATTGAGGTGATCTTTAAGTGAGGTTTTACTGTATTTGAAATAAATGATAGATGTAACTTCCGCCTTATTATACAATGTATATAGACACCCTGATTCTGCCACTAATGATGCTTTGTTTTTATTTGAAAAAAGACCGAAATGTTCCAAATGAGGTAAAGCCTACAAAGCACACTCAACAAGCAGACCAATAAGTACAATATATATTTGAACCCCGTTTTATTCGACAACCTTCAATCCGAATACTCGGTATCATCCGAAATAAATATCAGGTCCCGGTGTATCTTCTTATGGAAGTCGAATTAAAATAGGCTGTTCAAAACCATGTATTATTCGAAATAAAAAAATCGGACCTGTTGCATTAGAATGAACGAGGTCCGACTGTTTATCAATGTGGCAACGAAACGTTGTATTATTAAGTTCTAACGGATTACTTGGAATAAAATCTGATTTAATTAATATCAAGTTTTGCAAATTTAGCCCGATCTATTTCTTTTAAAACTCCGAGCATTTTGAGCGACACAACTAGAAGAAAACGACGGAATTAAGTTCTGCGTGCGTACATCTCCCCCACCCCACCCCCTAATTATTAGTTATGATGCTGATTAAGTTGTAAATTCAAATCTCCGGCGCATGAAAGAATAAATGAGCGCCGCTGTACGATGTCCAACCTCTTCTATATGTGACGTCATTTCCAGAAAACGTCACATCTGTCGTCACCAAGTACTGACAGATAGAAACATATACACCCTATGGCAATATGAAACGAATTGACCATATGTAGTAAATAGTGTTTCCTGCTTGCAGATAGTGACATCATATGTGGCGTTTTTCTTGAAATGACGTCACTTACAGAAGAGATGGGAAATCGTACATCGGCGTATTTAATACTTTGCGCGCTGTTTTGATTTAACTCTGTGACAAGTCGTCTGACGCTGTCTATACTTTCTGTAACTTTGTTTGCGGTTCAGGAAATTGACAATAATAAGGTAGCAATTATTACATCAAGATGAAGGGTTTTCTACGGTGACATAGAGATGTCATGTGTGAAATTATTTTTATCTCGTGGCCACGAC
The DNA here is from genome assembly GCA_032209605.1 of Mactromeris polynyma. NCBI lineage: Eukaryota > Metazoa > Mollusca > Bivalvia > Venerida > Mactridae > Mactromeris > Mactromeris polynyma. Next base: position 8,385,807 of record JASFXZ010000028.1, read on the forward strand.
TTAGTTTGTCGTGGGAACGAGTTAGTAAGTCGTGGCCATGAGATAAAAATAATTTCACACATGTCACATCTATGCCACCGTAGTTTTCTTTTTAAATTTGTTATTTTTCATTTCCCCTTAACCGGTGAGAACTTACTTCCGTCTTTGTGTATGGTTATAAATGAATTCCTTACGTTCGTGTATATATTTCCGTTCTAGATAATGACCTCAGTTTTAAAATGTGAAATTTATTATCTCACTCTATTGAATAAAATCATTTTCTATGTGTGGTTTTGCGTTTGAATGTGAATTTAATGCGGTTAGTTATTTTCTTTTGTCTATAAAGGAAGAGAAAACGGGTGTATTATGCTTTTTTACAAGTATAGGGAAGTTATAAACTATTTAATGTATGGTTTAATCGGGTGGATTGCATGGTAATCTCTTAATCACATGTAAGTTATTGGCGATAGGAAGTTAAACAATTGTGTTCCTTTTTTCATTCGATTTACTATTTCATATTTCTATATGTATACACTAGTAATAACGTTTAAAGGATACATTGTATATATAAATCGATGATAAGTGATTACTGTTCTTGATTTCCTTTATTGCTATTTATATATATATGGTCTCGTTGTGTACGACTACGAAAATTATCGGTGTCATCTTTCTATGTACACCTCACTCTGCGCTTGGAAAATTAATTGGAAAATTAATTGGAAAATACCCCGATACAACACGATAACTCATAACTAATGGCAAGCTAGTGTTATCATAACTTTATGCCTGGGCATACTGATTTTACTCTAATTTAGTGCTGATATAATTTAATATGTCATTTTATAATAAATATAGGGAAGACTATTTAATTTATGGTTTAACCGGGTGGATTACATGTACTATTAGCCTGTATAATCCTTAGACAGTTTGTGAATATTAATAATGGTAATTTCTTTATACGTATAACTTGTAGGCGATCGGAAGTTTAACATTGTTGTTCCTTTTTTCATTCGTTTTACTATTTCATAAATTTCTATATTTATATACTGGTAATAACGTATTGCAACGCCGAATAGTTTTGTGTAGGTACAATCAACTTGAGAGGAAATGCGGGGGTGACATGACGTCATAATCCGAGCAATGGTTGAAATATTTTGGAGAAATAATGCTGGTGCGTGGCTACATGTACGCAAAATACGCCGTTGCGTACACATGGTTGTCACAAACAGAAAAATATAACAAGAAATACATGTATCTTGAAAATTCAGTGGATTTCGGTAAAGGTTAACCAATCCGCGTCAAGGTTACAAACGTTGTTTGGGTGAAAAGAAATTACCTTGGTGGTTTACGTATTATTTGATTGGTTTACACAACACTGATATGCAAATAGCAAAACCATGTTAGTGCGACTGGGCCGAAAAACATACTATAATCAACAGTACAGCATTTTATGCACATTGGGATCTAAATTTTCTGAATATAAACCGCTTCAAAATTTACTATATTCCTTGTGAAATTGTGATCAATTTGAACCACAAACGTTCTAGAAAACACCCTATTGGCCCCCTAATTTGTTTGCGTACACATTCTGCCAACTCTGGCTACGGCCCCTGTTGGGCCATACCAATATGGATCTATAGCAAGCGACCTCTTGTTGGAAGGTTTTCGGCAGAAAGATCGAAAAAAAATTTGATGTTTGTCAAAATTTGTTTAGTCGTAAATATGAGAAAATCAGACATACTAGATATAATAATCTGAGCGCCGCTGTACGATTTCAAACCTCTTCTTTAAGTGACGTCATTTCCAGAAAACGTCACATGTGACCTCACCATGTACTGACAGTAAGCAATAATTGCCCCATATGGCAATATCAAAACAAAGTGACCATATGGCGTAAATATTAATTCCTGCTTGCACATAGTGACATCACATGTTGCGTTTTCTTGAAATGACGTCATTTACAGAATAGCTGTGTCTGACTCGTGTCTAGCAGTTCCAGAAAATTTATACAATAAAATCTTACTTAAAGACCACCTCAATAATAAGATCACCTCAAAAATTAAGAAAACAATTTTCAAATAAATTTTCACTGTTTTGCTCTTTAATTAACCAGTCAATATTTAGATTACCTCAATAAGAAAACCATCTTCCAAAGGGTCCCAAGGGTGGTCTTATTATTGAGGTTTGACAGTATAAAGAAAGTTAGAATACAGTAATTTAGTGTACCGCTTTTTGAAGGCATTAAAATGCAAAATTCTCAAAATTATCATTTAGTATATTTTGACAAAAAATAAGACTATCTTCCTTTAAATTGTATTATAGATTTATCTGGCTCGTAGGAACGTAAACTATTTGAATGGACTTTATCCAGTATTGTTGTTACGTTGGCAAAAGCAGCTTAAATAAGAACCACTACAATGTATGACCGATGAAAACAATATTTTTTATCATATTGCGCACAGACAAAACTCGATTGTATTTTATCGGCGTAGCTGTATAACATTGATTTTGACCTACATTTTTGACTAACCAAAGGTTGTCCTCGGAGCGGAGTTCTATGGCAATTTGCGACAGTCGCATCGCATTATAAATAAGAAGACTACTTTTTCCGGAAGTGGCGCAAGAATAACCGGTGAGTGAATCGGTTTAAAGTAGTTCAATATCTGAGCGTAACCTTGATAACATACTCAAAACTGGTATTTTTAACTGCGCAATTAAATTTAATGGTTCAACAATGGAAATAACGATTCTTGTGAATATGCAAGTGCTGAATACAAAACCAGTGTTCAATACCGACCAACTCCAGAGCTTTCAGCGCTTTGATTTGTTCTGGTAAGAAAACATTGAATATACTAGTACACGTTCTTATACATTATTTTATTGGCAGTTGATAGGTGCTAATAGCATATCGTATACGTATGGATATCACACGTAAGCTCATACTTTGAAAGTTACGTCTTAAACTAACATTTATCAAACTCTATCATTCTTCATAATTTATTTCGCCACTACCGAAGTTAACATTTATCGTTAAATATCCAATTGCATCCATTTAAACCGCAACTATTGTAATATATACTTGTATAAGAGACAATTTACACTCCTTAGCTTAAGGTTGTCAATAATATCTTTCCTGTTCGAAAAAAGCTACGAAAGACATCATGTCTTGTTTACAAAATACGACACGTTTGACCTTGTCGCAATTTCCGTAAATTGCCGATGTGCTTCCGTGACTTTCCGTGTGCGATATGAATATTCATAAACATATTTGCTGTAACTAAGAAAAAACTAAGACATTTTTGTAGATCTAGTCTTGATGGACACATGAAAAGTGCTTTAATTCCCCCCAAAAATGTTGTTTTTCGGCAAAATAATTCGCTTCGTAATGACCTACAAATACATGTAATAACTCAACTTCACCTAGATAAGTCATTTGGGTCAAACATCTTAGAGAATGTCACAAATATACGTCAATATTCTGGATAATGGAAATGTTTCGAAAACATGTTTTATCGACCCTGATTAGGACTTAAAGGAAAGATAGTGTCAAGTTAACTTTAACAATATAAATGTGTTAACGTAGCTTGTACAAATTGTTAAACTTTAAATCAACCATAACTCTAAACGTTTTATCACAAGTAGAAATACGATATTACATGACCCCAAAAACACTGCTCATTGATTTTGTCAATATTGTATTTCTTTCCCGTGACACAATACATGATTAACGACTGTAATTCTTAGAAGCAAAACAACTTCAATGACGTTTACGTGATAACAGAGTAATAAATGACGATTTCATTGTCGGAATTTTGAATAAATGGTCAAAATCTGTTCACATCGATTTACAAAAAAGTTTGACATAATTTCGAGCACCGTCTGTTACCTAGAGTATGATCATATTTTGTCATACCCTCATACTGAAAGCAATAAAACAATACCTGCGGTTCTACTTCTGCAACAATTAAATTCGTCCTACTCTAAACTGTAGCTGTTTAAAACCAACATTCTCATATCAAATCTAGTGCAATCCTCTTTTCAAGTCCACTTATGTCGAAATCATTTAATCAGGAAACGGGATCGTCTCTTCTCGTCGACGTTTTGTATCAGATTTGCATATACAAAATTTACAATATCATTGAAACACTTGAATTCAAAAGATCCAGCCAGAGCATACCGTAAACGTACAGAACTTGTTTTGCCAAATACGTACACAAATATTGTTATCAAATCGTCGCCTTATTTCCAGAACACAGTAACTTGTTTTAGTCTTTTTTTGAGAAAAACAACTTTAAAGTTTTACCCTCCTGTAGTTTTGTTACATATGGGGTTATGAAATTGCATTTTATTTAAGTTATGTGCATTCCAGAACAATATAGGTAGTACAGATAGAAAGAGCTTGCAAAAACGGTTTCAACAATACCCAATACCGCCAAGAGTTGAGTTACGGGGTTCTGGAAAAAATGCGACGAAATATACACTACCAAGTCTGGTTGAAAAATAGAGCTGTCATTGATTCAAATATTGACGATATCGATATATCGAAAGACAAATATCGACGATATCGATATATCGAAAGACAAATATCGACGATATCGATATATCGAAAGACAAATATCGACGATATCGATATATCGAAAGACAAATATCGACGATATCGATATATCGAAAGACAAATATTGACGATATCGATATATCGAAAGACAAATATTGACGATATCGATATATCGAAAGACAAATATCGACGATACTGATATATCGAAAGACAAATATCGACGATATATCGATTATAGTTTTGAATACGTTCAATAGACTATTAACTATTTTTCTGTATGTGTGTATGCTCTACATTTTTATATGTTCAACATGTATGTTTATGATAACAAGATACTATTTAGTAATTAATCCGAATTTTAATGTTAACACAGTTTTATTTTTTTATTGCCGACATCTGGAATGCACTATCCACTAGAAAACTGTTTCACAAGCGACCGACTACAAAGCGACGTTACTATATATTGACACATTGTTAGACTGCATACTTCCTCCTGTATTTTCCCGCCATAATATCGATACTTGTTAACGTGTATCGAATATCGATCGACAGAAATAAATCGTTGATATATCGATTGTATCAATGACTGCCCTAAAAAATAGTTTTAAGTTTTAAACACTCATTTTGTGTTTGTGTTTTCACTGATACCCGCATCACATTATCTTCAAATCTGGTAGGACCATGGACGACTCAGTAATATATGTCAACCTCTAACATTTGTGTGATGGTATCTATAAACGTTTGCCCATAAACACATAACACGTATGGCGATAATAAACTACACTCGGACCTCGTTTATTCGACAACCTTCTATCCGAATACTTGGTATCATCCGAAATAAATATCAGTCCCCGATGTATCTTATTAGGCAAGTCAAATTGAAAGGGGTTATTCGAAATAACATTTCGGACTTGATGAATTCGAATGAACGAGGTCTGACTGTATTGGGTCCCGATTGTATCTCCTTAGGCACGTCGAATTGTAATGTGCTATTCGAAACCATGTATTATTCGAAATAAAAAGTTCGGACCTGATGAGTTCGAATGAATGAGGTCCGACTGGATATTATTTAAAACAGTTATCAAGTTTTCCTCTCCACGGAGAGTATCTGTGTTATGATTCTTTATCTTATTCTTCCATGCACAGCTATCAACCATACCTTGCCATTGGAAACTTTGCAGAAAGATAAGACACGATCTCAACATTTCAATATTCATGTTTGACAATTCCCTACATGTAGAATTTCTGAACTTATAAATCTCCACACTGTTCATTCAGCGCCGGTCTTAATGTGGATTCGATCATCAGCATAACGATCTGCCTTCCTTGTCGCGCATGCGCAGCCAATTGATAATTCTTCCACGGTTTCGACTATTTTAAATTTCCGAGTCTTTTGATCACACACGTACCTTCCGAACGCTTTCTCGTATTTCAACACTCTGTGTTTGATCTTAATCTGTTTACAACGTGGTTTGTGTATTCTGTTTTTCCTTCCTTGTTTTATGCCGTCAAAGTTATAACAGTATTTACATCTACACCTAGCTTCCGCTAAGGTGTCCGGGTATCGATCTCCATTATATGTTAATACCACAAACCAGGGACATAGCGAGCGAGACATCCAATCATCGCTTGATCTGTCTAAAACACGACCGCATTTCTCGCTCCCGTGTATTTTATACTCCTTATTCGACGTTTTGTGAATGTGTATGTTGTGTTTTTTATTTCCCCGATTAAAATATTTCCAGATAAATTCGCTTGCCAAACTCCAATCATCTTGTACCAGATATGTGTCGTATTTGCTTTTAAGTTCCGTATTGTTTAGTTTAGAACACTCTGGTTTCTCAGCAAGAGCTGTCCTTCCATCGTGACACATCGTAGATCCTAGCAGCACGAGCGCTGATGCTATCTGCAAAATAGACCAGATCTAGAATCTACAATATAAGACGTAAACAATAGTAACTGTTGTACGATCCTGACTTTAAATACTACAAATGTGTTTTAAAATAATCTAAATATTACCTGAACAGCGAAATCCATACTTAAGGGTATACTGATAATCCTACGAAGATAACAATCATTGATTATCATCAAAGTTACCCCAGCATAAATTAAATTGGGAAAAACACTCGGTTTTTCATAATTGTTTACATACGGCTAGAAAAAAATTCAATGAAGATTAAAAATTATTTACCAAAATTCCAAATTTGTCGGAACCAAGAAATATCCGAAAGGGAGGCACAGTGGTCGAGCGCCTGACTCCTGATCCGAAGGTCGTGAGTTTGAGCACCGCAATGAGCGCGGTTTGATCACGAACTTTACAATCCCTTAATTAGGTGCGAGTACTGGTTGGTAGCCAGGAAGCAGTCATAGAAAGCGACTAGTATAAGTTGTGAGAACGTGTTTCACAATCAATGTTAAATAAATAAGTTTAAATCAACAACTAACCGAACTTAAGTTTCATCCGCATAAATTAACACTTCTCTGTTTTTGTGTCTTAAATCCAAAACCTAAGCGCGAAATGTAAATTATATACAAGTATTAATCATCACCTTAAACAACTTGGAACGAATCATGTTAGTACGATATCGCACTGTGCCCTTATTCAATTTCATTTTAAAAAGTAGAATTATGTGAGAAAAGGTTTTGGATGATTAAGCGACGGGATTGTTATTGCAAGTCGTTGACACAAATTCATTTTAAGTACGGTTATCACCCTGTACTGTCTAAATACTTGCTTTATCTTAAACTTCAAGTTTGAAGTTTTCGCTATTTTATTCAGTCACTTTGATCAAACGGTAAGCTGTTATTAGGTTAATGATCATAAACTGTTTTTAAAGTAATAGCCATACGAGGATGAAACAACAAAATTAATTTGATATGTTACAAAACATGAAACACGTTTCAGGCAGTTTAGAGTCAACTCCAAGTTAAGACTAGTCACAAGTTATCGCCTACGGAGAAATAAACGAGACCAACCCTTGCATGTATTGAAAAAGTACGTCAACTTTTACTGAGAGAGAATAATAATGTCATCTCAGAATACACAACGATTATGAAGATAATTTGATAAGAACATGTCTTGATTAAAATCCTATATATGAGCACTGAGCTGCTCACGGTGGGATTGACAACATCTTCTGTGTGTGACGTCATTTCAAGAAAACACCACATGTGATGTCACTACTTGCAAGCAGGAAACAATATTAACTCAATATGGTCACTTGTTTTCATATTGCCATATGGGGCAAATATTGCTCAATGTCAGTGCATGGTGACCTCACATGTGACGTTTGCTGGAAATGACGTCACTTAAAGAAGAGGTTGGAAATCGTACGGTGGTGCTCATATCTGAATAAGGCTGATCAACTAAATATATGATGGTGCAAAGATACATCCGATACAACTTATCATTCCAGGTTGTACACTTGTATAGCACAATAATGTAGTCACTACAGTAACACAAAGGTTACACTACAGTAACACAAAGGTTACACTACAGTAACACAAAGGTTACACTACAGTTACACAAAGGTAACACTACAGTAACACAAAGGTAACACTACAGTAACACAAAGGTAACACTACAATAACACAAAGGTTACACTACAATAACACACAGGTTACACTACAATAACACACAGGTTACACTACAGTAACACAAAGGTTACACTACAGTAACACAAAGGTTACACTACAGTAACACAAAGGTAACACTACAGTAACACAAAGGTTACACTACAGTAACACAAAGTTAAAACTACAGTAACACAAAGGTTACACTACAGTAACACAAAGGTTACACTACAGTAACACAAAGGTAACACTACAGTAACACAAAGGTTACACTACAGTAACACAAAGGTTACACTACAGTAACACAAAGGTTACACTACAGTAACACAAAGGTTACACTACAGTAACACAAAGGTAACACTACAGTAACACAAAGGTTACACTACAGTAACACAAAGGTTACACTACAGTAACACAAAGGTTACACTACAGTAACACAAAGGTTACACTACAGTAACACAAAGGTTACACTACAGTAACACAAAGGTTACACTACAGTAACACAAAGGTTACACTACAGTAACACAAAGGTAACACTACAGTAACACAAAGGTTACACTACAGTAACACAAAGGTTACACTACAGTAACACAAAGGTTACACTACAGTAACACAAAGGTTACACTACAGTAACACAAAGGTAACACTACAGTAACACAAAGGTTACAGTAACACAAAGGTTACACTACAGTAACACAAAGGTTACACTACAGTAACACAAAGGTTACACTACAGTAACACAAAGGTTACACTACAGTAACACAAAGGTTACACTACAGTAACACAAAGGTAACACTACAGTAACACAAAGGTTACACTACAGTAACACAAAGGTTACACTACAGTAACACAAAGGTTACACTACAGTAACACAAAGGTTACACTACAGTAACACAAAGGTTACACTACAGTAACACAAAGGTTACACTACAGTAACACAAAGGTAACACTACAATAACACAAAGGTTACACTACAGTAACACAAAGGTTACACTACAGTAACACAAAGGTTACACTACAGTAACACAAAGGTTACACTACAGTAACACAAAGGTTACACTACAGTAACACAAAGGTTACACTACAGTAACACAAAGGTTACACTACAGTAACACAAAGGTTACACTACAGTAACACAAAGGTAACACTACAGTAACACAAAGGTTACACTACAATAACACAAAGGTTACACCACAATAACACACAGGTTACACTACAGTAACACAAAGGTTACACTACAGTAACACAAAGGTTACACTACAATAACACAAAGGTTACACTACAATAACACAAAGGTAACACTACAATAACACAAAGGTTACACTACAATAACACAAAGGTTACACTACAGTAACACAAAGGTTACACTACAGTAACACAAAGGTAACACTACAGTAACACAAAGGTAACACTACAATAACACAAAGGTTACACTACAATAACACACAGGTTACACTACAATAACACACAGGTAACACTACAATAACACAAAGGTTACACTACAATAACACACAGGTTACACTACAATAACACACAGGTTACACTACAGTAACACAAAGGTAACACTACAGTAACACAAAGGTTACACTACAGTAACACAAAGGTTACACTACAGTAACACAAAGGTAACACTACAGTAACACAAAGGTTACACTACAGTAACACAAAGGTAACACTACAGTAACACAAAGGTTACACTACAGTAACACAAAGGTTACACTACAGTAACACAAAGGTTACACTACAGTAACACAAAGGTTACACTACAGTAACACAAAGGTAACACTACAATAACACAAAGGTTACACTACAATAACACACAGGTTACACTACAATAACACACAGGTTACACTACAGTAACACAAAGGTAACACTACAGTAACACAAAGGTTACACTACAATAACACAAAGGTTACACTACAATAACACAAAGGTTACACTACAGTAACACAAAGGTTACACTACAATAACACAAAGGTTACACTACAATAACACAAAGGTTACACTACAGTAACACAAAGGTTACACTACAATAACACAAAGGTTACACTACAGTAACACAAAGGTAACACTACAGTAACACAAAGGTAACACTACAATAACACAAAGGTTACACTACAGTAACACAAAGGTTACACTACAATAACACAATCTTCTCAGCATTTTCTTAATGTGTCTTCATCTTGTCAAGAATAGTCACTTCTATACGACCAATAACTTGCTCTACTTTATTTCGTTTCACATATCTTGTTCAAGTGCATTGCTTTAAACAGAAGATTAGGAATGAAGTGATTGTAAATCCATATTTTTATGCGAAATCGGGGTAATAGTAATAAAATAATAAATCCTATCGCACATATTTGGTATACGAACGTAAACAATAACGTCAATCATCCAATAGAAGGTACCCGTCCCATGGACGTACATTTGTACCAATTCGAAAAAGACATCCTAAGGTGTACGGTGCAATTGGTCATATGTAGATTTTGTTTTGCAATTATAATTACCTCATCATAAATGGCAGATACAGTCTAGCTTATATCCGAAAACTCGGTATCATCCGAAACAAATATCCGACCCGATGCATCTTCTTATGCTGTTCGAATTGAAATGGGCTGTTCAAAACAATGTATTATTCGAAATAAATTTAAATTTAAAAGCTGATGAATTCGAATGAACGAGGTTGACTATATATGAACTAAGCAATTAATAACCAAATCTGTCTTTATCATTTCCTTTGTAGAATAACATGTTAATATTGTAGGAGCATGCTATGAGCTTGCAGCACAAATCAACTAACCGTACAGTATGTATCATGCTTAACTATTAAACAAACCGTATTGCAGTATACAGTATGTATCATGCTTAACTATTAAACAAACCGTATTGCGATATATACAGTCTGTATCCTGCTTAACTATTAAACAAACCGTATTGCGATATACAGTATGTATCATGCTTAACTATTAAACAAACCGTAGTGCGATATACAGGCTGAATCATGCTTAACTATTAAACAACCCGTATTGCAGTATACAGTCTGTATCATGCTTAACTATTAAACAAACCGTATTGCGATGTACAGTCTGTATCATACTTAACTATTTATCAAACCGTATTGCGATATATACAGGCTGATTTATGCTCAACTATTAAACAAACCGTATTGCGAAATACAGTCTGTATCCTGCTTAACTATTAAACAAACCGTATTGCGATATATACAGTCTGTATCCTACTTAACTATAAAACAAACCGTATTGCGATATATACAGTCTGTATCCTGCTTAACTATTAAACAAACCGTATTGCGAAATACAGTCTGTATCCTGCTTAACTATTAAATAAACCGTATTGCGATATATACAGTCTGTATCCTGCTTAACTATTAAACAAACCGTATTGCGAAATACAGTCTGTATCCTGCTTAACTATTAAACAAACCGTATTGCGATATATACAGTCTGTATCCTGCTTAACTATTAAACAAACCGTATTGCGATATACAGTATGTATCCTGCTTAACTATTAAACAAACCGTATTGCGATATACAGTATGTATCATGCTTAACTATTAAACAAACCGTATTGCGATATACAGGCTGTATCCTGTTTAACTATTAAACAAACCGTATTGCAGTATACAGTCTGTATCATACTTAACTATTAAACAAACCGTATTGCGATGTACAGTCTGTATCATACTTAACTATTAAACAAACCGTATTGCGATATATACATGCTGATTTATGCTTAACTATTAAACAAACCGTATTGCGATATATACAGGCTGAATCATGCTTAACTATTAAACAAACCGTATTGCGATGTACAGTCTGTATCATGCTTAACTATTAAACAAACCGTATTGCGGTATACAGGCTGTATCCTGCTTAACTATTAAACAAACCGTATTGCGATATACAGTATGTATCATGCTTAACTATTAAACAAACCGTATTGCGATGTACAGTCTGTATCATGCTTAACTATTAAACAAACCGTATTGCAGTATACAGTATGTATCATGCTTAACTATTAAACAAACCGTATTGCAGTATACAGTATGTATCATGCTTAACTATTAAACAATTCGTATTGCAGTATACAGTATGTAAACAAACCGTATTGCAGTATACAGTATGTATCATGCTTAACTATTAAACAAACCGTATTGCGATGTACAGTCTGTATCATGCTTAACTATTAAACAAACCGTATTGCAGTATACAGTATGTATCATGCTTAACTATTAAACAAACCGTATTGCGATGTACAGTATGTATCATGCTTAACTATTAAACAAACCGTATTGCAGTATACAGTATGTATCATGCTTAACTATCAAACAAACCGTATTGCAGTATACAGTATGTATCATGCTTAACTATTAAACAAACCGTATTGCAGTATACAGTATGTATCATGCTTAACTATCAAACAAACCGTATTGCAGTATACAGTATGTATCATGCTTAACTATTAAACAAACCGTATTGCAGTATACAGTATGTATCATGCTTAACTATTAAACAAACCGTATTGCAGTATACAGTATGTATCATGCTTAACTATTAAACAAACCGTATTGCAGTATACAGTATGTATCATGCTTAACTATTAAACAAACCGTATTGCAGTATACAGTATGTATCATGCTTAACTATTAAACAAACCGTATTGCAGTATACAGTATGTATCATGCTTAACTATTAAACAAACCGTATTGCAGTATACAGTATGTATCATGCTTAACTATTAAACAAACCGTATTGCAGTATACAGTATGTATCATGCTTAACTATTAAACAAACCGTATTGCAGTATACAGTATGTATCATGCTTAACTATTAAACAAACCGTATTGCGATGTACAGTCTGTATCATACTTAACTATTAAACAAACCGTATTGCAGTATACAGTCTGTATCATACTTAACTATTAAACAAACCGTATTGCAGTATACAGTATGTATCATGCTTAACTATTAAACAAACCGTATTGCGATATATACAGGCTGATTTATGCCCAACTATTAAACAAACCGTATTGCAGTATACAGTCTGTATCATGCTTAACTATTAATCAAACCGTATTGCGATGTACAGTCTGTATCATACTTAACTATTAATCAAACCGTATTGCGATATATACAGACTGATTTATGCTCAACTATTAAACAAACCGTATTGCGATATATACAGTCTGTATCATGCTTAACTATTAAACAAACCGTATTGCGATATACAGTATGTATCATGCTTAACTATTAAACAAACCGTATTGCGATGTACAGTCTGTATCATACTTAACTATAAATCAAACCGTATTGCGATATATACAGGCTGATTTATGCTCAACTATTAAACAAACCGTATTGCGAAATACAGTCTGTATCATACTTAACTATTAAACAAACCGTATTGCGATATATACAGGCTGATTTATGCTCAACTATTAATCAAACCGTATTGCGATATACAGTCTGTATCATACTTAACTATTAAACAAACCGTATTGCGATATATGCAGTCTGTATCATGCTTAACTATTTAACAAACCGTATTGCGATATATACAGTCTGTATCATGCTTAACTATTAAACAAACCGTATTGCGATATACAGTATGTATCATGCTTAACTATTAAACAAACCGTATTGCGATGTACAGTCTGTATCATACTTAACTATAAATCAAACCGTATTGCGATATATACAGGCTGATTTATGCTCAACTATTAAACAAACCGTATTGCGATATACAGTCTGTATCATACTTAACTATTAAACAAACCGTATTGCGATATATGCAGTCTGTATCATGCTTAACTATTTAACAAACCGTATTGCGATATACAGGCTGTATCATGCTTAACTTTTAAAGCCTCGGTCACAATGAAACCCACGACAATTTTTGTCGTACAAAATATAATTTTTTCTGTCTTTTTTAAATTTCGTAGGACATTGAACAATGTCGTAGAAGTATTGCGATACTCGTGCGAATTCCCCACATTTTCGTCGTGAACCTGCATATTCCTTTCGTGGTGCCATCGTGAGCTAGGCGCAAGTATTAAAGTAAGTATAGCTGACTAAGTCACCCTTGGACCAGGATTATAACGGATACTTACACTCAGCACTCAAATCTCAAATGATAAAATTTACTCATATTTGTCGTATATTAAAATATTGAGCGTAGAAAATGCATGAAAAAGTAAAACAAGTGCTGACTCTTCTTTCTTGTTCATTGACTTTTTTGATGTTGTGGTAATTTTGAGATATGGGAGTAAATATGGGATCTGAGTGCCACACTCCACACTCAGACTTAATAAATACTTCAGGATCTAGTATTCTCAGAAAATGGGCTCCAAGAAATATTCTGCACTTGTTTTACAGTATCATATTTATTTCAAATTCAAAATGACTCGTTTGATGAAATTTTGTAATTTGAAATTTGAGTGCTGAGTGTAAGTATCTGGTATTTTGTACTTAAGCGTCATAATAACCGACCCCCACTCACACAAATAAAAAGTTCAACCTTGTAGATTTATACTCAGATAGTTAAGGTGTGTATTTCTCTGTAATCAAAACAACTAGAAGGTCAAGTGTCCTCAATATCAATTGCTTTATGATAATATGCATCTTGAATGGTGCCGAAAAATCGTCAGAATGAATATTTTAAAACGGTAGTCACCGCTCAAGGAATTCAACGGTGGTTTCTGGCATAAGCATAGTGGCGTCTTTTTCTGTTGGAGTTGATAGAAAGCATACATTCTATTGGAAGTATTCTGAATAAGAGTTTGTAAAAATAACTATGCTATCCCGATGACATGAAAGATTTTTTGTTGGTATGCAATCTATTGTTTATAATTTTTATCTGGATTAATTGAAGTGTTTTAAAGGATATCCTTCTTTAAGATGTATCTGGCTTTTCTGAATGTAAAATGTTTGAATGGGTTTGATCCAGTATTGTTGTTACATCGACAAAAGCATCTTTAATAAGAACCATTGCAATGTATAACCAATAGAAAATATCTCAATTCATCATAATACTAACAGACAAAACTAAAAAAATACCCCGCTTTAAAAAAGTTTTTTTTAATTTGTGATAATACAAACTTCATTTTCAACGAATGCAGATGATTATATATCTTTTATTTCCTCCAGTATTGAAGAGCATAAATATAACATAAAGTAATCATACAAAATACATAACCAGCACTATAAGACAAAGACAAACATTAATTAATACACACTGAAATCACATGAGAGCATTAATTACGTACACAAAAGACGACACATTATAATATACAAAATACAGGATATATACGTACCATTGAGCTATTCATCCTTGTCGAAACGAAATACAAGGAAGAATTAATGGTACCTATGTTAACTGATAAACATATGAAACATATTCTATAAACACTATTAAGTATAAATTAATAGTGTTTACAACATATCGCAGATTACATTAAGTAGTGAGAAATGACAGAAATATTTGTTTTCTGATGTATGCAATGCACGATAGACCAGTCGCTTACTCATAACATCAATAGGTAATTGAATGAACTGGCAGTACTCGTCTATCCCCATTACATTGCAAGATTCAATAATCATGTTCACTCTTTTACTTTCAAGTTTTTCACAAAACCATAACACATGGTTCACAAGACATTCCGAATATCTCTCACATTTAGCACATTTAGTAATAAATTGTCTAGATACTATCCAGCTAAGCAATCTTGTAGCTTTTTTGCATAAAGTTGAGAGTGACGGTGTCGATCTAGCTATCCCGAATAAAACAAGAGATTTATCCATCTGTAATAAAGATGGAACAACACTATCTAACTGTACTTGCACCCTTTTTGTTCGTTTACGTCTGTTAGCCAATTTAACGTTTTTCTTAATTGTTCTTTTCCAGGTAAGTTTACTGGGAAATATACCAGTAGAAATGTACCACTGGACAACTGGTAATAACTCGTATTTACGTAATAGTCTATGTATATCTGGGACAAATCCATGGGTGTTACAATTAACCACAAAGAAACGCACTAGTCTGTGAATAAATATTTTCTTCGCTAAGAAGTTTTCTGGTAACCTACACAGTTGTCCAAAAAACTGTAGTTTTTCATAATCAACTAGTTCCTCTGCTGATTCTATATTCAGACACGCTAAAGAAAAATCTGTATTTGTACTTCTACTGACTTGAAGTATTTGTTTTACACAACGTCTATGTGCAATTTCAAGTTGATTCAAGTCACTTTGTGAATAATTTGACCACAACGGCGAGCCATAAAGAGCCTTTGGCAAAACAATATTGGTGTACATTTTAAGAGTCGTTATAGGATTAAGCTCGGTCGGATTAAAACCACTGTTTAGAATCGAATTGAGAGTTCCTCTTAACTTCATCGAGGCTTCGGAAATAAGTGCACCGGTAGACATATAATTATCACATCGTAACCCAAGGTGTGTGTACGATTCTGCTTCCTCTATACGTTCTGGTCCGAGTGACCAAGTACGATTAATTTCAGTCCGCCTCTGTTCATTAAACACAATTACCGCACATTTTGATGTTAATGAGTTCATTCTTTGACTATGCATATTTATCGGTATTTTAGCGATATGAAATATCTTTTTCCTGTATGGGTAAGCTAGCAAATGACCCCAAAATTGAGCTATAACTTTAATGAGCTATAAGGGTAAAATATATGACAAAAACTTTTTCGTTAAGTTTTAGGTTTTATTTTATTTGCATCATAATCCTTTACAAAGAGGCATCATAATACATGAATATATCTTCTATGATTACGTATACAATAAAAATAAATATGTAAAAAGGACTTGGTATGACATGATAATCTACGTAAAAACAATAATTGACATCTACAATGTATGCTGCCTTAAAAGACTAGAAAAATAAACAACAACAACAACTGGATGACGACACAACTAAACAATCGGATCACCTCGGCTATTTCTAAAAATAGATCGGAAGCAACGTGGGGGAAGTAGTCTGTAGTTCCTACGCCCTTGACTATGTTATCGATACTGTTTGCAACAACAGTACGACGGGAACCAGACTAGAGAAAAGTAGTTCCAAAATGGCTGCCTAAGTGAATATATATAGTCTCTGTAGAAAGTACGACAGAGATCTTTTTAATATTAGGAATGTAATGTACACTAAACATTTAGATAATGATGCCTTGATTTCCTTGGCCAGATGTATTATAGCTTACAGTGTTAGAAAACTGCATCACGTACCGAGATTCTAGGTATCGTACGAGGTCACTTGCAAAACTGTTACGAAAATTGCCGAGATGTTCCGATTGACAACTAAACTGATATACAGCGTATGTTAAACGGTTCATAGGGGAGATAACTCACTCCACTTGAGACGTTTGCTCCGTTTTAACATACAATATATGTCCCATTTTTTACATCATCTAGTTAAGAAGACATAATAAGCTGCTTAATTGTGTAATCCTTCATTTGTTCCGCATGTAGATCAATATGACGTGTGCATGCATGTGTAAAATAGATTAATGTCCGGATACTTTTCGTTTTGATGACGTCACATATACGTCATTATTTAACGCACAAGTACAACCAATGGAAAGCGTCTCGTATGTTTCATAATACTCGTACTCTTGTCGTTCACTATTCTTGTTTTCCCGACAATTTGAGACTTTTTTTTGCTTCAATACTTTGAATCTGTAAGGAATTTCAACACATTTCGTACGAAATAACCGTCTTTGTTTGCCTTTATTGACTGGTTGTCGTCTGGTGCTATTGTAACAGTTGGTGCAGGAACATTGCGCTGTTGCCATGAAGGTGGGGTATCGGAGAAAATCTACGGACAGAACAGTATAATGTGGACAGGTATTTACGTATTTTCCCTTTTGGTTGGCGGGAAGTTTACGTGGGCATCGTCTGTTGCCACTAAGGTATGTGCGACTATCAGTTATCTTAGCGAACGAGTCGTCCATCTTTAACTGAATTTTATGGAAATAATGGGGATTCAATTGGAATGACTCGTGCTGGTATTCGTCGTCTGCATCTTGTAACCAACTACTGTATTGATGACGTAAATCCTCGTCACGTGGCCTGCTTGCATTGTCGCATTGTAAGCTAAACACATTGGGCAACACGATCAGTAACACTGTGCAAAGTACAGACCAGATCTGAAATGTAAAACAACACTAAGAAATATTTAAACAGGTCAATATAACATTTAAATCATTTTTCCAGCAAATACTCCCCCCCCCTATCAACGCTAATGTGTGATTTAAAAAAAACCTATCAACAGAAGCAAGGACCCCAATCGCTTGTTTTATCTGAGACTTATCGGCTGTTTAAACATTATTTACTCACGTCATTCATAATTAATTTCAAAGTTGATGCACACAAGCACGCCACTGTATGAATAACTCGCGCAAAGCATAGACAAGTACTAATCGCAGTATTCTATTGTATATGATTGCTCATTTCTGCCATCTCGTTTGAGCGTTTGAAGGACGCCATCACGTCAGAATAGCAAATGCACGCGCCTATACAAATAGGATATTTGTATTACTGGCGCCATAGATGACGTGTTGGCGCCCTTCAAACACGTCAATACGCTAGAACGAGATGACAGAATCCGGGGCCACCATAAGTTTATGAGTATTGCTGTCGTATTGTTAACATTCAAACAATCGTGACGTCACCTGCAGACGAATATCAAGATGTTTGAATGCAATTGACGAAGTTGATTATCCACAGACGGACATACTCTATGATAAAGATCATGAGATGTAGATTCAATGATCAGACATAATAAGTTAAGTATTATAATAATAAAAAATGAAATGGTTTACCTCTGGGGATATTTTGAGTATGTCCATAAATAAAATCTGGTTAGATTTAGGGCGAATATATTTGTTAAATATAGTTTCGTAAAGTAGCTATATGTTTGTTAATTGTTGATATGAGTACATCACGTTGGAGATTATCTGATTTCATCAATACCCGACTATTTATACATGGTTAAGACTACTGCGTTAGTAGAATGGAAAATACTATTAGTAATTGTGATAAGAAAAGAATTAGAGGGACGGAAATTGACCGGAAAAGGTACACTTGCCGTATACGATTTTCTAAATCGTTATTTCCAATGTATGTTGAAATGTTGTTTTATGAATAAGTTGACAATGAGTGTGGGCATGGCAGATGTTATCAGGTTAATACACTGGACTGGAGGTGGTACTTTTTGTCGATAATAATTTATTATTTACCTAGTGGTTAACACCAATAAGGTAAGACATTGAATGTTTGACATGTCTAAGCGGAAATTTTAGTCGAGCGTTTATCACCGGTATTTAAATCTATCGTTTCAAGTGGTCGTCGTTTAGCAAATCACATGCAATATTGGCTCACACTCATTTCTGTATTTATATAACATGTACTGATATGTAGAAACATTTTATGATCAAATTTAAAAATAGATTTATACCTTTAAACGTTCGATATGTTTTAATACAACAAACGTAAGGAAATTAATGCTTATCGTTTCTTTTATTTAGTTAATATCTTCTCATATCTAACATTAACCATACCCAGACCATTATTATTTCATAACATTTGTAGTATATGTTAATTTAATCATTAATTTCCTGGTGTTGAAAAGATTAGTTTAGTTGTTGTCTTTATAAATATAGAATAATTTTAGATCTGATAGCTTCCAATTTTAAAAATAGTTTTGCATTTTTTTATTTAGGCCTAAAAATATGTTTGTTTTAGGTTTCATGCCTCGAAATAAAGGGGGTAGGTAGGCCGGATTTTTTTAAATATTTTTTTTTTATTTTCAATTGAAGCAAATTAATGATATATTATGCTCATTTTTTGTTTATTTGTTTACCTAAACAAACATGAAAAATATACTTTATCTAGTTAAAACTCCAATAAATATGCATTATCATAAAATACGTTTATAATGTTTTTCTCTTAATTTGTCGAAAAAATACCTTTGTATAACCATAAAATAAAAAAACTTCCAGTGTTTTAACAAGGAGGGTTTTTTACTAGTTTTGTCTGTTAGTAATATGATTAAACACGTTTTTTTTAAAAACGGTTATGCATGGCAATGGTTCTTATAAATGATGTTTTAGACTAACAACAATACTGAAAGAAGCCCATTAAAACATTTAAGGTTCAGATACATATTTTAACATAGATTTAAATGAATCTATATTCAAAACAAATCGCCTTTCCCTGTTTACATGGATAATGTTTAATCAAGGTGAATATAATGCTCTATAGCTGGATTACTCGTAAAGTGTCTAATAACTGGGCAGAAAAATTCACACAGAAATTTACGCGAAAAAAAGTTTAGGGGCCGGGGCAAAAATATAGGCTAGGTCGGGAAACCTGAAATAAACATAGGTTTTACGCCTTGTTGATATTCCTTATGGTAAATTAATTATTGTATGTCACTCCATGTTTCATTTAAGGATCACATTGGAAATACGCTTTCGGGCTTTTATTTGCTTTGCTAGACAATATTATTATACATAAGCACATAATATCAATCATGTTTCTAGTTTTTGATGAGTACTCAAATTCTATAAGATTTTAAAGTTTTTATATTTAATGATACATGAAAATGATGTGCTATTAAATTAACATATACATAAATATATATAAAAACATATATATAATAGTTGTATAAAATATATATATATAATAAATATATAAAAGCATATATATACTAATTATGTAAAATATATATATAAATAAATACATATATAATAAATATATAACATATAAATATAATAAATAAATATATAAAATATATATATAAATAAATATATAAAAACATATATATACTAATTATGTAAAATATATATATAAATAAATACATATATAATAAATATATAACATATAAATATAATAAATAAATATATATATAAATAAATATATATAAACATATATATACTAATTATGTAATATATATATATAAATAAATACATATATAATAATTATATAACATATAAATATAATAAATAAATATATAAAATATATATATAAATAAATATATAAAATAAATATATTATAAATGTATAAAACTAAATACATAATTACATTATGTATAAATAAATACATACATAAATATATAAACAATAAATATATAAATACATATATATAATAAATGTATATAAATAAATATATAAAATAAATATACAATGTATATATATAATAACAAAATAAATCTACAGTGAAACCTCAATAATAAGACCACCCTGGGGACCCTTGAAAACTGGTCTTAATATTGAAGTTAAATAAAGAGCGGAACAGTCAAAATGGACTTGAAAAGTATGGTCTTAATATTGAGTTGGTATTATCATTATTATTGAGGTGGTCTTTAAGTGAGGTTTTACTGTATTTTAGTAGAGAAATTCAGACGGACAGTTGATATAATATTCTAATAATTACTCGCTTGGATTGTGAATATACAGTCAAACCTGTCTGTAAAGACCACCCATGGGAACAGCAAAATGTGGTCTTTGTTTACAGGTGGTCTCTGTTAACATATTAAATACCATTGAAAATGGTCTGATGGGAGATAAAATGGGTGGTCTTTGCAGACAGGTTTTGCAATAGTGGTCTTTGTTCGCAGGTGGTCTTTAACACAGGTTTGACTGTAGTCAGTAAACTGCTCAGTCAATATTGTGGAAACTGTCCTGTTTCAGTGATTATTTTGTTACAATGAATATTACGGAAACGCACTATGACCCTCCACCTCCCTTATATGTAATTGAAAACGGAATTTTTCATGAATTTTAATTAATTCATATCATAAATTAATACATGTGGAATAAGAACTTACATGATAAATAATATATTATACTGATATTTAAGCATGTATAAAAATGACTGTATTTTCTTGCATAAAATAAAACTGAATTTCTCATAGCAAAAACAAGTGGTTATTATATAAAAGATATTTAAAGATGAACACAAATGTTATTCTAACAATATTACAGTAGCAACTAAGAGAAGATATATTGGGAAAAAATATATTTACTTTTTGAATAAGAAATTATATTATCCATCGAACAAACAGTGTACCGATACTATTCCTTTTGTAAATAAACGAACGAAACCAAATATAACATCCTGTTCCTGGTCCGTTGTAATACTGCATGTATAAAAAGTAAAGTATAAGTAAAGTGTTTATTTATTATAGTGTCACCCCTATTTAAAGGGCCAGCCAATTCTGACATTTGAGACACCTACTTTCTGAGCACATTTATGTATATGGCTTAACGCATTTATATATGGAACACGGTTAGTTCCATAATGAATGTCGTTTGGCGCGCTTGGACCGTGACATACGAATCGACACACGAGACGACACACGACATACGAAGCGACACACGAGACGACACACGACATACGAAGCGACAGACGAGACGCCACACGACATACGAAGCGACACACGAGACGCCACATGACATACGAAGCGACACACGAGACGACACACGACATACGAAGCGACACACGAGACGACACACGACATACGTAGCGACACACGATTTGACTTACGACACATGATGCCACGAGACGACACAAGACATACGTAGCGACACTCGAGACGACACACGACATACGTAGCGACACACAATTTGACTTACGACACATGATGCCACGAGACGACACACGACATACGTAGCGACACACAATTTGACTTACGACACATGATGCCACGAGACGACACATGACATACGAAGCGACACACGAGACGACACAAGACATACGAAGCGACACACGAGACGACACACGACATACGTAGCGACACACAATTTGACTTACGACACATGATGCCACGAGACGACACACGACATACGTAGCGACACTCGAGACGACACACGACATACGAAGCGACACACGAGACGACACAAGACATACGAAGCGACACTCGAGACGACACACGACATACGAAGCGACACTCGAGACGACACAAGACATACGAAGCGACACTCGAGACGACACAAGACATACGAAGCGACACTCGAGACGAAACACGACATACGAAGCGACACACGAGACGACACAAGACATACGAAGCGACACTCGAGACGAAACACGACATACGAAGCGACACACGAGACGACACACGACATACGTGCGACATTTGAACACAGGTTTGTCGCGTAATCGCACTGTCGTGTTTCGCATGTCGTTTGTCGTATCGAGTGTCGCGTTCAAATGGCGTGTGTCTTGTTGTTTGTCGCTTCGTATGTCGTGTATAGCGGTCCACGTGCGTCATACGACATTAATTGTGGCACCGGATTCCGTAGTTTTATACACATGTATGTTAACTTTTGCATTAAACAATCCTTAAAGGTCTAAATACAGTCGGACCTCGTTACGTTTGGTAAAAATAAAAAAGTAAAAAACATAGAGCAATACAGTGAATTCTCAATAATAAGACCACCTTTGTAACCCTTGAAAACTGGTCTAGTTATTGAGGTGGTCTTAATATTGAGATTGAAACGCAAAACAGTGAACATGTACGTTGTGGTATCATTTTGAGGTGGTCTTATTATTGAAGGGGTCTTTAGGTGAGGTTTTACTGTATTATTTAGCAAATATATAGTTTATTACAAACAGATTAGTGTAACGTTACGCTACATTGCTTATTAAGTAGAAAGTTCTTATAGTATGGTTTAAAGGATGGTATAGATTTTGAAAACTTATATTTGAATGAGATGTATTTCCATAATTTGTAACTATTGTATGTAAAGGAATCTTAATATAATCTGTTCCATGTTTTATTTGTAGAGCTAAATGTTTATTTGATA
Organism: Mactromeris polynyma; assembly: GCA_032209605.1. Classification (NCBI taxonomy): domain Eukaryota; kingdom Metazoa; phylum Mollusca; class Bivalvia; order Venerida; family Mactridae; genus Mactromeris; species Mactromeris polynyma. Next base: position 8,409,758 of record JASFXZ010000028.1, read on the forward strand.
CTGAACGTAGATTGTGTGATTTATTTTCTGACATTTTCAGTAAGTCTGTCAAATATACGAAAGACCGGTGGTGACATTTCAAATTCAATATGTCACGATTTCCACTCCATGAATTCACGATTTCAACTTCACGAATTCACGATTTTTACTTCACCATTTCATGATTTCATGATCGTGAAAATGTGAAATCATAAAATGGAAATCGTGAAATATTGAATTTGAAATGTCACCATCGGTCTTTCGTACAAATAAGCTGGTGTACAGGTATTCACGGTTTTGTAAAACTATTCAGGAACAGAAAAGTAAGCTAAGGTAGAACAAGTAGGTATCTAAAACGCTTGAACGCTTAGCTAGAAACAAAATGGCGTTTGGGTGGAGCGGATATTGTCTAATAAACGTTTAAGTATTTCAAAAGTATTCTTTTAAAAACACACCGACGAACTTATTAGGCACACTTTGTCTATGACAATGTTTATATTTCAGTGTAAATATAACTTTTATTAAATTTTTGTCTTGATTCAAAACCTGCTAAACTTGCTAATCCCTGAACATGTCTACTACAAGCCGTTGCGATCGTGACCAAAGCTATCGAGCAGTTACCTCCCTTTGCGTTTACAAAAAGTTTAGTAATGAGTTGAGCTATGCTCTGAAACACTCAAGTTATTTTGCTACATTTCCTTCCAGCGACATTGATGCATTTCATCAACCATCTATCGTTTATACTGCCAGACGTTGAAATCATTTAGTATTTAGAACTGTTACAGGGATGGTGTGGTTTTCATTTCATGTGCTTGTTTATGATTCAAAATTTAATGTGTGTGTTTGATCAGAGATATGGTCGCTGTAAATTGTATCTTGTGGTTGAAAAATAATAATAAAATTGTTGGAACTACTTTATTGTTGCGTCAGCTTTTGTTTACCCAAGTCCGAATTACACACGTCATACTATGCTTGCATATAGGAGATCAAAGAGGTAACGTGTTGGCGAAAATCAAGGCGAGGGGAAGCGATACGAGGGGAGGCAGAGGGAGGGGAGGGGAGGCGATACGAGGGGAGGCGAGGGGAGGGGAGGCGATACGAGGGGAGGAGAGGGGAGAGGAGGGAGATATCAGTCGAACCAATAAACAGAATTCATAAAAAGTACAAATACATGTACACTTTGCAGTACACCTTCACGCAGTATTTAACGATTTTAACTCGTCATTTTCTTGTTTTTTTATTGAAATATCCTGGTTGTCATAAGTGTGTAAGCTTGATCTCCACATGTGTTCTGCTATTTCTGGAAGAATGATAACCAGTTGCCAATATCGAAAACACCTGACAATGAACACAATTACTTCCCAGACAATTAATGTAATTAAAAACTGTTTAACAAACTTGAACACAATTTCAATATGAGTATAAACTAGATATAACAGGCGATCACAGTGCGCAAAAAACAATGCAACATGTAATCGTGATATGTGGATAAAATATTCGGTGTGAGAGATAGAGTCCGTACTCGTTACGTTTTGTTGAAGTAAATACTATCGTACCTTGTTAATTCGACAACTTTTTATTCGAATACTCGGCATCATCCGAATTAAATATCAGGTATCTTTGGTACGTCGAATCGATATTGGCTATTCGAAACCATGTATTATTCGAAATATAATTTCGGACTCGATTAATTTGAATGAATGGAGGGAGGGAGGGAGGGCGTCATCTCAGTATTATTTTACAGTATTGATACAATCTTCACACACAATCAACACCAAAATCGTGTTTGTATGGATACAGATGTATTAATCTAAATGAAGGGATTAACAATTGTCGCATTACAATATACTGGATTCACTATATCTCGTGGTATTTACTGCATATTATACCGTGAAGTCATCTTCAGTTTGTTGATTGAAGGGAAGTAACTCGGATACAGACACTTCACTCGCTCTGTGTATTAGTTACCGACGCTACTGCGAAATTTCTTATGTTTTTTTGTCAGCAACTGCTTAATGCATCACTGACCTAATGACAAGTCCAGGAAACGAATCCGGACCTTCAGCAGTCCAGCGGTCTACCAGCGGAGTTAACCGGGCGGGCTTGAATTATATGACAAGAAATGAAGGACTATATTGTTATATACTTGCTTAATTTACTCTCCGATCTCGGACCAACTTTGATCTCAGACCACCTCCGATCTCAGATCATCTCCGATCTCAGACCATTTCCGATCTCAGACCATCTCCGATCTCAGACCATCTCCGATCTCAGACCACCTCCTATCTCAGCCCACCACCTATCTCAGACCACCACCTATCTCAGACCATCTCCTATCTCAGACCACCACCTATCTCAGACCACCTCCTATCTCAGACCACCTCCTATCTCAGACCATCTCCTATCTCAGACCATCTCCGATCTCAGACAAACTTCTATCTCAGACCAACTCCTATCTCAGACCATCTCCGATCTCAGACAAACTCCGATCTCAGACAAACTCCGAGCTCAGACCATCTCCGATGTCAGACCAACACCGATCGCAGACCAACTACAATCTCAGAAAAAACTCCGATCTTAGACAAACTCAGATATTAGACAAACTCCGATCTCAGACAAACTCCGGTCTCAGAGGAACTCCGGTCTCAGATAAACTCAACAAAACTGACTAGAAACAGTGTACCACAATATTCCGATTTTTCATAAACCATTCACAAAAAAAACACGTTCAATAAGTTCAATATCGTTGAATTTAATTTACATTCACTACATATAACTCAATAGGGTATACACTTAGCAAAACTTATAAGTGTGCAGGTATATATATGACCGTATCTTGGTCAATATAAGTATGATCTTGCTGAAATTTTCAAAAAAATATAGCGTGGATACCTGGCATAATATTTTCTTTATTTCATGTCATAAATCCACATATTAAACAAATAAAATCAATAAATGTGATGATGCGAAAGTAGTCAGTACTGCAGCTCCCACTTAAAGATGATCTGATTAATTGGAAAGAGTCTAATGGCGTGTGTGCACATCCGGACTCGACAGATCGTGTTATTTAAACCTAAATATTCGACCCGAAAATCATGAGCTACACGGAGTCAATAGCAATTATACATAAATAGAGGATCTTACATGAGTGCTTATTTGATATTGTTTTTATGAAACGAGTCGACTGAATATGACGCGAGGCTCTGCCGAGCGTCATATTCGTTTCAGTCGACGAGTTTCATAAAAATAATATCAAATAAGCACTCATGTAAGATCCTCTTTATCTCATAACACCATAAATAGATTGTTTTCAATCTTTAAATAGACTTTAATTAGTGCTGTGATTCGGCTATTTATGTAACTAGTTACATATGATCTTTGTGTCACAGCTTTATGCCACTCCTGGAGTGCAAGTTATGTGATAATTTCGTATAGAAACGTTTATCAATGAATAAGTTATTCGACATTAAAAAGGTGCACATTTATAAGTTTTGTTAAGTGTACAATAGGCAGATGTTAGATACAAATTGACAACGAGCAACTGTAAGACGCTAACAACTGGGTACAGTGTATCAAACCGGTCTGACATTTGCCTTAGTGTTCAAAGAAATGCATCACTTCCAGCAACTAGACTCTGCATGGACTTTAAACGATAGTTTCACATATATACGGAAGTCATAAACTTTCAGCATAATTCAAAATTTCCATACATGCATTTCAATCAAAATATCAACAAGAAAACGGAAGTTAAGAAAGCATAGTAGATACATACGTGTATGCTTCAATCGTTATTTTTTATGAATATGTTTTTATTTAAAGCATTATTTTTTTACTACAATATAGTGTTGTCCATTTTAGCTACCCGGTGTATGAATATCATTAATGCACTTATCTTTATTTTGACCCTGGTGTCGCGGGTATGATCCCCGAGAGGTCAATACGTCATTATGGGTCCCGGGAAATAGTCTTTAGCAGGATTTTTATAGATCTCGCCGTGGGGATTAAACCAAAATGTTTGTCTCAAGGGTTGGGAAGAAGACCCCAAAAAGCAAAATAGTCATTTCCCCGTGTTCGGCCCGCTGCCCCACCCCCTTGGGACAACCCATTGACAGGGTGCATAATCTTTAGTCAAATCGTAGTTAAATATGTATCAGGCCCATCTGAACCCTAAACATGTTGAATGGGCTTCATCCAGTAGTGTTGTTACATAGGCTAAAACATCCTTAACAAGAATCAGCGCAATGTATAACGGATTAAAACGATCTTGTTTTATCTTATTACAAAACAGCAAAACCTGTAGAAGACCCGCTTGTATAAAAAAACTGGAAGCTTTTTTTAAAAATTTATAATGATACGATCTACTTTTTTCAACAAATACAGAGGATTACATTATTACTGTATTCTTTGATAATGCATATTTACTGATTTTTTAACTATATAAAGTATATTTCTCATGTTTTTTAGGTAAACGAAAGAATAAAAAATTGAGCATAATAAAACTTTAATAGCGAATACTCTACACAGGGCGTGACGTGGTGTCTTTTTTATTTCGAAGTTTGACGTTTTAACTGTCTCGCTCACGAATAATAATATTTACCACCTACACCCGTAGTAAAAATACTACGAAAAGTTTACCCACGATCTCTAAATATATAAACTTCCGCATTTCTGCCATTCTATTTACTTGACGCGCGTTAACCACAAAGGAAGTTTGCCTAACTCGGCAGTTATCGATAAATGATTTAATCCGTGTTAAACGATCGCAACACAAGTGAAATGTCATTTATATACATCTATAAAGGGACAATAATGAAGCTAATTGATAAACAGACTTTCTGCAAATTTTAAGTAAATCCAGTTTGTGCATTCATATACACAGTAAAACCTCAATAAGAATATCCTTGGGACTCTTAAAACTGGTCGTTTTATTGAGATGGTCTTAATCTTAATGTAGTCTTATTATTGAGGTGGTCTTATTATTGTCAATGTATTGATATTGATGTGGTCTTATGTCTTATTATTGTGAATGTCTTATTATTGTGAATGTCTTATTATTGTGAATGTCTTATTATTGTGAATGTCTTATTATTGTGAATGTCTTATTATTGTGAATGTCTTATTATTGTGAATGTCTTATTATTGTGAATGTCTTATTATTGTGAATGTCTTATTATTGAGGTGGACTTATTATTGTGAATGTCTTATTATTGTGAATGTCTTATTATTGTGAATGTCTTATTATTGTGAATGTCTTATTATTGTGAATGTCTTATTATTGAGGTGGTCTTATTATTGTAAATACCTTATTATTGTGAATGTCTTATTATTGAGGTGGTCTTATTATTGAGGTGGTCTTATTATTGTAAATACATTATTATTGTGAATGTCTTATTATTGTGAATGTCTTATTATTGTGAATGTCTTATTATTGAGGTGGTCTTATTATTGTAAATACCTTATTATTGTGAATGTCTTATTATTGTGAATGTCTTATTATTGTGAATGTCTTATTATTGAGGTGGTCTTATTATTGTAAATACCTTATTATTGTGAATGTCTTATTATTGTGAATGTCTTATCATTGAGGTGGTCTTATTATTGTAAATACCTTATTATTGTGAATGTCTTATTATTGTGAATGTCTTATTATTGTGAATGTCTTATTATTGAGGTGGTCTTATTATTGTAAATACCTTATTATTGTGAATGTCTTATTATTGTGAATGTCTTATTATTGTGAATGTCTTATTATTGAGGTGGTCTTATTATTGTAAATACCTTATTATTGTGAATGTCTTATTATTGTGAATGTCTTATTATTGAGGTGGTCTAATTATTGAGGTGGTCTTATTATTGTAAATACCTCATTGTTGTGAATGTCTTATTATTGAGGTGGTCGTATTATTGAGGTGGTCTTATTATTGTAAATACCTCATTGTTGTGAATGTCTTATTATTGAGGTGGTCGTATTATTGAGGTGGTCTTATTTTTGAGGTGATCTTATTATTGTTGTAATCTTTAAGTCAGATGTACTGTATATGTATATTCATCAAATATTATACTTTGGCAAAAGGACCACTATTCTACAAAAAGGTCCTCTGTTGGTGAGTCCACAATTTAAATACAAAGGAATGACAACATTTATTCAGTTTAAGCATCAACAAGAGAATGCGGCGATCGCAGTATTTATGTACAGTTGAACCTCTTTTATCCGCAACATTCTATCTGAATACTTGGTATCATCTTAAATACATATCAGGTCCCGGAGTATCTTCTTATGCACGTCGAATTAAATTGAGCTATTTGAAACCATGTATTATTCGAAATAAAAATTTCGGACCCGATGAGTACGAATGAACGAGGTCCGACTGTAGCAAGTGGGTACATGTTGTAACAACGATACATAATGTTCAATAAATTTTATTTAAAAAAGAACACATAATAAGTAAACTATTTGAGCTAAAAATAAAAACAAAAACATGAAAAAAATAAATAAATAACAACATGAAAGACTATCACAAATAATAAATACAGTTTTACAGTCGAACTTCAATATCTCGAACTTTGAATTTGTCGATTAATTCGTACACGAACCCGAGTATTTGAATTATTTTCGTTAAGTTTACAATATACACAGCGTGTATGTTTCTCATGAATCTAAAATGAAATATACAAATACATACATCACTACACAGACAGTAGTTTGACTTTTGAGACAATCTGTAAACTCGACTTATCGCAATAAATATTGAGCCGTTATCAGAGACAGAAATCCTCACATACCAAATATGTAGTCTTGTTATCACAATGGACATGTATAAAACAAGTCTTTATTTGGACAAAATGAAAACCGGAGCATTTGAGCTTTAAAGCTACGATTTTCGACATTCCAAAACAATATTGTGAACAAAAAACGTATCCACTAGATAAGAGTGTTTGTAACAGCAAACTATAATGAAAGCATTTCTCCGTTGAAAATCTGATCTGATCTTTAAGTCCTGAACTATCATTATTAACTGAAAATATGTAACAAATAACTTCATGAAGACTGAAGCTAAATAGCAAGCTGCCCAATAATACAATTTAAAACTGAAACAAACGAAAAAATAACTGAAACAATTCACAAAACTACAACATAGCGTTCACAAACGAGACACGTTATTACACCAGCAGATATGTATAGACAATAAACTATTGAACACGCATGGTATATGATGTGATGAAAACGGGTAGAAAAGTCCCCTCAATATATCCTCCAATAGAAATCGACCACACACGAAATTACTATAACGGTCGTGTTTGATTAAGCACTCGAGATAAACACGGAACGCTAAAAGTAAGCACAACGATACGGAAGAACAAATATGAACGTAAATATTGCCAAAAACAGTTTACTGTTATAACATTGGGACCTTAATTTTAAGATTCGCCGATAATTTTTTAAATCGTAAACCTTTCTGCACACTTGAAGTTGTAAAAAGCTGAATGAAAACTTCGTGAAATCGTAGACATTTGAGATGACCTTAAATGGTTTAATCGACTGGTCACCCTTTTTAGTACCCGTGAAATAAATATATACCCCGCCACGTGTCATTCTTGCAGGAGTGTACGTGCATATATGAAGGTATGTTCCCAACATTACGGAATGAACAATAAGACTACAATTAGCATTGGATATGGTTTTGACCAGACAGATTTGTTAACCTGAAGATGTCATTATAGATATTACACAACTTAACGCACAATTTCAATATTCTTAAACTTCTTTTTTCATGTCTGAATTTTCTCTAACTAAAACATATTTTCAGAAATCCTACAAGAGAGAAATAAAGCCAGTGTCCGTACAGTGAAACCTCAGTTAAAGACCACATCAATAATAAGACCACCTCAATTTTAAATTCAACTTTAACTCTTTTGCTCTTTATACAACCTCGATATTAGGACCACCTCAATAAGAAGACCAGTTTTCAAAGGTCCCAGCGGTGGTCTTATTATTGAGGTTTTACTGTACTTTGTAATCAGAATCTCAGGAAATCTCGCGATATCTGATGTTTATGATCAAAGGTAAAGATGAACTTTTAGATAAACGAACCAGACTAGTAACTCGGTTGACTAGAAGCCTTGGTGAGTTGGATTTCGAAAAATAAAAAATAAACATTCGATAAAAAATACGAAAGACTCGTAATAATAACAACATAATCTCGATTCCTGCAGTAGTGATATACCTGTCCGCTCTGGTTGCCATGATTAATGAATTTAAAGCATTGCACACGTTAATGTAATAGCGTATTTCACATGAAAACATCCCTTCATCCATGTACGTGTTCTGGAGTATTACAGGTACATCCGACCGGCACCGTCTCCAGGTGGATATAATAATGAAAATAATTATTTTCTCCGTGATACTTTAGGGGACAGCTCCATTTAATTACAGGGACATAGGTGTTAACCTCTTTGCACCTATTTGTAGTGTTCCCGCTCCTGTTAACGGACAGACAGTGCTTGCAGGAACATTTGGATTTAGCGATCGCTTGTGGTTCCCGCTGTAAGTCGTAGTCCAGAACATGGTACCAGGGACAGGTACTTTTGGAACTTAAGTCCGATCCACTGCCGACTGTCCGGTATTTACGACATTTCGATTCGCCGGCTATTCTATACTGAAACACACTGGTTTGTTCATTAATTAACTGTCCCTGACTGGACTTCGCTTCACTTCGCTCTTTATTTAAATAGGCATTCTTCCTGTATTCTGGAATTGTATTGAAAGTCCATCTTCCCAGATAAAAATCGTTGAAGATTTTTCTGTATAAAGCTGTCTTGTTCTGTTCAGCATATGGCGGATGAATACATTGCTGTGCCGTTATAGTTGGGTACAAGTGAAGGCATACGATGACGGCCAAGGAAAGCTGAAAATAAATAATAAAATAAATAAATATAATAATAATAATAATAACATAGTAATAATAACATATATCATTATAACATAATAGATAATAATAATAAAATAATAGTTCTAATAATAATAACAGAAAATAAATAATAAAATTAATAATAATAAAAACTAATAATAATAAAATAAAAATTCTAATAATAATAACAAAACATAAATAATAAAATTAATAATAATAAAAACTAATAATAATAAAATAAAAATTCTAATAATAATAACAAAACATAAATAATAAAATTAATAATAATAAAAACTAATAATAATAAAATAATAATTCTAATAATAATAATCTAGTTTGTAAGAGACACATTAATTTATCTAAAAATGAAATATCTTTTTATCGCGTTTTAGATTGTTTGACTTTTGCATTGATGCTCATATTATAACATCCCTCTTAAATCAAACATGATACATTCATAAATGCATCACAATGTCGTTATGCTTAATTTCTAATATGTAAAATTATATCAAATAATTACAATTTTGAAATTGATAATAAATATTTATTCAAAAATATTTCTAATCGTGTTTTCAACCATGTTATACTTACATTGTACATATTTAAATGCATCGTTTTATCTTTGAGGTATAACTCTTTTATTCTTATAATTTCATTAATTGAAAATGTATATATGTTCGTACAACTCTCAAAACTTTCTTATAAGTCTTATAGAAATGGAACATATATATACCCCTACTAAGGTAAGATAATCAAGCCCCTGCTTCAAGATATAAATAGAAATAGGTTTTTTGGGGCAATGTGTTAGCGAATGCCATTTCCGTCGTTTATATTTCCAAGCGTACCTTCCGCTTCGATTTAATTCAGTCAATGTTACAACTCGTTTTGTTCCGGCTTCATTTTTTACTGTGTACGCCGAAAATACGGTGGTTCTCATATCACACGAGTCACGTGCTCATATCGCCCTCACAGTCCACCAATCAGATTGCGAGTCTATACTATACGCTGTAGAAAATTCCCCGGGCTAAGGTCAAACTCGCTATTGGTGAACAGTTTAATCTTACATTTGTAAATACAACCTTTACTATCCAGATATTGAGCCTTGACCTTTGAACTAAGATAATTTATTTTTTATCATACGGTATTAGACATAACCACAGAGGGAAGTATAGATAAACGTTCAATACAACATCGCGTACACTATCTTAAACGATTTCACAAGAGAAAACACAAAACAAAATTATGAAATTTAATAGCTTAATGAAGATTAAAATGATTTTTGTTGTATTTGTGTGAATGTTTGTATGATGATATATCTCTAAAATAAGACTTCAAGATACCTTATTTTGAACTTATGTTCGTTTTGAATGCTCAGAATATGTCAACCGAGTCCATGTGATATCTTTCCCTTTTCCGTTCTGGTGTGTTTGTTGTTTCCTGTCCCCTCCCTGTATGTGTCCCCTGGTCTGTTTGTTGTTACCTGTCCCTTCCCTGTATGTGTCCCCTGGTATGTTTGTTGTTACCTGTCCCCCCTGTATGTGTCCCCTGGTCTGTTTGTTGTTTCCTGTCCCTTCCCTGTATGTGTTCCCTGGTATGTTTGCTGTTACCTGTCCCCCCTGTATGTGTTCCTTAGTCTGTTTGTTGTTACATGTACCCTGCCTGTATGTGTCCCCTGGTCTGTGTGTTGTTACCTGTCCTCCCCTCTGTATGTGTACCCTGGTATGTTTGTTGTTGCCTGTCCCCCCTGTATGTGTTCCCTGGTCTGTGTGTTGTTACCTGTCCCCGCCATGTATGTGTCCCCTGGTATGTTTGTTGTTTCCTGTCCTCTCCCTGTATGTGTCTCCTGGTGTGTTTGTTGTTACCTGTCCCCTCCCTGTATGTGTTCCCTGGTCTTCGTGTTGTTACCTGTCCCCTCCCTGTATGTGTCCCCTGGTCTGTTTGTTGTTACCTGTCCCCTCCCTGTATGTGTCCCCTGGTATGTTTGTTGTTACCTGTCCCCCCGTATGTGTCCCCTGGTATGTTTGTTGTTACCTGTCCCCTCCCTGTATGTGTCCCCTGGTCTGTTTGTTGTTACCTGTCCCCCGTATGTGTCCCCTGGTATGTTTGTTGTCACCTGTCCCTCCCTGTATGTGTCCCCTGGTCTGTTTGTTGTTACCTGTCCCGTCCCTGTATGTGTCCCCTGGTATGTTTGTTGTTACCTGTCCCCAATGTATGTGTTCCCTGGTATGTTTGTTGTTACATGTCCCCTCCCTGTATGTGTTCCCTGGTCTGTGTGTTCTTTCCTGTCCCCTCACAGCTCTTGTGTTTTGCACGGCTCTGGTGTTTTGCACGGCTCTGGTGTTTTGCACGGCTCTGGTGTTTTGCACGGCTCTGGTGTTTTGCACGGCTCTGGTGTTTTGCACGGCTCTGGTGTTTTGCACGGCTCTGGTGTTTTGCTTGGCTCTGGTGTTTTCCACGACTCTTGTATTTTGCACGGCTCTTGTGTTTTGCACGGCTCTGGTGTTTTGCTTGGCTCTGGTGTTTGGCACGGCTCTGTTGTTTTGCACGGCTCTTGTGTTTTTGCTTGGCTCTTGTGTTTTGCACGGCTCTGGTGTTTTGCACGGCTCTTGTGTTTTTGCTTGGCTCTGGTGTTTTGCACGGCTCTGGTGTTTTGCACGGCTCTTGTGTTTTTGCTTTGCTCTTGTGTTTTGCACGGCTCTGGTGTTTTGCTTGGCTCTGGTGTTTTGCACGGCTCTTGTGTTTTTGCACGGCTCTGGTGTTTTGCACGGCTCTGGTGTTTTGCACGGCTCTGGTGTTTTGCACGGCTCTGGTGTTTTGCTTTGCTCTGGTGTTTTGCACGGCTCTTGTGTTTTTGCATGGCTCTTGTGTTTTGCTTGGCTCTGGTGTTTTGCACGGCTCTTGTGTTTTTGCATGGCTCTTGTGTTTTGCTTGGCTCTTGTGTTTTTGCACGGCTCTTGTGTTTTTGCACGGCTCTTGTGTTTTGCACGGCTCTTGTGTTTTTTCTTCTTGGAATGTTAGGTTTGCTCTGCTATGTTGTATTTAGTTTGGCTTCCTTCTACTCCCCTATATAAATGTTTTATGTATGTTGTAATAAAGTAAGAATGTTTGTTGTATGCGAATTTACATTCTTGATTTCCCTGATAAGACTTGCATTTGTCCTAAGTTCTTTCCCTTTATCCCATCTAGAGTTCACTCCCTTTCTCTCTTCTATAGTATATGTATATATAGTATATAGAACTATAGAAATGGCAAAGGGAGATAACTCAAAAAGGGTTGATGGGAAAGAACTCGTGACAATCTCCTGTGATTGTGTCTAAGTAAGGATGAGTAGAACACTTAATAGCGATACATTCATTGCACATACAAATTATTTAATATATTCCATAAGATTTAATTTTAAAAAAACTGGATGTGTTTTTAGGAGCCATACATGGACGCATTTTAGACTGTACCCACGACATGTGTACTGGTTCAGCAACAAGCAAGATTGAATACGGCTGTTAGTACTGATCAGTTAGCTCTAGTAAGATGGCGGTATTTTCTGTCTCTCTTTTGTTTGGTGGGGTGGAGACAATAATTCATTTTATTTGCGTCAAGTTACACAATACATAGCTTATCTTTATTGAATCAGCTCGCGTGCTAGATACAAAACTGTGACATTCCATAGTAGTTAAATAGGTACTAGTAACTGTCGCGTGTACGCATGAAATGTTGAGGGTAGTAAATGACTTATTGACCCAACCGATGTCAGGTTGATATGACAGGTGGCAGTATCATGCAAACATATAAACACTGCCTGTAAATCGCTCTGTGGTTAGTATATCTTTTTATGTTTTTAGATGCGTGTTAAGTTTGTATGTTAAATTCCCTTTTCCCAAAGTGCAGTTCCATGATTTGATATAATGTTCATATTCTTTCTCCCCTTTTCGGCCTAGTGCTACTGGTTTATTGCCTTGGCCTGTGATGTATTCCATCCGTTCACCCCCCCCCCTAATTACCTCCACCCCCCTCCCTAAATTAGCCATTGTTTTTTTATAGTCGGCCGGACCATTGCATGCTCCCACATTCCCATACATGTTTACCCTTGCACCTCGTCTGTCCCTAATGTTTTGTAGACAGAAGTTTCCATGGAGTCTGTGTGGGGCGGCATTGTCTTGTGTATATGACGTTCACTGCAAAAACTGAATCTATCTTCCGTACGACTGGAAATTATGATTGAGCAAATCGCCAAAGACTTCCTAATTTTAGCTGAAACAGAATGCGAATTTAATCTTTTTCTTTTTAAGAGTAACTTTCAGGATATATTCGCCATATTCTTCCAGTTACACGCCACGACAAACCTACATTACGAGAAGCCACGAGATTGGTGACATAACCAAACCAATGCGCATGCGCATGTTACATCGTGTTCCTTGACTCGGTATATACCCTAAATGCACGCTCACGGACGGTATTTTATATGCAAATCAGAAAACTCACATGTTTAATTGTAGTGAATGAAAACATTTGAAGGTCAGATTGAAACTCACTGATTGGCTCTTTATACTGACAACTATGGCCGCTCCATTACCACTTAGATAAGCCCAGATTTATGTGTATGCTAAGCGTATAAGAATGCGAATTTTATCCCTCTTAATCCCATAGTACAGACACGTATACAAGTGTTTGAACAGCTATTGGTAAACTACGTGTATATATTTAACCCGGAAGATTTACCAAAATATGTCAGAGTGCTGTCAGTCGATATGACGCATCATATAGGTGTTTAATTATGATAATTGTGCACTGAAGCATAAAACTGTTTTATCTGCTTTTAATTATTTTTCAAATACACATTCTACACAATAATCGACAATGCATCAATATACAATTCTTATTATTCAGGTAAAATCAGTGCTGAGTTCACCGTCAACATTAAGTAATACAGTTAAACCTCTCTTAAAGACCACCTCAATAATAAGACCACAATTTTCAAGGCCATTTTCACTGTTTTGCTCTTTATTCAACCTCGATATTAAGACCACCTCAATAAGAAGACCAGTTTTTAAGGGTCCCAAGGGTGGTCTTATTATTGAGGTTTTACTGTACGTACTTCCGCCAATAATTGATATCTATATATTGCTAGTTAAACCATTTAACATTGTAAAATAATTTATTTATTTATTATTGAAAGCATTTGGTATAAATAATTATTTATCCTACACAATACAATTGCAGGTTTAAAAATAACCTATGATATATACGTATGCATATTTATTTATTGTTCGTATCGGTGAAAGATGAAACATGGGTGTACATCATTCCCCCCTCGTCATGCACGAGAGTCGGATGCGTAAGTATTTCATCTCAATAATTTACATGCGCGGATCCAGAGGGGGACCAGCGATCAGCCCCGCCCCCTTGAGATTATGGCAAAACAGGATTTCTATAACTAATCCTAGATCAAGACGGGTCCCAAATTCAAGGGCCATAATATTTTTGTCCAAAATTAGCGTATTTCATAACAAGAAAACGCATTGCATAGCAAATATCTAGGGACTTCAAATGCTGACTGGATCCACTGCCTTACAAGATCCGAATCCCCTGCCCCCGGATCCCCTGCCCCCGGACCCTCTTGATGTATATTGTTGGAACCGCGCGTGCAAGTTATGACGCTTCTGCACGTTTTTACACGTCACGTGCTATCGTCCACCTGAATACCTCAAATAAGAGGGTTTCCGAGTGTCACTCGTCCTTAGATATCAGACTCACGATGGTTTGGGGCTTTGGGGCGTGGTAAAATTCAGGGTAACTCATAAGAACATAACATGTTTAGGGAATTTATTTTTGTGCTATAATTGGTTGATTTTGAATTTGTGTAAATATTTGTGGGTATCGAAATAGTTGATACATTCTGATACCGCTTACAACACCAATTCACAGTTTCAAATTTGTTTGTTTCATCGGGTTTAACGCCGTTTCTCAACGATATTTCAGTTATATACGGCGGCCGGTTCACCTAACCAGTTTTTCCTGGACTGAATTCTAACCAGTACTAACTTACCCTTCCACAAGAAGCCGGCAACTTCTCCACATGTGGAGGAAAATCGACATTTTTGTCAAATTTTCATGGAAGGGTATGACATGCGGCGACCGGGAATCGAACCCGGATCGCCGGGTTACAAGTCCAGCGCACTAACCACTGGACCACGGCCGCGGCTTCACAGTTTCAAAAGGCACTGCACTCCCCCAATCTTATCGATTTTTGCGAGTAGATATTAATGACTCACTGCTTATCTCTTCTGATAACTTGTATGCTCAATTCCCAATATGTGGTCAAGTTTAACAATTGCTTTCATGTTTCCATGGTTACTCAAATATATCAAATTGTATATTTTTGGAAAATGCAGATTGTAAACTTTCTAATGGACTATTGTATTAGAAAATTGAACAAGAACAATATGTAAAACGGACAGTTTAAATCACAGCATTTTCTATAAATGCTTGGCATTGCAAATCGGCTTTACTCACAATTCAGGTTATGTAACTCTTGACTTCACTCGGTATGCTACTGATTTTTACGTTGTACAGTGTTGAAAATGTTAACAGGTCAACGTGAAGAATATAGTCCTATGTCATTAAACTTAATATTTTAAACTTGCAATGTGATTGTAGCGTTGCTATAAAGCAGTTTGATCCGACGACTTACATGTAAAACTTATGACCCTTGATTCACGGAGAGAATATTTACTTTTTCACTCACTGAAATCATTTTGGTAGTATATACAGTCAAACCTGTCTGTAAAGACCACCCATGGGAACAGCAAAATGTGGTCTTTGTTTACAGGTGGTCTTTATTAACAGATTAAATATCATTGAAAATGGTCTGATGGGATATAAAATTGGTGGTCTTTGCAGACAGGTTTTGTAATAGTGGTCTTTGTTCGCAGGTGTTCTTTAACACAGGTTTGACTGTATATATGTTTAGCAAACATTGAATTGCGAAAAAAAGTCACATTTGTTAAGTACGCATCACCGACTTCGAATGTTTGCAAAGGATGGTAACGCATCTACGTCATCATGCTAATATTTAATAGAAAGCGCCCGGGAATAACCGAATGAAAACGTTGAGCAAATGCTGTGAAAATAACCCACACATTTTAGGATTGAAAATTTGCAGGAAATTGTAACGAAAGTCTGTGAACGTATCGGTCAAATTTGGGTGGTGAAAATGGGTTTCACCAAATAGTTGTGACATATCTGTGCGTATCTTAAAATCTTGCGGTTAATTAAAATACCTTAAAACAAACTTGTAAACTTGTAATTTCTTTCCTATCCACCATCCCTCGTCCATGACAACATACTATGACAAACGTAGAAATTACTTCCATTCAACGAAAATAGACAAAGGTAGAGAATTAACAGGAAATTTTATATTATGTACGTTTATATTCAGCTGCCATATAATTAATCTCCACTGCTGCGGTGCGGGGACAGATAACAATTTCATGGAAACAAGTTCGTTTTTTGAACTACTAAGAAACTCATCCTTTAGAGATATTTTATGCTAATTTTTTGTTCATTTTTTTACCGAAACAAATATGAAAAATATATTTCCTGTAGTTAAAATTAAAAAAAAACATGAATTAACAAAGAATGAATTCATAATGTATTGATCTGTGTTTGGTGAAAAAATATGTTTGTACATAATAAAATTTAAAAAAAAAACTTCTTTTTTTAACAATCAGGTTTACATGTTTTGTTTGTGAGTAATATGATAAAAAAAGATATTTGGAATTGGTTATACATTGCAATGGTTCTTATTAGATATGTTTTAGCCAATGAAACAGCTATACTGGATAAAGGCAAGTCAAACATTTTATGTTCAGATAAGCCAGATACATCTTTAAATGTTGAGTCAATTACTGAGAAAAATTATAATCTCCATTTCAAATTGAATCAAATTCCCAAAACATATACAGGTTAAAGGCTCAATCCGTCGAATGTCCACTTTTTCCAAATAGTAAGCGGGAACATTGTACGGGCACTGAGTGAGAAATAAAATTAAATTTCTTTTTTATATTGAACTTACATTTACTTATCGTATAGTTTGAAAAGTAAAGCAAATATATAAGTATTATATTTCCATGTACGCCTTCTGTTCGCATCCTGGTATCAGTTTTTGTGAAGCTTGACCGGTGCTAACGTAAAATGTACCTGTTTTAGAAACGCCAAAATCACTCGTACACACATCGAAAGTCATACCACGATGTACAGACATACAGCACAATCAGCTACTTTAATTAAAAATAATTAATAACGACCGTACCACGCCTCTCCGAAGTTGAACGGGGTCGGGCCATTGCACTTCCAATGCAAAGGCAGTGACAAGATAATGTTGCTATGCAGTTTGGTGTGTATGTTTCGACAAAAGAGAGTCTTTTTTCAGAGTCACTGGGATAGTTGCCAAACGACTGGGACCTGGTCGTCCAAGTATGACGTTACTACGTCAGGACAGAGCCATGCGTATGTAACATATGAAAAATCGGCACCATAGCGCCGTAGAAACAACCCTTATGCCGAATCAATCTGTTGATATCACATTCACAGGCAATTGGAAAGTTATATGAATATTTTTATTAACTAAACCAATAATAATGCGTCTTTACGTACATACTTAAACATGAAGTATACAGTCGGACATCTTTTCGGCAACCGTCTATCCGAATACTTGGTATCATCCGAAATAAATATCAGGTCCCGATGTATCTTCTTAGGCACGTCGAATTGCATTGGTCTATTCGAAATCATGTATTACTCGAAATAAAGTTTCGGACCCCATGAATTCGAACGAACGAGGTCCGACTGTAGCTGATAATAGTCTGGTTCACCAAGCGCTTTTGTCCTTCTATTCTGTACATTAAATATAATTATTAGAACTGTTTGTTTTCAACAACTTTATGTGTATAGTATTTATATTACTGTTTCATGTCAAATACCATCCGCATCTAAGGCATCCGTCTTGGTAGAGTGAGGTCTAAGGTTCGAATCCCTGTAGAAGTCCGATCTGATAGATTGGCCGGTTGGTGAGCCTCCAGTTATTTGATAATGGTGACCATGTGCCTACCTACCTGGTGCATGGCATTGAACGATAGGAATCGGGAAGTGAATGTGCTCAGAAAGTAGGTGTCTCATAAGTCAGAAATGGCTGGCCCTTTAAATAGGGGCGACACTATAATAAATAAACACTTTACTTTTATCATTATTTCACTGGACGTTGATCTGCTGAGAAAACATGATTACAGAATGTGTTAACAACATTACAGTATACACGTAGCAGACCGGAAAGTTAATGTTAGCAAGTATTTAAACTACAATAATATCTGAAAATCTATGATTGTAGCGGATCCATAGTCCAGTGGTAACGCGCTGGACTTGTAATCCAGGGATCGCAGGTTCGATTCCCCGCTCCATCACTGACAGTACTAACAGTCTTTCGGACGAGACTTTAAAAACCGAGGTCCCGTGTATGATGCTTTACATCGAGCACGTAAAAGAACCAGGGGTGCTTCTGGAACTGGGGCATCTCCTGTATCATGCACTATCCTTCAAAAATCTAATATGACTAACTTTCTTCCGAAGGCGTCGCCCATATGGGAAAACCGGTGGCGACGATAAATAAACGCAAATATAAAAAAGAAAATCTATGGTTTGCATCACTTGCTCTACTTATATAATTAAATCTAATGACCTGTGCAGTATATATGATGCCCTTTGCAAATTGGCTAGCGACACTTCGTAACGCTTTGTGAAGAGCTATCGCTCAGAACCGCGATTTCATCCCTCGTAACTCCTCGGCAATTTCCGTATCGCATGAGGCGTGTGTCATGCAGCCAATCAAGCGGCCGGATTTCACCTCATTAATTATTCATGAGTACGAGATGTTTAGCCTGGGTACAGGGGATGGTGGTGCTGTGGACACTGGTATAAATCTAATGAGACGGACATCAATGTCTTGTTTACTGAAATAATAAATGTAACACAAAATGTTAACGGTATGTGAATTGGGGATCAAAATTATGTTGCCCAGTATTGAAAACGGATGTACAAGTCAGAACATTCACTTATGTTAAAACCTTATTGAGAAATATGTTCAATAAACGATCCTTAATTAAGTTCCTTTTTCAACAGATCTCCAAAATAAAGCGTCAATAATGCTACAGTTTCGGGACCAGTATATCTCCTACACGTGTGAAGTTAAAGAGGAAGTGTCCAACAATCAAGGCGTACGTGATATTGTCAAATTAAACGAAAACTTACGAAATGAAATTAACAGGAATCAAAATACGATTAATTGATCAAAAAGGTGTGTGGGAGAAAGTGGGTCTCGGGACTGAGAAGAAAAAAAACCCGACAATACAACGTAAAATAAATTTAATTCATATTTCACGAAACTTGAGACGACGACAATGCTTTACGGTAGTAATGTACTGTTACGGTCTCACGGTTTTACTACCGGTTAATGGTTTCTGATCACAATATACTTAGTGGTAAATATAAAAAAATCGATTCATTCAGATGTACTCTACAAACTGCATACGGTCAATTTTTGTGCATGTTTCCCAAACCCACGAATACAAGACTAGTGTCTGATACGTGTATTTTATATCCTAACATACGTGGCAAGTTAGCGTTGGCTAACGAAATACAATGTGCCTGTATCTGACACTTGTTTTGCAGTTCTAATTTAAGAAAAATAATGGTTTAGACTACGTTTGTATGAAGTCATAAACATGTCATTTTCCGAAATTATGACATGGAATATTTTGACAAAAAAAATACTATAATAATAATTATAATAAATTATTTATTTACAGAAGTAAACATATTAAGATTAACAATACATGTGTACATCTTATTTAAAATATGGCTTTTTATTAACAAGATAAACAACCAAATCACACGCACAAACAAACACGCACATGCACAAACAATAAATTGTACATTAACATCAGGATGTCTGATAATATTTACTTTTTACAGATAAAATAAAAGATTTCAAAAAAAAATAAAAAAATTGAAAGCTTTATACAATAGCACGGTAAATGTCAATTGAAGGAATAAAAGTTGTATATATGAAATAATGTGTATGATTAATTCTAATACAGTCAAACCTGTCTGTAAAGACCACCCATGGGAACAGCAAAATGTGGTCTTTGTTTACAGGTGGTCTCTATTAACAGATTAAATATCATTGAAAATGGTCTGATGGGAGATAAAATGTGTGATCTTTGCAGACAGGTTTTGCAATAGTGGTCTTTGTTCGCAGGTGGTCTTTAACACAGGTTTGACTGTATAGATAGATAGACAGTTTATTAAAGAAAAACGGCATAATGCCCATGGTTTCACTCGAACAAGTACATACATACACTTGTAAACATACATATATAACTTAATTAACAGAGTGTCCGTGATTGCAACAAACAATAAACACTATCTACTAGTGATGACGCGATTATCGAAAATAATCGAAAAATCGTCACTAGATATCCGACGTCGGCGACAATCGATTATGAACTACAATGATCAATTGTAATCTGAAATTCTGACTGAAGCGTTATTTCAATAAGATGATGTAATATATATTCAAATTTTAAAGAAATAAACCCGGATATACATTCAAATCTTAAATCTAGTCAATACATCTACACAACATTTCGTCTATAATAGTCAAATATGTATTGAATGATAAAATGTGCTTATGATATAAAATAATATGTAAAACCCCATTGATGTTAAGTGAACTTGTATAAATGAATTATACTATCAGCATAATGCTTATACTAAAAAGCTAAATATTTCGATTATTTCCGATTCAATTATCGATTATACGTTTCAAACTGATGCACTAATCGATTATGAAATTTATCCGATTATCTACCGCTACTATCTACCTTTAAGTTGAAGACGTGTTAAAGGTGTTAATGATTAACGTTGATTGATAACAATTATACAATTTTTATTGTGTCATCCCTACTTTAAGGTCCAGTCCTTTCTGACGTATGAGACACCTACTTTCTGAGCACATTTACTTCGCGATTTCTATCCTTTAGTGCCAGACACCAGTCAGGTAGGCGCACGGTAACCACCATCTAACTAGATGGCGGCTCACCCACCGGCCATATCAGAACGGACCCCTATCCGGGATTCGAACCTTAGACCTCCCGCTCCCAAGGCGAATGGCTTAACCACTCAGCAACTAGAGACGGTTATAGTGTTTGTATGTTCTATACAGGTGGACTTAATGTGACATGCAATGTATTTACGTCTTTGATGAATGCACGGATCTAGAGGGGGGACGGGATACCCCCACGAGATTTAAGAAAGAAGGACTGCCCAGGACTTACCCGGAGCTAGAGCCCCTAAAAACTGCTGGATCCGCGCGTGGGATCTATTTTCATCCCAATATATTTCGAAACCTACATACCCGGTAGGCAGAATCTAAACTCTGCATAAATAAACTTAAATGTGTACATTAAAACATGTTTATAGATATAAACGTTCTGATAATTGAAGACATTTGATCGGTAAACCTCTACAACATGTAGTAATAAATGTATGTACGATATCACAAGTGTATTAACAATACCATTATTACATTATTATCTCCACCATCACAAAATTTACTATTAATCTGATATTTATTGAAAATTTGAGAGTGTAAAAATGAATGAAAATGTGAATTAAGTGCTAAATATTCAATTTGGTACATTTTCTATGAGATTTTAGTGTGGTTTTGAGATATGGGAGTAATTATTGTGTCCGAGTGCTACACTCCACACTCAGACTTAATAATTAGTCCCAGATCTAAATATTACACTCAAAACTCTTAGATTTCTACTATCAGATTAATGAGAGTAAAATTTGTCATCTGAGTGCTGAGTGGAAGTATCCGTTACAATCCGGGAACCTGGCACTTCTGTTTTTGTAAGTAAAATATGGTTTTAGATCTAGAAATATGGACGCTAAAAGATCGAATTCCTGATATTAGAATAATTCATTGTTTGTTTTGAAGGACACATGCCTCGTAGTTTGTCTTGATGTCAAACAACGTTATTGAATTCCGAGTAAGTTTCGCAATCTCTGTCACGTATCACTGACCAATGTCTGGTCAACAATCACAGCTGATATTAAATGAAATCATGTGTACGTAATTTCCAAATATAAACGAATAAATCAACACATAACTGCATCATTTCTAATTTAATATAAATGACCTGTTTTACAGCATACATATTTAAAACGTAGCATTTCAAAACGTTAAGTTCCTTGTTGCGCCATGTAAATAGTTTCACGAGATATACATGTATGAAAGTATTATTGAACTGCGAAGGAACATAACTTGTTCTTTGACTAATTGACAATTTACATAATATCAGGATGTTAAGAGTGACATACTAGTGATGACGTTATACCGGAAGCTTCCCCGCGCACTCTGCTGGTCATTTAAAAAAACCTCACATTTCTGTACCTGTTATATACATGTCTTTTAAATGTCTTTTAGTTTTTTTTAAGATCATTTTGATATAAAAATATCAAATGAAAATTTAGCGTTCGGCCTTGCGTAAAATTAAATATCATGTTAAGTTCTTAACTTGTATCCCTTTGTAAGTTCATGAAATATGAGAAATCTTACATTTTGCGTTTTTAAATGTACTGAGTATATTTCATGTGCGGATTCAGAGGATGGACCGGGGGCCGGAACTCCCGCACCTGGGATTTTTGCAAAACTGAGTTGTCCATAATTAATCCTAGATCAAGAAACGTTTCAAAATGAAGACCCTCCTTGTTTTTTTTCTCTCCAAAATTAGCGTATTGCAATACAAGAAAACGCATTGCAAACATCTTGGGATTACGAAGGGTCCCCCCGGGTATTTCTTTATCCGCACGCAAATAGGAAGACGCTTTAAGAGCAACACGACGGGTACTTCAAAAGGACATAGTACACATCCATTTCGAAAGAATTTGATTCGTCTCTGTAAATTTGATTTATCTCCTTTCCAGACTAATCTTATATACACTGAACAAAACAAGAAACTTCCGATTTGTACACGAAGTGTTTGTTGTGTTAAAGAAATCATTGTGTAAAGAAAATAGATAGGTTATATAAGCCTTGACCTGTGTTATCAGGATTCATGAATTTTAGCGATAATGTTTGCACTGTTAATCGTCAACAACGTGAAACTCGATTTGCACATGCATGAATTGTTCTACATGTCCCGTGTGGTATTCTGTCAATTTGTTTTACTTGTCTTACTGACATTGTTGTCAAGTGAGCGAAAACGCTTCAAAATTTGTAAAAAAAAATAAAAATACATTGAGTCATTTTTAGTATGCCAAGAATACCCAATAATTTACGCGAACGTGCGATTGGCATGCTTGATCCTGGCATGTCGACAGAAGACGTTGCAAGGCACGGTTGGAGTTCTAGTCGAGCGATACGAAATCTTCGCGCACGATTTAGAACGACAGGACACACCGACGACTTGCCAAGTCGTGGACGTCCGCCTGTTTCAACGTGTGGTCAAGACAGCTATATCATGAACACGCATTTGCGCAATCGATTCCAAACTGCCACTGCTACAGATGCTAACACACCTGCCCTGCTTTCAGTTACAGCTATCAGCCCTATCGTTTCGAAACGTTTTGCAATTTGGTTCCCGTGTGCAGCCATTGTGCTACGGTGGGCAAGGGATACAACACAAAACGTTAGCCACTGATAGCCGTAACTGAACGCAGGGCTGGGCTTCATAATGACCGAATCAGTGGGCTAACTGTTCATAATCGTCTGCGGGAAAACGGTTAACACGGACGACTTCCTTACTTCGGATGCGTTTTAACACAACGTCATCGTGTAAATCGTCTTAATTGGACACGTGTATAAACTCGTTGGACACGACGACGCTGGAATACTGTTCTCTTTTTCGGATTAATTCAGATTTTGTTTACGTGGTGATGGCAGGGTGGGTTCTGTCGTGGTTTTGGGCAGCCATTGCCCATGGTTATCGTTCACCACTAGTCGTCATTAATGGCAATTTAAATGCTCAACGTTACCGCGATGACATTCTCGCTCACCACGTCATTCCTCTGTTCCATAACAACGCCAACATCTCGATTTTTCAGCATGATAATGCCACATCTCATACAGCTAGAGACACTGTAAATGTTCTTATAACAAATAACATTGATTCATTGA
This sequence comes from Mactromeris polynyma, assembly GCA_032209605.1. Classification (NCBI taxonomy): domain Eukaryota; kingdom Metazoa; phylum Mollusca; class Bivalvia; order Venerida; family Mactridae; genus Mactromeris; species Mactromeris polynyma. The sequence goes on from JASFXZ010000028.1 coordinate 8,433,881, forward strand.
TGACTGGCCCGCTAAAAGTCCTGATCTCAACCCAATCGCGCACGTTTGGGATATTCTGGACAGACGAGTGAGGCGTCGTCCCAATCCACTTGCTAACGTCAACGAACTTCGTCAATCGCTCATTCACGAATGGAACAATTTTCCACAGGCAGAAATCAACATCTTAGTCATTTATATGCGCCGGCGATGCACTGCAGTGGTCAACTCAAGAGGTGGTCATACCCATTATTAAGTGTTATTTTTGTTGTTAACCCCATACCTCACTTGGTCAAAATTTCCCCCATTTTCTGTTAACCTTTGTCGATCATTTTTGTACCAAACGATGCATCATGGAACATTCTTTAAACGCATATATAACAATGATTCCCTCGATTAGTTTTCATCCAGCTATGTTCAAGCAAACTTAGCTGAAGTTTCTTATTTTGTTTAGTATATATTATATATCTTCATCTATCGAATTCCTCTCATTTTTGTAGTGTCTGGTTGAAAGGAACTTGGCCATTTCTGTGTAATTCAGCAGAGATATTTTGTCAATACAAATACACATATTAATATATTGACGCAGGGGGAGGGCGGGGTTACACGGGACATTAGATAGAAAACGATTCCCGACAGATGTTATTCTCCACAACAAATGATTCCGGGTCCCGGGAAATAAACTTTGGCCGGATTTTAATAGATCGAGGTAGTAGTGAAATGGCTTCTTCCATTGTGGGGATTTAGACAAATTATTGGTCTAGGGTGGGATATTAGACCCATCCCCTCCAAAAAAAAGTCAAATTGATGTGTTTTGTACTTCTTTATGATATTTTTTATTATATCATGTTCAGTCGGACCTCGTATATTCGACAACCTTGTATCCGAATACTTGGTATCATCCGAAATAATCATCAGGTCCCGACGTATCTTCTTGACAGCCAGAATATTAAGGGTTCAAATGTGGCCTTTTGGAAATTTCAGGAGCCAAGGGTCAAATGCAGGGTTAAATGAAGCCCCTGATTATGTATGCATTTTAATGTACCGTGGTTCATTTATATTTGAAAAATCAAGATTCGTCCGCCCGTCCGTCAATTCTATCGTGAACAAAGTTTTACACTGAATGGCGTTATACGGTTATTTCTTCATTTACCCGAAATTTCAAATAAAAACCAGAAACGATGAACATTATCATCTCATGATTAAATAAAAATACCGAAACATAATTGTCTGATAATTGCCGGATTGTAATATTGTCGCTGGACAAAACTTTTTGGGAATTCAAAGATTTGTATCGTTTTGATAATGTCTAATGGATAATAGTGCGCTTTAACAATATTTAATTGAGCTATTATACGGCTTTTTGTGTCTCAAGGTCAGAAAATGGTCGACTCGGTTATAGAATAGTGTGCTCGAAAGTGTTGTAAATTATGTCTAACCGTTCATCGAGTTACAGCATTATGATATTCACTAATTATTCACAACCAAGGACGATCACGGTATGGTCTGGTATAAATATGGTCTCGGAACTATGAAACCAGTCATACATCAGATGCCTTTATCAGACGTACGACAATGTTTGAAGAGATATTTTATAAAATGGTGAAATTAATTCTGACTTTGGTAAGTTCTATTTTCTGATAATGTTTTCTCTCAGTATTTATAACGTCACGTGACCATCCTGGGACTCCGCGTAAATGTATTCATGTATGTTTTATACCGTACCCTCAACTATTTTATGTACTTGTTAGTGCATATTTTGTCTGGTTTTATTTTTTGGCGCAGCCGTACTAACATGGTCTTGCTATTTGCATATCAGTGTTGTGTAAACCAATCAAATCTTCCGTTAAACACTAAACCAACTTCTCTTCATCCGAACAACGTTTGTTACCTGGACGCGGATTGGTTAACTGTTCAATAAAGGATACGTTACTTTACCGAAATCCACTGAATTGAGGTGAATTTACCGAAATCCATTTTAGCTCATGTTTATTTACTTTTGTAAACATATAAGACATATTACTCTGTTGTCACACAGAAATCCCAAGCGAATGTGGTCCAGTGGTTAGTGCGCTGGACTTGTAACCCGGCGATCCAGGTTCGATTCCCGGTCGCGGCAGGTCATACCCTTCCATGAAAATTTGACAAAAATGTCGATTTTCCTCCACATGTGGAGAAGTTGCCGGCTCCTTGTGGAAGGGTAAGTTAGTACTGGTTAGAATTCAGTCCAGGAAAAACTAGTTAGGTGAACCGGCCGCCGTATATAACTGAAATATCGTTGAGAAACGGCGTTAAACCCGATGCAACAAACAAACCAAGCGAATGTGGATGCTCACATATGTGATACTTTTAGGACAAATTACGCTATTACTAAGGCACTTTGGTTTTATTCAAGCAAAGACGAGCTAAGAACTTATTGCAATTTTGCAGAAAAGTGGCAATCAAGAGGTTAACAAGTACTGACAAATAAATAAGTTTACAAGGAATTACTTCCCTTTACTGACAAATCAAAAAGTTTACAAAGAATTACTTCCCTTTACTGACAAGTCAAAAGGTTTACAAAGAATTACTTCCCTTTACTGACAAATCAAAAAGTTTACAAGGAATTTACTAACAAACAGTAATAAAAATAGTAGTCGTTTTTCCATGGACTATATATAGACTAAGAAGGGTTACAGGTGCGTGAAGCAAAGACACAACTTTATATGTAAACACATTGAATATTTTGTCCCCATGTAAACAAAGAACGCTATGTGTTTCCTTAGAAGGTATCTCATTCAAGAATATGTTCTAAAATTACGGTTAAAATCATTGAGATGTCCGCCTATTATCTTTACTAAAAAAAACAAACAATGTAAAACAGCGCTCTCTATGTCACATTTACTATTATTTAGCACCTAAGATATAACTGGTACGATATAACATCGTGTCTATTAATACTCGAGTCATGTCCTGAAATTATCGACAAAATACGTGAATTAGCTCCCTTGTTTAATGGACTGTATTTAAGTCAGTAACTGTATCGTGGTTATTTCCCTTTGTCCACATAATGTTATCTTGAATTCGAGGTAGTTACACGACAGTTGTAACACGGCTTATCTTCTTCTTTCAGATCATGTTTTGTGGATGTGTGCAGACAGTTACCGGCAAGTCACGTGGTGATGATATTAGCTTTTGTACGGACACGCAGAAGAATTTGATGAACGCTTTTGACAATCTCCGGCAGCTACAATATGACGTCAGCTTTACTCAAGGACTTTATGTGCCACCAGACAACCTAAACACGGTCGATCAGAAATCGTACCAAGATTTAACACGATCATGTAGATTTTCTAGTAGAACGGATGACGGGTTTTATAGTGTCTTGTACAAAATGTTCAACGACAACTCCGGATCTACTTTTGAAAATATACCCAATACATGTCCATGGGTATCTGTCTCAAATTATGACGTAGACCGACTTCCGGTTGAGATTCCTGAAGCACAATGTGTATGTAATCAATGTTTACAAAGGGTTCCACGTGGCTCGAATGTGTTCCGGTACGTTCCGAGACTGGGGCGATGTAAACAAGTGATGACGTCATTGACGGTGCTTCGACGTCATTGTAACACCACTTCCGGATATTATGAGTATATTGCAGACACGGAGAAAATTTCTGTAGGTTGTACATGCACACGACCTTATTTTGTGAACTGATTTCGTTAAACCCGGATAGATCCATTTTAATATATGCCTATGTACATTTGGATATGCTTTTAAAACAATTTGTATAATCAGTCACTGTCAATCGCAACATTTTGGCAATTTCCGTAACAGTTCGAAAAGAGACCTCGCAGGTACGTGTATAAATATAGCTAACATCACGGTACGTGATGCGGTTTACCTACACTGTTAACTATAAGACATCTGACCAAGGACACACAATTCAACTAACATTGTGATGCGGGTTTCCTACACTGTTAACACAAGACATCTGACCATGTACACACCATTCTCAACGTTATCTAAATGTTTTGTGTGCCTCGTATTTCTGATATTAAACAAAATAAAATCTATGTCAAACTTTCCACAGAGACTACATACATTTACTTTGGCATCCATTTCGGAACTACTTCCCTCACACATTTTAAAAATAACCCAAGTGATCTGATTGAGTCACTGTATTGAACATGTACACGGTATATCGTTATTTTGTGAGCATTCAATAATAATTCAATGGCATAGTTTAGTGACAATACTATCTTTTTTGTAAACTTTTTATTTGTATTTTTATTACTCAGGTTGATGCAATATCACTTCTTTATTTGATGTTAAAAATAGCTACGTTGTACGATCGCACATGTTTTTCATGAATGACTTTTTCATTTCATGATTTTATCTATTTATTAACTGTGTCTTGTACGAGTTTTTGTCATGTTTGCAATAAATATTGTTTTATGCTACGGCTTTTGTTTATATATTAAATTTGTGAAATAATTAATTCAGTGTTCAACGATTTTCTTATTTCTTTATGTTTAACCTTTAAAGGGAGACTACTACAAATGAATTTGTGAATTCCAAATTCAATGTTATCTACCTTGAATCAACACACATTTTTATTTTTATTTCGTTTAAAGGAAATACATTCTTAAAAACGAATTATTATTTCGTAAAAACGGAACATTATTTAGTAGATGGATTAGGGCTATACTAATTCATATTTACGAAATTTATTTCTTTTAAACGAAATAAAAGTGTTTCTCGAAAAAGGAATATGGAGTTACACTTTAAGGGGGTCCGTAGGATCTCTAGTATGTGTTCGTTATTTGTTTTTCCATAAGACTGAATCTCAGACTTAGACTTCAAAATTGCAAAAAAGACAAGCATTTCGTTTTCATTATATTTAAACGGATAAATGTTTGCCTGAATATTTCTTGTTACTCACTCTACACTTTTGCCAGAGATTCAGTCATAAAACGTTTGTGAATACGGACACAGAACTGGAACAGTCCCGGTCTAGCATGGGCCAAGTCGGCTGTGGAGTGACATTTTTCTATCCATAAAATAAAATTATTTCCACTGATAAAGTCTTAAGGTTTCTATTTCTTTTAGCACTTTAAATGCAATACATTGATGTATGGTCGATTTAAATCTTAGACCCATACGACAATGTGTTCCAGGTATATATCAAATGTACAATAAATGACAATTTGACATTACACGAATGTGCACACACTTTACGGGTAAATCCCATGAGACAATGGTAACGAAAACTAAAAGTTTATTTCCTAACTTAATTAAAGTTGTTATACTATGTAAATGCTTTGTTTTAAGATATTAAAAAAGAAATAATAAAATATATAAAGATTTTCATGTTTGTCACTTTAGGCTTAGTATCGTATGTTTACCGGGTTACTAACCATTCCTAGTATATTTCCCGGGTTACTAACCAGTCCTAGTATAAACATAAGGCACTAAAGGAGGTCAAACGGTACACATATTAAGGAACTGAGGCACAAGGAATGGCCCATCAGACCACAAGGAATAACTAGGAGAATCAACGTGGACAGTAAAGGGAGGGGGAAAGGGGAAATTAATGGATGGAAAAGATCACAGGACAAGTCAAGACAACTGGCCGTAATAGGCTAAAAATGGGCAGGACAGAATCTGAACACTGTATAAAGTGGCAGAATTGCACAGGGGAAAGGGAAATACAAAACACATTCAAAACAGAAACAGAAACAACAATCATATAGCGAATTACAGCCTTGGAACTGTCAGCAAAAATACTGGGGGTTTAAATCGATTTAACAGCTAGCTAACCTCACCCGTAATCGCTATATGGTCCTTGATTTCCAACATATATTCATAAATTGACTAAGTAGGCAGTAACTAATCATTAAAAGCAACCAACCATCACGCACACAACAACAGACACTGTAACTAATCCAGCACGAAAGAACAAGCAGCCTCAGTCTGACATTGCTCCCAGTAACTAAGCTAGTAACATAAGAATGTGAAATAACCCTAAAATTTCAAATTAATAATGCAGTTTAAAGTAAGGTCAACTCGATAATGTAGTTAATAATTAAACAATTCCAAAATATTTGTGATAGGGAATTTAAAACTAAAATAAATATGTCTATTAATCAAACTAAAACCACCATTTTATTCCTGTATTGTAAATATTTTCAGGGGAGATCCCCGGGCCCCCTTAAGGGTGGAGGTTACCACTCGGCGCTAAGCTCTTCAAGTACGAGACATTTAGCACCAGAATATCTGAACCCGGGCCTGCGGAAATCTTTTAAATGAATTAACTGCTTTACTATACACACTCTGTGATGTCACATAAAGTAAGTGGTAAACACTATCAGATTCGTGTTGCTAGTAATCTGACATTCGGAATACTAGGGAGTACTGTTTTGTTCACCCAGTTTAAATAAAAGTTCATCCACTTAAAGTTTTTACGACATTTGTGAATGAGCTATACACCAGCACACATAGAGTAAACAGAAAATAATGACTGTAGCCTTCCCACACACACGTTTTCTATATAATAAATGTCTTTATTGAGAGCTGACACAATTAGTTATTTATTTGTAAATATATTGCATGAACGCCTCTTACATGATATAAATGATATTTATATAACTATTTTATTGTAGTTTTATTCTCAGGTAAAAGTTTATGTGAATATAAACTTGTCGCAAAACAAATAATGTTGACCTTCATCGGCTTAACTGTGCAACTCCACACTGGTCGTATGGGTCTAGGGTTTGAATCTCGTGTCAGGGTCACAAACTGCTCGTATGGGTCTAGGGTTTAAATCTGGTGTCAGAGCCACAAACTGGTCGTATGGGTCTAATTTTTAAATCTGGTGTCAGAGTCACAAACTGGTCGTATGGGTCTAGGGTTTAAATCTGGTGTCAGGGTCACAAACTGGTCGTATGTGTCTAGGGTTTAAATCTGGTGTCAGGGTCACAAACTGGTCGTATGGGTCTAGGGTTTAAATCTGGTGTCAGGGTCACAAACTGGTCGTATGGGTCTAGGGTTTAAATCTGGTGTCAGGGTCACAAACTGGTCGTATGGGTCTAGGGTTTACATCTGGTGTCAGGGTCACAAACTGGTCGTATGGGTCTAGGGTTTAAATCTGGTGTCAGGGTCAAAAATTGGTCGTATGGGTCTAGGGTTTAAATCTGGTGTCAGGGTCACAAACTGGTCGTATAGGTCTAGGGTTTAAATCTGGTGTCAGGGTCACAAACTGGTCGTATGGGTCTAGGGTTTAAATCTGGTGTCATGGTCACAAACTGGTCGTATGGGTCTAGGGTTTAAATCTGGTGTCAGGGTCACAAACTGGTCGTATGGGTCTAGGGTTTAAATCTGGCGTCAGAGCCACAAACTGGTCGTATGGGTCTAATTTTTAAATCTGGTGTCAGAGTCACAAACTGGTCGTATGGGTCTAAGGTTTAAATCTGGTGACAGAGTCACACACTGGTCGTATGTGTCTAAGGTTTAAATCTGGTGTCAGAGTCACAAAATGGTCATATGGGTCTAGTGTTTAAATCTGGTGTCAGTGTCACAAACTGGTCGTATGGGTCTAAAGTTTAAATCAGTTGTCAGGGTCACAAACTGGTCATATAGGTCTAAGGATTAAATCTGTTGTCAGGGTCACAAACTGGTCATATAGGTCTAAGGTTTAAATCTGGTGTCAGTGCCACAAACTGGTCGTATGGGTTTAAGTTTTAAATCTGGTGTCAGTGACACAAACTAGTCGTATGGTTCTAAGGTTTAAATCTGACCCCAGAGTCACAAACTGGTCGTATGAGTCTAAGGTTTAAATCTGGTGCCAGGGTCACAAACTGGTCATATAGGTCTAAGGTTTAAATTTGGTGTCAGTGTCACAAACTGGTCGTATGGGTCTTAGGTTTACATCTGGTCGCAGTGTCACAAACTGGTCATATAGGTATAAGGTTTATGGTCATATAGGTCTAAGGTTTAAATCTGGTGTCAGTGTCACAAACTGGTCATATAGGTCTGAGGTTTAAATCTGGTGCCTGGGTCACAAACTGGTCATATAGGTCTAAGGTTTAAATTTGGTGCCTGGGTCACAAACTGGTCATATAGGTCTAAGGTTTAAATTTGGTGTCAGTGTCACAAACTGGTCATATAGGTCTAAGGTATAAATCTGGTGTCAGTGTCACAAACTGGTCATATAGGTCTAAGGTTTAAATCTGGTGTCAGTGTCACAAACTGGTCATATAGGTCTAAGGTTTAAATCTGGTGCCTGGGTCACAAACTGGTCATATAGGTCTAAGGTTTAAATTTGGTGTCAGTGTCACAAACTGGTCGTATGGGTCTAAAGTTTAAATCTGGTCCCAGGTTCACATACTGGTCGTATAGGTCTAAGGTTTAAATCTGGTGTCAGTGTCACAAACTGGTCGTATGGGTTTAAGTTTTAAATCTGACCCCAGTGCCACAAACTAGTCGTATGGTTCTAAGGTTTAAATCTGACCCCAGAGTCACAAACTGGTCGTATGAGTCTAAGGTTTAAATCTGGTGCCAGGGTCACAAACTAGTCATATAGGTCTAAGGTTTAAATTTGGTGTCAGTGTCACAAACTGGTCGTATGGGTCTTAGGTTTACATCTGGTCGCAGTGTCACAAACTGGTCATATAGGTATAAGGTTTATGGTCATATAGGTCTAAGGTTTAAATCTGGTGTCAGTGTCACAAACTGGTCATATAGGTCTGAGGTTTAAATCTGGTGCCTGGGTCACAAACTGGTCATATAGGTCTAAGGTTTAAATTTGGTGCCTGGGTCACAAACTGGTCATATAGGTCTAAGGTTTAAATTTGGTGTCAGTGTCACAAACTGGTCATATAGGTCTAAGGTTTAAATCTGGTGTCAGTGTCACAAACTGGTCATATAGGTCTAAGGTTTAAATCTGGTGCCTGGGTCACAAACTGGTCATATAGGTCTAAGGTTTAAATTTGGTGTCAGTGTCACAAACTGGTCGTATGGGTCTAAAGTTTAAATCTGGTCCCAGGTTCACATACTGGTCGTATAGGTCTAAGGTTTAAATCTGGTGTCAGTGTCACAAACTGGTCGTATGGGTTTAAGTTTTAAATCTGACCCCAGTGCCACAAACTAGTCGTATGGTTCTAAGGTTTAAATCTGATCCCAGAGTCACAAACTGGTCGTATGAGTCTAAGGTTTAAATCTGGTCCCAGGGTCACAAACTAGTCGTACGGTTCTAAGGTTTAAATCTGGTCCCAGGGTCACAAACTGGTCGTATGAGTCTAAGGTTTAACTCTGTTTTTGAAGCTGAGTTTGGGTAAAGAACTTGAGTTATTTAATGAACCATTTTAAACATTTGATTGTTTGTTCCACTATGCTGATAGACAAATGACAACACTGCATTCTGAGACTAATGTGAAAACTCAGCCTGAGAAATTTGGTTCAATTGTCGAATTATCCTTCGGGTCAAAAAAAGTAAGTGACCAGAATGAATTGTGCTGATTCAGCAAATTACGTATGTAGGACCAGGGTATATGTGACATCACTTGTAAACACATAAATAGGTTTTATGTTGTTGGCTAGTGTTATACAAGAAAGGTATAAATCAGAGTTAACCGAATTTATGGTACTTAACGAAAACATATTTTAATAAAAAAGAAATAAAAAATCATCAAAATTTATCTGCCAAACATAGGGTAGTTGACCGAACGGTTAACTTGTCGGCTTATGTGAATACATACTAACACGATAGTCGGTGGATCTAGATCTGAAATGGAAAGACTGGTTTTAATTTTGTTAGTGGTTACAGCAGTATCAGCCAGTGATATCGGTAAGCATTATACAAAATATATTTTATACACAATGTATTAATTAATTGTTTGACCAAAACCCGACCGCGGTTTAACTCAGTCGGTATCTATAGCGCTCGACTGATAATCTAGAGGATGCGGAATCGTAACCAGGGCATTAACTACATTATCAAGTTGACTTTACTTTAAATTAATTATTAATTTGATATTTAAGGTTATTTTACATTCTGATATTAACAATTTGTTACTGGGAGCGAGTTCAGTATAAGACTGCTTGTTCCTTCGTGCTGGATTAATTGCAGTGCGTCTGTTGTTATGTACTTGGTTAATTGTTTTTAATGATTAGTTACTGCCGACTTAGTCGATTTATGTATATATGTAGGAAATCAATAACCATATAGCGATTAAGTGTGAGGTTAGCTAGTTGTTAAATCGATTTAAACCCCCCTCCTTCACTGTCCTCTTTGATGCTCTTGGTTATTCCTTAAGGTCTGCCAGGCAATTCATTGCCTCTCATTTCCTTAACGTATGTACCCTTGAACCTCCTCAAGTGCCTTATGTTTTACGGATTGTTGTTTTCCCGGGGGTCTGTGTGGGGAGGCATTGTCTTATGTATGTGGCGTTCCCTGTACCCGGAGGTCTGGGTGGGGAGGCACTGTCTTATGTATGTGGCGTTCCCTGTAGCAACTTATTCTCTCTCTCTCTTTTATGTTCTTCAGTAATAATTTGACATAAGATAATGTATTCCAAATCATGTGTCCTCCACCTCTGAACTTGAATTCATGTGGACAAGGGTCCGTGGTGACATTTACAGTATTTCTCTTTCAGTTTTGCCGAAATGGGTTGAGCGAATCATAGGCGGTGAGGACGCAGAAATAGGTTCGCACCCCCATCAAATATCGCTGCAATGGTCCTTCCTTGGTAGCTGGTATTTCCTGTGCGGGGGATCAGTCATTAAAGACAATGTTGTACTCACCGCGGCTCACTGCGTTGCCTGGGAGTGCGTATCTCTTTGAATAAGTTATTTTCATTCCATTTCTTTGATATGTTTAGAATCACATATTTTATACGGTACACACAAATGTATGTTCTGTTTAGTAATTCCACGATATCAAATACAATCTTATTTCAATATATTGCAATCCAAGGTATTAAAAATGTATAATGTGTGTTAATTTGTATTTTACCATATTCATATTGTTTTTATCAACGATTCATCTTTATAATGAACGATTGATGCGGGAATGAACATTTATCTTAAACAAGAAATATCTTTAAAAAGAAATAAACGGCGTAGATAGAATGATGTCTTCCGGTATGTTAAATGAAATAATGTTTTTGCACCATGTTGGAAAATACATCCATACAAAACATTAACTTGGACCAAGACTATATCGAGGGTTCAGTGCAAGACTATCGTAACTCCAATGTATTTATTTAACCCTCGATATATACTATCAAATGGACCTGTCTTGTCTCGTAGATTCGTGCCCCTAAGCACAAAAGTCATTGCAAGTGCATTCAGTACATAATTTACTAACATAGTTTTCATTTTAAACTAAAAACTAAAAATGTAAACCAGTACACAGTCTGAAGCAACATTTGTTTATGTTTTGCAATGAAACATTTTTAAAAACAGAAGGTCAGTGATCTGGATCGTCTGGAAGTTTTCTCATTTGATTCGTGCTCCTGGGGAATCTGCCTCGTTCTGGCTTGTAAACAATTTGATGACGTAAAACGATAATGCAATATCATGACTAAATATATTGTGGTTAACTAGTCCAATAAATGTGACATCACATGTGTGTTTTTTTGCGATTTAGCTATTTTTTAACAAAGCTACATTTGACAATAAATGAAAAAAAAATCAATATCATATTTGGACTACCTGCTTACCTGGCTATTTATTATGACTTTGACTGTATTTAGGTCGAATGTAACAAGCAGGCAGTTGGAAAATATTGATTTTTGAGGGGCACGAATTTGATGAGAAGGCACGAATCGACGAGAAAGAGGCATACATGCTTAAATATATTAACTACTTCCGGCAAAATTCGAACTGATAACGAACGCACATCTTACGAAAATCCCGTTTGATGCCTCTTGGGTGAACGAAAACCCCGTTTGGTGCCTCTTGGGTGAAAATATGATTAGTAAGACTTTAAAAAGCCCGCTTCGAGGACAACATTTGGTTGGTCAAAAATGGAGGTCAAAATCAATATAATACAGCTACGCAAAAAATGTTTGTAATTCCATGATATACCGTTATATCGTAGAAACCCTAGTTCAAGAGTATGTAGTAAATTACACGTGCAGTAAAACCTTACTTAAAGACCACCTCGATAATAAGACCATCTCAATATCAAGAACACATATTTCAAGTCCATTTTCACTGTTTTCTTTTTATTCTTCCTCAATACTAAGTCCGCCGCAATTTTAAGACCAGTTTTCAACGGTCCCAATGGTGGTCTTATTATTGAGGTTTCGTACTTTTCTTTACGTTCAAACGTCTCATTACAATAGCAACCTATCAGATTATATTCCCGGTAGTGATATCTTGCAAACTACGATACCATTAATCGCAGCTAATTTATCAACATACATGTAAGATTATCGTTCGTTTTCTTTTAGTTTGGACGGAGAATTTGTAATAGTTGTAAATGATCATAAATTAACCGAGTTTGAAGGACCGGAACAAGCTATAGTTGTACAACAGATAATTCCAGTGAGTGAACATTTGTTTTATTTAATTATGTTCGTTCTCTATGCATGAAATACTGAGAGAGAAATGTGGACCAAATAGTCATCAATCAGTTATCCTGCCCGTCGTCATCTGTTAGCTCTTTCTACATACCTTTTTCGGCACTAATTACTAAAGCGGATCATCCTCACTGTCATGTTACACCAATCGTGGTACTAGCGTACTATCACTGTAAATGTTACATCAACCATGGCACAGCGTACCATCCCTGCGATGTTACGCCAACCGTGGTACTAGCGTACTATCACTGTAAATGTTACATCAACCGTGGCACTAGCGTACCATCCCTGCGATGTTACACCAACCGTGCTACTAGCGCAACATCACCCTCACTACCTAGTCTGGTACCCAGCGTACTCGGCGCACAAGAGTACGGCCTCGATAATGGAATGGTAAGGGCCGATAATCCTGGCTACCTTACTGCCATGTTACCGTGGCGCTTTACCAGACTGTCGAAAACCTACACGCCTGAAGACGCAAACGTAGATCTATAATGGTATGGTCCAATATATGATATAATACATGTGTAACTAGCGCCATGCATAAACATTACTACTACTACAATATATAAATGTCTAAGGTATATGATATTGTTATACGCATTTTCAGCATCAAGACTATTTTGACGGATTGGATGACGACTTTATAGCTTACCCTCATGACGTAGCTGTTCTTATTCTGGCGGAAAGGATTACCGACAAATCCACAATCATTACTATGGCCGAACCCGGCACAGATTTCGTCGGCGAAACTTGTGTTATCAGCGGCTGGGGATACAATGGTTTGTAACGTATGCTATACAAAGGTGATCCTGCTCGTTCTGTCGAGTGTACGACCCCCTTCCCATCCCCTTCCCATCATTTTTTACAATGCGGACAATAAACTATGTATTTCATGTGATGTGAATCACAAGAGATTGTCACGAGTTATCTCCCTTTATCCCGTCTAAAGTTGTCTCCCTGTCTATCTTTTTCCACATACAAACCTTTTTGTCATATTGTCACATTTCATTCTTTTTACTGTGAACATATGAACTAGCAATATAATAGATATAGAAATACCTACAATGTAGTATATATTTAAACAACTGTCACGTTTATTATGCATTTATATATACATGTATATGATAAGCTCTTATATGTTATGTATGTATGTTTAAAAAAAAAGTATTCCATAAAAAAAAAATTGTCTCCCTTTATTCCTTCTAGAATATACGAAATACTAGAAGTGATAAAGGGAGATAACTTCATTCCTGTGCTTTGAGCAATCATATACTGTAGATTATAACACGAATAACGAATTAATTATCTTAACATTGTTTTAGCTTCTAACAAAAAAGTGCATTAAATATCGGTACATACCAATTGTGCATCAAAGTTCGGATGAGTTCCAATACGTGGACAATGTCCACTCTGCGTCAATTGTCCGTTGACGCTCACTTATTCAACAGAAAGAACAACAATGAACTTACAAGCAACATTTTTGTTACAAACCTCCTGACTCGAGCTTTATCAAGTTTATCTACTTTCAAGTCAGTCAGATACCGACAGGAGATCACAATGCACACATGTTGTCTCGGTTGTCAGTCAACAGTGACAGATAAATTTGTCAGATACATATGTGACAGTATGATGTTTTTGTTGTCACACCCGTACAATGTTTTTAAAACACGAACTACACAAATATTTAAGTATGTAACCAATATTAAAATGCAACCAAAATTTCATTGTTCCTAAACGAATCCTTCTATCGTTTCGAATAAACGAGATTCGATTGTATTTGTACCACGTCGTCTTTCAACCTTTCTGTGATATTTTTCAGACAGTTACGGTGATGTTGTCAACACTCTGCAAGAGGTGAATATGACGATAATGAGCCAGCCGGAATGTGACGCTTACTGGGGTGTGTACGTTAACATGTTTCCGGGACAGATCTGTGTGTTTGCTGGCGAGAATCCGTTGACTGGAGCCTCCGCATGCAGTGTAAGTATCCCCCACACTTCTATGTATTATCTTTATTGGAATTTCGGGGCGTATCTCTAAACGTGAAAAAGACATGGACATTCTGTATGCAAAGGAATGACTTGCTTTTGTTTATATTGGCAGATGATCATGACATAACCACAACTGTAACACAATCAGAGTTTAAGCGCCACTTCAGACCTACAATTCTATCTCGTCAAACATTCACACATTGTTGTCTATACCTCCTAGTTGTGAGTTATCTTAAGAATCCAGTGACTAGGACTTTCGGTAAGAAGTTTTAATTTAATTATACGCGCCGCATTTTATATATTGCTGTCCATTTTAGGGCGATAGTGGCGGGCCGTTAGTGTGTAATGGTGTGTTAGCTGGTGTGACTTCATGGGGTATCACAGGGTGTCGTCATCCTGAAAACGGTACCTTCTGGCCCAGCGTGTATGCTTCGGTCTCGAACTACCGGACGTGGATAGATATCATCCTTGGACGGTACCAACTTGGAAGGGGATAAATGCAAACAATTTGTCGTAACGATGTACACCGTTATTGCCGAGTTATTATTGTTCTTTTATCATTACCTACAACAATATATATCTATTCATTGTTTACTTGAAGCATCAAGGTGTATGTGTAAATATAGTACAACCTTAATTTATGATCACCGCAATAATAAGACCACCCCAACATTTGAGAACACAATTTCAAGTCCTTTTCAATATTTCGCTATTTATTCAACCTCAATATTAAGTCCACCTCAATAAGAAGACCAGGTTTCAAGGGTCCCGAGGGTGGTCTTATTGTTGATGTTTTACTGTTCATACATGAAATTTATTGTTTACTTCAGTGTTTTAGTCGATTGAACTTGGGATCACAGGTAGTTTGTGAATGCGCGACTCATGTTTTATATTTTTGTGGAATGTTCGTAAAGATATTATTATCATTTTTTTTCCATTTCTTTCCCGAACCAAACATGAAACATATATTTCCTATAGTTAAAACATCAATAGACATGCATTTACAAAGAATGGAATCGTAATGTATTGATCCGTATTTGGTGTCAAAAAGATCTTTTTACATCATACAATTTAAAAGACTTTTAGTTTTTTTAACAATCAGGCTTTTTTACAAGTTTTGTCTTTTACTAATAAGGTAAAAGCTGAGATTTTCAATCGGTTATACATTGCAATGGTTCTTATTAGAGATGTTTTAGCCAAAGCAAAAACAATACTGGATGAAGCCAATTCAAACATTTTATGCTCAGATGAGCCAGACGCATCTTTAAACTTCGATGATTTCTTTGTGATGCAGACAAGTAGCTGTTTTCTGTGTATTTCTGTTTTTGTATATTGTTTATTTTGTTTATAAAGTATGGCTTATTGCCGGAATGTGTAAATCTATTAATGAACATATTTCTAAGCTATGTATAATAAACATTTCTCTTCAGTTTACTGTGTTTATTGTCCGGGTCCCGATTTCACGAAAATACCGAAGTATAAAGTCAGTAACTTGATGGATCTTGTAATAAATTTCGTTTAGAGATACATTTTGTTGCCTCTTTTTACTCTAAATTTAATGTCCGTATAAATCCTTGGACCATCTTGTGTATATTGGTCCCAGATAAAACCTTGGCCAATTTACAATATTAACCACCCGTGTTCTTAATTGTCGGCCATGTTGATAGGCAAATTTCCATAAAGTATATAGGGAATATAATGTAATCGATGATAAAATAATCAGATATAAACAAATGACTTATATAGTATACTCATGGGGGCAAATTGCACAAAAATAAATAATGGTTGTCACATGCAAATTCTCTTTTTCTCAATTATCACATACTTGGAAATTACTCCCATAAATACGTGCTTATCAGTATTGCCTATCAAACTGGCTGGTGATTAAGAACATGGGAGGCACATATATTGTAGCTTTGTGAACTAGCTGTTCCCAGATAAAACTGATAAGATGAATACTTCGTGCTCTTCAATATATTTTATATAAACTCTAAACAAGTGTACACCTACATACAATCAACATCATAATACATAAATATGATTACCATAACATTTTCATGTTTATGTATAATGTAAAACAATATCATCGCCAAAATTAAATTTATTCAAGTTTTATTGTTTTAAATTTCAAACAATTACAGGTGAAAATCCAAGCTATTGTCAGCATATAATGAACAACACCAATATTTCACCTCAGTGATATTCTATAAAAAGTCATAATTGCATTCGATGTACAATTAACTGTTTGCATAATGTGCTGGATCCGACGTTAATATCACTTAAATCAGACGCCTTGCTGCGTGCTCGCTGTTGGATACCAATATTAAGGCGGACACTAAAATATATAATGCCCGTATTTGCAATTATTAAAAAAACAGGTAGTTTACAAACTCGTTTAAAAGGACAGATAAATAGATTACATACCTTAAGTGTAAAGAGTGTGTTCGAAACTATACACGTTGAACTCTAATATCTGCAAACGTATCTACCTCTATTGGAGTTTAAATTAAAAGTTTCTTTGTTGAGAATATATGTTGTGTTCCGTGATTCATCGTATTTAGTTAATTTTTTAAATGATCTTCAAACCAATATTTTTACGAGTGAGAAATAAATGTGATTTTCGCTCCATTTAGCAAATTTTCTTTTTACCTTAGGGTTCGAAATGTGCAGAAAAGTTGGCATTTCACTGTTTATACAAACAGTGAGTTACAATTTTAATTTCCTTATAAAACTCTTAAAAGAAACAAAATATAAATTCGTGAGACATATCCTTCATTTGAGCGTCTGGAGTACCTAGAGTACTCTGCACACCAGATCATGAAATGATATGGGCAGGTAATCCAAGCTAGTCCCTCGTTAGAGACCGGAGGAGACCGAAGACCGGCATATTACATGCCCCACACGTGATCCCGCTCCCGTGAGAACATACAATCATCGGGGAGGAACGCTATATTGACATTTAGGCCATCAACCATTTACAGCAATTGTTACCTTTCGTTTAAAGTCGTACGAAACATTTGTCACGGTAAGCTGATGAAATGTTTGTTTACATTGATTTGTTTGATAAAATGTTAATAACTTAATAAGTTAACTTTCAATTCGTCGCTTATCAATGCCCTGCTTCATGAGTGTGTGCTGAATTTCACTTCCTTTTTGCCAACGACGAACGGCACCGGAATCCTTGATTCGCATAGGACCTGTAATGCATGACTCCCGTTCTAGGATTGCGGAAACGGCTTTAGGCCATCATTCTGTAAAATATTATCTGGGTGATTTTTTAATAAAAGCTAAGCGTGGGTGGGAGTAATTCAGAGCTCACACTGGCTAAATATAGCCATTTTGCTCTCCGCATGAATGTATACGCAACATGTACATGTATGCATAATACAGGTGTGTAATTAAGTGCACTCTACTACATTATATGTACTAGATATATATGGCTCAGAGGGAATTTCAAGCCAACTGGGGATAATTTTCAACATCTTTCTGGTGCAGGTCAACTGGTGTAGAGTTAAATAAAATGTAAAATAACGTGGTCTATTTATAGATTTTTATTTAGAAACAATCAACACAGTCTAAAAATAAAGAAAAAAACAATACAGACTTTGACAAAAGTAGATGTAGTATTGATATGACAAACGAACAAACGATTACAGTCTGATATGAACTGGTATGGTTATACATAACCCAATAACTACATCAATTTTATGTTCAGAATAACTTTATTTCTCGCCAAATGTTATGATTACAAATGGAGTAGGTAAACCAAAGGGAACTAACTCTTTAGGTTATGTATGTCCACAATCCTACAGTATCAGTAAATAAAACACGAGCATGTATCAGATATTCAGTGTCCGATAAATTTAAAATTAGGGCTGCCATAAGTTTTGTTTGGTTACTGTTATGTTTTGTATGTAACATACGGTATATATAATAAATATACTAGTAAACAGGATTCGCACTGTTACGTGTTGTAGAATTGTGTACTAATCAGTATAGCAGTAATACAGCATCTAACTATAAAAGGGGCATGTATTTAATCGTTGAATTAATTTAATGTTTTGGAAATAGACAAAAATACTATATTTGCAGGCTATAATCAGCATTCCTCATTCGAAACAGAACATCATATATTTTAAAAATATTCAAAGGTCTGAGCAGCACAAAGTAGGGAGCGGGCTGATATCGTAAACTAAACATTAATTTATTCTCCCCTGATAAGATTTTGGATTTAATTTCAGGTACAAACATGGGTGTTGATATTAACACCTACCGATGCAGAGCTGGGACGTTTGTCCCAGGTAGTGGTTGTGGATTCATGGCATTGTTTATTACCTTTGGCAGAGTGGTCAAGTTGTTAGGATCTCTCACTTTAGTTCGAATACTTTTACTAATAGCTGGAGTTGAGCAAAATCCTGGACCTTCGGGTAAGAATTGACAATTCTGATTCATTATCCTGATCCTTTTAACGATATCTCTATCAGCAGAGATTATGTCTAATGAAAATTTAAATCTAGGTCATGAATTTCTTAATCCGTTGAAATTGGTGTATGGAGGAGGGCTGTTTTACCCAGCTTTTTCTAAACCCTGCCATTATCTTTTGCAAATAGAATATTAATATCAACCATTCCATGTATATGGAGTCGTCGTGGTAATATTATTCCATGTTTGTTATGGTTTCATGATATCCAATACTCACCAGTATAAATGGATTATTTTTTCAGATAAATACATTTTCCGCTACCAATATTTATTGGTAGAGATTGGAACAGCTGTTATGCGGAAGATATTTGATGTCAAAGTTGGTTCTGATTTGGTAATGCACTTGTCTGCAAACAACAATAAATTCGACAATAAAGTTTGATCTCGGCGAAGATAATTACAGCTGATCAAGCTCAACATCTACCACCGGTTGATAACTCGCCACAGACAACCAACTTTGACATCACACTCCTTGCGTGCCTTCTAAGGAATGTTTGTTGTCTTCGGGGTCATAAAGATCCGGTGTGGAAGAATCCTCCAATTACTGATTTATCCTTGGAGGCTGAACTGGCGAGGTTAAAGGAATGTCGAAATAATGTATGTACTAGTATTTGATGACTGATTTTGTTCTTGATAATATTTATATTGCATTTAGGGGTTCTTAAATCCATTTCGTGCTCTGAACAATCAAGTTTTCCAAGCTAGCGTGTCCGTGAAAAAGTGAATATTAAAAAGAAATGTAAACAAGTTATTTGAAACGCTTAATTTTATGTACATGTATTTGAATTCATGATTTCTCTGTTGAACGCTTAAAATCCATGACTTGCTGTATGTGCAGATTCCATCACTGGTCATCTTTATGGGTAGTATTTGTATAAAACTGCAGCATACCACATGAATTTGATCGACATAGAAAACATGTTGGCCTATTTAACTGCATCACTTCACTTCTTTGTACCAGGAATCTTCTTTGTACTCTTTAAGTTATGGCCCTTTAATGTTTTTACAATGTTGAACTTTTTCCGCGCTTCATCTCCAAAACGGCTGCCTGGATTTCAACCAAATTTCATTGAATTGATAAGCATAAAGTATAGTTGTGCATCCCCGTCGTTTCGTTCCAATCAGATAATCTTTCGCTGAATAATGGCCCTTTGGTGTTTTTATACATGTACAGTGCATGATGAACTGATCAAAGGAAGGTCATATGACAATATTTCTTGTTTGCTTAATATTGTATTCGAACATTCTGTATCAGTATAACAAATACTGACACACTGCCATATGTTTTTGCTTAACAAACAACCATCTAGTTCCTTTTGAAACCTCGCGTAGGAAAAATCAATATGTGTTTGAACTACCAATAACAGTTAAATAACCATGCGATTACTTTTGAATTTGGGTTTATTGTACGATAAAATTATATATGCCAGAAAAACAGAACGTTCGTCGTACACTGTGTATAAATGGCTATCTATTTACAGGGCTGTGTATCGCCAGACAAAGGGCGATCCGATTCGAATCGCGATCTTTGACTTGCGATCCACGATTCACTAGGTATATAGCAATACACATACTGAAAGTAAATGAATAGAATAAACATAACTAAAACCTCATTTTTAAAGATTTGTTTCATCATTCAGAGCAAACCCGAAATATTTCCAAATTTTGCACTTGAATCGCGATCCGGCGATCTCGGCATTGGCGAGTATTTATGTCGGATATTTTGCTTTGACTCGCGAGTACTCGGGTTACCGGATACTAATTACATCCCTACTATTTACCTCTAGTTAAGGGACAAATCCTGATCTTTATCTATGTTAAATTAATAATACCTAGTATCTTGAATTGTAGATCAAGATAAAGATTAAAAAACAGGTGATAACTACAAGGCTAAAATGTTGAAACTTCCAGAACATTCTTACAATACAATACAATACAAATTTATTCATGATTTAGGCCACCAGCCCATAACACAAGTATATAGCACAATCATATATACAGTACACAGGTGTTAGTGCAAACAAACAGTAACAAGATGTTTTACAATTACAGACGTTAAATTTCCAAGTACATAGCTACAAAGACAAAATCTCTTTTCTCAGGTCAGAAGCGTAATAAATAAAACAGGCAATAGAACGAATAATTTTCTCATTTCTACATGATAATAACATTATAGTCTTATGATTATTGGGCGACCGCCAATACTTTATAGGAATATAACGCTTTCGTAAATCACCCAATATAGGGCACCCCAACATAAAGTGTAGCTCGTCTTCTATGGCATGCCTGTTACATAATTTGCAAAGACGGTTTGCTCTTGCCATGTTACTATGTCGTCCTGTTTCTATAGCAAGACTATAATCACCCGAGCTGAAGGTTGACAATGCTCTTCGGAATGTTCTAACATTTAAAACCTGTAAATAATATTCATGATCGTAGCTTTGTTTGTAATATCTGTACAGATATAATTTTGGAGACATTTCAATACAACTGTGCCAAGACTGATACTATTGATCCTTAAGTCTGTTGACAAATATTTTGAGAAATAGTTCATGGTCATATGCATTTTGTTGCTGCCAAATGTAGCCAAATGCATTCCATGATTTTTTTACAAACCTAGAGTTCGGCATTTTTAATACATGTATCTTGAACCAGTATTTGATTACTCTTCTGGCAGACTCAATCAACAAGGGGTATCTAGCACAGTCTTCTAAAACAACATAATTGGAAGCATTCATTTTTGTGCACATATAACGTTTGCGGGCTACTCGCTGTATGGCTTCAATGTCACACCGCTGTTCAAAACCCCAAATTTCTGCTCCGTACATCAGTATTGGCAATATTTTTGTTATCAAATATATTGAAGAAAATACGCTTCGGCATCTGCCCGTATTTATAAATATTGCTTAGGAGATAGTTCAAAGCGCATTTTGCCTTCAATGCTAACTCGCTTGACATTCTGCATAGTGAATAGTAATCCAACATAGCTAAAGCAATTTACAACATCTAACTTTTCGCCATTAATATCCCAGTGTTCGTCTTTTGCTAACACGCCACCATTTTTGAAGACCATTACTTTCGTTTTCTTAGTATTAACAATGAGCTTTTAATTATTACAGTATTCCGTTAATAGGTTCAATTCCATTTATAATCCATGAACAGTGTCCGACACTTGAGCTATATCATCCGCAAACAATAGGATAAGTATTTCTATAAGATCCGGGTACAATTGAAGTCCCCTTAAACCACTATTTTGTATCAGCTCTGCAAATTCATTAATGAATAAGGAAATGCAAATTGGTGATAACAAACATCCTTGCTTTAGACCAACTTGTCAATTAAAATAGTCCGTCTGACCGTTCTTGCTCCGTACACAAGCCCGTACCCGAGAACACAAACTCACAATGGCATTGTACAGCTTACCCTTTACTCCTGCTTGACGCAAAACACTCCCTTCTAATAGAATCAAACGCAAGTCTACACAAGCTACATACATTTTGTAGTATTTACTAATAATGGCATGTAAAATGAAAGCATTGTCTATAGTGGAGTAGCCCTGCCTGAAACATGCTTGAGCCTCCGATATAAGTTTACAAGTGTTCGCATAAAATGTTAAACGTCTATTTAACACAGATGTATACAATTTACCGATTATGTCTAGCAAGGAGATGCCCCTATAATTCGATGCACAGTTTATGTCTCCTTTCTTGTGAATGGGCACGATTATTGCACTGCCCCATTGCTCTGGGAACTCTGCATTCTCAAACAGGTGGTTAAAAAGTTACAATAATAACACATTATGACATCTCGACACATTGGGTTCCATTATCTAGAGAGAAATAGGAAATAATAAAATATGCCACATTTAAAGAAAATACACTCAGCTCATTTAGAAAAAAATGGCCTGGGTAACTAAACAATAATTTTTATGGCCTTATTATCAATATTCAATAATCAATATTACACTTTCAGCAGTCATAACTGTTCATACCATTTATGCAGAAAAATTTAAAACAATTTAAAGCACTCAATTCATTTTCTGTTTAATTTTTGATACATTATTATAATTATCTTAAATCATGTACAGAATTACTTGAAATAAAATGAACAAACAAAAGCAATATTTTCTATTTCAGTTGCAACACATTGGAACAATATTCATATCTGAGGCAAATTTGACTGTTAAATGGAATGAATTAAGTCAGGTAAATAATAGATATAATTATATACACGTT
The DNA here is from genome assembly GCA_032209605.1 of Mactromeris polynyma. Lineage (NCBI taxonomy): Eukaryota > Metazoa > Mollusca > Bivalvia > Venerida > Mactridae > Mactromeris > Mactromeris polynyma. The sequence continues at coordinate 8,457,135 of JASFXZ010000028.1, forward strand.
TCCATTAGAATCACAGAGATCAAGTGATTTATAATTGTGTTGCAACGCAGATATCACCAACTCAGCCACTGATTGAATTGTTTGATATGTCCCCTGAAGGACGCCATGTAGAAATTGTATTATGAAGTTGTAAAATTGTGCTGTTTTTTTGTTGGACGTCCGTGGTGTTTTGTAACCGTAAGCCGTTCCCTGGATGATGCCGATGTCTAATAGCTACCTCCGCTGTTGTTAACGTTAAATGAACAGTTCTTCGTCTTTTAAGATGTTTTATTACTGTCAAATAACAAATATGTAGTTTTTTCACAAATATAACAATTACTAATTCACAAAGTTTATTAGGTACACAAAGTATGAATGTATTCTTTTAAATACTTTAACATAAATTAATTCACACAAAGTGATCTTCTTATTAGTTGTTCGTTATATTCTTTAGTACACAAAGTACAAAATCCTAATCATTTTTTACTTTTTTTTGTTTGTATTTGCGTTTATTTATCGTCGCCACCGATTTCCCATATGGGCGACGCCTCCGGAAGAATGTTTAGTCATTTTAGATTTTTGGAGGATAGTGCATGATACAGGAGATGCCCCAGTTCCAGAAGCACCCCAGGTTCTTTTACGTGCTCGATGTAAAGCATCATACACGACATCGGTCTCGTCCGAAAGACTGTTAGTACTGTCAGTGATGGAGCGGGGAATCGAACCTGGATTACTAGTCGAGCGCGTTACCACTGGACTACGGATCTGCTCTAGTTTTACTTAAAAATTGCAAGACTTATATACCTAGTCAAGATATGTTGACATATTGAGTAAGTCTTATCAGAGGAAGTGACTGTCAACTTTTGATAATTAAACAATCAAAAATAAATATGTTAAGGTTTCAATCTTTGATTACTTAACAATTATTGATAATATCACAAAAAAAGAGCCACATGCCATGAAAAATATGGCTTGATATGAAACTAATAAAATCTTAACATATAGAAATTCCAAGTATGAAACTAAAAGCTCATTGTATAAATTGACATAATTATGTCAGGTATTGAACAGTCTTATTGCAGCATTAATATTCAAAGTCAAATTTTAAACAACAACAATAACAACTTGTTATGTAATAATTATTATGATAAAATAATAATCAAAATATGCATCAAAATAATTGTATTGAACATTCCTGATTTGATTTTATGGCCTATATTAAAATGTCGTTCATCTTTGAAACGTGTGAATGTTCACCAAAACACTTTGTCACATGTAAGATTCACACCAAGTCCAATTTGGTCTGCAAATAGTAGTCTGTTTCCGACATTGATCTGTCCTTCATGGGATTTTGAAATGACTGATCGTAGAGCATAGCATACAGTTAACTAGAAGACATGTCATGCATAATATCATCATCTCTAATGCTTGCTTGCTTAGCTCAGTGGTTAGAGCGCTTGGTTGTCACCCGGAAGGTCCAGGTTTGATACAAGGGGTGGGCATGTGGAAAAGGTATCGGCTGCCTGCGGAAGGGTAAATTAGTAATGGTTAATAATTAATTCCATTAACACATGTCCGGTCATCTGACCGCAGTCAATAACTGAACAATTATTGAACATCAGCTGTAAACCTGATTAAAACAACCAAACAAACAAACAAGATCTTGAGCATTTTGGTCAAAGTTGGACATGGAGCCTTGCTGATGAAAGTGTCATCATACTGTGTATAAATGCGGATTTTTGTTTTTAATCGATCATTGTTTCCTTGCAGATTCTGAATAGATTGAACACTGTGAGTAAAATTCCAAACCTGTCCTCATTGATTAATGATGCAAAGAAGATGGACATTGACAAAGAATTAAAAAAACGATATGATCAGGCAATGAAAGCATGGACTGACATGGACTATTTATGTGATCGTGGAATTGAAGAGTTGAAACTTGGTCAGTATGAAATAAAAGTGGATCAGTCTGCAATAAAAGATGGTCAGTCTGCAATAATTCAGGGTCAGTCCGATATAAAACATGGTCAGTCTGAAATAAAGGATGGTCACTCTTCAATAAAAGATGGCCAGTCAGAAATAAGAAAGGGTCAATCCGAAATGGAATATGGTCAGTCAGAAATAAGAAAGGGTCAGTCTGAAATAAAAGATGGTCAGTCTGCAATAAGGGATGATCAGTCTGTATTAAAGGTTGGTCAGGCCAAAATCAGTCATGGTCAGTCTAATTTAAATGCTGGCCAAGCTGAACTAAATGATGGCCAGGCTGTATTAAGAACTGGTCAGTCTGAAATTAAACTTGTATTAAAAGATCTGCCTGCTTTGAAGAAAAGCCTAGAGAATGTTGAAAGACGTCAACAAGAACAAGCAGAACATATGCAAGAAATCAGCAACACGCAGAAAAGACTCTAAGAACAGACTCCGCTTGAATGTAAACGTAGAAGATTGGACATGGATGAATCAGGTACACAATGTTCTCATGATAATAAATCTATGAACATTTAACTTTTCTATCAGGTGTTAATCATTATACAAAAAGTTTTAATTTATGACAAATACTTGCACATGTGAGGCGGTTAGGTAGGTAGGTGATTCAGTTTTATATATTTATAACTGTAAGGTCATTCAAGTTTGAACTATTTATACACGGCACCAAATATTTCCCTACCGGAGAATTTTTTTTGAACAATTGTTCAGGAGTAGGTATGATTATGCCAAACAAACAATTTTCAGGGGTGGCCTCATCATATCAATGTAGATGTGTCAGTGTGCATACTGGTCGAGAATTATTGTACAGTAAGAAAATCTTACTGTATACATGGATGGGCTGTGTTAACAGGTTTTTTATGGATAAGTGAGGACTAGTCCTGATTGACATAGTGTCAACAAATTTGGTGTGTATGTAGTTACATGTAATATGGAGACATAGCTTTATACTGGTTATGGGATCGCTATGATCAATGTGCTTGCTATATTTAGGACACATTGCGTACAAGTTTAACTTGTTAGTACATAATTATGCTCAAATGATGTCTACTTCATTTAGCTCATGTGATGTCCATACACATTGTCATTATAAAATGGTTTTGTGAATTTTGTATTTAAATGAAAACATACTTTTGTGGCCATTTTGAAAACCGGGTATCAAGTAATTTTGTCACACCCAAGTATATCCTATAAGTGTGTTTTCGGCGGGCTCCAAGATTGTTGCCGAGTTATTTTGTACTCTAAAGTTCTATGTTCATAGTGTCTAAAATTTCATCAAAAATGCTCATGGTCAAACTAACCAGTTTATCATCAAACAGAAAAATGACAAAAAACACCTCCCCAGTCCTTAATGCTTCGTAAGTTGATGTTTCCATGGGATCTGTGTGGAGAGGCATTGTTGCAAGTTAGTATCTAGACCACGACAAAAAAATTAAATCTGCATACTTATTTTGAACTGCAGAAATAAAGGTCCCGCAGAAAAAAAACTTACATGTTTGAGCATTACACCACCAGGCCCCCAGCTAAAATGTTCAGGTTTTTCAAAAAATTCAACTTTCACCCATGATACTATTTATAAAGGTTGATCAATTTACTTGGTGTGATTTCATTGATGAGGAATATGTACTTTACTGGGGCAATATCGTTATGATGGCTGTGATGGTCATGTGTAATATTTGTTGCCCCCACTCTAAAAAGAGGGCATATAGATTTGCCCTTGTCAGTCTGTCACAAAATCTTGTTGCACGAATCTCCAACAGTATATTAGGTAGACTCACAAAACTTTACAGAAATGCTCACCAGCATATGTAGCGTGTGCACATGGGGTTTCATATTTTGCTCCACCCATTAAGTGCAAAGTTATGGCCCTTGACTTATTAACATAATCTGTAAAGTTGTTCACTTGGTAATTTTGATTCATATTCACAAACTATGAGCAGACAATAGCATTTGCTTTTGTGGCAAAGACTGGAAGTGGGGGCATCTGTATCCTATGGACACATTTCTAATTGCTGAATAACCTTGACATTGTTCAAGCACTAGCTGCCATAATTTTAACAATCTTCATGAAACTTACAAGCCAAGTTATAAATTGTATCAGGTATTCTTGTTAAAAATTTCGACAACAATTTACCCGTGAAGTTTATTTTCCAGATCTAAAACACCATCTACTAGAAACTTACAATCGGGATTGTTGCACCTTACCGGTATCACCGTTGTATAATGAGGAAGAGGAGGATTTTTTCCAGATTTACAAACGTCCAACAATGGATCAAGTAGACTACCACAGAGCTGAAATAACAGAAGAGAACAACAGGATTTCATCATACAAAGATATATTTTTTAAGAATGAACAATTTTTTCAAAATATTTATGTAACTGGTGATGCTGGTGTTGGCAAGACCTCTCTGTGTAAATGCTTATGTTTGCTATGGTGTAAGTCACAATCTGGAGGTACCATGGAGGATAAAGATATACAAAATGATATCAATTTCTTGGCTAGATTTGAATTTGTATTTTATATCTCTCTCAGGGATACTGACTGCAGGGGTGTAGTTAGCATGATTGTTGATCAGTTTTTTGACTCTGACAGTACAGAACAGCACAGAAAACTAATTGAAACTGTTTTAAAACGACATAAATGTTTGGTTATATTAGATGCATTTGACGAATGGGCACCGCAGGTACACGGTAAAAAAGAGTGTAAAATCCCTATCAGAGTACATTCTGAGAATTCAGTTACCCTTACAACTTGCCGACCGTATACAATCGAGAATGTACGGCTGTCACGTCGAGAAATTGATCAACATGTTCGTGTAAGTGGCATCCATGGAACGTCTTCAAAGTCATTCGTTGTACAAGTAGTGAATCATATGAACAAAGAAAATGGTAGCAATAAGAACGCTAAAGATTTCATGAGAGAAGTTGAGCAAAGTGGACTCGATGAACAATTATATATACCGATGATCGCGTCTCACTTGGTAGTTGTGTGGTTTTCACAAAAACTGACAGACATGTCTAAAGCATTTTTGTATGGTAAAATTTTGGAGTTACTTTTTAAACGGGCTAAATTGAGAAACATTGCGTCTCCAGCATCATCAACCTCTGAATTACAACTTCCTGGTATTCTATCAAAGCTTAGGTATTTAAAGGAACATGTGTCATTATTGCATAAAATATGCTTACTGTCTTTCAGATCATTGTTCAAACAAGATGAAGATGTGTTAAGTCTCGTTTTTACGAGACACCAGTTAATGTCGAAACCATATTTATTGTTTGATGAAGAAATGAACTTCTTGTGCAAGATTGGCATTTTATCCAAAAATAAAGTCATTGGGTGTTTTGAAGAGCGCAAACAAAAATTGTCATTCTTGCACAAAAGTTATATTGAATTTTTCGCTGCATTGTTTGTATCTTCATTTGACGCAGATAATATATTGGATAATGTTGCTAAGGAATGGACCTCTGTCGATGTTGTTGTGCAGTTTCAAAATTTCTTCCTTTTGCTTGCTGGATTTTCTTATGAAAAAATTAAATTTTTGTTTGACAGTATTTACCTGAATATATCAGATGATTTAATTTTGCACAGAAAAAATGCTATATTTCACTATGAATCCCGTTCCTACAGAGAACAAATCAAATTACTACAGACTACTATAACCAATTGTTGGAAGGAATGTGATAGACGTAGTAATCCAAATATTGTATTACAGATTCAAGACTTTATTTTTAATGACGACTCAAGTGTCGAAACTTTGAAAGAAATTTTATTGTCTAATGCATCATGTGTAAAATCCATATATTCAGTTAGAGGTGAATATTATGATGAGTTTGATCAGATCAAAAATCTACAATGTTTACATGTTGGTGACGTGTGGTCTGATGATTATGTAAAGTTCACTGAGTGCATGTTACAGAATCAATCCACACTGCACACTGTTTGTATTAAAGGTTATACATTAATACCAGAATTACCTATGGGACGTCTCCAACATCTGACATCATTGTCTCTGTCTAGTGTTACAATGCAACATAACAGTTTACATAATCTGGTGACATTTCTGTCTGACAATGTTCTCATTGAAAATATCAACTTTTCCTCTGTGTCTTGTGATAATCACCAGCGTCGTGATAGTGACTGTACATTGACTCTAAATCTTCCACATCATACAAAACTCACTTCATTATATCTGCAGTATGTTAATATTTTATGTAATAATGTAAACAGTTCTAGTTTAAAGTACATCACATTGCGTCCATTATCTGAGAGGAGTGTTAGATGTTATATTGATGTATTTAACTGTATTAAGTATTCACAACTTGAACATCTTCATATCGATGGAGAGTACTGGTCAGATAACAATACAATGAAAACATTGGCAGATACAGTGAAAACTCTTCCATATTTCAAGTCACTAGAACTGTGCATGATGGAGTTACCTGATGATGTTTTATTACAACTACATCCTGGTGTAACACAAGTGGAGATAGAGCTGGGGAAGGTCACAATGAGTCGTCAATGTTTTCATTGTTTCATTGAAAGTTGTGTAAACAATAAATCTGTGATAAAAGTTGAGTTATATGCATGTAGTATTACATCAGTTGATGGAGAAACTCACAGAGTACTGTCATACAAGTCGGTGGATTATATGTCTGAGTATCTTACATCAATACCTACAGTAAACATCACACATAATTTGTATGAAGACTTACACTTTGAAACAGGAAGTTGTCAGTAAATGTTTGCTTTTGTTTCTGTAAACATGAAAACATATATAGACAAACTTTGATGAACATACCAACAAAATGTCAGGATGTAAGGCGGACAAATATGACTGTAACTTTTTTGTTTGCTTTTGTTTTTATTTGTCATAGCAGAATTCATCGAATTATATGTCTGAGTATCTTAAACAGGGGTGATAAAGTTCCGGAGACCTCCAGGGTCGATTTTAAGATTGATGTAAATCCGATGAGTTTTTTGGTGGGAGGGTATAGGGGCCGAATCGCTCTCTGATGTTTAATGTTAAAAAAATAGATTTTTGCTACAAGTATGTAAATTAAACTTACCCCGATGTAAAAATCAGCCTTTCAAGATGTTAAATCCTCAATAAAATCACGTGCTTAATATTGAAAGTTATTGGTTAGGGGTGAGTACAGTACTACTGAATATACTCAGTGATGTGAGTAATATGTTTTGCAATGTGTATTGGCATATATTGACATTTTATGTGATAGTTGCTTCCATTTGTTGTTACATTGTTATTTTCTTAATTAGATAATTGCCTACACGATGATTCATGTTTTGGTGTTAAATTCTAAAAAAAGTTGTTTTTTCGCTTTTTTTTATAAATTGTCACTAAGATAGTTTTTCTGTGAATCATAAGAATCGTCATTGAATTGTTTGTTTTACTGCATGAAACAACAAACAATGTTTAAAAATTCATAATACAGTCAAACCTGTGTTAAAGACCACATGCGAACAAAGACCACTATTGCAAAACCTGTCTGCAAAGACCACCAATTTTATCTCCCATCAGACCATGTTCAATATTATTCAATCTGTTAATAGAGACCACCTGTAAACAAAGACCACATTTTGCTGTTCCCACGGATGGTCTTTACAGACAGGTTTGACTGTATATATATTTGTACATCGAACTGGCTTGATGAATGATTCATTGTACATTAAAATAACAAGATTACATCAGGAGTGTAAAACTTAAATATTGTGATGTTTTATTCTATAAATATGTACATGATAAACAGATACAATGTATAAATCCAGCAATAAATCATTTATATTATCAATACCAATCTTGTTTTGATATAATGGTTTGTTTTATATGAATGAATCTATCGTAGAGTGAAGAACAGAGAAGAGTTTAAATCATTCTCTTCAACTATTCAAGGATATGTGGTTGTCGTTTTTAATGAGGTATTGGTGCTGTGTTGATGATGGTGATGATATTGTTGATGATGAGAAAGTTGTTTATGAGGTAGCCCAAGTGGTGTTATGCTGATGATGATGGCGTTATCAATGTAGATAGTAAGGATATGTTGTTTAATTGATGCTTAAGGAATGTGATGTTGGTGATAATGATAGCGCTGCTGTTAATGATATGACAGAAGTGCTGTAAAAATGCTGATGATGATTCTAACAATGAGGCAAGAGAGTTTTGTTGTCGGTGAAGATGATGCTGCTAAAAGGCGTGTGGATTAAGTGTTGTTTTGTTCTCATTGATGTTGACGATGATGATGCGGCCGATAATAACATCGATTGATTAAAGAAGTCAATTAATACATGCATAATTAACAGTACATGTGAGCCACTATGTTACAATTGTAACGCTCCACTTAATTGGTCGTATTATTATGGCTGTCATTCCTCAATTATTTCGAGAAAAAAACTAAGAAATGCCTTACAATAGAATTGAAACGAAGGAAATTATAAAGCGCGTTAAATATCAATCCCAATTTGTTGGCTACATCTTCACTTTGGGAGTAACGCTGTTCTGTTTCTGAGCCTTGTAACAAGAGGTATTTACCAGAAGACGTTGCACTTCAAACGACCTCTCATTCACATTGGCTGAGAAATTGAGTATTAATGTTTAATGTCCAAGGGGAATAACTGATACAGATATTTTTGTATATAATGACAGATTTATCTCCCTTGTTAAGAAATTTCTGAAGTCAAAAATCAACCAGGACTGTATCATCTGCATATTGAGACATTATTAGTATTCAGTAGTATTAATATTTATGCCAAGAATCGGAAGCGCTTTCCTTGATATGACTGCGTGTGACACCAGATTGATAATGGATATTTCATGACATTATATCATGTACATTGTAATGCGCTTCTTATATCTCTTCACTTAAATATCAACGAACACATTCATGTTAAATTCTGTCACCAAGAGCTTTTTAACATTTACCTTTGTGTCTTGTGTCACTTTTGCTTTCGTACTGTGTAAGTACGATGATCATTTTCATTTCTCTACGTGCGTAGTAATAGTTGGCAGCATTTCCTGCTCAACTTCCGTATTCAATGTTTTCAAAGTGACCTATTAAAAGTTAACAATGATGTAATGAGTTTCATCAACTGTTGTGGACTTCATTCAAATCATCAATGGTGTATGATTTTCGTTCAAGATTTTAAATTCACAGTCTACCGACATACAGTTAATCGAGCACTCAAAAGACAGGTAATCAAGCACTCTACCGACATACAGGAAATCCAGCACTTTACCGACAGACAGACAATCGAGCACTCTACCAACATACAGGCTATAGAACACTCTACCGACAGACAAGACTATAGAGCACTCTACCGACAGACAGGCTATAGAACACTCTACCGACATACAGGCTATAGAGCACGCTACCGACAGACAAGACTATAGAGCACTCTACCGACATACATGCTATAGAGTACTCTACCGACAGACAAGACTATAGAGCACTCTACCGACATACAGGCTATAGAGCACTCTACTGACATACAAGACTATAGAACACTCTACCGACAGACAGGCAATATAGCACTCTACCGACAGACAAGACTATAGAACACTCTACCGACAGACAGGCAATATAGCACTCTACCGACAGACAAGACTATAGAACACTCTACCGACAGACAGGCAATATAGCACTCTACCGACAGACAAGACTATAGAACACTCTACCGACAGAGAGGCAATATAGCACTCTACCGACAGACAAGACTATAGAGCACTCTACCGACATACAGGATATAGAGCACTCTATCGACAGACAAGACTATAGAACACTCTACCGACAGACAAGACTATAGAACACTCTACCGACAGACAAGACTATAGACCACTCTACCGACAGACAGGCAATAGAGCACACTACCGACAGACAAGACTATAGAGCACTCTACCGACAGACAGGCAATAGAGCACTCTACCGACAGACAAGACTATAGAGCACTCTACAGGCTATAGACCACTGTACCGAAAGACAGGTAATCAAGCACTCAACCAACAGACAGGTAATCAAGCACTCTTCTGACAGACAGGTAATCAAGCACTCTACCAACTGACATGTAATCGAGCACTCTACCAACAGACAGGTAATCGAGCACTCAACCAACTGACATGTAATCGAGCACTCTTCTGACAGAAAGGTAATCAAGCACTCTTCTGATAGACAGGTAATCAAGCACTCAACCAACAGACAGGTAATCAAGCACTCTTCTGACAGACAGGTAATCGAGCAATCTACCAACTGACATGTAATCGAGCACTCTACCAACAGACAGGTAATCGAGCACTCTACCAACTGACATGTAATCGAGCACTCTACCAACAGACAGGTAATCGAGCACTCTACCAACTGACATCTAATCGAGCACTCTACCAACTGACATGTAATCGAGCACTCTACCCACTGACAGGCTATAGAGCACTCTACGGACAGACAGGTAATTGAGCACTCTACGGACAGACAGGTAATCGAGCAGTCTACCGTCAGTCAGGTAATTGAGCACTCTACCGACATACAGGTAATCGAGCACTCTACCGACAGACAGGCTATAGAGTACTCTACCGACAGACAGGTAATTGAGCACTCTACCAACAGACAGGTAATTGAGCACTCTACCAACAGAAAGGTAATTGAGCACTCTACCAACATACAGGTAATCGAGCACTCTACCAACAAAAGGTAATTGAGCACTCTACCAACAGACAGGTAATCGAGCACTCTACCAACAGACAGGTAATTGAGCTCTCTATCGACAGACAGGTAATTGAGCACTCTACCAACAGACAGGTAATCGAGCACTCTACCAACTGACATGTAATCGAGCACTCTACCAACAGACAGGTACTGGAGCACTCTTTCGACTAGTTATCAAACACTCAATCCTGTTGTTTGAGGATACAGAAAATAGAGCACAAACAAAAATATACTTTATATTACTTACTTATTGATCACATTTTCATTTTTTTTAAAAATACATTAAAACATGTTACAGTAAGAATACAATATTTTAAACTAACTAATACACTTAATTATTTACACACAGATGATAATTATAGAAATTGTATCCATAAACGTTTGTCAGAACAAGAGAAACACACACACTCACAAATGGTTTTTCAAAACTCATTTCATAGCCAAGAATTTAACATTTACCCACGGCCTACATTTGAATTAAATTATTTCATTAGATCAATTTAAAATTTAAAACAATCCTAAAATGTTGACCAGTATTAGTTTGTAGCACTATTGTAAGAAGTGTAACTCTATTATTGGATTTGCATTTAACTCCCTTCTTAGCGCGAGGATACGTCGCTGACTGTGAGGAGACATATTTGTGATAAACAAAATCACATCTACAATTACAACCGTTGTGATATTATTGACATGTACACTTCGACAATGACATGCCTCACTTATCCGTACAATTTGTTCCAAGTTGAAGAAAACTCTAAACTCATTTATACATTCATACTAAATAACATATGTCAAGATTTTATAACGCAAACCATATACCGATATATAAATAAGTACATTTCGATTGGCAGAGGAGAAATATGATGAATAGAGCTGTCATTGAGTCAGCCAAATGCATATCAATAATATCGATATATTGGAAAAGAAACAATGATGATACATTGATAGGAAAATCTCAAAAACTTCTGGCCCCATGTTCACAAAGAATTAGTTTTCAGTATCAAGATCAGATGTAGTTTCTTACAAATTTTGAAAAAAAATGATTTGCAGAGCTAATTGTTTTAACATGATGTGACATATATGAACTTTTTGCACAATTCTCAAGACTTCATTTTTGACATTGTATATTTATTTAGAAAAAGTTAGCAAATAATGAGTTAAGGCCGATTCCTGAAAATTGATCCTGATTTGATCTAAACCAGTTTCGGTCTGAACTATATATAATTAATTTATCAACAAAAAGTCAAGAACGGTAATGTGTTCACCAAGTTAATATGGCGCAATTGAGGTATTTTGCATTTGTGTGTGGAAAGTCCTTTATAGGCATATATTTTTTATTCATAAGAACTGCTTTTTTGAAATACATGTATGTATTGATAATCAATCGACAGAAAGATATCAATGATATGTCAATATCGTTTTTATCGATGACAGCTCAAGTGATGGTATGTATAAAGGTCAACTGAGATACTGCAGGTAAGGTGTGTTAAATTAGCTTCTTGTATGACAAGCATAGGCCTACACTATTCAAGTAGTCTGATTTTACTGTATCACTTGACTAAAACAATTTTCTGAAAAGTTGTTAAGAATACAATATATGACAAGGATGATTGATGATCACATCGCTAACTAAATATGTCCATCAACAAATAAAATCTTTGTAAAAATATGAAATACAGTCGGACCTCATTTATACGACAACTCACTATCCGAATACTTGGTAACATCCGAAATACATGTATCTTCTTAGGCACGTCCAAATGAAATGGGCTATTTGAAATCAATGTATTGGAATGAACGAGGTCCGACTGTCATCGATACATTGTAGGATTAAGTCAGAGTGAATGACAGCAATATCAACAAATCCTTGCCAGCAACATAAATAACACCAATGTGCCCGAACACCATTGCAACATCACAACATCTTGTTTATACATTTGCAGACAGAAATGATAACAATAGTGCCATGATGGCCCTGTGTCGCTCACCTGACATCGCCATTCTGACTGAATTAGACTAATGTGCCAATAAATTGGTATACGTTGAATTATAATCTAATCAGCAGTTCTGGAGGAGATGCCGTTAACAGTTTCCAATATATACATATAAGAAACAAGGTAAATGTCCTCTGCCAGCCATGTTTTTTGACCGGACTTAATTATGTGTACAATCTTGGACGAGGTAAAAATTATGCAAAATCCTGCTAGCTGTTTCCGAAGAGGATTTTTAAGTTTACACTATATACAAATATGAAAGTGACCACACACCCTAGAAGCCTTGTTTGTGACAAAACTGACTAATATGTTCTAAAGAATATATATAGACAATAACAGGCACAGTTTGCGCTACAGAGCATCAATATATCTAGTGCGCCATCACTGCAAACATTGACAGATTTTTATACGAGATGTCCCTTGTGTTCACTGGAGAATCCATACACAGTACTGATGGCTCCGTACAGACGCACGTCACAAAACTACGAATGTATATTCCTCTGACTGTGGCGTTATTATTAGCCAATCATAATTAAAACTTGTATTAATTATGTGACAAACACAATTGGTACAAGGTGCCATATGCTTTGTTCAACAATTTAAGTTAAATCAATTAGGTTAAATCAATTAAGTGCAAATAATATCCAGTCTGTTACAATATTGCAACAAATCATTTCATGAGCAAGTGGTATAACACCAACACAGACTATGAACATAAAAATCCTTCTTTTGTAAAACAATTAGAAATTATATAAAAATTTACTTCACAGTGGTGTCTACAAAATATTACACAAGAAGGTATTAACAACAGTTCTTAGCACATCTATACAACCTCACTTACACTTACCTCTGTGTACACCATATATTCAGTTTAAATGTTTTGTCTTTCGTACAAGGATCAAAACCCATTCTGGCCCCAATTTCACGTAAATACTTAATTGTTTCAGAAAATTCTTAGCAGTTAGTTATTGTGTTCAGCTGATTGCAAATGCAAATCACGGAAATACAAAACATTCAAATGGTCTTAGTTAATGGATATAAAGTGCGTATATTCAATATATTTGCTTCAATAATACACCCTTGTGACCCTTGAAAACTGGCCTTCATATCAAGGTTGTCTTCTTATTGAGGTTGAGTAAAGAGAAAAAACAGTGGAAATGGACTTATCTCACTTAAGGTAAGGCCACCCTAATGAGAATGGAAATTTCAAATCATTTGGAATACCTTGGTCAATATCAATCATTAGCCTATGTGTTAAGCCTCTTGCCTTACATGCGAAAGGTCCTGGGTTCAAATCCCCGCTAGGCCTAACTTTTTGTCTTTGTTATTTTCATGACATTTCTTGTTTGACTGACTTTTTTGACAAGGAAACTGATATAAAATTATAAAATATCAATTATATCAATTTGTTTCTAAAAAAATGCCATATTACTCCAAAGTTTGATAATTCTGCAAGGTAAAATTTGATACATACATATTACAAGATGTTATCACAGCAAAACTGGACGGTAAAAGTTTTTCATTTTGTTATATTTTGTTAAAGAGGACTGGTGTTGAGGATACTTTTGATGTCCATTTTGTTCGAGTACTCACGTTAGAATGTATCACTATGCTACCTTGAACATTGATATTTCTTATCGTAACTTAAAAAATACGTCATTTACAGGAGGGTGTATGCATATTCAGTACCACCTATATTTTGTTCAAAGCATATTATTTTTGTTTTTTTCCCTAATGATATCACTAGCACTTTCTTTTTAAGAAAAACACAAACAAATGATAAAATAGGCTCCTTTTGAACTAAAAAAAAAAGTTATGCATGAAGAACATGTGTGGAATGTGTGACCTCTCAAAGCATGTCGGTTTAATCTTAAAACTTGAACATCTTTAAAACGGCACGGTAAAACTTTGTAATATTTTGCATTTAGCTGTCTTATGTGATTCAGAAACTAATGGAAACAGTTTAGTTAAGATTCTTGATGATGAGTATTAGAGTGGTCTTACCTTAATAAGTTAAATTTACACGAAATGACGTTAGGTCGCTGTGGTGTAGAGTGGTTAGCATAACGGACCGACAATCTGGAGACCCAGGTTCAAATCCCAGTAGCGCCATTGACCGATTTTTCTTGTTCCTCAAAACATGATTTTATTTGAAAATTGTGTTCTTAATTTCGAAGTGGTCTTATCAAAGATGTGGTAATTTAAATGTGTGTTTACTCTATTTCTAGCAAAACTAACAAGCACGACACGACAATTTGAACCTGGGTCTCCAGATTGAAGGCCAGTTTTCAAGGGTCACAAGGGTGGTTGTACATGTATTATAAGACCATTTGAATATTTTGTATTTCCGTGATTTGCATTTGCAATCAGCTGAATACAATAACTAACTGCTAAGAATGTTCTGAAATAATTAAGTATTTACGTGAAATTGGGACCAGAATGGGTTTTGATCCTTGTACGAAAGACAAAACATTTAAACTGAATATATGGTGTACACAGAGGTAAGTGTAAGTGAGGTTGTATAGATGTGCTTAGAACTGTTGTTAATACCTTCTAATGTAATATTTTGTAGACACCACTGTGTACCACAAGTGAATTACATTTTGATACAATTTCTAATTGTTTTACAAAAGAAGGATGTTTTACGTTCATAGTCTGTGTTAGTGTTATACCACTTGCTAATGAAATGATTTGTTGCAATATTGTAACAGACTGGAAATTATTTGCACTTAATTGATTTAACTTAATTGTTGAACAAAGCATATGGCACCTTGTACCAATTGTGTTTGTCACATAATTAATATAAGTTTTAATTATGATTGGTTAATAATAACGCCAAAGTCAGAGGAATATACATTCGTAGTTTTGTGATGTGCGTCTGTTCGGAGCCGTCAGTACTGTGTATGGATTCTCCAGTGAACACAAGGGATATCTCGTATGAAAATCTGTCAATGTTTGCAGTCATGGCGCAATAGATATCTTGATGCTCTGCAGCGCAAACTGTGTCTGTAATTGTCGATATATTCTTTAGAACATATAAGTCTGTTTTGTCACAAAAGCAGTGTGGTCACTTTCATATTTGTATAGAGTGTAAACTTAAAAATCCTCTTCGGAAACAGCTAGCGGGATTTTGCATAAATTTTACAATGATATTGTTGTCCTAGTAACAAATTCAAGTACAATTGTGTTAATTGCAAGCTTGGGTGGGCAACTAGTGCAGTCTTGTCGCTCTTGCTTCAATGTTTGCTTTGATACTAGTGTATTGTGATAGTGAAGTGTCTCCGATAATATTCTGTGCATTCAGTGTCAATGACAGAAAGTATGGCTTTGTAGCTTACCTGAGCACGAAATGAGCTTTTAGGATCGTTGGATGTGTTTATCTGTTGTCATGTGTCTAACGTCAAATTTTCTTTAAATAACATCTCCTCTTATACCACGGAAGTGATTTTGTCCAAACTGGGCAGGAATATCCTTTGGTGGGCATCTTTCAAAATTGCATAAATCGTTTCGGTCTGTTGCATAAGAAGGTTACAGGAGCAGAAATTATATTTTAAAATTGAAATTTTGAAAATCTTCTTGTTCAAAAACATCAGCTCTACAGCTTTGATAATTGGTATGTGGTCCTCTTCCAATATTGTATAAATAATTAAGTCCGGTCAAAACATGGCTGGCAGAGGACATTATCTTGTTGCTTATATGTATATATTGGAAACTATTAACGGCATCTCCTCATGAACTGCTGAATAGATTATAATACAACCTGTACCAATTTATTGGCACATTAGTCTAATTCAGTCAGAATGGCAGTGTCAGGTGAGCGACACAGGGCCATCATGGCACTCTAGTTATCATTTCTGTCTGCAAAGTTATAAACAAAATGTTGTGATGTTGCAATGGTGTTCAGGCACATTGGTGTTATTTATATTGATGGCAAGGGTTTGTTGATATTGCTGTCATTCAATCTGACTTAATCCTACAATGTATCGATGACAATCGGACCTCGTTCATTCGAATACATCGGGTCCCACGTTTTAGTATGAATACTACATGGTTTCAAATAGCCCATTCTATTAGGACGTGCCTAAGAAGTACCTATTTCGGATGTTATACATTATTCGGATGGTGGGTTGTCAAATAAATGAGGTCCGACTGTATTTTATTTGTTTACAATGATTTTATTTGTTGATTGACATATAAGTATAAATGTATAAATGAGTTTAGAGTTTTCTTCAACTTGGAACAAAACGTACAGATAATTGAGGCATGTCATTGTCGAACTGTACGTGTCAATAGTATCACAACGGTTGTAATTGTACATGTGATTGTGTTTATCACAAATATGTCTCCTCACAGTCAGCGACGTATCCTCGCACTAAGATTTGAGTTAAATGCAAATCCAATGATAGAGTTCCACTTCTTACAATAGTGCTACGAACTAATACTGGTCAAAATTTGAGTATTGTTTTAAATTTTAAAGGGACTCGACTCCAGATTCTAAATTGCAGAAAAATCAATAAATTGTTTCAAAAACCGATTTTTTTCGATGACAGTAAAATAAGATAATTGAATGATTTAAATGATCAAACAGTTTTGAAATTACGCCAGTTTTTTACATTTTTCCTTCGCAAAATCTACTGCGATTTGAACATCGGGGACGAAGTGATCTTGTGAATTCAAGTAAAATAGTGTATTGGAGCGCAAAACGATTCTACAGTTGCAAAATGCGTGATAGACAGGTAAGAGGGATTTTCTCAAAATGATTGTTATCGTATTGAACGTAAACAATATGTTGTCAAATTTCAAGTATTTGTATAATTCGCTTAAGAATGTATGCTACACTGGAGTCAGCTTCGTAAATTAACAGTACCCCACCCTCCGAAGATCAATATACGTGTGTAAAGGATACTTGAAATTTGTGTTTAATTCGCTGGACTTGTAATCCAGGTGACCTGGGTTTGATTCCCTCATGCCTCGATCAAGAATGACAATTTCTCCTCCCACATGTATATTATTTTAGAGTTAATGAACTCTGGTGATTATGAAAGTAATTTAAAGGGTTAGGGCTCGAACCCACTACCCCTGAAATACTAGTACGGCGCTCTATTGACTGAGCTAAACTGATAGCCTTCTTACCCCACATCACTGCACATCCTCCTTCCGAAGCTCAACCACTGTGTGCTATCAAACACCGCTGCCACCATTGAGGTAAATCAAGGGGCAAAGTTCTGATGTCTATCTGTCTAACCCCAAACCACTACATTTCTGATGGCAATGTAATTGAGAGTTATGTTCTTGGTACAACATGATAGGCCAACAAAAATCTACTAAGGCAGTGAGTGTATCATGTACTAGTATCATGTTAGTAACTCGGATGTAAAGTACACTCTGTAACTAAGTGCACATTTCTTTATACATGTAGTATGATGTATTTGTTATGATGTATGTTTTGCTTCATCATGCCTTGTCTTGTCATGGATCATTGTATTTTTGGTCCATTTGGGCCTCTGCTTAGTGTGAGGAAGTCTCCCATCCCAAAGTTATTCAGACGCTTCCTAGCCTCAACTTCTACAACTTCTCAAATAAATTTGATCCATCATAAGACTAATTCAGCTGGTCAAATAGAAATATTCAGAAGCTGATTCCCCATGCTTGGTAAAATTCAACCGAATTATTATGTAGATGTATTCTAATCATGTTCTTTTGTCTTTGTTAAACTTTGTATTGAGTTGGTAGTAAGCATTAGTCCTGATAAGAAGTAAATCCTTCAAAAGCACTTGCATTTTGTGTCCAATGTTCTGTATGAACCACAGTTACTTGAAAGTTTCAAACTAATTAATTGTATGTTCTATATGGCCTATGTACTATAATATTCTTATTACATTTGTACCATGAAGCATGATAGGAAAATATTTGTTAGAAAATAAAATGTTTGTTGGTGCATAATGTTTACATGTCATAGGAATATTAGTAAAGCTATTTATAAGTAAATCTGGTGAATAAAAAGCATTGGAGCTAATCATGATTATTTTAAATGTAGGTTGCATGTATGAAAGACAATGAAGTATGAAAACCATTGTTGAAAGATGTAACCAATCATTGTGCTGAAACATTAGATGGCACTGTACTTGAAATGAAGGTAAAATTTTTCTTGAAGCTATGAAACATTGAAGCCATCTTCTAACAGCATATACCCACCAATTGGGTAATACATTCTTTAATGCACTTCATTTTAGAGTGGTTTTATGTTAAAAGTATACAGTAAAACTTCGAAACCTCGAACAGTTTTGGCTCGAACACAGTAGATACCTCGAACAGGTTCTTAAGTCCCGGCGAAACCCCTTCTTATTTCATATTATCTAACAGTAGATCACTCGAACACAGATAGGTCGAACACTCGAACAGGATTTGGGGTCCCTAGCTATCATTTCATTCATTGTTCACTATAGATAGGTCGAACAATACAATAATTCACACCTTTCAATGACCGCTTAATACACATGTTATTCGCACTTCGTGATAATTACTTGCCAGTTGTACATGTGGAAACTCCCTAATCCGAAAACCCCTCGGACAAACTTTAAAGGTCGGATTAGAGGAGTCCGGACTGGAATCTTGAAATCTTGAGAGTATTCCTTCATTGAATGTCCGTAGGCAAGACAATCTTTCAGGAATTTGAATATGTTCGCTAGAGCAAAGACCTAAATACCATTTGGCTAGAGGTTGTTTGCGTTATCGCGATGTAATATATAATGTCTGAATGCATTCTTTTATTTGACTTTGCAGACTAATTTAAGCTACAAAATGTATATCAACCTGAAAATTCAATTTATAGCCCAAAATCATAAGTTATAAGAGACCAACATATTTATGCAACTTTCATAAGAGGAAGATTTGCAATGCGATATGCAAAATACGTGATGTGTAAAATATAGGTTGATATTTGAATTCTTCCATAAATTATGTAAGTTATCATTATAATGTGTTTATTCGTTATAGAAATGTAGGAAATTCGATCTTTCAGAATATGAAGCGCTGTAGACGCCTCTCGTTTATTTAAAACTGTATGAAAGCATTGAATATAATTAACGTAAGATTTTGACCTATAGTTCATTCTTAAATAGATGTAGAAATGACAGCAAAATTACACTGTGCAGAAAATGTATAAGATATTTTATCTTTAAGAATTTTATGGATATTTTTATAATTTCACTGCACAAGGTGGGTATATGAATCTCAAGCAAGTATTTCAATGAATTATTTTACAGTCAAATGATTTTAAACATAGCTGAAATTAAGTATGGGTATTTTGCGACATCATACCGTCCATAAAACCTGACAAGCTATGCACTTAGTACGATGTATTATCAAAACACCATACCTGAAAACTATGCACCATAGCTTCATTTCAAAAGATATTTCGTAGAGGAAAAAAGTAATCAAGGTTAAAATTTTTGAATTGTGATTTGTGTACCTAATGGACACTTTTCTGAGCTCACATCCAATGTTTTCCAATTGTTTACAAAATAAGTACATCTCGTACCCGGTCTTACCTTGTTTCCATCAAAACTTAATGCATACGATGATAACGTCTAATGGTATGTATTCATAGAGACACTTAAATTATTATGCCTTCTCTCAATTCTCAGTCATTATACGATCTGACATATTTTTGCGGAAATTATCGTCCGGTTTTGGGAGATTTATTTTACCTGTAAACAAACAATCCGGACAGAAAAAATCGTTCGGATTCCAGAGTAGGGAGGATCCGGACTGTGGGGGATTTTTTATATGCCGTATTGAGAAAATTGTGCGGTTGCAGGAAGTTTCCGGATCGGAGAGGTTCCGGATTAGGGAGTTTCCACTGTATATGTACTATCTGACAGACAATTCATGCGTATAAGAATAAACGATTGAGAATAAGGTGCCACAGTGAATCATTTTTGCTTTCCTTTCATTTCTATTTTAATTTTATGATTATGAATAATGTTGCGACTATTGATCGACGTGCACTCATTATGAAAACCGGCGACTGTCAATTAGGAAATATACGCGTATACCGTAGATGCCTCGAACAGTAGATGGCTCGAAGTAATTGCTAGGTCCGACGGCAGTTCGAGGTTTCGAAGTTTTACTGTATTATTATTGAGCCCTTAGCAATGGGATTGATATAGTCGCCACAATAGCGATACGGTCTATGTGAGTGCTCATGACTGTCAGTTAACATTTGTTTTATATATTTATACACTCAGAAATTTCAATAGGTGCTGAATCTCAATGGTCATTTTGATAATTTTTGACCAGACGTTGCCATTTTATGGCGAAAATGCCTACAATAAAGAGAAAAATTGACACTTCAGCCAAAATCCTAAGGGTCAAAAGGTGAGCTTTTGGAAAATCCAGGGGTCAAACAAGGATCAAATGGAACCCCTGACACTTATTTGATCATTTACATCCTATTTTTCATCTTGAATATTCTCATGACATAATTATAATGTCCAGTGTTATGGAAATATTTGCATGATTTCATTTTTGAATAGAATTTGTTGTTGTATTTCATTCATACATTTCAACTTGTGGCTTCTATCATTAAGAGTATCTATCTATATTTCAGACAAAGTGGGCGTCTGTTCTAAAAACAGTGTTAATGGAGCTAGGCCCTTGGAAAATGTTACCATAGAGCAAAAAGCTTTGTAGAAGCACAAACGACTTTAAGTTTGTCAGTCTTCAGCAGGAATACTATTATAAAACAACAGAACAAAATGATGTAAATTAATAGCTACTTCTGTTGAACTATATATAATAAAACCACACTGAGACTAGTGATGGATAATCGGACAATTTTTTATTATCGATAACCGAATTGGACATAATCGAAACATTTTGTTTTTTTAGTGTAAGTACAATGCTGACAGTTAATTTCATTTATACAACTTTATATATATATCCATTTTTTCTACATTTAACAGCAATTAGGTTTTACACACTCGATCTTATGTCATTAAATCATTTCATCATTCAATAAATGTTTTTGTATGTTTACTTTGCATATATGACCCTAATGGTGCATAAGTAACCCACTCTTTCCTTTGGTAACTGAAGGTTACTTCTTCTATCTCTTTGGTACCTTCTCATACTTTTGGAGAATTTGGAGAATTTCTTCAACATTACCCTAGTATACTAAATGCTTAAAAAAAGGAAGAATTTCATGAAAAAACAACCCTTGCATTTCCAGTTACCAGGTTACTACACTATATCTATGGTTACTTTGAAGTGACTTTTTGTTACTCTCTGTAATTATTGGTAACTTTTCTCATACTATCAAAATATGAAAAAACTACTCTTGCATTTCAGTGACCAGGTTACTACACTATATATATGGTTACTTTGAAGTTACTTTTGGTTACCAAGTCAACTGAATGGTTACTTTTCTCATTTTATCAAAGTATGAAAACAGACCCTTGCATTTCTAGTTACCAGGTTACTACACTATATCTATGGTTACTTTGAGGTTACTCACTCTATTTAATGGAAACTTTTCTCATATCTATTACTTTGTATATTTGTATTTGACCGAGTACATTGAAACCATTTCTATATAACTGTAATATTTGAATGTCGCCGACATCAGATGTCTAGTGATGATATTTGATTATTTTCTATAATCGCGCCATCACTAACTCCTTAACTGAGATCCTTGAAGACTGGTTTTCTTATTGAGGTGGTCTTAACAGTGAGGTTGAATAAAGAGTAAACAATGAAAATGGCCTTTCAAATTGTGATATTAATTTTGAGGTGGTCTAATTGAGATGGTATTTAAGTGAGGTTTTACTGTAAATATATGGTGTACAGCATTTCCAATAAATCCTATCATGCTTTTAGGCTTGATGTTAATACATTTTCAATTGCAGAAGAAAGCTTCAACATACATCTACTGAGTAGCCACTAGACTACAAAACAAAATTGCTTCAGGTACTTATTATGTTTACATATTTTTATTTTATTTTGAGCATTATTGAGTAACAAATGTGATTGATTGACAACTGATTAATAAAGTTGGGAAGTCTAGGCTAAACTCCACATTTGTCATCACTGCTTCTGCTCTGAATTCTTGAAAACTTTAGAGGCAAAACATTTGTAATATTTCTGACTGACAAATACTTATGCTAAACATTATATTTGTAATTTAATCAGTGTGAAGTTATTCTCATAAATGTTGCATGTAATGGTTTACAGCTAAAATTGACTGCTGTAACTTGACAGTATCTGGTTGGCACACTATTGCTACTGAAATTTCAAATCAACTGAATGTGAATATCAAATCTAGTTTGATAAAAAGTACTGGTTATATCCTGGTGATACTTGCAAATAGTGCAGCACAGTCTAAATCTGAATTTCCTTGTAGATTCCAATGCAAACTTGTATAAACTTGATGTTCTTAGTAATTTTTTTTTTTGGTTACAAGTTCTATTTTCAAATAATATGAACTAATCTAGTTTTGTTCCAGATGCAAATGAACATACTCAAAGGCAACCAACAATAATTGAACTGTGACAAAGGAGTATGAATATATTCCTAATCTGTTGATGGAAATTTGTATGGAATTTGTTGTAAATCTGTTGTTAACATGACGCTTGTGGAGCACCATCCCCAACAAATTTCAGCCACCATTGCTCCAATATCACCACCAGTTGAGAGAGAAAAAAAAATTCTGGACTGAAAGGGTGGTAGATCACTGAGATTGATAATTGATGCGTCAACCGTTTGATTATCTTGGCAAATTATTGGCAAGATCCAGTTTAAGCCAAGACCTATATGCCATTGATTTTTAAAAAAGACAAAAATGTTCCAGTCTTTAAATAGAATGTTGTTCCAATAAGACTTCAGTCAAGTCTGAATACCGGTTAAAGGAGAACAGATAGTCTACAGTGTGTTTGGGCAATTTAAACTTGACAGCAAATAAGTTGTACTTGAAGCGCAAAAGTATTTAGAACAATTCACTCTTTAACATTTATCTAGTTATATTACCAACTCAACCAGCGAGGAACAAGTGAAGACAAGTTACATTTTTGTCGAGTCTGCTTGCAATGATATCGATATAGTCCCAACAACAGTGATCCGGGGTGTGTGTTTCCGTCTTGATATTCTTTTGCTGGACCATTACTCTGTCACTTATTGGAGGATTTTCAAATGTCTTTGCAGAAATGTTAACCATGATGAGACAGAATGTTGCGAGCAAGATCCATGTCTGTAGCTTAAAGGTCGAACTCACATTTAGAGGTCAACCACGGGTCTAAAACATCTTGTCCAGACCATCACACTGTCATTTATTGAGGAACTTTCAAATAACTTGGTACAAATGATTACCATGATGAGCAGTGTGTCACACGCAAGTTACGTGTTCTTAGCTCAAAGGTCAAGGTCACACTTGGAGGTCAAATGTCTGAAACATCTTGTACTGATCATAACACTGTCATCAACCTATGTAGAAATATTCAAATTATGTAGCACAAATGTTTACCATGATGAGACGGCATGTTGCACTCGGGACCTATGTCTGTAGGTCAAAGGTCAATGTGACACTTCGGAGTTCAAACATCAATAAGATTAGTCAAAACATTTTGTCTGGAATATTACGCTGTCATTCATTGGGATTCCTAAATGTCTTGGCACAATTGCTCATCATAATGACCTCATGTGTCATGCAAGACCCGTACCCTACCAGTACATTAAGATAGCTCAAAGGTCAAGATCACACTCAGAAGTCACAAATGGGTGAAATAGATATGCACTCACTATACAGCATTATATATTGGTATTCTCTTGACAATTGGTGGGCTTGACATGTAGCCTTCACTCAGGTCATCTAGTTGGTAAAAGTGCTCTCATGAAATATGATTAGTATACAACATATCACTTTTATTCTCAATAATGAGGTGCATCATGAAATGACATGATTATTTAGATCTTTATATTTTTCAATTCAATAGTTAAGTTAATATGTTCTGTTGAATGCAGCATATAAGAGTTATTATATAAGGAGATGTCATGTAGTTTTCAGTGTTGTACAATGTCGCAATACAATAATTGTTTTTTGTTTATGTTTTTTTGTTTCAGTATACATGTAGATGTTTTTCTTTCTGTTGATATACAGTCGGACCTCATTTTTATGTCTCCCTTAGAGACACATTTTGTCGTTGACGACTGTCTGCCCGTCAGTCCACTTTCAGCTTGTCAGCATTTCATCTCCTATACTGTTGGGTGAAATTCAGCCAAACTTCATAGGATTAATCAACATCAAGGGTAGTTGTGCATCTTTGTTGTTTTGTTCTGCTCGGATAATGTTCACTGAGTTATGGCCTATGATGTGTTTATTCATATTTATTTGTCCGCGCTTCATCTCCAATATTGCTGGTTGGCTTTCAACCAAACTTCACAGGATTAATAAGCATCAAGTGTAGTTGTGAATCCTTGTCGTTTCGTTCTGCTCAGATAATTTTCACTGAGTGATTGCCCTCTGTTTTTATGCATGTACATGTACAGTGTTTGTCTGCGCTTCATCTCAAATACGACTGGTTGGATTTCAACAAAAAATCACAGGATTGATATGCATAAAGTGTAGTTGGGAATCATTGTCGTTTCGTTTCGCTCAGATGATTTTTCACTGAATAATGGCCCTTTGATGTCATCGGGGAGACATGTTTTTGTTTAAAAAAGAACCATGTAGTTTTAATTGTCATACAATATCTTTATTGTACATGTACATATTTCTTTCAGAGTAGATATTTTTTATTTCTGTCAATATACTGTCAGTCGCACCTTGTTTAATTGACAGCCTTCTATCGGAATACGCAGTATCATCCGAAATAAATGTCACGTCCCAATGTATCTACTTATGCTTGTCGAAAGGAAATTGGCTATTTGAATCCATGTTTACTTTTTAATAGAATTTTGGACCTGATGAATTCGACAGAACTGATCCGACTTCTATTGTTATTTCATAAATGTGTATTTAACTGCATAAAATGTTCGGCAGTAAATAAAATTCATATTTGTTGCAGCAATTCTTTTGTATTTAATTTGCTATTAGTTGTATCTTCAAGGTATGTCGGATTTGTGTTGTTTCTGACTTATATCAAAATTCAGGACAAAAATAAACAAGAAGAGGTTGTGCAGTTACATGTAAACAAGATATATTTGCTAACCATTTTTACAAAATGTCTATGAATTTGGATTATTATCATAAAATTGTGACATAATAACAACTTGCTAGTTTGCATAACATAGTACACAAGATATAGCACTTGTAAGAGTCAAATGCTCCGAAAAATGTGTCTTATGAACTCACTTTAAAAAGATGCCATTGTATCATAATAAACTTCGTTACCCTTAGACTAAACAAAACATATGGTTCACGGTCTGTACTGTCCATATTTCAGAACTCTTGAAAAATATAATTATACATAAACACTTTTTGCATGAAGTGTAATATTTAAAACAAGACGGCTATGGTGGTCCTTTATTGCTCACCTGAGTACATTCAACGTTTTTTTTATTTCATCATCCATCGTTCTATCATGTCCTGGAAGCATAATTGCTCTTTATATAAATAAATTTATAAACAAAACGTTAACAATGCAGACAACTAGCAAATTTGTTGAATTGATATCCCTTGCAGAATAAGACAAATTACAGAAAATATAAATCAATTAGTTATTTAATATCCCTCGAAAAGACCACATATAGTGAGTCGTAACTTTGAGGACATATAATAATAAAACAAATTTCATCAGCATGAGCTTGTCATGCTCCATTCGAAGAAGTTGGTGTTTATACATGTAGCTATGGCATTGGATATGCATCATTACCTAGACTGGTGGATGGACAGACAACCCTTAATCATATAAATACCAACCATTATGAGATTGCTTTGGGTAGAAAAATCTGTACAACTCTTTATAACATCATTTTTGCTGCTCGTCAGAAGCAATTCTCCCATACTCAAGTGGATTCATGGGGCATTTAATATGCATCGTTCCCATACCTATTATTATATTCAAATTGCAATGAAATTTAGATCTGACCAACCAGCACCAAGATGTTTTTCCCTTTTATTTTCCATAATTATAATGCATGATCATTTGAAAATACCAAAGATCCATAACTCTGTCATACACTAGTGTAATGTAACAAAATTTGATATGCATCATTCAAATACCCTTCTATATTCATAGGAAGTTTCAATGAAATCTGTCCAACCAGTACCAAGATATCGCTCCGGAAAGAAAAAAGTGTGACGAACAGGCAACACCAAAACAATATCCGCTACCAAAACCTTCGTTTCGGCGGGGGATAATAAAAATTAAAATCATAGAATGAGGTGGACAAAAGGAGACAAAATAGCTCAATTTTAGAACTTCAGATCTAAGTGAGCTCAAAAGTTTGAAACAAACTTTTGGGCCATTCTTGATCTTTCGATGAATTGAAACGAGCTGTACATTTTACATATTACATGTATAAAGCATGGAATAATTATACTCAGGTAAAGATCAACACAGCTACTAGAAAATATTTGTCAACTGCACATCTATACATATACAATGTATATAGATATATTATAAGACTCACAAAAAGTTTAAAAGCATGGGGAACTTAAAACTCAGTGGAAATACATTAATGAATTCAAACTGATTTTTAACCTACATGTGCTTGCTGTCTTCACGTAGCCGCATCATATTCACCTCTTCATCTTAAATTCAATTTCAAACGGCCTTCATCTGAACACTCTTTCTGTCTCACTGTCCACCCCTACCATGGCCTCTACCATTCCATGCCCCTGTATATTGCAGTGTCTTCGTCACAGAGGCTGGTGACCCCTACACATATTAAAAAAGCTTTCCTGTAAATTAACACATATGTTTAAGAACTTGAACCCATCAATAGATGATCCTTCGTAAAGTTTGTTAATTATGATCTATCAAGGGCTACTTTCATATTCATTCATGCTAATTAAGATAAAATTATCATATAAACCATTTGAATAATAAAATACTTGCTTCATGAGAGGGAATTTTAACAAAATGGTGTAAATAACAAATAATATTAACTTACAACATAGACCCAATTAGCTAATTAGGTATCGTCAAATTATTTTGAAATGACCCCTCGTGGTAATGTCGCTATGAAGAATGTCCAATTACGTCAAAAATTCAACGATCAAAATAAAAATCAAGTCGTCTTTGTCTGTAAGACGTATAACTGACCTAAATACTGCCAAAACATCGTATATTTATTGGATAACAAACAATGTGAAACGAAGAAAACACTTTCTACGTCGGCAATCGGAGACGCAGATTCTGCAGTCTTGTCTTGTTTACAAATGTGTAATCGGTCAAGTGGTATTTGTTCTATATTCGCTGCGGGAATTCCGTGTTATAAATATCTCGGGATACCCCGGCCTACTAAATGTTTATCGTACGAAATGGACTGGATTTTTTATGAAAAACGCATTTTTTAGCATTTTAAACTACATTTCTCCATGAAATATTGTGTTAAATAGAATTTAACGCAATTATTTCTCAAACATGTTTTTGGGTCATTCTGGAGTCGAGTCCCTTTAAATTGATCTAATGAAATCGTTAAATTCAAATTTAGGCCGTGGGACAATGTTAAATTCTTGGCTATGCAATGAGTTTTCAAAAACCATTTGTGAGTGTGTGAGTTTCTCTTGTTCTGGATAAAATTTCTGTTATTATAATATGTGTGTCAATAATTAAGTGTATTAGTTAATTTAAAATATTGTATTCTTACTGTAACATGTTTTAAATGTATTCAAAAAAAATAAAAATGTGATCAATAAGTAAAGTAATATAAAGTATATTTTTGTTTGTGCTCTATTTTCTGTATCCCAAAACAACAGGATTGAGTGTTTGATAACTAGTCGAAAGAGTACTCCAGTACCTGTCGGTTGGTAGAGTGCTCGATTACCTTTCTGTTGGTAGAGTGCTCGATTACCTGTCTGTTGGTAGAGTGCTAAATTACCTGTCTGTTGGAAGAGTGCTCGATTACATGTCTGTCGGTAGAGTGCTCGATTACATGTCTGTCGGTAGATTGCTCGATTACCTGTCTGTCGGTAGAGAGCTCTATAGCCTCTCTGTTGGTAGAGTGCTTGATTACCTGTCTTTCGGTGGAGTGCTCAATAGCCTGTCTGTCGTTAGAGAGCTCTATAGCCTGTCTGTTGGTAGAGTGCTATACATTATTCGAATGGTGGGTTGTCAAATAAATGAGGTCCGACTGTTTTTCATTTGTTTACAATGATTTTATTTGTTGATTGACATATACGAGGGGTTATACAGAAATTTGTGGACAAATATAAACAAATCAACACAAATTCATTGGATTTGTATGTAATTTGCTGAGAATTTATTTTAATATCACTATGAGCGGTATGCAAAATTTCAAACGAATACACATACTATTGAGTAATTTACATACAATTGATTCATGCCATGTACAAAGAAGGTGCCGCCCGTCACATTTACAAATGACAAATGACGTCGCGACGTCAATTTTTTTCAAAGTACGCACCATTTGATGCTATGCATTTCCGGTGTCGCTCGACCCACTGACGATAAACTCGATCAAACCACTCCGCTGGGTAAGAGTATAGGATGTTTGTTGATTCTAATCTAAGTTCATTCAAGTCATTAAAATGTTTTCCTTTCAACTCGCATTTTAATTTTGGGAAAAGTGCGAAATCACACGGTGCGAGATCTGGTGAATACGGGGGATGAGTAAGAACTTCCGCCTCTAGTTGAATTTGTATTGTCGTCTGCACTTCCTGTGACGCGTGCAAATATTTATTATTAAAGGAGAGAATAATAATTTCATCATCATAGATATTCCTTTTTTTTTAAGAACTGTTATCGAATTTTAACATTTTGCATGTTTATTATTTTATTTTTAATATCATTTTAAACGAGTTTTAATTTATTCTGTTAATTAAATAGAGTACGATACCTTGGAATAATAAGCGGAGTTGACTGACTGGCCTTTTGGAACTGCATGGCTCAAGAGTACTCCATTGATGTCAAAAAACACTATAAACATGTATTTCCCCATAGACTTCGACATCCTTGCCTTCTTCGGTGGGGGCGAATCACATGATTTCCATTGACTTGATTGCTGCTTGGTTTCGGGATCATAGTAAAATAGCCACGTCTCATCCGTAGTGATGATCCGGTTTAGGAATTGGTCCACTTCTTTTGCAAACCTTCTTAAGAATGTTTGTGAATCCTTGACCCGTCGCTCCATCTCATAGTCTTTTAATAGTCGTGGAACCCAACCAGCACTTAACCGACTCATATGAAGTTCATCTTTGATGATTCTATAAATCCATCTGATGCCTCCACTGTAAGGGACCAAGAATACTGGTAATGACAAATTTTCAGACTAACTATCATAATGTTATGTGTACATCTAGTTCGAATAGTTCGTGAATAGTTGCCCGCCGGTCTTTATCCAGACGATCCTTTACTAACGTAACGTCACGTTTATTAGACTCTGACGCTGGGCGGCCGCACCTATCATCGTCCATAATGGTTTCTCTTCCGTCGCTGTACCGCTTATGCCATTTGTAAACTAACGAACGCGCAACAGGTGTTTTCTTCGATACTCTGTTTAACATTTCTATTGTTTGAACCGGCGTATGCCCAAGACCTACACAGAATTGAATTGCTGCCCGTTGTTTCAGCTTTTCTTCAGACGCCATTTTTACGTACAATTGCGTTTACCGCGTCAATGCAAAACTGTGCGTAATTAGAATGGATGCGCGTAAAACAACAACTAAAATGACGTATGCCGCCGTTAATGACGTTTCGTCAATAAAATATGTTTTCCCGCGGATTTTAGAGAAAATTGTTTGCATTAATTTACATGTTTTACAATGAAATTGTTTCAAATTTTGTGTTGCGGCACTAACCGTGTATGTACGTTGCTATGGTGACTGTAACTTTATTATGGATGTTCGAATTGTTTTGAGTAATTTACTATGGGTGCGCAATATGTCAATGTTTAAGATGTAAAGATTTTGTTTATATGCGTATATAAATAAAATAAATAATTAAATTAAAAATGTAGAAATGAGTTTAGAGTTTTCTTCAACTTGGAACAAAATGTACGGATAATTGAGGCATGTCATTGTCGAACTGTACGTGTCAATAGTATCACAACGGTTGTAATTGTACATGTGATTTTGTTTATCACAAATATGTCTCCTCACATAAATATTAATAATACTAAATACTTAATGTCTCAACATTAAGATGATACAGTCCTTGTTGATTGTTTACTTCAGAATTACTTAACAAGGGAGATAAATATGTCATTATATACAAAAATATCTGTACCAGTTATTCCCCTTGGACATTAAACATTAATACTCAATTTCTCTGCCAATGTGCATGAGAGGTCGTTTGAAGTGCAACGTCTTCTGGTAAATACTTCTTGTTACAAGGCTCAGAAACAGAACAGTGTTACTCCCAAAGTGAAGATGTAGCCAACAAATTGGGATTGATATTAAACGCGCTTTATAATTTCATTCGTTTCAATTCTATTGTAAGGCATTTCTTAGTTTTTTTCTCGAAATAATTGAGGAATGATAGCCATAATAAAACGACCAATTAGGTGGAGTGTTACAATTGTAACATAGTGGCTCACATGTACTGTTAATTATACATGTATTAATTGACTTTGTTAATCAATCGATGTTATTATCGGCCGCATCATCATCGTCAACATCAATGAGAACAAAACAACACTTAATCCACATACCTTTTAGCAGCATCATCTTCACCGACAACAAAACTCTCATGCCTCATTTTGTTAGAATCATCATCAGCATGTTTACAGAGCACTTCTGTCATATCATTAACAGCAGCGCTATCATTATCACCAACATCACATTCCTTAAGCATCAATTAAACAATATATCCTTACTATCTACACTAAACACGCCATCATCAACATCATCAGCATAACACCACTTGGGCTACCTCATAAACATCTTTCTCATCATCAACTATATTATCACCATCATCAACACAGCACCAATACCTCATTAATAACGACAACCACATATCCTTGAATAGTTGAAGAGAATGTTTTAAATTCTTCTCCGTTCTTCACTCTACGATTGATTCATTCATATAAAACGAACCATAATATAAAAACAACAAGATTAGTATTGATAATATAAATGATTTATTGCTGGATTTATACATTTTATCTGTTTACCATGTACATATTTATAGAATAAAACATCACAATATTTAAGTTTTACACTCACGTCAATCTCATTTGTTAAAACAACTGATACGAAAATTGTCGTTTTCCCACGATTCAGAGAATAATACAAGCATGAAGATATAACTACCGATTTATATTTAATAACAAAATGTACTACAAGCTATGCGAGTACATGTACTAAATGTACTACTATTGTGTGTGAGAGGTCTCATGCTGTAATTAAAAGTTATGGCCATTTTTGTCTGCACAGCATTCGCTTCAGTTTTTTACATGAAATGTTTTACAGAAACAAAACCAACAATTACTGACAACTTCTTGTTTCAAAATAATAACAAATAACCAATGAGAGATGTATATAAACATAAATTTATGTCTACCTTTACATGTGCTGTTTACTGAAGGTATTGATGTAAGATACCAGACATCTACTGAACCCCCCCCCCCCCCCCCCCTCTTTGAGTTTCTCCAAAAACTGATGTAATCTTGTTATTTTAATGTACAATAAATCATTAATCAAGCCAATTCGATGTACAAATATAGTATGAATGTTTAAACCTTGTTTTTTGTTTTAGAATTTAACACTTAAACATGAATCATCATGATCTAATTAAGAGAATGCATGGTCACATGATATGTTTCTGCTCAGTAATAAAAGAGTTACAGCCATTTGTGTCAGCCTTACATCCTAACATTTTGTTGATATGTTCATCAAAGTTTGTCTATATATTTTTACATGTTTACAGAAATGAAAGCAAACATTTACTGACTACTTCTTGTTTCAAAGTATAACCTTATATCATCTTTAAGTGTGATGTTTACTGTAGGTATTGATGTAAGATACTCAGACATATAATCCACCGACTCTTCCTCTGACTCCGACTCAGACATATAATCCACAGACTCATCCTCTGACTCCGACTCAGACATATAATCAGCCGACTCATCCTCTGACAGGTCTCTGTGAGTTTCTCCAACAACTGATGTAATCTTACATGCATGCAACCTAACTTGTATCACAGATTTGTTTTTAAAACTTTTAATGAAACACTGAAAACATTGACGACTCATTGTGACCCACACCAGCACTATCTTCACTTGTGTTACATCAGGATGTATTTCTAATAAAACATCATCAGGTAACTCCATGTAGGACAGTGTTAGTGACTTGATATCTGGAAGAGTTTTCACTGTGTCTGACAATGTTTTCATTGTATTGTAATCTGACATGTGAGATCCATAGATATAAAGATGTTCAAGTTGTGAATACTTAATACAGTTAAATATATCAATACAACAACTACCAATCCTCACAGATAATGGCCACAATGTGATGTACTTTAAACTAGAATTGTTTACATTATTACATAAAATATTGACATTCTCCAAACATAATGATGTGAGTATTGTATAATGTGGAAGATTTAGAGTTAATGTACAGTCACTATCATCATCCTGGTGATTATCACAGGACACAGATGACAATCTGATATTTTCAATGAGAACATTGTCAGACAGAAATTTCACCAGATTATGCAAACTGTTATGTTGCATTTTAACACGAAACAGAGACAATGATGTCAGATGTTGGAGACTTCTCACAGGTAATTCTGGTATCAATGTACCTCTACCTTCAATACAAACAGTGTGCAGTGTGGATTGATTCTGTAACATGCACACAGTGAACTTTACATAATCATCAGACAACACTTTACCAACATGTAAACATTGTAGATTTTTTATCTGATCAAACTCATCATAATATTCACCTCTAACTGAATATATGGATTTTACACATGATGCATTAGACAATAAAAGTTCTTTCAAAGTTTCGACATTAGAGTCGTCATCAAAAATAAAATCTTGAATCTGTAATACAGTATTTGGATTACTACGTCTATCACTTTCCTTCCAACAATTGGTTAAAGTAGTCTGTAGTAATTTGATTTGTTCTCTGTAGGAACGGGATTCATAGTGAAATATAGCATTTTTTCTGTGCAAAATTAAATCATCTGATATATTCAGGTAAATACTGTCAAACAAAAATTTAACGTTTTCATAAGAAAATCCAGCAAGCAAAAGGAAGAAATTTTGAAACTGCACAACATCATCGACAGAGGTCCATTCCTTAGCAACATTATCAAATACATTATCTACGTCAAATGAAGATACAAACAATGCAACGAAAAATTCAATATAACTTTTGTGCAAGAATGACAATTTTTGTTTGCGCTCTTCAAAACACCCAATGACTTTATTTTTTGATAAAATGCCAATCTTGCACAAGAAGTTCATTTCTTCATCAAACAATAAATATGGTTCCGACATTAACTGGTGTCTAGTAAAAACGAGACTTAACACATATTCATCTTGTTTGAACAATGATCTGAAAGACAGTAAGCATATTTTATACAATAATGACACGTGTTCCTTTAAATACCTAAGCTCTGATAGAATTCCAGGAAGTTGTAATTCAGAAGTTGATGAAGCTGGGGACTCAATGTTTCTCAATTCAGCCCGTTTAAAAAGCAACTCCAAAATTTTACCATACAAAAATGCTTTAGACATTTCTGTCAGTTTTTGTGAAAACCACACAACTACCAAGTGAGACGCGATCATCGGTATATATAATTGTTCATCGAGTCCACTTTGCTCAACTTCTCTCATGAAATCTTTAGCTTTCTTATTGCCACCATTTTCTTTGTTCATATGATTCACTACTTGTAAAACGAATGACTTTGAAGACGTTCCATGGATGCCACTTACACGAACATGTTGATCAATTTCTCGGCGTGACAGCCGTACATTCTCGATTTTATACGGTCGGCAAGTTGTAAGGGTAACTGAATTATCCGAATGTACTCTGATAGGGATTTTACACTCTTTTTTACCGTGTACCTGCGGTGCCCATTCGTCAAATGCATCTAATATAACCAAACATTTATGTCGTTTTAAAACTGTTTCAATTAGTTTTCTGTGCTGTTCTGTACTGTCAGAGTCAAAAAACTGATCAACAATCATGCTAACTACACCCCTGCAGTCAGTATCCCTGAGAGAGATATAAAATACAAATTCAAAACTAGCCAAGAAATTGATATCACTTTGTATATCTTTATCCTTCATCGTACCTCCAGAGTGTGACTTACACCATAGCAAACATAAGCATTTACACAGAGAGGTCTTGCCAACACCAGCATCACCAGTTACATAAATATTTTGATAAAATTGTTCATTCTTAAAAAATATATCTTTGTATGATGAAATCCTGTTGTTCTCTTCTGTTCTTTCAGCTCTGTGGTAGTCTTCAGCTCTGTGGTAGTCTACTTGATCCATTGTTGGAGGTTTGTAAATCTGGAAAAAATCCTCCTCTTCCTCATTATACAACGGTGATACCGGTAAGGTGCTATAATCCCGATTGTAAGTTTCTAGTAGATGGCGTTTTAGATCTGGAAAATAAACTGTAAGGGTAAATTGTTGTCGAAATATTAAACAAAACTACCTGATAAAAATGTTTCATAACATTTGTGTAGTAGAAAAACTTAACTACTGACAAACATGATTGCGATTTTGTTACTTCATTTGATATAAAATACATTCTGAGTAAAAATTGTGAAGAATGCTCCAGTTATGTAATAATTTGTGTAAACATTTTACGAAATATACACATTGACCAATTTAATGGTAATATTTGATGTGTTTATTACCAAAGCAATCATGCTCGTTACAGAACATTTTTTTCTTTTTTACAGCCATACACATTCTGTAAAACATTCTTGAAGTGTTCTCTGAATGAGGCCTCTGTCGTGTTTACAATGAAAAATGTTATAATTTTGACTTATTCCTGGTTCACAACTGTGATGTTTTATGAGCATTTCTGTCCATTATTGGTTATCATACTTCTCTGAATTTTCACGCATGTTTTTGTTCTGATTAGGGTTCATTAATATTACTCAAGCAATGAGGCGTCCATTGAGTTCACATCGAAAATTGCTGATGATTATGGTCGCAGGGTGATCACAAAAGAATTCCTTTTATACCATACAGTGAATACTCTACATCCAAAAACATGCAAAAGCTGACGTGCCTCAATTAACATAAATGTACAAGAAAATGTGAATTCTGGAGCATTAATAATAGTGACACATTTTTAACCAAAGATTTACCTGCATTAAACCTGTCAAAATTTTTCTGAGGCAAACATTTGAGACCGGGTTTGATAAAGATTTAGCCAAAGTATGACCACTAGAGGAGAGACTAAGATGTACACAGGGCGAACACAAATTCACCACAATAACACTTTGTGCTCTCTATATTAGTTCAAACTTATTTGTTACACATTGATTATGATACAAGTTCAAACAACTTCTATACAAAATATTTCGATGATGGCTTCCTAGAAAACTATCCAGTACTTGTGCCAAAGTATGGATTGAGAAGGATATGATCAGACCCAGTACCATGTGGGACTTGAACTTACCACCTTCTGATTAGGTATAAGGCAATCGACATCTACGCATTGTGCTTAGGCGAGTTCAACTGTAACAACCATAATGCAAACCGTACCATTACTTTGAACATATTTAATGTTTACGGAACTGTGTGCACCAGCACAGTAAAAATTGGTTTCTTACCAGAATTTACAGTTCAACCACAAGTAACGGACTGCTTTCTGACATAAATAAGGGTAATGATGTTTGTTGCATTATCATCAAATTATTCGCGAAAAGATACCAACAACATCATCCCAATCAAAACTGCATTCTGCATTCAATGTACTGAGCTTACCAAATAGCTGTACATAATGTTGAATAGTTAAGAATTTTAAAAGACGTTTGTCCCACATATCTTTTAACTATAACAGAGGTTATACTGAAGCAAAAATTGGTAAAATGTGCAAAAAAAATCAAATAAGCTTTATCCAGATAGTAAGCCAGACTAACTGTTAAAGAAATAAAGACATACCGGTCTCACTCTCCACATTGTCACCACCACTTCTTTCATCCAAACATTTCTGCATTTTATCCACTTTCTTAATCAATTCTTCAATGCCATGGTCAAAACAACGGTCCATTTCACACCAAACTTTAATTATCTCATTATAACGACTCTTCAATTCCTCATCCACATCCATACGCTCGGCATCATCAATTTGCTTTGGTAAGTCCGAAATTTTGCATGTGTTATTCAGCCTGTTTAAAATCTTCAAAAAAATAAAAGCTCAACATTAAAATTGTCTGCCAAGAACACCAGAGTAATCTATTCAGGGGTCTGTCTTTGACCCCTGGACATTCTAAAAGCCAATATTTTGAGCTTAGGACTCTGGTTGAAGGATATTTTTTTCTCAATATGATCCAAAATTTGATGTCCATGAATTTCATTTACATCTTGAAAATCTTGGTATCCAAAAACAAGGACTGGTTAACTTTTCGAACCCAAACAGAAAATAAGTAAATTTTACAGATTTGAAGTTTCCTGGAATTGAACCGTACAAATACTTTGGGGAAAAAAATATTATGCCACACTCTCCTACTTATCATGCAGATAATATGATAATGTAATAAGTTTCAAGAAAATCCTACAAATCTTTCAATTAAGTTTTAAAAAAAACACCATAAATTGAAGAGATAATTCGCTTCACAAGTCTTCGAGAAATTTCAAGATTGCCGACAGTGGGCCATCTTGAAAGTGATCAGGAAACCACTGCAACTCATCATGCGACATATTTGTGTGAAATTTCATGAAAATCATCCACAATATTTTGTCAACAGACCGACTAAGCTACCAAGCAGCCAAGAGAGTGACTCCAGCATACCCTCTTTACTTTGTTTGTGGGGAAGGCTAAGAATGAAGTACACAACTGACCAAACAACTATAACCTGGTCGGATTAGAAATTTATACAAAAAGTAAATAAAATGTTTTGAACCAAAAATGATCACTATGACCTTGACCTATAACATACTGCAGACTGTTATGTCCATTTTGGGAAAAAGACCCTAGATAAATTGGGAAAATTTGCGTCGTAAAATGTGCCAATTAGGGAAAACTTCACATCAACTCCAATTTTGGGAATGGTCATACTTTAAAGAACAGGCGTTTCATATCTAATTGTTTTATTAACAAGCATTCTAATCTATGTTTCTTATATCAACTATCAAAAAATGTTCACAAACATGTATGACACAAGAGACAATAATGGCCAGAGTTATTCAAAGAGCTTCAAGATATACCAGGTCGGTTCAGTAGACAATTTTCGTAGGTGCTTCTGATTGGGATTTCCTGACTGGGGAAAACATATATTTGACTTTGGGAAAGGGTAAGACAGTCTGATCCATGGGAACTACAGAAAAAGGCCTGTTACTGATCCTTGAACAACAGGGTCATCCATTATTTACAGATAGTCCTACTTTAAATTTTGGTAACTACAGGAGTAAATTTGAAATCTACAATTATTGATAAAAGAGAGAGAATAAGTTGAATTATCAATTGAACACAAATACAATGTATAAATGTCTTATTTAGTGTAAAGGCAACAATTCTGAAACGGTTTAATCATCATCAGGTCATATAACAAAATTTTAGTTAGTTGTCTGCAGTAAATGAATGCAACTAATAAATTATCTCAGTATTCATTTTATATCGCGAAATTTATTGCAATGTTGAAATAACTTAAAACTGATAATAGTCCGATACTTACAACTATTAATTCATTCCATTTTGAGGTCAAGACTGTCTCAGATATGAACACTGTACCACTGTGTTGCAGCTGAAAAAAGAAACTGGCATTATATCATCCTCATTCTGTGTAAACAAGACCCACACAACCACATTATCAGTGCTTTAAAGATACATACTTTTTGAAGTGGTTTTACTATTGAGATTGAATAAAGAGCAAAACGGTGAAAATGGACTTGAAAATTGCGTTTATAATTTTGAGGTGGTCTTTTAGTCAGATTTTACTGTATCTACCTTTAACAAACACTTCATTACATGATCAAATCAAATAACAACAACCTCTCTACAATGACAGTATCTTATATCCAGATTCCTTGAAGTGAGCATTTACAATAAATTCAACCTCACTGAAGCAGACCTATCAATGTTACATCCAAAATGTGCACGACCTTGACCTTTCAGATAAGGGTCTTAATTACAACATATGGTCTTGGCATGGTGAGCGTTCTCAAAATGTTTAAAAATCCCCAACTACATAATGAGAGTTCAGTCTTCAGTTTTCAAATAGAATTTCAATCAATAGACTTACAACCTAAATACGAACTAGTGACAAAATATTGGTACATACATTGTTTCTACATTCTCTCAATCTTGCAATATCTGCCTCAATGGATAAGTCTGTGGGACCAGGATTGATCCACACAGTATCTTGCTGATCACGAAGACCACACACATTTCTAAGAAGGCAAGCAAGTAGGGTAACATCAAAGTTAGATGAATTTGGTTTCAAGTCTATTGGAGGCAGAAACTTCTTCTGTGCATCAGTAATTATACGTTTAAGCATCAACAACTGGAGTTGAGCATTCTGGGTTGGGTAAGCGTTCAGGTATTGCATAAAATCATTGTTAACCAGAATATCAAACAATTTCCTCAACACCCCAGTACCAATCTCTATTAATAGATACTGATACCGGAATACAAATTTGTCTGAAAAAAGAATACAAGCAATAGTATCAAAAAATTACACTGTAACAATACCACACGACAGGCACAGCATAATTTACATGACATTCATATAACACCATTAAACTGACACCTAGTTAGCCAGCACTATCCTAAACATACTAAGCATTGATGCAGGAACAATTGTTCCATTTTCAACAACATTGGTAGGTCAGTGCCACTCTCGATTGAACCCGAGACCTCTCACACACCATTCCCAGTACTACTATTTCATTCTTTATCATAATCTCTTATATTCATCAACTGTAAATATCTCATTTTTAGAAGACCTGATAAACCACTATGAAATAAGCCCAACAATAATATATATTTTGTGATATATAATTCATATATGATGAACATGATATTTAGATTCTACCAAATAAATATAATGATTTAATTGTAACAAATAAGCAAAACACAATTGTTAAAGAAGTACAATAAACTAATAACTTACCAGTCGGTCCAGGGTTTGGCTCAATTCCAGCCATGGTCAACAGAATCCTTACAAAGCTAACTGCTCCAATCAATTGTACTACATGACTGAAATCAATGACAAATGGCATAGTCGACTTGGGACAAACAATCCAACTGTCTGATCGTATTTATATCAATATCAACATTTGAAGGATTTTACTCAATGATGTTTGCGCTTTTGATTAAGATATTTATAAAATACGATAATTTGTTATTTCTGAATTTTATTCACTCGGCAACCAATAGACAATTAACAATTAAATTATTTCCCGTTTGGACTTCATTAAATATTTAATAGATCCCTTAAGTGATTTGTTTGTCACATAAGTACATGTACACTGTATTGCTTACTTACTCAAACAAAATATTTAATGTTAACTTGACCAGAACTAACCAAATTATAATAACAACGATAAATGTCATAACCCCATGTTGTAACATGTGTACCTGGGTGTAATAAAGATATGTTCTGTTCTGTTCTTCTGTTCTGCTTATAGTGCAACAATCAAGTAATTATCACTACGTGCGAATAACACGTGTCACCAATCTTCCCTGAATAGAATATCGCTCGGTCCATAAAAGGTGTGAATTATTGTATTGTTCGACCTATCTGGGGTGAACAATGAATGAAATGGTATCTAGGGACCGCACAACCTGTTCGAGTGTTCGACCTATCTCCGTTCGAGTGATCTACTGTTCGTTAATATGAAATAAGAAGGGGTTTTGCCGGGACCTAAGAACCTGTTCGAGGTATCTACTGTGTTCGACCCAAAACTGTTCGAGGTTTCGAAGTTTTACTGTACCAACATCTTTCTTCAACAAATACGGATCAGTACATTATGAGTTTATTCTTTGTTAATGCATGTGTATCAATTGATGTTTGAACGGGCGGCAGTGGACAGGTTCTTCATGAGGTTCGGGATGCCTTTCGAGCTGTTCTCGGATCAAGGCAGGAATTTTGAATCGAATCTGTTCACTGAAGTCTGTAAGGTGCTGGAAATGCATAAGGCTCGAACTACACCGTATCGGCCTTCAGCGAATGGCCAAGTTGAGAGGTACAACCGCACCTTAATGGATGCGATTAGATGTTTCATTGGTAAGTCGCAGAACCAATGGGACTTGCATCTGCAGCAAATCGCTCGGGCATTGAAGTCGTCTGTAAACCGGATGTCTGGTTTCACGGCCAATATGTTAATGTTGGGTCGGGAAGTTAACACTCCTGCACACCTAATGTTTCCTCAGCGTTCTGATAGTGACCAGTCACCGGATAACTACACGGGTGACTTGGTTGACAAGTTGCGAGAAATGCATGAGGCTGCCCATCGGGTCATGAAAAGTTCCTCAAGTCGTATGAATTGGAATTACGACTTGCGCCTGCTCGAGAGGAATTATGAAGTAGGGGAAAGCGTGTGCATACTGGACACTGCGGTTCTGAAGGGCAAATGCTGCAAGCTTTGTTCACATTGGAAGGGGCCAGGGGTAATCGTGATCAGATTATGCACTCTGAAATGCCGTATTCGTTGTAAACCACGATAGGATTAAGTGGTGTAATGATAGGGATGTCCCACAATGGATTCAACGCTGTGGGCAAAGCCCCGGTGAGGTAACAGCTGCCAAGGTTAGCGATCGCGTGTACTGTCTTTGTTGGAAGCCATAGCAAGGCAGGTTTATGATCCAGTGTGATGTCGGCAATGAGTGGTTCCATGGCTCATGTGTAGATGTAACGGCGACCAATGCGATAGATATAAAGGTTTATAAGTGCCCGGATTGCCGCAGCAGGGCGAGGTTTATTATGTTAACTGGCTTCTTTTGTCTATTTTCAGATAGAATGGCTTCGAACTATCGGTCAGACTGAGGCGTGGGGTGGGTGGAGGAGATAACGAGTCTCGGCTGGAATCTTCGACCCCCTCACCTTGGCTAATATTGTCACATTGAGCCGGGAGGAAATGCGATGGGATGTCTTGTTCGCTCAGGTTGAGTTGGCAAGGAAGAGGGGTAAGCGAGAGTAGCTGGATATCCTAGCTAGGGAGCTGGATACTCTCCAGTTTGACTCTCAGGAGTGGATCTCCAAGCACGTCGGTTGTCTGGCGCCTGCTAGGAGATCGACCTGGAAGGACACTCCCACCCAGAGTAGTGACTTCCGTCTGGATAGCGACCCAACTATACAGCGGACTGGTGAGCACCTACCATTGCTGGACTCGACAGAGGGCCTGCTCGTCGAGGGGAATCGGAGATTGAGGTGGAGTCGGTGTCGTCAGGGGCTGTTCATAGGCTGCTGGGAGATAGCCCCAAGCTCCCGTCAGCGAGAAACCGGTTAGTCCGGTGAAGCCCCCAACCGAGAGTAAGTAAGGAGAGTCTGGTTGAGGTAGCTCTTTCCAGCTCCTCACTCGGTGCTGCTGGTGCAGGGCATGCAACCCAAGTCCCTGTAGCCAGGAGATCTGTGGTAGGACCGAGCCAGACCAGGTGTGAGGCAGTTATGCTCAGATGGCCACAGCTAGGCCGAGTCAGGCAGGTAGTGCAAAGCCTACTGTCGGGCAGAGCCAAGCTCAGCCAGAAATGTTCAGCCAGAAGCGAGGGGTTCGCAGGGCAGCTTTAGCGCTCCGGGACCCCGGAGGAAGAGGGGAACTCGGGGCCGTGGACAGAAGGTTAATAGATCTGGTGCGATTCAGGCCAGTCTGGGTTGGTATGGGGCAGTTGCGCTACTCTGTCACTTGCCGGGAGTATTCAATCTCCTTCTGTCCGATGATAACATCACCGAGCGGAGGTTGAGTGCCTTGAAGCTGGTAACACGGTGGCTTCTGGGCGCTCAATGGCAGCTGAGTGATCTAGCGTTATACCTAGATTCGCTTGGTCCCCAGCCCAGTGAGTAGGAGCCAGACGCCTCAACAGTTAAGGCCATGGAGGAGCTATGTGCCTGGTTGCAGGTGCTAGTTCCCGACGTATTGATGTTGAAGCCATCTGGTAACGGTGTTGTTTCCTTGGTGCACTGGCGGTTCGTCTTGACCATGGTGTCCATGCTGGAGCGACACCAGGAGGATAACCTCAAACGCCTGTTTGAGTTATCGGATGAGGACCGAGAACGCCTTCCGAGGTATCCGAAAGCGTTCGACAATCATTGTCATTTGGACCGAACCATGCAGGATCGGGGGAAGTCGAATCCATCTCTGGAAAAGATGTGTGATTTCAACCCCCTTGAGACTCATGCAGTCCGCCTTGTGGGAGT
Source organism: Mactromeris polynyma (assembly GCA_032209605.1). Lineage (NCBI taxonomy): Eukaryota > Metazoa > Mollusca > Bivalvia > Venerida > Mactridae > Mactromeris > Mactromeris polynyma. The sequence goes on from JASFXZ010000028.1 coordinate 8,500,474, forward strand.
AGTAGGCTGTTTTGTGACCCTGATACCTATACCACACCGGAGAGGCTCCGGGTATGGTTTGATCAGGGAGTGGTCCCAGTAATTGGGATGCATCCAAGGAGGTCCATGTTTGACAGTATGTATGAGCGTCTGAGGGAGACGCTGGAGCTGCTCGGGTGGCCGGACTGGGTGAGGTTTGCTTGGATCATACCGAGCCCCCTTCAACCTGGGCTGGTCAGCTCATCATGCTCGAGAGGGCGCTATCCCTTCTCAAACCAGAACAAGTTCTGGTGCTCCACTTCAGAAGTATTATCATTGATGTGACTGATGAGGTGCTCTTGACAGTATTCTATTTGTTGAAGAGTCACTGCTCAGTTATCCGGGAGCAGCTCATCCACCTCCATTGTTCCAAGGGGTCATGGTTACTGCTACAGAAGTGTCGGAGTTCCCAAACACCTTAATGGGGTTCACTGCAATGGTAAACAAGATGAGTCCTGGTCACCTGGAGGCGGTCTGTATGTTGGAGTCGTCCCGGCTACTCTTTGAGACGGACGGTCCCTATGTCAGTCAGGCTGGCTGTAGGTATTCAACACCGGGTATGATAAGGTGGGTTGCATCCCTGGTCGCAAGGGCGCGGGAGCAACCCTGGGAGGCTGTCCTCCGGGTGGCGTTAGCCAATGTGAATATGCTGTACATTGAGAAGCAACCACCAGTCTCAATGGGCAGCCATGATTCCGAGTAGGCCTGGGGGGCACCGCAGGCGGTCATTGCTGTCAATTACCGCCGGTAGCTGGGTATTGCGGCTTTAACTGCTACTGTCCGTTAGGCTAGGTAGCAACTGAGCTTAGCTCTGTCACAATACCAGTACTGGTTCATACCCAGGAAATAGTTTGGCTAATTTGGACTGTTGGCGAACCCTTTTTTTAGAACGGGGAGGTGTGTTGTGCCAGCGGACCAGAACTCGGTCCAGTCCGGAATGAGTGTTCGTTAGCCTGACGGAAGTGACGCTGTTTGGCGTTCTTTGGGCGGAAGTTCATACGCAGTCACTTCGAGGTTTATCTAATGTTGGAGGGATAGACAAAATCTCAGTGGACTATCCGTGGTTATCTGTGGACAATCAGTGTATATCTGTGGCTGTCTGTGTGGGATCGTTGATGCCGTGGTAAGTCTTTAACCAATTCTTACTGAATTGATAAGATTCAACAACACCTAAACAATTTGTTTTTGAGGTGAAACAGAACGTGTAGGGTATTTCGTTTTTTTTATGTATGATAATGTTGCAATAATATATAATATAATATATCAGTGGTATCGCGACTTGGGCGGCAAGGGCAGCGAGCGCCGCCCCAATAAATCTTCAAGCAACGGTCATGCACCTGTCATAAAACTGAGATTTTTAATCATTTTCCTGTCGAAAAGTGGTAAGCAAATTGGAGCGGCGAAATAAACGGCGGATACGGACTAGCGGTTTCAAAGGGGCCGTATATTTCAGTGTTATCCCCATAGTTAATTGATATGGTGTGAAAATATATGGTGTTAATATTTTTAATTGATATAAACTGTTAATTTATATCCTGCTTATCCGGTGACCGACGAGTTACGACCGATATGGGTGATTAACTATGAATTTAAGTGGATGAAAGAAGTCTGAAATTATTAGTAAAGGCGGTTATTTTAAAATAAATATATATATTATCTTTATTAACAGAAAGCATCACCCTGAAAAGGTGTCATAATATGATAATTGTTTTTAATCTAGAAAACATGCAAAAAATGTGGAATGTCTTACAAATGCTAACATGGATAAACAAAATCAGGCTCACGACTTTAAATGTCATAAACGATAATTTGGTAAAAATCTACCAGAAGAGCATTCATTTGAGGCAGTTATGGTTTCAGAATTTTGATGAGGTAGGACAAAGACTTATTCTTTACATTATTTTCCCATAACTTTACAAAACTCACGATGTCATAATTCAAGAATTTCATCCAACAAAATGAACATCTCAAAAGCCACGAGACCCCATCGCCGCCCTAATGTTCAGCACCGCGCGACGTGCATGTATATAGACAGCAATCCGTTGGAAAATTTCGTGTCTTATTGCGAGCAGTACAACTTTATAACAATTTTAAAATGCAACGAGGACACGAACATTTAGTGTTCGCGTTAATTTTTAATTTTCTAAACGCTTTTTCCATTCCAGATCTGGTTTTTGTTATCTTGCCTTCATTCAAACAAGTAAATTTTAGGATAGTATGCAACTACCAATGTTCGCATTTAAAGAACATAAAAAACCTTGGACACCAAGATTTTCAAGATGTAGGGCATAAGCACTAACCAATATTCCTGGACATCATATTTTTGATCACAAATTTATAATCCTACTTACATGAATTGCCAAATGGAAACACATATGATTTTACAGAACAGTACCTTGAAAATAGAGACATTTTCAGTTTTACTGACCACAGTCTAATACTAATAGCCTACTTATAACAACAACGCAGACGACTCTAGAATAAGATCACGCCCTAAAAAAAGTCATCAAAGCATTAACCAATCAAAGTGGGACGTTTCGTCCTCATACTGTTCGTTCAAGTAGGGTTCGTCCAATACACAATTGTCTTTTCAAATTTGATGGAATTTCGTTCAGAAAAAATAGCCCGCTCGTATGCGTATGTTTTTTATATTTCCTAACATATATACTTTTTTCTAGTTTCATTTAATACAAAATTAAGATCGGACGTTTGCTTTTCTTGCTATAGCAATTTTAATATTAATTTCATGCTCTTTATATCATATGAAATAATATTGCTTGTTAACACATAGACATATAGTACCTATATAACTTAATTCGCTTTAACAAGTATGCCCTTTTAAATGAACTCCAAAAAACAGTCATATTTATCTATTTTTTGTCTCTTAGCTATATGGTATTTATCAGGACTCCATTGGAAATAAGCTACAGGGCTTTAATGGGTCATTGCTCAGTAAGGCTTCTACATGTAATATTTTACTAACGTTTCTTTGATTTAAGTTTTTGAACAATTACCAATAACTCCTCATACATGTATAATGTTAATAAAATAAGTGTGTTAATACAAAAAAGTCACCATGAATAGTAATCATTATTTGTAGTGAATCTGTGATATCATGTAAACATTTTGCTCAATAGAATTACAACAACTGTCTTAACTATATGTTTATGTAAACTTACTGTGATAGTTATGTGTAAGTTTAAGAAAATGTCTGCATTTTAATTGTATATACCTGGAATAAAATCAATCAATCAATCAACAAAATGACAAAGTACAAAATTGAGATGCGTCAGAAACGCTTCACTCAAATGCAAATTAATTCCTAAAATAAATTTAACTTTTTTGTTTTACGGATTTTAGTCCGAAAATTAGTACGATGCATTTTTTCTTTTAGAGTCTAGTTATACACAATAATATTCAATATTTTAGCAACCAAATCAGTTGAGAAATCACTTGTTACATATTTGAACTTATCACCATTCCTTATGCATTTTAATATGCATTTTTAGGTTTTTTTCCAGGTATATACAATTAAAATGCAGACATTTTCTTAAACTTACACATAACTATCACAGCATTTTAATATGCATGTATACAATTCTAAGATAGATTCTTATTAAAAACAGTTCTATTCAACATTTAGGCATTTGATCCAAACTTCAGGTAAATGTATGTTGATAAGGTTACCTTGTGTTTGTATTTTGTATATATTTGTGGAGTGTCATATTTTTCCTTGTGTAATTTCAAATATACGCAGATTTTTACTTAAATCTTAATATTTGTCTATCTTCAGTGCTATATCGAATACTATCACCTATATTCCGCATAGAAGTACTAAAATTAATTAAACTAGAAGTGTTGTTGATATTCACCACCAACACCCTACATAACAACATTAGAGTATCATTATTTAAAAACGGAAAATGGAAATTACCTAACATTTTAGTTATTCGATGTTTTCGTGCTGTCAGGCAAATAACTATCAAATATGGCGATTGTAATGCAGACTGCATATGTAAAACAGGTCGGACTTCAGAATGAAAAAAACAATAACTAGACACTCATCAACAATGCATGACAAGTGTTACAACCCGTTTTGCAATAAAAACGCATTTTGCAATAAAAAATTAAAATCGCTAAAAAAGCATATATAGTATCTTAAACAGTTGTATATATTAATATGTATGATAATACAAAAATATTATGTGAGACTCATATAACTCATATACTATAACAATTAGACGAGATTCATTTTCAACGCATTTTGCAATAAAATTTTAAAATCGTTGAAACCGCATGTGTAGTGTCTTAAACAGTCGTATATATATATAATAATACAAAGAATATATGTGCGACACATATAACCAATGAAAGATAACACTTAGACGAGATTTATGTTCAACGCATTTTGCAATAAAAATTTCATACCCGCCATCGCGTTTTGCAATAAAAAATATCAATCGCTAAAACTGCATGTATACTGTCTTAAACAATCGTATTTATGTTAAATAATACAAAAAATATATGTCAGACTCATGTTACTCATAAAATATAACAATTAGACGAGATTTAAAAACAATGGTCAGGTTGTGCTACCCTGACGTACTCCAATTTAAGTTTTCATTAGATTAAAATTATTTTCAATTAAATGTAGGTGGCATTCAGTTTTATCAAAATGATCCAAAATATATTTGTTTTTGACAGATTATTATCAAATGCTATCAATATCACTCGCCAGTGGCGCAAGAAATAACAATCTACGGCCCAAATGGATAGTTATCATTTATTATGCTGATCAATATGGCAACTAGTTGTCATTGCATCCCTTGACCACAACGTGGACATTCTACAACTGCCATTAATTGATTATGACCATTATGAGGGCCCACAAACGCGCTATCAGACTTTTTTTAATCATACCGATTAACATTAACTTGGATTTGCAACATTCACATTTTGATGCATTTATCGATTTTCTTTCTTAAACACAAAGGGGGTCGGCACATTACAAAATTCACTACCATTATATACTATAAAGACAAGGGGTGCAACTCCCAAAATGTCGTTTCCATACAGACTGGACATAACCCGCTGTAACTTCCGATCAAATCAACATTTTTAAACCAATTGAACGGCTATCGACTCTATATACATTTATATATCCAAAGCACATCACTATTATTTCCTATTTCAACCAAATACGTTGCATTATCCGCCGAAAACGCACAAAAATTAGCAAAAAAATCAAGTAGGACAAGTCCGTGGCAGCAACAACCAGTGACATCGAAGCATTGAAATAACATTAAACTGCGTTAACCAGGCTCAAATGACTAACATTTCGGTTCAGTCTTACAGATAATATTAAAATATTTCACACACCTCAATATTTAATCGTTGAATTTGTTTCGTATTTCCACAATCCAGTCTGGCGACTATGCCCAAACATCTTATATATCACCTTCTCTCTATATATATTGAGAAGACCAAGAGCACTTAGTACTTGCAAATAGGTCTTAACGCGTCGCATTGTGCTAAAGGACCGTTCTGCTGTAGCTGTTGACACATGCATTGATAACAATATAGAGAGAGAGGCACGGACATTTGGTTAGAGGTCCTTATTTGCCTAAACAAACGCTTCCATACTATGTTTACTATGTACAGTGCACGTAGACCTAATGAGATATTCGATTCAAACCTACCAAAAAGCCTAAAATAATAAAAAAAAATCGTCTTCCTCGTCTCCAGTAAGGTATGGTGTGGCAGTTGCAGTTTACGGACAGCCGACGGACATAACAGTAAGTGTATAAATACCTGATAAATGTCATTTAAGCTGTGAACTTCTTTCACATTCAATAACACGCCATGTTCACATCACAACAGATATACTAATAGTCGTCTGGGCGGAAGCGCGCTCTTCTTCCGATGACGTCACCATCGAGGCTTCTATGAAATCGTATTGCTAAAGGCCGTATAGTCCGTCCCGGCAGTTGCATCAGTATAATGCGTATTATATAATTTACTTCCACTTATGTTTCTATCGAAACTAAAGATACCGACCGTGAATTGTTCTTCTATTTATAGTAACGACTTTAACCTTCATCCAAGTAGATATTGTCCAAAGTGAAATCACAATTGTGTTGTTCAATGCCGGGCGTGAACAAGGAAGTTACCGATGTATATATATTCAAGTCAATTTTCAAATGAAATTGAAGTTCATACTGCATGTAAATATTTCAATAATGAGTAGTCCCCTATATAGTAAACAGATTCGAGTTATAAAAAATAAATAATTTATATATATCCAAGAAACGGAGTAAACTAATATCCTCTATTTCCTTTTCAGCCCGATAAAATGGCGTCCGTCCTGGCTTAAGTGTCTCTGTTTCCGATCGCGTGATCTATGACGTAATTGAGTGTATGGTTTAATAAGTATACAGTTAGGCCATCCTTAAAAAATGTTTGTTTATGGTTACACGACCCGGAATTTTAACAGTGGGTGGACATAAAAAAACACCTCCTTGTGCTCCGTCTTGGGAGAGCAAAATCGAATATTCGAATTCCGGTATGGGTTCAATATATGGCCTGGCATTAAATAATAGGAAACGGAAAGTAAATATGCTCAGAAAGTAGGTGTCTAATAAGTCAGAAATGGCAAATCGTTTTTCTACATCACCATAAAAACGTTCATATAAATCACAGTATGTAAAACGGTGTAATTTTGTATAACACGTTTGTCATAGTTTAAAAGAAACTATATTCGATATTGATTCTGATCCTGTAAAGAACTTTTCGTGAACATGTTTTCGCAATAAATTCACTGAAAGTCAAACTGAGGTAGGCCTACATTCATATATCTTATACACCTCCATACTTTTAAAATGTTCACAACATAAGGATCTGTGTAAACAGGAAAATGTTGCCTTCAATGTTATACCCTTCCTGTCGTTCATTGTAATACTCTTCCTCTCTTTTACTTACCTTGCGAATGGTGCATTCACTGTTATACTCTTACACTTTGTTACTTACCTTGCGAATGGTGCATTCACTGTTATACTCTTCCTCTCTTTTACTTACCTTGCGAATGTTGCATTCACTGTTATACTCTTCCTCTCTTTTACTTACCTTGCGAATGTTGCATTCACTGTTATACTCTTCCTCTCTTTTACTTACCTTGCGAATGTTGCATTCCCTGTTATACCCTTCCTCTCTTTTACTTACCTTGCGAATGTTGCATTCACTGTTATACTCTTCCTCTCTTTTACTTACCTTGCGAATGTTGCATTCACTGTTATACTCTTCCTCTCTTTTACTTACCTTGCGAATGTTGCATTCACTGTTATACTCTTCCTCTCTTTTACTTACCTTGCGAATGTTGCATTCACTGTTATACTCTTCCTCTCTTTTACTTACCTTGCGAATGTTGCATTCACTGTTATACTCTTCCTCTCTTTTACTTACCTTGCGAATGGTGCATTCACTGTTATACTCTTCCTCTCTTTTACTTACCTTGCGAATGTTGCATTCACTGTTATACTCTTCCTCTCTTTTACTTACCTTGCGAATGTTGCATTCACTGTTATACTCTTCCTCTCTTTTACTTACCTTGCGAATGTTGCATTCCCTGTTATACCCTTCCTCTCTTGTACTTACCTTGCGAATGTTGCATTCCCTGTTATACCCTTCCTCTCTTTTACTTACCTTGCGAATGGTGCATTCACTGTTATACTCTTCCTCTCTTTTACTTACCTTGCGAATGGAGCATTCACTGTTATACTCTTCCTCTCTTTTACTTACCTTGCGAATGTTGCATTCACTGTTATACTCTTCCTCTCTTTTACTTACCTTGTGAATGTTGCATTCCCTGTTATACTCTTCCTCTCTTTTACTTACCTTGCGAATGGTGCATTCACTGTTATACTCTTCCTCTCTTTTACTTACCTTGCGAATGGTGCATTCACTGTTATACTCTTCCTCTCTTTTACTTACCTTGCGAATGGTGCATTCACTGTTATACTCTTCCTCTCTTGTACTTACCTTGCGAATGGAGCATTCACTGTTATACTCTTCCTCTCTTGTACTTACCTTGCGAATGGTGCATTCACTGTTATACTCTTCCTCTCTTTTACTTACCTTGCGAATGGTGCATTCACTGTTATACTCTTCCTCTCTTTTACTTACCTTGCGAATGTTGCATTCACTGTTATACTCTTCCTCTCTTGTACTTACCTTGCGAATGGTGCATTCACTGTTATACTCTTCCTCTCTTTTACTTACCTTGCGAATGGTGCATTCACTGTTATACTCTTCCTCTCTTTTACTTACCTTGCGAATGTTGCATTCACTGTTATACTCTTCCTCTCTTGTACTTACCTTGCGAATGGAGCATTCACTGTTATACTCTTCCTCTCTTTTACTTACCTTGCGAATGTTGCATTCACTGTTATACTCTTCCTCTCTTGTACTTACCTTGCGAATGGAGCATTCACTGTTATACTCTTCCTCTCTTTTACTTACCTTGCGAATGTTGCATTCACTGTTATACTCTTCCTCTCTTGTACTTACCTTGCGAATGGAGCATTCACTGTTATACTCTTCCTCTCTTTTACTTACCTTGCGAATGTTGCATTCACTGTTATACTCTTCCTCTCTTTTACTTACCTTGCGAATGGAGCATTCACTGTTATACTCTTCCTCTCTTGTACTTACCTTGCGAATGGAGCATTCACTGTTATACTCTTCCTCTCTTGTACTTACCTTGCGAATGGAGCATTCACTGTTATACTCTTCCTCTCTTTTACTTACCTTGCGAAAGTTGCATTCCCTGTTATACTCTTACACTATTTTACTTACATTGTGAATGTTGCATTTCCTGTTATACTCTTACACTATTTTATACAATTATATGGCAGTTTCAACACGTATCTTCTTCTGGTCGTCAGTCAATAGATTAGATAGATAGATATATTCATTTCTCATAACATGTACAAATGACATACAAATATACAAAACATTAAACCATGTTGTCATATACATATTAAGAAAAGGATAACACGAAAAAGAGATAAGTATAACCTTATTCCCATTCTTTTCCTTGAAAATGTACATGTGGATCTAGTGACATAGGAAGACATGACATTAAATGAATGATAATAAATATATATCAGAGACACACCAGGTTATCGACAGCTATGAGATTAATAAAATATATTGGACTGTTAAGAAATGCCATGATTTTACATAAAATAAAATAAAAAGTATTTAAATAAAGTATTTATATTTAAGAGAATTGCTAAAAATAAAACAACAGACCTACAGATACATTAGGTGAGTTTTTACCTAAGACTTAAAACAAGTCAGAATGATTTAACCTTTGGAGGTATAAACGTCTTGTTGTCAGAATATGAATGACTATCAGTGTATGAGGACAGTTGGCAATTGACCCTGAACCATGTTGGATAATTGTGAACTGTACTGGCCGGAATAAAATTATCTTGCATATAGCTGGAAGATGTGTTATTACTATTTTTAAAGACATGACACAGTGCTATTTGTTCAACCCTTCTGGAGACTGGTATCCAATTTAAGTGCAGAAAATGTTCTTTACCAATCAGGTTTCTAGGTTCTAGATTCAGTTTTTAATTGTTGGCTTAAGCTCCAGTACCAAATTGTTAATGCATAGTCGAAGTGACACTGAATAAAGGACATTATTAATGAGTGTGAAAAGTTTGCTTTCTATATAAGAATTTCAACCTGGAGTTTGCTTTCTTTATGACATATTTGACGATGATTGGACACCAACAAAGCAGAATTCGTCCTAACTTTCAAGATTTTCTTTTAACTGAAATGCACCAACAATACGTGCAATATCACGCACTATATATCTAGCATCATTTTGAAGAATTTCTTTTTCCATACATTTTTGTCACACGTTGCTGTCTTTGGCCGACGTGACTTTGCTGCATTATCAAAAGACTGCTCCCCACAATCAAATTTCTTTTATTTCTGTTTAAGACACCTTACCAGACCCATGATCAAAACTAATTTCAGCAAAAATCTCTCTCTTGTTTTTTCGTTTTCCAACCATTTTTGCAACAGTGGTCTTCTACTGCCTAAATTGAAATGACAGATACTCTACAAACCGGTTATTCGTTGGATACATGTACGAGTATAAACCATTGTTTAGATAATAGACAGAGGTATTAAGTTGTATAAACATCGACGTAAAATGTCTCGTGGAAAGTGCTTGTTATCACACTACACAATACATTTTGAACATCTCTCATGAAAAATATATAATATTATACTGTTTAAGTCTTAAACACAATGTATGATTTTCATCCTACAATATCATGACTAAACAACATGGAAACGGAACTGTTTTCGGTAACAGATAACTGCCGTCGAATCTTGCAATTAGTTCGAGTAATCAATTGTTCGATGTATCTATGGTACACATGTGTGTGAACGAACTGACTGTCCCCGGTACAGGTGTACTAAGCATGGTAAAATCATGGCATGTGTGTGTTGTTTGTGTTGTCATATTGAATGCACGTCGATCAATAGTCATATCATAATCCATCATAATAAAAATGAAAATGAAAGAAAACAAAAACTCATTTAATTGAATAATTCGTTTATTCTTATTTACATCACAAAATTACTATGACAGTAATTCATGGAAGACATTGAATGGGGGCGTACATGAATTAATACTTAGAAATCAAACATACAGTATACATTATGAAACAGATGATGATAATAAATTTCCTGTCGAATTATACCAATCTTGACATCGGAAATGACAATTAGGTTTGCCATATTGTTTGTAAGTTCCCTTCTATTTTTCATTAAGTATTTAAGTGCTTTGTTTGTCACAAACGTACATAGAATGTTTTATATATAGTAACACTGTCAATTATTCAACACTATGTGCATGTACATAGTATACCAGTCAAGTAGATAAGTACTGTATTGTTCGACCTATTTATGGTGAAAAATGAATTAAATGGTAGCTAGGGACTGCACATTATGTTCGCGAGTTCGACCATTCTCTGTTCGAGTGATCTACTGTTAGATGATATGAAATAGAAAGGAGTTTCTTCGGGACTTAAGAACATGTTCGAGGTATCTACTGTGTTCAAGCCGAAACTATCGAGGTTTCGATGTTCTACAGTAACAAAAACTGTATTATGAATGTTTGAACTTATCGACATTGTTAGTGTTACAGAGTCAAGATCTCAATCGCTGTTGAATATATAATGAACATTTTCTATAGTTTCTTTGTCCAATGTGTACACTCTTCTATTTTTTCCTGTAGCTGTAGGTGCAACCACCTTACAAAGAAAATCAGACGTACTTAATCAAAGTATATAGGCTCTTTTTGTACACAAATCAACCTGCAATTCTGTCCCGACGCATCTACACTCTCGCCCAAGTACAACGTTTCTTCATATACTGCAGCAATGAAGTTTCCGAGTCAGTATTCTTTATTCTTTGACTTTTGTATGTTACTTTCTAATGAATATGAAACACAGACAATACTTGTGGTAAAGGCATTTCGTCTCGGGTAGTCATAATTATGATGTTTGGTGGTTGTGACAAGGGTAGATGTGATGCAAGGATTTCTAGACAACACAATAACCACTTACATCTCTGTCAAATATTACCCTATGACCATACCCATTAACAGAAGGTTAAGACAAAATAGCAAGGAAGTTGCTTGAATATTTCTTAAAGAGAGATTAAATTGTTAATAACTAGAAAAATAAAGATCGATACGTTGAACTATATTATAGATTCAAAATTTTGCCACTAAATACAGCATACACTAAACTCCATGAAATTCCCGTTACCAAGCTCTTCGTTCAGCAACTCCGTCAATAACGGACGTACACATTTAAAAATTAAAATTAAAAATTCTTTTGAAGCAGGGTACATAAACGTGACACACAAATTCCGCAGTAGTTTATTACCAATTTTGAAACGAAAATAGGACGTATCAATCCACCAAAGTTTAGGAAGTGAAATTGCTGTTGCAATGTTAGTTCATGGTGTAACAAACCACAGAATTGATTTTAATGAATTTAACGTTTACCACATGTTTGGGTTAACCAAACATTTTTCTTCGAGCAAATCGCTACAAACGTTGAAGGAGCATACGACGAGAATGTTGGTCTATTCACAACGCCCTTATCTGGAATCTACGTCTTCTCAACATCTCTCGTCGTATCATGGAGCGAGATCAGTGCGCATGCGTCTTTCTTTAAAAACGATCATCTAATAAATATAATGTCTGTCAGTGGATGAGTTGGCGCAGCCGATACATGAAGTACAACACTTATCTTGGAGTTGCAGAAAGGAGAAGATGGTACAGTTTGTAATGGCGCTGATGGAGGTGTGTCATATTATGGAAATACTATCGGGAACTAACATTTATAATTATGTACAGAATTACATAACATCCGAGAGTCCAAATGTGTGTGTCATGTTTTTATGTTCCACCCAAACTATTTCAGCCTTACGAATACGGTGTCTTCTTGTAGAAGATAAAGCACTGTAAAGTCTGGTCACATAGTAGTACCACGCCGTAACATACAACTGATACCAGAGAGATTAATCCCAGTACAATTCTAAGCATGTCTTCCCCAAATTAACTGGCTAGTTCAGGAGTATCAATACGACATTTCAAAGCATCTTTTTATTATCCCATGATTACTTTTTGAAACTTCTCGTCCAATGATAACATGTTGTTTCAAGTCTACCGCCTCTAATTACCTCAGACCCACCCCATAAGATGTTGTTTCAAGTCTACCGCCTCTAATTACCTCAGCCCCCCGCAATGATAAGATGTTGTTTCAAGTCTACCGCCTCTAATTACCTCAGCCCCCCCCGCAATGATAAGATGTTGTTTCAAGTCTACCGCCTCTAATTACCTCAGCCCCCACCCCCCGCAATGATAAGATGTTGTTTCAAGTCTACCGCCTCTAATTGCCTCAGCCCCCCCGCAATGATAAGATGTTGTTTCAAGTCTACCGCCTCTAATTACCTCAGACCCACCCCCATAAGATGTTGTTTCAAGTCTACCGCCTCTAATTACCTCAGCCCCCCCCCCATAACATGTTGTTTCAAGTCTACCGCCTCTAATTACCTCAGACCCACCCCCATAAGATGTTGTTTCAAGTCTACCGCCTCTAATTACCTCAGCCCCCCCGCAATGATAAGATGTTGTTTCAAGTCTACTGCCTCTAATAACCTCAGCCCCCCCCTCCAATGATAAGATGTTGTTTCAAGTCTATTGCCTCTAATAACCTCAGCCCCCCCTCCAATGATAAGATGTTGTTTCAAGTCTACCGCCTCTAATAACCTCAGCCCCCCCGCCCCTACAATGATAAGATGTTGTTTCAAGTCTACCGCCTCTAATAACCTCAGTCCCCCCCCTCCAATGATAAGATGTTGTTTCAAGTCTACCGCCTCTAATAACCTCAGTCCCCCCCTCCAATGATAAGATGTTGTTTCAAGTCTACCGCCTCTAATAACCTCAGCCCCCCCTCCAATGATAATATGTTGTTTCAAGTCAACCGCCTATAATAACCTCAGCCCCCCCCCCCTCCAATGATAAGATGTTGTTTCAAGTCTACTGCCTCTTATAACCTCAGCCCCCCCCGCAATGATAATATGTTGTTTCAAGTCTACCGCCTCTAATAACCTCAGTCCCCCCCCCCCTTCCAATGATAAGATGTTGTTTCAAGTTTACCGCCTCTAATAACCTCAGTCCCCCCCCCCTTCCAATGATAAGATGTTGTTTCAAGTCTACTGCCTCTAATAACCTCAGTCCCCCCCCCCTTCCAATGATAAGATGTTGTTTCAAGTCTACTGCCTCTAATTACCTCAACCCCCCCCCCTCCAATGATAAGATGTTGTTTCAAGTCTACCGCCTCTAATTACCTCAGCCCCCCCCCCGCAATGATAAGATGTTGTTTCAAGTCTACTGCCTCTAATAACCTCAGACCCCCCCTCCAATGATAAGATGTTGTTTCAAGTTTAAGGTCTGTAACTAACTTAGTTTCTTTATTTGAGTTTTTCAACACTTTTTCAGTTATATACGACAATCACTCGACCTAACCAGTTTTCCTGGAATTAATTAACAACCAGTACTTACTTGCCCTTCCTCAAGCAGCCGACAACTTCCCTATATGAATGACAGGTGAAGGACAAATGACCGTAGCCAAATGTCACAGAGTGTCATGACCTGCCAAGCTAGGTAATCAAACCCTGACCTCTCGGGTGAATGCACTGGGCTTACCGGGAGGGCCAGATAATACGTTGCAGAATATGTCAAGTATACGATTAATACAAGTGTCTAAATTTAGATAAATATTATAGCTATATTACGGTTCATTTTGGTTTCAAAATGTGATAGTTGCATATCAATGACAAAGCAGCATCAATGTCATATTAGTATTCTTAAAGCAAAATGTATACAAGTAAAATATTTTTCAGTATCACCAAAACTCTATAACCGGAAAGCGTCGAGTTCGTAAAATATGTTTACTGAATAGTGCAATACTTTCATATACACTCATTGAAAGTTACAAATACTCATGCAATCATTTGAGATAAATAAAGAAGCATACTGTTTTTGGTTCTAGTTTGAACTATAACGAATGAGAAGGATATTCTCTTTTTACAAGTTATAAGTTATTCCATTCTTAGAGCAACATCACGATTTGATCTGGCAGAACATACAAGGTTAAAGAGAAGAACATTCAATAATATTTATAATGTTTGATTTGGTGTTACAAAGCGATTTGAAAGGATATAATGCGGTTGATTCTTGATAGTGAAACCTGCACTTGAAACATGAACAGAAATACCTTACACTTATCTTTCAAGTGATTACAATCAGAACTAACAATTGCGAGCAACAAGTTTTGCACTTCCAGAATTCATCAAGAATATCAAACCATAACCAAACAATTATTTTATTTGGCCTGAGTATCTAGTTACAATGTAGTTTTACATAAAACAACGAATTATATTGACAAATTAGTTCAGATGCAACTCAAGAAGTCAAAGCCAATCTGGCATTTTTCCAATTTAATAGAGTTACAAATGTTAAATGATGTTTTGTATATGTATTTCAGGAAGAGTTATTGTTCTTATATATGTATTTCAGGAAGAGTTGCTGTTCTTGTATATGTATTTCAGGAAGAGTTACTGTTCTTGTATATGTATTTCAGGAAGAGTTATTGTTCTTATATATGTATTTCAGGAAGAGTTGTTGTTATTGTATATGGATTTCAGGAAGAGTAACGGTTCTTGTATATGTATTTCAAGAAGAATAACCGCTCTTGTATAATTATGTATTTCAGGAAGAGTTACTGTTCTTGTATATGTATTTCAGGAAGAGTTACTGTTCTTGTTTATGAATTTCAGGAAGAGTTGCTGTTTTTGTATATGTATTTCAGAAAGAGTTACTGTTCTTGTATATGCATTTCAGGAAGAGCTATTGTTCTTGTTTATGTATTTGAGGAAGAGTTACTGTTCTTGTATATGTTTTTTAGGATGAGTTACTATTCTTGTTTATGTACTTCAGGAATAGTTACCGTTCTTGTTTATGTATTTTAGGATGAGTTACTATTCTTGTTTATGTACTTCAGGAATAGTTACCGTTCTTGTATATGTATTTTAGGATGAGTTACTATTCTTGTTTATGTACTTCAGGA
The DNA here is from genome assembly GCA_032209605.1 of Mactromeris polynyma. Taxonomy (NCBI): domain Eukaryota; kingdom Metazoa; phylum Mollusca; class Bivalvia; order Venerida; family Mactridae; genus Mactromeris; species Mactromeris polynyma. The sequence goes on from JASFXZ010000028.1 coordinate 8,516,217, forward strand.
ATAGTTACCGTTCTTGTTTATGTATTTTAGGAAGAGTTACTGGATCTGTACAGGGAAACATTGTCCTGTGAATATGGCATGCCCTGTACCAATATAATTCTTCCTATACTATGTTAACGGAAAGTTCAACTACTTGAAGGGATATTACCCTGTAATTATTAGTGCAAAATTGTTCAATATCAATTGGGTGCATTGTCTTGTTGCCACATACAAACTTGGTCAGTTTCAAGATATCTCACACAATATGTATTGACAAAGGAACTATGGACTGATTCCGAGGGACAAAATGGGATCTCAGCGGCTCACCGTAGATCAGTATGTGGTCAGTTAACTAAAAATGTAAGATCAAGGCCAAGTTTCAAGGTCACAACAGAACATTAACACACATACGTAGATAACCTCTCAAACAATAAGCTAAGATCATCTGGTGTGTATATAAATATACTTAAAACTGTGGTTCGATGATGCAAAGTGAACATATGAGGAAACTCATCTTCAAAACTACACAAAAAGGGAAACAAACCCTCAACACACTTAAACAAAGTTAAGAATGTTTACCTTACTGGTGCACAGTATAGTAAAGTTTATGTTCAAGGGACTACACACTTGCTTTAATAGTTTGTTGGTGGACTGGTGTGAATGTATCATTAAACTACATGTATCCAGTATAAACAATGAAGCAAAGTTATACTGGTAAATCACCAAATCACACTAAACCGCTATATGGTCATTGATTTCCAACATATACACATACAGTGATTAAGTAAGCAGTAACTAATCATTAAAAGCAATACTCCATTATGTATACAATATACAATAACAGATACATTATCTCCCTTAGATATGTATGTTTAAGTTTCAATCGATTGTCAGAATGAACTAATATTTTCAAGCAAGTTATAAATTGTACAATGACATTTGGTTTTACAGTGACATTTACATGGTCGAAATTTCATTGGCTGCTTAAAAATATGAGTAAAAACTTTTAAAAAGCTGTGCGTAATTGAGCAAAGTCAAGTGTTTATTACTGGAAAATCTGACAAGATGAAGACCATTGTTGACCAAAACAAGCACGATCTACACAAATTACAGGGTGAAATAAAAGTTTTGACCACTACGAATGCTGATTTGAAAGCTGTAAACACAAGCCTCCTAAATGATGATATCGTTGATTTAAAATGCCGGTCAATGCGTGATATCATGGTGTTTTGATGCATTACTGAGGGCACTTCTGTATTTACACCTGCTGTTTCCCCAACTGATGGAACAATCAGTGATCAATCAACGGAGCCAACACCTGCTTCGGAGCATGATCGATCTCAACCGTTGAATGCCCAGTTAACAGTGCCCATTTATTATGCACCAAGAGAAGACTGTGTGCAAAATTTAGCAATACAGACTCTAAGCTCAGAATTAAGGCTGCTCTTAAATCTATAACAATGAAACAGGTTCGTTTGATCTGATAGAGCAAGGCTTTCTGAAATACTCTAAATTTGGCAATATTGCAATTATTGGTGATTTATATTCTACATGTATGTTACAGTGTGTTTGTACTACCCTACGATTGGTTCATTAATACATCTGATAGACTGAATCAATTAATTATGTCATTAAAACCAAACCACAGTAAAACCTCGCATAAAGGCCACTTTATGTATAGGACCGTATTTTCAAAAAACAGTTTTCCTTCTTAACGCATTTTAACTCAACACTCTGATATGCTTATTAACAAGACGAACATACTTCAGAACCAGTATTGGTCGTTGTATTGAGGTTTAACTTTACAGGTGATAGATACAGCGTAGGGTGTTGTATACGTTTTAAAATAATTAAGTAATAAGCGGAGAGAAACAATGCAATCAAAGTAAAAGAAAGGTTGTTGAACTATAAACGTACACACATACCAGTACTTGTCTCTGAAATACAGCGATCAACAAGATAAGACAACTCATGCAGTCTTACCATGTCTTACCAAGTTAGACCGATTAATTACTTCCCCTGGGCTGCGAGGACTTCGAGAACTCGCGGAGAGCATGGGAATCGTGTTAATAAAGTATACTACCACAACTTGTACAAACATTTCATTCATTTATAACGCGATAAACTGATGTGCGTTTTTTAGAGGTAGGGGAAATAAGCAAGAAAAGTTAGCCAATGTAGAAAAGGTAGCCGTCTAAAAAACGCTTGAACGATTCGCTAGCTATAAAATGGCGCGCGCCAGATCACACGACACTGTTCCGCATGGTCGCCATTCTGAGGTGCGTTTTTTAGAGGTAGGAAAAGTAGAATTCTACCTAGCGCTAGGTATGGAAAGTAGCGCTGCTGTTTCTTAAACGTAGGGAAAGTAGCACCTATATCTTTAGATAGGTAGCGTGTTTTGACAGTGCTAGCTTTGCTAAACAAAATGGCGTCCATGCGGAACAGTGTCGTGTGGTCCTGCGCGCGCCATTTTGTAGCTAGCGAATCGTTCAAGCGTTTTTTAGACGGCTACATTTTCTACATTGGCTAGCTTTTCTTGCTTATTTCCCCTACCTCTAAAAAACGCACCTCTCACCTGTCTACCAGTACACTTTTCTCGTATGTTTATGATTTCTGTGTAGATTCTATTTAAGAAGAAACCAAACTTTATAAATTGTACGGTTTGTTTTGATGCTTTCTCGTCACGATGTCACGGTTCCTGACTATAAACTGAAACCAAAATATAAACTTTCATTGTATATCAACAAATTTCAAAGCATGACTCCAATTCGCTATTTCTTTCAGTATCGTGTTTACCTAACTACCGATTATAGGGGTGTTGTATACAACCTATTCATCCGTTCATTATTGAAAATATGATTTAAACAACCTTCACACCCTATATCCACTTTAATGGATACATCGATAATGAAAGACTTATCGAATTGGGTTTATAATTAATATATAGAAATCGAGAGATGAGCCGTGACTGCACTCTTAATTTCCTGGTAAAAGGGGTGCACTATGTTGTGATTATACTGCGTGTACAATCAGATGAACACACAGACTGAATAGTCGCGGTAGTATAGCTACATACTTATAGAATATTACTGAACAGTCGCGGTAGTATAGCTACATACATATAGAATATTACTGAACAGTCGTGGTAGTATAGCTACATACATATAGAATATTACTGAACATTCGCGGTAGTATAGCTACATACATATAGTATATTACTGAACAGTCGCGGTAGTATAGCTACATACATATAGAATATTACTGAACAGTCGTGGTAGTATAGCTACATACATATAGAATATTACTGAACAGTCGTGGTAGTATAGCTACATACATATAGAATATTACTGAACAGTCGCGGTAGTATAGCTACATACATATAGAATATTACTGGACAGTCGTGGTAGTATAGCTACATACATATAGAATATTACTGAACAGTCGTGGTAGTATAGCTACATACATATAGAATATTACTGAACAGTTGCGGTAGTATAGCTACATACATATAGAATATTACTGTACAGCCGCGGTAGTATAGCTACATACATAGAATATTACTAATAATGCAGTGTTTGGAAACACATATAATTATAAATACGACCCATATTTGTACCCGAATTATATTCATGTTTTGCTTCGGTTTTACAGAGATCATATAACAAATCAATTCCTTTGATCGCCGTGTAGATTTGCCTCGTCAGTACAAGGGACGCAACTCGTTTTCTTTCCCATCATTTAATAAAGCGGCTGTGTCCCTTTAATCACAATGAAGAAAGCACTTGTTTTACTTAATTAACAATGTGAGTCGCACATAGTGGTTCCCTTGCCCACTGATTGCGGTATATCATATAATTTATAGGCACATGCACTCGCAGTGTTACACAAATATATGATCAATTTAAAACCAAGTTTTCCGTTTTATCAACAAACCAATTATAGTAGCGAGAAAAATGGTCGACACTTTGTCGGACCATTGCTATACATACGTAGCTAATGGTATACATGTTGCATACTGTCGACATTATGTCGGACGAAAGCTATACATAGCTTATGGTATACATGTTGCATATTGTCGACATTATGTCGGACGATAGCTATACATAGCTTATGGTATACATGTTGCATACTGTCGACATTATGTCGGACGATAGCTATACATAGCTTATGGTATACATGTTGCATATTGTCGACATTATGTCGGACGATAGCTATACATAGCTTATGGTATACATGTTGCATATTGTCGACATTATGTCGGACAATAGTTCTACATAACTTATGGTATACATGTTGCATATTGTCGACATTATTTCGGACAATAGTTAAACATAGCTTATGGTGTACATGTTGCATATTGTCGACATTATGTCGGACAATATTTATACATAGCTTATGGTATACATGTTGCATATTGTCGACATTATGTCGGACAATAGCTATACATAGTTTTTGCTATACATGTTGCATATTGTCGACATTATGTCGGACAATAGCTATACATAGTTTATGGTATACATGTTGCATATTGTCGACATTATGTCGGACAATAGCTATACATAGCTTATGGTATACATGTTGCATATTGTCGACATTATGTCGGACAATAGCTATACATAGCTTATGGTATACATGGTGCATATTGTCGATATTATGCTGAACAATAGCTATACATAGTTTATTGTATCCATGTTGCATATTTTAGACATTAAATAAATGATTAATTGAATGGACTCATACAATGATTAGCATTAAATGTAACGTATACTTAACAACTTTTGTAAAATCCGCACTTGCATATTTAAATATGATTGATATAATTTAGCCTGCTCAATCACACATTTTTTCAAATATATTTCATTATGCAAATCGATAGTTAATCCCGTGAATTATTTGATCCATGATGCACGAATATCTCGTGTTTTTCCTGTATGTGAACTTGCACTTGAAATTGACAACATATAAAATATCTGGTGATTGACACGTTGAAAGATGATAACATTGAACCGTTTATGATGTCATTCGTCAAATTACAACAGACAAAAACGGGTGTGTTGTGGAAATAATTCAAAATGGGTTCTCACACAAACAGATACGCCTGATAATACGTTCTACATTTAATTTCATAACTTCAAGTCTGTTCAAACTGTATTCATATCAAGGTAACGTTTAGCTATGTCGTGTTAAATTAGAGATACATTGTACAACGGTAAATCGATGTTCGATTATTTATGTAGTTTTCTTTGCTCGGTTCAGTTTATTGTACTGTTTTGCGAAAATGTAAATTGAATGTATAACGTTTTACCAATTTCTTGAAAATCATCATAGCAATTTCTATGTAGCCAGCCTGATTAGAATATACTGAAGCAAACTGCCAATGCAACACTGTAAATAATGCGCAATATTTCATTTTGTTTTTTAATTAATTCATACCCAAACCGGCATAGGTATAAAATCATATGTGTAATAAAATGCTAACAACAAATAAAATCAACAAACAAAACAGTTTCTGAGAAACAGCACCGAATACATCTGGGTAGCAAAGTCAATTTCATGAAATTTATGTCACGTGTCAGTATCGGGTGTGATCACCGTGCGCATTGATTACAGCTAAACAACGTCTTCTCATGGAATAGGTGCACCGTCGTTAGACGTTCAATGGAATATTTGCCACTCTTGCAACAATGCAGCTTCTAGCTCCGGTAACGTCTGGGGCAGATATGGGCGTGCACGTACACGTCGCCCGAGCTCATCCCAGATCTGTTCTAATTGGTGATGATTTCTTGCGATCGTACACAATGTTTTAGCCCATTATTTTATCTAGCATTGTGTTGAGGCATACTTGCTATTGATCTCATTAGTACGGTTAACAATTATTTATACACATTGAAGGTCCTGATACGTTTACGTAAGGGTTGTTAGTACAATATAAGAAATGATAAACATGTACCTGTTTTATTGGTGATATGAAATACAATGGATAGGAATTAAATCACGAGTACACGATTAGTTTTTAAATAATTCGCATCCCAACCACTAACTGTATTTTATTCACTAATAAATTTCAGATACCTGCTTATTATTCTGATTTGTATTCTAAACCATCACAATTCTGTTCAATTTATTTCGGGACAAAAGCTCAGTAGAGCTTGTGATTACTATGTTGTAAAAACCGACTTCTAAATGAAGTTTACTTCAAGACTGGACTTGCGCTAGTTGTTTGCGCATAATTTTTATGCAAAATGACTGTTGACGTCATATCAGTAAATTATCGGTTAATAACATACAGGGAAAGCCCTGAAACGCTTATGTAAGTAGCGTCGCAAGTGGGTTCAACTCACTTTCATCATCTTACCTGTTTGCTGATATTTCGCCCACAATCTTGAAATGGTAGATGTGAAACAATGTAACAGACAGGACACCCGTCTCAACGACACACAGACACGTGGTTACCCGATAATCCGCACGATTTCCACGCGCAGCATGATTTCCGGTTTTCGTCTGAAAGGCACGTGCTGGTTCGTGCGCGATGATCAGTGTAGTCATAATTGATTCATTGTAGAGACAGTTTATCAATGTTAAATATTTGTACAAATATGAATACAAAACAATATACGCCAACAGTTGGCAGTTTGCTTCAGTATAGTTGGTTGAGCGCTGAGCTGTCACCCGGAAAGTTCGGGTTAGATTCATAAACTGAGCAGGTCATGTTCTCTATCTCAAATATATGTGGGGAAGTTGTCCGCTGTTTACTGAAGGAAAATGGAGTACTGGTTGATGATAAATTCCTGGAAAACTGGTCAGGTCAACTGACTGTCGTGTAGAACTGATAAAAGCTTGAAAACTGAACAACTGACTGTCGTGTAGAACTGATAAAAGCTTGAAAACTGAACAACTGACTGTCGTGTAGAACTGATAAAAGCTTGAAAACTGAACAACTGACTGTCATGTAGAACTGATAAAAGCTTGAAAACTGAACAACTGACTGTCGTGTATAACTGATAAAAGCTTGAAAACTGGTCAACTGACTGTCGTGTACAACTGATAAAAGCTTGAAAACTGAACAACTGACTGTCATGTAGAACTGATAAAAGCTTGAAAACTGAACAACTGACTGTCGTGTATAACTGATAAAAGCTTGAAAACTGGTAAACTGACTGTCGTGTATAACTGATAAAAGCTTGAAAACTGGTCAACTGACTGTCGTGTATAACTGATAAAAGCTTGAAAACTGAACAACTGACTGTCGTGTATAACTGATAAAAGCTTGAAAACTGGTCAACTGACTGTCGTGTATAACTGATAAAAGCTTGAAAACTGGTCAACTGACTGTCGTGTATAACTGATAAAAGCTTGAAAACTGAACAACTGACTGTCGTGTATAACTGATAAAAGCTTGAAAACTGGTCAACTGACTGTCGTGTATAACTGATAAAAGCTTGAAAACTGGTCAACTGACTGTCGTGTATAACTGATAAAAGCTTGAAAACTGAACAACTGACTGTTGTGTAGAACTGATAAAAGCTTGAACGTGGTGCAAAACCCAGTAAAAACAAAATATGTTTCATATAAACGGAAAATAACATTATGATGAATTGGGCCAAATCCCTTTGTACAGAATAATTGAAATACAATATTATATAATAAGCGTGTGATTCACGTGAGAGTGATGTTATACTGCGCTTATTAACTGCATTAATTGTCGTATAAACGCAAACCTGTATTTGATTCAACAAACTACTGATTGTTAAATAAGTAGATATATGTGAAATCGTGTACTTATTACAATATAAAAACGTTCCATAAAGACAATACAGTCCAACCAGTCTATACTGGTCACCTATGCGACTATTTACTATATGCAGCTGATATTATTATATTCTCTAAAAGTAGTGAGGGTTTGCAAGAAGCTTTAGGCGTTTTATCGGAATATTGTGGATCAGGTTTTGAGGACAAAAAAACTCAGGTATATACACTCCCACGACTTCCAGTCACTACCTCACTGTGATGGGTTACTCTGAACTCCACAATAACCTTGGAAGGAAGAAATGCAGAATGAAGCAAGTGGTGTAGACCAACCCGCTCCTTGCCTAGAGAATGACCACTGTGTAAGAACAAATCAATTCATGTGATCATGAAAAAGGATGGAATCACGCACGGGTAATTCAAGGGAGACAACAAATACCAATTACACAGGCATGAGAGTACTAAACGAGATTAAGGTTAAACAGCAATAGAAATCGAAAATCAGACCCGGTTACATGTATACAGGTCCGTGACAATACGAACAGCTCTACACTTGGTCAAACTCTCAAGGATATATTTCAATTATACGTATACAAGTCACTTTTTATGTTTATAAGCACTTGTTTTCAACAAGATCATACTGCCAACTGTAGCTATTGTTTAACCAGTCACAGCTGCCAAGAAATATGATTACACAGTCACATTGTATATCTATTGGGTCATCAATACAGAACAGGATTTCAAATCTGACTAATTTTCACATTATATTAAGAAGAAAATAACAAATCCAAGTGCATGGATCGGCCATATTTACAAAGTTTTATCTTCAGCACATCTGTCTAAAAATGTTGAGACAAAAACCATTATAATGGAATAGATGTCCTTGGGGTATGTAATTTGATATTTATCCTTTTGTTCGTGTATGTATCAACAAATACTGTCCTTGCTTTGCTTTGTTGTAATTCTCCACATGAAAAAAAATATTTCGACCTGCTTAGATTATTCAACTGACAAGGTATTTGAAAATATCGAATGAGAATATAAGTACACCTAAACAAAGGCAGATCTCGTGTCAACATTATAACATTATGTATGTTCGTTCAAGTATTCACTTGTATTACGTTATCGATGCATTGTAAATATCTAAAGAAAAACAATTTTCATAAAAGACGAACTAAAGCTTAGTATATCACATCGAAAGATAAATTGGTTTACTGTTATTTTATCTGGCATGCGTATTAATTTGTACACCGAATATCTTGCCGTTAGTCAAACACACGGAAAAACAAAAACAACTCCATGCACCTATTTTGTAATGTATTGGACCAGATAATATATTAATGCGTTCTCGGTTAAATCAGCACTATATTTATAAAATATAGATATATTTATTTGCGCATTGAACACTGAAAAGTGTTTTTTTACAAAGCATCAATAATCGTTTTACAGTAATAAGCATCGTGACAAATGGCGAGAAAGCATGTACATGTAATTTAGGTTTGTGAATTTTAGAAATTTCATTATTTCGAGACAAAAAATCACGTTTTTTTTTGTCTAAATAGTCATAAACGGTTACAGATAGTTTACATGCGTTCTCGGGAGATACAGTGTATGCAATATACCGCAAAATTAAGGCATATATTACATATAACAATTATATTTAAGCCAAAATAGTATGACATATAATTATTATAATGCGATACAACATATTGTTGAGCCATACAATTCTTGTGCATATATTTACTCATACATTCTCACACATACATATATAGATATACACGTATATACATACTATGCATATACACCTACACACACACACACATACATATACATATAATACATGCATGTACAAACAAAAGTAGCACAATCATTTAGGGTATACAAAACAACATTGCATTACAACATCGGTGAATAAATATGTTTAGACAAAACATGTCTAAGTCACCATTGCATGCAGGTTTTGTCACTCAGTGAAAGCTTGGTGTACGAAAATGGCTAGGTTTCTAATTTCGGTAACATTTTCACTAGTAATTAATTGTAAAACATTGTACATATTTGGATTTGGCAATAAAAGCGTTTAATTAATTTTGTTCGGCCTTTTTTGTAAATAGGACATTGTATGACAAAATAATATTCATCTTCCAACACGTTGCAGGCAATATATAATCGTTCGTTAAAAGGTACCGGTTGAGGTTTTTCCATTTTCCTGTTTCAACATATAAACGACGTGAAGACATTCTTAATTGGGACATAGATATTCTATGTTTTTTTATGTTGATAACCTCAAGATATTTATTGAAAGTAAAAGAAGTAAAGGATTTAAAGAAAATAGCTCTGGATGAGTTTTGCAGTCTTGAGTTAAAATCCTCAATCCAGGTATCGCGTATTCTTTGCTTTACTAATGGTAACAAATACTATCGATTGGCTACTCATTGGTTCCACCAAGCATCATAAAAACCAAGCTTAGACAAAATAGACTTAACTCTTGAGACCCAATTAATCTTACGCGGGTTTACTTTAAAATCACGTTTGAGTAAAAGATAACACTGTTTAATGTATTTGTATTCTGGGACAAAGCATTTGTTTAGCCAGTATTTAATAATCTTGTACATTCTAGAAGCTTCCATATCATACCTGCCTAGTTCTCAATACACAACGTCATTTTGAGTCGTCAGTTTAACTCCCAATAGACGTTTACAGATATGTAAGTGCGTTTTTTCTATTTCGGTCGCATTATAGAACCCCCATACTTCGGATGAGTAATTTAATATAGGTGTGATTAATTTATCGAATAGTTCAAGAGTATGTTTTGGAGATAAATCTGTACAACTTATACAGACGTTTGTTCATTTCAAAAATTCCTTTTAGTGCTTGGCCTGCTAACAATCTGTCTTGAACAGCCCTACAACGCTTATGTAAGTAGCGTCGCAAGTGGGTTAAACTCACTTTCATCATCTCACCTGTTTGCTGATATTTCACCCACAATCTTTAAATGGTAGATGTAAAACAATGTAATAGACAGGACACCCGTCTCAACGACACACAGACTTGAATAAGTCCAACATATTCTTGGCATATTAAAGACATTTGTTTACAAAATTGTAGTGACCTTGGAATCCGGTCTTAGTCACAGAACGGTTCATGTGGGTTTTATCTATGCAAAAACCGCGGGAGATGACGTAGGTTGTCGGGGGAGTTGAGAGGCCATCTTGTGAGAAGCAGCCGTCAACACGGCGTTTTTCATCTCTGTAATGTCAGAGGAGTGGTTGAAAGCTCAGCAAGTGTCCAATTCGAGCTTCTCGACATGTCTGTATGACAGAATGCGAAAACCGGTGCGCTTTGTGACGTCATTTTACAGACTGCGTGCCTTTTGTTTCTTAGTGGCGAAAAGGAACTTTGCGATCGGCTTTAATTGACGGAAAGTATACTTGCGATGGTGTTAATGAAACGCAAATAGTGGTAATCGCAAATGAACTAGCAAATGAAAGCGATCTGCGATTTTATGACATCGCATCGCTAATATTTGATGAAACGCACCCCAGATATTTTATATGTTGTCAATTTCAAGTGCAAGTTCACATACAGGAAAAACTCGAGATTCACGTGAATCACAGATCGCATAAATCACGGGATTAACTATCGATTTGCATAATGAAATATATTTGATAAAATGTTTGATTGAGCAGGCTAAATTATGTCAATCATATTTAAAAATGCAAGTGCGGATTTTACAAAAGTTTTAAAGTATACGTTACATTTAATGCTAATCATTGAATGAGTCCATTCAATTAATCATTTATTTAATGTCTAAAATATGCAACAAGACAGTGTACGGAGCAGGAGACAGTGTACGGAGCAGGAGACAGTGTACGGAGCATGAGGCAGTGTACGGAGCAGGAGGCAGTGTACGGAGCATGAGACAGTGTACGGAGCATGAGGCAGTGTGCGGAGCATGAGACAGAGTACTGAGCAGGAGACAGTGAACGGAGCATGAGACAGTGTACGGAGCATGAGACAGTGTACGGAGCATGAGGCAGTGTACGGAGCATGAGACAATGTACGGAGCAGCAGGCAGTGTACGGAGCATGAGGTAATGTACGGAGAAGCAGGCAGTATACGGAGCAGCAGGCAGTGTACGGAGCAGCAGGCAATTTACGGAGCTGGAGACAGTGTTTTTAGCATGTAGCAGTGTATGGAGCAGGAGGCAGTGTACGGAGCAGGAGACAGTGTTCGGAGCAGGGGGCAGTGTACGGAGCAGGAGACGGTGTACGGTGCAGGAGACAGTGTACGGAGCAGAATACAGTGTACGGAGCAGGAGACAGTGTACGGAGCATGAAACAGTATAGGAGCATGATGCAGTGTGCGGAACATGAGACAGTGTACGGAGCAAGAGGCAGTGTGCGGAGCAGGAGACAGTGTACGGAGCAAGAGGCAGTGTGCGGAACATGAGACAGTGTACGGAACAAGAGGCAGTGTGCGGAACATGAGACAGTGTACGGAGCAAGAGGCAGTGTGCGGAACATGAGACAGTGTACGGAGCAAGAGGCATTGTGCGGAACATGAGACAGTGTACGGAGCAAGAGGCATTGTGCGGAACATGAGACAGTGTACGGAGCAAGAGGCAGTGGATGACTGTCATGCTGGCTATGTTTATGCTAATATTGCGAATACAGAAGTATTTTACGCATTATGTCAACTTTGGTCCAAATATAGTCATATGTATTACTTATTCCAAATTGCCGTAAGGATCTTACCAATCCAGTGACGAGAGGTGTTGATGAAATACTTCTATCTGCTGCTTTCTGTATATGCAGATATACTAGTTTCGGTTTCAACTATAAATGTGGCCGATATGCAACGATCAAAGTGATTAGATATTCTGGATATAAATCCGGGACAAGCTGGCTTATTATAACATAATGCGTACCTCCTGCATTCCATCTGGACCAGGTGAGGTCGCTTGAGTTCACCGCATTAGTGCAAATGGAGTTATGTAACAACCATACCGCTATAATATCGTAGCAGTAGTCCTGTCTGGACAGGGAGAATATTTTTCATTTAAAATAGAGTGAGAGACATTACAAGTTTAGAACTACATTGTTCGTGTGTGTAAGACTTAACGATTGTATTTTGAAGTGATAGCCGAACATTCCTCCAACCAATGTAGGGACCGTTCCCATTAGCTCTCGCAGTGCTTTGATTCTGAACTCAGGATTGCCACAAGGAACGTCGCACCAAGATATAACGATTTCCAAGTAGAAGAAGGCAACATATTTGAGGTAGATCCTGAAAATCGTAATCTTCTTTACAGACACTTCATAAGGTCAACTAATCATCTTACAGACATACCAGACACTTCATAAGGTCAACTAATCATCTTACAGACATACCAGACACTTCATAAGGTCAACTAATCATCTTACAGACATACCAGACACTTCATAAGGTCAACTAATCATCTTACAGACATACCAGACACTTCATAAGGTCAACTAATCATCTTACAGACACACCAGACACTTCATAAGGTCAACTAAACATCTTACAGACATACCAGACACTTCATAAGCACAACTAATCATCTTACAGACACACCAGACACTTCATAAGGTCAACTAATCATCTTACAGACACACCAGACACTTCATAAGGTCAACTAATCATCTTACAGACACACCAGACACTTCATAAGTTCAACTAATCATCTTACAGACATACCAGACACGTCATAAGGTCAACTAATCATCTTACAGACATACCAGACACTTCATAAGCACAACTAATCATCTTACAGACACACCAGACACTTCATAAGGTCAACTAATCATCTTACAGACACACCAGAAACTTCATAAGGTCAACGTATCATCTTACAGACACACCAGACACTTCATAAGGTCAACTAATCATCTTACAGACATACCAGACACTTCATAAGGACAGCTAAATCGGTGATCATGTACATCAGACCCAAGCAGGGTCCGGTTTCTAATGATGATTGTAAACATATAGTGAACTTATTGTTCCTTTTGGTAAATGACAAACGTGTAGTATAAACGACCGGACAATGTACGGTCATGTACTTCATAACTTGTATTTACTGTTGTTACTTTTAAAACACTGACCTTACGTTATGTAACTTGAGATTTCCAAATTAAAATATTCGTTTACATGTGTCTGCTTAAACTATTCATATTCAAGATAGCAATGTCACTGGTATGCAACCATGTCAATGCGTGATGCAGTTCTAAACGACGACGCGTCATCGATTCGCAACGAAAAATGTCATCGTTTCTCTCCACTAACGAGGACATGCAGACCATTTCGGTGTATGGAAGTCTAAAATAATTAAGTTCCAGAGACGATCGTGATTTTTCTTGGCTGCGTAATTCAACTTTTGACAGTATGGAATCCCAGCTTATATATTCAATGTTATGTTTTCGGAAATTATACGGATAAACACAATTATTGGCACAATTGTACAACTGAGGTTTAAGAAATATTATTAAATATCATTTATTTCAGTAAATATACTTTAAACGGCAATGGAATAATGCACAACAAGAGTTTTAATGAATTTTATACTCATGTTATATAAAATCATGTGCACTTGATCTATTTTCGATGTAAAATAAAGCTTTGTTTGGTGTTAAATGATGTTATCGATGCCTCAACAAATGTCACCATTACTAAACGAAATCAAATATTATGTCATCGTTTCTAAACGAAGGTGTTACAGATACTAAACGACGACCATGGGAGTTTCCTATGATGGAGAATCTGTTTTCGTTAATACGCTGGAACTAAGTAATATTGTGGTCGTGGAATCGACAGAGATGCAAGCCTGACCTGAGCAACACACCTTACCTATTGGAATAATTAGCTTACCAGTCTGTTTATTGAGAAACACATTGTTAGGATCTCATTCTTTATCCCTACCAAACACAGTAAAAGAACGTGATTTAAACTTCACTTTGCCATCACATATTAAAAACTGCAGAAATGAAATTTTTTCATGTATTATGAAGTAGTTTCTGTCGATTTTCTGTGTACGTGTATATTGTAGTGAACGTTAGAAATGATTCACAAAGTCCTTCTGTTTGTATTTCTTTTTATTCGCACACTTAAACAATGTCTGGACATCCAGTCATATCAAGTTATAAATATTAATCTAAAGTTATGGTTCTCCAATATGTATATCAAGCTGGTACTCCAGTGAATATTAAAATAAAATAACCTAAATGCAAATTCTGGTACTCCAGTTAAATTTAAAGTAAAGGTACTCCTTTGAATGAATTACTATCTCTCTCTCTCTAGCATCGATTATATAAGATTATAAGGAAGCCAGACATTAAGGGCTTTGATGATAAATAAACATTTCAGATATAACAATAGATGTGTGACCTTAAGGGCTTTGATGATAAATAAACAATTCATATATAACAATAGATGTGTGATGACAATTAATCATAGGAAATATGTTATTAAGATTTTAGAAATGATGTGTTAATAACAGAACAATAGCTTCCCAGTAAATGTTGGCAAACAGCAACAGATGACAAACTTTACAAAATAATTAAAATGTATGATAAGAGAAAAGTCTCATTTTCACTGCATAATAATTCCTCCCTGCTATGCAGTAAAATTGATACATTTTTATTATTAACGTTTTTTCAGAATTATCATAAATATTTTGTTTCAATAGCATCTCTTTGTCCATACGTAGGAAGCCAGGTCCGACATAATTAAATAATGACTATTAATCGCTTCTTTTGATAAACAAATCGCCATTTGTATAAACTGTTGATTGTTTGTAATTACTATGTAAACAAATGTCTGGCTTATACCATATTTCGGATAGTTTCGAACAAAAGCCCTTTTAGCACCTTTTTTCGGCAAAGCCTTCAGCGTCTCATATTTGGACAGAAGTCGCTCAAAATTTCATTGGCTACAATTCTTGATAAAATTTTGTAACAGAGAATTTCATTGGTCTAGTCCCTTTTTGGCGCTTAGGTAAAAAATGTGTCTTTCCTCGGTAAAGTCATTCTTAATATTGACTTTACATGTGTTAGGTTGCGTAAGTTACATTAAACGAGGAAAGGACACATCTTCTTTATTATTTTTATAGATCTCGGGAGAAACGTCCGTACGTGGAAGTCACGGCACAAAACATGTTTATGATAACGTATACAATGCCTTACTGCCCTCTCTGCGCTGTCATTCCATATGTCGCAAAAGCTGCATTTAAATCGGTGATCCTGAAACAGAAGTAAAAGTAGCGAAACAGGTCGATGAATACAACAAAGTGGTCTTAAGATTGATAATATGATGCGCGACTCATTTAACTTAAGTGATTTAAACAAAACAAAACGATTTGTTCAGTAAGGGTGCAAGCAAACGCTAGTAGTCCACCGGTAAACAATTTCATGACGTTTGATGCCGAAATGATGCATGCAAGTGCAACGTATACAAATGCATCCATGGTGGTCATTGTGCACACTCGACTGGGCTGGAACAATTTGGATAACAGTGGTAAAAGGAGTATTCCTGTCAGCACGAGATAACTCTTGACTTCTTACTCTAGTTTATGGAATGGTTTTCTGATCGTAGGTTGTAGACTGAAGATTTGCAGCAAATATGATAAAATAAACAATTCGTTCTTAAAATTTATATAAAAAGAAACACATTAAATTCAAGAATAAGAGTACGCTCTTACCATTTTACTAACAGAGATTCGTAATTGATCACTTGTTATTCTGAAACAAAATTAAAAACACTTAGAAACTATTCCATTTGCATTAATGCTTTCGTTTAGAGATCATTACACAAAATCCGATTTCGTTGAGACATCATGACACACTCTGCGAGAAACCATGACATGCGAAGAAAACTTAATCGTAAACTATACAGTTACCAGGCGTTATGTTTGTGTGAAATTAGTTGTTTTGGCATTATATGGACAATGTTATACTGAGAAAATCAAAGTTGTGATTAAAATGTAAGTTTTTAAGCCATTGAACTGCAATGATAAAATACACTCCAAAGTAAACGATTCTAAACGATAATATGACAAAATACCAATTTCACTCGTACTAGTGTAGCCGAAATAAATACTGAAGGACATAGACATGCATCGTGGTTCATACCCTGGCTGAAAAACGAAGAAGAAAGATTTGCTCTGTTTTAAAAACAACATAAGATACATACTTACCGAGATGTGTCCTCATAACAGGAGAGAAACGATGAAATTTTTCGTTGCGAATCGATGACGCGTCGTCGTTTAGAACTGCATCACGATTGACATGGTTGCATACCAGTGAATGTATTCGTTTAATTTCCACATGTAAATGTTTGTAATTCATTGATGTACATTTTAAACTTCATTTAAGATTACCAATCATCGTAAAGTATATTTTATTCTACTCATTATTTCGATTATTCAGGCCACCGAGCCCATACATCAGCAATGAACATATGTACATACAAACACGCTTCACATATACATGTATACATACACAAACACACGTCACCTGTTTACACAATATACACAATTCTTTATCCAATATTGTCCACTATTGTTCCACATTCTTTTTGATATACATTACATTGCACAATTCTCAAATTTGACTAATATCTTCACAGTTTGCACTTCAATTGTAACATGTACTACATGTATTTGTTAAAATTCTCTACATTTTGCTCTTTTCGCAGCATTTGCCCGCATATAATATTTTAACAATTATACTGTGACATTACAATCAAATTTGCTACAAGTCTCTTTTATCAGGACATTTTGCAGCATTTCGCCACATTATGTACTTTAGGCACTTGCTAACATTGTCCACATATTGCAGTGTAATACCGCACGTAGGCAAGGGAACCACTATGTGTGACTCACATTGTCCATATATTGCAGTGTAATACCGTGCGTATGCAAGGGAACCACTATGTGTGACTCACATTGTCCATATATTGCAGTGTAATACCGTGCGTATGCAAGGGAACCACTATGTGTGACTCACATTGTCCATATATTGCAGTGTAATACCGTGCGTATGCAAGGGAACCACTATGTGCGACTCACATTGTCCATATATTGCAGTGTAATACCGTGCGTATGCAAGGGAACCACTATGTGTGACTCACATTGTCCATATATTGCAGTGTAATACCGTACGTAGGCAAGGGAACTACTATGTGTGACTCACATTGTCCACATATTGCAGTGTAATACCGTGCGTAGGCAAGGGAACCACTATGTGTGACTCACATTGTCCATATATTGCAGTGTAATACCGTGCGTAGGCAAGGGAACCACTATGTGTGACTCACATTGTCCATATATTGCAGTGTAATACCGTGCGTATGCAAGGGAACCACTATGTGCGACTCACATTGTTAATAAAGTAAAACAAGTGCTTTCTTCAGTGTGATTAAAGGGACACAACCGCTTTATTGAGTGATGGGAAAAAAACGAGTTGCGTCCCTTGTACTGACGAGGCAAATCTACACGGCGATTAAAGGATTTGATTTGTTATATGATCTCTGTAAAACCGAAGCGAAACATGAATATAATTCGAATCCAAATATGGGTCATATTTATTATTAAATGTGTTTCCAAACACTGCATTATTAGTAATATTCTATGTATGTAGCTATACTACCGCGACTGTTCAGTAATATTCTATATGTATGTAGCTATACTACCGCGACTGTTCAGAGATATCTATATGTATGTAGCTATACCACCGCGACTGTTCAGTAATATTCTATATGTATGTAGCTATACTACCGCGACTGTTCAGTAATATTATATATGTATGTAGCTATACTAACGCGACTGTTCAGTAATATTCTATATGTATGTAGCTTTACTACCGCGACTGTTCAGTAATATTCTATATGTATGTAGCTATACTACCGCGACTGTTCAGTGATATTATATATGTATCTAACTTTACTACCGCGACTGTTCAGTAATATTCTATATGTAAGTAGCTATACTACCACGACTGTTCAGTAATAGTCTATATGTATGTAGCTATACTACCACGACTGTTCAGTAATAGTCTATATGTATGTAGCTATACTACCACGACTGTTCAGTAATATTCTATATGTATGTAGCTATACTACCGCGACTGTTCAGTAATAGTCTATATGTATGTAGCTATACTACCGCGACTGTTCAGTAATATTCTATATGTATGTAGCTATACTACCACGACTGTTCAGTAATATTCTATGTATGTAGCTATACTACCACGACTGTTCAGTAATATTCTATATGTATGTAGCTATACTACCACGACTGTTCAGTAATATTCTATATGTAAGTAGCTATACTACCACGACTGTTCAGTAATAGTCTATATGTTTGTAGCTATACTACCACGACTGTTCAGTAATATTCCATATGTATGTAGATAAACTACCACGACTTTCAGTAATAGTCTATATGTATGTAGCTATACTACCACGACTTTCAGTAATAGTCTATATGTATGTAGCTATACTACCACGACTGTTCAGTAATAGTCTATATGTATGTAGCTATACTACCACAACTGTTCAGTAATATTCTATATGTATGTAGCTATACTACCGCGACTGTTCAGTTATAGTCTATATGTATGTAGCTATACTACCACTACTGTTCAGTAATAGTCTATATGTATGTAGCTATACTACCGCGACTGTTCAG
Organism: Mactromeris polynyma; assembly: GCA_032209605.1. Lineage (NCBI taxonomy): Eukaryota > Metazoa > Mollusca > Bivalvia > Venerida > Mactridae > Mactromeris > Mactromeris polynyma. The sequence goes on from JASFXZ010000028.1 coordinate 8,535,646, forward strand.
TAATATCTATATGTATGTAGCTATACTACCGCGACTGTTCAGTAATATTCTATATGTATGTAGCTATACTACCGCGACTGTTCAGTAATATTCTATATGTAAGTAGCTATACTACCACGACTGTTCAGTAATAGTCTATATGTATGTAGCTATACTACCACGACTGTTCAGTAATAGTCTATATGTATGTAGCTATACTACCACGACTGTTCAGTAATATTCTATATGTATGTAGCTATACTACCGCGACTGTTCAGTAATATTCTATATGTATCTAACTATACTACCGCGACTGTTCAGTAATATTCTATATGTAAGTAGCTATACTACCGCGACTGTTCAGTAATATTATATATGTATCTAACTATACTACCACGACTGTTCAGTAATATTCTATATGTAAGTAGCTATACTACCGCGACTGTTCAGTAATATTATATATGTATCTAACTATACTACCACGACTGTTTAGTAATATTCTATATGTATGTAGCTATACTACCACGACTGTTCAGTAATATTCTATGTATGTAGCTATACTACCACGACTGTTCAGTAATATTCTATGTATGTAGCTATACTACCGCGACTGTTCAGTAATATTCTATGTATGTAGCTATACTACCACGACTGTTCAGTAATATTCTATATGTAAGTAGCTATACTACCACGACTGTTCAGTAATATTCTATGTATGTAGCTATACTACCACGACTGTTCAGTAATATTCTATATGTAAGTAGCTATACTACCGCGACTGTTCAGTAAAAGTCTATATGTATGTAGCTATACTACCGCGACTGTTCAGTAATAGTCTATATGTATGTAGCTATACTACCACGACTGTTCAGTAATATTCTATGTATGTAGCTATACTACCACGACTGTTCAGTAATATTCTATATGTATGTAGCTATACTACCACGACTGTTCAGTAATATTCTATATGTAAGTAGCTATACTACCACGACTGTTCAGTAATAGTCTATATGTTTGTAGCTATACTACCACGACTGTTCAGTAATATTCCATATGTATGTAGATAAACTACCACGACTTTCAGTAATAGTCTATATGTATGTAGCTATACTACCACGACTGTTCAGTAATAGTCTATATGTATGTAGCTATACTACCACAACTGTTCAGTAATATTCTATATGTATGTAGCTATACTACCACGACTGTTCAGTTATAGTCTATATGTATGTAGCTATACTACCACTACTGTTCAGTAATAGTCTATATGTATGTAGCTATACTACCGCGACTGTCCAGTAATATATATATGTATGTAGCTATACTACCGCGACTGTTCAGTAATATTCTATATGTATGTAGCTATACTACCGCGACTGTTCAGTAATATTCTATATGTATGTAGCTATACTACCCCGACTGTTCAGTAATATCTATATATATGTAGCTATACTACCGCGACTGTTCAGTAATATTCTATATGTATGTAGCTATACTACCGCGACTGTTCAGAAATAGTCTATATGTATGTAGCTATACTACCCCGACTGTTCAGTAATATTCTATATGTATGTAGCTATACTACCGCGACTGTTCAGTAATATTCTATATGTATGTAGCTATACTACCGCGACTGTTCAGTAATATTCTATATGTATGTAGCTATACTACCGCGACTGTTCAGAAATAGTCTATATGTATGTAGCTATACTACCGCGACTGTTCAGTAATATTCTATATGTATGTAGCTATACTACCGCGACGGTTCAGTAATATTCTATATGTATGTAGCTAAACTACCGCGACTGTTCAGTAATATTTTATATGTATGTAGCTATACTACCGCGACTGTTCAGTAATGTTCTATATGTATGTAGCTATACTACCACAACTGTTCAGTAATATTCTATATGTATGTAGTATACTATCACGACTGTTCAGTAATATTCTATGTATGTAGCTATACTACCGCGACTGTACAGTATGTGGTTCATCTGATTGTACACATAGTATAATCACAACATAGTGCACCCCTTTTACCAGGAAATTAAGAGAGCAGTCACGGCTCATCTCTCGATTTCTATATATTAATTATAAACCCAAATCGATAAGTCTTTCATTATCGATGTATCCATTATATTGGGTATAGGGTGTGAAGGTTGTTTAAATCATATTTTCAATAATGAACGGATAAATAGGTTGTATACAACACCCCTATAATCGGTATTTAGGTAAACACGATACTGAAAGAAATAGCGAATTGAAGTCATACTTTGAAATGTGTTGATATACAATGAAAGTTTATATTTTGGCTTCGGTTTATAATCAAGGACCTTGGCATCAAGACATGAAAGCATCAATACAAACCGTACAATTTATAAGTTTGGATTCTTCCTAAATAGAATCTACGAAGAAATCACAAATATACAAGAGAACATTGTACTTGTAGACAGGTCAGTTTATCGCGTTATAATTGAATGAAATAATTGTACGAGGTGTGGTAGTATACTTTATTAACACGATTCCCAAGCTCTCCACGAGTTCTCGAAGTGCTTGCAGTGCAAGGGAAGTAATTAGTCTGACTAACTTGAAATACGGTAAGACTGCAGGAGTTGTCTTATCCTGTTGATCGCTGTGTGCAATATCCATCCTCCAACAAAATTATATTCCTGGTGTAAATTATAATATCAAATACAATATCCTTAGGGTAATAACCTCTCTAGAGTAATACGTTCTCTAGAGTAATACCCTCTCTAGAGTAATACCCTCACTAGAGTAAAACCATCTCTAGAGTAATACCCTCTATAGAGTAATACCCTCTATAGAGTGATACCCTCTCTAGAGTATTACCATCTCTACAGTAATACCATCTCTACAGTAATACCCGCTCTACAGTAATACCCGCTCTACAGTAATACCATCTCTAGAGTAATACCCTCACTAGAGTAAAACCATCTCTAGAGTAATACCCTCTATAGAGTAATACCCTCTATAGAGTGATACCCTCTCTAGAGTATTACCATCTCTACAGTAATACCATCTCTACAGTAATACCCGCTCTACAGTAATACCCGCTCTACAGTAATACCCTCTCTAGAGTAATACCCTCACTAGAGTAATAACCGCTCTACAGTAATACCCTCTCTAGAGTAATACCCTCACTAGAGTAAAACCATCTCTAGAGTAATACCCTCTATAGAGTAATACCCTCTCTAGAGTATTACCATCTCCAGAGTAATACCCTCTCTACAGTAATACCCGCTCTACAGTAATACCCGCTCTACAGTAATACCCGCTCTACAGTAATACCCCCTCTACAGTAATACCCGCTCTACAGTAATACCCTCTCTACAGTAATACCCGCTCTACATCAATACCCTCTCTACAGTAATACCCGCTCTACAGTAATACCCTCTCTACAGTAATACCATCTCTACAGTAATACCCTCTCTACAGTAATACCCGCTCTACAGTAATACCCTCCCTACAGTAATAGCCTATCTACAGTAATACCCGCTCTACAGTAATACCATCTCTAGAGTAATACCCGCTCTACAGTAATACCCGCTCTACAGTAATACTATCTCTACAGTAATACCCGCTCTACAGTAATACCATCTCTACAGTAATACCCTATCTACAGTAATACCCTCTCTACAGTAATACCCTCTCTACAGTAATACCCGCTCTACAGTAATACCCTCTCTACAGTAATACCCTCTCTACAGTAATACCCGCTCTACAGTAATACCATCTCTACAGTAATACCCTCTCTACAGTAATACCCTCCCTACAGTAATACTCTCTCTACAGTAATACCCGCTCTACAGTAATACCCGCTCTACAGTAATACCATCTCTACAGTAATACTCTCTCTACAGTTATACCCGCTCTACAGTAATACCATCTCTACAGTAAAACCCGCTCTACAGTAATACCCTCTCTACAGTAATACCCGCTCTACAGTAATACTCTCTCTACAGTTATACCCGCTCTACAGTAATACCATTTCTACAGTAATACCCGCTCTACAGTAATACCCGCTCCACAGTAATACCCGCTCTACAGTAATACTCTCTCTACAGTAATACCATCTCTACAGTAATACCATCTCTACAGTAATACTCTCTCTACAGTAATACCCGCTCTACATGAATACCATCTCTACAGTAATACCCGCTCTACAGTAATAATCTCTCTACAGTAATACCCGCTCTACAGTAATACCCGCTCTACAGTAATACTCTCTCTACAGTAATACCCGCTCTACAGTTATACTCTCTCTACAGTAATACCCGCTCTACAGTAATACTCTCTCTACAGTAATACCCTCTCTACAGTAATACCCGCTCTACAGTAATACCCTCTCTACAGTAATACTCTCTCTACAGTAATACCCGCTCTACAGTTATAACCTCTCTAGAGTAATAACCTCTCTACAGTAATACCCTCTCTAGAGTAATACCCTCTCTAGAGTAATAACCTCCCTAGAGTAATACCCTCTCTATAGTAATAACCTCTCTATAGTAATACCCTCTCTAGAGTAACACCCTCTCTAGAGTAATACCATCTCTAGAGTAATAATCTCCCTAGAGTAATACCCTCTCTATAGTAATAACCTCTCTATAGTAATACCCTCCCTAAAGTAATACCCTCCCTAGAGTAATACCCTCTCTGCAGCAATAACCTCTCTGTAGCAATAACCTCCCTAGTGTAATAACCTCCGTACAGCATCAACCTCTCTGCAGCAATTACCTCCCTACAGCAATAACCTCTCTGCAGCAATAACCTCTCTGCAGCAATAACCTCCCTATAGCAATTACCTCCCTACAGCAATAACCTCTCTGCAGCAATAACCTCCCTAGTGTAATAACCTCCCTACAGCAACAACCTCTCTGCAGCAATAACCTCCCTACAGCAATAACCTCCCTAGTGTAATAACCTCCCTAAAGCAATAACCTCCCTAGTGTAATTACCTCCCTACAGCAATAATCTTCCTAGTGTAATAACCTTCATACAGCAATAACCTCCCTACAGCAATAACCTTCCAACAGCAATAATCTCCCTACAGCAATAACCTTCCTACAGCAATAACCTCCCTACAGCTATTAACTCCCTACAGCAATAACTTCCCTACATCAATAACCTTCCTACAGCAATAACCTCCCTACAACAATTACCTCCCTGCAGCAATAACCTAACTATAGCAATAACCTCTCTAGTGCAATAACCTGTCTCAGCAATAGCCTCCATACAGCAATAACCTCCCTACAGTAATAACCGCCATACAGTAATAAACTTCCTGCAGCAATCTCATTCCTATTACCTCTCAACAAAAACTAGAACATCTGAACAAGGATGTTGTTCTGGAGAGGTTGCATTGTAATACGTCTGGTGGATTTAATGACGCCATTTACTTGAATGAATTGTTTGTTTGGATATTTTGCACACATACGAGGGTCATGCGAAAAGTTCTGTCACTAATTGGCTTCCGTAGTTTTATCCCAGTTTTTTTAAAACGCTTCATTGCACTTGAATGGTGTGTCCAATAGCTAACGATATCCGTTATTTCGTCCAAATTGCTTTTCAAATGAGTTATTTCAAATTGAAATACATGCAGTCATATACACTGACCAATTTACTTTTCACATTGTAAAATAGACGAAAAGACGAAAATTCGTAGCTATATTAAATGCCGCATTAGGCTTGATATAGATTCAAAGCAGATATTTGATGAATCGTGTGGTATATATGGACCTCAGGCCATTTCAATGCGCAGTTTTTAGGTGGGTTAAAGCTTTTAAAGCTGGGAAATTATCTGTCGAAGATGATACCACTTCTGGTAGGCCTAAAACCTCTGTTACCAAGGCAAACATCGCTGCTGTAAAAGTTGTGGTCGAACAGGATGCGCGATTGTCGGTGTACTGGCATATCAGAAGGCAAACAATTCTGAAAAAGCGTTTGGACCTGAGAAAGATTTGCGCTAGCTGGGTACCGCTTTTGCTCTAATTTTGTACTATGTATACGTTTATGCGAATTTATGTGTAAACTATTGTAAACTTTTTACGTACTTGTATGTATTGTATCAAACAAACGCAACCCTCCAATAAATAGTGAAGTCTTGCCAGCAGCAAAAGAGTGTTTGTTATTTGTACACGAGTTAGTCAAGACATTCAATACTAAACAGTAAAAATGAACAGCACATATACAGTGTAACCTTTCCAGATTGAGTCTCGTGAGAAAAATTATCAATGTTCCTGTTGTATATTGTACTATCAAATATAACCTCTCTACAGCAATAACCTTCCTACAACAATAACTTCTCTACAGCAATTACCTCTCTACAAATGCCAGAGTTCACATCTGAACAAGGATGTTGTTCTGGAGAGGTTGCACGATAATACGTCTGGTGGATTTAATGACGCCATTTTCAAGAATAAACTATTTGGTTCGATATTGTGCACATAAAGGTTATAAATGTACAAAATAGAAGATGCTTTGAACATTTTTGTACCAATCTTAAAATTTAAAAAAGTGAGAAAAAATAGAACAAAAAACTATTTTATTGTATACATAATATGTATAATGATAACATTTTCTTTATTCACATAAAACACTCAACTGATTATACATGTGGACAAGATTTTCAGTGTCATACAGAAAGAATACAGTCAGTGAAATAAAAATAATTTCACCAGCAAGAATGTCCGTCGTTCCTTACCAAATATGTAAGAAAGTTTGTATTACAAACAATATGTAATGCCGCTTTAAATTTTGTGAAACAAATGTCAGAATACATATAATAGAGTAGATATCCCACCACTCATAATGAAGTTATAGCCACTGAGTGTACAATTGTACTGAGATGTTATAGAATGGAGTTCTCTAAATTTGTTCCAATCTTTCATATACAACTCACAAATATATTCCAGCAACTCATTTCATCACCTCTAGAACATTTACACATACATTTTATTGTACAAAAATATCATTCATCAAATTCTATTTAAACAATCTGCTGTACAAATATATTATGAATTTTTTCACCTTGTTTCATGCAGTAAAACAAACAATTCAATAAAGCTATCTTTGTGACAAATTATAAAAAATCTCCTGTTTCAAAGTGTAACCCTCTAACATCATTATGTGTGATGTTTACTGTAGGTATTGATGTAAGATACTCAGACATATAATCCACCGCCTCCTTCCCTGTCAGTAGTCTGTGAGTTTCTCCATCAACTGATGTAATACTACATTTATATAACAGAACTTTTATCACAGATTTATTGTTTACACAACTTTCAATGAAACAATGAAAACATTGACGACTCATTGTGACATCACACAGATCTATCTTCACTAGTGTTACACCAGGATGTAGTTGTAATAAAACATCATCAGATAACTTCATGCGCCACAGTGTTAGTGACTTGATATATGGAAGAGTTTTCACTGTATGTACCAATGTTTTCATTCTATTGTAATCTAACATGTAAATGGGAGATACACAGATATTAAGATGTTCAAGTTTTGAATACTTAATACACTTAAATACATCAATAGAACATCTAACATTCCCCTCAGATAATGGACCCAAATTGATGTACTTTAAACTAGACTTGTTTACATTATTACATAAAATATTAACATACTGCAGATATAATGAAGTGAGTTTTGTATGATGTGGAAGATTTAGAGTCAATGTACAGTCTCTATCACCACGCTGGTGATTATCACAATACACATTAGACAATTTGATATTTTCAATGAGAACATTGTCAGACAGAAATTGCACCAGATTATGTAAACTGTTATGTTGCATATTAACATAAGACAGAGACAATGATGTCAGATGTTGGAGACTTCTCACAGGTAATTCTGGTATCAATGTACCACCTTTAATACCAACAGTGTGCAGTGTGGATTGATTCTGTAACATGCACTCAGTGAACTTTACATCATATACATGATCACCATTCGACAAGTCACCAACATTTAAACATTGTAGATTTTTGATCTGATCAAACTCAACAAAATATTCACCACTAGGTGAATGTAGGTAATGTATACATGTTCTGTTTAGCAATAAAAGTTGTTTCAGATAACCAAAATATGAACTGTCTTCAGCATAATTTTCCCAAACATTATTAAATATAAAATCTTCAAGTTTCAATGAAAAGTTTGGATTACTTGACCCACTGACTTGCTTGAAACAATTGATAACAATACTTTGTAGTGACTTGAATTGTTCACTGTAAGCATATATATCATTTTGAAATATAGCATTTCTTCTGCAACAAGTTAAATCATCAGATATTTTCGAGTATATATCCTCTAATAAAAATTTGACTTTTTCACCAGAAAATCCAGAAAGAAAGATGAAAAAAATTTGAAATTGCACAATATCATTGAGTGTGGTCCATTCCTTAACAACATTATCAAATGCATTACTGCTGTCAAATGAAGATACAAACAATGCTGCGAAATATTCAAGGTAACTCTTGTGCAAGAACGACAATTTTTGTTCTTGTTTTCCCAATCGACCAATTACTTTGTTTCTGGATAAGATACCAATCTTGCACAAGAAATCCATTTCTTCATAGGAGAAAAAATAAGGTTCTAACATTAACTGTTTTCTGGTGTATACAAGAACTGATACACACTTGTCTAATTTGAACAATGATCTAAATGACAGAAAACATATTTTCGCTAAAAGTGCAAAATTGGTTTTGAAATAAGCAAGGTCTGTGAGTGAATCAGGAAGTTGTGCACTACATAATGGTGCTGATGGCGAATGAATACCTCTCTTTTCAGCTTGTTCAAAGAGCATTTCCAGTATGTTACTGTATATAAGTGCTCTAGACATGTCAGTCAGTTTACAGTCAAACCATATGGCTACCAAATGTGACCCAACTATGGGTATACACAACTGGTGATAAAGCCCACAAATTTTGATTTCTGTAAAAAAGTCAATCGTAGTTTTGTTTTCAACATTAGCCTTATTACAACGAGCCACAATTTCTTCAACATAACGCGTTGTTGACTCTCCACTAATTCCTTTCATCTGGACTTGACGATCAAGATCTTTGGGCGGCAACCTAACAGTTTCTATTTTATACGGTCGGCATGTTATTAAAAAACAGCATTTGTCAGCCGTTATTTTGTCAGGTAGCGCGCAATTTTTTTTACGACTAGTTTTTGGGGACCACTCGTCAAGTCCATCTAAGATTACAAGACACACGTGTTGCTTCAAAGTATTTTGAACAAGTTCGTATAATTCATTCATTTTACCATCACATTCTGTTTCAGTGTATACCTGTTCTACAATCATTGTTATCACATCGTTTCTATCAGTATCTCGGAGAGATACAAAAAATGTGAAGTCGAATTTTCTCATGAATTCAATATTCTTCTGTGTAACTTCATCATCAACGTTTTCATTAAATTGCGACTTGTACCAAAGCAACGACATACACTTGCAGAAGGATGATTTACCGACACCCGCATCACCAGTAATAAATACATTACTGAAACAATGATCACCCTTACTAAATATTTCCTTGTAAGAGGAAATTGTATATTGTTCCTTTTCATCGGTTCTGTGATAGGGAACATGGAACAGAGATGGAGGTTGATAAATAGATAAAAGGTCCACACCATCTTCATCATCATCACACAAAGGTAACACTGACAAGGTACAACAATCTTCCTGGTACATCTTCACAAGACGATTTTTGAGATCTGAAAATTATAAACTTTGTAAGATTAAAATGAAAATCTAAGTTAAGCAGGGAATGCCACAAGTTTACAAAGAACAAAACCCCACCCAAAGGAAAGCAGGGAATGCCACAAGTTTACAAAGAACAAAACCCCACCCAAAGGAAAGCAGGGAATGCCACAAGTTTACAAAGAACAAAACCCCACCCAAAGGAAAGCAGGGAATGCCACAAGTTTACAAAGAACAAAACCCCACCCAAAGGAAAGCAGGGAATGCCACAAGTTTACAAAGAACAAAACCCCACCCAAAGGAAAGCAGGGAATGCCACAAGTTTACAAAGAACAAAACCCCACCCAAAGGAAAGCAGGGAATGCCACAAGTTTACAAAGAACAAAACCCCACCCAAAGGAAAGCAGGGAATGCCACAAGTTTACAAAGAACAAAACCCCACCCAAAGGAAAGCAGGGAATGCCACAAGTTTACAAAGAACAAAACCCCACCCAAAGGAAAGCAGGGAATGCCACAAGTTTACAAAGAACAAAACCCCACCCAAAGGAAAGCAGGGAATGCCACAAGTTTACAAAGAACAAAACCCCACCCAAAGGAAAGCAGGGAATGCCACAAGTTTACAAAGAACAAAACCCCACCCAAAGGAAAGCAGGGAATGCCACAAGTTTACAAAGAACAAATCCCCACCCAAAGGAAAGCAGGGAATGCCACAAGTTTACAAAGAACAAAACCCCACCCAAAGGAAAGCAGGGAATGCCACAAGTTTACAAAGAACAAAACCCCACCCAAAGGAAAGCACATGGAGGCATGCAAATACACACCTACTTGTAACCACAGTTACAACCAAGCTGTTAACTAACCAGCTTTCTATTCTAATTGTAAAGACTGAAAGAATGCTACTAAATAAACTAATTTACAACTAAAGTCTGTTATGCCAAAATAACTTTTGCAGTTCAAATATATGTCTAACTTACTTAAAGGTGAATTGTTTTAGTTAATATAATTGTCTTTAGATCAATGAAGCCTTTATCATCATTTTTGAAAAGCTACCAACACAGACATTACTGGGAAGTAGCCTGGTATACTGTTAAAGGAAAAAACTAAAACTTAGCATTAATGTGTTTTTATATTCCTGCCATGGTTATACTGTGGTAGATTAACTGTGTTTTTGTGCGACGTGCACGGATATTCGCAAATGATATGATGATGGAAATATCTATAATGATTTAGACAACATTGTGTACCTATTTCATTCTCCAGTTTGGCGGCTTGTTGTGTATCTCTGATTTCTTGCATTGTTTTTTCTTGATTCTCCCGATCCTTTTGCGACTGTCCTTGTTGAAGTGCCAGCAGACCCTGTTTTATTTCAGATTGACCATGTTTTATATCTGTCTGACCCTGTTTTATTTCAGATTGACCCTGTTTTATTTCAGACTGACCCTGTTTTATTTCGGACTGGTCATGTTTTATACCTGCCTGACCCTGTTTTATATCAGACTGACCCTGTTTTATATCTGTCTGACCCTGTTTTATTTCAGACTGACCCTGTTTTATATCTGTATGACCCTGTTTTATATCTGTCTGACCCTGTTTTATTTCAGACTGACCCTGTTTTATATCTGTATGACCCTGTTTTATTTCAGACTGACCCTGTTTTATATCTGTATGACCCTGTTTTATATCTGTCTGACCCTGTTTTATTTCAGACTGACCCTGTTTTATATCTGTATGACCCTGTTTTATTTCAGACTGACCCTGTTTTATATCTGTCTGACCCTGTTTTATTTCAGACTGACCCTGTTTTATATCTGTATGACCCTGTTTTATATCTGTCTGACTCTGTTTTATTTCAGACTGACCCTGTTTTATATCTGTATGACCCTGTTTTATATCTGTCTGACCCTGTTTTATTTCAGACTGACCATGTTGTATTTCAGACTGACCCTGTTTTATATCTGTCTGACCCTGTTTTATATCTGTCTGACCCTTCTGTAATTCTCCAAGTCCGTGGTCATACAATCGTTCCATTTCCCTCCACTGTTCAACTATTGTATCATAACGTTTCCTCAGTTTGTCATCTATATCCTTGTGTCCTGCCTGGTCAATTGTGGATTTCAAATCAGTAACTCCGTTACTATGGCAACTGTTGAGTCGTTTCAGAATCTGCAAATATACAGGTTAGGTAAATATTCCTATGTTACATAACGATGAATTGCTTCATTATTCATTTATACAACAATTAATACACACATGAATAACTTTGTCAGAAGTTAGAGTTATGGTTCTTGTATACTGCACCTTCTCTCAATGTCTCTACCATTGTGTTAAGTATTCACAATATCGGTGACAGAAAGTTGGGGTTAAGCTCTGGTGTTACAGATACACCAACGTGGGCTCTTTCAATAGAGTGTGATTTTTTATTGAGAATGAAGCACACAAAATGTGCGAGTAACAGACTTGTGTAAATATTTGAACATACAATTTTATATACCCCATGTAAACTTAACACAAGTGCTAAGTACTCAACTGACATATTTAGTACATTGCAGATAAATATGAACATATCAAATACAAATTTTACACACAGAAGGTTCAAAATGTCTGTAATGCTTCTACAAATTGCAGCACAAAATACAGCTAATTCATTACAAAATCAAGCCAATTACATAACATCACAAAGAAATTAAAAGTCACATAAGCAACTAGAGGTATATCAGTAATTATTTTAATCTTGATATTTTTACCTCAGTTAATTCAGTCCATTTGACAGCCAAGTCCGTGTCCGATATATATACTGTACGCATGTGTACCACCTGAAACATAAATGAATTATTTATTCGAGGTTCCTTTTGCATCTTCATCACTCCAAAATAAAAAAGCAGTGATTTATTCATCAAAATCATTTTTTTATTGATTCTAATAAACAAGGGTGGTGCTGAACACGTCTCTATGGAAGAAAAAAACACCTCAATTTGAAGAGTAGTTTTACTTTGTTTTCATTGTCAACGGACTGATGTTGACATGACAAGTCATCCACTGTACCAGCATGTAACACTAGCTCGTCATCAACACCAGCATTTTTCAAAGCAGCCAACAGTTTTGGAGCACCTTTGTGTACAGTCCATGATGTTTTGGAGCACCTTCGTGTACAGTCCATGACGTTTTGGAGAACATTTGTGTACAGTCCATGATGTTTTGGAGAACATTTGTGTACAGTCCATGATGTTTTGGAGAACATTTGTGTACAGTCCATGACGTTTTGGAGAACATTTGTGTACAGTCCATGATGTTTTGGAGAACATTTGTATACAGTCGAATCTATGATGTTTTGGAGAACATTTGTGTACAGTCTATGATGTTTTGGAGAACATTTGTGTACAGTCGAATCTATGATGTTTTGGAGAACATTTGTGTACAGTCTATGATGTTTTGGAGAACATTTGTGTACAGTCTATGATGTTTTGGAGAACATTTGTGTACAGTCCAGGATGTTTTGGAGAACATTTGTGTACAGTCCAGGATGTTTGGAGAACATTTGTATTCAGTCCATAACGTTTTGAGACATTGTATACAGTCCATGATGTTTTGAAGAATATTAAGTACAATCCATGACGTTTTGGAGGTAGATTGTGCTTCCATAAAGTAGAATTCTCCAGAAAACAAGTCTGTTTAGATACATGCGCATATTACACAAGTATACAACCAACCAATGAAAATACATACACACTCACACAATATGTAAACAATAATGCAAAACAGACTCAAGACCCCAGGTGCACAACTTCACATGCTGGTGAGCATTCCTGTAAAGTTTAATGACTGGCTCATATGATTTTGGAGAAATGAGTGACACAAGATTTTGTGATGGACAGAAGGACGGACAGACAGACCGACAAGGGCAAATCTTTTCAGCGTGGGGGCATAAACATGCATCTATATAGGTTCTAGTACATACATTATTTCTACATTCTCTCAATCTTGTCACATCTGCCTCTGGTGAATGGTCAGTAGAGGCAGGCTGTTTCCACACCACATTGTTCCAATGCTTGAGACCACACACATTTCTCAGCAGGCAAGACAACAGAGTGATATCAAAATTGGCCGACATTGGTTTAGTGTCGATTGGTGGTAGATAATTCTGCTGTGCTTTCGTTATTTTTCCGGTATCAATCAACCTCTGCCACTGGAGTTTATTTACTGCAGTCATTTTGGTGGCCAAGTAAGTACCAAAGTCAGTTCCAATCACGTCATCAAATAACTTCTGCATCACTTCTGTGCCAACCTCTATCAGAAGATATTGATACCGGAACACAAATGTTTCTGAAAAAATATTATGAAGTTGATTTTTGTATTCATCTGGTCTTTCATCATTTTCAACAATTTTACATTCATATAAGGCGATCGTATGACAACCAGTTTTCCTGCAATTACATAACACGCAGTGCTAACTTGTCCCACAAGCAACTGACAACTTCTCCACATTTGTCTTAAAATACCACAGACATATATATACAGTAGACATTGTTTATTTAACAACCACTTAATATTTACCAGCAACTGCAACAAACCAGTTCCGACAGGTAAAAAATGAAGATAAACTAGAGCTAAATACACCAACAATACCGCTTGTCAGACATATCGTCGACAAAATCCAAGATGGCCGATAGTCAGACACCTCGAATGTGATCGGGAAACATTATGTCACACAAGACAACTGTAGTAGTTTGCTCCAAGTGTTTGAGAAAATCCAAGATGGCCGACTGAATGTGATCGGAAAAAAAGAACCATGTAAAACACTACAACTCATCTTGTATAATATTTGAGTGATGGTTCATGAAAACCAAACAAGAACTGTTTAAGTAGTTCGCTCCATGTTTTTTACAAAAATCCAAGATGTCCGCCAGTCAGCCATCTTGAATGTGATCAGAAAGAATGTTCATGTCAAACATTACAACTAATCATGTCGAAATTTGTGCTTACGGTTTTGAGGACCAGGATTTGGCTCCAAACCAGCCATTATCAACAATACTCGTATGAATGTGACTGCTCCAATCATTTTGATCTCTTGGCTGAAATCAGTTCTAAATGGAGTCAGCATTACACCAGCACTTCAACAAGACGCAAACAAACCAACTCTATACACACATCTATCCCTACATTGGATGCTGAAAATATATTTTGAAAATGAAAGATAATAATGGAGAATGTTTTTGTTTTACTTTGTTGTAATCTGTTGAAATGAACTCGGGGCTCTCACCAGAGGGAGAAATAGTCTCCCAAAATGATCTGACTTCTCCCTAATTTGAACTGAGGGAGAAGTTTTGCAATATACAAATGCCTTAAACAGGGTGAAAATGCTGTAATTTCTCCCTAAAATTACAAACAAATCTCCCGGTTTCTCCTAGTGAGAGCCCTACTGAGGAAATCGCAGATTTTGAGAAATATTTTGGGACATCTCATTTTCGCCAAAGAATAATATTTCCCAACTGTTTTGTATATCTCGTAGTGTCACAAGATTTAAGGGCAAGCTCGAGTGACCATCAGCACAAATTGTCACTAGGTCATGGCAGGAGAGTGCCAATAATAACACCTGATTTGACCGACAACAGAAAAAAATGCGAACTTATGTGGATACTTCATAATTTTTATGTGACAATTGATTGCCATACGTTCTAGTTAATACATAAAGTTTCATACTTGTGCTCTTTCAACTTTTATTTACTTATAATATTTTATTGCGAGCCTTATCTTGAATTAGTATACATGTAGCTGAAAATGCTGTCACACGTAAATAAAATGGCCGATGTTGAAAAATGTGTAGCGACATCGCTAAGTACTGCAAGGAATCTACATATTTGATTATTAAATTACACATTCAAGCATCAACGAAATTAAAATTCAAAGTGTTACAATTTAGAGTATTTTCACGCAAATAACTGTGCGAATAGTTTCTATTTCGATTCTAGTATAGGCTAAAATTATGTATTGTTCGGTTAGTAATACTATCCTGTTCCTTACTTTGAGGATTAAAAACCTATCTGTAATTACATTATCTTTACGTTTCAAGTTTCTAATATTTACAGGTATGGTCTGTTTATTTGGTTAAAATATCTGATGACTCAGTAGAAGACCAGATGTAAAATATAAATTTAACTGAAACAAGAAATGGGCAATGCCCACAAACCAGGTTTTAAACCTAATTATTTGTAACCAAGGCTCTATTTGTATAAATAATACATAATGATCATCAATGCTGCAAAGGTGCCAGAGGTGATACATGCATACAAACACTCACACTTAGATATATTATACATATATGCAACAACTATACAACAACTTTGATGTCAATTAACCAACGCATAGCAAAGATATAAAGTGGAAACTGATTTTTAAATTTTAAGTGACCTTGACCTTGGACGGAACGAACCCAAAAGCAATCCCAAGCGAGATCTTCGCATGTTCATAATATAAACCAAGTTTAATGGCAATATGACCAACAAATCTAAAGTTATTAGCTGGAGATCAAATTCCAATTTTTAGTAAAGGTGACCTTGGCCTTTGACGAAACGACTCCAAAAGCAATCCCAAGCGAGCTCTCCATATGTTCTTACTATACACCAAGTTTGATTACAATATGATGAACGGAACTCAAAGTTGAGTTGTAAAAGCTAATAGTGATAGTAAAATTTATCAATATACCAGGGGTTCCATTTGACCCTTTGACCCCTGGGTTTTCAAAAAGGCCACATTTTGACCCTTGGGATTCTGGCGGAAGGGTCAATTTCTTAAACAATTATAGGTATTTTGGCTGTAAAATCAAGTTAAAGAGTATCAAAATGACCCTTGACATTCAGCACCTAGTGGAATCCTTGAATATACTGATAATAGAAATGTATAATGAAATAGCAACCGGAAAGTACGGAAAAACGATACCAAAAGGACCAAAAAAAACTTAAAAGTCTATTCTGCCAAGCTGTATCTGGTCTGGCAAACTACTTGAACTACATAAAAAATCAACAATGAGCTTTATTTGGAAATTTTGGCCTTTTCAATATTGTGGTCTATTCATCATTTAAATTTTCTGTAAACATTCATTTTCTTTGGCTACTCCTCCTTTCAGCTTAAAAATCTCTAAACAAATCATATCTTCTGCTTCACGGCTAGAGCTGCAACGATTCACTTAAAGCTTGATTCGATTCCGATATCAACATGTCGATTCTATTCATGTTTTACTTATTGCTATTTAATATTTAGTTGTATATTTAAAGGGCGTTTAATTATTGTAATTATGAAAAACTAGGATAGTGTTTCATCAAGAACAAATTCTAATTAACAAAACTTCCTGTTTACATATTTTAAATAACAAAAAAACATTTATAACAGAAACTATCTGTTGATAAAATTTAAATGAATAACAAAACATGACATAACATCACTATGCGACTAGCTATATGTGATCACATCATATGTGTATATATGTTTATTGTCTGTTGAGTCTAGCTAGTTGAGTGTTGACTAGTTTCACCCGATCTACAACTGTTTTCCAGAGTGCTGGCATGACAGTTTCACTAAATTGTGTACGACTTGGAAGTTTATACCTTGGCTCCGGTACATTCACCATGTTTATGAAACCACAACTTTGAATTGTGCTGTAGGAGCGCATATCTTGTGCTAAAAAAACAGCAATGGATTTGGATATGAAGTTTGATCTGTCAGATGTTAGTTTAGTTTTCAAATCAGTCAGTTTCATCTCGCCGGTGGATGTTGTTAGATTACATGTTGTACATGTAGCATTTGACGATTTGACGGACTTTAATTCGAACACATCGATGAAGTGTTTCCTTTTCAAATGCTGCATGAGATTAGTCGTGCTGCCGGACTTTGGATAACTAACGTCAGCGAAACAAATTTTACAAGTTGCTTTTTGTATCAATCCCTCGCGGAACCCGAAATGTGCCCACACTCTTGATTTTAGTTTTTAGGAGCATCTTTCAATGTGGGAGACGCCATGCTACTAGGCTAGCATTAGAATGAAACTCTATTATTGATTGGATGCCAGATTAACTATTAACCAACCGCACGCCGCGTAACAAAAGTCGACATGTTTAGAATGCGGATGTTTAGAATGCGGATTCAACGGGTCATTTACGACATGCATGTTTAATATGCGGATCGAATCAAATTTTGGGGTGTCTGTAATGATTCGAATCGGCGAGTTTAAAACCGGTTGTTCGATGCATCGGAGCGAATCGTTGCACCTCTATACACGGCAGTAACAAAGCGGTATTAGAGAAATAATCATCTCATCGAATTTCAAGACAAAGTTTACAAGTACAACAGGACATGTTTCTAGAGGAGATGTCAATAAATGCACCGCTTACTGGTAACAAAATGGCGTTAATCTTATTTTTAAAGTTTTTATACAGAGAGTACACCGCTTACACGGTCAGGGAGCATATCGTGCGAATAATTATGAGTAATATCAATGTCAGTCAAGAAAGTTTAAATCGTTTACGAAACACTAAATAATTGTAGCGTCCATGTACTGTCTAGGACCATTACCCTTTCTCTAAATAAATGATTTGCCAGATACCATTACATCTCAAGTGCGCTTATTTGCGGATGACACTGCTGTATACTTTTAAAACTACATGTATTAGTAATTTACATGATTCTCTTATCTTGCAGGAAGACCTAAATAAATTAATGAAATGGGAGTCAATGTTGGAATAGATTTTGCCAATATTCTTAAATATGCATGGCTTATCAGCTGGGGTTGCTAGTTGGATATGGAGTTTAATCCCAGTAAATGCCAGGTCCTGATCCTATCCAGAAGTAAACATAAAAACATTTTTTGATTATAAACTCCATGGCCAAACGTTAGAAACTGTAGACACAGCTAAATTAGTAAATATCTTGGTGTAAATATTTCAAATTTATGATTTATTGTAGAATTTTCATATAAATCAAATTAATACTAGAATGCAAAACAATCACTTGGTTTTTATCTGTAGAAACATCCGAACTAAAAATAAACATATACGTCAATTAGCTTAGACAGACCGGAACAGCATGCGGACACCTGCATATTTATCGTTTCGTAAAATATTTAAACTTTCTTGCCTGAAGTCGATATTACTCACAATTATTCGTACAGTACTTGTTCTTATTCCGGTATCGAACGCGTATGTGTAACTTCCAGTTTTTTAGCTGTCGAGCAGACAAACTCGTATCAACAAACGTATACGAACATTGTTGTCGCAGTAAACGGGTAAATAAATTACGAATGTCTGTTTAAATCATATTCACATCAATTAAAGAGAACGCATATTCAAGGGTTTTAATAAATAAAAAGCCATTTTACAAAATCTCACCAAAATATTCAACACGAAGCCTGAAATATATCACCGGTACGTTTCGTTACAATTCCTGAACTACATCCTAATCATTTGGGCGCATGCATGTGACGCGATGTGTACAGGTATGCACCAAATGTTTTTTTCTTACTATTGCAATCCATTGCATAGTTCCAGTTTACGAAAACAATTTATATATGGTCATTTAAAGTTCGTTCTATTGTCCATTTTTTGTCCACCGTAGTTCACACGTATACTACACACGTTGTTAAAGTTTGTTTATTACGTGTGGCTATTGAAAGTCAAATGAATAAAATTTAATAAATCTTTCATTCTTTCAGGTTTTAAAATCTTGAAATAAAATCATCAAAGAAACTTCTCTGAAGCTGATTCCTCATTAGAGTCTTTCTTCTTCAGTAAATGTTGGTGTCCGCGTACTGGTTAAATAGCACAATTTTTTTTGGACGCGACTGTAGCACGTGCGGTGCCAGACTGCGCATGCGCAGAGCATTGTTTACAATCGAGACTTGCCGCAAAATTTAGAGCAAGGATTTTTCTGAAAAGCTGAGAAGACCAGATGATTTAAAACACAGCCAAATTTACACAGGTTAGGAAATGCGATAAAAAGTGTCCGCGTAATGTTCCGGCCTGTCTATAAGACAATAGTTAGACCTCAGGTAGAATACGCCTCATCTGTATGGAGCCCACATACTCAACAAAATATCAATAATATAGAAAAGATCCAACGCATAGCTGTTAAGTGGGTTAGTGACAATTATTGTCCATACGACAGTGTCACCCGCATGCAGCGTGAGCACGGATGGCAAAGTCTCAAGTCGAGAAGAAACAATTATAAGATGATTGTGTTCTACAAAATAGTACACCAGTTGGTGGCAATTCCTTCACCAACATATCTTGAGACACCCACTAGGATGACCCACCACATGCATCCTTTTGCCTACATTACTATTCACACAACATCAAATTACTTCAAATATGCGATTTTCCCCCAAGCACAATGGTGTTATGGAACAACCATTCTTTCACAACAGTGACAAAACAAAATATTGAGGGGTTAAGCAATCGTTGTGCCTCCCTTCACTCTTGTTAACGCTATCATATTTTTATCCTCTCTACTATCTCACTGTCTTCTTTTTCTTTGCATTGTCAAAGAGCTGCATTGCTGCGCTGTTATAATCTTTGATCCAAGGTGGTTTACAAGTAGTAATTATTGATAGCACATATAACTATTACTGCCTCAGAAAATTGATCCAGCAGTTCGTACTGAACCATGATTTTAAGCACGTTAGACCCACTTGAACAATATTAAGTGTTTATAAATATGTTTAATTTTATATTTTAGGTTTGAGACCTGAACATTTCTGGAAAAGACATGCTGACAAATTTAAAGGATTCAAAGTCACAGAATGTTTTGCATGCAATGAACTCAACAAGGAGGAAGATACACTGTATTTCGGGGTTCGGGGAAAGCGAGGGGATGTCGTAGGATTCTACGACCAACTCAGCCATCCAGGATTCTGTAGCCCCTCGTGTGAAAACCAATATGATTTTTAAAATTAAAATATTATATCTCAATGTATCACCAAAATATTAAAAGAACTATTACAATATTTTATCCGGGTAGCCAATTGTTGTTGATCTATTAAGAACCACAAGATTATCACATATGTATACTACATAAATATAAGCCATGACATATTCTCTCTAACATAGAAGATTATATAACTGGATAAATGAACATAATTATTCACATGTTGATATTTTGAAAATGTTGCTTTTATTATATGCGGATGATATAGTTATTTTTTCTAAAACAGAAACGGAGCTACAGCGGGGTTTAGACATATTGAAAGATATTTGTACAGTATCTGTCCCCAAAGACCATTTATACTCAATACCTTATTTGTAACAGAAGCATGTATATCATTTACTGTACCTATCTCAAAGCTCAATATATACACAATACCTTATATATCAGAGAAGGTTTTGTTCTAATTAACTGTACCTATTCCCAAGGTACATAATTTATATACTCAATACATTATATATCAGAGAAGGTTTTGTTGTAATTTACTGTAGCTATCCCCAAGCTAAACATAAACTCAATACATTATATATCAGAGAAGGTTTTGTTGTAATTTACTGTAGCTATCCACAAGCTACATATATATACAATATATCATACATCAGAGAAGGTTTTATTGTAATTTACTGTAGCTATCCCCAAGCTAAACATATACTCAATACCTTATATATCACAAAAGGTTTAGTTGTAATTTCCTGTAGCTATCTCCAAGCTAAATATATACTCAAAACATTATATATCACAGAAGGTTTTGTTGTAATTTAATGTAGCTACACACAAGCTAAACATATACATACTACATTATATATCAGTGAAGCTTTTGTTATAATTTACTGTGGCTATCCCCAAGCTACATATAAACACAATACCCGATATATCAGTGAAGGTTTTGGTGTAATTTACTGTGGTTATCCCTAAGTTACATACAACTCAATACCTGATATATCAGACAGGTCCTTATTATACATGACTGTGGCTATCCCCAAGCTGCATATATACCCAATACTTTATATACCAGAGAAGGTCTTGCTTTAATTTACTGTGGCTATCCCCAAGCTGCATATATACTCAATACCTGATAAATCAGAGACGTTATTGTTGTAATTTACTGTGGCTATCACCAAGCTGCATATATTCTCAATACCTTATATATACGAAAAGTTCTTGTTTTAATGTACTTTGGCTATCCCCAAGCTGCATATATACTCAATACCTGATGTATCAGAGACGTTCTTGTTGTAATTTACTGTGGCTATCCCCAAGCTGCATACATTCTCAATACCTTATATATACGAAAAGTTGTTGCTATAATTTACTGTGGCTATCCCCAAGCTGCATACATTCTCAATACCTTATATATACGAAAAGTTGTTGCTATAATTTACTGTGGCTATCCCCAAGCTGCATATATACCCAATACCTTATATATCAGAGAAGTTCTTGCTTTAATTTACTGTGGCTATATCCAAGCTACATAAATGTTCAATACCTGATAAATCAGAGACGTTATTGTTGGTATTTACTGTGGCTATCCCCAAGCTGCATACATTCTCAATACCTGATATATACGAAAAGTTGTTGTTGTAATTCACTGTGGCTATCCCCAAGCTGCAAACTCAAAACCTTATCCTAACGAAAATTTGTCGTTGTCATTTACTGTGGCTATCCACAAACTGCATATAAACTCAATACCTTATATATCAGAGAAGTTCTTGTTGTAATTTACTGTGGCTATCCCCAAGCAGCATACATGCTCAATAACTTATATAAACGAAAAGTTGTTGTTGTAATTTACTGTGGCTATCCACAAGCTACATATATACTCAATACCTTATATATCGGATAAGTTTTTGTTATTATTGACTGTGGCTATTCCCAAGCTGCATATATACCCAATACCTTATATATCAGAGAAGTTCTTTTTTTAATTAACTGTGGCTATACCCAAGCTGTATATATACTCAATACCTGATAAATCAGAGACGTTATTGTTGGTATTTACTGTGGCTATCCCCAAGCTGCATACATTCTCAATACCTGATATATATGAAAAGTTGTTGTTGTAATTCACTGTGGCTATCCCCAAGCTGCAAACTCAAAACCTTATCCTTACGAAAATTTGTCGTTGTCATTTACTGTGGCTATCCACAAACTGCATATAAACTCAATACCTTATATATCAGAGAAGTTCTTGTTGTAATTTACTGTGGCTATCCCCAAGCAGCATACATGCTCAATAACTTATATAAACGAAAAGTTGTTGTTGTAATTTACTGTGGCTATCCACAAGCTACATATATACTCAATACCTTATATATCAGAGAAGTTTTTGTTATTATTGACTGTGGCTATTCCCAAGCTGCATATATACCCAATACCTTATATATCAGAGAAGTTCTTTTTTTAATTAACTGTGGCTATACCCAAGCTGTATATATACTCAATACATGATGTATCAGAGACGTTCTTGTTGTAATTTACTGTGGCTATCCCCAAGCTGCATACATTCTCAATACCTTATACATACGAAACATTGTTGTTGTAATTTACTGTGGCTATCCCCAAGCTGCATATATTTTCAATACCTCATATATAAGAGATGTTATTGTTTTAATTTACTGTGGCTATCCCCAAGCTGCATAAATGCTCAATACCTGATAAATCAGAGACGTTATTGTTGGTATTTACTGTGGCTATAACCAAGATGCAACCATTATCAATACCTGATATATACGAAAAATTGTTGTTGTAATTCAATGTGACTATCCCCATGCTGCAAACTCAAAACCTTATCCTAACGAAAAGTTGTTGTTGTCATTTACTGTGGCTATCCCCAAGCTGCATATAAACTCAATACCTTATATATCAGAGAAGTTCTTGTCTTAATTTACTGTGGCTATCCCAAAGCTGCATATATACTCAATACCTGATGTATCACAGACGTTCTTATTGTAATTTACTGTGGCTATCCCCAAGCTGCATACATTCTCAAAAACTTATATAAACGAAAAGTTGTTGTTGTAATTCACTGTGGCTATCCACAAGCTACATATATACTCAATACCTTATATATCGGATAAGTTTTTGTTATTATTGACTGTGTTTATCCCAAAGCTGCATATATACCCAATACCATATATATCAGAGAAGTTCTTGTTGTAATTTACTGTGGCTATCCACAAGCTACATATATACTGAATACATTATCCGTAGGAAAAGTTGTTGTTGTAATTCACTGTGGCTATCCCCAAGCTACATAAATGCTCAATACCTGATAAATCAGAGACGTTATTGTTGGTATTTACTGTGGCTATCCCCAAGCTGCATACATTCTCAATACCTGATATATACGAAAAGTTGTTGTTGTAATTCACTGTGGCTATCCCCTAGCTGCATACTCAAAACCTTATCCTAACGAAAAGTTGTTGTTGTCATTTACTGTGGCTATCCCCAAGCTGCATATAATCTCAATACCTTATATATCAGAGAAGTTCTTGCTTTAATTACTGTTGCAATTCCCAAACTACATATATGCTCAATACCTGATATATCAGAGAAGTTCTTGCTTTAATTACTGTTGCAATTCCCAAACTACATTTATGCTCAATACCTGATATATCAGAGAAGTTCTTGCTTTAATTACTGTTGCAATTCCCAAACTACATATATGCTCAATACCTGATATATCAGAGAAGTTCTTGCTTTAATTACTGTTGCAATTCCCAAACTACATATATGCTCAATACCTGATATATCAGAGAAGTTCTTGCTTTAATTACTGTTGCAATTTCCAAACTACATATATGCTCAATACCTGATATATCAGAGAAGTTCTTGCTTTAATTACTGTTGCAATTCCAAAACTACATATATGCTCAATACCTGATATATCAGAGAAGTTCTTGCGTTAATTACTGTTGCAATTCCCAAACTACATATATGCTCAATACCTGATATATCAGAGAAGTTCTTGCTTTAATTACTGTTGCAATTCCCAAACTACATATATGCTCAATACCTGATATATCAGAGAAGTTCTTGCTTTAATTACTGTTGCAATTTCCAAACTACATATATGCTCAATACCTGATATATCAGAGAAGTTCTTGCTTTAATTACTGTTGCAATTCCCAAACTACATATATGCTCAATACCTGATATATCAGAGAAGTTCTTGCTTTAATTACTGTTGCAATTCCCAAACTACATATATGCTCAATACCTGATATATCAGAGAAGTTCTTGCTTTAATTACTGTTGCAATTCCCAAACTACATATATGCTCAATACCTGATATATCAGAGAAGTTCTTGCTTTAATTACTGTTGCAATTCCCAAACTACATATATGCTCAATACCTGATATATCAGAGAAGTTCTTGCTTTAATTACTGTTGCAATTCCCAAACTACATATATGCTCAATACCTGATATATCAGAGAAGTTCTTGTTTTCGGAGAAGCTTTTGTTATAATTGACTGCGGCTTTCTGCTAACTACATAATTGTATATACCCAATAACGTATATATCAGAGAAATATTGCTTTTATTTGACTGAGGCTATCCCGAAGCTACATAATAACTCGATATCGTATACCTATGGCTATACCTATGCTACATGTTGACTGCGGTTATCTCCAAACTACATACCAATGATTGAACATAAGGGTCACACTCGTATAATTTGTTAGGACACAAAAACTATGTGCATGTATAGATCTATATAGTGCTTCAATATTTTCATTACAAACTCTTAAAACGACCAAGTCGACATATCATGTGATGTATTCTTCTAAAAACTGCGAGGTGGTATAAAAATGAACAATTTTATCTAGCCTGATCATTGTGCATCTTGTTATATGAATATGATTTACCACATTTCATATGTTATTCTTCTTTCACTTTGACTTTTCTTTTAAATATATGTAGTTATTGAAACATTATGTAGTAAGATGTTGACGGGATACGCCATCTACATGAACAAACCGTAATACGATATAACACGACAATGTATTAATTTATTAAAGTAAGTTACGAGCGAAATGAATTGATTGCTTAGCGCAATACATTCATAGTAGTCTTAAAAGGCAAACGCAGAGTCCAACAAGCAAGGGATGTCATAACTGGTGGTATTTTATGGTTACACCGGTAAGCGTGAGGATAGCTTTCAGTAAACCGTGCGTATGGAAAAAAGGCCGATCCGTTAACTTATGCCATTTTGATTCACTGACAAGAACTTCAACTCTTGCGTGAGTGTTGGTACAGACTAAAAGCCGCTTGGACGTTTTCCGGAAGCATGTGGCAATTAACATAGATTTTTCTCAAAACCTTTACGTATGATCGATACAAGTATCGGGCGTGATTGTATCATGATCTCACCCTTAATTAGAATATCATATAGCTTTCTAATAAGGAGTGTGTTATAGCATTAACCCTACACCCCCCAAAATTTAGCAATGAATTCATTGTCAGCCAATGACCTATGAAATGCACTTCAGTTAGAATGGCAAACCCATGCAAAGTTACTTTATTTCAAAAAGGCGTAACAAGATCGCATACCATTGCAAAATACGCCCGTTATAAACTTTTTGTCACTAGAGTTTAAAATAAAGCAGTGTAAAAATGACTAATCTCCTATGAATACTCCACCTTAGGTGACCTAGGTTTGATCCATTTGTATAGAATCAACCTAACTACATATGGGGAAAATATTCAAACGACTTTATGCAATGTAACTTAAAAAAAATTGAATTGCTCTCTGACGAAGTCTGGTGAAGATTGGACAAAGACTTATTAAGTTATTGATCAGACAATACCAATTTTAGGTAATTTCTCTAAGTTAAGGGCAATAACTCTAGACTGACAGTTACGATGTGGCTGATTATCGAACTTGTCCAAGATATTATGTCTGATGAAGATTGTACATCATTGACAGCTCGCTTGACTGCGTCTCTGCTGCAGAGTCGGCCAAATAAGGTTTGAGGAAGTTTCCGGACTGGAGAGTGTCCAGAATAGGAAGTTTCCATTGTATATGTTTTAAAATGTCTAAGCATGCAGCTGTGACGATATATAATTACAAATTCCGCGGGAAGAATGCCCCCCTAGAAGGTCGTGCGTACTCTGAAAAATGGCCCAGCTACGTCCCTGATATTAACAATCAAAATAGGAAATATGTCATATCAAATAATCTAACCTAGAATGTTTGCTTTCACCGAGAACGGCTAGGTCTACTTCCTATTACATGTAATATGAATCCAGCGATCAAAGTGTTTTCCAATTATCAAGTATCTAGTCATTTGAAGAAAGAAGTTGGCGATGAAATCAAGTCAATTGTTTATAAAATACAAGTTTATACAACATAAATGCATCACAAATATTTGTTACAAAAACAATTGTCGCGTTATGAATAAAACTAAACTAAATAATTTAATAATTACCCAGAAATCGAGTAAAATATTAATGTTTCCTTTCCCAATAAGAACTTACTATGGCGATCCTTCTCCTCTCTGTGTGTTTCTTAAATCGTTATGGAGACGTGGTCACGTGATACGTACGTCATTTCCCTGTTCTGAATTATACGTCTCTCAACCTATTGTTCAATATACAGTTATCTAGGCCTTGGTTTTATAGACCACATATCCATTTTCAAATAAACCCTAGTTAACCGCCTATGTAATTACAAGCTGGTTGATGTGTATTCACTGAAATATAATAATGTGTTGATCATCGCCAACATAATTGTCAATGGCAATAACTGAAGTGGTAGAGCATCGACCTCCAGAACAGGAGGTGATGGTTCAAGCCCTACCAGAGACAAACACGTGTTTTGTCAAGGCTGTAATTAGTCTTAGTTTGTGCCCCCATTTGTGTACCTTCTGGTCTGTTCAGTCTTGTTTTGTTTCCCCCGGTTGCGTACCCCCTGTTGCGTTTGATCTTGCTTTTATGCCCCCCTTTGTGTAAAGCTTTTAGTCCTTCCGGTCTAGCTGGCTATTGAATCTCTCATGTGTGTCCGTTTGGTCTTGTTTGTGTGTGTCCACAGTGAGTACCCGTGGTCCGTTTGATCTGCTTTTGTGCCCCTGTATGTAACTCATTATACTTTATATCCTTTGTCAATATTGGTGCTAAACTGAGTTATATTGCTATACTTCCTGTGCTGAATAAAAGTATGTGACAGTTGCATTCATGTCTTGGGTAGTTTTGTATTTACAATTTTAGTAAATATACCATGAAAATCATTTCTGGTAGATTCGAGGTTGAATTTATACTTGAATTTAAATTTGAACAAACATTGAACACAACCACTTAGTTTTGCGTATAGATATGTTTACGATTAAATACATACTCCAATCACCCGTGTGTCAAATGAGCAGACATGTTGGTTTCATGTTACAGACGTTTTTCATAACAAGATTAAATCTGCAATTTTAAGTATTTCCCAAGCTATGGCAACGACAAATTTTACATGTATCAATGCAGGTGTAATGTTACGTCGTACAAATGTATTTAACATTTAACACAGTATGTTATTTGCATATCGCACTACAAAACCTGCTTGACATGTTTTGTAATAATGGCGTCATTTATTTAAAAAAACTTTAAAGCTTTATAGCATCCTCGTGTAAATATATTTCAAATATTTTGTAAGGAATGACATTCTAGCTTATGAAAATATTTGTATCGCTGAATTTGATATAATTTGCAATAAATAAGACATTTAACACCTTAGGTATTCTAGCTGTCACTGAAGTTAAACGTTAAACCGCCAGCGCCAGATTCATAACACGCGGAAATCATACTTTCATATACATAGGGTCAATAAACTTGTCAATATATCTATGTATATATGTATCTGTGTATCGGTATATCTAAGGCTATGTATCTACGTGTTTATGTACCTATGTAGCAATATAGCTATGAACCTATGTATCTATGTACCTATGTACCAGAGTAACTATGAACCTATGTACCTATGAACCTATGTATTTATGTATATATGTACCTGTTTAACGGAACAGTCTGCTACGATTAGACACATCGATTGCGCAACAGGTAATTACAACTTACATATAATATTTGGATATGGCGATATATTACTTGATTATGTCTTTTAAACTACCTGACACGTCTACATTTACTTGGTAATGTGAAATAATAGAACAGTAGTCTCGACAAACATATACAAACATTTACTAGTAATTAATATTGATACAGGGTTTTCGTTAATTTCCAACTATCATGTTTTTATGTCTCTGAACTATAGTATCACTTTAAAGGGAAATTAACGACGTGTGATAGTACTTTTCACGTGACCAGATGCCACGCTGCCTAGCGCGCTGCTGGATATCAATCTGAAGATGATACATTGGAAGCTGACATTCATTTCGGATGATATCGAGTATTCGGACATGATAGAATAAATAAATGAGGTCCGAATGTGGTTTATCATTATTTAAGTCTTGATTTATCACTCAGTGAGATGGGTACTTCACAGACATATATTGTTAATTATGACTTTCATTTTTATTGCCTTACTGACCCGTGAGGACAACTTCTATGAAAAATGAATACAAAGAACCATACATTCGTAACATACAAGAACTGAAACATTATTGGCAACATAGTAACATCAATATTGGGAGAAGCCATCGTAAGAAATGTAACAGAATAAGGTAAGACCAAGCAATATCGCATTGGCTCCAACTCACAAAACTAACTGTAAAATAACACTTCAGAAACTTCGATTCCATCGCAATGATCTGAATAATCAAATAATGAGAAGTTATTGCATTTCCAGTAATCACAATGCCACGTAGGCAGCGGATATTGCTACCGATAATGTATTGTATACCAACACTTTGTTAAACACACATAAATGCATATCTTGTGGATTTCTTAAGTAATTTATTCAGTATTTTTAATCTCGCTTCTATTTTAATTATATGATCATGTTGTTAACATCCGTTACTTATACAGAACTAAAAACAAAACAAAAATGTTTATATTGAAATAAATTTATTTTAATAATTTCTTATATTCTGTTTGCTTGTATTTTCGTGTACTACCGAAATAACGTAACGAAAAAATCTTACCTAGATATTTTTTAGTTCAATTTAAAAATTTGTTTTCCAAATCTTTTACAGTTGATTAATGCTGACAAAAGCATTTCTTTTCCGTATTTTTACTAATATGCCATATTGTTTCAATGTAGGTGTTGTTGTCAAAAAATACCGCGAAATAAGAAATAACGCGAAAATAGCAGCAAACACTATATTTTGGTGTTTAATTTCATTCATATCTTCCACAATTTTGGCCAGATGTTTTGAGAGGAAATTGTTTACATAATATATCGATATCAAACATTTGTAACATGAAATATAAACAAAAATAGCAATTGTTTTCATATAAATTACTATGGAGATATGGAATTTTCTAATGACACACTTTTTGCTATAGGTCATTAGTAGAATATGATTTTTTTTTAAATTGTAGCAATTTGTCACTCTATTTACAAATTCACCAAACTGCAATTTAATTTACTATTTACTTATAAATTACAATGAACAAAAACGCATCTGCCTAGAAATTTTATGTTTTCACAACAACCGACGGTCGTAGTAATCAATTAATAGATAAACTAGAAATGTGTCCATAGCACACAGATGCCCCCACTTCCAGCCTTTGTCAAAAAGCAAATGCTTTTATTCTGCTCATAGTTTGTGAATTGGTATCTAAATTACCAAGTGAACATCTGTACCAATTATGGTGATAAGTCAAGGACCCTTACTTTGCACTAACTGGGCGTAAACATACACGAAACACCAGGTGCACAACTATACATGCTTGTAAACATTCCTGTAAAAGTTTATGTTTCTGGATACTATGCTTTTGGAGATACACGGCACACAATATTGCACGCTCTGTATGCTGTATTTTCAATAAGTCAATGGCCATTACTTTCACTTACTGGGCTCACCCAAACATGAATCCCCAGGTGCAAAATAACGCATGCGTGTGAAGACTCCTATAAAGTTTTATGACTCTGGCTCATATGGAAATATGCGTGACACAAGATTTTGTGACGGACGGAAAGACGGACAAGGGGAAATCTATGGAGTGGGGGCATACAAATGTCTCCCTGTATAATTTAATTTCATAATTTAAACATGTATGCTCAATACAATCTAAGTAGCTTATGTAAGAATAACAAGTATTGCATAAACTGTAACTGAAAAACACACATAAATGGCCGTTTGTTGAAATGCATCACATTTCACAAAATGTGTTGAAACATTATTTTAATATTCATCTGGGTTTTTTAATGGAAAATAATGAAATATGCTAAGAAGACATAAGTATTAATCCTAATTTTCATGTCTACAAAATTGTTGCATTTATCTATTTGTTACACTTATAGTTCAGTTTATAATTTGTTAGATTGGAATACAAACTACTAATACTATATCTCACATTATTGTACATATCTTTCAAATAGAATATTGTAAATAAATGTTAAGTTAAAATCATGAACAATTGCATTTGTAATACCCTCTTCACATACAAATAATCATATATCATGAATTAAAATACTATTGTCATAATATTGGGGGTAATACATCCTTGGAGAGAAATGACTGGGGTCAGAAACAACTGTAAACCTTTCATTCAATCCCTGTTCCTAAATAGATGTCTTAGAGGGAAGGGAGTGGAGTAAATCAAACTAAGGCAAAAAGTGCGTCCGATATGTCGTTCAAACTCGCGACCCACTAAACACTGGTACGACGCTCTACCGACTGAGCTACCGACTGAGTGTCCGTCTTACTCAACTCCCCTACAGAAACAATAAACGCTGGGTAAGATGACGTCGTGAGTAAGGCGATATACCACAAAACGAGCTCTCAAGTATAATAGTATGGCATACAACCTATAATGTATCCGGCTGACATCACAAAAACATCAGTAATACACATGTAGTATCAAATAGAGCGAAGTGAAAACTATTTTCCTTCATATGAATCTATTGAAATAAATGTTGCACTATAATGAAGACATGAAAATAATAGCGTGCTGAGAAATGCTTCTTTATGAAAATTGCGATTTGTTCCCAAATTTTCAACAATGTTCCAGTTTCAGGTCACAATAAGGAAATTTGATTTTAACTATTGGAAAACATTATTTAGTTTACTGCAAGCACTTGTTATCAAGTTGCTTTGTATTCCCCACCATATGCAATGTATTTCATTGCAAACATTTCAGTTTACTTCCGCATAGAATTGTATTTCAAAATGTTTAAAGCTTTAAAGTACCCTTTTCAATCGTTATAAAGAATGTGCATTCATACTAAAACGGACGGGGGGGGTTCTTTTCAGTAATTTGAATACGTTCACTAGAGGATGTTTGCATAAACTCGACGCAACATTATACATGTATTCATTTACTATTTCTACTTTACGAAGTCATAAGGAAACTTTCATAAAATATGTAAACTTGAAAATTAAATAATGAGTTACAAGACACCAACACAATTGTGCTCCTTTCATACAAGGAAGTTTTGCAGTGCGATA
This sequence comes from Mactromeris polynyma, assembly GCA_032209605.1. Classification (NCBI taxonomy): domain Eukaryota; kingdom Metazoa; phylum Mollusca; class Bivalvia; order Venerida; family Mactridae; genus Mactromeris; species Mactromeris polynyma. The sequence continues at coordinate 8,567,873 of JASFXZ010000028.1, forward strand.
TGCAAAATACAGACTGTGTTAAATGTTGGTTGATATTTTTGTCCATGTATCGCTCTAACCTCGAATCTACCATAAAATCTCGATTTTACGATCATTTTCTGTCATCGATAAAGGTAAAACTATTGGAGGTCATTTCTTGAAAATTATGCTTAGTCATAAACATGACAAAATGCCTCAATACAGTTGTACTCTACAAAACTGCATTGTGATTTTTTTTGTACACATGTTTTCCAAAAACACAAATACACGAGTCTGATACAAGAGCTTTTTATTAGATGTACGCACCGAGTTAGCTCTTGCATAGGAAATATCTGTTTTGAATTTCTGGGAATATATTAACAAAAAGCATAATGCAGTTGTTTAGCGTATGTCTATATGAAAGCATTAACGTTCTTTTTCAATTTTATTTCTTGATGTGTTTAAATAAATATAAAACTATTTACCTATGACCGTGTAATTAATACGTCAATTTCAAGCAAATCTTTAAACAAATCATTAAAATGGGATACAAATATAGCTGCAACTAAGTATGGATATGTCGCGTTGTTACCTTCCATACAATATGACAAACTATAGACAGGTATGGTGTAATATAGCTGCCACTAAGTATGGGTATGTCGTGACGTGACCGTCTATACAACCTGACAAACTATAGACAGGTATGGTGTAATATAGCTGCCACTTAGTATGGGTATGTCGTGACGTGACCGTCTATACAACCTGACAAACTATAGACAGGTATGGTGTAATATAGCTGCCACTAAGTATGGGTCTGTCGCGATGTTACCGTCCATACAACATGACAAGCTATAGACAGCCATGGTGCAATGAAGCTGCCACTAAGTATGGGTCTGTCATGACGTGACCGTCTATACAACATGACAAACTAAAGACATCCATGGTGTAATATAGCTGCCACTAAGTATGGGTCTGTCATGACGTGACCGTCTATACAACCTGACTAACTATATACAGGTATGGTGTAATATAGCTGCCACTAAGTATGGGTCTGTCATGACGTGACCGTCTATACAACATGACTAACTATATACAGGTATGGTGTAATATACCTGTCACTAAGTATGGATATGTCGTGACTTGACCGTCTATACAACCTGACCAACTATAGACAGTTTTGGTGTAATATAGCTGCCACTAAGTATGGGTATGTCGCGACGTGACCGTCTATACAACCTGACACACTATAGACAGGTATGGTGTAATATAGCTGTCACTAAGTATAGGTATGTCGCGACGTGACCGTCTATACAACCTGACAAACTACAGACAGGTATGGGGTAATATAGCTGTCACTAAGTATAGGTCTGTCGTGATGTGGCCGTCTATACAACCTGACAAACTATAGACATGTATGGTGTAATATAGCTGCCACTAAGTATAGGTATGTCGTGACGTGATCGTCCATACAACCTGGCAATTTTTATACAGGTATGATTTATAATCGAAATGCCATACTTCATTTCAAAAGTTTTTTGTTATAGGAGATTAATCAAATAATGTTCTTGAGTAACACTTATGAATTGTGATGTTTCGCCTAATGAACAGTTTTGTATATTTGTGTCACTTTCTGCGATATTCTTATAAAAAAATCTGCTAGGCCTTTTAAGTACCTTGCACCATGCTGCTCTTTTTACTGTATATTTAAGCCATATTTTAAAAAGTGCCCCTTTTCCAGTCTGACCATGAGCCCTTTATCTAAATTTCGTAATCCAAATTGCAAGACAACAGTGATAATAATTAGACATCTTAATACAAATGCAAGTTTACACATCATTGTTTTGTTTTGACTACTTTCTAAAGCAATCAGCATATTTACTGAATTAATTAAAATGGCATATATTTAGGTTAAATTTAACAGATAACACTCTTAATTGCCATCCCAACCTCGATGTAACAAATTGTAAAGTTAGCAAGTTGGCTAATTTAAATTAAATTACACGATTTGGTAGCGATCTATTTGAAAAATCACCGAACGGATGTCATTATTATTAAATCCCGTCATGTGGAAGAATTTTCATCATCTGATAATCGATACTGCGCAAAATTGCCTATACAGAACTATGAGGAAAATGGTACTATTTACACTTTAAAATGATATAGAATGTTTTTTACCACGTTCGGAAATGTTCGGAAGACCATCCAAATATGACCGAGTGTGCCCGAAGTTTTATGGCACTTGATCTCTGGATGGTCACACTAGGGATCCAGCAGCGATTATACAAGCTGATAATTAACAATAAGTGCACTTTATAGGGAAGAATTTGGGGGAAATGTGACTTTTTATATAGAGCCTGGAAATAAAATATTGATATGGTTCATTATAGGGTGACAATAGATTGACGTTTTATTATGTAGAGGTGTGAAATTGAAGACAGTATAATTCGACTACAATAAATATACTTTTATATGATATTGTTTAACTTTATATTTAAAAGTGAAAATTATGAATTTAATGCTAATAATATTGTAAAATACAGATGTCACAATTATTCAGACAAATAGCCTGCATAACTTATATCAAAGACCTAAATACCACAGATGCGCTACTCGGCCAGATATCGTAAACTCTCTCGGAAAATAAAATTTCACGAGAGCAGGTGAACGTAAACCAGATATGGCGCATCGATACGATGTTAGCAGCAGACGCACTGTCTAATCAAAGCGCTGAAGGCCCGGGGTTGTAGACAGCTGAATTGTGGATTTGCTTGCCCTGTGTACATCTAGTTACTTGTTTGTAAACACATTATCATATTTACTACTGTATTTCCATATTAAGTTACCAGTTTTTTTCCATTAGTTATTTTTTGGTATTTAGGTCTTTGACTATATCCACTTACAAATAACGGACAAGTAATTTGGTTAGATTACAATATATTACACTAAGGAAAGTATAAAGCTTAAACAAGTCTTTGACATTGGACAATAATACAATTATAAGTACATGGTTATATACCGAATTTGAAGACTCCTAAGTAAGCAGCAATTTGATTATTAGAACGAAGAATTGCACACGATGAACTACAAATGAAACCCTATCAGTGACGGACAGCAGATGGCATAAACTGATATCAGAAGTAACAACGCTTCAAAGACAAATGGCATGATTCATAATGTAATAATGCCGCGATTATCTTCCATATACCCGTTCCACTGCACCTATCATGTTATCAATCGTCTTTATTTGATCAACTGTATAATGTTTTTGAATGACATTGAGGGTACATAATTATACCTAGACACGAACATATGACTAGCCATACAGAACATAAACGTCTTGAGATAGAGATCACTGTGGAATGCAATTCAGTTTGATCAACCATATTATATGTTTTTGAATGGCATTGAGGGTACCTATTCACAGACATGAACACCTGATACCAGATCTGTAATGGATAGTTGGCGTCAAACAATGGTTGTTAATGTAACATGCATTGAAAGAACATTAACGTTAACAATAACGTGTTATTAAGATGTACAGAACAGAACAGCATATTTTTTATTTTTCAAATACAGATTGCAAAACATTATATTTTGCAATAACATGTGAACATATTGATAAATGTAGGCCCAATGACGGACGTTTGTAAGCATAAAGATTTGGGTGTGTGGATAGTGATCACACTTTATTATAGTCAGTCGAACGAATTAACCTGATCTTGACCTTCTTGAAATGAATATATTATTTAAAGATTTGCCGACTATGTCTGATTCTGTAAGCTAGGCTGACATGATCAGCCCCCTTCTTCTTAAAATTAACCCGTCAAAGCCGAAACTAATACTGTTTGCTAGACAGACATTGCACTGGATTGTTATTTAAAAGAAACGAACACTCCCAACAAAGACCTAAATACGAAAAAAATTGCGACTGAAAGTCAGAGGCGAGATTCGGCGTTCACAAACTTATCATTTATGTCTCTTGTAATATTTGAAAATTAATGCGTCCAGGTTTTATTCCTAAATCATGGACTAGTCAGGATCCGATTATAGTGCACAAACCCTGCTTTTTAATTGAATGTTTATTTGCAAATATATTAAACAAATACCCGAATATAAACAATGCAAATCTACACAGAACAGAATACTGTATTCAAACTACAGGCTTAAGTGTTATACTAATTGTCCGGCGTACACAATTGTTCATAGTATATCACAAATAAATGTGTATAATTATTTACTATCAATTAGACAAAATCACCAATGCACCTATGATGATGGTATAAACACGGACACGGACATAATATGCTTATATGTCCGTGGTATAAATAATTGCACTCATTCATCAACAATACAAGATCATGCTTTTAATTGTAACAGACAAAATAAGTGTCATTATAATTTCTGTGAAGAAGAGACAAATGTATGTTTGCGATGCTAGAAAGCTAAGTAGCTACCATAATACACAACCTACCTTGCCGAAACAAAGTACAAGGCAAAACTTTATGATGCACAAAGAAATCAAATCCAACGTTTTGTAAGATATTGTTTATGTTGCAATTTAAATGATTTAGATAATGAATTTCACTTCCCGCGCATATGTCCTTGTTTCGAACTTTTACGTATGAAATATATTAAGACTTATTATTTCAAAAAACCTTCTATGTTTATTTTTTTAGAATTACTTCAATTAAATGAGAGAGAAAAACTTTATATACCTTGGCCTTATTCAGTAAACACGCACTTAATCAATTGAATGTCATACTTAATGTTAGAATTAATTGAGTTTATTCCCATTTCTTTTGTTTTGTTATTATCTGTTTATACAATCACTTGTAATATTCATCTTTACGTATGCAATGGGTAATTTAAGAACAAATATTACAATGCTATTGATGTTATCCATTAATATATGTATTAATTTTTTTCACATAACATGATGATGTATTTGTGTACATATTTGCTAACAAAGATGAGCTGTAATCGCTCAAGTCGATAGTAAACTTTATGTTCTGTTCTGTTCATGATTCAATATATTTATTTGTAAAGAGCCTACATACCAGTATCATGAATGTATAATAAATTCTGATAAATTAGTACTGCCCGTGGCAATTTCATTATGCTGGCTAAACACAGGGGGTGGCTAATTAAGTCGCGAACGATAATGCTCATCAATTCAAATCATAAATCAGTAAATCACGGAGGCTTCCGAGTGTTTCTGAATGTTTCCGACCACCGTGTCCACTGATTAGCGACACACGCATCGATAACTATCGGCTAATCTGATGATGAAGATTCTTCGGTATGTTTCGAAATCAATCAGCATCTTGGCTGAATTAATCAAAATGGCATATTTTGGGTTAAATTTAACAAATAACACTCTTAATCGCCATCCCAACACTCGATGTAACAAATTGTAAAGTTAGCAAGTTGGTTTATTTAAATTAATTTACACGATTTGGTAGCGATCTATTTGAAAAATCACAGATGTCATTATTGTTGAAATCCCGTGAAATGTCATTTGATTTCAAAATGGTGACCAATTTACGGTATATCACAGAAGTTTAACCCGTCGGTATCCCGAGCATTATACGTAGTCAGAATGTATAATGTGAAACTCCCGATTTCCGCGGGAGGCTCCCGGATTTGATAGGCCAATCACGTTGTCTCGACCGGGAGCCTCGATCTCCCGATTTTCAAAGTAAACATCATAAATTTTGTTATCGGGTTTCATTTTGTTTATTTCCAACGAGTTCGCTGGATGAACGATTCTGGACAGTAAGACGATAACTTGAAGAGGATTAGACCACCGTTCACAAATGAACAGAGAGAAACGAATATAAAATTGTGTGAGAAGAAATCCGGGTGGATAAATTGATGGAAACTGGAAATATGTCCTCAGTCTGTCAACTTGTACGTCAGAGATATATTACGATATACAAAATATTGTTAAAGCAGAGTAAATACAAATAGTAAAGATACAAATAACCAACCTTTAACTTTGACAATTTCTCCTCCTCCTTCGACAACTTGTCTGCATATGTCATATTATTCCCTGTCACGTGAACTGGAGCGCTACTCCATCTAGCGGTATCGTAGTTTGTATAAACATAAACGTGAACAATCAGTCGGGTACCAGCAGATTGATAGAGAGATTAAGTCAAGTGTACCTAAACATGCAATTATATCTGATAAAAAACAACCAATACAATCTCCAATTACAGGTAAGTCAGGTGACGAGCGTAACTTGAACAAACATGTTAATGTGCTTCGACCCAGTGATATTACCTCAGTGATCATGAGACTGAGTTTGGACAATTTCAACAATCTGATACGAGTTCAATACATAATTTTTTTTATTTTTCTATGGCGATGCAAACTTATTCCTCTTTTCGATGTTATATGTTTCCATTTTGTGATTCAGTTATTCATATCAATTTGACATTTAAGTCATAATGAAAGAAAAACTGAAAAAAATCAAAGAAACAAATGTATAATTAGTTCCGAAATTATATAGAGACGGATTCAAATTGCAGTAAATTTCGCCAATTTCTCGGCCAATCGCGAACCTGCGTTCTTTAACGAGATAACGTTATGGGCCGCCATTGCGATTCCAAACTAATCATTCATACTTATCCGATTTATCACGCATTATAAGTCTTAAAGTAATTGTCAGATACATAAATTGCAGTTATATTCTGATATGAAAGAATCTAGCGCAGTCTATTGCACTACATTACCAGTCCGAAGGTCGCGGTTTGATCCGGGAAATGCCGTCTGCGGCTGTGGCGATGTGATCAAATAATATGTCAATGGTTATTCGCTTTTTACTGCTCGAAGCTGTTGATCACGGAACAAAGGAGAATTTACCAAGCTAAGCAACTTTATTAAAATGATCATGCCAAACGTTTAGTTAAATGTGTATTACTGATCTACATTCTATTTTCTCTTTTATTTTTTTTGTCAAACTGTTGTAACTATACTCGATCTTACTTATGTATACTGTGACTCCCAATCATGTCACAATCTCAACATTAACGAAAATCATACTTATCTCTATATACCCTGGTTTATTTCTTAAGCCTCGTTCATAACTAATAATGTTGAGTTACCTCATATTTTCATGTAAAGCATGAATTGACAGAAATATGGGTTGTTGTTGTTGTTGTTGTTGTTGTTTAAATCAAGCAACCGAACTATTTTTTTGCAAATTTTTCTGTAGATGATCGACGATCATGTATCGATTATTTGTGACCATTGATCGATAATCGGTGATCAATGATAAGTGATCAATAGTTGATAATCTGTAATTGATTTATAAATCGCAGATCGATAATCAGTGGTCGGAAATCGATTATTTGTGATCATTGACGGTGATCGATTATCGGTGTTAGGTGATCGCTAATAAGTGATCACTTTTTGATGACTGGTGTTCGATTATTGTTGATAAATCAATATTGATCAATAATCGATTATGTGTAATGGAATATCGGTGATGATGATCAAATAGAATCAATTATAATGTTGATGCTGATGATGACTTAAATAGGACAATACATAAATATCTATATGCGACATGACCATGCTTTTTCGCCGCATGTAGTTCGCCTCGTTACGACCTAAATGCGTGGCACTACCGGGGTCCTCTAAAGCTCTGGAATATAAGCATTTTAAACAAAAGAAACACTTAAAACTCTTAATTAACTAAAAAATACCGATTGACAGTAGAACTAGATAGTAAAAATATTTGGAGTCTTTCGTTATTAACAATTGGTAATATGATCGTTTTAACACGAATAAAAACATTTGGCAGAAAATGAAAAATACAAACAGTATATACACTCCAACAAGCAAGAATAGCATGTACGTTTTGTATCTTTGGGAGGTCACTTCAAGTATTAAGGATCTGATGGCTTTCATAACATTCCAAAGAAACTCTCTTCACTTTTCTGATTTTACAAAATTGAATGAAGTTTTGATTTATGGTCGTGAAACTAATGTAGCTTTGAATACGCCCTGGCAGGTACGCCATGAATAGACATTACAAACAAGTATATTATTTGAAGTATTCTTCCAAAGCTGAAACAAGAAAACAAAATTCCCATCATATTCTACAACGATTTGTTTTACCCTAAACAAGTATTGAATTGTCTTGAATCATAAACGTGTGGCTAATTCTTTCGCAAGAGAATTACTTGTGTACAAACACTACAAACCCAGAAAGAACGTCAATACTTTTAAGTAAAGTCCTCAAAACATCGTGGTGTGGCATTAATTTGAACACACCTTTATGCCTGTCCAAGTTAGTCGGGTACTTAACTCCGGGTAGATTAGAGTTTTCATGAAAACAAATCACGGAAATACATTATTGTGAACCCAATGTTTACTATAGACACGATTAATCGAAAACACCATTATTGTGAACCCAATGTTTACTATAGACACGATTAATCGAAAACACCATTATTGTGAACCCAATGTTTACTATAGACACGATTAATCGAGAATACCATTAGTGTGAACCTCATATTTACTATTGACACGATTATATAAACGGATTGTGATTGTTTATAGTGCTGTCATATTGACCGTGAACAGGTGAATGAACTTTCAGGACTAATCCATGTCAATTTAGGTTGTAAAATGCTCTCGTGCGTAAAACTATAACTGCTGTTTGATTTACTTTTCTGTCAAAACAGAACCGCGGCTTTTTCTCCATGAAGCTTCCGGTCAAACACAAACATCTATTTGGAAACTTTTCGTAACGTTTTGCAATTTGGTTCCCCGTGTGCCGTCAATGTGATACGGTGGGCAAGGGATACAATACAAAACGTTCGCTACCGTTAGCCGTAACTGAACGCAGCCCCTGTAATATTTTCATATGTTCGCGGTTAATAAAACCGCGCTATAGTATCGATTCAAAATAAGTTGGTTTACATGGTATAAACATTGTTTTCAAAAAGTTTGGTAACCAAGGAAACAGCCATTGAGAGTAACTACTTATACACTCGCACCTTGTTCATTCGATTTTATCGGTCCGATATTTTACTACGAGTAAAACATGATTTCGACTAGCCCATTTCAATTCGATGTGCGTAAGAAAGTACATCGGGACCTGATATTTATTTCGGATGATACCATGTATTCGGATGATACCATGTATTCGGATGATACCATGTATTCGGATAGAAAGTTGTCGAAAAAACGAGATCCAACTGTAGTTGTAAGAATATGTTTTACAATCGATGTAAACAAAGAAAGTTTAAAAAAGACGTATCGATGATAAATATAGAAACTGCATCTGGCATACCCTAGGTAGATTGATATATAAAAACATAACTGTTCTATTAGTTTTTGATCCTGAAAAAATGAGGAACATCTTTAATTTGAATGAAAATGTTTTCCCTATAAAACATCTCGTGTTGACGAAACAACCCGATCTCAACTTATTCAGTTTATAAGTAGAGTATGTTGACAGCCATGGGAAATCACGGAAAATATAAGTACAGTTCTAGTTTTTGTCAAAGTTATACAACGTCCATGAATGAAATTTCGTATCATTTGTTTGGTACAAAACTATTTTGACACAGTTCTTTGACAAAGAACCATTTGTATACAGGCGATCTGTCCACCATACCCTGTATTGAAAGGTTGTTAAAATAGTACTAAATCTTTACGAAGGGAAACTATTAATGATGGCGAAGAGAGGTTGTTGGCTCAAAAAAGATGGTTGCTGTGAAGAGAGGTTGCTTTGTTGTTTGCTAAATAATGTTTCGATGTTTGTTTGTATTGCGTTTATTTATCGTCGCCACCGGTTTCCCATATGGGCGACGCCTCCAGAAGAATGTTAATCATATTTAGATTTTTGGAGGATAGTGCATGATACAGGAGATGCCCCAGTTCCAGAAGCACCCCTGGTTCTTTTACGTGCTCGATGTAAAGCATCATACACGGGACCTCGGTTTTTAAAGTCTCGTCCGAAAGACTGTTCGGTAAGTGATGGAGCGGGGAATCGAACCAGCGATCCCTGAATTACAAGTCCAGCGCGTTACCACCGGACCACAGATCCGCTACAAAGTTTTGATGTGTTCTGTACTTTGCAGTAAAATTCTACTTTGTTGTTTGCTACATATTTTATGATGTGTTCTGTACGTTGCAGTAAAATTCTACTTTGTTTTTTGCTAAATAATGTTTCGATATGTTCTGTACTTTGCAGTAAAATTCTACTTTGTTGTTTGCTACATATTTTATGATGTGTTCTGTACTTTACAGTAAAATTCTACTTTGTTGTTTGCTACATATTTTATGATGTGTTCTGTACTTTGCAGTAAAATTCTACTTTGTTGTTTGCTACATATTTTATGATGTGTTCTGTACTTTGCAGTAAAATTCTACTTTGTTGTTTGCTACATATTGTAGGATGTGTTCTGTACTTTGCAGTAAAATTCTACTTTGTTGTTTGCTACATATTTTATGATGTGTTCTGTACGTTGCAGTAAAATTCTACTTTGTTGTTTGCTACATATTTTATGATGTGTTCTGTACGTTGCAGTAAAATTCTACTTTGTTGTTTGCTACATATTTTATGATGTGTTCTGTACTTTACAGTAAAATTCTACTTTGTTGTTTGCTACATATTTTATGATGTGTTCTGTACGTTGCAGTAAAATTCTACTTTGTTGTTTGCTACATATTTTATGATGTGTTCTGTACGTTGCAGTAAAATTCTACTTTGTTGTTTGCTACATATTTTATGATGTGTTCTGTACTTTACAGTAAAATTCTACTTTGTTGTTTGCTACATATTTTATGATGTGTTCTGTACGTTGCAGTAAAATTCTACTTTGTTGTTTGCTACATATTTTATGATGTGTTCTGTACGTTGCAGTAAAATTCTACTTTGTTGTTTGCTACATATTTTATGATGTGTTCTGTACTTTGCAGTAAAACCCTACTTAAAAACCACCTCAATAATAAGATCATGTCGAAATAAAGAACACATTTTTTTTCTTCTTTTTTTCAATTCCATGTTCACTGTTTTGCTCTTTATTCATCCTCAATATTAATGACACCTGAATAAGAAGACCAGTTTACAAGGCCCCCCTAGGGTGGTCTTATCATTGAGGTTTTACTGTATATGTATCATGCTTTTACAGCAGCAAATGTAAGAATTATTATAAGTACATGTACATTCGGACCTCGTTCATTCGAATTTATCGGGTCCGAAATCTTAATTCGAATAAAACATGATTTCGAAAAGCCCATTTAATTCGACGTACCTACGAAGATACACAGGGATCTGCTCTTTATTTCGAATAATACCATGTCTTCGGATAGAAGGTATCACTATTTGCCCGTTTAACAGCTTACGTGTTTTGCAATTAATCTCATCAAATTTTCAAGTGTGTTCTTGACCTTTGAGTAACGGACATGGGTCTTACAGTGACACCCCGTCTCATCATGGTGAATATTTGTGCCATGTTATTTGAAAATCCTCCAAAGTTCAGAAGAAATGGTTCGGACAAAGAAAGTGATAGACGGATGCAAATGCCATGTAATAATCACTTGGAAATTAGTATAGTCAAACAAGATAAAATATATATAGTAACTACCACTAATATTTAAGTAAATCTGTATAAAATACAAATACAGTTATGATTACTGCTTGCAAGCTTCACATAACACTAAAATAAATTTTGAATATCTGACATTATGGAATAATAATCAATGCTTCATGAGCGATGGATCTCTTTTTCACAATTTTAATATCTATGCTTTCTGTATTCATTTAACGTCTTTTCCACAAGGTCACATGTTGTATGTTCTAGTCTTTCGAAAAGGCGACTTTTACAACTGTCAGAAATATCTAAGGCAAAAATAGTAAACTGGGTATACCAGTCATCTTGGTATGCGACATTAATATAGGAGTCAGGGTTCTCACTTTAGGAATTAGTTGGATTTGCGTCCCTGGGAAGAAATATCCAAAAATCATAATTAGTAGTCTAGTATAATTCAATTTGGGGCAGTAAGTGGTTGACTTGATTGTAGATGAAATTCATCAATGATCTCTTTATCTTCTTTACTGGATTCAAACCGCTGTCATCTAAAAATAGACAAATTTTAAACATTGTCATAAATTATCCGAAAATTGTGACCATTCGAAGTTGGTACAATCGAACAAATCTGGGTCATAATAAATCAGTGATACTCGTTTAAAATGGCACTTTGATAATAATAATAATTAATAATAACATTCACTAAAATTATCAAAGTAAGGTTGCTGAAGTAGAATTAGATAACTTAATCTGATATATAGAATACTAAGCGATTGTCACAACGATGTTATCTGTACAGAGCGCCGCCATGTTTTTGCGAAGTTGGCTTTTTACGCTGTCATAATGTTTTTTTTAAACTATTCAAAACTAAAAAAAATGTAATATATCGGTAGAAATAGTATATATCAACATATATAAGTATGTTTTCATTCATTTATAATCATAAATCATGCATAAAAGGTATTTTTTCGCTTCGTCGCACTTCGTGACTTCGTGGCGGTTCGTCTCACCTCGTCGCACCAGTATCGTATGGGTTTATGTCATGTGATGGACAAAAAACCACATTTTATTGATTGCAATGAGATAAAATAGTTTATATTTGCTTTCATATTATTTAGTGTAATAAGTTTGAGGAGGTAGGAGAATGGGGGCTATGTGCTAATGAGGCTTTGTTACTAGATTTTTATCTTTGTGTTTGGAAACGAGGAAAAATAAAAAGGCTTCTCTGAAAATAATGCGTGAATAGCGTCTTGGCGAAGAACTGTGAATGAAGCCAAAAGATGTGAAAGTCACGAAAAGTGACAATTAACCCAAATATGCACAAAGAGTAACCTATGGCCCCCATCCACCTTTAACAGCACATATACAAAGTAAATAATATTGATTGCAAATATAAACTACTTTATCTCACTCTGTTCAATAAATTGTGGTTTTATAATTGCATTTCCCTGTCTCTGAAGTTAATTTATGTCACAGTGGTACAACAGTGTAATAGACTAGACAAACACAAGGTTTGATTGACTATATCTGCCATCTAACCAATGGCAGACGTGAAGTGGAATTGACTATATCTGACATGTAACCCATGCCAGACGTTTTAATCAAAATACATAAAGTATTATCAAATTAACCATAAAAGTATATATATAAAGAGAGAAAGACAGTGTCATAAAGTTGGACAGAGCTAGTCCAATCAAGAATACATATATATATGCAAAGAAAGCATGAATAATTAACAATACAGAATTAAACAAAACAATGTAGGTGGGTGGAGGGGAGGTAATGTGGTAAAAATAAAAAGCTTCTCTGAAAAAACTGCGTCTCGGATTTCTTTCTTTGCAAAAACTGATGATAAGGAGCCAAAGAGGAAGGAAGTGCAGAAAAGTATTATTAAACACAAAGATAAAAATCTAGTAACAAAGCCTCATTAGCACATAGCCCCCATTCTCCTACCTCCTCAAACTTATTACACTAAATAATATGAAAGCAAATATAAACTATTTTATCTCATTGCAATCAATAAAATGTGGTTTTATATTTGCATGTCCTTGTCTCTGAAGTTCATTTATGAAACAGAAATTTCTGTTTCATAAATGAACTTCAGAGACAAGGACATGCAAATATAAATGCGCGTGACGTCATTCCTCACACTGCAAGCGTAACTGCTGGCCGCCATTACGAAGGCCTTCGCTGCAGAAGATATCGTCGTCTTAATCTTCAAAACAAGGTATAGTTTGGATGTGTCAGTATTTTGTTGTTATAGGAATTAGTCATATAGTTTTATGTCATGATTTATTCGGTTATAACTTGCGTTTTGGATGTAAATATTAACGCTTGTCAGTGCCAGTTGTCAGACGACTTCCTTTTTTTAATTCCGCGTTCTAGATATCTATAATCTATCTATCTATTCATACTGTCTTGACTCCCCTTACGGGTATTAAGGACATGTGCGCGTCAGTGCAAAGAAAAAGAAGACAGTGAGATAGTAGAGAGGATAAAAATATGATAGCGTTAACAAGAGTGAAGGGAGGCACAACGATTGCTTAACCCCTCAAGATTTGGTTTTGTCACTGTTGTGAAAGGAAGGTTGTTCCATAATACCACTGTGCTTGGGGAAAAATCGAATATTTGAAGTAATTTGATGTTGTGCGAATAGTAATGTAGGCAAAAGGATGCATGTGGCGGGTCATCCTAGTGGATGTTTCAAGATATGTTGGTGAAGGATTTGCCACCAACTGGTGTACTATTTTGTAGAACACAATCATCTTATAATTGTTTCTTCTCGACTTGAGACTTTGCCATCCGTGCTCACGCTGCATGCGGGTGACACTGTCGTATGGAGAATAATTGTCACTTACCCACCTAACAGCTCTGCGTTGGATCTTTTCTATATTGTTGATATTTTGTTGAGTATGTGGGCTCCATACAGATGAGGCGTATTCTACCTGAGGTCTAACTATTGTCTTATAAGCTAATTGACGTACATGTATATGTTTATTTTTAATTTGGATGTTTCTACAGATAAAAACCAAGTGATTGTTTTGCATTCTAGTATTAATTTGATTTATATGAAAATTCTACAATAAATTCGAAATATTTACACCAAGATATTTACTAATTTAGCTGTGTCTACAGTTTCTAAAGTTTGGCCATGGAGTTTATAATCAAAAAATGTTTAATGTTTACTTCTGGATAGGATCAGGACCTGGCATTTACTGGGATTAAACTCCATATCCAACTAGCAACCCCAGCTGATAAGCCATGCATATTTAAGAATATTGGCAAAATCTATTCCAACATTTGACTCCCATTTCATTAATTTATTTAGGTCTTCCTGCAAGATAACAGAATCATGTACATTTCTAATACATGTAGTTTTAAAAGTATACAGCAGTGTCATCCGCAAATAAGCGCACTTGAGATGTAATGGTATCTGGCAAACCATTTATTTAGAGAAAAAGAGTAATGGTCCTAGACAGACCGGAACAGTACGCGGACGCTACAATTATTTAGTGTTTCGTAAACGATTTAAACTTTCTTGACTGACATTGATATTACTCATAATTATTCGCACGATATGCTCCCTGACCGTGTAAGCGGTGTACTCTCTGTATAAAAACTTTAAAAATAAGATTAACGCCATTTTGTTACCAGTAAGCGGTGCATTTATTGACATCTCCTCTAGAAACATGTCCTGTTGTAAACTTTGTCTTGACATTCGATGGGATGATTATTTCTCTAATACCGCTTTGTTACTGCCGTGTATAGAGGTGCAACGATTCGCTCCGATGCATCAAACAACCGGTTTTAAACTCGCCGATTCGAATCATTACAGACACCCCAAAATTTGATTCGATCCGCATATTAAACATGCATGTCGTAAATGACCCGTTGTATCCGCATTCTAAACATCCGCATTCTAAACATGTCGACTTTTGTTACGCGACGTGCGGTTGGTTAATAGTTAATCTGGCATCCAATCAATAATAGAGTTTCATTCTTACTAGTCTAGTAGCATGGCGTCTCCCACATTGAAAGATGCTCCTAAAAACTAAAATCAAGAGTGTGGGCACATTTCGGGTTCCGCGAGGGATTGATACAAAAAGCAACTTGTAAAATTTGTTTCGCTGACGTTAGTTATCCAAAGTCCGGCAGCACGACTAATCTCATGCAGCATTTGAAAAGGAAACACTTCAACGATGTGTTCGAATTAAAGTCCGTCAAATCGTCAATTTCTACATGTACAACATGTAATCTAACAACATCCACCGGCCAGATGAAACTGATTGATTTGAAAACTAAACATCTGACAGATCAAACTTCATATCCAAATCCATTGCTGGTTTTTTAGCACAAGATATGCGCCCCTACAGCACAATTCAAAGTTGTGGTTTCATAAACATGGTGAATGTACCGGAGCCAAGGTATAAACTTCCAAGTCGTACACAATTTAGTGAAACTGTCATGCCAGCACTCTGGAAAACAGTTGTAGATCGGGTGAAACTAGTCAACACTCAACTAGCTACACTCAACAGACAAGAAACATATATACACATATGATGTGATCACATATAGCTAGTCACATAGTGATGTTATGTCATGTTTTGTTATTCATTTAAATTTTATCAACAGATAGTTTCTGTTATAAATGTGTGATGTTTTTTTGTTATTTAAAATATGTAAACAGGAAGTTTTGTTAATTAAAATTTGTTCTTGATGAAACACTATCCTAGCTTTTCATAATTACAATAATTAAACACCCTTTAAATATACAACTAAATATTAAATAGCAATAAGTAAAACATGAATAGAATCGACATGTTGATATCGGAATCGAATCAAGCTTTAAGTGAATCGTTGCAGCTCTAGCCGTGTAGCAGAAGATATGATTTGTTTAGAGATTTTTAAGCTGAAAGGAGGATTAGCCAAAGAAAATGAATGTTTACAGAAAATTTAAATGATGAATAGACCACAATATTGAAAAGGCCAAAATTTCCAAATAAAGCTCATTGCTGATTTTTCATGTAGTTCAGGTAGTTTGCCAGACCAGATACAGCTTGGCAGAATAGACTTTTAAGTTTTTTTTGGTCCTTTTGGTATCGTTTTTCCTAAATTTACCGTACTTTCCGGTTGCTATTTCATTATACATTTCTATTATCAGTATACTCAAGGATTCCACTAGGTGCTGAATGTCAAGGGTCATTTTGATACTCTTTGACTTGATTTTACAGCCAAAATACCTATAATTGTCTAAGAAATTGACCCTTCCGCCAGAATCCCAAGGGTCAAAATGTGGCCTTTTTGAAAACCCAGGGGTCAAAGGGTCAAATGGAACCCCTGGTATATTGATAAATTTTACTATCACTATTAGCTTTTACAACTCAACTTTGAGTTCCGTTCATCATATTGTAATCATTCTTGGTGTATAGTAAGAACATATGGAGAGCTCGCTTGGGATTGCTTTTGGAGTCGTTTCGTCAAAGGTCAAGGTCACCTTTACTAAAAATTGGAATTTGATCTCCAGCTAATAACTTTAGATTTGTTGGTCATATTGCCATTAAACATGGTTTATATTATGAACATGCGAAGATCTCGCTTGGGATTGCTTTTGGGTTCGTTCCGTCCAAGGCCAAGGTCACTTAAAATTTAAAAATCAGTTTCCACTTAATATCTTTGCTATGCGTGGGTTAATTGACATCAAAGTTGTTGTATAGTTGTTGCATATATGTATAATATATCTAAGTGTGAGTGTTTGTATGCATGTATCACCTCTGGCACCTTTGCAGCATTGATGATCATTATGTATTATTTATACAAATAGAGCCTTGGTTACAAATAATTAGGTTTAAAACCTGGTTTGTGGGCATTGCCCATTTCTTGTTTCAGTTAAATTTATAGTTTACATCTGGTCTTCTACTGAGTCATCAGATATTTTAACCAAATAAACAGACCATACCTGTAAATATTAGAAACTTGAAACGTAAAGATAATGTAATTATAGATAGGTTTTTAATCCTCAAAGTAAGGAACAGGATAGTATTACTAACCGAACAATACATAATTTTAGCCTATACTAGAATCGAAATAGAAACTATTCGCACAGTTATTTGCGTGAAAATACTCTAAATTGTAACACTTTGAATTTCAATTTCTTTGCTGCTTGAATGTGTAATTTAATAATCAAATATGTAGATTCCTTGCAGTACTTAGCGATGTCGCTACACATTTTTCAACATCGGCCATTTTATTTACGTGTAACAGCATTTTCAGCTACATGTATACTAATTCAAGATAAGGCTCGCAATAAAATATTATAAGTAAATAAAAGTTAAAAGAGCACAAGTATGAAACTTTATGTATTAACTAGAACGTATGGCAATCAATTGTCACATAAAAAATATTAAGTATCCACATAAGTTCGCAAATTTTTCTGTTGTCGGTCAAATCAGGTGTTATTATTGGCACTCTCCTGCCATGACCTAGTAAAAATTTGTGCTGATGGTAACTCGAGCTTGCCCTTAAATCTTGTGAGACTACGAGATAAACAAAACAGTTGGGGAATATTATTCATTGGCGAAAATGAGATGTCCCAAAATATTTCTCAAAATCTGCGATTTCCTCAGTAGGGCTCTCACTAGGAGAAACCGGGAGATTTGTTTGTAATTTTAGGGAGAAATTACAGCATTTTCACCCTGTATAAGGCATTTGTATATTGCAAAACTTCTCCCTCAGTTCAAATTAGGGAGAAGTCAGATCATTTTGGGAGACTATTTCTCCCTCTGGTGAGAGCCCCGAGTTCATTTCAACAGATTACTACAAAGTAAAACAAAAACATTCTCCATTATTATCTTTCATTTTCAAAATATATTTTCAGCTTCCAATGTAGGGATAGATGTGTGTATATAGTTGGTTTTTTTGCGTCTTGTTGAAGTGCTGGTGTAATGCTGACTCCATTTAGAACTGATTTCAGCCAAGAGATCAAAATGATTGGAGCAGTCACTTTCATAAGAGTATTGTTGTTAATGGCTGGTGTGGAGCCAAATCCTGGTCCTCAAAACCGTAAGCACAAATTTCAACATGATTAGTTGTAATGTTTGACATGAACATTCTTTCTGATCACATTCAAGATGGCTGACTGGCGGACATCTTGGATTTTTGTAAAAAACATGGAGCGAACTACTTAACAGTTCTTGTTTGGTTTTCATGAACCATCACTCAAATATTATACAAGATGAGTTGTAGTGTTTTACATGGTTCTTTTCCGATCACATTCAGTCGGCCATCTTGGATTTTCTCAAACACTTGGAGCAAACTACTACAGTTGTCTTGTGTGACATAATATATCCCGATCACATTCAAGGTGTCTGACTATCGGCCATCTTGGATTTTGTCGACGATATGTCTGACAAGCGGTATTGTTGGTGTATTAAGCTCTAGTTTATCTTCATTTTTTACCTGTCGGAACTGGTTTGTTGCAGTTGCTGGTAAATATTAAGTGGTTGTTAGATAAACAATGTCTACTGTATATATATATCTGTGGTATTTTAAGACAAATGTGGAGAAGTTGTCAGTTGCTTGTGGGACAAGTTAGCACTGCGTGTTATGTAATTGCAGGAAAACTGGTTGTCATACGACCGCCTTATATGAATGTAAAATTGTTGAAAATGATGAAAGACCAGATGAATACAAAAATCAACTTCATAATATTTTTTCAGAAACATTTGTGTTCCGGTATCAATATCTTCTGATAGAGGTTGGCACAGAAGTGATGCAGAAGTTATTTGATGACGTGATTGGAACTGACTTTTGTACTTACTTGGCCACCAATATGACTGCAGCAATTAAACTCCAGTGGTTGATTGATACGGGAAAAATAACGAAAGCACAGCAGGATTATCTACCACCAATCGACACTAAACCAATGTCGGCCAATTTTGATATCACTCTGTTATCTTGCCTGCTGAGAAATGTGTGTGGTCTCAGTCATTTTAACAATGTGGTGTGGAAACAGCCTGTCTCTACTGACCATTCACGAGAGGCAGATGTGACAAGATTGAGAGAATGTAGAAATAATGTATGTACTAGAACCTATATAGATGCATGTTAAAATTGTTTATGCCCCCACGCTGAAAAGATTTGCCCTTGTCGGTCTGTCTGTCCGTCCTTCTGTCCATCACAAAATCTTGTGTCACTCATATCTCCAAAAGTGTATGAGCCAGAGTCATTAAACTTTACACGAATGTTAACCAGCATGTGAAGTTGTGCACCTGGGGTTTCATGATTGGCTGTGCCCAGTAAGTGCAATGTTGTGGCCATTGACTTAGTTAAAATATAGTCTACAGAGTAATACATGCAATCTTGTGTCGGCACATTTCTCCAAAATCATATGAGCCAGAGTCATTAAACTTTACAGGAATGCTCACCAGCATGTGAAGTTGTGCACCTGGGGTCTTGAGTCTGTTTTGCATTATTGTTTACATATTGTGTGAGTGTGTATGTATTTTCATTGGTTGGTTGTATACTTGTGTAATATGCGCATGTATCTAAACAGACTTGTTTTCTGGAGAATTCTACTTTATGGAAGCACAATCTACCTCCAAAACGTCATGGATTGTACTTAATATTCTTCAAAACATCATGGACTGTATACAATGTCTCAAAACGTTATGGAATGTATACAAATGTTCTCCAAAACATCCTGGACTGTATACAAATGTTCTCCAAAACATCCTGGACTGTACACAAATGTTCTCCAAAACATCATAGACTGTACACAAATGTTCTCCAAAACATCATAGACTGTATACAAATGTTCTCCAAAACATCATGGACTGTACACAAATGTTCTCCAAAACATCATAGACTGAACACTAATGTTCTCCAAAACATCATGGACTGTACACAAATGTTCTCCAAAACATCATGGACTGTACACAAATGTTCTCCAAAACATCATGGACTGTACACAAATGTTCTCCAAAACATCATAGACTGAACACAAATGTTCTCCAAAACATCATGGACTGTACACAAATGTTCTCCAAAACATCATGGACTGTACACAAATGTTCTCCAAAACATCATGGACTGTATACAAATGTTCTCCAAAACATCATGGACTGTATACAACATTCTCCAAAACATCATGGACTGTACACAAATGTTCTCCAAAACATCATGGACTGTACACAAATGTTCTCCAAAACATCATGGACTGTACAGAAATGTTCTTCAAAACATCATGGACTGTACACAAATGTTCTCCAAAACATCATGGACTGTATACAACATTCTCCAAAACATCATGGACTGTACACAAATGTTCTCCAAAACATCATGGACTGTACACAAATGTTCTTCAAAACATCATGGACTGTACACAAATGTTCTCCAAAACATCATGGACTGTACACAACATTCTCCAAAACATCATAGACTGTACACAAATGTTCTTCAAAACATCATGGACTGTACACAAATGTCCTCCAAAACATCATGGACTGTACACAAATGTTCTCCAAAACATCATGGACTGTATACAACATTCTCCAAAACATCATGGACTGTACAGAAATGTTCTCCAAAACATCATGGACTGTACACAAATGTTCTCCAAAACATCATGGACTGTACACAAATGTTCTCCAAAACATCATGGACTGTACACAAATGTTCTTCAAAACATCATGGACTGTACACAAATGTTCTCCAAAACATCATGGACTGTATACAACATTCTCCAAAACATCATGGACTGTACACAAATGTTCTCCAAAACATCATGGACTGTACACAAATGTTCTTCAAAACATCATGGACTGTACACAAATGTTCTCCAAAACATCATGGACTGTACACAACATTCTCCAAAACATCATAGACTGTACACAAATGTTCTTCAAAACATCATGGACTGTACACAAATGTTCTCCAAAACATCATGGACTGTACACAAATGTTCTCCAAAACATCATGGACTGTATACAACATTCTCCAAAACATCATGGACTGTACAGAAATGTTCTCCAAAACATCATAGATTCGACTGTATACAAATGTTCTCCAAAACATCATGGACTGTACACAAATGTTCTCCAAAACATCATGGACTGTACACAAATGTTCTCCAAAACATCATGGACTGTACAGAAATGTTCTTCAAAACATCATGGACTGTACACAAATGTTCTCCAAAACATCATGGACTGTACAGAAATGTTCTTCAAAACATCATGGACTGTACACAAATGTTCTCCAAAACATCATGGACTGTACAGAAATGTTCTTCAAAACATCATGGACTGTACAGAAATGTTCTTCAAAACATCATGGACTGTACACAACATTCTGTAAAACATCATGGACTGTACACAAATGTTCTCCAAAACATCATGGACTGTACAGAAATGTTCTCCAAAACATCATGGACTGTACAGAAATGTTCTTCAAATCATCATGGACTGTACACAAATGTTCTTCAAAACATCATGGACTGTACACAAATGTTCTCCAAAACATCATGGACTGTACACAAATGTTCTCCAAAACATCATGGACTGTACACAACGTTCTCCAAAACATGGACTGTACACAACATTCTGTAAAACATAATGGACTGTACACAATGTTATCCAAAACATCATGGACTGTACACAATGTTATCCAAAACATCATGGACTGTACACAAAGGTGCTCCAAAACTGTTGGCTGCTTTGAAAAATGCTGGTGTTGATGACGAGCTAGTGTTACATGCTGGTACAGTGGATGACTTGTCATGTCAACATCAGTCCGTTGACAATGAAAACAAAGCAAAACTACTCTTCAAATTGAGGTGTTTTTTTCTTCCATAGAGACGTGTTCAGCACCACCCTTGTTTATTAGAATCAATACAAAAATGATTTTGATGAATAAATCACTGCTTTTTTATTTTGGAGTGATGAAGATGCAAAAGGAACCTCCAATAAATAATTCATTTATGTTTCAGGTGGCACACATGCGTACATTTTATATATCGGACACGGACTTGGCTGTCAAATGGACTGAATTAACTGAGGTTAAAATATCAAGATTAAAATAATTACTGATTTACCTCTAGTTTCTTATGTGACTTTTAATTTCTTTGTGATGTTATGTAATTGGCTTGATTTTGTAATGAATTAGCTGTATTTTGTGCTGCAATTTGTAGAAGCATTACAGACATTTTGAACCTTCTGTGTGTTAAATTTGTATTTGATATGTTCATATTTATCTGCAATGTACTAAATATGTCAGTTGAGTACTTAGCACTTTTGTTAAGTTTACATGGGGTACATAAAATTGTATGTTCAAATATTTACACATGTCTGTTACTCGCACATTTTGTGTGCTTCATTCTCAATAAAAAATCACACAATTGAAAGAGCCCACGTTGGTGTATCTGTAACACCAGAGCTTAACCCCAACTTTCTGTCACCGATATTGTGAATACTTAACACAATGGTAGAGACATTGAGAGAAAGTGCAGTATACAAGAACCATAACTCTAACTTCTGACAAAGTTATTCATGTGTGTATTAATTGTTGTATAAATGAATAATGAAGCAATTCATCGTTATGTAACATAGGAATATTTACCTAACCTGTATATTTGCAGATTCTGAAACGACTCAACAGTTGCCATAGTAACGGAGTTACTGATTTGACATCCACAATTTACCAGGCAGGACACATGGACATAGATGACAAACTGAGGAAACGTTATGATACAATAGTTGAACAGTGGAGGGAAATGGAACGATTGTATGACCACGGACTTGGAGAATTACAGAAGGGTCAGACAGATATAAAACAGGGTCAGACAGATATAAAACAGGGTCAGTCTGAAATACAACATGGTCAGTCTGAAATAAAACAGGGTCAGACAGATATAAAACAGGGTCAGTCTGAAATAAAACAGGGTCAGACAGATATAAAACAGGGTCATACAGATATAAAACAGGGTCAGTCTGAAATAAAACAGGGTCAGACAGATATAAAACAGGGTCAGTCTGATATAAAACAGGGTCAGACAGGTATAAAACATGACCAGTCCGAAATAAAACAGGGTCAGTCTGAAATAAAACAGGGTCAATCTGAAATAAAACAGGGTCAGACAGATATAAAACATGGTCAATCTGAAATAAAACAGGGTCTCCTGGCACTTCAACAAGGACAGTCGCAAAAGGATCGGGAGAATCAAGAAAAAACAATGCAAGAAATCAGAGATACACAACAAGCTGCCAAACTGGAGAATGAAATAGGTACACAATGTTGTCTAAATCATTATAGATATTTCCATCATCATATCATTTGCGAATATCCGTGCACGTCGCACAAAAACAGTTAATCTTCCACAGTATAACCATGGCAGGGAATTCAAACACATCAATGCTAAGTTTTAGTTGTTTTCCTTTAACAGTATACCAGGCTACTTCCCAGTAATGTCTGTGTTGGTAGCTTTTCAAAAATGATGATAAAGGCTTCATTGATCTAAAGACAATTATATTAACTAAAACAATTCACCTTTAAGTAAGTTAGACATATATTTGAACTGCAAAAGTTATTTTGGCATAACAGACTTTAGTTGTAAATTAGTTTATTTAATATCATTCTTTCAGTCTTTACAATTAGAATAGAAAGCTGGTCAATTAACAGCTAGGTTGTAACTGTGGTTACAAGTAGGTGTGTATTAGCATGCCTCCCTGTGCTTTCCTTTGGGTGGGGTTTTGTTCTTTGTAAACTTGTGGCATTCCCTGCTTTCCTTTGGGTGGGGTTTTGTTCTTTGTAAACTTGTGGCATTCCCTGCTTGACTTAGATTTTCATTTTAATCTTACAAAGTTTATAATTTTCAGATCTCAAAAATCGTCTTGTGAAGATGTACCAGGAAGATTGTTGTACCTTGCCAGTGTTACCTTTGTGTGATGATGATGAATATGGGGTGGACCTTTTATCTATTTATCAACCTCCATCTCTGTTCCATGTTCCCTATCACAGAACCGGTGAAAAAGAACAATATACAATTTCCTCTTACAAGGAAATATTTAGTAAGGGTGATCATTGTTTCAGTAATGTATTTATTACTGGTGATGCGGGTGTCGGTAAATCATCCTTCTGCAAGTGTATGTCGTTGCTTTGGTACAAGTCGCAATGTAATGAAAACGTTGATGATGAAGTTACACAGAAGAATATTGAATTCATGAGAAAATTCGACTTCACATTTTTTGTATCTCTCCGAGATACTGATAGAAACGATGTGATAACAATGATTGTAGAACAGGTATACACTGAAACAGAATGTGATGGTAAAATGAATGAATTATACGAACTTGTTCGAAATACTTTGAAGGAACACGTTTGTCTTGTAATCTTAGATGGACTTGACGAGTGGTCCCCAAAAACTAGTCGTAAAAAAAATTGCGCGCTACCTGACAAAATAACGGCTGACAAATGCTGTTTTTTAATAACATGCCGACCGTATAAAATAGAAACTGTTAGGTTGCCGCCCAAAGATCTTGATCGTCAAGTCCAGATGAGAGGAATTAGTGGAAAGTCAACAAAGCGTTATGTTAAAGAAATAGTGGCTCGTTGTAATAAGGCTAATGGTGAAAACAAAACTACGATTGACTTTTTTACAGAAATCAAAATGTGTGGGCTTTATCGCCAGTTGTGTATACCCATAGTTGGGTCACATTTGGTAGCCATATGGTTTGACTGTAAACTGACTGACATGTCTAGAGCACTTATATACAGTAACATACTGGAAATGCTCTTTGAACAAGCTGAAAAGAGAGGTATTCATTCGCCATCAGCACCATTATGTAGTGCACAACTTCCTGATTCACTCACAGACCTTGTTTATTTCAAAACCCATTTTGCACTTTTAGCGAAAATATGTTTTCTGTCATTTAGATCATTGTTCAAATTAGACAAGTGTGTATCAGTTCTTGTATACACCAGAAAACAGTTAATGTTAGAACCTTATTTTTTCTCCGATGAAGAAATGGATTTCTTGTGCAAGATTGGCATCTTATCCAGAAACAAAGTAATTGGTCGATTGGGAAAACAAGAACAAAAATTGTCGTTCTTGCACAAGAGTTACCTTGAATATTTCGCAGCATTGTTTGTATCTTCATTTGACAGCAGTAATGCATTTGATAATGTTGTTAAGGAATGGACCACACTCAATGATATTGTGCAATTTCAATTTTTTTTCATCTTTCTTTCTGGATTTTCTGGTGAAAAAGTCAAATTTTTATTAGAGGATATATACTCGAAAATATCTGATGATTTAACTTGTTGCAGAAGAAATGCTATATTTCACAATGATAAATATGCTTACAAAAGACAAATCAAGTCACTACAAAGTATTGTTATCAATTGTTTCAAGCAAGTCAGTAGGTCAAGTAATCCAAACTTTTCATTGAAACTTGAAGATTTTATAAATAATTATGATGATTGGGAAAACCATTCTGAATTTTATAATATTGACAGTTTATCTGGTGATGGTTTATCTGATGATGGTTTATCTGATGATGGTTTATCTGGTGATGATGTGTCTTATGCTGAAGTCAGTTCATATTTTGGTTCTCTGAAACAACTGTTATTGCTAAACAGAACATGTATACATTACCTAGATTCACCTAGTGGTGAATATTTTGTTGAGTTTGATCAGATCAAAAATCTACAATGTTTACATGTTGGTGATGTGTTGTCTGGTGATTATGTAAAGTTCACTGAGTGCATGTTACAGAATCAATCCACACTGCACACTGTTTGTATTGAAGGTGGTGATACATTGATACCAGAATTACCTGTGAGAAGTCTCCAACATCTGACATCATTGTCTCTGTCTAGTGTTACAATGCAACATAACAGTTTACATAATCTGGTGAAATTTCTGTCTGACAATGTTCTCATTGAAAATATCAAATTGTTCCTTGTGTCTTGTGATAATCACCAGGGTCGTGATAGTGACTGTACATTGACTCTAAATCTTCCACATCATACAAAACTCACTTCATTATATCTGCAGTATGTTAATATTTTATGTAATAATGTAAACAAGTCTAGTTTAAAGTACATCACATTGGGTCCATTATCTGAGGGGAATGTTAGATGTTCTATTGATGTATTTAAGTGTATTAAGTATTCAAAACTTGAACATCTTTATATCTGTGTATCTCCCATTTACATGTTAGATTACAATAGAATGAAAACATTGGTACATACAGTGAAAACTCTTCCATATATCAAGTCACTAACACTGTGGCGCATGAAGTTATCTGATGATGTTTTATTACAACTACATCCTGGTGTAACACTAGTGAAGATAGATCTGTGTGATGTCACAATGAGTCGTCAATGTTTTCATTGTTTCATTGAAAGTTGTGTAAACAATAAATCTGTGATAAAAGTTCTGTTATATAAATGTAGTATTACATCAGTTGATGGAGAAACTCACAGACTACTGACAGGGAAGGAGGCGGTGGATTATATGTCTGAGTATCTTACATCAATACCTACAGTAAACATCACACATAATTATGGTATAAGGTTATACTTTGAAACAGGAGATTTTTTATAATTTGTCACAAAGATAGCTTTATTGAATTGTTTGTTTTACTGCATGAAACAAGGTGAAAAAATTCATAATATATTTGTACAGCAGATTGTTTAAATAGAATTTGATGAATGATATTTTTGTACAATAAAATGTATGTGTAAATGTTCTAGAGGTGATGAAATGAGTTGCTGGAATATATTTGTGAGTTGTATATGAAAGATTGGAACAAATTTAGAGAACTCCATTCTATAACATCTCAGTACAATTGTACACTCAGTGGCTATAACTTCATTATGAGTGGTGGGATATCTACTCTATTATATGTATGCTGACATTTGTTTCACAAAATTTAAAGCGGCATTACATATTGTTTGTAATACAAACTTTCTTACATATGTGGTAAGGAACGACGGACATTCTTGCTGGTGAAATTATTTTTATTTCACTGACTGTATTCTTTCTGTATGACACTGAAAATCTTGTCTACATGTATAATCAGTTGAGTGTTTTATGTGAATAAAGAAAATGTTATCATTATACATATTATGTATACAATAAAATAGTTTTTTGTTCTATTTTTTCTCACTTTTTTAAATTTTAAGATTGGTACAAAAATGTTCAAAGCATCTTCTATTTTGTACATTTATAACCTTTATGTGCACAATATCGAACCAAATAGTTTATTCTTGAAAATGGCGTCATTAAATCCACCAGACGTATTATCGTGCAACCTCTCCAGAACAACATCCTTGTTCAGATGTGAACTCTGGCTTTTGTAGAGAGGTAATTGCTTTAGAGGTAATTTCTGTAGGAAGGTTATTGCTGTAGAGAGGTTATTGTTGTATGAAGGTTATTGCTGTAGAGAGGTAATTGCTGTAGGAAGGTTATTGCTGTAGAGGTAATTGCTGTAGAGAGGTTATTGTTGTAGGAAGGTTATTGCTGTAGAGAGATTTGATAGTACAATATACAACAGGAACATTGATAATTTTTCTCACGAGGATCGATCTGGAAAGGTTACACTGTATATGTGCTGTTCATTTTTACTGTTTAGTATTGAATGTCTTGACTAACTCATGTACAAATAACAAACACTCGTTTGCTGCTGGCAAGACTTCACTATTTATTGGAGGGTTGCGTTTGTTTGATACAATACATACAAGTACGATACAGTTTACAATAGTTTACACATAAATTCGCATAAACGTATACATAGTACAAAATTAGAGCAAATGAGGTACCCACCTAGCGCAAATCTTTCTCAGGTCCAAACGCTTTTTCAGAATTGTTTGCCTTCTGATATGCCAGTACACCGAATCGCACATTCTGTTCGACCACAACTTTTACAGCAGCGATGTTTGCCTTGGTAACAGAGGTTTTAGGCCTACCAGAAGTGGTATCATCTTCGACAGATAATTTCCCAGCTTTAAAAGCTTTAACCCACCTAAAAACTGCGCATTGAAATGGCCTGAGGTCCATATATACCACACGATTCATCAAATATCTGCTTTGAATCTATATCAAGCCTAATGCGGCATTTAATATAGCTACGAATTTCAGTCTTTTCGTCCATTTTACAATGTGAAAAGTAAATTGGTCAGTGTATATGACTGCATGTATTTCAATTTGAAATAACTCATTTGAAAAGCAATTTGCACGAAATAACGGATATCGTTAGCTATTGGACACACCATTCAAGTGCAATGAAGCGTTTTAAAAAAAACTGGGATAAAACTACGGAAGCCAATTAGTGACAGAACTTTTCGCATGACCCTCGTATGTGTGCAAAATATCCAAACAAACAATTCATTCAAGTAAATGGCGTCATTAAATCCACCAGACGTATTACAATGCAACCTCTCCAGAACAACATCCTTGTTCAGATGTTCTAGTTTTTGTTGAGAGGTAATAGGAATGAGATTGCTGCAGGAAGTTTAATACTGTATGGAGGTTATTACTGTAGGGAGGTTATTGCTGTATGGAGGCTATTGCTGAGACAGGTTATTGCTATAGTTAGGTTATTGCTGCAGGGAGGTAATTGTTGTAGGGAGGTTATTGCTGCAGAGAGGTTATTGCTGTATGAAGGTTATTGCTGTAGGGAAGTTATTGCTGTAGGGAAGTTATTGCTGTAGGAAGGTTATTGCTGTAGGGAGATTATTGCTGTTGGAAGGTTATTGCTGTAGGGAGGTTATTGCTGTAGGAAGGTTATTGCTGTAGGGAGATTATTGCTGTTGGAAGGTTATTGCTGTAGGGAGGTTATTGCTGTAGGAAGGTTATTGCTGTAGGGAGATTATTGCTGTTGGAAGGTTATTGCTGTAGGGAGGTTATTGCTGTAGGGAGGTTATTGTTGTAGGGAGGTTATTGCTGTAGGGAGGTTATTGCTGTAGGGAGGTTATTGCTGTAGGGAGGTTATTACTGTAGGGAGGTTACTGCTGTAGGGAGATTATTGCTGTTGGAAGGTTATTGCTGTAGGGAGGTTATTGCTGTAGGAAGGTTATTACACTAGGGAGGTTATTGCTGTAGGAAGATTATTACACTAGGAAGATTATTGCTGTAGGGAGGTTATTACACTAGGGAGGTTATTGCTGTAGGGAGGTTATTACACTAGGAAGATTATTGCTGTAGGGAGGTTATTACACTAGGGAGGTTATTGCTGTAGGGAGGTTATTACACTAGGGAGGTTATTGCTGTAGGAAGGTTATTGCTGTAGGGAGGTTATTGCTGTAGGGAGGTTATTACACTAGGGAGGTTATTGCTTTAGGGAGGTTATTACACTAGGGAGGTTATTGCTTTAGGGAGGTTATTACACTAGGGAGGTTATTGCTGTAGGGAGGTTAATACACTAGGGAGGTTATTGCTGTAGGGAGGTTATTACACTAGGGAGGTTATTGCTGTAGGGAGGTTATTGCTGCAGAGAGGTTATTGCTGTAGGGAGGTTATTGCTGCAGAGAGGTTATTGCTGCAGAGAGGTTATTGCTGTAGGGAGGTTATTGCTGCAGAGAGGTTATTGCTGCAGAGAGGTTATTGCTGTAGGGAGGTAATTGCTGTTCCTGGCAGACGCTTGCATGACGCTTGCTTGGTGCGTTTATTTCACGGATACGCATTAAGCACGTTTACAGTGCTGATGCGTTAAAAATATATACGTGCTTAGATTTTAAAAAACGTGTATCAATATTTTTCCATTACATTGCAATTAGATCTGGCAAATGGATTAGTTTGGCATTCAAATAACATTGCTACAAAGTGTCAAACTAACAAAAGAAAAAATGTCAAACAAATAATGGAAGAGCAGATATTGGGCTGACGTCGAACCCATGAGCAAGTTTCGTTTTGATTTAACTGCGGCCAACATTGCACCGATGATAACATATATATTTTTTCCACAATAATAAAAACTAGTGTTTATGTTATTGTTACAAAGATGTAATATTAAACAGTACTATATTTGCGCACATAAAAAATTAGTCGAAATGCCAATGTTTCCCGCAAACTTCTTGCAACATGATTTTTTGCATTAAAGATTCTTGCGAACTTCTAGCAACACAAATTATTTTATTCAAGTTTGTCGCAAACTTCTTGCAAACCTTACCCTGACTAAAAAAGTTTGCGGCAAACTTTCTGTTTTCATAAGGGCTCTCAATTAAACCAAGGGAAACAATAGGCCTATTCATACATTCTCAAGGGAGGTCACTCAAAAATATATGAAACAGACATTTTGAGACCACTATATGCAAAAAAAAGGTTTTTTATACTATATTCATATATATTTCACCTAAAAGTATACGACTATGACACGGACCTATATACGTATATATGTATATAGGTCCGTGACTATGAGTATTAATTACAAAATAAATGTATTATTCGGTAGTTATTTCGAATTATTTGGTATTATCCGGTATTAAGAGTAACCCCGGTCTAGGCTAGGTTTTATCCCATCCAGACGGAAATTGCCGAACCCAGTACGAAGTGTCTCGGGATATAAACTTCAAAGAAGCGGTAGAGCTATCAGGTTGATTTTCCCAATTGTTTCACGTTGAGGCTGTGTAAAACAAAACTGTTCATGGTAAATATTAATTATTTCTGCTTTTGCATCGATTGGTGGCAGTATGATCGTCAGAATATCTAGAATTCATTGAAAATTGTCTGATTATAAACCTGTACCAGTCTAACAAGGTCGATTTGAGGAAAAACATGGCGTGACGCGTTCTATATTCAAGGAAGGTAACTCTCGTAAAAGTCAATTCGTAACCGAATTCATCGTATTGTTGTACATTTTAATCATTTAATTTACTGAAGCAATATCTTTATTCTTTGCTATCGCCAAAACAGAAATGTTTACGCCTCATATCAACATCGGACAATTGAGGTTTTCCAAATATTAACATTAAATAACAAACGTAATGTTCAGTGATAACTAATCCACTTTCAGTTTCAATTCCTAATGATGTATAAAAAAGACCCGACATAGTTTACTCTGCATTTTGAGGTTCTATGTTGGACTTCATGCAAAGTGAACGTAAATTGTGAAGTTAAAAATAATTAATCGTAAATTTATTAAAGCATAGTGTATCTAGATTCTATCATCTATGATCATCTACAGCAGTGTCACATCTATGCTCAACTCTCTCCAATGGAACACTCTATCCTACCGCAGAATTCATACTTCCCTCATTGTACTTTACAAAATCCACCATCAACTAATATATGTAGACCACAATCATCTTATACCCACCAGAAATCTGAACTTCTTAATCCCTCAGTCCCGAACCCAGTACCACATGAACTCATTTTTCCCACGGACAGTAAGGTACTGGAACAGCCTTCCCCACCTGGTCAAATCTAGCCCAAGCCTCGATGCATTCAAGGAGGGACTGGGCTCGGTCAACTTCTAGACTGACGATGACGCTTTTATCAATTTTTAAAAATTAACCATTGCACACTGTATACTTTCTCTGATTTTACTCTTGTACTTGTACTATATCTTTTAAGATGCACCTAATTATTTAATTACTAACACTGCTTTCCAGACAAGCGCAACTTCCAATAATATTCATTTATGAATGCTCGGGAGAAAAACTTAGATGTAGATGTAGATGTCTAATATTTTGGACCAGACTCGACACATATTCATGATATTGCTCTCTAAGTTGACTGATTCACTGTAAACACATAGTGAATGTTGTGTGGAAGTTCATAGAGTTCGCTCGAACATGTAGTGCTTGGGGACATCATATTATGCATCGTTATGTGACACCTACTGTAAAACATATCAGGAATGTGGCTAGCTAGGCTTTGCCTTAAGATTTTCAGAGAACAAGCACATTCGGATAAGTTGCTCAGCCAAACCACTAGCCCGAGTTTGTTCTTTCTAGCCCGAACTTATATAATCAAGTCATGTTTTGATGAACACGAACAATCTGAATTCGAACCCGGGTCTAAGGATTGCTAGTCTGTTATGCTAACCACTACACCACAGCGACCTAACGTCATTTTCGTGTAAATTTAACTTATATAAAATTAATTAAGGTTAACTACACTTTGGAGGAAATACGGGGCAAATATTTACATCTGCCACATAACACTAACTTGAAATAGCAGAAAGTCACAATTATGTATTCGTACATGTTGTTAAAATCAGAGTTTATTTTATAAATATTCATTTACAAGAAAACAGTATATTTTGTACTTGCTCCCTACTTTTTTCCTTCGAAATGTCCTACTAACATATGTTGTTTTTTTTCAAATCTGAGACAACAATACAAAATGTTTATAAATTTCACCTAAGCACAGAGGTCTTATAAATCATGATGAAAGCATGTACAGTGAGTTAGGTGAATTATTACCATTTTTGAATTTGATATTCCAAATTACTTTTAAGCAGTATTGTCCCTATTTTGCCCTACTTGATTGAAAAGAAACAGCCCTACTTTTATCGAAAAAAGTGATAGTCTGAGCATACCAGCAGAACCCGTAGATAATACAATGTATATTGCTCGTTTTCAAATTGGAATGAGGAGTTCCTCCAAATCTCAAGGGTCATTTTGATAATTTTTGACTGGATTTTACCATTTGATAGCCAAATAACCTATAATTTAGACAAAATTGACCCTTCAGCAGGGCTCAACATACTTTTTGTACTACTGGACAAGTCGGACAAGTAGATTTAAAAATCACTTGTCCTGACCTTAAAAAATGTAGAGTGAAATGCAGGAGTTGTGACAAATGAAGAAATACAGCATTAATATGCAGGCTTTATAATACATGAACAATTCAATTAAACCATTAACTCGCTAATTCACAAATTGTAATTCTAATTATAGTCTCACATTGATTTTTCTTGAGCCAATTTTTGTTAACTGTGGATTGATCTTTTGGTTTCGTTGAATTGATTTAAGCCCATCAGGTAACTTGGACACAATTTCTTCCATTGAGAGTTACTGGTCACATCGGGCAAGTAGTTTTGGAAATTGGTTGCTCGGACCTTCAAATTACTGGTCAAAATCCATCGGACAACCGTTAGTGTTGAGCCCTGCTTCAGCCAGAATCCCAATGGTCAAAATGTGGCCTTTTGGAATTCTAGGGGTCAAAGGTACAACTCCAGGGTCAAATGAAACCCCTGTAGAGCTACCAGCTCTGGCTATGCCCCGGTCAATCATTGATGATTTTACAGTACTTTGCAACCCTGGCCAGATTTCACGAAAATACTTAAGTATGAACTTGTCAGTATTTGTCTTAAATATATTGTCAATTGTTTCAGTATGTACAATCAAAAGGTTTTGAAGATTTTACTTCTGGGCGAGAAAAATTAGGTTTAGTTCTGTTAATATGAAATAATCACCAGTATCTGCAGGCAAAAATATACTTGCGTAAATTCATAAGTATCTTTTAATAATAGTTTTATCCTCAAAGATATTTATGAATAAATGAATAAAAAGGAGAAATATTGTCAGTGTGTGCTCTTTCGATAAATTTATACTGTAATATCAAAACATTTTTCAAGAAAAAAATCATTTCATAGCTGATTAAACTTATTTAGAGCTTTTTTGCTAAGTTAAGTAAAAACTTAATTTACGTGAAATCGGGGCCTGGTCTGCGGTCCATTAATCATTATCTATTAAACAAGAGTTTTTATTTGAATTGCTTTATTTTACAGGTTTGTTATAAATAGTTAGCAATATGGAACAGCCTTCTGGCGAGAATGGAGTTGTTGTCAGTTCTGCATCGACGGGTTTTACTGTACAGATTATTCGAACATCCACTGGCACCGTTCAGCAGCCTGAACCTCGATTGTTTCAGCTGTACGATGATGAGCCTGGAGTTGCACAGACATTGTTGAACATTGCCCAGCCTGGAACAATGGCTGTCGATCAAGTTAGTATAGTTTATCTGTATGGGTTTATTTCAATTGTTATGTAGCATTAATATCCTCTTACAGTGATTTTTATGCCTCCACTTCGAAGAAGAGAGGGCATATTGGTTTGCACATGTCGGTCGGTTGGTATGTCCATAACCTTCTCTTTTCCGATCAATAACTCGAGAACCCCTTGACCTATCATCCTCAAACTTGGTCCACACATTCATCTTTGGTAGCAGAGGAACCCTATTGATTTTGAGGTAAAAGGTCAAGGTCACAGGGGCCATAAAGGTTTACAAAAATCTCTTATAAATTTTATTAATTTTACTGCTGAATATAGGCTGTTTCCCCTTATCAAAAATTGACCATTTTCCCCAAAAATCATACTTTTTTTCCCCAATTCTTTGTTCACTTTTCCCCCTCGGATGAAATTTTTTGTGTATTTAACCTTTTATAAACAAATATTTGCTCTTACATCACCTTATATATATAACAAACACCAACCACAGCTGAAAAGTTATTTTTATTACCAAAACAACCATTACCATATTTTCCCAAAGTTAGGATGTGTCGCGCTTATTTTCCCAATTGAAAAGGAACAGACAGTAAAAAAAAAAATTAAAATCACTGTCTAAAGGATTCAATGCAGCACATAACAATTCATCGTATTTGGAATCATTCTATATTAATCTGTTTGTTGCAAAACTACTAAAATAATTAACAAAGAAGGAACTACTTATTTTCAGTATTAAAAATCATATCCATTTTACTACTTGATTTTGGAAAACTGACCTTCTAAAATTTTGATATTTTTATAAAATGAACAGTTTTGACTTTTTCTGCTGAGGAAAACGGAATGAAGGCTTAATACTTTTATTAAAACCAGGGTGGACTTGAAAACAGGAGTCCTATTGGAAAAAAGTTGTAGTCTTTAGTAAAACCTCGCATAAAGACCACCTCAATAATAAGACCACCTCAAAATTAAGAACACAATTTCCAAGTCCATTTTCACTATTTTGCTCTTTATTCCACCTCATTATTAAGACCACCTCAATAATGAGTCCAGTTTTCAAGGGTCCCAAGGGTGGTCGTATTATTGAGGTTTCACTGTACTTCTAAAGATACAATTTCTAAAAATGTCTCCAGAAAAAGGAGGGAAAATATAAGAGTCTAAAAATCATAATTAGGAATCGAGTTAGAACCCTGAAAACAACATAGAACAGGCATGAGAATTTCCCCCCGTTTTCGCGGAAACCCCCGGATTTGTCACTCGCGAGGGCCGTTTTTGAGACAATTTAAGCCATCTTAGATGCTTTAAAACCAGGAGCTTCAGTGGCCCCCTTAGACCCCTTGCCAAATTTTCAGCTGATTTTGAAATTTTGGAATCACAAACATAATGGAACATTTTCAGGGTCAGATGGGAGATTTTGTGTCTGTAGACGAAGGTGAGGTAGATGACGAAACAGTTGTCGTTAAAGAAGAGCTTGAAGCTATTGAAGATTCCAGCTATCAACTTATTGATGCATACAATGAAAAAGAAAAGGAAGAAAGACATGAAGTGGCTGATGACATCAGAAGTCAAATTGCTGAGCTTGTGAGTATTGTCGCGGACATATAAACCATGGATTCGAAACACGCTGGTATATATGTATTTAGAATTGTTCGAACTCTCGCGAGCATTGAGATTTTCTCCCGAGATCAAACGAACAGATCACCTCGTACAATTCTATGAAAATTGTCCATTATAAAAACCGAGGTTCCGATTAGCAGTAAAAAATTGGCGACGTCCGCCATCTTGCTTCTGAATCGCGAGAAGTTGACATTAATCGTCATGTTTACAACAGCTATAGATTTCTTGATAGTATTCACATATAGTTTGTGTTTATCTTGTTGTTTGCTTGTATGTTTTTTGGTTCAATACCGAGTTGAAAGACTGAACGAATGTTGATTAATCAGATGAAATTTCCATTCAAATGCACGATACTTACCAAGTGCGCGCTAAGGATTGTGGGTAAATCGTCCACTAAGGATTGTGGGTAAATTATTTCTTCTTATCGTTATTAGCCTGTTTCGAATCCATGGTTTATATGTGTCCGTGGTATTGTACATTACTGTCACATATATTTTGAGATAGCAGCCTCTGAAATTGATTGAGATTGTCTAAAAGACATTTTCATGTGAATGGTGATGTTGAATTAAAAGTTACCAATTTGAAGCAAATACATACTTGTATTCTTTTTTGCAAGTGTCGGGGTTCTGAAGTTGACCCCTGGAATTTCAAAAATCCACATTTTGACCCCCAAGGAGTCTGATAGAAATGTAATTTTTTCTCTAAATTATTGGTAATTTGGCTATAAAATGATAAAATCTAGTAAAAAATTATCAAAATGACACTTGAGAATCAGCACCTCATGTAAGCTGTGAGTGTATTTTAAATACATACATTTTGTATGTGTCTTGTTTGTAAAGTGCATATACTTGAAGAGTGTTCCTGCTACCTTCAGGAATTTGCCCATTTGTTTATAAAGATTGCTTGTAACCACATTTATCATCAAAATTGCATGGAACAAAACTTCGCAAACTCTAAAAAAAAAATTCGCCAATTTTGGAAAGTCTTCACTTTTCGATGATTTAAGCCAATTTGTTTTTTATTGAGCCAATGGCTCAATTGGCGAACAACATATCTATGTTAAAAACTCGTACTCATGAATAATTAATGAGGTGAAATCCAGCCGCTTGATTGGCCGCATGACAAACACCTCATGCGTTACGGAAATTGCCGAGGACTTAAGGATGAACTCACTGTTCTGAGCGATTCAACGAGATCGCAGCTTTCAGATCATTATAGCCATTTTGTCGAATTTGCTGATAGCTCTTCACAAAGAATATTTCTTCTATTTTGTTATCATCCATTTCATTGGTCGAGAAATATTATGAATATTCATTCTTCTGTTGTATTTCAGTGTAATCAGTTATGTGACCTCGGGGAGGAGAGTTTCTTGTTGTCGGTTCGGTTACTTGATGGTAAAGAACAGCATGTCGGTTCCGTCAAGGGAGATCACTTCTGTTTGCTTCGTCCTGAAATAGTTCAAGATTTTCAGAACTTTTGTTTAGGTAAATCAGTAATACAGTCAGACCTCGTTTATTCGACAACCTTCGGTTCCCAGTAGCGCCATTGACCGATTTATTTTTAGTGTTCCATGACTTTATTTCTATCCGAATACTTGGTATCTTCCTAAATAATATCAGGTCTCGATGTCTCTTCTTATGCACATCAAATTGAATTGGACCATTCTAAACCCCTTGTATTATTCAGGTTTCGGACTCGACGAAGTCAAATGAACGAGGTCCGACTGTACTTTATTTGTTTTGAGAAAATAATTTGAGTATGATTTTGTGCCACCACTAAGTGGGCGTGTTTACATTTACCCTTGCCTGTCTTTCCTTCCACCAAACAAAAGAGCATGTCATGCGAAGCTTACAGTATGTTTCCGAGATTAACAAAACTTCCCGAAAACTTCACATTTGACATCACCATGTACTGGCAGTTAGCAATATTTGTCCCATATGGCAATATGAAAATGAAGTGACCTCATGGAGTAAATATTGTTTCCTGCTTGCAAATAGTGACATCACATGTTGTGTTTTCTTGAAAAGACGACACATACAGAAGAGGTCTGTGAGCATTTTGCACGGTCTTACCTCGGCGCTTGAACAAGAAATATCTTGAAAAAAGATGTTCGGCACAATTTGGGTTAAGATTTGTTGAGCAACATAAAAAATGCCGAGATGTTACGATTGCTGTTCACTCCAGATCAAAAATGTATTTCGGTAAATTCACTGAAATTCAGTGGATTTCGGTAAGGTTACGTACCCTTCATCGAAAGGTTAACCAATCCGTGTCAAGGTTACAAGTTTTGTTCGGTTGAAGAGAAAGTGCCTTTGTGGTTAACGTAAGATTTGATTGGTTTACACAGCACTGATATGCAAATAGCAAAACCATGTTAGTACGACTGCGCTGAAAAAACATTTCTAGGGAAGACACTGGTTTCATGATGTTTATATCTGCAGGTATAGAGGAAGAGAGACGACCCGAAGAAGATGATGAAATGCAGGAGTCACTAGAAGATACGAGCATGCAAGATGATGATAACAGCGCAAAACTTGAGAATGAACAACATGAACTCATGGATGTAAGTCTGTCCACAGAGTTCACTGTTTAGTAGCCTTTACAGAAAAACCTCAATAATAAGACCACCCTTGGGACCCTTGATAAATTGTCTTTTTATTTAGGTGGTCTTAATATCGAGGTTGAATAAAGACCAAAAAATGGACTTAACATTTTTGGTCTTAGTTTTGAGGTGGTCTTATTATTGAGGTGTAGTTAAGTAAGGCTTTACTGTATATATATTTAGACTAGACATTCATAGTGTTTTATGACAATAGAACTTCCAAATGTTTACTTTACTTTTTAGATATTTTTCCCTATTCCACCCAGACTTACATTTGTTTAGTATTATAAATTCACTCTGATATTTCGTCCGTGCTAAACTTTTACATGGTCTGGTGTGAGGGAAATATGAATCTTGATGACGTGTACTCGGCTCGGAAACTTTTGGGGTCAAAGGTCACAGGAGGCATCATGTTTTACAAACATCTCATGTTTTCTATGAAAATATTCCAAGTAATAATTTTTAGAAAATGGTACTGGTACTCTAAAACATTGCAGTATAACTTTGCGTAAAAGTAACTGCAAAACATTGATACACGTATTTCCTATGCTAGCGCTAAATAACTGCCTAGGTCATGAGAGAAAAAAATACTGGTATTGGACACTTGTATTTGTGGTTTTGGAAAACAAAAGTGATGATTCAGCATTGTTGATTACATCTGTATGAAGGAGTCATCTTGTATTCTTTTATCCATTTGTTCAGGTCGAAACTATGACAGACAAAAATGATGTACAAAAAGCAGTTGTGATGAAACCAAAGGTTATTCTATTGAAAAAATCTGCAGACGGACAAAGCACAGAAATAGATCACCAGTATATCACCCCGGTGAAAGCTGAACCCCATCCTGCAGGTGAGTACATGTCTCATCACCAGTATATCACCCCGGTGAAAGCTGAACCCCATCCTGCAGGTGGGTTCATGTCTCATCACCAGTATATCACCCCGGTGAAAGCTAAACCCCATCCTGCAGGTGGGTTCATGTCTCATGTTTTCGTTGCTTTATATAGAGAAGGGATATATCCGCACAGTTCTTAAATTTGAACAATTACAGTGTATGTGTGGGACTGTGTACATGTGGGACTGTGTACTTGTGGGACTGTGTACGTTTGGGACTGTGTACGTGTGGGACTGTGTACGTGTGGGACTGTGTACGTGTGGGACTGTGTACGTGTGGGACTGTGTACTTGTGGGACTGTGTACTTGTGGGACTGTGTACGTGTGAGACTGTGTACGTGTGGGACTGTGTACGTTTGGGGCTGTGTACGTGTGGGACTGTGTACGTGTGGGACTGTGTACGTGTGGGACTGTGTACGTTTGGGACTGTGTACGTGTGGGACTGTGTACGTTTGGGACTGTGTACGTGTGGGACTGTGTACGTTTGGGACTGTGTACGTGTGGGACTGTGTATGCGTTAGACTGTGTACGTGTAGGACAGTGTACGTGTGGGACTGTGTATGTGTGGGACTGTGAACGTGAGGGACAGTGTACGCCTGGGACTGTGAACACGTGGGACAGTGTACGTGTGGGACAGTGTACGTTTGGGACTTAGTACATGTGGAGAAAAAAGCTTTCAAGAAGGATGACCAGTTGACAACGTACAAACTTAAGGGCCTGTTTTTAGTAGCATTGCGTAGCTTTGCTTTACTATAGGGTTAGCATAGTTGAAATTGCTCTTTGTCTTTAGGTTATAACTCATACTCCATGTGCACTATAAAGTATTGCACAAGGCCCACGATATCGAAACACTGCAAATTGAGTCTATTTTTAAAAAAGTAGTCCAAGCCCACCCAAAATCACTGTACACACGCTGTACTGGTTTCAATCAAGGTTGAAAAATTTCAGACCATCAAGTAATCAGTATGTCAATTATTGTAAATTTTGAATGAACATTTTGAGATGGCATAAAAACAGAAAAAAAATGTTAAGAATTGTGTTTGCAGAACCTGCCAGCAACGACAGAGGAACAACTAGCAATAAGGAGAACAAGGAAACGACCACCAGTATACTGTTCTTGTGTGACATCTGTAAGAACGTGTTTACAGACATCAAACAACTAAGGGTAAGTTAATGCTGATATGAAGTACATATTGATCAGAGAAAAATAGTAGTGCTTGAATGAAGGTTAGCAGTTCAGGGTTTTCACAATGAAAAAATGTCACAACCAAAAATTTACTTTTGGGACCCCCAAAATGTATCGGGACTCCAAGGACCCCCATTTGAAAAATCCTAGGGATAAACTCTGATGTGATTTTAACAAGAGTGACAGTCTTGTTATTATTTGAACAAATGTTTCTTGTCTTGCAGCAACATAAGTTTGACGTCCATGGCGAATCGGATTACAAGTGCGACAAATGTGCACGAGTTTTTTCATTGAAGAAGACATACGAACGTCACATGATGGACGCACATATGGAAGGGGAAGAGAAGCACTTGTGTGACTCGTGCGTTCTTACTTTCCACACACCAGAAGAACTTGAACATCACATTTATGGTAAGTGCGTCATTACAGATGGACAAACTGACCAGGGCCCGGGATTATAACGGACACTTACACTTGGCATTCAAATCGTACAATTTACGCGTATTAATCTGATAGTGACTATATACAGGGCCATAGAAATCCACTAACCCGACATCCCAGACAAGTCTAATTGCTGTTTTGGGCTACCAACAGTTGAGTTGGACTTTGTCCAGGACAAGTCTGTAATGTAATGCACATGTCCATACCATATTCTATGCTCGTGAAATTAGCCTCCTATGTCGGACAAGTCAAAATTAACATGTACACTAGTCTGGGACAACTGTAATAAAAGAAAATTTCTAGAGCCCTGCTATGAGGTGTGAAAATGTATGATAATGTTAAATGTGAACTGAATATTCTTTGTGGCCTGTTTTCTTAGAGATTTGAGTGTGAGATGAGATATTGGAGTGATTATAAGTCTGAGTGTGGAGTGCGGAGTGAGTGCGGAGTGCGGAGTGAGTGTGGAGTGCGGAGTGAGTGCGGAGTGAGTGTGGGGTGCGGAGTGAGTGTGGAGTGAGTGTGGGGTGCGGAGTGAGTGTGGAGTGCAGAGTGAGTGCGGCACTCAAACCCCAATTATTACTCCCATATCTCATAATGACCATAAAATCTCAAAGAAAATGTACCAAAACGAATATTCAACACTCGTTTGACATTTTCTTGCATTTTCCTATCTCAAATTTTCAATATCAGACAAATAACATTTAAGTTTGTTATTTGGGTGCTGAGTGTAAGTCTCTGTTATAATTATGGATGTCGACAAATATTTGGATATTCGTTTGTACGTCCAAATATTCGAATACTCATTCGGCATTTGAATATTCGATAAAATAAAAAAAAGTTCATTATAATAGCTGAATGCAAGTGTATTAAATTTCAATGATGGACATTATCATATTGAATGACATTTTATGCGTGAAAATTAATATCTACGTTAATTGACATGTCATGTTGAATATTTGGGGGCAAGAGAGATGCACTGAAAGTATTAGTAATCACGGGACTTTTACAACTTAAGTGAGCAGTTTTAAACACAAAAGTTAAACTTCGAATTTCAATTTTTTTTATTAAATAAGAATTAATCGATTATTCGAATACCAAAATTGCCATTCATTGACATCCCTAGTTATGATCACAGACCAAGAGTTGCCAATTCATAGTCAGCATAGTCCAGCTAATGCAATTAATCGACATAATCAGACAATCGGTTACGTATTTTGAAGATTTCGCTGTATGCCTTTCAGCGGGCACTGATACCTGAATATATATGTTGCTTTTTACAACATACAAATGAATCTGATGTGTTACTCGTCAATCAAGATAAATGAACTTAAATCTAATGCTGTTGGACTTGGTGTCATCCGAAATAAATATCTTGTCCCGATGTATCTTCTTAGGCACGCTGAATTGAAATGGGTTATTCTAAACCATGTATTATTCGAAATAAAATTTCTGACCTGAATGAACCAGGTCCGACTGTAATATAATTAGTAATTTTTCAACTTTTTCTTCATAATTTTCTGATTCAGCCTGGCGTAATAAAACAATTGTGAAAATAGCATTGTGATATTCAATATTTGTTGTTTTCAATTTTATTGTATCATGTTATTTAATCATAAAACAGCCGTCTATGACATTTCGAGTTTAACCACTAATGGTCTGAAATGCCATATACTTCAATGTATTATTTATATTTTTACATTGAAATCAATATTTGTTATCATATAAAGTGTTAATTTAAAGACCAGCCGTTTCTGTCTTATGAGACATGTGCTTTCTGAGCACATTTAATATATAGGGGTCAGATGATACAGACTTAACGTGATACGATACAT
Organism: Mactromeris polynyma; assembly: GCA_032209605.1. Classification (NCBI taxonomy): domain Eukaryota; kingdom Metazoa; phylum Mollusca; class Bivalvia; order Venerida; family Mactridae; genus Mactromeris; species Mactromeris polynyma. Next base: position 8,610,902 of record JASFXZ010000028.1, read on the forward strand.
TCCACAGCATATCTCTCACGATACGATATGTATCACAATATATCACAAAGAATAAATAAAATGCTCTAGATGCCACACTTGTTCGCATAAATGGTAAGGATATATATTAACAAATGGCATTTGTAAAGAATACTTGCTGCCTGTTAAGAACAAAACAGAAATGACTAAACATGACTAAAGTATTTAGAATTAGAATGGTTTCTATGCACTACATTCAAAGCGTGGCAGTTGTGTTTACGGTTTCGATTTTTGCAACATATTTAAAAATGGCGGATCTATACATCGATTTTTCTAAAAACGCATCGAGAGAGGTTGCATTGGGATGCATTGAAGGATCGATTAATCATCTCCCCCTAGTACTATATGTATGGTATTGAATTGATGGACAGAAACTTTCTGTTTTCAGGTTGCCATAACACAGACTTACCTATGAAATGTGATATTTGTGAACAAACCTTTCCTGACATCCTTCGTCTTATGGAACACAGAAAGTTACATTTTGACTACGCATGTTTCTGTGACAAATGTTGGCAAGGATTCTTTGATTACTTGGAACTTGAGGCTCATAATCAGGTAAATTCCCCCACCCCCGCCCCCGCCCCTCCATAATCATTCTTGGTAGACCTGTGTATTCAAGGAATTTAGCTTTTCCACAACAAACCTGTATTAGAGACCGAAAAATCTATTTTCTGGTTTTTACATTTTCTAACAAGATATATTTACTTTTTAAAATCTTCTTTCTATTTTAATGGCATTCAATTTGATCTTTGTGATAAAAGCTTCTCAGAATTACACTGCATTATCTTTGATCAGGTATGTACCCAGTAACTCATTAGTTGTTGTATCTAACCTGAATCAAGGGTTTCATTTGACCTTGGAGTTGACCCTTTGACCCTTGGAATTGACCCTTTGACCCTTGGAATTGACCCTTGGAATTTCCATAAAGCCACATTTTGACCCCAAGGATTCTGACTGAAGGGTCAATTTTTGCTCTTATTTATAGTTAGTTTGTCTATAAAATGGTAAAATTCGGTCAAAATGACCCTTGAGATTCAGCCCCTGGGGCAAATCCTACAAGAAATGACAAATTCCTGCAATGTTGTATCCTTGTTGTTGTTCTAGTCTTGTTGATATTTCAGTCTGGATGTCGGTACAAGGAAGCACTGTACAAATGTCATATATGCGGGAAAAGATTCACCAAGCTTGCTACCATAAGTAAGCATATCGACACTCACCCGGTACACTCCCCGCACGTGTGCCGTATGTGCGGTCGTGGGTTCGACACGGAGAAGGAGTTGAAGTATCATAGAAGTGGAGCCCACATTATACGTCCCTTCAAGTGCGAGTTCTGTGATAAGACGTTTAAGAAGAAGGACAGCGTGATTGAACATCGTAGACTTCATATGCGTGTCACCAATATGCCGATGCGACGCGAACCAATCGTTAATGCTAACGGAAATGTGGGTTTTGTTGATGTTTTGGAGGACGATGATGATTTCATGGGAAAACCGGAGTTTGAATGTAATACGTGTGGTATCGCCTTGAAGACACAGAATATGTTAGACCAGCATATTCACCAACACGAGACTGCAGCCGAGCAGTATAAATGTGACTGCTGCACTAAAATATTCTTCTCATTGAATTTACTCAACATTCATTGCAGACGAGATCACAAGATGCTACTTGATCAGCAGGTAAAGTTGGAGTTGATTGTCTTATGGACATGTCGATATGTTCTCCTGTGTTAAAGATATGACCTGTCAGGGCTGTCTTTTGACTATTTTTGGGGCCGAAAAGGCAGAAATATATATATTTTCTCCCAAATTTGGGTAAAAATTCCTCACACAAAAAAAATTAATTTGTGTTATTCTGATCGAAAACACTCTCAAATATGAAAAATCAAGTTCCTGACTTTTATATACATTTTGGAATCTGAAATTGCTACTGTGAAAATTTACGCAAAATTCCCCTTTTTCACAGCCCCAGCCCCATTCCTCAAAAGTAGAAAGAGTTAAGACAGCCCTGGCTGTTCCACGACAAAGTCTGTATCTTTGACCAAAAATCCATTTTCAAAATTTCAGGTTTTTACATTTTCTAACAAATACATTTTTCTAGTTTTATTTGATATCAGCAATATTAAAATCAGACATCGACTCTTCATTATAGCAATTCTTATATTAGGAACAAAATGAAAACTAAACTGCTAAATGACGTTGCATCAGAAATGCTTTACTCAAATGTATATTGATTCGTAAAAAAATCTTATTTTTAAAATTGAAAAATAAAATATACATATATAAACATAGTCATGTTCTTAGACTTCTATAAATTAAGCAACACCTTATAATTATACTACCAAAAAATTGCTGAGTTTGTGAAATCAACATTTCATTAAGAAACCAATGTCACTAATACAGGTTTTGTGATGGAAACGTCCAAATCATATAATGAAATTAATTATTTACATAGTTATATAGTATATTGTTTGTGTTTCCTTTGCTTTTAAACTGCTTGATCAAATTTTAAGAAATTGAAAGTTTTATGAAACATTTCCTATGACTTTTTCTAGCGTAACCTTTATACTGAATCAATTAGTTAACTTCAAATGACTAGCACTACACTTTCCTTAAACTGAGTTTGACAGTCCCCAACAAGAATGCACTGTAATGGACTGTTTGGGGTATTGAAATCCATTCACATTTTTTTATATTTAATACATACTATTATGCCTACAATTTACAGGGTACTAGTCATGTGGCAGACTTGGACAAAATTCAGGTTTGTGAATGGGAAGGTTGCAATAAAACATTCTATGATGATAGCAAGTTACGTCAACACATCAAGTACCATGGACAACGGGCTGATAAGATTGCCAGGGGGGTTAGCATGCCAGAACGCTCCTCGGCGACCTGCGAGATCTGCGGGAAAATTCTGAAGTATAAAAGTTACATGAAAGCTCACATGATGAGCCATTTCAAGGACCATCCCTACCAGTGTGAACTTTGTGGTCAGGCCTACCCCACCGCTAAACGCCTCGAAGATCATGTCAGGTAAAAACAGTTGATGTATTACATATTTTGCTTTTCTTACACAACATGTTGCTCAAACAAACTGGAAGACAGATATCTCAGAATGTCTGTAAGTCTTTGATATAGTTATTGTACATGTACTATAAATAGAATAAAGGGAGAGAACTCGTGATAATCTTCTGCCACGCACTTATGAAGAAAATACTGTAAATTATTGAAGTGCTTAAGCGTCTCATTACTATCATTGTCAACCAGATGGTCTACTCGAAGCACCACCATATTCATTGTCGCAAGAAAATAGTACATGTAAATTCCTCTGATTTATAATAGATTGGATGAGTATAATGGCGGATTTGTCAGGGATATATCAATTGTGGAATGGCGGGAGTCTTGATATAAATGGGTTTTCTGGATTATTTTTGTCATTTTTGGCAAAGAGTTTACTTGAGTGGTCGCGTATTAATTTCTAATACGATAATATGGAAAACGTGTAGTCTTTCCCTGGAAGCGCCTCCCGGGGCCTTCAGTCCTTTGACTGATGATATCAGACTTAATTCAGCTTATAATTAGAAGTTTTACACAGGGCATGTGTGCCTTACAGAGATATTGGCCCGAGAGCCAAGGTATTGGAAACAATCAAACATCTTAGAAATTATTTAGAAGCTACATTATTTTTCTAGAAACTGTATAGCTCTATAGATCTTGAATAGTTTGTAACGAATGTTTGAAATATTATTAACACAGATTTGACAAACTTTAATTACAAACATTGACATTTAAATTCCATGAGGTGGACCAACCATTCAAACGTCGGCCGTCTGTTTCATTTCCGAAAGTTGGCGCTCTAAACAATAACGTCACACTGGAAGTATGCCAAATATCGATATTTGGCACACCAGGTCACATGATCATAGATATTGGCTTCACACTGTCCATATACATATATAAACTGTACATTTCAGAGTTCACAAGGGAGAAAAGCCTTTCAAATGTAGAATTTGTGAGAAATGTTTCACTTCAAAAAGTCTCAGAAACCAGCATATGTTGATACACCTTGGACATAAAACTTATATCTGCGATGTTTGTGGAAAGGGGTTCATGAGTAGAAAACATTTTAAGGACCACATGAGGATTCACGCGGGAGAGGAACCGCATAAATGTGAAACGTGTGGCAAAGATTTTATCTATTATAGGTAAGTTTTTATCTTGTATTTGATGGCCCCGATTTCACGAAAGTTTGTAAGCATGAAGTCAGTGACCGTCTTAAATATATTTATCAATTGTTTCAGCTTGTATAAGTATTGACTTCTGCACAATAAAAGATAGGTATTTGTTCTGTTAATATAAAATAATCACCAGTATCTACAGGCAAGCGAGCTATAGAGATGAGATATACTTGAGTAAATTAACTATCTTAAATCTTATCAGTCTTAAAACAAATTTTATAAATACATGATTATAAAAGGAGAAATGTTGTCAAGTTGGGCTCCTTTGATAAATTTATACTAATACAGTCAAACCTGTGTTAAAGACCACCTGCGAACAAAGACCACTATTGCAAAACCTGTCTGCAAAGACCACCCATTTTATCTCCCATCAGACAATTTTCAATGATATTTAATCTGTTAATAGAGACCACCTGTAAACAAAGACCACATTTTGCTGTTCCCATGGGTGGTCTTTACAGACAGGTTTGACTGTAATATTAATGTAACTTTGACCCTAAATGTGAAGTTTGCTAGAGTCAAAAACTCAAGTTCGCAAATTTCAAAATGCCTTTTCTATAGTGAAATGAAAGCCGTGTTGCTTTTGTACTTACAGGAGTTTGGTTCGACATATGCAAGTACACGTCGACCCCAGAGAGCGAAACAAACCATATAAATGTGAATATTGTAACAAAGAATACACAGAAGTTACGGGATACAAGCACCATATGAGAGCAGTGCATACAGGTATGACCATAAACCATATGAGAGCAGTGCATACAGGTATGACCATAAACCATATGAGAGCAGTGCATACAGGTATGACCATAAACCATATGAGAGCAGTGCATACAGGTATGACCATAAACCATATGAGAGCAGTACATACAGGTATGACCATAAACCATATGAGAGCAGTGCATACAGGTATGACCATAAACCATATGAGAGCAGTGCATACAGGTATGACCATAAACCATATGAGAGCAGTACATACAGGTATGACCATAAACCATATGAGAGCAGTGCATACAGGTATGACCATAAAACATTTCAACAGTGGACTTATCTCAGGTCAGACATTCGAGTCTCATGTCGTGAGAAATCACAATACCACTGATTTCTGGGACAATTGTTCGTTATTTGATCACCATGGTGGTAATTGCTTTATCCCAATATCTCCACTGTACTTGCACCTTGCAAACGTCTCGGTAATACATGATCACAATGGTTGAAGAAAAAATGTCACAGCCAAATATTAACTCTTAGCACCCCAAACATTCATAAGGGACACATTCGTACAAGGACCCCTATTTGAAAAATCCTAGGGAAAACCCTGCATTACAAATCAATTAGTAACTGTTACGGGACTATTTTTTCAGTGTAAAGTTGGGTCTTGTAATGGGACCCGTTCCCAGTTGGAGACAGTATGTACCGGCTATTTTTCCCAATTAAAATCTGGAAATTTCCAAAAATTGCCAAGCACTTAATATAGAAAGTCAGCATAGTTTATTGATTGGCGGATTCGTGGTCCAGTGGTAAAACGCTGGACTTGTATTCCAGGGATCGCTGGTTCGATTCCCCGCTCCATCACTGACCGTACTAACAGTCTTTCGGACGAGACTTTAAAAACCGAGGTCCCGTGTATGATGCTTTACATCGAGCACGTAAAAGAACCAGGGGTGCTTCTGGAACTGGGGCGTCTCCTGTATCATGCACTATCCTCCAAAAATCTAATATGACTAACATTCTTCTGGAGGCGTCGCCCATATAGGAAACCGGTGGCGACGATAAATAAACGCAAATACAAACAAAATTGATTGGCTTGTGTCATGGTTGTAGGTAACACATGTGATAACTCCTCAAAAAACTTTGATGGTGTCGCCATTGTGCCGAGTGAAAATACTAAGTTATCACGGAAAATACTTAAAGTTGTTTTGAGTAAAGTTAATGTTTTGTTCAATAAATTCAACCTAAAAAATTCCCAATTGCACCGGAACTGAACTCATTCCCAAATTGGTAAAAGAATTTCACAGCAAATTGTACCAAGTTTAAATTCTGAATCCAATTTGTCATTGAGCAAATATTCACAACGAATATATATAAAAGTAAGTCATAGTTATTTCAATTACATTTGAAATCAGTTATTAAACATTTATGTATATTAAGGGCATTCGTATTTTATCATTGACATAAATATTTTACGTTCTAGGTGAGACACCATTCCAGTGTGACATTTGCGGTGAATCATTCCATCGTAATGACAAGCTTAAACGTCACATCAAATCTCGTCATAGTATCGCAAAAGGTAACAAGGAGATAATTGTAACCGCTCGCCGACCTTCGCATGGCGGACCAATTATCGTAAAAGCAGAAAATGAAAACCAGGAAGATTTGTTACAGATTGTGGAAGGTAGCGCTGTCGATGGCGATCATAATGAATTACACGTGGATGTGATACAGAATGAGAATGATGGACAGCAACAAGTCTTCCTCATTGGTGCGTATATTTACATGCTGAATATTAATGTTAGTGGACACATTTTGCTATAGTCTGTAGTACTGCAACAATTAACCAAAGTTTGATTATTATCGGGTTTTTTTTGTCACAGTTCGATTCGGTACTGTCTTACAAATATTCAGTTCAATACGTCAGATGACATTTTTATTCCTGAAACAATATTGTTTTTACTCATAAGCCTTTAGTTACACAGCTTTTGGAACTGTTTACTTTTATTATGGGACAAAATGTTCTATATCTAGTCACTCACATGTAGTTGCATTCGGAAATCCTCGGCCAACTACGTCAAGTGCCTCGGATGTATGTTAGGCACTACTTTCGGAAATACCATTCGAATGTCATGAAAGCAAGATGGCGGCATGAACGCTGGAGTGCTGATGAATGTAATATTTAAGCTTTATGAAGACTGAAATATGTAAGTTTTTAACTAGAAATGATATCGAAGTTATTAAAATCCGTTTTACGAGAACTATTTCTTGACCGCACAAAATGTTGAGTTTTGCTACATAGTGCTCCGCCTTACATACACTAGAGGGTGTTTTCCGAGTAACGAAGTGGTACGGAAATGCCCGAGAGCTGTCGAGAATGATGTAGTTGCATTACATGTTTCAGGATTGGGTAACGACGGAAATGAAGCAACGTATCTACAGGAGACTCAGGTGATAGAGGGTCCCGATGGAACGAGATATATCATAGCTGGGTCAGGAGAGGAATTGCAAGTTATTGAGTCGTCCAATCTCCAGGTAGCGTGTTTTTCTATCTACATCTGTCAGTTCTATTTCAGCCTTCGTTGTAACCCACTAGCTCAGAGCCTAGGACTATTAATTTTTGGCTAGCAGAAATTCCCAAGTGCAAGCCCAAACGTTTTTCGAAAATAGAGATAAAAAAAATCCATTCATGACTTTAACGAATAGTATACATATATAATTGTGACTATCTGATTTTTAAAAAGTAGTGCTGTATAATTTCGAGCTAGTGGTTTGACTAAGCAACCTACCCAAATGGGCTCGTGCTCTGAAAAAAATTATTTTCCTCTCCTTTTCAAAACAATCTGTATGACTGGGAATTTTATATCTTGTTTTAATCTCTGACTTGAGTTGTTCATCGATTTTATTTTTTAGTGATTGGGTAATTTCATATTTATCCTTGTGGTTCGAATGATTAATTCATTTTGTTAATGACCATTTATAATACTACTCAACTAGCCAAATTCAACTAAACAATAGCTTAGTTAGAACTGAGTGTGTCCAAACTTAAATGCTGATTTCATTCAATGCCATTTTGATTGTCTGTTTGATGAAAAACTATTATAACTCGGGTCTGTGATTATCCTGAGAAATCCGAAGAATCTTGTTCAATAATGGTTGGTCGAGTGACAGGATAAATGATGATATGGTCCAACTTTACCCGTATAACACTAGTATATATCTTATTATGAAATGTGGTCTATTTAATTTCGTTGGTACCGAAGTAAATGTTTTTTCTCAAAACGTAGGTAAATTCATGGCTTTTCAATTTTTGAAGCCAAAAAAAAACAAAGCATAAACTGATGGTACAGTTATTTGTTGGTACCTAAAGTTTGTGGATAAGCCTAACCATGAAATCTGTGAAATTATATTAAATAAAAACTCGTAAAACCATGGTGGATTATAATAAGGACTGTCATTGATGGAAATTTTGTATACCAACGATATTGATATATATCGAAAGACAAATATTGACAATATATTAATATATCAATTATATTTTTTAAATTCCTTTAAAGTCATATAGGCTTTTAACTCCTATTTTTCTGTATGTTTATATGTGTATGCCCTACATATTTAAATGTTTAACTTATATGATTACAAGATACCATTTAAGTAATTAATCATAGTGATATATTGTACTGCCAACATTTGGAATGCTCTATCCTCTAAAGCACCGTTGAACAAGCAGCCGACTACAATGCGACGTTACGCTATTCTGGCACATTTATAGACTCTCCTGTATTTACCCGCCATTATATCGATACTTGTATGTATTAAATATCAATTGACAGAAAAAAAGTTATCTAGTATATATCGATTGTATCCATGATGGCTCTAATTATAATTGCAGTAAAACCTCAAAAATCAGATCACCCTTTGGAACCATAGGGATGGCAACGAATATTCGTTTTTACGTCCCAATATTCGAATACTGATTCGGCATTCGAATATTCGATAAATATAGTTTTTCAAAAAAAAATTCAATATAATAGCTAAATGGAAGTATATTAAATTTCAATGATGGGCATTATCGCATTGAATGACATTTTACGCGTGAGAATAATATCTACAGGTGTTAATTGACATGTCTTGTTGTATATGTGGGGACAAGAGAGATTATAACACTCTGGTGATGACATTTAGGCCCTGTACTACTGTCTAGTAATCTGGGGTTTGATTAATTTAAAACACAAAATTGATACGCATAAACTAAAGTAAAACTTTGAATTTCAAATGTATTATTATTAAATAATAAGATCGAATGTTCGAATATTCTTTCGGAAGGTGATCGAATATTCGAAAACCAGAATTGCCATTCGTTGACATCCCTAATAGAACTTGATCTTCTTATTGAGGTGGTCTTGAAAATTGAGTTCTTTACTTCAAGGTGGTCTTATTATTGAGGTGATGGTATTTAGGTAATGTTTTACTGTGTACTTGAATTTTAAGCACGAGGCAACTACACTATTCGAAGTACACGAACCTTGTCATTGCATAACTTACGTGGAATTTAAGAATTAGGCACTTGTCCACTGTTCTATTGCCTAGTGAGCTGATAGAGTGGTTTAAATTTACGAGCTTTGTTTCAAACCATAGATACATATGAATTGAAAGAGGATGGTATTTATACGTTTTGATTGTTCAGTACGACATTCATTTGTACTTAACTTTCGTACAATTTGTTGATATCTACTAAGAGACCACTTTATTAAGCGACCACTTTTTGGCCGTCCCTTGGTTGGTCTCTTAATACAATGTCTTCTGTACATGTATTGTAAATTGATCGTATAATGGACAATATCCTGAATGTATTCACAGCAATTACAAGACGGTCAGATTGTTGAGGGAGGAATTATACAACAAGTCCATCAAGTGGAACAAGTTCACAATGCCGGTACCAATGATGTTCTTGTGATGAATGATGGAGATGAAGAGACGCTAAGTACACTGGCCAATATGGCGAGCGAGGCACAGATTGCCAATCAGTGATCTATGCTGACTCGACAGTTTTTGTTAACGACGGCTATTCCACGAAGATCTTCCTGGGGAAGGAACAATGACAAATTAAAATTATTTTGATGGGTGTCAAAATCTACCAGTGGATGTCAAAATATACCGATGGGTGTCGAAATCTACCAATTGGTGTCGAAATCTACTGGTGGGGGACAAAATCTACTGGTGGGGGACAAAATCTACTGGTGGGGGACAAAATCTACTGGTGGGTGTCGAATTCTACTGGTGTCGAAAACCAATTAAACTAGTGGTGGTCCCCTTATTTTTGACTGTCATTTTTCCATCCCCTCCTCCCCCGGGAGATTTTTCAAAAAAAAAACTTACCTTATTTCTGCTGTATCGCTATTTTATCAAACATGTCAAACACTGGCTACTGTAAGCAATGATTGTGTGTAGATGATAGTTATGTATAATCAGACGGTATACATCCTACTCATACCTTACACTCAGTCCTGTATGCTTAGTGGTTTCATTGGATAGGTTCACATGATGGGAGTGTGTCTAAATATGACAAAGGCCATAAAATTGCAAACATATCAACCTGCGTGAAGTGACAGTATAACTGCTCTAATATAATAGCTAATATCTTCGTCGGTCTAATTCCAAAGGGGCGTATGTTGCATTTCATTACTTTCGAGAAAAACGCGATTGAAGTTTTGGAACTTTATGATTGTAAATCAGCTCCTTCTGTAGAGCTTGAAAAGAGGATTCCAACGATACCCAACACTCATATTTTTCAAAAAATGGACTTGCGACCCTTTGGAATTAGACCGACGACTTGACGTTAGTATTATCGCTATAATAGAACAGCATGTTACCTTTTAAAGTGCGGTCCTTTCATGTGTTATTGATCATATTGATTGTAGTGTTTTATCTCGTTTCCTACAGTTTGTGAGAGTTTGTTTGTTCACAGAATTTAACATTTTATTTGTTTCCTTATTCCTTGCCATGAAGCGTCAATTTTCAGTATTTGAATTTACAGAAAGATATACAATCAATCATACATTTGCTACTTGCTCAAGGGCTTACAGTAGTAGCGGTTTCACTGTTCTTACTGCTGACAGTAGTAGCGGTGTCAATATTCTTACTGCTGACAGTAGTAGCGGTGTCACTGTTCCCACTGCTGACAGTAGTAGCGGTGTCACTGTTCTTACTGCTGACAGTAGTAGCGGTATCACTGTTAGTACTGCTGACAGTAGTAGCGGTGTCAATGTTCTTACTGCTGACAGTAGTAGCGGTGTCAATGTTCTTACTGCTGACAGTAGTAGCAGTATCACTGTTAGTACTGCTGACAGTAGTAGCGGTGTCAATGTTCTTACTGCTGACAGTAGTAGCGGTGTCACTGTTAGTACTGCTGACAGTAGTTGCGATATCATTGTTAGTACTGCTGACAGTAGTTGCGATATCACTGTTCTTACTGCTGACAGAAGTAGCGGTATCACTGTTCTTATTGCTGACAGTAGTAGTGATATCACTGTTAGTACTGCTGACAGTAGTTGCGATATCACTGTTAGTACTGCTGACAGTAGTTGCAGTAGGTATCTATTACTGCTACCACTTTTACGACAATAAAATTACCTCCCTTGATTTGAAGATCATACATGTACTTTCTTGTTGACCTGTATTATGCATCATTTTGTGAACTGCCTTAGAAAAAACCAATTGTCTGAGTAACGCAATATTCCTGTACGATACATCTGTGTCGATATACAAGTCATGAATTCCTTGAGTTACGTCTGATAACAGAACGTTATCATTGTGTATATTGTAGTTACATTGACCTGGTCTTGTCAAGTAGTTTTCATTTTTATTTGGCAACATTTTTTTGAATTCCTACGTTTATTTGTGTAAATACCAATACTTGCTGGTATATCCTCTGTGCATGCAGTATATTGTGACTTGTAACTTATTGATAGCAACTAAGTGATATTTCAGTTGCATGATGTTTAATTTTTAAATTTTTGTAACACATAACAAGTTTTGAAGAAAGGCAAAGTTAATCATATGTGTTTATGTTGTTAATAATACTAGAATCTAAGATGACATTTTTTTTTTTTTTAATTCAGTTATTTCATGCAGTCTCCTACGCAGTGATCTCCCCTTAAAGTTATCGGAGATCTCTGCCATCACAAACTTTTCGTCAAGATTTTTGACAAAATATATTTTTCATTTATTTAATTTTAGTTTGCCACTATTATAGTCATATATCATAATTTCAAACATATACGATGTTTTGTGGTAGGAAAAGTAAAATAAAAATATTTAAATATTTTTAAAAATAAATGCTTATGCACCAGTCAATTGTAACCACGGCCCCCCCAGGTCCGGGGATAGCAGGGGGAAATGGGCCGTGTTTTTACCTTCCAGGTGGCCCCGCAGTGCCGAGTGAATGCGGTGGGATTGTTTTTGCGCCAAAAATAGCGGGGAATGGGCCTTACCTAGGATGTCCCTGGGTGCGGGGGCATTAGGCGGGGATTTTACCAGGGATTGGCTGGACCGAGAGTCAAAGTCCCTGCTATTCCCCGGACCTAGGGGGGCCGTGGTTACAATTGACTGGTGCATTACATTCAGTGTATCCACGATTTTGTCCAACCAACCATCATCACGTGACTTTTGTGATGGCAGTGGTTATTGCTGTACTGCAAGGGAAGATAACTGCTGCATGGAGTATGGCAGTAATGATGACAAAATTTTTGCCATGTATGATTAATAAACAGTCGTACCTCATTTATTCTATCTGAATACTTGGTATTATCCAAAAGAAATCTCTTAATATGTATCTTCTAAGGCACATCAAATATAAATTGGTTAGTCATTCGGAATAAAATTTCCGACCTGATGAATTCAAATGAACGAGGTGTGACTGTAATTATAAGAAAGCTTATTGACTATTCGTCAAACGATTAACATTTGTTCTTACAAGATGATTTTGGCAAGATTTGTTTCTCGGAATACTTGTAAGGATCAGTAATACTTACACGTTTAAGTGTACACCCTTTTCACTTTTTATGTCCATGTATATAAAGATTTGTTTCAAATTTGTATTATTCATTCAATCTTGAGTTACTTCCCTTAGATTGAATCCTCTCGCTATTCCTGCTGTGACTGTCATCAATCATTGTCTTATTGTTAACTTGTTTTCGTCTATTTGATATTCGCTGATATTGTTTGAATGAAAGAATGTTGACTGAAGTTTTTGTGTTTGTTGTTTTATATTTCTTGCCAACATAAAATCTAGGTCAAGATTGAAACTGGGTATCTTTAAATATGACGATTACAGCGGATCAAAATGTCAACTTCTGTCGATTCAGAAACAAGATGGCGGCCATCGCAAAATTTTTATCGTGGGATTGATCTCGGAAAAATATCTCGCCTGTCGTTCAAACAAATCTAAACACACATAGTTTGACTTCTATTTTTAGACAGATCTCAGGTTCACAAAAGAATTAAGTTTCTGCTAAAACTCAACTTCAAATTATTTCTTCCAAAATTCGAAAGAGTTGTTAGACCTTCTTTTTATTGAATGTTTAACGTTCATGTATATTGACCTTTTCAGTAGTTTTCTGGAAAATACAAATATATTTTAAACTCACATTTTCCATCGCTTAAATATAGAAGAAAATGGAGTTGAGTTAATCCTCAGTTAATTGAGTTCAAAATTATTGGGTTTTCTTGAATTATGCTGTCAGTAATGATCAGAAAGTAATGAACGTGGGGTCTGATTAGAAAGTATAACCATACTTGTGTTACATCCACATTGAAGTTGTGGTTTTACGAGGGTTGATCAGAAAGTATGGCTTCTTCAGATCGGAAACCGCATGCTTCCGCATTCACATCGGAGCTGGAAAAAACAGCGACAATGGCCCTTATAATGTTGGTTGTTTCATTTAATCGTGTCCTTAATTTCTTAAAACATGTATGCAAGAAAAAGAATCTGCCAATGGTTTTGAATGCAGGTGGAAATGTTCAGGGTGAGCTATTGTGATCGCTCACCGTCCGTTTGTCTGTCCGTCTGTCAATACTTTCCCAATATCTGACATAGTAATTATAGTAATTATTTTGAACATGCTGGTAATCAAAATTTAATCTTTGTGTGAGAATCTTTACTGCACCAAAATGTTGCCCCCTGTGACACAGAACCACAATACCAAACATTTATGGCGTCCAGGTGAGCGATTTAGGGCCATCATGGCCCTCTTGCTTTGTGATAGATTTATCAAATAAGTTATGCATCATCTCCCCTTACTGACGTCATCCTGTAAGATGTAGTTCTGTAGAGACGATAATTACTCCTCTATTCTCAAAATGTCGCATTATCTCCCCTTACTGACGTCATCCTGTAAGATATAGTTCTGTAGAGACGATAATTACTCCTCTATTCTCAAAATGTGGCATTATCTCCCCTTACTGACGTCATCCTGTAAGATATAGTTCTGTAGAGACGATAATTACTCCTCTATTCTCAAAATGTGGCATTATCTCCCCTTACTGACGTCATCCTGTAAGGAGACAATAATTAATCCTCTATTCTCAAAATGTGGCATTATCTCCCTTAATGACGTCATCCTGTAAGATATAGTTCTGTAGAGACAATAATAAATCATCTCTATTCTCAAAATGTCACATTATCTCCCCTTACTGACGTCATACTGTAAGATATAGTTCTGTAGAGACAATAATAAATCCTCTCTATTCTCAAAATGTCGCATTATCTCCCCTTACTGACGTCATACTGTAAGATATAGTTCTGTAGAGACAATAATAAATCATCTCTATTCTCAAAATGTCGCATTATCTCCTCTTACTGACGTCATACTGTAAGATATAGTTCTGTAGAGACAATAATAAATCATCTCTATTCTCAAAATGTCGCATTATCTCCTCTTACTGACGTCATACTGTAAGATATAGTTCTGTAGAGACAATAATAAATCCTCTCTATTCTCAAAATGTCGCATTATCTCCCCTTACTGACGTCATCCTGTAAGATATAGTTCTGTAGAGACAATAATAAATCCTCTCTATTCTCAAAATGTCGCATTATCTCCCCTTAATGACGTCATCCTGTAAGATATAGCTCTGTAGAGACGATAATAAATCATCTCTATTCTCAAAATGTTGCATTATCTCCCCTTACTGACGTCATACTGTAAGATATAGCTCTGTAGAGACGATAATAAATCCTCTCTATTCTCAAAATGTCACATTATCTCCCCTTACTGATGTCATCCTGTAAGATATAGCTCTGTAGAGACGATAATAAATCCTCTCTTTTCTCAAAATGTTGCATTATCTCCTCTTACTGACGTCATCCTGTAAGATTTAGCTCTGTAGAGACGATAATAAATCCTCTCTATTCTCAAAATGTCACATTATCTCCCCTTAATGACGTCATACTGTAAGATATAGCTCTGTAGAGACGATAATAAATCCTCTCTATTCTCAAAATTTCGCATTATCTTTTAAATCTCTGAATTTACGATGTGTCTTAAACTCTTAATACTTTATCGAAGAGAACATTATTGTTTAACCAAGACGGTTTAGAAACGCGCAGATATTGCGTGTTCTCGCTCTTAGCGATACAGTAAAGCGAGGAATATGTAACATTTTGTTGTAAAAATATGGCAACTTTGTACAACTCATCGTATAGGTTTGAGTTTAACTTTTCATATACAGTCAAACCTGTCTGTAAAGACCACCCATGGGAACAGCAAAATGTGGTCTTTGTTTACAGGTGGTCTCTATTAACAGATTAAATATCATTGAAGATGTTCTGATGGGAGATAAAATTTGTGGTCTTTGCAGACAGGTTTTGCAATAGTGGTCTTTGTTCGCAGGTGGTCTTAAACACAGGTTTGACTGTATAAGCAAATGATGAGGCTTTCCAAAATAGTCCAACCAGTACATGAACAGATCCGAGCACCGTTTTATCGCAGAGGTCACGTACGTACTGTCTCCACGCTGAAATTTGAAAAAAAAAAAGATTTTTCTTTGCTGGTGCTGTAAGATATCTTCTGTGTATTTATGCTTACTGAATCACAAGTTTCCATTTTTTGGTAGCCATAGCAACATATTTGAATAATATTTCACTTAAGATTCGTGTTACCACTTATTCATAAATGCGTTTTTGAATTCTACATGTAAGTGGTAACACGAATCTTATCTAGTTGACCATTTATTATGTTACTTAATAACTCAAATTCGCGAATTTCACTTAAGATTCGTGTTACCACTTATTTATAAATGCGTTTTTGGCTTCTACATGTAAGTGGTAACACGAATCTTATCTAGTTGACCATTTATTATGTTACTTAATAACTCAAATTCGCGAATTTCACTTAAGATTCGTGTTACCACTTATTTATAAATGCAATTTTGGCTTCTAGATGTAAGTGGTAACTTATGTCTCAATAGGCTTGTAAATCCACACATAATACCCGAGGACTATTAAATATAGAACTATAGATATAAATAGAAACAGTGGGTTTTATTTTTTGAAATTTCATAAGAATATTGACATTGAATTTCACACAAAGAGCTTGTATGGTAGATAGCTGCCGATTGAAGGTTCTTGCCACCTGAAATAAGTTGAAAACGGAAATAAACACCAATATAATGGCTACAAAAAAATAATGTCAATATTCTTATGAAATTTCAAAAAATAAAACCCACCTGTCGTAAATGAGTTCCGGTCTGTATCATTCCGACGGCTCGGGCGCGTTCTTCTTCAGTCATTCTCACCATGTTTTGTGTTTTTCAAAAAGGATTTTCATCAGCAATGACAAGTGTACACGAACACGTGCAAATATGTGTCCATGTCCCGCACGTGCAAAACGTGCTATAAACGTCAATACGCGTAAATCGATTAATTTCATAGCGAGCCGGCTAAAAAAAATCAATAATTCGCTGGATTACCTATTCAAATATCGGTATGTGAAATTTTGTGTGAATACATGCATTATTAGAAAAATAATAATACAATATAATATAAACTGACCGATTAGGAATTTTGTTGAGTGTATATTGACAGCTTGCTTCCGTTATCGTCCACTGGGCCCGTATTCACAAACGTTTTAAGACTGAATCTCAGACTTAGACTTTAAAATTGCAAATATTAAATTTACAAGCATTTCGTTTTCATAATATTTAAACGGATAGTCTACATTTTTGCCTGAATATTTCTTGTTACTCACTCTACACTTTTGTCATGTTTTATCAAAATATATTGTGTAACAATAATGTAGGAACAAAATGAAAAATTACCATTTTAAAGTCTAAGTCTGAGATTCAGTCTTAAAACGTTTGTGAATACGGGCCCTGGTATTTGGTCGCCAGCTTTATTTTACCCTAATCTATGGTCTTGAACTTCTTACTTAATCATCTATCTATACTTTTCATTTCAGCTATTACCTATTCACACCAAAAATGCATTTTCCTAACCTAAAGTACTGACAAAAACAGGGGCGTAGCTAGCCCACTATTCATGTGGATTCATAATTGTGCCAGGGGGTCCGGGTGCATGCACCCCCGCCCGCTCGAAAATTTTGAAAACAATGGTGCAATCTGGTGCATTCTGGGCGTTCTGAGGTGCTTTTTTTATAGTAAACGGAAAATTCTTGCGTCAATATCCCAGCTCGATTTCTGAGGATTTTTAATGCGGAGGGGGGGGGGGAGTCCTCAAGGGCTTTTTAGTATAGAAACGGCAAGGAACGTTTGATATGAGCATGTAAACTAGTCAAGTACGCATACTGCAACTTTGGCTGATTTTTTTTGATTTTTTTTGTGTCAGAATCATGTGGATTCAGCCGCGTACTCGCGTATAGGCAGCTACGCGCCTGGAAACCGAACAAGTTTACCGCTGCATAGTCTGGTTCCCGTCGTACTGATACTGAAAACAGTACGATAACATAGTGAAAGGGGAAGAAACTCCAGACAAACCCCTGAAATGAAACTAACGAGTTGATGACGTCACGTACATTGGCGCGAATTCAGTGACGTCAAACTCAACGATTTGTTATGATTTTGCACTTCCGCCAAACGGTTTCTTTTGTTTAATTCCTCTGTTTGAAAGGAAAAATGAAGCCGATTCATTTCATTGCTATTGGTGTCATACTATGCGTAAATGCTTTTGGATTCAGTATTATAAGTTCTATTGTGTATTGGTTAGATTTTAGTGGGAATGCCAATTCGGCTCAGTCGTATTCGGGCGTATACGTCGGTCTTTGGCGATCTTGCACCGGCTCTAGTCTTGGGCTTGTGTGTGTGGAGACAGAAAATGGTAAGACACAGATTATAATATTCATTATCTAGACCCGTGCTTAGACTGAATAGTTCACTTTATATTCTATAGAGCTCTATATTAAATCACCCTAAACAGAAATGGGTTTGTTTCAATCATCATTATTAAAATTGTGTTTTTGTTGACCAGGCAGTTTATAATATTTGTGAATTAAACATAAATAGAAAATGTGGGATACAACGAATACACTAACCACTGTCTCACATCCAATTTAACACATCTGTATCAAAATTCATTAACAATAAGAAAATAAATGTCCAAAAGAATTAAAAGGGGTCGTTATTTTCAATGAACGTAACCCCGCCCACAGCGTGACGTATTGATCACTTACATGGTATCCATTCGTAGAAACGTAAACCAGGTTTAGCATAAAATCCAATGCGTATTTAGACGATAAATAAATGCAAATACAACAAAGTTCCGTGCCTCGATTTTTTTTATTTGATTTTTCTTTTCAATTTTTTAAACTGACCCAGTATAATTTTCCATCAAATATCAAGACGCATTCTTAATGTCAGTAGTAATATTACAAAAAGAATGAATCCATTGAGATAAATCGCAGTCACATGTACATACAAAACATGCTTGAAACATCAATTCTTTTGTTGAAAGTCCATATAAGTATTTATTTTTCTATCCAGCAGATGATTGGCTTACAGCCGTGCAAGCCTTGACAACAATGGGGATTGTTTTACTTGGTATTGGATCGATTCTGGGATGTGTGTGCACAATCAAGGACAGCAACCTGAAGCTGGCCTATGCCTGGACATCAGCTATGTATCTAGCAAGTAAGAACATTCATATCTTATAATTTGGTATAAAATCTTATAAACATTTAGTGTAACAAAATTCCGTCTGCATTAGAACAGGAAACTGTTGAGGAAAATACCACAATGACTCAATGAGCCATACAGACATAATCGGAAACTTGATGATAAATTCTAATTGTATGGAACATAAAGATAATTGTCTGATGTTACCTTAGACTCCCAGTCCAAATGATGTGGGTTTAAAAAATGAAACAAAGGGATCTTTCGGCATTAACTGTCAGTGGTCACTGGTGTTAACACCAAAGTACCAATACTCAGCTTTAACTGTCATTGGTGTTCACACCAAGTACCAATCCTCAGCTTTAACTGTCAGTGGTGTTCACACTAATGTACCAATACTCATTATTAACTCTCAGTGGTGTTCACACCAAGTACTAATACTCAGCTTTAACTGTCAGTGGTGTTCACACTAATGTACCAATACTCAGCATTAACTGTCAGTGACGTTCACACCAATTTACCAATACTTAGCATTAACTGTCAGTGATGTTCACACCAATTTACCAATACTCAGCATTAACTGTCAGTGGTGTTCACACCAATTTACCAATACTCAGCATTAACTGTCAGTGATGTTCACACCAATTTACCAATACTCAGCATTAACTGTCAGTGATGTTCACACCAATTTACCAATACTCAGCATTAACTGTCAGTGATGTTCACACCAATTTACCAATACTCAGCATTAACTGTCAGTGATGTTCACACCAGTTTACCAATACTCAGCATTAACTGTCAGTGATGTTCACACCAATTTACCAATACTTAGCATTAACTGTCAGTGATGTTCACACCAAGTTACCAATACTTAGCATTAACTGTCAGTGATGTTCACACCAGTTTACCAATACTCAGCATTAACTGTCAGTGATGTTCACACCAATTTACCAATACTTAGCATTAACTGTCAGTGATGTTCACACCAATTTACCAATACTTAGCATTAACTGTCAGTGATGTTCACACCAGTTTACCAATACTTAGCATTAACTGTCAGTGATGTTCACACCAGTTTACCAATACTTAGCATTAACTGTCAGTGATGTTCACACCAATTTACCAATACTTAGCATTAACTGTCAGTGATGTTCACACCAATTTACCAATACTCAGCATTAACTGTCAATGATGTTCACATCAATTTACCAATACTTAGCATTAACTGTCAGTGATGTTCACATCAATTTACCAATACTTAGCATTAACTGTCAGTGATGTTCACACCAGTTTACCAATACTTAGCATTAACTGTCAGTGATGTTCACACCAGTTTACCAATACTTAGCATTAACTGTCAGTGATGTTCACACCAGTTTACCAATACTTAGCATTAACTGTCAGTGATGTTCACACCAATTTACCAATACTTAGCATTAACTGTCAGTGATGTTCACACCAATGTACCAATACTCAGCATTAACTGTCAGTGGTGTTCACATCAATTTACCAATACTCAGCATTAACTGTCAGTGATGTTCACACCAATTTACCAATACTCAGCATTAACTGTCAGTGGTGTTCACACCAAGTACCAATACTCAACATTAACTCACAATGGTGTACACATTCATTTGCTGTGCTATTCATTATTAAAATATTCCATATGTAAGAAAATATATTCCTGGTGCAGAAAGGTATGCTTACCATTTTTTAGCACAGTTTAAACAAATATTATTATCTATCTGTTGATACATGCATTAATTTCTTTTCAGGCATTCTCCAGTTAGCTGCTATCATTGTGTTTTGGGCAACAGTGGACGGAAAATCCAGACGTTTTGCTGTGGGCTTCCATTTAATCTGCTTGGCTGTTATGTTATCATTTTTTGCCGGGATCTTTGTGATGCTGTCTCAACGTAAAGAAAAAACATACACAAAGCTGGAAAGTAATTAAGCTATATTGAGATATGTTTTGAAGTGAAACTTCTACATTATGAATGTATTAATTGTGAACTAGAAATGCTAAGAATGTATCAAGTATAAAATTATTGATTTACTGTATATTGCTACGGAGCCCCTAAAATGACATTCCATATTCTTTTTTTATTTCGTAAAAACAAATTATTATTTCGTAAATACGAATTGGCAAAGCTACTCAAACAGACGACAAACTAATTCGTAAATACGAAATAATAAATCGTATTTACGAAATAATATTTCGTATTTACGAAATAGTAATTCGTATTTACGAAAATATACTCGAAAATAAAAGTATGGAATGTCACTTTAGGGGCTCCGTATATTGCCTTATTAATACCATTTTTTGAAATCAACAGTATTGAATGAAACATAATTTGAGGGTTCAGCGCAAGACTATACTAACTCCTATGTATTTATATAGGAGTTAGGATAGTCTTGCACTGAGCCCTAGATATACAAGGTCTTGACATTAATTTTTAGCAGCAACTTGGTCTGACACGTAGCATGCCTATAGAACATTCTGTGTCAGTGCCCGATGATATATATGTGTCTGCATTGAGAATGTCATGCATTTGGTGTCTAAGTAAGATTAAATCTAACTATATATCCGTGTCTTGATTTTGGACCAAATTATTTTTATGTTCGAGTAAAAGTGACATTTTGCATGTAAATGGCTACTGAACTATGTAACTTGTGAGTTATAACCATCGTGATTTGTCGTAATAACATTAAGATTGTTAACAAGAATTCGTGACCTGCAAGAAATAGCACTACATGTAGAATCCAGCCCAGATTTCACGAAAATATATCTTTACTTAAATAAGCAAAAAACGCTAAGTTTAATTTGCTATCAAAAGATTGTTCTTAAAAACCTATTAAAGTTTGGATATTAGAAATTTATAGTATAGCTTCCTTGAAAAAAAGCAATTTGACATTGTTTCTCCTTTTTAACATAACCTTATAAGGCTGATAAAAGATACTTAAGAATTTACATTAGTATATTTCGAGGGTTCAGTGCAAGACTATACTAACTCCTATATAAATGCATAGGAGTTAGGATAGTCTTGCGCTGAACCCTCGATTTTTTCTCTATAGCTCGTTCGCATGTAGTTACTATAGTGGTTATTTTTTATATTTTTTTTTTTCTTAAGTCAAAACTTCCAAACCTTTTGATTGCACCTATCTCAGACAGTTACTGACTTTATACTTAAGGTATTAGAATACTTAAGCATTTTCCTGAAATAGGGGCAGCAAGGGGACAATCAAGTATTTGGGACCACATGGGAATATGTGTGTGTGTGTTGGAGAATATTGCTCACCTTGAATAACTGCCATGGAATAACATGCTAGGATCGTATTTGCACTGTAAAATATGTTTGTATATGTTTGTATAATGTTAAAATTGTAAAAACTGTTTAGAACATTTAGAATAAAATTAAGGCGTTTTTTTGTCTTTGTTGGCATTATTTTACTACTTATTCAAATGTCGAGGGTTGGCTTACAATTGTTGCGGCTCTTCCTGTAAATGTACATCGTAGAACACGTGGCCACACTATGAAAGATCAAGTTGTTAGAGGGAACGCCACATACACAGGACAATGGCTCCCCACACAGGCCCAAGGATCATTCGGAAAACCTCGGCCAACTACGTCAAGTGCCTCGGATGTTCGTTAGGCACTACTTTCGGAAATACCATTCGAATATCATGAAAACAAGATGGCGGCGTGAATGCTGTAGTGCTGATGAATCTAATATTTAAGCTTTATGAAGACTGAAATATGTGAGTTTTTAACTAGAAATGACAACGATAATTCATCTCTTACGTGAATTTATCGAAGTTATTGAAATTATAAATCCGTTTTACGAGAACTATTTCTTGACCGCACAAAATGTTGAGTTTTGCCACATAGTGCTCCGCCTTATATATACACTAGAGGGTGTTATTAGAATAACGAAGTGGTACGGAAATATCCGAGAGCTGACGAGAATGACCCAAGGATCATCAGATCTGGATCAATTTGATCCTGAAAAATGTTTGACATACTTTATTCAGTTCTTCTCACGAGAAAGCATAAAATACCTTCTAATTAATATTGTGAAAACATTTTAAAGCTTAACCTTTTTGTTGAGAAATACACAAATTATACTTGAGACTGATTTGATCTAATCCGGATCAATTTTCAATAATCCATATTAACATTATTTACCTTTTTTTCCTAAACAAATGGTGAATATTCCTTCTGTCCAATTTCTTTGAGATTTCAGTATGATTTTTAGATATGGGAGGTATTATTGGTTCTGAGTACCGCACTCCACATTAATTACTTTCAGATCTAAATGTTACATAGAGGATCTTACATGATTGCTTATTTGATATTGTTTTTATGAAACTCGTCGACTGAAACGAATATTCAGTCGACTCGTTTCATAAAAACAATATCAAATAAGCACGAATGTAAGATTCTATTTATCACATAACATCATAAATAGATTGTTTTCAATCTTTAAATAGACTTTAAATAGTGCTGTGGTTCGGCTATTTATGTAACTAGTTACATATGATATTTATGTCACTGCTTTATGCCACTCCTGGAGTGCAAGTTATGTGATAAACTCAAATCTCTAAGCAAATGGTCCACAACGAATATTCTGCTTTCACTTAACATGTCCGCAGGATTTGATGGTGCAGAATTGTTTTAAGAAAGTTGAAAATGTGTCGTCCAACTCAGACAGACGATCGAAGAAGCTTGAGATTTCTTCCCCATACTGTATGTAGACTTCATCAACACCATTACCCGGAACACCTCGGCGATTATTAGCATATATGACCTCGGAAATATTCGATGAGAAAGTAGTCCCGATAAGATGGCCGCTTAGAATGTCTATTCTACGTGTATTCAATGAATAAATATGTATACTATGTTTCGGAGCAAAAGGCTCAGATAAGACAGGAACAATGAAGATATTTTTCCCAGACAAACAACAATTCACAGTGGATTATCAACTCTGCGTTATTTGCTGGGACACATAACATTGGGTGTATCCTTACGCTTATCTCTCAAAGATGGAGTAAGTCTTCTCATAGTAAGCTGGAGATGTGACCTTCCCTCATTGGTAGAGTAAGTCTTCTCACAGTAAGCTGGAGATGTGACCTTCCCTCAATGATGGAGTAAGTCTTCTCACAGTAAGCTGGAGATGTGACCTTCCCTCAATGATAGAGTAAGTCTTCTCACAGTAAGCTGGAGATGTGACCTTCCCTCATTGGTAGAGTAAGTCTTCTCACAGTAAGTTGGAGATGTGACCTTCCCTCATTGGTAGAGTAAGTCTTCTCACAGTAAGCTGGAGATGTGACCTTCCCTCAATGATGGAGTAAGTCTTCTCACAGTAAGCTGGAGATGTGACCTTCCCTCAATGATGGAGTAAGTCTTCTCACAGCAAGCTGGAGATGTGACCTTCCCTCATTGGTAGAGTAAGTCTTCTCACAGCAAGCTGGAGATGTGACCTTCCCTCATTGGTAGAGTAAGTATTCTCACCGTAAGCTGGAGATGTGACCTTCCCTCATTGGTAGAGTAAGTATTCTCACCGTAAGCTGGAGATGTGACCTTCCCTCATTGGTAGAGTAAGTCTTCTCACCGTAAGCTGGAGATGTGACCTTCCCTCATTGGTAGAGTAAGTATTCTCACCGTAAGCTGGAGATGTGACCTTCCCTCATTGGTAGAGTAAGTATTCTCACCGTAAGCTGGAGATGTGACCTTCCCTCATTGGTAGAGTAAGTCTTCTCACCTTAAGCTGGAGATGTGACCTTCCCTCAATGATAGAGTAAGTCTTCTCACAGTAAGCTGGAGATGTGACCTTCCCTCATTGGTAGAGTAAGTCTTCTCACAGCAAGCTGGAGATGTGACCTTCCCTCATTGGTAGAGTAAGTCTTCTCACAGCAAGCTGGAGATGTGACCTTCCCTCATTGGTAGAGTAAGTCTTCTCACAGCAAGCTGGAGATGTGACCTTCCCTCATTGGTAGAGTAAGTCTTCTCACAGCAAGCTGGAGATGTGACCTTCCCTCAATGATGGATTAAGACTTCACACAGTAAGCTGGAGATGTGACTTTCCCTCAATGATGGAGTAAGGTCTTCTCACAGCAAGATGGAGGTGTAACTTACTCTCATTGATGGAGCGAGTGACCTATCCCCAACGGTAAATTCTCTCACACCTACACGAGGGAAGAAAGTGTGTATAAGCAATGGTGTAGGCATCGAGGATGTCGCAGTGTGTATAAGCAATGGTGTAGGCATCGAGGATGTCGCCGTGTGTATAAGCAATGATGTAGACATCGAGGATGTCGCCGTGTGTATAAGCAATGGTGTAGGCATCGAGAATGTCGCCATATTATTGTACGGTTGCTGATTTATACGATAACAACAGACACTGAAGCTCTTTAAGAACATTTTATTCACTAACAAAGCACAAATCAACAGTGGAGCACATTTATAATTCTTTGTTTGTATATCAAACAAAGGAATTGAATGAACATAATAGTGGATAAACTTAACTGCCCTATCATACACAAACTGCTGATACAAACAGCGCAGAAACATTTTAAAATTAACTCATAACAGTACAAACTACACCAATAGTGCGATGGATGACATCAGCCCTGTGTTCAGTTACGGCTAACAGTTGTGAACGTTTTGTATTGTATCCTTGCCCACCATATCACATTGACAGCACACGGGGAACCAAATTACAAAACGTTACGAAATGCGAGCCACAAATACCTCTAATAAACGCAGGACTTGGATCTACTAAAATGGTTTTGTACCAAGTTTAATTTTAGATACATTAAGTTACTTCCAACGTTAACTTCCGTCTTTGTTTTCGTTGTGACTCAAGTACACGTTTGAAGTATAAAGTTGTTAACACGCAATGATTAGAGGGATACCCATTATTTATAACATTCTGAAATAGATTTGTCATCATTACAGGGACAGTTTTAAAACATAAAATACTGTGTGACATTGTTAGGTGATATCTCGCAATGTTACAGAAAACAACAACAGGCATGAAAATACGACAAGGGGTCCATGGGGCCACTGAAGCTCCTGGCTTGTAAGCATCTAAGATGGCTGCAATTGTATCAAAAACAGCCCTTGCGAGCGTCAAATCCGCAGATTTCCATGAATCCGCAGAAAATTCTCATGTTTGCAACAGTCATAATTCATCATGGTCTCTTTAATCTAAAAATGTGTAAAATGTTAACCAAGCCAGACATCAATTTAAACATGTGCTCTGTCTGACGGAGCTAAAAATAGCTACAGCGGGAAATCCCAATTCTATGTACTTTCATCAGACCGGGACCCGGTTCTCAAAGCATCTCAAATAGAAATCTCAGCTCAATATGAGATTTTGCTCAAAATAGAGACTGAGATTGAGACAAATCTCATTTGAATCTCTTGAACGTTTTTGTCATCTCATCTTTTTCGTTTTGTAACACCGATTTTGAGTCCAGTCGCAGATGAGGAAAACGATTTGAGAAAATATTTGAGCTGAGATTTAGCTCAAAATTGAGAAGCTTCAGGAGGTCAGGGCATTATTTAAAAATTTCTATAATCCCAGCAATAAAGTAAACAAACATGATACCCAAGGACAAAATTGTGACTCATATCAACTCCTCGATTGATTTTATTTTGCTCTACTAATAATTAAGTTTGTTTAGTCATCTCCGTTTCTAAGATGAATACATTTCCTATGGCTAAAAAACACAACCTTAATAATAATTATATTTCCCACAGCTAAAATACACGACCTTTATGATCAATATATTTTACACGCTAAAATACACGACCTTCGTGATCAATATATTTCACATGCTAAAATACACGACCTTTATGATCAATATATTTCATACGCTAAAATACACGACCTTCATGATCAATACATTTCATACGCTAAAATACACGACCTTCGTGATCAATATATTTCATACGCTAAAATACACGACCTTTATTATAAATATATTTCATACGCTAAAATACACGACCTTAATGATCAATATATTTCACACGCTAAAATACACGACCTTAATGATCAATATATTTCATACGCTAAAATACACGACCTTAATGATCAATATATTTCACACGCTAAAATACACGACCTTAATGATCAATATATTTCATACGCTAAAATACACGACCTTTATGATCAATATATTTCATAGAGCTAAAATACACGACTTTTGTAATCAATATATTTCCTACAGCTAAAATACACGACCTTTATAATCCATACATACATGTCAAATATATTCTCATAAAAAAGGAAAACAACACAAACATAACAGTGTATGATACACACACTATACAAATTCTCCACAAGAGAAAGTAATATGTTACATTGGCAACAATTTGCCAAGGAAACTAAACAACATCTTCATTACACAAAACGCGTCATTTCAAGTAAACCTGCATATTCTTGAATATCAGAAATGATGGCATGCTAATATCTCTCAGCACTTTGACAAAAATACCACTAAGTATTAAATCAACATAATGGTCACTGACCACTAAAACAATACATGGATATGGGTATATCACAATGAAACAAGATGCGTCTATAAGATGCCGAGGCCCCCGCTATCAGTTATGCAGCAGAACGCAAATACAGTCGGACCTCGTTCATTCGAATTCATCGGGTCCGAATTTTTATTTCGAATAATACATGGTTTCAAATAACCCATTTCAATTATACGTGCATAAGAATATACATCAGGACCCGATATTTATTTATGAATGATACCAAGTATTCGGATAGAAGATTGTCGAATAAACGAGGTTCGACAGTGTTTGTTTGTTAAGGCTAAATAATTTTGAAGCAATATGAATTGAATACATCCATCCTTTCTAGAGTTATTAATTTGGAAACCAAATTTAAGTACAAAAAGGGCCATGACTCCTCCACAAATTGGCAAACTTGACCTGTATTTTAAGATATCATACTTATGTGCCTAATATGAATTGAAACCATTATTTAAGTAAAAAAAGGGCCATAACTCCTAAAATATCTGGCGGATTGTACACTAAATGGAATATGGTCTGTATTTTATCATCCTATACATATGAATCCAATATGAATTAACTACATCCATCTTAACAAAAGTTATTGATCAGAAACCATTTTTGATGTCGAAAAAGGGCCATAACTCATCCAAAAATAGGTGAATTGTAAACAAGATCAAACTTGACCTGTATTTGATTATCCTATGTGTCTAATATGAATTGAATCAACACATACTTTCAATAATTATTGATCAGAAATCAATTTTTGCACAGACAGACAGACGGACAGACATGGGTAAAGCTTTATGCCCCTTCACCATTCTTAGAATGGCGTGGCATTAAAACTTAAACACCCTGAATGGAATAAGAGACTTCATGGCAACAACGTGTAACAATAAAGTCAGGCTAGTGGAATGGCGAACACACGTTTTCATAACTAAGGCCTAAAAAAATATGTTCATTTCTGGTTTCATGCCCAAATAATGAAGGTAAGGTAGGTCGGAATGTTGTTTTGTTTTTTTGTTTTTTTTTCAAATGAAGCAAATTAAACACAGATTTAAATGAATATATGTTAAAAGACAAATCCCCTTTTCCTTTTAACATGGATTATGTTTATTCAAGGTGAATATAACGCTCTATAGCTGGAATACTCGTAAAGTGTCTAATAACTAGGCATAAATACGAACCTAAAGAAAAATTCACACGAAGAAATTTTACCAAAACGAAGAAATTTTACCAAAAAGAAAAAAATGTGAACAAGCGAAAAAATGTACTAAGGGTCAGGGTTAAAAAAAGGGTAGGTCGGGAAACCTGAAACAAACATATTTGTTTACGCCTAAAGACTAAACAAAAATGCATGTGAGTTCACATTTATGATAAGAATAAAAATGTTTAACAAACTGTTATGGTGAAACATGGAAATGTTGGTCCTACATACAAAGTACACACACAATAACAAGCCAGCTATGACCTTTTGCAAGTCTAAAAAATCTTAAAAAGAGATAAAAGTCTCATTTTTTATCAAAATACAGTAAAACCTGTCTGTAAAGACCACCCATGGAAACAGCAAAATGTGGTCTTTGTTTACAGGTGGTCTCTATTAACAGATTAAATATCATTGAAAATGGTCTGATGGAAGATAAAATTGGTGGTCTTTGCAGACAGGTTTTGCAATAGTGGTCTTTGTTCGCAGGTGGTCTTTAACACAGGTTTGACTGTATGTTAAGTAATGATTTTGAGAAAATGGCTTGTTAATGCCTTCATACAGACATACTTCAAAACACTGCATTGTAACTTTTCTAAGGAGGAACTGCAGAACAGGCAATAACCACTGCCATCACAAAAGTCACGTGATGATGGTTGGTTGGACAAAATGGCGGATCCGTAGAAGAAACTCATGTGATATGGTTGGTTATTTTTAAATAATTTTTTAAATATTTTTTTTTTTAAATTTTCAGTAATTAAAATATATGACTATAAAATTGTCAACAAAAAATAAATAAATGAAAAATATATTTCGTCAAAAATCTTCACAAAAAGTTTGTGATGGCAGAGATCTCCGATAACTATAAGGGGAGATCACTGCATAGGAGATTGGCATTTCCTGTGCTAGGGTTAACTTGGCACGCAAGTCAGGACAGAAAATACTAGTATCGGACACTTGTCCTTGTGGCTTAGGAAACATGAAAAGTGACAATGCAGTGTAGTAGAGAACATCTGCATGAAGGCATTTTCCGCCAAATACCTCATATTTATGACTAAGCATATTTTGACAAAAAAATCACGACCATCTACCTTTAAACATGAATATGGTATCTTAAACAGACATAAACATGACATCCCTAACTGTGTCCCTCGTCTGTGACGTGCATATATAAATAAAGAAACAATCAACTCCAGTATGAAGATAAAACAAGATACACTAATATAAAACTGTTTATCAACAACAAGATATACACACGAGGAGGACAAGGTAAAATAGCTGCCAGGATAATACTTAACCAGGAAGGACAGGTCAAGTGATCGGACAGGATAGGTCAAGTGATCAGACAGGATAGGTCAACTGATCAGACAGGATGTGTAAACTGATCAGACAGGATGTGTAAACCGATCAGACAGGATGTGTAAACTGATCAGACAGGAAAGGTTAACCGACATACAGGATGTGTAAACTGATCAGACAGGATGTGTAAACTGATCAGACAGGAAATGCAAACTGATCAGACAGGAAAGGTTAACCGACATACAGGATGTGTAAACTGATCATACAGTATGTGTAAACTGATCAGACAGGATAGGTTAACTGATCAGACAGGATAGGTTAACTGATGAGACAGGATAGGTAAACTGATCAGACAGGATATGCAAACTGATCTGACAGGATGTGTAATGATCTGACAGGATGTGTAATGATCTGACAGGATGTGTAAACTGACCAGAGAGGATAAACTACTGACCATCCAATATATAGGGGAATATATAATAATTCATATGATTATAAATGGTCAAATTAGAGCATTTTTACACAATATTGAACTACATCACTCTGCATAAGCATTGCTAAAAATTGCTATAACTCTA
This sequence comes from Mactromeris polynyma, assembly GCA_032209605.1. Classification (NCBI taxonomy): domain Eukaryota; kingdom Metazoa; phylum Mollusca; class Bivalvia; order Venerida; family Mactridae; genus Mactromeris; species Mactromeris polynyma. The sequence continues at coordinate 8,641,601 of JASFXZ010000028.1, forward strand.
TAGTTACTGACTTTAAAAAACCCCATCTCATAATGCCCTCAAATAACCAAATGATGTATAACTATGTTTACGTATTTTGTTCACATATAAACTAACCATGTCTCGTTTTTACAAGTTGCTGCAATACACACCCTTGAAAAAACAAGGAATTTTCTAGGCAAGTAATTTAAGGCAGAAGAAAGCAAAGAACATACTGTGCAATTGGATTTCTCAATAAAATACTTCACCATGTACACATCTATACCTATACTCATCCTAGGTACCCAGGCTATTCATTACATATATGATACCCTGGGCAAACTGACTGTAAAAATCTCATACTCATGAATAATTAATGAGGTGAAATCCAGCCGCATGATTGGCTGCATGACATACACCTCATGTGATATGGAAATTTCCGAGGAGTTACAAATGAAATCGCGGTTCTGAGTGAGCCAATGAGATCGCGGCTTTCAAATCCTGTTAGGCTGCCATTTTGTCGAATTTGCTGATAGCTCTTCACAAAGGAGATTCCTTCTTTTGTGTTATAGTCCATTTCATTGGTTGAGAAATGGTTCCTTCTTTTGTGTTATAGTCCATTTCATTGGTTGAGAAATGTTAATGAATATTTATGAATAACGAAGTTTGACCAGCCAATTCGCCCAGGGTATCATATATATCTAACCCTATTGATAATGATTAATATTAATTGAAATTCTGAACCAAATTAGGGGTTCCATTGGACCCTTGTGTTGACCCTTTGACCCCTGGAATGTCCAGCAACCCATATTTGACCCTCAGGATTGTGGAAGAGGGGTCAATTATACATAAATGGTAAAATCTGGTAAAAAATTATCAAAATGACCCTTGAGATTCAGCACCTAGTGGAACCGCCGCCAAATCCATGTAACTAATAAAAGATAGCAAAATGTAAAAAGTAATTCCAAAAGACAATCGATGAATATTCAATGATATAATGAATTCACTGTAGCAATATTTTCTGACTGACTCTCTTTCTCAAGAGTGAATATATTTCAGTCAATTTTATTGTTAATCAAGAGATGTTTGTAAAACATTATGCCCCGCTGTGACCTTGACCTTAGACCCTGTGACCCTAAAACCAATAGGGTTCATCTGCTACCAACGATGAATGTGTGGACCAAGTTTGAGGATGATAGGTCAAGGAGTTCTCGAGTTATTGATCAGAAACCAAAACGTTACTGACCGACCGACCGACATGTGCAAATAAATATGCACTCTCTTCTTCGAAGGGTGGGGGGGGGGGGGTGTGTGGTGGGGGGGGGGTGTATAAAAAGCTTTGTGGGGTTTACATACAGTGTGGTAGGAGTACATATGTGTTGAAACGTTTCATGAATAATAAAATGTGGGTTTTGTCTCTTGATCCAGGTCAGTTGACGACAAATATGTCTATACACGGATGTGGGAATAAATAAATATAAAATCATATACGTAACAATGTACAGTAAAACCTAACATAAAGACGACATCAATAATAGGACCACCTCAAAATTAAGAACACAATTTTCAAGTCCATTTTCACCGTTTTGCTCTGTATTCAACCTCATTATAAGAACCACCTCAATAAGAAGACCAGTTTTCAATGGTTTCAAGGGTGGTCTTATTATTGAGGTTTTTATAGTAATCGATACGTTCCACCATCTAATAGAGGTCAAATACTGAGACATACAGGCCATGTACACAATATATTACATACTCTTAACTGATTCACAACATAAACACACAGGGGTTCCATTTGTCCCCAGAGTTGACCCCTGGAATTTCCAAAAAGCCACATTCTGACCCCAATGATTCTAGCTGAAGGGTCATTTTTTTCCCTTAATTGTAGGTAATTTGTCTATAAAATGGTAAAATTCGGACAAAAATTTATCAAAATGGCCCTTGACATTCAGCCCCTAATGGAGCCCCTGAAAAAAGATCATGTTGTGACAACTATCGTGGGGGCACACCCAAAAAGGGGCCACGCCCACAAACACAACAAGGGCTTGCAGGTCATGTAGATATCCATATGTTTAATGTCCCTAATCAGTGATTTTTTTTGGTTCAAATTTACTGCCCGACTTCAGCTGTTTCCCCTAGCAAAAAAGTCTCATTTTTCCCCAAAAAGTAAAAAATATTGTTTGTACTGACTTTTTTACCATCCTGAAAAGAGCACTTTGAGATGAAAGAGGGAAAAGTAATAATACATTCAGCAAAAACAGGAAATTAAAATATTTATAAGTAAAATAACCATGCATTTATTTTCCCAAATTTGGGACTAATTGCGATATTTTCCCAATTGAAAAGGCACAGGCAGTAAAATTATTTTCAAAAAATTCACTGCTAATAAACGAAAGATAGGGGGGAGGGGGAGGGGTGGTAGGGAAGGAAAACCATGATGAAGTAAAATGTAAACCAATTGAAAGCCTGGAACATGTTGAATGTACAATGAGACAAAATCGGTGTGAATTTCATAACAAATACGTGCTGCTGTATTCCTATGTGTCCTTGTCGTGTATTTCTCCATTCTTTGTTGCCGGGAACAGCACCTGAAATGAGACGAGGAATAAAGAAGTGCTATGTGAATCACGGCAAACAATACAAGAGTCCCCTACCAGATTGGAGTCCCCTATCAGATGGGAGTCCCCTACCAGATTGGCGTCCCCTACCAGATTGGTGTACCCTACCAGATCGGAGTCCCCTACCAGATTGGTGTCCCTTACCAGATTGGTGTCCCCTACCAGATTGGTTCCCCCTACCAGATTGGAGTCCCCTACCAGATTGGTGTCCCCTACCAGATCGGAGTCCCCTACCAGATTGGAGTCCCCTACCAGATTGGTGTCCCCTACCAGATTGGAGTCCCCTACCAGATTGGTGCCAGGATCCTTAAAACTGACGAGAATTTTTAAAAGCATTGTAATGAAGACATATTTTGTTTGTAGTGTATTCAAAATTTCACAGAGCACTTATGGAAGTTCTTGTAAAACAATGTTCACTATTTCTGTATCCATAGCAACCATATTTGTTGCCACAAATGTACACTATTTCTGTATCCATAGCAACCATATTTGTTGCCACAAATGAACACTATTTCTGTATCCATAGCAACCATATTTGTTGCCACAAATGTACACTATTTCTGTTTCCATAGCAACTATATTTGTTGCCACAAATATACACTTAAAGTCTGTCTGGCATAAAGTAAATATTGTTTGAAAGATAAATTATTCATGCTTAAAATTCATTGTATTTCATCGATATCTTTTGATGTTGGAAGTACAAATTCAGCCCTTGGAAGAGGTCAGCTGTAAAAAGCATTAGACTTCTTGCACTACATATACTATTAAATAAAATAGGACTGTAGACATATGAAAGGGGAGACAACTCATGACAATCTCCTGCACTCGAAAAACAGTCGGTGCTCTTAAAACAACACTCAAGATGACGAAGTTTTAATGCACTACCACAAATATACATTGAAAAATCTACATACAAACCTTTTTAGCAAACGTTGGTAACACAAATGATGCACGATGTAAATCTGTATTATAAAACTTGAGGTCCATTTGGTCCACTTCCTGGTCAGTGTATGTCCTCAATGGGGTATTGAACTTTATATCCTGTACAGAAATGAAATGCTTCAATTATCTGCTCTTTTATAAATGCTTCCGTCCAAGCCATTCAACAAAATCATGGATTATATAATATACCAAGCCGAACTAACTGTTTGCCTAGTTAACATAATAAATAAAATTAAGTAATTCAAGGGATCATAAAATGCACCCGATGTGAGGCTCGATCCTGAACACTAGCACGGCGCTCTACCGACTGAGCTAACTGGGAGGCCATCTTACTCCACACCGCTGCAATAATAAATAAACAGGAAATGATGTAACGTCATCTAGACGTCTTGAAAATAAGCGCCAAATGACATAACGTCATCTAGAGGTCTTAAAAATAGAGCACAAAATGAGGCACCAATATAGAAAGAATTATGATGACACTATTTTCAGAAAATATCTACTCGACATACCAATATAGAAAGAATTATGATGACACTATTTTCAGAAAATATCTACTTGACGTACCAATATAGAAAGAATCATGATGACATTATTTTCAGAAAACATCTACATAACATCTATAACTGTATAATTGTGACATTACATTTGGCGCCGTCATCGCTAAGAACGTTCAAAGACGTACTAAGGGAATTATAAGAGTTTATTATTCCTACTTGGATAAATGTAAACGTTGCTTCATAAAGTGGTCTTTATTACATTGTACAAATTGCTACATCTTAGTTACTGTAATAATAATAAAAAGTATAACATGAGATGTTTGTAAAACATTATGTCCCCGTGACCTTTGACCCCAAAATCAATAGGGTTCCTCTGCTACCCAATATGAACGATTGGACCAAGTTTGAGGATGATAGATCAAGGGGTTCTCGAGTTATTGATCGGAAACGAAAAGGTTACGGACCAACTGACAGACGGACGGACATGTGTAACCCAATATGCCTACTCTTCTTTGAAGGGGGGCATAATAATCTTTATTTATATAAGGTAACATGCTAAGATGTATACAAAAACAGTCATACAATTCTTAAATAAAACATGGCCTTCTAACAGATAACAACATATATTAAACATGCAATAATTCTATAACACACATTCATGCAGTCAAGACAATCTTTTATCAGGTTTTCATATTATGAACAAAAATGTAATCAACATATGAACAATCTTACTGGTTTAGTACTGGCCATCACAAAGCCGATCTGTCCCCCAGCGTAGGTTGGCATACCAGCGAAAGCGTAACCAGTAGATGGGAAGAGACTACGACAACCGGACAATAGTTTCTCCGCTATATCTAGGTCAAGCCAAAGGTTCTCCCCTGAAATCAGAATTTCATAAATTTGAAAAATCACTTCAGTCATGTTTAACACAATATAAAGAATGATACACAGCGACCCTTATACAGTCGGACCTCGTTTATACGACCACCTTTTATCAGAATACTTTGTATCATCCGAAACAAATCTCAGGTCCTAATATATCTTCTTAGGCATGTCAAATTGAAATGGGCTATTCGAAACCATGTATTATTCAAACTAAAATATATCCGTATCGATAATATGCAACAAGAGCGCAAACCATCGCAAATTACGCCCTTTATAAAAAATTTGTCACTAGAGTTTGAAATAAAGCAGTGTACAAATGACTCATCTCCTATGACTCCACCTTTAGTGACCTAGGTATGAACCTGACTAGATCCATTTGCATAAAATCAACCCAATTACCTCTGGGAAAAATATTCCAACAACTGTTTTCGAAATTTATGCAATATATTTAATAAGTATCAAAATTGCTCTCTGACCAAGTCTGGTGAAAATTGAACAAAGAATTCTAAAGTTATTGATCGGACAAGACCAAATTTAGGTAATTTCTCTAATTAAAGGGCAATAACTCTGGAGTGACAAGATCAAACTTGTCCGAGATATTATGCACATTCTGACCTAGGCTGGTGAAGATTGGACAAAGAATTCTTAAGTTATTAATCAGACAACTTGCTGGATGATACCCGCCCGCCCAACCGCCCGCCACGGGTGAAACTATAATACGTCCCGTTCTTTGAATGTGGGTATAAAAATCTGAACCACTGACAGTCCCACTTTTTTCACAAACAATGATAAGAGCATATTAACAGTAGACATCAAGACACATAATACTAATTAATACACCTCTTGTTTCAAACACACCACATCTAGATAGGTAAACTTCAATGTTTGTCCGAGTTACCATGTAAAGCTTTGTTAATTTTTACACTTTTTCATCTACTAAAAATCACAACTGGAATGTAGCATAAATGTGAAAGTTCCTGCAAAAGCAAATTACTGTGTTCATGAGGTCGACCCCTGCCGCATACATTTTGTCCTAATGCACATTTATGGTATTTCAGTCGACCCTGTATGTCCTCCGTACACTATAAAGCAACTTTTTGAAGCCGAATGGAGAAATTTACTTGCCAGTAGTACAGTATAGGCCAAACAGATAATTTTGAACCCAGAAACAGTCACTGCACAGTGCTAATGAGATCAATCGTACAGTTACCATTTTCCTGGAGTCTGACCTGTACTTTCCTGGTAACATACCAGTACTATGTTAGGTGGGAAACACTGAAAAGCATTTCTGCTATTCTTTAATCCGCCTGGAAGTGGGATCGAACCCACAGCCTGAGGGTTCATAGTCAGCGGCTTCAACCACTGAGCCACCTGTGAGAGTTCCCGACACGTCTAGAACCATACCATACCTTGACTGCAGATGATTCCATCTGGTTTTAAAGCAGCTTTCAAGCATTTGTAATAATCTAACTCATACAGTCCCTTAGCTGCCCCTGAAAATAACAAATGTAACATTTTTATATTACAATACGTTAACACAGACATATAAACCATGGATTCGAAAGAGGCTGGTATATGTATTAAGACTTATTTAAACTCTCGGTAGTGGAGAGATTTTCTTCCGAGATCAAACGATCTGAACACCTCGTACAATTCTACGAAAATGATCAGCAAAAATGAGCGAGGTGTTCTGATTAGTGGTAAAATATTGGCGATGTCCGCCATCTTGTTTCTGAATATTTTGTGTTTATCTTGTTGTTTGTCTGTATGCAAGCGTCGTTTAATCGGATAAAATTAGATTCAAATACACGATACTTACTCAGCACGCACTAAGGATTGTGGGTAAATTGCGCACTAAGGATTGTGGGTAAATTGCGCGCTAAGGATTGTGGGTAAATTGCGCGCTAAGGATTGTGGGTAAATTGCGCACTAAGGATTGTGGGTAAATTGCACGCTAAGGATTGTGGGTTAATTGCACGCTAAGGATTGTGGGTAAATTATTTCTTCTCATCATTTCACTGACATCAGGCTGTTTTGAATCCATGGTTTATATGTACGTGACATTAACTGAGTCAATTTAACATAAAAGGGCGTGGCATTTATTCACAGACCAAAATGTAAAAGAGTCAACAAATATACAATAATGAGCTACTTTCACCTGTTTGTACTAAAATATCAGCCAATTGTTAAATTTACAGAGCATGTTGTCTATACCACATCCATTAATTTAAGACGTATAAAAGGATTATATAAGACAAATTTTAGGTAATTCTATAATAAAAGGGCGATAACTCCCGAGTGACTAGAGCGATATGGCTGCTTATCAAACTTGTCCGAGATAGTATGCCAATACACATTCTTACCAAATTTGGTGATGATTGGACAAATGCTTCTAAAGTTATCGATCAGACAACTTACTGGACGCCGGCCGCCACAGGTAAAACTATAATACGTCCTGTTCTATGAAGGGGCGTATAAAAACCGAAAGTTTCAATTTCAAGATATTACCAACTTTTTTCTACAAGTACTGAGGAATACACCATTAGTGTTTAATATGATAATGCATATTGAAAGTAAAACCTTGTAATCTCTTTTCACACCTAGTTAGTTTCATGTTTCTCCACACGCTCTGTCACAAGATTTTGGATTTGAAAAAGATGAAGACATTTTTAAATGTTACATAAAACTGACCAACAGAAACGGCAGTTTGACATTCTTCTGTTCTTGAGGTAAGAGTAACAAGAAATATCTTGAAAAAAATGGTCGGTGCAATTTGAACGTTAAGATTTGTTGTGCAACACAAAAAAATGGCGAGATGTTACGATTGCTGGTCACTCCAGACCCAAAATGGATTTGGGTTAATTCATCAAATTCAGTGGATTTCGGTAAGGTAACTTACCCCTTTTGAAAGGTTTACTAATCCATGTCAAGGTTACAACCGTTGTTCGGTTGAAGAGAAGTTGGTTTAGTTGTTAACGTAAGATTTGATTGGTTTACACAACACTGATATGCAAATAGCAAAGCCATGTTAGTACGGCTGTGACGAAAAATACAAACCAATTGGATCCGGTGCATCTGTAATAATCACATCAAAGCAATCTTTGTGTTCCTTCATGTACTGTACTCCGTCACCAATATGGACGTGACAACGTGGATCACTCAGTGATTTGGACATGTTCGGTAAAAACTTCTTGCACACCTCGACCACTTTCTGTGGAGCAAAAATGTTGACAAATTAACAGTGGGATTCAAACAAATTAGTTCCCAAGCAGAAGCATCTACGAAAAATCATCTACTGGAGCGACCTGGTATATCTTGGAAGCTCTTTGAATAACTCTCGCCATTATTGTCCCTTGTGTCATAAATGTTTGTGGACATTTTGTGTGTCTTTTTGACAATTGATATAAGAAATGTAGATGAGAATGCTTGTTTATATATAATTTTAGATACGAAAAACCTGTTCTTTTAACTATGACGATTAAAGTTTTCCCAAATTGATAAAAATTACGATGCAAATTTCCCAATTTATCTAGGGTCTTTTTCCCAAAATGATCAGAAAAAGGCCCGTTAAACATCATCTGAATCAACATAAACGTCAAACATTCCATCATCATCATAATCTTCTAGATAATTCTATACCTTCTAGCTACTGTGAGCATGTACGTAAGTTGGAGACAAGTTCAACAAAACATTTGAATACATGAACGATGTTTACGCAAGACATGTTTAACTCAAATATTGAGGTATTTGTTGAATGTGAGAGAAAGAGAGGTTATATAGGAAATGCACCACTGCGTTACCAATGTAATGGCAGCGACAAGATCAGGGTAGCTTTACAGTTTGATGTGCATGTTTCGTTAACAGAAAGTTTTGTTAAACATTCTGGAGCCACGGGGATGGTCGCCGATCGACCGTGACCTGCCCATCCTCGTGTGACATCAGGACAGAGCGATGCTGATAGAAATCTTTTTTTTTTAAGTTGAGAAGGTTGGACTATGCACCAGTGATACCAGACCACCAGATCACACTTTCAGCAAAGGAGTCTGTCAACTAAACATCCTCTTGTCTTCTTCAGCAAAGAAAATTTCCAAAATCATGTTCTAAAAACTTCTAGACCTTATCCAACATTCTACTCTGCTGATGAAAAAGTAGCAATACAAGGAGCTTTTTTGAAAAATAGGAAAAAATCACTTCAAAAATGTTTAGGAAAAACTAGAAACGCTGGAAAGCCTGTATGGTATTGTAATGATAACAATGAGACAAACAAACAGATCTTACATCGTCTATTTCACAGAGTGTTACTTTGTTCACACAGCTATGTTTGAGTACTTCCCTCACTACACCACCGTCTCCACCTCCTACCACCAGAACCTGTCAATCATATAACAAGAAAGTTACGATACAATAAACAGCTGTCCAGGCTCCAATTTCATGAAAGTACTTAAGTATTAAGTCAATAACTGTCTTAAATATATTTATCAATTGTTTCAGCGTGTGCAGTCGAAAGGTTTGGAAGTTAAGACTTCCACACACGAAAAATTGGGTTTTAATTCTGTTAATATATATAGCTATATTATACATGTACATACTTATATAAATACTTATAATTATAACACAAATTATTCGTAAAAAAGCAGAAAGCCACAGTTGTGTATGTAGACAGTTTGATAGTCATTCATATTTTCTCTACAGTAAAACTTCCGAAACCTCGAACTGCCGTCCGATCCAGCAATTAGTTCGAGCCATCTACTGTTCGAGGCATCTATGGTATACATGTGTATGAACGAACTGACTGTTCCCGGTACGAGTGTTCTTTGCATTATCAAAATGGTTAAGATAATAAATGTCGGGTAGAATCTATACCAATTTTGACACTTCGACGGAATTTACTAAATAAAGTTTACACTTTTGTTTACGAATTTAATGAAATGGTAGCTACTAAGCTAGGGACAGCAAATCATGTTCGAGTGCTCTACTAGTAGATTATATGTAATAAGAAGGAATGTTGCCGGGACTTAAGAACCTGTTCAAGGTATCTACTGTGTTCGAGCCAAAACTGTTCGAGGTTTCGAAGTTCAACTTTGTTTCCAAAAATAGTAGATACTCTCAAATTAAACACCTGACCGTTGAGGCTAGCATTAAACACCTGACCGTTGAGGCTAGCATTAAACACCTGACCGTTGAGGCCAGCACTCAGGAGTGTACACTAGCCCTAGTTACAAGCCTCGGGCTTCAGGCTAGTGGGTCACTGTGTAGACTGCATGCGTACACTCAAAATCATTTAAAGTAATCAGACAATGCCTGATAATACCAACGGTTACTTGACAACGAAATATAAATCGACTCACATTCTGCGGGTTGTCATGGCAACTGAGAGGTAAATGGGCGATCATTTCTTGGTAACAGCACTCATCTCGTTCGGTACACTGAATACACCCGTCCAACACCAACACGTTCCCAAATGTAGTACTATAAAGGATGATGTTGCATGTTATCAGTGAATTTTTTGGTTCAATTTTACTGCCAAATTTCCGCTGTTATGCCTCTAGCAAAAAAGCCTCCATTTTCCCCCAAAAAGTAAAAAAAATTATGACTTTTTTTACCATCCTGAAAAGAGCACTTTGAGATGAAAGAGGGAAAAGTAATAATACATTCAGCAAAAGCAGGAAAATAAAACATTTATAAGTAAAATAACCATGCTCTTATTTTCCCAAATTTGGGACTTATCGCGCATATTTTCCCAATTGAAAAGGCACAGGCAGTAAGATTGTTTTCCAAAAAAATCACTTGTTATATATACAGTAAAACCTCATTAATAAGACCACCCTAGAGTTACTTGAAAACTGAGTGACCCGTGTAGTATGAAGATAAAGATAATATTTGACATAACAGGTTGGTTTATAACTGTATGAGCGAAATGTCTTAAAGAACGGATATTTTTATATTAGATGGAATGATGTTCCATACTGACATGGCTTTGTATTGGAAAGTCAATTTTGTATAGTAAGATTTAGAAATAGGTTGCAAGATGTTTTTGCTAGAAACTGATCGAAGAGAAAAACTTTCATTTTTCGACAACTGAAATATATCATTGATATAACCAGGTGTCAGTCCATTTAAAGATTTATACACAAGAACAGCTATATGGTACTTACGTCTATACACAAAAGGCATCTATTTAAGCTCATTAATAGAATATAAGGATTTGTCCAATATCATTGATTATTTTATTGCTATTTTCTATCGAGGATGAATCCCACAAAAATTAATCAATACTTAATTAGTGCATTTTTAAACTAATACACTTCGGTGATTAGGAATTGCACAGATCAATAGGTATCGTCGATGGACCAGTTTCGGTGACCATAACATTAATTCTAGATGGAAACAAATGTGCATCTTTATACAATAAACGCATGGCATTGGGAATTCTTGACCTTATCAGGCATAGAAAGCATCAATTGAGCCTGCTGGTCTTGTTTGATAGTTCAAAATTAGAGGAAAAAGAGCGACACAGAATTATGTCGGAAAGTGTGACATGATATTGATAGGAAGACGATAAGACACTACATAACCGGAAAATGTCAAAATGTGAAATAAGGTATGTAGGGTCTTATTTATAGGACTACGATATCAGCCAGTTTCCAATCCATAGTAATTAGTATATATCATATTAGCCCTACACATATAACTTCAAGCATTTGTATTCTTCACGTTTTATCTGAATTGTTGATGATATTTTACATTTTATGTTTTCTGTCAAATGCGGAGTCATATGGGAATTGGGATATTGTCATTTTCCCGTAGCACTCTTTATATAGGGGCCGATTGAAATTTGGTCGGGACGATTTTATGCATATAAAATAAAATATTTCACCAACAAATCTTATGACACAGTATTAATAAATAATCAATTATGGTACAGTTGCAACAAAAATCATGAATAAAACATTCGTCTTGATAATGCAAATTGAGTTCTATGTAATGGCGGACAGCGACATACAGCGTGTTGTTTACATCGTGATAATTACCATTTTTTTGCGATTTCATTGGTGTCATGCATGTAACTAAATCAGATTTTGGCTGCATTTGACATATCTATCCGAAAAACAGGTGATAAAACAATATTATCTAAGTGTTTAATTTGTACTGAGACTGACTTTGCTACACGTTTTTGATGATATGCTTTTAGACTCCATGCTTGACAATAAAGGTAAAATATGTAAGATAAAAAAAAATATTGGAAAATGAAGGTAAACGTAAAAGATCTAGCATGGTTGTCTAATTGTTTGGACTTATATCATATATGCCTGTGTCCAGGCCAAGTCTATGAAGTAAATATTTTTGGATGACAGACAGTTGACAGCCCCTTTAATTAGTGTGAATTACAAATTGCGACCACAGACAGATACATGTATGGCTATGACCTTCTTAATGCAATTACCAAAGGGATTAATTCTGACAAACAGGAAATCTATACAAAGTCACTACAGTATTTATAGTACGGAATTATCTCCCTTCCAAGTTACCTTTTGAAAACAACAATATCCTGATATTTTGACTTTTCATCGAACAAAATGTTTTCAATTTTCAGACCAACACTGTAGCCTTCCCATTGCTCGTTCATCTCACGGTACCATCCATTTTCAATTAGTGACATTGTCGCAGAATTTGTTATTTTGGAAATATTAAGGTGGAAGCTTGTGGTAACTCTTCTTCTTCAACATGCGATTGCCAAACGCTTGAAAATCAACATGCAAGCGTTTCCGAGATTTGTTGCCTGGTACCCTATTTCGAGCATCCGTAAGATGGTTCTCGGTAACCAGATAATTAGAACATTTTATGTAGCGATTACCTATGATTGATTGATGAATGTTACGTAACACACATATTGATGGAAAGTGCGAAAATATCTAACGAAATCGAGAAGATTTAAATATCGACTGAAATACGTGTTAATTAAAATATATACCTATTATTTACCTTCGTTGATCAACTGGCTCCATAGCTCAGTGGTAGAGCGCCTGTCTAGTAAACAGGAGGTCGTGGGTTCGATCCCCACTGGAGCCTTTTTCATTTTTTTCCACCATATTATTTTTCAGTACACTTTTTAATGCTACATTCATTTTTTAATGCATATTGTCGAATGTTAATGAGGTAGACTAGAGCTACCAAATTACTTTTGAAAAGAATGTTCACTGACAATATTTTGTTGAACGTGTAAACGTATATTTTAAACACATCATTAATGCTCACCATTAGAACTAGGAAAATAGTCAACACATGATGTATGTTTAATTAATCAATATTATAGTATACAATTGATCACAGTAAAACCCCACTTAAAGACCACCACAATGATAAGACCACCTCAAAATCAAGAACATTTTTTTTAATCCATTGTCACTGTTCTGATTTTTTATTCAACCTCAATATTAAGACCACCTCTATATTAATACCAGTTTTCAAAAGTCGCAAAGGTAGTCCTATAATTGAGGTGTAACTGTAATTATACATAAACTAGAGTTGCAGGTACCTAGACCTAGATATCTACACACTTCCCAGCGTCTGCTTGTCGGTAAAGATAAGTGTTGCCGACGATTTCACGTTTTTGCATCTATATTCCAAACAAACTTTCAATTTAACATTCAGACGTCGGATTGAATGTACATTTACTTTTCACACAAACAGTATTTAAAAGTTCGTTTTTAATTTCGAAATAGCCGCCAGGGCCGTAAATTTCCTCCCCTGGAAGGGGAGGCACCCCGCCGAACGGAGCGAGGCGAAAAAAAATTTGGACCCTTTTTAGACAAAAAATGATTTTTTTTTCAGCCCGCAATAGGAGGCAACTGCCTACATGCCTCCATGTTATTTACGGCCCTGGCCGCGCGTGACAACTTTGAAAATTTAAATATACACGTATCGTCGACTGCACTGTTTCGGTGACTGCCCTGTTTCGGTGACTGCCCTGTTTCGGTGACTTGTCTTCCGCGCGTGCTAATCACCAAGTGAAATGCTGTAGTACGTCATCGGTTTTTCGCGTACTTTTGTGTAAACCATTATATACCACTGTCTATGTCCGTCACTAATAATGTGAACAATAAGATTGATATGTATTACTTTCATGTGCATTTATCTTGTATCAACCGAGTATCAATACTTGATTATTGCGTAAGCTTGTACTAGATGATTTTCGTATTATCTGTAGTTGTGATTAGTTATGTTGTTTGAAAAATAATGAATTGTACATTTGCATTGGTATAATATATAAACATATATATATATATAAATATGCTGTCGGTCGGCGCCGTTCCCACGACTCATACCAAAAAAACAATTTGTTTGTTTGTTGTCAATTATATCCTAACGGAGGTGTAGTAATAAGGGAAACACTATTTTAGAACATGAATTCAAATCTTGTGGCATCTATATAGCGTCACCAGTCAAACTGGAACAGCGCCGGCAAGGCTGGGACATTCACTGTGGGTCTTGTCTCTCTACGGACTGTTCAGTGTCGTTCTTAATATCCCTATGGACAGAACGTATTGCAACAGCGTTAGGTTTAGATGCTTTGGCTGCAGCAGGGACCGTATATGATAGTGTGTTCCAGGCTGCAGCAAGCAAATTTTATGTTCCGGTTGAGAACATTGATTGCATTGAGTGAGAACAGCAGCGTGTGGTTCAACTCGCTATTAAAAGCACGCTCCGGCGGCACCGACGTTGCTTGGACCGACAGTTATAACTCCCGTGCAAGCTTGACAAGAATGGGATATATCGTTTAATTTCTATTCTGTAACTCTAACACATTCGACAATCGGTCAAAATATTTCTAATCTGAATTTGACTGTGACAGTCCAGGCGCGTAGCGTCCTGTACGCTGAGTACGCAGCTGCGTACACATTGTCTAGAAAAATCGAAAAAATAAAAAGTTCCATTACTTTTTTTTTAATGCGCGTATTGGTTGACAAAACTTCGTTCAATTCAGTGATAAGAATGCGCCCAGAAGTCACTACAGACAATCTAGAATTATTTTTTTATAGGGGGAGTACCCCCGGACCCCCCCCGCAAAAAGTATCTTGCGTACACATCACAAACCTCCTAGCTACGCCCCTGCAGTCCGTACTGAATAATGTTCATTTCTTATGAATTTGTCTTAAGGACTTCCGGATCACACGTGCTACGTAAATACACACACATGTGACCATAAATTATCAATAGTTCATGTAGTTGCCGCGTACCGTTGACACAAGCAACCACACATTATTGGATACGTGTACGCTTGAAAGCCGGACTGATTCATTTGACGCCCCTTTGAACACAAACGTCGCAATCGCTGTTAGTACAATAACAAGATGGCTACGTTGAAGTTGCTGACGTTGTTGGCATTAGCAATTTTTGCTAATTGTGATGATATTAAAGATCAGGTCGTTGCAGACGCAGTTGTAGAAGTAAGTTTATAGTTGTTCTACTCTTTTTCTGAGATATTTTAAAATGTCGCTATTTGCTTAAAAATATTTCGGCAAAAATACCCGGCCGGATTGCGCATTGGCAGTTTTTAGCTCGATTTAATTTTTTGTTGCTAACATTTTATAGCTTATCATCATTGACGTTTCAGATATACAAATCTCTGCATTAATAAATTATTTGGACAAAATAACCTTAGCGATAAATTTGAGATATCGGCGTTTCTTTTGGCCCC
This sequence comes from Mactromeris polynyma, assembly GCA_032209605.1. Classification (NCBI taxonomy): domain Eukaryota; kingdom Metazoa; phylum Mollusca; class Bivalvia; order Venerida; family Mactridae; genus Mactromeris; species Mactromeris polynyma. The sequence goes on from JASFXZ010000028.1 coordinate 8,657,203, forward strand.
AAAATGGGGCTGAAATTGGGCCCCATTCATAATCACCAAAAGTATGTTTTTTTCACAAAAATCGGGCTTAAAATTCACAATTCGGGCTTAAAATCACAATTCAGGCTTTAAATTCACAATTCGGGCTTAAAATTCATAATTCAGGCCACTTTAAATGTTCAGGTTTTTGTTTACGAATGTCGATCAATCTGACTAACAGTATTTTTAATTGCTATGTTATAGATGAATACACTGCTAGCCTATAGTGTACTACATGAGGTCATGTAAATCAGTATCTTTTTATTTTAAGCAAACTATCTCAGTCTGTCCCTCTGGTCAGATCACGCTGTATCTGCACTGGTAGAGGATGCACCTGCGCCCTTGTGGCTGCAACAAATGGGGTATATGTAAAGCGCCTGTGAACGTGTTTCGCATGAAACGGGCGCTATATAAATCTGGTATATAATAATAATAATAATAATATTCACAATTATGAGCAATTCAACGCTATTTTCACAATTCTACGAGCCCCGGCCCCATTCACAAAAGGGTGGAAAAAAACATTGGATATTTGGTGGTCATTTAGTTCATACAGATGTACTCTACAACACTGCTTTGTCACTGTTCTCATCAAAACTGATGGAGGAAAAGGGTGGAAATAATTCTACAAAGTTTACATTTTTGTTTCCAGTCCTTGTAGTTGTTACCTTTGTGTGATACAAGCCAGTATCCTAGGCCCCTGTCCATCATTCTCCAAACAGTGGAGCAAACCCTGGTTCATTCTAAAGCTAATCTGTAGTATTCTCAGCATCTTATGGAATATGTTAAATGATAATTTTTGAAAATAATTTCACTGCCTGTGCCTTTTAATTTGGAAAAAAGACGCGAAAAACTCCAAATTTGGGAAAATAAGGTAATGGTTGTTTCGCTTATAAAAATAACTTTTCAGCTGTGGCTGGTGTTTGTTATACAGTGGAATCTCCCTAAACCGGTCTCCTTTGGGGCCGGTTGAAAATTCCAGTTTGCAGAGGTTTCCGGTTTGTAGAGGGTTTTGTCATTTTGATGCTATTTCATACTCTTACCTAGGTTCAGGTCATTATTTCATTGAATAATTGCACATCTTTGAATTTTACATGATTTTAGAAGCAAATGAACACAGCTTCAACAAACATGACTGCCTTTATTTTAAAAATGTACAAGCAAACTTAAAGAAATTCATATATTTTGCTTTGTGATGCACATGAAATAAAATGTTATTTATGACAAGAAAGACTCATAAAAGTGATAATTACTGCTTTTTGACAACATTGTATGTTTATGTTTTCACACGAGTGGTATGTTTGAAACAAGCTACATGTATTTCAAACTCAATATTTCTCTCTATGATCTTACATAATTACCAATTAAGGACTATTCGATAATAATCCAATCATAATTTCATATACAATCAGTAGTAATTGCCATCAGCATTAAGGCCAACATTAAAAATATGTTTGTTTCCCCTCCCGCGACCCTAGCCCACCAGGGTGGGGTAGGTAGGTAGGGAAGATTTTTTTTTTTCATATTTTTTTTTTTATAAGCTTAAAATGTGTTCTGTAAAGATTTAACATCTTAATAGATTAATCTACTTTAGGGTAAGTAAAAATCTGATACTCTTAGCTAAAGACATTTTATCCCTGCTTCTTAGATTTATTGATGATGTGGCTACTCAACTGATTCCATTTTTTCGTACCCAATAGCTATTGTACCATGGGAATATTCGTACCCGTCAATTTTAGGGAAATATATTTTTTTGCTAACCTCAAAAAATTTTTTACGGTAGGGTAAATTTTAAACGGTCAGTCGTGGGAGGGGAAACAAACAATATTTTATTATTGGCCTAATCAGACACGACGTCCGTAACAATATGTGGTTTTCACACCTGTGTAGTTAAATCGTGCACCGCATTTCAATGTAAATCAACATGTCAAACTGTTAAAAATACACGAAGTGTCAACATAATGAAAGTTTATTCATGATGACACATGCAGCCGAAAGTTGTTCCAAATTAAGTTGAATTTTCGTCTGGTTTTTGGAGTTCAAAGGTTCCGGTTTTCAGAGTGTTGTTATACAATAAAAATAGAAGAAGAAAATGTCCGGTTTGGGGAGTATTTCAGCATAATGTTTAACAAACATCTCTTGTTATAATATGATTTATTAACATCCCTGAAATGGATTTTGCATTCGAAATTATTCTATTTTAAAAACATTTAAAAAATGTTCATATGAACTGTTTTTCAAGTACATAACTAGCAATTTTTATTTCTATATTGTGCTGTTTAAATTGAATCAACTTTATGTACATGGTTGTGTAGTGTTAAAATATTGCCTTCAGCAAAAATCAAGTTATCTTAATTGCTTTGTAATGAAATACTGGTAAATTAAAAGGAAGTAGATGTAAAGTACATTAACTTTACCTTCTGATAGTGCTAAACATGTATTACTTCTTGTTAACATACATGTATCTGTTTTGATGCATTATACTTGATTGTGGTAGTGAAGTGACAATTTTATATACATGATGCAGGCTCTCAAGTGTTCCTAGTTTTTCCAAGTTTTTTTAAAGTGTTCCTAGTTTTTCCAAGTTTTTTTAAAGTGTTCCTATTTTTTCCAAGTTTTTTTAAAGTGTTCCTATTTTTTCCAAGTTTTTTTAAAGTGCTCCTATTTTTTCCAAGATTTTTAAAGTGCTCCTATTTTTTCCAAGATTTTTAAAGTGCTCCTATTTTTTCCAAGTTTTTTTAAAGTGTTCCTATTTTTTCCAAGTTTTTTTAAAGTGCTCCTATTTTTTCCAAGTTTTTTTAAAGTGCTCCTATTTTTTCCTAGTTTTTTTAAAGTGTTCCTATGTTTTCCTAGTTTTCAAAAAAAGCTCCTTGTATTTCTACTTTTTCATGAGCAGAGTAGTGTGTTGGATAAGGACTAGAAGTTTTAAAAATGATTTTGGAGATTTTCTTGCAAAAGAAGACAAGAGGATGTTTAGTTGACAGACTCCTTTGCTGAAAGTGTGATCTGGTGGTCTGGTATCACTGGTGCATAGTCCAACCTTTTCAACTGATGACTGAAAAGGTTGGCCTATGCATCAGTGATGCATACAAATGCAGTGATGCATACAAATTACTTCAGAACAATTAACATGTCAACTAAATGATACAATTACTTTGGAGTATGGTAATCAAATAGAAAAAAGCTGCAAATGTAACACATTTCCTTTCAATAACTCCTACTTTTCATCATTGGTTGCCTACTTTTTTCCTACTTTGTCCCTAGTTTTCTGTGACTGTTATTCCTAGTTTTCTCCTAGTTTTTTGGTAATACATGTATACTGCTGGCCCCATGTTCACAAAGAATTGGTACTCGGAATTAGGATCAAGATATAATATAGCTACAGAAAAAGATGGTAATTATAAGTAAAGACAGATCCTTATTTATCTAGTTCAGTTTACATAATTATATGGTATAACTTGCAAATTTCTCGATAAAAAGGTAAGCTAAAGTCTGTTAGAGGATATTTAGGTATTTTGTGTTCTTACCAAATTAAGTATTCAATTGCTTTAAGAAAATGAAAAATATTTTTTAAGATAAAATTGATTCAGATCAGTTCATCCTTTGTGAACACAGGGCCAGACCACAGGAGGTTGTCACAAGTTCTCTCCCTTTATATTTCTATCTATACACATAAAACGAGAGGAGGGCAGTCTACACAATAATTTTTTTGACGGACTTGCCCATTCGGGGCAGACAGCTTGCAATTTCCACTTGCCCGAATTCACTTTCACTTGCCCGAATAAAATTAACAGCACCGTCTAAATAAGGAAGAAACATGATGTTTTGATTTTTTAAGTCGGAAACGAAGACTGGTAACAATAGTTGATGAAAAATTGCTGATACACAAACACAATTGACAAAAAATGAAAACCTGTCGGAAGAATTGCGTACTACATGCGACAGCTTCGGTAAAAGCTAGTCAGACGGGACACAGTTCGGGCAAGTGAAATGGATGTTTTACCTGTCCGAAGGTAATTTCACTTGTCCCTGGCTTCAGGCAAGTGGGTTATCATGAAGACTGGGAGGAAGAGAACTCTAGTAGAGAAAAAGAGCAATAACTCTAGAAGGGCAAAAGGGAGAGCACTCTAAAAGGGAGAAGGGGAGAGAATTATAGAAGGGATTAAGGGAGAGAACTCCAGTAGGGATTAAGGGAGAGATCTCTAACAGAATTAAAGGGAGAGAACACATTCTAGAAGGGAAAAGGGAGATAATTCTAGGAGGGATACAGGAAGATAACTAGAGAATGGATGGATAAAGGGAGATAACTTATAACACTCTCCTGTGGATCAGACTATCACATGATCTTACTAATATCTGCGTTGTTTTCTTGTTTCAGAGCTGCTCTGGATGACGATTGAATAGATTACCAGAGGTTAAGACGTTCATCTTTGAGGATGTCCCTCTGTAGTATCCTTAAAATGGCTTCAATATTAATGTAATATGTTGCGTTGCTTAGCAACTGCTGGACAAAACTCTTGTCATGTCCATGAATGAGAACATTGGGAATTGTAGTTAAGGTGGATTTTATTGAAAATAATCTACTTTTAAAACGTGATACTTTTACTTGATATTTCCTGACCATTCATGTTTGTTTGTTTGTTTCATCGGGTTTAACGCCGTTTCTCAACGATATTTCAGTTATATACGGCGGCCGGTTCACCTAACTAGTTTTTCCTGGACTGAAATCTAACCAGTACTAACTTACCCTTCCACAAGGAGCCGGCAACTTCTCCACATGTGGAGGAAAATTGACATTTTTGTCAAATTTTCATGGAAGGGTATGACCTGCCGCGACCGGGAATCGAACCCGGATTGTCGGGTTACAAGTCCAGCGCACTAACCACTGGACCACGGCCGCGGCTTTGACCATTCATGATAACAAGTGTAGGATTTGGCGTGTTCTTGCATCGTATCACAAGAGGCGTGTCATGATATTTTCTCACCACTGTTATTAAATTTTAACAAGAAATATCTTGAAACAAAGATAGTTGGCACAATTTGAAGGTTAAGATTTGTTGTGCAACATAAAAAATGCCGAGATGTTACGATTGCTGGTCACTCCAGACCCAAAATGGATTTCGGTAAATTCACCGAAATTCAGTGCATTTCAGTAAGGTAACCCCTTAGGCCACACCAAATTGATTTATAGTTCGTCGGATTTACCGCTCCTTTAAAATGCAAAAGTAGAAAATAAAATAAAAATTTACCCGCTCGCACCTCCGTCAAAAATCAAATTTTATTTTTTGCTGTGCGCGAAATTCGGCGCTATTAAAGGCTACTTTTCGCATTTGAATGTACTCTCATTCATTTAATTACGTTTCGGAACAAATCCTACCGCTTGCTGAAGCGTTCGGGAGATCCCACGATTTCCGAAAATCGTCTGTCTAATATTTAAAGCTTTCAAGAGTAGTCGTTCTTGAATGTCGTTCGTAACATCTTTTCATTAAATAAATCGCTTTGCATTTCACACATGGTGTCGTGATAATATTACGGACAGTTAGCTCCTCTAAACTGACCCACAATTAACATCGATGATATAATATGTCATTAAAATCACATCTGTACATCATTAAAGACGACAACGATATTAAATATATGCCTAACAAATGTAGTTAACACTCCCACAATGCATTGTAAACATGGGAGTACCTACAAGGATCGTAGACAATGTGTAGGAAATTTACATTCAATGCATCAAAACTTAGGTTAAATAAACGTTGATACGCACACAGACATTTAAAGGTAGTTGATACTTGTGTAACATGAAATACTTGTGACAAGCTTGGAAAATCATACGAATACTGGAAAATTCATGCAGTCGCGAAAACAGATGACAATAGAAAATGTAAACGAATTCGGATAGAATAAAGCGAGCATGGAGCTGTATAATATGTGTTTGGTCAGTCTATAATTCTGATCAACACATATGTGTACGATTCGATGCTTCGTTATAAACATCTTGATTGGAAAAATGCATTACTCTAGGATAGCATGGAAGAAAAGCCTCACAACTAGAAATTAGAAAACAAAAGGGTAAGCCCCCTTACTCTGAGCCTTTACAATATAACCATTATTTTGTCCAAATAAGAGGAAATCAGATGGAACTGAAATTCTGAAGTTGGCTGTTGAAATTCAGCCAAGACTAACATGGTGTTATTGAACATAATAATTTTAAACTTGAAATGCCATAAGAAGACTAGCTATACATTTTTCACATGGTTAAGAATCGCCCTGTCAGTCAGTGTGTCCAGGTATTTAATATTTAGTTTAAGGCAAGAAATACTCAGTTCTCAAGGAAAAGTAACTTGGCAAACATATCAATCAGATGTGTGGATGTGTAAGACATCTAATGCATATTATCCATGAAGGTATTTTTAAGGAGAATGTATGACCCATTAACAGAAACTAGTTGTGCATCTCATGGTAACATTCAAGTCGAAGTGGGTAGCTCACATACGCACAAGGTGCTTAATGCAAGCTTATGTAGTTGCCTGAGGTCTAGTTTTAAGTTTGCAACCAGCATTACTCAATGTTTTTGTATTTGCTACTCATTAAAAAGAATGGAATTGGAACAAAAAGCTGTCAGTAAAATATTGAGAAATATAAGAAAAATAAAATTGGAAAAAAAACCTCGCCGCCTGTGAAATTCTGAAAAGTAAAAAATAAAATTAAAAATAAAATTTCGCTCGCTCGCCCCATCTTTTTCTTAAAAAAATCCGAAGAACTACTGATCAATTTGGTGTGGCCTTATCGAAAGGTTAGCCAATCCATGTCAATGTTACAAACTTTACTCGGATGAAGAGAAGTTGGTTTAGTGGTTAACGTAAGATTTGATTGGTCTACACAACACTGATATACAAATAGCAAAGCAAAAAATATGTTGTGAAGTGTCAAATTTTTCAAGTAGGCGATTCTGATTTATTGAAGCATTATATTCTATATGTTTGTTAACAAATAATAAAACACAGTCATTGCCATTTTATATAAGGCTTTAGCCAAACCAAAAAATGTCCTAAAAGTTAAGCCCCGAAGTCCAAAATCCTGGACCTGCATAAAACTATTGTTGCTACACCTTTAGCATGATAGCTTGGAATCAATAATTAACTAAAAGCCTTGCATTTCTCCTTAACTGCGCACAGTCAGGATGTGTTGTTCAAGCCAAAGGGCGGGGCTTCTCCAGTCCTTCAGCTGCGCAATAAAGATAAGGAAATTATAGAGGTAAGATTAAGACAACTTGTGCTTTTAAAAAAATTCAGTCTGAAAATATATGGATGCTTCCACAACAAACCTGAAGTAGTGACCAAATATCTATTGTCAGGGTTAGAAATTTTGATATATTCTAGTTTATTTAATACCGAAAATATTAAGATCTGACAACCACTTTAGTTTCTATAGCAATTGCAATTTTAAGAACAAAATGCAACAGAAAAACTACAAGCCAATGTCTTATCAGGCTCATTTGACTCAATTGTTCATTAATTCTTAAAATGAAATGTTGTCAGCGGTTTTTATAGCTGTTATTCCCAATGCTGAAAAGTATATATTTTCCCAATTTGAATGTAAAAATTCCAAATAAATTTGAAGAAAATATTTTGGTTCAATTTAGCCAAACATTGACAAAGTTAGAGGCTTTTCTCTCAAAGGCAGTTTATATAAATCGCAATTGTCCATTAATTAATCACTACATCTTTTACTTATATTCCTAAAATTTGGCTGTAATTTCTAGACTTTTCCCCAATTTCTAAGTTTAATGCGCGAAAATTCCAAATTTTTAGAGTATGGGTCATCTTCCCAAAATAGACCCTGGAAAAGGCTGATGAATCCATTGTGAAGGGCCTGATTTATTTCAATATTTGAGCAACGTCATTTCCAGAAAACGTCACCGTCACATGTGACGTCACCATGTACTGACAGTAAACAATATTTGCCCCATATGGCAATATGAAAATGAAGTGACCATATGAAGTAAATAATGTTTCCTGCTTGCAAATAGTGACATCACATGTTGCGTTTTGTTGAAATGAGTTTGTAAATCCCATAGCAGCGCTCATTTATATCTCTACATTATACTTCCAGGAATTACCTTTAGACAAGTATTCTAGAGAGGAATGTAATGAACTTGTAGCGAGTCTTGGTTTCTACAAGAAAAATAGCCGAGAAGAAGAATTGTCTGAAGAGAAGAAGGCGTCTTTATCTTACAAGAAATTATCAGAGGTGAATATAGAGGAGACCGACAATAAGGAAGAATTGTAGAGATGTTTTATTGTGTTTGTTCATTCATTTCATCATTTTGTTCATGTTAACACAATCTCCAGCAGCTTGTAAAGTGTTGATTAATCATTCCAGGATGTTGTGAAGATTTTTGCTCATAGCTTGTAACTCGAACCAGGTCATTGAATTCATTCATCGGTTAGGTTTCATTCCTACAGTAGTAATACATATAATATGTTAGATGCCTGGTCTGTATTGACTGTGTGTATTGACGGTGCTGCTCTACATGTATATTATAGTTCTCTGCATTAAAACTTGGTGTGACATTTCGTACGGACTGTTACCAATTAACATATGGTAAAAATTTACTAAAGATTAGCTGCTGGCAACATCTGTTATGCATTGATATTCAATGTTTAGTGCTGGATTTATATGTTTTCTATTATAAAATCATTGTGGTTGGAAGATTAACAACTAAACGTCCATTGATTATTCTACGTTTTTCCGGGTATAAATTAAACATGTTACGCCAAATCCGGAACGAGGTCAATCACTTTCCTTATAATGTATCAGTTAATGGTAAGGTCAGAGATTTCCCGAGGCAATGTAAATGTTTTTACTTTGAAAAAATATAATTTCTTGGTTTGATATTGTTATATATAATTAAGTACTACTAATACATTTTTGATATTGCACTGTTAATGAATGATGTTGGTTAAGACTAGGAGAAGGGAACTCCCATTTTGTGCAAGTATTAATTATACTAGTCCCACCTGTAAACTATGCAACAATGTATTCCAATAATTTGTATTCTCGTGTTGTATAAGGAGACGTGCATTGTGTTCAGTATTATGTGCCATTCTGTACATCGATAGTTGATTCTGTGTCTCCTATTTTTAAAGGTAGATTCAATGTGGTCTTATTTTTTTGGACAAAATATCCTTAGTGATAAATATGAGAAAATTGGTGGTAATTGCCTTCATACAGATGTACTCTACATCACTGCATTGTCACTTTTCTTATATGTTTCACAAAGCCACAAATCCCAAGTGTTCATTATCGGTATTTTTCTATCCTGACCTACACGCCCAGTTAGCGCTAGCATAGGAAATACCTGTATCAGACTTGTGTTTTGCAGTTTCAGGGAAACTGTTACGAAAAATTACAATGCAATGATTTAGAGTATGTCTGTATGAGGCATTAACATTTACCTTCCAATATCTCCTATTTGCAGCTTAATATTTGACAATAAATAAGACTCTACATCATTTTTATCAAATCTTCACCAAACTTGGTACCTCTGTGTATAAGCGTAAAACACTGTCTGCTCCTTATTTAGGAAATCCAGTGCCCGATTTTAACCTTGACGCAATGCTTCTGGCATCATTTGAACTTAGCTGTTACGGGTGTGTTTTGTTACGGTTTGACACGTATGTTTACTGCGTGTGTTCATACTACTTACTGTTCACATTATTTTGATCTCCAAACATCATATCGATTCTGAATAATTGTTGTTATTATTAAAACTTACTCTAGATGGCATTTTCAATATTTATTTGTGATAAATGAATCATGTATCAAGTTGTTTTTGACCTCAATCTCCCGAAGCGTCTCATTCTGAGCTAAATCTTGGCTCAAATATTGTTTCAGATCATGGAGATTTTCTCATCTGCTACTGGACTCCAAATCGATATTACAACTCGCAATAAAAAAGAGAAATTTTCTCAGAAAAACTTCATAAGATCCAATATCAGCTTGGTCTCAAACTCAGGCTGAGATTTGAGCAAAATCTCAATATTGAGCTGAGATTTCTATTTGAGATGCTTTGTGAGATCGGGGCCTCATATGTTTGAGATCTAACATTGTAAATCATCATCATGGAGAGTCATTTATGCATTTCATCATCAATCTTAGATCTTTGTTGTCTTACCCTCTACAATGGCGCGTGTGTTTCTGTTGGCTTCAATTACCATTAAAATTATCTTCTCTTGGTTTCACGGCAGCCGGATGGAGAAAGTATATATGAAATTGTTTACTTAAAGTCTTTGACTTGTAGACAATGGATGAAAATTACGGCCTCTATCTGGCTGTGGAAATCTTGTAAAACATAATTTATGGAATTGCAAGTCGTAATGTATTCACTTTTTGTCTGTATGTTGTAATTATTTCTTGCAGCTTATTATTTGACTACGCAGTCATTATTTTGAATTACAAGAAAATAAATTATTTTTCGTTGAAATGTGTTTATATTTGTTTTCATATCTCATATTCTCGCAATCGATGCATTCACCAGAAATATTTGTGAATATCACGGATTTCGTATCTTTGAGGCGCTTTAGCATCTCATTGCTATCATCGCCATCCAGATGGTCTACTTAAAGTCTACTCGAAGTACCGCCATTTTCATTATCTCAAGAAAATAGTACATGTCATGTCCTCTGATTTTATTATAACTTTGATGAGTATAATGGCTTATTTGTAAGGGATATATCAATTGTGGAATGGCGGGAGTCTTGATATGAACGACTTTTCTGATTATCAGTTGTCGGGGATGATATATCCTTTATTGATCTTCTCATCGCCGCAAACATTTACTGACTAAAAGATTTCTGGGTACTGGTTTGTTGTTCATATCTTGTGAGCCGACCGTTAATTCTATAGTGTTCAGTTCAACAATTAAAACAAGCGCAAAATTCCATTTAACTAATTAGTTAATAAAGTTAATAAATTCTTCATCACTGCAACAAATTACTGTGTTTATATGGTTGACACTTGCTGCTGAATGTCTTTCCGGTTTTTGGAGGTGAAATTGTATAGAAATGGAACCAAATTAAGTCGAATTTTTGTCTGGTTTCTGGAGTTCAGAGCTTCCGGTTTTTTTACACAAGAAAAATAGAAGAAAACTAGCCACACTTTCAGCCTTTGACACAGAAGCAAATGCTATTATTTGCTCATAGTTTGTGAAAGTGTATCAAAATTACCAAGTTAACAACTGTACTGATTATGTTAATAAGTCAAGGGCCATAACTTTGCACTTACTGTGCAGAGCCATACATGAAACCCCAGGTGCACAACTACACATGCTGGGGAACATTCCTGTTCAGTTTTGTGAGTGTAGCTGATATACTGTTAGATAGATAGATATATTTATTTCAACATAAAATATACAATTTACATGGCAATATAAAATTAAGACATATTAGTAACAACAATATGTATGAATCAATAAAGCCATATCAATCAACAATGATAACACAAAAAAAAGTACAAGTAAAAACTCTTATTTCCATTGTGGTCCTTAATATATAGTATTGTGTGACATAGGTGTTATTATCTGCAATAAATAAAGTTATCATAGTCAGTTAAAGACATTTTGTTACATATTTATAAACATACTCGAATAGATTAAACAATGAAACAATGAAACAATGATTTATCTCTGACCAGGAATAATGGATGAAAAGGCTGAAACAAATAAAATTAAAAGTTATTCGGTTACAAATTATAAAACTGTTAAAAAGGAAAGACAATACATTATTTAAAACGAGCTTAAAATGTATTTTTACTGTTGAATATATGCGCAACGAAAAAACTGCACTCTATGCTATATTTTCAATAATTCAAGGGCCATAACTTTGCACTCATTCGGGTCACCCGAACATGAATCCCCAGGTGAAAAAATAACACATGCTTGTGAACATTCCTGTAAAGTTTTATGACTCTGGCTCATATTCTTTTGGAGATATGAGTGAAACTAGATCGCATTCTCTGTAGGCTATATTCAACTACGTCGAGGGCCATAACTCTGCACTTACTGGGCATAGCCAAACATAAAACCACAGGTGCACAACAACATAAGCTAGTGAACCAGTACCTTCCAGCTCTCACCAGTTCTTTCTTGGAGACTAACCAGTACTTTCATGGGCTCTAACCAGTATTTTCATGGAGTCTAACCAGTACTTTCATGGAGTCTAACCAGTACTTTCATGGAGTCTAACCAGTATTTTATGGAGTCTAACCAGTACTTTCATGGAGTCTAACCAGTATTTTCATGGAGTCTAACCAGTACTTTCATGGGCTCTAACCAGTATTTTCATGGAGTCTAACCAGTACTTTACTGGCTTCTAACCAGTACTTTCATGGAGTCTAACCAGTACTTTCATGGAGTCTAACCAGTACTTTCCTGGAGTCTAACCAGTACTTTCATGGAGTCTAACCAGTACTTTCATGGAGTCTAACCAGTACTTTCATGGGCTCTAACCAGTACTTTCATGGAGTCTAACCAGTACTTTCATGGAGTCTAACCAGTACTTTCATGGGCTCTAACCAGTATTTTCATGGAGTCTAACCAGTACTTTCCTGGAGTCTAACCAGTACTTTCCTGGCTTCTAACCAGTACTTTCATGGCTTCTAACCAGTACTTTCCTGGTTACATACTAGTACTATGTAACCCAATGAATGACCAGCAATCGTAACATCTCGCAATTTTTTTATGTTGCACAATGTTTTGCAATTTTTTTATGTTGCACAACAAATCTTAACCTTCAAATTGCGCCGACCATATATTTGAACCAAAATTATCTTAACCTACTTTGCAAGCGCGGATCCAGCAATTTTCGTCAAGGGGAGAGGTTCAGGTCTTACAGTACAGGCCTTTGAATTTTGACCCCCCTCTGGATACAGGATATTAAAGAGAAAATATTATTTTAGTCAAAACTCACAAAGACATCGGGGAATTCGACCTTACAAATAATTTTTCTTAACCCTTTATGATACAAGAAATTATGAATAGCTTCGTGAATAATACGTTTTCACAACATTTGATCTTAACAATGCATAATTTCTGCTTAAAATCAATGGCAACATTCAGTTATTTATTCTGATGACAAGCATTTTAGTATACCCTGCGTTCATAAAAAGGGCCAGTAGTTTATTTGTGTTCTTTTTTACTTCATACAACCGTATCAATATTTTTCCACACATATGAACAAGACGAAAAAAGAATATTTATATGACTTAAAGCAAAATGCACCTCCCTTGCTGCCAACATGCCCAATGACAGCATTTGTCACCCCTACACGAGAATGCGTCAAATCTGCCATTTCTGATGTTTTGCGAGCAGAAATATTTGCCATCACCAACATGAGTACATGCATTGTCATATTGAATTGTCAAGTAAAAATATACTTGTCTTCTGTGAACGCGGAAATTTAAACAGTCGGATATTTTCACAACTTCCTTGAATTCACAGAATCTGCCAACATTCTCACATCATGAACTTCACCATATATACAGTACTTAATTAATATATTTTTAATAAAACAATCAAGCAAATTAATATATAATGGGAACTATACACTGCATATCAAATGGGATTTGTAAAAAAGAAACACAAAAAATAAAAATTTCATATGTACTCTAAAAATTAATACAAAAATATAGATATTTTTCAAACTATCTAATTTATGTAACACCACAAATATTTACACTAATCTTATCATTATTTAATTAGGTTCATTTAATTTCATTATCATTGATAGTATTTCATATAAAATCTCAATTTTAATAATTTTATTACCTCCCTTTACTTTTACATTTTAGTTTATTCTAACAACACAGCTATCAGAGAAGAGTAGAAAACACGTAACATCCCTTTAAACAAGTACTAACATACTGTAGTAAAACAATAAACACATACAATTTATATCTTAGATATTATATAACAGTCATATTATCTTGAAGATTGATAACATCTAAAAATAAAACAAAACACATCATTACATGTACAGTTGTTGTGTAGTTGTTAGAACAGAAAATTACTCCTGTTTTATGTAAGTTTTACTTATATTCTATCAATAATACATGTACACAGAATGGACAACTCTGTTATCTCACAATATGTTTGATTACTCTAGTTCATACATTTTCACTACATCACTGCCATACATGGTAACAAACATTATATTCAGACCCTGATGAAAACACACTGAGTGCGGATATTGTAATCCATCTCCTTGCTTCAAAACTACACCACATTTCTTCCCATTCTCACTGAATTGTACCACGTTATGTGAATAGTACCCAAATACAAACATGTTTTCTCTACCATCAACACATACACCATTTACATACTTCAAGTCAGTGTCTGTAATAGTGGACAAATAATTTCCCATCCCATCAAAACATACAAGTCCCTTGTTCCCACCTCCAACAAACATTCTGTCCCCACTTTCATTGAATGTAACATGTCTACTATTGTTGAACAACTGATTCCCAGCATTGTCTTGTGTAATTGTCTTCAGCTGGGTACCAGTCATATCATAAACATAGAGTGAAGCAACAAAATCTGTCACATAAAGCTGACCATCCTTGAAAGCAATACCATAACAATAATGAGACATTTTCATTTGTCTTGTAGGAGTCATCTTGTTATGAATGGAAACAAACTGGATCTTGTTGTCTTTCCGACATACAACAGCAACTTCATGTTTACTGATACAACATACACCATGAGGTACAGAATCTAAAGTACAATAGTCAACAACTGACATCTTCTGTATATCAATACGTTTTAGTTTCTTATTGTCCCAATCTGTGACAAGTAGTTGGTTATCTTGTGTCAGACAACATCCAGCGGAATTGCATTTCATAGAATCATGAGAAAGTTTTGTGGTAATATCTCTACTTCCTTTGATTTTGTAGACGTGGTGTTTCTGTTTTCCATGTTTCTGTACTTGACCAATACCTTGTAAAGCTTGGATATATTCCATCAATGATTGGTCTGGAATTAATGATATCTCGACGTCTGTATCATGTTGTAATTCTTGCTTCATCTTCTCACCGTCTGCTTCTTTGATTTTTTCTTGAGCAATTTTCGTACAAACAAAACGTTGGGCTCTATTTCCATCTGATTTATTTAACTTGTCGTCTGTCGTCTGCAAATCTTTACAGATGATATCAGCACTTTGCTTGGCTTGTAGAATTTTTGTTTCTAGTTGTTTGTATACAACTTCTATTTCTTTGCGTGATGACTCAGCAATTTTACTCAAAATGGCTTCCAATGCTTTTTGGAATGTACTGACTTGACCTAAAGCTGCGTTCTTTGATTTCTTCAAAGTCTGAAGTTGGAAATTTGTAGATTTACTTGCAGTTTCCATGGATACCATCATATCTTTCAGAAGACTGTGCGTCTGTTTGCAGTCAGACAACTTAAATATGGCGTCAATCATGTCTGGTATAGAATGGATGTGACTGTCTTGACAAGATCTGAAATGGAATGATTTATAATTACATTCTGAAATTATTATAGAAAACACATTTAAAACATAGCTAGGACGTTGTGACAATGTTCATATGTAGCCTATTGATTTAAATTTGTGTTAAACAATTTAAAATTGATCACCGACATACTTAAAGTATGTAGATATATTGCTCGATTATTTACGTTTTTGGTTCATTAGTCATCATGAATGATAAAAAACACATAAATTCTGTCCGTTGAATAAATTATTGTAAATTTTAAAAAAAGGAAATGATTAAATAAATTTAATAAAATGAGAATGTACACAACTAATATTTTGGACTAGGGCCATATCAGTATTTAAGGGATTGTGGGTTCGAGCGCAGTTTTTCTGTGTTGAAGAGGTCGAGTGACTTCGGGTAATTCCGACACTTTAAGAGAAATAAATCTGTATTGATTTACCTATCCGTTATGTTACACAGTAGATGTCGGAATTACCTGAACACACCATTTACTCATATTTCCGTATAGATCTAATTATAATTCTGTATTGGTGTGGGGAGACGGCCGCCCGGTTAGCTAAGTAGGTAGAGCGCCATTTAGTGTGTATGGTGCTTTGGTTCGAGCCCCGGATCTTGCATACTTTTTCCACTCAATTAACTTCGTGATGGCAGCGGTGTTAGATGGCCCAAGATGGTTGAGCCTCAAATGCAGGAAGGAGGAATGAGTGCAATGGTGGGGTAATTATAATTCTAACGTAAAGTTAATATTAATGTAAATAAAGCATTACTTGTGATGTTTAAAGAAGCAAGTAGAACAGCCAACAACATCATGACCTTCACAGTACATGTCCACTACTTTGCCTCTATGTAAGCTACATTGTTCTGTTGGAATTTCCAACAAACGCTGACTGCTCGCTTGGTTTCCGGTGACATCCATCAGATTGTGGTTTCTCAGTGGAGGGAAGCTCTTGTGTACGCCGATACATGACTGACAACAATACCCACTGCATTCTACACAATATTTCACAGCCTCTACTGTCTTGTTGTCTATTGCACAAGCTGTACACACAAAATCAAATGCCTCATCGGACATTTTCAGCTGAGAACGCCCTCCAAACGCCATTTCTATGTTTGACCTTTGATTTCAGAAAATCAGAAATGGTAACAGGAAGCCAGCTAATCGTCAAAAGCTACATACAATAATTACCTCCCTTACACCATTGAGCAATAACTAATTGAGGCCCGTATAGAGGTTCAATCAAGTAGGAAACTAGCATCGGCAAATTAACGTCAGGTAATGCAACAAAAAGCTATGTTCACCCAAAATACAGATAAACTCGAGTACCTGAGACCTCCAATAGCCGTATGATGCAAACTGTAGCAAAGTCAGTATAATTTAACAAAGTCAGCTTAAGATTACTTTATTAAAAAACATATCTTTGTGCTGGATGGCAATGCACTGAACAAATAACCTGTGAAAACCCAGTCAATAAACCCTTCAATGCTGTAGCCAAACCCTAATTAGGTGTGAAAGAACTGATTTTTTTATTTGCGTTTGTTTATCGTCGCCACCGGTTTCCCAAATGGGCGACGCCTCCGAAAGAAATTGAATGTTGGTCATTTTTATTTTTGAGGATAGTACATGAGACGGAAGATGCCCCAGTTTCAGAAGCAACTCTGGTTCTTTTACGTTCCTGATTTGAAGCATCGTACACGGGACCTCGGTATTTCAAAGTTTTGTCCGAAAGACTGTTAGTGCTGTCAGTGATGAAGCGGGGGATCGAACCCCGTCTCATGTACACTTGCACATTTGTTCTAATTTGGTAACAATGTCTCATAAAGGAGCTATGCAGGAGACACATCATCTTAATAACATCGGACCTTTACATTCAACGCCATGTACAAGTTTGATCCCTATACTTGGGGCCTCCCTACAATTGTGTGGTAGTTAAATTTGAACTTGTTGGACTAATTGTTGTCACAGATACTCACGTATATTCCCTGTCTTATGAGGGTCACATTGCCTCTGAAGAGAGCTATGGATTTTGCTTTTCGCCCTATACTATCAAGTATTTTCCTTCAAAGATGGGTGTAAGTTCGATCCTCCGTATCGGTCTCCTCACGTTGGCATGGTAGTTCTATTCGGTTTGGTTGGACTGATCAGTGTCTCAAATATTCATGCGTACCTTGTGTGGTCACATACCCTCTGTACTGTGATATGCTCCCTACATATTTTCCTATTTAATGAAGCATATTTTCGTTGCCGATGTGATGAGAATTGCGATAAATTTCTTCAATTTGTTTTCATACCATTACAGTAAAGCGTTATCCATGTTAGCAGCATTATTATGGGAATTGTATCAATTAAGTTTATCTAAAATTACGTAGTATCATCCACTAAGATGCTGTGTCGGGTCTCCTGTCCTTATGTTATTGACGGCTAGACAATCAGGGGAAGTTACTCTACATTATGGAGCACAGTCGCAACATCTCGGCAATTTCCGTAACAGGTTATAACGTAAGAGGATGACTATGAAACGACTGATATAAACATTTTATGCGGTCCGTATATCGATTCAAAGTAACTGAACGCTAAACATTACATAAACCTTACTACAAAACGTCAAATAATCAAGTTAAATAAAGAAAATCACAAATCTATTCAATGTGAAGTTTGACTGTATGAAGATATTAACATTCCATTTTCATTTACCATTTTCTCTTTATCTTGGAAAGTTTTCAGCCAATTTCCATCAAACTTCATCACTTTGTGTATGTGTATGATATCTTGGCCAAGAACAGTAAGCAACTAGATCACCTTACACTGTCCTGAGATACGGCTCTTTAGAAAATCGCTGAAATGTTACCTCATTAACACTGTCTGCTCTTTATTTAGGAAATCCAGTGCCTGATTTTAACCAAAACTTGACGCAATGGTTCTGGCATCATTTGAACTTTGCTGTTACGGGTGTGTTTTGTTACAGTTTGACACGTATTTTTACTGCGCGTGTTCATAGTACTTATTGTTCACATCATATCGATTTTGAATAATTGTTGTTATTATTAAAACTTACTCTAGATTGCATTTTCCATACTTATTTGTGATAAATGAATCATGTATCAAGCTGTTTTCGGCCTCGATCTCACCAAGGCGTTAAATCTTGGCTCAAATATTGTTTCAGATCATGGAGATTCACATCTGCGACTGGACTCCAAATTGGTATTACAACACGCAAAAAAAAGAGAAATTCTCTCTCAGAAAAATTTCATAAGATCCAAAATCAGATTGGTCTCAAATTCAGGCTTAGATTTGAGCAAAATCTCGATATTGAGCTGAGATTTTCTATTTGAGATGCTTTGTGGGATTGGGGCCAACTAATTTGGAGATCTAACATTGTAAATCATCATTTTTATGTGACATGGAGAGTCATTTATGCATTTCATCATCAATCTTAGATCTTTGTTGTTTTACCCTCTACAATGGTGCGTGTGTTTCTGTTGGCTTCAATTACCATTGAAATTATCTTCTCTTGGTTTCGCGGCAGCCGGATGGAGAAAGTATATATGAAATTGTTTACTTAAAGTCTTTGACTTGTAGACAATGGATGAACATTACAGCCTCTATCTGGCTGTGGAAATCTTGTAGAACGTAATTTATGGAATTGCAAGTTGTGATGAATTCACTTTTTATCTGAATGTTGTAATTATTTCATGCAGCTTATTATTTGACTACACAGTCATTATTTTGAATTACAAGAAAATAAATTATTTTGTTTTCATTCCTCATTTTCTCACAATGTATTCATCAGAAATATTTGTGAAATCACGGATTTCGTATACTTGAGGCGTTTTAGCATCTCATTGCTATCATCGCCATCCAGAAGGTCTACTTAAAGTCTACTCGAAGTACCGCCATATTCATCATTTCAAGAAAATAATACATGTCCTCTGATTTTATTATAACTTTGATGAGTATAATGGCTGATTTGTTAGGGATATTTCAATTGTGGAATGGCGGGAGTCTTGATATGAAAGGCTTTTCTGATAAGCAGTTGTTGAGGATGATATATCCTTTATTGAACTCCTCATCGCCGCAAACATTTACTGACTAAAATATTACTGGATACTGGTGTGTTGTTCATATCTTGTGAGCGGACCGTTAATTCTATAGTGTTCAGTTAGACGATTGAACCAAGCGCAATATTCCACTTAACTAATTATTTTATTATGTTAATAAATTCTTCATCATTGCAACAAATGACTGTGTTAACATGGTTGACACTTGCTGCTGAAAGTCGTTCCAGTTTTTGGAGGTGAAATTATATAGAAATGGAACCGAATTTTCGTCTGGTTTCTGGAATTCAGAGGTTCCGGTTTTTTTACACAATAAAATAGAAGAAAACTAGCCCCACTTCCAGCCTTTGACAAAGAAGCAAATGCTTTTATTTTGCTCATAGTTTGTGAATGTGTACCAAGTTAACAATCGACTGATTATGGTAATAAGTCAAGGGCCATAACTTTGTACTTACTGGGCAGAGCCATACATGAAACCCCAGGTGCACAACTACACATGCTGGGGAACATTTCTGTGCAGTTTTGTGAGTGTAGCTGATATACTGTTAGATAGATAGATTTATTCAACATAAAATGTACAATTTACATAGCAATATTAAATTAAGACATATATTAGTAACAACAATATGTATGAATCAATAAAGCCATATCAATCAAAAAGGATAAAACAAAAAAGAGTACAAGTAAAAACTCTTATTTCCATTGTGGTCCTTAATACATGTATATAGTATTGTGTGACATAGGACGAATTATAAGCTATAAATAAAGTTATCAGTCAGTTAATCAAAGAAAGACATTGTGTTACATGTTTATAAACAATCATTTATCTCTGACAAGGAATAATGGATGAAAAAGCTGAAACAAATAAAATTTAACAAGGTATTGGGTTACAAATTATAGAACTGTTAAAAAGGAAAGACAATACATTATTTAAAACAAGCTTAAAATGTGTTTTTACTGTTGAATATATGCGCAACGAAAAAACTGCACTCTATGCTATATTTTCAATAATTCAAGGGCCATAACTTTGCACTCATTCGGGTCATCCGAACATGAATCCCTAGGTGAAAAAATAACACATGCTTGTGAACATTCCTGTAAAGTTTTATGACTCTGGCTCATATTCTTTTGGAGATATGAGTGAAACAAGATCGCATTCTCTGTAGGCTATATTTAACTACGTCGAGGGCAATAACTCTGCACTTACTGGGCATCGCCAAACATAAAACCACAGGTGCACAACAACATAAGCTAGTGAACCAGTACCTTCCAGGTCTCACCAGTTCTTTTTTGGAGACTAACCAGTACTTTCATGGAGTCTAACCAGTACTTTCATGGAGTCTAACCAGTACTTTCATGGGCTCTAACCAGTACTTTCCTGGCTTCTAACCAGTACTTTCATGGAGTCTAACCAGTACTTTCATGGAGTCTAACCAGTACTTTCCTGGAGTCTAACCAGTACTTTCATGGAGTCTAACCAGTACTTTCATGGGCTCTAACCAGTATTTTCATGGAGTCTAACCAGTACTTCCCTGGAGTCTAACCAGTACTTTCCTGGAGTCTAACCAGTACTTTCCTGGTTTCTAACCAGTACTTTCATGGAGTCTAACTAGTTCTTTCCTGGATACATACTAGTACTTTGTAACCTCATGAATGACCAGCAATCGTAACATCTCACAATTTGTTTATGTTGCAAAATGTTTTGCAATTTCTTTTATGCTGCACAACAAATATTAACCTTCAAATTGCGCCGACCATATATTTGAACCAAAATTATCTCAACATACTTTGGAAGCGCGGATCCAGCAATTTTCGTCAAGGGGAGAGGTTCTGGTCTTACAGTATCAGGCCTTTGAATTTTGAACCCCCTCTTGATACAGGATATTAAAGAGAAAATATTATTTTGGTCAAAACTCACAAAGACATCGGGGAATTCGACCTTACAAATAATTGTTCTTGACCCTTTATGATACAAGAAAATATGAATAGCTTCGTCAACAATACGTTTTCACAACATTTGATCTTAACAATGCATAATTTCTGCTTAAAATCAATGGCAACATTCAGTTATTTATTCTGATGACAAGCATTTTAGTATACCCTGCGTTCATAAAAAGGGCCTGTAGTTTATTTGTTATTTTTTACTTCATACAACCGTATCAATATTTTTCCACACATATGAACAAGACGAAAAAATAATATTTATATGACTTTAAAAGTAAAATGCACCTCCCTTACTGCCTACATGCCCAATGACAGCATTTGTCACCCCTACGTGAGAATGCGTCAAATCTGCCATTTCTGATGTTTTGCAAGCAGAAATATTTGCCAATCACCAACATGAGTACATGCATTGTTATATTGAATAGTCAAGTAAAATATACTTGTCTTCTGTGAACGCGGAAATTTAAACAGTCGGATATTTTCACAACTTCCTTGAATTCACAGAATCTGCCAACATTCTCTCATCATGAACTTCACCATATATACAGTACTTAATTAATATATTTTTAATAAAACAATCAATATATAATGGGAACTATACACTGCATATCAAATGGGATTTGTAAAAAAGAAACACAAAAATAAAAATTTCATGTGTACTCTAAAAATTAATACAAAAATATAGATATTTTTCAAACTATCTAATTTATGTAACACCACATATATTTACACTAATCTGATCATTATTTAATTAGGTTCATTTAATTTTATTATCATTGATAGTTTTACATATAAATCTCAATTTTAATAATTTTATTACCTCCCTTTACTTTTACATTTTAGTTTATTCTAACAACGCAGCTATCAGAGAAGAGTAGAAAACATGTAACATCCCTTTAAAAAAGTACTAACATACTGTAGTAAAACAATAAACACAAACAATTTATATCTTAGATATTATATAACAGTCATATTATCTTGAAGTTTGATAACATCTAAAAATAAAACAAAACACATCATTACATGTACAGTTGTTGTGTTGTTGTAAGAACTGAAAATTACTCCAGTTTTATGTAAGTTTTACTTATATTCTATCAATAATACATGTACACAGAATGGACAACTCTGTTATCTCACAATATGTTTTATTACTCTAGTTCATACATTTTCACAACATCACTGTCAAACATGGTAACAAACCTTCTATTCAGTCCCTGATGAAAACACACTGAGTGCGGACGTTGTAATCCATCTCCTTGCTTCACAACCACACCAAGTTTCTTCCCATTCTCACTGAATTGTACCACATTATGTGAACTCTGCCCGACTACAAACATGTTACCTCTACCATCAACACATACACCATCTACACCCGACAGGTCAGTGTCTGTAATAGTGGACAAATAATTTCCCATCCCATCAAAACATACAAGTCCCTTGTTCCCACCTCCAACACACATTCTGTCTCCACTTTCATTGAATGTAACATGTCTACTATTGGTGAACAGCTGATTCCCAGCATTGTCTCGTGTAATTGTCTTCAGCCGGGTACCAGTCATATCATAAACATAGAGTGAAGCAACAGCATCTGTCACATAAAGCTGACCATCCTTGAAAGCAATACCATAACAACGATGAGACATTTTAATTTGTCTTGTAGGAGTCATCTTGTTATGAATGGAAACAAACAGGATCTTGTTGTCACTCTCACATGCAACAGCAACTTCATGTTTACTGATACAACATACACCATAAGGTGTAGAATCTAAAATACAATAGTCAACAACTGATATCTTCTGTATATCAATACGTTTTAGTTTCTTATTGTTAGAATCTGTGACAAGTAGTTGGTTATCATGTGTCAGACAACATCCAGAGGACCAGCATGTCATAGAATCATGAGAAAGTTTTATGGTAATATCTCTACTTCCTTTGATTTTGTAGACGTCGTGTTTCTGCTTTCCATGTTTCTGTACTTGACCAATACCTTGTAAAGCTTGGACATATTCCATCAATGATTGGTCTGGAATGAATGATATCTCTACGTCTGTATTATGTTGTAATTCTTGCTTCATCTTCTCACCGTCTGCTTCTTTTATTTTTTCTTGGGCAATTTTCGTACAAACAAAACGTTGGGCTCTATTTCCTTCTGATTTATTTAACTTGTCGTC
This sequence comes from Mactromeris polynyma, assembly GCA_032209605.1. NCBI lineage: Eukaryota > Metazoa > Mollusca > Bivalvia > Venerida > Mactridae > Mactromeris > Mactromeris polynyma. The sequence continues at coordinate 8,680,905 of JASFXZ010000028.1, forward strand.
TGTCGTCTGCAAATCTTTACCGATGATATCAGCACTTTGCTTGGCTTGTAGAATTTTTGTTTCTAGTTGTTTGTATACATCTTCTATTTCTTTGCGTGATGACTCGGCAATTTTACTCAAAATGGCTTCCAATGCTTTTTGGAATGTACTGACTTGACCTAAAGCTGCGTTCTTTGATTTCTTCAAAGTCTGAAGTTGGAAATTTGTAGACTTACTTGCAGTTTCCATGGATACCATCATATCTTTCAGAAGACTGTGCGTATGTTTGCAGTCAGACAACTTAAATATGCCGTCAATCATGTCTGGTATAGAATGGATGTGACTGTCTTGACAAGATCTGAAATGGAATGATTTATAATTACATTCTGCATATAGCTCTGTATGTGTAGAAAACACATTTAACAGATAGCTAGGACGTTGTGACAATGTTCATATGTAGCCTATTGATTAAAATTTGTGTTAAACAATTTTAAAATTGATCACCGACATACTTAAAGTATGTAGATATATTGCTCGATTATTTACGTGTTTGGTTCATTACTCATCATGAATGATAAAAAAACACAAATTCTGTCCGTTGAATAAATTATTGTAAAATTTAAAAAAAGGAAATGATTAAATAAATTTAATAAAATGAGAATGTACACAACTAATATTTTGGACTAGGGCCATATTAGTATTTAAGGGATTGTGGGTTCGAGCGCAGTTTTTCTGTGATGAAGAGGTCGAGTGACTTCGGGTAATTCCGACACTTTAAGAGAAATAAATCTGTTGATTTACCTATCCGTTATGTTATACAGTAGATGTCGGAATTACCTGAACACACCATTTACTCATATTTCCATATAGATCTAATTATAATTCTGTAGTGGTGTGGGGAGACGGCCGCCCGGTTAGCTAAGTAGGTAGAGCGCCATTTAGTGTGTATGGTGCCTTGGGTTCGAGCCCCGGATCTTGCATACTTTTTCCACTCAATTAACTTTGTGATGGCAGCGGTGTTAGATGGCCCAAGATGGTTGAGCCTCAAATGCGGGAAGGAGGAATGAGTGCAATGGTGGGGTAATTATAATTATAACGTAAAGTTAATATTAATGTAAATAAAGCATTACTTGTGATGTTTAAAGAAGCAAGTAGAACAGCCAACAACATCATGACCTTCACAGTACATGTCCACTACTTTGCCTCTATGTAAGCTACATTGTTCTGTTGGAATTTCCAACAAACTTGAACGCTGACTGCTGGCTTGGTTTCCGGTGACATCCATCAGATTGTGGTTTCTCAGTGGAGGGAAGCTCTTGTGTACGTCGATACATGACTGACAACAATACCCACTGCATTCTACACAATATTTCACAGCCTCTACTGTCTTGTTGTCTTCTGCACAAGCTGTACACACAAAATCAAATGCCTCATCGGACATTTTCAGCAGAGAACGTCCTCCAGTCGCCATTTTCTTTGTTTGACCTTTGATTTCGGAAACATACGTAGTCATTGGTAACAGCCAGCCAGCTAACCGTCAATAGCTACAAACAATAATTACCTCCCTTACGCCATTGGTCAATAACGAATTGAGGTCCGTATAGAGGTTCAATCAAGTAGGAAGCTAGTATCGATAAATTAACGTCAGGTAATGCAACAAAAAGCTATGTTCACCCAAAATGCAGATAAACTCGAGTAAACACTCTTTGTTAGATGTTATTTAAACCAATAATAAGTCATCTGTAAACAGAACATGTAATTGTTCAAGCGGCATCTGTGATGTTCACAATGTTGTAGGTTGTCAACTAAGAAAGGGAAATCCTGGTAGAAAGAAAACGTTTTATTCCTATCGCAATTTTAAACATTTTAATGTTGAAAGTTTTAATGTTGATATGGAATATGAACTTCGAAATTTTAACACAGATGGCGAGATAAATATGGTTTATAATGACTTCAGTGACTAAGTTTTTAAACATTGCAAATGAATTTGCCACAATAAAAAAGAAAAGAACTACATCCAAATCAGTCCCATATATGAATAACGGTCTTAAACAGGCTATTTACAAGAAAGGAATGCTGTACAATATTTCATAAATGTAAAACATAATTTAGAAAATTACAGAAAACAGAGGAACATGGTTACAAGTCTAAAGTATGATGAATATTTTTGACAGATGTGTAGGTGGTTGCAATTCCAAAGACTTTTGGCCTACTGTCAAACCGTTTTTAACCAATAAATGTTCCAAAGTACAAAAGGACACTATTATTTATGACAATGATCAATTGATTAATAATCAGAGAGAAGTCTGTGAAATTTTTAATTATTTTTTTGTAAATGTTGCCAAAGATATTGGAAATGTCACAGCACCTATAGGGTAATGCTAAACACCACAAAGTCATGCAAAGGCAGACAAAGTGTAGCAAAGTCTGGCAAAGTCAAGCAAAGTCTAGCAAAGTCAAGCAAAGTCTAGCAAAGTCAAGCAAAGGCAGGCAAAGTCTAGCAAAGTCAGGTTAATCTTCAACAAAGTCAGTTTAAGAATGCTTATAAGTAATATTTAATTATTAAAACATATTTTCATTGTAATTACAGCTATTTGTGACCGAAATTCAGGCATATAAATTTGCATGTCAACTGTATAGCCGTATGATGCAAACTGTAGCAAAGTCAGTATCATTTTAACAAAGTCAGCTTAAGAATACTTAATTAAAAAAACATATATATTTGTGCTGGATGTCAAATGCACTGAACAAAAAACCTGTGAAAACCCAGTCAATAAACCCTTCAATGCTGTAGCCAAACCCTAATTAGGCGTAAAAAACTGATTCTTTTGTATTTGCGTTTGTTTATCGTCGCCACCGGTTTCCCAAATGGGCGACGCCTCCGAAAGAATGCCGGTCATTTTTTATTTTTGAGTATAGTACATGAGACGGAAGATGCCCCAGTTCCAGAAGCACCCCTGGGTCTTTTACGTGCCCGATTTGAAGCATCATACACAGGAACTCGGGTTTCAAAGCTTCGTCCGAAAGACTGTTAGTGCTGTCAGTTATGAAGCGGGGGATCGAACCCCGTCTCATGTATACGTGCACATTTGTTCTTATTCGGTAACAATGTCTCATTAAGGAGCTATGCAGGAGGCAAATCGTCTTAATATCATCGGACTTTTACATTCAACGCCATGTACAAGTTTGATCCCTATACTTGGGGCCTCCCTACAATTGTGTGGTAGTTAAATTTGAACTTGTTGGACTAATTGTTGTCACAGATACTCACGTATATTCCCTGTCTAATGAGGATCACATTGCCTCGGGAGGGAGCTATGGTTTGTGCTTTTCGCCCTATACTATCAAGTATTTTCTTTCAAAGATGGGTGTAAGTTCGATCCTCCGTACCGGTCTCCTCACGTTGGCATGGTAGTTATATTCGGTTTGGTTGGACTGATCAGTGTCTCAAATATTCAAGCGTACCTTGTTTGGTCACATACCCTCTGTACTGAGATATGCTGCCTACCTATTTTTCTATTTAATGAAGCATATTTTCGTTGCCGATGTGATGAGAATTTCGATAAAAATCTTCAATTTGTTTTCATACCCTTACAGTAAAGCGTTACCCATGTTAGCAGCATTATTATGGGAATTGTATCATTAAGTTTATCTAAAATTACGTAGTATCATCCACTAAGATCCTGTGTCGGGCCTCCTGTCCTTATGTTATTGACGGCTAGACAGTCAAGGGAAGTTACTCTACATTAAGGAGCACAATCGCAACATCTCGGCAATTTCCGTAACAGGTTATAAAGTAAGAGGATAACTATGAAACGACTGATATAAATATTTTATGCGGTCCGTATATCGATTCAAAGTAACTGAACGCTAAACATTACATAAACTTTACTATTAAAACGTCAAATAATCAAGTTAAATAAAGAAAATCACAAATCTATTCAATGTGAAGTTTGTCTGTATGAAGATATTAACATTCCATTTTCATTTACCATTTTCTCTTTATCTTGGAAAGTTTTCTGTCAATTTCCATCAAACTTCATCACTTTGTGTATGTGTATGATATCTTGGCCAAGAACAGTACGCAACTAGATCACCTTACACTGTCCTGAGTTACGACTCTTTAGAAAATCGCTGAAGTTTTACCTCATTAGCACTGCCTGCTCTTTATTTAGGAAATCCAGTGCCTGATTTTAAGCAAACCTTGACGCAATGCTTCTGGCATCATTTGAACTTTGCCGTTACGGGTGTGTTTTGTTACGGTTTGACACGTATGTTTACTGCTTGTGTTCATAGTACTTATTGTTCACATTATAAAGATCTCCAAACATCATATCGATTTTGAATAATTGTTGTTATTATTAAAACTTACTCTAGATTGCATTCAATACTTATTTGTTATAAATGAATCATGTATCAAGGCCTCAATCTCACCAAGGCGTCTCATTCTGAGTTAAATCTTCGCTCAAATATTGTTTCAGATCATGGAGATTTTCACATCTGCGACTGGACTCCAAATTTGTATGTACGCAAAAACAAAGTGAAATTCTCGCTCAGAACAATTTCATAAGATCCAAATTCAGCTTGGTCTGCAATTCAGTCTTAGATTTGAGCAAAATCTCAATATTGAGCTGAGATTTCTATTTGAGATGCTTTGTGAGATCGGGGCCAGATAATTTGGAGATCTAACATTGTAAATCATCATTTTTATGTGACATGGAGAGTCATTTATGCATTTCATCATCAATCTTAGATCTTTGTTGTTTTACCCTCTACAATGGTGCGTGTGTTTCTGTTGGCTTCAATTACCATTGAAATTATCTTCTCTTGGTTTCACGGCAGCCGGATGGAGAAAGTATATATGAAATTGTTTACTTAAAGTCTTTGACTTGTAGACAATGGATGAAAATTACGGCCTCTATCTGGCTGTGGAAATCTTGTGAAACATAATTTATGGAATTGCAAGTTGTGATGTATTCACTTTTTATCTGTATGTTGTAATTATTTCTTGCAGCTTATTATTTGACTACGCAGTCATTATTTTGAATTACAAGAAAATAAATTATTTTTCGTTGAAATGTGTATATCTGTTTTCATTAATCATTTTCTCGCAATGCATTCACCAGAAATATTTGTGAAATCATCTTTGAGGCGCTTTAGCATCTCATTGCTATCATCGCCATCCAGAGGTCTACTCGAAGTCCACTCGAAGTACCGTCATATTCATCATCTCAGGATACACAATAAAAATAGAAGAAAACTATCCCCACTTCCAGCCTTTGACACAGAAGCAAATGCTATTATTTTGCTCATAGTTTGTGAATGTGTACCAAGTTAACAATCGACTGATTATGGTAATAAGTCAAGGGCAATAACTTTGCACTTACTGGGCAGAGCCATACATGAAACCCCAGGTGCACAACTACACATGTTGGGGAACATTCCTGCACAGTTTTGTGAGTGTAGCTGATATACTGTTGGATAGATAGATAGATTTATTTCAACATAAAATGTACAATTTACATGGCAATATTAAATTAAGACATATATTAGTAACAACAATATGTATGAATCAATAAAGCCATATCAATCAACAAGGATAACACAAAAAAGAGTACAAGTAAAAACTCTTATTTCCATCATGGTCCTCAATATATAGTATTGTGTGACATAGGTAGAATTATAAGCTATAAATAAAGTCGGTTAATTAAAGAAAGACATTGTGTTACATGTTTATAAACAAATAGATAAAACGATGAAACAATCACTCATCTGTGACAGGAATAATGGATGCACTCTGGGCTTACTGGGCATAGCCAAACATAAAACCACAGGTGCACAACTACATACCAGTACCTTCTTGGAGTCTAACCAGTACTTCCCTGGCATCTAACCAGTACTTTCCTGGCATCTAACCAGTAATTTCCTGGCATCTAACCAGTACTTTCCTGGAGTCTACCCAGTTCTTTCCTGGAGTCTAACCAGTACTTTCCTGTAGTCTAACCAGTACTTTCATGGAGTCTAACCGGTACTTTCATGGAGTCTAACCAGTACTTTCATGGAGTCTAACCAGTACTTTCATGGAGTCTTACCAGTACTTTCCTGGCTTCTAACCAGTACTTTCATGGGAGTCTTACCAGTACTTTCCTGGCTTCTAACCAGTACTTTCATGGGAGTCTTGCAAGTACTGTCCTGGCTTCTAACCAGTACTTTCATGGAGTCTAACTAGAACTTTCATGGGAGTCTTACCAGTACTTTCATGGCTTCTAACCAGTACTTTCATGGAGTCTAACCAGTACTTTCATGGAGTCTTACCAGTACTTTCATGGAGTCTAACCAGTACTTTCATGGGGTCTTACCAGTACTTTCCTGGTTACATACTAGTACTATGTAACCCACTGAATGACCAGCAATCTTAACATCTCGCATTTTTTATGTTTTGCATTTTTTTTATGTTGCATAACAAATCTTAACCTTCAAATTGCGCCGACCATCTTTTTTTAATGTCTATTGATCTACAAACAATTATTTTCATGGGTAGTTCACGTGATAAATGGATATTTGATAATTAGCTGTTGGATTAAGTGGTTGCGGCCCCATAATTTTGAAGCAAAATGAGCTTAACATACTTTGCAAGCGCGGATCCAGCAATTTTCGTCAAGGGGAGAGGTCCAGGTCTTACAGTATTATAAGAACAATATGTAAATCGAGTGAATTTTAGCAAGTGCCTAAAATGCGTAATGTAGAAAAATGTTGCGATTAATATGATAAATGTTGAAATACTACATTTTGCTCGCTTAATGGGATTAAACATAAAAAAACATCGATTAAGGGTAGAGAAATCTATCAAGTGCCTAAAATGCGTAATGTAGAAAAATGTTGCGATTCAAGGGCAAAATGTTGCGATTTTTTGCATATTTCAACAAAATTTAATATGATAAACGTTGAAATACTATGTTTTATGAGTACAAGTTATCTTGTTTCAGAAATATGACGTCATACATATGACCGGTATATGCCATTTCCGATGTTTTGCGAGCAGAAATATTTGCCAATCACTAACATGAGTACATGCATTGTTATATTGAATAGTCAAGTAAAAATATACTTGTCTTCTGTGAACGCGGAAATTTAAACAGTCGGATATTTTCACAACTACCTTGAATTCACAGAATCTGCCAACATTCTCACATCATGAACTTCACCATAATTATATACAGTACTTAATTAATATATTTAAAAAAAAAACAATCAAGTAAATTAATATATAATGGGAACTATACACTGCATATCTAATGGGATTTCTAAAAAAGAAACACAAAAAAAACATCATGTGTACTCTATACTTAAAAAAATTAATACAAAAATATAGATATTTTTCAAATTATCTAATTTCTGTAACACCACATATATTTACACTATTCTTAACATTATTTAATTAGCTTCATTTAATTTTATTATCATTGATAGTATTACATATAAATCTCAATTTTAATAATTTTATTACCTCCCTTTACTTTTACATTTTAGTTTATTCTAACAACACAGCTATCAGAGAAGAGTAGAAAACACGTAACATCCCTTTAAACAAGTACTAACATACTGTAGTTAAACAATAAACACATACAATTTATATCTTAGATATTATATAACAGTCATATTATCTTGAAGTTTGATAACATCTAAAAATAAAACAAAACACATCATTACATGTAATATTCTATCAATAATACATGTACACAGAATGGACAACTCTGTAATCTCACAATATGTTTGATTACTCTAGTTCATACATTTTCACTACATCACTGTGATCCATGGTAACAAACATTCTATTCAGTCCCTGATGAAAACACACTGAGTGTGGACGTTGTAATCCATCTCCTTGCTTCACAACCACACCACGTTTCTTCCCGTTCTCACTGAATTGTACCACATTATGTGAACTCTGCCCGACTACAAACATGTTTCCTCTACCATCAACACATACACCATCTACATACTTCAGGTCAGTGTCTGTAATACTGGACAAATATTTTCCCATCCCATCAAAACATACAAGTCCCTTGTGCCCACCTCCAACAAACATTCTGTCCCCACTTTCATTGAATGTAACATGTCTACTATTGTCGAACAACTGATTCCCAGCATTGTCTCGTGTAATTGTCTTCAGCCAGGTACCAGTCATATCATAAACATAGAGTGAAGCAACAAAATCTGTCACATAAAGCTGACCATCCTTGAAAGCAATACCATAACAATCATGAGACATTTTAATTTGTCTTGTAGGAGTCATCTTGTTATGAATGGAAACAAACTGGATCTTGATGTCATCCCGACATACAACAGCAACTTCATGTTTACTGATACAACATACACCACAAGCTATAGAATCTAAAGTACAATAGTCAACAACTGACATCTTCTGTATATCAAAACGTTTTAGTTTTTTATTGTTATAATCTGTGACAAGTAGTTGGTTATCATGTGTCAGACAACATCCAGCGGAATAGCATGTCTTAGAATCATGAGAAAGTTTGATGGTAATATTTCTACTTCCTTTGATTTTGTAGACGTCGTGTTTCTGCTTTCCATGTTTCTGTACTTGACCAATACCTTGTAAAGCTTGGATATTGTAGGGGTCGTGTTTCTGTACTTGACCAATACCTTGTAAAGCTTGGATATTGTAGGGGTCGTGTTTCTGTACTTGACCAATACCTTGTAAAGCTTGGATATATTCCATCAATGATTGGTCTGGAATGAATGATATCTCGACATCTGTATTATGTTGTAATTCTTGCTTCATTTTCTCACCGTCTGCTTCTTTTATTTTTTCTTGGGCAATTTTCGTACAAACAAAACGTTGGGCTCTATTTCCTTCTGATTTATTTAACTTGTCGTCTGTCGTCTGCAAATCTTTACAGATGATATCAGCACTTTGCTTGGCTTGTAGAATCTTTGTTTCTAGTTGTTTGTATACAACTTCTATTTCTTTGCGTGATGACTCGGCAATTTTACTCAAAATGGCTTCCAATGCTTTTTGGAATGTACTGACTTGACCTAAAGCTGCGTTCTTTGATTTCTTCAAAGTCTGAAGTTGGAAATTTGTAGATTTACTTGCAGTTTCCATGGATACCATCATATCTTTCAGAAGACTGTGCGTCTGTTTGCAGTCAGACAACTTAAATATGGCGTCAATCATGTCTGGTATAGAATGGATGTGACTGTCTTGACAAGATCTGAAATGGAATGATTTATAATTACATTCTGAAATTATTATAGAAAACACATTTAACAGATAGCTAGGACGTTGTGACAATGTTCATATGTAGCCTATTGATTTAAATTTGTGTTAAACAATTTAAAATTGATCACCGACATACTTAGTATGTAGATATATTGCTCCATTATTTACGCTTATGGTTCATTACTCATCATGAATGATAAAAAACACATAAATTCTGTCCGTTGAATAAATTATTGTAAAATTTAAAAAAAGGAAATGATTAAATAAATTTAATAAAATGAGAATGTACACAACTAATATTTTGGACTAGGGCCATATCAGTATTTAAGGGATTGTGGGTTCGAGCGCAGTTTTTCTGTGTTGAAGAGGTCGAGTGACTTCGGGTAATTCCGACACTTTAAGAGAAATAAATCTGTATTGATTTACCTATCTGTTATGTTATACAGTAGATGTCGGAATTACATGAACACACCATTTACTCATATTTCCGTATAGATCCAATTATAATTATGTAGTGGTGTGGGGAGACGGCCGCCCGGTTAGCTAAGTAGGTAGAGCGCCATTTAGTGTGTATGGTGCCTTGGGTTCGAGCCCCGGATCTTGCATACTTTTTCCACTCAATTAACTTCGTGATGGCAGCGGTGTTTGATGGCCCATGATGGTTGAGCCTCAAATGCAGGAAGGAGGAATGAGTGCAATGGTGGGGTAATTATAATTCTAACGTAAAGTTAATATTAATGTAAATAAAGCATTACTTGTGATGTTTAAAGAAGCAAGTAGAACAGCCAACAACATCATGACCTTCACAGTACATGTCCACTACTTTGCCTCTATGTAAGCTACATTGTTCTGTTGGAATTTCCAACAAACTTGAACGCTGACTGCTCGCTTGGTTTCCGGTGACATCCATCAGATTGTGGTTTCTCAGTGGCGGGAAGCTCTTGTGTACGTCGATACATGACTGACAACAATACCCACTGCATTCAACACAATATTTCACAGCCTCTACTGTCTTGTTGTCTGTTGCACAAGCTGTACACACAAAATCAAATGCCTCATCCGACATTTTCAGCTGAGAACGCCCTCCAAACGCCATTTCTATGTTTGACCTTTGATTTCAGAAAATCAGAAATGGTAACAGGAAGTCAGCTAGCGGTCAAAAGCTACATACAATAATTACCTCCCTTACACCATTGAGCACAATAACGAATTGAGGTCCGTATCTATAGAGGTTCAATCAAGTAGGAAGCTAGCATCGGCAAATTAACGTCAGGTAATGCAACAAAAAGCTATGTTCACCCAAAATACAGATAAACTCGAGTACCTGAGACCTCCAATAGCCGTATGATGCAAACTGTAGCAAAGTCAGTATAATTTTAACAAAGTCAGGCTTAAGAATACTTAATTAAAAAAACATATATATTTGTGCTGGATTCAATGCACTGAACAAATAACCTGTGAAAACCCAGTCAATTAACCCTTCAATGCTGTAGCCAAACCCTAATTAGGTGTGAAAGAACTGATTTTTTTTTATTTGCGTTTGTTTATCGTCGCCACCGGTTTCCCAAATGGGCGACGCCTCCGGAAGAATGTTGGTCATTTTTATTTTCGAGGATAGTACATGAGACGGAAGATGCCCCAGTTTCAGAAGCAACCCTGGTTATTTTACGTTCCCGATTTGAAGCATCGTACACGGGACCTTGGGTTTTCAAAGTTTCGTCCGAAAGACTGTTAGTGCTGTCAGTTATGACGCGGGGGGTAGAACCCCGTCTCTATGCAGGAGGCAAATCGTCTTTATATCATCGGACATTTACATTCAACGCCATGTACAAGTTTGATCCCTATACTTGGGGCCTCCCTATAATTGTGTGGTAGTTAAATTTGAACTTGTTGGACTAATTGTTGTCACAGATACTCACGTATATTCCCTGTCTAATGAAGATCACCTTGCCTCTGAAGGGAGCTATGGTGTGTGCTTTTCGCCCTATACTATCAAGTATTTTCCTTCAAAGATACTAAGATCCTGTGTCGGGCCTCCTGTCCTTATGTTATTGACGGCTAGACAGTCAAGGGAAGTTACTCTACATTGTGGACGACAATCGCAACATCTCGGCAATTTTCGTAACAGGTTAGAATGTAAGAGAATGACTATGAAACGACTAATATAAACATTTTATGCGGTCCGTATAAATGAGCATAGCATGGCTTCAAGCTCGTGTACATATGACATTTTTTTTAAATTGACAGAAACGAAAGGTAAGAAAGACAACTCAAGAAAGAACTCGGTTATATTTTGCCCTCTAATTGCAACATTTTGCCATCTATTCAAAACATTTTGCTACATTTTGCCCTCTAATCGCAACATTTTCCTACATTTTGCCCTGTAATTGCAACATTTTCCTACATTTTGCCCTTTAATTGCAACATTTTTCTACATTTTGCCCTGTAATTGCAACATTTTTCTACATTTTGCCCTGTAATTGCAACATTTTTCTACATTTTGCCCTCTAATCGCAACATTTTTCTACATTTTGCCCTTTAATCGCAACATTTTCCTACATTTTGCCCTGTAATTGCAACATTTTTCTACATTTTGCCCTCAAATCGCAACATTTTTCTACATTTTGCCCTTTAATCGCAACATTTTCCTACATTTTGCCCTGTAATTGCAACATTTTTCTACATTTTGCCCTGTAATTGCAACATTTCCCTACATTTTGCCCTGTAATCGCAACATTTTTCTACATTTTGCTCTGTAATTGCAACATTTCCCTACATTTTGCCCTGTAATCGCAACATTTCCCTACATTTTGCTCTGTAATCGCAACATTTCCCTACATTTTGCCCTGTAATCGCAACATTTTTCTACATTTTGCCCTGTAATCGCAACATTTCCCTACATTTTGCTCTGTAATCGCAACATTTCCCTACATTTTGCCCTGTAATCGCAACATTTCCCTACATTTTGCCCTGTAATTGCAACATTTCCCTACATTTTGCCCTGTAATCGCAACATTTCCCTACATTTTGCTCTGTAATTGCAACATTTCCCTACATTTTGCCCTGTAATTGCAACATTTTTCTACATTTTGCTCTGTAATTGCAACATTTTTCTACATTTTGCTCTGTAATTGCAACATTTTTCTACATTTTGCCCTCTAATTGCAACATTTCCCTACATTTTGCCCTCTAATCGCAACATTTTTCTACATTTTGCCCTGTAATCGCAACATTTTTCTACATTTTGCCCTGTAATCGCAACATTTTTCTACATTTTGCTCTGTAATTGCAACATTTTTCTACATTTTGCCCTCTAATTGCAACATTTTTCTACATTTTGCCCTCTAATCGCAACATTTTTCTACATTTTGCCCTGTAATCGCAACATTTTTCTACATTTTGCCCTGTTATCGCAACATTTTTCTACATTTTGCCCTGTTATCGCAACATTTTTCTACATTTTGCCCTCTAATCGCAACATTTTTCTACATTTTGCCCTGTTATCGCAACATTTTTCTACATTTTGCCCTCTAATCGCAACATTTTTCTACATTTTGCCCTGTAATCGCAACATTTTTCTACATTTAGCCCTCTAATCGCAACATTTTTCTACATTTTGCCCTCTAATCGCAACATTTTTCTACATTTTGCCCTGTAATCGCAACATTTTTCTACATTTAGCCCTCTAATCGCAACATTTTTCTACATTTTGCCCTCTAATCGCAACATTTTTCTACATTTTGCCCTGTAATCGCAACATTTTTCTACATTTTGCCCTCTAATCGCAACATTTTTCTACATTTTGCCCTCTAATCGCAACATTTTTCTACATTTTGCCCTGTAATCGCAACATTTTTCTACATTTAGCCCTCTAATCGCAACATTTTTCTACATTTAGCCCTGTAATCGCAACATTTTGCCCTCCAATACGTATGGGCGATTTTGAAATTTAATTAAACCTTTTAAAAAAAAATCATTTTCGGCCTTATATGGCCAAATGCCGTATACGAGGAGCGGTACAAAGTGTCCGTTCGCAGTTGATCGCATTTTGTATTTTTCTGCGTTTACCAGTGCAGGTAAAACATGAAGTTGAAGATTTTAAGCGATTGATGTAATATCTGGCTACTAATCACGAGTTTATATGCGAAAAACTTACCCCACGCACGGCGACTTGGGGCATTCGTCCCGGGGCCACCCGTCATACCACCCGGGTCGGTATGGGAGCAAACGGTAGGGCACATGGTAGGCTTCTGAACGGGGTAGCATTTGGTCGCACATGGCGAAAAATGAAGCGAGTCGGGCAATATTTAAACCGCGGATAAGAGCGAACTTCCGCGTTTGGCCGCTTACATATATAATATGTCACTAGTTTATATTCCATGTAGAGATGGCTATATTAATTATACAATTAACCCACAGTTGCAAAATGCATATACTTGGTACTATATGATGCAAACAAACATTATAGGGCAGTTAATAACAAAATTTAAACTTAAATTATTCTTTTTGAATTTTCGGACGAATTTTCTCGTACCTGAGAATGTCTGGATGTGGACTGTAAATTTGACATTCCAAGAGAAGTTCACTCTCGAGATGATGGCCCTGAAAAGGGCCGTGGAATGTTGGCCTTAAAAATGGGCCGTTTAGATGGTGGGAACTTCCCGTACCATGCGCCGATCTAACTTAAAGTAGGCTGCATCAAATTACTGTCGCTTACTTACGAATTATAGCCTGCTGATAAAAATGCTTGCAAACATTTTTTTTCATTTGAAGACGAACGAGTTATGAAAATTGTCGCGCACGAAACAATAATTAATAGGCTGAATTCTCAATAAAATAGAATACATGTATTTCTTAAAGACATTGTAATAGAATACATGTATTTCTTAAAGACATTGTAATAGAATACATGTATTTCTTAAAGACATTGTAATAGAATACATGTATTTCTTAAAGACATTGTAATAGAATACATGTATTTCTTAAAGACATTGTAATAGAATACATGTATTTCTTAAAGACATTGTAATAGAATACATGTATTTCTTAAAGACATTGTAATAGAATACATGTATTTCTTAAAGACATTATAATGATGGAGTTCTAAATGTATTCAATGTTTTGGTACTTTTCATCTCACACTTTCAATTGATCTTTAATAGCTACTTCTCAAACTTTGTGGTCGGTTAAAAACATATATAATTACCGAAATATTAGTATCGCACTTACCTACTTGCGACAAACAACAGTTGCATAAAAACACATAATTTTTTTTGTTGAACATAATTAAACATAATGAAGATGTGATGATCAATCAGTGATTATCAGAATTAATCCCTCTTAAACGGACTGAAACATTTATCTCATCGACAAAACACATCTCTTATCTACATGCTACAAATTGCGCTAATATCCAGTTTAAGAAGGAAAACTCGGCCATATTTGTTGCAATTCGCACTTAACCATGAACGTCGCTTTAACAGTTGATATGATTAACAATATTCTCATACGGCGATCAATTATAAGTGGGTTATAACTTATTATTAACACTCGGTGACTTGTAGGCCCACATGGCCGGGTGCATCTTTCTTGTATTGTTTAATATGCTATAATGTTTGCATTGCATATGTCAGGCAAATAAACTATTTACTAAGTTATAACTGGGTGTCAGTGTATTAAGATGTCCTGACTGAAGTACGCAGTGTAGATTTGTGTGCGCAATGGGCGCGGCACTGAACTAAACCAAAACTCGGCAGTTCAATTTTACTGTTCTCCAAATCCATAATAATTAAATAGATTGATTTAGTTACAGTAATTTTGCGTTAAAACAAACAAAAGTCAGTATATCTGCATGTGGTTTATATAACGTGCACCTTTTTTTCTAAACCTCAAAGATTACAGTGGAATCGGTACAAAACAGCTCGATAGAATATTGCGTGACTTATCCGATCAATACAATGCATTATTGATATCCAGCAGCTCGCCATTCAACAGGATATTCTGATAACAATCTAAACGGATATTCATCCTCTGCACTTTATGTAATATAACAGAATATAACTGTCATCGGCACATAGCTGCAACCAGCAAGGTTCTTTAGCAAAAATATGATAGACAATTCTCCAAAAAGTATTAGTAATTCGTAAATAAAACGTAAAATAATTGCATAACATGTTTTTTTAATAATAAAGAATCCGACTAAATTCAATACTTTAGCATTCATGAGACAAATTATGAAATGTCTGGAAAAAATGTATCTTCGTCTTAAATAACGCGTGGTGAATTTGTACAATGCACAGAAATACTTATATATCATGACAATTATGTTATCCGATGTGACTGGATTATCAAAAAACGGAAATTAAGCATATTATGTTTAAAATAGTAAGGTATAGAAAATCACAATCGCTCAGGTGAACACAAACTATTTAAATCATTTCAATAATGAAAACATTTATTGATTTTCAAATTCGCTTATATTGTTTTTTTACCATAGATTTATGGTGTATTGTATAGGTCCATCTATGTGACTATTTATACTAGTGCTATTATGAAATTATTGGCAAGATACGTTTCAATGTTCAATAACATTCCGTCCGTCTCCTTGTTGTTGATATGTTGGCGTTATAACTAAATTCCGAACATAACTTAAACGTTAAGTTTTACGAACACGAGTGAGCTTTTTAAAAAAACGACAATTAATAAGTGTTAATGATTCCGATCAATCATGCACGTATTACATATTCATACCGAAACACTTTACATAGAGCCGCAATAAAGCAATTTAGATGGATTACTTTCAAGTCTAGCGATAAAATCAATTTAATGAAAAATAAGACTTTTTTTCAATATTGTCACGAAATATTATATTTCGGCAGTTTAAAACGACTATATGATTTGGACTAAATACATTAATTCTAAACATTTCGAAGTATCTTATATGATATAAGTACTTCAGTCGTAAATATATTTACGTGCATTTTTCCAAACAATTTACCTAAACTATTGTATATATATTCGAAAAAGACAATAGAAGCTTTAAGTTTACATCATGTCTAGGAATTAATGATTCAATTTCGTTCTTTTCATACCCTTTAACCACGGACCTATAGGTCCATGCCTTTTACGAACATGGATGATCTCATGCGCTTGTCAATTAAATATTCTATAACTATATGTATAATGTTTCTAATAAGATCCCAGGTGACATACGTTAATGTTGAACCTGACCACTTTTATAATGACCGATTACAACGTGTACCATGTTTATTGGTTCCATGCTGTGAAGGTGATTGACCCCCAACTGTGCAGATTAAGGAAATATCCATTGGCTTTATGCCACTGCTATGAAAAACGCGTAAATTATTGGTAGAAATCTATATGAAACAACAGCGAAGTAATGACCTTAACTTCTCATTGGTCCAAATTAAAAAGAAGGCGGAGTATACATCCCCATTTCGCACGGATATCTGCGAGCTCGGGTATACTTTGTGTTTTACGTCAAATGAAATGTTTTTAATTGTATTTCATCATCTAAATATTATTTAATTATGTACGCGGTCATTATATAAATCGAATTTAATATTGAATTATTTTTAACTTGTAATTTTCTGCCTAATATGGCCAAATGTCATATACGGAAAGCGGTTCTAAGGGATAGTACTTAATCACATAACATTCAATAAAAAATCTAAAAAGTAACATTTTAATGTCCCGCGTATTCAGCGACTTTTCATGTATCGCGTGTAGAATAGCCATATGATGGGAAATAAAGTTGCATATTATCTGCCTGAAACATACCATATAGGTTTGAACCCACAACTGATTAAACTGATAGAATTGTTTCTTGAACTAAATTTAATTTCTTTCTTTTTTTGAAACGTTCGATGTTAACGGGCCAATTTTCAGATATCAAAGTATACAATAGCCGTATTAGGGGATAATTATTCAAATTGCCTTTTGGAATTTAATCGGCAGGAAACACATTTAGCCATTTACATAACAATGCTATAAGAATACACAACTTTGCCTTTAGAATACTCAGCTCTGCATTTCGAATACACAACTCTGCATTTCGAATACACAACTCTGAATTTCAAATACACAACTCTGAATTTCAAATACACAACTCTACATTTAGAATACACAAATCTACATTTAGAATACACAAGTCTACATTTAGAATACACAACTCTGCATTTTGAATACACAACTGCATTTTGAATACACAACTCTACATTTAGAATGCACAAGTCACATATCAAAATAGCGTAAGGAGATGGGTAGGGGTCCTGTTCCTTTTACATTGGAAGAGTATGAAGAAAAGGTATTTCTTGAAGATTCAAATATCACATTGATGATAGTAAACTCATAAAACAAGTGAAAGCCTGTTATTCCTCTTTCCCATTGTGTGTTCAAATTTAACATTCATGTAATATTTATTTAATTGCACCTGCTGGTAATATATATAAGTAAAATGATATAAAAATGGACAAAGAATGAAAGATGCTCAGATTTAAATGTTCCTCAAATATTTAAATCAATTAAATATTGTGTTTATTTTTAGATCCTTGGATACATTCCACAGGCTACAGTTGTAGGAATAGATGGTGATATTGACTCATTTCAAATTACTGGTATGACATTGCAGTAATTTATTGTGTTTTTCTTTGAAAATTGGTTCATTACATTCAGTGTTTGTAGGAGTATATGGCATGAAATGATAGTTTGTATATATTAATTAGGAAGTACTTGTGAGCAGACTGATCTGGATTTGTAGTGTTTGCACATATGATAACATTTATATGTATACATCAGATATAGACACACACTTTTAGCTTAATATATGTAGCTTTATTTTGTAAAATAAGAGATAATTTATGTGAGATTTAGTATGATTAT
This sequence comes from Mactromeris polynyma, assembly GCA_032209605.1. Lineage (NCBI taxonomy): Eukaryota > Metazoa > Mollusca > Bivalvia > Venerida > Mactridae > Mactromeris > Mactromeris polynyma. Next base: position 8,699,032 of record JASFXZ010000028.1, read on the forward strand.
GATGAACACTAGATAAATAGTTAAGTCCAAACCATAACAAAAATTTATCCAGTATACATTTAAGCAATCTAAGATGTATTTTCTCAACCATTTTAATGATATGTAAATACATTTCCATATTATTGTGGAATTCATGTCATTTCCAGAAAACGTCACATGTGACGTCACCAATTACTGACAGTAAGCAATGTTTGCCCCATATGGCAATATGAAAACGAAGTTACCATAATTTATGGAGTTAATATTGTTTCCTGCTTGCAAAAGGTAAAATCACATGTTGCGTTTTCTTGAAATGACGTCACTTACAGAACAGGTTGGAAATCCCACAGCAGTACTCATATCAAGAAGTGCAAAGTACATTAATGTCATATTTAAAAAGTATTTATTGCATTCTGTCGATGCTGTATTGCATTGTGATCTGCATCTGCTACTACATGATCATTTGCAATGTCATTAGCCAACTCCATTTTGGCGACACAGATTATGCAGTCTCATACATGCATTAACCACAGCAGTGCACTTTTTCAGGTGGGAAAGGCAATCATCCACCACTTCTATGCAGGCACCTGCAGAGTTGAAGTAAAGAAGTCTCAAATAAAACAGGGAGAGATCGTGGTGTAGGGGTAGAATGTCGGACTCCTAACCCGGAGGTAATGGGTTCGAATCCCGGCAGCACAATTTGACTACCACTCCTACAAGCCCTATGTATGGCGGGTGATACTGATTTGAAACCCACGATGCAGACATCAAGCATGATAAATATAATGTTGTTACAGGTGTATAACTTGTTTCGTAATTGATGTAAAACAACGCCACCAGTTGTCAATCAAGGATACATTATAATAGAATCTGATTCTATTATAATGTATCCTTGATTGACAACTGGTGACAGGTCAGTAGTGTTCCATAAGTAATGTTCAGCGAGTAATGTTCAATGAGTAGTTTTCAGTGGGTAACAATGGTGACTAGTATTCAGTGAGTAATGTTCAATGAGTAGTGTGTAGTGAGTAACGTTCAATGAGTATGTTCAATGAGTAATGTTTAATGAGGAGTGTTCAATGAGTAGTGTTCTATTAGTAATGTTCAATGAGTAGTGTTCTATTAGTAATGTTCAATGAGTAATGTTCTATTAGTAATGTTCAATGAGTAATATTCAGCCAGTAATGTTCAATGAGTAATGTTCATTGACTAGTTACAGTGAATTATGTTCGTCGAGTTCGGTGGCCTCTACAACTATAACGGTCAACCAATTAGACCAAGAATTTCTTTGTAAATAAACCAGTACATAATACATCCAATATCTACACCGGTGTACCTTAAATGCGTAATGTAGCAAAATGAGGCAAAATGAGGCAAAATGTGGCAAAATGTTGCAAAATGTGGCAAAATGTTGCAAAATGTGGCAAAATGTTGCAAAATGTGGCAAAATGAGGCAAAATGTGGCACAATGTGGCAAAATGTTGCAATTAAAGGGCAAAATGTAGTGACTTTTGGCAATTATTGTGCAATTGAATATCATATATGTTAGAATATTACATTTTGCCGTCGAAATAGGGCTAAATTGAACAAAATACGACTAATACGAACAAAATGTATATCGAGTGGATCTGCACATGCTTTGGAGGCCCCATTATCCTCGCTTTCTGAAATATTGAGGCCGCGACTCTGACATTCGTTTAAACTAGGGATGTCAATAATCGGTTATTTTGCTAACTGGTTAACCGGTTAACCGAACATGCCATTCGATACGTGTTTCGCATTTTGCAGTGTATATTTTTACCATGACATCGGTAAAATATACCTATATTTTGATGTTAGTACTAGTTCGGATAGTGTTTTATTTCTGCTAAGTACTGAACATCAAAAATTTAGGTCTTTTGAACATAAATCATAAATAAAAATAAAAACAATAATTTCCATTTTTTTTGAGAAAACATAATTTTTATTTCAAACATTATACATGTAATACGATTTATGATAAATTGAAGTATGTCAATTCACAATTTACTTAACACTCAGTTATAATCTATTCGAATACAACAATGTTACAACACAAAGTTCAGTACAATAACAACATCCTTAATTTGTCTATTTTAGTATGCCTAAATTCTCGAACACCAAACGATATTTTTTTCGATTCCTTTCCAAAATCAAAAGTTGATATTTTCAAAAAAATAAACGATTAACCGGTTAGTGATTTTACTAACCGATAACCGCATGTTCGAACGGTTAACCGGTTAATCGTTTACATCCTTAGTCTAAACTATTGAATCACCCGAGTGGTTATGGTCACTGTCCGTCACGACTGGGTTCGAATCCCACCGGGATAGCTGGGAAAGTCACTCCATGACCCTGGCTGTTTGTGCGTCTTGAAGCATCATTACAAAAAGAAGTGACAGAACATCTATATAATTTTATACAGACATTTGCATGAAATGTTCACATGATTTTTTATAAAGCACAATACGGACCAATTAATACACTATATTGGTCCAAGATGACAATTGTGTTTTCATGGATAGAATTGATTGAATAAAAATATATGAATACTATTTTACGAATGAGAATTACTAATGAATATCAAAAATAGTCACTAAATTAAAAAAACAGAATAAAAAATAATGTTATTCGACAGAACGCCTTTCTTAATACACGTAAATTCCGTACCTGTCCAAATGTAACAAAATGTAGCAAAATGTTGCGATTACAGGGCAAAATGTTGTGATTACAGGGCAAAATGTAGCAAAATGTTGCGATTACAGGGCAAAATATAGCAAAATGTTGCGATTAAAGGGCAAAATGTTGCGATTAGAGGGCAAAATGTAGCAAAATGTTGCGATTACAGGGCAAAATATAGCAAAATGTTGCGATTAAAGGGCAAAATGTAGAAAAATGTTGCGATTACAGGGCAAAATATAGCAAAATGTTGCGATTAAAGGGCAAAATGTTGCGATTAGAGGGCAAAATGTAGCAAAATGTTGCGATTACAGGGCAAAATATAGCAAAATGTTGCGATTACAGGGGCAAAATGTTGCGATTAGAGGGCAAAATGTAGCAAAATGTTGCGATTACAGGGCAAAATATAGCAAAATGTTGCGATTAGAGGGCAAAATGTAGCAAAATGTTGCGATTACAGGGCAAAATGTAGAAAAATGTTGCGATTACAGGGCAAAATATAGCAAAATGTTGCGATTAAAGGGCAAAATGTTGCGATTACAGGGCAAAATGTAGCAAAATGTTGCGATTACAGGGCAAAATATAGCAAAATGTTGCGATTAAAGGGCAAAATGTAGAAAAATGTTGCGATTACAGGGCAAAATGTTGTGATTACAGGGCAAAATGTAGCAAAATGTTGCGATTAAAGGGCAAAATGTAGCAAAATGTTGCGATTAAAGGGCAAAATGTAGCAAAATGTTGTGATTACAGGGCAAAATGTAGCAAAATGTTGCGATTAAAGGGCAAAATGTAGCAAAATGTTGCGATTAAAGGGCAAAATGTTGTGATTACAGGGCAAAATGTAGCAAAATGTTGCGATTAAAGGGCAAAATGTAGAAAAATGTTGTGACTAGAGGGCAAAATGTAGAAAAATGTTGCGATTACAGGGCAAAATGTTGTGATTACAGGGCAAAATGTAGCAAAATGTTGCGATTAAAGGGCAAAATGTAGCAAAATGTTGCGATTAAAGGGCAAAATGTAGCAAAATGTTGCGATTAAAGGGCAAAATGTTGCGATTAAAGGGCAAAATGTTGCGATTAAAGGGCAAAATGTAGCAAAATGTTGCGATTAAAGGGCAAAATGTAGCAAAATGTTGCGATTAAAGGGCAAAATGTAGAAAAATGTTGTGACTAGAGGGCAAAATGTAGAAAAATGTTGCGATTACAGGGCAAAATGTTGTGATTACAGGGCAAAATGTAGCAAAATGTTGCGATTACAGGGCAAAATATAGCAAAATGTTGCGATTAAAGGGCAAAATGTAGCAAAATGTTGCGATTAAAGGGCAAAATGTAGCAAAATGTTGTGATTACAGGGCAAAATGTAGCAAAATGTTGTGATTACAGGGCAAAATATAGCAAAATGTTGCGATTACAGGGCAAAATGTAGCAAAATGTTGCGATTAAAGGGCAAAATGTAGCAAAATGTTGCGATTACAGGGCAAAATATAGCAAAATGTTGCGATTAAAGGGCAAAATGTAGCAAAATGTTGCGATTAAAGGGCAAAATGTAGCAAAATGTTGTGATTACAGGGCAAAATGTAGCAAAATGTTGCGATTACAGGGCAAAATGTAGCAAAATGTTGCGATTACAGGGCAAAATATAGCAAAATGTTGCGATTAAAGGGCAAAATGTAGCAAAATGTTGCGATTAAAGGGCAAAATGTAGCAAAATGTTGTGATTACAGGGCAAAATGTAGCAAAATGTTGTGATTACAGGGCAAAATATAGCAAAATGTTGCGATTAAAGGGCAAAATGTTGTGATTACAGGGCAAAATGTAGCAAAATGTTGCGATTAAAGGGCAAAATGTAGCAAAATGTTGCGATTAAAGGGCAAAATGTAGCAAAATGGTGTGATTACAGGGCAAAATGTAGAAAAATGTTGCGATTAAAGGGCAAAATGTAGCAAAATGTTGCGATTAAAGGGCAAAATGTTGTGATTACAGGGCAAAATGTAGCAAAATGTTGCGATTAAAGGGCAAAATGTAGAAAAATGTTGTGACTAGAGGGCAAAATGTAGAAAAATGTTGTGACTAGAGGGCAAAATGTAGAAAAATGTTGCGACTAGAGGGCAAAATGTAGCAAAATGTTGCGACTAGAGGGGAAATGTAGTAAAATGTTGCGATTACAGGGCAAAATGTAGCAAAATGTTGCGATTAAAGGGCAAAATGTTGTGATTACAGGGCAAAATGTAGAAAAATGTTGCGATTAAAGGGCAAAATGTAGCAAAATGTTGCGATTAAAGGGCAAAATGTTGTGATTACAGGGCAAAATGTAGCAAAATGTTGCGATTAAAGGGCAAAATGTAGAAAAATGTTGTGACTAGAGGGCAAAATGTAGAAAAATGTTGTGACTAGAGGGCAAAATGTAGAAAAATGTTGCGACTAGAGGGCAAAATGTAGCAAAATGTTGAGACTAGAGGGGAAATGTAGTAAAATGTTGCGATTACAGGGCAAAATGTAGAAAAATGTTGCGATTACAGGGCAAAATGTAGCAAAATGTTGCGATTAAAGGGCAAAATGTAGCAAAATGTTGTGATTAAAGGGCAAAATGTAGAAAAATGTTGCGATTAAAGGGCGAAATGTAGCAAAATGTTGTGATTAAAGGGCAAAATGTAGAAAAATGTTGTGATTAAAGGGCAAAATGTAGCAAAATGTTGCGACTAGAGGGGAAATGTAGTAAAATGTTGCGATTACAGGGCAAAATGTAGCAAAATGTTGCGATTACAGGGCAAAATGTAGCAAAATGTTGTGATTAAAGGGCGAAATGTAGCAAAATGTTGTGATTAAAGGGCAAAATGTAGAAAAATGTTGCGACTAGAGGGCAAAATGTAGCAAAATGTTGCGACTAGAGGGCAAAATGTAGCAAAATGTTGCGACTAGAGGGCAAAATGTAGCAAAATGTTGTGATTAAAGGGCAAAATGTAGCAAAATGTTGTGATTAAAGGGCAAAATGTAGAAAAATGTTGTGATTAAAGGGCAAAATGTAGAAAAATGTTGCGACTAGAGGGCAAAATGTAGCAAAATGTTGCGACTAGAGGGCAAAATGTAGCAAAATGTTGTGATTAAAGGGCAAAATGTAGCAAAATGTTGCGACTAGAGGGGAAATGTAGTAAAATGTTGCGATTACAGGGCAAAATGTAGAAAAATGTTGCAATTAAAGGGCAAAATGTAGCAAAATGTTGTGATTAAAGGGCGAAATGTAGCAAAATGTTGTGATTAAAGGGCAAAATGTAGAAAAATGTTGCGACTAGAGGGGAAATGTAGTAAAATGTTGCGATTACAGGGCAAAATGTAGAAAAATGTTGCGACTAGAGGGCAAAATGTAGCAAAATGTTGCGACTAGAGGGCAAAATGTAGCAAAATGTTGCGACTAGAGGGCAAAATGTAGCAAAATGTTGTGATTAAAGGGCAAAATGTAGCAAAATGTTGCGATTAAAGGGCAAAATGTAGCAAAATGTTGCGATTAAAGGGCAAAATGTTGCGATTAAATGGCAAAATGTAGCAAAATGTTTCGATTTAAGGGCAAACTGTAGCAAAATGTTGTGATTACAGGGCAAAATGTTGTGATAAGAGGGCAAAATGTAGAAAAATGTTGTGACTAGAGGGCAAAATGTTTCGACATCATGCACATTTCAACAAAATTTATTTGATAAATGTTGGAATACTACATTTTGCACGCTAAATGGGATTAAACATAGCAAATTACATCGATTAAGGGGGGGGGGGCAAAATGTAGAGAAATTTATCAAGTGCCTAAAATGCGTAATGTAGAAAAATGTTGCGAATTCAGGGCAAAATGTTGCGATTACAGGGCAAAATGTTGCCAATTTTTGCACATTTCAACAAAATTTAATATGATAAACGTTGAAATACTATGTTTTATGAGTACAAGTCATCTTGTTTCAGAAATATGACGTCATACATATGACCGGTATCATTATTATTTTTTTGTCATTTTCGAGACTCGTTTAAAGACTGACCATTTAAAGTTTAGTATGCGGAATGTTTGCTTAATATGGGTTATTCAACCTCAAAGTCCATAATGGCCCAAGAGATGAATAATAACACCAAAGAAAACAAGAATAACACACAAAAATAAAGGGTTTGTCTCGTAAATGATGACTCGTAAATGATTGACAGTTTTGTTCTCAGCCCTGTTTGGACAAGAGAATAAGCGAACCTATACCAAAACATAGTGCATTCACATTATTTAACATCTAATGAATGTATTAAGTTGAGCATAGAATTACTGACATAAAAAGAGTTTATGCATTCCCATGTTTATTGAAAGACTCGTCAATGATTTGTTAAAAATTATGCCTGAAACTTAAAAATAATTTGTTTAAAATTTATAAGTGCCCTTCAATCACAGAAAAAACGACTGTTGTCATTGAAAAGCAGCATATATTGCAATAAAATATGCATTTAAAATACCCACCTACGTCTCAATATGTTGATCTTAGATTGGATTTTATAGCTGGACTCGTAAATGATTTGGATTCTGATGACACAAAGACATCAGGAATTTCGACCGTACAAATAATTTTTCTTAACCCTTTATGACAAAGAAAATATGAATAGCTTCGTCAACCATACATTTTCACAACATTTGATCTTAACAATGCATCATTTCTGCTTAAAATCAATGGCAACATTCAGTTATTTATTCTGATGACAAGCATTTTAGTATACCCTGCGTTCATAAAAATGGCCAGTAGTGTATTTGTGTTCTTTTTTACTTCATACCACCGTATCAATATTTTTCCATACATATGAACAAGACGAAAAAAGAATATTTATATGACTTTAAAAGCAAAAAGCACCTCCCTTGCTGCCAACATGCCCAATGACAGCATTTGTCACCCCTACGTGAGAATGCGTCAAATCTGCCATTTCCAATATTTTGCGAGCAGAAATATTTGCCAATCACCAACATGAGTACATGCATTGTTATATTGAATAGTCAAGTAAAAATATACTTGTCTTCTGTGAACGCGGAAATTTAAACAGTCGGATATTTTCACAACTTCCTTGAATTCACAGAATCTGCCAACATTCTCACATCATGAACTTCACCATATATACAGTACTTAATTAATATATTTTAAATAAAACAATCAAGTAAATTAATATGTAATGGGAACTATACACTGTAAATCAAATGGGATTTGTAAAAAAAGAAACACAAAAAATAAAAAAATAACACTCTATTCTTAAAACAATTAATACAAAAATATAGATATTTTTCAAATTATCTAATTTATGTAACACCACATGTATTTTCACCAATCTTATCATTATTTAATTAGGTTCATTTAATTTGATTATCATTGATAGCATTACATATAAATCTCAATTTTAATAATTTTATTACCTCCCTTTAGTTTTACAATTTAGTTTATTCTAACAACACAGCTATCAGAGGAAAGTAGAAAACACGTAACATCCCTTTAAACAAGTACTTACATACTGTAGTTAAACAATAAACACATACAATTTATATCTTAGATATTATATAACAGTCATATTTTCTTGAAGTTTGATAACATCTTAAAATAAAACAAAACACATCATTACAAGTACAGTTTTTGTGTTGTTGTAAGAACTGAAAATAAGTTTTACTTATATTCTATCAATAATACATGTACACAGAATGGACAACTTTGTAATCTCACAATATGTTTGATTACTCTAGTTCATACATTTTCACTACATCACTTTTATACATGGTAACAAACATTATATTCAGACCCTGATGAAAACACACTGAGTGCGGATATTGTAATCCATCTCCTTGCTTCAAAACCACACCACGTTTCTTCCCATTCTCACTGAATTGTACCAAGTTATGTGAATAGTACCCAAATACAAACATGTTTCCTCTACCATCAACACATACACCATTTACATACTTCAAGTCAGTGTCTGTAATAGTGGACAAATAATTTCCCATCCCATCAAAACATACAAGTCCCTTGTACCCACCTCCAACAAACATTCTGTCCCCACTTTCATTGAATGTAACATGTCTACTATTGTCGAACAACTGATTCCCAGCATTGTCTTGTGTAATTGTCTTCAGCCGGGTACCAGTCATATCATAAACATAGAGTGAATCAACAAAATCTGTCACATAAAGCTGACCATCCTTGAAAGCAATACCATAACAATCATGAGACATTTTAATTTGTCTTGTAGGAGTCATCTTGTCATGAATGGAAACAAACTGGATCTTGTTGTCACTCTCACATGCAACAGCAACTTCATGTTTACTGATACAACATACACCACAAGCTATAGAATCTAAAGTACAATAGTCAACAACTGACATCTTCTGTATATCAAAACGTTTTAGTTTTTTATTGTTATAATCTGTGACAAGTAGTTGGTTATCATGTGTCAGACAACATCCAGCGGAATTGCATTTCTTAGAATCATGAGAAAGTTTGATGGTAATATCTCTACTTGCTTTGATTTTGTAGACGTCGTGTTTCTGCTTTCTATGTTTCTGTACTTGACCAATACCTTGTAAAGCTTGGATATATTCCATCAATGATTGGTCTGGAATGAATGATATCTCTACGTCTGTATTATGTTGTAATTCTTGCTTCATTTTCTCACCGTCTGCTTCTTTTATTTTTTCTTGGGCAATTTTCGTACAAACAAAACGTTGGGCTCTATTTCCTTCTGATTTATTTAACTTGTCGTCTGTCGTCTGAAAATCTTTACAGATGATATCAGCACTTTGCTTGGCTTGTAGAATTTTTGTTTCTAGTTGTTTGTATACAACTTCTATTTCTTTGCGTGATGACTCGGCAATTTTACTCAAAATGGCTTCCAATGCTTTTTGGAATGTACTGACTTGACCTAAAGCTGCGTTCTTTGATTTCTTCAAAGTCTGAAGTTGGAAATTTGTAGATTTACTTGCAGTTTCCATGGATACCATCATATCTTTCAGAAGACTGTGCGTCTGTTTGCAGTCAGACAACTTAAATATGGCGTCAATCATGTCTGGTATAGAATGGATGTGACTGTCTTGACAAGATCTGAAATGGAATGATTCATAATTACATTCTGGAATTATTATAGAAAACACATTTAAAACATAGCTAGGACGTTGTGACAATGTTCATATGTAGCCTATTGATTTAAATTTGTGTTAAACAATTTAAAATTGATCACCGACATACTTAGTATGTAGATCTATTGCTCGATTATTTACGTTTTTGGTTCATTACTCATCATGAATGATAAAAAACACATAAATTCTGTCCGTTGAATAAATTATTGTAAAATTTAAAAAAAGGAAATGATTAAATAAATTTAATAAAATGAGAATGTACACTACTAATATTTTGGACTAGGGCCATATAAGTATTTAAGGGATTGTGGGTTCGAGCGCAGTTTTTTGTGTTGAAGAGGTCGAGTGACTTCAGGTAATTCCGACACTTTAAGAGAAATAAATCTGTATTGATTTCAAGGGCGGATTCAGGGGGGGGCGGAAGGGGCGTACGCCCCCCCTAAAATCGTCCGTGCATACGTAATTTTATTTTGTTCTGAATGAGAAAAGGACTAAATGTGTATTTTTTTCGCTCGCTATCCTTTTTCAATACAAAATAAAGTATTTCTGAATCCTCAGAATGCACCAGATGGATCCATTATTTTCAAAATTTTCCGGGGGAGCATGCCCCCGGACCCCCCTAGACCACTTTACGCCCCCCCTAACCCAAAATCCTGGATCCGCGCCTGGATTTACCCATCCGTTATGTTATACAGTAGATGTCGGAATTACCTGAACACACCATTTACTCATATTTCCGTATAGATCTAATTATAATTCTGTAGTGGTGTGGGGAGACGGCCGCCCGGTTAGCTAAGTAGGTAGAGCGCCATTTAGTGTGTATGGTGCCTTGGGTTCGAGCCCCGGATCTTGCATACTTTTTCCACTCAATTAACTTCGTGATGGCAGCGGTGTTAGATGGCCCAAGATGGTTGAGCCTCAAATGCGGGAAGGAGGAATGAGTGCAATGGTGGGGTAATTATATTTCTAACGTAAAGTTAATATTAATGTAAATAAAGCATTACTTGTGATGTTTAAAGAAGCAAGTAGAACAGCCAACAACATCATGACCTTCACAGTACATGTCCACTACTTTGCCTCTATGTAAGCTACATTTTTCTGTTGGAATTTCCAACAAACTTGAACGCTGACTGCTCGCTTGGTTTCCGGTGACATCCATCAGATTGTGGTTTCTCAGTGGAGGGAAGCTCTTGTGTACGTCGATACATGACTGACAACAATACCCACTGCATTCTACACAATATTTCACAGCCTCTACTGTCTTGTTGTCTATTGCACAAGCTGTACACACAAAGTCAAATGCCTCATCCGACATTTGCAGCAGAGAACGTCCTCCAGTCGCCATTTTCTATGTTTGACCTTTGATTTCGGAAACATACGGTAGCCAGTCAGCTAACCGTCAATAGCTACAAACAATAACTACCTCCCTTACGCCATTGGTATAACGAATTGAGGTCCGTATAGAGGTTCAATCAAGTAGAAAGCTAGTATCGATAAATTAACGTCAGGTAATGCAACAAAAAGCTATGTTCACCCAAAATACAGATAAACTCGAGTAAACACTCTTTGTTAGATGTTATTTTAACCAATAATAAGTCATCTGTAAACAGAACATTTTTCAAGCGGCATCAATGATGTTCATAATGTTGTAGGTTGTCAACTAAAAAAAGGAAATCCTGGTAAAAAGAAAACTTTGTATTCCTATCGCAGTTTTAAACATTTTAATGTTGAAAGTTTTAATGCTGATATGGAATACTTTGGAACTCTTTGCCCCAACATTTACGCGATGAGGGAAACTTCAATCAGTTCCAGAGTCTGGTAGCGTCATGGGATGGAATGAGTTGTACCAGCAGATTTTGTTCTGATTAGAAATGCTACGATAACGTTACGTGTTTGTTTTATAATTGACGTATCTTTTTATGTTTTATGTTTTGATTAGATAAGTGAATTGTATCAATTTTAGTATTTGCATCGGTGTGATCTGAGTACATGTATTATGACTATTTTAAGTTAATTAAAATAATTAACCTTTTATTAATTGAATTATTTATTTGTGTATTTAAGGTACATGTATATACAATAACGCAGCTATGACTGCAAGCATTTTTAAACTAAGAATTCTTATAATCATATACAATATGTCTTTCATTCATTTTATTAACTTAATATAACATGTATTTATTTAATAATTTAGGTAACTAAAATTGTATGCATGTTTGTTATGTTGTTATAAATGTCGGTATATAGCCATACATGGCTAATGTTATTTATTGATGTAATTATCCGACAATATAAAGTAGCAATATGAGGTTTGGCCAGGATTCCAGGCTAAATTTTGACTTGACCATTCGGAAATCCTCGGCCAACTACGTCAAGTGTCTCGGATGTACGTTAGGCACTACTTTCGGAAATACCATTCGAATGTCATGAAAACAAGATGGCGGCATGAACGCTGGAGTGCTGATGAATGTAATATTTAGGCTATATGAAAACTGAAATATGTGAGTTTTCCGTACCACTTCGTTACTCGGATAACACCCTCTAGTGTCAATCTCCTACACAGTGATCTCCCCTTATAGTTATCGGAAATACCCGAGAGCTGTCGAGAATGTGACTTGACTTGACCTGAGACCTCCAAAAGTCCACCTGTTACAAGTAGAACCAACACACCATCCTGGTAGGGTCATGCTAAACACCACAAAGTCAAGCAAAGGCAGACCAAGTGTAGCAAAGTCAAGCGAAGTCTAGCAAAGTTTAGCAATGGCAGGCAAAGTCTATCAAATTCAGGCTAATCTTCAACAAAGTCAGTTTAAGAATACTTATAAGTAATATTTAATTGTTAAAACATATTTTCATTGTAATTACAGCTATAAAAACATATATCTTTGTGCTGGATGTCAAATGCACTGAACAAATAACCTGTAAAAACACAGTCAATAAACCCTTCATGATGAAGCCAAACCCTAATTAGGCGTGAAAAACTGACTGATTTTTTTGTATTTGCGTTTGTTTATCGTCGCCACCGGTTTCCCAAATGGGCGACGCCTCCGGAAGAATATTGGTCCTTTTTTAATGTTTAAGGATAGTACATGAGACGGAAGATGCCCCAGTTCCAGAAGCACCCCTGGTTCTTTTACGTGCCCGATTTGAAGCATCGTACACAGGAACTCGGGTTTTCAAAGTTTCGTCCGAAAGACTGTTAGTGTTGTCAGTTATGAAGCGGGGGATCGAACCCCGTCTCATGTACACGTGCTCATTTGTTCTTATTCGGTAACAATGTCTCATAAGGAGCTATGCAGGAGGCAAATCGTCTTAATATCATCGGACACATTCAACGCCATGTACAAGTTTGATCCCTATACTTGGGGCCTCCCTATAATTGTGTTGTAGTTAAATTTGAAATTGTTGAACTAATTGTTGTCACAGATACTCACGAATATTCCCTGTCTAAAGAGGGTTACATTGCCTCTGAAGGGAGCTATGGATTTTGCTTTTTCGCCCTATACTATCAAGTATTTTCCTTCAAAGATGGGTGTAAGTTCGATCCTCCGTACCGGTCTCCTCACGTTGGCATGGTAGTTCTATTCGGTTTGGTTGGACTGATCAGTGTCTCAAATATTCATGCGTACCTTGTGTGGTCACATATCCTCTGTACTGAAATATGCTGCCTACATATTTTCCTATTTAATGAAGCATATATTCGTTGCCGATGTGATGAGAATTGCGATAAAAATCTTCAATTTGTTTTCATACCATAACAGTAAAGCGTTACTCATGTTAGCAGCATTATTATGGGAATTGTATCAATTATCAATTAAGTTTATCTAAAATTACGTAGTATCATCCACTCGGGCCTCCTGTCCTTATGTTATTGACGGCTAGACAGTCAAGGGAAGTTACTCTACATTATGGAGCACAATCGCAACATCTCGGCAATTTCCGTAACAGGCAATAACGTAAGAGAATGACAATGAAACGACTGATATAAACATTTTATGCGGTCCGTATATCGATTCAAAGTAACTGAACGCTAAACATTACATAAACTTTACTACAAAACGTCAAATAAAGTTTGATAAAGAAAATCACAAATCTATTCAATGTGAAGAACATTAACCGATTTTGATTAACGGATTCATTCCCTCATCAAACACTGTTTGCGGCTCATGAGCGTCGAAACTGGTTACTCGAGGATTTATTACCATGAGGGCGGGGCCTTTAATGGAATCACGAAATGTTTGAGACTATGATAGGAGCATCTATTTATAACTGAATCTATTTTTTTATTTAAGGGTTAAACTGCAGTAAATATTACACGTTACTTTTTGTATTTTTATGATTTAGAAATAAAATATTTTTAATGCATTTGTATTGTCGAATAAATGTCTTTTACAAAGTTAAAACGATATGTTTATGATAAATACTTGCTGATCCCCGAAAATAGGACGATTCTTCATAAACAGCATGTGTGTGAGGTGTCGAAGATAAAAATAATAATAATTAATTATAAAAATCTTCATTTTCACTTTACTTAAATCAATATTAACACATTGGTACTTGTAACGTGGATATTTATGCAAGTTACGGTGTTTAAAAGGAAATACACGCCAATGATAGTATGAAAATGGACTATTCCAAAACATTTTCTTGCCATTACGCTATTCCAAAACATTGTGCACCAGTTTTGCGGCGCCCTTGGATGTTTTGCATCAATGCATTTCTTGTTCATTATTGGCATTATTGGCATACTCTCTGATAATGTAGATCTATTTGTGTTGATGTTTTGACCACATAAACTATATAATTATTATTTTTGTTGGTTTTTTTTCTGGGAAAAAATAGCAAAAATGAGCATAGCATGGCTTCAAGCTCGTGTACATATGACATTTTTAAATTGAACGAAATGTAAGGTAAGAAAGACAACTCAATAAAGAACTCGGTAATATTTTGCCCTCTAATTGCAACATTTTGCCCTCTAAGCGCAATATTTTGACCTGTCATCGCAACATTTTGACCTGTCATCGCAACATTTTTCTACATTTATCCCTATAATCGCAACATATTACCCTCTAATCGCAACACTTTGCTACATTTTGTCCCCCTCATCGCAACATTTTGCTACATTTTGTCCCCCTCATCGCAACATTTTGCCCTTTAATCGCAACATTTTGCTACATATTGCCCTCTAATCACAATATTTTGCCCTCTAATCGCAACATTTTGACCTGTCATCGCAACATTTTTCTACATTTATCCCTATAATCGCAACACTTTGCCCTCTAACCGCAACACTTTGCTACATTTTGTCCCCCTCATCGCAACATATTGCCCACTAATCGCAACACTTTGCTACATTTTGTCCCCCTCATCGCAACATTTTGCTACATTTTGCCCTTAAATCGCAACATTTTGCCCTTTAATCGCAACATTTTGCTACATTTTTTCCCCCTCATCGCAACATATTGCCATCTAATCGCAACACTTTGCTACATTTTGTCCCCCTCATCGCAACATATTGCCCACTAATCGCAACACTTTGCTACATTTTGTCCCCCTCATCGCAACATTTTGCTACATTTTGCCCTTAAATCGCAACATTTTGCCCTTTAATCGCAACATTTTGCTACATTTTGTCCCCCTCATCGCAACATATTGCCCTCTAATCGCAACACTTTGCTACATTTTGTCCCCCTCATCGCAACATATTGCCCACTAATCGCAACACTTTGCTACATTTTGTCCCCCTCATCGCAACATTTTGCTACATTTTGCCCTTAAATCGCAACATTTTGCCCTTTAATCGCAACATTTTGCTACATTTTTTCCCCCTCATCGCAACATATTGCCCTCTAATCGCAACATTTTGCTACATTGTGTCCCCCTCATCGCAACATATTGCCCTCTAATCGCAACACTTTGCTACATTGTGTCCCCCTCATCGCAACATATTGCCCTCTAATCGCAACACTTTGCTACATTGTGTCCCCCTCATCGCAACATATTGCCCTCTAATCGCAACACTTTGCTACATTGTGTCCCCCTCATCGCAACATATTGCCCTCTAATCGCAACACTTTGCTACATTGTGTCCCCCTCATCGCAACATATTGCCCTCTAATCGCAACACTTTGCTACATTTTGTCCCCCTCATCGCAACATATTGCCCACTAATCGCAACACTTTGCTACATTTTGTCCCCCTCATCGCAACATTTTGCTACATTTTGCCCTTAAATCGCAACATTTTGCCCTTTAATCGCAACATTTTGCTACATTTTTTCCCCCTCATCGCAACATATTGCCCTCTAATCGCAACACTTTGCTACATTTTTTCCCCCTCATCGCAACATATTGCCCTCTAATCGCAACACTTTGCTACATTTTTTCCCCCTCATCGCAACATTTTGCCCTCTAATCGCAACACTTTGCTACATTTTTTCCCCCTCATCGCAACATATTGCCCTCTAATCGCAACACTTTGCTACATTGTGTCCCCCTCATCGCAACATATTGCCCTCTAATCGCAACACTTTGCTACATTTTGTCCCCCTCATCGCAACATATTGCCCTCTAATCGCAACACTTTGCTACATTTTGTCCCCCTCATCGCAACATATTGCCCTCTAATCGCAACACTTTGCTACATTGTGTCCCCCTCATCGCAACATATTGCCCTCTAATCGCAACATTTTGCTACATTTTGTCCCCCTCATCGCAACATATTGCCCTCTAATCGCAACACTTTGCTACATTTTGTCCCCCTCATCGCAACATATTGCCCACTAATCGCAACATTTTGCTACATTTTTTCCCCCTCATCGCAACATATTGCCCTCTAATCGCAACACTTTGCTACATTGTGTCCCCCTCATCGCAACATATTGCCCTCTAATCGCAACACTTTGCTACATTTTGTCCCCCTCATCGCAACATATTGCCCACTAATCGCAACACTTTGCTACATTTTGTCCCCCTCATCGCAACATTTTGCTACATTTTGCCCTTAAATCGCAACATTTTGCCCTTTAATCGCAACATTTTGCTACATTTTTTCCCCCTCATCGCAACATATTGCCCTCTAATCGCAACACTTTGCTACATTTTTTCCCCCTCATCGCAACATATTGCCCTCTAATCGCAACACTTTGCTACATTGTGTCCCCCTCATCGCAACATTTTGCCCTCTAATCGCAACACTTTGCTACATTTTGTCCCCCTCATCGCAACATATTGCCCTCTAATCGCAACACTTTGCTACATTTTGTCCCCCTCATCGCAACATATTGCCCTCTAATCGCAACACTTTGCTACATTGTGTCCCCCTCATCGCAACATATTGCCCTCTAATCGCAACATTTTGCTACATTTTTTCCCCCTCATCGCAACATATTGCCCTCTAATCGCAACACTTTGCTACATTTTGTCCCCCTCATCGCAACATATTGTCCTCTAATCGCAACATTTTGCTACATTTTTTCCCCCTCATCGCAACATATTGCCATCTAATCGCAACACTTCGCTACATTTTGTCCCCCTCATCGCAACATATTGCCCTCTAATCGCAACACTTTGCTACATTTTGTCCCCCTCATCGCAACATATTGCCCTCTAATCGCAACACTTTGCTACATTTTGTCCCCCTCATCGCAACATATTGCCCTCTAATCGCAACCTTTTGCTACATTGTGTCCCCCTCATCGCAACATATTGCCCTCTAATCGCAACACTTTGCTACATTTTGTCCCCCTCATCGCAACATATTGCCCTCTAATCGCAACCTTTTGCTACATTGTGTCCCCCTCATCGCAACATATTGCCCTCTAATCGCAACACTTTGCTACATTTTGTCCCCCTCATCGCAACATATTGCCCTCTAATCGCAACCTTTTGCTACATTGTGTCCCCCTCATCGCAACATATTGCCCTCTAATCGCAACACTTTGCTACATTTTGTCCCCCTCATCGCAACATATTGCCCTCTAATCGCAACCTTTTGCTACATTGTGTCCCCCTCATCGCAACATATTGCCATCTAATCGCAACATTTTGCTACATTTTGTCCCCCTCATCGCAACATATTGTCCTCTAATCGCAACACTTTGCTACATTTTGTCCCCCTCATCGCAACATATTGTCCTCTAATCGCAACACTTTGCTACATTTTGTCCCCCTCATCGCAACATATTGTCCTCTAATCGCAACACTTTGCTACATTGTGTCCCCCTCATCGCAACATATTGTCCTCTAATCGCAACACTTTGCTACATTTTGTCCCCCTCATCGCAACATATTGTCCTCTAATCGCAACACTTTGCTACATTTTGTCCCCCTCATCGCAACATATTGTCCTCTAATCGCAACACTTTGCTACATTTTGTCCCCCTCATCGCAACATATTGTCCTCTAATCGCAACACTTTGCTACATTGTGTCCCCCTCATCGCAACATATTGTCCTCTAATCGCAACACTTTGCTACATTTTGTCCCCCTCATCGCAACATATTGTCCTCTAATCGCAACACTTTGCTACATTGTGTCCCCCTCATCGCAACATATTGTCCTCTAATCGCAACACTTCGCTACATTTTGTCCCCCTCATCGCAACATATTGCCCTCTAATCGCAACACTTTGCTACATTTTGTCCCCCTCATCGCAACATTTTGCTACATTTTGCCCTTAAATAGCAACATTTTGCCCTTTAATCGCAACATTTTGCCCTCTAATCGCAACATTTTGCTACATTTTGTCCCCCTCATCGCAACATATTGTCCTCTAATCGCAACACTTTGCTACATTTTGTCCCCCTCATCGCAACATATTGCCCTCTAATCGCAACACTTTGCTACATTTTTTCCCCCTCATCGCAACATATTGTCCACTAATCGCAACATTTTGCTACATTTTGTCCCCCTCATCGCAACATTTTGCTACATTTTGTCCCCCTCATCGCAACATTTTGCTACATTTTGTCCCCCTCATCGCAACATTTTGCTACATTTTGTCCCCCTCATCGCAACATTTTGCTACATTTTGTCCCCCTCATCGCAACATATTGCCCTCTAATCGCAACACTTTGCTACATTTTGTCCCCCTCATCGCAACATATTGTCCTCTAATCGCAACACTTTGCTACATTTTGTCCCCCTCATCGCAACATTTTGCTACATTTTGTCCCCCTCATCGCAACATTTTGCTACATTTTGTCCCCCTCATCGCAACATTTTGCTACATTTTGTCCCCCTCATCGCAACATATTGCCCTCTAATCGCAACACTTTGCTACATTTTGTCCCCCTCATCGCAACATATTGTCCTCTAATCGCAACACTTTGCTACATTTTGTCCCCCTCATCGCAACACTTTGCTACATTTTGTCCCCCTCATCGCAACATTTTGCTACATTTTGTCCCCCTCATCGCAACATATTGCCCTCTAATCGCAACACTTTGCTACATTTTGTCCCCCTCATCGCAACATATTGTCCTCTAATCGCAACACTTTGCTACATTTTGTCCCCCTCATCGCAACATTTTGCTACATTTTGTCCCCCTCATCGCAACATTTTGCTACATTTTGTCCCCCTCATCGCAACATTTTGCTACATTTTGTCCCCCTCATCGCAACATATTGCCCTCTAATCGCAACACTTTGCTACATTTTGTCCCCCTCATCGCAACATATTGTCCTCTAATCGCAACACTTTGCTACATTTTGTCCCCCTCATCGCAACACTTTGCTACATTTTGTCCCCCTCATCGCAACATTTTGCTACATTTTGTCCCCCTCATCGCAACATATTGCCCTCTAATCGCAACACTTTGCTACATTTTTTCCCCCTCATCGCAACATATTGCCCTCTAATCGCAACACTTTGCTACATTTTTTCCCCCTCATCGCAACATATTGCCCTCTAATCGCAACACTTTGCTACATTTTTTCCCCCTCATCGCAACATATTGCCCTCTAATCGCAACACTTTGCTACATTTTTTCCCCCTCATCGCAACATATTGTCCACTAATCGCAACATTTTGCTACATTTTGTCCCCCTCATCGCAACATTTTGCTACATTTTGTCCCCCTCATCGCAACATTTTGCTACATTTTGTCCCCCTCATCGCAACATTTTGCTACATTTTGTCCCCCTCATCGCAACATTTTGCTACATTTTGTCCCCCTCATCGCAACATATTGCCCTCTAATCGCAACACTTTGCTACATTTTGTCCCCCTCATCGCAACATATTGTCCTCTAATCGCAACACTTTGCTACATTTTGTCCCCCTCATCGCAACATTTTGCTACATTTTGTCCCCCTCATCGCAACATTTTGCTACATTTTGTCCCCCTCATCGCAACATTTTGCTACATTTTGTCCCCCTCATCGCAACATTTTGCTACATTTTGTCCCCCTCATCGCAACATTTTGCTACATTTTGTCCCCCTCATCGCAACATATTGCCCTCTAATCGCAACACTTTGCTACATTTTTTCCCCCTCATCGCAACATATTGCCCTCTAATCGCAACACTTTGCTACATTTTGTCCCCCTCATCGCAACATATTGCCCTCTAATCGCAACATTTTGCTACATTTTGTCCCCCTCATCGCAACATATTGCCCTCTAATCGCAACACTTTGCTACATTTTGTCCCCCTCATCGCAACATATTGCCCTCTAATCGCAACACTTTGCTACATTTTGTCCCCCTCATCGCAACACTTTGCTACATTTTGTCCCCCTCATCGCAACACTTTGCTACATTTTGTCCCCCTCATCGCAACATATTGCCCTCTAATCGCAACACTTTGCTACATTTTGTCCCCCTCATCGCAACATATTGTCCTCTAATCGCAACACTTTGCTACATTTTGTCCCCCTCATCGCAACATTTTGCTACATTTTGTCCCCCTCATCGCAACATTTTGCTACATTTTGTCCCCCTCATCGCAACATATTGTCCTCTAATCGCAACACTTTGCTACATTTTGTCCCCCTCATCGCAACACTTTGCTACATTTTGTCCCCCTCATCGCAACACTTTGCTACATTTTGTCCCCCTCATCGCAACATATTGCCCTCTAATCGCAACACTTTGCTACATTTTGTCCCCCTCATCGCAACATATTGCCCTCTAATCGCAACACTTTGCTACATTTTGTCCCCCTCATCGCAACATTTTGCTACATTTTGCCCTTAAATAGCAACATTTGCCCTTTAATCGCAACATTTTGCTACATTTTGCCCTCTAATCGCATTGGATATTTGTGGTGCATTGTATACCAAATTTTCGAGAAACTATTAACAATATTAGCTGTTAGTTTTTGTGAACATTAGCAATTTTGCGGTGATAATATAGTTAGGTGTTAATAGTAAAAAGAGCGTTCGGTAACCATCCATTACATTTTTATTTGAGTACTAATTGAATTATAAGAAATATAATTTTTAGAAATATATTACTAATTATATAAATCATGTATGTGATGAATGATATCCAGGCAACACTAACGGGGAGGCGCTCTTATCATGGCTCGTCGTCTTCTTTTTTGCGGGGGTGTGGGGGTATTTTTTGTGAACAAACTGTTATATACATATATATATACTTACATAGAACTGCGGATATCTATTTCCGATTACTGACCACTAGTGCGTCTCGTCATCATTACTTCTGCACCGAATACATATAAATTGAAGTTTGATTTGTTTTCTCCATTTTTGACGATCTTCTCGTCCAATCTTCTGACAATTGTAATGACTCCAACTCTTGCATGTCTGAATTTATTAAATTCATATTGTCTCAAGTTTCGGTAAAGTTAGACATACTTTTAAACAATTGCAATGAAATTATAATTAGGAGAAGATATTAATAACAAAATCGTCTGATTTCTGTTAATTATAATCAAGTGCTATCGTGATATATTTCACGCCTTTAACGATCAATATTTCACCCGGAACAATATGGGCACTTAATTATTGAAGCTGGTGTGATATTAGTTTCGCACTTCCCTACTTTTTGGATTTAGACAATCAACAGGTGCATAAATGCGCATAATTACACATACTGAAGGTGCAATGATCAATTAGCGCAAATCTTAATTGGTCCCTTTTGAGCGAACGAAAAGCTTTGTTTCGCCGACAAAAGATACCGACATCCATTAATTACATGCACATGAATTTGACATAGGTTGGAATGGATTGAACAATATATCTAGGGATGATATGAACTTATATCATATCAACTGTGATGAGTATATTTACAACAAACAATGCAGTGTAATTTATTGCATAAACTACAACGTTATAGTAAATAAAGACACATTTTGTAGAATGAAGAATTTTTCATTTTCCACAACCATTGGACATTTACATCAACAATATATTATTTTACACAATATAGCTTTTGAAAGAAAAAAAATGACATGAACTATTTGTTCATCTCTAATGATATTTTCATGTAGATCTAATCTCCAATGCGCCGTCTGATCTATTGGCGCATTGGAGAATTCCAATTCACAATAAAACATCCAGCATCTAATTTCAAAATTTACCACTTATCAGATTTTTCAATTCACTTTGGAATATCTAGCATCGTAGTCAAAATGTTATAAATAAATATATATTTCCCTGATGACATGAAATACATGTTCATCTCCAATGCGTAGTCTGATATTTCCATGTAGATCTAATCTCCAATGCGCCAATAGATCAGACGGCGCATTGGAGATTTCCAATTCACAATCAAATATCCAGCTAATTCAAACTTAGCGACTACTTATCGGTCATTTGCAAAAAAATAGATATTTACTACTAAAAAAGATCAATATATTCCTTCTGAATGATAATAAAGGAAATATTGTTTGATCAATTTTTTGATTTTTCAATTCACAATGTTTAAATTTGTATAAAAACCCACATAGTGTATATATGTTAAGTGTTACTCGTGGAGGATATTCACATTGATTTGGTGGAGGGGATTCTAAACGTTTACATTCCGACGGTTCTCCCAGAGAATTACGGAGGTTTTGGTAAATGACAAGTTCGGTAAATTGATTTTAATGTTCATTTCGTTTGGAGGTTTCGGTAAATTAATTTTTAACGTTAGTTTCTTTCGGAGGTTTCGGTAAAAAAAATTGTTTAACATTGAACAATGACATAGGCTAGTGTGACCAAACAATGTCATTAAGTCAATTACCTACACAAGTCAACTCGTACCATTTCTTTGGTCAACTCGTACCTATCCAAGTCAACTCGTACCTACACAAGTCAACTCGTACCTACACAAGTCAACTCGTACCATGTCTTTGGTCAACTCGTACCTATCCAAGTCAACTCGTACCTACACAAGTCAACTCGTACCTACACAAGTCAACTCGTACCTACACAAGTCAACTCGTACCATTTCTTTGGTCAACTCGTACCTATCCAAGTCAACTCGTACCTACACAAGTCAACTCGTACCTATCCAAGTCAACTCGTACCTACACAAGTCAACTCGTACCTATCCAAGTCAACTCGTACCTACACAAGTCAACTCGTACCATTTCTTTGGTCAACTCGTACCTATCCAAGTCAACTCGTACCCTTTCTTTGGTCAACTCGTACCTATCCAAGTCAACTCGTACCATTTCTTTGGTCAACTCGTACCTATCCAAGTCAACTCGTACCCTTTCTTTGGTCAACTCGTACCTATCCAAGTCAACTCCTACCCTTTCTTTGGTCAAATCGTACCTATCCAAGTCAACTCGTACCATTTCTTTGGTCAACTCGTACCTATCCAAGTCAACTCGTACCCTTTCTTTGGTCAACTCGTACCTGTCCAAGTCAACTCGTACCTATCCAAGTTAACTCGTACCCTTTCTTTGGTCAACTCGTACCTGTCCAAGTCAACTCGTACCTATCCAAGTCAACTCGTACCTATCCAAGTCAAATCGTACCTATCCAAGTCAACTCGTACCTATCATTACTTTTTATTACTTTAATATGTATACAAATGCTTACGTTATAGATCGACATGGAAATGCCATGGACATGATATTCATCAATACTGGTGCAATAATAGGTGCATTTGGTTGTATAATTGGTATTTTTTAATGTCTTTAAGTAACTTTTAGTTACATTTGACTTTGGTTTTATTTCAGTTGCCAGTTATTTAAATCTACAGATTAATGAAAACACTAGAGCCATATTACCATTATACACTTATTGATAGTATACCTTGTAATATATACAAAAAAGAACGAAGTATGGTTTATTGTATAACATTCAACAAATCAAATGAATAACTAATGAAATGAATAAATAAAACAAACACCCAAATTAACCAAATATAACAAACATGATAAGCAAATGAATCAATATGTACAAATGAAATGAAATGAACAATCATAATAAGCAAGTACATACAATGCATGGAATTATTTATCATATTTCATTCAATATAATAATAATAGATATATAAATTACAACAAAAACAACATTAATCGATACAAATTAAATTTCCTCTTCGTCGTTGGCGATGATGTGGTTTGATCGTCGTGACATGAGGTCAGTACTTGATAAAATGGCGCTCGGACGACCTTGAATGTACCATCCAAGAACCATCTCTTTGCTTGGCGAAGAATGTCCATCTGGTGGCTCGTCCCAAACACTAAATGACGAGCTCCGTTCAGTTTTATATCATCAATTACGAAGTCTTCACCGACGACGCCGAGGTCAAGCTGTAATAGAAGATAAACAATATATATACACCCATCTGTTTAAAATATAGAACATTGTACACATTTACGAAATTGCGAGCTAGTGATTCATTTAACACATGTATGATATTTTAATCAAAATTTTCATTATGCAAGTTCGTGTTAGTGACTCGTACGTGAGACAATTTAATAAAAAAACATTAAGCAAATTCGCACTGCTGAATCAATAACATACGAGTTAGTATAAACTTTATTACCTCAAATGTTAGGTCATCTGGTCGTAGACGTCGGTGATGGTTTGCTGCTCTTGTCAGGTTGTCGTCGTTTGACACCATCTCCCTCATCACGCGTTCCACGATGGCGGCAGCTGGCTCAATTATTATTTTCATCTCCAATGCGCTGTCATATTTACTTAGGCAATCTCAAATGCGCTGACTGATCTATAATGACGCATTCTAAACTGTAAGCAAATTGACGATTTTTTACTTTACAAAGTAATTTAAGACAGCAAATTCAATGTTTAAGACTACTGTACATTAATTGTTAATAATACGTTTTATCATTTTACGATAATTATTAAAGAAAGAAATTGCTAATGATCGGGCTTTTTTAAAATCTCCAATGCGCCCAATGCGCCGTAAAATCTCCAATGCCCGGTATTTTAGTCATACCGGACCCGTCATGACCGTACTTTAACATTTCCAATTGCACAACAAGCATGGCGGACCATGTGTCCACATCGGTAAGTTTCTGACATTCGGCGTCCAATTTCTTGTAAACTTTCGAAGTGCACGGCGTCATTTACAACCGTTTGTTTTCTTTTACAGACGGGTGACTTACTGAAACGATTTGCCAAGCAGGTTCTGTCTAGTAGTACGAGAGATCGTTGTGAAGTTATTGACAGCGTAGCAAAATGTTTGTCAGAAACAGGTATACCCCACCCGTATTATTCTTTCAAAATTTGAAGTAAATTTATAACGTTGCACTTTTCGATGTGGATGAAATCTGTTTTGTCCTGTCCTGTTTTGCTCTTTAGAAAGAATGATGGTAGCTTCGGTGTTTGCGTTGTACTTGAGTGTGGGTTGTGAAATTTAGGTATCAATATGTTATGGTGATAGAGGCCACTTCGAACACTTTCATTGTTTGGTTGGCTCTTCTGCAACATTTATTGATGTTGCATTTCACACATAACGCTTCAGGTAGTATTGCATATTTTTCTGTCATGTCAAATGGTTATAAATGGTATTTTCAAATCGCCCTAAAGCATTTCATGTAACAAAAATATATTCTGTTCGTTTCATATATCTCTTAGTTTCTAAACTGAAAGTAGCTGATTTAAGTCAGCAAAAGAAAGACGGTATTGTGGCAGATCGGAGAGGATGTTCTAGTTTATGATGTTTTGAATGTCACTAAACATTTTTCATATGTTGTGAATTCCTGTCAGAAATTATCACAATGCTCAGTCTTTGCCTAGTGTTATTTAGTGACAGGGCAGTGTCTTAGAAGAAAGTCAGGAGTTTTATATTTGTGTTTCCCTGTCAATGCAATTTATTTATTTAGGAGTTTTATGTCTTATTAATTATAAATTATTTCAAAATTCAGTGAGATAAAAATATTTGTGTTGGCAGATTTGTAGAAAAGTTTTTTACATACATTAATTAGATAAGTATGTAACGTCGCTTCCAGACAAATAGGAAAATAAGCTACGTATGTCAGTATACATTACATATATCTGTTCCTTACCTGATACACTGCTCATTATTACAAGTATTATAAGTACAGTTCGATCTCGTTTAATCGACAACCTTCTATCAGAATATTTTGTATCAACCGAAATAAATATCAGGTCCCGGTACATCTTTTTAGGCATGTAAAATTGAAATGGGCTTTACAAAACCATGCATTATATGAAGTAAAATTTCGGTCCCGATGAATTCAAACAAATGCTTTATATCAATTTGTTGTTTTACCATTCATTACTCAGATATTATGTATAATCATCTATCCTTTTATTATCAGTATAAAAATACCCATTGTGTCAAGGTTGTTTTTTAAATTGTAAACATGTATTCACCATTAATGTAAAGATTTATTATACAAGTGGATAAATATAACATGTTTTATTCTGTAACTGTGTATATTATTGACAAACTATCATCCAAACTGATGGTTATGCTTTCATTGATTGTAAGGCCTAAACAAAAATATCTGTGTTTCGGGTAACCCGACCCTACCTGTCGAAAAAACCCAACCCTAGCGTTTTTTACGACCCTGGATAAAAAAACTTTGTCCCTACCCTACCTAGCATTTTTGAGACCGTTACCCTAAACACAGATATTCTTTTTTTTGGCCTAATACAATACTCTGCTACTTACAGACTTCCCCGAACAAGCTTTGAAGGGAGTATTTAAGTTTTTGTACCCTACCATCACTCTGTATCGAGATTCCAAATCTCGCAGGTCAGCGAAGGGTCTTGTTGAAGAAGCGGTGAAAACGCACCCATCATCTGTAAAAATACTTGTTGGGATTCTCGGTGTATTAGCCGAGTCACAGAAGAAAATAGTTAATGCCAGGTATACTTACACTGCAGTTTTTATCTTGGCCTTAATCTTTATGACATTCTTTACGACCAATCTGATTGGTCGATCCATCAAATTGTAGTGCTGTCATTGGTTCAGATTTTTGCATAGCGACGATTTTGATATATTGAATGATAAATATCGACGAGATAACGATTATATTTGTTTCAGATTTATTCTGTAGACTATTAACTCGGTATGCTTGTGTATATAATTAAATGTTCAAATACATGAAAATGACGATAGGTCACTGTGGTGTAGTGGTTAGCATAAAGGACCGGCAATCCGTAGACCCGGTTCAAATCCCGGTAGTGCCATTGAGCGATTTTTCGTGTTCCTCAAAACATGACTTTATTTTTGAATTTTTATGTTAACGAGATCCATTTAATTAATTAATCCATATATTTAACTTAACAGTGCTACATTATATTGGCGCCATTTGGAATACACAATCCACTAGAGCACTGTTTAACAAGCAGCAAACTACTGGGCAGTGTTATGCTATTTTGGACTGTACCCATTCTTCTGCATTTTACCGCCATGATAACAATATTTGTAGGAGCATTTCAAATATCCATTCACAGAAATGTTGATGTATCAATAGCAATTGTAACAATGACACAGACAGCCTTACCAACTTGTGTGTACTATTTGGTATTTTGTTACCCAATCTCATGTGTATAGCAGAAGGAAAACATACCACACTATTGTGTACAAGAGGGACATTTTCATTTCCAAGCATTTGTTTTCTGCTGTGTTAAATAAAATATAATTCTTTTACAATTCAAAACATGAGTTACCTGTTAACTCTTACCTTTGCCAAAAAATCTGTTTTTGTGTTTAAATGAAAGAACTTAAGATTTTAGATAACTTTGTATTAAATTTTCACATATTTTACAGCCGTACGTCTGCGGGAAATGCCCTGGTTGGGTTATCGTGGTCTTGTATTTGCATGAAAGCTGTATTTCAAAGCGGCAATGTTGACTCAGATCTCCTTAAGAAATTGGTAAGTAATTTTAAGCGTATTTAATGTATTTTATTTAGTAATGCCTTACTTATTATTCATCTTGAGATTATTATTGAACATGAAGTTTTATTATTCTTGCAGTAAAATCGGGCCCCAATTTCATGAAGTTTTTACTTAACTAAAGGAAAAAATTATTTTGTTTAAAACCTAATTTTTATATTAGAATTTTATGGTATATATTTATAGAAAGAGACAATATTTCTTTTTTTATTTATTTATTTGTAAATACTTTTTAAGACTGATTAAAGGTAGTTAAGAATTTACTGAAATATATTTTTTCTCTATAGCTCGCTTGCCTGTAGATACTGGTGATTATTTTATATTAACAGAACTAAAACTCAATTTTTCTTGTGCGGAAGTCAAAACTTCCAAACTTTTCGATTGCACATTCTGAAGCAATTCATAAATATATTTAAGATAGTTACTGACTTCATATAATAGTTTTTTCAAGGGGTCTGACTGTCAGAGATACGAAATGCTTCCAGTATTTTTTTTTGAAAATAATTTAACTGCAAGTCCCTTTTTTTTTTAAATGAGCACGATAAATCGAAAATTTGGGAAAAAAAGATAATACATGTAGTTGTTTTGCTTATAAATATAACTTTTCAACTGTGGCTGGAGTTTGTTATATATGATGTATGGAAGAGCAAAGATTCTTTTATAAAAAGTTAAATGCACAGAAACCTGACTAAATAAAAAAAAAAAATTCAGTCAGAGGCAGAAAAATGAACAAAGAATTGGGAAAAAATGATGAATTATTTGGAAAAAAATACACTTTTTGATAATTAGAAACAGCCTATATTCGGCAGTAAAATTAAACAAAAAAAATTAACTGGCCTCGTAAACTAACTTTGATATCCCATACTTGTGAACTGTTAACAGCTTAACCCTTATTCTGTGAGTTCAGTAAGATGATAAGTGTTGTATGATATTGTAGGTTGAGACCCAGATTGGTGCAGTGTATGGTGTACTGGCTGGACAAAATACGAGCATTACAAAATCTGCGTATAAAAAGCTTGCTTCAGTCTGGAGAATGGTAAGTTATCATTGTCAGAATGTAGTTTTTGACCAAACCACGCCTAATTCCCACGGGTCAGACTATTGGATCCATTCCCAAAGCCAAATATATGTGTTTTTTCCCAATCAGGAACAAAAATCCCTATCTACTGGAGCAACCTGGTATATCTTGAAGCTCTTTGAATAACTCTGGTCATAATTGTCCCATGTGTCATAAATGTTTGTGGATATTTTGTGTGACTTTTTTGACAGTTGATATAAGAAAGCCTGTTCTTTTAACTATGAAAATTATTATAATTTTCCGAATTTTCTAGGATATTTTTCCCAAAATGAACAGAAACAGGCCTGCAAACGAAATAGAAATAATGATTGAATTAAAATATTTTTCGGCATAGCTGTGCTAACATGGCTTTGCTATTTGCTTATCAGTGTTGTGTAAACCAATAAAATCTTACGTTAACTACTAAACCAACTTCTCTTCAACCGAACAACGTTTGTTAGCTTGATGGGGATTGGTTAACCTTTCTATAAGGGGGTCGTTACCTTACCTAAATCCACTGAATTTACTGAAATCCATTTTTGATATTGAGTGTGATTTTTTTATGGTGCACAACACATCTTAACCTTCAAATTGCGCCTACCATCTTTTTCAAGATATTTCTTGTTTTCTGTAAATTAGCCATATAAAATACACGTATACTGTGGTAAGCTCCAGTTTTTTTTATGATTTACTATTCCCCTATTCATTGGAGACCCTTTTGGGATTGTGGGATTGCTCAATTCCATCTGTCATTTTACGCAAGAATCCTTTTTCATATTAAATGGCCAAAATTTGAGCAACATCAAGACGATGTGTTTTGTGCTAGAGCCAGATGGGTAGCTCAAAGGTCAAGGTCACACTTGTGTCCACGTGTAAGAGATATGTTCATAGATGAAGGGTCAGGGTCATGCTTTGACGTATGACTTACGGTCATTTTTAGATATTGCTTTGTTTGGGAAAAGAATGCAAAATGGTAACTTTATCAAGTAATTACAGTGGAATCCTGTTGGCTCGATCTTATAGGGACTGCCAAAATGTGTTTGAGTAAAAGGTTGTTCTAGTCAACCGTGGTTGAGAAATAATTAGCATACATGCCTACTATGGCGTGTATATTTTGTAAAAGAGTGTTTAAGTCCATAGTAATGTATACCTCTCGTATAAATAATCATAATGCATGATAATAAAGCATACAAACAAAATCATGTTTTTTATACATTTATTTGATAACACAACAGAAAACACACGAATGAATATACGCATATAACCATACAGAATCAATAGCAGCTCTATGGTCTCCGGTAATGTAGTATCAAGCTACACGGCAATTATCATTATGAATACGCAAATTTGATGTTTCATGATGCAAATTTCCCCTATCAAAAAGGACCCGACGAAGGCTCTGAAGTCTCGTCTGCCAAGGCAAAAGTTAGAAAATCGCGAGCCGTGGTTAGTGCGCTGGACTTGTAACCCGGCAATCCGGGTTCGATTCCCGGTCGCGGCAGGTCATACCCTTCCATGAAAATTTGACAAAAAAATGTTGATTTTCCTCCTCATGTGGAGAAGTTGCCGGCTCCTTGTGGAAGGGTAAGTTAGTACTGGTTAGATTTCAGTCCAGGAAAAACTGGTTAGGTGAACCAGCCGTCGTATATAACTGAAATATCGTTGAGAAACGGCGTTAAACCCGATGAAACATAGAAAATGGCGATGAGATCAAGTATGCAATTCAATGGTATAACAGAAGTCTTAATGAAGACAGGTTTAAATCTGTGTTTGTGAGTTGGGTGCAGTGCCATAAAAAATATGTACAATATGGCGGCAAATATTTCGAGAAAGAGTAAATGTCACAGACATCAAAATCACAAAATGACGTTACGATGTAGATATGCCTACCGCATGTCTGTATGTCTTGTTATTCATGTTAATGTAATTTCTACAATTTTTTGAGACTTGTTCAATAAAATTTGGTACATATGTTCAAAAGAAGCTGATAATACAACAGTTAAAGTTTTGAGAAATTTTGTTAACATTTCATTGTTTTACAGCTATTGTCTACAATTTAATGGGACAACCCTCGTACTTCCCCAAAAACTGAAAAAATGGTGTTTTTGTTTCAGGGTGCGACTGTAGCACAGAAATATGGTGAGACATTACAACAAATTGAACACTCGGTATTCAGTATTTGTCTTCTAAGTCAGTTCATGAAGTATCTGAGTGCTAGCAAACTCCAGGACAAGTTGGATGCTATCAAGGTTCGGTATTTCATATTTTAGTTTATATTGTTCTACCCATTTATCTTTGGTGACTGTTGTACAGTTAACTCCCTGAAAACTGGACTCTGTGAAATCCGGAATCCTCAGAAAATCGAATGATTATCAAAGTCCCGTATTTTCTTCTTATTAATTCAATGTATAAAACTCTCCGAATTCCGGGCGTTGTGCCGCCTGCTGACAGATAATGAGCAATATTTTACTCTTGAAAACCGGACGCGTACATTTGTTTTTGTTGGTGATAGTTGTAGTTATGTTTAATTTATAACTCAACAAGAAAGTTTTCCGCTGCACAATTTTTCTTGAACGATTAAGTCAGTAACGTTTTGTTTCCAGGACGGGAAGTAAAAATCTAAATATAGTAACACATTTCCTGCTGAGGAAGCCCTGAAAGGGAATCCCCTGATTTCCTGTTCTGGAAGTTTCTCCCATTAATGCGAAGATGATGATCGATTTCTTTGTTCATATGTAGATAAAACAGTCGAACCTCGTTCATTGGAATTCATTGGGTCCACAATTTTATTTGAAATAGCCCACCTCGTTCATTGGAATTCATTGGGTTTGAAAACAATTTGAAATAGCCCTCCTCGTTCATTGGAATTCATTGGGTTTGAAATTTTATTTGAAATAGCCCACCTCGTTCATTGGAATTCATTGGGTCCGAAATTTTATTTGAAATAGCCCACCTCGTACATTGGAATTCATTGGGTCCGAAATTTTATTTGAAATAGCCCACCTTGTACATTGGAATTCATTGGGTCCGAAATTTATTTGAAATAGCCCATTTCAATTCAATTGTCTAAGAAGATACATCGAAACCTAACATTTATTTCGGATGATAGCGAGTATTCAGATAGAAGGTTGTCTAATAAACAAAGTCCTACGGTGTATGTTTATATCTTGGTTTAACAATGTTTATCTTTTACAGGATGATTTTCTCGATATATACCTGAAACAAGTCATTGGAAGTCGAAGCAAACCAAATCTTGCCATTTTGGTGAGTTTGTATAAATTTCATATATATAGATTGGTTGATTTCACTGAATATACGAGATGATTCATGGTTTTAATAAGATATACTAACTGAAATTTTCATGTACGGAAAAGCATGTTTTTGACATTATATAGCTTCCATTTATTGAATACCAACCTGTTTGTTTGGCAGTCTGGGGGGGTTTTGTAAGCATTTACATATTACACAATACTAATGGTCGGCCATCTGGCTGTATTAGTTCATTATAGTAACCTAGTTGTCTGCCATCTGGCTATAACGTCACATAGTTGTCTGTCACCTGGCTGTACCAGTAACATAGTTGTCTGCCATCTGGCTGTACCAGTAACATAGTTGTCTGCCATCTGGCTGTATCAGTAACATAGTTGTCTGCCATCTGGCTGTACTAGTAACATAGTTGTCTGCCATCTGGCTGTACCAGTAACATAGTTGTCTGCCATCTGGCTGTACCAGTAACATAGTTGTCTGCCATCTGGCTGTACCAGTAACATAGTTGTCTGCCATCTGGCTGTACCAGTAACATAGTTGTCTGCCATCTGGCTGTATCAGTAACATAGTTGTCTGCCATCTGGCTGTACTAGTAACATAGTTGTCTGCCATCTGGCTGTACCAGTAACATAGTTGTCTGTCATCTGGCTGTACAAGTAACATAGTTGTCTGCCATCTGGCTGTACCAGTAACTTAGTTGTCTGCCATCTGGCTGTACTAGTAACATAGTTGTCTGCCATCTGGCTGTACCAGTAACATAGTTGTCTGCCATCTGGCTGTACCAGTAACATAGTTGTCTGTCATATTGCTGTACCAGTAACATAGTTGTCTGCCATCTGGCATACGAGTAACATAGTTTTTGTTGGTGAAGCAAACATGGGAATCACTCTGTCGCACACAAGAACCATGCAGTTATGTTTGCTTGGTGTCTATTTTATCCAGAGAAAATGTTACAATGAACAATGTGTATATTTCCAGCTCTCTGGTCAAGATGTATTGAGGCATTGTTCTCATGACACATTCAAGAATAAACTTCTACCAGCAGCCCAGAAAGCATTACTTCGCAATCCTGAAATCATACTGGAAGGTAAAACAATTCTTGATGCAACATTGACAAGCCATGAAAGCTCATTTAAATGTTTGCACTTCAGAGTAAAAACAATTAATTCCATAATTGAATACCACTGTCTGTTTGTGTATCTGAGGAAGCTGCATTATATAGTTTTTCAGCGAAGCCGTACTAACATGGCTTTGCTATTTGCATATCAGTGTTGTGTAATCCAATCAAATCTTGTGTTAACCACTTAACCAATTTCTCTTCAACTGAACGACATTTGTAACCTTGACGCTGATTGGTTAACATTTCAATAAGGGGTGCGTTATCTAATCGAAATCCACTAAATTTCAGTGAATTTACCGAAATCCATTTTGGCTCGATGAATGGCTGTCAAGTG
This sequence comes from Mactromeris polynyma, assembly GCA_032209605.1. Taxonomy (NCBI): domain Eukaryota; kingdom Metazoa; phylum Mollusca; class Bivalvia; order Venerida; family Mactridae; genus Mactromeris; species Mactromeris polynyma. Next base: position 8,732,904 of record JASFXZ010000028.1, read on the forward strand.
CCAATAACCTGAAAACTTCTATAGAAACTGAATGACTGTTCTATAGTATTATTGCTTGGGGCATAGATTACATATATAAATACATTAGCAATTATGAATGAATGGATCTGTTGCAGAAATAAATTGGTGTTGAACTGTCAGACCTTTTATAAGAACATGTTTGTTCATCTAATGAAGGTGTTGTTATATTTCAGCATTTGGATATTTACTGTCGGGCTTACAGCTAGATCTCAGTCAGTATGCAGTAGAGATAGTGAAACCATTAGGAGGTAAGTGCATTGTTGGTGTTTTATCTAGAATTGCGTGTTTTGGTGTTGGTGAACAAAAATACAGTCGGATCTCGTTTATTCGACAACTTTTTATCCGAATACTTGGTATCATCTGAAATAAATATCAGGTCATGATGTATTGTCTTCAGTCATGTTTAACTCTAAAACAACAGGGGTTCTAAAGTTCCAGATTAATCCTGATTTAGAGGCTTCAGGGTCACTTTTAGGTCGATTGGGGAGGGTGGTAGGGGTCGAAAAGTGACTTGTATGAAAATTATTGTGTACAAATGCGTTTCAATAGTCTAGATCATCTCTGATAATACTGGGTCATTGAAGCATCGATCAGACCAGCTGAGTGATTGAGATCATTTGACAGCCCCCCGACCCCCGGCAAATCTTCGGGGTTGAGAACATTCCGCTGTTTGAACCCCTGAAAAAAGGATGAAACACAGCAAACCTAATACCTTTGGACCTCGTTCATTGGACAACCTTGTATCCGAATACTTGATATTATTGAAAACAAATCTCGGGTCCCAATGCATTGTCGTAGGCATGTTGTATTCAGGTAATCAAAATCATGTTATATTGGAAATAAAATCTCTGACCCAATGAATATGAATGAAAACGATGTCCAACTGTATCTTACAATCAAGACTCATGAAATCTCATTGCCGGATGTCCTGTGAAGTCTGCAAGCTGTTTAGTGCTACCAATATTTGTTGAGTTAAAAGTACTGGTGATAATGTCTAATTTTAGAGGTCATTCGCGACATGAATGATTTTTATAGGCTACTTTTAAGAGTTTCAGTCTTCAAATGTATGTGAGCCGTGGTCCAGTGGTTAGTGCGCTGGACTTGTAACCCGGCAATCCGGGTTCGATTCCCGGTCGCGGCAGGTCATTCCCTTCCATGAAAATTTGACAAAAATGTCGATTCTCCTCCACATGTGGAGAAGTTGCCGGCTCCTTGTGGAAGGGTAAGTTAGTACTTGTAAGAATTCAGTCCAGGAAAAACTGGTTAGGTGAACCGGCCGACGTATATAACTGAAATATCGTTGAGAAACGGCGTTAAACCCGATGAAACAAACAAATCAAATTTACGTGAATAAGGCCACTGATTAAGTTATGTAGGCGTATGATGAACATCCTCATAAGAAAGACGGGTTTTCAGTAATGTTTAGTTTTTTTCAGTTCAACTAACGTCAAAGGAGGTTCAAGCCCGTGAGGATGCGTGCAGTGCGGTTCTGAATCTGGCTACTCAGTGCAGTGATCACGAGATTGTGACAAAACTTGTAAAACATTTATTTGGAGTTCTCAATGGTGAGTATTTGTACCATGCCTTAGTTAACCCTCTATTATCTTCTGTCACATTGGTTACGGACAGATCATCCACATGCGTGAAAGTTACCAGGTGCTTGTGAAAGGGCAAGTTAGTACTGATTAATAATTTTTCATGAAAATCTGGTTAGGTCAACTGGCCGCCATATATGACTGAAGAACTGTTGAAAAATGACATAAAACTTGATGAAAAGAAACAAATTAATGCTCTATAAACATAAAACCGTCACCTGTCACAGCAAATATTCCGGCCCATCCAGTCTTGTGTTCCTTATCCATTATACGGCTTCTATTGAAGATTGGAGTGGTCACCTTACAGACAGTCCGTTCGTCTCAAAACATTAGTGGCTTGATCTACTATGTCCCTACTTATATAGGAATTGCCATGCAAGCTGTACACATGATCACAATGTAGTGTGAATGGGTGACTTACTTACTGTTTCATTCATTGCACTGTTAACAGCCCTTGAGCGGTATTGCTGGATATTAATCTCTCAGCAATAGCTCTAATTTCCTCTGACAGCTTGGTATTGTCGCACTCTAGTATCCTCTGACAATGTGGTATTGTTGGACTCTAGTATCCTCTGACAGTGTGGTATTGTCTGACTCTAGTGTCCTCTGACAGTGTGGTATTTTTGGACTATAGTTTCCTCTGACAGCGTGGTATTGTTGGACTATAGTTTCCTCTGACAGCGTGGTATTGTTGGACTCTAGTGTCCTCTGACAGTGTGGTATTGTTGGATATTAATCACCCTATGATTGTTCTGTATTTTCTGTAGGTTCCGAAGGAAAACTGACGATGACAGAACAGAAGATGAGTATTCTACAGGCTGTAGGTAACACCAGTAAGAACAGTGTTAGTGGTGCTACTACTCTGCAGAACCTCAGTTCAACCGTAGTGGAATTATTTCTCCCAGTTCTGTCTACAGAAGGTATGTACTTAATCCTTCAGGGTTCATAATACAGACCTTGAATCATCCTTGAATTGATGCTTGTCCTTGAAAAACTCCTTGAAAATGTCTAAAACTCTAAAATAAACCTGGACAAGCACTTGAAGTTTGAAAAAAGATGCTTGAATTTCATGTGCAACTCCTTGAGGAACATTTTGTCACTAAGTTTGACCTGTAGATAGAATAAATTTATAATAAGTCAAGAAAAAACTAGTTTTTCAAGTCGGTTATTAATCTTGGCTTGCTTTGGTTGGGTATTTTATAGTGATTTATACAGAGAGCCACTTCAATTATAACCCAGGAAAAGCTTGAGGTATTTTCACCATTGTTAACGTAACAGTTAATTTTTGATAGAAATAGTCCTTGGAAACCTAAAAAAGTCCTTGAAAAGAACTAGATTTCTTCTCAGAGGTTCTGTATGAATGTACTTCTACAGAAAACCTCAATAAGAAGACCACCCTTGGGACCCATGCAAATGGTCTTCTAATTGAGGTAGTCTTAATATTTTGGTTGAATAATGAATATAACAGTGAAAATTGATGTGAAAATTATGTTCTTCATTTTGAGGTGGTCTCTAAGTGAGGTTTTACTGTGTATTGAATACCAACAGTTTTATCTTAAAATTATGAAATTACCAAAGTAGATTATTACTTGCTTGAAGCTGTTAAGAAAAGTCTGGCGTTGAGGTCAGGAGAATAAAGTCCAGACCTCTCCTGCCCCTACTCCCAGAAATACACGAAATATTTAGTTTATCATGTAAGAGGGTTGTCGCATTAAATCGTAGACTATGTCTATATATATTATTTGACATTCCAATATAATAATTTTACACACATATACTATTTAATCATTTTTGATCAGTTTTATTGCATTTGTTTTGAAAATAAAACAAACTTGTGTATTTTGTGTAGCAATATAGAAACTCACATACACAGGAGCGGCGCACGTCTTTTTATAAGATAACCGGAATAGCTATAGCTTTAAAATCGTAGTTGCTTGTATATATTGTAGTGCATGAGGTAACATTGATGCATACATTGGCTATGATGTCACTGTGGTGTGCCAAATTCTACACCAAAGTTCCGGACAAGTTGATGTCTTGGTATAAGGTGCGTAAAAACACAACACTGTAGTCTTGACTGATTAATTTCATTGTGTGTCCACTTGGGTAAGCCAGGCGTTCAGTAAAGGTGTTTGCGGCTGACGTTTCCTAACGTTTGCAATTTGGTTCCCTGTGTGCAGTGAATGTGATACGGTGGGTCAGGGATACAAAACAAAACAGTTTCCTAACGTTTGCAATTTGGTTCCCTGTGTGCAGTGAATGTGATACGGTGGGTCAGGGATACAAAACAAAACAGTTTCCTAACGTTTGCAATTTGGTTCCCCGTGTGCAGTGAATGTGATACGGTGGGTCAGGGATACAAAACAAAACAGTTTCGTAACGTGAACAACTGTTAGCTGTAACTGAACCCAGGGCTGTTGGAATGTTTTAAAACTCTTGAGTTAGGAGGTGGTCAGTGACATGCTTGGTCAGTGTGTGTCCACATTGATGATATGGCTGAAGGTATATCTGCATTGTTAATGGCGTGGATGTAAATGTTTTTTAAGAGACGGGTATGGAAGATTTGACAATTGCCTAACTTTGTTGCCTCTATAAATGAAGTCTTTATTATTATTACTATTATTATAATGTTATTATGACCATTGAAATAGTTTGAAAGTTTGATAATTTAGAATTATAAAATATGAATAATATAAATATTTTCATGCATGAGTATTTGCATGTTTGGCTTGTTTTTCTTCTTAATTTTTTTCTCTAAATTTCGCTGTAATTTATTTAATTAGGAGAAAGCGTTTACCCTGAAAGCATCGACGTCGCCTGTGAGGAACGCTTACATTCTGTGTATGAACGCTTCTTTCCATGGTGAGTAAGAGTTGACCTACATTGTGCATTCGTCTTACTTAACCAAAATGTTTACAAGAGTTTTTGACTAATTCAGTAATTACAAGGAACAAGATAATTTAGATTATTTTTCTTAATCAATATGGTATAACTTGGTATGAGAATTAACATCTGAACTTCAGGGGCCTCACTCAGCCCTTTTTTATGGCATAATTTGGGGCCAATAATGGGCCCCATTCCCCAAAGAAAAGTATTTATTTTTCCCCTACTTAGAAAGAAAATTCCCCTTCTGTAAAATTATTTAAAATTTTAGCCTTCTAATAAATACCCAAATTTGATGATTCATGTTGCAAATTTCCCCTATCAAAAGGACCGGCCATACTTCCTCAAAAACTGAACAAAATGAGGAATCGTCGACATCTTGTCTGGTCAAGGGCAAACTGGTGTAGACATACAACAATTCTCATACAGTAGGACATATCAGTAAATAAAACATGAAATTGTTTCAGATATTCTGTGTCTAATCAATTAAAAAATATTCTGGATGCCCACAGGGCTATTTTGATGGGAAAAGGGGCCGATATTTCGGAGGATTATTGGAATATCAAGGACCCTGATGTTTGAGATATTTTACCGCAAGACTTCTATATTCTTGATGCATTCAAACTTTCTGATATTGGATCCACTATTGACTTTCAAAGCTTTGTATTTGTATTTAAATTTTATGATAGGAATGTTTTGTTTCGTAGTATGAATGATGACATGAGAAAGTTTTCATCGGTTATATTATTGTTATGAGCTAAATTTTTGTTGTAACCTTCCTAGGTGACACTCTGTTACAAGCTGTGGACCTTGTACCGATCTTGATACAGTCTGTGGAGAAAGCAGTGAGTCAACCTACACAGGTTGCCTTGGTTACGGAAGCTGTGTCTGCTGCTTTTATCCTTGTTAAGTTGTCATTGATTGACATAAATACAGGTAAGTACCTCAATAACAAAGTAATAGACTGGAAGGGACCCTATACCTGATCCTTGTCTACAAAACTGTTGGTATTGTGTTGTATTCAGCTTTGTAAACATGCTTTGTTCATATAGGCTTTGAAAAGTCCTTGAATTGATGCCTTGAATTGGTGTTAGTCCTTGAGTTTATGCTACTTCTTGAGCTGATGCCTTGAATTCATGTTAGTCCTTGAATTCATGTAACTTTTTGAACTGATGCCTTGAATTGATGTTAGTCCTTGAATTTATGCTACTTCTTGAACTGATGCCTTGAATTCACGTTACTTCTTGAATTGATGTTAGTCCTTGAATTAATGCTACTTATTGAACTGATGCCTTGAATTGATGTTAGTCCTTGAATTTATGCTTCTTCTTGAACTGATGCCTTGAATTGATGTTAGTCCTTGAATTCATGTAACTTTTTGAACTGATGCCTTGAATTGATGTTAGTCCTTGCTATATTATCGGTTTATTAAAAAATTTTATGTACTTCTTTGGTTAAGCTGATGTTTAAACATTTATTTAATGCAACACAAGTAACATGTTCATGTTGTATATTTACAGAGTCAAAGCTTGGTCCATTGTGGAATGTCATTCTGGACAGTGAGAAACAGCTTCTAGTGAATGACAAATATCTCTCATCTGTGAGTGACCAAGGTAACATAGTTTATGTACATTAAATAGTAAACTCTTCAGCCTAGATAAAATTGTAAATTAGAACTTTTTATTTTGTGTTTTTAATGTTGTCATGAAGCCGAATGCCTAGAGTTGTAATAAAGAGGAAGATGTTGTTATTTCCCCCACAGCATAGTTGTTAAAACTGTTGCTGAACAAACATAAGAGCAACAGCTGACGATATATTCAAGGTTGTAAGTCGGCGTTCGTACAGGAGCAGTTACTGTTGGTCGCAGCAAACTATCAATCTATTCACACTTCCCAATTTGTATTCTACCACACTTCTCAGTTTGTATTCTACCACGCTTCTCAATTTGTATTCTACCACACTTCTCAATTTGTATTCTACCACACTTCTCAACTTGTATTCTACCACACTTCTCAATTTGTATTCTACCACAATTCTCAATTTGTATACTACCACGCTTCTCAATTTGTATTCTACCACACTTCTCAATTTGTATTCTACCACACTTCTCAACTTGTATTCTACCACACTTCTCAATTTGTATTCTACCACGCTTCTCAATTTGTATTCTACCACGCTTCTCAATTTGTATTCTACCACACTTCTCAATTTGTATTCTACCACAATTCTCAATTTGTATTCTACCACACTGCTCAACTTGTATTCTACCACACTTCTCAATTTGTATTCTACCACACTTCTCAACTTGTATACTACCACAATTCTCAACTTGTATTCTACCACACTTCTCAATGTGTATTCTACCACACCTCTCAATTTGTATTCTACCACACTTCTCAACTTGTATTCTACCACACTTCTCAATTTGTATTCTACCACACTTCTCAACTTGTATTCTAAATTGTTATCTTTAATTCATTCATCTTCGACCTGTCTCACGTCTCATGTCTACAGAATCATTCTCCTATTTGTTTTCAGCACTTGAAGGAGTTGTCAGTCTTAGTGAGAAGTTGATCTTGGAATTTCCTAGCAAGATGACTGAGAAAGTGTCCAGGTAAGGTGAACTATAACAAGATATTGGTAAAACTGTTACATACACATACTGTGACTGTTACATCCATTCTGTGACTGTTACATACACACACTGTGACTGTTACATAAACATACTGTGACTGTTACATACACACTGTGAATGTTCATACATACTGTGACTGTTACATACACACTGTGACTGTTCATACACACTGTGACTGTTCATACATACTGTGACTGTTACATACATACTGTGACTGTTACATACACACTGTGACTGTTACATACATACTGTGACTGTTACATACATACTGTGACTGTTACATACATACTGTGACTGTTACATACATACTGTGACTGTTACATACATACTGTGACTGTTACATACATACTGTGACTGTTACATACACACTGTGACTGTTACATACACACACTGTGACTGTTCATACATACTGTGACTGTTACATACACACTGTGACTGTTACATACACACTGTGACTGTTACATACACACTGTGACTGTTACATACACACTGTGACTGTTACATACACACTGTGACTGTTACATACACACTGTGACTGTTACATACACACTGTGACTGTTACATACACACTGTGACTGTTACATACATACTGTGACTGTTACATACACACTGTGACTGTTACATACACACTGTGACTGTTACATACACACTGTGACTGTTACATACTCACTGTGACTGTTACATACACACTGTGACTGTTACATACATACTGTGACTGTTACATACATACTGTGACTGTTACATACATACTGTGACTGTTACATAAACATACTGTGACTGTTACATACACAATGTGACTGTTACATACACACTGCAACTGTTACATACACAATGTGACTGTTACATACACACTGCAACTGTTACATTCAGATACAGGTAACTTTAAAGGATTCCACATTATTAACAACTGACCCTTCTGAAATGTTTAGGCTCATCACATGACCATCTTTTGACCAATAAAATGCTAGAATATTGTGGGATGTAAACCAATGTAAACGACCCTCCTGTGTTTCTCAGATTTTTCTGTATCAAGTTGTGGATGTTATTTTGCTCCTATTTTCCAGTACCTTGATTACATGTATTTCTATCTTACTTTCTCTTTCAGACCTTACTATAAAGCAATCATATTTTGTCTGACAAGGAAAGCTTACCCTGTCAGGAAGCATACAATGACTTGTGTACGTAGGATCATGTCTCTTCTTGGTGGTGCCACCATTTCACTGGCGATGATTCAAGTGTTCGATGAATTCATGTCTACACAGAAGGTATGATGTTCTTAGTGATTTATGCGTTTTTGAAATAGATTAAAACCAGCTGTTCCAAGACGTGAGACATACAACTTGCTGTAACCTTTTTACTTGGCCTTAGATATCTCTAAATAGGGCAGAGATGGGAGTCTTCCGGCTATTCCCAAAATTCCGGGTTTTTAATTTGCTGGAAAAAACCTTTTCCGGGGTCAAAAATTTAGAGTACGCTTAGAGATGTTCCGGACAGTAATGGATGGATATGACTTTTATCTATCTAATCCATTTCATAATGACTGGTAATTTAGCCTTTCATCGGTTGATATCGTGGTAATTTAGCCTTTCATCGGTTGATATCGTGGTAATTTAGCCTTTCATCGGTTGATATCGTGGTAATTTAGCCTTTCATCGGTTGATATCGTGGTAATTTAGCCTTTCATCGGTTGATATCGTGGTAATTTAGCCTTTCATCGGTTGATATCGTGGTAATTTAGCCTTTCATCGGTTGATATCGTGGTAATTTAGCCTTTCATCGGTTGATATCATGGTAATTTAGCCTTTCATCGGTTGATATCGTGGTAATTTAGCCTTTCATCGGTTGATATCGGGACACTGAGCTTACTGACCGACATCTTGACCTCAAAATGCTTTATTCTCCGTAGTTGATTACAAAGGACCGAAAAAAATGTAGCATAAATTGATCAGCTATGAATTGTAGAAAAATTTGTGAGATTGTCGATAAGATGGCCTCCTAAAAAAGGTGAAAAAGGGCTACTTACATCTCTGTTAATTGAATGTCTCTAGAAATAGGAGTACAGTCAAACCTGTGTTAAAGACCACCTGCGAACAAAGACCACTATTGCAAAACCTGTCTGCAAAGACCACCAATTTTATCTCCCATCAGATCATTTTCAATGATATTTAATCTGTTAATAGAGACCACCTGTAAACAAAGACCACATTTTGCTGTTCCCATGGGTGGTCTTTACAGACAGGTTTCACTGTATGTTCAAATATGCCTAGATATGTGTTTCAAAATACAAGCTAAGTGTTTAGGGAAAGGATGACATTAAATATAAGTAAATACAGCTGTAAAAGTGGCATAAATCTGCAACACAACCGATGAACGACTTTTTTATCTAAAAAAAATAAATATAGGATTTCTCTACAATAGTTCAATTTTCTTACAGTTGATAGATTTGGACAGTTTGAAGTGCGAGGACTCGGAGAGAGACGCCGTTCTAGAACAGATGAAGTATATAGCCCCGCAGCTACTCTCACAGGCGCTAGCTTCACTTACCTTGGTGCAGAAACCTGATAAGAAAGACGCAGAAGCCATCGCCAAGGCAACACTTGTCATAGCACATCATCCGTGTATAGGTGAGGGAATGGATAACTCTAGCAAGCGATTTTTGCGATTTCTCACACAAAAATCGAATAAATCTCATTAGACCTTTTCAGTAATTTAATGTCTTTTTGCTCAATTGTTTTCAAGCGTTTATGCATTCAGGAAGAATCTTTGGTTACAAACGTTTTACACACTGTATTTAATAAGCATCTATACTATCTGAAGTGATGCACTGTAATGAGATAGGAAGACATTTATGTTTTTTCAATGAGATTTATTATCCCAGATAAACATCGAAAGCTGGTTGTTTAGGAAACCAGGAAGTTTAAGATTGATGTGGGGCCATGCAATTCTAATTAAAGGTGGCGCAGTGGTCGAGGTGTAGAGCGCCTGACTTCTGATCCGAAGGTCGTGAGTTCGAGCCCTGGGATGAGCGGGTTTTGAAAACAAACTTTACAGTCCCAAAATTCGGTGCGAGTACTGGTGGGTAGCCAGGAATCAGTCATCAAGAGTAATTAGTTTAACTTGTAAGAACTTGTTTCACAACCAATGTAAAATTGATTTGTTTAAACTTAGTTCATTAATTCTAATGAACTTTTCACGGTTAAATAGGTTGTGTGGTTTTACCTGGCATTCGCTTATATTCAGCAGTAAAATTGACCAAAAAAAATCACTGCTCCTCCATATGTTATTTTCAAGAATTCTCTTGTGAAGTATAATGCTGGATAATTAAATGAGAGTATAAAATATCAACACATGAAATAATTCTTTGGTCAGCCTGGCCACTCCTTGCGCCTCAGTTCCCTAACGTATGTACCATTGAGCCTCCTCAAGTGCCTTATGTTTTATGGATTGTTGTTTTCCTAGAGGTCTGTGTGAGGAGGCACTGTCTTATGTATGTGACGTTAACCCTGTAGCAACTTATTCTCTCTCTTTGATCTGAAATATTCCAAGTTTGTTGATTATGGTATTTCTACCTGCAGTTGCCGTGACGCTGGACAGTTGGACGGACATTGTGTTCTCTTTGAAGCTGGATGCTCGAGTATTTGTTAAGAGTAACTGTGATTACTGTCTTAATATTGTAGATAATGATAAACAGCTAAATCAGGTAAATACAGTTAATCTGGGTGTTTAATTTATGTGCATATTTATGTCATTTTTTTCGGTGTAGTTGGATAACATTGATTTTGACCTACATCTTTTACCAACCAAATGTCGTCCTCCAAGCGGGCTTTTTAAAATCTGACCAATCATATTTTCACCCAAAAGGCACCAAACAGGGTTTTCGTTCACCCAAAAGGCACCAAACGGGGTTTTCGTTCACCCAAGAGGCACCAAACAGGGTTTTCGTTCACCCAAGAGGCACCAAACAGGGTTTTCGTTCACCCAAAAGGCACCAAACGGGGTTTTCGTTCACCCAAGAGGCACCAAACAGGGTTTTCGTTCACCCAAGAGGCACCTAACAGGGTTTTCGTTCACCCAAGAGGCACCTAACAGGGTTTTCGTTCACCCAAGAGGCACCTAACAGGGTTTTCGTGAGATGTTAGCCGTTTGAATTTTGCCGGAAGTAGTTAATATGTTTAAGCATGTATAAAATGACCCTGATTAGACGGGTTCATGATTATAGTATATATAGATCCAAGTTAATTTTTTGTAAGGATTTATTTTTCAACATGTTTTCATTTAACATACTGGAATACGTCATTCTATCTACGCCGTTTTTTAAAGACATTTCTTGTTTTACCTCTGCTGGGTTTCTAACTTTCTATGCATTGCATCGCACGATATTTCCTCTTTATTTATATACACACGGACTTGTTTCACTTTCAACCATGAATTCAAATTTATGTTTACCAAATACATGTACACTGATTTATAGTTTCTCTAAATTTTCTACATCAAGTAAAAAGTACTAGGCCCAGCAATATATACTGTTTGTGTGGATTGGTACTTTCGTCTTACATGACATGAAACTTGTGTATTGGTTGGACTCCCGTTACATGACATGAAACTTGTGTATTGGTTGGACTCCCGTTACATGACATGAAACTTGTGTATTGGTTGGACTCCCGTTACATTACATGAAACTTGTGTATTGGTTGGACTCCCGTTACATCACATGAAACTTGTGTATTGGTTGGACTCCCATTACATCACATGAAACTTGTGTATTGGTTGGACTCCCATTACATCACATGAAACTTGTGTATTGGTTGGACTCCCGTTACATGACATGAAACTTGTGTATTGGTTGGACTCCCGTTACATTACATGAAACTTGTGTATTGGTTGGACTCCCGTTACATCACATGAAACTTGTGTATTGGTTGGACTCCCATTACATCACATGAAACTTGTGTATTGGTTGGACTCCCATTACATCACATGAAACTTGTGTATTGGTTGGACTCCCGTTACATCACATGAAACTTGTGTATTGGTTGGACTCCCATTACATTACATGAAACTTGTGTATTGGTTGGACTCCCGTTACATCACATGAAACTTGTGTATTGGTTGGACTCCCATTACATCACATGAAACTTGTGTATTGGTTGGACTCCCATTACATGACATGAAACTTGTGTATTGGTTGGACTCCCATTACATCACATGAAACTTGTGTATTGATTGGACTCCCATTACATCACATGAAACTTGTGTATTGGTTGGACTCCCATTACATGACATGAAACTTGTGTATTGGTTGGACTCCCATTACATCACATGAAACTTGTGTATTGGTTGGACTCCCATTACATCACATGAAACTTGTGTATTGGTTGGACTCCCGTTACATGACATGAAAATTGTGTATTGGTTGGACTCCCGTTACATGACATGAAACTTGTGTATTGGTTGGACTCCCGTTACATTACATGAAACTTGTGTATTGGTTGGACTCCCGTTACATGACATGAAACTTGTGTATTGGTTGGACTCCCGTTACATGACATGAAACTTGTGTATTGGTTGGACTCCCGTTACATCACATGAAACTTGTGTATTGGTTGGACTCCCGTTACATGACATGAAACTTGTGTATTGGTTGGACTCCCGTTACATCACATGAAACTTGTGTATTGGTTGTGTATATGTGAGCATTTCTGTCACCTCTCAAACTCGAGATATTTCTCAGAAAAGAGAAAATAGAAGCTGTCTTAAATGTAGGTTGTTTGAAATATTAACACAGCTGATTACCTACCAATACACTATCAGGTATATTGCAGCTGATTACCTACCAATACACTATCAGGTATATTGCAGCTGTTTACCTACCAATACACTATCAGGTATATTGCAGCTGATTACCTACCAATACACTATCAGGTATATTGCAGCTGTTTACCTACCAATACACTATCAGGTATATTGCAGCTGATTACCTACCAATACACTATCAGGTATATTGCAGCTGATTACCTACCAATACACTATCAGGTATATTGCAGCTGATTACCTACCAATACACTATCAGGTATATTGCAGCTGATTACCTACCAATACACTATCAGGTATATTGCAGCTGATTACCTACCAATACACTATCAGGTATATTGCAGCTGATTACCTACCAATACACTATCAAGTATATTGCAGCTGATTACCTACCAATACACTATCGGGTATATTGCAGCTGATTACCTACCAATACACTATCAGGTATATTGCAGCTGATTACCTACCAATACACTATCAGGTATATTGCAGCTGATTACCTACCAATACACTATCAGGTATATTGCAGCTGATTACCTACCAATACACTATCAGGTATATTGCAGCTGATTACCTACCAATACACTATCGGGTATATTGCAGCTGATTACCTACCAATACACTATCAGGTATATTGCAGCTGTTTACCTACCAATACACTATCAGGTATATTGCAGCTGATTACCTACCAATACACTATCGGGTATATTGCAGCTGATTACCTACCAATACACTATCAGGTATATTGCAGCTGATTACCTACCAATACACTATCGGGTATATTGCAGCTGATTACCTACCAATACACTATCAGGTATATTGCAGCTGTTTACCTACCAATACACTATCGGGTATATTGCAGCTGATTACCTACCAATACACTATCGGGTATATTACAGCTGATTACCTACCAATACACTATCGGGTATATTGCAGCTGATTACCTACCAATACACTATCAGGTATATTGCAGCTGATTACCTACCAATACACTATCAGGTATATTACAGCTGATTACCTACCAATACACTATCAGGTATATTGCAAACGTCATACTTGGTGTTTTCAGAGTATTAAATGTGTATTATGTGTAAATTCAACATAAAATTGTTATATTTGTATGCGGATGATTTCACATACTAGTTGTTGATACTTGTTACATTTTGAACTTTTGTTATTGGATGCAGAAGTAAATTAGAAATCGTGAAATTGTTGTAAAGTTGCAATGTTTGATGAATTTCAGAGTGTTTTAAATGCCGTTCAGACTCTAGTGAGAATTGCCCCAGAGGAAGTTTTGCCGGGATTTGTTACCAAGATAACACTGTTGCTAGGGAACGATGCTTTAATGATGATAACCAGGAACGAGTACGGTGCTTATCTGTGTCAGGAAGGACAACTCTATGACAAACAGTTGGCTGAAAGGTAAATTCTTCGTGTTAGATCTGTCAGAGAGGTTTTAGACAGCAGTTTGATAGTTTTGATATTGGTTCATAATTCTCAATTGCTTCCACAACGGATATGGTGCAGTTGATTTCATTGACCCATACTTGTGTGATTGATTTGCGGATGTTATAGGTAAGTTCAAGCTTAAATTGGGGGACAGAAACTAAGGTCACAATTGGTTTGGCATAACCCTGCTTACCCATAAAAATGGCCCCTGCTCTAAAGATATTGTTAGGGGTCTGAGAGGGATTTTTTGGCAGCGTTTTGATGGTTTACGCTAGTATGACCACAAAAAATAGTAGGAAAAAACAAGGTTTCTAAAGTTCCTGATTAATCCGGAAATCCGAGGGTCTCCAGAGTCACGTATAGATCGATGTGATTTTGGGGGGGGGGGTAGGGGCCTTATCGCGACTGGTACGAAACGTTTAGTGTACGAATGCGTTTCAATAGTCTAGATCATCAGACGCCTGCATCTGGTAATGCTAGGTCATTGAAGCTTCGATCAGAGCAGCTGAGTGATTGAGATCATTGGACATGACTTCCGACCCCCGGCAAATCTTCAGGATTGAGAACATTCAGCTGTTAGAACCTCTCAAAAAATTATTACCTCGCCATCAGAGTTGCGATAAAAAATCGCGAATGGCGAATTCGCCGATTTCCTGCTTTAAAATGCATATAATCTGAAAGTTGCTTACAAAATTCGATCTATTTATCCCGTAATACGACCAGCATATCCAGTCTATTGCGGTTTTAGGTCCCGCTAATTAGGCCATTTAACTCACGTGTCAACTTGTTTACACATTTTTACGACATACAATAGACCCCTTTATGGTTATGGCGAAGGTGTGAATCAATATGCCAAACAAACAATTTTTAAGGATGGCATAGAATGAATTTATTGCTGTTTGTTGTGTTGTTGCTTGTTATAAAGCTTTGTTTCTCTGTTGTATTTTAGCCTCAAGATAAACGCGGTCCAAGATCAGAATATCCGTAGAGAAAACAAACTTTACTCGTACAAAGATCAAATGGAGGAGTTGGCTTTACGAAAGGTGCGCTATATACTTGTATAGTTCAAGGGTGTTAAAATTCTGGATTAATCCAGAAATCGGGATTCAGAGCCACAGCGATTACTCAATTATCAAACTGAATTTCACAAGATCATTATAACTGCACATTCAACGCATCATTTTCCAAAAACAATATTTTCAGTTTCATATAACTTGGTTCATGTTGATTTTGCACTTTGGTATTCATTCAAATTCCTGTTAGTTCCTGAGTAATAAGCATTTTAAATAGGCATTTTAAATAAGCATTTTGAATAAGCATTTTAAATAGGCATTTTTAATGAGCATTTTTAATAAGCATTTTCAATGAGTTTTTTAATAAGCATGTTCAGGAGTTTTTAATAAGCATTTTAATAAGCTACTTTTAATAAGCATTTTTAATTAGCATTTTTAATAAGCATTTTCTAATAATCTATTTTTAACAGGCATTTTTAATAAGCATTTTTTCATTTATTAATAAGCATTTTTTTAATTGGCATTATTTAATAAGCATTTTTGAAGTTGGAGCCTCCACATTTGATGGACACAAGTATCGTTTATAGTTAATATCTGTCTGGTTATGATGTATTTGATGGTACAGTGAACATTTTGTTGTTTGTAGGAACTGGAAAAGAAGAAGGGAAAGACAACGGAACAGAAACCAAAGTTAACGAAGAAACAAGAAGAGGCATTACAGACACAGTTGAAGAAAGAATCGGAAATACGAGCCAGACTTTCATTGGTTAGTGTTTACAGAGTTTATCAACCCTTTACTCCATAGAAACGCCAAATCACGCCTCTACCACCTCCATGCAAACGCCAAATCACGCCTCTACCACATCTCCATAGAAACGCCAAATCACGCCTCTACCACCTTCATGCAAACGCCAAATCACGCCTCTACCACACCTCCATAGAAACGCCAAATCACGCCTCTACCACCTCCATGCAAACGCCAAATCACGCCTCTACCATCTCCATAGAAACGCCAAATCACACCTCTACCACATCTCCATGCAAACGCCAAATCACGCCTCTACCACATCTCCATAGAAACGCCAAATCACGCCTCTACCACATCTCCATAGAAACGCCAAATTACACCTACCACATCTCCATAGAAACGCCAAATCACGCCTCTACCACATCTCCGCAAACGCCAAATCACGCCTCTACCACATCTCCATGCTAACGTCTAATCGCGGCTATCGCAAATTTATCCATTTTGTCCTAAAATCGGACGTTTTAATTTATTCTAATGAAAATATCACTCTTTTATTAAGTGCAAATATCTCATTCATGTAAACATTATAAGTATATATACATGTTTAATATACAAAATAATAATACAATGATAAAGAGGCAATTACCAAAGAAAATCAATGCATTATGCACAAGAAACTCAATAGTACAATACATATATGATAAATAAATATTGTAGGAAAAGGTATTTTTATTATATGAAAATAAGTTAATTTCGGATGTTTCAAGTCTGGTATTTGTTTAAATTTACAAATAATTTCTGTAATGTTTGCTAGTTTGTATTATGCTATTAATGTCTTAATCCACCATGAGCGAGGGAAATTTTAAAAGAATGGATTATATAAAAGAAATCTATAACGCCTGTCACATAGTTATGCATGGTTCTGAGGATAAGGACGTCATAATATAAGTTTGCCATACAAGCTTACCCTTGCACCTCCCCAGTGCCTAATGTTTTGTAGACTGTTGTTTTCCCAGGAGTCTGTGTGGGAAGGCATTGTCTTGTGTATGTGTCTGTGTGGGGAGGCATTGTCTTGTGTATGTGTCTGTGTGGGGAGGCATTGTCTTGTGTATGTGTCTGTGTGGGGAGGCATTGTCTTGTGTATGTGTCTGTGTGGGGAGGCATTGTCTTGTGTATGTGTCTGTGTGGGGAGGCATTGTCTTGTGTATGTGTCTGTGTGGGGAGGCATTGACTTGTGTATGTGTCTGTGTGGGGAGGCATTGTCTTGTGTATGTGTCTGTGTGGGGAGGCATTGTCTTGTGTATGTGTCTGTGTGGGGAGGCATTGACTTGTGTATGTGTCTGTGTGGGGAGGCATTGTCTTGTGTATGTGTCTGTGTGGGGAGGCATTGACTTGTGTATGTGTCTGTGTGGGGAGGCATTGTCTTGTGTATGTGTCTGTGTGGGGAGGCATTGTCTTGTGTATGTGTCTGTGTGGGGAGGCATTGACTTGTGTATGTGTCTGTGTGGGGAGGCATTGACTTGTGTATGTGTCTGTGTGGGGAGGCATTGTCTTGTGTATGTGTCTGTGTGGGGAGGCATTGTCTTGTGTATGTGTCTGTGTGGGGAGGCATTGTCTTGTGTATGTGTCTGTGTGGGGAGGCATTGACTTGTGTATGTGTCTGTGTGGGGAGGCATTGACTTGTGTATGTGTCTGTGTGGGGAGGCATTGACTTGTGTATGTGTCTGTGTGGGGAGGCATTGTCTTGTGTATGTGTCTGTGTGGGGAGGCATTGTCTTGTGTATGTGTCTGTGTGGGGAGGCATTGTCTTGTGTATGTGTCTGTGTGGGGAGGCATTGACTTGTGTATGTGTCTGTGTGGGGAGGCATTGTCTTGTGTATGTGTCTGTGTGGGGAGGCATTGTCTTGTGTATGTGTCTGTGTGGGGAGGCATTGTCTTGTGTATGTGTCTGTGTGGGGAGGCATTGACTTGTGTATGTGTCTGTGTGGGGAGGCAGTGACTTGTGTATGTGTCTGTATGGGGAGGCATTGTCTTGTGTATGTGTCTGTGTGGGGAGGCATTGACTTGTGTATGTGTCTGTGTGGGGAGGCATTGACTTGGGTATGTGTCTGTGTGGGGAGGCAGTGACTTGGGTATGTGTCTGTGTGGGGAGGCATTGTCTTGTGTATGTGTCTGTGTGGGGAGGCATTGACTTGTGTATGTGTCTGTGTGGGGAGGCATTGACTTGGGTATGTGTCTGTGTGGGGAGGCAGTGACTTGGGTATGTGTCTGTGTGGGAAGGCATTGTCTTGTGTATGTGTCTGTGTGGGGAGGCATTGTCTTGTGTATGTGTCTGTGTGGGGAGGCATTGACTTGGGTATGTGTCTGTGTGGGGAGGCAGTGACTTGGGTATGTGTCTGTGTGGGAAGGCATTGTCTTGTGTATGTGTCTGTGTGGGGAGGCATTGTCTTGTGTATGTGTCTGTATGGGGAGGCATTGTCTTGTGTATGTGTCTGTGTGGGGAGGCATTGACTTGTGTATGTGTCTGTGTGGGGAGGCATTGACTTGGGTATGTGTCTGTGTGGGGAGGCAGTGACTTGGGTATGTGTCTGTGTGGGAAGGCATTGTCTTGTGTATGTGTCTGTGTGGGGAGGCATTGTCTTGTGTATGTGTCTGTGTGGGGAGGCATTGACTTGTGTATGTGTCTGTGTGGGGAGGCAGTGACTTGTGTATGTGTCTGTGTGGGGAGGCATTGACTTGTGTATGTGTCTGTGTGGGGAGGCATTGACTTGTGTATGTGTCTGTGTGGGGAGGCATTGACTTGTGTATGTGTCTGTGTGGGGAGGCAGTGACTTGGGTATGTGTCTGTGTGGGGAGGCATTGTCTTGTGTATGTGTCTGTGTGGGGAGGCATTGACTTGTGTATGTGTCTGTGTGGGAAGGCATTGTCTTGTGTATGTGTCTGTGTGGGGAGGCATTGTCTTGTGTATGTGTCTGTGTGGGGAGGCATTGTCTTGTGTATGTGTCTGTGTGGGGAGGCATTGTCTTGTGTATGTGTCTGTGTGGGGAGGCATTGTCTTGGGTATGTGTCTGTGTGGGGAGGCATTGACTTGTGTATGTGTCTGTGTGGGGAGGCATTGTCTTGTGTATGTGTCTGTATGGGGAGGCATTGTCTTGTGTATGTGTCTGTATGGGGAGGCATTGTCTTGTGTATGTGTCTGTATGGGGAGGCATTGTCTTGTGTATGTGTCTGTGTGGGGAGGCATTGTCTTGTGTATGTGTCTGTATGGGGAGGCATTGTCTTGTGTATGTGTCTGTGTGGGGAGGCATTGTCTTGTGTATGTGTCTGTGTGGGGAGGCATTGTCTTGTGTATGTGTCTGTGTGGGGAGGCATTGTCTTGGGTATGTGTCTGTGTGGGGAGGCATTGTCTTGTGTATGTGTCTGTATGGGGAGGCATTGACTTGTGTATGTGTCTGTGTGGGGAGGCATTGACTTGTGTATGTGTCTGTATGGGGAGGCATTGTCTTGTGTATGTGTCTGTGTGGGGAGGCATTGTCTTGTGTATGTGTCTGTATGGGGAGGCATTGACTTGTGTATGTGTCTGTGTGGGGAGGCATTGTCTTGTGTATGTGTCTGTGTGGGGAGGCATTGTCTTGTGTATGTGTCTGTGTGTGGGGAGGCATTGACTTGTGTATGTGTCTGTGTGGGGAGGCATTGTCTTGGGTATGAGTCTGTGTGGGGAGGCATTGACTTGTGTATGCGGTGTTCCCTCTCTTTCATGGATAGATTTCTTTAGCATTGTTTTATCATATTGGTGAGAACAGCACAGAATCTTTGTGTAACCTAACAGCTGTGAGTGTGAATAATGTTCATATATTGTATGTCCTACTGTCAGACCTCGATTATTTGATTCAATGTGTCTGAAATTTTATTTCGAATAATACATGGTTTCGAAACGTCCATTTCAATTTGACGTGCGTAAGAAGATAATTGGTACCTGATATTTTATTCGGATGATACCAAGTATTCGGATTGAGGGTTGTCAAATTAACGAGGTCTGACTGTATTTCGTACTCCTGAACTGGGTTGGGACGATTTATTGATCCCTCGATGCATCAAAATACAAGAACTCCTGATAGCATTATGAGTGTTTTGTCTTTATTATATATCATGATACATATGAGCACTGCTATGGGATTTACAACCTCTTCTGTAAGTGACGTCTTTTCAAGAAAACGCAACATGATGCAAGCAGGAAACATTATTTTCTCCATATAGTCACATCGTTTTCCTATTGCCATATGGGGCATATATTGCTAACTGTCAGTACATGGTGACGTCACATGCAACGTTTTCTGAAAATGACATCACTTAAAGAAGAGGTTGGAAATCGTACAGCGGGTGTTCATATGGAAACGTGAGAGGTGTATTGTGCGTATCCTCTCATCCTTAATCTGAATTTATTTACAGCTCAACAATGATTTGTGTAAGGGATGCGAACTTCTGAGTTCTGTTATTAAGGGAAACCCAATGTCAACTGGCCAGTTTGTGAAAGATTTGTGTAGATTGCTGGTTCCGTTGCTGAAATCACCTTTAGCTGCCCCACCTGCTTGTCAGGTAATAGTGGAGCTGGGTACCGCTGTATTTGATGACCAGAATCTAGGTATATACAAATTTTCTCAGTCATTCTTAAGTGCTGTATTTTTCCGAAATCTTGGTAATCACACTTAACATTTTTTTCTCTCTTCATTGAAACTTTCTTCCATTGTTTCAATCATGATAATGCTTGATGTCAAAATATGTTTCCTTATTAAATTTGATAAATATCTGTGGACATGTTGTTTTTGGCTCATTTGAGCAATAGCTTGGGGTGATTGCTCACCGTCCGTTGTCTCTTTGTCCTTCCGTCCGTATGTCTGTCCATTATTTAAAAAACATGACTGCCAGGGGGCAGGTCACCTTCCCAATATGTGAACATTATAATTATAGTGCTTACTCTTAATATACTGGAAATCAAAATGTTTGGTAACTTAGTTAGAATCTTTATTTCAACCAAATTTTGCATCCTGTGACACAGGACCATAATACCCAACATTGTCTGATGATATCATCGGCGTTTTATATCAATGATTGTTTATTTTAGGCATACTGCTCAGCCACTCTACAGTCCGTCTGCTTCAACCTGAATGTAATTGTAACCCTGCCTGGTGCGAGGAACCTTTGAATAAACAAGCCACTCGTATCATTGAAATATTATATTCCGAGTCGGTTCCTGAGCCAGGGAGTGGATTTGGCGCACTAGAAGAGACTTCTGCAGATTTATACCCAGCGTCTAATTTCGCTTACATGTTCTATTTCTTGAGCTGCGTGGTAATGAACAATGGCGAAGCTGTCGGGAAGGACGATAGTTTAGTTGGGAAAGCATTAAAAATTATAAGTGCACACGCACAGATCAGAGAAGGCAAAGATGACGTAAGTTCTGTTATTTTACCGTATCGTTTTGAACTTGCCCTAGCATTCCCTCAGGATGAATAATACGATATATGTCGCTCTGTAAAGTTTGTTCCCACATGTACTGAACATAACTTATATAAAAAGTGTTTAATTATTTTTGTGTCACCCCTTTTTAGAGGGCCAGCCATTTCTGACTTATGAGACACCTACTTTCTGAGCACATTTACTTCCCGATTCATATCGTTCAATGCCAGTCACCAGGCAGGTAGGCACATGGTAACCATTATTTAACTAGCTGGCGGCTCACCAACCGGCCATATCAGAACGGACCCCTACCAGGATTCAAACCTTCGACCTCCCGCTCCCAAGGCGGATACCTTAACGTATGATGTGATAATTAATGTTCACAATTTGTAATCATTCCCTCTTATCAAATACTGTATAAGTGCTAAAGTTTGTGAGGTGGTTAAATTTGCGAATTCCGCAAATGCACAAAATCCGCAAACATTTTCCACGGCGTAAATTTTTTTTCCCACCGAAGTGTATTTTTCCTATGCACAGTGTAGCCACTACATGGAGTCGCATCTAAAGCACTGCGAGGCCGAAAATACTGAGTCCTACCATCACCTTTGGAGACTTAAATTAAAATTAAGAAATTGAATTTTTTTCGATGTGTAGATATTATAAACAAGCTGATGTCTGCGATTTCGACAAACTTTTGGACATGTGATATTATCCACTTGTATAGTATATCATTGCTATGTTGTTACATATAAAATTTCAGGGAACTGGACCTAGTTTGTTTCCTGTGAAGGAATTACTCCAGATGTTGCTTCGTGTAATCTCCGTCTCGCCATCGAAGATACAACAACTTGCGAACACAGCTCTTGTTGAAGTAGCCCAGTCTGTGAATGGTGGTAGAGGTTGTGGTAAAGTGGGAACTGACGATATTAATGTGATCTTAGAATCCCTGAAATCAACTTGTACAGCCACGAGGGAGTCTGCCCTTCAGGTACCTTAATATGTTCCTTCCTTCTATTGAGTCTGAGTACAGTAAAACATCACTTAAAGACCACCTCAAAATTAAGACCACAATTTTCAAGTGCTTTTTCACTGTTTTGCTCTTCATTCAACCGCGATAATAAGACCACCTCAATACGAAGACCAGTTTTCAAGGGTCCCAAGGGTGGTCTTATTACTGAGGTTTAACTGTATTTAGATACAGCAATATACGCCTGTCCACAGAATACGACCATATATTATTTGATCGCTTCTATGACAAAACCTGTATTAGTGACGTTGGTTATGACGTTTAGTATTTCTGAGTCAAAGTTTTGACATCACAAACTAAGCGCTTTGTCCGAATATATTTTGAAGGCTTAATTGTGATTTATAGAATTAGATGAACGAGGAAACATTTTTAAGTATTGCATAATTTGTTTTTTCCATTTGAAGAGCATAAGATTTTGAGGTGGTCTTATAATTGAGGTGGTCTTTAAATGTGGATTTACTGTTAGAAAATGTAAAAGCCTGGAAATGGACTTTTTGGTCACTAATACAGGTTTATCGTGGCACAGTTATTTGGAACTAATAATAATTAAATTACCATGCATGTTGCTTTTCTTATTCTGTAAATATACTAACAACGTATAATGTGTTCAACTTGTATTAATGTTCAATGTCACAACCACTCTGCTTGGTTTCACAATTAATTCCGACTTGATAATAAGACCACTTTATGTCGTACTTTATGACCTGGGTGGTCGTAGTAGCGTAACATTACTGTAGCAAATATTTGACTTTTTGAAGCCAGTACAGTGAATCGTGTCATCAATAATAACCTTTGAGTTTTGCAAAAATCCTTTAAAGCCTTTTTTTTCTGAAAGCCCTATTAAAACCTGTAATTCACTCTCCAAACCTTTAGATTTTTTCACTCAGTTTACTGAGTCTTTCTGGAGCAATGTATATTATATTTATGTTGTACTTCTCACTTGTGAAAACTGCAGCCTTATGATACTGCTTGTA
Organism: Mactromeris polynyma; assembly: GCA_032209605.1. Lineage (NCBI taxonomy): Eukaryota > Metazoa > Mollusca > Bivalvia > Venerida > Mactridae > Mactromeris > Mactromeris polynyma. The sequence goes on from JASFXZ010000028.1 coordinate 8,756,517, forward strand.
TGTATCATGTTGTGTATTTGTTAGGGCAGTCTCTGATTGCTCTAGAAGAATCCTTTAGCATCTCTGCAACGGTTGCGCTGCCGACTCATCTTGGTCAAAGCGTTCAGTCAGATCAATCAGTGTCTCACAGATTATGACTTTACAGACTTATCTTCAAATCAAACTGCTAAACACGTTCTATACAAATACTCACAATGATATAAGTCTGTTAAGTCATAATCTGTGAGACAGTTTCTGTCGGTACTGTATGTGTTTGTACATGTTATTCATTGGTCGTGTTTCAGGCACTACAATATCTGACTCCAGTGTTACCCAACATTGACAGTAACTATGAAGTTGGCCTACAGATTGCTCTCCGTGTCTGGGTTGCATCATTTGATGTGGAAAATGATGTTAGAACATTAGCTGAAAGGTAAAAAAACATCAAAATTATCGTCAATGTGCGAACTCCTTGGCAGGGGCCAACTTGGATGATATTATTGCCTATAAGAGCCTGACTTTGCTTAAAACCATTAACAAAGCAAAAATCAAGGCATCAAAAATGATGAATTTGGTTTCTATTCCTTGGTAAATTTGCTGGATTCTAAAATTCTTTTTTCACTGTGGACGCAGGTCGTGCAACAAATTGAGATAGTTACAATGTGTACATATGAAGGAATGAGATTTTCTGCCGATCGGTAGATTTTTGCTTTTTTTTTGCCCTCAAGCATAATTTTTATGATGGATTTAAATCTGATGTGAAAGTTCACTGCAGGGCCATATTTTCCACAACAAATCAGGAAATTTGGCCGAGTTTTTTCTAACCTGGATGTTCTGTAGTGCTATTTTTTAGACGTGCGTATTCTGTCATTAGTATAAAGACCCCGGGCCTTTTTTCCATTTTTTCTTTCTTTGCCATTCACGTCCCTGCATATGTCGCTCGGCATGATGATTGGAGGTTTTGTTTTACGTTGCAGTGTGAAGACTGATTTAGACTTAGAAGAACCGTATGAAGATATTTGTACACATCTGGTGGATGACGTTATTCATCCTGAAGGAATCGTAAGGAAGGCTGCAGCTGAATGTCTCTCTAAAACGCTGGAATTTCATACGGATCACATTGTCTCGACCATAGACATGCTACTACAAAACTATGATAAAAAACTGGAGGTGAGTTGAAATACAGTCGGACCATGTTTATATGACCTCCTTCTATCCAGATACATGGTATCATCCGAAATAAATATCAGGTTGTGATGTATCTCCTTATGCACGTCTAATTGAAATGGGCTATTCGAAACCATGTATTATTCGAAATAACATTTCGGACTCGATGAATTCGCATGAACGATGTATGTACTCATTAACGTGTTGAATTATGTAAGATGTTCAGATTTTCGCCAGGATATATCATGTTTGATTCTAGTACAACTACAGAAGTCGGTCTACAGTAGGGTATCAACTTCAACAAATAATATTTGTATCATATAACATGAACTAGATCCATATTTCATGAACAGAATGCCTTTAATGAGACGACAGTTATGAAAATAGTAGTTGTTTTTCCCCGGACCATTTAGACTAAGAAGGGTTACTGGACCGTGAAGCATAAACACACAACTTAAGATGTAAACAAACTGAATATTTCATGCCCATGTAAACAAACTGAATATTTCATGCCCATGTAAACAAACTGAATATTTCATGCCCATGTAAACAAACTGAATATTTCATGCCCGTGTAAACAAACTGAATATTCCATGCCCGTGTAAACAAACTGAATATTTCATGCCCATGTAAACAAACTGAATATTTCATGCCCGTGTAAACAAACTGAATATTTCATGCCCGTGTAAACAAACTGAATATTTCATGCCCATGTAAACAAACTGAATATTTCATGCCCGTGTAAACAAACTGAATATTTCATGCCCGTGTAAACAAACTGAATATTTCATGCCCATGTAAACAAACTGAATATTCCATGCCCGTGTAAACAAACTGAATATTCCATGCCCGTGTAAACAAACTGAATATTTCATGCCCGTGTAAACAAACTGAATATTTCATGCCCATGTAAACAAACTGAATATTTCATGCCCGTGTAAACAAACTGAATATTTCATGCCCATGTAAACAAACTGAATATTCCATGCCCGTGTAAACAAACTGAATATTCCATGCCCGTGTAAACAAACTGAATATTTCATGCCCATGTAAGCAAACTGAATATTTCATGCCCGTGTAAACAAACTGAATATTTCATGCCCGTGTAAACAAACTGAATATTTCATGCCCGTGTAAACAAACTGAATATTTCATGCCCGTGTAAACAAACTGAATATTTCATGCCCATGTAAACAAACTGAATAGTTCATGCCCGTGTAAACAAACTGAATATTTCATGCCCATGTAAACAAACTGAATATTTCATCCATGTAAACAAACTGAATATTTCATGCCCATGGAAACAAACTGAATATTTCATGCCCATGTAAACAAACTGAATATTTCATGCCCATGGAAACAAAACGATGAACAATGATTCAGTTCAACATTAAATTATCCGTAAATTCTTTTGAGAAGTTATTCTGAGTAGTCTTCCTTTCTAGGTATTTATTGGAGAATATTCTGAAATTAAGCTGAACAATAAAATGTACCGGTGTTGTTCAGATGCTAGTATATTGTCATTGTACAATATCTCAGTTTAAGTGAAGGAGAAAAAATATAAAATTTGGTATAATGCTTAATAATATCATCCACCTTTGCAGATGCCCCCTCCAATTCTGGATGAATTCGGTAGAGCAGTTCCCATGCAGCAACAAGACGATTGGCCGGCTAGAAGCGGTGTTGCCATGGCATTAGGGAACTTGGCCCCTATTCTACCACAAGAACAGCTACTGTCATTGTTTAATTTCTACGTACCGAAAGGTTTAGGGGATAGAAGCGCTGATGTCAGATCACAGATGAGATCCGCCGCCCTTGCTACCATTAATGTGCACGGAAAGGTAGGGAACTTATAGATCAACAGGGGTTCAACTAGGGGCTGAAACTCCAGGGTCATTTTGATAATTTTTACCTGATTTTATCATAGTATAGACAAATTACCTACAATTTAGAGCAAAGTTGACCCTACCGCCAGAATCCTTGGGGTCAAAATGTGCGAAAGGGTCAACTCCAGGGGTCAAAGGTCAACTACAGGGGTCAAAGGTCAACTCTAGGGGTCAAATGGAACCCCTGCATCAATCAGTTAAGTGTATCAGAAAGGTGAAGTTAGTTTTCGTCTTGTCTGGATTAGTGATTCAGAAATAGGGCTTTCATTGATACAAAGTTTTGCATATCGGCGACATGTTTACCCTTGCACCTCTTCAATGCCTGATGTTTTGTTTTCCCAGTGTTCTGTGTAGTGAGGCATTGTCTTATGTAAGTGGCGTTCCCTGTAACAACTTAATCTCTCTTTTATTATCAGGACAATGTATCAACACTGTTACCTGTGTTTGAGGAGTTCTTGACGAGCGCGCCGGGCACCGCAAGTTACGACGCCGTGCGACAAAGTATCGTCATCCTGATGGGATCGTTAGCCAAGCATTTAGACAAGGATAACCCGAAAGTAAAGCCAATAGTTGGTCAGTTGATTGCTGCGTTATCTACACCATCGCAAGAGGTTGGTTCATATAATATACCATCAGACCTCCTAGTGATACCTTTAAAACTGAGATAACATTTAATTTTTGAAAAATCCTTTAAAACCTTTGTCGAGCCCGCTTGTGGTAAGCTCGACAGAGTCGCCACAATGGCGGTCCGATAAAAGTGCGTGCGTGCATGTGTGCGTCCGGATTTGTCCATATAGTCTATACCGTGTATTATTGGAAATAAAATTTCGGATTCGAATGAACAAGGTTCGACCATAATTCATAAACCATATTTGTTGAAGATTACCTACTTACTTACTTACTCATAGCACGAACTATCCCCAATAAACAATGTATGATGACGTTCTCAGGTACAAGAAGCCGTGGCGAATTGTCTACCACCATTGGTACCAGCTGTAAAATCCAACGCTCCAGAACTCGTGCAAAAGCTGATGGACCTTTTGCTCGAGTCCGACAATTATGGTGAGAGAAAAGGGGCCGCTTACGGATTGGCTGGTCTTGTTAGAGGTCTTGGAATCACATCCCTTAAACAGCTGGAAATTATGGCAACTTTGGAAGATGCCGTGAAGGACAAGAAAAATCCAAGAAGAAGGGAAGGTAATGTGTTACAGATATATTATGCTCATTTTTTGTTCATTTTTTTACCGAAACGAACATGAAAAATATATTTTCTATAGTTAATTAAATCATCAATAAACATGCATTAACAAAGAATGAAATAAAGTCATGTTTGAGAAACACGAAAAATCAGTCAATGGTGCTACCGGGAATCGAACCCAGGTCTACGGATTGCCGGTCCGTTATGCTAACCACTACACCACAGTGACCTGACGTCATTTTCGTACTCAATGTATTTATCCATATGTGGAGAAAAAATATGTTTGTACATAACAAAATTTACACAAGTTTAGTATGTTAGTAATTTGGTCAAAAATGATATTTTCAATCGGTTTTACATTGCAATGGTTCTTATTAGAGATGTTTTAGCCAATGTTACAACAATACTGGATGAAGCCAATTCAAAAATTTCATGTTCAGATGAGCCAGATACATCTTTAAACTATAATGCAATGTCTTTCATTGTATATAATCTTGTGATAATCATGGTTGTTAGTTACGAGGCAATTTGTGATATACATATTTTCTTGCGATACTTTTGAATTTCTGTGATATCAATTAATTAAATGATCATGCCTCTCTATGTCATGCCACAAACACGTAGGACCACAATGGAAATAAGAGTTTAAGTGATTTTTTAGTGAATTTCGGTTGTTTGTCCTAGCAAAAATGCTTCCGTTTGTACCATCCGGAAAAGAGCACTTTGAGATGAAAGAGGGAAAGTAATAATACATTCAGCAAAAGCGGGAATTAGAAAATTTATAAGTAAAATAGCCCATGCTCTTATTTCCCCAAATTTGGAGCTTAACACATATTTTCCCAATTGAAAAGGCACAGGCAGTAAAATTATTTTCAAAAAAAATCACTGACAAATTTTTCCTGTAGTACCCGGTCTGGTTACATGAATGTATATGAGATGACTATTTGTTTCAGGAGCCCTGTTTGCCTATGAGATGATGTGTACCATGTTAGGGAAGCTATTTGAACCTTACGTTGTTCATATTCTACCACACCTGCTGTTGTGTTTTGGTGATGCTAGTCAGTACGTGAGAGAGGTAGGTTATCTGTTTTCAGTCATAGATGTATAAACACAAATGGTTCCATCAGCTAGAAGATAATGTTTGAAAACTGATATTTACTTAGGCCTTTTTGTATAGTTCCCACAGGTCAGACTAGCTGACCCATTCACAAAACCAAATATGTTTTATTTCCCAATCAGAAAAAAAAATCCCAATGAGTAGCACCTACGACAAATCGTCTATTGGAGCGAATGGCATATCTTGAAGCTCTTTGAATAACTCTGGCCATTATTGTCCCTTGTGTCATAAATGTTTGTGGACATTTTTTAGTCTTTTTGATAGTTGATACAAGAAATATAGATTAGAATGCTTGTTTATATAAAATTTACATATGAAAAGCCTGTTCTTTTAACTATGAAATTTCGCAAAATTGGAGTTAAGCGATTAAATTTCTTCCCTAAATTGGCAAATTTTACGACAATGGACAGAAAAATGTCTGTTACTCCCCTGCTTATAGGAATATTATATGTTGTACAGTCATGTCATGTCGCATAGTTTTCCATGCAACTCTGCTCAAATTTTTTCTACCAAGTTTCGTTGTGCATATAGATGGCACGTTCTTGTTGAATGATTTGTGACGGGTCCTTTAATGATAGAAAATTTCATTGTCTCCACAGGCGGCCATCTTAGATTTTCTAAAAAACATGTCTGACAAGACTGATCAAGGAGTAGTAATCACCTTTGGTGCTAGCTCTAGTTTATCTTTGTAATTGGTAATTGTTCTATGGATGATGGCCGGAGGTTTTGGACTCCATTCAATTTTAATTTCATTAACAGTAATACTTAATATAGATTTGTATGACTTGTACTATGAGATGTTTATATAGGCAGCTGATGAGACGGCTAAAGCGGTGATGGGGATGTTGACTGCTCACGGTGTTAAGCTGGTCCTACCCTCACTACTGAAAGGTCTGGAAGAAGACTCATGGAGAACTAAAGCTGGTAAATTATAAATTCATCAGATTTGGCTGACATTTTTAAAATACATATAAAGTAAATGCGTTTTTGCATTACTTACTTTTCAAAATGGCTGTCATTGTTTTTGATTTTAATGTGAGCAATTTAAACAATTATTATTATCTCTCATTTTTCATGTGTGTCTGTTGGATGTTAATTTTAGCTGCATGAAATTAACTGGCTGTGTTCTCTATGGTTACCAGTCGAAATAAAACATTCAAATTGATAATCAACTGACTACTGTAACGGATGTTGTTGAGTATGTATGTACTTGAATAATGTATACCTGAGTCGATTGATTGATTGATTGATTGATTGATTGATTGATTGATTGATTTTCAGGTAAAATACACATATACAATTAAAATACATACATTTTTTAAACTTACACACAACCTATCACAGTAGGTTTACATTAACATGATATCACAGATTTAGTACAAATAATAATTTCTATTCATGGTGACTTTTTTATAATACAATTTATATGAACATTGTGCGGAGTTATTGGTAATTGTTCATAAAGACATGATGTACTCAGGAAAATTGCTCATCTTTATTTCTGCATCTGATATTTCCAACAAGCAAGTTAAGCCACTGTGAAAGTGCTGCCCGTCTGGTGAACTCAGTAGTTACGAGTACCAGGCTGTCACCCCTCCTGTCCGGGCTCGATACCCGGGTTGGGCAGGTCATGTGTGTCCAGGTCAGTTGTCCTCCACCTCTGATTCTCGTGCTGGGAAGTTGTCCGCAGCTTGCGTAGGGACAAGTACAGGTTATTAAAATAATTCCAGGAAAACTTTTTGCCATGTATAAGAGAAAATAAGAATCTTTCAATGGATTCTGGTACAGATAGAAATATCCGGCTAGGGGGTTCCTGGTTAGAGCCTCGTCCTGGCTGTAACAGTTTCCTTTGAGCCAGATATTTTCCATCAGCACACAAAGCCGGTGGCAGATTCTTTTTCTTGCATACCTCTTTTAAGAAATAAAGGATGAGATTGAATAACAGGACAAATGTTTAAGAATTTTGTTTGCTTTAGTATCATATGAATCGACAAATTAATTCAAGTTATTCTTTGATGTTATGTGAGATCATTATTCAGTAGAACTTGTTCATTCAAATTCATCGGGTTCGAAATTATATTTCGAATAATACATGGTTTCGAATAGCCCATTTCAATTCAACACGCCTGTGTACATACATCGGGACCTGATCTTTATTTTTGATGATGCCAAGTATTCCGCAAGAAGGTTGTCAAATAACGAGGTCCGATTATATGTGATGTCATCAGCATGAAACTCGACCTACTTGGGACTGTAAGTTTTTTCCAGTTTAAACGCAGGAAATGCCGGTCTGATATGCAAGGACAAATTGTTGAAAAATGGCATTATACCCGATTTAAACAAACAAGTGTGCACGTATGTGAGATGTAAATGTAACAGGCTTGATGTTTATTTCTCACCACACAGGTGCTGTTGAACTGCTCGGATCTATGGCTTACTGTGCTCCAAAACAGCTGTCAGCATGTCTTCCCAATATCGTACCCAAGATAACCGAGGTGTTAACTGATTCTCACGTCCGTGTACAGAAAGCCGGGTCCCAGGCTTTGAAACAGATCGGAAACGTTATCAGGAATCCAGAAATTCAAGGTAATACAGACAATATAATTGACCTGTTTTTCTTCTACTGTGATTTCTTTTTGTTAATTTTGCTGCCAAATATAGACTGTTTCCCATTATCAAAAAGTGTCTATTTTCCCCAAAAGATCATAATTTTTGCCCAATTCGTTGTTCATTTTTCCCCCTCTGACTGAATATCTTTTTTATAGTATAGTCAGATTTTTGTGTATTTAACCTTATATACAAGAATCTTTGCTCGTACATCACCTCATATATATAACAAACACCAGCCACAGCTGAAAAGTTATTTTTATAAGCAAACCAACCATTACCTTATTTTCCCAAATTTTGGATTTATCGCGTCTATTTTCCCAATTGAAAAGGCACTGGCAGTAATATTATTTTCAAAAAATATTACTGTTCTAGTTTAGACTTAAGGTCATTGTATCTCTTATTGTTTTGAGGAACATGAAAAATCGGTCAATGGCGCTACCGGGATTCAAACCCGGCTCTACGGATTGCCGGGCCATTATGCTAACCCATGAGGCATACAATGAGGATGGCAGGGGGTTGAGGAATGTTGCACTTGTAACTAGGGCCTTTATTATAAACATTGTAAGTCTGAAACCCAGACATAAACTTTAAAATATTAAATGTACTTTTTTCCCCTACATTGTTATAACAGTATGGATTTTAAATAAAACAAATGGCAAATGTGTAGAGTGGGTAACGACAATAATTCTGATAAAATTTAGTTTAGATTCAACAAGAACAAAAGGCTGGTAAAAGTAACTTTTGCAAAATTTCAGTTGAAGTCTGTGTTTCAGTCGCATCCTTTTTTGTGAATAAGGCCCTTTGAATCCCTACAGTGAAGATAAAAAAAGTCGCCTCCCTCTACCCCATGTTTGGATTTGTTTATCTTTTATGTCATATGTTTGTCTTTCACAGCGATTGTTCCTGTCTTATTGGATGCTTTACAAGATCCGGCAAGGAAGACGAGTATGTGTCTGCAAAATCTGCTAGAAACCAAGTTTGTCCATTTTATCGACGCCCCGTCCTTGGCTCTCATCATGCCCGTGGTGGAACGTGCATTCCAGGATCGCGCTACAGAAACGAGAAAAATGGCCGCCCAGATTATAGGGAACATGTACTCTCTGACTGATCAAAAGGTAGAGTTATTGTTGATTGTATTTACAGTATCATCTCACTTAAAGACCACCTCAGTAATAAGACCACCTCAGTAATAAGACCACCTCAGTAATAAGGCCACATCAGTAATAAGACCACCTCATTTAAAGACCACCTCAGTAGTCAGACCTCCTCAAAATTAAGAATACAATTTTCGGGTCCATTTTCACTGTTTTGCTTTTCATTCAACCGCAATGTTAAGTCTTCAATTGTAACTATTGTCCCATACTGTAACTATTGTCCCATACTGTAACTATTGTCCTATACTGTAACTATTGTCCCATACTGTAACTATTGTCCCATACTGTAACTATTGTCCCATACTGTAACTATTGTCCCATACTGTAACTATTGTCCCATACTGTAACTATTGTCCCATACTGTAACTATTGTCCCATACTGTAACTATTGTCCCATACTGTAACTATTGTCCCATACTGTAACTATTGTCCCATACTGTAACTATTGTCCCATACTGTAACTATTGTCCCATACTGTAACTATTGTCCTATACTGTAACTATTGTCCTATACTGTAACTATTGTCCTATACTCTTACTATTGTCCCATACTGTAACTATTGTCCTATACTGTAACTATTGTCCTATACTCTTACTATTGTCCTATACTCTTACTATTGTCCTATTGTCCTATACTCTTACTATTGTCCTATACTCTTACTATTGTCCTATACTCTTACTATTGTCCTATACTCTTACTATTGTCCTATACTCTTACTATTGTCCTATACTCTTACTATTGTCCTATACTGTAACTATTGTCATCTACCGTAACTATTATATGTACATTGTAATTGTGTCTTAATTGTGACACTAATACATCTGATTCCATATTTATCTAGGACTTGGATCCGTATATAGATAAGGTTATCCCAGGTTTGAAGCAGTCGTTGCTTGATCCGGTACCCGAGGTACGTGCAGTATCGGCTCACGCGCTGGGTGCCATGGTTAAAGGTATGGGTGGTGACAAGTTTGATGAACTCATGAACTGGCTTATGGAGACACTGAAATCTGAAGGAAGTTCCGTAGACAGGTCTGGTGCTGCCCAAGGTTTGTACAGAAATGTTTATAGGTATATTGTACGATTTAATCGGCCAAAAATCCGAAAGATTGCAACAGGCTATTGATGAAATACGAGTTTTACCTCCGGCCCGCAAACCGAAAGTGGTGCCGCTAGTGGAATCCTCAATCTATTTTTAAGACTGTACTGGGCATGTGCATACAGCGTGATAATTTTAATCCAACTATTTACCGTTATCGACGGACCAGGCATTGTTTATGTTGCGATCTTCACCTTGTGATCTCACGAGATGTTCCCATAATGCATTTCGCAAAATTGGCGAGAAATATAAATATCTCTAACTCGGCGCGTAGGCCAAGATAGGAAATACCTGTTTTAAAGCTTATATTTTTATGGCTTTAAGGGGTTCTTAAAGTAATGATGCAGAATGAAAGAACATTTCTGTATGAAGACATTAACATGTGAAAATTCCGAAATTTACGTCGATCGATTTTTTGATTAAAATAAACACTGTCTACCTTTAATGTTGTTTGACTTGAAACAGTTTGATCTTTGTTGTTTCAAGTAATTTGCTGTCAAGTATAGAGATTTGACAATCTTACTAAGGGGTTCCACTAGGGGCTGAATCTCAAGGGTCAATTTGTTGTCATGTTACCATTTTATAGCCAAAATACCTTTAATTCAGAGAAAAATTTACCGTTCGGTCAGAATCTTAAGGGTCAAAATGTGGCCTTTTTTGGAAATTCCAGGGGTCAAAGGGTAAACTCCAGGGTCAAATGGAACCCCTGCTTACTAGTATTTCAGATTTCCTTTTTGTTTCTTAACTACTAGCACATTTTCACACTTAACTGATGATGATGTTGAATACTTTATACGAAATCTTATTTTTCGCCAAGTCAATACAAGGAGCATTCTCTATGGACAGACTTGGGGTTTACTATGCCTACTTTTGAAAACTGTGGGGGCATATTGTTTTACACATTTCTGTAGGTCAGTCAGTAGATCATCCTTTTCCACGCCGTAACTCAAGTACCCTTTGGCCTCTTGGATCTTAACTTAGTAGGATGATTGCTTGCAGGTTGTAGATGCACCCTTCAGATTTTGGAATCTCTAGGGCAAAGGTCAAGGTCAATTTAACTATTAGGTGGAAATCCTTGTCCGTCTGAGAACTGAACAGTTGTTAAGATTTTTAGACCATCAAGATCAAAGCCTTGTATGTCATCCTTACTCACTGCTATATTAATTAAAATCCTCTCACTGACAATGCATCTTTAAAGGGCATAATGTTTCACGAGCTTCTCTTGTTCCAGTTTAGCATTCCGTCCTCTGCCCCGTTGACTGATTTACAAAGAATTCATCTAAAATACATGTTGAGTATCATGTATCAATAGTCAGGTTTCATAAATTTTTGTCATTTCATACCATGACAAGCTGATACTTTATTTCCAGTTTCTCTTCTTTATAGGTTGTTAAATTGTGTAATTTGATAAGTCATTGGCTGTAATAAAACCTTGATATTTAATGCTATTGAGCATGCCGGCTAGCTTAATAGGTTGAGCGCTAGACTGGTGACGACAGATCTGGGTTTGATTCCCATTAATTCCAGGCAATCTGCTTAGGTCAACTGGCCGCCGTGTATGACTGAAAACTAGTTGGAAAACAGCGTATCACCCGATGAATACAAACAAACAAATAAATCGAGATTTGATAAAACATTTTAACTGTTTGCTTGTATTTTTGTGGTACTAACGAAGTATTGCAACGGAAGAAACTTACTTCAATTTTCTTTTGTGTTCAGTTTCAACTAATTTACAATGAATCGATGACAACACTATCATTTAATTTTCATATTTTTCCTATTAGGGCAAATTGTTCCAATAAATGTTTTGTTGTCAAAATACCAAAGTACCGCGAGAAGTAACGCTAAAATACCAGCTAACACTATATAACTGATTACTTCAGGCCTGAGTGAGGTGCTTGGAGGTATGGGGTTAGCGGACATGAGAAAGTTGATGCCACAGGTGATAGCTACAGCAGTACGTACAGACATACCTTCCCACGTACGAGATGGTTATATCATGATGTACATATACCTACCTACTGTGTTCAAAGAGGAATTCAAGGAATATGTTGGACCTATCTTACCCTCCATCTTACAGGTAGGTTGTTGTTGCTTATTGTAGTTGTTGATGAATGTTACAAACTGTTGTTTGGGTTTTTAGCTCACATTTTGTTGTCACTCACCGTCCGTCTGTCTGTCCGTCGGTATGTCTCTCTGTCCACACTTCTCTTCTCCTTCTAAACCACGTCCAAAGTTGACCAAAATTCACAGAAATAATCCTTATGTGGTCCTCTTTCAAGATTACTCAAAGAATTCCATTCCACTCAGAACCATGAAAACAGAGAGTAAAAATGTTCATGTCAAAAACTCCCGGCCCAATTTTGATATAACTTCCCACTAATGTTCTTTAGGTGACCCTCTACCAAGATTGTTCAAATTGTGTGATGTATTTGAACATGCTAAAAATCAAACATTTTGTTAACTTTGAGAATCTTGACTTTAATTTACAAAATTTTGCACTGTGTGACACAGGGTCATGATACCAGATTGTTGCAATTAAGGGCCATCATGCCCTTGTTATGGAAAACCGTCCTAAAAAAATCTTTAACTTGCTTAATTGCACCCTTTATAAAAACCTTTATATTCATTGAGATCTGCTAGTAAACCTGGTAAAGTTGAAATGAAATATTTATATGCTTGTTTTCCAGGCTCTTGCTGACGAGTCTGAATATGTGCGAGATACGGCGTTACGTGCAGGGCAGAGAATTATCAACATGTACGCTGGTACGGCCATTGAGCTACTGCTACCTGAGTTAGAGAAGGGATTGTTTGACGATAACTGGCGGATCCGATACAGTTCTGTCCAGTTACTGGGCGATCTGTTGTACAGTATATCAGGTTCGTCAGTTATTATTGTGCAATTTTATTAAAGGCGAACATATGAATATATTACCTGGACCATTACATTTCAAATAAGGTGTATTGAAATGTTTGTGTTTGTCTGTAAGCTTGATGGATAAAATGCTGTGGTTGTGTGTTGATAGAAAAGTAAAAACAGCAATTATAGCTTTACGCACTAGAACTTTTCTTTACCTAAATTGACATGGATCAGTCCTGAAAGTTCATACACCTGTCCTTACCTAAATTGACATGGATCGGTCCTGAAAGTTCATACACCTGTCCTTACCTAAATTGACATGGATCAGTCCGGAAAGTTCATACACCTGTCCTTACCTACATTGACATGGATCGGTCCGGAAAGTTCATACACCTGTCCTTACCTACATTGACATGGATCGGTCCGGAAAGTTCATACACCTGTCCTTACCTACATTGACATGGATCGGACTGGAAAGTTCATACACCTGTCCTTACCTACATTGACATGGATCGGTCCGGAAAGTTCATACACCTGTCCTTACCTACATTGACATGGATCGGTCCTGAAAGTTCATACACCTGTCCTTACCTACATTGACATGGATCGGTCCGGAAAGTTCATACACCTGTCCTTACCTACATTGACATGGATCGGTCCGGAAAGTTCATACACCTGTCCTTACCTACATTGACATGGATCGGTCCGGAAAGTTCATACACCTGTCCTTGCCTACATTGACATGGATCGGTCCGGAAAGTTCATACACCTGTCCTTACCTACATTGACATGGATCGGTCTGGAAAGTTCATACACCTGTCCTTACCTACATTGACATGGATCGGTCCGGAAAGTTCATACACCTGTTGGCAGTCAATCTAACAGCCCTAGACTATTACTCATGTTAAAAAATAAAAATTAAGTTCAATTCCAAAGTGTTTCGAGATAACAGAATTCATATATCTTCTACCAGGTTTTCATTCAATGCATTAATAATATCATGTCATTTCTTACAACCAACATCATATTATGGTATTGTGTGTGTCACAAATGCATGAAATGTTAGAAACTGAAAGGAGAAAGGAGTTAGAAACTGATGTATGTATAGAAAAACTACTGGATACAGTAAAACCTTGATAATAAGACCACCCTTGTGACCCATGAAAACTGGTCTTCTTATTGAGGTGATCTTAATATTGAAGTTGAATTAAGAGCAAAACAGTGTAAATGGGCATGAAAATTGTGTTCTTAATTTCGAGGTGGTATTATTATTGACATGGTTTTATTATTGAGGTCTTTTAGTGAGGTTTTACTGTATTTGTTAGATGTTCTTCGCTATGTTTCTTGGGAAATTTTGGTGTAAGAGATGTCATTATTGAGTTTACAAAAAGAATTGAACTGGTTTTTCCCTGTATCGTGTATGTTTGTACCACAGGCGTGTCGGGCAAGATGTCTACTGAAAGCGCTGGTGAAGATGATAACTTTGGTACTGAAAGTTCTCAACAACTTATACTCAAAGTTCTCGGGGCTGATCGTAGGAACCGTGTGTTATCTGGACTCTATATGGGTCGATCGGATTCTGCGTTACTCGTGCGCCAGGCTGCGCTGCACGTGTGGAAGGTGATTGTGCCGAACACGCCCAGAACGTTACGAGAGATCCTGTCTACGCTGTTCTCCTTGCTGCTTGGATGCCTGGCCAGTACCAGCCATGATAAACGACAGGTAGGTCAATCTGTTTCTTATATAGTCAGACCTCGTTTATTTGAAAACCTCCGAATACTTTGCATCTTCCGAAATAAATATCAGATCCCGATGTATCTTCTTAGGCACATTGAATTGAAATGGGCTATTGTATAAGTGGATAGTCTATTAAAGAAATTGAAAAATACAATTGATATATTGTGGATATTGGTCATTCAAAATATTAATATCGTCGGTATGCAAACGGTAAAGCTACGAGGTGCACCTTGCTTTTTTCTGTAGCGGATCTGTGGTCCAGTGGTAATGCGCTGGACTAGTAATCCAGGGGTCGCAGGTTCGATCCCCCGCTCCACCTATAACAGTTTTGGTAGAGACAAAAACCGAGGTCCCGTGTATGATGCTTTACATCGGGCACGTAAAAGAACCAGGGGTGCTTCTGGAACTGGGGCATCTCCTGTATCATGCACTATCCTCCAAAATTCTAAAACGACAAACATTCTTCCGGAGGTGTCGCCCATATGGGAAATGGTGGCGATGATAAATAAACGCAAATACAAAAACAAAAACATCTCTGGCAATATATTGAGCATGATTAATAATGTTTCAGGTATGATATTTTCCTATCAATTGTAGGTCGCTGCTAGAACTCTGGGCGATTTGGTGAGAAAACTTGGAGAACGTGTACTGCCAGAAATCATTCCTATCTTAGAGAATGGTCTGAAATCTGACCAGAGTGACCAGAGACAAGGTGTGTGTATTGGTCTGAGGGAAATCATGTCATCTACACAGCGAGATCATGTAAGTTATAGTCGTATTATATAAAGAAGCTTTATTTACAGGTACATAATCAGTACAAAATATATTTTTAGTGATAAATATGACAAAATTTGGTGGTCATTTATTTCATACAGATGTACTCTACAACACTGCATTGTCACTATTCTAAAACCACATATTCAAGCGTCCGATGAAGGTATTTTCTATCCTGACCTACACGCTGAGTTAGCACCAGCATAGGAAATACCTGTATCGGTTCCGTGTTTTGCATATCCAGAAAAATCTTTTAAGAACAGTTACGATGCAGTGTTTTAGAGTATGTCTGTGTGAAGGCATTAACACGCCATTTTCTAAGTATTGTTATGTGGCATATTTTGATAGAAAAGCAGACTTTTAGAGATTCAAATGAGATTTGTCTCAATCTCAGTCTCTTATTTGAGCAAAATCTCATATTGAGCTGAGATTTCTATTTGAGATGCTATGAGAGATTGGGGCCTGTTCTCTTCGTGTCAGAGGATGAAAGTGGGGACATCTGTGTCCTCTGAACATAATTCCAGTTACTGTTATACTTGATTTGTTAACAAATATCTGATTGTTTGCAGGTGTTGTTCTATGCTGACAGTTTGATACCCACAGTGAAGCAAGCCCTCGTCGATCCTCTGCCTGAAGTACGCGAGGCTGCCGCTAGTACGTTCGATGGATTACATACAAACATCGGATCCCGAGCATTGGACGAGATTCTTCCCGATTTACTCTCTAAACTGGTTTGTGTTTCATTAACCTCTAACCCTGTGTTTTATTGTCTGAAGTTTATCACTGGGTGGAGTGAGTGAGTAGAGGCCGAATTTTGTTCAGTACTGAACAGTATATCAGTTATATACGGCGGAAAGATGACCTAACCAGTGCTCCTGTGTTACCTACCAGTACTAACCTGCTACTCTGCAAGCAACTGACAACCTCTCTACAAACACGAGTTCGGAGGTGAAGGTCAAATGACTTTGGATGTATTTTTAAAGATAAGTCAAATTTTCACAAAAAATATGTGCCTTGTCTTGGTTTTGAACCCACACCCTTTAAATTAGCAGTCAAGTGCTGTATCGGCGGAGTAAACCAGGCAAGGTCAGTACATGTCTAAACCTTTTACATTGAAGAAGATGAATGGTATTTGGTATCATTGCACATAATGTCAGCTGGAATCATTCGTACAGAAAGAAATTTATTATTGAAATCATAAAATCTATGTTTTATTGACTCAAGTCTACGTTTTGTTTGCACAATGGAATGAATTTTGATAAAATTGTGTTTCATGTTGAAAATATAGCAAGGTACACATGGAGGATATATTGTAATTCTTTTCACCACATACCTCTTTATCAGCTCACATGAGTCATACTATATCAATTTATGTATATACAAATATACATACAGTCTGACCTCGTTCATTGGAATTCATCGGATCCGAAATTCATTTCGAATAATATATTGTTTCAAATAGCCCATTGGATGTGCATAAGAAGATACATCGGAACCTGATACTTTTTTCGGATGATACCAAGTAGTAGGATAGAAGGTTGTCGAATAAACGAGGTCCGACTGTATATATATATGTGGCAAATTTGGAGTTAACGGCAACTTAGGACCTACAACCATGTGGATTTATCTTTACATTGGGATCTAGTTATATTTAAGGATTAGTTGGACTCTTTACACAGTATATAAGGCATTGTCATTATGAAGTAACGAGTCACTCAGTCTGTTAGTCCGTAATTGCCTGTTGGGTATATTATTGAATACTGTGGGATTAAAAATTGTGGAGCTGAACTCGTGTTTCTTAGTTATTTTCCCCCATAAAACTTTGGAGTTGTTACATATCATTATATCGGTTACATTATATATTATATAGTTGATGTATTTATTGTGACAATATTTCAGGGCGATGATACAGAGTTATCTGCTCGAGCTTTAGACGGTCTTACACAAGTTATGATAGTCAAAAGTAGAGTGGTGTTACCGTATCTAGTACCACAGGTATGTATGTTTGTATGATCATTGTTTTATTCCGATACATGTGAATTTGCCCCTCACGCTTAGGCCACACCAAATTGATCAGTAGTTCTTCGGATTTTTTGAAGAAAAAGATGGGGCGAGCGAGCGAAATTTTATTTTTAATTTTATTTTTTACTTCTCAGAATTTCACAGGCGGCGAGGTTTTTTTTACAATTTTATTTTTCTTAAATTTCTCAATATTTTACTGACGGCGCTTTTTTCCCAATTCTATTCTTTTTAATGAGTAGTAAATACAAAAACATTGAGCAATGCTGGTTGCAAACTTAAGACTAGACATCAGGCAACTACATAAGCTTGCATTAAGTACCTTGTGCGAATGTGAGCTACCCACTTAGACTTGAATGTTACCATGAGATGCACAACTAGTTTCTGTTTAATGGGTCATAAATTCTCCTTAAAAGTACCTTCATGGATAATATGCATTAGATGTCTTACACATCCACATATCTGATTACTATGTTTGCCAAGTTACTTTTCCTTGAGAACTGAGTATTTCTTGCCTTAAACTAAATATTAAATACCTGGACACCGACTGACAGGGCGATTCTTAACCATGTGAAAAATGTATAGCTAGTCTTCTTATGGCATTTCAAGTTCAAAAGTATTATGTTCAATAGCACCATGTTATTCTTGGCTGAATTTCAACAGCCAACTTCAGAATTTCAGTTCCATCTGATTTCCTGTTTTGGACACAATAATGGTTATATTGTAAAGCCTCAGAGTAAGGGGGCTTACCATTTTGTTTTCTAATTTCTAGTTGTGAGGCTTTTCTTCTTACCTATATTAATGCATTTTTCCAATCAAGATGTTTATAACGAAGCATCGAATCGTACACATATGTGTTGACCAGAATTATAGACTGACCAAACACATATTATACAGCTCCATGCTCGCTTTATTCTATCCGAATTCGTTTACATTTTCTATTGTCATCTGTTTTCGCGACTGCATGAATTTTCCAGTATTCGTATGATTTTCCAAGCTTGCCACCAAGTATTTCATGTTACACAAGTATTCCAAACCTTTAAATGTCTGTGTGTGTATCAAAGTTCATTTAGCCTATAAAGTTTTGATGCATTGAATATAAATTTCCTCCACATTGTCTACGATCCTTGTAGGTACTCCCATGTTTACAATGCATTGTGGGAGTATTAACTACGGTTGCTAGGCATATATTTAATATCGTTGTCGTCTTTAAGGATGTACAGATGTGATTTTAATGACAGATTTTATCATCGATGTTAATTGTGGGCCAGTTTAGAGGAGCTAACTGTAATATTATCACGACACCATGTGTGAAATGCAAAGCGATTTATTTATTGAATTTGGAAGCCAATGAAAAGATGTTACGAATGACATTCAAGAACGACTACTCTTGAAAGCTTTAAATATTGGACAGACGATTTTCGGAAATCGTGGGATCTCCCGAACGCTTCAGCAAACGGTAGCATTTATTCCAAAAGGTAATTAAATGAATGAGAGTACCTTTAAATGCGAAAAGTTGCCTTTATTATCGCCGAATTTCGCGCACAGCAAAAAATAAAATTTGATTTTTGACGGAGGTGCGAGCGGGTAATTTTTTTTTTTTTTTTCTACTCTTGCATTTTAATGGAGCGGTAAATCCGACGAACTATAAATCAATTTGGTGTGGCCTTATTGGTCGGAGTGTGAAATTCAGGGCAAGTCCGATTTCGGTGACAATCTACCAATTTTTGCGGGAGTTATTGCCCTTTTTCGATTAAAATTTGTTGTACTATTAACAAGGCTAGTTTTCATGACATTTGCTGCTATCTCAGGTACTCTGCTTAGTGATACATTTGATGCAAGGTCACGGTGACCCTCTAGTGTGATACATGTTCATTTTGTAATAATTTATGCATGTATGAAGGCCTCTAGTTAGAAAAGGTTATGTATGTATGTTTTTTATGTGCATGTCTTAATGAATTACCTTAAATAAATAAAGTTTATTTTTATTTATTTATTTTTATTTTTAGTATTTTAGTATTATTTTTAGTATTTTTTTATTTTATTAGTATTATTTTTAGTATTTTTTTTATTTTAGTATTTTTTTTAGTACAGTGGAACCCCTCAAAACCGGAACCTCAGTAAACCGGAATTCCCTCTAAACCGAACAATTTGCGTGGTCCCGATTTTTTCTGTTCTATTTTCATTGTGAAAAAACCTCTGTAAACCGGAATCCCTCTATTCCGGAAACCGAACAAGATTTCCATTATTTCTAAACAATTTCAACAGTAATTTACCCCTCTAAACCGAACAGCAATTTATGACACCTAAAGTGTTTAGACAATAAATGTGTTAACACAGCGTTTTCTTCACACCTTATCTGTTATGGCTTTAATCGGCAGTAGCTACATGTTTGTTAACTTTATGACGGTGCACGGGTAAATAGGTACAGTGTGATAATCGCCATTATTAACCGAGTAACGACAAAAGAAAGTGACAGTTTGCCAACATCATTAACACCTTTTAATTGCCGACCATACACATCAATCGATGTTTTCAATAATTTATTTAATGATGAATGCTACAGTAGGTGACTGTTCAATTGATCTTTTGTTAAAATAATCAAATTATCATTCTAGTTAATGAGCGTATTAGCAGAGTAAAGACGAGTGCAGTTATTGTTGTTTAAACTAACAATAATGTGGAACAATTTTGTTGTTTTATCAATCAGTTTCTGTCAGATTGATTTATAATATTGTACAAGTATTTATAAATACATGTGCATGCATAACATAACAGTGTTATAAAATAGTATAAGTACTGTATATATATATAGTGCATGTATAAGGAATGAATAAAATACACTAAGTCATTAATTATGTTGTTGTTTAATGCATTTCCTAAAACCCCTCTAAACCGGAAACCCCTCTAAACCGAACTTTTTATCCGGTCCGGACGAGGTTCGGTTTAGAGGGGTTCCACTCTATTTGTATTTTATTAGTATTATTTTTAGTATTTTTATTTATTATTAGTATTTTTTTTATTTTAGTATTTTTATTTTATTAGTATTTTTTTTAGTATTATTTTTAGTATTTTTATTTTATTAGTATTTTTATTAGTATTATTTTTAGTATTATTTTTAGTATTTTTATGTATTATTATTATTATATTCTAGTTGACAACGCCACCAGTGAACACCAGGGCTCTATCGTACCTGGCCTCCGTGTCAGGTGAGGCTCTGACCCGACATCTACCAAAGATACTTCCAGCGCTGATGTCGTCTCTGAGTGAAAAAGCTGGCACAGCTGAAGAAGCCCAGGTTTGTTATACTGTGAACGTAAAACCTCGTCCGAATATATTCAATTCTGTTCAGATGTTAAATTTAAACCAGAAATATCTTGAGCAAAGATGGTCGGCGCAATTTGAAGGTTAATATTTGTTGTGCAACATAAAAAAATGCCAAGATGTTATGATTGCTGGTCACTACAGATCCAAAATGGATTTTGGTAAATTCAGTGGATTTTGGTAAGCTAACATACCCTTTATTGAAAGGATAACCAATCCATCCGCGTTTAAGGTTACAAACGTTGTTTGCTTGAAGAGAAATTGCCTTAGTGGTTATCGTAAGATTTGATTGGTTTACACAACACTGATGTGCAAATAGCAAAACCATGTTAGTATGGCTGCGCTGAAAAAATTAACAATGATTATATAATTCAAAATGAGAGCATTTCTTTCCATAAATTGACATGGAATTGGTCTTGTAAGTTCATACACCTGTTTGCGGTCAATCTAACGGCACTATAAAGACAAATCTTGTCTCCATTTACAGGAATTGGACTATTGTAAGAAGGTGGTGCTGTCTGTAGAGGATGATATCGGTGTACGTACAATCATGGAGGAGTTGCTTCAGGCGTCCCAGTCAACGGAGGCGGACCGATGTCGAGCATCGTTGACCATACTGCATTCATTCTGCGAAAGTACGAGAATTTGTTACGAGGAATTCTTACCGCAGTTGTTCCGTGGTCTGATTGGATTGTTCGTCAGAAAGGAAGATGCTGTACTGTTGGCTGCATGGGAATGTCTTAATGCTATCACAAAGGTAGGGACACTTCAGGGCTCTCGTTTGCTTTTTGGGACTGGGGCTAGGGTCCATGCAAGGGGGGAATTTTGCATGATTTTTAAAGATTTTTCCTTGGAGGGGGAATTTTCGTAATATCAAAATGATATAAAAAATTCAAACAAATATCAACAGTTTTATCAACTTTACTGAAACAAATCTAATTTCTGCTTATCAACAAGTTAAAACATAAGTTTTCTGTCCTTCAAATTGAAAGCGACATTTTTTTCGAAAATAGAAACAACGCTTGTGCTAAAAACGGACCGCTGTTTACAGTACGCAGTATTGCAGAGTTACCGTTCCTTGCACTCACAACGTACTCGCTGATTGTCCGATTTTTTTAGGGGGATTTTTTTTTGGAATAGGGGGAAAAAAACATAGGGGGGAAAAGGGGGCCTGTATAAGGGACGTTGGTTATGACTTCCAGTATTTCTCAATAAAATGTTGACATCACGAACTAAGCGCTGTCTCTGAAATGACTTTGGTTACTTAAATTCAATGAATCAGAAAATGGTGGTAATTGTTATATAATGTTATGAGAAGTTTCCATTTGAAGAAAATGAAAGATTTTTAAGAATTAAATTACATTTGAGTAAAGCGTTTTTGTATCTTTCTTTTGCATCTTGTTCTTAATATTTGAATTGCTATAAAAGAAATGTAGAAATCCGATTTTGAAAGCCCTTTATCAAAATCATGGAGATATACTAAGCAGAACTACATGTTTGCGTGGTTAACATAATGAATATAATCATATATTTCCATGAATTTGATGAGGGGCTTTGCCTGAAACATTAATTCAAGAGCGGATAACGGAAGAGTTATAAGCTGTTTTACAACTGTGATGTAGATACAAGGTTGGTGATGTATTTTATATAATGTTACAGAAACTGAGCACGTCTGATATGATGGACCATATACAGAATGTACGCACGGCTGTACGATACGCTGCGTCAGATATGAAGGGGGAGGAGCTACCTGGATTTAGTATTCCTAAAAAGGTGAGACAAACATCAGCACATTTGTACAGTTTTATTAGGCACTACACTCCCGCCATTGTTATCAATTTTTTGCGAGTAGATATTACTGACTGCTTATCTCTTCCTATAACGTGTTTGCAAAATTACCGATATGTGATCAAGTTAAACAATTGATTCCATGCTTGAAGTTTCATCAAATGTAATAAAAAAAAAAAATTCAAAAAAAAAAATTTAGATTGTCAATTTTCCAATGGTCTATTGTATTAGAAAATCGAACAAGAAACAATGTTATATGGATAGTTAAAAAAACAGCATTTTCTATAAATGTTTAGCATAGCACATCGGCTTTACTCGCAATTCAGGTTAGGTAACTCTTTGTTTCACTCGAAACGCTTCTCTGATATTTACGTTGTACAGTGTAAAACTGTTAATAGGTATTGTCTCTTATCACTTATCATATTTATATGCATAATGTCTTAGGTGGAAATAGACTACTGTACAGAACTTGAAACCTCGAGTCTTGTGGTTCCTAGATTTTATTAGTTTCATTTTTGTTCAATATAAACAATAGCTATTTAGATTGAATATGTGATTACAGTCAAACCTGTGTTAAAGACCACCTGCAAACAAAGACCACTATTGCAAAACCTGTCTGCAAAGACTACCAATTTTATCTCCCATCAGACCATTTTCAATGATATTTAATCTGTTAATAGAGACCACCTGTAAACAAAGACCACATTTTGCTGTTCCCATGGGTGGTCTTTATAGACAGGTTTCACTGTATATAGGAGGTCAAGGTAATGGTTGGACAAAAATCAGCTGTTTCTGTTGTTTTGTCATAAATAGAATCGTACATGTTGTGGTCATTTTTATTGAATTTATTAAACTTGTCGTCTAAAACCGATATAAAAACTTGGCTTATCACTCATGTAAGATCCTCTATGTTGTCCTAGAAATGTTAAGCGTACAGATGAATCTGATACCTGTACAGATGAACTATAAACTTCTATTTATATTCCAGGGTATTACGCCGGTGTTGCCCATCTTTAGAGAAGGTATATTGAATGGTGGACAAGACTTGAAGGAGCAGGCAGCTATTGGTTTAGGTGAACTTATCAGTAAGACGAGCGCTGAAGCACTCAAACCATCGGTGGTGAACATCACAGGACCATTGATTAGAATTCTTGGTGACAGATTTGCTGCTGGCGTAAAGACGGCCGTACTCGAGACACTTACCCTGCTACTGTCTAAGGTCAGTGTTACACATTGTCAGTCAGGCAAACTGTTCGCAAAGATTCAGTTTTCAGGATCAAGATCAAATATAAGATCTTTCAAACTTTGTAAAAAATGTTAAGCTAAATCCGTTTACAAAATGTGACAAATATGAACATTCTGCAAAACTTTTGAAATACTGAATTCAAATATCAAGTTTATTTAGGAAAAGATGGACATTAATAAGTTATGACCGATTTTGGAAAATTGATCCTGATTTGATCTAGATCAGTTTTCGTCATAAGTATAATATAGTATTAATTTCTCAACAAAACAAGTTTTGTATGTTTTCACGATGTTAATTAGAAGAGTTTTAGATATTTTTGTGTTTGTTTACGAGAAGTACTGGAAAAAATGTGCAATTGCTTCATGAAAATGGAACATATTTTTTTATGGATCAACTTGATCCAGATCTGTTGATCCTTTGTGAACATAGCGGCCTGATGACAATCTCCTCAATAAACACGTGGCATGAGGATCTGAAAGGGACCGGTAAGAGGTCACATGACGTTCAGGGACATTTCTCCACGAACCAATCAATGCTTTGCTTTTATGGTTTTGAAAATGGAAGTTGATGAACATGCACTGAAGTTGAAATCATCCTGCTTTTCGTCAGTGTGAACTTTAAATTAAATTTGAATTAATGTTAGCACTTTAGTGATGCAAATTGGTTAAAATTGGGCTTGTCTGTGCTTGTACTCCTGAACCAGCGTGGTTGGATTTTAATGAAACTTCATATGAAGGATGATTGGTACCGAGGCTAGTTGTTTTGTTATGTCCCTTACCGATGAAAAATGGACAAATTTGGCAATGTCATTGCCTTTTCTCTATGACCCACTGAACTTTTATGGAAGTGATTCTGCTTGTGTATATATTGAACAATTGTGTTTGACAAGAGTTATGTCCCTTAATGATGAAAAATTGACAAATTTTGTGATATGATAGCCATTATTCTGTAATATTTGACAGTTTGACAAAGTAAATGTTAAAGGAAAGCTACCGATGTGTGTGTGTGACATAATATATGAGGGTTGTCCCATTAAATCGTATAAAAAGACTGTAAAACAACAAAACATTAACTATATTTCTCAAAATGTTCAGTGTTGTATTATGAGCATCTTCTCAACACGTATACACAATTATGTTGAACTGTCTCACAAGTTATTGAAATAACATTAAAATGAATAACAGGACATACGGTCTGCAGCACGAGTATCAACATCATAACGTTGTTTTGTGATTTTGATGTCTCTGACATTTACTCTTTCTCAAAATGATCGACGCCATGTTGAAAGCATTTTTTATGGCACTGCACCCAACTCGCAAGCATAGATTTAAACCAGCCCTTATGTCACATTAGCTGGTGGTATAGGGGGAAGACATGTGTTGTTTTCCAAGAAGTTGCCATGTTGAAAGCATTGTTTATGGCACTGCACCCAACTCGCAAGCACAGATTTAAACCAGCCCTTATGTCACATTAGCTGATGGTATAGGGGGAAGACATGTGTTGTTTTCCAAGAAGACGCCATGTTGAAAGCATTTTTTATGGCACTGCACCCAACTCGCAAGCATAGATTTAAACCAGCCCTTATGTCACATTAGCTGGTGGTATAGGGGGAAGACATGTGTTGTTTTCCAAGAAGTTGCCATGTTGAAAGCATTTTTTATGGCACTGCACCCAACTCGCAAGCACAGATTTAAACCAGCCCTTATGTCACATTAGCTGGTGGTATAGGGGGAAGACATGTGTTGTTTTCCAAGAAGTTGCCATGTTGAAAGCATTGTTTATGGCACTGCACCCAACTCGCAAGCACAGATTTAAACCAGCCCTTATGTCACATTAGCTGATGGTATAGGGGGAAGACATGTGTTGTTTTCCAAGAAGACGCCATGTTGAAAGCATTTTTTATGGCACTGCACCCAACTCGCAAGCATAGATTTAAACCAGTCCTTATGTCACATTAGCTGGTGGTATAGGGGGAAGACATGTGTTGTTTTCCAAGAAGTTGCCATGTTGAAAGCATTGTTTATGGCACTGCACCCAACTCGCAAGCACAGATTTAAACCAGTCCTTATGTCACATTAGCTGGTGGTATAGGGGGAAGACATGTGTTGTTTTCCAAGAAGTTGCCATGTTGAAAGCATTGTTTATGGCACTGCACCCAACTCGCAAGCACATATTTAAACCAGTCCTTATATCACATTAGCTGGTGGTATAGGGGGAAGACATGTGTTGTTTTCCAAGAAGTATTTCTCATTCCTATTGAACCATTTTGTATTGCAGGTCGGTGTAATGTTGAAGCCGTTCTTACCACAGTTACAGACAACATTTGTTAAGGCTTTGAATGACCCTGGTAGAGATGTCAGACTTAAGGCTGCTTCAGCTCTAGGCAAACTGATAGTTATACATATTAGAGTAGATCCATTGTTCATTGAGCTACATACAGGCATCAAGTCTGCGGAGGATACCAGGGTCAGGTAAGTGTTACAAGATAATTTTATTTATTTTAGGTCGGCTTTAGTACAACAGTTTTAACATTAGCTATGGTATTAAGCTATTGACCGACTTCAGAATGACAATAATAAAAACATATAATAAACTATAAGAAATGATAACATAGTACTGTACTACGTATAAACATAGCAATGGGACATATATAAGGTAATATACATGTTACATGACAGCACACTACTAGTATACAACATGTATTAACAATTACGACAACTGACCGACGAAATAAGTTAATGAATCATAATCATAAGACTACTAAAATAAGTGTATTTTGTCTTTAATTTTTTTTTAAATAATCACAGGAGATCATTGATACTATTACAGTCAAACCTGTGTTAAAGACCACCTGCGAACAAAGACCACTATTGCAAAACCTGTCTGCAAAGACCACCAATTTTATCTCCCATCAGAACATTTTCAATGATATTTAATCTGTTAATAGAGACCACCTGTAAACAAAGACCACATTTTGCTGTTCTCATGGGTGGTCTTTACAGACAGGTTTCACTGTATATTACATGTTAGCAAGAAGCAAACATATATTGTTGTACATGCAACAAACAAATCAAATAATTCAAATGAATCGAATACACTTTCCATTGAGAAAAATCTGCGAGGTTCATCAGTTTGATGCTTATTTCGTGGCTGAAAGTTTTCCATATTTGGATGGAATTCCATATTTTCAACATCCGCCCTGAACCATTTTTCTAAATCACGTAAATTTGAAGCGAAAATTGTAGAGAGGTATCTCCCTTTACGATAGCTCCTAAAAGAAACACGACAGACTAAGATGGGAAATAGGCGGAGTTAAGGTTAGCGCACATTTATAAGAATGTAAACTTTGATTCATTTGGAACACCTTGGTCAATATCAATCCTTAGCCTATGTGTTAAGCCTCTTGCCTTACATGCGAAAGGTCCAGGGTTCAAATCCCCGCTTGGCCCAAAAAAATTCTTTGCTTTTTTCATGACATTTCTTGTTTTACTGACTTTGTTGACAAGGAAACTGATATAAATTGATAAAATATAAATAATATCAATTTGTTTCTAAAAAAATGCCATATTTCTCCAAAGTTTGATAATTCTGCATGGTAAAATTTGATACATACACATTACAAGATGTAATCAAAGCAAAACTGGACGGTAAAAGTTTTTCATTTTGTTATATTTTGTTAAAGAGGTGTTGAGGATAACTCATGGAAACAGTTTAGTTAAGATTCTTGATGACGAGTATTAGAGTGCTCTAACCTTAAGGCGATATATGCCCTAGAAAATAGTCATACATGTATTTGCTTTTTAGCAATATTTTTGAAACAACGTATTATAGCAAGGTGAACTGTACACTGTTTGTATGGTTATACCATCCTTCATCTATATCTGCAATAATTGTGTAAAATTTTAGTAAAAAAAATAATTTATTTGAACTTTTGGTACTGTCAAATTGTACATGTAGTCCGGGAAATCAATGCGTAATTTTTCAAGAGAAACACGTGGATACAAAGATAATGAACTAATCTACCTCATGCTATCAACTTTTTATCCAAAAAAAAACAAAGCGAAGATTTTATTCCCAAAAAAAAACACCAGACGAAAGGGATGTGCACGGGAAATGTTGATTTTTATAATTTATTGATATCATTTTGAAAAAAAACTTGATAGTATGATCTAGTATACTTTTTCTCCATTCCAAAAATACTTCTGATTTATAAAAATACTTTACGAAATTTTGTCTGCATTTACCGGAATGTAAAACATCTTTGAAAGTCATTCTGCATGTACAAATTTGCATATGAATGTTAAGTTTTATCCAATGAAATATGACGTCACTAGGCGCCGTCTCAGAAGTGTCTTTGGTTGCTTGATGTTGAATGATACAATTAAATTCACAATGTGTTTGCGTATTACATAGTTTTATTTTTCCATTCGAAAAACTGAAGATTTTGTTAATATACATTTGAGTAAAAAGTGCCTGATGCAACGTCAGTTTGTAGTTCACTTTTGCATTTTGTTCCTAATTCACCGGAAACCCTTTAAACTGGACGAGCTCAGGACTGGACAGTTCTTAAAACCCCTTTAGTCCAGAAACCCCTTAAAACTAGAAATTTTGTGCGGTCCCGAGCTTGTCCTACTTTTCTCTTACTTTTTGTAAATTTTATTCTCACTTTTCTCCTACTTTTTGTAAATTTTATTCTCACTTTTCTCCTACTTTTTGTAAATTTATTCTTACTTTTCTCCTACTTTTTGTAAATTTATTCTCACTTTTCTCCTACTTTTTGTAAATTTATTCTCACTTTTCTCCTACTTTTTGTAAATTTTATTCTCACTTTTCTCCTACTTTTTGTAAATTTATTCTTACTTTTCTCCTACTTTTTGTAAATTTATTCTCACTTTTCTCCTACTTTTTGTAAATTTATTCTCACTTTTCTCCTACTTTTTGTAAATTTATTCTCACTTTTCTCCTACTTTTTGTAAATTTATTCTCACTTTTCTCCTACTTTTTGTAAATTTTATTCTCACTTTTCTCCTACTTTTTGTAAATTTAATTCTTACTTTTCTCCTACTTTTTGTAAATTTTATTCTCACTTTTCTCCTACTTTTTGTAGGTTTTATTCTCACTTTTCTCCTACTTTTTGTAAATTTATTCTTACTTTTCTCCTACTTTTTGAAAGAAGTTCACTTGTCAGCCTGTTGATAGATAATGTACTCAATGTTTAGCATCATCATATGTTTTCAGAGACACAATGCTTCAAGCTCTCAGGTTCTGCCTAACTGGTGCTGGACAAAAAATGTCTGCCGTGAATCGTAAACAGTTGACTCCGACATTGATCGAGTTAATGGCGTCTGGTGATGATTCTACTCGTGTCGTGGCCGCAGGATGTGTCGGCGTGCTGTGTCTGGCGTTACCAGAGGAGGAGCTTACCGACCTACTTATACAACAGTTATTTGGTAAGTTACGCCGTCATGTCATCCTGAGTGCTTCTCTCTAGCCCAAGTTATACATAGAAATATCTGGTATGGTTAGAAATATCCGGTACGGTTCGAAATGTACAGTTCGAAATATCCGGTACAGTTCGAAATATCCGGTACAGTCAAAAAATATCCGGTGCGGATAGAAATATCCGGTACGGTTAGAAATATTCGGTACAGTTAAAAAATATCCAGTACGGATATAAATATCCGGTACAGTTAGAAATATCCGGTACAGTCAAAAAATATCTGGTGCGGATAGAAATATCCGGTACAGTTAAAAAATATCCGGTGCGAGGTGTATTGTTTCGGCAGGAATGAGGCTCTGCCTGGTTAACGCCTCAACAGTTACTGAAGAGCTGGTTTAATAAAGACTTTTTACTTATAGTTATGTATTATTTTACAAATTAATTA
The DNA here is from genome assembly GCA_032209605.1 of Mactromeris polynyma. Taxonomy (NCBI): domain Eukaryota; kingdom Metazoa; phylum Mollusca; class Bivalvia; order Venerida; family Mactridae; genus Mactromeris; species Mactromeris polynyma. Next base: position 8,786,360 of record JASFXZ010000028.1, read on the forward strand.
TTATTCGCTGTTCCGTGAGGTCATTATGTGATGTCATCATTGGAGACTCCTCCTACAATGGGATGTAAGATCGAGCTTTTCCAGTTTTCCAATGGTGTAGATCCTGGTCTGGTATGCAAGAAAGACTGATAGTTCTTTCTATGTGTCTGTTTATGAACAGAAATGGTAACCATGGAAACAGTTTTTGCACTTTGTCCTGTATCAAAATTGTTGCCACAAAATTGTGTGGTTCTTATTTTATACCCTACAGCAGTAAAAACCATCCATTTTAAAAGTTATATACCCGCTTACACAGTGGATGTGTGTGTGGCTTTGGGTGGATACAGTATTGTATGCGTTCTATTGAGAATTTATCGCAGTAATGTTGTGTTGTATCTACGTTTAACGACTCAAACAGAACTACGGGTTACTGTGATTGTTGGCCATTATAAAAACATATGGTTCCCGTTCTTGATAATATTTGTTCAGACAAAAATGAGTATAGAGTCGGCCTTTACCGAGAATTATTTCCTTTTATTTCTTGTATCCAGTAAACAATGTTAACTAAGTTTGCCTTGAAGTATTTAATCTAATACAAAACACATCACAAACTGTTTTTGTTTTTTTAGGGGTGATTTTTTTATTTTCCTCGTAAATTAGTGTTTATGGGTCAAGGAAATCCCACTGCATACTTTACAAAATAGCAGTTAATGTGCATAAGAAAACGACATGTCAAATATATTATATCTTGATTATACACCTTTTTCTTTCATCACTGCAGACACTAATAGTTCAGCAGACTGGACGTTACGCCATGGACGAGGTATGGCACTTAGCATTGCTTTAAAAGAAGCCGCAGACAAGATCTGGTCTGACAAATATCAAAAAAGCGTAAGAAAGACGGTCACTAGTCTAACGGAAGCTGACAGGGTAAGAGAGTATTGTATTATCCTTGTTTTTTGTGAATTACAAATCTGTATATGATGTCCTTGTATTTGTGAATTACAAATCTGTATATGATGTCCTTGTATTTGTGAATTACAAATCTGTATATGATGTCCTTGTATTTGTGAATTACAAATCTGTACATGATGTCCTTGTATTTGTGAATTACAAATCTGTATATGATGTCCTTGTATTTGTGAATTACAAATCTGTATATGATGTCCTTGTATTTGTGAATTACAAATCTGTATATGATGTCCTTGTATTTGTGAATTACAAATCTGTATATGATGTCCTTGTATTTGTGAATTACAAATCTGTACATGATGTCCTTGTATTTGTGAATTACAAATCTGTATATCATGTCCTTGTATTTGTGAATTACAAATCTGTACATGATGTCCTTGTATTTGTGAATTACAAATCTGTACATGATGTCCTTGGCTGGATGGTACTCCAGGGGGTTTATTCACAAAACTTTTAAGACTAAAACTCGGGTCAATCCTTGCGCCGCTGTTCCCTTACGTGTGTACCCTTGAGCCTTCTCAAATACCCTATGTTTTATGGATTGTTGTTTGCCCGGGGGTCTGTGTGGAGAGGCACTGTCTCGTGTATGTGGCGTTCCCTGTAGCAACTTTCTCTCTTTTAAAATGTTAAATATTCTTTTGACACCTATGTTATTATAACAGAATAGATTTTAATAATTATTGGCAAAGGTTAAGATTTAATAAATAGGGTTAATATAATTTTTGCAAATTTAAAATCTAAATTCTGAGTTTCATTCTTAAAATGCATGTGAATAAGGCCGCTGTCATTTAATGTGGTGTTACAGTTGGAAGGAAGCTTACATATGTATGTAAGGTCATTGACTTTACAGCATCGGAAAATTTCATTTGTCAAATACTTTTTATTCACTTTGAGGAGAGATAAGTATTACGTAAATGATGGATTTTTGTATTTATTGTAAAACGAATGGTTTTCTGGTTCATTCTATAATTGCTGAAAGTGGTGGGATGCATTATGGGAAAATGCAGTCAGCAATTTCTGTGCAAAAGAGTGACTTGTTTCACAAATTTGATCTAAGTTCATAAGTTGACAGGATCACTTACTAGTAATTACGGCCCACCATTGGTTTAGAATTGTGTAAAATCATTTCTAGTTGCTCCAGTTCATACATTTGTAGTGAAATAGTGTATTAGTTGATAGATAGGGGTTCCATTTGACCCTTGAGTTGACCTTTTGACCCCTAGAATTAAAAAAAAACACATTTTGACGCTTAGGATTTTCTTTAAATTATATGTAAAATCTGGTAACAATGATCAAAATGACCCTTGGAATGCAGCCCCTAGTTGAACCCCTAATATTAACGTTCTAGCTGCTATATTTTGTTTCAGATTCCATTATGTAAAAGTGGATACAGATGTCTAGGTTATATTTTATATCATCTGCTGAAGACGGATACACTGGAGATGGACCTGGTCACTACGTTGATGAAGGTACGAGTACCAACACTATGCATACATTGAGAGAACGTGAAAAATACATAGAGGATATTTGTGTGTTTTGGTGTAAGATCTGGCACTGATCTCACTAAGCATCTCAATCTCAGCTCAATCTCAGCTCAAATTGTTGAGATTTTAGACCAGACTCAAAATCGATATTACGAAACAAAAAAGATCAGGCAATTTTTTTTCTCAGACAATTTTCAAGAAATCCAATATGAGAGTGTCACAAACACAGACTCTGATTTGAGCAAAATCTCATATTGAGCTGAGAGTTCTATTTGAGATGTTTTGAGAGATCGGACCCAGAAGTTATTTCACTGAGTTAGGAGCAGAGGGAATATTTTTACAAGCAGCGTAACAATTTTAGATGCGCACAAGGTGAAATATCTCGACTTACACAGAAACATACAAAATTTCTCTATTTTTCATGATTTATTTTGGGCCTATTTTTATTTTATTTTTAATTACGTCTAATTTTCTCTTTGAATGCCTCAGTATTTTGTATGACGTCATTTATATATATGACATCATTATCACTTTGATGATTTCACTGTGAGTTTATCAAGTAATAATTCATCGTTATTCCGTAATAAACTACCGGAAAACATTAAATAAAATACTGTAACATCATTTGTTGTAACTTGAATATTGGTTTTATTATTTGTTGCTATAGAAACTGTTGTCCTTGACAACAACCTAATATTCAACTATTGTTCAGTTTAGTACATATCAGAATGTGATCTTTTCCATCCATTAATCCCCCCTGTTTGTCCTTTTTCCTAGTTTCTCCTAGTTATCCCTGATGGTCGGCCGTGCCATTCTTTGCGCCCCTGTTCCCTTCCGTATGTACCATTGAGCCTCCTAAAGTGCCTTAAGTTTTACGAATTGTTGTTTTCCCGGAGGTCTGTGAGGAAAGGCACTGTCGTATGTACGTGGCATTCCCTGTAGCAACTTATTCTCTCTCATGTATGCATCCTTACACAGTTTCGTCTTACATTGAAGTGGAGGATAAGTATTGGTATTGTTTTTTCAGGGTTTACGACATGATTCGAATGACGTGAAACAGTTGATTGGACAGACAGTATCGTACATAATGTCGGCTGTGACAGAACCACTACAGCCGTCGGTTGCCAAGGTGATGGTGTCTCCGCTTGTGATGGGAACGAAAGAAAAGAACACGGGAGTGAGAACTAACTCGGAGCTTGCCCTTGTTGCTCTCCTACAATTAAGAAAAGGAGATACATACTATAAGGTGGGTTGATCTAATTATCTCGTAGTACTAGTCGGACCTGGTTCATCCGGATTCATCGTGTCTGAAATTTTATTTTGAATAATACATGGTATCGAATAGCTCATTATGCCCCCCTTCGGAGAAGAGAGGGCACATTGGTTTGCACATGTCGGTCGGTATGTCCATCAGTCGGTATATCCATCAGTCGGTATGTCGGTCGGTCCGTAACCTTTTCATTTCCGATCAATAACTCAAGAAGCCCTTGACCTAGCATCCTCGAACTTGGTCAACACATTCATCTTGGGTAGCTGAGGAACCCTATTTGGGGGTCAAAGGTTAAGGTCACAGGATACAGCATAATGTTTTACAAACACCTCGTAAGATACATTGGTACCTGGTATTTATTTCAGATTATACCAAGTTTTCAGATAGAGGTCCGACTGTAGAAAAACAGTTTTATACATACATAATTTACATAAAATATGTATTGCCACTTTAAATGTATATGTTGACATGTTATAAATGAATGAAAATGGTGACTCTCAGCTACAAGATGTATAATGAAGTTAATATATTGGATATAACACATTGCGAACTATATTGTCTGACTAATATTTTGACACGGGTAATATGATACAATATAACCTTACACTCCCTCGAATGTGGTGTCCATAGAAACGATATTTCTTGCATACTAGACCGGGATTTCCTGCTTTTCCACCGTTGCTTGAAAACTCGATCTAACAGCCCCTTGTAGGATGAGTCTCGTGCAAAAAGCCCTTAAAAAGTCCTTAAAATGTTAGTCATTTTAATTCAATCTCGTCCTTTACTTCTTAAAAATGATATGCAATGAAACTGTAACCCTTTAGCGGAATATTTCTGTCATACTGGAAGTTAGTGTAACATTCTTATACAATATGCTATTGATATCAACAAGTTAATACAATATCGATACATATTTTGAAATACCAATACAAGTGAAGTGTGTATTCGCGCATGTTGTAGTCATAATGATTGCTTGTAGAAACAAAACGACCACGCCCCTCTGTGTCAGGGGGGGTCAGTTGGATTCTGTATTATTCTGTTTTGTTTTATGTATGTTTTGGTTTATATTTCAGTCTGTGATGACTTTACTCGATTCTGGTATGCAGGACTCTATGCAAGAAGTGATGTCCAAATCTCTGAGGAAGTTAATCAATCAACCCGAGCCTAGTGCTGATCAAATTGACGATACGTTGCTGATATAGCAGCTTGGGGGGTTTTAAATGTGTGACTTTATATGACGTTGAACTATATTAATGAATTACTCAACTTTAGTCTTATATATAACTGATGGCAACACACTTCAACATTTTCACATTTGGAGTTATGATGGTATAGGGGTGGAACACTGGACTTCTGATCCGTCGGTTGTGGGTTTGAATCCTGTCATTTGTGACTTCGAATATCACAATCCCTGCATTAGGGGCAGCACTGATTAGATATACAGGGAGCAGTCGATGAGAGTGATTTATATTTATTGCTTGCTACAGAGTCTTGTGCCATTTATCAATTTTTTCAAATAAACTTTTAAAGGGATGAAACAGGCTTGTACCTTGGTATTGATTGTGTTACCAAGTTGTATGATGTTTATAACGATGTTTACATGATGTTTTGTGAGAGTAGTTCTAGTAGAAAGCCTGTAATTCCACACTGTAGTGGTACGATCCCTGCTTTGATTTCCTCAGCACAATAAGATGGAGGTGCGTTTATACCTAACCGTTCCTGCAGGGTGTGTGAAGTCATAGTGGTGACATAGTTTGTCTGAATCTGTGAATATATAGGCAGTTAGCACAAGTACAGGACGTAAAACTTGCATTGGCCGTCTTATTTATGTTGACTATACACTGTTGGCCAGTTTCAGAGATTTGTTCTAAGAAAGTCAAGAGCCATCATAGTATTGATGTATATAAATTAAAAAGTAGATATGTTCCGTTTGCTTCGACTCCTTGTTTTTCTGTTTCTGATCATGAATACCTGTAATATGTATACATGTATGAAGTATGTAAGAATCAGTTTTATCCATTGTCAGTTTATCGTTTGGTTTATCCTGTAACTTCTGTCTTAAGATGTGAAAAAAGTTGTTCAAAGAACATTTTATTTATTTTAAAACCGAAGTATATTCCTGGAATTATTTTCAGCTTTCTTTTATTCAATCGGCCATTTTTTTTCAGTTTTAGGGGAAGTATGACGGGTCCTTTTGATAGGGGAAATTTATCAATAACCAATTTGGGTATTAATAAGACTAAAATTTTAAATAATTTTACTGAATGGGAATTTTCTTCCTAAGTTGGCGAAAAAAATATATAACTTTTTCGTTGGGGAACAGGGCCCAATATCGGCCCCAAATTTGCCATAAAAAAGGGGCTGTCATTGTAATTGTTTTAAGAATCTTAAGTTAAAAACCTTGGCAGTGTAAATTATGTTAATAATGTAGATGTGTTTCAGTTACCAGCAATGTTGATTCAAGCAATCAATGTATATTTCTTAGAAATAATATCATGTCTTGAAAAGAAAAATGCTGAGATCGTAATCCTGAATGTTGATTGGAAAGAATTAGATTTTAAATTTTAAAAAGTTAAATTTACCGCCTTTCAATTCCATGATATGTAAATGAATCAAATTTTGTCTATATAATTGTTACCAACTGTAAACTTTTACAAATTTTTATTAAAATCTTTTTTGTTATAATTACATCAGAGTGAAATGAACATAATACATTTCTATGCCCCCCTTCGAAGAAGAGAGGACATATTGGTTTGCACATGTCGGTCGGTATGTCCGTCCGTAACCTTTTCTGTTGCCGATCAATAACTCGAGAACCCCTTGACCTATCATCCTCAAACTTGGCCCATACATTCATCTTGGGTAGCAGAGGAACCCTATTGATTTTGGGGTCAAAGTTCAAGGTCACAGGGGGGCATAATGTTTTACAAACATCTCTTGTTAAAGTCTGAGTTTCAGTCTGAAAATTTTAGCGAATAAGGCCCCTGGATGGCAGGTATGTGAAGGAGAATTGTATGTCTAGATTTTGATGTGAATTTTCAGTTGCAGTTTGCTTGTATACAAGTTCTGTCGGCCATTAAGACATTGTTTTACACCGTTTCAGAATACTGATTATACATGTACTTCATATAAAATCATCAAAGTTATTGTGAATGCATGCCTATTTAATACAAGATTGAAAAAAATAAATGATTACGTGCTTGCTCATTTATTGTGTATATTTTATCACTTTGCAGTCACAGTATATGTGATGGATCTGTCTTTTTGCATCCTACGTACCCAGGCTATTTCATAACATATGATACCCTGGGCAAATTGGCTAGCGAAACCTCGTAATGCATGAATATTTATTAGCATTTCTCGACCAATGAAATGGACGATAACAAAAAAGAAGGAATCTCCTTTGTGAAGAGCTATTGATTTCATCCGTAACTCCTCGTCAATTTCTGTATCGCATGAGGTGTGTGTCATGCGGCCAATCAAGTGTCAGGATTTCACCTCATTAATTAAGTACGACATTTTTTATGCCCCACTTCGAGGAAGAGAGGGCACATTTGTTTGCACATGTCAGTCGGTCCGTAACCTTTTCGTTTCCGATCAATAACTCCAGAACGCCTTTACCTATCATCCTCAAACTTGGTCCACATATTAATCTTGTGTAGCAGAGGAACTCTTTTGATTTTGGGGTCGAGGTCACGGGGGGCATAATGTTTTACAAACATCTCTTGTTACAGTCAGTTTACCCAGGGTATCATATATGTTAGGAATAGCCTGTGTACCGAGGATGATGTCTTTGATGTTAACAAAAAGCAGATCAGGATTGTTATTTTGCTAAATTGCAACCTTTGTAAAAACCTTGATTTTCATTGAGGACTACACCTCTAAGAAATTTAGAATACAGTAAAACCTCAATAATAAGACCACCCTTGCGACCCTTGAAACTGGTCTTTATATTGAGGTGGTCTTAAAAATAATAAAGAGCATAACTGAAAATGGACTTGCAAATTGTGTTCTTAATTTTGAGGCAGTCTTTTTAGTGAGATTTAACAGTAGTTTCTCTTAAAAATTATCAAACATCACCTTGGCCTCTTAAACATCTCCCCTCTATAGAATGCATACACTTTGCATAACTTTTCGGATTATAAACATCCTTTGCAGATTCCTATATTTCAAAACAGAAAATAAAGAAATACTAACAAAATCAACAAATTCTTGATCACGACACGCCTACGTATAAACATCACAAGTCAACATTAGGACTAGCATGCTCATTATCATGTGGGGAGGATTTGAAGGGCAATATGCCAATGAGCTATTCTTGAGAGCAACATTTAGTTTAGTGTCTGCATACTGTATAAATGGACAATAGTTTGTGAATTGTTGATTCCAGACGTTTCGAGTGCTGACATGTTTGCGAATCGCCAAAATCATTTTGTTTACAATATCTACACATCGAAACTTATCAATTTATAAATTTTAAATATGCTCGGCCAAAAAAGAAACCTGACACTTTATAATATGATGTAATTTTTTTGTTTATATACTAATGGAAAAAAGTAACTGTGCATTACATAAAATGTCACAAAACAAAAGATATTTGAAAAGTTATAAACATTACGGTCATTAAACATTTAGCAAATTATTTTGCATGAAATTTGATGTCACGTATCGCGAGTGTCACGTGCACAAAGAACTGACTCACTTTCTGCATTATGTTTGTGAAAAACACGTTAATTTCAACCTAAACTGCGCGTACGACATGCATGATGCCACGGCTTACAGAAATTCGGCATCTCCGCAGCGTGGGTATGCTGGAGACTGGAATGGCCCAAATTGAAGTTGCCAGACATTTTGGTGTCCATCGAAACACGATATCATCTCTATGGAGACGTTTTCAACAGAATGGGAACACGAGAGATTTGTCTCGGACCGGTTTGAGGGTATGATTACGCGTGCATTGTTCAACATCGAGCGTTGGGTGGCGGCAGCGTTATGGTATGGGGAGGCATCACATCTCATGGGCGGACCCAACTTGTCATTGTGAATGGCAATCTGACAGGCATGCGGTACAGGGACGAGATCATTCGGCCTCATGTGCAAGCGTTCATTCAATGACAAGGACGTAACGTCACGTTTCAGCAAGATAATGCCTGTTCACATGTCGCTCGTGTTGTGACAGATTTCTTGAGACAGCACAACATTCCAGTACTCCCCTGACCAGCTGATTCACCGGACCTGTCCCCTATCGAGCACGCATGGGATGAAATGGAGCGACGTTTACGTCAGGCCACGAATCAGCCATTGACGTTAGCTGCTTTGGGACAAATGTTGGTAGAGACATAGAATAACATTGGCCAAGCTTTCTCCAATCGCTTATTGTCGTCCCTGCATCAACGCCAATGGTGGACACACACGATACTGAGTTTGTGAACTGACTTTTGACACCACATCTCTTCAAGGGCGTGTCACGATGCCTAGTGTCAAATCATACAGATTTTGAGATTATCCTGTCAACAGTTAAACAGTGATTAAACAGTATACCAAAACAACATGTTCTTATCTTTTGTCATTAGAAAATGGCATAACTGCAGATGATGCACAGTTACTTTTTTCCATTAGTATACATAAAAATTGTATTATCATGCCACAAACAGATGGTCTTTCATTACACAAGAAGTGTTTAAAATTTGTATCGTACGATGTCGCTTAAAATCGGTTAATCTCTAAATTGCTGGTTTTGCACGTGTACCATGTCCACATTGTACCTTGACTAACACTACCCAATTCACAACTGAAATCGAATGTCCTCCCATGCCTCTTACAACATGCACACACCTTTGTCTCATCGACAGTACGTAGTTTCGGACGAAACCTTGGGGAATATTCATCAATTCCTGCACAAGTGTCTGTTCCAGTTCACGGAGATTGCGAGGGGGTGCCGGTCACCTCCGTACTCGCATGTTGAGCTTGTCTCACACATGAGATCTGGCGACTTGGATACATAACACGTTTTGTTGCGATTTAAAGAGAAACAGGTTGATACTGCATATTTTGCAATTATACTCAGTGCTATATAAATACAATACATTTACATACGTATCCGAGTTATTGACCGGCCTGCAACACGCCAATTGCGCGACCGCTATATTGATTATTCATTCGAACCATAACCGATTTTAAAATCAAAATCGTTTTTACGGTTTGAATTGCGTTCTAGAATAATAAAATGAAAATGAAAATCGATATTTTTTCTTATCTACATTTCCTCGTGCGAAATGGTGAAATCGTTCATGTCCCACGTGCACAAGTGACCGATCGTCACAGTTGATCGATTTGATCATTTTTGTACAGCTTATGTTGCCAAACAACAGAATATTTAATTAAAAATAAATATCTTGAACCGTATTCGAGAAAATCGAATTTCAAAAGTGTCGGGTTAGAAGTGGCTCCAAGTGTGCATGTATGACCGCTCCAAGTGTACATGTATGACCGCTCCAAGTGTACATGTATGACCTCTCCAAGTGTACATGTATGACCGCTCCAAGTGTACATGTATGACCGCTCCAAGTGTACATGTATGACCGCTCCAAGTGTACATGTATGACCGCTCCAAGTGTATATGTATGACCGCTCCAAGTGTACATGCATGACCGCTCCAAGTGTACATGCATGACCGCTCCAAGTGTACATGCTTGACCGCTCCAAGTGTACATGTATGACCGCTCCAAGTGTACATGCATGACCGTTCCAAGTGTACATGCATGACCGGTCCAAGTGTACATGCATGACCGCTCCAAGTGTACATGCATGACCGCTCCAAGTGTACATGTATGACCGCTCCAAGTGTATATGTATGACCGCTCCAAGTGTATATGTATGACCGCTCCAAGTGTACATGTATGACCGCTCCAAGTGTACATGTATGACCAAGTTGTGGATTTTAAAGAAACCTCACAGAAATAATAAGTTTAAATACATTTTTAAACATTTGTCATTAATTGCGACAAAAGCATGTAAACTGCTAACGTACATTGGTGTTATCTGTTAAGATGATAATAACAATGATGATTTATCACGAATCCCCGTCTTACGCAGCCGGTATCGCACTAAAATTCCAGTCCGAAGGTCGCGAGCTTGATCCCGGGTCCGACCATCAACGGCTGTGGCGATGTGATCAAATACTCTGTTAATGGTTACTCGCTTTTATCTGCTCGAAGCTGTTTGTAGAATTATAATCAAGCAACTCTGAACCAAACCATTTATTTCATTTTAGCATATTATTTTCTGTTTTTTTTTATTAAACATAAGATTTGTCCTCTGTCTGATGTGGGGAATATGTGTCAGGTGACACCAAGTTATATTCTTGTTCAATGTGTATATGGCAGTTTGAGGAAACATGTATTCTTTAAATTAGAACAGCTGATGATGACTTTCAATAGGACAAGACATAAAATAGCTATATGCGGCATGACCATGCCCTTTCGCCGCATACAGTTCGCCTCGCCACGGACTATAAGCGGCACGGCCTATATGTGACACTACAAAGCTCTAGTCGATCCGTCTCATCGACTATGCCAATTCTTAACAAAATTATCATTAAGTCTTCGTTCTGCGAAATGTAAGAACAATTCGAAGGTGCCAACACTTCGATTGATTTAATGTCTCATAAACTCCCGAGTTCATCATTATTTACCCTTCAGCGGTACCTCCTCAGTGCCTAATGTTTTTTGGACTTTTGTTTCCCGGGGGTCGATGTTGGGAGACATTGTCTAGTGTATGTGGCGTTCTATGTAAACACTTAATCTCTCTTTCGATATTTTAACTCAAACAATGTCGTCTTCACTAGTCAAGTATCACGTGATACTAAGGTACTACTCCATCAGAATCACGTGATACTAAGGTACTACTCCATCAGAATCACGTGATACTAAGGTACTACTCCATCAGAATCACGTGATACCAAGGTACTACTCCATCAGAATCACGTGATACTAAGGTACTACTCCATCAGAATCACGTGATACCAAGGTACTACTCCATCAAAATCACGTGATACTAAGGTACTACTCCATCAGAATCACGTGATACTAAGGTACTACTCCATCAGAATCACGTGATACTAAGGTACTACTCCATCAGAATCACGTTATATTAAGGTACTACTCCATCAGAATCACGTGATACTAATGTACTACTCCATCAGAATCACGTGATACCAAGGTACTACTCCATCAGAATCACGTGATACCAAGGTACTACTCCATCAGAATCACGTGATACTAATGTACTACTCAATCAGAATCACGTGATACTAAGGTACTACTCCATCAGAATCACGTGATACTAAGGTACTACTCCATCAGAATCACGTGATACCAAGGTACTACTCCATCAGAATCACGTGATACTAAGGTACTACTCCATCAAAATCACGTGCTACTAAGGTACTACTCCATCAGAATCACGTGATACTAAGGTACTACTCCATCAGAATGTTTTCGTTAAGTTTCTGTTCAGCACAACTTCCAGAGGAGAATCAGAGCACTGGTTTGCCCATGTCTCCGTTAGAAGTATGACATCGTTATCGAAAATATATCCAGCAGTTTTATATACTCAGATTCCTATTTGTTAGTTCGTTTTTTACTTAAGGTAGTCTATATAGTAGTCTTATTTTTCTATCAAAAAATGCCTAGTAATATTTTTTTTACAAAATGGCATGTTAAAGCCTCCATACATATATACTCTGATCATTGCATCGTAACTTTTATTCAATGTTTCCTGGAACGGTCAGCCCATCGGATAGACAATACCCGTATCGGACACTTGTATTTGTGGTGTTGGAAAAATATAAGAAAAGTGACAAATGTAGTGCTGTAGAGTTCATCTGTATGAAGGCAATTACAACCGATTTCCCCAGTATATCTATGTCTGAGAATATTTTCTCAAAAATAATAAGACCATGTACCTTTAAAGTAATACTATGCTCATTTTTTGTTAATTAGTTTACCTAACCAAACATGAAAAACATATTTCCTATAGTTAAAATATCTATAAACATGCATTAACAAAGAATGAACTCATAATGTATTAATCCATATTTTGTTGAAGAGAGATGTTATAGTACACCATTAAATTAAAAAAAATCCAGTTTTTTAACAATCAGGCTATTTTACAGGTTTTGACTGTTAGTAATATGATAAAAGAAAGATATTTGCAATGGGTTATACATTGCAATGGTTCTTATTAGAGATGTTTTAGCCAATACAGCAACAATACTGGATAAAGTCAATTCAAACATTTTATGTTCAGATCAGCCAGATACATCTTTAAACCTTGAACATTCAGTAGTGCATAACTAGTCCCAATGTTCTCAACGTTGTCCTGAACACTCTAAGTTTTCTTCATCTTCCAACGACAAATCTGAACCCTTACTATGAGTGTCTGGTTGACTATTATTTGACTGTTGGACATTTTGGTGCGGTTTTTAGAGGTAGGGGACGTAAGCGAGGAAAGTTAACTAAGTAGAAAAGGTAGGCGTCTATAAAACGTTTGAACGCTCTGCTAGCAACAACATGGCGTCACCAGACCAGGCAATATTGTTCAGCATCTAAAGAGATAGGGACTACTTTTCCTTACGTTTGAGAAACGGCACCACTACATTCCCTACGCAGCGCTAGGTAGTATTCCTACCTCCAAAAAACGCGCCTCTCCTCAGCCCTGCTCGACTCGCTCGGGTTGTATGGATTGTAGGAATGAGACCATTTAAGGCGATATATGCCCTAGAAAATAGCCATATTTGCTTTTAAGCGATATTTTGGAAACTACTTAATATAGCAAGATGAAATGTACACTGTTTTATCGTTATACCATCCTTCAACTAATACTGCTATAATTTTGTAAAAATATTGAAAAATAATGAAGTTATTTGAACTTTTGGTACTGTCAAATTGTACATGTTGGTCCGGTAAATCAGGCTAATTGCACAAGCATTAATTTTGCAAAAGAAACTCATGTATACAAAGATAATAATCAAATCTACCTCATGCCATCGAGATTTTTTCATAAAATATAAAAACAATTTTATTCCAAATTAACAACAGAAACAAGGTACGGAAAATCTGTTGTTTTTTTTATATTTTGCTTTGCACGAGATGTGTGTGTGATGGACCCATCGTTCATAATTACCGGTGTAAACTTGTTTTGTGTGATGTTCTGTGTGTGCTGGTTTTTTGTGTAATGTAACATGTTTGTATATATAGTGCTGTTAGATTGACCGCGAACAAGCGTATGAACTTTCAGGACAGATCCATGTCAATTTAGGTAAGGAAAAGCTCTCGTGCGTAAAACCATATCTGCTGTTTGGTTTACTTTTCTATCAAAACACTGCCATGGCTTTTTCTCCGTCAAGCTTACGGACAAACACGAACATTTCAATACACCGATTTTGAAATGTAATGGTCTATGTAATATATTCATTCGTTCGCGGTTAATAAAACCTCACTATAATCATTGTTCATGTCGTTGAAAATGGATGTACTTTGTGTATCTGTGGTATTGTGTGTGACCTTGGTAACGTGTCATGATGTTTTATTTGTGTAATCATTGTTTGTCTTTGTGAACATGGATGTACTTTGTGTACTTAGTTCTACAGCTGGAGACACATTCTTGGACATCACACTACCACTTAAAATCAGTTCGTGACTTTTGTTTGTATAATTACATGGAGTATGTGACATTTCACTGTGATTTAAAGACTGTAGCACTGCTTCAAGAACTTCGCTGGTAGACGACGTCTCTTTTATAGTTGCGCCTCTCCGTCTCTGCAGTTTTATTTATGTCATGAACCAAAAGGACAACACAACACAGTGTGAGTTGGAAAGGCCTGGCATGGAATCATGCCAGACATTTTATTTTTAAAGCAAAAAGAATTCAATCAAAATGAATAACAATTACTAGTAGTGACAAAGAAATATGCGCTTTTGGTAAAACAGGACATAAAGTTGGACTACAAAAGTCCTATACTGTATAAATTAAAAGTATTGGGTATAATCAGCGTATCACCATATGACATTGAATGTTTACCATCTACACTTATGCTTTGCTCTTTCACCGACGGTTCACCAGGGACTGTGTTGGATGCGGATTGAAGTTGCTGATACACGTTTGATGGACTCTCAGGTACACTATATTGTAGATTTTGTTGCATGTTCCTTTAATTTCTGGTTGATTGTACCTTGTGTTATGTTGCACTGCCCTTTGAATTTATCGAAATGAATTGAGCATTAGTAACTGTATCATAAGATAACCTGTCAATTCTGATATGATTAAGCTCAAAAATCTTAACAAAACCGTTGAAAGAAAACATAACCGGAAGGACATTGAATTAAGGGCAAACAATATCAAATGGGCCGACAAAACTCTATACAGCTCAACTGTTTCTGGTGCCGGAAACTGAATGAAATTTATCCATGGATGCTGGTCACTGAATTATTGTTTGCATGTTCGTTTGGCTTCATCATGTCATTGTTTCCAGGTATCCATGGCTGCCCTGTCGTTCAGTAAAGGTGTTTGCGGCTAACGTTTCGTAACGTTCGCAATTGTTAGCCGTATCTGAACACAGGGCAAGTGATCGTTGACACGTGCCCACACTTTGTCATACTTACTGCCAGAACCCATTTCCTGTAGCACGACTGTGGTCATTGCAGAGAGTGACTGTCCCTCGCCTCGAGACATGTCTTCATGTTGCAATATTTTGCTGAGTTTGTCTGTGTGTCGCAGAATATCATATCCGTGCGCTAAGTTTATGTACAGGTTCACGTTGTTTAGTGTTGCACACCTATTGCTATTGTTATACTGATTCCATCAGGCACGTTTTTAGAGGAAATAAAAATATTATTCTACCTAGAGCAACGTAGGAAAAGTAGACCCTTTCTTTAGTTAGGTAGCGTGATCTGGCAGTGCTAGCTCTGCTAAACAAAATTGCGTCCTTGTTGAGCAATGTCGTCTAGTCAGACGGACGCCATTTTGTTGCTAGCAAAGCGTTCAAGCGTTTTTTGGACATCTACATCTCTGCCTTTGCTAACTTTTCTCGCTTACTTCCCTTATCTCTAAAACGCGCCTCCGAGGTTCACGTTTCTCAGTGTAGCAAGCCAATTACTATTGATTCAGATTCCACCCTGATAGTTCATCCCAGATCATTCTATTGTCTACAATCCACTTTGCTGGGTGTACAATGCCAACTTTAGATTTGGTATACATTGCTTTACGTTATTTGTAACGTGGCTACACTCTTCTTGAGTTCCCTGTATGGTATTTCGTGGTCTATGGAAATACCACAGTGTGTGTTTGTAACATGCTGATACTATTCTGTATCTGTAAGGGGACGTCTTATAGTCCAATACTGGCGCCTGACAAGACGGAGGAGAGAGCGCGTATGATATTTAGTATTTAAAGTTGTTCTCTTTCACACTGAATGTTGGTATTGTTTTACTGGTTACTGTGTCATCATCAAGTTGATTCCATTCTATAATTGTACACGGACAGAAAGTGTTTTGGTAGCTGTTGGTATTACACTGGATTAACTTGTAGCACTTTGAGTTGTTTGTCTGATAATGAGTTACACTGTTTTCACATTTCTCCAAAGGTAACTGTAACTTGCATTGATTCAATCTGTACTATAATCCGGATAAAAAATTAAAATTTCATAATTTTTTACTGTTCTAAAAAATAGTCCTTTTATATTTGTGTTCCCCTGTCAATGCAGTTCATTTATGTCACAGTAAAGACACAAACACCGTGTGGATTGGAAATGTCAGACGTTTTATTAAATATATAAGTAGTTAAGTAAACACACTATAAAGAGGTGAAAATTATTTTCTGTGTAAACTTCCTTCCTGAAAAACGTTAGCCGTACAAAAATGACCAGTAAATGGAAAATTAACATTTCACTTCTCATTTTGTAATATTTCTTGTTTAAGAAAGCATCTTTGTACTAATCAGATATGTAGATTAAAGTAATGTAAGAAACAGCTACAATAAATTCAAATAAAATGTACTCTTTACTTTCAAAAAGATAATTGTCCAACATAATCATGAAATTCCATTGAATTATCGAAGAAAACAACCTGTATTGTTGGAGTTAACTCTGTGTTTGAAAGATTCTAACTAAATTTCGTCGTGATCTTTCTAAATATCAATGTAGTATTCAAGACTAAAACGTACTATAAAAACATTATGAAGACGGGACGCCATTTAGACTGAGAGAAATGGTTTATTTTCAGATCGTGGTTTTTAGAATTATTTTAAGTTAAATTTCTTTTGTGGCAGAAAATATGCGTCCTGTTGTGGAAATCTAGTGTATCTGTTTTCAGAGATTTTAAGAAAAAATAGATTATGCTTCAAATTTGATAGAACAATGTCGGATGTCACACTAGGGATTCCGTAGAAATCCCTGGCTAAATTCAATAAACAATAGTATTTAAGTGTTGTTGAGATTTGTATCGAATAATCGGGAATAGTTTATCCTGCCCAGCATTAATACCATACCTACCGTTAAAAAAGTCGATATATTGACGGCAATCAGGAAGGTTTAATAAAAGCCTAGATGAATCCACATCACGTATCAAACTGTACCGCCCCGTAGTATTCTGACCAACACGTGTTCTGCGCCCTGTCACCGAGGCGATTGATTCTAATTAAGATTTCTTCACTTTGTTGTCCATCCCGTATTTCAACTATCGACGTGTGGCATATTAGCTCAAACACAAGTGGGGCATGAAAAGAACACGAATTATCCATCAGCTAATCTTAAAGCAATCAATAACATGTTAAATAATTTTGTCAATAAGTTCACAACTCGCATTCACCACTGACAAAGCGACGCTGTTGCTCAGACTAAGCTCCACGTATCGCCGAGTTAAATCCAGGATTAATGCGTCGGTTACACACGATTCCGACACAGCAAACGAGCTCATTGGTTCGCAGACATGCTAGTTTGTACGATTATAAATGAAGAGAAGTGTTCGTTTTTACATCATCTTAAAGGTACATAGACTTATCAAAATATGCTTAGTACTCATTTCGAGAAAATGGCATGTTAATGCATTCATACAGACGTATTCTAAAACACTGCATCGTAACTTTTCTAAAAAACTTCCTGGAACCGCAAAAAGAGTCCAATACAGGTAGGTTCCCACCCTGGGGCTAACATGGCGTCTACGTCGAGTTAGAAAAGTCCTGTATTGGCGTCATGTATTTCTGGTGTTCTGGGAATCATGTAAGAAAAGTGACAATGCTGTGTTGTAGAGTACATCTGTCTGAAGGCATTTACCACCAAATACCCCATATTTACAACAAACCATATTTTGACTAAAACAATTAAAGACTATCTACCTTTAAAGAGGTTGTAAGTCCCATTAAAGAGGTTGTAAATCCCATTAAAGAGGTTGTTAATCCCATTAAAGAGGTTGTTAATCCCATTAAAGAGGTTGTAAATCCCATTAAAGAGGTTGTAAATCCCATTAAAGAGGTTGTTAATCCCATTAAAGAGGTTGTTAATCCCATTAAAGAGGTTGTAAATCCCATTAAAGAGGTTGTTAATCCCATTAAAGAGGTTGTAAATCCCATTAAAGAGGTTGTTAATCCCATTAAAGAGGTTGTAAATCCCATTAAAGAGGTTGTTAATCCCATTAAAGAGGTTGTTAATCCCATTAAAGAGGTTGTTAATCCCATTAAAGAGGTTGTTAATCCCATTAAAGAGGTTGTTAATCCCATTAAAGAGGTTGTTAATCCCATTAAAGAGGTTGTAAATCCCATTAAAGAGGTTGTAAATCCATTAAAGAGGTTGTAAATCCCATTAAAGAGGTTGTAAATCCCATTAAAGAGGTTGTAAATCCCATTAAAGAGGTTGTAAATCCCATTAAAGAGGTTGTAAATCCCATTAAAGAGGTTGTTAATCCCATTAAAGAGGTTGTTAATCCCATTAAAGAGGTTGTAAATCCCATTAAAGAGGTTGTAAATCCCATTAAAGAGGTTGTAAATCCCATTAAAGAGGTTGTAAATCCCATTAAAGAGGTTGTAAATCCCATTAAAGAGGTTGTTAATCCCATTAAAGAGGTTGTTAATCCCATTAAAGAGGTTGTTAATCCCATAACATCGCTCATTTAATGTTTCTGTTCACCATATGACCTGATCTTATTTTGTATTACGTACAAGTTCCTATGTATTTTGCTTGTTTTGTTCACCTTATGATTTTATCTCATTTTCTACCGTTCCCTAGAAACGTGCTGTGTCTTAGACTGTAAAAGACGTATGCTGAATTAGTTTGCAGTTTTCTTTTAGGATGCAAAGATTTTTATTGAACTTTATAGAGTCACTAAGACTAATACAAATAATGATATTATTGCCGCGGCCGTGGTCCAGTGGTTAGTGCGCTGGACTTGTAACCCGGCGATCCGGGTTCGATTCCTGGTCGCGGTTCCATGAAAATTTGACAAAAATGTCGATTTTCCTCCTCGTGTGGAGAAGTTGCCGGCTCCTTGTGGAAGGGTAAGTTAGTACTGGTTAGATTTCAGTCCAGGAAAAACTGGTTAGGTGAACCGGCCGCCGTATATAACTGAAATATCGTTGAGAAACGGCGTTAAACCCGATGAAACAAACAAACAATGATATTATTATGTTTAATTTAAGGATTTCATTATGTGTTTGCAGTTTTCCTTCTACATGTACTTTCTGTTTCCATATACTTTATTTATAATTAAAAAGAAAAGTCATTGATATTTAACATTCTACATTTGAAATTATAAAATGATCTTCAATAAATATTTAAAACTCACACAATTTATGAAAATGTAAAACGATAATGGGTTACCAAGTATATTATGGGTATATTGTTTTAACTTTCACTTTCCATATATATACAGTATTACATTTGAAAAACAATAAATCAATGTTTAAAAAATGTAATAAAATTGTATCGATTTTTCTATAATATTCATATGAAATGTTCTCGTTATAAATCAACATTATCATACAATTGAGCAAGGTTATTTTTATTTCATTTTTTGGTTAGATACATTACACTGATAAAAATATACAAAGTTTAAAAATGTATCTGGCTCATTTGAACATAACATGTTTGAATTGCCTTCATCCAGTATTGTTGTTACATTGGCTAAAACATATCTTAAAAGAAACCATTGCAATGTATAACCGATTGAAAACTTGTAGCCTGGAAGATTTTTTTTAAATTTTATGATGTACAAACATCTTTCATCGACAAATACAGATCACTACATTATGAGTTAATTCTTTGTTAATGCATGTTTATTGATGTTTTAACTATAGGAAATATATTTTTTATGTTTGTTTAGATAAAAAAAAATGAACACAAAATGAGCATAATATTACTTTAAAGGAAATCTCTCCGTTAGACAAAAATGCCTTATTGTTAAATACGCCTGTTAAATGTTTCTTGTTTGCATCACAGACGTTGCTTCTCCGTTATCCACAATTTAACTCGCGTGACGGGGTGACAAACGTTGGTAACGATCAATCAATACATGTGTAACTATCCTAAAAGCCTGAATTCTGCCTAATGAGCGATAATCATTATATACTATAATCTATTTTCTCCAAGTCTTTCTTCTCGTAAATTTCTTAACTGTGCAGTCTCGACAAAATGCCATCACACCGTCGCACATTTGCATTAAGATGTATTAAATCATTACTTCTCGTGTCCTGTAGCAGCGTGATAGCGATATTGTCGTAGAATTCCTTATTTTCTCATCTTTACAGAACCGAAATACAGTCGAACCTCGTTTATTCGACAACCTTCTATCCGAATACTTGGTATCATCTTAAATAGATATCAGGTTTATTTTTTATGCACGTCGAATTGATATGGGTTATTCGAAACAATGTATTATTCGAAACAAAATACATGTACATGTATTATTCGTAATACAATTTCGGATCCAATGAATTCGAAAGAGCGATGTCTGACTGTATCTCCATTCCATGTTGTCCACGGTTGTCTTGTATACCACATCTAGCGTACAATGTCGCTACTTGCCTTGTATATCACATCTAGCGTACAATGTCGCTACTTGCCTTGTATATTACATCTAGCGTACAATGTCGCTACTTGCCTTGTATATTACATCTAGCGTACAATGTCGCTACTTGCCTTGTATACCACATCTAGCGTCTTGTATACCACATCTAGCGTACAATGTCGCTACTTGCCTTGTATACCACATCTAGCGTACAATGTCGCTACTTGCCTTGTATACCACATCTAGCGTACAATGTCGCTACTTGCCTTGTATACCACATCTAGCGTACAATGTCGCTACTTGCCTTGTATACCACATCTAGCGTACAATGTCGCTACTTGCCTTGTATACCACATCTAGCGTACAATGTCGCTACTTGCCTTGTATACCACATCTAGCGTACAATGTCGCTACTTGCCTTGTATACCACATCTAGCGTACAATGTCGCTACTTGCCTTGTATACCACATCTAGCGTACAATGTCGCTACTTGCCTTGTTTGTTTTCAAAAGTATACAGATGAAAAACTGATATTTATTTTCAAAATGAATAATTACTTCAATTGCTTATACCGTGTCTCTATACATCGACATTAACCTAGTTGTCAGGGTGTATACCGTGTCTCAATACATCGACATTAACCTAGTTGTCAGGGCTTATACCGTGTCTCTATACATCGACATTACCCTAGTTGTCAGGGCGTATACCGTGTCTCTATACATCGACATTACCCTAGTTGTCAGGGCGTATACCGTGTCTCTATACATCGACATTACCCTAGTTGTCAGGGCGTATACCGTGTCTCTATACATCGACATTACCCTAGTTGTCAGGGCGTATACCGTGTCTCAATACATCGACATTATCCTAGTTGTCAGGGTGTATACCGTGTCTCTATACATCGATATTACCCTAGTTGTCAGGGCGTATACCGTGTCTCAATACATCGACATTACCATAGTTGTCAGGGCTTATACCGTGTCTATACATCGACATTAACCTAGTTGTCAGGGTGTATACAGTGTCTCTATACATCGATATTACCCTAGTTGTCAGGGCGTATACCGTGTCTCTATACATCGACATTAACCTAGTTGTCAGGGTGTATACCGTGTCTCAATACATCGACATTACCATAGTTGTCAGGGCGTATACCGTGTCTCTATACATCGACATTAACCTAGTTGTCAGGGTGTATACCGTGTCTCTATACATCGATATTACCCTAGTTGTCAGGGCGTATACCGTGTCTCTATACATCGACATTAACCTAGTTGTCAGGGTGTATACCGTGTCTCAATACATCGACATTACCATAGTTGTCAGGGCGTATACCGTGTCTCTATACATCGACATTAACCTAGTTGTCAGGGTGTATACAGTGTCTCTATACATCGACATTACCCTAGTTGTCAGGGCGTATACCGTGTCTATACATCGACATTACCCTAGTTGTCAGGGTGTATACCGTGTCTCTATACATCGACATTACCCTAGTTGTCAGGGCGTATACCGTGTCTCTATACATCGACATTACCCTAGTTGTCAGGGCTTATACCGTGTCTCTATACATCGACATTACCCTAGTTGTCAGGGCGTATACCGTGTCTCTATACATCGACATTACCCTAGTTGTCAGGGCTTATACCGTGTCTCTATACATCGACATTACCCTAGTTGTCAGGGCGTATACCGTGTCTCTATACATCGACATTACCCTAGTTGTCAGGGCGTATACCGTGTCTCTATACATCGACATTACCCTAGTTGTCAGGGCGTATACCGTGTCTCTATACATCGACATTACCCTAGTTGTCATGGCGTATACCGTGTCTCTATATATCGACATTAACCTAGTTGTCAGGGCGTATACCGTGTCTCAATACATCGACATTACCCTAGTTGTCAGGGCGTATACCGTGTCTCTATACATCGACATTACCCTAGTTGTCAGGGCTTATACCGTGTCTCTATATATCGACATTAACCTAGTTGTCAGGGCTTATACCGTGTCTATACATCGACATTATCCTAGTTGTCAGGGCGTATACCGTGTCTCTATACATCGACATTACCCTAGTTGTCAGGGCTTATACCGTGTCTCTATACATCGATATTACCCTAGTTGTCAGGGCTAATACCGTGCCTACAGGGCGCCAAACAACCAGTACGCTTCGGCTTAGCATATTGTAAGATCATTTTATGGGCTTAATCAATCTACTTTCAATTTCAATTTCGCATACATACATTTAATTCAAAAGCGTGGTTAGGTTTGACGTAACCAGGACTGGTTCGTGAATTCGTTTCTAAAGTGACCCTACGACTGGTTCGAAAATATATCGTCCAGGCACCAGTCTCAACGAAGACCGAACTGACTTACTGCGCATGCGTAATAGTTCAACAACTTTCTAGAACATCGTAACTTACAAAGTGACAGTTTTAATCCAAACAAGAATGTAAGCACTAAATATTAAAATTGATTTAGCATCATAAAAATCAATTGACTCTATTTCATCTATAACAATTTAGTTGGACGTATTTGTTTTACAAACCAGGAAAAGTGAATCAATTAACGAAAAGCGCTAATAAACACCAGCGGTAATAGTTGTTTGTCTGCAGAAATAAGATGTATTCTTAAAACAAATGCCACTAAATGGGTCCCGACAACAGCGTGAACATAATATTGCCTATGTTAAGTAAATGCTTTATCACATTTCGCGCCAACAATGCCTTTCATATCGACAATTTAATTGGTTCGTACAAACAGACGCATATTTCAATGGTCAATTCGATCCGTTAGATAAACAAATCGTCTCGTGAAAGCAACTGATTTCAAAAATAGTTTAAAACATTTGGAGCCAAATGTATTTGTCAATGAGCGAGTAAATAATTGTTCTACACCATCGACGTATTGTTTTCTGTAACCATTCTGCGCGGCGACAGACAAAGTGAAGCGATGAAGTGGAATCGTTTGGAATACAAATCACTACCGTTTGTTTACTTTCGTTTTCACATTTCGCCTTAAGGGGAGATTTTTCCGTTTTGGGTCGAAATCGTTGGACGCATTTTTCTGCAGTAGAACCGCTTGCTATTTAATGCAGTGGTGCATGGGGTGATATTTAAGTGCATATGTTTTTTATGCTGAACCTATTGTACTCTGCCGTGGATTCAGAAGCTGTTGTCGTTTTACGTTGTAATAAAGTAAAGTCTAAAACTAATCTTAGGATACAGTTTATCATCATCCCGGTGATTTAGCATAATTCAGTACATGTGTACTTAAAATCATTCCCTCGTACTTTTTACACCAAAAATCCAAACGTCAGTTTCAACACAAAATGCGCCGATAAATGAATATTGGTTAAGGCGTTTGCCAGATGTGTATAACTGAAATAATAATATGCAAGTTTTCTTTAGATTCTTTATGAATATTTGCGTTCCCATGGAAACCCAAAATAAAGATTTTAACAGAAGAAAGGCTTTTCATTAATTTTTGAAAACATAAAGTTGTAACCGTTTCATTATGAAATGCATTAAAGTCGGTTGCAGAATGTTTTTTTTTAATTATTTCAAAACTGTTACCATGGCAACCAAAAAAAACACCATTAAAAATAATATATTTATTTCTTGTATACATCATGTACAAAAAACACAGTTTTGTTCAACATTTCTTTGAAAAAAAAATGCATTTTTTCACATTTTTGTAAACAATTCTTTAAGTTGCTATGGTAACAGTTTCAAAAATAAAGGTTTAAAAATGCAGTTTTGTAGAATTCATTTGAGGGTGTTATCACGGTGACGTTTTCGAAAGAATTTGACACAGGGCCAATTTTGGGGGAAAGTGCACCTTACCCCTTTTAAGCCAAAAACTGTTTCATGTTTGAAAGTCAATTTCACTGATGCGAGATAATGAGAGAACTGATAATCCATCACTCGCATAGCTCTTACATGATATCCATCACTCACATAGCTCTTACATGTTATCCATCACTCACATAGCTCGTACATGGTATCCATCACTCAAATAGCTCTAACATGATATCCATCACTCACATAGCTCTAACATGATATCCATCACTCACATAGCTCTTACATGATATCCATCACCCACATAGCTCTTACATGATATCAATCACTCACATAGCTCTTACATAATATCCATCACTCACATAGCTCTTACATGATATCCATCACCCACATAGCTCTTACATGATATCCATCACTCACATAGCTCGTACATGATATCCATCACTCACATAGCTCGTACATGATATCCATCACTCACATAGCTCGTACATGATATACATCACTCACATAGCTCGTACATGATATCCATCACTTACATAGCTCGTACATGATATCCATCACTCACATAACTCTTACATGATATCCATCACTCGCATAACTCTTACATGATATCCATCACTCACATAACTCTTACATGATATCCAAACACAGTACTCCCAATATAACCACGCCCGACATATAAACATTACTAAAAGTTTCGGTATTTTCTGTCATGTGCCCCCTTATTCGTCCCTTTATGTTCACCGATTAGTGCGCAGTTGCAAGATGATAAATATCACATTGTTCTTCATCTTCAATATGGAACCCAAAGCACAACACACAGGACGTTTATACAACAATACCACACAAACAATGATGTACACCACACAGGACGTTTATACAACAATACCACACACACAATGCTGTACACCACACAGGACGTTTATACAACAATACCACACAAACAATGCTGTACACCACACAGGACGTTTATACAACAATACCACACACACAATGCTGTACACCACACAGGATGTTTATACAACAATACCACACACACAATGCTGTACACCACACAGGACGTTTATACAACAATACCACACAAACAATGCTGTACACCACACAGGACGTTTATACAACAATACCACACACACAATGCTGTACACCACACAGGACGTTTATACAACAATACCACACACACAATGCTGTACACCACACAGGACGTTTATACAACAATACCACACACACAATGCTGTACACCACACAGGACGTTTATACAACAATACCACACAAACAATGCTGTACAACACACAGGACGTTTATACAACAATACCACACACACAATGCTGTACAACACACAGGACGTTTATACAACAATACCACACACACAATGCTGTACAACACACAGGACGTTTATACAACAATACCACACAAACAATGCTGAACACAACACAGGACGTTTATACAACAATACCACACAAACAATGATGTACACCACACAGGACGTTTATACAACAATACCACACACACAATGCTGTACACCACACAGGACGTTTATACAACAACACCACACAAAACAGGGTGTCTTGCAACATTGCTACAAAAACAACACATGCGAATGAGTGTAGTAAATTATCATAAAATTAAATACTTAAAAAGAACTCGGTGGTTCGAATACCATCTCATCATCGGCAAGACAACGACGTACCTACACAGAACTGTCGTATGCTCTCCTTACAACAGAATCGCAGACGACCGAGCAAAGCCGCCTGACAATTGGGAGACCCAATCAATAACAACTTGACTGATTTTATTTTCAGCTTCATTTTATCGTCATTTCACATGTTTTGTAACAAATTGGGCGTTAAATATTTCTTATTGACGGCGTATTATCTTCTGGTCTAGTTTCCTCCCCAGACTCCCTAGAGTAACTTGGAATATTTTACAAAATGACAGAGAAATTTCTGTAACTATTTAATCATTAATTTCCCTTTTAAGTATTATTCTGCATACTAAGGAGAAATTGTGCGTAACGATGAGGAATTGTATTGAACTATTGTCAATGTTAATCGCTCTATGCAAACCCATGCGAATACTATTTTATATGAGTGAAAGTATTTCATCGAGTGCAAGTATTTTATGTGAGTGAAAGTATTTTATTGAAAGTATTCTTTATGTGAGTGAAAGTATTTTATTGAAAGTATTTTATGTGAGTGAAAGTATTTTATTGAAAGTATTTTATAGAAAGTATTTTTTATGTGAGTGAAAGTATTTTATTGAAAGTATTTTATGTGAGAAAAAGTATTTTATGTGATTGAAAGTATTTTATGCGACTGGAAGTATTTTATGTGAGTGGAAGTATTTTATGGGAAGTATTTTATAAACGAACATCCAAAACCGGACTGAATGCGCTATATATATGTAGAGGATTATATTAGGATACATGAGCCTTTTGAAACAGTTTTTCTGCTGAGTACTTGGTAGAATGAACAAAAAAATCTTTCAAAAAGATAAACGGCGAAGATGGAATGAGTTTTGCAGTATGTGAATTTTTTTATATTTAAAACAAAACAGTAGAAATGTTCCATTGAAAACAATGAATAAGTATTACGCTAGGCATGTTGTTCTCGTGTAATGCCTTCAGATACCCCGTTTGGTGCCCCTCCGCTTAAAATATGAACCAATCATGTCGTATTATTTGTTGCATAATTAAAGAACGCGCTCCATATACAACATTTGATTGGTCTGAAATGTAGGTCAACATCAATATTATACAGCTACGCCGAAAAAGAACCAATTAATATACAGAAATTGTCACAATAAGGCCACACATGGCTTGTATGTTGTTGTCACAAGCCCCTCCCCCGCTATGACACAAGCCCCTCCTCCCGCTATGACACAAGCCCCTCCCCCCGCTATGACACAAGCCCCTCCCCGCTACGACTACTAGTTTGAATATACGTCAGTAGTGCCGATATCCTAGCTCACTACATAATACTGAACCTAGCGACCTACGACGCCATCTTTGTGTCCCACATCTTAAATGTGTACGATTCGTACATCACAACAAACCAGATTCTTGCTGACTGTTGATGTACACCAACATTATAGTTTCCCAGACGCCCCACATTTTATTACAATCGTCATGGATAATTTTCGTCCTGTTCATATATTGTTTCGGGCTTTATAATGTCTACGTGTGATTTGAGACGCCATTACGCGTTCCATATCCGTTACCGGTGCATTAGTAAGAATAATATAGCTGTTACATTAGCAAACATAATGGCGGCAATGGTAAGTGACGTGTTTGGACCGATTCCATATTTCAATTCTGAGTATCCGTGTTAGATGACATTGTTAGAATTTCCATTTCATCAAAATATTTTTCTGGCATATGCGCAAATAATACAGACGGCAAAATTGTGACACCACACCGATCTCCATCGTGCCAACTAATTTTACTTTATCATTCTTTTAACTTCATTTGCTCTTTTATAGATAAGTGAGCACTGCTATGGGATTTACAACCTCTTCTGTAAGTGACTTCATTTTAAGAACACGTCACATGTGATGTCACTATTTGCAAGCAGGAAATAATATTAAATACTCCATATGGTCACTTCGTTTTCATATTGCCATATGGGGCAAATATTGCTTACTGACAGTACATGGTGACGTCACATGTGACATTTTCTGGAAATGACGTCATTTAAAGAAGAGCTTGGAAATCGTACAACTACAGGAAATATATTTTTCATGTTTGTTTCGGTAAAAAATGAACAAAAAATGAGCATTTTTTTATGTAGAACAACAAATCTTAACCTTCAAATTGCACCGACCATCTTTTTTCAAGATAGTTCTTGTTTCGTCTGAATTATACCTGAACTTTAAATGTGTGAACTTTGATCTATTTGAATGAAAGGGATAGAGCTATCTTTTTCGTTTCTTGGTCGATCGCATTGTCACGTAAATTTAATGAAATGCACACCATCTAATTCAAACATATTAGGCAGTTTAGATAATTATATAGATTATGCACATAAAGATCAGTATTCTACAAATAAGACACATTGTCAGGTGAGACAATTAAAAAATCCCCCTATCAAAATGGATACAAATACAAGTATATACTTTTTTTATAGTAAATGGTTTCAAATGAGTTCGTGCAAACAAAGAATTTATAGAACAAAAATCGGCTACCGGTTTGAATTGAATTGATTCACCTAATGAAATAATTTGTGTGAAATTACGTTGCGTAATTTTCAAGTTCATATCGATTCTTGACGGGGTCAGCCATTAGAAATGGAAGCCGAATCGATAAAGTTTTTAAGAAAACATACGATTGTGTTTCTAGAGTCTATTAACTAGACAATAGTGATTTAAAGACTCGTCCCAACACCAGTAATGCGTCTTTTATCCAATCATAATCAAACCCCATTTGGATCGTCTTTGATAACATCGTTAAGTAGCGAACACTTCCGGATGAAATGGAAAATATATACTTTTATTACCTCCACACTCTAGAGAGGGAAATTCTACAGAGACTTTGCTTTTTACGTTTGAGTCGTAAATGAGTCTTTGAATATCGCTCCTGAATAGACACTGTATGTCGTTACATGATTGTAAATTGTCGTCTGTTGTCCTGATTCTAGTGAAAATTCTTTGAAATGTAGGTAACGATGTTATTTTGCGACTGTGCAACGAATAGTCTTTTGTTAGAAGTCATTGAAGTGTTAAGTGTCATTTTATCGTAAAGTCGAGACAAAAGCTTTAGAAATTTACGTGACAATGCGATCGACCAAGAAACGAAAAAGATAGCTCTATCCCTTTCATTCAAATAGATCAAAGTTCACACATTTAAAGTTCAGGTATAATTCAGTCGAAACAAGAACTATCTTGAAAAAAGATGGTCGGTGCAATTTGAAAGTTAAGATTTGTTGTGCAACATACAAAAATGCCAATATGTATTGATTCTGGTCACTCCAGATCCATAATGGATTTAGAATAATCGCCGAAATTCATTGGATTTCGGTAAGGTAGCGTACCCTTTATCGAAAGGTTAACCAATCCGCGTCAAGGTTACAAACGTTGTTCGGTTGAAGAGAATTTGGTTTAGTGGTTAAGGTAAGATTTGATTGGTTAACACAACACTGATATGCAAATAGAACAACATAAATCTGAATCACATTGGCCTTGTTTGACTAAACGATTTATGATATCCGGAAATTTTGCTTATAAAAATAGAACTATTAGATGGCTTGTTATAAGTTCAAGAAAAACAAACGTTTTCTAAAACAGATTTAGTTCCAGTTTATCGGACGCACATTCAAACTGCAAACAGTGTTTATAAATACGCGTCTTTGATCAAGTTCGAGCAGTTTGGGAGAAACCAAGTGTTTCTTGAGTAACATATCATTTATAAACAATCACTGTTTGTATACGTTTCTTGTGTTCCTGTATCACGTGACACTGTTTGTATACGTTTCCTGTGTTCCTGTATCACGTGACACTGTTTGTAATACGTTTCTTATGTTCCCGTATCACGTGGCAGCTGTATAAACTTCACGTTTTGTTGTGTAATGAGATCCTACATGAAAGCAAACTGGTTTCTCGAAAAGAATGTTTTGTTTATTAGACTTAAAACATCAGATTTTCCCAAGAAATTGTCAGTTTGAGTGTTTTGTTCAACTGTTAAGATTACGTAAACCAAGACCTCACTATTCGTTGAGACATGTCAGTTTGAAAATGTTTTTATTACAGTAAGTGAACAATATTATTATCATTTACACTATTCCAGTATCCTTGCAAACGTTATTTCAGTCCCTGATTTTGCGAAAATACTCTCAAGTATGAAGTCAATAACTGTCTTAAATATACAGTCAAACCTGTGTTATAGACCACCTGCGAACAAAGACCACTATTGCAAAAAACCTGTCTGCAAAGACCACAAATTTTATCTCCCATCAGACCATTTTCAATGATATTTAATCTGTTAATAGAGACCACCTGTAAACAAAGACCACATTTTGCTGTTCCCATGGGTGGTCTTTATAGACAGGTTTGACTTATGTATCAATTGTGTCAGCAGAAGCAATCGAAAGGTTTCGAAGTTTTGACTCCTACGCGAGAAATATTAGGTATTTGAACTGTTAATATAAAATAAACACCAATATCCACAGGCAAACAAGATATAGAGAAAAAATATACGTGTACTAAGTATCTTAGATAGATTTAGATAGATTTATTTCAACATAACATGTACAATTTACATGGCAATATAAAACTAAGACAAATATTAATAACAACAATATGCATGAATCAATCAAGACATATCAATCAACATTATATGTTAAGGATAACACAAAAAAAGTACAAGTAAAATCTCTTATTTCCATTTTGGTACTTAACTATAAGTTATAAATAAAGTTATCACAGTCAATCTGATCTCAGTATATCTGTCTTAAAACGATATTAATAAATAAATGATTTAAAAGTAGAAATAGTGTCAAATTGTGCTCTTTCTATAAAGTTATACTATACATTTCTAAAATCAAAACATAGGCTTTAAGAAAAATCATTTCATAGCCAATTAAACTTACTTAAGAGTTTTTTGCTTAGTTATGTGTTTTCGTGAAGTAAGGGCCAGATGTTTTCCCACAAGAACATTTACCGGCATAGTAAGCTAGGAGGGTAGAATGCACTACCGTTAAGCTGTGTGTTCAACACCCGAGTGAAACATCTGTACACTGTGACGGTTTGACTGAGTACCCGACAATATCAATTTGAAAACCAGTTAGACACTGGTTACATCGCCGTGAATAATTGTAATCATGTTGAAAAGCGATGTTGTATTTATTACAACTCATTAAATTTATAAACGTGAAATTATAAACAGCAACATGGTTCTGAGACCACAGCATAGACAGGACGGACCTGAAGATTTGTTGGTCTACGTTTTATATTTATTCGGGATAATTAATGGCAAATGATATATACACTGCTCTCCAAAAGTTCCTGCACACTTTGACAATTTCCCATTGCAATTAATGTATTTTCATATTTGTTTCACATGCAATAAATCAAAAATGCTTTTAAACACAGCAGTCATTTTCTGAAGAAGTATTTATAAATTTGTACTGAAACAAATTATCTTATTTTCTGTGTCATATCAATCAGTTACACACATACATTGGTTTCGGATGCAGGCCGATTGATGCTGCTGCCTAGATGTGCAAATTGTTAATTATATAAACTATCCATCACAGAAGTGGGATGAATAATTTTACTTCATGGTCATACATGTTTTATTTGAAATTCTGTAAGAAAAAGTAACGAAATTCAAAATATTAAAATGTGAAGAATTTTTTTGATGGCAGTGTTCATAGAGGTGCTTCTATGAGTGGTCGTTATGAATTGAATTCTTTAAATGAGTCTTCTACAAACGATCGAAATTCGGCAAAGCATCGTTACACTAGGCGTTAACTAATAAACTATATAAATGAGGCTTCGTTGTGTGGTGTTGCGTTGCGTTCCCTTGCGTTGTGTGACGTTGTGTTGCATTGCGTTGCGTGTTCCCTTGATTTGCGTTGCGTGGTGTTGCGTTGTAAGGTGTGGTGTTGCATTGTGTTGCGTTGTGTGGCATTGTGTTCGGTCGTGTTGCGTTGTGTGGTGTTCTGTTGCCTTGCGTTGTGTTGCACTTTGTTGCATTGTGTTGCGTTGCACTGCATTGTGTTTTGTAGTGGAGTAGAAGTATGGCATATATTGGATTTAGTTGTGATTATATTATTGTGCTGAATTTGGAAATGATGATTTTTGTTCTGAGTTTTATGAGTTGCTTCAATATTAAATACAATATGTTAATGTCGACTCGTCATTTTACTACAGTCCGTTGCGGCGTGCCATATATATCAGAACATATTGCAACTAAATACTTAAGATTTAAATTTACCGACATATGTCACTCAACACAGACAAATGACAATGTTGACCTAATTCTATCTCTTCTACATAATACCTAGATCATCTTTAAATTGAATTGTAAAAGATATCTGATAGCCGTTATTTAAGGATTTGTATAAACTAAAACTAAACGATTTTGTCTCGTACCATTGTGCACCTTCCACAGGATTAACGTGTAACTAACTATCTTTCGTGAAATATAAACTCACATGTTAGAATCTACGTTACAGTTCATTTACATAATTTTAATTTAAAAAAAAAATATTTCAGATATCTCAAGCCGAACTACCGGAATCTGGCGATGTTTTAATGTATAATTTATAAATAATGAACATTAAATGTGTTATCTTTGTAGATAGATATCACACGTTTGTCTACATTTACAGTCATACCTCGTTTATACGACATCCTTCTATCCGAATACTTGGTATCATCCGAAATAAATATCAGTTCCCGATGTATCTTCTTCTAGGCACGTCGAATTGAAATGGGTTATTCGAAACCATGTATTATTCGAAATAAAACTTCGGACCCGATGATTTCGAATGAATGATGTCCGACTGTAGAAATAGGAATTGTTATTCAATATACCATGTACTATTCGAAACCATGTGTTATTCGAATGTTTTCTGACCCGATGGATTCGAATGAACGAGGCCTGACTGTATAAACATTTTGTTGGTTGATTTGCCTAGTCCAAGATATGGGTCACGAATATCAAAATCAAAGTATGGCTGAATGTTTAATGTGTGTAGTTTAGTATTCTTCTTTAATAGATTTTAAAATATATATAATATAATAATTTACTTAACAAATTCAAGTGGATAGTTAGTATAATTGAGTTATAGACAGTTTCGATGCTTTACGTAAATCGCTATGTCGTTATTATTTTTTATTTTTTTTTAGATAAATGTTAAGTTCCCTTTCCCCATATGCAGTTCCACGACTTGGTACAATACACGTGTTCTCCCCCTCCCCCTTCCCCTCCCCCTTCCCCTCCCCCCTCTTAGCTTGTCCTGTGATGTATTCCATCCGTACAGTCACTCCCACCTTGTTGTTACCTTAAATTCTCCATGTTTTGTTTTTGATAGTCAGCTAGACGAATACTTACTTCCCCGTTTCCATAGATGTTTGCCCTTGCACCTCCGCAGTCACAATTGTTTTGTAGACTGGTGCTTCCCGGGGGTCTATGGGGGAGGCATTGTCTTGTGTATGTGGCTTTCCCTGTAACATTTTAATATTTTCTTACATATATGAATTAGCACTAATTTATCTACAAATCATAACGAGATGCACTCACATTATTCAATGTGTTCAGTACATCAGTGGTAAACACGTTGCTATCTATAATTTGTGTTCAAAATTGTGTCTACAAAATCTTTTTAAAGTAGTATTTAAATTGACAACACAATTATAAAGTTGTTTTCGTCTTCTTAACGCTATTATAACTGTATGTGCGGGTTGATAACTGTACCGGACTGAACGCAAGGTTGGATTTTACCATAAACCTCGCATGAATATCTCACACAATGTGTATAGCAAATTGCTAATAACCATCTTAATATAATATGTACTTAATACCGGACTGTACACAAACCGGAGTGGACGTACATACGGGTTCTACCGTATAGCTCTCCTAATTGTACGTTATATCACTTTTCTTTCGCTAACCTTTACTCTCTAATTACCAGAGAAAAGACGATGATTTTCTTTTCAATATTTACGATCCATTTAGCAATTTTACTACACAGTTAATTTGCTTTGAGTCTATAGCGTGCTCGGACCAATGATGAAACGTGGAAGCAGCCTTCAGGTACTTATCATCCAGCGTTAATTGAAACAACATGAAAAAATATTGACATTACACGAGTTACGTATTGACAAACCAAAGCCCAGTATCTCTCAGTATATTCTCAATGCTGTTATTCCTATCGGTAAGCTGTTCGACATCAACGTCGGTTGTAGACTTTGCGCTCCCGAGCAGACTGCGCACTTATCATAAAAAATAGAAATATTGTGTGGAAATTTTGTTTCATATTTTAATTATTGGTTAACAATGGACGTACAAGGATGAGAGTTTAGTTGAACATCAATTCCTCTTGACGAGAAGACGCATCTCACTTCTCAGTTTGGATAAACTAAGTTTCATCTGTGAGTACTTTTTTTATTTGAATGAGTACACTTTATTTATATTTATATTTTTATTTTGTTTAATTAGTTCTTGAAATCGGTTGTTAAATTTACGAAATAAATCATGAATTTCTTTCGTTATTTCTCTGAACAATTTTAAGCGGATATATTTTATACAGAAACGTTCTGTGATACTATTTCTGTTATGTTTTATAAAAACACATACTCGTAGAGACCATTTCTACGTGGTTTTGATATTTCTTTTGTGAGAAAAAAAAATACATAGATAAGGACTAAATGTCTGTGATCAGTTTTATATAGATTCCAGAAACCCAGTACGTGAAAAAATAATATAAACATTAATAATACAAGTAAATTACGAAGTTAAACGTTTAATAATAGAAATAGTTCATATAGAACTGTCTTGTGAATCACGGACATAATACTTTTATTTTATTTTTGAATAAACACGAAAGTATCACAAAATCTTCAAAATCGTGACGAAACGATGCCAAAAAAACTAAATTGTGTTATTCAGTTATTTGTACCCAATTCTCATTAACAACAAATTCCGTAATTTGATTTTGGGTTCAGTTTTTTAGTTTAACCATACAAAACGTTTACAACACACGCTGAAATTGAATGAATGTCTGTTTTAAAAAGTCACAATTTCTTTTACATATGTGAACCAAAGTGACGCTCGAAAAATCCTCGTTTTATTCGCCTGTATTTTTTATGTTGAACGTTTTTCCGTTTTATTTCGAACGAAAACGGCGGTTATACCTTACTCGCCTCGTACATATAATATATTAGTATTTTAGAAAGCGTATTCGGTCCACGCGAATCGTAAAATTGGTCGAATTGACTTCGGACGTTGGTAGTTTTTCTTCATTAAAACCAAGCAATGATTAAGTCTTGTATTTTCTATGGTCGAAATAATTGAAGGAACATATTGATACAATTTGTAAATTTATAAAGGGAATTAGATCTATGCGTATATACTATAACATTTGTGAAATGTTTGCCGTTGGTAAAGATGATTAATTTTAACGTTTCATATCAAACTTCGTGAGATTTCATGTTTGAAATAAACTTATTTCATTTTCGTTAAGATATGAAGGAAAATTAATGAGATCTCGCGTATCTACATTAACTGACGTCCTTGGATTAGCGCGATGTGTACAGAAAATATGTTATTTTCTGAGATTTTTGTCAAAATGACATATCTGGGCGAAATTGAGTTATTAACATTTCTGAATGCAATGATGTTTGTAGATCACTACAAAACTAAAAATATTGCAAAATGACATTTTTTAGGGAATTACAGCACTTTTAATATGGTTATCAACACTAGATTTACAAAAAATCACTAAAGCAAATATGTTTTCAGATACCGTCATATTTTATAAATAAATGTATATTATTTTTTCCTTACGGAAAAGGGCCGTCTCAATGTTAACCGATGATTGTTTCGCTTCTGCTCGCCGCTGAATCATAAATCTTTTACTGAAATGTTTCAACTAGCTGTTGCAATTACAAAATGTAATGTGAAAACATGACGTCATAATGTGAAAACATGACGTCATAATGTGAAAACATGACATCATTCTTATTGTGTTTTTCTCAGAAACAAGACTCAGTGCATTTGGGCCAAACATCTCAGAGACTGTCAGAAATATGAAATATGATTTGATCACGGATTCTAGGTATAGAGTGGAAATACTACATATGTTACAATGCGGTGATGTTCATTTGCGCCGGATAGTTGCATACACATCTTTGGTGAATGTACCCGTATTAAAGCTAGGCTCCCGTTTGATCGAAACGTATTCTCGTAGTATACGAGAATCTGCGAGACTTCATATTAATCAGCTCCTGTTTGATAGAAACGTATTCTCGTAGTATACGGGAATCTGCGAGACTTCATATAAATCAGCTCATGTTTGATAAAAACGTATTCTCGTAGTATACGGGAATCTGCGAGACTTCATATAAATCAGCTCCTGTTTGATAGAAACGTATTCTCGTAGTATACGGGAATCTGCGAGACTTCATATAAATCAGCAATATGAAAGTCACAAATAATTATCCATTTAGCTGAAGTTACTGCCATTATTTCAACTGTGAAATTGTCTAAGTGAAGTTTTATGATTACATCTATAATTTATTGTCTATTGAATTATGTTTTTTCCCGAACTCAGGTTCAGTCAAAATCCATACTCGAATTTCCAAGTACAATAGATTTTATCAAACTCTTGGTTTTCAATATGAGAGTGTTTAATGGTACGTAGTGATATTTTTTTACCAAATATCCTTTGTCATAAATATGAGAAAATCGTTGTTAATTGCCTTTATACAGATGTACCTACTCTACAACACTGCATTGTCACTTTTTCTGACATTTCCCCCCAAACCACAAAAACAAGAGTCCGAACCCGTATTTTCTCAATCTCCTACGCAGTGATCTCCCCTTATAGTTATCGGAGATTTTTGACGAAATATATTTTTCATTTATTTAATTTTTGTTGACAATTTTATAGTCATATATCTCCAATTCAAACATATAAGATGTTTGGTGGTATGAAAAGTTAAAAAAAAAACAATATTTAAAAAATTATTTAAAAAAACCAACGATATCACGTGAGATTCTTCTTCGGATCTGCCATTTTGTCCAACCATCCATCATCACGTGACTTTTGTGATGGCAGTGGTTATTGCTGTACTGCAAGGGAAGATAACCGCTGCGTGGAGTATGGTATTTTCTATCATGACCTACATGCCAAGATCTATCTTTAATATTTATACAAATATCGTAGAAGTTGTACTATAAACTTTGATCTTTTGTTTCTACGGCAATAGTCTCATATCACTCCTCCTTCCCGTAGAAATCAGACAAATGCCATATTTGAACTCATTTTAAACTGCTTTCTTCAAATTATTGTATATAAACTACATATGAGCGCCGCTGTACGATTTCCAACCTCTTCTTTAAGTGACGTCATTTCCAGAAAAGTCGCATGTGA
Organism: Mactromeris polynyma; assembly: GCA_032209605.1. Classification (NCBI taxonomy): domain Eukaryota; kingdom Metazoa; phylum Mollusca; class Bivalvia; order Venerida; family Mactridae; genus Mactromeris; species Mactromeris polynyma. Next base: position 8,824,014 of record JASFXZ010000028.1, read on the forward strand.
CGTCACTATGTACTGACAGTAAATATTGTTTCCTGCTTGCAAATAGTGACATTACATGTTGCGTTTTCTTGGAAATGACGTCACTTGTAGAAGAGGTTGTAAATCCCATAGCAGCGCTAATATGGCGAACCATCATTACGAAAATCACGATAACATATGATCTTGACAGAAGAATATGTACATTGTATGAAAGTTCTGCTTGTATGTATTTTGTTTCAGCAGATTTGAAAATGACTTGTCATAATTTATTGTTGGCGTTATAATAATGCTCATTGTTGGCGTTATACTAATGCTCATTGTTGGCGTTATAATAATGCTCATTGTTGGCGTTATAATAATGCTCATTGTTGGCGTTATAATAATGCTCATTGTTGGCGTTATAATAATGCTCATTGTTGGCGTTATAATAATGCTCATTGTTGGCGTTATAATAATGCTCATTGTTGGCGTTATAATAATGCTCATTGTTGGCGTTATAATAATGCTCATTGTTGGCGTTATAATAATGCTCATTGTTGGCGTTATAATAATGCTCATTGTTGGCGTTATAATAATGCTCATTGTTCGCGTTATAATAATGCTCATTGTTCGCGTTATAATAATGCTCATTGTTCGCGTTATAATAATGCTCATTGTTCGCGTTATAATAATGCTCATTCTTCGTTATATGTGTAATACAATTATGCATGTATGAAGGCCTCTAGTGAGATAGGTTTATGCAGGTTTCTGTGTGCGTATCTAATATTTCGAATAATACATGGTTTCGAATAGTCCATCTTCGACGTACATAAGAAGATACATCGGGTTTGAGCACTATGTGGCAAAATTCAACATTTTGTGCGGTCAAAAAATAGTTTTCGTAAAACAGATTTAATTTCAATAACTTCGAAAAATTCACATAAGAAATGGATTATCGTTGTCATTTCTAGGTAAAACCTTACATATTTCAGTCTTCATATAGCTTAAGTATGTGTTTCTTATCCCGTTTAATCAGCACTCCAACGTTCACGCCGCCATGTCGTTTACATGCTATTCGAATGGTATTTCCGAAAGTACCGCTTTACGAGGCGCTGTACGTAGTTGGCCGAGTTTTTCCGAATGGTCTAGAAGACGTAACGTCATTTAGCGGTTTTTTGTTAAAGACGTCTGGATGCATTCTCGACAGCTCTCGGGTATTTCCGTACCACTTCGTTACTCGGATAACACCCTCTAGTGTACGTGAGGCGGAGCACTATGTAGCAAAACTCAACATTTTGTGCGGTCAAGAAACAGTTCTCGTAAAACGAATTTATAATTTCAATAACTTCGATAAATTCACGTAAGAGATGGATTATCGTTTTCATTTCTTGTTAAAAACTCACATATTTCAGTCTTCATAGAGCTGAAATATTACATTTATCTGCACTCCAGCGTTCATGACGCCATCTTGTTTTCATGACATTCGAATGGTATTTCCGAAAGTAGTGCCTAACGTACATTCGAGGCACTTGACGTAGTTGGCCGAGGATTTCCGAATGGTCTGGATGACGTTACGCCATTTCCTGTAGTGAAGTGAAGTAAGACGGCCTCCCGGTAAGCTCAGTCGGTAGAGCGCCGTGCTAGTGTTTAGGGTGTCGTGGGTTCGAGCCCCGCGTAGGGCGCTTTTTATGATCCCCTTGAATTAGTAGAATTACTTCATTTTATTTATCATGTAAACCACGCAAACATGTAGTTCGGCTTAGTATATATTTATATACGTTTGATGAAAGGCTTTGCCCGAAACGTTAATTAAGGGACAGATAACAGAATAATTATAAGACTTTATTATCCCTAATTGGATATAAGATTATGTAATCACAAAACGGGATTTTTAACAGAACCCGTCTGCTCATTTTTGACCATATATGAGAATTATTTCACACCATTCTTGAAATGATTGCTTTTTCGAAATCATAAAGAACGATTGACATTGATTTGAAAATATGATCCATATTTGTACACTAAATACGCCTGTACATTACGTTAATAAACATTGTTAATGGTTTGAATCGTCGATATGTGCATCGCGTAACACGATTGCGAACAAATCTCTGCGTTCGACTTGCGGCAATTAGTGCTTGTAGTCGACACGTTATCTAACATCAACTGACATTGTAAATCTTATTTAATGGAAACGTTTAGAATATTTGAGCCGTTTATTAGATTATTAAAGCATTGGTTGCTATAGTATGCTATCAATCGTATTCATCATCGCAATCGTTACATTTTGAATCGTTTGATGAATCTGACCCGACTTCACTTATCATTCGGAAGTTCTCCGTCAATACCGTGTATCATGTAGAACCTCGAATGTACGAATACGGACGATATGTTTCTGTGTTTGTCGGCGCAGCCATGCATGGCTTTGCTATTTGTATATCAGTGTTGTGTAAACCAATCAAATCTTACGTTAACCACCAAACCAACTTCTCTTTAACCGAACAACGTTTGTAACATTGACGCGGATTGGTTAACCTTTCGATAATGGGTACATTGTACGTTAAATTACCGAAATCCACTGAATTTCGGGGAATTTACCGAAATCCATTTTGGATCTGAAGTGACTGCAATCATTACATCTCGACATTTTTTATGTTGCACATCAAATCTTAACCTTCCATTTGCACTGACCATATTTTTCCAAGATATTTCTTGTTTTATATGTCCCTACATGTTGTCTCTATACCGTGATAGGATCGGAACTATTTGGCCATTTGACGCAAAATTAATAGTCCATCCGTGACTATATCGAGTAAATATTGTTTCCTGCTTGCAAATAGTGACATCACATGTTGCGTTTTTCTAAAATGACGTCACTTTAAGAAGAGGTTGTAAATCTCATTGCAGCACTCACATTATTTTGCTAAAGGTACAAAATCTTTCAAAATATAAAAAATACCTTGAAGTATGGATAAGGCATTTTGAGCACAATCAGTTTATGCTCATCATTTCCTCATACAGACCTCCTTGTCCCGATCTCTCAAAGCATCTCAAATTGAGATCAATCTCAGCCCAACTATTGTCTCAAATCGTTGAGATTTCCTTATCTGAGATCGTACTCAAAAACGGGATTATAATACGAAAAAGATGTGATGAATTTTTTTCTCAAGAGATTAAAATTGAGATTTGTCTCAATCTTAATCTCTATTTTTGAGCACAATCTCATATTTAGATGAGATTTCTATTTGATATGCTTTGAGAGTTCAGGACCCGTTAACAACGTCCAGTTTGGTGATATTACCTTGCTTCAATTATACGCACAGGCTTGTCTGCATTAAATGTTGTAGTAAACTCTCCACTTTCCTAGTTTTGTGATTTCCATAGTAAATACCACAAAAGTCAAATAATCATTCAATATAAACGATTTTTTACATTCTATGAGTTTGCTATTGACAAGTAACAGTATATAATTGCACTACCCGACATTGTTGTTAACTTCAGATCTCCTTACGAGTACAACTTCAATATCCGGCCAACTTCCGGTAAATGCGCAGTGGAGTCATTGAGCAAGATTTAATCAGATATGTTGTCTGTCGCGTTCAATTTGTATGGTATGATTTTTCACTGAGCTTCTCTGAAGAGACGCATTCGGTGACATTGAGGGAAAAATAGAGATTTTAATGACTTTACTTACTCGTCAGTTACAATGATAGCACGTCACGTGTGGTGTCGTCTGATGGCCACAGTAACGTTTGAATATTTGTCTGGCAAAATGTGTATATCATTTGAGTCGCAGCAGATAAATTGTAATTTTAGAGTTTATCATGTAATTAGTCCAACTTGATGTTACTTCCTAAATCGAAAAATACTTTGGTGTAAAAGTACAAAATTTAGCGTCATGACATTTACTTGATTGTTACGTATGTTACTCCATTTTAGATAAATCACTCTACTGGTGCAGACCACGTGACATACCACGTGACATTCTTTAAATAGTAACAGGAGTTATTGTCTATTTGTACTTGCAAGTATCTAAACATTTTGAATTACATACTTTTGAAAACAAACATGCCGGAGGGATGACTGAATACGAACTATATACGAAGTCTTATGCGGAATACTTAGAGTTAGCGTCAGGTTACGTCACAACTAACTCTCGACTCAAATGACAAGATTTTACATGAGTTTATAGTACGGTACAATTTATTGTTGGTTAAAACGGAAAGAAAATATACGAAGAAGAAACTTTTAGAAATGTTTTAAAATGTTCAACTGTTACATATGGTACATATGTGAGACCCGAGTAGCACACATAGGAATGTGTAATACACGGTACCTAATATCCAAATATACGTCCCTATGTGTTTTATGCGAACCATCTTCCGGGTATAGCTCCCTAACAAGAGCAAGATACAACATCAATGTTTGAATAAGCAATATGTCATCATCATCATCATCATCGTCGTCATTTGCAAGCCGGGGAGTTTCATGCTAGTCTTTTGTTCCTTTTCAAGCCGGGGAGTTTCATGCTGACGTTTGTTCCTTTTCAAGCCGGGGAGTTTCATGCTAGTCTTTTGTTCCTTTTCAAGCCGGGGAGTTTCATGCCAGTCTTTTGTTCCTTTTCAAGCCGGGGAGTTTCATGCCAGTCTTTTGTTCCTTTTCAAGCCGGGGAGTTTCATGCTAGTCTTTTGTTCCTTTTCAAGCCGGGGAGTTTCATGCTGATGATAGTTCCTTTTCAAGCCGGGGAGTTTCATGCTAGTCTTTTGTTCCTTTTCAAGCCGGGGAGTTTCATGCTAGTCTTTTGTTCATTTTCAAGCCGGGGAGTTTCATGCTAGTCTTTTGTTCCTTTTCAAGCCGGGGAGTTTCATGCTAGTCTTTTGTTCATTTTCAAGCCGGGGAGTTTCATGCTAGTCTTTTGTTCATTTTCAAGCCGGGGAGTTTCATGCTAGTCTTTTGTTCATTTTCAAGCCGGGGAGTTTCATGCTAGTCTTTTGTTCATTTTCAAGCCGGGGAGTTTCATGCTAGTCTTTTGTTCATTTTCAAGCCGGGGAGTTTCATGCTAGTCTTTTGTTCCTTTTCAAGCCGGGGAGTTTCATGCTAGTCTTTTGTTCATTTTCAAGCCGGGGAGTTTCATGCTAGTCTTTTGTTCATTTTCAAGCCGGGGAGTTTCATGCTAGTCTTTTGTTCATTTTCAAGCCGGGGAGTTTCATGCTAGTCTTTTGTTCATTTTCAAGCCGGGGAGTTTCATGCTAGTCTTTTGTTCCTTTTCAAGCCGGGGAGTTTCATGCTAGTCTTTTGTTCATTTTCAAGCCGGGGAGTTTCATGCTAGTATTTTGTTCCTTTTCAAGCCGGGGAGTTTCAAGCTGATGGGATAGGCATTCCCTATGTTCCTATCCCGCATTAGGAGGGAGCATTATTCTTCCCCTGTTTTCATTTACGTTAGCATACGTTGTCAGTTTGTTGGGGGTAAACATTTCAATAGGGATAGATCTCGATATCTTGAACATAAAAATACACAGCCATAATGAGCATTTTAGTAGAACCACCAGGAATATACTCCAGCTTGGTATAAATATCGGTTCCGCATTTCCCTCTAATCCTGCGGTAAAAACAACAATATACCATAAACATCGTGCTCGAAGCGCAATGAAAACAAAGACAGGATTAAATGTCATGAATCTAAATTAAATTTTGTTAGTACCCCAGAAAAAAACACACGCCTTATTTAGTGAATTCCGGTTATCTTCTGTTACGTTATATCAGCTTACAAGTTTACGGTTTTTAAATGGACAATATTACAGGTTCATTAAATGTATGCTATAATTTCAAATTTTGAACGCTGTATGAATTAACATGATACATTATATGTTTGTATTGCACATGTGTATTTTCCATTCATTAAAACCCCGGCTAGCAGGGTTTACAGTAATAAGGTATAATTTTAATTCAAACTTTTCTCATCAGATTTCATCTTTTAAATGTTCATTAATGTACTAGCTGTATTGCATAGACTGGTATTGTGCGAATTCCTACCCGTATGAATATCAAGTTAGACCAAGAAATGGTGACCCCTTCCAAATAGATTGTGCAAGGTAAATACTAGCTTATGTATTAACGTAAATTTCATCATCATACGCCACTAGATACAAAATCAACCGTTCAAATTGGAGATTCGGTTCTGTAAGAGTAAGTAGATGTTGCATTTCTTCTTTTCATAATCACTTGAAATAAAATATTGAAATTCACTGTGATTATAATTAGACCGTTAGCTATTGACCGGAGGAAGTGTTTAGAGTGGTGAGCTTTGAGGTACTGTGTTCATGGTTGTGATATATGTTTAGTTAAGTTAACTCCGAAGAATTAGGGTAATATGAGCAAGATTTTTAGCCTCGAACTCTGGATAGAGGAGTGTGATCTATAGTGATCAATCCTCGACCTCTGGATAGAGGAGTGTGATCTATAGTGATCTATCCTCGACCTCTGGATAGAGGAGTGTGATCTATAGTGATCAATCCTCGACCTCTGGATAGAGGAGTGTGATCTATAGTGATCTATCCTCGAACTCTGGATAGAGGAGTGTGATCTATAGTGATCTATCCTCGAACTCTGGATAGAGGAGTGTGATCTATAGTGATCTATCCTTGAACTCTGGATAGAGGAGTGTGATCTATAGTGATCTATCCTCGAACTCTGTGTAGATGAGTGTGATCTATAGTGATCTATCCTCGATCTCTGTGTAGATGAGTGTGATCTATAGTGATCTATCCTCGAACTCTGTGTAGATGAGTGTGATCTATGGTGATATATCCTCGAACTCTGTGTAGATGAGTGTGATCTTTAGTGATCTATCCTCGAACTCTGTGTAGATGAGTGTGGTCAATGGCGATCTATTTATCTTGCTTATGGTATGGAATAGCATGTATGTATCTGTTCATAGTTGTGACCTGTTTGATATAAGACACTGATCAATGTTCTCGAAACTTTTCTTGTCGTTTATTTCGTTCATTATAAACATGAGACTTTTATCTAAACACTATCTGATACTATATGAAAGCAGACATGATCTATTTTCGTCTGACGATCTATAAATTTTTAAAACACTCGATAAAATACAGACATGCCACTGTGCTTATTATACGTATAATTTATGAACACAAGTCAATACAAAACGTTAATGATATAAATCTCTGATGACATGAGTTTCTTTCACAAAATGTAAACCATTTCAGCTGATTTCATGGATCGTCTGACTTCTCTGTCCACGAATAGATAGCAAGTACATGTACTAACAATTATTATTTTAAGACATTTCTTTATGAACAATATTGGAATACATATATATATTATAAATTTCGCTTACTTCAAAAAATAAACTAGAATAATCGAGATGATTTACATTGTCACAACATATACACCTAACACAGTCTCTAATTGGTCACTTTGTTTTTATCTAAGAGACCATGCCATACAGTTGATTGATTCGAATTAAACCACGTATTCGAATTCTGCGTTTCGTATCATCCATATGTTTTTTAGATGACGAGTTTAATAAATTCAATAAAAATGACCACAAATGTAAGATAGCAGCAGAATCAGCTGATTTAACCTTGACCTTCTGTATACGAGCAAAGTATGGCTTGTGTTATTCGGTCTTTTTGGTAACAAAAGCTGACGCAACAAAAAGTAGTTCCGACAATTTTATTTTTCAACCACAAGATACGAGTTCAAATGAATATATACCATATCATATTTAATTTAAGAAGACAATAATTTTCAATGAAATAAAATGTCATGCTTAGTACAAAATAAATATTTAACAATACCAACATCATTTGAGCGCGTCTACGTCACGCTCGGTTTTTTGACGTCATGTACGTGAATTGTTATTGCACTAGTGAATTATTGAAAATAATACATTGGTGTTATCACCACTTTACACCGGATGTTATGTTGCTTTATTATACCTCACGTGATTTTGCCTTGTTAAATATCAATATACGCATTATGAGTCATTCTGTACTATTACCCTGACGGTACGTTTTTCACCGGGTGATAGTATACTATCACATGGCTAAAAATAGACATTTCTGGTTTCCCAAGTTCATGATGATAGACGCTTATTGAAATGCGTTATAAATCAGTAACTTCCGGCGCTTGCAACTATTCCAAACGACAAAATGACGACAATTGTAAACAAACAGTTAGTAGTGTTGATTTTTTTCATTTATGTTTTATTCGATATAGATCTTATAAAATAGATATTAGATGGCTTCCCAGTGTGACAGTACATATTATTACATGCAACGTTACTCCGTGACCATCGTGTATGTTGTATTTCGCCATGAAGCGGTAGATCCCCCCACTGTTTGTCCTCTTTAATTCTCTTAGTTTTTCCTTATGGTTGGCCAGGCCATTCCTTGCGCCCCTGTTCCCTTACGTATGTACCCTTGAGCCACCTTAAGTGCCTTATGTTTTATGGACTGTTGTTTTCCCGGAGGTCTGTGTGGGGATGCACTGTCTTATGTATGTGGCGTTCCCTGTAGCAACTTATTCTCTCTCTTTCATTACATTTTTATGTTCATGAACAGTGGTGATATTATCTGAAGTATTAAAGGTAGAGCGCCTTGAATTCTGACACATTAAACTTAGTCGTAAATATTAGAAAATCGGTGGTAAGTGCTTTCATAGAGATGTTCTATACTCTACAATGTCACTTTTCTTACATGTTTTTCAAAACAACCGGTACATTCTATCATAGTTAGCCCTAGCGTCGGGAATACCTGTATCGGACTCGTGCTTTGCAGTTTCCGGATATTTTAAGTCCTGCTTCAATGTTTCAGAGTACGTCTGTATGAAGCCATTAACATGCCATTGTCTCAAAATTATGATTTGGCATATTTTGACAAAACGCCTATCTACCTTTAAACTGTTACTACTGTAATACGTTACACAAACCTGTATCAAGTAACAGGGTTTAGACTGAAACAATTATCATTCGTAAAATATATCTTATCCCTTCGAGTAAATATTTATATTGAGTTTGTATGATATTCTGAAGTTGGATTTTCACGAGGTCAAGTTGTAAGGGGTTCTGGATAATGTCTCTAACAACAGACTTTGCTTCATGTATGTTAGCAGCTATTCATCGCCGATTCTTATCACGGAAAGTGGGCAGATTATTCCGATAGAGATATCTAGGTTGTTTGAATAATTTAAACAAAATCATGTCAGATTTATGACACAAATTATACGTTTTTTTCTCTCTATCTCTCTCGTTCCTTTCGATGATTTTCTCTGACATGTCATCCGCCCTCTCAGCGTGTCGTATTCTTTGTTTCTTTCACTTCATACGCTATGAAGTATCTGGTTGACAATTTGAATATAAGTAGGAGAAACTAATCGGAATACCTCGGCTATTTTTTTGGAAAAGTAGATCTCGGATGTAATGTGGAGAAAGTAGTTCCATAATGGCTGCCGATGTGAATTGTGTTTAGTCTCTGTGGAAAGTACGACAGAGATTGTTTGAACTATAAGGAATACGGTAAGACCTCACTTAAAGACCACCTCATTAATAAGACCACCTCAAAATTAAACACACACTTTTCAAGTCCGTTTTAACTGTTTGGCTCTTTATTCAACCTCAATATAAAGACCTATTATTGAGGTTTTGCTGTATGTGAGTCGGTCTCTCCAATGTAGTCGGTTGCCCAAGTGCTACTCACAAATTACAAATTAAATTGTGATTTGAAACGTCTGTTATTTTGTCTTGCTAATCGGAGGTGGTTGAGTTGTAAGGGAAGGATTATATATATACACAGAAGCAATAAAATGGTGACCGCGAGCTACGATGGCGCGATTATCGAAAATAATCGAAAGATCGTCGCTAGACATCCGACGTCGGCGATACTCGATTATGAACTACAATAATCGATTATAATCGGAAATTTCGAATGAACTGTTATTTCAATAGGATAATTATATATATTCAAATTATAAGATTATATAAACATTGTTTCGAAGTATGAAATTTGTCCGATTATCTATTACTACCGTGAGCTATGATCGCCAAATTATTGTGGTCGTAACTTACTGTCAAAACTTACCCTGTCATATTCATATCATCGTAATAAACTGATAACGAGGTCTACTCTCACAATGACACCGGAAGCTTAAAGTCAATAAAATCTATTTCCGTTTTGGGCACATCTCCGGGAAGAGAATTTTTTTTATGATTATTGATATGTCTGTACGTGTGTGTGAAATAATCCTGATACGTAATGTTAGACTATTAGTCATGAAAGAGAGATTAAACTTTACGGGGAATGCCACATACATAAGACAATGCCTCCCCTCACAGACCCCTGTGAAAACAACAATTTACAAAACATTGGGGGCTGTGGAGGTGCAAGGGTGAACATGTATGGGAACAGGGGTGTAAGTTAAGGAGAATTTAAGGGGACAAAAAAGGGGAAAAGTTAAATGGATGAATGCATCACGGAACAAACCAAGAAATTTAGTAATCATAGGCCGTTTATCCCTTCTTAAAAGATATTCTATCAAATTTATAAACATGTATTATACATTATTTCTATCATATGTCCATTGTTCCCGAAAGGATTGCTAAATAACCCAAATCAAATAGAATAACATTGTTATTGTTATGCATAAAGTACATAAAACTCCGACAATAATTTGTCAGTAATTAAAAATCTAGTTACTTGTCGTAAGTATGTGTAGCACAATCATAGACACGTATGTCAACATTCAACCCATAATTAAGGAAATAATTCATTCCCAGTCCAGCGTTTACAACGTGCATATTTAAACAAATCGGCGTCAAGTTTACAAACAAAATTCGATTGTCCAAAATTTGCATCGACATTCAACATGATATTTGATTGGCTTACGCACCGCTATGAGTCTTGTAGCAAAGGCGAGCACAACACGGCTGTGCTACAGATCACAAATAAACGAGAATTTCAATAAATAATGTGTACATGTACTACACGAATACAAAACTATTGAGAATGCTCTGAACACGTTATTCATAATAATGGACATTGAAAGGACTTAATCCATTAAACGATTCCAGTTGAAAGAAGATTATTAAATCAATGAATTTCTATCAATACTTTTCTGGATATACCAGAAATGTTCTGAAATTAATTAGTGTTCAAATCTTGACAAACACACGATATACATTGTATATGATATTCAAATTAATAGAGCACCGTAGCAGCCAACGTTGTACGATGCTTGTCCGGGCCGTAACACGGGAACAGCCGGACAATCATTCTCGACAGCTCTCGGATATTTCCGTACCACTTCGTTACTCTACGAACATCCTCTAGTGTATGTCAGACGGAGCACTATGTGGCAAAATTTAACATTTTGTGCGGTCAAAAATAGTTCTCGTAAAACTTCGATAAATTCACATAAGAAATGGATTATCGTTGTCATTTCTAGTTAAAAACTCACATATTTCAGTCTTCATATATCTTAGATATGTGATATTAATCCCGTTTCATCAGCACTCCAGCGTTCACGCCGCCATATTGTTTACATGATATTCGAATGGTATTTCCGAAATTAGTGCCTTACGAACACCCGAGGCACTAGACGTAGTTGGCCGAGGATTCCCGAATGCCGGACAATGTTCACTATGCTAGATTCGGATATTACCCGACACTGTCCGTCACCCGGCATAGTTAAAACATGATATGCTATTTTTATAGTAAAACAAAATTTAGCAACTTTACCGGTGCTAAATTTTCTGCTGTTATGAAAATTGAACTTCCGGTTTAACACTTTGACTGGTCAATCAAGACAGGAAATTGATCCTCTTTCTCCAAATTCCTCCGAAGCTTGAATTAATTAATCGAACTGTTTATTTCATACCTTTGGAAAAAAACTTACTAAACATCGCGGAAATGGGACAAAAGAACGGATATGATCAATAGAATTTCGCGCAATGACCAACAAAGACATCCGGTGTTTAACTAGCAGACGGTTTCATATCCTTGAATTAAATAACCGTTTATTTTTTAAACGTGATTATCAAAATAGCTTCCTGCATTTCAGTCTTTGAAGCATTTATATTTCTTAGGGTATCAATTCCGAGTGTATTTTTCATTTTTGCAGGCAAAAGTATTGATTCCGTTGATGTGTTACATCGAATGTGTTTGTACCATGTCCATATGAAATAAGCGGTACATACTCTTACAAGAGACAGACATCGCTCATTATACGGATCAGACTGAACTGGAACGCATTAAACATGTTTTTAAATTCAAGATATTCAAACATTGCTTGAGTAACGGATCAGACTGATATTTCACTCTCATAGTGCGCAGAAATTATACGTATATAATGGGTCTATGATGTTCACTCCATGTTGCCAACTCAATGATGACCGATATATGATACCCTCTCCATGATGCCCACTCCATGATTCCCACTCCATGATGCACACTCCATGATGCCCACTCCATGATGCCCACTCCATGATGCCCACTCAATGATAACCACTCAATGATGCCCACTCAATGATAACCACTCCATGATGCCCACTCCATGATGCCCAGTCCATGATGCCCACTCCATGATGCACACTCCATGATGTCCACTCCATGATGCCCACTCCATGATGTCCACGCCATGATGCCCACTCAATGATGCCCATTCCATGATGCCCATTCCATGATGCCCACTCCATGATGCCCACTCCATGATGCCCACTCCATGATGCCCACTCCATGATGCCCACTCCATGATGCCCTCTCCATGATGCCCACTCTATGATGCCCACTCCACTATGCCCACTCCATGATGCCCACTACATGATGCCCACTCCACGATGCCCACTCCATGATGCCCACTCCATGATGCCCACTCCACGATGCCCACTCAATGATGCCCACTCCATGATGCCCACTCCACGATGCCCACTCCATGATGCCCACTCCACGATGCCCACTCCATGATGCACACTCCATGATGCCCACTCCACGATGCCCACTCAATGATGCCCACTCCATGATGCCCACTCAATGATGCCCACTCCATGATGCCCACTCAATGATACACACTCAATGATGCCCACTCAATGATGCCCACTCCATGATGCCCACTCCATGATGCCTACCCCACCACTCATCAGAAATGTTTGTTTTTTAATTATTATTCTATTATCATAAGTTGACGTTTCACGGAATGAGCGTACGATGTTTACCGTTCAATAAAAACCTAATCATAGAAAGTTAATATCAGGTGGCTTGTCTGTGATATAAAACATTAAAAACCACATAAATATAATCACAGTATGACATCATTCTTCCTGTTATTTTATTAAATAATTTCTTAGAACTGCCGTCTTGTTTTATTCCGTACTTTTACAGAATTGTAGATTTGTAACATATCTGTGCGAGGCGGGTTTACGGTTCCCCACCGCCATTTGACATTTGTTACGCATTTCCCAGATTCAATACAGTCGGACCTCGTTCATTTCGAATAATACATGGTTTCGAATAATCCATTTCAATACGACGTGTCGAAGAAGATACATCGGGACCTGATATATATTTCGGATGATACCGGGTATTCGGATAGCAGGTTGTCGAGGTCCGACTGTGTATATATTTCCCACGTTATATGTATAAGATTAGAATAGAGCGTCAGTCGAAGAAGAATATGATCAAGGTTGTGCACCAGACATTTGCAGGGTATGGTTCAAGTCACGTGTACCGCGTTACGAGATTTAATTGATTAACCACGTGGTATACGACAATTATGCAGTAATATTGTTCAGCATGAATTAATGCAAGTAACAACGAGTACAATCTAGTGCATGGAACGTAAAGCTTGACGATGTAATGGAGACGCGCACGGCAAAAAACACAGGCGTGGAACGATGGTGCACTTGCTAACATTTTCATTCTGTCAAGTTTACCTCATAATTAGAACATTCACGTAACAAACTGCTGATGGATTTATTTTGCTTTGTCACGGAACGTATAAGCAGTTTTCTGTTTCCTTCCATCCCTCATTATGGTAGATACTTGCGATCAATTACTTCAAATAACAGTTATCGATAGGTGGCGCACGAGTATCACTTCCGGTAAATATTCCGGAAGTCGCTGTTATATCAAGTTGAAGAAATTCTTCAGATCTAGTCAAGTACTTCTTCAAAAAAGACTCTTCGGTGGTCTTGAGAGGATTACAATCGAAATGTCTTTGCCAACGGCTTTAAATATGTCTGACATCAGTTAATTTTAGAAAACGTTGAATAGACCCCCGTACTGATGTGATCGAAAGTTCACGAGGTTGACAAGTATTCGCACTTCCTGTATTGCAGACGAGTGCATCGTACAACCGTTTGCGATCTAATTATTCGCGTCTATAATCTACTAGAATCAGTTGAGAATGATCGGAATGATTAAGCTAATATTTGAACAAGAGTTCATTCAACTGTGAAACATCTGTTGCCATTTCGTTCGTTCATATTGTTATTGTAAGGATACTGAAGCGTATTACTATGATGACGTTACCTCACCAAATCTACATCTCGATTCCGCTGTTATGTACTTGAACGATTTGATCAACGTTCCTTTGGTGTATTACAACACTGTTCTTACGGCCTGTTGGATATGTTAAAACACATAATGGACGTTCTGTTGGATGTGTTAAAACACATTTTGTACGTTCTGTTGGATGTGTTAAAACACATTTTGTACGTTCTGTTGGCTGTGTTAAAACACATAATGGACGTTCTGTTGGCTGTGTTAAAACACATTTTGTACGTTCTGTTGGCTGTGTTAAAACACATTTTGTACGTTCTGTTGGATGTGTTAAAACACATTTTGTACGTTCTGTTGGCTGTGTTAAAACACATAATGGACGTTCTGTTGGCTGTGTTAAAACACATTTTGTACGTTCTGTTGGCTGTGTTAAAACACATTTTGTACGTTCTGTTGGCTGTGTTAAAACACATAATGGACGTTCTGTTGGATGTGTTAAAACACATTTTGTACGTTCTGTTGGATGTGTTAAAACACATAATGGACGTTCTGTTGGCTGTGTTAAAACACATAATGTACGTTTTGTTGGCTGTGTTAAAACACATAATGGACGTTCTGTTGGCTGTGTTAAAACACATAATGTACGTTTTGTTGGATGTGTTAAAACACATAATGGACGTTCTGTTGGCTGTGTTAAAACACATAATGGACGTTCTGTTGGCTGTGTTAAAACACATAATGTACGTTTTGTTGGCTGTGTTAAAACACATAATGGACGTTCTGTTGGCTGTGTTAAAACACATAATGTACGTTTTGTTGGCTGTGTTAAAACACATAATGTACGTTTTGTTGGCTGTGTTAAAACACATAATGGACGTTCTGTTGGCTGTGTTAAAACACATAATGTACGTTTTGTTGGCTGTGTTAAAACACATTTTGTACGTTCTGTTGGCTGTGTTAAAACACATAATGGACGTTCTGTTGGCTGTGTTAAAACACATAATGGACGTTCTGTTGGCTGTGTTAAAACACATAATGTACGTTTTGTTGGCTGTGTTAAAACACATAATGGACGTTCTGTTGGCTGTGTTAAAACACATAATGGACGTTCTGTTGGCTGTGTTAAAACACATAATGTACGTTTTGTTGGCTGTGTTAAAACACATAATGGACGTTCTGTTGGCTGTGTTAAAACACATAATGGACGTTCTGTTGGCTGTGTTAAAACACATAATGGACGTTCTGTTGGCTGTGTTAAAACACATAATGGACGTTCTGTTGACTGTGTTAAAACCAAATTGTGCCGGTTTGTAATGAGTACGTACAGGTTACGGATGATATACACTACTAGTTATTGATAAAACCCAGAACGTCGTTAAAACCGTAACGTACCTGCCATGTTCCTTTATCTGGTTCACACTGTCTAGAACAAATGAGAAAATTATACGCTTTACTTTATATTACAATCGAACAATTTCAATGCGACACAATTTTACCCAATGAAATATGCAAAATATTAGAATGTCGTAAAATAATTTCAAAAGAACTAAAAGAAAAGAAAACGAATCAGCATGATTTGTTATTATAAGAAAACCCCATTAATTATACAACAATTTTTTTTTTATTTAAATTATGAGTGACGGCAAAATCATTTTCAATTGCTTGCCATGATATGTACTCGTATAGACCCATTTAAATAATTGATTATTTAAAACTATTTTGTCGAAGATATGTGGTGTGAATTTAGAACAGTTGTGCTTTTAATCACAGAAACATTATTGACTAATTAGAGATGGCACGATTATCGAAAATAATCGAAAAATCGACGCAATTATTAACTACAATAATCGATTTTAATCGGAAATTGTGACTGAAGTGTTATTTCAATAAGATGATTTTATAAATATTCAAATTTTAAAGAAATAAACAACATTCTCGACAGCTCTCGGATATTTCCGTACAACTTCTTTACTCTACGAACATCATTCTCGTCAGCTCTCGGATATTTCCGTACCACTTCTTTACTCTACGAACATCATTCTCGTCAGCTCTCGGATATTTCCGTACCACTTCGTTACTCTACGAACATCATTCTCGTCAGCTCTCGGATATTTCCGTACCACTTCTTTACTCTACGAACATCATTCTCGTCAGCTCTCGGATATTTCCGTACCACTTCGTTACTCTACGAACATCATTCTCGTCAGCTCTCGGATATTTCCGTACCACTTCGTTACTCTACGAACATCATTCTCGTCAGCTCTCGGATATTTCCGTACCACTTCGTTACTCTACGAACATCATTCTCGTCAGCTCTCGGATATTTCCGTACCACTTCGTTACTCTACGAACTCCATTTCTCGTCAGCTCACGGATATTTCCGTACCACTTCGTTACTCTACGAACATCATTCCCGTCAGCTCTCGGATATTTCCGTACCACTTCGTTACTCTACGAACATCACTAGACGTAGTTAGCCGAGGTTTTCTGAATGGAACATAGGGCTCCCAGCATTGCTCACCATCTGATTCGGTCCTGCGCTATCATATACAATTATGCTTACCTCCTATATCCACATTCGTGAACTCCCACACTGATGTTCAATAACCCGAAGGGGTTAAGGGGCAGACCCCTAATCATCAACACCAACCCCACCTACAATAAATAAACAGTAAACGTCTTAAATTCTAGTGTGACAAAACCTAACTCTGTTCAATAACGTGTGACAGTCAGTCAGTCATATTAGAACCACGTGAGATTGTCAGTCAGTCATATTAGAACCACGTGAGATTGTCAGTCAGTCATACTAGAACCACGTGAGATTGTCAGTCAGTCATACTAGAACCACGTGAGATTGTCAGTCAGTCATACTAGAACCACGTGAGATGGTCAGTCAGTCATACTAGAACCACGTGAGATGGTCAGTCAGTCATACTAGAACCACGTGAGATGGTCAGTCAGTCATACTAGAACCACGTGAGATGGTCAGTCAGTCATACTAGAACCACGTGAGATGGTCAGTCAGTCATACTAGAACCACGTGAGATTGTCAGTCAGTCATACTAGAACCACGTGAGATGGTCAGTCAGTCATACTAGAACCACGTGACATTGTCAGTCAGTCATACTAGAACCACGTGAGATCGTCAGTCAGTCATACTAGAACCACGTGAGATGGTCAGGCAGTCATACTAGAACCACGTGACATTGTCAGTCAGTCATACTAGAACCACGTGAGATGGTCATGTCAGTCATACTAGAACCTCGTGAGATTGTCAGTCAGTCATACTAGAACCACGTGAGATTGTCAGTCAGTCATACTAGAACCACGTGACATTGTCAGTCAGTCATACTAGAACCATGTGAGATGGTCATGTCAGTCACACTAGAACCACGTGAGATTGTCAGTCAGTCATACTAGAACCACGTGAGATTGTCAGTCAGTCATACTAGAACCACGTGAGATTGTCAGTCAGTCATACTAGAACCACGTGAGATTGTCAGTCAGTCATACTAGAACCATGTGAGATGGTCATGTCAGTCACACTAGAACCACGTGAGATTGTCAGTCAGTCATGCTAGAAACACGTGAGATGGTCAGTCAGTCATACTAGAACCACGTGAGATTGTCAGTCAGTCATACTAGAACCACGTGAGATTGTCAGTCAGTCATATTAGAAATCAGGAATAATTTTAGTGAAGTAAAGTACGGTAGACTCAACCAAGATAAAATAGTTAAAACATAAATAAACAATAAAATTTACTGCCTCTATAATTGCTAAGAGAGAATTATTTGCCCTTGGCCATAGTTTCTGTCTGCATAATTATGTATAAAACTTTCTTTTTATTTCCTTCTTTCTATGGTGAATAATATATCTCTGGAGAACAAGGCCATATATATAACATCGAATTATTTCCTGGCTATAATATTGCAGATGGGTTGTAATGAGCTATATATTGCAATCACACACACACAACAAATGCATTTTTGATTTTAAGTACAAAGTTATTTGTATACAGTAAATCCTCAATAATAAAACCACCATCGGGATCCTTGAAAAATGGTCTTAATATTGAGGCTGATCAAAAAACAAAACAGTGAAAATGGTGTTCTTAATTTTAAGGTGGTCTGTAAGTGAGTTCTTAATGTACATTTCCTGGTGACGTGATTATACAATGTATTTAGAGAAAGTATTTCACCAAAGTTATTGAAACGTTGCATACATCTCTATCGTTGTATCGACAAAATGAAATTATCAAGGATTTATGAACAGACAAATTATATTTCATCACTCGGATTGACATATTTGCTGAGATACCCACTGTACACACACTCTCATTGACATATTTGCTGGCATACCCACTGTACACACACTCTCATTGACATATTTGCTGGCATACCCACTGTACACACACTCTCATTGACATATTTGCTGGCATACCCACTGTACACACACTCTCATTGACATATTTGCTGGCATACCCACTGTACACACACTCTCATTGACATATTTGCTGGCATACCCACTGTACACACACTCTCATTGACATATGTGCTGCCATACCCACTGTACACACACTCTCATTGACATATGTGCTGCCATACCCACTGTACACACACTCTCATTGACATATTTGCTGCCATACCCACTGTACACACACTCTCATTGACATATTTGCTGGCATACCCACTGTACACACACTCTCATTGACATATTTGCTGCCATACCCACTGTACACACACTCTCATTGACATATTTGCTGACATACACACTGTACACACACTCTCATTGACATATTTACTGGCATACCCACTGTACACACACTCTCATAGACATATTTACTGGCATACCCACTGTACACACACTCTCATTGACATATTTGCTGGCATACCCACTGTACACACACTCTCATTGACATATTTGCTGACATACCCACTGTACACACACTCTCATTGACATATTTGCTGGCATACCCACTGTACACACACTCTCATTGACATATTTGCTGGCATACCCACTGTACACACACTCTCATTGACATATTTGCTGGCATACACACTGTACACACACTCTCATTGACATATTTGCTGGCATACTCACTGTACATACACTCTCTTTGACATATTTGCTGGCATACTCACTGTACACACACTCTCATTGACATATTTGCTGAGATACCCACTGTACACACACTCTCATAGACATATTTGCTGCCATACCCACTGTACACACACTCTCATTGACATATTTGCTGAGATGCCCACTGTACACACACTCTCATTGACATATTTGATTTAATATATAAGATTCTAAGAACAGGCAAACGGTATTTCATCGCTCTGATAGACGTTTCGTGATGGAAAAAACGCTGTATTCTAAAAATATGTGTGGTTTGAGTTATATTAATGATGACTCAGTGTTTGATTAATGTATCATTGATTAGTTTCCACGTTTGTTTTAGCCTGCAACAACATAAAAATGTTCAGATCTCTTATCATAGTATAAGTGCATGTCACCGCCCGGTCTCTATGGGATTAGATTTTTATCTACATTTCACATTTTTCTCATGCTTTCTGTATAAATAATTGTTCTAGATCATGACTGTCAACAATAGCACGTCGCCAATTCATGCAGTTCGTGATTTAAGTTTTCTAGATAAAAAGTTCACTCGGATGACCTCGCTTTTTTGGCATTTTGTGAACGACCCGATTATGTTATTGTTTAAATAAACTGGTAAAGTATAAAGTTGAGCAGGGAATGTGTTGTGGTTGTTGTGTGATATCCGTCCACTGTCAGTGTGTACATACTCCTTATTTAGAAATGTTGTTATGACAATAGAGTGGAGGGCTATCTGTGCCGTCGTCTGTGTCCTGAACAGCAAGACGCACGTGTTAAACCGTCGGCTTCACGAGTTCATCGTCCAAACCTCTGCATCCACGTCGTTGTACATCTAGATAGAATTACCACGGAACCATTATCTCCATTTCGGATAGAATTTAAGACTTAGTCCGTACCGTGACACATACATGCAGTCCGCACCGTGACACATACATGCAGTCCGTACCGTGACACATACATGCTTACCCTAGCACCTACCCAATGCCTGATTTGTTGTAGACTGATGTTACCCGGAGCCTTTGGCTTATATATAACGGCGTTCACTGTAACAGCTTAATTTCTATTTTCCTTTTATTTCATGTGGCCTTAACAAATAGTTATTCTAATTCATTTTTCATTGCATCTTGGGATATATGGGTAGATAAGATGTTCGTGGTGCAATATGCCGACCCCGCAAGCTTTTTCTTTAGGCTAAGATCTTATCTTCTCTCCAAAAGTCACATGAAAGCACAGTGGACGAGAGGGGGGGGGGCGTATATGGAACGCCAATACTAATCATGGATCAGTACTTTAGTAAGGTCCCTGAGGCGTAGGTATCGCGCGTGTACTAATGTCAGGCGTAAGACACGCGAATATATTAACTCTGACTCCCCCCTTCCATTAAGCCTCCCATTTATTAAACGACTCACATATTGTGCGATATTCTCAAGTGATTTTGTTCAAGGCTGATTGATGAAACATATTTTTACCACGATTTTTTTCCATCCATTAGAAGTTTACTGTTTTTTCTGATGCACATATTCGAAATAGCGCTGGCTTATACAAACGAGTATGCCATTCTCGTTCACCGTTAAACTGAGAGGTAGTTTAAAATTCGATTACATTTTTGAGTTATTTTTGTTAAAGCGAGTTTAATATGCATTCAATGATAGGAAACACCGAGCGAGCAAGAAACAAACATCCGTGATGAACAATGTACTAGATGATTCAGAGTTGGACTGTAGTTAAACTTTATTTTGACAAAAAATGAAAGGCTTATCCGATTAATTTATCAATGTCAATTTTCAATATGCTAGGTGTTCAACGTACAGTAAAACTTCAATAATAAGACCACCCTTATGATCCTTGTAAACTGGTCTTCTTATTGATGTGGTCTTCCAATTGAGGTTGAGTAAAGAGCAAATCAGTGAAAATGGACTTGAAAATTGTGTTCTTAACTTTGAGTTTGTCTTAACTTTGAGTTTGTCTTGACTTTGAGTTTGTCTTAACTTTGAGTTGGTCTTAACTTTGAGTTTGTCTTAACTTTGAGTTTGTCTTAACTTTGAGTTTGTCTTAACTTTGAGTTTGTCTTGACTTTGAGTTTGTCTTAACTTTGAGTTTGTCTTAACTTTGAGTTTGTCTTGACTTTGAGTTTGTCTTAACTTTGAGTTTGTCTTGACTTTGAGTTTGTCTTGAATTTGAGTTGGTCTTGAATTTGAGTTGGTCTTAACTTTGAGTTTGTCTTGACTTTGAGTTGGTCTTAACTTTGAGTTTGTCTTGACTTTGAGTTGGTCTTAACTTTGAGTTTGTCTTAACTTTGAGTTGGTCTTAACTTTGAGTTGGTCTTAATATTGAGTTTGTCTTGACTTTGAGTTTGTCTTAACTTTGAGTTTGTCTTAACTTTGAGTTTGTCTTAACTTTGAGTTGGTCTTAACTTTGAGTTTGTCTTAACTTTGAGTTTGTCTTGACTTTGAGTTTGTCTTAACTTTGAGTTTGTCTTAACTTTGAGTTTGTCTTAACTTTGAGTTGGTCTTAACTTTGAGTTGGTCTTAACTTTGAGTTGGTCTTAACTTTGAGTTGGTCTTAATATTGAGGTGGTCTTTAAGTGAGGCGTTACTGTATGTGCTAACGAACAGGAGATGCTATATAAATTAGCTTTTACTATATGAGTGTCAATTGCTCTGAGATCATGAAGTTGTTACATAGAGAGGAGTTTGTCGGGCAGAAGAACAAGAACAAAATCAACAACACGAAATAAACGTGTATATACTGCTCTCTAAATATATTGTAATAACCAAACATATGTTATAATAACGTATTACCATCAATACAAAATATTACATAACTACTGTCTGACCTCGTCTATTCGACAACATTCTATCCGAATACTCGGTATCATCCGAAATAAATATCAGGTCCCGATGTATATTCTTATGCACGTCGAATTAAAATGTGTTATTCGAAACCATATACTATTCGAAATAAGATTTCGGACCCGATGAGTTCGAATAAACGAGGTCCGACTGTATGTATATTTGGAGTACAGTCATGTTGAATCACGTGACACGTAGTCCTATCTTCAGTGACGTCAGTGACATCACTGACCGGGTTACCAGTTCATCTATTCATTGGTTAATTAAACTGGCTGACTGGACGCCGATATGGAAATGAAAGAAATAAACATTTGAATATATCGGTAATATTAGAATTACTTGAATGCGGACACACATCAAACTACATGTATTAAAATTTTACTTTAGTTTGATACGTACGGACAAACATAGTAAGATCTAAAATATTTGGTCATTTTCTCTTAGAACGTTCTAAGATATTGCATGTTGATGTGTTTTGATAATGAAATTACGTGTAATTTAAAAAATGTGCATTATACACGGTGAAATAGCCTTAAAACAGGGGGTAAAATAGCCTTAAAACAGGGGGTAAAATAGCCTTAAAACAGGGGGTAAAATAGCCTTAAAACAGGGGGTAAAATAGCCTTAAAACAGGGGGTAAAATAGCCTTAAAACAGGGGGTAAAATAGCCTTAAAACAGGGGGTAAAATAGCCTTAAAACAGGGGGTAAAATAGCCTTAAAACAGGGGGTAAAATAGCCTTAAAACAGGGGGTAAAATAGCCTTAAAACAGGGGGTAAAATAGCCTTAAAACAGGGGGTAAAATAGCCTTAAAACAGGGGGTAAAATTGAAAGTAGAGTATAAAGTCCCATTTTAAAAATATAACCAGTTGTACATACTATTTATTTAGAACTCTAATGGATGTATTCAAGGTCGAGTTCGTAAATTTACCGAAAGGTTAACCAATCCGCGTCAAGGTTACAGACGTTGTTCGGTTGAAGAAAAATTGCCTTGGTGGTCAACGTAAGATTTGATTGGTTTATACAACACTGATATGCAAATAGCAAAACCAAGTTAGTACGGCTGCGCTGAAAAACGTCGTATAACCCGATGAAACCAAATCATTATCAGTGGAGTAATTGTGTAGTATTTCCGTTTGTGAATCTTGCTACGATGCAGTCTTTCCATCTGAATAATTCTGAATTGCCTTTGAAACATAAAACACCATAAGTTGCAGAGTATAGACTGATGTTATATAACACGATATATCTGCTTGATGCTATAACGTGGAAGATAAAAGTTGGAGTTGCTGATTTGTCCAGATGTTGTCGCCGTGATCTCAGTTTGCGGAGTATCATCTTACACGGTGATATGAGAATTTGCACAACGAAGAATTGTCTGAGACCGTTTTACAAATTTATGGCAGCATAAGTGTAAGATAATGTTGGCAGCGATTTGTTTCCGTTTAAGGTAGCATATTCTCAGTACGGTGAAACAGGCTGTAGACTGGTGTACAAATACAGTCGGACCTCGTTAATTCGACCACATTCTATCCGAATACTCGGTACTATCCGAAATAGGTATCACTGTATCTTCTCAGTGTCGTGATCAGGATGTAGACTGCATTGCGTTCAGTTACAGCTAACGCTAGCCGCTCGAAGTTTGCGTCACAAATAATTGTATTGAACGCCTCGTTTTTATACTGGTTCCTTGCCTCAAAAACAGTAAAGGCAGGGAACCAGCCTAGCATTCATTTTGCAATTTGGTTCCCTGTGTGCAGTCATTGTGTTACGGTGGGGTAGGGATACAAAACAAAACCTGAGTGACTGTTAGCCGTAACTGAACGCAGTGATAGGCTCAAATATTCGCGTGCTACCTCCGAGTTGCGATAGCGAGTGATATGAAACGTTTTTCGCTAACACGCCGGTCAATAGCAATACTCGCCCACTGTTTCGCAACGTTTTGGAACGATAGCCGTAACTGAACGCAAGACTGGTGTACAAAAACAGCCGGAACTCGTTCATTCGATTTCATTGGGTCCGGAATTTTATTTCCAATAATACATGGTTTCGAATAGCCCATTTCAATTCGACATGCCTAAGAAATAACATCGGGACTTATTTATATCGGATGATACCGATTATTCGGATAGAAGGTTGTCGAATAAACGAAACTGTACAAGAATGCGTGTCACATTGTGGTCGTTAGATTCAGCAGATCATACAAATGTCTGAGGGGTCGACGTGGCCCCTTTTTAAGACTCAGGGGACACACTAGTACTGTAAAACCTCAATAATTCTACCACCTTTGGAAACCTTGAAAAAATGTTGTTTTTATTGAGGTAGTCTTAATAAGAGCAAAATAGTGAAAATGGACTTAAAATGTGTTCCAAATTTTAAGGTGGTCCTATGGTAAAGGTGCTCGGTGGATGAGGTTTTATATTCGGAAATTATAATATTGGAACAAATAGTCAGAACTAGCAGACGCTTGAATGGTATTCTAACATTAACCTTATAGATATATATACGTAATTATGTTTACAATTGCTTTCTCGAAAACTTTATGGTGACAGACTGTTTCCTTATAGACTTAACAGCGGTGTTCTATGTGTAAAACTACTTTGTCGTCTGGTGTTAATGAACGCTTTAATGACGTCACATAGTTATTTGGAAGTGCTCGGATTTTATCGCGTAAATGGCTATGGCAGACCACGCCTATAGACAAGTACTCTCGCCATACCGTCGTCTTCAGAACCAGTTTATAAACACAATATAACCGTATAGATACCAAATGTTTGTAATCAGAGTAAATTGTTATATTGAATGAAAAGTATTTGTTAAAATAATTCAAAGTTCCTAGTCTCGACGTTTCCCAATTTCCGATAAATGCTGTTTTGTTAAATATGATCACTCATCTTATTCCATGTAACCTGACATTGTACATCTTCGATGTGAACCTGACATTGTACATATTCCGGAAGTAACCTGACATTGTACATATTTGGGAGTAACCTGACATTGAAAATATTCCGGAAGTAACCTGACATTGTACATATTTGGGAGTAACCTGACATTGTACATATTCCGGAAGTAACCTGACATTGTACATATTTGGAAGTAACCTGACATTGTACATATTTGGAAGTAACCTGACATTGAAAATATTCCGGAAGTAACCTGACATTGTACATATTTGGGAGTAACCTGACATTGTACATATTCCGGAAGTAACCTGACATTGTACATATTTCGAAGTAACCTGACATTGTACATATTTGGAAGTAACCTGACATTGTACATATTCCGGGAGTAACCTGACATTGAAAATATTCCGGAAGTAACCTGACATTGTACATATTTGGGAGTAACCTGACATTGTACATATTCCGGAAGTAACCTGACATTGTACATATTCCGGAAGTAACCTGACATTGTACATATTCCGGAAGTAACCTGACATTGTACATATTTGGAAGTAACCTGACATTGTACATATTTGGAAGTAACCTGACATTGAAAATATTCCGGAAGTAACCTGACATTGTACATATTTGGGAGTAACCTGACATTGTACATATTCCGGAAGTAACCTGACATTGTACATATTTCGAAGTAACCTGACATTGTACATATTTGGAAGTAACCTGACATTGTACATATTCCGGGAGTAACCTGACATTGAAAATATTCCGGAAGTAACCTGACATTGTACATATTTGGGAGTAACCTGACATTGTACATATTCCGGAAGTAACCTGACATTGTACATATTCCGGAAGTAACCTGACATTGTACATATTCCGGAAGTAACCTGACATTGTACATATTTGGAAGTAACCTGACATTGTACATATTTGGAAGTAACCTGACATTGTACAAATTCCGTGGTAACCTCACACTGTGCATATTCCGGGGTGACCTGACATTGTACATACTCCTTGTTAACTTGACATTGTATATACTCCTTGTTAACTTGACATTGTACATACTCCTTGTTAACTTGACATTGTACATACTCCTTGTTAACCTGACATTGTACATACTCCATGTTAACTTGACATTGTATATACTCCAGGTTTACCTGACATTGTACCTAAATTATACCTGACATTGTACATATTCCGGGGTAACCTGACATTGTTCATATTCCGGGGTAACCTGACATTGTTCATATTACAGGGTCACCTGTACATATTCTGTTACCAAACCTTCACTGACTTTTAATAACTGGAATATTTATAAGTACTGTTTTTGCTGGGTTTAGAAAATGTTCTATTACAACATAAAATTGCAGTTAAATAAAGTTTCAATTCAACTCACTACTCAGTATTTACGATTCTATGTACCTGGCACATGTACGGTTAATTTTTCCGCTGATTCAGAAGTTAGTCTGCATTTTCTGTTATGTAAATATTGTTTGCTTTTAACGAGGAAGAAACACGTGGTTATTTCTCCCAGCTGCGTTTGTGTGACTTTCAAGTGCGATGATTTAATTTATTATGATCAAATTTCATCATAACATTTGGATAATTCTACAGCTCACTAATCTCACATTATGCCATCGTTCTTAGATTAAACCCACTTGACTGATAATTAGTTTAATAGGAGTCGTTTCAGGTTATCACGAATGTGTTACTTAGTTCACATTGCAGCGGTATGGTATGGCGTTTATAAAAACATAGAATCTCTAGAAATGCTGGGTCAATCAACATACGTTACCTAGACGTAATCTACAGACCAAACAACCAGCAACAGTTTTACTTATACAGTAAAACCTTACGTCAAGACCACCTCAATAATAAGATCACCTCAATAACAAGATCACCTCAATAATAAGACCACCTCAATAATAAGATCACCTCAATAACAAGATCACCTCAATAATAAGACCACCTCAATAATAAGATCATCTCAATAACAAGATCACCTCAATAATAAGACCACCTCAATAATAAGATCACCTCAATAACAAGATCACCTCAATAATAAGACCACCTCAATAATAAGATCACCTCAATAACAAGATCATCTCAATAATAAGATCATCTCAATAATAAGATCATCTCAATAATAAGATCACCTCAATAATAAGATCATCTCAATAATAAGATCATCTCAATAATAAGATCATCTCAATAATAAGATCATCTCAATAATAAGATCATCTCAATAATAAGATCACCTCAACAATATATTCACCTCAATAATAAGATCATCTCAATAATAAGATCACCTCAATAATAAGATCATCTCAATAATAAGATCACCTCAATAATAAGATCACCTCAACAATAAGATCACCTCAATAATAAGATCACCTCAATAATAAGATCACCTCAATAATAAGATCACCTCAATAAAAAGATCACCTCAATAATAAGATCATCTCAATAATAAGATCACCTCAATAATAAGATCATCTCAATAATAAGATCACCTCAATAATAAGATCACCTCAATAAAAAGATCACCTCAATAATAAGATCATCTCAATAATAAGATCACCTCAATAATAAGATCACCTCAATAATAAGATCACCTCAATAATAAGATCATCTCAATAATAAGATCAACTCAATAAAAAGATCATCTCAATAATAAGATCACCTCAATAATAAGATCATCTCAATAATAAGACCACCTCAATAATAAGATCACCTCAATAATAAGATCACCTCAATAATAAGATCACCTCAATAATAAGATCACCTCAATAATAAGATCACCTCAATAATAAGATCATCTCGAAATTAAGATCACCTCAATAATAAGACCACCTCAATAATAAGACCACCTCAATAATAAGATCACCTCGAAATTAAGAACACAATTTGCAAGTCTTTTTTCACTGTTTGGCTCTTAATTCAGCCTCAATATTAAGACCAGTTTTCAAGGTCCCAATGGTGTTCTTATTATTGAGGTTTTACTGTATTTATATACAATATTACTTGATACAGTTGCGATCTATCCAAACAATGGTGTGGTCGGTTCAAAGTCAGTCTGTTAAAGTCGAACTCGTATTGCCTCCGATAGATGCTTTAAACTTCAACTTGATAACTACAGTATAACCTCAATAATAGGACCACCCTTTGGACCCTTGAAAACTGGTCTTAATATTGAGGTGGTCCTAATATTGAGGTTGAATAAAGAGCAAACCAGTGTAAATGAACTTGAACATTTTGTTTTTTATTTTGAGGTGGTTGTATTATTGAGGTGGTCTTTAAGTGAGGTGTTACTGTATTTTACGCTTGAGGTTTCCTGTGTGCTTTCTATTGGCTTGTTTTGTGTTCATGTCTTTGCACTGTAGTGTGTCTCCGGCAAGTATATCACTTATACAAGGGACCGGTGATCTAACTTGAACCCTTCAATCGGACACAATCAAAAAACAGCATGTATACTTTAATCAGAAATGAAAAACAAGTTTAAATTGTATTCTCTGAAGCCACGTGGAATGGGAATATAACGCCCCACACGAGGGTCGATTACACGAGGGTAGATCATACGATGGTCGATCACACAAGGGTCGATCACACGAGGGTAGATCACTCGAGATTCGATCACACGAGGGTAGATCACACGAGGCTCGATCACACGAGGTTCGATCACACGAGGTTCGATCACACGAGGGTAGATCACACGAGAGTCGATCACACGAGAGTCGATCACACGAGGTCGATCACACGAGGTTCGATCACACGAGGCTCGATCACACGAGGTTCGATCACACGAGGGTAGATCACACGAGAGTCGATCACACGAAGGTAGATCACACGAGGGTAGATCACACGAGAGTCGATCACACGAGGGTAGATCACACGAGGGTAGATCACACGAGAGTCGATCACACGAGGGTAGATCACACGAGAGTCCATCACACGAGAGTCGATCACACGAGGTTCGATCACACGAGAGTCGATCACACGAGGGTAGATCACACGAGGATAGATCACACGAGAGTCGATCACACGAGGGTAGATCACACGAGGTCGATCACACGAGGTTCGATCACACGAGGTTCGATCACACGAGGTTCGATCACACGAGGGTAGATCACACGAGGTTCGATCACACTAGGTTCGAGTCACACGAGAGTCGATCAAACAGATCAGTGTTACCTACAACCAACGTGAACTCGTAAATACAGGCTAGAAGTGAAAGAACTGTGTGCCAGTCTATTTGTTCTTGTTGACTACAATTTTATATCATATTTTATCTTCACTCGGTTCATTCTGAATGATGTTATCAGTCACAATGTGAGAACATTACGCCGGAAGGACTTCCATTAACACATATTGCCAATTACAAACACGTAAATAGATGGCTTCTTAGTACAGTCCAAGTACAAGTTTCAAAGTACAGTCACACCTGTGTATGTTGTCCATCACTGAGACATGCGGGAGGTAAAACGACGTCTTTGTTGTAGGTTTCGTGTATACAGTAAAACCTTAATAATAATACCACCATTGGGACTCTTGAATACTGGTCTTCGTATTGATGTGGTCTTAATGTCGAGGTTGAATAAAGAGCAAAACTGAAAATGGACTTAGAATTGGATTGTTAATTTCGAGGTGGTCTTATCATTGAGGTGGCAATTTAGTGAGGTTTTATTGTAGATTGTTGAGGACAGAATGTTAGTGATAGATGCATTGATACGTTACCTTGTTTCCAGATAAATGTTGATAAAATCGTGTCCCACACAATTAAATATACATTAAAACCTCGTTTATTCGACAACCTTCTATCCGAATACTTCGTATCATCCGAAATAAAATCAGGTCCCAATGTATCTTCTTAGGCACGTCGAATTGAGATGGGCTTTTCGAAATATGTATATTCGAAATAAAATTCGTAACCACTATTATCTAGCTAGCGGCTCACTCATCGGTCATATCAGAACGGACCCCTACCGGGATTCGAACCTTAGACATCCCGATCCAAGACGGATGCTACTCGGACACGGGAGACGGTTATTTGCATATTCATGAAATTTTATCGAAAACTTGAAAACAGAACTTTAACGTCGTTCACAGAAAATATTTCAAGACGACAGTCTGAGCTTTGTAATTCAAACACAAAACCCAGTGACTGCGCAGGAATCTGATGATTGAATGCGCAGGAAACTTGAAGAATGAATGCGCGGGAAATCTGAAGAATGAATGCGCGGGAAATCTGAAGAATGAATGCGCGGGAAATCTGAAGAATGAATGCGCGGGAAATCTGAAGAATGAATGCGCGGGAAATCTGAAGAATGATACTGACAAAAATGTTTACCAGGTCAGATTCAAGAATCGTTTCAAAGCTGCAACTTCTAATGTAGCTACTCTCTAGAACACGTAGCAAGTCTATTACAAAACAAAGCAGTTAAACTAGTAAACTTCACGAGCGTGTAATTAATACGTGAGAAGAAATTATCATAAAGCCACAATTTTCAATATTTGATAAAATTTCGACTAATCTCCACTTACATCAAACCTAAATCAAGCAGTAAGAATCACGTCCTGAAAACACTTAGTTCAAAGAGTTTACTATGACATTTTCGTAGTAACAAATAGGTTCCAATCGGTATACAAGTGTTAATCATAAATCCGTGACACAATCGTAAACACGAGAACGTGCTGTACGATTTGTGCAGTTTTTTTGGACACGCTTTTGAACTGTTAATTACCGATGTGCATGCAAGAAAACGTAAGAGTAAGTGTTTACATTTTGGGCAAGTTTTAGATAATTAATGTGCAAGTACGTCTTGAAGTATCATTGAGAAAAAGCGTTTCTGGCACCTAATTCTTCATGGTCAAGAGAAAATTTTAAATGATTGAAAACAACGTGGGAAACATATCAATTAATTGACTGGTTTATCTATGGATTAAATTTTATGTTGATCACTAACGTTATAATTGGATTATATCTGTCTTAGATTACGTTTTTTTATTATTCAGATAACTTGAATTTTAGTTGAAACACATGCTTATGGCAAATATATGAAATGATTTAATATGTGATGGATTTGTAATGTGTGATATTTGTCATAATTATGGAATATACTGGTGTTACAGAACATTGTGTTCGTAAATTTCTAGTGAGTTGTAAAGTTGGATGAATTGAGTAAAAAGGCGTCTAATATATGGAAGTTTGTTCATAATTTATGGAAGTGAAGAAATTGGAAGCGTTTGTTTTTTGCATAAACAGTAAAAACCACAATAACAAGACCACCATTGGCACCTTTGAAAACTGGTTGAATAAAGTGAAAAACAGTGAAATTGGACTTGAAAATTGCGTTCTTATTATTGAGGTGGTCTTATTATTGAGGTGGTCTTATTATTGAGGTGGTCTTATTATTGAGGTGGTCTTATTATTGAGATGGTCTTATTATTGATATGGTATTATTATTGAGGTGGTCTTATTATTGAGGTGGTCTTATTATTGAGGTGGTCTTATTATTGAGGTGGTCTTATTATTGAGGTGGTCTTATTATTGATATGGTCTTATTATTGATATGGTCTTATTATTGATATGGTCTTATTATTGAGGTGGTCTTATTATTGAGGTGGTCTTATTATTGAGGTGGTCTTATTATTGATGTGGTCTTATTATTGATATGGTCTTATTATTGATGTGGTCTTATTATTGATGTGGTCTTATTATTGATGTGGTCTTATTATTGAGGTGGTCTTATTATTGAGGTGGTTTTATTATTGAGGTGGTCTTATTATTGAGGTGGTCTTATTATTGAGGTGGTCTTATTATTGATGTGGTCTTATTATTGAGGTAGTCTTATTATTGAGGTGGTCTTATTATTGAGGTGGTCTTATTATTGAGGTGGTCTTATTATTGAGATGGTATTCAAGTGATGTTTTACTATACATATAAGGGAGAAAATGTGCGATGATTTTGTAGCTAAAAATATTAAGAACACATGCATGTTATCCCAGTCCACAAAATAGCGTTTGATCGAAAAATGCTTAATTTTTATTTATTTATTTATTTTTTTCAAATTTATAAAATATCAAGCACGTGAAGATTTTGTTCTGAGAAAAGTATTCGATCCAACTTACTGGAGTGTAACAATAGTTTGATTCTCTTTTCAGTAATGCTGTAAAAACGTGATTCAAGGTGAAGGTCAAAGATGGGTGACGAAAAGGAGGAAAAGCCGCTGGAAGAGAAGTTTATAGACCACCCTCCAGGTACGTGTGTCTAGCCTTGATCTAGATTTATCGTTGTCTTGCCTATAATAATAATTGTCTTATCTATAATAATAATAAAAATGATAATAATATTAGATTCTTTATATAGAGAATATAACGTGTACAGACATACACACATAGAACATCCATATATCTTAGTCAAAACATGGCATTCTGTAATAAATTCATAAATTATTATTAAAGATGTATCCGGCTCATCTTGGCCTAAATCTTTTTAATGGACATCATCCAATATTGTTGTTACATAGTCTAAAACATCATTTACAGAACTGTTCTGTTCTGTTCTGTTCTGTTCTGTTCTAAAACATCATACAAGAACCATTGCCATGTATAACATTTTAAAACAATCTTGTTTAATCATATTACTAACAGACAAAGCAAGTCGGAAAAACACTAGCTTGTTAAAATAAATTATTTTTTCATGTTTGTTTAGGTAAACAAATGAACAAAAAATGAGCATAATATATCTTTAAACTTCAATCACACACACATTTAGATATCAATTAGACAAACACTCAATGAATTATAGCAATCAATCCTGGTGAAAAGTAACGATTATCGAAAATAACGTTTACGCAATATATAGTTGTATTCAAATAGCCCGGTAATATTGTGTGAGTACGGATGTACCTTGTATTCTACTTTCTAAGTCATAATATTTTGAATACGGAAGACATAACAAGGCTGTGATAACTCACAATATGATCATAATGATTGATACAAATTGAGATTTGTTGGAAGATATTTGTGTATAAATACATCCAGTCTGTAATTGTGGTGGAAACATTCTGCTACACCCGCAAAAAAAGATCTTAACAGTTCCATCTGGTTAGCATCTAGATGTCTAACAGTTCTAGCTGGATAACCTCTAGATGTCGAACAGTTCCAGCTGGTTAGCATCTAGATGTCTAACAGTTCCATCAGGTTACCCTCTAGATGTCTTACAGTTCCATCAGGTTACCCTCTAGATGTCTAACAGTTCCATCAGGTTACCCTCTAGATGTCTAACAGTTCCATCAGGTTACCCTCTAGATGTCTAACAAGTTTCACCGTGTTGTTCTGTCCTCATTCTGACCGGCTTCACTCCCATTACGCGTAAACAGTTCAATGAGAAATGATGTTTGTTTTGTATAAATTTCTTGGTGGAAATATCAATTAGAATCGGTTTGTTTGTAAAATGTTCTTTTGTTATCCCCGACCATGTGGACAGATAAAACGACTCGTAACTGACAGCTACATCTATCTCTTGTATAATCTTCAACAACTCCCTGGAAGTGGTTGAGTTATCTCTGCTAAAATATACTCAGGACATTTAATAACGCACGATATGGGATTTCTAAATTTCTAAATTTTAATTGATCGACTTTTAGGATACAAGGCAAGAACTTGACACGATATTATTGCATGTGTACGCAACATGTATGCTAAATTTCATGTTAATCGACAAGTATTTTCATTAACAAAATGAGTTTCAAAAGTAATAAAATTGTAAAAAAAGTGTGCGTTTTTAAATAAACTAAATATACATTCATGTACTGTTTTATATATTCAAAGTAAACGCACGTGATGTTCACAATCATTAATTTGAAATTCTAACTTATATTGATTTTTTTTTCGAAAAATGGCATTTATTACATCGTGTTGTAATCACTTACAAAAAAATAGATAGACAATACAGAGCTAACAAAAGTTGTCTGGCATATCTGTAGATCACAATACACCGCTGTTTCTAAGCCGCTCTGTTTGTCTGATTAAACGATAAAAAAAGCATTGTTGGCTTGATCATCAAAAAGAATATAGTTAACAACATAATTGCGCACAAGCAGTAATTAAAGTTGATCACGATTTAACTGCTTAAAATAGACAACACATTTACTAAATTACAATAAAATCTGAAAGGCAATGAACAACGTCGGAAGTGCAAACAGATATCATTAACATTGTACCAAAAGTATAATCTCTTACATTTGATGATAAAATTTACAATAGCAATACATATTGTGTCTGTAATTTTTCTGGACATAAGCTTAGTCATTCGGAAAACCTCGGCCAACTCCGTCAAGTGCCTCGGATGTTCGTTAGGCACTACTTTTGGAAATACCATTCGAATATCATGTAAACAGTATGGGCGCGTGAACTTTGATGAAACGGGATTAAAATCACATATTTAAGCTATATGAAGACTGAAATATGTCAGTTTGTAATTAGAAATGACAACGATAATCATTTCTTACGTGAATTTATCGAAGTTGTTTCGAAGTCAAATCTGTTTTACAAGAACTATTTTTTGACCGCACAAAATGTTGAATTTTGCCACATAGTGCTCCGCCTGACATACACTAGAGGATGTTCGTAGAGTAACGAAGTGGTACGGAAATATCCGAGAGCTGACGAGAATGAAGCTTAATGCGTTCATTTGTTGTTTATTAACGATAATGTACAAAAAATATAACACTTATAAGAAATCTTGCCATGTATATTTATAAATCGTTTGAAATGAGAATCAAAATATTTAATATGAATTAATATACTCTCATGCAGCTTAGTACTCCGTGTATCCAATGTCCTACTATGTTTACATTAATTTATAAATACATTAATTGTTTCCTTGGATACACCGCTTTATCAGTATAATGTTTATATTTATATAGGGTTACATGCTGTTATTTTGTATTTACATGTACTAGAAATGTTACAACGAGTGATTATCGAAAATAATCGAAAAAATCGTCGCTAGACATCCGACATCGGCGATAATCGATTATGAACTACAATAATCGATTAAAATCGGAAATTTTGTCCTGTTTTGACATCTGTAAATTGTGTCTATCTATTTATTCAAGCCAAAGATCAAATCTCAATTTCAATTTCTTCAGTCAAATACAAATATACGAAATAAACATAAAAATACAAAATAAATTTATTGAATGACAAAAATGTCTTTATGATATAAGATTAATGTAAAACCCCATAGATGTTAAATAAAGTTTCAAAGATACCTTGCAAAGTAAACTTGCATAAATGAACTTAACTGTCAACATTACACTTTTACTAAAAAACTAAATATTTCGATTATTTCCGATTCGATTATGAGTTTTCAAACCAATCCAATAATCGATTATGAAATTTGTCCGATTACTCATCACTATATAATAGTTATATAAAAAATATAAATATATTCTGATATTATTAATGTTGCCATTGCACAATATATCGTAAATGTTCAACTGTTGTAAATATTTATTATTGTTATACCTTACGTGACTTTGCTTTGTTACATTTCCATATACTCATTATGAGTCATTCTGTACTATTACCCTGACAGTACGTTTTTCACCGGGT